>CM073310.1:9934700-14734700 GCA_037043255.1 Diadegma fenestrale | reverse complement strand
TTGACCGCGCCATTTCTCTATTTAAACTTCAACAACGAAGCCCGAGCTTTCGCTTGCCTTTCGGCATTCATACCCAAGTATCTTCATCAATTTTTTCTCAAAGATAACTCCGCAGTGATACAAGAATATTTAGCCAAATTCTCCCAAATAATCGCGTTCCACGATCCACAATTGGCCAATCATCTGAGATCGATCAATTTTGTTCCCGAATTATTTGCCATTCCCTGGTTCCTCACGATGTTTTCGCGTAAGTAATTTTTTACAGCGTCTCTCTCCATCTTTGCACAGCCTCTTCGTGCAGCTCGCGATATGTTTTTTTTTTTTTTAAGATGTTTTTCCCCTGCACAAAATTCTTCACCTGTGGGACAAACTTTTACTGGGCGACTCGTCCTTTCCTCTCATGGTCGGTCTCGCCATTCTCAAACAGCTCCGAGATTCTCTGCTCACCTCAGGATTCAACGAGTGTATTTTGCTGTTTTCCGATCTCCCTGAAATCGACATCGAATTGTGCGTCAAAGACTCGACCACGATGTACGAGAGAACACCGGCCAGTATAACGTACAGAAAACATCAGTTTGATCAGTCGAAAGTACGTATTTGTCCCCACACTTTATACCCAAACCCCATGAAGCAATTTATCTTGTCCAAACTCACGGGACGAAGAATCGCATCTCAATCGAAACGGACTGATAAATAAATGACTCTGAAGTTTGCATGGTTGGAATGCGACGAAATTCATTTTTATCTTTGACAAAAATCAAAAAAATCAAATTTGACAAAATTGGACAAAAAAAATCAAAAAAAAAATGACAAAAAAACAAAAAATTGCAGACTCCAATTACGATGAAAAAAATCATCAATTTTTGCCATTCAAAAAGCATATTGACGCGAAAAATTTGGATGACATTGAAAATTGAACGAATTTTTAATAAAATTCAATATTTTTCGATGCATTCCAACGTTGCAAACTTCAGCAAATAATCGTGATTGCTCGCAGGCAAAGAATTGGAGCGAGCCCGAGCCGGAGACGGAGAGAATGCCACGAATCAGCATCGAAGACTTTTTAAGCCTCGCAGATTGCACTCAGGATAAAATAATAATAGTCGATATACGAAATAATATACAGTGAGTAATCGGCGAATTTTAATCGGCAAAAATAATTGAAACGCCAAAATTACAACGATCATTCGACTTGATTTGTTTTCTGTTCACAGATTCGAAAGGGGCGCTGTTAAAGGAAGCATCAACATTCCATTTTCCAGCGTACAACTTTCTCATACTCACATCGATACTCTTGGTCCGCAGGCCAAACCTCTTGCCGAGCAAAAAGACCGTTTAGTCGTGATAATAGGACCTCACGATCAAAACAATGCGCTTGTAAGTTCCATCACAAGTTTTATCTGGGTGCAAGAGAAATTCGTAAGAATCGTTGGTCAAACTGTTTTTAATAGTTTGCAGATTTCCTCATAAAATGCAATATTAGGGGCGTGTGCTCTCTTCAAGGAGGGATCTATGCTTTGCGCTCCAAATCGCCAAACATCCTCGTCAATCCAAGCCGTTGAAATATACAAAGAACAAAAGTGCTAGAGATTTTTTCAGATTATTTTTAAGCCGGACACTTCAGTGTATGATCTAAAAAATGAAATACTGAATCTGTAATTTATACGAATATTTTACTCTTTTTTGTTTTAATATAAAAAAGAAAATGAAAAAGCTGATTTCTTGATGACTGAGGGAAAATATATTTTTCGTCGAGTCGTTGCACGATTGGCTGAGCGCGGTATCGACGCAGGGCTCGAATAATCTCGTTACCAGGGTAACGAATTCGAAAACATTGTCGATCGTACGTTCGCGCACGTAGCGTGTCGGGACGGGAGTAAGTTGCCGACCATGGAAAAGAGTTTATCACCGTCTGTTAGAAAGTGGATTAAGAAATGTTTGAAAGAAGAATTCGAGGAAAGAGTGCGCAGGGAATTGGAGAAGGAGAAAAGTTCGTATGTCGTTGCGGAGGAAATAATTTGCTCGGGCGAGATGGAAGATTGGATAGAATCCATGAAGAATGCATTCGAGCAAGAACAAAAGGGTTATTCGTCCTCGGGTAGAATTTCAAAACTCGTAGACTCGCGTCAAGCTTTGTCTCTCTCATTCGGAAGTGACATATCCGGTGACGATTGGAGTCCGTTTAAAAGTCCTGACGACGAGCATGCCTACGTGATTGAAAAGATTAGTCACGACAAGCCGGTCCATGTGAGACTCGCTGGATACGAGAGGCTGCTTGAGAGCGAATCGAGCAACTTGGGCAACAGCGAATCTTGGGAGACTTTGTTGAAAGCCTTGGGAGTTGGAATCGCCGACGAAAGTCGTCCCGTCTTCGAGGCGAGTCTGCAAGTTCACGCTAAACTTTTGGAGTCTTCGCGCGCTCAGGATGTTTATAAAAATCTTTTAGACGCTTTTGACTCTCAGTACCAGACGAAAAACGACGCGATACCGACACTCAACACCGGAATAAACTTCAATATATTTCTGCACGAGAAGTTGTGTCGACTTATGAGGCTGATTCTACATCGCCAGGAAGAAGTTGTAAAAAGCGTCAGGACAGTGGACAGAATAGTGGAAGAAATGATTGAACAATTTGTCGTTTTTTTGAGCTGCGATACTCCGCAAAATTGCATGCCAGTAAAAATACTCAATACTCTGAATATCCTGTCGATCCTCGAGCCCCAAGCAGGCTGGAGCAAAAGATGGATCCACGGTTTAGCAACGAGAAAAACGTTTACGACTGTTCTTGGAAAGTCGCCCAGTTTGCTGGAAAATATTTTGTCCATCGTGACCAAAGGACTGGAAAAATCGCCGGACGCTCTGACTTTTACTGTAACTGACGAACCCTCGGAAGTTTTCATATCCGGAGAGACGGTGGAAACTGCCACGTATCTTCATGGACTCAATTTCCTTGCTCAATTGACCAGCTACGACGCGGGTCGTTCTTTGCTCTCGGAAAGTCCGTTTGAATCTTTTCCTTCGTTCAATGATTTTGCCGTAGCCCTCGTTTCCTCGCTCAACAGACTCGCCTTGTCGGCCACTACCAACGCCGTTTACAATTCGTCGCGCGAAGCTCTTTGCTACATGCTCGACAAATCCAACTTGTTGTCGGATGGAAAATTTTATCAAGTTGCTCTGAGCCCTTTGATTAACGGCTCGAACAACTCGGAGGGTAAAATTTGGCCTCATACTCTTGACACGTTGAATCACATGCTGCAGAATAAAGAGGGTGTTATTTTTCTCACCGGTGGTGATCGTAACAGATCGGCCGATGCAGCTCAACCCGAATCGCGTTATCCGATCGTTGCAGCTTTCGAACACATATCCGAACTCCTCAGACAACCTTTTTCCGTTATGAACATCGATCACGTTGTCCAACTATTTCGTTTCGTCGGATCTGCTTTTGGGGTTCATCAGCTTCATGGTATTTTGGAAAATACACTCAGGCAACACTTTTTTCCTGCAGTTGCTTATCTTTACAGTAAAATGGACAAATATGCAGTGGGTCATGAAAGTACGACTCAGTATCTCGACAGGTAAATTGTTTCGATCGATAAATTTCATTCGAATCGCTAATTATTCTACAAAATTGCCCTCAAGGGATGGAAAAAATATCTAAAGCGTTTCGAAAATATTTACCAAATTGCTCAAATCATTCACCTGAAATTTGATGATGCTGAAGTTTGCAACGTTGGAATGCATCGAAAAATATTTAATTTTATCAAAGATTCCTTCAATTTTCAATGTCATCCAAATTTTTCGAGCCGATATGCTTTTCGAATTTAAATAATTATTTTTGTCAAGGATAAAAATGAATTTCCTTGCATTTCAACGATGCAAACTTCAGTCATAACTTTGCACGAATTGTTTTCTCATTCAAACTGATTGTGAGACTCGACGTACTTTTTATTCTCATTGCGTTATGACCGTGTTTCAGTGCAGCGAAGAATATGCTACTAAAAATAGTAGCAAGTCCTCTAGGACTTGGAACTTTGGTTCAAGAGTCTTCGGTCTTCGAAGAGCTGATTCGTGGTTCGATAGCGCCGCTGAGAGCTCCGTGGAGTTCGAGCGAAATTCTCAGTTTCGTATCATGCGCGGCTTATTTTGATCTTGGTAGTAAAATCATAAACGATCTTGCCCCCCAATCGTTGTCGACAGCACTCGAGGAAATTTCAATGGTTCTGGAAGATCCTCACAACTTCCACGATCCTTGGGACAACTGGGATCTCGACAAATTTCTTCACGTTCTTTCCGCTTTATCGTTGAGCACCAGATGTGCGTAATTGATACGATTTCTTCTCGAAATAGCTCTCGTTTTTCGAAAACTAATTTCCATGCATTTTTTATCAGGCTTCATTGCATTTATGGCTGATTCGGGCTACGAAGATTGTAACGATGATTACAATTATCCTCGAACATTACGAGATCTTTTAAAACACTCGATCAACATCGATTCTCAATATCATTACCTTGGACTCTTAACGATCAACTCGTTTATTTGGAATTTGGATATTTACGTTTATTTGATGAACTCTTTTCAATTCCAAGTGAGATTTCGTTCCACACTGAAAAGAAAATTTTGTTGAAAAAGATGGATATTTTGTTGGATACGTTAAACTAAACGTTTTTTCTAAAAATGACGAAAATTTTGACATTTCAGCAAAAAACATTCCGGAAAATCTTTTCGGAAACTAAACTTTTGTCATTCCAATCATAAATTTTGCTGACAGTTGCGTTACAAATGAAAAATATTGTCGAAATAACGAAAATTTTGAAAATATCCCAAAATATTTAGTTCGCTGTATTCAACAAAATGTCGACGTTTTTTGACAAAATTGAATTTTTTGTGCATTAAATTTGTATTGAGTCCATTCGCTTCTGCAGTTTGAATTTTGTTACTTTTTATTCGTCAGGTCAATTTGCTGAAGCTACAAGAACTATCGGCTCACGAATTCGAAGAAGATGGTCAAACGAGAATCGTCCACGTAACGGACGCTTGCAGTTTATTGCGTCACGAAATTCTCACCAATTCTTACTACGTTCGGCACAAACTTGACAAGACGATTACCGACATTGAAGATTGTAGATTGTACTCGGAATTCCCACCTCCCGATGAACTACGACCTCCGACCTTGAGGAGAAGAAATTCTTCCTCGGAGCTGAGCAACTTGTTGGAAAACAGTAAACCTGGCCTTAGAGACAGCGGTTGGGTATTGGAGGTCAGAAAAGCTTTCAAAGACTCACCGGATCCTATGAAGGTGTGTCTTGAATCAAAGATTTTTGCTAATTTCCAGCAGACCAACTCGTTTTGACGATGCTGAAGTTTGCAGCGTTGAAATGCAACGAAAAATATTTGATTTTATTGATGATTCGTTGAATTTTCAATGTCATCCAAATTTTTCGAGCCGATATGCTTTTCGAATGGCAAAAATGGATCATTTTATCATCGTAATTACATTCTCCATTTGAATAATTATTTTTGTCAAAGATAAAAATGAATTTCGTTGCATTCCAACGGTGCAAACTTCAGAGTCGTTTTTTACTGCTTTGTCAATCGAATCTTTTTACAGACATTTTTTTGAACGTTCTCGAGGGAGAATTTTTCTTTCATTTCGAATCAACGTCGTTCTCGTAGGGAAGAAATGTTTGCAGTAATTTTCAACTTCAGTATCATTCGATCGTGATTTTTATTGATTCTCTTTATTTGCGAGTTATTAAGCCGTTAAACAAAAACGCAGGAAGTATTCGGTACCTAAAAAAAAAAAATGAATTTTTCAGAAAAGTCGATGGGAAATTGTATTTGTCGAAAAGTCGATGGAAAATTGTATTTGTCGAAAAGTCGATGGAAATTCTATTTGTCTTTAATTTTGCAGACTTCAGTGCTCGTGGATTTGCTGGATCAGATGGCAAAAGCTATCGAGACAGCCGAATGGGTGGATAATTTTAAATGGGAAAGTGAAGATAAGGTGGAAAAGCGAGACTGGTCGCCGGAAGAAGATTTGTGTTTCGATTTGGTTTTCCGTTATGCGGAAGACAATTGTCCATTCGAAAATAAGCAACAGGCAAAAGACGACATGAAGAAATTTTTCGAAGCAGTTCATCGATTTATAAACTACGAAGCACCGATGAGTTTCGCAGGATTTGATTGGTTTTTGGCAACGATTTACATTATTTGCGGAGGCAAAATAGAAACGTGCGTATTTTCTTGATACTTTGAATGTTTTTGATGGTGCCTCAGAGGGCCGCGAATCAATTCTGCTACGATAAAAACCACCGCAATGTTCAGAGAATATTTATCATTGCTGCAAAGCATAAAAAATATCGACCAAACCGATCGGCAAGGTTTTATCGTGATAAACAGATTGCTTCGAGCTAACCCAAGTTCATCATCGGCTCGAGAGAGTCTCAGGTTGAAAACTTGGTCGTCATATCCGTGGGCATTGATGCTCACTCGATCCAGCTTCATTTTGTCATCATTGACTCTCTCCAAACTCAATCAACTCAAAACACAAAAACTGATCGATGCGTTTCGTTTCGCAGGAGTAAAAAATTCATTGAACTGATCATAAGATTCCCATCAGCGATGTTCATGTGGCCAATTTTCGGGCTTACTATCGATCACAATAACGGCGAGGAAATGGCAACGCAATGCTTGTTAGGGCAACACATCGAAGACGTAATTGACGAAGAAATTCCAACGGTCAATTTTGCTCTAAAGGTAACATCCGACCTTGATTTATCTTCTTCCTAACGTCAACTGAGTTCCTTCCCAAAAAAACGAGAGTTTTCATGACTCTGAAGTTCGCAACGTTGGGGTCCAACGAAAAAAACGTTTTCCTATTAATTTTTTGGGTTTGGATTCCGGAAAATCATCGTTTTATCGTCCTGATCACATATTGAATAATAATCGTGAAATCTGCTCAAGAAAAAACGAAATTTCGTTGCATTCCAACGATGCAAACTTCAAAATCATGAGTTTTCACACCGAATTCGACCTTCCCAGAATCACTGCGGCGTTCATTGGTGGATGATATGCAACAGACTCATGTCTCAATGTTTTTGGGGCATTTTACCATGGAACGAGATAGTCAACTTCATAGCAATGTGCATTTTATACTCGGCCGACTATGTCGTCTATTATTGCGTCTCCCTGCTCCATCACTCGCAGACTCGTCTGATGGACGACATAACGAATAGAAAACTGTGGCCGGACCACATGGTAAGTAGCAAAAGTTTCATTTCAAGCCGGACGAATTTCTGGGCATCGATCGTTTCCAGCTCGAAAATATTTTCCGAGAGCTACCGGCGAAGATTTCATTTAATTCGAAAAGGAGCAAAGTGCGAACAAAACTCCAAAAAACGTCGATCGAACTTTGAATCGTTTTCTTGATAAATTGAGGATGAAAAAAATGAATGAGAATAACTCATTGGGAAATCTTTGATTCTAGTATTTCGGAGATTTCAGCAGTCACCGGCAAATGTCGCTTATAGATCGAATTGGTAAACGCTACGGAAATCGAGTTCTCCCGTCGATGACGCAGCGCAAACTCATCTCGACCGAGGAAGAATAACCGTGGAGAAGAAAAACGATTGTGAATGACGTATTTTTTTTCAAACTGGACGATTTGAAGGAGAAAAAAAAATAAAAATGAATTTCTTCGCTTTAAAAACTGTTTCTCAATGTCGTTTCGTTCTATTTTATTATTTTTTGTAACAATGCAAACGTGTAGACCTTAACAGACGTGATAAATGCACATTAACTTGTTTTGTTTGTACGATTCGAGTAAAACTAGGCGCGACGTTAAAACCGCGTGTTAATTTATGTTTCGCGTTGCTTGAGCTTCAAGAACGATATCGATTACTAGCGTGCCATAAAAACCTTTCGGAAGGCTCAGTATTTTATTGGAAAAATGATTGGCATCAAATGTTTGTTGTGAATCTTTTTCATACCTCAGTTTTTCATGCTCGCGCGCCAGTTCCGGTCGAGGAATTGAGCGTGTAAATGATTCGAATATGTACAGGACAGTGACTGAGCAAATGAAAAGTTTCGTCGGAATAAACTCACGCACACCCCACCGAGGGTCGAGACTCGGTTAATCAATCGTCGTGGATAGTGAATAATTTGGCTACTTCGTTGAGGTCATCGTATTTCGTCCCTCTCGCTAAGACCTGCAACCGAATAATCCTCATTGTTTTAGCATCGCAAATTTCTTTCTCCATTTTTGTATCTTCGTTATGTAAATTTTATTTAAATGTCGACACTTACCCGTCGGGCTATTGACATTCTGTTGAAAATGTTCCATAAAACGATACCGACGACGATGTCGTCCTTGAGATAAAAAATAACGCCTTTTCCATAATCGTCGAGTTTTTTAACCTCCTCAACTTTTTCAGAACATTCTTCGTTAGTCCCTTCGACACTGGGTCGGTTTGCAGAATTCTGGTTTTCGCCGACTTGGAGTTTTTCCGACTCTGGAATTTTAGAATTTTGCGATTCGACTTTTGCAGCAGCGAGTCTATCCTCTTGCGATTTCTGAAAAATATATTTTTCGCATCATTTGTGAATTTTATGCAATTGCCACTGGAAATTAACTTTTTTTTTTGCTTTTTACTTCTTCGCTCGTCGATCTCATGACTTCGTCGGATGCTGAAACTGCCGCAAGCGGTGTGTCGTTCTCCGTCGCTTTAGCGAATACTCCAACCGTTGGCAAAGTCGAATCGACGATTCCTATCGCTTCGTAACCGACTTCCGGTCCCAGATCCGACCAAAACATCGATTGATGAAGATACGGCTTGCCTTTGCAAAAATCATTTATTATAATCGTAGATTTGCCTTGAATTTTCACCCTCAAACGGTAACGACGAGTCATTTTGCCCGGGTCGAGTCGTGAAAAATGTCCGGGTCCATATTTTTCATGAAATTATCATTAAAATTGTTTTTTTCCCACGAGACAAATTTCCGTCATTTAGTCAAGGTTTCGAGAAAGGCCCACGAATTTTTCCAGACTTTTTGAAAGCTTTTAAAATTGTAAGCGAAAGAAACGAACGAAGAATTTTGAAGAATTTTAATAATTATCAACTTACCCGCGCCCGTCATATTTTCACCGGCGAGTCTCCCGGAAATGACGGCGTGATCGTGATGCTCGATTCTTCTTCTGCCCAGCCGGACGTCATAGAACGAAGCGGCATCACCAGCGACCCAGAGATTGCTGCGTGCTTCGAGTTCCGCGTTGACGAGATATCCGCCAGTCACTGGATCGACCTCCAAATCCGAAGAGTCGGCGAGCTCCGTATTCGCTTCGACTCCCACAGCTACGATGACCTGATCAGCTGGAAGCTTTTCCCCAACAATATTTTCATGAAAATCTTCAGATTTTCTAATCGCGCGAATTTCTCATCGAATTGAGTCGATTTTTGAAATAATTATCGATGTATTAATCGATGGGTCGATTAATTTGAAATGATTATCGATGTATTAATCGATGGATCGATTTATTTGAAAGAATTATGGGGGCAAATGAAACTCACAGATTTTCCGCTTGTCAGAACGAGATTCATCTGGCCATCCTTTATCTCGTAGTCCTTGATTTCAGAGTGTGGAGTGCAAACTACACCTTCCATGGAAACTCGATGAGTCGTCCATTCGCTAAGATATTCCGGCAGAACTTGTGACATGATAAATTTCTCCTTGTAAACTTGGTAAACCCTCTTAGACGTTCCCTCAACTGCAACGAAGATTCGACCAATCAGGCAAAGATTTTGAATCATTTTGTTCGACGAAATTTTCCATAATTATCGAAACATCGCGTTGAACCATTTTCAAGGCACTCTCGAGAAATTATTGAGTAATTTAGACCGAGAAAAATTTGTAATTCGTTTGAAAATTGGAAACTTACGATTCCGAGCCAACGAACACGCTAATTCCGATCCCAAAAATCCGCCGCCGACAATAACGATGTTTTTAACGTCGGGATTATGGACGTTCTCTTCCAACTCGAGAAAATCTTCCTTGGTTCGAAAAGCAATAATTTTGCTGGCTGCGACCTCGTCAGCGGTCTCAAAAATTGGAATATTCTTCGGTTGAGCTCCTGGGAAGAGTGAAATATTCAATAAATTCGTTCGATGATTCGTTCTTTGATACCGAATCGTCGTAAAATCCTATGAACGGCTTACCCGTGGCTACGAGACACTTGTCGTACTTGATTTCATAACCGTCGTCCAGTATTGCTATTTTTTTATAAGGATCTATTTCTTTGACTTTCCAGCCAGACGCGACGGCCACGCCGCCTTTGTCCGATTCGGCAAGTTGCTCCACATTTGCATAGAATTCCGGCGGCTCGTAATACAAACTGTGAAAAAAAGTAATTCCCGTGAAGAAATGGCATCAAAGTCAAAATACAGAAAATCTTTTTGCGTGAAATTCTCAGCTGCTTCGCCCCTGAAATCGTGCGAAAAAATACCTTCTCTGGGTTCCGTTCCATTGTCTAAAATTGAGTAAGGACGCGGCGACTCGGTCTTTGCTGTACCAAAGCTCCTTGGACAGTGGAGGTCGCATGTAAGGAAGAGTAGATTCTTCGGTTATAACGAGTACCTGGAAAGAAACGATTGACCAACGTTTTCAATTCGTTCGGTAAGTCGACAATACGAAAAAATCATCTTGGAGGTTTCAAATTTTTACCTTAGCTTTAGGATCTCGAGATTTGATAGATCGGAATGCGGAAAATGCTGCTGTCCCACCGCCGATGAGTAAATACGGAACTTGTGAAGGAATGGAGCTGGAATCGGCGGGTGATTTGATTTTTTCCCGTTTTCTTCCTTTCGCCTTTTCTTTCTTCCCTAGAAACGAGCGTCGTTAAGTCAGTGGCTGAGATTCTCTCGATTTTTTGTGCAATAGATATTCTTACTTTTGGACTTTGTGATTGTCGTTGAATCCTTCTCGTTCGAACGGCCCAACTGCGAATAAATAAATTGGGACGATTGTCGAATGTCGTTACGTTAAAAAAATATCGACTTTGATGAAATTGCGGAGATTTGAAATGACTCTGAAGTTTGCAACGTTGAGATTCAACGAAAAACAGTTTTTCTATTGATTATTTATTGAATTCTGAAAATTGTGGCAATTTTTCGAGTCGATTGAGTTTTTTGGTCGCAAGAGAGAATCGTTTTATTGGCCCGACCAAATATTGAATAACAATTATTGGCTCTGCTGAAGAAATAACAGAATTTCGTTGCGTTCCAACGATGGAAACTTCAGGATCATGATTTAAAATTACCGCGTAATATCCTGCTCCGGCTATGAGCAACGCCGCCAACAATTGTTTCCAGTACTGTAATAGTGGATTTCCTGGACCTTTGTCACCGGGTTGTCGCGGCGGGACCGGCCCACAAATGTCTTCGCATTGGGGAGGACGCGTGCCGTCGGGCGTTACAGGGCATCCCGGCGGAACGGGAGATACGGGAGGAGCGTTGGTTTGCTGCTTTGCGACGTTGGTTTTTGCGGTTGGAATACATTCCTCGGCTTTGAGAGTCGTGCCAGCGACTCTCGGGGGTTTCTTGCTCTTGGAATCACTAGCGTATCTCAAATGGTTTATGTGATTGATGCCTTGAATAGAGTGAAAACAAATTGAAATTTGCAAATTGCTTCCTCATGGTGCTCAAGATGCACGGTAAAACGATTTTTCGAAAAACTAATATTTTCGTAAAATTCAAAAACCCATAAAATTTAATCCGCTCAACCGATATTTCCCACATTCAATACCAACCTTCCTATTATGATACTCTAATTATAAAAAAAAAATTAGTAATAAATCTTAAAATTTGCTAAATTTAGAGCGGTGACACCATTTTTTTGAAAATTTCAAAATGCTTTAGAACTCGAATTTTTCTAGCGATCCGGACAAAATTCTCAGCAAACGAAGAGCTGGTATAGATTAACATCTATGCAAAACTAGAGCCTTGTAGCTCAAACCGTTCTCGAGTTATAACAATTTGAATTTTACAGTGCCAGCACATACACACACACATACACACACACATCCGGACATTTTTTCTAAATATGATTTTTGGACATTTTGGGACATTTTAAGAACATTGACATTGAAAACTCGAAAAAAAAATTTTCACCGTCACAAAGCTTCCTCCATGAGGAAGCAAAAGAAAAGAATTCGATATTCCCGGTAATTTGAGGTTATGTGTGTGCGAGGAGGTTATAGAGGCTCGGGCTGAATAATTGAAAAGACGTTGTATCACGATGTACAACGGGACTTGGTTGGAAAATGAATTAACAGAGAAATGCGAATGATTCTGTCATGACTTTGACGTTGCGGAATTGATCGTGCAAGAAATGGTTGAATCGATCAAGAGGGATGACGAGATAGGAAAATAGTTGAAAAGTCGGTGAAAAGCAAGATAAAAACTTACCAACACATTTGCAAGTTTGATTAATCGCATTTTGATGAGCGTGTCTGGTTATTTTCGACAATTGTCCGATCACTTTACCACAGCTCAACATGGTTTACTCTGATTATTTGAAAATTAATAAGTCACCGAATGGAATACTGATAACTCGAGTGCGCTCAGGAAAACTTGCTTATGCAATATGGTGGTCGGTCGCGTGGGGCCGGCGCTTTATTTTTCCTGTCTCTCTCACTCGTTCCTCTTTCTCTAAACCGTCCACTGCGCCGGGACGATGAGAAGAACCGACACCGCTGAGAGAATCACACGCGCGATTGCGATAAGTGTTATTGCCAAATTTATCGGAATCAATGGTGAATTGTAATGATGGGATTACGAACGACTCCATTTACCCGGTTTCTTACTGTTTAGATTCTGTACCATTTTGTATGCACTGAGTTTCGATTTCATTCAACACGATAATTTTTTTTCACTGTGTAGTAATTTTGTTCTCGTTTTTTTTTTTTTTCTAAAAAGAATACAAAGTTTGAAGCGTAAGAAATTATTTGAGGTTCGAAAGCGATATCCTGACTTGGGCAAACTTCTCGCTGCTCGAAGCGATCGCAGCAGACGTTCCTCTATAGCGAAAAAAAAGAACTCTGCGTCGTGTGAAATCGGATCAATGACGGACAGATCTGTCAGTGTGCGATCCCTCACGTCAAAATGCAAAATAGTAATAAGTAACAATTACATGACCGAAAAATTCAACACTTATTTATTAATCATTACAACAAATGTCTTAAACATGCAAATAAAGACGCAGCGTAGGCGAATTTCAAAATATCCTGATTTCCGGATATCCTTTGACGATGCCGACTCGATTCACCTGGGGAATTAATTTGTAATGGATAACTGGATTAGATTTTCGAAAAGAAGGCAGAAAAACTTTTTTTTCATAGAAAAATATCACCGCGGAGATAATTGAGCTATTTTTACAGTTTTTCTTAAGGTAGTTGTCGCGTTACGCGGCGAATTCGATTCTTTTTTCGTTGTAATCGCCAAACAATCCTCCGACGAGAAAACTACCTTAATAAGCTTTAAACGTCTGCTGCAAAGATGGAGAATTCATTGTTCGTCGTTCTTTGCGAAACATACCGTGAATAACGTGACAATGAAAGTTGCAGCCGCGACCATCAATTCACGATTGTAAACTGCATTTTTCGCATCGTAATTTTCTTTCCAAGATCCGCAGGGAACGGGATAAAGATCCATCAAACAACGCATTTTGGGTGGGCAGGGATCGGGCGACGTAGCGGGGCTCATAGAATCGCAATGAACCTTTGTCGAGCTCGAATTACTTATCGATCTCAAATTTCGAGAATTACGAACTGCAATTTATTTATTTACATATAAATTCATAACGATTGAAAGCAAAAATCATCAAATAGTAAATAACGATGAGCTCGTACCGAACCAACAGTCCCTTCTGAGAATATTGCGCAGCATCTCGATCGCCCTGATATGCACGAAAAAAAAGAAACTTTAATTTGCTGGTTATACGTTTGGATAAGATTTTGGAAAAAGCGATTATTCTCGACAGACTTTGATCCAGTTGGATTGCGTGAAACGATGTTGTTTGTTTTAACAAAAGAAAAGAGACGAAAAAAAAGAATAAACCGTCGATCTGGCCTTCGCGACAACCTTCGTCGTCGCCTCTAAAAAAAATTGCATTCAAGGAGATGGCGTGAGTCATCGCAGGTTCTGTTCGCCTCTTATGGCAAATTCGGAATTACGGTAAACTCGTTCCGGAAGTCCAAATACTTGATAGTTTCATTTACTCAAAAACTCTCTAATACTGCAAAATCCGTGACAAGAGGCTCTGAACGAAAAAGTATTAAAAAATTATTCACAAAAACTGCTCGAAAATATTTCTGTGTTTACTTTGCACAACGTTTGTGTTCAAACTTCCGGAAAGTGAAAGGTGGCTTACAGATTAATTCGGTAGATGGTGCTGTCGGTTGTAAAAAAAGGAAAAGAAAAAATGAAAAACGAGGAAGTAGACACCAAACAGAGGCCAGTTCACTGACTGCAAAGATGATTTCATTCTAAAATTCGTAGTTCCAACACAGTGACTCATGTGAACAAAAGGAATATTCATTCATTTAATTGGGGACTAAATTTCCAGCCACAGTGACAACAGGTACTTTGAGCAATTTTTTTCACGCGCGTTTTCAGGGAATGTCGTCGTCTTTAGTATTGTTATGAATCTTTCACGACATAAACAAACACACGTTAAACTGCGCGTCAGGCTCGTAGGACGCAAGTAGAAATGAATCGCGTTCGTAAAATAAACACGTAGATTTTTGACGTAATGGAAAACGTGACTTGACATTGTGTGTGTGTGTATTGTTGCATTTTACGAAAAAATATCGTTTGTCAAAATTGTCCAGTGTTCTTGAGCGTCGATCTTTTGATAAAAAATCGTCGAAAATAATGTAGAAGTGAAATATTCCCAAAGTTAATAAAAAATTGACATTTTTCTATTCACGAGAGAAAAATGAAATGAATTTTTCATATTACAAACGAATGGCTACATTTTCGATACTCCAAATTGTTCGTTCCCACACATTTTCCTTCGTTTCGTTGGAGCGTGGAGGGTGAACAAAGGAGCAAAAGTAATTTGACATTGAGAAAGTAGTGGAGAGGGTTCATGATCCATGAATCAGCAACAGGTTGGTAATGATGAAAAAGAAATAAAACCACAAGGGAAGACTTTTGTGTACTAGTTAAACAGCACTCAGCAGCAAGTTACAAGTCACGTTTTCCCTGGTGCAGGCAAGCAACATAGTGGGTGTTCTTTTTATAGATACAGTTTGACCTCTTTTTGCTGCACAAGCAGCCCAAAGTATCAGTGCAGACCGGTGGATTCATCAGTTTGGATTGTGCTGTGATAGTCCAAGATTTTTAAATTATTGTCAACAAATCCTTGATTGACAAATCAAAGAAAAATGCCAGACAGGTGCGAAAAAACGAAGTTTCAATTTTTTCAGTGTCTCGCGAGTAAAAATTCTTTTTCATGCTAAAGTTGATTTGATAATCTCCTCAAATTTCATTTGTCATAAAGTTCAGAGGTCACTCTCGCTGAGAAAAAATTTGTCGACCCATTTCTCGCACCGTTTGATTGAAACGTGGCGTTTAAAGAATGTTTATTTGTCATTGTTAGGAAAAAAGTTCTAATCGGTGCAGGAATTGCATGGGCAATTTCTGTTTGTTGCCTCATCTTGAAGCGGAAATTTTCTACGCGTCCCGCACTGTTAGGTTTTATGCCTGCTCTATCAAATGGGTCAGTAGCGTTCTCCCCCCTCGCAAATCTTGCTCCTCCCCAGTGGCTTTCTAACGTTTGGGTTCCCCTTGGATCTAAAACTGGAAAATTGCTCTGGAAGTATGCGACGCTCAGAGAGAAGAAAAAAACAAGCAAAGAATTCGCTCTGTTCTTGCTGCTCACATTTTGCTCTTCCTCCTTTTTGTCTTTACTCTCGATTTGTTTTTTCCCTTCACTTTCTTTTTGTGACTTTTTACCTACTAATTCGCCCGCCACGGGCTCGTCAGTCGTTGGGGAACACGAAATTCGTCTCTACTCTTTTTTTAGGGGAATAAATTAATGAAAATTATTGCAGCTCCACGTTTTTTTGCTTTCTGACTCAATGATTGATCGATCATCAGGCTGGTCGATTGATTTTGTTGCTTGTTTCACACACTGGAAAGAGAATTTTGTTGAAAAAGATCGATATTTTGTTGGATACGTTCAACTAAACGTTTTTTCGAAAAATCATGAAAATTTTGTCATTTCAGCAAAAAACATTCTGGAAAATCGTTTTCGGAAAGTAAATTTTTGTCATTCCAATCGTAAATTTTGCTGACAGTTCCATTACAAATGAAAAACATTGTCGAAATAACGAAAATTTTGAAAATATCCCAAAATATTTAGTTGGCTGTATTCAACAAAATTTCGACGTTTTTTGACAAAATTGAATTTTCAGTGCAATCATCCAAATAATGTGTGAAATTCCAAAATTGCTTTGTGTCAATGTTTCATTGTTTCGGACGATTTCTCTATTATTTAAAAATGAATTAATTGCACATTCGTGTAGCGGTCGAAAAATGGATCACGACAAAGAGGAAAAAAATACTAACGAAGATGCTGAAGCGTCGGCGGCTTACGGATCTTCCATTTCCAACGAGACTTCCGAGAATGATTCCAGGAGGTGAGTTTGAAGAATGATTTCCATTGAAAAATCGTACTGAGTGAAAATTTGCACAGACAGTGGGCAGCGAACTTCATGACGGCTGCGTCGCCCCCAAAATTTGTATCATTGGAAGAAATTTTGCATGCGGCGAATGGAATGAAAAACATGGCATTGGCTCATGAGATAGCGGTCGACAAGAATTTCCAGTTGCAAAAACTCGTGGAGGAAGAAGGCGACAGTTTACAAAAGCGTGTTAAGGAGATTGTTCACAAAGCTTTTTGGGACGTTCTTGCCGCCCAATTGGCCGAGGATCCACCAAATTATTCACAATCTTTGGTGCTGTTGAAAGAAATCAAAGAGGTATATCAAAATTTTCCTTTTTTTAAAGAGGAAAAAAAAGGCGGGATGATTAAAAGAATTGAATGTTTTCAGTGCTTGAGCGAATTGGTGATGCCGCATCACACTAAAATTCGTGACAACATAAAAGAAATATTAGACGTTGATCTGATCAAGCAACAGGCTGAGCAAGGAATTTTAGATTTCCATCATTATTCCCGATACGTACTCTCGATAATGAGTAAAATTTGTGCCCCCGTCAGAGACGACAGAATAAAAGAACTTGGTGAATGTACGAACGTTATTGAAACGTTCAGAGGGATAATGGAAGTTTTACAACTGATGAGATTGGATTTGGCGAATTTCACTATTACGATGATGAGGCCGAACATCGTAGCTTCGAGTATAGAATACGAAAAAACCAAGTTTGCTGAGTTTTTAAAAGTTCAAGCCGACGGTCTGCAGTACACGAGACGATGGCTCCTCAAACACTTTGACGAGGAAAAACACGTCGCAGCTTCACAAGATTCTAACGGCATCAAACAAGTCACTCATAATTTATTAGCCGAAGCTTACTTGGATTTACTCGAGTGGGATTCTAGTCCAGATGCCGAAGTACGTCTGAATTTTCGTTCGATCAATCCCGAGGAGTCTCCCGAATCCTCGTCCGTTAAATTTCATCCAATTCCAAGCTTTTCCACTCACAAAACCAACAATTTCGATGCTCAAATTTTCGTATGACAAAAAAACAATATTTCTTCAATATAAACCGTCGTTTTATCACAAATCCGTAGACTTTGATGCTGGACCAAGGCAGACTTCTCGATCTCAGAGACAAAACCAGTAGTTTGAATATAATGGGTTCGATTTTGTTGCTAGTCAACAATACGATCGGTGCTCCGATCCAAGGTGTATCGAGTTTCAAGAAAAACCTCAAAGAACATTTGGTCGTTCTTTTGGAGCCTGTTCATTCGAACAAGTACGAATTTTCAAGCAAGCAGTCGCTTCGTTGCGTTTTTTTTCATCGCAATAAAACGACGATAAAAAAAAATTGGTAGAAATTAACTTGGCACGATGATTTTACAGGGATCTGGAAAAAGTAATGCCGAACATTGTATTGCAAGTGAAAAAAGACGTGAATGCGACACTGAAAGAAATTGGCGTTGCCGAAATGTCTGCAGCGACTGAGGGAATATTGAGCGGACAGATACAAGAGCTCGTGAACGAAGATGACAAAATTCGCCACCTCGTTAGTGAGTATGAGTGGAAATTAAAGAAGAAAAAGGCTGCAAATTGAAATTTGCAAATTGCTTCCTCATGGTGCTCAAGATGCACGGTGAAATGATTTTTCGAAAAACTAATATTTTCGTAAAATTCAAAAACCCATAAAATTTAAACCGCTCAACCGATATTTTCCAAATTCAATACCAACCTTCTTATTATGATACTCTAATTATAAAAAAAAAATTAGTAATAACTCTTAAAATTTGCGAAAGTTAGAGCGGTGACACCATTTTTTTGAAAATTTCAAAATGCTGTAGAATTCGAATTTTTCTAGCAATGCGGACAAAATTCTCAGCAAACGAAGAGCTGGTATAGATTAACATCTATGCAAAACTAGAGCCTTGTAGCTCAAACCGTTCTCGAGTTATAACCATTTGAATTTTACAGTGCCAGCACATAAACAACACATACACACACACATCCGGACATTTTTTCTAAATATGATTTTTGGACGTTTTGGGACATTTTAAAAACATTGACATTGAAAACTCGAAAAAAAAAATTTCACCGTCACAAAGCTTCCTCCCATGAGGAAGCAAAATGATGAAAATTCCGAAGAAATCATCGATTTTTTAAACCTCAATTTTTTCCTGTCGCTTGTCAGCTCTGAGGATAAGAGAATTCTTGCAAAAGATAATTCTCTCGCAGTCGGCGGTGCATCAACAAATACCTCCTGGCTTGTCTTCCCTGCAGGAAGAGCTGGCCTCGATCGCAGCGAGATTTTTAATAATCGTAGCCCACAATAGGAGCGTTTTCGGTGAATATTATCAGCAGATCGTGGCGGACGAAGTTGCCAAACGAAATGAAATGCCAGTCGGTGACGTCGGCACGATGGAAATGTAAAAAATCCTTTGTTACGAAGAAAGAATCGTTGGTTGCGGTGAGAGATTGCGACGACAAAGGTCAACGGTCTAACATTCATGCTCGGAAATTCTCAATCGAGCAGCATTTCTTATGTTTTCTTTTTTACAGAAGCCAATCGGTGCTAATTGTTCTTCTGTTAATCAAATTTTAAAGCGAATAATACGTAACACGAATAACTGGAGAGAGAAAGAGAGAGCACGGTGCCCTCGCCCTATACCAGGAGAGAAAAAAAGAACGTCCCAATTTTTTTTTCTCTTCCACAATTTTGTATAACTCAACATTTGTAGCATTATCAGCGTGGCGAATGTATTTTTTTGATTTTTTTTTCTTATTTCATTACGAAAATATAAATATCGTGCAAAAATCTTTCATAAATAATCTCACAAGCCTTCATCCGCGATCCCGTATCCTCGAGCTCGTTCCTCCTTTGTTTCGGACACAAAATCGAAGAATCGCGTCTCACACGGCCGAGTCCACGTTGGAGAAAAGACCAACGTGAATATCGAACGATGATAAATGATCCTTTTTGAGAAAACTTCGGAAACCTAAAGTGTAAGAAAAAAACTGTTGAACTGAACGATAAAATGATTTTTCGGAACTTTTTCAAAATTTGAATGAAATTTTTTTTGTTATTTATTTATCGGTTCTCCGGGCGATTCGATTCTTCAGAATTTTTGAGTAAAAAGTTATGGACACTTTGAAAAAAATGCTCAAAATCCTTTTGCACTGTTTTTTGGAGTGTTTTCAAATTTTTGGAAAACTCACCGATAAAAAGATGTTGGAGATTCTCACTCGCGGGGAAAAGAACTCCGAGGCACCGCAAAAGTTGATCGACATCGCCATTTTTGGTGTAGTTTTGAATCATCGCTGCAAATTCTTTGTATTTGTCTTGCGACAAAGTTCGTTTAACTTCCTTCAAGTAAGTTTTGCCCATTTCTTTTTTGTTGCCGTTTTCAGATTTTTTCGTAGCGAGACTCGAGTTTGGTGTCGAATCGTGAGACGTGGAGGGACCGGAATTTGAGGAATAAAGTTCAACCGGCATGATTTTTCGTTTCCGACGTTTCGGGCTGGGTCCGTTTGTGTCTTTCGTGAGTTCGCAACGATCCCAATCGCCTTTGATCTTACATCCGGCAAAGTTGATGACCGTTTTGCTTGATTTGGTGGTCAAACTTTCTGAAAACTCTTTTCTCTTGCCGCTGGGGGCACTCTGGACTCGGGAGCATTCCGATTGCGTGTCCTTGTAGATATTTATGTCGAAATTGTCGCTTTTTCGGTCCAGTGGCGTAGCAGCAATACCGAGTGAACTGGTTTCCAGTATTTTCGTGGGAACGGCCTCGAATTTCGCTGGCACAGCCGGCAAAGATAATTCCGAGGTTTCGCGAAGTGGACGCATTTCAGATTTCGGCAACTGTATTTTGCATAAATCAAAAAAATCAACGAAAGTTGATAAATTTTTATCATACTCGAAGAAAATTCGGTGACGTACCGTTTGTTCGGCGTATCGGAAAAACATCCGAAGATCTTTTGTCACGACTCCGAAATTGTTGAAATCCTTTATGTACGGACGTAACCAGGCGGACAATTGACCTTTGAACTGAGAACTTCCGAATCGACAATCGCAGAGAATTATCGCTCCGTAATCATTTCGATGACGTATGATTCGACCAATCGCCTGGTTCACGGCTCGTGATGCTTCCAGCTGATACCATTGTTGTCCGGACAAACTCTGAATAAAATGAAACGGTCAATTGTGAGAACTTGTGAGAAGGACAATTCGTAGTCTGTTTATTTTTATTTTTAAAATTTTTTTATTAAAGTCACCTCTTTCTGCTTGGCTCGATTTTCCTCCAAATATCGCTGCTTGAGCATGACACGAGGATCTTTAAGCGGCGGGTATGGGAGACCCGTGATGAGGACGGCGCGGCCGTTAGCATTAGCGAAATCCAAACCCTCGCTAACTTTGCCTCGACACACGGCCATAAAAATAGCCCCTTTGCACGACGGATCTCGTATTTTTTCATAAAATTCGTTCATTATATTAGCGAAACCTTCTTTCGATTGGGGCTCGACGTAGATTGGTTTTTTGTCTGCAATCTTCGACCACAAGCCGACACTTTGCCAATCGTCTCGACATTTCTTCATCACTGGATACGACGGAAAAAACACGAGAAGTCCGTGCGGCACGAGACAACTGAAGTTGTAAATCGTGCGTCCCAGCGAACTTATGTATTTCGGGTCATTCCTGCAAGGCAAAATCAAATTTATTCGATAACACAACGATCGACATGTTTTCTGATCATGAAAACTCTCTTACGATTGTCCCCGGTCTCTGAGACGGTTTTAAAAAATGTGAACAGGAATTATTTGCTAATTGCACGAATACCAAAAATCAATTATCAATTAAATTTCGTCCTGTATCGAAAAATTCATTTTTCATTGCATTGCCAACGTCAGAATATTTTTGTTTTTGTAACTCAAAAAACTTCAACGAATTTTACAAAATTTTTGCGAAACTTTCAGCAAGGCAAGGCAAATTGTGTGAAAAATGAAAGCAAAAATGATTTCAGTGAAAATATTACAGTAAAATTAGGAAAATACTGTTTTCCTAATAAATAAATGAATAAATGTGAATAATAAATGTTAAACATAATAAATAAATTAATTAATTAATCATAAATTAATTATTTCCTATATAAATATTAAGTGTGTAAAAACACACTTATCACCTCGTATTGTAGGACGAATTGAGTCGAAAACCGTCGGGTCCCTCGCTCAGAACTCCAGCAATGACTTGTTTGCCAGTGACAATGTGAGGATTTTCAAGTTGAACATCGATGGGTATTCCGAGCTCGGATATGAACGGTTTTAACGGAGACAACGTGCCACTCGTGAGTATGACGGAATGAATACCTTGTTCGAGGAGTTGTTGCATTCTGGATGGACAAAAATCACCAACATGAGGGATGGAAAAATTGTCAAACAGAATGAAAAATAAAGGAAATGTTTGTTTACCCAAAACCAGGACTAAAACACCAATAACTGATGACTTTTCCGTCGTTTTTCGAGGGCATTTTTTTCGATTCCCAAGCATCGTTTCGACCTGTTTTTTTCTGTTCCTCTCTTTGCACATAAACTTTGTAGCATTCTTTGACTCTTTCACGATGGCGTAAGTTGTTGCCGCCGCTACTGAATACCGTTCGCAGAAGATCGCCAAATTTTTGTAGCGCGTTTCCTTTCCTCGTGAACGGTGAAGTGCTCGTCGTCGATAAATACATAATTATTTTGTCTAGTTTGTCAATGACTAATTGTTCCTTGCCATGGGTGAGCTAAAAAAAAAAAAAAGAAACGATTGGCGAGACGACCAGAGAAAATAATCAGGAAAGCAGCAAATTGGACGTGAATTTCAAACGATTTTATTACTTTTCTCTGCCACTCTTACCGAAGCTTTTTCCAAAAGTTCAAATATAAAACTGCCAGGTAACGTTTCTCCCTCTTCTCCACTTTTCAGTGCAATCTCGTCTATCGCTTTCTCAAGCTCGAGGAACATCGCCTTCAATATACACAAATCTTCGGGGGTAAAATCTTTCTGTACATTTCCGGGGCCTTCGAACGCAAACTCCGTTTGGTCGTTCATGTCTTTAGAAACGTCCTCCATAACATGAGTGACTTCGCCGATGCACAGAGCAACATCCGTGCTGCTTATCTAGAAAAACGACAAGATTTATGACTCTGAAGTTTGCAACGTCGAGATTCAACGAAAAATAATGTTTCTATTAATTATTTATTGAATTTTAAAAATCACGGCTGTTTTCCGTCTCGATTGGCTTTTTGGGACTCGAGAGACGATCGTTTTTGTCCGTAACAAATATTGAATAATAATTATTTGCCTGCGCTGAAGACACAATTTCGTTGCATTCCAACGATGCAAACATCATCAAGATTTCTGTTCCGCATTTTTCTTGGATAACTGAAAGAAAGATGATGCTGAAGTTTCCAACGTTGGAATGCAACGAAAAATATTTGATTTTATTGATGATTCGATGAATTTTCAAGCCAATATGCTTTCCGGGTGGCAAAAATCGATCATTTTATCATCGTAATTACATTCTGCATTCGGATAATTATTTTTGTCAAAGATAAAAAAGAATTTCGTTGCATTTCAACGATGCAAACTTCAGAATCATAAAAAAACGTCAATTTACTTGTAACGAAGCTGCTTCTTCACACGTTTTTTCTACGTTATGCGCCTCGTCCAAAAGCACAATATTGCCCTGCAGATCTATTCCCTGAGACTTTCTCGTCTTTGGGTCTAAAAGATAATTGTAAGGCATGAATGTTATATCCGCCGATTGCTTCAGTTCTTTTGATAGAAAGTACGGGCAACATTTCAGTTTCTGGCCTGCCTTGATCAGATCCTCGATATCACAAATTTCTTGGGTAAACGTCGGGTCGTCTTTTCTGCAAAATACAAAAAGCTTCAAAACGGATCGAGCGACATTTGGAGCAAAAAAACGTCGTAAAACTTTTCTGTTTTGGGCCGCGTCTGAAAAACTTGGTAAAATTCAACAGTTTTTACCTCAACTCGACGTTGTTGTAAAAATGACAAGTTCTGGCTTTAACTTTGGCCTGACACATGTGAATTTTGTTGGAGGAATTTTGCTCTCTGGAAACTTCCGGGTGAATGCACAATTGATCTCTGGAGCCGAGAACAGCGACCTTGACGTGCTTGTAGGACGTTCTTTTGAGTTCTTGCATGGCTTGAGAGAGTTGAGAATGTGTTCGAGAAGCATAAACTATTTTTGGCATGACCCAACCAAAGTTAGCGCCTTGCGGGGAATCCGTCGGGCCGGCTTCGTTCTCCAATCCTTCTCGCAGTTTGCTGAAGAATTGTCCGCCAAAACCTGGCTGTTCTAGAGCACCTGCTACCGCTTGAACTTGCAATTGAGCTTTTTTGACCAAGAGCCAGCCCAGGGACGAGCACAAAAGACAGAGAGTTTTACCCGTGCCTGAAAAATTCTCTCTCGTAAATTTGTCCATTCGTAAATTCGACATTTCATTATAAAGTTGAGATCGAGCGATATAAATGTTGTTTTTACCGGTCGGCGATTCTAGAACGCCGTGCTTTTTGTTCTGCAGGCATTCGATCACTTTGGACATGTAAACTTGTTGCACAGGGTAAGGCTCGAACGGAAAAGTTACGATTATCCCGTTTATGGTTACGTCCGGCATTTTTATTTTTATTCGAATATGATTAAGTCCTTGGGAGTTATTGTATAAAAGGAAAAATAATTATTTACAATTTACAATGTGCGTCCAAGTTCGAGATTTTGACACATGCGACGTGTATATTTCTTTTCTCCCATTCTTCGCGCCAGAATTACGACACTAACCTAACCTTACATCGTGCGCGAACATTCAAATCTGCTTTTTCGAAAACGCAACGTCTCGACGAGTCCACATAATAGAATAAACAATGCTCCTCATTATTTCGAGCTCCCCTGCGTTGTGCTGCAATAAGTTCGTCTATTTCGAAGGATTTGTTAAAGATTCATTCGATAAAAAGTAATTCGACCGCGCGAAAACAGTTCTGAGACAAATGTCGGCAAGAAAAATCCTTCATCTTGATTTTTTCATATAAAAAGCTCCGAAACGCGTAAGGAAACGTTTTGACATCGTTATTTGTTGTTGTGATGACTTCATAATGGAAAAAAACACTCGAAGAAGGATTTGTTCCTTTTTTGCTGAAATGGAGGGGGGGATTTAGTTCGAAAAACCGCAGCGGCGCCGGAGTAAAACTGAGGTTAGTCAGCTGATAATACGCGTCCGGACTGGAACTGATAAATTGTGTAAATTTTGTATAGTTCGCAGACAGTAGCTGTCGCTTGGCAACTCGCAAACTAGCGTCTTAGAACAATAATCTGATTCGTTACTATTTCGCAGAGGTGAGTTTTGAAAATTATTTTCATCCATTACACATAGACTTGGAAATAAAAACAATTGTAACGCACACATCGCCGTTTAACGAAAATTGTTAACTAGGTCACTGTTTTTTTGCAATGAGCAAACTTTTTGTGGGTCGAGGTCATTAGCCCAAATGGGTTTAACACACCCCGAATGCAATAAAGAATTTTGACTTTTTTTTCGAGCATCATTCAGCACGCATTCGAACTATTGAAAAAAAAAAAAAATGGCTAAAAAATCATTATTTTCGCCATTTTTATATTAGCGTTGAAAACATATGACAATTTAAATGTCCCAATTCAGTGTCCAAATGATAAGTTATAATCTAGGCCAAGATAAAAGATATATAATTACATAAGCTCATTATTTTTATCAATTCATAATTGCAAATACTTTTTCTGCCATCCGCACATGCAATATCGATTTTTTTTCCACGTAATATGTTCGAAAATGCATTTTTATCATTCTCGGATAAAGAGAAAGGTCATTGCGGCATTCGGCAAATATTTGCTTATCAAGTATGTGATAATAATTGAATACCAGCGTTTCTGAAAATTGTATAAAAAATCAGCAATAAAAGTTGCTCCTGGTTTTTTTTTTAAGAATCTACAAACAAAAATTTGGAAATTAATAAATTTATGACAATTTAAACGAATAATAAAAGTGAACTGTTTTGTTTTTCAGTGAAGGGAATCGATAATGCGTCTTATAATTTGTGATACCATTGATTACGTGGCTGAATGGTCAGCCAAATATGTTGTCAAAAGGATCAACGATTTTAAGCCTAATGAAAATAAGTACTTTGTCCTCGGATTACCAACTGGTGAGAACATAAAATTTCCTACACACACGGAGAGAATATTACATCAAAATTTACTGTTTTATTATAGTTCCCTAAAAACAGGAATTTTCCATTCATTTTCTATCGAAATCGCGGAAATTATGACATTTTTCGCACTTTTTCAGACGAAAGTTTACCACGTTTTTGCTAAAATTCCTTAGAGGGACGATATGGAATTTTTGATGTAATATTTTCTCTGTGCAACTATTTAAACTCATTTTTCTCCATGTTTTCCACAAGTCTGCAGCTCTTGCTCGGGGGAAAATGTATTTTTCATTTCTATTCCTCATATACCAAAATCAGAGTAGAAAAATTCCTCAGAGAGGAATTTTTCATTCTTTTTCTATCGAAATCGCGGAAATTATGACATTTTTCGCACTTTTTCAGACGAAAGTTTACCACGTTTTTGCTAAAATTCCTTAGAGGGACGATATGGAATTTTTGATGATTTTTCTTCATGTTTTCCACAAGTCTGCAGCTCTTGCTCGTGGGAAAAAGTATTTTTCAT
This sequence comes from Diadegma fenestrale, assembly GCA_037043255.1. Taxonomy (NCBI): domain Eukaryota; kingdom Metazoa; phylum Arthropoda; class Insecta; order Hymenoptera; family Ichneumonidae; genus Diadegma; species Diadegma fenestrale. The sequence continues at coordinate 14,708,227 of CM073310.1, read as the reverse complement.
TTCTATTTCCCATGTAGCAAAGTCAGGCTAAAAAAATAAGAAAATTGAAAAACAAAAAGTTTAAAAAATCGAAAAATCATTTAAAAAACTGTTGTAAAAAAATTTCTCAGAGAGCACAGAGGCAAAATTTGCTGCTTCTTTGTCTCAAGAGATGCTGCCCCTTAATTATTGGCAACTACGTAAAAAAACTCTCACGTTTTCGTGTAAAATTGTTAGCGAATGATTTTTATTGGGATCGATTTTCAGGTGGTACTCCCCTCGGAATGTATAAGAAGCTGATAGAATATTACAACGCTGGAAAAGTGTCGTTCAAATATGTAAAGACTTTCAACATGGATGAGTACGTGGATTTGGCTCGTGACCATCCAGAGTCTTATCACTATTACATGTACAACAGTTTTTTGAAGCACATAGACATTGAGCCAAAGAACGTCCACATATTGGATGGTAATGCGGAGGATCTTGTTCTGGAGTGCAACAAGTTTGAGGATCAGATAAAAGAAGCTGGTGGGATCGAGCTGTTTATCGGTGGGATTGGGCCTGACGGTCACATAGCGTTCAACGAGCCAGGATCTTCGCTGGCTTCGCGCACGCGAGTCAAGACTTTGGCTCAGGACACTCTGGAAGCAAATGCGAGATTTTTCGGCAACGATATCGAGAAAGTACCGAAACAAGCGTTGACCGTTGGCGTTGGCACTGTCATGGACGCCAAGGAAGTTATGATTCTCATTACCGGCTCACACAAAGCTTTTGCTCTCTACAAAGCCGTCGAGGAAGGCGTCAACCACATGTGGACCGTTTCAGCTTTCCAACAACATCCCAGAACCCTCATAGTGTGCGACGAGGATGCGACTCTTGAACTGCGCGTCAAAACGGTCAAGTACTTCAAGGTACAGTCGATCGCGAGTTTTTCACTTCCACATCGTGTCGTCAGGCGCGAATATTCGGTTTCATGACGTCATAGGAACATTTTCAATTCTTTGTATTCAATTTTTCTGGAAGTTTCTCTTTCGATCGCTTTCTGTTGCCACTAAATCGATCCAGCCAATCCAGAAAATGATTTTGTCAGCAAAAAACGTTTTTTTATTCGGTAACCCGCAAAATTGTCGTTTTTTTTTTTATTGAGCGTGCAATTTCTTCGGGAATAACGTGAATTTTTTAGTAAGAACATTTTTTCGAAGAACGACCAAAATTTGCAAAAAGGCGACTCTATTTTACGGGCACGGTCCAGATTCGCTTAACTGCGTTTATTTTTTCTGGATTTCTTGCATTCGGAGCAAAAAAATTGCTCGTGGGTCGATTTGCGATCGAGTTTAATATCGAAATCGCGGTTTCAGCCAAGAATCTTTCGACGACTATAATTTGAATCCAATGCCAAGCGGTTCGACTTTGAGTTCTCGCTGGTCGAATTACCAAAAGGTCGCAATTCGATGTTTATGAAATTTGACAAGCGTTCGCGAGCGCTTGCAATAGTTTCGAGATTATATTTGTGGAAAATGAATTGAAGACAAAATAAGGTTTTTGAATTAAAAAATGTGTATTCCTTTAGGCACTCAGCGACGTCCATCGCAAATTGATTGAAGAGGACGGACAGGCCATACCTCGTCGCGTTTTGAATCCCTCATAAAATGGTAGTTACTCGAACAGTACAGACGTGTTTTGTGCATTTTATTAACCCAATAAATATAAAAAGAAACTAAAGCTTCTGACGGTGTTGGGCGTCGCTTGGGATGTGCATAATTTACATGTTGTTGAAGTTTGCATCGTTGGAATGCAACGAAATTCTGTTTTTTCTTCAGCGAGGCTCATAATTATTAAATATTTGGTGGAGCCAAGAAAACGATCGTCTTTCGAGGCCCAAAAACTCAATAGACATGAAAAATTGCCATAATTTTGAAAATTCAATAAATAATTAATAGAAACAATGTTTTTCGTCGAATCTCAACGTTGCAAACTTCAGATTCATTACTTTACATACGTTTCTTGAAAAATTCCATGCATTCTATCACTCCGAAGCTTATTCGCTTGGATTATTTCCTTGTATGTTTCAGAGCTTGTGGAATATTCACTGCAAACTGATTCAAGACGATGTTCCAACTGCATAAAACCGTAACAGATGTCTCGAAATATTGTGATGGACGCTTTTGACGAGACTAACGTGCAAAATGTCATTTTTTCAAATATTTTTAATCCATTGGCCAGAGATTATGAATTTTATACGTGTGACGAATAATAAATAATATTTTCACATTTTCTATATGAAAAACGACACAAATAAATATTTATATGTATGTATTTTCGTTTGTTCTTCGACCTATTATGAAATGCCTCTTTGCGGACAATTCAACCGGGTATTTCCATGTCCATTCGTTTTTTTGGATACTCTAAAAAAGCTTTTCTTTTGAAGAAACGTAAAAATTGTTTTCTACAGAAACCAAATAGCGATTGGACGAAATCTATCACGTAAAATACAGACTAACTTATCATATCGTTATCGACGTGACGGATTTGAATACAAAAGTTTCCTCCACTATCCAATCTCATGATGGCTCCGTCTGGACAGTCTTGTTGTCTACCGGCGGTCCAGGATTCAAGGAACCATATTTATTCGCAATGTTGACAACCTCGCGCAACACTTTATTCTCTTCCGCTAGCCTCGAATAATTTTCTTTATACTTGAGCTCGCTCTCTTCGTCCAATGCTGCCGCGACTCGCATCACCGTCGCCATTTCGTTGATTTTTTCCGCCTGACTCGTTATTATCTGTCAATCACAAAATTATTCCGATAATAATAAATCTGGAGAATTTTGCATGAATGAATCGAGGAATTGGAGAATTTAATTCTTATGGTCATGATGCTGAAGTTTGCAACGTTAAAATGCAACGAAAAATATTTGAATTTATTCAGAATTCGTTCAATTTTCAATGTCGTCCAAAATTTTCGAGCCAATATGCTTTTCGGGTGGCAAAAATCGATCGTTTTATCATCGTAATAACTTTCTGCACTTGAATAATTATTTTTGCTGAAGATAACAAAGAATCCCGTTGCATTCCAACGATGCAAACTTCAGAGTCATGTTATGGTCAAGAAAGACGCTGTTTATATCGGGTCAATTTGACCCGAGACGTTTTTCAAACTGTTGAATTCCGGGAAAATTCATTTTTGCGTTTTTTGTGGCAAATTATCGAAAATCGAAAATTAAATGCCAAAACGGACAGTGACAGAAAATCGTTCGGGTCAAATTGACCGGGTGTGTACTCGAAGGGTCAATGAATGATTGCATTAAAAATTGAGTAAATTCTTACATTTGCATATCTGGAATTACGTAGCGTAGAAACGTCCGTTCGACTTTTGCGTATGAGAGACGCAGTTTGTTGTCTGTATTTGGACATGATTAGTTCGAGAGCATTTTGATGATCCTCCAGAGCGTTTCTCAGCTCTTTGTTTTCTGCTTGGACTTCTCTGAGATGTCGAGTTTCTTGTTGAATGCCAGCGATAAGAGCATTGTGAGGTCTTTGTCTAGCCTCTGTGTTGAGCAGATCGACTTCTTCCTGATACTGTTTCATGTCGTCAATTTGATTGCACACGGACTGAATTTCGCTGATCAAATTGTCGGCGGTGTTTTCGTGGTCGGAAATCCGACCGACCAGTTTTTTCGCATCGCATATTATTTGTTGGAACGTAAGTGACATTTCCGATTGAATAAGAAGACAAAACGAAGGAAACAAAAAAAACACGAGATGTAACGTTGATTGGATTTCACTCGCACTGTTTTTTTTATTTTTACCACGTACGGATTTCAATAAACGCCAAACGGAGAAAGTTTACGATGATTTTCCTTCGAAATAACTGCCGAAAAAAGGAAAACGGAGAGTTTTTTGAAAAGTAGATTTTGTTGGTTATTTTATTTCTTTTATTATTATTATTATTATATGTAATTTTGTTCGCTCCGATCTACAGTCTGAAGTGCGAAGTTGTGATACGCGGCTGAGAATCTTTCCCCGAGGTCGTCAAATCTGTAATGACTGTAATCAGCGAATTACCGCAGAAAACCGTTATCGCGACATCTGTGCCTAGTTTCTGTAAGCTCTCGCGCGCGTTTTATCGTCCGCACGAGCTGAATGGGTTTTCGGGGTTTTCGAAGGAGACTGAAAAGCCCCGAAGTGTTATCAATGAATCAGGCACTCCCCTCGGAGTCGCCTGGGTCTGGGAGACCCGCGACTGTGTCGTTTGGTTTTGAATATCTGAACGAAACGTAAAATCTTTGAGCAAAATTGACGACAATTTTGATATTGATTTCGGAAAAACGAAATGGAGCTTCATTCAGTATCGTAAACATTATTTTATTTAGAAAATTCGATGGACGAGAATCATTTTATTAAAAAACTTCAGACCCTGCGAGGTGAAAAAAAAAAATTATTGGAAAGGTGGAATTTCTTCGTCGCCCTCGTTGTCTCCATCGGCCTCATCGTCGCGAACACGTTTTATCGAAAGTATGTTGTAAAGAGCACGAGGGAAGGTCTTGGTCGGGCCTAAAACCTGGAGACGAACGTCACATTTTTCCAAGTAAAGCTTCCACTTGAGTTCTCCGCGTTCGGGCAACGTCATTTTCTTGAAAAAGTAACAATAAAACGGAAAAAATAGAGTCCAGAATTGAAAAAGGAGAGGAAATGAAAAATATCGACGATTTTCACGTACAATTCAAAATAATTATTGTTTGCACGTCAAAACGACGCGCAGTCACTCGAAGGGCTAATTATTCATGACAATAATGATGTAAATATTTTGTTTACACGAGACATACCGCGAATTCTGCAGCTGTGCACTGCAGAGCCCGTTCGGCAGCTGGTCCAGTCAATCGACATCCAATCAAATATCCAGTATCGTCTTTCAGGTTCAATTTGAGATAAAGATTGCTGACGTTCATTGGTTCACGACGACCATTCCCCGAGGGACATGTGAGATTCATACAAGAATCGTTTCCGCTGGTTACCACTCTTTTGCAAAGAGCGCTGTATTTTGTTTGTTTTTTTTTTTAATTATTTTGAATATCGAACTTCGTTTCAAAGATTTTTGAGATCGATTCATTATATTTTGAATTTTCATCAATTTCTTTCGCTCACCATCTCGTTATGAGAGCGCCCGTCTCATTGATACATTCCATATTGACTTCAGTGACAGAAGCATAGAGAATCGTTACAAATTGAACTCTTTCGCCTTCTGGGAGTTGCACATAATTCAATTTTTCCGAAATGTCTCGTATCGTCATCACAGTTTTTACACTCTCAGCTGCAATAAACAATCGACTCAATTTTATACTCTCATTTTTCTCCTTCCCGAACGCATAAAATCGTTTTCTCCGGTCTCAACAACAACAAACGTGATAAATAAAAATCGCAGAATACATGGCAAATGTTTTTGGTAGTTTTTCCATCGGAAACTGAGTTTTTCAACAGAAAAACAGAATTTTTATTGGAACGCGGTAATTCGGAATAGTATCTCGACGTTTTATTGCAGAAAAAAAATTCGTGGGATGCGGAAACAGCCGCAGAGGTCATTCTTGTTATGATCGTGTAGCGGCTGAACTACCTCCACGGTGGGGGGTGCAAGCGACAGTGCTACACGTGCCCGAATGCCCGAGCGCCAGTTGCGAGCAGGCAATGTCGCGCTTCGAAGTGTAAACAGAGACTGAGCAAAAACTGATGGCTCTCGATGTTTTATTATGATCGTTAATTAATTATTCCACTTTGTGGATTTTATTGGACGAATAGTTTTGAATGATTACGATTATCGAATTGATTAATTGATTAATTAGCAATAATAATGAGAAAAAACGATACTAACGATTCGGCACTGAAAATGGATTGCTAGGACCGTGATCGGGTTCGCATCGTACGGAATTTCTGAGTTCAGTGATTTGTGGCAAATCTGGATTTTCCGTAATCAGTGTTTTTCGTCCTAGAAGAAAAACGTTTTGGAGAAAAGTCGCGAAGAATAATAATCTGAGAAGTTTTGAAAAGGATCGACGTTTTTTTTGCGTAGAATTTGTGAATATGGAAATTAATTAAATTGAGATCGAACCTATGGAGATGACTGATTTTTTTTTGTAAGTGTCGTAAGAAATGAGAGCGTCGGCTATGAAGAGAGCCGTATTCTTGGGCTCCCAAACCTCGGAAATTCTGACCCATTCTTTATCCCAAAGCTTGAGGGCTACTGACTCTTCGCAAGAACCATCGGCAACCTCGAAATCACGACAGACGAATGATCTTGCATCTCTCGTCACGATGTCTCGAGACTCGCCGACCTTGGAGTATCAAAAAAAAAAAAAAAAAACCACCACATCGAGTTTTTTTCAATACTTTGCATTTTTTTTGTCGATGGATCCAAAAATTACTGATTTTCGGGACTTGAGACTCGTCTCAATAGTCGCTGACGTTTCGTACCGAATGAGCTGAGTTTTCAGAATTTTTTTAGCGATAATTATCGTCAAAATTTGGTACAAACGACTTTTTCGAAATTTTGGATAAAAAAACTTCATGAAAGTCCGTTTCGGAATCAAGATTTTGATTCGATTGTTCAATTATTCAATAAATTATCATAATTTAATAAAATTGCCGAAAAATCATGAATTTTTTTGAAAATGTTGAGAAAAACATGAAAAAATGAATGTTGCGGGACTCACGAACGTTACGATGACCAACAAACTGACAAATTGATTTTGCATCGTTTCGATTACATCGAGAATGCTCTTGATCGTTCGCAATTCGGACGTTGGTTTTGTCGGGATTCGCAATAAGCGCTCGTAGCGGTTTTCGTCAGGATCGTCATGGGATTGGATGAGAGCAGAATTTTCGTTCACGGTCAGGGTGTAAGGGCTCGATACCGATGGACTAAAGTTTTCGTTTCTATCGTTTTCCTTACGCATCATTACTTTCGCGCTTATAATTTCCACTACGCGATCGTTTTGTGTGAAAATATATAATGACAGCAATCAATTTTTTATTATATTCTCGTAAATCACAAACTTTTTAATCGTATCTCAAAAAAACGAATTGAAAAAATTTACTCACCAACGCTGCCGATGTGGAAATTTGCGGTGAGTCCGTCGATGAATTCGACGCTACCCCAAACTGTAACATTTATAAAATCTTCCTCTGAATCGCGAAGCGTGAAAGTCCACACTCCGCGAAGGCCTCGCGCTGAAAGCAGCAAAAATAAAAACGTGCGATGCTGGAAATTCAGTTTTTCGTGTTTTACGATTATTCAGGGATATCGTTGTTGATGCATTTTTACGTACATTGAGCGGTCTGGAACGTTTTAGAATTTCCGCTGTTTATTATGATACCGATGACAATGGAATTTTGAGTATTCGGCCGAATTGAATTCAGCGTCTGACGATAAACACCAGCGGACATGATCGAGTTATTAATCGATCGTTTCTTGCGTAAGAATAGAAAACAAATGTATTGTTTTTAATTTGTAAATAATTGACCGCTGTGATGGAGCGGAGAATGTTGTACTGCTCCGATTTTCGGAAATCTTGGACGGTTCGACGCGCGCATCCGCTTTTCGTGTTCGTTACTACGCGCATGCGCCATCATCGTGCAAAATGGCGCCAAATACAACTTGGAATAATTCTCAAACAATTCTGCATGGTCGCTCCGATCGCTCGGACTCACTTTGAATACTTTTTTACGATCGGTCAGATTTCATGTTGTGTTTTACGTTCTTCATCACGTACTTTCCGGGAAACTCTCAATAAACTCGATAAATTGTGTCGCTTCGTTGCTCTAATGTGGAAAAATCAACAACATCGTCTTCATTGCTTCATTTCTATTTCACTCTTAATTACCTCATACGATTCCAAATCCTTTATATTTTGATTCCAAACCCTTGAAATTTCGAAATTCATTGTTGAGCCGTCACTGTGACATCGAGGACACCGATAAAAATGGAATAAACTCCGGATAAATGTAAAAAGTCAACATAACCTCACAAATTTACGAAGAAATCTTGCTCGCAGTGAAAATTTTCGGGAAAAACGGTGTTTGGGCTCGAAAAATTCCAGTTTTTGCGATCAGCGTTGCTTGGGGAGAATGCGAATTTGTTTACGGATGTATGCAGGTAATAAAAAAATTTGTTTCGTTGAAATCGATGGCTTTTCATTTTATTTTAAGGCACGCCATATTTCTTATCGCGATACAATAGTATCACAAAATTCCTTCAAGTTTTGCGATGCTTGGGACAAAATGACCTCAGAGATTAATTCACACAGTACGAATATATATATATATACATACATATAATATGTACATATGTAGTACGCGAACAAGTTGGTGGATTCACGGTTTTTAGGCACAAATTTTAAGTTACCAAACTCGCGCAAAGTTGAACATTTTTACATTCCTTAAACTATTAAAATGGCTAGAAAAAAAATGACTAAAAACTAATTTGCGACAAAATACAATTCCTTAGGATTTCAACTCCAAGGTATAGCCCGTGTGATCGTTAATGTAAAAAGAAAAAAGCTTGAGAAAAAATATTGTTCGATTAGTCTCACATTTTCTAGGGAATTGGAAAAATCTTGAGCGTTTTTGCGCGATACTTCGATGAGTCTTCAGATTGTTTTTCTTTTTCCCTTTCCATCACTTTTGTTCGTTCCCTCGATTTCTTAAGCACCTGCATAGCGTAACGTCGATTATTTACAAGGCCCTTAACACAGATTCGTCGGCCTACAAACCTTATGCCGATTCTTATTGCTTTTTAATTGCGTCGAACAGCTATGAATTAACTGAGAAGAGATTTATATGCGCACGGACACTTGGCAATCTTATCGAATTTAATGAAGCGTCAAACGACACGAGAAAAAAGAAGCTGACACTGATTTCCTCGCTCCTTGCCAGTGTTTCTGGAATACAAGATAAAAATATTCCATCGTGAAGGAAAACGTCAAATTTCGCATTCTTATCAAAAGTGAACGCACACACGGGGCCCAGAATTTCTATAAATGGATCGTAAAAAAAAGAATAATAATAAGTGAATAAAAAATTGTCACAAACATCATAAAATAATGTTCAAAAAGTTGCTTGCACGAATTCGTGCAACACGAAAAATGTTTCGTTCATTTTTCGTCGAATCGATAATTACGAAAAATATGGATCAAAATAAAGCCAGAGGAACGCGATGTAGAAAATATTTTCGCCACATTTTCGATCTTTTTTTGGACAAACAAAATCTACTGTTTGGAAAAATAGTGTAAAATGTTCTCAAAGAGTTTTTCTTTAGTGAGGATTGCAGATTTTCGCTTTTTTGAATCGTTTGAATGACCAGAAATGTTTAGAGAGGTTTGAAAATTGGTGTCAAGTTTTTTTTCTCTTTTGTATCGTCGTACAACGGACCGGAAAGAATTTTAGGGCTCGAGGGTCTCGGAAAGCCACGTGTACGTGTAAACACGTAATTAAACTACACAAAAGTATATACGAATATATATCTCGTCTCTTATCTTATCTAATCACGCTGGAATTGTCATTCAGCTCGTTAAATGCGTCTTTTTCATATATTCGTAAAGATATAAATGTTTTGTCATTGGTTTTGACTCGATTCGAAGAAAGTTGGTGAAGAGGCAACTAAATTTGGGAACTTTACACGGGTGTTTCTGGATTTTCCCAGTCTTGAGCGTTTTGTCGTGAGAGAGCCCGGTCGTTGAGATCTTCGTGTACGACGAGGCTGACGGTATCGTAAAAATCCATATCGATGGATCTTTCTCCGCCTTGTGGTGCGCTGCGATTGGAAATGGGCGAAAAATCGCTGTTTTCTTCGTGGCTTTGACCACGGATGAATACGCTATCGGAGTGTGAATGCGAAGGGGTTGAAATTTCGGAAACGAGAGGAGTGGATTCGTCGTCATCGTCGTCGTCACTGATCTCGTGATTTTTCGGATTTGAATTTTTCGTCGCTGCGCTGAATCGTTCCTTTAATTTCGATAGTTTTTCCATACTTTTCGTCGATCCGGGTTGCACGACTGTGGACGTGAACTCGGCGCCGATCGACGTCGGTATCGAACGTCCGACATTGAGAGGCTCGTGGGTTTTCACATTGCGAGGAACTGAGGTATAATCGTCCGTTGATTTCGAACGATACGCCGGCCTCGGTGACGACGGCGGCGATGCCAGAAGCGACGAAGGTCTCGCGCCCACACTGTTCAATCTTTTTTTCGGCACACGCACCGTATGAGAATAATTCGATCTCGTACTGCGCTGCGATGTCAGGCTACGCTGCGAACTAGATCGACGTAATTCGGTCACCGAATTCAACGAACTGTCGTCGGACTCGTCGGGCTCGTCGGGCACCGGTACCCAATGGTATATCGGCGATGATTGCAATAAAACGTATTCCGTGTCCGGAGCTGTGCTGCTGTGAGATCTCGAGCGTTCCCCTGAAACAAAATCCAAAATTTCATTAATTGCACATTTCTCGTAATTCACTATTTCTAAATGACACTGAAGTTCCCAACGTTGGGGCCCAACGAAAAATACAATTTCTTTCCATTTTTTGTTCAATTAAAAACTAAAAATTATCATTTTCGTATCGATTTTTTATTCGAATCCTCAAAAATTATCATTTCATTGTCCTGATTAAAGATTCAATAAGAATCGCGAGCTCTGCTCAGGAAAAAACTCAGTTTTGTTGCATTCCAACGATGCAAACTTCAACATCGTATTTCTAACAGATTTTCCCTCTCTAATTGCTCTCTCCCTCCGTTCCAACCATTCGTGTTCAGACCGAGAACGTCACTTTGCAGATTTGCAAAGCTGCAGGAGCAACTTTGACTCTTTCATATTTTTCAAGAAACAACTTGCAGGCAATTTAGGAGAAAATGTTGAAAGCATCGGTCTGGGAGACCCATGTCTGTACACGAAGGGTTAATCGGGTTTCCATCGTTCGTCAATTTTGATCTCACTAGCTGACAATCTATACAATTAATTTCTTCCAAAATATAAATTTTCTTGCCACTAATCAGACGCTGTTTCTCATCGAAATACGAAAACAAAAAAATAAACTGTGCAGCAAGAAAAAACCAATCTGATTCTGCACTGGCCTCGAAAATAGTCAACGGATGACAACGAAGAAACATATTTTTAAAAGCGACGTTTCGATTCACACACTAATTGTTCAATTGTGGAGAAACTCTACGAATCATCGAATATCATTTTCATTGGTCAAATATTCAGAAAACACGTGCAAGATTGCGAACGTTCAATTCGTACGCATTGAAAATGATTCCAGTGATAGAAACTGTAGTCAAATCAAGAAACAATAATCAGTGACAAGCTAAGCGTAAGTGAATAATAAAAAATAAATAAATCTGTATTTTTTTTCTTCTTTTTTCTTCTCAATCCTTGCTCATCCCTGCATCGAAGAAAATATCTGTAGCACGAGGTCTGAATTAATGAAAACGATGCTGCCCTGACATCGGCGAAAGTAGAAAAAAACAGAGGCGGCAGGAATTTAATAATTTTGTTTTTGTTGTCTCGGGTTCATTGACAACGATGACAAACATGCATAATAAATAAATACAAATAATATTGCAACTACAGCTGACATATTCATGATGAATAAATGAAATACAATCATCGTAATGCAGTAATATATATATTTGTATTTTTTGTGTTTTTTTTATTGTCATTTACGGTGGGTAACAACTTTTTTATTTTTTCGTATCAAGCATTTCTTTATTACTATTATTATTATCATTAATATTATTATTAATATTATTATTACTATCGTGTGACTGATACAATGGCACGGAGTTGCTAGTAGTGCTTAAATAAATTGCTTTTGTCTCACGTTCGCGACTGCGAGGATGAAAAATTTCGTGTCAACTTTAATTGAAAAAAGTCAAACAATTCTGATCGACTGGATATATTTCCGGTGCAGGGCGAGCATTACAGATTCAGCGAAGACACAGGAAATCCTATTTCTAATCTACTGTATCAACATCCTTAGTATCACAGACTTATTTCTACGTCGGTTCGTTACAGCAACATCTTTTTGTCCCTTCGTTTTCTTGCTTTTTTTTTTTCAAGCTTTTTCACTTAATCTTGAATGGAATGACGAAAAAAAACTTTTGCCATAGAAATCTTTGGCTTTTCGTGAGGAAGAGACGTTTACAATGATTTTTTGATTTTTCTGATGAATCCAGTGTTTCGACGGGAGGGTTGGGCAAAACATCGAAATGGGACCATGAACGAATGTGATTATGCGGAATAAATATTTGTAGCAATAAACTTTATTATCGTACTATAAAAAAGCATCAGTATCTCACAATTCAATACACTTTTGTTAATATTTCATGATTGAATAGTGTTGAAATAATAAGTTCCTGTTCATCAGAGTTTTCTATGCTTTGTCTTGTATTTATCGCGTTAGAAAAACCTGAAATTTCGACGAAATTTATGGCAAGTTTCGCCACCCGAGACTCGATTCCTGTTTACGTGACGTTACGTTTCGTAGCAGGATTTGACCAAGAGCGTTTTTAACGTTTGCTCCCGCACGAATACGACAACGAGAAATTTTTATGTTTGCGAAAATTGGATTAATGAGCCATAGAATGATATAAATGCTCTCTTATTTCTACACCCTGATTAGAATGACACTTGCTCATTGATTTTCAATGCAAAATAATGTGGATATCCGATTATATACAAATTTGAACTATTCATCCGATCCGGCGAATCGCATTTTCCTTTTCTACCTTAATCGACGTGCTTAATCTAAAGAATCAAAACAACAGTATAAACCAGTTTTGTCCTCCTTTTTATCTTTCGATTTTGTGCTCTTAGGACGCCGCTGCGAGCGTTTATTAGTTTCCTACACGTAGTACACGTATTGATTCCAGATCTCGAACGAAAAATAAAAATGGTCGAGTCTGAGGAAGAATATTTGAGCGTTTGGAACAGTCGTCGTGTTTCCCCTTCAAATAGTTCGATTGTCCACTCAGTCGAACGAACGAACTGATTCGTCGGGACATATTTATATACATATATATATATTCATTTTTATAATCGATATAATTCAATAAATATTATTTATATCGATATATATGACTCTGAAGTTTGCATCGTTGGAACGCAACGAAATTCATTTTTATTTTCGACGAAAATAATTATTCAAATGGAGATTGTAATTACGATGATAAAATGATCAATTTTTGCGATTCGCAAAGCGTATCGGCTCGAAAATTTTCGATGACATTGAAAATTGAACGAAGCTTCAATAAAATTAAATATTTTTTGATGCATTTCAACGTTGCAAACTTCAGCATCATCGATATATATATGTATATATGTTATTTATTTTTCAGGAACATGCGTATACGAACGCTTGGCCAGTGAAGGTGCACAGTTGAGATAATATTTGCGGTCAGGAAATGTTCGTTTTGACTAGAAGTTTGTGCAGTACTCGTCGACGATGTCAGGGCTTTGGTCGGACATTGGTGCTTCCTGTACTATGACCAGAGGCAGTGAAAGCTGTAGTGAAGTAGGCTCACCTGGCAGTGAGTCTATCGTCGGTACAGCTGGTGACGGTACATCCAAAACATCCTCGCAAGCTTCTTCGTTAAGAGTTTGCAACGCTCCGCAAATCATTTGTTCCTCCAGTGTGACCTAAATCCACATCCGAGAGAGTGATACAGGAAAAAAGAGGACACAAAAATCATAAGAAACTTGGCGGTTCAGTTTTCCTATCGACACTCCCTCGGCCCCCCCGTATCTCAAATGTACGGACCAACCTTTCGTTACACACATTAGAGTCTTGCTTATAAAAGGCACGATTAAACACGGCTCTAGTCTAGTTTGGAGTGCAAAAAGTAATTTTAAGAGGTCCTCGAAAGACTTTACCTGGAACTGTTTCCATTCATATTTTTTAGTGTCGTCGCAGCATTGGGAAAAAAAATAAATGCAGCTGTTAGCCACGTTTTTTATTTTCTCGAAAAAAATGCGAATTAGCTCGGACGATCACGGTGGAGCATTGAAATTTTCGAAATGGGAAACTCGAAAAGTAAATTGAGTTAAAAAAAAAAAAACCAAGAAACAGCGAAGCTATTTTGTTTTTTTTCCAAATATCTCCAAATAAAACGTGTAAAAAAAATTGTATGGAGCGTAAAACTGAAAAATCACGTGAATTTGAATTCGTACGCGTGGCTCGTAATTATTTGGTCGCTCGTCGTTGTCTCACCTGTTTTTCCATAATAGATTGTTTCGTTTGATCACGTCTTGATGGACCGTCGGTTCTCGACGTTGTTTTTTCTTTCTCGACGTGATTCGGCACTCGTGGTACATTACCCTGTGACGTGTGTTCTACGCATGGAGAAAATTGGAGAAAAAAAATGTACAAAACTGTGAATCAAGCTCGAGATATAATTTTAAATCGATTATTTCAATGATTTGCCGATAATTGTTGCAAATTTCGACGACGATCATGACGAGGGAGATGTGGAATGAAAATATGGTTGAAAATCGTCTCACCCTTACGCGCTATTTGCTCATGTCCAACGGAAAATCTAACGCTACGAGATCCTTCTTCGTTTGCAGTGAAGCTCGACAATTCTTGTTCTCTCAAGGAAACGATAACCATCCTGAATAATTCCCAGTCGCCGAAGCCCATCCTCAATACCTGTGCGAGAGAAATTGAGTAGGAAAAAGTATCGAGGGCTTGTGGCAAAATTTCTTTGTGGCAATTCCATGAGGATGTTGAACGTTACCTCTTTCAAGTCTTGCAAAGTGCAATGAAGCAAAACTCTGCCATTGATATTATTGTCTCTGACGAGACTTTTGTAATCGTCGATTTTGTTGGGATTAAGATCGTCGATTTTTTCTATGAGTTCGCAAACTCCGTTGACCGTAAGGCTCGCAAGTCTCGTCTCTAAAATTTCCATCTGAGAAGAAAAATATTATTTTGGAACAATAAAAAACGAATTGGCAATTTGTTGGCTTTTTTTGGGCTCGGAAAGTCGCTTAATTTGAAGAATTTTGTACCGGTAACGTTGTCGTTGCTGACAGAGGTTTCGGCCCGGATTCTGGCGGTGGCATCCACATGGGCGGTTGCCAGGGATACGGGGCTTGGAGAGCCCATCCGGGTGGAGCCGGTGGTTGGTAATTTTGATTCTGCAAACTAGGATTCCTCGTGAGCTTCGCTCTTCCGTTGTGTCTATTAGCGTTCATTTGATCGCCGAACCCGGCGTAATGATTTTGTTGTTGTTGTTGCCAGGAAGGTCCCGATTTGTACATCATGTAATGATTATCTTCCTCCATACTTTGCTGTTCCTCTTTGATTTTTTTCTTTATGTACGGATCGAGATTGATGGTAAAAGGTAGAAAAACTTTCATGTCGCTGACGAGAAGACTCGAGCGATGAAACGTGAGGAAAACGTCCAGCTTTCGTTCGTCCCTGTCCATCTCGAGGAGCGGCTGAACGTCTTTGAGTACGGGAATCTGAGGCCGAACTCTGAATGGTCAGAAAATGAAGCAACTTGTAGCAAAATTTTCCTTTTTTTCTATAGTTTTTAGTCACTGTTGTGTATTTTTTTCAATAACTCACTTGTCGTAGAGACTTTTCAAGGACGTTGAATCGTCGAGACTCTCCTCGTACATATCGTAGTGCAGAATGAGCCAAGAAGTTCTGAAAGGCCATTGTTCAGTGATGTTGATCCAACTAGCGAGATGATACCAGTTGAAATCGATTTGGAATGCTTTCAACAAGCGACCAGTGACGTAAACGACATTCATGAGACGTCTCATGCTTCGTGGATTTACGTCGCTGAAGTAATCATCGGTGAGGAGCATTTTGTTCAAATCTTGTGCACCGCCCAGTCTGTTTAAATTACTGCCGATGCTGCTCGCGATCGATTCACTGAGTCTCAATTTTCTGCTGCCTTTTCTGCTCGGGGGTTTCAATTTTTCGTTGCTATTCATGACGCTCGATTCTGTGCTGAGTCTTCTGTTCGACACCGAGTGATGCATCGCGTTTGACGTCGTATAATTCACGCTCTCCTCGGCCTCGTTCCACGTCGTTTTCTTACCGTGCTGAGCCGTTTGTTGAGCCACCTTAACTTTTCGCAATCCACTGTTTTGCAAATAAAACGGCAGGTGCACCATATTTCGCAAATAATCGTGGCCACCGATATTCGATTCGGAAAATAAGCGACGACTGTTCACCTCAACCGCCTAGAAACAAAATAACGAATTTTCCGTTACAATTTCGTTCGAAACGGACTAGAAATTTAGAAAAAACCCAAGAGAAAAGTCTCGAGATTCCTCACCCTTGAAATTATGTGGGGATCTATTGCCAGAATAACGACAAACGGACAATTATTGTCGCTGAACAAAGCTTGCATCGCATCGAGCACGAGCAACACTTTGTCCTGCTCACAACTGTCGAGCCCATCGACGATCACGACCAATCTGCTCTGTTGGGATGTAAAACTGTCCAAGCACTTGACCTGCGTTTCAAAAAGCATCGATATGATTTACCTCATAGAAAAATCCTATTTCTGCCAAATGGCAACGACGGACGGGTAGAAAAAAGTTTGACAAAGTGTCAATCTAAATTTATCCCAAGAGCTATTTACCATTTCTGTCATCAGATTAACTTCACTTTTCAGCGTCTGTATGAAACCCTCACTCTTCACTGTCTCGAGTTTCGAAATGCTGTGTTGCAGGTGTCTCCGTTGGGAGAAAACAATAGCCTTGAGGGTTCTGCTCCAGGTGTACAAATTGGCTATGAGGCTGAATGCCAAGAGCAGGACAACCGCAATCATGATAATATGTGCGGTAACGCGTTTGACTTGGGGTCTGCGAACGGAAATTCGTAAATTCAGAAAAGTCCATTTTTTATGACTCTGAAGTTTGCGACGTTGAGATTCAACGAAAAACATTTTTTTCTACTGATTATTCAGGAAATTTTGAAAATCGTCGCAATTTTTTGAGTCGTTTGAGTTTTTTGAGAAACATTCAATAATAATTATTGACTCTGCTGAAGAAATGACAGAATTTCGTTGCAATCCAACGATGAAAACTTCAGGCGCATCAGTTTTTTTTGAAATTTGCATTTTTTGGGTTTAAGGATTCGTTATTGGAACTTACTCTTCCTGTTTTAGCTCGATGAGATAAATCGTCAGGATGGAAATCCCGACGAGGAAGCTGGCGAAGCAAAACTCAAAAATAACGATGTACGGTAAGCAACAAACGTGTCGCCACGTCCACGAGGTCGTAGACTTTACTGGTTTTGGTTTGAAGGCGCGATAAAGACGCGTCGCGAAAGATCCGAAATCATTCTCTATGGAATCGTAGAGCGAGCCGACCATCTGCGCCACGGCATTTTCGCCCGCTGAAGTTGTTCCAACTCGAGTCTGATCGGTAAAGTAAAATTTGATCGGTTGGATTGTCAAACCATCGTTGAGCACACCGGTCGGTGGATGGCAAAATATCACTTGTAGCAACAGCTTCAGTGAATTCAGCTTTGTCGTTAATCCTACGGTGAAATTGTACGGCCAGTACCAATCGTATCTGAGAATAAAAATGCCAAGAAATACCGTCAGACCAACGAATAATGACACAAATGATGCTGAAGTTTGCAACGTCGAAATGCAACGAAAAATTTTCGAATTTATTGATAATTCTGCGCTTGAATAATTATTTTTTTTTTAAGTTAAAAAACGAATTTCGTTGCATTCCAACGATGCAAACTTCAGAGTCATTGACATAATTATTTCATGCAAATAAACTTCCCATCCGTTAAATTCTATGAATTCGTCTTTTCATTAAAAAACATAACGTAAAATTATTTAATTCAGGATTTTAAATTACTTAAATTCCAATTCTTAACTTTTCCCGTCTAAACGCGTGTAAATTAAAATCGCGTTTCGTTTATGAGTTGCAAAAAAATGTGTTTAGGGTTTTTTTTTTAATAAATTTCGGCTCGTTTCTGACTATCTGAATAAAAAAATTCCAAATACATTTGTTTTGCAACTTTTCAACGAAACGTGAGTTCAATTTACACGCGATTGGATCGGGAAAAAACGCGTTTGAATGAAAAATTGCAAATTGAAATCTCAAATTCTGTCCGTCAGAAAATTTCTCTTTATAAGAAAAAAAAAGTAAAAATAAAAATAAAAAAAGTAAAAACAATCAGTTAAACGACGTTGACAGAATTTCAAAATAAGTATAGCTCAAAGTTTCTCTTTGTAAAGCTAAACAGTTGGTCGATTTGTTCTTTGCGCGAGTGTACAAACGGACCAACAAAGAACGTGGTAATGAATTGTAAAGTTCAACGAATTTGTAGTTCAGTTGTAACTAATTATTACTGAATTCCGTTGAGTTTCAACTATTTTAATGTCGATAGCCTCGTTGTTGAATTCTTTGGAGCAAACAGAGTTTGAAGGAGATTATGCTCACCTTTTGTTGGCATACCAGACGAGAAAGAGAAATATGTACACAATGCTAATAATGGCGACACCCGAGGCAACACCAATTATCCAAGATTGTAATGCAAGTCCTATCGTCATTCCGATCAACAGAGAAACGTGAGCAGTTACGACAAACAGAAGCGACGAAAATTGGAACACCGGGTCTATCCATTGTCGAGCAAAATTTTTCATCTCCTCTGTGAACATAAACATTGTTGAAAAGCCGTTGATAATGTTGCTTGCTTGTTGGAAGAAATGAGAATTTCAATCTCATTTTTTCACGAGTATTCCATTCATTTATTTATTATTTATTTAGTTTATTAGACAAACCTCGTAATTTATTCAATAGAAAGGATTTCCCTGAACCCCATTTTGCATAAAGTCCAACCGTTATTGGAGTCGAGAGTGACGGTTCACTGAGAATATCCGCTAATGCACTACTGTATAAATCATACCCCAGCATGTTTTCATTGTCCTCGTTCGTGTTGAGGCGACCTGCAAAATTTCAAGTGTCACGTTAATTCCACCTTCACAATAAATTCATAAATTCATCATGAAAATGAATAAACAATCCAAATTTCAACCCTTCGAGTACAAACTGGGTCGTTTTGACCCCAACAATTTTCCGTCTCTGACAGTTTGGCAATTGATTTACGTTTTCGTTGAAAAAAATTCAGCGTCATAAAATTTGGAAATTTACTACGAAAAAGGTGTGTCCGAAAAAAAAAAAAACAAAAACGCTTGGGGTCAGATTGACCCGATATGCGCACGAAGGGCTGACAAAAAATTTCCGAAACGCTGAGAAAATGGAAAACAAAAACTTACGAGCGCCAAAGATTTGTCCCAAAATGGTTTTCGGATGTTTGAAATCGATGTTGTACGGTGTCTCGCCTTGTCGATTGGGTCGGTAAAGCAATTGACTGTTTTTCGGATTTCTTAAAAGTATTTCAACGATGGCCTTCGATCTCGCTCTCATAGCAATGTGCAATACCGTGTCGCCTTTTTTATCGGTAGCCGAAACTTTGGCTTTCTTGTCGAGCAATAATTGTACAATTTCGGCATTTCTCGATCTCACCGCTCTCAACAACGGTGTGTCATCGTCCTTTGTCGCTATTTCCAAATCGGGATTAGCGTTAAGCAACAATTTCAGTATCGGTATGTTTCCTTTTTCCACGGCTATGTAAGTCGCTGTTTTCTTGTCCTAGAATTAAAAAAAAAAACAATTGAATGCCTAAAATATTCATTCGCTCCTCTTGAATATTTGAACCAGAAAATAAATAAACATTAAAAATAAAATGAGTCAAATGAACGTAAATTTTCGATCAATTTTTCGTTTTTCTTCCCATTTTCTTAAAAAAATACTCAACACTCGCAGAATACTGGACGAACGTCGCATCGTAATTTACAAATAACCATGTGCGCGAAGTAACTCGAGAAAGTGATGACGTTGAAGTTTGCAACGTTGAAATGCATAAAAAAATATTTAATTTTAATGAAGATTCGTTCAATTTTTAATTTCATCCAAATTTCTCGCGTCGCTATGCTTTTTGAATGGCAGAAATGGATCATTTTATCATCGTAATTACATTCTGCATTTGAATAATTATTTTTGTCAAAGATAAAACGAATTTCGTTGCATTCCATCGATGCAAACTTCAGAGCCACAGAAAATGAACAAACCAAATTCTGTCGAATGGAAATTCGATGTTTTGGGGAATGGGAGGAAAAATACAGTCAACGTACCTTTCCAGCGATATCGACATCAGCGTATTTTTTTAGAAGAGCCTCAACAACGGAACGATGTCCACCCTTGACCGCGTGAATAAGATTCGTATCACCAGCTCGATCTTGAATGTTGATGTAAGCGCCGGCATTCAAGAGAGCGCTAGTAATTTCGTGATAACCTTCGCGAGCTGATATCGCCAAAGCTGTGCAGCCGTCCTTATCGAGAGCATTTACGTTTGGTTTGTGCTCCAGTAACAAAATAACAACGTCAACGTAGTTGCCAATCGTCGCTACGATCAGTGGAGTCCACGAGTACTGTAAATTCAAGCAGAAAAAAAATGCTCACAAAAAAATCGCAAATGATTGAAGTATTTGAATAATTACGACGTTTTTTTTGCTTTTTTAAATTTAACGATTCATTAATGTCCATGAAATCAATGAATTTTGTAGGAAATTTTCCAAAAATGTCGTAATTTTTCTTCACGTTCGATTTGCAGTTAATCGATTACAGGGAAAAATCATCAAAAATTTACTCACCATACCAGCGGTGTCGACGTTGGCACCGGCTTTGAGAAGGGCATCGACAATTTCGACGTTGCCCTTTCTCGCTGCCCACACAAGGGCCGTAGTTCCATACTACAGAAGTCAAAGAAAAAGAGTTATAAAATCAAAAGCGTCATTGCATTGAATTTCATATGCGAATTAAAGAAAAAAAACTGTATTTTTTGAATGGAAACACCAAAAATTGGAGCTGGAGGAAGAAGAAAAAAATTAATGCGAACCTTATCACCAACGTTGACTTTCGCACCGTGGGCGATTAAAGCTTTGACGATTTCGGCGTGTCCACGTCCCGAGGCCCACAACAACGAGGATATGTGATAATTTCCATGAGCATTTACATCAGCACCACGCGCCAGAAACGTCGTCACCGTAGCTGTATGACCTTTATACGTTGCCCACATAAGAGCCGTCCATCCGCCCTGAAACAAAATGGAGCATTAATTTTTGAAAAATTAAAAAACTCAATAATCGACGATTCACTCTGACAAATTTTAATTCTACGAGAATTTTGATAAATTCTTGAAAACACACGAAAATTATGATAATGTTCGTCGCCATAGAAGGTGAAAAATATTTGTCTTTTTTTTCTGGAGGGAAATTTCAAGAGAAAATGAATTTCTCACCACGTCGCGGTGTTCCAAGTCAGCTCCGTGTTCCAAGAGCTCGACACAGACATCCGTGTGTCCTTCCTTCGCTGCACACAACAGGGCACTCCAGTTGTCCTACGAAAAGAGGTTTTTGAGAAATTACACAATTCCCAAGACGTCACAAGAAGCTGAATGACGTTGGTGAAGTTTGCATCGTTGGAATGCAACGAAATTTTGTTTTTTCTTCAGCGAGGCTCATGATTATTATTCAATATTTGATCCGGCCAAAAAAACGATTGTCTTTCGAGGTCCAAAAACTCAATAGAGATGAAAAATTGCCATAATTTTTAAAATTCAATAAATAATTAATCGCAACAATATTTTTCGTCAAATCTCAACGTTGCAAACTTCAGATTCATGCTGAATGCAGCAGAATTTTTTTTTTTTCTTCTGAATTTGAAACTTACTCCATCCTCGGCGTTGACATCGGCTCCGTGATTAATGAGCTCTCTGACAAAGTGTATTTTTCCTTTGGACGCAGCGAGCATGAGAACCGTCGCGCCATTCTGAAAGTAAAACAAAAACACAGAATCAAATCAATGAAAATTAGTTTCCTGACAATAATTGCCACGCGGTCGATTTGTGGTTTTGATGGACTCCCCAGTCGAGGCCACAGGCCGATTTCTGAACTGCAGGTCGTCTGAGTTTTTCATGGGCTCGTGATAATTCGAAAAGCTCAAAGTTAATACAAAGTTGATTATTTTTAATCGTTTGAATAATTCAGAACGAAGTTAAAAATCCAGGGACAAGAATAAAAACGAGTTTTCGGTTCGAAGGGATGAAGCAAAAAAGATTTTTTATGTTACTGGAGCTCGCAACGTTCGGGTCCAACGAAAAATATTTTTTCTGTTAATTGTTTGTTCAATTAAAAAAAAAAAATAATGACAGTTTTATGGTTCTGACTAAATATTGAATGAAAAACTGAATTTCGATGCATTTCAACGAGCTTCGCGCAATAAAACGATATTTTTTTAGTTAAAATTGAACAAACAATCAATAGAAAAAGTATTTTTCGTTAGACCCGGATGTTGCGGACTTCGGTGTCATTTTTAGGTGAATAATCAAGGATTAATGGAGAAAATAATTACCTCGTCTCTGTCATCTATTTGGATCCTTTTGTTTTCAAGAAAATTTTGTAAACCAGCGAGATTGTCGTCGGCTATGTAGCTGGCGAGCGGTCTGTAGCAGAGTGAAACCATCGAGTCCGTCCGATGGAGAGTCTGTCATAGAAAAAAAAGAAAAAGAAAAAAAAACAATGCACAATCGAACAATGAGAATCTGCAAATATGAAGGTAAACAAAAATTGATTAAATTCTATTAATTTGAGGATAAAAATGGCGAGCGAATGTTGAGGCTGTTACGACGAAGTTTGTGGTGGACGGCACATCGAGATCGTCACAGCATAACGTGGTTAAGATACGATTATCAAGTGAAAAAGAAAGAAAACCAATAAATATCAAGAGCTCAAAAAACGAAAGATCAAAAAATTGGCAAGGCAAGCTGAAGCTTTTGACGACGCATTTTCCAAATTGTCTCCATCATCCATGAAGAAATGAGAAAAATAAATAAACTGTATTAACAAAAAAAAAATGTTAAGCAGCGCGAGAACGTACGCTCAGCGATACGTTGACGTCGTACTCCGTTGCGATGCTGTTCATCCAGGATATTATTGATAACTGCATTTTTGAAATTGTATCAACGAAATGAATAAAAAGTAAAAAATAAGCCTCGAGTTTTCTGTCGACCCGCGTGCATCGGTTTATTTCCTAGCCGATCGTCTCGTTCGTGCACGTGTTACGTACTCGACGTTGTCAACGATATTGTTGCCATTCAAGATTCACCTGATCGGGTATATATACGTGGGAGAATTTGACGTTTATGCGCTTGAGTAAGATCGAGAAAGAAAGGCCACTTGCAGCATTCAAATGTCCGATCGATGTGTGTCGAGGACCATTATAATTATAATATTCCGATTATGCGCACAAAATGCTCATAAGACTTTCTTCTCTCGTCTTTGGCCATTTTTCATCCGAGCCCAGCGCGAGTTTCTCTCTTATCGTTTTTTTCTCCATCGTCCTTTTTTCCTTTTTCTTCGGTTCGTTAGACAGCGCATGCCAAGCCTGCGAACACTCGTTGCATGACGATTATTCGCTCGGCAACAAAAATCCAGCAGTCATAATTCTTCAGTTTTCGAGACGAATCAAATTATAATCGTTCACCGAAAAACCCGAATCGTCCGACGACCACAAGTTTTCTTGGGTTATTTTTTCAACTTTGGTTGCACGTCGTTGGAAAAGGAAATCGTTCGGAAATTGAAGCGATTAAGTGTGCTGTGCAAATTGAATGTCATTTTCAAAATAAAAACACCAATAATTAGTAAAACTATTTATGCAGCCAGAGCGCCATGCCGTTCGCGGCGTGTCACGATCAGGTTTGCATGGAACACGAACTTGATGACATTTATGACGTTTAGTGAAAAAAAATTAAGACACTCAACACGGTTTTCAGTTTTGAGGGTTTCAATTCGTGATGAGATGTTTTTATACGAATATTTTGATTAGTGGAATACAAATCGACCGGGGGCGATTTTTATCACACAAATCGGATCGATTTTATTCGATTTTATTGAAATTTTAATCACAAAACGATGATTAGAGGAGAGAAAATGTTTGGTTGGAAAAACCAGCAACGAAAGCTTTGTTTGTTAATCGTTTGCATTTTTGTCGCACACTCAAAGGACTAACCATTTGGGAGTGCCTTCTAATGCCAAAATTGAATTTCCGGCCGGTGCCTTCGGGGCCACTTCCGGTGAAGGTGAAGCTCGGCACGTGAATGTGTGGGAAATGTACACCGAGGGAAGAGTGATGATGATGGTGATGATGATTTTGTTGATTCTCATGATCATGACGAGTTGATTTATCGTTGTCATCAGTTTCTGTTGCAGTTGCGACGTTGGACCAAGAGTGCGGTTGTGGCAAGTGTAAACGAAGGAAAGGCAATCGTGACTTACGTCTGGCGGTTGAAAAGCGTACGTTTGAGTCATACGTGTTTACATCGTCGCTGAGATTCGTCGAGCAAATTGAAACGCTGCTCGGAGTGGCGCTTCGGCCATTGGTGTCGTGAACGACGGATAAATCAGTGGGAAGATTCGAGCGAGACGTGCCATCGGAAATGCCGAGTAAACTGGTCGCAATACTCGAGCCAATCGCCGCGTTCGTAATGCTCGATTTTCTTAAATTTGTATTTTTATTCATCAGCAACATTGGACTCGCGATTTCCATGCGGATTTCACGATTTTCCATAAATCCTGCAGTTTTCACACCGTTCGAAGCTGGGACTTGGCCGACTTTGGAATCGCTCGTCAAAAAATCTGGACTCGATACCGATTCCTTAAAAATTTTCGATTGCTCGACTATTATTTTACTCGTTTGTTTCGTCGGTCGATTCACTTCGGCATCCACGTGGGGCATCGACACGTCGTACACGCGGTGACGATCTTCCGGAACTTTTGGTACTTCGAGATATTTCCTCGAGCCTGAAGTGTCCGTTGTTGGAAAAACGAATTTCGATATGGTCAACTCGTCGTGAGACTTTTTCACACCTGACCCAACTCCGTGATTTTTCATGCTGATGTATGGCAATTTAATTAAAACTGTATCATCCTTCACTTTTCGAGAAATGATTTTTTCGGTGATTAGCTCGTTGCTCGGTCGATTCGACGATTCTTCGTGACTTTTCATCGGTAAATTAATCAGTTCATCAACACTGGCCGTTCTCAAGGTGGATATTTCGTTGGCAATTCGATTATTTTCGAAAAAAATTTTCTTGCCATTCTCATCATGAATCAAAGACACACTTTTCTTTGTAAAATCGCGAGAATTTTTCTCCCCGCTCTTCGAATCATCGACTTTTTGGGAAATGCAGGATTTTAACGGATTTCCTGATGCATCTCGACTCTGAATCAAACGGGAAGAGATCGATCTATCGTCGTTCTCTTCTTCCTCGTCCTCGTCGATTTCGATGCGAAAATTCGCACTCGAAATTCTCTTGTTTTTGTCGTCAGCCTTCCGCATGGCATTCTTCACTGATTTTTAAACAATAATCCAATAAACCGTCGCGTCAAATTCAAAATCATGAGCGTTCAATCACTTCCAAGTTGTATTTTCGTTACAATAATAAATTAGAAGAAGATTATGAGCGTTCGTTTGATTCCTCGCATAAATCTTCGAGATGGCTGTTTCGTAAATCAACGAGACGTTTTTTTATCGTCGTGGTTGATCGTGAAAGCTGCGAAAAAAATGTATTACACATTTATATTCACGAATGATAAACGAGACGATGGGAAACGAGGTTCATTAACAATTATTTGAAAAATTCTGCACCAGGAAATAAAATTCAACAAATAAAAAAAGTCAGTGGCTGCCTAAACTAGATTTCAACATTTACAATCTTTTACCCCACTTTTTAAGGAGGTTCTATCGCCACAATCATAATAATGTATACAAAGTACCGGTAAAATCTTCAGATACGATTTTTCCAAGATAACGTCA
The DNA here is from genome assembly GCA_037043255.1 of Diadegma fenestrale. Classification (NCBI taxonomy): domain Eukaryota; kingdom Metazoa; phylum Arthropoda; class Insecta; order Hymenoptera; family Ichneumonidae; genus Diadegma; species Diadegma fenestrale. The sequence continues at coordinate 14,682,280 of CM073310.1, read as the reverse complement.
TGACATTTTGCGTAAATCCTCTGGAGCCTTGTGTATTATAACGTGTAAAAAATTTGAGATTGTTTCACCGCCTGGTAAACGAGATATTCAATGCTTCAAATTGCAACTTACCATAAGGTCTTAATGACTCTGAAGTTTGCATCGTTGGAATGCAACGAAATTCTTTTTTATCTTTGGAAAAGAAAAAAGTCAAATGCAAAATGTAATTACGATGGTAAAATGATCAATTTTTGCTACCCGGAAAGCATTTTGGCTCGAAAAATTTGGTTGAAAGTAAAAATTGAGAAAATCGTCAATAAAATCAAATATTTTCCGTTGCATTCCAACGTTGCAAACTTGAGCATCATGTCTTAATGACTCTGAGGTTTGCATCGTTGGAATGCAACGAAATTCATTTTTATCTTTGACAAAAATAATTATTCAAATGCAGAATGTAATTACGATGATAAAATGATCGATTTTTGCCACCCGGAAAGCATTTCGGCTCTAAAAATTTGGATGAAAGTAAAAATTGAGCAAAACGTCAATAAAATCAAATATTTTCCGTTGCATTCGAACGTTGCGAACTTCAGCATCATAAGGTCTTATGGGAAAGTTACGAAAAAACACGATATTTTACTCCAAATAACTCGATTTCTAGACAGCCAAACTTTTTCAAAGTTTATCCACAGTTTTGTATGATTGTGTTAAGAAGGTTCATACAAACTTTAAACAATTAAACTTGGAATTAATCCAAACCACGAGAACCTGTTCAACGACCTGGAAAAATGGCAACAACCGACAATGTGCCGACCATCAAATGGTCAATGAAAAATACGACGTTATCGAATTTCCATCGATAATTCAAGAAATCGAACGCGAAATTTCAAAGTTTTTTTTTCTTCCTAAACGAGAGAAATTGGTGTACTGAATTTTTTAGAATCTTTCATAATGAGAAAAGAATCAAAACCATAATAAAACTTTTGGTAGCAATAAAAAGTTATCAGTCAGCTGATTGAAAAGTGACAAAAAGATTGAAGACTTGAGTATCATTTCGGAATTGGGATTGATGGAAAGACCACGCGGCGAGAGATCGCGCGCCTCGTTTTAAACTCGTGCGTGATTCGTCTACGCGTACACGTGATCGCATGTATAGAGTGTTCAATGTTGAATAATAAAAATCGTTGATCGACTCTGATTGGTACGAGGAACTATTTACTCCTTGGATCATAATCCCTCGAATTATGGGGCACGTCATGTTTTTTTTTTTTTTCGTGCATTGAATATAGAAATTGAGGCCACCAGTATTTTCGATGCTTCGCACTGAAGCATGAACATCGACGTTTAAGAATCACAAGCAATAAACTAGAAAAAGGGATGAAATTAGTTTTATCACCAAAAATACACTCTCGAAGAGAAAAAATGAGGACGAAAAAATGTTCAAGTTGTTATTTTTGCTTCGACGAGCTACACGTAACACGTACCAAAAGAAAAAATCGTATAAAAATGTAATTTTCCCTCTTCGCAGTTGTGTCAATAGTCGTGTACGAGAATTACCGTCATATAAAAATAAAACCGAGGAATCGGAAGATTGACGTCTTTCAATGACATCAGCCGAAACGTGAGGTTCAGTATCGTAAATAAAATGTTTTCGAAAAAAAAATAGTTCATCACGATGCGAACAAATTATAAAACAATGCACGATCACTGATGATGGAGTGAATAATAAATAATAAAAAATGGAGACCGATTACGATACTGAATAAATATTCAATCACAACAAATAAATTGATCGTTGCAGATAAAGCGTTACAGAAAATTTATGAATGAAAATGTTTCGATATTATCTGGTGAAATGACACTGAAGTTCCCAACGTTGGGGTTCAACGAAAAATACAATTTCTCTTCATTTTTTCTTCAATTAAAAACTAAAAATTACCATTTTCGTATCGATTTTTCATTTGAATCCTAAAAAATTATCATTTTATTGTCCTGATTAAATGTTCAATAAGAATCGCGAGCTCTGCTCAAGAAAAAACCGAATTTCGTTGCATTCCAACGATGCAAACTTCAACATTGTTCTGTTGAATTCTGTACGACGTTGAAGTTTGTATCGTTTGAATGAAACGAAATTATTTCATTCCCTGCGCAAAGTTCTTTATTAAAATGCAGAATAAAATCATTAATAATTATGATGATTACAATGATTTTGAAAATTAAACAAATCATCAATGAAAAAACGTATTTTCCGTTGCATTTCAACGTTGCAAACTTCAACGTCATGAATTCTATTTGTTTTTCATCACTTTGAAATATTTTCACACAACCAATGATATTTTGATGGAATCGAATAAATTGGAATAAACTTGAACCTTCGAGAGGGTGGTGAGGCGTAACATTTTTTCCAAATTCCTCGTGGACATGTTGCAAAAGTTGCGAGGTCGATAGGACGATCCAAAAGTATCCTCGATCGTTTAGACGATTCACAATTTAATTTTTCCACAATAACAACACGCGTTAAGATCGTGACAACGGATCGATCAGTATTTCGAGGCTTTTTTCGCTCGCGGTTGAAACATGATTGAAAATTGACGCGAATAGCGAGAACGTGTGACGAGCTTACGAGAGAAGATGCTCGTCTCGCGAGAGCGACGAGAAGCAAAAAGATTCAAGTTGGGTATCGCAACGACATATATATCGTAAGTGGGATCCAGAAAGCTTAATGTACACACACCAACTGCTCTATATCTCGTGTGTATCAATAGAGCATCGTGTATAGTTTGTCGTTGTATCTTATGTACATTTTATATAGGAATTAAAAAACCTCGTACACGCGCAGGGAACGCGGGACACGAGAAACAGTAGCTCAGTTGCTCCCGCAGGTTCGTGTGACTGATCAAACACTGCAGTAATAAAAAATGCATTACAGACTTCCGTCGCATATCTCTGCCTAATGGATACCCAATTGTTTTTTAATTGATTGATAAGCGAACCTTTTTTTTTTAGCTAACATTCTACACACTTGTTCAGAGAAACATTAAGAGAGCCAATTAAATCGATAAAAATACAACTTTCGTCACGATAAAGTTTGCGTCATTGGAATGCAAGAAATTTCTCATTTTTCTCTCGCTTTGAGGAAATTCTTCGGAATATTCTCTTGGCATTAAATCCCTAAAATCACGGAAACAAATTGGGAGATTCTTCATTTTATTTCGCACCATCGAAATTATCATGACTCTGAAGTTTGCATCGTTGGAATGCAACGAAATTCATTTTTATCTTTGACAAAAATGATTATTCAAATGCAGAATGATCCATTTTTGCCATTTGCAAAGTATATCGGCTCGAAAAATTTGGATGACATCGAAAATTGAACGAATCTTCAATAAAATTCAATATTTTTCGATGCATTCCAACGTTGCAAACTTCAGCATCATAAATTATCTATGTGTGTGCGATTTTTCATTTTTTTTTCATTGGGGATCGGATTTTAGGACGATTTCTCAGGTTGGAAAAACGAACGATGTTGAAGTTTGCATCGTTGGAATGCAACGAAATTCGGTTTTTTCTTGAGCAGAGCTCGCGATTCTTATTAAATATTTAATCAGGACAATAAAATGATAATTTTTTAGGATTCAAATGAAAAATCGATACGAAAATGGCCATTTTTTTTTTAATTGAACAAAAAATGAAGAGAAATTGTATTTTTCGTTGAACCCCAACGTTGGAAACTTCAGTGTCATGAAAAACGATCGTTTTGGACTGCTCATGTTCAGGAAATTGAAACGTTTCTCGTAATTACAACATTTTTTAATATCTGCTTTGGTAATGTATGTACCGCCGTGGGGTGACGAAGCAATCTCACGGAACGCTTGTTGCGCAATGAGAAATGTGTTGAAAAAGTGAACAGAATTTTGGTGCGAGTAAAAGAGAAAAAAAAATGGATTTTTCAAATTCTGTGTATTTGACGAAATAAATGATTCTGAAGTTTGCAACGTTGAGATTCAACGAAAAACAGTTTTTCTATTAATTAATTATTGAATTTTGAAAATTGCGGCTATTTTTCGAGTCGATTGAGTTTTTTGGTCGCAAGAGAGAATCGTTTTATTGGCACGACCATATATTGAATAATAATTATTGGCTCTGCTGAAGAAATAACAGAATTTCGTTGCGTTCCAACGATGGAACCTTCAGGATCATGCAAAATGAAAATTCAAAGCCCTTATTTTTCAATTTATCGTTAACACAGAAGGGTGACTGGAAATTTAAATATTTATTGTTTGAAATCAAAACACACGTACGCGCGATATTTATGCGATTTTTCCTGATGATTAAATAACGACTGCGAGTGTGAAATGAAATACAACGTGAGAGTATAATTTTTTCCTTGGCAGAGTTTTCGCGTCGGGTTAGTTGCACTCGAAAGAATTGAATAGCTCGGCAAATTAGCAAAGTGACGGTCTCATTAAAGTGCGAGAGAGCTTGAAACGTGCTGGAGCGAGGTCGTACAAACATACTTAATAAAAGTTTACACGCATTATCGTAACAACTATCGTGCGGCTTACGAGCAAAAGAGCCTGAATAAAAGAACCGCGGAATTAAATGGAAAGACCGAGAGCCAGAAAACCCAACGCAGTATATGCAGCGCGATGAGCCACTCGTTGTCTAAATAATTACTCCAATAAATCGCCTTTATTTGGTAGCGTTGATTACTCCGCGCACGCCTCTCGTTCTATATGCACAACGTATCGTTCTATACTCGAGGGCAAAAAGTCCGACAAATTTTCTCTACCAACAACAATGCTCGCCAGCGAGAGGATCTTCTTGCAAACTCAATGGAAAATTACAACGTACTGACGCGACAAAACAAAATCCTTGATTTAATGATAATATCAAATTCGATCGTTCATGACCCAATAAAATGAAAATAATCGAGCTCTCGCGATCACATTTACCGTTTTTGAGATGACACTGAAGTTCCCAACGTTGAGGCCCAACGAAAAATAAAATTTCTCTTCATTTTTTGTTCAATTAAAAACTAAAAATGACCATTTTCGTATCGATTTTTCATTTGAATCCTAAAAAATTATCATTTTATTGTCCTGATTAAATATTCAATAAGAATCGCGAGCTCTGCTCAAGAAAAAACCGAATTTCGTTGCATTCCAACGTTGCAAACTTCAACATCGTGTTTTTGAGATGAATTCAGCCATTTTTTTCATTCAAAAAATCTAATGATGCTGAAGTTTGCAACGTTGCAATGCATCGAAAAATATTGAATTTTATTGAAGATTCGTTCAATTTTCAATGTCATCCAAATTTTTCGAGCCAATATGCTTTTTGCGAATGGCAAAAATGGATCATTTTATCATCGTAATTACATTCTGTGATTAAATAATTATTTTTGTCCAAAATAAAAATGAATTTCGTTGCATTCCAACGATACAAACCTCAGAGTCATAAAATCTACGTTTTTTTATATTCATCAAATTTCTAATTTTTCATTTCCCCATAAACACTTTAAAGAATGATGCTGAAGTTTGCAACGTTGCAATGGATCGAAAAATATTGAATTTCATTGAAGATTCGTTCAATTTTCAATGTCATCCAAATTTTTTGAGCCGATATGCTTTTCGAATGGCAAAAATGGATCATTTTATCATCGTTATTACATTCTGCATTTGAATAATTATTTTTGTCAAAGATAAAAATGAATTTCGTTGCATTTCGACGATGTAAACTTCGGAGTCTTTTTAAAGATCAAGCTCGCAAAATTTGAAAAGAATTTTCTTTTGAGAAAAAAGGTTCGGAACCCGCGACATTCGATCGCGATCAAAGGTAAAACTTGCGATCAAATAATTCAGTTCAGAACAAGGTGTAAACGAGTATTTGATTGATAAACATGCGACTTTGTTTCTGGGTAGGAGTGTTTGAAAAATAGCGACAATTGTCAGAATGCCACGTCGTTGATCATCGTGAGTACATCACGGGATTTGGTCCCGACACATTAAAAGCCGTGTATCACAGACGCGGTAGGCGATATTTAGCCAAATTTTGGCACGTCCTCGCGCTCTCTATATCTCGTGTCAAACAAATTTGCGAAAATAAACGGGAATATTTGTAGCCAACGATTTCATTGAGGAAGTTTCATTCAACTGGTTTATCGTAAGCCTAAATTTACAATTTTCGTTGCATCAGTGCACGCTGAGAATTAAAACGGAAAATTACCGTTGGCTTAACTTTGCGCAACACTTGTGAAATCACAAGTTTCTTGGAACAACAAAAAAAAATTATCGTTTCAACGATATTGATGTTTGCATCGTTGGAATTAACCGAAAAAAATTTGGTTTTCTGGTTGCAAAAATTATTTTAAGCAAACACTGCAGTTTCATTTTTAGATCCAATTTCAAAAAAATACACTGAAAAGAAAATTTTGTCGAAAACGATCGATATTTTGTTGGATACGTGCAACTAAACGTTTTTTTCGAAAAATGACGAAAATTTTGTCATTTCAGCAAAAAACATTCTGGAAATTTTTTTCGGAAAGTAAATTTTTGTCATTCCAATCGTAAATTTTGCTGACAGTTCCGTTACAAAGGAAAAATATTGTCGAAATAACGAAAATTTTGAAAATATCCCAAAACATTTAGTTTGCTGTATTCAACAAAATTTCGACGTTTTTTGACAAAATTTAATTTTCAGTGTATAATAAAATAATTCATTCCGTTGCATTGCAACGATGCAAGCTTGAACGTCATCCATCGCTTGGGCGATTGGAGGAAAGGCAAAAACAAGAAATTTCTTGAGAATACCGAACCGTGATCGATTGTTGAATAATAAATGTTTCGAATGGCACTCGCGATCGTAGTGGATATTTTAAATTTGAATACCTGTTTGCTTCGATTCCAGAACGACTTAACAGCTTGATGACAAGCTTGTATCGATCCATAGGAGGATCTGGTGGAAGCGTTAGCGCGAAAAAGTGACAAGAGGCTGGACGAGCTATTGGAACTGTTGCTACCGAAACTCCTGCGATCGGCATTGTTGCGTTGCGGTAGCAGGGACGATTGTTCGTTCGGTGGACTCGCGTTTAAATCATCTTCCTCGATGTCGAGCTTGACTTCCATAGTCCAGCAATTTTTCTCCACCCGAATTGTATCTTAATCCCCACTCGATCAAAATTAATCGATAATCGAGGACTGACGTCACTCCCGAAGCGAAAACACGTTGAAGAATTTTCAGAGATCGATAATGGCGAGAACCGAAATTAAATTTGTATTACGAATAGCATTAAAATCATCGGGCACTGTTTTTGGTGCATTTCCCGATGGTTTATATAAAAATTCCGAGTTTTTTGGTTTTGAAATGCGATTTATTATGGACCCGATTGTTTTCTTTTTTTGCAATTAATTTTGTATGCGACATACAAGGAGAGTTTTTGTCATCTACAAGTTTCCGATCGAGTCCGCTTTTTCTTTCGATAGTCGGTGCAAATGCATGTCACTTTGATGCGCGGCATGGTATTTTTCTTTTCTAAATTATCTCTCACTTTATCTCACTCTTAACGGCGAAGATCTTGCATTGCGATATCAATGACGAGGTTTTTGATCAGAGGAAAAATAATTTCACCACATATCGGAGACATGTTGGATTTTTTTTACAGCACGACACGTTGTGACCTTCAAGCACGAGATAACCTTGAACAACGATTCAATTAATCGCGAAATCTTTGCGGATTTACGATTATTTATTTACTTTCAATTATGCGGAGAGGTGAAAGTAATTTTTCGATGGATTTGGTCCCGATTACCAAAAATGTAAAACGACTTGACAATCGTTCGGCACTTCGTGTCGCTTAATCGATTTTTAACCATAAGACACGTTACATTTTACGTTGTAAAAAATCGTTACATAATCCGTTTTGATCTCCCGGAAATTTACAGAACAAGATTCGGTAGGGTTCGATACTAAACTGCTTTCATTCTCGCGGCGGAATACACTGGAATTAAACGACGACGGACGTCAATCTCTCCGAACTCCTGGTCACAACAGCCCCTGATAACAAGTTACAATAATGGCCACCGACTCAAAGATACAGTATCTTGAATGCCTTCTTTTTTCTGGGAAGAGGAAAAAAATGTTTCGTATCGTATTTCATCGATAGAATGAGAAAAAAAGGTTCGAGTATGGCGTTCAAAGGAGAGAATCGAATGAGATTTGAATGTCAGCTAAATAATGATTCATACGTGGGTAATTAGTCTTTAAAATGACACTGAAGTGGCCAACGTTGGGATCCAACGAAAAATACAATTTCTCTTCATTTTTTGTTCAGTTAAAAACTAAAAATGACCATTTTCGTATCGATTTTTCATGTGAATCCTAAAGAATTATCATTTTATTGTCCTAATTAAATATTCAATAACAATCGCGAGCTCTGCTCAAGACAAAACCGAATTTCGTTGCATTCCAACGATGCAAACTTCAACATCGTGTCATCAAACGTATTCCTCACGAGTTGCAAAATGTTGAAATTAATGGAATCAGAGACAAGAACGATGACGCGAACTTTGAGGTCGATTCGTTCAGGGTCGAAAGTAAATTTGCAAAATATTGATTTTCCGACAAGTGTCATGTGTTTGTACGTCTTTAGAGCCTCCGGCCTGACCTGAATACTTCAAAAAGTTTAATAAATCAATGATGCTGGATTCATAGCTACGCCATATCGGCCACAGGATAAATTGAATTCCTAACGGTTCATTGCCAATATGGAATTCTCATTAAAAACATGCCCTCCTCGTTGCCAATGCAATTTCCGAATATTCAGAATTGCATCTTTTGTATTTGTCGATCAAAACTTCGAATAAAACGAAATGCACGAGAAATTGGATGAAATTTTTGTTGGAAAAAATCGATATTTCGTTGAATATGTTGGACTAAACGTTTTTTCGAAAAACCACAAAAATGTTGTCATTGCAGCAAGAAATATTCTAGAAAGATTCTTGGAAAAGTAAATTTCTGTCATTCCAATCGTAAATTTTGCTGACAGTTCCGTTAGAAATGAAAAATATTGTCAAAATGACGTACTGAAAATTAAATTTTGTCAAAAAACGTCGAAATTTTGTTGAATACAGCGAACTAAATATTTTGGGATATTTTCAAAATTTTCGTTATTTCGACAATATTTTTCCTTTGTAACGGAACTGTCAGCAAAATTTGTTATTGGAATGACAAAAATTTACTTTCCGAAAAGATTTTCCAGGATGTTTTTTGCTGAAATGACAAAATTTTCGTCATTTTTCGAAAATACGTTTAGTTGAACGTATCCAACAAAATATCGATCTTTTTCGACAAAATTTTCTTTTCAGTGCGAACATTTTGAAATTATCCCAAAATATTTACTTCACCGTTTTTAAAGTTTCTAAATATCGACGTTTTTTGACTAAAATTCCAAATTCAGAGTTTGAATTTGGAATTTTAGTTGATATTGCAAATTGTACGAGACATATGTGGGTCAGGGTGAATGCATGAGAATTGCACGAATTAACGTAAAGGCATATTTTTCAATTTTCGTGGCTTAAGAAAACTCGTGGCATTAGTCACGACAATGTGCCCCACGATTTATAAATCCATGTACTTGAGTCTGCCAAAAGCGTCGTCGTCTACGACGAAGATGACAGGAATAAAAATCAGGGCCCACCCAAAGGATCATTGCGAGAATAAATGCATCGCGTGTGCGATACTACAAGATACGATTTCGGAATACGATATATCCGAAACGGATGTATAGCAGAAATTTCACGATATACGTTGTTACTCCATCCGAATAATTCTCGACTATGATGAGATCGAGAGATCACATTTAATTGGCACATCGCGAGATGAAGAATAAGCGAATCCGGCCAAATGTATTTTCGGTTTCAATATATTCTTGGGACACTTCGTGACATGCCGGACAAATATTTTTGTCTCTCGATTACCGTCTCTGCTTCCATTCTCAAATACTCCTATCCTACATCGACGATTCTATGCAATTACATAAATTTGCAAAAACATTTTATCGCTGCACAAATCAAACTTGAAACATTTCGATTGAGAATTTTTCACTTTTCATCGACAACTGCATCCTGGGGAAAGGAAAAGGAAATTCTCTATAATTTAAAGGCCAAAAAGTAAGCAATGAGTATTTTGCAATTATTTTGCAATTATTTTGGCACTATTTGAAAAAATCTGGATAGCTAACGACTCTCTAATTAACCCTAGAACGGGAATCTCATTTTTTTCACCCATTCCGGTAACCCAGGGATCAGAATTGACCCCAATTTTTGAAAATTCTGTTTTTTAATCCAGGATCACGTGACGCTGGGGCAATTTTGCTTGAGGTGAAAAAAATGTTGAGGGCACGGGATTTAAAGTCGACTGGGATGGTTTTTGTCCCCACGTTAGCGTTCTAGGGTTAATAAATTAAAAGATTATTCATTCCATAAATAAATTCATTTTTATCGGCCGTACAGTAAATGGTTTTTAAATACCCTGAAATATCGATAATACATATCGTTATCATCTTGCTGGTTCACTGATAAGACTGCCCATTAATCTAAAACGTTTTTACGCGTCGTCTCTCCCTCGAAATTCACAGGGAGATTTAGAAATCGAGCAATCTTAGTGATGAATCAGTTTTTTTATTAGAATCTCAAGCACGTGAACAAATAAGAAGAATTTTTCAAGGAATGTGGGATTTTTTGAAACGCGTTTATAGTTTCTCTGAACTAAATTCCGTGAGGATTCGTGCAAAGTATTTCGCGAATGAGATCGATATAAAAAAAACTTTTTTTTCGTGTTTTCTCTCTGGTAACGTTGATCAACGACGAAATAATAATTGTATTAACGTACGAGAGCTGCTCTCAAGTTTACCTCGTGAAAACGATGCTCGATACGTTGCACGATGTCCTGAGATCGTCCTTTAAAAATAGCGAACTGATTTCTTCGATGGTCTCCATGATGGACTACCGGAATATAATTTCGCGGACTCAACACTGTCGTTTTTGATCTCACGTGTGACATTTTGTTTTTTTTTACCAAATTCGTTTCCGATTATTCACCACTCAAGAAAGAAAAAAGATCGAAAGAGTCACTTTGCGGAATTGGCAATTGCAAAATTGCCAACAGCAATTCGACGAGTTCGCACTCGAATTGAGCATTAAAAAATTGTAATCAATTCCGTATCACTATCGATTTATGAGTCCAAACGTTTTGGAAAACGCACACAACGTAATTTTGTAAGTTTGCTGGACGCGCGGAACGGAGACTCGATCCCGACTGTCGTCGAACGGTTTTTATAACGCAAAATTAACACAACACTGTATTCAATATTTTATATTCCTCCTCAGTCCCATTATAGCTCGCGAGCATTACATTAATCTCTTTGGATCTTGAGCATGCAGATCGCGATAAGAAATCCGTCAAACACCAAGTTGCAACCAAGTCATCGCGTTCACTTTTTGCATCGCTAACGAACAAACGTGAGCGTGAGTAAAATCATTAAAACATTGTTTAATAACTCAAATTCAAAACTTTATCCTACGTCGTTGTCCAGCTATTGTTGAAAACATGACTCTGAAGTTTGCATCGTTGGAATGAGCCTGAAGTTTGCATCGACGCAATGCCACGAAATGGAAAAGAAAAAAAATAATTATTCACTTTTTTATTTGACGAATCGATTCGTGAGGTCCGCAAAAGGGAAGGAAAAAATTGTTTAAAATAAAAATTCGTTCCGAAACACCCCCGTCCAGGAGGTTGAATTTTTTTTTAAATTCGTGGCATTGCGTCGATGCAAACTTCAGGCTCATTCGTTGGAATGCAATGAAATTCATTTTTATCTTTCACAAAAATAATTATTCGAATGCAGAATGTAATTACGATGATAAAATGATCCATTTTTGCCATTCGAAAAGCATTTTGGCTCGAAATATTTGGATGACATTGAAAATTGAACGAATCTTCAATAAATTTTCAATCAATTTGCTTCAATAAAATGCATTGATTCAATAAAATTCAGTAAAATTCATTAAAATCCAATAAAATTCAATAAAATTCAATAAAATTTCAATAAATTTCAATTAAATATTTTTCGATGCATTCCAACGTTGCAAACTTCAGCATCATGTTGAAAACTTTGCCCCAACCAATTTCTTCACTTTCCCGAAAAGCAAAATCCACTATCTTGGCGAATTTCATACGGAACGATCGAAAAAATTCGGAAAGACTAAAATATTCTCATAAATCTGTATTAAATGATCGACAAGGAAAAACAGTCAAAGAAATATGTTCACATGACACAAATTGCCTCGTGGGACGATCGTGATTTTTTTTCGAAGCAGCGAATCGCGAAAAATTTATGAAATAAGCATGAAGTCTCTAAAAAATTAGGCTGAACGTGAACTCGGTCACGGGAGAGACTGCGAATTGGAGGCAACGTGGGGAAAAACTTGTCTTGCGCGTCCTACAACTTACGATACAAATACTTTTTATTTCGTTTTATGTTTATAATCCTGAGCACTTTCACGCGGTCTTGCGAGCACGTGTACACGACGAAACGGTAAAATACTTTCGCGGATATTCCAAGCAGGCACGACAATGTCTGTTCAGTTGCGACGAGACTTTTTTTTACAACTGTGTATCGCTGTCGTATCAGGCTTTCGAGATTATATACAGTACGACAGATGAGACATTTTCCATCGGTGGATAATCGAATCGAGCGTGAAACAACCGCGATAAAGTTGTCAGGGTCTCCATGGTCACAAAATGAGAAAAAAAATGCACACACACGCGCATACTTTAAGGTACACACGACACTATCGAACTAAACTTTATCGCGAGTGAATACTTGGCGTGGGTGTGCAATATTTTGCCGGTTTTGAGTCCTCGAGAAAGTGTGTCACACGCTAAACCGAGTCAGAATGAGAGAATGACCGCGAGAGGGAGGGAGAAAGTGATAACAACGTTGACATTAGTAGATCGTGTCATAACCTTTCCATGTCCCTTTGTCCCGAGCACTTTTCGAATACTTTTCTGTATACAATTTGAAAAAATACAAAATAGTAGGAAATTTGACTTTATTCACCGACGAGAGAAATTTGAGACGCCAATGAATCCGTAAAAAGTCAAAAAAACATTTTAAATGAGACAATTAATCATGCAAATAATTAGTCATCTATTATTTTGATTGAAAAATTATTCAGGGTCTTGGGAAAGTCCACGTTCCACGTGGAACGAAAAAAAATGTAGAAATTCACACACAAACGGCAATTCGGCCACTTTTTTTTCCTACCACGCCAACGATCGTAATAATTTTATCACTCGCGATATCCGGAACAGAGAAACCGCGGAATTCGCAGCGAATTTCGCCGCTGATTGGATGTCGATCGAGATTCGCACTAGCGAAATGTTTTTGTTCAATTTGTTCAAACGATAGAAGCGAAATTGGGATTTGTGCGGCACACGGAAACGTTCGAGAAGTTGCACGAGCAGTGATTGCAAACAGACTGCTGTGGCATTATTATAGCGCGGTGACGATGAATGCACGAGAGTTTTCTTGGTGGCCTCGTGGCGTACGAAACAATACTAACAATAGTTCACCGAGAGCAGCTCGAACAACGCGGATATAGGCGTGTGAGTGCGAACGCCTATTAAACTATACGTGGAGGCTGCGGAGTAAAAAGGTGAACGATTATCCCACGTGGGATGAAGATCTCGCGGATGCGGAGACAATTAACAGGTGAATAAACACGGAGAGGCTACAGGAGGAAAAATATAAAGAGGAAATATCAAAAGTGAAGGGAAATTGTGGTGGGAGGTGGGAATGCGGAGCATCCGTTCACAGAATAGTCAGGAGGGCAAGAGGATCATCAGAATCGATACTAAAATCGATTGTCGATCGAGAATCTTCACAATTTCGTATCGCAAAAATCCGGTGATAGTAATTTTGGAGAAAAAAGAGGCAGAAAGGCAGAAAGTTGCACTGTTGCAGTTTGCATCGTTGGAATGCAACGAAATTCGGTTTTTTCTTGAGCAGAGCTCGCGATTCTTATTGAATATTTAATCAGGACAATAAAATGATAATTTTTTAGGATTCAAATTAAAAATCGATACGAAAATGGTCATTTTTAGTTTCCAATTGAACAAAAAATGAAGAGAAATTGTATTTTTCGTTGGGCCCCAACGTTGGGAACTTCAGTGTCATAGAAAATTAACGTCGAGGAAGAACCACGAATTTCCCATAATGAGATATTAAAGGCTCAATTATCGTGCGGACTCGAAACGAAAATCCAAAATTTTACAGCTCTGAACTTGACTTGCTGATTGGACGAGATAGTCGAGTTCGAATCTTCGAAAATGACTCTGAAGTTTGCATCGTTGGAATTCAATTTAATTCATTTCTATCTTTGCCAAAAATAATTATTCAAATGCAAAACGTAATTACGATAATAAAATGATTCATTTTTGCCATTCGAAAAGCATATTGACGCGAAAAATTTGGATGACATTGAAAATTGAACGAATCTTCAATAAAAATCAATATTTTTCGATGCATTGCAACGTTGCAAACTTCAGCATCATTCTTTAAAGTGTTTATGGGGAAATGAAAAATTAGAAATTTGATGAATATAAAAAAACGTAGATTTTATGACTCTGAGGTTTGCATCGATGGAATGCAACGAAATTCATTTTTATCTTTGACAAAAATAATTATTTAATCACAGAATGTAATTACGATGATAAAATGATCCATTTGTGCCATTCAAAAAGCATATCGACGCGAAAAATTTGGATGACATTGAAAATTGAACGAATCTTCATTAAAATTAAATATTTTTCGATGCATTCCAACGTTGCAAACTTCAACATCATTCTTTGAAATGCAACGAAAATTTATCGTTCTCCCGGTTCGCCCGGCATTTATTCATCAGGATTATGACGAAATTGTCATGAACGACCCCCATCGTTCGGAATAAAGTGCTATTTGCAAAGGAACAATAATTTGGCGAAAAAATAGAAAAAGTAATAATAATCATTAGCGATTGATGAATTTAATGACATAATTAAAACGCTGACAATGAGAGGCATGGCCGAAGGTTATAATCTCGAGAGGAATTCCGTTGGTTGCGTTGCAGAGCAGCAACGTCGGTGTATGAACTTGAACTGCACGTGGCTGGGAAGCCATGAACGAGAGTCGATAAAATTGCTAGCATTGACACGCAAAGCGCAGCTTTTCTAGTCGCTCTCGTAGAAAGTCATTTCCAGGGTTCTCATACGTCGCGACGATGAAAAAAACTCGTTTTTATTGTTAAAAAATTAAATCGATAAAAAAGTGATCGTTTCCCGATGGAGAACGAAATTTATTGCCCCTCGATCGATTCGTGGCAATGGCCCAAAAAATCGGGAGTCGGGAATCGATCGCGATAGATCGTCGATCTCTATTACGTTTTTTTTATATTGAATAACGGTACGAAACGCGGTTCACTGACTCCTCGAAAAAGGAGAACGAAAGCGATAAAATGAGAAAGAAATTTCAACGACGGAGCGAATTTTCGTTGTCAATTGGTTTGACAAACAATGTAAAATAAAAAAAGAGAAAAATCTTCATTTATTTACCGAGTTCGTGTCTCCGTCGAACCAGGTTCTCGGATCGGTCAGCCACAAATTCATTATTACGTAGTTATCGAATAAATTATCGCGAAACAAAACTCTCGGTCGAATATTTTGACTGGGACATTTGATAAAGAAAAAGACGAGATAAAAGAAATTTGTGCACACAATTCAGACATCAACGCTGCTGTGCAGTCCTATATAAAATGATCGCGCACAAAAAATCTTCTTTTTATACGGAGCTTAACCGAATAGCAATCACAGAACGAGACTGACAATAGATCGATTGTGTTTTCCCTCAAGCACCGATACAGCTTTGTGTAATATTTACGAATTTCACTATCCGGCTCCATTTATACACACAAACTTATGTGCGTGACAGTACAACGAAAAAAAATCGAATACAACGATGTATGACTAAGGAATAATGAGCAAAGCCAATAATAGTCGAAATCGATAGTATATCGATTACAAATCGATAAGTAATTGTAACATTCGATATCGCACTGTTTTTCTTCCCGAACTGTATCGTACGCAACCGGTTACGAACGTCAAAAGAAAATAAAGATCTTTAAACGTGGTACACAGAAATTTTATTCCGATGATCGATCAAGTTTTTCTTAAATTAGTAATATTTTTCTTGCATCTTGTCATAAATTGGTTGAATTTATTTGAGTACTCACCAGTTGATGGAAATTCGATCAGCCGATGTCCTAGACCTCGTCATAGGGATCGTAATGTCGCGTTTAGTCTCCTGCAATCAGTGAAAACGCGTGGAAAGTGATGAATAAAAATGACGTCATTTTTAGAGATTGCGGTGAAATTCAAACATTTTTCATTATTTAATTCTTCATCGTTTATTTTTAGTTTATTTTATTGATTCTGACGTTTTTTGTTTGCCGATCGAGAACGAATTGATCTGCAAAAGGTCGCGAAAATTTGGGGGGCTGAGAAAAGATACGAATTCACTTTTATAAAAGCAGAATCGAAAGGATTCTCTGATTTTTTTCGTACGTGGAAATATGGATTTTAAAATGATGCTGAAGTTTTTCGGAAAAGTGAAGAAATTGGTTGGGGCACAGTTTTCAACATGATGCTGAAGTTTGCAACGTTCGAATGCATCGAAAAATATTTAATTAAGATTTTTTTAAATTTTATTGAATTTTATTGAATTTTATTGGATTTTATTGAATTTTACTGAATTTTATTGAATTTTATTGAAAATTTATTGAAGATTCGTTCAATTTTCAATGTCATCCAAATTTTTCGAGCCGATATGCTTTTCGAATGGCAAAAATGAATCATTTTATCATCGTAATTACATTCTGCATTTAAATAATCATTTTTGTCAAAGATAAAAATGAATTTCGTTGCATGCCGACGATGCAAACTTCAGTCATATTTTAAAATTTGCTTTTTTCGTAGAGAAGTAGTTGTCGAAATGAATTTGAAAATTATTCACGCTGTACTGCGAAATTGGTGGATGATAAAAATAATAATATGCCTTTTGAGTTGGAACAGTTTTCTGCTGTTTCTAGCCCGAATCCTTATCGCCCGAATGAGAAGGAATCAATCTTGAATATTTTGAATGGAATAGAGACAGTAAAAAATGGTGGATATTTTTTCGGAACGTTGTCACGAACGTATGTCGGATTATTTGAATGCTAGAGTCGGGAAGAATCTTGGCAAGGAATTGTTTTGCCATCGCACGAGAGAGACACACACGAGGAAGCGATACGAGAAGAGAAAGATAGATATATAAAGATCTAGTAGTATCGACTATAGGTTCAAGGCTGTGCTCTAATTCGACGAAGCGCGAAAAAAGAAAGAAGAGTCCGGAAGGACACAAAGGAAGATTTAAGGCTTCCCCGACAACCCTCTGGTTCTTGGAACGACTCGGGCATTTTTCCCTCGAAAAATTTGTCCAAAATGTATGCACTCGTGCAGTATTGGGCGAATACACCGCGAAATGACTTTAGCATTTGACGAAACTACGATGTAGAGGTTATGGATGACGTAGGTTTTATTACTTTGGACTGTGGCGAAGAGAAGAAAAAAAAGTGCCAACAGCACGAGACAAAAAGTCACAAAGTGCTTTTTCGTGACAAAACTGACCTGAGATTCTCGATGTTTTTCTTCCTTCCTCGAGCTCGGAGGCTTGAAAACATTCACAAAACACTATTTACACACGAAGCATGTTCACTGAACGCAATTTATTTGAAAATAACGCAAACATCAAAAAACATTCGTACGCGCACCGACACCAAATCTCTTTGTTCGTTCCTCGTTCAGAACGTGTTAGAAAAACACTCGCTAAAATTTCGCGCTTCACGATCACATCGTACCACGGAATTGAAACCTCGTCTACGAGCTAAAAACAAAGCAGCGTAAATTCGAGGTTTTCCCTGCATTCGCGAGAAACGCGCGAGATCCAACCTCGAATAATGCACCCACCGACACAGAGTCACACAAAATCTCCCTGTCTCCCTCTCACACCTCCCTCAATCCTTGTGCTTGTGCATGCAATTTTTTATTTTTTTCCATGCTCTCGTCGTCCACCGCCAATGCTTCTCGTTTAGTTCCACGTTTCGCCGCACGTTGGCGCGGAAAACCCTCTAACAGCTGATCATCCCCTCCACCACTGTCGTACGGCGCTATGCGCTACACGTGTGATGTTGAATTACGCTCGTGACGTAAAAAGAGTGATTAATTATCATAATTCCATCGTGAAATTATATTTCAAAAATCGTGCTCATTACTCCCGTCCTGTAGCGATTTATACTGAATCTTTTATGAAATGTTTTTAATTCGACCAGTGAAACGGGCAACCTAACCTAAAAAAATTCACGCTTCTGCCATTCGTTCCAATACTTTGACCTTCCTTCGGTTGTTTCAAGTCAATTGAGACTGTAAACATGGAAGATAATTGCACAAAAACAACGACAATGCTGTCGTTACCACAGAAAAAATATTATAGACAACGAGCGCACTCGAATCCGATTGCTGACCACTGCATAGAATAGTAAGTGAATTTTTCCGTTCGTGTGTCATGATTTCAAAACGATCGTCAAGCCAAATCTCAATGAATATTGTGTCAAAATTTTTTTTTACTATATTCTCAACAATTCTGAGTAAAACAGAATTTACAAATTTCCAAATTATTACTGAGACTGTAATTAAAAATTATATTCGCGAGATTATTCTCTGGATCAAATTTTGCTACTCGATTAATGAAATTCCACCAATTTCATTGGAGTTTTTTCATTTTTCAATGGCAATGGAATCGGCAAATTAACATGAAACACGAAAAACAATGAAAACTCTAAAATTCTAGTAAAATTGACCAAATTCTCATCGCCCCAGCGGCATCGGAGATTCCAAAATTTGTTTATCCAACTTTTTATTATCGTTAGTCCCAGAAAACCGGACGACATGGACTGGAGTTCCCTCTACCCGGATCACTTTTCCAAGAAGGAAAACCATCAAGATTCAACCGCAACCAAGGAAGTCGAGTTTGCGGACGTTGGCTGCGGTTACGGAGGTTTATTAGGTACGAGATTCTCTAGAATTTCTTGTTTAACTGCGATTTAAAAACTTGGTTTTCTAAAAATTGAGCGTCGTTCACGATCTTTGTGCAATTTTCTGCTAAAATTTGCATCATGCAATGTCCAGGAAACGGCTTTAAAAAATCATCAACAACTTAATATTTCGAGCGCATACCGGGTCAATCTGACCCGAGGCGTTTTCCAACCGTTTTTAGTTTGTTTTTGTTGTAAATTATCCACATTTTATGTTGCCATCGAATGCAAAACAATTAGTCGTGATAAATTGTTCGGGTCAAAAAGACCCAGTGTGTTTTCCAAGGGTTAATATTCTTCACCTTGAACTCGGCAGTTGGAAAATTCATACTTTACAATTTCTACAATCAGCAGAAATGTCAATCACACAATAATAATGATAAAACCGTTTTTATATTTGCTCAAAAAGTTACCCTATCGCCAATGTTTCCTGACAGTCTGATACTTGGAATGGAGATCAGAATCAAAGTGTCTGATTACGTGATGGATCGGATAGCAGCTCTGAGATCACTGAATCCAGGAAAATATGGAAATATCGCTTGTTTGAGGACAAACGCGATGAAGTATTTGCCCAACTACTTTCGTAAAGGCCAGGTAGAAATTTTAGCAAAGTATTATGTTGATTTGATTCTCCAACTCTATGACTCTGAAGTTTGCATCGTTGGAATGCAACGAAATTCATTTTTATCTTTGACAAAAATAATTATTCAAATGCAGAATGTAATTACGATGATAAAATGATCCATTTTTGCCATTCGAAAAGCATATCGGCTCGAAAAATTTGGATGACATCGAAAATTGAACGAATCTTCAATAAAATTCAATATTTTTCGATGCATTCCAACGTTGCAAACTTCAGCATCATTCTTTAAAGTGTTTCTGACGAAATGAAAAATTAGAAATTTGATGAATATAAAAAAACGTGGATTTTATGACTCTGAAGTTTGCATCGTTGGAATGCAACGAAATTCATTTTTATCTTGGACAAAAATAATTATTTAATCACAGAATGTAATTACGATGATAAAATGATCCATTTTTGCCTTTCGAAAAGCATATCGGCTCGAAAAATTTGGATGACATCGAAAATTGAACGAATCTTCAATAAAATTGAATATTTTTCGATGCATTCCAACGTTGCAAACTTCAGCATCATTCAGGATCTTTTATCGATTCTGTTTTCATTCAGCCAATTTTTTTCAGTTGAAAAAAATGTTTTTCCTGTATCCTGACCCTCACTTCAAAAAAGCCAAACACAAGTGGCGTATAATCAACAAAACTCTACTGGCTGAGTACGCGTACATTTTAGCCGAAGAAGTAAGAAAATCCACCAAGTTTTCTCGACAATGATGTAATTTTTCTTCCAATCTTTATGATGTAAACAGAATCCAACGCATTCTAACATTCTGCGGTTGCATTTTCAAGGCTATCGTGTACACCGTCACGGACGTCAAAGACTTACACGATTGGATGGTTCAACACTTCGAGGATCATCCGCTGTTCGAGCGAATGACCGAAGAGCAATTGGTAAGTTGACGAGCAAGAATCACAAAGTCTCGTTGTAGAAATAATTTATCTTCATAGACTTTCATTTTATTTCCCTAAGCAATGTTGACAAGTTTTCAAAAAATGATGTCGCCCTTTTTTCCCCTCAAAGAAAACAGATCCCATTGTCGAGAAACTGTACGAGAGTACCGAGGAAGGACAGAAAGTTACGAGAAACAAGGGCGACAAATATCTCGCTGTGTTTCGACGAGTTATGGATCCGTATATGAGCGTGACGAGCTAACGAAATATTTTCGAATCCAAAATCGTTTTGCATTCCGAGCCCAAAGGTATGTTTCGTCGGACTTTGAATACTTAACGATGACTCTGAAGTTTGCAACGTTGAGATTCAACAAAAAATAGTTTTTCTATTAATTGTTTATTGAATTTTGAAAATTGTGCCAATTTTTCGAGTCGTTTGAGTTTTTTGGTCGCAAGCGAGAATCGTTTTATTGGCCCGACCAAATATCGAATAATAATTATTGGCTCTGCTGAAGAAATAACAGAATTTCGTTGCATTCCAACGATGCAAACTTCACGATCATTACTTAACGATTCGTCAATACTCCAAGCAGTTTTGTTGAGTTTGCGAGCATTGATTGTCTCTTAACGATAATTAGAAAGAAGGTTAAAAAATGCTCGACACTTTTTCACAAGTCATAGAGCTAAGCAAATTCTTTGGGAATTAAATGTCGGTGAAATGTGCATTCGAAACCTCCGCACGTCAGAGATATCGCACGCGAGATGGTTTCGTTGTTGAATTTCTGTTGATCCCGATAAGATTGTTTTTATCGAGAAAAAAAAATAGAGAAACGTGATAAATACGTCGGGAAATTGGTTCGACGAGTCACTGAATATCTGGGCTTTGTTCCAATATCCCTTCTTGGCCCGGCACCTGTTGCCATATTTTCGGGTACGTGGCTTGTCTCACGTCGGACTTCTGGGTCAAATGAATCGTGTCCAGGGCAAACTCTTTGTGAACGATCATAAATATCATCTGCAAAATGGGGTCAAGGACTCGAATGAAAATCAGCATAACTTTGAGTCTCGTATGCTCTCACATTTTCTAATATTTTTCCCAGCATTCTCGACGATGGCTTTGCATAAGATCTCTCTCGAATTCTTTCGCGTTCCACGGGATTCAACGATATTTGCGAATATTTCAATGTCGATTGAGGACGTTTGCAGATTCTCGGACTTTGCAAAATGTTCCTGAGACAATTTGAATTTTTCGAGTTAAACAGACGCAACAAATTTCCTTGTTTTTCTTTTCTTTCGAGCAAACATTCAGGAACTTTTGTCAACGTTTGTAATTAAAAAATAATTACACGACGTTTCCGTCATTAGTAAGGAAAAAATTGATTGATACTGCATCTGAATCCAGACTCACCAAACCATACCCTGGAGGATAAAAGTCGAAAGGCATAAAAGGCTTTTGGGTATAGAAAATCTTGATAAAAGTTTTCCAAGCATCGCTTCATTCGGAGGAGCATTTTTCAAGCGTTCATTCGGCTCAGTTTTAAATTCCTCGTCTTGGGGACTGTACAAGTAGCATCGTACAGACAAAAGTTTAAAAAAAGGTTGAGGTTCTTCGAGCAAAACTGTTTCCGGTTTCTAGAAAAAAATATTTGCCCTTATTATGATTATAAAAAGAAATTCAGAAGCTCATAAAAAGCCTAGAAACGCACACTGAGAATTCAATTTTGTCAAAAAACGTCGATATTTTGTTGAATATGGCGAACTAAATATTTTGGGATCATTTCAAAATTTTCGTTATTTCGACAATATTTTTCATTGTAACGGAACTGTCAGCAAAATTTACGATCGGAATGACAAAAATTTACTTTCCGAAAACGATTTTCCAGACAAATTTCCAACAAAATATCGATCTTTTTCAACAAAATTTTCTTTTCAGTGCAATTTGAAATGTTGATTTTTCAACCGACGGGATACGTCGTTCCCGTTTCAGTAATCGTGAAATAATCTTTCGTCTCATCGCCAAGAATCTTTTGCGATATGACGCTCCTCTCGTAAGCTCGTTTTTTACTCTGGTTGATAAATTCGCACGTGACGTCAGCATTTATTCTGCACGGTTTTCCTCTCGTTGTTATTATCAGCCGAAAAGTTTGTAACGCTTCGGGCTGTATTCTTCCGGTTCGTGGCTCTACATCGATTTCCAATATTCCCGGCAGCTCGTATCTGCAGAAAAGTTTCATGAAATCCACGAATCCCGGATGCTGATTTTTCAATTCTCATTTTGACGTTTTTTATTCTACTTTTTCCATTTGTACGCGACGAGTTCGTGCTCCAAACGATTGTGAAACATGACTATTCTCGTTATTCTACTGTGCAAGGGTAACGGAGGCAAGTTAACGTTGTCGGTGTTGAAATGAATCGGAATCTCGCTGATTTGAAAAAGATCGTAACGCGGAGTCATGACTTTTGTTATTTTGGTCGTCGGCTCGTTCGTGCATTCGCCTTTGATAATAACTTCTGTTGTTTCATTGCCGATCGTCAAAAAAGTTGTCACCTTGAAAAAAGGAAGAATTTCACGTGAAATTCCATCTCAATAATACCATAAAAATCCGTACGTTGAAATATTTGAGTAAATTTCATGGCGTTTGAGAAAATGCCATAAAAACTGAATTGCAAAAAAAGATACAAAAGTTGATAACAATCCAACGTTTTGCATCGGTGATGATAAAAAATTTTCCATACTTCACACATCCCCAATCGTCTGGGTTGAAATTTCAGAATTAACGGCTCGAACGACCCTTTTTTAACGATTCCAGAAGGATTGGAGCAATCGACGATTTCGAGATGATGATTTTTATTGAATTTTTTTAAAATTTCCATATTCAACGAATAGGGAACATCGTTTTTCGTTGGATTGTAAATCCAACAAATCTGGAAACCAACCAATGTTTACATTGTCAGATTTTTTTATACGTTTCGACTGCTTTTTTTTGGGCAATTTCATGCATTTTATGGTGTGAAAACTACTTGATTCATGGGATCTCGATCGCCGATGTACATGTCCTTTAGTTGTATCACGGGACCGTATAAGAGAAAAGCGGTTTCTTCAAGTCCCGATAAACGATTCATGTTTATCGAGAGACAAACGTGTCGATTGTGTCCCATTTCCAAGTCCCACTCTGCCACATTTTTTCCCAACACGTCGTAACGTAATTCCATCGTCACGATGCTTTTTTCATGAACCTTACATGCAAGTTTACTCGTTTAAATAATTCCGTGCACAGGCTGGAAAAATTACTACAAAAATATGTGAAGAAAGGCTTGTTGCACTGAATCTTTCGAATTTCCCAAACGAATGTAAGTTCATTCTCAAAAACCTCCAGAGTTCCAGATTTTGGAGTAAAATTTAACAATCTCGCATGTTGACAATTCGTCGATTTGCCCTTTTCACTCGGATTCGCGCAGGAACAATTTTTCTTTCGTTTGAGCGACCAATTTACTGAACCGCCTGTAGGATTTGTTATAAATAACTTCACGATCGAAGTATCGTTGTGCATAATCGTAGGAGGTAACGTCATCGTTAGATTTCCCCTTTCGCCTGCTTGAAGGTCATTCAGTATCTCGTTCAATCTATAAAATCAATACGGCACTTGAGAATTTTCTGCTGAAAATTATCATCATTGTAACACGAAGCTCCGAGAAAAAAAATGCATTGCGGACTTGAAATTATTGCAATATAATTTCACCCTTCGTGGTCACACTTCCGCCACCGATCTCGAAGGTCACACTGGGTTGATTCTCCCCAGTCCATTTTCGAACCCGTATTGTGACCAATCTATCGGCCCGAAAATTCTCAAAAAATTACTCAACAACCCTTGGACATTCCAGTTTAGATACGAAAAACTTTCCTGAAAAAAATCCAAGGCTAACATATTTTTTTAAGCGCAAAATGAAGAAAAAAACGGGATAAAAAAGTTTTTTCACTAAAATAATCGTCACTTTGTGGATTTTCAATATTTTTGCCTCAAATTTGGACCTGATATTCATCAGATCTGGTTCTTTTGAGAAAAAAATAGTCGGTTAGCGCGCGTTCGAAAAAACATATCAATTCCGGTTTTGGAACTGGGTTGATTTCAGACTGGATTTTAGAGATTTAACGTTAGCGTCGGTAATACTTATCGCCGCCAACGCGCAATGGACACTACAAACTATTGTTAAATGACGATTACATCCCCATTCATTACCGAAAACTAGGAGATATTTACGTTACAAGTTGATCACTGTGTGGATTCTACCCAGAGTGACCACGAAGGGTTAAATAGAGAAGAAATTATTATTTGCAACATTCTACTTTGGAGATTGGCTGGAAAATGTTTTTGATGAACGTACTTGGTAATATTCAAGAGTTGCCATAGGACATATTTACTGATATTGTTGCCAATACGGTAATGCAGTAGGTCCTGAATCTGTAGCATAAATGGCGAACAAAAACTTTAATAAACGAGCAAAATTTTTATGAAAAGTGTAAGTTGCTCTTACCCTGATTACAGGCATGTAACAAAAATATTTCAATTTGCAGATCTCCTCGGATTCGTTAGTTGAAATGAGGCAATTACTTTGGGAATTTTTACGAAGGAAATATCGTAACGAGACTTGGTGATGTCCTCGTTCACGTGGTACGAGAGTAACTTGAATCTTTTCTTCATGCCCTGGAGCAAGATTGCCCAAGTTCGGTTGTACCTTGACTCGTTGCTGCCAATCTTTTTCTTCGTACGGCCAATTTTCGTGGTGGATTTTCAACAAGTAAGGCATTTCCACGAGTCCAGGATTGGTCAACGTGAAGGAAAGGCTTTGGGGCTCGTCGTAAGATTGTTTTTCGAAAATTAATTCGCCAGGTATCGCCTGTATAATCAATTATTTCAATAACAAATTTCTAAAATGACGAAATTCTTTTTTTCTTCTTCCGTCAACGACTAACGAAAATTTATTCCTTCGAATTACCACGAGATTTCCGCTCTTACACGTCCCTACAGCAGACATCTCGATGTAAATTGTCTCGGTTTCGTGGTACGATGAATCCGCCGAAAAACAGCACAAAATATTGAACTCGTAGTCTCCCTCACTTGAAGGACAAAATATCCAATTTCGTGTTAAAATCTCATTGGAATAAATTTTGCCCTCGGTTACGTCGATTTTCACTTCCTTTGGTAAATCGACGAACTTGTAACTATAAAAATGTCATAATGTAACAAAATCCAAACAAATTACAAAGTACAATACTTTTTTCTTGATTTTTCCGGTCGTGAAGAAAAATGGATTGTCAAAGGCTCAAGCCATTTGAAAATTCGCGCATTGAATGAACGAAAATTGACATAAATCGACCCTGAGAATACTGAAAACTTTTGTTTCCTCGTATAATCGTACTTGATGTGATGACGAGTTGGATTCAGCATCAAGACCGGTTGAATGTTTTCGCAGTTTGGATGTGTCGATGAGAATTCGACCAACAAGTTGCCCATGTTTATAGATGGAGCGTCAGCGAAGCCTCGAAAATCTATAAAAGTCTCGTAATTCGGATTCCCATTGAGTCTTATCGCCCATCGTTCGTAGAGAAGTTTATCGTGCGTTTTGGGAAACATTTCGACGACGATCACTTGATAATTTCTGATTCACAGTTATTATCATTATTTTCGCGATTAAATATTGCATTCGGAATAGAAGGACGTAAGAAAAATGTTGTTTTACTTTCGGATTATTCCTTGGGAAGGTTTTACGCTGAAGCACGTTTCAGGGGGTGGAATGAAACGAAACATTATTGGTAAATGTCCGTATTTTTTTATAACGAATGTCGTGTAAACGGGACTGGACGGCAAACATGGTGGCATTATGATGTTTCCGGGAATATCGTATTGCGGGATCCACGTTGACGTGTCCCCAGGAAACGTGTGGCCTGTTGACAATTTATTCGTAGAAAAATGGACCGAAAATGCGAATCAAATAGGAATAATTAAACAGAACCTATTAGACGAAGTGAAATCATCATGGAAACGTCGAAAATTGGCAAGGAGCTATCGTCTTCCAAATAAAAAGCGAGAGCTTGAAGTTCCCTCTCGTAAAGAGTGTTTTCTTCCTTGGGATCAAATCGCACGTCGATTAAGCACGTTTCGCCGGCTTTGACTCGTGCTGAATTTGGCGAAAGGTTAAACACGCCACTTACGTCTGTGCCATGTTAAAAAACGAGCGGTGGGAAATGTATTTTTTTTATGGAAACAG
The DNA here is from genome assembly GCA_037043255.1 of Diadegma fenestrale. Classification (NCBI taxonomy): domain Eukaryota; kingdom Metazoa; phylum Arthropoda; class Insecta; order Hymenoptera; family Ichneumonidae; genus Diadegma; species Diadegma fenestrale. The sequence continues at coordinate 14,655,284 of CM073310.1, read as the reverse complement.
ATTTTTTAGTTTATTTGACAAGAACGTTCGTCACCGACCTTCGGGCCATCTGAACAGCATGTCGCTGAAAGCGTGATTCGTAAAAGACGTGGTTCGAGAGGTAGGAATCGATTTCTTTAGGTTTAGATCAAATCTCCCAAAATCGATGCAGCCATTCGACAGAGAGATTGGATCTCGTTGGCAGGGATCTAAAGCTTCGATCTTCCGAATGTGGTTGCTGTCTGACATGTAGACCTTGAAATTATTCTCTTCTAATTGAGGATGTATCAAGGTCGGAACCGACGAACGTGTTCTCTGTCTTTGCTGTCTGCCACGGTAGCCGTATGCACGAATAAGAATTGGAGCCTGTGAAAAAAAATTTCATCAACTTTCGCTCAACATTGTCGCTTGAGTAAAAATATTTCGAGTGTGATCGAAATTCGGGAATTTTCCAATTTGGAAATCAGTATTTCACGCTTTTGGATTATTTTTCTTCAGCTTCTTGTCATTACCTGGTGGTGGATGAGGCACGGGAGTAAAGAAACGTGATATCCTGACTGTTTGGGTTCGAATGTAATGGCGATGTGGATTTGGCCCTTGGGACCGATCTGGCCTTCCGTAGGACAAGGCTTGAAAGGATTCTGAGTGACATCAACGTCGAACACAAAACGAGCTTCCACGTCTGATTCATTTATGATCCTAATTCGCTTCTTCTCGTTTTCGACGAATAAACAGTTCATGGGAGTCTCGTCTTCCATGCGAACTTTTGGACCTGTTTTTCATCGCGTGTGTTCATCAAGATGAAGAGGTAAAATAATTGAAAAGTTGGAATTACATTTTTATATTATTTCAGATGGAGTTATAAATATTTGTTCATTTCGAATAATTGCCAGGTTAAAAGTTTTTGAAATGTGTAAAAAGTTACCGATGCTCGTGCCCTTAGCCACGATCTTTAAAATCGTAGAGCCCTTGTTTAGGATTGCAAAATAATCGACGCTTCTTTCAGTAGGCGTTGATGGACTGTAACGAACTTTGAACAGTTCAGAACAATTGGGAACGAGGGACCAGGAATATTTGTCGAAATGAAAAACAGCGTCCAGTGGATTGGTCGTTGGATCTCTGTGGACTTCGTAGAATTCTTCGTTCTGAAAATGCGCTTCCGAATGCGTTTACGTTGATTTTTTCGAACGAAGCCTCGTTGCTTAGAAATGCGAAAAAAAATGGGTTTTTAACAACGTACGGAGGAGCCATTCGTCACGGTCAACGATTTAACGGCGGTGGAATCAACGGGAATTTTCCCAAACTCCAAAAAAACTGTACGAACGTCTTCGCCATTCATGGGACGTGGAATATCGTCGTGAGACACAATTGTCATTTGATCATCACTGCTCGTTGCGTGCATGTTAATTTTTCGATCTTTCTCTTTTCGATTTCACTGAAACAAGAATCTTGTTGACGAAAAGGATTCAAGGATCTTAATCGCGGATGTTCTCACGTATTCTCCGTAAAAAAAATACCGTCAATCTTTCCAAACACCCTTTAGCTTCGTGTGCAATAAATAATTGAACTTACGTCGGTGAAACGTGCACGTTACTGTCACTATAAATCGCTTAGTCTTTTAGAATCATTGAAGCGTGTTAAAAGTTCCCAATGAAGCTCGATTTTCACTCTGAAATCGTCTGCGATGGGGAAGGGCAAGAAGACACGTGAGGTCGCATTTGTTTTGGTCTTTTGACAGCTCAATAGACAGGAGCAAATGTGACAGAAACATTCGCTCATTAGCGAAGTTTTTCAATGAAAAACAAAACGGAAAGAGAATTTTTGGACGGTTTGCTACAATGATCGACGCCATCTGGAAGTTTCAACAATTTTGAAAACTTTTTCGAATAACTGGGACAGCAAAAAATTGTGTAGACGATGAATATGACGAAATATCGATCGGTTCCAATTTTTTTTACTGAGACTCAGCTCATTCGATCGGATTTTGTGTGTTATACGAAAAACAGTCGACGCTCTGTCGCGACCATACGTTCATAAGTTTCCCCATATCGTGAGCTTTATCTTGATCATGATTTTCTTTCACCCCTAAAGTAGTGTATTGGGTTTACTTGGATTGCTCATTGCAGATCGTATATGACGTTGTTATGTGACACACATACGCCACGATAATAGAGTAGGTCTTTACGCACGCGTTCCATGAGCCAAATTATTGATTTCAATGCGCAAGCCCGCGCAAAATAACCAGTCAGTTTTTCCTGTGTTGGCGTGAGTGCGGATAAAACGTGTGTTCCCATATCAGCTGTGACCCATAACATCCGAACAAGGATTATTTTAATACTTTTACAACATTCGCTTCGTTAACGATAACAGGAACATGGTCGGACCGGGTAACTCTTTGTGACTAGTCGTCCCAGAACGTAACAATTGTCCCCCGAATTATCGGGGACCCAACGCAAGAACGCCTTCCGAATTTGACCGCGGTAATACGGAACTCGCAACGCTTTGCAAGGTAATTTTCACCCAGAGGCCATTTTCCATTACCTGCTCGATTTCCAACATTTTCTGGTTTAAACAAAATACTCAAAAACTTAAAATCTCGGTCAGTTGACATTTTTGCACGTTCGACTTTTTTTTTATTCGGAAACCTGTCGTGAAGTCACGAAAAAATGAAACATTTTTTTAATTTCTACTAAAATTCGATATTTTATCAATTTCGATGTAAAAACAATCAGGAAATGATGTTTTCGTACATTTTTGGCGTGCAGGTGTACCCCGTGAGCCCTGTAACAGGGCCAGGAGCAGCAAAATCAGTATGGGAGCTAAGTCCGGATCCAGACATGGTCGGGCATCTACCGAACAATCCAATATCAGGAGCTCATCAAAATCAAGGCATGATCAAAGGAAATGGGCATCAGAGAAGGAATGGACCTGACGATAATATTTATACTGACGTCGCAACACCTGGACAGGGTCCAACGGAAGAGACCAAAAGGATATTCGAATTACTAAGAGCAGGGTAAATACTCTAATTATTCTCGTTATTTTCTCATTCTACTGAACATGGAATCGCCCATTTGGAATTCATATCGATTCGACTTTGTGTGGGTTCAAATCGTGATGTCATAATTTATAAAAATCTTCTGGAATTCGATAAAATTTTTATCCTCATCACACAATGCCTTCAAACTCTCGAGTCCACTGGCTGACCCGCCATAAAGGTGGAAAAAAAATTGCACATTTGCAGGGTCGTATTTTCTCAAATTCTTTCTATTTCGATCAAACGAACTGTATGGGAATAAAAAGACTTTTCGAGAATGGAAAGCGATTCGTATGCTGAATCGAACGAATATTGCATGAAGAATAGTTTTCGTTTGACTGATCGTACGAATTATTTGTCCAGGGATACGCAAACCGTTGAGGAGCTCATTGAGAAGACTGGCCTAAGTATTCTGAGTTCGAGAGACGAATGGGGTTACACGCCAGCCCATTGGGCTGCTCTGGATGGAAATGTCGAGGTAAAATGATTGAATATTATTTTTGGCAAGATTCCGATTGGTTAATTGAAAAATTTTATCAGGTGATGCGTTATTTGGTGGAGAGAAACGGACCAGTCGATCTCTCGTGTCTTGGGACTCAAGGGCCGAGGCCCATCCATTGGGCATGTAGAAAAGGCCACAGTGCAATAGTTCAAATACTCCTCAAAGTATGAAAAAAAATCCCAAATAGACTGAAAATCATTTCTCTGAAGTTTGAATCTCACAAAAATCGTTTACTCGTTTTTTGTTTTTGTTTCAATGAGTACAGGCTGGTGTGGCTGTAAACGCTGCGGACTTTAAGGGCCTCACGCCCTTAATGACAGCTTGTATGTTTGGCAAATTCGCTACAGCTGCATTCTTATTAGGCGCTGGTGCTCTCGGCCATTTAACCGACATAAACGGTGACACTGCACTCCATTGGGCAGCGTACAAAGGTCATCCCGAATTAATCAGGCTGCTCATGTACAGCGGTGTCGATCTTCAAAAACCTGATTATTTCGGCTCGACTCCTCTCCATTTGGCTTGCCTTTCGGGAAACGTTAGCTGCGTTAAAATTCTATGTGAAAAAAGCAAAATCGAGCTTGATCCTCGTGACAAAAATGGCAAAACTCCTCTTCAACTTGCCAAGAGTCATAGACACTCCGAGGTCGTCAGGATTTTACAGGGTGAACAAAAACGCAGAGCTCGGTGGATACCACCGATTAATGAACTTTGGTAATTAGCATTTTTTCCACCAGCAATAATTGAATTTTCTTACAAATATAAAAATTCCATCGCTTGATCAACTTTTTTTTTGCACAGGGCATTGCTTTTCGGTGGTGCCGGAAATAGCAAAGGACCATTATTGTTGTTCATGGGTTCCGTACTGCTGTGGGGCTATCCAATGTATTTGCTCAAGTGCATTCCAATCACGTGGAACCTTTTACGAGGGAGTCACTATTTTTTCATCTACTGGAATATTCTCATGTGGATATCTTGGATCGTTGCTAACAGACGTGATCCTGGTTACGTGCCACAAAACAGCGACACGTATTCCCGAGCAATCAAGCAAATTCCTTATTTCGACAAGTGGAAGAAGAGAAATGTCATTTTGTCTCGACTGTGTCACAGTTGTCGATGTTTTCGTCCTCTCAGAGCGAAACATTGCAGAATATGTAATCGTTGCGTGACGTATTTCGATCATCATTGTCCGTTCATTTACAATTGCGTTGGATTGAGAAACAGGCAAGTTTGTAAAATTCGTGGCGATAAGTTTTCTCAGCTTTCTCAATATTTATATTTAAACCCTTCGTGGTCACTGCGGGTAGAATCCACCCAGTGACCAACTTGCGACGTAAATATCTCCTAGTTCCCGGTAATTAATGGGGCTGTAATCGTCATTTAACGACAGTTTGTAGTGTCCATTGGGCGTTGGCCGCGATGAGAATTACCGTCGCTAACGCTAAATCTCTAAAATCCACTCTGAAATCGACCCACTTCCAATAACGGAATTAATATGTTTTTTCAAACGCGCGCTATCCTCCTATTTTTTTCTCAAAAGAACCAGATCTGATGAATATCAGGTCCAAATTTGAGGCAGAAATATTGAAAATCCACAAAGTGACGATTATTTTAGTGAAAAAACTTTTTTTTCCTGTTTTTTTTCGTCATTTTGCATTAAAAAAAATATGTTAGCCTTGGATTTTCTTTCGGGAAAGTGTTTCGTATCAAAACTGGAATGTCCAAGGGTTGTTGAGTAATTTTTTGAGAATTTTCGGGCCGATAGATTGGTCACAATATGGGTTCGAAAATGGACTGGGTAGAATCAACCCAGTGTGACCACCGAGATCGGTGGCGGATGTGTGACCACAAAGGGTTAATAATTCTGATTCGTCAACTTTCAGAATGTGGTTCTTTCTCTTCGTAATGTGCATCGCGATCAATTGTTCCTTCACACTTTACTTCGCTTGTTACTGCATTGCCATCGAAGGATTGCAATTGATGTACGTGTTGGGACTCATGGAAGCTCTAGTATTTTGCAGCCTCGGATGGATCTTGACTTGCACTTCAGTAAGTGCCCGTAACGCCCGTAACGAGTGTTTTCTTGAATTATTAACTCGTTCTCAATTCGTTGCGTGATAATTCTGAACGAAATTTTTTTTTCGCAGGTTTTACACGCTTGTATGAATTTAACCACCAACGAGATGTTCAACTACAAACGTTATTCGTACTTAAGAGACAAAAAAGGGAGATATTTGAATCCCTTCAGCCGCGGTCCAGTTCTCAATTTTCTTGAATTCTTCCTTTATCCGCCGGACCATCACGCTACAGATCCGCAACATTATCACATTCTATCGGAAGATACTTTGTGAATGTATAGTCGAATAGCCTTTCAAATAATCGGCTTAAACCTTCGCTGGCGAAGGCACAGCAGCAACGCACACGATAGACACGTTTATTCGTTATTTTATAAATATGCCGTTGAAGTTTGTATCGTTGGAATGCAAAAGAATCACTTTCCAGCAGTGTCGATCAGAAACTTTCGCAAAAATTAATTAAATTAATTAAATTACAAAAAATTAATTTTTCTTGTAATTTTTAATTTAATTAAATTTTGTAATTTCATTTATTCATTCAATTTATTAATTAATTTAATTATTTTTTTTTATTTGTAATTAAATTTTGTAATTTAGTTAGAAATGAAATTCGGACCATCAGAAAATTCAAAAATTCGCCGAAAAAAAAAGTTTCACGTTCTGTTCCAGCGACGCAAATTTCAACGACGTTTCCCTATTTTCGGATTATTGCAGCACGCACAATTCCAGCATCTTTTTCCCTCCTCATTCGAATCGATCGTACGGTCACTTGGAAAGAACAAAAGTAACTGAATTCTTACACCGTATGTATAATTTATTAAAACTATAAGAAGATTATTACAAAATACTGGTTTCGAAGAAAAATCGTCGTAAAAAGATGTAAAGAAACGGTAGAGCGTCATAAAATCGAAAAAAAACTTATGTCTACAGTAAAATAAAGATGGTAACGAAATGTGAAGATTATTGATAGCGAGTTACTCATTATTCGCAGAATAAATAAACTCTGATTGAGAAAATAAAACGAAGAAGCAAAATCCGTTCGTATGTATAAAAATTTGTGTACAAGAATTACTAATATCTTTGGTAATATCGTCCGATCGTACGAAAATTATGCTGTTTCGAACGACCTTGAATTGCGTAGAGTTTGGACGTCTAACCGTGACAATGTACAGAAAAAATATGTTTCATTTGATTTCTTCAGCTTGACAAGCCTTCGGGTAAAGATTATTCGAATAATTTTGGTTCGGAGGCCTTTTGAGATTTTGGCAATGCGACAATATTCATTCGGAAGCATCAATTGATCAATTATGGCGAAAAACAAATTTCTTAATGATCGCTTCAACAAAATTTGCGAGCATTTGTTTAAAATTGGAATTCTCCTCTGTCGATCGCGTTTGTTCGACTTTCCTTAGTGCTCCGCGTGCCCTCGAGCAAGCGGGGATTCTTAATAATGGCAGTTGCACGACGCTTTTTCAGTCAAGCCGAGCAATTGGAGTGATTTATTTAAATTTTACTTTAATTCGTAGCAAAAATCGTAGTTTGGCGGTGGCTCTGGAACTGGAGGAGGATCTTGCGGGATATCGATTCCCTCGGCGTCCAGGAGACGTAGTTTTATGTCCATGGACAAGAGAGTCTCTAAATCGTTCTCGGCTTCTTTACTCGTCATTCGGTTTCCTGGAAAACAAGAAAAATGTCGCGAAATCTGTCTCTCGATAACTTTTCAAGGCTCGCAACGATGATTTCGAGAGTTTTTTCGGGTTGAGCATTTTTTTCTTACCGAGTAACGCATTGATACCGTCGGTCCAATAATCGAAAACTTGTTCGTCAGGAGCGACGAAATCGAGACTCGTGACTTCGACGGAATCAAGAGCAAGAGAAAATGCCAATTGATGTGTGGTTTTGCGTCGTTGTAAATCTTTCATGTGTGGACAGTCACGGCCGGTGAGAAGGCCGCGAATTTCAACGACGGCCAATTTCGTTGGAAGCTCATCGATCGTCGGAACAGATTTTTCATCGCAATCTCCATAATGAAAGAGTTTGTGATTCGGGGATAAACGAACGTACCAAAATTTGTCTTTTATTCGTTGTCCTCTAGCGCTGTACTTGGTGAACCTCGTGCCTTCGACCAAAAATCCTAATCGTTGTTGTTGTATCAAGTCGAGAATTTCTGGTTTTATTTGTTCGCGAAGCTCGACGACGGGGCGCGCGTGGCTTTCCCACTCTTCGCGATTCGTTCGCTCTTGTTGCCACAGATTCGTAATCGTCGAATACGTCAGTTGCTGTAATTTGTTCTTGAATTTGTCCAGTCCCGTTGGCTTGCACTGCAGCGCTCGAGTTATTTGTTCACGAACGACGGAAAATACTTTGACAAAATCTTCCGTCGTCGCTCGCATCTCTTTCCACGTTTTGTTCAAAAGAACGATGCAGACACAGTAAAACTCCTCGAAGGGATGGTCGTGCGTAAAAAACATTGGATGGTACGATTGACCTTGTTCGCTCGGGGCTTCGGCGATACGCAGAACCTGCCAAAATCAAATTATATTGAAATAACTTCATGGGAGGTCGCAACGAAATTATTGTTAAAATCGTAAAAATTGTTCTTTACCTCGCAGAGTAATTTGACGAGTTCGAGGCTCGTTTTTCCAAACGGACACTCGTGCTCGTCAGCCCGGCACGAGTTTTCCAACACGACTTTCGTGTAAGCTTCGGTATGATTTCGAGCGAAATAAACCATGCAATCAAGCGCCAACATTCCGGGCGGCGTGTCGGTGAAATCAAGCGCTGGATTGATGTCACACTTGAATCCTAATTTCTTATAATCCTTGGCAAAAAGTCCTTGTTTTCGGGCAGCAACTTCGCCACAATTTGTACCTTCCGTATCGAATGCGATTCGACGAAGTTCTTTTATCTTGTCGTGACCGTCCTGGTCTTGAGGATCCATCTTTGTCATCATTCTTTGCTCCAATAAGCTCAGCATTAGTGTTTGTAACACGTACAGCTGGTGAGCCATTTCCGAACCCACCTGCGAGTATCCAAAGTGTTAAAATCGACGTTGGTCCGCTAACCACACGCCGTACAGTCGGAAAAGAAATTCTCCGGTTGTGCAGCTTAATTCAAAAGTTCCATTGCATCGAAATCCCAACAATTCAATTCGCTCTTACGGTCGATTAATCGAAATATTCCGATTAAATTCTTCGAATTTCATCACATGTGAAAATACATAAACTCCCTCAATGAAAAAATTGTATTTCAAACTAATTCGACACCTATTTTTTGGCTGATTCAAATTTTTAGAAAAACAAATCAATTTCGCTCCATCAGTTTTTTAGAAATTACCGTCATCGAAGCTTGTTTTATACAATGAAAATTAAATTTTGTTAACAAACGTCGATTCTTTGTTGAATACGACGAACTGAATATTTTTCGATAATTTCAAAATTTTCGTAATTTTGACAACATTTTTCATTTCTACCGCAACGGTCAGCGAAATTAACGATTGGAATGACTAAAATTTACTTTTTAGAGAGACTTTCTAGAATATTTCTCGCTGCAATGACAACATTTTTATGATTTTTCGAAAAAAATTAGACGAACGTAGCCAACAACATTTTATTTTCAGTGTACGTCCGAAAAATCGATCTTTGCGCCGAGACTGTACGAGTTAATCAATTACAATAGAATAGAACTGAATATTTTTGGATAATTTGAAAATTTTCGAAATTTTGACAATATTTTTCATTTCTGCCGGAACTGTCAGCAAAATTAACGATTGGAATGACTAAAATTTACTTTTCGGAGGGACTTTATAGAATATTTCTCGCTGCAATGACAAAATTTTTGTGATTTTTCGGAAAAAAATCAGACGAACGTATCCAACAACATTTTCTTTTCAGTGTACGACCGAAAAATAAAACTTTGTGTCGAGACTGTACGAGCTAATCAATTGCAATTGAGTTGAGCACCCTCCATGAAATTTTTTCTCACACATCCGGTCTTTCGTCGAGAGATTGCGCTAATCTAAACAAATGACTGTTCGGTATAGAGTGTCGAAGTTTGTAAATTTTACCTGGCCAGTAGACTGTATAACATTCGTGAGGAAGACATTTCGGACTTCTTTGGATTGTAATGTTGCAGCGACGGTGCGTCTCTTGGCAATGTCCGCTTTGGTAAAAAGTGCGTTCAGCAAGGCAATTGCATTTTGTTGTATCTGCGGACTCATACTTTGCAGATGCGATACGAGATTTTGTAAAGTTACTTCTTTCTCAACTTGAGCGTATTTTCCGGAAGAGTTGAGCACGATATTTTCGAGGATACTCAACGAGGCCTCGATCACGTTCGCGTCTTGTACCGCTGCTTGATTATTCACGTAACTCGATACTTTGCTGATAAATGGCGGCTCCAGAATATCCCAAGACACTATTCCATGGTCCATCAATTCTACGAATGACTGCAGTGAGTATGCTAATGGACTGCTTTTGTATTTTCCTCCTTCGACCTGCGAAACATTCGAATCGGCGTCAGTCAATGCTCCGAGCAGTGATTCCTCAGTCTGGCACCGGCTCGTGGTGCCAGCCAACGGTTTCGCCAAATTTTCTACAATTCCCAAGTCAGTTTTTCAGCACTTTTTGGCATTAAAATCGATTTTTCACCGACGAAATCTTTATAAAGTTGAATTGGCTGGTACCAGCCAAATTTTCTACAATTCCCAAGTCAGTTTTTCAGCACTTTTTGGCATTAAAATCGATTTTCCACCGACTAAATCTTGGTAAAATTGAATTGCCTGGTACCAGCCAAATTTTGTACAATTCCCAAGTCAGTTTTTCAGCACTTTTTGGCATTAAAATCGATTTTTCACCGACTAAATCTTGATAAAATTGAATTGGCTGGTACCAGCAAAATTTTCTACAATTCCCAAGTCAGTTTTTCAGCACTTTTTGGCATTAAAATCGATTTTCCACCGACTAAATCTTGATAAAATTGAATTTGCTGGTACCAGCCAAATTTTCAACAATTCCCAAGTCAGTTTTTCAGCACTTTTTGGCATTAAAATCGATTTTCCACCGACTAAATCTTGATAAAATTGAATTTGCTGGTACCAGCCAAATTTTGTACAATTCCCAAGTCAGTTTTTCAGCACTTTTTGGCATTAAAATCGATTTTTCACCGACTAAATCTTGGCAAAATTGAATTGCCTGGTACCAGCCAAATTTTCTACAATTCCCAAGTCAGTTTTTCAGCACTTTTTGGCATTAAAATCGATTTTTCACCGACTAAATCTTGATAAAATTGAATTTGCTCTCCACCATTCTCTTTGGCATGAAAAAACGAAAAGATTCGTGTCCATATCAATCGAATTACTGCTTTTCAAACGATTTTATGAACAAGAAACTCGTGAGCCGAATAATTATCAGGGTTCGTAGTTTAAAGGTGAAAAAATGGGTCAGTAATTTTGGGTTTAAAAGCAATAATATTGTTTAAAATCAGATCCCCTGGGAATTCTGTACAAAAATATATTCGCTCGAGCCTGCATATTATTTCGGATTCAAAAAAACGATAAAGCGTAATTTCTGGTTGAATTTTGGAGAAAAAAAATTACCTGAGAAATGATCAAGGCCAGTCCCTGCTTATTGATAAATTCCAAGGCGAATGTAATATCTTTACTGAGCGTGCTCAGCTTTTGCAGCGCTTTCGTCTTTTCCTCCGCTGTGCCGTTGTTCAATTTGGATAAAATGTCTCCGGCGGTTTTGGACGGCGAATGTTCTAGCCTGAGAACGCTGCCGTTTTTAACTTCGTTGCGATTCTTCTCCGTTATGTAATTCTGATTATTGTTCTCGGAGAATTGGAGAGAATAGGTTTCCGAATCCGACAGGCCCCATCCGTTGCACAAATCCTGCAAAGTTTGTCGATCGTTTCACATGCAGATACGAGAGAAAATAAAATCACGATAAACAATGGAAATTTTCTTGCAATTTCGAAAACTTCGTTCAATTGATTTCTACGAAGTTTTTGAGTATTCGTTTATAGGACACAATGAATATTAGATCGAGGAGGAATGCAGTTTCGTAAATATCGAAATTTTATTCACGTTATTTCGCATTGTTTTGGTGAAAAAGTAATTGTGAGTAAGTGGCAGAATGAATCGTCAATAAACCTGTATAATTCCAGTCAGAGGCTGCTTCTGATTAAACTCTATGAGTTGTGCCACTTGCTTATTCATCTCCACCGCAATTTTCACAATGTTGGAATCCTTTTGGACAGGCATTTTGATTGTCTGCGTATACATGAATTGTCAAAATGCCGAAACTCTTGAAACCAAGAAAGAATCTTGAAAAATCGGTCTTGAAATGTTTTTTTAACTTTATTCACGCGTCGTTGATTCGCATTCTGTCATTGTAATGAATGAGGGAGTGAGGGAGTCATTCAGCCATGCAGTACGGCGATTGAGAAGCGAGCAGGATGGGGTTTCCAGTTTTTCGACATGGCGCTTTTCGTGACGGCGATTTTTAGAAACATTCCTTGATCAGTCGATTTTCTAAATATGTATTTCGTCGTTATTTTCCGAATATGTCTTGACTCTCGAGAAATCAATCACTTATTACACATTATTATAATGCAAATATAGTCTTGTTCATTGAATTTCACGTAAAATGTTTCAAATGTACCGACCGCGGTGCGATTCACTCCAAAAAGTCTGCGATACCGACACAGCCGACCCCCGTATCGCGTGACCTTGAAATAAATTTCGATTATGGAAAGGAGGGGATTGCAGGGTATGAGGCGGGCTAATTAATCAAAAAACTCAATTAAAGTTGCTTTGTCCTCGGAACAGAAGGAACTTTGCGCTGTGGGAAATAAATGACAAAAATTTCACGTCAACAAATTATTTTATTCGTTAAAAATGTTTGTGCTTTATATTTTCAACTTTGAGTTAAATCACAATTTACGATTCGATTCCGAGTACAGTTTTATTGCTAGTATTGGCGCTTTTAAATCTAATGTATTTACAGTGAATTGAGTCATGGTAAAAATATACAATTCACAAATCTCGTATCGTGTTTTTCGTAAACGTTTGCTAGCGAAACTCTCACTCTATGCCCGAATGTATAAAAAAGAGGCTTTGATATTACACGCGGTGGTTGGATACTCCGCTCAAAGCTTCCAATCCCAAGGTACGCAAAGTACTCCATCGCTCATCACTGAATAGTAATGCGTCACCCAGAGCATTACTCCCTCGAGCATAGGTGCAAGAATGACTTTGTGAGTTAGCATTCGCTCGCAACACTGAATCATAAGATCTGGCGTGATGCTGTCGTCTTTGTTCAAACCGGCTAACGAAAGTTCCTTGATCGTTCTGTCATGGAGTTCGCGCTCCACGTGCTTGATGCTAATTTTGACAACAAAAAAATAATTCATTCAATCCTGAGAACAATAATTCGGATTTCTTGAATATGATAAAAAATATAAATTCGCTAAATCGATGGCGAATTCGCGAAAGATCGTAAAATTTCCAATATCTCGAAAATACCAATTTTGAGTTCTGACAAAGTGTCGGAAGCAAATCTCACGCGCCAGGCAAAGATTTTAATCACTTTTTTTGTGATGCTGAAGTTTGCAACGTTGGAATGCATCGAAAAATATTGAATTTTATTGAAGATTCGTTCAATTTTCAATGTCATCCAAATTTCTTGTCGTTTTGCACCACAACTTTATGGAATGGTTCTTTCGAGTAAAACACGATGAGTAATTGTTCTAAAATGCTGCCCCGGCAGATAAAAAAAAACATGAAAACGAGGGGGATAAAATGTGTGCGCTTATTTTACAATAATTGGGCTGAGTCGGTAAAATTATCACAACAACGAAGTAAGGTACAAAATGTCGTTTTTCAAGTGCCTTTTGCTTCTTCCCGCGTTCGGCATTCGCTAGAGTCTCCAGCGTCGATATTTTCCATTTGAAAAGTCCGATGAAGTTTGCAACATTGGAATGCATCGAAAAATATTGAATTTCATTGAAGATTCGTTCAATTTTCAATGTCATTCAAATTTTTCGAGCCGATATGCTTTTTGAATGGCAAAAATTGATCATTTTAACATCGTAATTACTATTTGCATTTCAATAATTATTTCCGTCAAAGATAAAAATGAATTTCGTTGCATTCCAACGATGCAAACTTCAGAGTCATCTTTTTTGTAGAATTAGAAATTGTCCTTTTTTTTAATATTTCAACAACGTAATGACGATTTTGCTCGTCAACTTACTTGTTGTAGTGGTGAAGTCTCTTTGTAGCTTCCTCCAAGTTCTCAGTTATGAAGGTGACTAAAAGAAATCCTGGGCAGGACGATGGCACGATGAATTGTCCCGTGGGCGAAAGCATCAGAGGTCCTGCCTCACTGTAAAATGTTTTCCCTTTGAGTATATCGATTTTTCCAGTTTTTTCTACTTTTTTAAAGCGCATTGATTGACTAACGCTTCGATGACTATCTCGTAGGCGGATAAATCTTGCGGCCACACTTTCGGATAATTTCTGCGTCCCCGGTAATCCGAGAGCGTCGTTGTAAGTTGACGGAGTTGTTGCTCGTACTGGCCTACCATGACCTTCGGCATGAACTTCCTGCACATATAGGATACCCTGAGCCTTACGGTCACTCAATTAATTGAATGTGTTACGCACCGTCGGCCGACTTTAATGTCGAGCAGTACACGAGACACGGCTTTCTCGAAAGCCGGAAGTCTCAGAAGCACGACGTCGTGTTTCTTCACATTTTTTATGAGCTGAAAGCACAACGAACGAGCATTAAAGACTGTCAATTTGTTTAAACTTGAAAAAAACTTTTTCTCCTCCTCAAGGACTTTTCGGTTGACCAGAAACTCTAAATTTCCGACCAAATCTTTTTTGTTTTCCACTGCAAATTAATTCCGCAAGTAAATGAATGGGAACTTACGTCGAGCCAATTGTTTCTGACTTCTCCCGAATTCAGCATTACGCTGCCTTCAAGACTGATGCCGGTATCGTTGGCAAAAACGAGAGCACGATTTTTCAACACGACCATGGGCTCGGGATGATGTTTAGCCAGAGCATGAAAAGCCAAAAGACAGCCTCTGTAGTGCGAAATGTTCCAACCGCAGTCCCACACGACACTTTTCAATCCGAGACTATCGCACAGTATTTTTTCAAGTTTCTTGACCTCTTCTCTGATGGGTCTGCACGCTTCCAATTTTATGTGTGCATCATTGACGTGTTTATCCAAATAGGCCCTTGAAGAAACAAAAAATGGTGACATTGGTTCGTATAGCGAAAAAAAAAATCAAGGAAAACATTCCTGAAGAGCCAGACATTTAATTTTGTCTTCTTACTTGAATGTATCTGGCTCGGAGTTGATTTTTCGTTTCATAAGAATAGATTGATAAAGAGGATCGTCCTCAAACTCTGAGAAATCTCCCCTTTCGCTGGTCTGCCAAAATCTTGACCCGTACATTGGCTTTTGTGCTTTTTCTTCTTGTATGTCCTCCACAAATTTTGTCGGTAAATTACACGTCTTCAGAATCGAAAGTATTGTCTTTTTTATGTCAACGTCGTTGAACTGTATCTTGACCAATGTGAATTTGCCAGCTTTTGATTCTTTCTCGTCTTTAGGTCGTAAATAAAATGGCAAAGTTGTTGGCATAATGGGTCGTCTCTGTTGCAGAGTCTCTATCAATGAACTCATTTGCTTGAGAGAATTTTCATTGACCGTCTGAAATTCAATTCACCAAATAAACGATTTCGTTGTGAATTTTAAAAAATTTGTTTTGCAACGTGAAATTCCGGATTCTCAATGCAAAATACTTTTGAAAAAAAAATTAAAATACCAATTTTCACTTTCTTGAGAGCAAAATAATTGACGATGCTGATGAGAAATTTTCCTGAAGATGGAAAAAAAAAAATGTTTACTGATAACACGTTAATGACGCAAATGATAAAATAATACAGCAAGATAATAGTTTTTCATCAATTTACTCGACTTATCGTAGCAGAGGAGTAATAATATGTGGTGAAAACTGAGAAGTGACCTTGGATGGGTTCAAGAGCATCTGGTTTGCAAGAAATAATAACCATGTCAAAGTTAAAAATAGAACTTGGTAATGGGCGTTGTTTCATATCGCAGTGCAGTTAATGCATGGAAATAGCATGCGGATCTGAGTTCTCTCGGTCCATTTAGACGTAACGATGAAATAAACAAGGCAAAAAATGTTTACCCTTTGGGTTGGAAACTGTCCGAAGAGATCAGGATGAACGGTGAAATAAAATGGCCTCAGAGCTGTTGAAATTTCGCCCGTGCTCAATGCTCTCACAGTGTCGTTTCTGCAAAAGCTGCACAACAAAATATTCTCACGTTCATCAAAAAAATAATTCGCCCGAAACGTTGGAGACGATTTTTATTTGTAAGTCGAAAAAAATTACGAGTGAAGCACAAAAAAATGGATTTTCTGAGACTCGTGAGTTCGTATTTTAATGAGAAAACTTTGACAGATAAGAATCTGATAACAAAGGAACGTTTTACACGACAATGCAATTGTACGCGCATCGTTGAATAATTGCGGAATTCTGAAAGAGAGGCACGAAAAAAACATGGCAACGTAAACTACGTAAATTTTGTGTTGGAGTAATGAGAAATGTTGATTTTTGTTTGAATATCGTGAATAAAAATAACTCACCATTTCCTCAGCGAACAGTACATCGTTATCGAGAAGGTCAATGTCGCGAAATATCGCGATCTCGTAGAATCATAACAAAAACAATGTAATTTATTTACTTATTTTTTGTAGAATTGTTTCCCATGAACAATGAAAACGATGCGTAGCAATGCATCGATCTCTTTGCAGACAATTCATTCATTACCGAACGAAGAATATTCAATGAATTATTATTCGTTGGAATATCTCGAAGCAATGAAAACACAAAGCGCAAACATCGATGACACGTATCGCTGCTGCGCTGACTGCAGCTAGTAGAACGCGAACAACAGCACTGACAATCTGACAATTCACGACATCACTGAATGCGAACGAGGAACGATAGTAAGGAGATGGCGCCGTCTATCGAGAGTTTTTTCAACTCAAATTTGAAGCATGCGTATTTATCAAGTACATAAACGCGGCGAGATAATAATCGAAACCAAACCATAGAATGTCAATGAATAACAACAACATCTTGGCCCAATTAGTCGTCTTCGAGCAATAAGTTGAAATGATGAAATATTTCGATTCAAGAAAGTTGTATTTCATGTAAACATTGATACAGAAGAATCCTAAACAGCACGATTTCTGAGCAGCTGATTTACAATGGACGTGCGCATGCGTGATAAAATATGCTGTTTCTGTACATTCAGCACCATAAAGGCATAACTCGACTCGTTTCTATACGTTAAACTCCCCGTTTCATGCTTTTTTGCTTCTCAATAGACATTTTTCACGCAAGCTGTCAGATTTCTGCATTTTTTACACATAGCGTCACAATGACATTCGATGTAGATAGAAAGATGCTTTTCCAATCGATCCAGTCGATAGTTACTAAAAAAAAACTTGAGTTCCTTCAGTTTTGTAAAACCGCGATGCAGCAATTGCTAACAGTTGTCACGTTTCGAAAAAACGTGTGTGATAATATGATTTCAGAGTAGGTCAGACGACATTTTCCTAGCTCTCTGGTTAGTTTCGACGTGTTTTCCGAGGGTTCGAGCGCGGCCATTGTTTTGCGAGTCCGATATTATTGTTTTGGTCGATGCGATGCTGCTCTTTGTATCGTGACTCTGTCCGAGCGTTAGTCACTCAGCGAATCTCGTTAGTGTCTCTATTATGCTAAGTTTTATCCGAGATCGGTGTCCCTCGAACCACATGTCAGCAGCTTGTTCGAGTCCAGACGTCGCATGGACTTAACTTGTTGTGCACAGGGAGAGGGGGTCCAAGGAAACAAGGATTAAACGAGGGGCGGAATGATGGGAATGATTTTTTTATGATCATTCTTTCGTTCGTACTGTTCGCACCGTCCGCGGAGCTGACCATTATGACACTTGCTTTCGATCACGGCCGCAGTTCGTCGAAAGCTGTGGGTTCGCGATGCTGTCATCCTCATTTCGTTTGACGTTTTCGCACAATAGATAAAAAAAAACAAAATATCTAAATCTCTACGCAAACATAGTGGAAAACCTGTTTTTCCGCGACAACAATTTTTAGTTCTGACAGCGCCAAGAGATTCCAAGAATTCTCAGATCGTTGATAAAATCTGCACACGTCGTTTTACGCTCTTGTTGTGAGACGTTATTTTCGATTGTTGTTACAAATGTTGTGTGTTTTATATATTTGACAGCCCATTGGAAAAATACACAATCGGTGAGTGATAAATGCGATAATTTTTCGTACTCAGTTCATTCACGTTCTTCTAAAAGTTAATCAAGCGTCATCTTTACAAATTGTCGTTTTTTTTTTCGTATTTTCAACGAAAATAGAGAAAGCGACGTTGCAAACTGTTATACAAAAAGACGGTTGAGTGTTGATGATCGATTTCAATTTTTCGAATAAATCTCAACAAACGAGCAACAAATTTCACGAAATTTTTTCACTTTCTCGAGTTCTGAGCCTTTTTAAATCATCCATGAATTTTTCCAACTATTCTCAATACCTCATGGCAAATTCTCTGCTTTTACTTCAAGAAATCATCATGGAATATTCAATAAATAGAAAACCCTTACTCGGCGTCGGAAGCGACAGCGAGTTTGAAGACGAATTTGACGAAACAGAAGTCGACGACGCGAGTGTTTCTTTGCCCGACGAAAAGCCAATTTTCAAGCCTCACCAGCCGACGGACAGATTTCATCTGGCGTACATTGTTTTTTATCTATTGGGAATGAACACCTTGATCCCATGGAGTTTTTTCGTGACAGCCAACGACGTAAGTTTTCCAGACCAAAAGAAAATAAATAATTTTATTTTTCTGTTGCAAACCAAACTCAACGTCATTTCTGATTTTTTGTGCCTCAATCGTCTGCTTTTTCTTCTAGTACTGGACTTACAAATTTAGGGACATTCATCCAAACAATACGGGACATCACAATTACACGCACACAGAAATTTCAGAAAATAGGACGGATCTTCAAGCTAATTTTACGTCGTACTTAAATGTATCTAGCGCGCTGTCCAATACGTTATTCTTAATAGTCAATACCTTCATCAGCAAAAGGTAAAAATAATTAATTTCTCATTGCGTTTATGGATTTCGAAATTATTTATTCAACATGTAGACCAAAAACGTTAATTATTCGATTTTGGGCCGATTCCGAATTAATGACGACTCTGAAAATCCAGTATTTCGATTTTTAATCATTCGATTGGATTTTTGAGCTCATAAACGTTGCAGGCTGCTGGCCAGTAACTGAAATCAGTGGAATAATTAGCTGAACCAATAAGAATTGTGAAAATTTTGCATCGTCGTTCGTTTATTTGATTCTTTGAGCTTGGTCGGTTTTCAAACATTTTTGGCTACAAATGAAACGTCTGTAATTGCCGAATTTAGAATTCAGTGTAAAAAATCATGGAGTTTTCTGGATCTTGACACTGTAAGTAAAAATATTGTAATCGTTGTTTTTTGTGCAATTTTTAGAATATCACTCAGTACGAGAATGACTGGATCTCAAGTAATCATATTGCTTTTATTTATTATGACGACCGGATTAGTTATGGTGAACACAGACGAATGTGAGTGAAGCATCAACAATTGTAAGCGAATGTATAAATTTCCTGCAGAATTTACAAGTGACTTTGACTTTCAGGGCAGAACGATTTCTTAATTTTGACTCTGACGACCGTGGCATTCGTGAATGGTTCGTAAAAAAAAAATGATTCGAGCGAAATTTCGTCTTGACCTGATTTTAACAATTTTTTTTCATCCATCAGCTATGAGTGCAATCTTTGGTGGTAGTCTGATGGGCATTGTTGGACGATTTTCTCCGAGGTATATAACTGCCATGTCCGGCGGACAGGCACTCGGAGGAATATTTACCGCGTTGACGGAAATCTGTTCGTTGTGGATCGGTGCAAGTCCAGTTGTTTCGGGACTCGTTTATTTCATTATCGGCGATATTGTGCTCTTTATATCGCTCATATCTTACGTGATCCTCGAAAAAATGGTAAAATTTCTTTCTCAACCCAATTAATATTCTTCGCGAATGATAAAAAAATTTATATTGCAAAAATAATTTTCAAATCGTTGCATTTCGGTGAATGAGCATTTTTTGGTTTTTTTTTTGTAGTAAATAATCCACATTCTGTGGTCCTAAATTGATTTTTTGACGAAAATGGAAATTCAATGGGAAAACG
Source organism: Diadegma fenestrale (assembly GCA_037043255.1). NCBI lineage: Eukaryota > Metazoa > Arthropoda > Insecta > Hymenoptera > Ichneumonidae > Diadegma > Diadegma fenestrale. The sequence goes on along the minus strand of CM073310.1, from coordinate 14,635,348 downwards.
AATGGGTGACGGAACATTTTTGGGGTCAAATCGACCCAGTGGAGGTTTAATTAAAATTTCCTGATTTCAAAACCCACCCATTTGTTCCTTCGCGATAAAATATACATTAACCCTTCGTGGTGACACTTCCGCCACCGATCTCGGTGGTCACACTGGGTCGATTCTACCCAGTCCATTTTCGAACCCATATTGTGACCAATCTATCGGCCCGAAAATTCTCAAAAAATTACTGAACGTCCCTTGGACATTCCAGTTTAGATACGAAAAACTTTCCCGAAAGAAAATCCAAGGCTAACATATTTTTTTAAATCCAAAATGAAGAAAAAAAACGGGAAAAAAAGTTTTTTTAACTAAAATAATCGTCACTTTGTGGATTTTCAATATTTTTGCCTAAAATTTGGACCTGATATTCATCAGATCTGGTTATTTTGTGGAAAAAATAGTAGGATAGCGCGCGTTTGAAAAAACATATTAATTCCGTTGTTGGAAGTGGGTTGATTTCAAAGTGGATGTTAGAGATTTAGCGTTAGCGGCGGTAATACTTATCGCCGCCAACGCGCAATCGACACTACAAACTGGCGTTAAATGACGATTACTGCCCCATTTATTACCGGGAACTAGGAGATATTTACGTTACAAGTTGATCACTGCGTGGATTTTACCCAGAGTGACCACGAAGGGTTAAAAGTTGAAACCGTTTGCTGGTTTTTTAAAAATTCAACGATTGGACTCGTTCATCTCAAAACGGAACGAAAACACGTCAACTAATAAAAAACAGACTCAATAGTTGCGGTGTGGATATTGATGACACAGAATTCCACATAAATCGGCTTACGATAATGCTTTAGCCGTTAAAATGCAAATAACGATGAGGAGATTCGCTATGAAAATAACGAACGCGTCACGCGCATGTGTGGATTTGATTACAGGCATTTTTCAAACACCATATGCTGGAGGAAACGAGGAGGCCGGCGGAATCGAATCATTCCGTGAATGCCGAAGTCAGTTTCGTCGACGGGCCTACGGTCTCTTACGGTCGGATATTGAAAAGAGTCTGGCCGTACGGATTGAGCATATTTCTCGTGTTTTTCGTTTCCGTTTCCGTTTATCCAGCCATAACCGTTCTCGTCGAGAGTGAGAACAAAGGCAAAGGCTACGTATGGAACGGTTCGCATATTTTTCCTTCAACTGCTATGAAAACCATTTTCCCTGATAACGAATAGAAAGACGACAACTTTCCGTACGAAATCGAAACATTCGGTGAATTGGGCTTCACGAGCAAACTTATTTGTGAAATTTAAGACGATGGAAATCCGCGAAGAATCGATTCTGTCCATTATTCGCCAGTTATGACCTCATCCGCGCGATATAATCCTCTCGTTGAATATTTCAACCCATTATTATGAGTCTTCGCGAGGTAACACACTGTGCTCGTTATTTTCAGACGTATATTTCGTGCCAGTGGTAACTTATCTGACGTTCAGTGTGAGCGATTATATGGGACGTTTGTTGTCCGGTATCACGTTATGGGTAATTAAAATTGACTGGAATTAATAAGATAATTGATGAATCAATAATCAGCCGATGATTTTTGTTGTTTCGTTTTTTAGCCACGTGGAAAACCGTGGAAACTGCTGACGCTTTGTATTCTGAGAGCTCTGATTGTTCCTGCCTTGATGGTGTGCAATGCTCAGCCAAGACATCACATCCCCGTTTACATTGACAGCGACCTTTATTACATTCTCTTGACCATTATCTTCGCCATGTCGAATGGTTATCTCTGCAACATTTCTATGATCTTGGCACCGACGTAAGTGACGATTTTTAACGTGCAACGAGGCTTATCGCTGCGATACTTTATTTTGGATTTTATCGCAGGGTGGTGGAGGGTCACGACAAAGAAATCGCGTCAGCCATGATCGGAGCTTTCATCGGATTAGGACTAATGGCCGGCTCGACTCTTAGTCTCGTTTTGGTACGAGCGCTCTAATCACTGACCGAGAAATCGCTTCCATTTGTCTATGATAAATAGAACTCACTGCCTTTATCTCCCTCATTGTTTCGATACGATAATTCATCGTGTCGGACGACTGGATAATTCTCTGTACGGAAAACTGATGCATTTTACTGTACGTCGTTGAAACTTGCATCGTTTTGATGGAATGATTTTTTTTCGTTCTTTGACGGTGTCCTAAATTCGATAACAGATTAGGAACGTTTGTGAGGATTTCGTTCGGACTCAAGTATTAAAATTGTAAATATAAAGCAAATTGAAAATTTTTAATTTACCGACTATTCGTTTCGTTGAAACGATGCAAATTCCAATAACATTTTACTACGGACTTTATGACTCTGAAGTTTGGATCGTTGGAATGCAACGAAATTCATTTTTATCTTTGACGAAAATAATTATTGAAATGCAAATAGTAATTACGATGTTAAAATGATCAATTTTTGCCATTGAAAACGCATATCGGCTCGCAAAATTTGAATGACATTGAAAATTGAACGAATCTTCAATGAAATTAAATATTTTTCGATGCATTTCAACGTTGCAAACTTCATCGGACTTTTCAAATGGAAAATATCGATGCTGGAGACTCTAGCGAATGCCGAACACGGGAAGAAGCAAAAGGCACTTGACAAACGACATTTTGTACCTTATTTCGTTGTTGTGATAATTTTACCGACTCAGCCCAATTATTGTAAAATAAGCGCACACATTTTATCCCCCTCGGTTTCATGTTTTTTTTTTAATCTGTCGGGGCAGCATTTTAGAACAATTACTCATCGTGTTTTACTCGAAAGGACCATTCCATAAAGTTATGGTGCAAAACGACGATGGACTGACGTAATTGAGTTTTTGGTCGACGAAAAATTTGTGGAAAATCGTTCGTAGGAACGCGTCACTGTTTAAAAGAAATTTGAACCATTTCCGGTTGAAATATGCACAAAATAATTGAGACGAATTAGAGTAAATCGCGACGGAATTCTGTTGTTCGTGATGCGGCGTAATCGCAGCCGCTGCTTGTCGGATGTATAAATTTATGAAAAAATATAAAAGCGTCAAAACGCTAGTTAAAATCGTGCTAAGAAAAATTGTAATTACGTATTAGTTGAGTATTTTTATATCGATGAACCAGGACCAAAAAAAAAACGTTTCGCATCGAAATGTTTGACGACGTGATATCTTTGGGTTTGGAGACATCGATTTATTCGAATAATTGTATTACACCGAGTAAACGACAAAACATGTTTTTTTTTGTTGCTGTTTAGATAATTCAATGGTGTGTGATAATTGTGAATTTGATGTGCCAGAGGGAAACGACGAAAGTTTCTGAGTCGAATGAATAATAAATAATGGCAAAAATGCCATTCGTAATTGACAAAGTTGTGCAATCATTCAATCCAATTCAACTTAAAAAAAAAAAAAAACATTTTTTCCTGCAGCTTTCATATTTTTACAGAAAAATGATTTTTAATGTTAAGAAGAAAGAATGATGAAAAAATAAATAAAATGCTCACTCATTGGAGCGAACATCGCTTTCATGAGCGATACTGACGTTCCTTGTCTGTGAGGGGAACATACACGACTCCCATGAGATGCGTTTTTTTTATTGTGCCATCCGCCGTCTTGTCGATCTGGACTAAAGTCTGATCATCGTTTTCTGGCCCGATCGGAACGATCATTCGTCCGCCGGCTGCCAATTGATCGATTAACTGTGGAAACCGAAATGATATTTATTCGAGTTTCAAGGAGTTTTTTCTGTGCAGGAAAATTCCGTTTTTTTCTTACCGATTGGGGCGTTTCTCGAGCTGCTGCTCCGACGTGTATCGCGTCGTAAGGAGCATGTTCGGGACAACCCAACCGCCCGTCACCGACTGGAAAAAAGAATCGCAATCCGTGACTTTTCAACGTTTTACTTTTGTAAATTGCGTCACGAAATTTTCTCCATCAGAAATACAAACTTTACCGACTAAAGCCACTCGTCCCGACTCCAGCAACTCTGGTCTGTCCTTCTCGATGTTGCGTTTAGCCAGAGCCTGAAGTTCCGGTATGTGGTCGATGCCGACTGCCAATCCCTGGCTGCCCAGCATCAGACCCATACACGCCGTTAAGTATCCCGAGCCAGAGCCAACGTCCAGCGCTCTGTTGCCAGGCTGGAGTTTCTCTTCAAGCAATTCCAGTGCATACGCGTGCTAAACAAGTTTTTCTTGTCTTCTAACTTGTAAATGCTCCGTTTTCACACGATCGTTTTAAATTGAGAATTATCGTTGGACGAAAGAGCAAAAATAAATTGAATCGTTGACATCCGAAATTTACCCCGCAACGTGGTCGTCGCTGAATATTTCAGTCCTCGGAGCTTTCGAATTTGATTATATTTTTTTCTAATAAAAAAATTCGATACCCGGAACCATTTTTTGCCCGCAAGCTGGTCAGAGTTTCGATAAAAATTTATAAAAAATCGTTTTTTCGCAAATTCAATGTTTCAGACCAATCGGAGTAAATTTTCGAAGCATCGTCACGTAATGAAACAGATTTTTCTTTTAATTACCATGTGTGGCGCACTTATCGTAACTCCGAATCCGATACCCTGCGGAGCGTCGAAATAAGGACTGCCGGAAGTTGTGTATTTGGCTCTGTCCACCGAAGACATTGTTTCAAAGACTCGATCTGATTTAATGATTTTTGACCCTAAAATGGGTGATATTTAATTTACGAATGCTGTTTTGATTTAAAAAAAAAACATAATCGGTTTTTCTAAGTCGTTTATTGTGTAATTTGTCGAATTTTTCATTCCTACGATAAATGAAACGTAACGTTTCGATTTTTCGTACCAGAATTCGTCGATGTTTCGTGTGAGAAAAAAGAAATTTTTTTGACGATGTTGAAGTTTGCATCGTTGGAAATGCAACGAAATTCGGTTTTTTCTCGAGCTCGCGATTCTTATTGAATATTTAATCAGGACTATAAAATGATAATTTTTTAGGATTCAAATGAAAAATTGATACGAAAATGGCCATTTTTAGTTTTTAATTGAACAAAAAATGAAGAGAAATTGTATTTTTCGTTGGACCCCAACGTTGGGAACTTCAGTGTGATTTTTTTTTGTAGGTTATCTCAACGTATATCGATGAAACGTCAAGTTTCCTTGAAAAAATAACAGAAACGACTTACTTTTGAGATATTGAACAAGGTCCTTGTTTGTTCTTCCATTATATCGGCCAAATGCAGCCATGTCGCGATTACGAATACAAAGCAAAAAGGAAACTATCGCGACGTAAATAAGACACTTCACATGCTGACACTGAATTTTGCGGCCGATCGATTTTGTGTGTGTAAAAACGAGCAGAAGACCGTAAAGAAGTAAACGGAGAACTACACTTTTGTTTAAATCAACAATAAGGGCGACAAGATTACGAGAAAATATTGCGCGTGAACATGCTTATACCGTTCAAAACAAGCTACTGAAAAAGTCCCTCGCCAAACTCCTCGAAGATTCGATGTTCTCAGAGGGGTGGGAGGTCACCAAAGGTGAAATTGACAAGAAGTCATTGAACGCGCTCGAACCGTATATCTGTAATTAATGTGATCGGCGCGCTGTTCCAAGGTCACAAGACATTTACGAAAATAGATAACGCGAGCCCTGAATTCGATTCAATTTATTAAAATATCGCGACGCTAAAAAAATCCCTAGATCATTGACGATGATCCGGTAATCGTTTACAGGCATTTTTCAAAATAATTCAATCACGAAATGTCAATTTTCGTAGCGTCTTGGAATTGTCTGAATAGTCTCCGGGTATTTTGCAAATAGATTTCCATCGGCACGAATCCATCGTCAAAAATACATCGTGACCGCGTATTGACAACTATATACGACGTTAATATTCCCATAAACATGTTTGGATGCATTTTTTGATTGTTTTACCGCCATTTCTGTGAAATTCGATGGTCTCGTAATCGCAAACGACTTCGACACATTTTGCACAGTTTTATACAGCGATTAAATAATTTCCGCATGCTCTATATCGCTTCAACGACATATTCGCGTTGTAATCAGCGTGAAAAATAAATAAAAGGCATTTTTTAATGTCTATACAAAATATATTTTAGTGTTTCAATAATAATAATACATGAATAAATAAAATAAATTGTTACAATGATTTTATTCTTATCTAAAAAATAAAAATTGAATGTAAATATTGCATTTTTGAAATCTCTCGTTCTCTCATGATTCTTACCACTTTTGAAAATTCTTCATTAGCGGTTTAATGAAATAACTATACGATATTCGATGTATCGTAGAAAAATTGATCTAGCCCACGGAAATTCGTTGCATTTTCAATTGTTCAATTGCGTTTCGGGATCGGTGAGAAGTACGTACGAAACGTGCATCAATTTCTGCGTAGAAACTACTCCGTCCTCGTTTTTGTCAATTTGCACAAGGGCTTGAAACCTCTGGAATCCTTCGAATGCGACCACAGGACAAACCATTCGGCCGCCAGGTGCGAGCTGCTTGACAAGCTGGAAAAACAAACGAAATCAATTAGGCAAACTTTGAGGAAATTTTAAAACAAATTTTGAAGATTTTTCCTTCTTTTTGAAAATTGCACTGCACTTGCTTCTTCGGGGAGAGATTCGGCGGCGGCTCCAACGTGGATCGCGTCGTAGGGACCTCCCTCGGGATATCCAAGCCGACCATCGCCCTCTGTACAAATAATCAAAGTGAAAAAATAAAATAAATATCGCAATAATATAAAAATAAAAATAAAATGGAAATGTCATTTGTTCACATTTTCCAGAAACGATAAAAAACGAATTACCGATAAATTTGACGCGTCCTTCCTTGATAAAATGAGGACAATCGTCGCGTACGTTGCTCGTTGAAACTTCTATCAATTCGGGTATGTGTTCGAGGCCAATAACGCGACCTCGAGGACCGACCATGAAAGCCATACACGCTGTGAGGTAACCCGAACCAGAACCAACGTCGAGAGCCCGAGCACCGTCTCGTAGTTGATCCGTGAGGATTGAAAGCGCATAAGCGTGCTGCGCAACACGAAAAAAAATGTGAATTCCAAATCTGCGAAAATTCGACGACAGTTTTTTATTATAGAGACGTGGATTTCTGGACGTGGATCATTCTTGAGCTGTATCGTTGACACATCGAGCGAGACGACGCGAAAATAATGGGGACAAGACTCATCGAGGCTAAGCTGAATAAATATCACTTGATTTCTGTTAATAAATATCAGCTTCTGCTAATACGAGATCCCGAGAGACAATATTTTATTATATTCCTGAAGCAATTTCTCCCCTGCTGGCCAAGTGGTAAATTTCCAATCGCTGCAGATAATAAGATGTGCCAAACGTAAATCACACTACACGACGAGTGATAGCGGGGTTAAATGGTGATAGCCCGGATTCCAATGATGGCCTCAATCACAGACTCAATATCTTTTTCCCGATCGAACCAACCATTCGCACCGTGCATTGACATCGCTTTATTTTTCAGGATTTAAAAGTTATCGCGAACCAACAATGTTCGAATGTCGATAAAACAATTATTATTTGATATTTGTTAATTTTGATTGAACGTGCTCGAGATTTTTGGCTGGTGACGAACGATAATTTTGTTAAGTTTGTTTGAGGACCAATGCTGCCCATTTCGTGGACGAGATGGATTTTAATTTGAAGACCATGAAAATTTACCATGTGCGGGGCACTGATGGTAACGTTGAAACCAATTCTTCGTGGTCGATCTAAATATGGCTGATCTTCGTGGCAAAATCGTCCTCTGTCAACGGCTAGCATTGCAGCCATCGCAGAGTCTGTCGTCAGAATTTTGGCTTCTGGAAAAAAAAAAACAAACGCAAACGGGAAAATTATCATTTTTAACATTTTTTGGATAAATTGATCATTTCGTGGATAAAAAAATTCACAAACTTTCTTTTTTGTTCAGTGTACGAACATTCAAAGCGATTTCACGAACATTCAAAGCGATTTTTTGTTATTTATATAAACCATTTTGCCATAACAATGAATGGCCAATTTTGGCTATGAAATTTCGTGATTGAGTGAGCTTGAAATCGTTTTGAATGTTCGTACTCAACAGAAAAAAAAGTTTGTGAATTTTTTTATCCAAAAAATGATAAAATAGTGTTGATACATTTGAATTTTTTTTTTTACCCCGTAGTTTGTCTATCATTTCCTGGTTCGTCGCGCCACTGCAACGCCATGACATGTTACGGTTTTTGCTCAACGTCTAAATTTTCCGTAATCAAAAATCCAGTTCAAAATTACCTGAAAATGAAAATTCCGTACCATAATCGAAGAAAAAAGTGCGAACGAAACGACAAGAAATCGAATTCAATTAATACGTGAAAATAATTTCTTTCTAACTGTTTTGAAAAATGCCCAAAATTATTGTGATTTGAAAAATCTCATTTTTTATTCGGAAAACTTGGATTCGAGCGGATGTTTTTCCGTTACTGGGTCACTAAGAGCACAGATGATATTCCACACAGTAGGGGGTGGAAACAGCTGATTCCCAAATATCGATTCAGTCTGAGTTTCTCGCGAAAACATCGTACAGAGACAGAGGATGTGGAGGAGCACGGTCATGGTTGAACTTGAATGAATGCGAGAAGGCCATTCGTGCACTGAGCCCGGGAACTTTATATGCAAACATATTGATGCTCGTAACGTTTTCTCGTGACGATTCACGACGTGAACTGTCATAACTGCCCAGAGATAGAAACATACAAAGACAAACTATAAAATATCGCCTTGTTCCTCGTTATGATAATTGAAGTGCACGAGTGCAGTTTATTTTCGAAAAGTGATGAATCTTCAATTTTCCATTGCAATGTACACGACAATGATGAAAAACGTGAGTACGACAAAAACGAGTCTCGTTTTCATCGTTTTTGTAAACAAATAGTGAAATGAGGGCAATTTGAAAATCTGCGAATTTGCAGTATCGTAGAAAAATCGAAATTTTTTGAAAAAATCTGCATTCTCGAATTTCGTAATAGAGTCAAAAAAAATGAGGAAATAATGCAACAATTTTTGTGCATCAACATGTGGTCGCGAAATATTTAAGGCTGAAAAACCGGCCGACGTCAAAAACCCTCTCCATCGTCAGAGCTCGCGTCAGTTTTGCAGAATTGTTCAGAATTATGCAACGAAAGCAATAATTTATTGTAGAGACTGAAGCAATCAATCATAACTTTGAAAAAAAGCTTCAAGTTTTCGACGAACCAATGCGATTGGGAGACTTGTAAATTAATTTTGCAATCAGTGAATACTCTGTAATAAATTATTTTCAAACGAATGGAGATAATTACAGGATGAGCGAAAATTCAATACCATTCGCGTACTCTTGACAATCTCATTTCCTGATGACGTTTGTGAGACTCGAATATCTGTCAGAAGCAGAATCCGGGTGCAGACCTCTTTTATCATCAGAAATTTATCGCTCAATTTTTCCAACCTTTTGTATTCGTATTTCATTTCCTAGTGATTTTCTCTATTGCGTATCGTATTTTGCTCTCAACAAGATAAAAAAAAAAAATGTTTTGAATGGAATTCCAAAAACACAAAACGAAAAACATTCCAGTCGGAATTTTTCAGGCCATAGAAAATATTTATTCTTAAAGTCACGAATCGACTTTTTTCAGGGTTCTTTCAAAATTTTGTAGAAAGATTCTTGGCACCAAAACTGACAGTTTTCTCGTATGAATAAAAATTTTATGACCTTTGGAATTTGAGATATTTAAGTTCCAATTTTGCATTTGCCCCATCTCGAATGACACTGAAGTTCCCAACGTTGGGGTCGAACGAAAAATACAATTTCTCTTCATTTGAATCCTAAAAAATTATCATTTTATTGTCCTGATTAAATATTCAATAAGAACCGCGAGCTCTGCTCAAGAAAAAACCGAATTTCGTTGCATTCCAACGATGCAAACTTCAACATCGTCATCTCGACGCGAGTAAATTGACGTCGCGTTGCAACGATTTGCAATCAAAATGTATTTAGGATTTTTTTTGCACATAGCCAGAACGACTATGAGCCGAAATTTCTTACGAAAACTCCTAAACACATTTTTTTGCAATTCATAAAGTAAACGTGACTCCAATGTCCACGCGTTTATGGCAAAAGTTGAAAATCAGAAATGAATTATCGCAAATTCTTGATCGGTCAGTGTTATACGGATCGATTGTGGATTTTTGAAGAATTTGTTGCTAAAAAAAAGGAGCTCAATTATTAAATTCTACTCCATTCGTATATGATGAGTTTCTTACGAGTGCGAAAACGTGTTGGGAAAAAAAGATAAGATGACGCTTTGTATTGATACGGTGTGGTGTAAGTTCGGGGGGTAGAGACTTTATCATCACTTGCTTATAAATTGAATTACATGGTCGAAAAAAGGTACAAATACGTCGACGACAGCGTCTTGAGTCACAAAGTCAAAGACCGAGAGGTCAAAGAAATATAAAAAAACAATAAAATATGTCGATAAGTTTGAGAGGGTTGAGAAGAGTCAGAAATCAGATAAAAATCGTATTGAGTTGGTGTTAAAAACGAAGAATTGCAGTTTTACTATCGCGAACTGCGACTAACGAGTGCAGCAGTATTTGTGGCACGTTTTTATCTCATAATTCATGGTTTTTTTGAAATCGCTCTTGTCCTAATACAAAGTTATCGCACAGACAGTTTCAAAGTTGTATTACGTCGATGTGAATAGCCGGAGGAGCGATCAAGTGTTTGTAAAATACTCAGTAGTGTCCCGTCCACGATGTCTCGATGAAGCTTTTCATTAAAGCCTCTAATTTTACAATTTTTCACCCATCGGTTCCCAATCAATGAATCGCCCAATCTTTATAACGATTTTTTTTGCGCGCGTGTGTATCTTTTAAGATTTTAACCAAGACATGGGGAAAAGTAAATCAACGACTTGCGAGCCGGGTCGACTTCGGCAGACGATCGCAGCGATTATTGGTGAGTAAAAATCGGACGAAACCATTCGCCAAAAAAAAAACATGGTGCTCAAGATGCACGGTAAAACTATTTTTCGAAAAACTAATATTTTCGTAAAATTCAAAAAACCCATAAAATTTAAACCGCTCAACCGATATTTCCCAAATTCAATACCAACCTTCCTATTATGATACACTAATTATAAAAAAAAAATTAGTAATAAATCTTAAAATTTGCGAAAGTTAGAGCGGTGACACCATTTTTTTGAAAATTTCACATGCTGTAGAATTCGAATTTTTCTAGCAATCCGGACAAAATTCTCAGCAAACGAAGAGCTGGTATAGATTGACATCTATGCAAAACTAGAGCCTTGTAGCTCAAACCGTTCTCGAGTTATAACTATTTGAATTTTACAGTGCCAGCACATACACACACACACATACACGCACACATCCGGACATTTTTTCTAAATATGATTTTTGGACGTTTTGGGACATTTTAAGAACATTGACATTGAAAACTCGAAAAAAAAAATTCTCACCGTCACAAAGCTTCCTCCATGAGGAAGCAAAAAGAAAAAAAATGGAAATTTCTACAATTTTTCCAATCCTCTACAATTTCACACGCGGTCATTATTTGAATGTTTTCCTATTAATTGTTTGTTAAATTTCAAAATCCATGACAACTTTCGTACCGATTTTGAGTTTGGGTCCCGAAAAATCTTCGTTTTATCGTCCTGATCGAAAATTAAATAAAAAAACGGAATTTCGTTGCATTCCAACGATGCAAACTTCAACATCATTCATTTCCCAAGTATTCATTGTCCTTATAAACCGGGAATATGGAAAAATGACAAAGTCTGAAGAAAAAGAATTTTCGGAATCGAGACTTCAATTGTCAAGCGAATCCAACTGAGAGGAAAAATTTCTACACATGCACGTCGTCGACCACTATTTTTTGCTCTCCGTTCGTCATAGCGACAGAGATTCGAAGATCAAATCATACGATGTATCATCAACATGTGCCAAACTATTTTTCGCAACTCTGACCTATTGAACAATAACAAGAAAATATGGAAATGTATCGGTCACGGCAATTTCATGATGGAAATGAAATTCCTGCGTACAACCAAGTAAACAATGTACGAGTCGATGATGTAAAATATTAATCGAACGAGTAACATCGAAAATAAATACCATCGAAAAATCAATTGGATCGATCACTGAAAATCAAATTTTGTCAAAAAAACGTCGATATTTCGTTGAACACGCGAATCGAAATATAATTAATCGAAATATTCCGAATAAAGTCTTTGAATTTCATCACATGTGAAAATACATAAACTCCCTCAATGAAAAAATTGTATTTCAAACTAATTCGACACACATTTACCCGTTGATTCAAATTTTTAGAAAAAAAATCAATTTTGCTCCACCAGTGCTTGAAAAATTACCGTAATCGAATTATTTTATCATCAAACGTCGATTCTTTGTTGGTGAACTAAATATTTTTGGATAATTTAAAAATTTTCCTAATTTTAGACAATATTTTTCATGTCTAACGAAACTGGCAGCAAAATTAACGATCGGAATGTCGAAAATTTATTCTTCGAAGAGACTTTCTAGGATATTTCTTCCTGCAATGACAACATCCAACGAAATATCGATCTTTTGCAACAAAATTTGATTTTCAGTGTATTCGCGTTATATTTCCGTTAATTTCACGTCGATTAACTTTTCTTTTTCGTTTTTGAATGATTTTCTAGTCAACGTCGCGTCCTTAGCGTATGGTATGATGATAGGATGGCCATCGCCGATAACACCGCAATTTCAAAGCGTGGATACCCCGGTGGGAGATTCACCGATGACGGATGAGGGGACTTCCTGGTTGACGGGTGCATTGTGCATCGGTGCACTTGCGACAATGCCATTCTGTAGCATAATAGCCGAAAAATTGGGTCGTCGAATGACGGGTTGTTTGATGACAGTGCCATTTTGTATTTGTTGGCTATCAATTATTTTCGCTACGGATTTTTGGGCTGTGTACGTTGGACGTTTTTTCGCCGGAGTCGGTGGCGCACTTTGTTTCTTTCTCGTTCCTCTGTACGTGTCGGAAATTTCGGCCAACAGCATACGAGGACAGCTCGGAAGTTTTTTGGTTTTTGCCATCAACATTGGAATCGTAACGGGTTACATTACCGGCGCTGCAATGACCTATCAAATGAGTGCTATTTGTGGTCTTTTAATGCCTTTGATCTTCCTCGTCGGATTTGTCTTCATGCCGGAAACGCCTGTATACTTGGTACGACGTAATCGAATGGACGAAGCGGCGAGGTAATCAAAATTTCGATTCGCAGCAATTTCGAAATTGTGTCGATTTTAACAATTCGCGTGCGCACACACTGAAAATTCAATTTTGTCAAAAAACATCGATATTTTGTTGAATACGGCGAACTAAAAATTTTCGGATGATTTCGAAATTTTCGTTATTTCGACAATATTTTTCATTGTAACGGAACTGTCAGCAAAATTTACGATTGGAATGACAAAAATTTACTTTCCGAAAAGAGTTTGCAGAATGTTTTTTGCTGGAATGACAAAATTTTCGTGATTTTTCGAAAAACGTTTAGTTGAACGTATCCAACAAAATTTCGATCTTTTTCAACCAAATTTTCTTTTCAGTTCACGTCCATGATGGAGCTGAAGTTCGCAACGTTGGAATCCAACGAAAAATATTTCGTTCCATCGAGGATTCGTTGAATTTTAAAAATTATCCAAATTTTTCGAGCCCATACACTTTTTGGGTCGCAAAAATCGATCGTTTTAACCTCCTAATTATATTCCGCATTCAAATAATGAGATCGCCGTAGAAAAAAAATAATTTCGTTGCATTCCAACGATGCAAACTTCTCCAACGTCATCGTCCACGGACATTGGGTCAATCTGACCCGAGAAGTTTTTCAAACTGTTCGATTCCGGTAAATGTGCGTTTTTTGTTTCATTTTTTTTGTCGAGACGTTTTTCGCTGTAAATTATTCATATTTTATGGCCGTAAATTGATTTTTCGATGAAAACGAAAATTCAATGCGAAACAATTCGTGGGGGAAAATCTTTGGGGTCGGAACGACCCAGGATGCACGTGAAAAGAAAATTTTGATGGAAAAAATTGTTGGAGGCGTTCGACTCAACGTTTTTTTCGGAAAATTACAAAAATCCTGTCATTGCAGCGAGAAAATTTCTGGAAAGTGTTTTTGAGAAATAAATTTTGTTTGCGCCAGGTCTCTCTTGTGGTTGAAAAATGGCGATAAGCCTGCGGTGGATCGCGAAGTTTTGAGATTACAATTGTTGGTCAATGAGAACGTGAGCCAGGACCAATCCGTTGGATTTAAGGACTTGTTTCGGGATCGGGGCACTATCAAAGGATTCGTTATTGCATGTGGACTTATGGGCGGACAACAGCTGTGCGGAATAACGGCGATGGTAAGCTGAACATCTTTCGATTACACGATCGGTGCTCAATCACGAAATTTCTTCATGACTCTTCAATAATTTGTATGAAAATTCTTGACACCAAAACTCCCAATTTTCTCTTTTATGAACAAAAATTTCCTGACGTTATGAATTTGAGATATTTCATTCACAATTTTTAACTTTTTCCATCACAACGCGTGAAAAGTCGTAAATAAGTTTTTTCTGCAAATCGACTTTTGCAGCTTTGAAACGAGACGTGACGAGAATTTGCACGCGTTTAGATGAGGAAAATGAAAAATTGCAAATTCAATATCTCGAATTCAAAACGTCAGGAGTTTTTTCTTCATGGGAGAAAAATTTTACAGTTTTTTTGGTGCCAAAAACGATTATACGAAAATTTTTAAGAGCCCTGAATGAAGTTTTGGGATCTTAATATTCAATGAAATTAATTGAATTGCTCTTTGCAGATAAGTTACGCCGCGACGATATTCAAAATGGCTGGCAGTTCATTGAGTCCGAACACAGCGGCGATAACAATTGGATCGATTCAAGTTTTTGGTTCATGGCTTTCGACAGTTTTAATGGAACGCGCTGGGAGGCGCCAACTTTTAATGATTTCGTGCATGGGAATGGCAATGTGTCATGGCGCCATTGCAAGTTTTTGCCAAATGTTAAACGCCGGCTACGACGTTGATTATTTCCGGTGGATCCCCGTGACGGCATTGTCCGTTTACGCTTTGCTTTACAACGTCGGTATGGGCTCGGGGCCTTTTATCGTAGCGTCAGAAATTTTCAGTTCCGATATTCGTGGCCTCGCCATTTCTATAGCTCAAATTTTCATGTGGGCATTGGCTTTTTTGCTTGTTAAATTTTTCCCCGCTATGATGAACGCCATGGGCGTTTCCGGTTGTTTCTTTTTCCTTAGCGTTTGTTGCGTCGCTAACTTTATATTCGTTTTCGTTCTCGTGCCCGAAACTAAAGGACGAACTCTCGAATCTATAATCGACGAACTCAACGGCTTTACCGGAAGATTCGACGAGCCAAACTACGTCAAAGCCTCGCTCAAAATGTCAGAGAAAAATATAAATCTCCCGACGTAACGATTTGCCGTTGATAATTGAATTTTTATAAAAAAATTTATTCAAATTACGCGAATATCTTTTTTACGTTGTCCTAGTCAAGTTGTTAAAGTTTTTTTTTCAAGTTTTTAGTTAAAGGTTTGCACAGGAAAGAGAATTTTGTTGAAAAAAATTGATATTTTGTTGCATCCGTTCGACTAAACGTTTTTTTTTTTTTGAAAAATCACAAAAATGTCATTGCAGCAAGAAAAATTTTAGAAAGTCTCGTCGAAAAGTAAATTTTCGTTATTCTAATCGTAAATTTTGCTGGCAGTCTCGTTAGAAATCAAAAATATTGTCAAAATTACGAAAATTTGGAAATTATCCAAAAATATTTGGTTCACCGTGTTCAAGAAAATATCGACGTTTTTTGACGAAATTTAATTTTCAGTGTGGATGTTAAATCAAAAAAGATCGCAGCCTGATCAGAGGGAGGAAACTTACAAGCGGAAATTGGTCACTGAGAGCAATTGCAATTGAGCAATTTTTGAAAAAGCCGAAAATTACGCAAAATTGGGGAAAAAAATCGAATTATCGATGATTTAGTCAGGCTGTAAAACAAAATGTTTGGGGTGCGAGATTTCTCGGACAGTCAGAAAATGGAAATTGCTCGTCGAAACGAAATGTTCGCCGAGCAGCGTCGATTTTTTTGGCACTTTAAACGAAAGATTTCGTTTTGCACCGAGAGAAATATTTGATAATGTGCGATTCATATTTTTTTGAATTTGTTCGAATAAAATGTGAAAATAAATCTCGATGTTAGAGAATTTTATTCCTACGAGCCCCGAACACAATGACTCAGAAGTTTGCATCGTTGGAATGCAACGAAATTAATTTTTATCTTTGACAAAAATAATTATTCAAATGCAGAATGCAATTACGATGATGAAATGATCAATTTTTGCCATTCGAAAAGCATATCGGCTCGAAAAATTTGGATGTCACTGAAAATTGAACGAATCTTCAATAAAATTCAATATTTTTCGATGCATTCCAACGTTGCAAACTTCAGCATCATCGAACACGTGGAATCGTTGAGCTGGTGAAATCACATAAAACTACGATACAAATTTATCCAGGCTCGTGAATAAAATAGAAAAAAAAAATTCCCATCACGAGAATTCACCCATTGAACGCAATTTGGGGCACGTGGATGCTGCAGTTAGTTTTGATATTGCGATCTAGTAGTGAAAGTCGATGGTGCGTCAGGCGTCGACTTCGCGGAAAGGGAGAAGAAAATTCTCGCGACAACGAAAAAAATGACGATTCTTTTGGTTCAGGAAAAGAATTTCTGCCAAGTTTTTCGATTCGCTTTGGATCTCGTTTGATGAGCGGTTGAAAATCGATGAATTTTCGAGAATTGAATAAAATTGAATTGTAATGATCGATCGATTTTGTTGATATGAAACTGTTTGCGAAATGGATCGGGTCTAAAGTTCGTTGATTTCGTGAGCAAAAGACGAAATAAACTTATCGCTGCGGTTTGTTTTGGGATGCACTAAATTTTTGTTTACGGGGTAAATAAAAAAAACAACAACAAATACTCGCATACCTGAGAGTTGGATACCGACGAAAATAGCAACCCAAATAGGTCAGTGTTGAGGAAAAACTTGGTAGTTTTTAAATTCGGTGATCTGCTGGAGCGAACAAAAAATGTGGATGCGCACGATTCTCAACATATATATATTTTTACACTCCCACCCTTGCTCTCTTTGTTGACACTGGAAACTGGAACTGCAGGAGCAAAACCGTCAAATGTAAAAATTATTTCGTTTCCCACAAGTGAATCCCTTTCAATGATTGCATAACAAAACGGTGGGACAAATTTCTTCTATATTTCGGTGCAATATGGTGTGTGAAAGAGATTCACGACGCAGTAAAAAAAAACAACAACAACACTGAGTGTAATATTTTCGTGGGCTCGGACTGTTGACGTTTGTTCCACAGCGAAAATAGAAATAAAAATGACCAGGTGAAGGTTCCGATTGCAGCGCTGGTTACCAAGTCCGTGGCATTTTTCGTAACTTCTCGGAACTCTACATTACCGACTGAGCCAACGCCGCATTTCTCACTCCGGCCGCCGCGATCGTTTACAATATCGGCGGAGCAGCGTGGAGTGTGTAGCAGCTTGTCGCATTGCTCGTTACGCGAAAGCGCCACGTCGGAAGACTCGAATCACTAAAAACTAATTGTTCAAGCTTTATTGCAAAAACATTTGTGCGAAAAGACGAAAGGTGTGGAGCGTAGTGATGCGACTGAAGAAAACGCTCGCAGCTGTGAAGTTTCATTAGCGAATAATTATTCAGCGTAAATATATTTTTCCTTTCTAACGCTGCCTCGGCGCCCTCGAGCTTCGTCTCACGTTCCCTCTACGTACGCATTTTGATACACATCGGATTAGTGAATCGTTCGCAAAGTGACCTGTAAAAAACATTCCTCTGATTCGTTTTGCTCCTCGTTGGATCAACGGACGTGCGTGCGGGAGTGTGTTTATCGCGATCGCGTACCAACAAAAATAACAAAAATGTGTAAAGGTTAAAGTGGGCTGTTTATAATAATTCCGTGCTGAACGCACGTAAAGCGTCAACTTTCCAAACTTTAGGATGAAATTCCTCTACAACGTCATGATGTAGTGTTTCTCGATGGCGATTTTCGGTGTTTCTCCACACGAATAATTAGTGTTTCGTCCACTAAACACATCCGTGTTGGCCCGTTCCGGGATACATGGATGCAGCGAACGGCCAGAAGCCCCTCGGTAATTACAAATTGTTTTAATTAACCCCAATTATCATATAACCAAACGCTGCATGTTCCTCAAGCTCGCATCGTACACGTTGACGTTTTTTTTTTTTTTTTCATAGTTTAACTTCCAATCCACGCAACCACTTGAACTTTTTTCAAATTTCCAATCAAAATTCGCGAAAAAGACTCTCCTCATTCGATTAATTGGACAATTAGTAAAAAAAAATACTCAGTTTCTACGATCTTTTGACCAGAATTCGTGGTAAATCACAAAAATCACGTTTTTCATGGAAACGAAGCGTTTGAACGTTCAAATTTTCCCAAAAATGCCATTTCCCATCGATTAAATATTCTGGCGTCATTAACGAAAAACAAGGCCAATTTATATTGATTTTTAGTGTTAAATTTCCGCGATCAAAAATTGAGGGCGCACGAAATTTTTTTGACGCCAACGACTGCGAAAACTTTTGATTCCTCGTAACGCGACTCTGTGAAATTTGTTTATTTCGTTACCTTCGTAAAAATCATGGCAAATTGTGTTTTTTTCGTTCGATCAGCTGGGCCAGTGCCCATCGGAGGTGGCAATGGCACGGATAAAAGTAAAGAGTGGCAGATGGAGCTGCTCATGGAAAAGCTGCGCTCGAAAGGCTCCGCCTTCAAGACACTCGTCGAGACGGCAAAAAATCTCCGTATGGCGATGCTGGTAGGCCTTGAAAAATATTTTCCAATCAAAGCAATAATTCTTGAGAATCGCAGACTCGAACGGCGTGAATAACGTTTTTTTTCTCTCGCTCTTATACAGGACAAAAGATTCGCCATTGATAGCATAGAAAAAAATCAACTGCAGAAATGTTTGGATACTCTGCAGCACTCCATAAAAGTGACTTCCCTCCAATCGATGGTGGAGCGATTGGAAAGTCTCAGCAGACAACTAGGGTAAAAAAAGCCATTTTTTTAACATTGTTTTAGAAACTGATTTTTTTTTATTCGCTCAAAGATCATTTTAATCTTTGAAAATTGAAAAATGCTTTACACACAGAAGAAAATTTGTTTCACGCATAAAATTACGTTAGAATTTATGACTCTGAAGTTTGCATCGTTGGAATGCAACGAAATTCATTTTTGTCTTTGACAAAAATAATTATTTAAATGCAGAATGTAAATACGATGATAAAATGATGAATTTTTGCCATTCAAAAAGCGTATCGGCTCGAAAAATTTGGATTCCAACGTTGCAAACTTCAGCAGCATTCGAATTTGGGGAATTGAATGCGAAATATTTGGAAAAACGAATTTTTTTCACGATCTGAAATTAACTGGAGCCTGAAGCGAATTTTTTCGTTCTGGGAGAATTCGGTGATGCCAGGTCATAATTTTTTTCTCGTGTATTATACCAATGGTTGTCCTTTTGTTGATGCAGTTTAAAGTTCATGTCGGGTCCTGCCGGCACGGAGCTCTTCATAACATCGGACATGTTTTTCGTCGAGATTCTGTTGGAGACAACGGGCGTTGTGAAGGATGTGAAAATCCATCACGAAGGAAAGACCGAACAACAGGTGAGCAAGATTCCAATTGCACTTTTGTGATGGATAAATTCAAAGGGCAAAAGCCCAATTGAAAATGAACGATCGTTTCAGAGTGGGGAAGAATTAGTTGCTTGTCTTTCGCGCGGAGATTTCGTTGACTTCACTGCACAATTGGAAGGTCTGGCATCGAATTATCAACTGAATGCCGACAAAAAAGTCAAGTGCAAGGCTTTCAGTGCACTTCAGTCTCTCGAAGCGGATCTCGGGATTTTAGCACAGTTACAAACGTTCATGAAAGAGCCTTTCAATCTCGTGCACAAGAGTCCAGTTGGTAAGAAATCGATTTGACCTTGATAAATTTCTGCCATCGAGAAAAACGAAATTGTAAACATTTTTCACAACGAGGCGATTCTTTGCACTGTATTTTGAACGAATAAAAACGAAATATTTGTCAAATTGCCACGCAGGTATTTTGGAAAGGCGAAAAGGTGGTCACGCCATGAAACTCACATACTTCGTGTCTCCTTACGATCTAATTAACCAAGAGAATCGAATTTGCGATCAACTGAGCCCGGAAATCGTTATGACACGAAAAATTGGCCACTCGGTCACAATTTGCATGGAAGGTTCCGCGTCCCACAAACTACCAACTTCGAGCATAATCACGGTCAACAGAAGTTCAACAGGAAAGAGGTATTGGCAACTTTACAATTCGATTTTTGTCGCCATCGTTTCCATTTTTAATGCTCTCGAAACTCTTTTTCGTCCATTGCTGCTGAGGACGTTGTATCTAAAATTTCCTATCGATAGAATTCCTTCGAGATATTCATTTGTAAAAATCACACTTTTCAGTAGTTGCAAAAGTTGCAATTTTCAACATTAAATATTTCGATTTCTAAATGTCGAAGCCTCTTGAAAGTTTTCCTAAGTTTTTATGTAATTCAAAAGAATTTTCAAAAGAATCGGTCGTGAAATTTGTTCGAAATTTTAGTTATTGTATGAAAAATGCAAATTTCCTCGGACAATCAATTAGTCAATTTGTAACAAATTTTTTTAATGAACTTAATGACACTGAAGTTCCCAACGTTGGGGTCCAACGAAAAATACAATTCTCTTCATTTTTTGTTCAATTCAAAACTAAAAATGGACATTCTCGTATCGATTTTTTATTTGAATCCTAAATAATTATCATTTTAATGTCCTGATTAAATATTCAATGAGAATCGCGAGCCCTGCTCAAGAAAAAACCGAATTTCGTTGCATTCCAACTATGCAAACTTCAACATCGTTGAACTTAGGCTCGCGAACCATTTTGTACACGGAGAGAATATTACATAAAAAATTACAATGCTATTATAGTTCCCTGGTATCATGTCGTCCCTCTGAGAAATTTGAGCAAAAACATAGTAAATTTGAATCTGAAAAAGGGCGAAAAATGTCATAATTTCCGCGATTTCGATAGAAAAAGAATGAAAAATGACTATGTTTTTGCTCAAATTTCTCAGCAGGACGATTTGGTACCAGGGAACTATAATAACATAATAAATTTTGATGTAATATTCTCTCCGTGTATGTAAGAAAAACTGAGAATAAACATTTCCATCTGACCGACGCCATACAACGGCCTTGATAAAGCAAAAGAAAAAAAAAGTCTCAAAGTCTCGGCAATAATGAAAACTGTATGAATGATGAATTTTTTTGGCGTTGACCGTGTTACAGTACACCTTCGTACGCGCCCTTGACCGGAGCGAATTCGTCGATGCTGCCAGCCTGTTTCGTGCTAAAATTGGCCAAGAAAATGCCAATGTGTATGGAACTCGTACAGAGAATACAAAAAGTGACGGAGCTTGATTGCGGCGACGTATCGGCTCCGCATCCACTTCTCAGCCTGATTGTCCAGCACGCGAGTGGTGGTCAATTGGATTGTCGAAACAATAGGGGACTTTACGTGGTGAGAAATCATTTGGGCTTTAAAATTCAAGAACGATCGATGATCGACCATGAAATATTGAAATTTTGGATGAAAATTGCAGAGAAAAATGTGATTATCGATTTTTCTTGAATTGCAGACTCTGCCGGATCAACAACATTGCTACTTCATGACGGAAAACAAGACGATGGAAGGAGTTTTGGTGGGGAGCATACCATTTACACATCCGGCTCACGTGCCACAGATTCTCGTGTATTTGAGACAGCAAGCACTGTTCAATACGCTATTGAACAGTTGCGTGAGATCGATGGCGCGTCAAGAGCTCGAGCATACGACAATGTTCGAGGTGAGCGCATTATCGTGGCAACATATATCGGTGAGTCTGGAGCATCCTTTCGAGGAGACGATGGCAACAGCGGAGCTGGATTTGACGGACATATCGGCTGTAAAGTGCAAGTTGTATGGTGTTAGTATGAACAACACGGAAGCGACGTCGGACTTGATTGGCAAAGTATTGCAAAGGTGCCTTAGTATACCGTTGACGATGAGGACATTGATTAAAACGTGGGAAGGTCGTACGAGCACGTTGCCGTTGACGAGTCTGAGTGGGAACAACGGTAGCGCGGGTGGCGGAACACCGAACGGTGCAAATTACGGTGTTGGCAATTTGAATTCCGGACAAAACGGCCACGAGAGCAACGGCCAGACGGGCATGCCGGACTTTAGCAACGGAACGGAGCCGAAACTCAAACAAGAGCCTGGTCTAAACGGCAGCAACGGTAACGGCGCTGCGGTCAGGAATCAAGCTCCGCAGCAGCTGCAGCAACAGCCTCAGCAGCAACAGCAACAATCTCAACAACAATTACCACAACAACAACAGCAACAGCATTTTTTAGATGCCGGAACGGAGAATAGTATCGGTTTTCCGTCGTTTTCCGGCCAGTCCGATACAACAAACACACCTGCGATGTTAAATCCATTGCAATTGGGAGCTCTGCTCAGTCAGAGTAAAAGCAGTTCACCGGTCGGTGGACTTTCGACCTCGAGTCAATCGTCATCAGGCGAAAGACCGAAGAAAACTCGCAAGCGAAAAACCGCCGATGGCATGTGGCGGAGTCCGAAGAGCAAAGGCGACGATTCCGGTGAAATATTGCTCGAAAGTTCGAGTTCGGACTCGACGCCGCTGGGCACACCGACTGGCAGAGACAATGCGAATGGTACGAGAACACCCACGCCAACTTCGGTCGCCGTCAGCCTCGTGAGCGGTCTCGATATCACGAATCTTGATTCGAGCGACATAATAACCGGCGATACTCGAAGTTCCGATTACGACGTTGAGCCTGAGACCGAAGTTATGGAAGTTCACGATTTACCCGACGATTACGGCGACGTTATGAAGCGAGAAAAGAAATCGCGCAAAAATCGGGAAGAAAAGAAAAGTCCGAGTTTGTTCGACGAGAATAAAACTTCGAGCTTGGTCCCCCCTTCCGTCAGTATAACGCCGATATCGAGTGCTAATATTGGACAATCCCCGAATTACAATTCCGTGCTGACCGGCATGGGCCTCGAGCGACGACCCGGCATAGAAATAATCCCGATATCATCAACGCCGCAAACGACTTTACCGAGCTCCATAACGATAACTCCGATTGCGAATCCATCGATTAAATCGATGAGCAGCGAGGAACGTCGCGATCGGAAAAGCAAACCCAGTAGCGATGACAAGGGCAGATTGGAGAAGAAAAGAAAACGTAAACGCGAGGATAGTCCGATGGGACCGCCGGACAAATTGCCGCCGAAACAGCCGCAGCAAGACGCGCTCTCGAAACCTGTTTCCGTGAGCATAAAACCGACGGAAACGCAGCCAAACGTTAGCTCGAGGCCCTCGTCGCCTGCGACGACAGTGAGAAAGTTCAATCCTTCACCGACTCACACGAGTCCTTTAGCACTGGTGGGAAAATCGAGTCCAACACTGAAGCAAAATGTTTCTTCGAGCAATTCGAGCGCGTTGACGTCTTCGTCAACGGCAACGACGAGCTCGAGCAAATCGATACAGAGTCCGAAACATTCGCCCGTTTACAACAGCCCGAAACACGCTTCGTCCGGTGGAACGACCAGCGTCAGTCCTAAACACGGAACCTCGTCACCGAAGCATGGAAGTTCAACGAGCGCGGGAAAGCCGAGTATGTCAGCGTTGAAATCCGCAGCTGCCAACAACTCGCCGTCGTCGTCGTCGAGCAAAAGTTGCAGCGGGGAACAAGCGTCCTCGTCCACTGGGACAACTTCGTCATCGTCGTCCTCGTCCTCCTCGACGAAACCCAAATCATCGTCGAGCAAAGATTCTAGTCGTGATAAGGAACGCAAAAACATGTCGTCGTCGTCGTCCTCGAGTCTTTCGTTCAGCGGCAGCAGCTCAGGGCGCCAGAGTCCAAAAACTAAATCATCCTCCAGTGGCAAATTGAAACAATTGGAAGTTCCACCGAGCAACAGCGGAGAAACGCCACCGACGTCCTTGCCAAGCAGTGGCAGCAGTACGCCGCCGTTGGGGAGTTCCGACCTTGGAAAATCCGCGACTGCTGCCCAACAACAACAAGCACGCAACCGAAAAGGTTCCCTGAGCGCTGTTATCGACAAATTAAAAAACGCTCAACACTGTACGGACGAGATTATTCCCGGCAGCGGCGGAAGCTCCGGAGGAGGAAACGGCAGTGGGAATCCACAAAAATCCTCCAGTGGAAACGGAAGTGGCAACGAGAGCGGCGGCGGCGGCTCCAGTCAAAAGGACCGTGGACAAAGCAGCAGCTCATCGAGCACGAAAACAAGCGGCGAAGGTAAATCGACCAGTAAGAGCAGCAGCCCGTCAATGGAAGCGAAAAATTCGGCCGAGTACATGGTCAAACACAGCTCGGACGGTATGAAGATAACGATCAATAAAACTCGCGCGAAAGACTCGAAAAGTGGTAGCAGCATGAAAATAGCATCGAGCACGGGCTCGACGGTGAGCGGAGCTATGGGAGTTTCGGTGCCGTCGTCGGGGTCGGGTAACGGGTCGCCAAAGACTCACACGGGTCTAAAACCCGGTGTCAACTCGGGCCCGGCATCGAAGAAACCTCAGACGCAATCGTCCTTGAAAGTCGCGACCCAAAGTGCTGGAGTATCGTCGTCTGCGTCGTCGTCCTCGTCGTCGTCGTCGTTCAGTAACAAAGTCGGCCCGACGAGTGGGAAAATCTCATCATCGACGACGAAATCTAGTTCGAGTTCGAGTTCCACGGGCGGCAGTGGTTTGATTACGAAAAGTACAACATCGAAAATATCGACGGGTTCTCCGAAGATGTCGAGCTCCGGGGCGACGGACCTGAGCAGAAATCGTGAGAAACCACGAACGACCAAATCTTCGGAGAAAAGTGGTAGCGGCGGAAGTAGCGGAGGCGGTTTATTCGCTTCGAAAGGTACGTCTGACGCGAGGAAAGCGAGTCCTTCAGCGATTCGCGAGGAAAGCGAGAGCGAGAGAGCTTTCAAAGTGTTGGCTGCTCACGTGACACCTTCGGCATTGCCAAATTTCCCTCCTCAATTAGTCGTCGAAGGTCTTATCAAACAGTTGGACACAAAATTTCAAATACCAAAATTATCTGCTCGTGCTAACGCGTCTGTTGAAGTTGCTGATAAAAAATCAAACGCCGAGAAAACTTCGCAGCCGGTGACGACTCTCGAGCACCAAAGTCCGAAATTAATCGCCGACAATTTGGCTACAGTTAAATTAGAACAGACTAAAATTTCTCCGCAATCGAATGCGGCTGCGAGCTCATTGACGAATAATCCAAAGGCTTCATCGTCGACGCCGCTGGCGCCGGCTTCCTCGTCCGATATAGTCGAGGCGAGTGCAACAACGAGACGGGGGGAAACGGTACAAACAAAAATCGACAATCTCGCGGTGACCTCGAGCGCCGCGCCAATCATAAGTCTCGCCGGAGCGATGAGCCCAGCGAGTCATTTATTGTTACAGCCATCGGCTGCTTCTCTCACTTCGACTACGCCACCGTTAACGACAACCGTTGCACACGATTCAGACGTACCTACGAATTTATCAATGTCCACGGGCGAAGACTCGCGAGATTCGTGCAAAGAGCTGTTGGCCTCGACGCCGGCAACAACTCCGACACGACCGAGCTCCAGTTTATCCAATTCTCAACAAACGTTCGCAAAAAGTAACCCTTCGACGTCTTGTGTCGTTGGAACCGATGAAATCGTGCCGAGTAGCGCACTCAGTCTCGTTCCGGTGGATTCGCCGTCGATAGGAGAAACTTCCGCAGCCGCAAAAGCGTCCGTTTATCCAACGGCAAGTGGCGTCACGAGCAGTCCGAGTGTCGGCACAGTGACAACGTCGGAAAGCCTTAATTTGAGTACAAAACCAGCTGACGCTGCCCTCAGCAAATACAACAAAAGTATCGACGACGGCAGGAAACCAATAGACAAAGTAGTCGTAGCCGCAACTTCTTTAACACCTTCAGGCTCCAATTCACCGATCGACGTGTCCTCGAACAAAGCAGGAACGACGTTACCCAGCTCACAAGAAGTTACCGAATTGTTGCTCGATTTTTCAACGCCCAAAGACGTTGCCAAAGTTGCCATTGCCACCATACCCGAGAGAGCTATGAGCCTTCAATCTGCACCCGTCAGAAGAAACACACCGCCGCCGCCCCCTCCGCCACCACCCCCACCAGCTCTCTTTCCACCAAGCCCATCCGTCAGTGTTCATATTGTTAAGAGCCCAGCACCCTCGCCAAGAGTTATACCACCTTCGCCTCATTCAGCAGCCTCACCGTGTATCACCGACGACGAACTCATGGACGAGGCACTCGTCGGTATGGGCAAATGAAGATTACTCCAAGTACTGTGCGGCTCGTCGTCGTTTGCTTTTTCTCATTTCATTCTCTCGTCTTTGTCCCGATGACGCGCAGTCTCTATACATATGTGTAGATATAATCAGACTAAGTTTTTTACGATCCCCGATCGTTTTCATCGACTCTATATCGATCTATCGCGTCTCCACGATTTCATCTCTTGCTACATTTTATTTTTTCTCCATTTATTCCATTCTCATAATAAAAAGATATCGGACTGAAGTTCGCAACGTTCGAGTCCAACGAAACATCATTTTATCATTAATTATTTGTTAAATTTGCCAAACCTTGAACATTTTCTTATCGATATCGCTTTTGGATTCTCAAAAAACATCATTTTATTGTCCTGACCGAATATTCAACAAGAATCTTGAGATCTGCTCAAAAACAAACTGAATTTCGTTGCATTCCAACGATGCAAACTTCAACATCGTTAAAAAGATAGTGTTGAAAAATATGGAAAAATATAATCAAGGCAGCTGAGGCACTACGTATTAGTCGAATGGACCGTAAACTCTTTTTCATCCGTCAGAAAATATTTCTATCAATTAAATCGATGATTTGACTAAAAAAAAAAAAAAAATCGTAACGAAATAGGTAAACCGCGCGCGTTTTGGAGAATTTTTGTAAATTGTCATTAATCTATAAATTCTTGATGTATTTTTCAGTTTCGATAGGTCGCGCTTCGTGGCTGAATGACGTTTTGCCAAATAACTCGGGAGTTAAATTTCTTAATCGAACACTCTCGATTCCACAATAATGAAATAATCAGAAACGGTATTCCGAGACGCCACTTTGCCATTGAGTCTCGAGGATGAGTCACGATAGGCTCGAGCCTCCCATGGAAAATCTACAGGTATAGTGACTTTACGAAACGTTTTCAAAAACGACTTTTTTTTCACTTTTTTTTTTGTTTAATTCGTGAATATTTGGCTGGTAGGTAGTGCGGCTCCTAGATACTTTAATTAACTCGTCGGGGTCCTTCAGTGCTTCCTTCGTTCAAACTACTGAGGAGATAATAAATACGTAAACAAATCTGCGAGCTATCAACTGCCTTATGTACGACGCATTTTTCTTCCACAGTAGCATCCGATTTGACACGCGTTTACAACGCTCGATTCAATATTTAAATGTGTCTTTTCGCCGTCGTCGATTTTAACTTCCGCCGTATTTATCGAATTTGCGTCTCTCACACGATTCGTAAATTCCGTTGAAAACACACAAGTTTACACAGTTTGACAAAGTGCGAGCGATTCGCGAAACTTTTATCTCGAATGAATAAGCAGGAATTGGCGGAATTAAGAAAATCTCGTTTTTGTCAATAAAATTAACTCTCACCCCGTTTGACCAACGGTTAAATATATTTCTCTGCGATTGCGAATTTTGTACTCAACGTATCAATCAAAATGAGAAAAAAATTCAATCTTCGATTATGAACGACCTTTATTTTTCATGATAATGCCTACGAAATCCGCTGACAAGTTTATTAATTATTTATAGAATTTCATCACCATCGTGTGGCTTTGAAATTTTGGTTTTAGTTCAGGATACGCTTCGGAGTTCCGGAGATTTCCTCTCTTTTCAACGGATTCTCTTCGTTCATTAAAAAAAAAAACGACTGAATATTGATTTTTTGTTTAATTGTCGAAGAAAAATTGAAAAAATTCAGCAAAATCTAAAAATGACGGCTGCAAAACTTCCCGATTCTCGTTAAACCGATAAATACCGAATTTCCGGCCAAACAAATATGAAATTCTTTTGCTAAATCGTGAAATACCAAGAAAAATATTTCCAGCTGAAAAATGAAAGGATTGTAAAAAAAATGAGTGAAAAAAGTGAGAATTTCTACGAAGCACGACAACGCCGACGTTTCGACAACTGTCAAATCGGTGCAGGAATGATTGAGAGTAATTTCGAGTCAACCCGCCGGAACCGTCCTGTGGTTGAAATTGGAGAACAACGCGATTTCGCGACATCGTTCAACATTTTCGTGACTTTACAAGTCGAACTCAAGAAGCAAAAATGATGCGAAGACGAAAGATTCGAGGGTTTGATTGGTATTGTGGAAATTATGAACGTACGGCCGTGTATACGGATGCGATATATATGTATACATGTAAACTACAAGCGAACGATATGAATGAACGATAAATTAATTTAGATAAATTAATTGTATAGAAAAGCAACGTGTGTGAGAGAGAGAGAGCGAGAGAAATGTTGATTTTGAGGAGCGGAGCGAGTATATATACATACATGTATGTACAGACGTATGCAATATACATAACGACGATGTACGAACGATGTACATACGCATAATCAAGTTGTACCATCATTTTTTTTTCGAGAATATGAATTACTGATATTTATGTAAGGCAAATATAAGGCATCGATAATAAATATATTTCTTTGTTTCAAAAAATAGTTTTTTTTCACGTTACAATTAAATCGACGAACGTATGACTTGGACACTTAATAACTTTACACAATATTACGAAATTTTCGTTTAGCACGAGAATGTTCCCTGCAGACATTTTTCATCGTTCAGTTTTGCGCTACTTCGCACGAGTCCCCAACGAAATCCACGTTTTCATATAAAAATAAATCGGGGCGAAAAACTGTGGCTTTAGAAACAATTGTAACTTCTTGGTAATAAAAAGTCCATGAAATTTTCCTGACTTTTTGGACAATTGACGCGTGCGAAATATTCCACTGCATAGAAACTTATCATCGCGCCCGAACCCGTACACAAGGAAAACCATAGAAATATGTTTCCGATTGTCTTGCCCATTCGCAGAAATATCAAGAGAAATCCTAGCACACCGAATTGCAACAACATCACTGGGAAAAAGAAACTAAATGCTACCCCGATTATGTACTCGTGGAAAACTGCTGATACGAAAAATACTGTCCACGTTGGGATAAAACGGTTTCCAGGGATTACGATCTCGTAGAGATCTTTGTAGATGTAAGTATAGAGCCAATCGTGGACTACGACGTTCCAACGTCTGTAGTACGATGTGTATCCTGCGGCGTTCCACCAGTCCTGCGAAAAAAAAAATAGAGCAACGTAAAGCATTTTTCCGACCAATCAGCATTTTAGGAAAGTCTCCACGAGCATGACTCTGAAGTTTGCATCGTTGGAATGCAACGGAATTCATTTTTATCTTTGACAAAAATAATTATTTAAATGCAGAATGTAATTATGATGATAAAATGATTAATTTTTGCCATTCGGCTTGAAAAATTTGGATGACATTGAAAATTGAATGAATCTTCAATAAAATTAAATATTTTTCGATGCATTCCAACGTTGCAAACTTCAGCATCATCCATGAGAACAGATTCTTCAACATTATTCGCTGTTTTACAGCAGATGTGCAGGGAATTGTCAATTTTTGTTTGCAGAATCCGTGAAACTCACTTTGTAGAACAATCGATCGCCGAATCGTGTGACCTCTGCAGCTGCATTCATCCATGCATGGAGAAGACAGTAGAATCCACTGAGGAATACAAGAATGCCAGGAAACGCTGTGCCATAAACTTTGAGCACGAAAGTCTTGACGTCGATGGGATGTTTGCCAAAGTCCTCAAAAGGCGGTATGAGATATCGTTCAAATATGAATGCCATATTGAAAATCACGAGCGCGACTTCGAACAAGTGCCACACGACGAAACGCCATCGGATTTCTTTCGTCCTGAAATTCGAATGAAAAAAATTCAATCAAATCCGAATCAAAATCATTTTTTTTACAGAAGGAAAAGTAATCGGAGTGATTTTGGATTTTGCTAATTAATCGAGAAGTTCATTGGGGCTGCTTTACCGTGGATAAGTCTCGCGATAGACGAGAGTAGGCGCAAACATGAAGTAAAGGAACTTGGAAAAACCTGGTAGCTTCGCTTGCTCGTCATCGGAGTGCGGCTTGTAGGCCAAAGCGATCGGAGCTACGCTCCTCACAAAAGCGTGCATTTTCATTGCCATTCGTACCTGAATGAGAATTCATTTTTTTTGGGATTAAAAATGATGATGAAATAAAATTTATCACGAGAAGTTATAAAAATTGGAAAAACGTTCACCGTTTCCGTGAGAATTATCACTCGGGAGACTGGAGGGAGAGCTGCCCAAATGATAAGTTGAGCAGGATGCACAATCAAGACGATTTGATAAGCAATGAAAAGTACGAGCCACCCAAAATCCCACAATTTCCGCCTGTAGACTGTAGCAAATTCGAAAAAAACGAGAATTAACTAAAATTCAAACCTGCAAATTAACTGAATACCAGAATTTTGACAATTTTTTTTTAATTTCTTACATCTTGGCGAAATGCGTACTCGCTGTTGGGCCCAATAATTAAAACAACGATAAACAACAAAAGTGGAGAGGAGCATCATCAGCCAAATTTCGATGACTTTTGAAATTTTGGCGAATCCTCGTGTTACGAGATTCCACCCAAGGTATATCCTGAAATTTAAAAAAATATATATTTGCCATAGGAATGAACAAAAACTGCGAACATTTGCGGAACTTGAAAACATTTGCATGTGAATTCGCGTTTGAAAACTTTGCTCGAATCAAGGATGAGCATTCCAATGGAATTTACAATGGAATTCTTTTATCTGTCAAACATAATCGATTAATACTCACGATCCGATGTGCAGCCAATCCCAGATTACTGTGTGCAGCGATATGACAATGAGTATAGATATAAATATATTGTATATTGTCCTAAAATGTTGAATCTCATAGAGGTCAGTGAGGACGGAATTTCTTCGAAGAAATTCTTTTTCCGGCAGGATTCCACTTTCCACAACTTTTCTATTTTTAACATCACAAAAAAGTGAATTTTTCAATATGACAAAACGTGCCATTTCTTCGGGAAAAACATTTTTACGATACCGTTTGTCAGAGTACAATTTTTCCGAATTGTCAAGTCGACGAGCGTTGGCAGCGTCGAATTTGTCGACGCCTTCAAGGTCGTTTATCACGTCTGACATCATGTCATCGAATTGGTTCGTGATGTGGTCAACGAACTCGTTTCGGAGTTTCTGCAAAGAATTTCAAAACATGGATTCTTGTTGCTCATTCATATCGACAGTCTCAAACGATGCCGAGCAATGTTAGCAGAAAACTAGCAGATTCATGCGATGATTTTATTGTGATTCGGCCTGAACTACAAGGCAGTTAGAAAAATTGTGGTAAATGGCGTGTAGTATATCGGACTCTAGGCGTCAAAGGTCAATCAAAAAAGCTTCGACTCGTTGCGATAGAATATCACGTTTGAAGATAAATTATACTCCGTTTGTAAAAACAAAGTCATTAAAAGAAGTTACACATCGAAGTATAATTTCAAACTTCACCCTCACATCTCATAAATCACCGCGTAAACGACTTCACAGGCCAGAAGTGTGAAGCATGACGATTAAGAAAATTGGAACGGTCGAAAGATTGCAAAAAGCTTGACATGTGTGATTTTAATTCACATTTATCAATGACGCTAATTGCTGAATTAACATACACACAAAAACGACTGTACGATAAACTTCACGTTACTTTAGCTTTGCTGAATTTATAGAAATATTATCATATCGAGTACTTTTGAACTTCAATCCTCGGAGAAATACAATCTTCGAAAAAGTGATAGAAACAGATTTAAGAAATTTCTTCATCTTCTCAATTTTTCCCTCGATATTTCTTTTTGGAGTAAAGGAAATCTTTTTTTCTCACCTCCATACGTTGTCGCACGTGGGTCTCGGACATGCTGTCCATCGTGTCGTTGCGTGTTTCAAGTTTTTCTGATTTTTCGTTTACTGTAATTTAAAAACAATTTTAGTCTGAAAAAAGTTTCGAGCCATCAGGATCGTGTGAAAAATCAGCTGAATTACTCAAAATTCTTTGCATTCCGTCACAAATTTCAATTAATTTTTGGTTTTCTGATAACTGCCTTTACTGCAATACAAACTTAATATTTACAGTGCTTTCTAATCGGTCAATTCACTCATCATCGGGAAACTCGTATGTCATAATGTTTATGGAATCGAACAGAAAGTTATTCGTCCTTATCAACACTATCAATTTTCTCGAACAATTGGTAATCTTTCGCTCACATATAGACAAACATTTCCGAAGACCAAACAACGCCGGACAAATGGTTTTAATCATTTCGTATGTTTGGGAATTTCGAGAACCACCTGAGAATGTTGTTAAATATTGGGAGAATTAAATAATTTATCTAAACATGTGGAACGATTTGATGCAAAATCACTGCGAGTTTTATACCAAATTGAATGAAATAATTGAATACGAATTTTTTATGCGGCGATTTTCTAATTAACATAGAAAAATATTAATTTCGATAAATCTGCAGGATTGTTAACTAACAATTTAATTCATCAATGAGATTTTATTTAAATCGGACAAATATTTGTTTGAACTTGCATAAATAATTTTTCGGAAGGCTTGGAAATTTAATTCAAGAAATATTTGTATTTGTAATTTGTCCAAGAATTCATAACTCGACCATTCACAATCTCACGATTTAGTGCAAAATCACTGCGAGTTTTATACCAAATTTATTGTAATAATTGAATACGAATTTTTTATGTGGCGATTTTTTAATTAACATAGAAAAATATTAATATTGATAAATCTGCGCGAGTGTTAACTAACAATTTAATTCATAAATGAGATTTTATCTAAATCGGACAAATATTTGTTTGAACTTGCATAAATAATTTTTCGGAAGGCTTGGAAATTTAATTCAAGAAATATTTGCATTTGTAATTTGTCCAAGAATTAATTACTCGACTATTCACAATCTCACGATTTAGTGCAAAATCACTGCAAGTTTTATACCAAATTGAATGAAATAATTGAATACGAATTTTTTATGCGGCGATTTTTTAATTAACATAGAAAAATATTAATATCAATAAATCTGCAGGATTGTTAACTAACAATTTAATTCATAAATGAGATTTTATCTAAATCGGACAAATATTTGTTCGAACTGGCATAAATAATTTTCCGGAAGGCTTGGAAATTTAATTCAAGAAATATTTGCATTTGTAATTTGTCCAAGAATTAATTACTCGACTATTCACAATCCCAACGTCCTGTCCCTTGTTTTACGAATAATTTAAGGTCGCAATGAGCGACCGGAGGCCCGACTGCTTAGAGTACGTGTCAAGCCGGGCTATTAACGTCGAGCAAAATCGATAAGGCAGAATGACGAACAATCAAAATTATTCCAATGAGGACGAAAGAAAGGAATCGAAATGCTTGGAAAGATTTTTCTTACCTCCGTTGCCGTTCATCTTTTGTGATGTATCCAAATCCATTGTTTTTCTCCTGCGACGTATTTCATCACTTTCCGAATTGTCCATATCCGTTAATGGTAATTTATCCACCGCGTATTTTTCACTGGTTGAACCAGCGCCTATTTGAATAAAAAAAAATATAAAAAAATTAACGATTTTTCCATCAAAAACTTCTCTCCAGTCGACAATTCTTTTTCGGTTAAATATTTAAAAAAAAAAGCAATTTCTTATTTTTCTATCAAACCGCACGAGATCCTGAACCGGAGGATTTTTCGATTATGAAAAATTTACCACCGTTACAAAATTATTCGCGATCAAGTAAATTCCCGCAAACTCAAAATTTGCCCATTCTCGAAAATTCAACACTCAGTACTCGATGAATGAACGCCCGATTGTGTTGACAATAGAAACAAAAAATTGAGAGAAGAATAAGAAAAAAAAAACACTTGTGGTTGAAATTGATTAAAAGAGAAATGTCCTGAGGGTTTTATTGCGTCTCACCAGAAGAAAAGGACCCGATTAAATTGAGCGCTCAAAATACAAGACTGGAGAGAGCAAAGTGTGAATAACGAGAAGAAGAAGAAGAAAAAAAAGTTGAATTTACAAACGCGATTTAGTAATTGTTGAACGAGGGCAAGATCGTTACTGACCTGCTGACGGCGTAAGAGTTGAGGACTGCGTTCACGACCCTACGTGGTCAGTTTGATTTGCTTCGATCTCGTTATGAAAATGGAAAGAAAATAAAGAGAAAAAAAATCTCTTCGGCTGAAATTCCCTTTCCACATCGAGTTTATTGCTTCAACTATACTTAATATTTGTCCCAGTCCGTTCGAACTTGCCACCACGATCAGTGTGTCAATTTTTGTTTGTGTTTTTCTGCCTCTATACACTCTTACTTCGTGTCCTCGCGGTCTGACACGAATAACTGGATACAACACGACCGAGAGGAGCGTACAGCTCTTCTATCAATCGGGCTTAATAATCTCTTTCAGACACACGCTTATATCGTTTGTATATCTATAGATTTGCGTGTATACATCCACGCACTTGAATATCTATGCGCAGACATTTTCAGGCGATCATAGTACACTTGCAATCAACAATCTCCTTGTTTCGAGTGCGCCCGCACTCGTTTCAGAGATTACGAATTATCGTTTGTGTATCAAAACTCGTATTTCGTCATTCATCCAGGCAACAACGTCGTACCGAGTTTTCCTCGCACTTTCCATCGCCCCCGAACGCTCCAACGCTAATTCTAACGGATTAGGACCAACGAGAACGTTGATTGAATTTTATGTCGTTATCCATTCAACGTGACCCTTGCGTCGTTACAGGCCCACAAGGATCCAAACTTTTGTCACATTTTCCCTATCGAGAAACAAAAATAATTCGATTTTTCGATGAAAAATATTTTTTTCAAACAGCTTTTTCATAATTGACCGCTCGGCTCGGACGCATGCGTCGTTCAAGTTGGAAAAATTCTTTGAAGCATGGAAAATATAATTAATTCGTTCCACACCGATTTACGTGCTCGGCGAAATTGTTTTTCATTATTATTAAATAACATATCTAACTATAATATGTACAAATGTATAAACTTTTTCACCGATAAAACGAGAGTCTCAAACTTTGTAGTTTTAGCTTAATTGTTTTTTTTTCGTGCACGCGATTTATCGTCGGACTCCGTGTCGTCAGGTATTTTTGTAATGGAGTACACCGGGCGGTGGAGCAGTTGGTAAGTCGCTGGTAAATTGCGTCGACTCCTGAAGTATAAAAAAAGACGAAAAATCATTTTTTAAATGAATTTTTCTTCGCTATTTCCGTCGTTGAGACTTTGGCAGCAGAAAATAAGGAGAAAATTTGGAAATGAGATTTCGTACCTGGGGTATGTGTCCGATGGTGTTGTTTACGGCGTAATTTCCTCGCTGCGGATACGTCACGGTAGGATGATTTGACGCTTGCGACAATCCAGCAGGAATCGCGTTCGGAGCTTTGTATCCAGGAACCTTTTCATTTTCGAATAACATTCGAATGGGAGAAGAAGAAAAACAATGCCATGTCAATTGTACTCACTAAATTATCGTATCGATGGAAACAGATTTTAGAATCCGAAAAATAAATTGATAAAAACACTTTTCAATCGAAAATGATTGAAAACTTTTTCTCATGCTCAAGATTTTGCAGTGGAATTTCGATCGTTTGAGAATTTTTATTACTTCTGTCTGGCTGGAGAAAGGAAAAATTTCGAAACTTGAATCTCTAGACAAATGTTTATTTGACTATTCGATAAGCGCGACGGATTTGATAACGAGTATTAAAATAATTTCTTCTTTTTTCAAGATAACAAAGTTTCCTGGTCGAGAGAACGAAATTAGAATGATTCGGGTAGATTATCTGTGGCGAGTGCGTTCAATCAAAATTAAACACAGATAACGCGTATCGATCGAAAAACATGTAGAGTGAGATAAAGAATTACCTTATCGTTGATTTCAGGAAAAATGGTGCTCAGATTAAAATTAGTAAGACTGGTTCCCGAGGGATGATGATGTCCAAGAGGAGGGTTGTTGCTTAGAGTTGTAGCTCGTGGTATGCGGTTGGAATTGGTCATTAATCCCACGCTGCTAGGGTGGGAATGATTTTGATAGAGAGGATTAGCGTGTGGAGGTGTGAGGAAACTGGAAGGATGAGAGTGATGATGATGGTGATGATGATGTGGATGAGAATGATAATCGTCAATTTGGGAAGCAACTGACGATATTGGGAATTCTAAATTGTGCATGCTCTGGTTGTCAGTTTTGCGTTTGCTCTTTTTCGTTGCTGTAGTCGTATAAGAATTGCGTTTATCACAATTTTGATTTTTCACTAAGCTGCTGGTGCTGTAATGTTGTTGTTGATTTTTCGAGTTGGTTGGAACGCTCAAGCTGGACGACGTGGCAAGTCTCGTGCTGGTGACTGTCGAAACAGTGGTCGAGGAGACGTTCAAGGTTGTTTTGGTGCTCGACGTTACGTTTGGCAACAAGAATGAGTTCGGTTCGATAAATTCACTCGGATTATCGTGCAATGGCATCATGTAAGTCGTGGGCGTATTCGAGATGCTCGTTATGAAGTTGGTTGTCGGATAAATGTTGGTATTTGGCGAATATGCGTAAGAAGATGGATTGAAATTTTGATTAACGCTCTGACCGTAGGAGTTTGGATCGTCGCTTGGATTCGAGAGATAATTAATCGTTGGCATTATCATTTCTGAGCTAGCGATACCAGTCGGATATTTGTTTTGGGGATATTCCGAGGTGAAAGATTTGATCGTTGACGTTTGCATCTGTTTATCTGGATTGTTGTTATCATGGACACTCGTGTTGCCACCGATGAGAGCTTCTGCGGTGTAATTACTTTTGCACTGTCTGTTTCTCCAATGGACATCGTTTTGTTGGAACTTGGGAGTTTGTTGGCTCTGTTGAAGTTGTTGCTGTTGTTGCTGCTGATGAAGATGATGATGATGATGATGATAAGTTTGCTCAGCAAAACTGTGTGAAGTTGATATTTTTTGTTCGTCCGTATTGGTTTGCCCGTGCAATTGATCGACGACGCTCGTAGTCGTTGTTGTTTTTCTCGTTTCGATTTGACGTTTGGCGGTTGCACGAGGACTGGCGTTGGCATTTTTTCGCTGATGTTTTCGGGTTTGTGGTTGATTCGTAGGATGGGAAGATTGTTGTGGATGCTGTTGTTGTTGTTGTTGATGCTGATGAGGATGGTGATGATGATTGTGACTGTGGGAATGATGATTTTGCTGCTGGTTTGATTTTTCGGCTTTCTCGTGTTCGACCAGTTGACTGACTGATAGAAACGACGTGCCCTGCACACTTTGCTGAGGGTTTTGAGTGTTGAGCATAGTTTGATAGTCCCTAACGACGTGCTCTTTATCTTTGTTGACAGGAGGTGGTTGAACGACGTCTTTGTTGCGCGGAGCCATTTGGCCAAACAAGAAGCTTTGTTTTTCCGAAATATTCGTTCCAAGAGCCAAGTCGCCAACGAGGGTTGGAAGCGTCGAAGGAACAACGACGTGT
Source organism: Diadegma fenestrale (assembly GCA_037043255.1). Classification (NCBI taxonomy): domain Eukaryota; kingdom Metazoa; phylum Arthropoda; class Insecta; order Hymenoptera; family Ichneumonidae; genus Diadegma; species Diadegma fenestrale. Next base: position 14,597,292 of record CM073310.1, on the reverse strand, counting down.
TGATCGATTGTTTTCTGCATCGCGTTGTGTTCGATTTGAGTGTTTTTCGTCGGAGACCACGAGAACGGTTGTTCCTCGGAATAAAAACCATCGGCTATTCTTCGTGGCTCGGTTTGGAGGCTCGAAATATTTGGAAATCCATGAGAAGCGCTCACCGTTGCATCATAATTGTTGTAAAATTGATGATTAGACGTAGTTTGATTGTAAGAAGTGGGCTGTGTGAAAATATTGTTTTGACAAAACTCGAGCTCTTTGCCTATCGGTGGTAAAATTAAATCAGCGATGTTCGTGCTGTGTTTCACTTCCGGCGTCATCATCCAATTAACCGGTGGTCTTACCGGTTGTTGCTGTTGTTGTAATTGTTGTTGTTGCTGTTGTTGTTGCTCAATAGTTTTGCTCTTGTTCGATATCGGCTGCTGCTGTTGTTGAGGTTGTTGTTGCTGTTGAGCTGGTTGTTGCTGCTGATTCATATGCTTAACGCCGTTGTAACTGGTAACATCGTGATGCAAAATTGTTGCTTGGCTCTGCGGATGAGTTTGATACTTCAGCTGCAAATTTGTGTCTTTTTCATCAACGTATTTGTAATTACTCGAGTTGTAAATCTCAGAGTTGCACTTGATGGGCACGTTGCTTTCCGGAATATCGAAAGTTGCTTGAGAATCGTACGTCGGCATTGGATAATTACTTTTTTCCGCTTTTCCAGCGACCGCCTGAGTCTGTCCTTTGGCACTTTGCTGTTGCTCAAGATTCGAAAACTCTGTTTGGGTGTAAGCCGAGCCCATTGGATATTTGTTCTGCTTGTTTTTCGTCTCGCCAACGTATTTGTAATCCGTTGTCGTGTGTCCAGTTTGATTGTGAGAACGAACTATTTTATGTTCTCCCACAATCGGTTGAGCAGCTTTTGGTTTCGACGAATCTTGGAATATCTGCGGCTTTATCCCCTCGTTGACCATCTTGTCTCTCGGCTTATCAACTATCGATGATTCCGTGCTGAATCCTTCGGTCGGCAACATGTTCCCATACGATTCTTTGTGCACCGGAGCGTAAGTGTAATTTTCACACGAAGTTTTTGGCTCCGTGTGCTCCACGTGGTCACTGCTTGCTTCGTAGTGCACGTGACTCGGATTGCTGCTGTTGTTGACGTTTGTGTTGCCAACGCTGCTACCGCCGATTGGAGAAAATGTTGTCCACGAGAGAATACTAAAGTTGGACGAGTTGTGAGCAACTGTTGTTGTCGATTTGATCGAATTATCAGACACCGTTGTGCTCTGCGCGTAATTAGAAGTGGCCACGCAAGTTTGTTGTTGTTCCGGATTGACCGGGTGCGAGCCATAACGAGGAATCGTTGAGTTTGCAATTACGTGTGGCTTCGTAGTCTGCGGTAACGAGGAACTTGTAGGATGATCGTAAATCGATTTTTTCATATCCCTGCTATAAGGAACGTAATTCTGCGTTTCGATTCGCTTCGGTTGCTGAAACATCGTGTCTCCGACGAGAGGATTGCTCTTGGGATCTTTCGGGAAACTGGAATAACTCGTGGCTTGCAAAAAATGGTCAACTTTTCCGTTGGTCGAGCGAGTCGATGGCTCGACGCGTGGATTAGCCTCACGGGAATTCAACCTGCTCGAATTTTCCGCGTTTCCACGTTGGCTCGTTGTTTCTTTAGTGCTTTGCGACGCAGTTGGATAACTTTGGAAAACGTTCAAAGTCTCTTTAACGTTTACGTTGTCGTTGATTCGCGGAGCGACGTAAGTTCGCTCGTGTTGGCTCGTAACCGGCTCATCGATCGTTGAATTCTTTGTCGTCCCTACAGGATAACCCTGGAATCCTGCTCCGTTATCCTTCCCATGAATATCGTAAGTCTGATAGGAATCTTTGTTTCTCGGCAAGTAATCGTGTTGCAAACTCTGCGAAACCGACGGAAACGCAATGTACGAAGTGATGGATTCGGCGGAATTGATTACCGGATCTTTGCGCCGATTCGTATACATCGATTGAACGACCTCTTTGCCAGTCGTGTGAGCGACGTACGCGCTTTGGACAGCCTGCGAGCGCATCATCGATGGATAAGACATGGCGCTCTCAAGGCCGGGAATCGTCGTTGCTGTTTCTGGATGATTTCCCATCGCGGGTTTCGATGTTCCGTACGTTCCACGAGGTTGCGGCTGTGACGAATTAGCGAAATTCGAGTAGCTTGGAACGTAATCTGGAATCATTGGATAACGACCGTTGGACTCGTATTTCGAAGGATCGTTCGTGCAGTTCGAAGAGACGATCGTCCGAGTGGAATTTGTCTCGTCGTACTTGGAAGCCAGTGGCGGATTTTCCGTTTGATTGTCACATTTGCGCACAGGGTGCTCAGGTTTTTGCGAGGGTCCTTGAGCCACGGCCGACAGTGTCGAATTCGCGAGCATGGGGTTTGCTCGAGAATCTTGTTCGATCGTCGTTGATTGAATTTCGGCATTCGTTGTGTTGACGCTGTCGCTCGGTCTTGCGGCGTTTGCCAATGTTACGAAAGTTTCACTAGCGACCAAACTCGGCTCGGGATATTGAACGACCTTGTACAACGGCTCTTTGAGCGTTTCGTTCGTCACAATTTTTGGCAACGCTTTCGGAACTTCGTTCGGTTTGGTGGTCATTTTTGTACTCGTCGGGACGTTCGCCTTGTCGACCGGAATCGACGTCGTTGGCGGAGAATCATTTTTCACTTTGAAACTGTTCGGCTCGATCGTGCCAATTTGGAGGAGCATCGGTGGCGTTTGGCTGTGATATTTCAAATCCTCCTTCATTTCTTCCTCGAGAACTTCCGTTTTACCATTCAGCGACGATACCAATGGGAATGCCATTAGGAAAGCCGCTGTCGGAGAAATGGATTCAGGATTGTGAGAACTCGAAGGAACTTGAAGAGACGCGAACAAATCGTTCGACAAATCAGAGTGCAAACCGTCCGCGCGATTGTTGCTGATCGGCACGAACGAATTCACCGAATTGTAACTCAAGGATTTCATAGTTTCGTCCTTTCCACGATTATCATTTATTCTCGTGTCTCCGACGATTTCCCGTTCTGCATTCGTCAATACCGACGTCGAGGCGATCGACGATGCACAAACTTCCGGTTTCATCGTCGTTGTCGTATTCGTATCAAGATTTAAAATTATCTTCGTACTCTCAGCGATACTGTTATCGTCTATTTTTGTTTCCGTGCTCGCTGTTGCTCTCAGGAGATTATCGAACCGAGTTCCAAGATCACATTCCTCTTTTTCCTTATCAGCTGGTCTGACGATCGTCGTAACCTCGTCAACTGCCGGCACTCCCGTCGTCCCACTATTTTCAATGTCACCACAATTTTTCGAAGGTTTTTCTATCTCTGATATCGATTTTAGGTTCTCGGGCTCCCTCGTCGTTTTATTGTTTGTTTTCACCGACCATTCGTTCGTTATTTTGGTCTCGAAAGGCGCGCAAACGGACACTGGATCTTGGCGATTTTTCAAACAACTTTCAACAATCTCGGAACTTTTCGTTTTGGAATCTTCGGGCGGCGCAATAATTTTTTTTTCGAGTTCGGGAGTTTTCGCTGTTTCTTGATGGACATGTGATTTGTTTAGAGAACTTTGGGCTTCCTTGAGGTCTGTGGACAAACGATTTTCTTCGTTTTCCTTCAATTTCTCGATCCCGTCGTCGCTACTTTTACTCTCAGACTCGCAAACCGTTTTCACATTCTCCATCGATTGACAATTCTCTGGAGAATTTGTAATTTTCGGTATTTTTGATTGTTGATTTTCCAACGAAGACGCACCCTCCGTTGCCTTTCTCTTTTTTTCATTGAGCTCCGGATTTTCCGTCGTTACGGGGCTTGATACTTTCGGAAGTTTGGCTGTTTCTTCCTGAGTGTTTGCCACGTCGCTTGGAGTTTCATTTTTGTTGAGAGTTTCCTTGATTTCCGGGTCGAGGTTTTCACGCTTCTGTACTTTTTTGGTCTTGGTGATTTTTTTAGTTTTTCGAGCGGCTTGATTGTCAGTGTTTTCGGTTAATTTGTTCACCTGAGGCTCCCGATGGACTGCTGGTATCGGAACTTTGTACGTCATCGTTGTCGTTGTGATTTCTTTGCCCTTTGGCAAAATAATTTTTCGGCCAGTAGACTTGGAAGCTTCGATGACATTTTTCATGCTCCAGTCCCTTGAATTTATTCCTAAATTCGCCTGGACCCCGGAAACACCGTTCAGAGCGACTTTCTGAACCGCCTTCATAAAAGTTTCACTACGTACTGGCAAGACGGAATTTTGTACACGATTCGTGAGCGATTGCATTACGATCATTTGATTCTGTTGCGCGTTGCCCAAAATAATTGGATTTGACGATTGAGCTTGCGCACTCATGAGTATATTTGGCGTTAAAGATGTTATTGGAGTTACCAGAGGAACTATTTTCCCCGCCGACCAGATCAATGTGCCAGGCAATAAATTTGCAATCGACTGGCTCTGAGACGAAGTCGCCAGAATTTTTTTCTTCTTCAACTTTGGATCTACCATTTTTCCTTTTCTTTTGACTTTCTTTCGCGACTCCAACTTACGGATTCTCTTGCCAGGCTTCGGCACTGCCGATTCCAACGGGGCAACCGCATCTTCGTGGGCAGCTCCTGCAATAACAAACCAACGAATTTTACCGTCTGTTGCCGATTTTCTCTTTTATCGAATTCCATCCACGGACTGTTAATAAAAACTGATTCGGCGATTTTAACGAGATGATCAATTGGCAGATATTTTCTTTATTTTCAACTTGAATTTTTGTGCGATTCTCGATTATTGTTTCGAAAATGAAAACTCATGGGAATGCCGATTCAATTTTGTGGCCTAAATTCTCGAGATTATGAGAAAACTGAGATTTCGAAATTCCCGACAGTTTTTCCTGCACTTGCGATTTCCTCGACACAGCAAAAAACAATTTCTGCAAAAAGACTCGAAAGAAACGTGGAATTAGTGCCAATTTTCTTTTCCATCGAATTCTATCCACGGACTGTTAATAAAAACTGATCAGGCGATTTTAACGAGATGATTAATTGGCAGATATTTTCTGCATTTCCAACTTGAAATTCTCGATTATAGTTTCGAAGATGAAAACTCATGGGAATGCCGATTCAATTTTGTGGCCTAAATTCTCGAGATTATGAGAAAACTGAGATTTCGAAATTACTGACAGTTTTTCCTGCAGTTGCGATTTCGTCGACACTACAAAAAACAATTTCTGCAAAAGGACTCGAAAGAAACGTGGAATTAATTATTCACCATACCTGAACCATTTCGGCCTGCACTGGAATTGGCAGTTTCGTCGGATGCTCCAGCCACGGTATCGCGTGTCTCGCAGTTCTCATTAACGCTACTATTTACATGATTCTCTTGATCCTCGATGAGACCGTGCTCGAGAGTTTCCTTGGTGTCCGATACTTTTTTGGGTGCATCGTTGACAAGGGCAACAATTTTTTGCTTGCAAGGCACTTTGTATCCCGTTTGTTTGCTTTTTTTCTTGTCAGGTTTTTTACGCTCCGTCAACCTGTCGACGTACTTTTCGCTCTCCTCTACGTTGATTTTGTTGGACCATTTGAGAGGAGAGATTTTTTCCAGTGCTGGTTCCGCGGGGACCGTAATCCCAGCATCGCGTAACAAAGTCGAGAGGAGCTGAGTGCGTGAAAATAGTTGTGTGACTAATTTTTTTAAACGGCTCAATTCTTCCTCTGCAAAAAACACAAAATTTTTTATCGCAACTTGACGACTAATGGTTTTTTATTTGTTTAACAAATTTTCTGACTTTTTTTTTAGTCAAATGCAAAAATCACGTACTTTGCGCCTCTCCGGCGTGAGCGCCGAACAATTCGTCTGTGCGATTGTTCAATTCTTTGATGTATTTGGAGGCGTGGATGAGAATATCGACTTTGTTTCTTTTGCGTCCTTCCTGTTGGGGCGGCAAAAGATCGGAAAGGGTTTTGAAGTACGTGTTCATACGATTTCGTCTGTCTCGTTCCCATGTTTTTGCGTTTCTATGAAAAATATTGAAGCAATTTGTGTTTAAAAATAAAATTTTCGAAAAACACTTGCGATTGCTGTCAAAAAAAAAACAATTGTTACAAATCTTACGTCTTTTCTTTACGGGGCATTATTTAATCCTTCGACATTATTTATCGGATCACTAACGAACCACAGGACATCCGAGTGATCTACTATCATTGAAATCATTTCGCCAAAGCGTCGATTAAACACATTTTTCTAAGCATTGTAGACAAACAACAGTCACGGACTTTATTTGACATTTCGCAAACGCTTTGTCACACCACGATATGCCAATTATTCACATTTGACTGACTAACTTTCGACGTTGAAAGAGAGTCACCGTTTTCATTTTACGATTGGTCATTTATTTGTATTTGTTGTTCGAATAATTAAGTCTTTGAATAATTGTAATTTGTTGAGTATTGTTGCAAAAACCGTCGACTCAGCTGGTCCTCTTTTGACAGTTATGGAAATTTTATTTGTCGTCCATTTTGAGGCTGGCGACACTGATTCATTGGGAATTTTTGTTAGGTTAGGTTGGCACCAGTGGAGAACACAGTCATTCATCATGCTCGTTGAACTTCACGTCAGTGGTTTTTTGACAGCAAAGTAGAGTACGTTTGTGTGTATATTGTTTTTTTTCCGTTAAAACGCGTAACGCAGAGAATTCGATTTCCGCCTTTTTTTCATTATGCTTTTTGTATTTTTTTATACGACCTGCATTTAAATTTATAAAACGTCAGTATTGCCGTGCGTGTTCGAAACACGAAAGAAAACATTTGCTTCTGGCGTAAGCTGCGAAATACCGTGTGCAAATATGAAGACTCTAATTGAGTTTGACGAGTGCCTTCGTGATACTCCGAAATTTCGGTGAGCTGTTTGTGCAAACTTTCTAATTTTCCGCGTCATTGTTACATACCGATTGTTTCTCATCGATTTACAACAATTGACTTCTCCTCGTAATTCGAGAAACATTTCGATCATTGTTGCAGCATCGAACGCGGCGATTCACTTATTTTTAGCGCCGTTAAATTTCACATTTTTCTTTGTTTTTCAATCCTCACGATATTTTTCCCTTCGGTAAATTCACCGATTTTTGAATCACGGAAATATTCAATTTTCGACAGGTCTTGCGTCGAAGAAGTCGAAGGCAACATAGACCAGCTGGAACAAAAATTGGATAAGGTCAATATCATTTTCTAAAATTACGTTTTTTTTATACTTAACGGCTTAATCACCGCTAATTGGTCATTTCAATCGGCGGTACTCGCATTCCTCTTCGCAAACTTGGCAAAAGGTTGACGCATCGTTAAGCATAATTTACCAAATGCAATAAGCAGCAAATCTAAATGTTCCAATTGTGCACCCGAATTTTTGCACCTTGTTTGGGTCGCCATTCATTTGGAACCGACTGAAAAAAGATAAAAAAAATCGATCAATTCAACATAATTTAGTAACTTTTTTTTCAACGATATCAGAAAAAAATTAGAGTTTTGTTAATCACCCCAGAATTTAATGCTCCTGGCGAGGCTTTGGATTCGTTAAATCTTATTGAATTGATGCATTGGATCAATTACAATTTTCGAAAATGAATGATTTTTGTATGTTTACAAAATTCTTTGCTTTATTGTAATTTCTGTTTGTCGATCGATCAAAAATGTTTTTTCCCACTCCAGGTTTTAAAAAACTGTAACTCGATGATTGACGCGGGCAAAAACTTTGTTGGACAGCAAAGGTAAGAAAACGTTTTTTCTCAAATAATTACGAATTTTTTTGGAGAAGCTTTGCATGGATTGCAATCAGGAATTTCGATTGATTTTTTTTTTTTTTTTTTTTTCAAAGAATTGTAAATATTTGTGATACAAGTTTCGAGAATGCTGGATATTCATGGCTTTTGCATGATGAGAATTAATTGTAATAACTGTGAGAAGGGGGACACTGCGAGCTTGTGTGAGTGTGAAATTACTGGTGTGAGCTGCTATGACTCATGCAGACTTCTCACGTTTGTGCACACAATCGGGCCTCATAACTTCTGCTTTGCCATACACTAGTCTACCAGCTGTATTGTGTATGATTGATGGACAAGTTGGGTCGAAAAAATAGGAAAAAACGTAAAGCTTATCCGTTTGTTTCACAAGAGTTTTATACTGATGCTAGCAAATCAGTACAAACGGAACATTGACCTTGTGAAATTGATACAATACCTGAATATTCTTACTGAATCAATTTGCATTTTTATCAGGGAATGCAGATTTAAGTAAGCATTTAAAATACAAAAAAGAAACAGTTCCAGCGAATGAAATTCAATCTGAGCAAACATAGATTTTCAACAGTGACGCTTTGTATCCACGAGATTTTTTTTTTCAATTTTTCAACGTCATTAAATATGAATCAAAATGAGACTGAACATTGGTCTCGTTTTTTGAATTTTGTCACATTTTTTTCTCTTCTTCTATGAATTTCAAATGAACTGAAAATTGTTGCTGGACGTTTTCCAGATTTTTACTTACTCATCGAGTTCATGAATTTGGAAAGTATCGCGTTAATTGTCAAAATTGACGAATATATTCACTGGAAAGCTCGAACATGCCGGAAAACTTGTTTTTTCTGCTTGGAAAATTCTGAAACAATTACGGGAATTCCTTAAAATGTTTGCACGATGATACAAAACGATGAACTTTCAAAACTCAATGCAATAATTTGGGAAAATTAGTAAAAACTTTCACACAATTTGAATTATTGTCCGCAGCCAATTCACAAACAGTCTATGGGAGTTGTCGCTCTACTTCAACGACGATCCGGAAATAATGGCCTTTTTGAACAAGCTCATTCACGCCTTGCAAGAAATGAACAAATTCCACACAATCTTGTTGGATCAAGCTTCTCGAACTGTCGTTAAAGATCTGAGTTCATTCATCAAGAGGTGAGTTTAAATCTCCGAGAAATGATTGTATTACGCGAGCACAATGACACTTCCGGTGTGTATATTGGATTGTGATCCTCCGTTAGAAAAATTGATACACGTTTTAAAGATTACGATGATAAGAGAAGAGATAACGAGCTGATTTCTTTTATCTAAACGTCCTTTCTTCTCCATATGAAACATTCGCACTCGGAGTGTGATATCGACCGTGGCTGAACGAAAAGTAAATTACCAGAATAGTTGAAAACTGTAAAAATAAATGAAACAACAGGGATTACACGGTTGGATGAAATATTCATTAGAAAAACAGTGAAATCGACGATTTATTGACAAATATTCATGATCAAACGTTGGTCCGGAAATCCCAGAGGTCTGAAGTTGTTGCAGTGAATTATAAATGGGAGAAAATTCAATAATTACGATAGAATATCTATGAATTTATTTTTGTACAGTGACATCAAACGTGTGAAGGAGTCACGACATTATTTTGAGAAGATATCAGCCGATTTGGACGTGGCGTTGAACAGAAATTCTCAAGTGCCGAAATCGAGGCCTGCGGAGTATGAGGAAACGTCAAATATATTGTCAGCTACGAGATCATGTTTTCGTCACACTGCATTGGATTATATCCATGCACTTACGATGTTACAAGCTCGTAGACGACACGAGATACTCGGGACATTATTGAGTTACATGCACGCCTGTTTCACGTATTATCATCAGGGAAGTGACCTGGCACAGGATCTCGATCCATTTCTCAAAGATCTCAGCGACGATCTAATCAAAATGCGCGGTGATTCGTCCAAGCTTGAAAAGGAAATGGAAAATCGGCACATTCACGTTACCAGCCGAGATTTGATCATTCCAGTTTCGAGTAATACAAGGATGGAAGGTTATTTATTTAAACGTACGAGCAACGCTTTCAAGACTTGGAACCGACGGTGGTTCTGCTTGAAGGATCATCAATTGGTCTATAGAAAACGAACTGGCGAGGAAGATTACACAATTATGGAAGAAGATTTACGTCTCTGTACGGTCAAACCAGTCGTCGATTGTGACAGACGTAATTGCTTCGAAGTTTTGAGCCCCACGAAGTAAGCACTTTTATCATCCATTTTTTTATCGCCCACATTTACTCAAGCTTCCACGAAAAATTCACGGCGTACATCGGTTGGCAATATAAAATTGTTTTTATCCGAGAACTTTGGCAATTCTAACGAAAGCGGAAATGTCCGTATAATTTAGAGGAAATTATACGGAAATTTCCGTATAATATTTTATTTTTTTAATCTTTTAATAATTAAATATTAATAATTAAATTAATTAATTAATAATGAATTATTAATTATTAATTAACTAATTAATTAATTACCTAACTGATTAATTATTAATATTAATATTAATTAATTAATTATTAAATTAATTAATTAACAATTAATTAATTAATTAATTAATTGAATGAAATAATAATTGAATAAATACGGAAATTTCCGTATAATTTAGAGGATTCGATATTTTTTTAAATTTATTAATGCGAAAATTCTCTTTCACATCAATGATTTTATTATTAATTTTCGCATTAATGAATTTAAAAAAATATGGAATCTTCTGAATTATACGGAAATTTTCGTATAACTTAGAGGATTCCATATTTTTGTTAATTCATTAATGCGAAAATTTTCTTTAGTTCCATTCATTCGATTACGAGTTGCACCGAATTTTGATGTTTGTTCCATCCCAAAGGTTTGCGATTGTGATTCGATATTGTCTATTCGCAGGAGTCACATGTTGCAAGCTGACAGCGAAGAAATGTATCTTGCCTGGGTAACTGCGATGCAGCAAGCCATAGGGGCAGCAATTCAAAGAGGAATAAGCACGAGCTCGAATGCCCAAGTGCTTCAGCTTCAAAATCGTGATAGTAAAGGCCCCGTGAGGCCGCCGCCAAAACCAAAGTCGAGGTATCGTAAATTTCTTAGAAAAAACGAAACGATCCATTGGAAAATTCTTAATCTATTTCGCCATTGAATTAATCGGCACTTGGCCTTCCAGGGTTTGGGAACAATTATTGAAAATCCCAGGAAACGATTCCTGCTGCGATTGCGACGCTCCAAATCCTCGGTGGGCGAGCATCAACTTGGGGATAACGTTGTGTATCGGTAAGTTGTAAAAAAATGGTTAACATGCCATTTTTACGCGGAAAATTTATCAAGGAATACGAGCCTGAAAAAAAAATTACCAGGTTTGTCCTTCAAAATCTGGTGGACATAAAAAATACGACTGGAATGTTGTTTTATCGTTTACAGAATGTTCGGGTGTGCACAGAAGTCTCGGAGTCCATTACAGCAAAGTTCGTTCGTTAACGCTGGATGATTGGGAGCCCGAGATATTGAAAGTGATGGCAGAATTAGGAAACACTGTGGTTAATAATGTTTACGAAGCTGTGGCGATACCGCCGGAAATAACGAAAGCGACACCGAAATGCAAAGGGTAAGAAGAAAATCAAGTTTTTCGTGTTTTTTCGGGCAGTTGCGGAGAATTCTCTGATGATTAAAATTACAGGAACATACGGGAGGCTTGGATAAAAGCGAAATACGTTGATCGTAAGTTCGTCAAGCCATTGACGAATATTGCAACGAGTCAGCATTCGAGTCGAGAGATGCAAAGATTCCGAAAATGGAGCGTCCGTAAATTACGGCGGAGGCCTCGAAGTCACGACAAGTTTGATGGTTCGAATCGTAACAAATCGTCGACGTTAACATCGGTAAAGGAAATTCAACATTCGCTCAGTTCCGACGACAGTAAAGATTTGGCTTTCGATGCTCTAAGCGCAAGTGAGAGAGGCAAAAAATTCGACAGAAGTTCAATGAGCTCGGAAGACAGTGCGATATTGGATCTGAAAAACGAGTCGACTCTGTATGGAAAAATAATGGCGAATTCGACCAACGAAAATAGAAAAATTCAAACGAAACGAATGAATTCGGAGCCTGAATCGTTGAGTGAAAATCAAACGAGCAACGATTCCCCGGAAATGCCAAATAAAAGTTCGATCGGTGAAAGCGATTCTTCGATAGCGAAGAAATCGACCAACGATCCAACATCGAAGCAGGAATCTCGTTCGGACGCCGAACCGTCAAATGAAACATGCGAATTTTCGGAAAATAAAGATTCCGGTTCGGAAAAACAAACGGAGGAGAAAATACTAGAATCTGATGTTTTACTTTTTGGCTGTGACTTGCCGAAACCAGTGATCGAAGGGAGCCTCGAACTCAGCTCGGATCAAGACTCCACAGCCGGAGAAGACGAGGAATTTGCAGACGAAGAGGACATTGAAAATTTACATCCTGATATGCTGCTTTATAAAGCGGCTGCTGCTCACAATCTCCCGGTAATGTGTGTCGCTTTGGCTGCTGGAGCTGATAAAATGTGGTCGAATGTCAATGACCGAGGTCGCAACGCTATGCATCAAGCTATAATAAGCGTGAGTCACTTAAACTGCGAGTTCTTTTAATTCGAGCTGCGGGTCGACGAATGAAAAAAAAAAAACCCACTTTTATGCTTCGTGTCATTTTTTTTCAGGGTTCTGTGATGTCTTGCGAATATTTGCTGCTGAACGGTGCGAGAATAAATTGTCAGGATGCAGAAGGAAAAACTCCACTGTATTTGGCAACGGAATTAGGTGAATATTCAAAAAAAAAACAAAAAATGCGGCTGCTCTTTGTTAATCAACGCAGTCAAGTTTTCAAAAGCTAAAAAAAAGTTACACGTTGTCCTCGCGCTGGAAATTAAATTGTGTCAAAAAAACGTCGATATTTCGGTGAACAACTAAATATTTTTGGATAATTTCCAAACTTTCGTAATTTTGACAATATTTTTTATTTCTGAAGCAACTGTCAGCCAAATTTGCGATTGGAATGATAAAATTTACTTCGCGAAGAGACTTTTCACAATATTTCTTGCTGCAACGACAAAATTTTCGTGATTTTTCAAAAAAAGCTCAGTCGAACGTATCCAAAAAACATCCATCTTTTCCAACGAATTTTTCGTTTCAGTGCGTATCGTCAGACGTTCAGGATTAACTTTGCATATCAATGAAATACGAAGTTTGTTCGAAAATAATAGAAACCTGCTTTACCCCTGTCTTTCGCATTCACGCAAGCAGCGTCTAGAGTTTATAAAATTTGACGCGATCTATCACTTGCTCGGTCGGTAAAAATCCTCCTACATGCTTTGCTTAGCGAGACTCAATATTTAAAGAAAAAAATTAGTTACACGTTGTTGTCATTTCACCAGAGCAGCAGGTGTAACTTTTATTTTTCTCAAAATACGAAAAATGACTGAGAAAAACGTGTATCTACTTTTTCGTTGTCTCTCTCGCACTCACGCGACGGCTAGATCACCTTAAAAGAAGCCCAAATACACAATTAGGGAACGTGTCAAGGTTCACTGAAAATTCAATTTTGTCAAAAAACGTCAATATTTTGTCGAATACAGCGAACTAAATATTTTGGGATAATTTCAAAATTTTCGTTATTTCGACAATATTTTTCATTTGTAACGGAACGGTCAGCAAAATTTACGATTGGAATGACAAAAATTCACTTTTCGAAAAGATTTTCTAGAATGTTTTTCGCTGAAATGACAAAGTTTTCGTGATTTTTCGAAAAAAACGTTAAAAAATTTATTTTCAGTGTTTTTTTCTTTTCATACGAAAATGCTAAACGATCCGATTTGTTTTGTTTAAAATATTTGACGTTTTGTTTTTTTGGTAAATTTGTTTCAGGTCACACGGCACAGGTGTGTCTGTTATTGAAGCATCGTGCGGACCAGCACATAGAGGACGAAAGCGGTGTGAAACCTTTGTCCATAGCTGTGAAAGAAGCAAACGCAGATATCGTCACACTGTAAGACTTTTGTTTTTTTGTTTATATTCGCTTAATTGTGGAATTTCGTCAAAGATTGAACCAGAAAAAAGGGGGAAAAGGAATTATTCGACATGATGGTTTGCAGATTGCGATTGGGTTTGTTGAACGAACAAATGAAAGATTCGGAAATCGGTGTAACGGGGGACGAGACATTCAACGACGTTGTTCGGGACTTTAGCCAACTGGCTTGCTCGCATCCGGAACGATTGCAGCGACGTAACGAATCCAGTAGTTTAAACAACGCGACCGAATGATATTACAAAAAAGGCCTATTCGTTGGTTTTCGTAAATTGGGAAAAAACATAAATAACGGTATTGTTAGATTTTGAATATTTTTCACTCGATTATACTGATTTTATAAACCGTCGAATTTGCCGGACTGCTGCGACAAAGCAGGTGCACGTCGAGCATTTTTTACAAAATGCCTTGTTATTGTCTCATTTTCAAGAAAAAACGAAATAATCCATTTGTATACAATTGTTTTGTGATGGAACGATTTTGACCAGTGAATCAGGAGGCTTGCCGTACGACTTAGTGCTAAAAAATTGCATTCACGCTAGAAGCAAAGTTTTTCGATGATGATGCGAGAGCTTGAGGAATTTGAGTCCAACGTGAGACTGCCTCGAAAAATGTTTAGCTTTATCTCATACTTTTGAAAGTGTTGTTCGTTACCATATTGTGCTTAAAATGTAAAAAGGATGAACTATGTGATTCGTGGAGAACGAATGAGCCATAGGGAATTCTTAACTTCGTACTTATTCGTTATATAAAGTCCTTTTCGAAACGGGACGATAATTCATCATTCCGAAAACAAAGAACGAAATAAAAACTCTCCAAACGGTACTAAAACCATCGACTTTCAACGAAGAATTTCAAGAGAAAAAAAAACGAGATGCGAGAAACGCCAACTTGCTACGATTCTCTGAATGTTACAATTTATCTGTTGAGAGTTGTCATCGAATCTGCAAAGATGTCGATCTATTGTTGCCAAATTTTAGAGATATTTGTGCATAGATAAACATATTAATTATATAATAAATGCTAAATCTGGCCAGCTGGATACACTCGTGTTATGAGAAATACAATCTCATAAGAATTATACAAAAAAAAAAAAGCAATAAGCACTCGACGAATTTTCATCTTTTACTATACCAGAATTTCGTGTACATGACATAGCCGTACGAGTATTTTTATTGTGGCTAAGATCTTTCTACTCCTGAGAAGGAAATATTTTTAGTTTAACCCTTCGTGGTCACTCTGGGTAGAATCCACCCAGTGACCAAATTGTGACGTAAATATCTCCTAAGTTCTCGGTAATAAATGGGGCTGTAATCGTCACTTAACGACAGTTTGTAGTGTCCATTGCGCGTTGGCGGCGACAAGTATTACCGACGCTAACGCTAAATCTCTAACATCCACTTTGAAATCAACCCACTTCCAATAACGGAATTGATATGTTTTTTCAAACGCGCGCTATCCTACTATTTTTTTCTCAAAAGAACCAGATCTGATGAATATCAGGTCTAAATTTCAGGCAAAAATATTGAAAATCCACAAAGTGACGATTATTTTAGTGAAAAAACTTTTTTATCCCGTTTTTTTTCTTCATTTTGCATTAAAAAAAATATGTTAGTCTTGGATTTCTTTCGGGAAAGTTTTTCGTATCTAAACTGGAATGTCCAAGGGTTGTTGAGTAATTTTTTGAGAATTTTCGGGCCGCTAGATTGGTCACAATACGGGTTCGAAAATGGCCTGGGTAGAATCAACCCAGTGTGACCACCGAGATCGCTGGCGGACGTGTGACCACGAAGGGTTAAAGAGAAAACATCCTCATTCGATTTTACTATGTTCTGAAATCAAGTTCAGACGTTCGTTTCGACATTCGTATGTTTTAAGAATCGTGTAATTATTCCACGATGTAAATAATTATTTTTCTACTGCATCCCGTGGCAAATATGCAACAAAAAGCACGTTCTCGTCGTTGACATCGTTGTTTTTTTTTTTTTTTAAGTTGCTTTTATACGCTGCATGAGGACGAAAAAGTTTTACGTCATTGATCGATCGGTAAATACATTTTATTTTTTCACAGTAACAAAAAATGTTGCTAGACTTTTTAATTATACAAATGAAATATGAAATCGTCTTGAGATTTGGGTCAAATTGACCCTTTCTCCGGGTCAGTTGGCTCTGCATCGAAATTTCTGGGTGGCGCTATAATTATGCGATTGTTTTGATAAAATTTGATTAAAAAAAGCTGCAAATAAATCAATAGCGAAAAATAATTCTCATCAAATATTTCAAGCCAATCGATCGATTTTTTTCGTATCGATCTGGAGCTAATTTTTGAAACGATGTTCATTGTTGCAGAAAGCCACGAAGAATATTCAGTATTTACTCTTGTTTTTCTGTGTTTTTGAAATCACGCGTTGTCCCTAAATTTACAGATGATACCTTACGATTACGATATACCCGTTTTTGAGAATTTTTTCATTCATGCCTTGTGACTTGGCAACAGGAAATCTTTGGGATTCGAAGCGTTATGGACACTTGTTAAGCTTTGCGTGTCCAGGAGCACGATCCAACGATATTGCACGTTTATTCATGTTGATGCGTGTCACAAAACTCTCATTCGAGCTGGCCTTTTTTTTTAATTACGTCTAGTTGACGTCGAATGGCCGAAAATGATAAAAATTGTTTAGGAAACGTTGATCACTCAACTTTCGTCATTAACGATGTTCGTGAATACGTGAATGTCAATTCACGTGCACTGAAAATTCAATTTTGTCAAAAAAACGTCGATATTTTGTTGAATACAGCGAACTAAATATTTTGGGATAATTTCAAAATTTTCGTTATTTCGACGATATTTTTCATTTGTAACGGAACTGTCAGCAAAATTTACGATTGGAAGGACAAAAATTCACTTTTCGAAAAGATTTTCTAAAATGTTTTCTGCTGAAATGCCAAAGTTTTCGTGATTTTTCGAAAAAAAACGTTCATATCCAACAAAATGTCGATCTTTTTCAACAAAATTTTCTTTTCAGTGTGAATAAATAGAGTTGGTTCAGGATTTTTATGATATTGATATGATGAGTGTTTGAAGAATAATTCGGGAATAGAAAACCGACGTGAAACTCGATCACTGCCTTTTCAGAGGACAAGTGAAAAAATGGTTTTTCTAATTTATTTTATTCCATACTGTTTTGAACGCGATAATGTGTATTCCGATGTTCAAGTAGGCGAAGAAAAGGAACGATTGTTATGTATTAAAAGCAACTTGTATAAAAACATTTATGCCATATAAACATGTAATTTCCGTGACATAGAGGATTGTTGTTTGTTCTTACTTAGACAAAGTGCGCACGTGCGTATGGAAATTATTCTGAGGTGTATGTCGATGCGATCCGATGATCGCGCTATCGGGTTCAAAGTCCGCGAGATGATGAATAGCAACGTCAACATTTGCGTGTAAGTTGATTGATTCGAGCAAACGCATTGACGCATTGCGTAAATCAGAGCAATTTAAAAGATGCGTCGATAAACATACACGGGTCAATATCCTGGTCGTTCGAGAACGCATTTTTATCATGCTTTCGTCTTTTTTTTTCCTTGGCCTCATCGCCATCGAGTCGGAGCAGTTTCTCATCGACAAAAATTATGGCAAAAATACGTCTTTTCGTTTTTCGCAACTGCGAGAGCTTTTTATTAGCGATCAGTCTGAAATCATGAATTTCCGCAAATCAAATACGAAGAGAGACAAAAATTGCGTTTTCCTCGTCGCGATAAAATTGTACGAATCACAATTTCCAAACATTTTGTTCTCTACGTTTTCGGGTGCTTGTGGTTCGCTAATGAATCGAAAAAATTCGGTCATCTTCAAGATATCGCAAGAGGAATGTTCGTTTATGGGGATTTTGTCGTGAAAGATCGTTCCGGTTAATGCGATAATTGATTTTTCCATCACAAAGTATAAATTACAAAGAAAAATCGGGGAAAAATTGCTGAGCATATTTTTAGATGGTTAAAAATCATTTCGGAGTGGAAAGTTTTTCCATGAGCATGCACAATGAATGATTCTTTATGTGCTACGGATGAAAAAACAGTTTAATTATTTTTTGGAGATATGAAGCAAAACGGGTACGTGAAATGCAAAAAAAAAATTTATGCACATTGGGCCAATTTATGCACATTGACGCAAAATTTATGCACATTGACGCAATTTTACCGCAATATCTCGGGCCCTTCTCCCTGCAGAAAGATTTTTCCGACAAATAGTTGACAGAAAGATCGAAAAACACGACCGAAACTTAGCCTTGGATCAAGTCATTTATCTCTCAAGTTTCTCGCAAGTTGCACGCCGATAACAAATTGCCCAACGATTGGCTAAAACGTTTTTTAAATTTCGTATCTTTTTTCTGTTTCCTTTTTTCCGCGTCATTTCATTGGAGATAATTCAAGGCGTAATTTATTGACACGCACGCTATGAAACGGTCAACACTCGTTTCGATACTTGCAACAAAAACGGATGCACACAAATTCATAATAACCACTTACCAGGGGGAACTACGCAATTTATTAACGTCACGTCAAAAACGCAACACTCGCAGTGATAAAAAGTATGACTGAATGAATCTCGGATACTGTGAATCGATTATTCCGTGCTGTGCGTGTGTTTTTCACGGTATCAAGTTGTTTATCGCTCGAAAATGACGCACACGTGAGGCGAGATTTCCGAAACTCCGTTCAATACCGATCCACATACTTTCCGATTGGGCCATTGGAAACTTTTGGAGCAACGCGTTCAAACCCATCACGATCTTCAAAATCATAGACCCAAGTAACTTGAATTGCTGGCTCATCATTATTCCCTCATTACGGACTAAAAAAAACAACAACAACAATGACTTTTATGAATGAGTCTATTTTTTTCCCCCACTCTTCAAAATTCTTTCCGCGTTTGTCGAAATTGGAGATAGACATGAAAATTGTGGGTCACGATCGATAAGAATATTTCATTTATCTGAAAAAAATTGATTTTTCCCGTCATCGCTTATTGACCATGCAAAAAAAAGCGATTTTTTAGTGAAAATGACTAAATGAATGCTCATTAGCCTAGCGAATCGGTGAATCGTTAATTGTGTTAGGCCGTTTTAGTTTTTATGTTGTGAACAGTGCTGACCCAGTGATCGAGTTATGGGGTTTTATGTGCGAAGTAATGACAATGATTTTGTGAAACGAGTCATCTATACGTATATATTTTTTTTTTATTGATCGTTGAAGGAATTCATTGAGGAGAATACAGTTTTTCGTTCATAATGGACTGAAATATTAGCGGTAATAAGAACAAGAGTTAAAAATATCTTAGAGAGTCAGAGTGGAGTGTAAAAGTTCGCAACTTGTAAGTGGTGCTATGTGGCAAAGGAGAGAACGAGCGGCACGCAGTCTAGGCCTAGGCATACCTAACCATCTTCTCGAGGTTTCTTATACACGCACCAGACGTACGTGATTATTCGGTTTGTAGCGACAGGCTCGAGCGAGGAAATGTTTGAACAAAATTTCACTCCACATTGTCGATCAATTTTTACTCTGCATTGGAATTTGACAATTTCAATGCTCTTTCATGCAACGTCATTCGATGCGATTGTGAACCGCAGGCAGACGGTCGATGTGTGGCCAAGTGAAAATTAAAATTGGTCAAAAAACTTGGATATTTTGTTGAACCCGCGGTGAGTTAAATATATTTATGGATAAATTTTCAAATTTTTCGTAATTTTGACAATTTTTCTGATTTCTAATCGCACTGTCAGCAAAATTTACGATTGCAATCACAGAAATTTACATTTCGGAGAGACTTTCTAGAATATTTCTTGCTGCAGTGACAAAATTTTAGTGAATTTTCGAAAAAAGTTAAGTCAAACGTATTCAACGAAAATATCGATATTTTGCAACAAAATTTTCTTCTCGGTGCACTGAAAATTCAATTTTGTCAAAAAACGTCGATATTTTGTTGAATCCGGCGAACTAAATATTTTGGGATCATTTCAAAATTTTCGTTATTTCGACAATATTTGTCATTGTAACGGAACTGTCAGCAAAATTTACGATTGGAATGACAAAAATTTACTTTCCGAAAACGATTTTCCAGAATGTTTTTTTCTGGAATGACAAAATTTTCGTGACTTTTCGAAAAACGTTTAGTTGAACGTATCCAACAAAATAAACATCTTTTTCAACAAAATTTTATTTTCACTGTGTAATAACAACTTAATGAGGAGTCTCGTAACTGGCGTCCGAGTCACTTTGCAGGAAATGTAATGAATCATATGTTGAGGTTGCAAAGGGCTTGAAGGCGGAGGGTTTGTGAGGACGATGATTCGGTTTGATTCGATAGGACAAAAGTTTGACCCATGGCGCCTGGATGGTTAGTGGAACAAGATATTTTGTGATTGTGGCAGTGATCGCTGGGGGCGATAAGTGGAACGCACCCAAAGTGATGGCATAGGGTCGTAAAAAGCCGCGAGAGTATAAGGAGGAACATTAAAAATGAGTAGAAAAAAAAAAAAGATTGTGCGTGAAATAAAAATCGTGAGAATGGTACACGCGCATTGAAGCTTGCCAAACACGAATCGCATTAGTTTCTAGGGTCGTAAAATTATAAATTGCTCTCGAAGCCAGCAGCCAGTGTGGTTTACTTTGAGTGCCGTTTTATGACTCGCGGGTTTGAGCCCGAGACCACGTCTCGACACGTGTATATATTTATGTGTGGTGAAAAAAAATGAGCAAAGTCGATGAAAGGGAAAAAAAGATCGACCATCGTCCCTAGGCTCGTCGTGGTAAATTTTCCGGAGCTCCAGTTCGGGTCGCAAACAATATCAACACTTTGAATTTCGATAAATAAATATTGACCCCTTTGAGTTTATAATTTTTTGTTTCCCAATCGAGAGTTTAGCAGCAGCAGTTTTGCCGAAAATTGAAATCAGATCCAGAACCGATACTGGATGGATGTAAAAATGGAAGAAAAGAAAAATCGATCTCAAGTACGAATTGAAAGTGCACTCGGTGACCTTTGTAATAAATGAAGCACCTTCAGCGCTCTTGAACAAAAGGACGCAATTTGATTTCACAGTGATTCCCCCGCACGTTACGAGCGACCCTTATATGCATTACAACCACTCAGTAATTCGCACCACCGCTCACGCATGATCATCACCCATGAAATAACACAATCCCACATACCGCGGCAGTCGTAAAAACATCGATGTAAAACCGAAGGCATTTCTTGCAATTACACGCTCGTGTACGTGCCGGTCACTGCGTGTGTGCTCGGAATCGGATATTGGTTTATGCATTCGCATGCAGTTCATATTTCCGACACTCTGCCAGCAGGAATACTCCAGCACACAGGATATACGGATCGGCACTGTATATACTCTAAGGATACCTTCCGCGAGCATAATAATATTATAAAACGGTCTGGCTAAGGACTTGATTAATAAACCTCATTTTTATAATCATTTTTTTCCGATCTATGATCAATTAGAATTTGGAAAACGCTTATTTACACGGATTCAAACTTTTCTCGCCCAAGTATTTCAACGCAGGTATAAAAATCCACTTTGCAGGTGAATCGTCCTGCCACGACCTCATCCCGAACTCACTACTGGGAATTACATTACGTTTTCGGAATTATTAATTAGATTTTCGTTTACAACGAAAATTTATTATTCATTGCTTATTTATTTATTTATTCATATTTATTTATTACTTAATTCATTAATTACATTTAATTATTAATTACATTGTAATTATTAAATAATTGAACTGTAATTATTAATTACATTTTCGTTATGAACGAAAAGGTTGAAAATGAAATTAATAATTACAACGTAAATGTAATTAATAATTAAATTCGTTTACAACGAAAATGTAATTAATAATTACAATTTAATTATTCAATAATTATAAAGTGATTAATAATTAAATGTAATTAATAATTAATATAATAATAATAATAATAATAATAACAAGTAGAGATAAAAGAAGGTTTATGCTCGCTTAGTTTCGAAAATGGAAACTAATACAGGCTTCCGATCAGTACAGTGGAAGAAATCTGCGTGCCTTTGGGTTTAATTTCCACGTGACAGTCCTTTGGAATCATAACGATGCCGTTACCCGGCTGCTCAATTTGAACTCACTTCTAATCAGCAATAAAATTAATTTATCAATTTTCGAGATGAAATTAATAGGCCGATTTCACCGTGTCCCGGTATCCGGATTCGGAAGTCAAATTTGTTTGAAAAAAATCGATCATTTTGACTGGAATTTTTTTCCAATTTTTGGTTGGTAACTGACAGTAAAAAAAATGTCAATCAAAATACTGTGTTGGAATTTTTTTGAACTGCGGAATGCAAAACTTTAACGACATCATCAACTCGCAAATTTCTTCCCAAACAACGATGATTTACGTAAGCGAAACGAGCCTGTTGCATGAAGAGCAATCTCTGTACTGTAGTGGCCAAGATGCGTTACCAGGGAAATGAGGCTTTATGGCGAATTACGCTGCTGCAGAAAAATCTGACGAGATTTATTACTCACGCGCATGAAAAATCAATAAACGTTGAAAATTGAATCGTATTATGGAGTAAAATAAATTATTCTGCTTCGAGGCTCCAAAAAATGTCGAGACGTTCATATTCGATAGAGAATTATGAAGCGGAAAAAACATTGGAAGAAATTCGGAGCAAAAGATTTCGTCCTGAATCGTGAGCTTCGGATATTGAATCGTAAATAATCCGAAATGATAGTCGCTGGTAAGAAGAAAAATAAAAATGTGGGGGAGAATGTGAGACACGATTAATTTTCATTTAGAAGTGTCGAGTCGAGAATTTACTGTTGCAACAATAAGCATTAGATCGAAGAGCACAAGAACATGCGATGCGCGATCTTCCCGGTGCAAATGAGTAAGTGCCGTGGAACCAAGTTGTGTCGCTGCCCCATCGGAGAATTGCATTGTTGAATAATTCTACGGATGGTGTGTGGTCCACGGGACTCTCATTTATTCTCGTATATATTGAACGACACTTTCGCTTCTCTGTGACGTCTGTTCCGAACGAGACACGACGAAAGAGCCGAAGGAAAAAGGAAAAAATGAGGGAGAGACAAGAGATAAAAGCAGGATCAACTCAATCTAGCAATTTTGCGCTTCCATGCCGTTAACCCAATCGTCATCGATTGATCCTCGTTAACGTTCAACTTGTGATCTCCGCATAGTCAACATTCCGAGAGATCGAAACATCTGTTGCCAATCTGTTCAATATATCGGTCATTCTTGCCCTATTTGTCTACATATCTATACTCAACATTCTAGCCGTGTCAAATAGCACAATAACGAGAAGTGTTTATCAATGTAATGCCAATTTTAAAGAGATTACTGTGAAACAATTGCGTCCATTTTTCACCAGAATTAATAATTACACAATAAAAGCAATCGAGTCTTTTATTCCACATTTAAAAACTAGTATTGGCGATTCAATCGATCACATGATCACGCACCATACCACACACACATCGTCATCGCTCTGTACCACAAACCCCATGCATCACTTGTCATTGGAGCACGTGCTATTTTATTAATTACACTGGAATGAAATTTTTTTTGGATACGTTCGACTAAACGCTCTCTATTTTAGAAAAATCACGAAAATATTGTCATTGCAGCAAGAAATATTCTAGAAAGTCTCTTCGAAAAGTAAATTTTTGTAGAAAATGAAAAATATTGCCAAAATTACGAAAATTTTGAAATTATTCAAAAATATTGAGTGTTCAACGAAATATCGACGAATTTTGACAAAATTTAATTTTCCGTGGGCTTGATTATTTCATCAGCACATAGCATACGATGATAATTTGACTTGGAAGGAAATTATTACATGCAAACATTTAGAACATTCGTTTCCGAGGATTCAAGTATCGTTATTCGTACGAAATTCATAAATCGTGAGCTCTAGGCGCGTTTGTGATCATGAGCATGATTATTATCGTGAGAATTTTAGACGATTTTGTTGTGGAACGCAATAGATCGATGGGGGAAGAGATCGCGTGTCTCGTACGACACACGAATTGGTCAATAAAATGATGAAAATTGAAAGGGTTTTTGTTGAGAAACCACAAGGGCGCGCAGGTGTTCGAGACATCGATGCAGGATCATTTTACACCTCTCGAAGGAAAGCAAGGCACAGATGCGAAATAAGTTACGAGCACATTGACAGAGAGCGAATATGGTGACGCAAATTTACGCTCAACCGCATGATGAAGCGAATGGAGGAAGAAAAATTGCGCTTCAAATATGAACGTTCAGCATTGAATGATGTGTATTCAGAAAAGAATTACTTTATCGCATATCGAGGTCAAAACCGCACGTGCCCGATCAACACGATTTATACATTGCAAGACTCGTGCTCGCAATCTTTCCATATATATACTGACACATCATCGGTCTCCATTCGACTCGAATAAACATTCGGCATTTGAATTCTACGCCAGAATAATTTGCGTAAAATTGACCTAATAATCCCTTTTCATCATTTCCGTACCATTTTCAGGTCCCCTGCGCGTACGTCATTAGCCAAATTTGCTCGATTTGTTTTTCTCCCTCAGATTTCACAAAATCTATGCATTTGAGTACGAAGATCATTTTTTCTTCATTTTGTTTCATCAACTTTGAAACTGCGTGGGAGGGGAAAAATGCTCGTTCTGCGATGATTGTTACCTGGTCGAAAAAGCGTGGGACGGCTTGTATGCGTACCGAGAACTGTTTACAAAAAACTTCCATCCGTAAATCAGTCTCTCGTGTATATAATAATATGAATGAAGATTGAAGATATTGCGCGTATGCATACACGTGGCATCGATCAATCACGATTCATTGAGTCTCCATTGGGCAAGCGTACGTACGGAGATAAAATTTTTCCTTATTTTGTTAAGGACAAGCCTTTAGCTTCGTATTAAAAAGAATTGAAAGTGGAAAAGCGTGTGTATCGATTTAGTAACAATTTACCGGTAAAACTGCAGAGATTGGACGAGAAACATGGAGACGTTCGAGTGAGTTCTACGTAAGACTTGAAGTGAAACTATTTTTAGTTAGTGATCCAATTTACCCCACAATTTCCATCTGTGTACGAATAGCAGAATAAAAGTTATAATGGGGGGGCAATCTCTCGCGGCCCGACACGTGCGGTGTGTGACGTTTTTCACGGGCGAATTTAATGCGCAGCAAAAAAGCAAAGAAGCGATTGCCCCCTCGTTTCAATATCACGAGACGCTAAGACTGATCTCTTCGTGTGTTTCTCATACATACAGAGACATACGTATGTTGTATGTTTGAAACGTGTACATCAACGTCCTGTAGAGTAAATTCCACGCCTGTTTAGACGATGAAGCTTGATTGGGAGAGAAACTGAGTCCAATACACGATTACAATTCCCAAACGCCGATCACGATGATCGCACGTCCAAATTTTATATCACATTCCCTATTTCCTCTCTCGCTCTCTCTCGTATCGCTCTCTTAAGTCGGAAGATTAAAAATTAGCTCATATGTCTAGCCCTCTCACAGATTAAGGTGACCCGCTGCTCTTTTCACCTGACCCCGCTCAATCGAGACACTCATTGACTCCGCGACAACAAAGAGTTCCACGTCCTCCAGTCTTATCACACTCTTATCACCGACTCATTGAATAATATTATTGCTTTCAAAAATATTATTATTTACCCCTTTCGCAAACATGAAAACTACTTTAATCTACGCGGAGACCCATTTTCATAATACTCGATGAAATTCCCTCTCGAATTTTCGATTACTTTCAGCCTACGATAGTCATTTGTGTCCTTCACACTTCGACACAAGATAATTAAAAAGTAATCATCCGGATTTCGTAACGAGAATTTCGCCGACGGAGTTTTGGTGTGGTTGAGTCTAGTTGTGTCTAGAAATATCGGATCGCCCAACACATCACGAAATTTCGACACTTTGCATATACAAAGTCAGGTGCAACTATACCAGGCGAGGCTAAACGAGAGCGATATGGAAAGCAAAGACGACAGTTCCCTATCCTTGCAAAAATGTTCAGTTTGCGAAAACCTCGCAACTTTCAAATAACCACACGGTCTAATAAACTAAAATTTATGTTGAAACAAATAATTAAAAATCGTTAAAAAACGGATATGCTTGAAAAATCTTTTCAAGTATCCGGAACGAAGCCCCAAAAGCTTTTCATGTAATTAATTTTGGTAAAAACATTGGCAACGAATATTAATTAGCAATATTTGTTGTATTTTCGTTGTTTTGTCGTTGGAGATCGAGGGAGAGATCGCGAAGCTTTTTATACTGTAATGGGATTCTGTGTATATGTAAAGGAGCTTTCTTATGATTGTCATGGACGGTTTTTTCTGGCGTGTGGATTTTGTTGGGTGCTCGATCTCCATTTTCCTTTGCCTGTATAATCGACGATATTCACGAGTATGGTACTTGTCTATTTTTGCTATACGCAGCGACAGCATCAACAGGAGAAGTTGAAGATGATAAAGACGAAGTGGAAGAAACGAAAGAAACTGCGAGCGCGGTTGAAGGAAAGGGAGAAAGAGAGACTCGAGACACGGTCGCAGCAACAGCAGGAGGAAATAACGATTACGAAGTGATGATTTTGGATATCTGGGTTTCCACGAATGTGTGCGTTGATATGTGCAGAATTAAACGAGGGGGAAGGAGGGCTCTAGCGAGAGAGAAAGAGAACGAGAGAGAGAGAGAGAGCGAGTTTGTCGAGAAACGACACGAAAAGACGATACTCTCGTATGTCTGATCTTTGGGATTTGTGCGTCTAGACACAGCCCCCTACCCGTCTCGTCCCTCTTTTCCGCTTTGACTGTATATATATCGTCATATATACGCACGTATCGGAAGAGATATACAGACGAATGAATATGCACGTATATTTTTGAATGTATACACGGCCTCATCTACATCCTCTCCCGTCTCAGGCTTCTCAATCTCTCGCTAACTTAGTAAAGTTGATTCACCGGAACCGTTTTAGCCTAACCCACGCGATGGACACTCAAACGCGTCTCTCGATCTTTCGTTCTTCTCGCCGCTCTTGCGGTCCCTTCCGCCCGGCGCATCTGCGCGGTTGTAACACCCGCGGACGAGCGCGACAGAGAAAGAACCAATACCAACCGCAGAGCCAATCTTCATAAATTTTACCAACAGACGAAACAACCATGCAAGAAATGAAGAAAAATAATGATACTCAAAAAGAAGAGAAAAGTGGAAAAGAACATTGTACACGCCGCTGTTAATGCAGCGTCAATTAAATTTTATACGAATCAAGTCCTATTTTGCTCCCATGCGGTTTCTATCCCATGATTGCAGAATTTAGTGATACGTAGATTTCACGAAAATTCTAATATCAAGATCGAAAGATGGCTCAGGCGTCAATGATATGAAGAAAAATTTATTCCAATTGCCATTGCCGGAAATTAGAATCACAAGTGTTTCATATTTTTCAATACTTTATGGACTGCGATCGTAACGAACCCGATTGTGGGTTTCGGAAGGTTAACTCAGGGTTAGATTCGAATTTCTGTGACAACTTTCAGCCAATGACTAATTACCCGAATTCGGTAATCTGGCTTAAACCGCTTCCAAAGTCCGACATAATGATTTCGTCTTTGATGAGCAACGGAGATGAAGCCGAATAGGGGCACGAAGAATAATTATGTCGTGAAGGTACAATACAAGATAAAACTGTGTTTTGCTTCTGTGAAGAAGAAAATGCCGCCTTGCCGCAGTCAGGCCTTTATCGAGTTTAAAAAGTATGAGTGTATGGACCTTCTCGTCGATCTTCCGTTGAGCAACGGAGAGCTGGGAAGAGAGCGGAAAAGATTAAATTAAGTTCCTCCAATTAAGCCGATGATTAGGCATACCGGTTCGATTCAGTTTGAACGGGTGAATATTGAATAATACGAGATCGAGCCGTTTGAGGAACACATTAATAGAAAGCCTGGATGACAGATCTGCCAAAACGCCCTATTCAATTTATAAGTACATTGAGGTCCGTGTTTATGCGACGAGAACATGTTTGTTCCAGCTGCTCCGCAATTCAGTGATTCATGTAAAATTGCGGACATAAAAATAAGCTTTTTTGGAGGAAAAATCCGTTGCTAGAACTTTCATTGAGGATTTTTGAACAGGACTCTTGATAGGAAGAAGAAGGGAAAGTATAAGAACGACAAGACTCGCCACAACGAGCGAAGAATATTAGCAGATATTTTATCTCGACGATGTACGTGTAATGAACGTCAAGCGCGATTCCAACGAGAGAGAAAACGCGCACAAAGTCTGCGGATATCTATTCGTACGAGGACAAATTATACGCAAAAGCTTCGCAACCGATTACTATTATTTTAGGCTGAAGCGGAAGAAACCGCAGAAGGAGCAGCAGCAGAAGAAGAAGAAGAAGAAAACGAAGTAAGGCAGGGATTGAGAATGAAGAATATGGCAAAGAAGATGAACCAGAAGAAGGGACGGAAAGATCTTAAGAGTTAAAAGCGATGCGTTGTACGCTGACAGCTTTAGAATCGCCATTTTCGAATCGGCGTTACAAGCACGGAGGTCTCTTTCCGTCTGCGGAAAAGGGCTACGAGATGAGCTCTTCGCGGCGTCGTTGTCATTGCCGGAGGCGCCGGTGTCTTCTCGACGGAATAAATAAGCGTAAACCCCCGTCACGATACTTAGTGGATCCGGCTTCGAGTCGCGTGAAAGACCGAAAGAGAGAGAGAGAGGAAAAAAGAGAGGGCAGACAACGCCGAGCAACGCGAGAAACAAGCCGGATCAAACGTACACCTATACCACTGTCAGTCCCGATCTCATCCACAATAGAAATGCTATACAAGCGAGAAGAGACACATTTATTTTATAAGTTCATTCGCGTCGCAGCCTACATTTGATGTTTCAAAAGAATCAAATAAAATGTGTCCCATGGCGCCGTCTCTATTGCTCCTGTCACATTACGTCGATATACATGTATATTATAAGCACGACACGACATCATACACGGCAGCCAATAAGAGGAAAGCCCCCGCACATGCACAGAACCCTTGCTGCTGCTGCTGCTGCTCCGATTTCCCGCTCCACGGAATCGCTGAATGACAAATCAAATTCGTAAAAAAAAAAAAGATGATGCCAGTTTTTCACAGCTGCAGTCCTTGCTCGGGTGCGCGAGATCAAGAAATACACCGTAACGAATTTTTTTTCCATCGGAAAACGAAACTTGTATAAATAGAGCATTGCACTCTAGTTAATTCGATATTTATGTCAGTGAAATTAACGTCGATAATTTGTTGCATCCGATGAACTGAATATTTATCGATGATAATTTCGTTATTTTGACAATATTTATTTTTTTACCTTTCGAATGGCGAAATTTGACTTTTTTAATAGATTTTATAGAATATTCTCTTGCAGCAATGACACAAATTTTGTGATTCGTCAAAAAAACGTTCAATCGAACAAAATATCGATCTTTTCCAACAAAATTTCATTTTCAGTGTACACGGATTGACGCGAATTCATGCCAAATTGCGAAATGGTAAAGGAGATTGTAAAGCAATGTATGTTAAAAAAAAAAGAAAGAAAATCAATCAAATTTAAATCAAATGAATTTTACTGCGATACGAGCTGTTTTTCCTGAATTTTCGATTTTCTTCAGAGACTCGTCTCTGATGGCTCACTTAATTCCGGTCGTTCGATCCAGAGGTCAATAAACAAGTCCGGAAGTGTTATTAATTGAGTAGAATAGCTGTGAGATTAAAAAGTCGTAATTCTTGAAAATATGGGAGTCGCCCTCGTAAATGCGAGTATTATGAAATGTTGAACAGGTCGTGGTTGTGTTAAGAGGCTCGGAACTGCAATTTGTGTCCAGGAAGTGAGAAAATGCCGATATAATACACAGGCGAGACACGCTAAATATATATTAAACGTTATAGAACTCTCTTCTCCGTTTTATTGTAAGACATAAATTTATACTGCCGTAGGGATGGGAAGGGAGAAGGAGGGAGAGCGTTTAGCCTACGATGATGACATTGAGCAACGCGTATATAAGCACAGCGCGATACTAATCTACGAGATTCCCACCAAAGTATGTACAAGTAAAGATGCAACATGACGAGCCAAGAAACTCGGGGGTAGCTCGTAGGGTAGCTCCGTTATTATCATACTCAACCCCGATAAACCTTTTACGTTCGAGAAGACAAAACACCGATAAAATCAAATATTCAATATTCATTCGTGGCCATTCGATTAAATTCCAAATGTCTAGACCTTGTTAAACCCCGAACATTTCCATGAAACCATCTGACTAAATTTTATATTATTTTCAGCCAATATTCAGGATTAGTTGAGATTTTCTTCCAAAATCACGTACGACACGATTCCAGAATGATTTTGAATTCAAATAAATTTATTCGTTTCATTTATCGGCTCTCCTTAATTCTTTCAATTTATAAGAAATTTATATATTTTTTTATTCACATTAAGCTGGCGAAAAATAAAAAGAATTTTTGTCCGAGCGAATAAACAATAATTGACCTCTTGAATTCGTTTGGATTCCAGAACAACTGCGTTTTAGTTTTTCAATTTTTCGAGAAAACAAACTTTTTTTATGATTTTTTTTTATATTTGGAGATCTTGCTCAAATTTATGTGGTTGATTCTCGTAGTTTATTGCAAGAGAGATCGGAAAATTCTACGAGTTGTTTTAAAACATAGCAAAAACGTAGAAAACAAGTTTGGACTGCGGAGTTAAAAATTGGTTTCTACGTTTCTACTGTATTGCGGAATATTTCCGATTGTAAATGCAGAGAATCGTCCTCGAAAATCGTTAACAATTAGGTAAAGTTAGTTAGAAAATATGCGGATGAAAATTCGTTCGGATTTTAAGGGAATTTAAAAGGATTCTGAGGAATTTTCAAGGGCGATCATGGCGATACTGAATCTCAATTTATAATTATTGTGTCTATCGTTAGGGGAGATTCGTCACTGGGAATTTTCTGCTCGACGATGTCGTTGGAGTACGTGACTATCGACACATAGGCTCGGAAAAGTCACCTTCAGATAACTCTACGAGAGATCACGCGACGTTTGCTCCTGACAACCCGCACGGGCAATGGCCGAGGGTTTTGCGTTTCGCTGTGATTTTCACGTATTTTTCATACAGAATGATCTTCGCTTCGCTCATCGTCGCCAAAAATCTTATTAACGATCTTGCGGTGGTGTTTATTTTTATTTTTTATTCACGATGCCTTAATATGCGCGCACGTTCAATTATAATGACGAGGATCGTGTAACCGATCGTGCTCCGATTCCGAAGTTGGTCCGAATGCAAAATGTCCATGATTTCGCGTTTCGTCCACTTTTTTCATGTGCAACGAGAAAATGTTGAAACCGTTATACTTTTTCGAATAATTATAGAAAAATATGACCCTCGCTTAACGCGTGAAGCGTCATTCGAGCTGCGAAGCCCGAAGATCAGTCTGTCGGTTGATTTCAAAATAATTTGCACAGTGAAGAGTAAAGTGCGATGAAAAAAATGAGGAAAGAGATCGTATGACTAAGGGCTGATTCGAAAGCATTGTCTATTTTTGCTCGCTTTTCCTGCCGCGGAGTTTGCGTCCCTCTGGCTTGACCACCGGGACCGTGATGATCGTTCGTAGTCGACGTCGCCGTCAACGGGTACGCAAATAAACGGCGTCGCGCTGTCTGGTAACCGAGGGCACCTAATCACAAGAGATGCACGCGCCAAGAGCAATCAGTCTCTCGCCTCCCGACAAATGACAACGGCTGTCGTGGCCACACTCTCCTGATGTTGCCGGACACCGTGATTAAGCTCTTTCGTCGAGAGTAAAAGCCTCTCGAGATCTCAACGGAATACTATATTTTCGTTGAATAAATATATGTCTACATACACATTGACTATGATAATATACTTATATTTATAGCTCTCTGCTCTTGTATATACAAAATTACGTTTGAAAAGTTCTACAAAGTCCCTGTGCTTGCCAAATCGACTCGTGAAACTTCTGGAACGTTTTTCTTCTTGAAAAACATATAAGCAAATTACTGTCGACGCGGTTTTATTACGACGAAGAGACGCGCTTTTTCAAACAACTCCGTGTGCTCTTATTTTTTTATCAAAAATGCATCGTTGAGTGAAATATTTGCATTTTATCGAAGTTTTTTGTGTAAACGGATAGAAATAATCGATATGAATATTTTTCCATAAAATGACGATAAGTGACCATGAAGTCGATTGTAATTAGTGTGAACTATAAATTATTTGTTAAGCGAGTATTACGGCGGAGGGTAATTTTAATTGATGCTTCTTGGTCTGTGGCTGTTAATTTATGATTTTCTAGCCCGAAGGCGTAAAATCGTTGGATGCAAAAAAGTGGGTGTCAGACCGCGTGAAAGTGCGCGTGACGGGGTGGCGCGCGTGTTTTACCGTAGCCTGCACCCGTCCCGGAATCTGTTTGACGCGAGCTCGCACGCCGACCGCCGGGATGACTGAATGGAGAGTCTGGCTTGCGTCAGCCAAACGCTACGATTGTGAGAGCCTCGATTTTCATATACTCAACAAAATGCACTCATTTTTTTTCTTCATATGACAAAAATTACAAAAAAATCTGAAAATTGCGTGATTTGTTTTCGAACTGTCAAAAATTTCGCTAGAGAAATCGTGAAAGGAAATCCTTGAGCGAAGAAAAAGTTTGAATGCTCCACAAAAATGTTGTTAAGTCTAATTCCGTGCGGTCATGGTCGGTGCATGGATGAAAAAGTTTGTGAGACACTTTTCTGGCTAAATCGATCGTAAAACTTGAAGGAAAAAAAAAATATTGTTTGTGTGTCATTGAAATGCATCCATTTTGGTTAAGGTCAATCAACGTACGGCCAATTTGCAAACGTAATTTCACAAGTTCAGAACGGATTCGACTGAACTGGATCGCAGTAGCTACGTCGAATAGTTGAATGTGCATTTTGCTTGCAGACGCATACGCAATTTCTCTGTTTGTCACTGTCGCGCTCACTCGCTCGCTCGAGAAATAAATTACGGAGGCTGGTGAAGGTGCATCAAAAATGGAGCACGTGATGGAACTCACGTACACACTGCGCTGCAGTTTGCTGCACCGATCCGCGATGATTGAAGCAGCCGCTGCCCCGGCTTTTGATCAACGTCGGGCAACCGCGAATTTCTTTTTCATATTTATATAATACGTTCTCTCAATTTCGGTATGGAGCAATGGAAAATAACGTGGCTAGCCCTTCGCCAGGATTGTCTTGAATTAGGACATCACAAAAGCCACAATCTTGAATTTTTGAGAAACTAAGATTTTTTAAAGTGCAATCAACATTAGCGCTAATTATTCCAATATAAAGTCTGAAAATCCTTTTGAAATCCACATCATTCCTACGATTCCTGTTTCGTCATTTTCCAATGCAGTCGTCGCACAACATTGACGTCTTGTATTTGAGAACTAGAATTTTCTATTGACGGAAAGAGATTGAAAAGGTTTCGTGTCAATACGTTGAAATTTCGGAGAAGGGCATAAAAAAGGAGATAAGAAATCATAGAGATATGAGAAAATGTCACAAAAAACCGTATACCATGGTTAAGAATCATGGCTCTTGCATGATGCGATGTCAAGCAAGTAAATAAAGTTTCAATCTCCAGATAAAGTATACATTTTCCTATACATTTTCCGTATCAATACTTCTTGGAATTGGAGCTACTAATCTTTGTAGAGGACCCTTTATATTCTGATAAAAAGCAAATTCTTTTGGAACGTACGTCACCGAAAATAAAATATTATGCGATTTCGACTAATTGAGTTTATTTATTATATTTCCTGGGATTTCAAAATGTACGGGTACTTTTTCACACGATCCACAATGTGCGGCGGTCTATCCTGCAACGCATAATACTTATGACGTTGAAGTTTGCATCGTTGCATCGAAATTCATTCATTTCGTGGCAAAACTCTTTATAAAAATGTACAATATCATTACAATGATAAAACGATCGATTTTTGCGGCCCAACAAGAATATAAACTCGAAAAATTTCGATGTTTTATAAAGTTCAACAAATTATCAATAAAAATAAGTATTTTTCGTTGCATTCCAACGTTGCGAACTTCAGCCTCATTAATACTTCAGGTGGAATTGACTTGGAATAAAAATGTACAATAATAATTTATTTATTTATTTATATTATTACGATATTATAAAACTATCGATTTTTGCGGCCCAACAAGAATATAAACTCGAAAAATTTCGATGTTTTATAAAATTCAACAAATTATCAATGAAAATAAGTATTTTTCGTTGCATTCCAACGTTGCGAACTTCAGCCTCATTAATGCTTCAGGTGGAATTGACTTGGAATAAAAATGTACAATAATAATTTATGTATTTATTTATATTATTACGATATTATAAAACTATCGATTTTTGCGGCCCAACAAAAATATAAACTCGAAAAATTTCGATGTTTTATAAAATTCAACAAATTATCAATAAAAATAAGTATTTTTCGTTGCATTCCAACGTTGCGAACTTCAGTCTCATTAATACTTCATCAGGTGGAATTGACTTGGAATAAAAATGTACAATAATAATTTATTTATTTATTTATATTATTACGATATTATAAAACTATCGATTTTTGCGGCCCAACAAAAATATAAACTCGAAAAATTTCGATGTTTTATAAAATTCAACAAATTATCAATAAAAATAAGTATTTTTCGTTGCATTCCAACGTTGCGAACTTCAGTCTCATTAATACTTCATCAGGTGGAATTGACTTGGAATAAAAATGTACAATAATAATTTATTTATTTATTTATATTATTACGATATTATAAAACTATCGATTTTTGCGGCCCAACAAGAATATAAACTCGAAAAATTTCAATGTTTTATAAAATTCAACAATTTATCAATAAAAATAAGTATTTTTCGTTGCATTCCAACGTTGCGAACTTCAGCCTCATTAATACTTCAGGTGGAATTGGCTTGGAAATTTACGCGAAAAGAATGCGTTCAGCCATCGAATAAATCTTCCTTTATGCATGTATATTGGCCCACCAACGACGGCTGTGCTTGATTACTATAATCAATTTATTATTCGAACCATTAATCTCCGTTGGATCCTACGTCCACGCAATGTCTTATAAATGCTTTTTATTTATTTATGGATGGATACATCGATAATTCATTGACTGAAAAGCGAGAGCTCTTGTGACGAATTTTTCTGGAGACCTTCGATGATTTTAAATCGAATTTTGCGAGCGTGTTTTGTAAGCCAGCAAAGCTGATACTTCGTGACTATTTTTTACATCCCAAACGCACATGTCGTACTTTCGCGTTGCGTTCAGGTTCAATTGACAAAAACTGATTGAAGTTTTTCTAAAGAAAGGACAAACCTGATATGAAAGCGACGAACGGGGCTCGGGATTTTGTCAACTTTTTACTGCTCACGATTATGCTCAGGAAAATGAAAATTAAATCGTTTGAGAACACCGAAAAATTGAATTTTGTCAAAAAAAAAACGTTCGGTCGAACTTTTTCCAACAAAATATCGATCTTTTCCGACAAAATATTCTTTTCAGTGAATGTGGTGTTTGAAAACGATGTTTATGAAAAGCATGATTCAACGACTATTCTCGTCGAACGAAGTTATCTCGAGGAAATAATTGAAGAATCATTATTTTAAATAAAAATTGAATGACTCTGTGACAAGTGCAAGTTAAAATGACGCGATGAGTAATGGCTCCGGGTGCAACAATTGCTACGTTGACCTTACGTTGAAAAAAGTTTTTTTGTTCGATTGAGAACAGTGACGACAATGCCAATGCATATTGAATTTCCCTGCGCATATCGATAGCTAGAAAGCAAAAGGGTGAATCGCGAGCGATCCGACGTACGAATCGATGGACGTTGCGCCCTTTCGTTCATTCCTTCTTGCATATGTATTCGTCCATACGTGTATTCATTAAATGAAAGAGAGCAATTTGTTCTCCCACTTTTTCCGAGAAACCTACGTCAACGATGATGACCATGATAATTATAATGGTGTGGGGCGATGAAGAACATGACGGGGGGAGCACGTGAACAACCGTGGACGACGATGATGCCGGGAAAAGGGAACGCGAGAGGGAAAAGGAAAGGGAATAAGATGCTGTGTGTGTCTTTAAGAAATTCCTGCATGAAAAGAAACTTCACAACTTCTTCATGGGTTTCTCTTCACGCACCATCACTTTTCAGTCTACCTGCGAATTTACAGCAGCAGTCTTCATGGGGTCACTCATGAGGATTATAATGGTCCACTTCGCATCCTAATATTAGCCGAATGATGATGTACATTAATTTTTTTTTCAAAATTATTTATCTCCATTTTTTTCAACTTCCAGCCATAATTAGACTCGTTTCCAGTTCACAGAAA
This sequence comes from Diadegma fenestrale, assembly GCA_037043255.1. Classification (NCBI taxonomy): domain Eukaryota; kingdom Metazoa; phylum Arthropoda; class Insecta; order Hymenoptera; family Ichneumonidae; genus Diadegma; species Diadegma fenestrale. Next base: position 14,560,857 of record CM073310.1, on the reverse strand, counting down.
ACACAACTTTGTACTTCGTCGTGTCATCATACTTAAATCTCCACTGCCATGGGATATTGAAGTTTATCTCGACAGACCGTCAATAACGAACCTCATTATTGATGCAATTTGCCTGCAAACAAAGTGAGACTTTCCTGAAACGAAACTAACAACTTTGTTAAACATTCCGGTTTTTCAACTGAAAGTCTCGTCATTTGATCTTTTTTTTCGCCTTTTTGGAGACTCGCATTTGCCGTGAGCTGGCTCCATCGAGAATTTTTATATTTCTTAAAAGATTCGTCCTCAGTTAAGTACCTCAACATCGCAGAATATTGCGACGTTTTGATGAAGCTGAAGTTTGCAAAGTTGGAATGCAACAAACATTTTTGTGGCAAAATTTCGGGTGGCAAAAATTCAACATTTTAATTATGATCGTAAGTATCGTCTGTTTGTAAATAATTATTTGTTTTTTCAAGATAAAAAAGAATTTCGGTGCATTGCAACGATGCAAACTTCAGAGTCCGTTTTTTGCTAAACCCAAAAATTTATGTGAGTGTGAAAAAAAACGCTAAATAAATATAGATCGTGGAGATGGGAAACTAAAAAGGTTTTGGACGAGCATCGATGCACGTGACTCAGCCGTGCGAGAGCAGTTTAAATAAAAAAAAAGAAGTGAATCATCATCGTAATATTATTGTGACGAGCAAGAACGTGAATTTATCGACTTTGAATTTTGGAATGAAAGAAATAATTAATATTAATTGAATGACAAAAATAATTAGCGTACGAATGAAAAGATGCGAAGAACTGTGGATACAGGAATGGCTCAGCGAGTAGATATGGACGTCTCTCGACGTCGAAGTGATCTATGTGGAAATAATATTTTGGCACAGTGAGGGTAGAGAATATATCGAGTGACTTTTCCACGCATCATACGTGTGGTGTCGGCGTGTTCGAGTGTCTGTTTTAACATCGACGTCGAAAAGTCGCGATTTTACGCAACACGTTGCTACTACACACGCTTCTGAGGCATACGGTGCCGTTTCTGCTGCTGTCGACGCGGCTATATACTGATAGCCTTATAGCTATCGAGTCGGGGGCGATTGCCAAGAAAATTCAAAGTGAAATTGCTTCCTGTCTTCTTGGAAAATTGTCTGGCTATGTATTCTGATATACGACCACAAAATTTTCCCTACTGTTTACATATATATCTGTATCTGCTTTGCTTTCGAGTTTTCGTCAACGGTAATGGATGACATCGACTATTTGCTTCCCATACATTTCAATTTTTCTTCAAATTCATGAAATCCAAGGCAAAAAAAACGAAAAAAAGAAGTTTGAACAATCGAACAAATTTCATCATTTTTTTTGCGTCCAGTTGCTTCACTTTTTTGTGATATTTTTCTCGATCAATGAAGGAAAACGGATTTCCAAAGAAATCTCCCTTTTTAAAAGTTTTAATTCGGGCCTTACCATCATTTTTTTTTATTCGGAATGAAACTTGATTATTCGGCAAAAGTTTTGCTTACACTTAAACGTGCATTTCCGTAACCATTTTCTTCCTCCATTATCTCTTTCGGTCGTGTACTCAATAACTTCCAATTACCTATCACCTACGTAACTCATAGACAGTCGAATTATTCCGGTTCACGGTGGACAGTATCGCTGCATTTAATAATTTGTGTCACTCCACGAGATGCGCAGTCCTACGTACACACAGAGTAAATATGAATCATGTATATATAGAACGTCGGTGAGCGCACATGGGGCACCGTACACTGAAAATTCAATTTTGTCAAAAAACGTCGATATTTTGTTGAATACAGCGACCTAAATATTTTGGGATAATTTCTAAATTTTCGTTATTTCGACAATATTTTTCATTTGTAACGGAACTGTCAGCAAAATTTACGATTGGAAGAACAAAAATTCACTTTTCGAAAAAATTTTCTAGAATGTTTTTTGCTGAAATGACAAAGTTTTCGTGATTTTTCGAAAAAACGGTTAGTTGAACTTATCCAACAAAATTTTCTTTTCAGTGTAGTAGGGATTTTCGTAGATTGCTTCAACGTTCAATCATTTGTGAAATATTTTCCATAGATCGAGTCCTAATTTCATTTCATGTCTTTATCGACAAAAACCGGTTGCAGAATGGAAAAAAATAAATAAATAAAATCGTGTAGAGTGTCAATGACACTTTCCTCGGTGTCTAAAAGTGAGACTGTGAAAGAAACGACTCATTCTCATTAAATAGTGTTGAAAATTGTTGTCGATATCGTTGAATGAGTGAGTCATAAAATCCGTCTTTTTTTTTTGATAGATTTTTTTCCCTTTCGTAAAATCGACCTATCACATGGGTTTATCTTCCGGAAGACAACTCGGAGGAGATTGTTATGGTTACTATGACACACGTTACTACGAATGGAGAATTTACGTCATTCCGAGAGGCTGATAATTTTGTCCGTGCCGATGCAACGTGATAAGTACGTGTAAGACGTTCATCTAAAAAAGGGAAATGAAAAAAGTGGAAACTGATTCCGTCCCGTTATGAAATTCGCCCCCCGATTTTCGCTAGTTCAGTGCGCCCGTACTTTTTCGTCTCTTTTCTTTTATCTGCGACACGATGTGGTCACGCGGACTTGTCAAAACCCATAACACGGATTTTTTGTTTTTCTTTTTTCCTCGGTTAAAAAATTGCTCCATCTTATGAAACTTTTGGACAACCCAAAGCCGGAAATACCCACTTTGAGGTAATTAACGCGCCTCGTCCTACACAAACGAGTGCTAAATTATCGATGCAAATTAAGCAAAAGTTGAATGCACTAATTTTACACAAATTGCATACAAACTTGCAATAAATTGAGAATTCACGAAAAAATTACTACCGATTAATTTCAAAGCTATTTGTTCGCATAGATGAATATTTTAAAGAATAATTGTCGGCCAATGGTCAATGACCTACAAATTCGAAAAAGCAACAAAAAATGAAAATTATGGAGTGAACTCGTAGCGAATTTCATCAAGAACAGAATGAGCCACATAGAGATTTAGAAGCGGCCGGGAAATTGCAAATAATCTTTGCAAAATGTCTATGATAATGCGATTTTTTCGTAAATTTGCACGTGTCAATCGATGCGTTTCAAATGCAATCTCATTTCGTTTTATATCAGTGAATGCCTGAAACGATCTTAAAGTTTGCATCGGTGGAATGCAACGAAATTCCGTTTTTTCTTGAACAGATCTCACGATTATTGTTCAATATTTGGTCGGGACAATCAAGCGATTTTTTTTCGAAATGCAAACTCAAATTGTCATGGATTTTGAAGTTGAATAAGCAACGAATAGAAAAATACTGTTTCGTTGGACCGCAACGTTGCGAACTTCAGTGTCATTGGCTAAAAGAATGTTCTATGCATTATGAAATTTACGAAGCAAATCAAGGAAAGTGTGTGGCGAGAGTGAGGACTACAAGGAAAATGACGTAGACATTTTTTCTGAGTGTGTTACATGGCCAGAGAAAAAAATGCGAATAAAAATCGTCGCGAACATAAATTTGTTCATGGTTTTCTTATAACGAGCAGTGGGTTCAAGCATCTATCTTTTTCTTCGCAATTACAGAGAAACGGCGAAAGAGCAAAGAGGGATTTGAGAAGGAATAAGAAATACATAGTATCGAGAGGGAGCTCTCGAGACTTCTTACTGGTAGTAAATTCTTGGAAGCTGCGAGACCGTGAACTGGAATGTCACGCACATATGCGGCCATATACCTCCCTCGATTTCCGCCAGGACACCAAAGTCACACGTGCATCCGGACACGCGTTTCTTTACTTTATATTTCTTCTCGTTTTTTGTCGGTATAGTCCAATTTTTATCAGTCGTGACCTTACTATCGCATAAATGACACTTTTTCCTCTCAAAACCTTTCTTAATTCACCCGCTGTTTTAAATGAGGAGGCAAAGTTGCAACGTGTAGAAAAGGAAAATTGAATAATTTACAGTAAAAAAAAAAAAAGTTTCATGGTTCCTGGAAAATGATTAAGTGGCAGTAATTGTTTTGTTTTTCATGAATTGCAGGTCTGGGACTCCTGGACCCAGACCGTTCCAGTAGAAAAAATGGCAATAACGAAAGCGCAAGATTGAAGACATTCCATGACATTATTTGAAATAGTTCAAAAATCGTCTCTTTTTTTAAACTGACAGCAGTCCCTCGTGCCCCAATTAATCGGTATGACGCTTGGCTTCAGAACCCCCAAGATTTTCATCACGAGCGTCCCTGTTCTCGGCCCCTCTGAAGGTCCAGAAAGCCCGTGGCTCAGAAGCTGCGAAGTGGTCCTCGGGGCGGACTTGGACGTCAACAAACTTGCATCAGGATTATCCGTTCAGCGACGAGAGGGGATAATTATGGTTGAGTTACAATAAAGAATGTTTTCCCATGAATAATTTGTTAGCATGACGTACTCTTGTTGTTGGATGATAATACCTTGAGCGGCAACATGTCAAAGTGACGAGAGTAATGAAATATTTCTTTCTACGAAACTGACTATGATAACCCCACAATAAAATATGTGAACGAGCGTTGTTATCCTCTACGAAGATGTGATATTGTCAGCCTGAGAAAAGGGAATGAATGCGCAGTTTAGGGTGACAAAGATCAATCGGCAAACTACGCAGTCACGTCTTCGACCTCTTCTTCGTCGACTAAATACACACTAAGATAGAGATGGACAAACACATAGAAAAATATGCATAGAGACGCTCGCGCACGGACAGGCAGTGAGCCATTTACATGTGAACAAATATGTACACTTGTCCGCACTATTTCCCCGGAAGTAGATGACGCAATAAGACAACCGAATGACTGTTGACGGCGTTCGGGAATTAACTCGATGGGAGGGGAATGAATGAATGATGTAAAAATAAAACAATGTAATGAGAGGAGACGAAAAAACGTGAGTGAAACGGGAGGCCAAAATTCTTAACAGATTTCAAGCTAACCGCGAGCACGAGAAAAAAACGAGGGAGATGGCAAGGAAGAGAAAATGACGATGCGTCTTTCTCGTTGCACTGAAAGAGAGAACGAGGTCATCAGGCGGGTCGGACCAACAGCTCGTAACAGATGCTTACGTGCGTGTGTAAAGTGTATAGTCTCATTATTACAAATGCGATCGGAGACGTTCGCTTCACATGTACGGGAGCATCCCTAGCATAAGTGTGTATACAACCGCATACGTTGCACATTCTCGCTGAGACGATTGTGTAGACATGTGTGTCGATGCGTTTACGTGGTGTAAAGACGTTGTCGAAGACTCACACTCCAGTGTCAGAGTCCGTGTCCTCTGCTTGGTATCTGTAAACGTTGGATTTCATCGTTCCGATATGATGGCAAGAATGAGCGATGAAGAGAGAGATTGAGAGAAAGAGAGACACATTCATTACGACGCTTCGAGGCTGAGCTTGCTGAGAATGCTATGCAAGAGAGATGATGAGAGTGGGAATGCTGGTTAGCGATCAGCCGAGCTCTTACGTCATGAATAAGGAGAGCAGCGATTGGCTCAAAGTCGGTCGGGCCTCCGTCACGCCTCTCATATCTTTCCTTGACTCTAACTTTTCAAATATCTATCTGTCTCCCTCCCTCTTTCTCTTCTGACTCTGACCTGCCTCTGCTGCTTCGTTCATATTTTCTTCTCCAGATTTTGTCTCCTTGCGACTTGCAAAATCGCTTGTCAAGGTGTTGCGCAGATTCTCGAGCTTTTATTTCTTTCCTTAGCATGTTTCATCGTCAGGAGGAATTAAACACGATTTTTACAAACTTTCTGCCACGTTTATCGAATAAGTGGAAAACACACAGTACGAGAGGGGAAATTTTATCAATTTCTACAACGAGTGATCGCGCAACGTGTTAAACACAACGGCTGTCAGTGACCGGCGGAAAGTATCACGGATAGCCCGCGTGACACGCACCGTCTCAATTCTATTTCCCTTTCTCAAGTTCCTTCCTTCATGTTTCTTATTAATTCTCTGATGAAAAAAATTTCTCCCCCCTTGCCATAAATTACGGGAAAATCTAGGAGCAGAAGTTAAAAACCAAAATTTCGCACAAATACGATCGACCTCGTCGGGACTCAGCACATTGATAGAGCCATCAATAAAAAGAAAAATAAGAAGAAAAAGAAAAGTTTGTACGATTTAATGATTCAGTCGTAGCGACGTCAGCTCGCCCGATTTATCGAGGGATGCTGCGGTTAAAGCTCTTGCTCTCCCCCTCCCCTACACTCTTTCGCTTGGTCGTCCACTCTTTCGCGGCGATGGCCTAGAGAAGTTGTGTAGATTTGGATATTCGCCAGGACAAGACGAGACAGAACGTACGCGAACCGTTCCGAAAGTAAAAACGTTACTAGAGAAACGCGACGAAGACTTTCGTGCTAGACTTGAGATATAAACTCGATATCTATACGTATATGCACGATGAGTGCTCTTAATTTTGTACGATAAGTTTGTAGATTCGCGTTTCTGATCTTCGGACCATTCCATAATTATAATAAATTCCGAATTCGTCATTGAAGTGTTGCATGAATTTTGGCTTCATTTTGTTGTCCATTTGAATCGCTCATATTTTTCGAATCGCTCAACATCATTTGAGCAAAAATGAGTGATGGCAGTGCTTCAGCACGTTTGCGAGCCAGTGCTCGATAATTTACAGAATCAGAAGTGCCGGCGCTGGTGTAAACGTTTAATCAGGAATTCGACAAAATTGAATCGCATCAAAGGCGTGTATATAGACGTACCCGCGTATGTTTAATAAATCTTGGCAGGACTGGGTGCATAAGCCCGTGAGATATGCTGTCGTGTCGTTGCCTTGAGAGGCGAGAAGCATCGCACAGCTTTATTCCTCGTGTGTTATAAAATATATATATATCTATATGCTTGTACATCAGAAACTGTGGCTCCGTCTCGACGCCGAGTAATGTATATAGTTTAAATATTATTATATATATGATGTACATTTTATATATACATGTATATAATGTACATCGGTATATATAAGAATATCTGCACCCAGTTTTTTCGTTGCTGCCATGGTCGACGATAAATTTAATAAGATCTTTTCTCTCTGTCTCTCTCTCTCTCTTTCTGTGTGCAGCGATAGTGCGGCATATGTATATGGAAGCGGCAAAAGCTTGCGTTATATATTACTCGAGTCTTTCTCTCTCTCGCTCGCTCTCTCGTCGTTAGCGAAAATGGCAACGAGGGGAAAGATCGTATTAGTCTCGTCCCCTTACCATAAATTCGCAAACTTCGGCTTCTCATAGTCTCAAAGCTGTGAGCGAACGTTGATGACGAAAAGTTGAACAAACTAAGACCAGATGAGAGAGGGATCCTGCAAGCTTTCTTCGCGCTCGCCTTGCACTCTTTCTCTCTCTCTCTCGCTCTTTCTCTTACTCCGTCGTGTATGCTTTTTCCGAATCTATTATTTTACTTTCCGTTTCTATGCTTCTCCGCCCGTCGTTGGTGCACGCTGTTTGTCACGTCTCTGGAGCATTGTCGTCACGAGACTTAGCCACAAACTGCTTATCCCAGTCTCCATATGGTCAACCGGTATCCTAACGACCGACGACTACCAAGAATTTATCTCATGGCGACTAATTACGCGCATTGGTCACCGAGAAATTCCTTCTCTGGGAAACTCCCCTCTCTTTATTCGTTGATTTATTGTCTTGCCAAGGCGAACAAAAAAACTATCTCGAAGCATCAAGTACGTTATGTTACGTTAAGTTATGTGTGTCATTTGTGTGGAGCCTTGGATGCAAATTCAAAACTTTTTTAAAATCCTTTCGCGCCCGGCAAAAATAATTTCAATGATAAAACTGATACACCAACAGCTTTGTGGCTATTTTTTGAATTCTATTCAAGCCACGTGCTGCTAATTATTGCATTATCTTTTATTCTAAAACGTCGACAGTCTCAACAAAATATTTCGGGTAATTTTAATCTGACATGAAAGTTCACGCAACGATAAATCACTTATTCGATCTTTGGCGCTCAATTGGAAGTAAATATTTACTCCGACGGTTGGTCACGTCGAAGACGTGTGACGTCTTCCATACGATACGATTGCGGGTCGAGGATAACGTAATTTAATATGGGCGCCCGTAAAATTCGAGTGGAACATTGAGAAACTCGAATGGAGAATGAAGATCGAGTCAAAATATTCCGATATTGCACTTGCGGTGCATTATTTCGCTTTTGCGTTTTGCTATCGAATCAAAATGCAACAATCGCCATGAAATATTCTCTCGCCTGATCAATCATATTTATCTACGTATTTCAAAGATGGCCAATGAAGTTTCATCGCGTAGAACGCGGTAAAATGACGATAATACACACACGTCGCTTCACCGTGAAGATCGCGAGTGCGTCAATCATCGTAACATCTTCTCCAGAGTCCTTCGTCACTCAATAATATACTGTAAAGTATATGTACATACATGAAATATTGTAGTATCATAATTTGTGCGATGCGCGACCAATCATGAAGGACAAACCGTTGAATTTGCTCCGGAACGCCGAAGGTGACCCTTGCCAATAATATATCGAACGAATAATCTTTTCGACTTATAAATATGTTTTCTCCGTCGTTTTTTCTTTTATTTCTCGCCTCTTCTATCTTCGTCATGCGGAAAACAAAAATCGTTCGTTTCGCACAGTATGTGAGCATTAGAATCTTAAGAGCACGCGCGCTACTTTTTTTTTGCATTAGAGACATTAATAGAACTTATCAAAGCAGATGAACTTTTTTTTTTAATCAGAATTTTATTTTTTGGACATTATTTTTTTTCCTTAAATTTTTAAAGCTTGCTTCATCGTACAGCACGTTGCTCCAGATAAAAACTCAATCTCCTATCCTGTGAATATACGTTGGTGACCTCACAAACGCCGATCTTCCGTGATTAGATCGAAAACTTTGCGTTTTTTTTGCCACAAAAATAAAGCAACTCAACCGTAATGATTTTTTAGCAGAATAAATTGCAAAAGAATTTGCAAATGTTTAATTTTCGGAAGTGACATTTCTGAAACTCCTTTTTTGTCGGAATATTCATTTTTATAACGTATGAAACTTTGAACCAGAGATATTCGATGGACTGACAAAGATTTACTCATTTTGACAGCGTTGTCACGCGGGGCATAGCAAAGTAAATGAACGTAAAAGCTGCGGACTCCCCTATTTATTTACGAGCACAGTATTACGAAAACCGTTCGCTTATCACGAGCATACGACCATTATCAAGGTCACAGGAAGTTATGATTTGAAAGAGTAACAGCCGTATCAAAATCATCAAAAATAAACAGCGGTCCAGTCGTTGCTCTCTGTTTTCACAGTCAATATTGATCGATGGATGATTAGAAAAAATGTGCATGTAGTTGCATCGGTAAACACGTATTTTTATTTTCTATTTTTCCTCTCGTTGCTCGATCATCATCAGTGTCGAAATTGGAGGGAAATAAATCGTCACAGGCGACTCGCAGTCCAGCTGGAACGCACGATAAACACCGTCGTTCCAATTCCTAAACACGGAGCCATGAAATCGTGCAATAAATAATATAATTTAATTCTATTTCTGTGACTTTAATCATTCGGATAATGTGGTAAATAATTCGGACCTTTGAACTTGTTTTTGCCTGATCTTTCAACGTCTCAGTATTGGGAATTCTATGATTTCGAACTGATTTACTAGACTTAATGCTTAATTTTTATCAAATTTTGAAATAAAAGAAAAAAATGCCGTCTAGCGCAATACGAGTAAAGCGAATTAAGTCGAGTCGAAATTTGTGTTTTATTTTCGAAATTTCGTTTGCTTTCCAAGCGAGATCTGAAAGTTTGCAAAATTTTCGAATAATTTTCGTGTTTTGTTCGTAAGCTCAAGCTATGAGGGAGGAATGTTCATAGAAACTATTGCAAATTGTATGCACCGGAGTAAATATTTATTATAAATGTAAAAATGTTATTAAATAACCTTTCGCAATATGAAAAGTTTAGGGATCCAAATTTTCAACGACGAGGAGTCGTGGAAGCGACAAATCGAGTTCGGAATATTTTTTTCCCATGTGCATGTGATCCGTGTGGTCCCAGTGGCAAAGGCTCTGTGTGGTCTCTCGAGTGTTTGACATTTTCAGAGTTGTGGGACTTTGAGAGTATATATGATCGAGATGGAAGAATGGACTGAGACATTTGCCAAGTTTTCACAGTGACCCAAAGTACCAAGCGGAAAAGCGACATTCGCAAAGAAACTTCCAAGAACCCTGAAGATGAAATAATACAGAAGTTTGTCGGTAGGAAAGTAGTAACGGTTTTCATATTTTCTACAAGACTCGTGTCCTGCGCCCGCGTTGATGCAAAACGTCGATCGTCACTCTTAAACCGTGTTTATTGTCCAGAGAAATTCTTTTTTGCTCTTTACTCTTGCCAAATATGAAAAAAAATCAATTTTTTAATCGCAAAAAATAATTCCGAAATTACGTGTCCAGATCGTGAGAATGAAAACGATTTCGATGAAAAAAGAATTTTCCGCTGCAGCGGAAAAACGAGACTAGATCTTGGGAAGTCTGTCTTGCGTGTAAAATGACCGACATTTTCAAATTCCGATGATGCAATACACTTTGGGGTTGCAACTGCACAACGGAACGACCCGGAGTACAAACGAATTTGTGTATTTCAAGTTTAGGCCAAGGGGAAAAAAGTGAATCTCGTAATAACGAAAAGTTGTGATCCATCAACCCCTCGTTCTTGGAAGATCGCCTGATGGAAAAAGAATACAAACTATATGAAAAAGACAGAGAGGGAGAGAGTGAGAGAGAGAGAGAGATCGAGGGAGAGAAAGACGGAGGGAAAAAAAATGAAAGAAAGCGAATGACCACCACCACCAGCACCAGCACCATCACTACTACGAGCACAACGAAGAGGCATCGATAACTAACCACCTCCTTTCAAAAGTCGCCTTTTAAGTCTCCCCACCATCGTCTGAACCGTTTCTCAAATCACAATTTAAGTTCGACTTTATTACTTATTATTATAACTTCTAGCTTAGTCTTATACCCCCACCATCGAGGCTAGCCTGCCACCGGCTAGCCCACAGCCTATATAAACCCACGACGCCTCGAAAGCGTCCTCACTCTATACGAGAAGACAGTCTATGTTTAAAGTCTCTGGACCGGTACAACTTTATGTATATATATATACAAATAAATATACACACGTGTGTACGTAGGATATAATTACGCGTGTACGTACATCCGAGAGAGAAATATTTCAACGAGGACGACACGACGCTCACAAATATCTGTACGCATATACCTATTTGTATGTATGTACATAGATATACAACTGATTTCGCGTCTGTCCACTCGGTGCGGCAGTTCTAATTGACAATCGTGCGGAGACTGATCGTTCATCGCCGGCTCATATTTTCCGCTCCCTTATAATTCATCGTACAAAAAAAGACGATCAAGTTTTTTTCTTTCCTTTCTTCAGGTTCGGGTTTTTAAAAACTATCGTCGCGACCACGTTTTTTTTCTCGCCGAAAGAACTTTTCCAACCGGCAAGAGAGAATCAGACAGAAAAAAAAACACGATCGAAATTGTGCGCGTGAGAACGAGAACGACGACAACGTCCGATTTTGCAAACAGGATCATTATAGAATTTGGTCTCGTTACACGAATATCAAAGACACGGAATCCGGACAACTTCTCGTGTGATACGTGAATCTAAGGGTGCGGTATTTTCGATTATTTCGTACGACATTACGTCCGGAATTTTCCAAGAGACTAAACGAAATAACAATCAAATATTTTTTTATAAATAAGCAGTGACGAAAAGAAGACAAAACGAAGAATTTTGAAAATGGCACATCTAAGACTACTCGCTATTCTCATCATCGCGACCGTTTCGTTCGTGTCCCTCATCGACACAGCGGCAGTGCGTTCTGAGGTAAGTTTTCCCCATTTCTGTTTTTTTTTGCCATTTGTTGCTCATTTTTTTTTGTCGAAAACTTCACACCGAGAGCGGAACGATAGGAGTTTTTAATCGAAACATTTTCACTCATCAAATTCACGCGGAAAAAAATTAGGCGATCATTTCCAAAAGTCGTGGAATCGATTGTACGTTTTCCGATCGTGTCGACGTTACAAAGCTTTTCGCTGTCTCGATCTAATCACTCAACAATCGTTTCAAAAGTTTATTCGTTTTTCTACCACTCGTACAGATATTTGAAGAAAAAAAAGGTATTTTTTTTACTAGTTCTTTTCTTTTCCGTGCCAATTTCTCTCGCACGACCTTCGGAATATGGAAAAATCATTTTCAAATACGAGATCAAGTCACGATGAAGAGACCCGCGCTATTGACCCTTACACTGCACGCTCACGATAACTTCATGACCACGTGCGTGTTCTGTCTATGCATCTATCTCAATTTCACGACATCGTCGCAGCATCCTGTCATAGTCAACGATCGCCGGTAAAGAAACAAGCTTCGGTGTAGAACGGGATTAATTTATTTGTCTAAAACGAATTGAAAGCTTGTTCGATCAATTTCATGAAGGATTTAATATCGCACAAGCGAGTGAACACGCCATCGCAAATTTGAGGTTCTATCGTCTTTGAAAATATTTGGCACGAATCGCGAAAACAAAATTTCACGTTAGTTTTTTTTTTTCATCCGTGAAGTCTTGAAACGAATTGATATTTCTTGAGATTTTTATTATCGCTCAAAGCCCAGCGATGGGATCTCGTTTCGTACACTGAAAATAAATATTTACGAGTTTGGGGAAAGTAAATCGGAAAGAAAATTATTCCCCTTTAGATTTTCAGAATATTTCGAAAACCGACTCATTCCTAGAACTATAAATATTTAGATCAAAGTGTCCAACCAAAATTTGCCGATAAGAAAAATCCAATATGTAATGAATCGTGAAATCCTGCTTTCAATATTCATGTTGCCTGGATCTTCCGTTCCGTGTTGTTATTCCAGGCAGCAAGTTGTTTTCGCCGTCGAGTCCCCTCTTCTGTTTTCACGTACCTCGACACCTCGTGTTTTTGCTAAGAGATTCCTGGCGTTGACTTTCCATACATATCAACATTCGAGAGCGAAATATTATGTATTTTTACTCTACGGCTTAAATCTCATATGAAATTTTCAATTTTTCGTTATTCCAAATATTCTTATGCCGCGATGTTAAATTTATTCCGAACAAATTTCACGGTGAATTCCCTTGTCCCGTTTAGTTTATTTTCCCCTCAAGCGAGGCCATTTTCGAATGAGAGACTGTTCGATAGAACGAAATCGAAATTAGAAACAATTCTTTTCGCTCCATCCAGACGACTGGTTTATTTTTTAAACCAATGTGACGAGAAATGAAGTTCCGATGAGTAACGAAAAATGTTGCAAATAATATTTTGCAATTTTTAAGAATTTCCCGAATTCGTGTTATCGTTTTTTTCTGAATAATTGAGATCCGAGTGAGTCATGTTATTACGTCACGTCGCAAGATCTCGATACGTCTTGAGCGTTGAGATACATACATGCGTGCATTATGTGTGTATGTATGACGATACAAAACGTGTTTAACAATTACCCGGGTACGCGAGCAGTGCAAACCAGATATATACGGTCAATAGTGTACATAACGTATGCGTACATGCACAAGCGAATGTGCAGTAGTCATGTGATATCTGGCTGTATGAATAAGTTTTCATTCATAAACCCGAGTCACCAGTCATCCTGCCGCTGCTCTTGCCACAAGAGTACAGACTTGTGTAGTCGGTTCAACATGCACATGAGACTTTTCAGACCAAAAGGGCCAATTATAATAAAGTTTTAATCGAGCGTATCGCGGGACCCAGGAAACTCATAGCTCACTGTAAAAATGGCAGGGGCTGAAATGTCAATTTGGCAATAGAAAATTTTCGTTCAATTTTAAATCATTTCAACAAATTGTGACGTAGCTTCATTAACTCAAATCTGCGCCAAACTGCCGAAGATATTTTCCATCATTTGTCTCATTTTCGACAAAGCCAGAATCAAGTGGTTTCCGATAAAATGAATACGAAAAGTTCAAGTTTGAACCGTCGCGTCTTCTACTCAACTTTCGCCATCAGGATCCTCAGATATGCGATTGTTAACGATCGCATTTCATCTGCTTGACGAAATTCCGAGGTTACTATCGAATGGCGAATGACTCATTGCCTGTCGAATAGCTCATGGAGGACTTGAACTCTTTTACTCACTCTTTCTCTCTCCGAGAGGTCACGTGGGTCTCGTCGGACTTATAGTATGAGAAGAATGATTTTTCGTTTAACGGTTTTCAACGTGTACGTGACCGCATATAATTGGATCAGATTCGTTCGAGCTTGCACCTCAAAATTTTTGTTTTCGCGATTTGGAAACTTGAGAATCCATTGAAAAAAACACATTCGAAAAATTCACATAGTTATGACTGTAATCACGTGACTCGGGGTGGTCAAAACGATAAAAATACTACCAACGTGTTCCTTCCGAATCGATATACGATACAAGGTCCACTTGTTGAGTCTTTCCATAGAAGGGGAGGGAGAAACAAATGGACGGAAAGGGAGAGAGAGAGAATGAACTTCGACCGGACGTGGAAGGTTCAGGACCCTCATTCGAAATAATAATAATAATAACAGTAACAGCACAATCCCGTGAATAAGTAGTAGAGAAAAATTTTCAACGCATCGTGGTCATAACAGTTTTTTTTTTATTATTAAGATACAAAAATGGATAAACATTCAAATTCGAAATTCTGTAATTCGGTTTAATATCTAGAGACGCGTCAGTCTCTTTTATTTATTCGCACAATGGACGGCCGATGAACAAACGATTAATTCGAATGTTAATCATTATAGGAATTTTCGGAACAACTGCAACGCATGGCACTCGACGTTGGGTCAGAAAATCTGAGAACCCAACGTGCCATTGAAACCGCCGAAGAAGAACTCTCACGCCGTACTTGCTACAATACACCATGTGGCTGGGCAGTTTATGTTCCTTTCACGCGGACAATCCGATACTTCATGAAAAATACGTGAGTATTTACATAATTATTAAGATCGTCAATGAAGTAATGAAATAACTATTGTCAGTAATTTCTCGATTTTTCTTCTTCCACGATTCTTGGATTGTCAGTAATTTGAAGAGTTCAAATTATTGTGATTGACGAATGAACTTTTTAAAAGAAAAATCTCACAACCCCAACGACTCTTGGAATGAGACAAACTATTTTCCATTCGACTGTCCGCAATTTCTTGAGCGTACTCATTATTTCTTCAAATTCGACGTCAATGGTGGACGTCGTTATCACAAATGTCGGGAAATCAGTGTAGAAGCAAAAAGCATGAATGAACTTGCCGATTGTAGAGTCGCGAATCGCATGAATTTTTCATTTACGAGCTCATTCAAGTATTGCAGCAAGAAAGATTGCTCAATCTGTGATTTATGACATTTCATAAGTGACATGAGTGATTTGTGAAGCTCGCGATCAAAGTTGATTTCACGCGAGTAACATATTTGACGCAGGAGTGCGGAGTTTTATGTGAATTCTCTTATTGCGGCGACACTTTATCTTTGTTTATTCAGTGCTAAAGAGCGCGTGCCATTTTGAACGAGATGACGCTTTGCACTTGAGAAGAATTCAAGTCAGAATATTTCTCGATCGAACGACTTTTCAATGACATTTTTTGTCAGGCTCAAACACAGAATCATGAATAGAAATAATGATTAATTATTCGTTAACAATTTTTTGTTTCTTACAGTTGCGAGTGTGCTGACGAAACTTACAAATGCGTCCGAGCTGACGATGATCTGTCGGTGAGCGCGTACGTTTACCGCTGTCGCCAGAACACAACAGACGCAGACATCAAATCACCGGAGGACGCCAATTAATGTGCGCTTTTTTTACAAAACATTTTTTTCTTTCATTATTTTAAAAGCTGCTCTTTTAGTTTTTAGATACACTTTGAAAACATGACTCTCTCACACACACACACGCACACACACAAGTACATACATGCATGCAAGTCTGTCGAAGTATATATTTAGACATTTCCCCGGAAACTATCAATATCGAAGTCGAGTGCACTTGAATGCGTGCCATAATTAATAATTGAGAGATAACATAGCCATCTGATAAATTGCATTACCGGACCGTAAACGAAAAGAGAGCATGTTCTATATTTGATTTTATACCAATAAAAACGAGACGCTTGGCAAACGAAGAACGTGGGAAGAAATAGAAGGAGAAGAACGTAAAACTTGTCGATAGATGCAAACTGTCTAATCCGTGATTTGGGAATAACTAGAAAGCGGATTAAGCTCAAAACACATCCGAGGCTAGTAAAAAAAAAAAAAAAAACGAATCGGGAGTCTGCTGTTCTCAAATGTGAATGAACTTTTAATTCGTTGCGTCAAATTTCTTTAGGGCTGATGATTTAATTATTCAACCGACAATCGTACGTCAATGGTTTGAAAAAAATTATGATTTTTAATTAAATCTGGTTCTTTTTGCTCTAATAAATCTTGCAAGCTCGTCTTTACAGTTCGTTCAAAGGAAGACAGTTTTATTTTCTCTTACCATCTAATTCGTCCTAAGGTTATCCGCTAACGCTCTCTTTTGCCCGGTGTTGAACGCGCTCGCTGACGCAACGAGATCCGAAATTGACGAAACGTGTGTGCTCGCAGTCAGCCCATGACGAAGCATTATATCACGATCGTCTGGTCAGTCGGAGATGTCTCTTTTCATGCTTTCGTTGTTATACATATATAAACATATATAAATACATGTATAGATATGTGTCTACATATGTATATATGTATTTATGTACTTTATATAGCACGAATGACTGCCATTTAACGAGGATGGATCGGTACGTGCAATACAAGGCATCGTCGATGGCGAAGTTATTTCTCATTCATCCTTTTGCTTCACGAATGACAGAGAACCATTTAAAACCATTGTCATTTCGCTAATAGAAACTTTTTCAAGTTCAGTTTTCCGGGAAATTTCTGAGTATACCGTTCAATATTACAGACGTACACTTGTCAATGTAGCTTAATGTTTTTTAGAGCAGACACAAATTAAAAATTATTTTTTTATGGGTTTTTAAATATGTGGCACTGTCTCACTGACTTTCTATACTGCGAACAAGCAATTCGACAACATTCTAAACGCAATAAAATTCATGAAACGAGACTGGGAATAAACGTGCAAACAAACAATCAAAAACGAACAAAAACAGTGCCCATAGACGAAAGTACCCCATTAATACAAACATATTCTTAGCCTGTAAGTAGAACCTAATTATCGGTATTAATTGCTCACGTACATAAAAAAGAAAGAAAACAATGAAAGCAACAGTAACTCAGCTGCGCGTTTGACTTACAATTTCGAAAGAATAATGGACTATTAAACGTTTAATTAAATTGACTGTTATATGATAATTGAAAGAAAAACATGAAAAGGAAAAAAAACAACGTAAATGCATCGATCAAGAAACGCGCAGCCGAACTCAACAGACTCGATTGTAATAGCATTCCCACGCGTAACGCAAGTTTTTCCCCGCTTCACTCTCGTCCCTCTTCATTTTCATCCCTTCCTTCAATTCCGTTACATATATTATCATTTAAAATTCCACAGTTCCTCTCCATAGTTGTCCCCAATTTTTGTTCTTTAAAATTGAAACGATTTCCGAAGTAACAACTAACTATATGTTTTCTTCTTTTTTAAAGCAGTTATTATTTTTTTTCTTCATTTTTCATACTTGCTTGTGTCGGCGATCCTATTGATTGGTGTGTCATTAAAAATTGATTTATATCACGCGGTACGTAAATGGACGTTTTGGGTACGCTTCGCGTGACGAAAAGCCCCATTTCCGCACCTCGTAATATAAAATTTCGTATAACACGCGTACGAAAAACTTTTTCGTCCTTGTGTTATAATGTACTATTAATTCGTCCATACAGTCGACGCAATTTTAACGAGAAAACGAAAGGAAGCATTTGTGCTTTCTGATTGACTACAAAAAAAAATATTCGCATTCATTAACTTTGCATCACCAAGACCTCTAATCCCCTAACCTCTATGAATGTAATATTCCTAATTCTACGTCGAATATTCATAGGTGTCCGCCAAGTGGAAAAAGTTCCCCGTCCAATCCGGTCTCACGACAGTTGCGCAGAGTCGGTAAGGCGAAGCGTGCCCTACGCTCTATATTTAGGAGCGCGATGCGACGTTGGTCCCACCGCGCTCACAAAAATAGAGGTCGTAGTGCATTTTGTTTCCCAGTCTCCTCGAACCCTCCTCTGTGCGTATGAATCCTCCACGAATGTACTTAAAGTAGGAAAAAAAAGTCACCAGTATACTTCTCCGTATGTTAATTTTGAGGTTTTCTTGTATCATAATACATTTATTTATGAGGAGGAAGAAATGGTTAATATCGTTAATCATTACTTAATTAATGCATTGTACAAAATTCTATATGGAATTTTTCGGGGCATATCTCAGTAGACGGAAGACTCTATTATATACTCAAAACGTGACGGAGTTATCGAATATTTATTTCTTGTTCATTTTGCAATTTAACGTTACGAAACACCAAAAAAAAAATAGAGCAAAGCACGAAATTAATTAGAACCCGCCCCGAAATGCTCGAATTTTCTTTTCTTTCCGTTGAAGAAACGAACAAAGGAATAGTTATTTACGCGGCTATTGAGGAAAATTGCACTAGTTCAAACCGCGGGCAGAATCCTTGACGCAAGCACGCGGTTTGAGGTAGTTCCATTTCACTTCTACGGAGATTATATGATTTTTCACCATCCCTTCACCAAAAGTACAACTTTCCGATTTTGCAAAGTTGAACTTTCGGTGCATGAGCGGTAAAAAATAAAATAGTATTGCGTTCATTCCCTGCTACGTCATATGCTATGTGACGTTAGTCGGAGAACGAAAAACAAAACGGGGCCGTGGGTATTTGCCGTTCAGTTTTTATTCCCGAAAACAAACGAACTAAACTATCAATACTTTTGAAAACCAATGCGAGAATCGCTTATGTAAAAATGCAACAATATTAAGGAGCTTTTGCGCATACACTCCGTCATCTGTTTTAAAACGATTACCTGAATATGTAAGAAAAAAATCGAAAGGACGTTAAGAGGAGAAGAGACGATTTAACTAGACAAACGAGTGTCGTCCAATGATGATATTGACACTGTTCCATGCCTAACGTCATATCGATTCAACGTATATAATAGAGCACTATTATTATATAAATTATGTAAAACATGTAATTATTATTAGTGATTAATGTTATTATTATTATTTATACTTTTATTGTATTATCACCATTATTAACAACAATAATTTGTTGTTACAAAACTAACACTGACAGCGATGAGAATATCGGAAAAAATGTCGTAAAGATATGGTCGATAGTTGAATAGAGAAGCGGTACAGGTTTTAGTTCAATGTATTTTTACGCAGTATTTCACTTAATGTTATGTAATATATGAACAAAATAAATTATCAACTTATGAAGTCGAGAAACCGATGAAAATGAAAATAAATTTGAAAAAAACAGCTAGAATTGTTTCCATTACTGCAATTACCTCTCCCAAATTGTCGTTCGTAATTGTTTAAGAAAATCTACGAGCACGTATGAAATTTCCAAGTTATTGCGAATAAAACATGTTCGCGGCGGAACTATGGACGAAAACATCATCAGTTTGCCTCAGAGAGAGCACAATAGACAGTTTTTTCAAAAGTTGAATGGTGTGCTTTGGTATACCTGGGCGAAATGACGGTAAGGAAACGTGGCCACGTTTTCTAAGCATTCTGTCATCTGTCCCTGACCTCGGACACTGTGCACTGTTTGGGCCTTCTGTCAGGCTCGCGTCTGCACGTTGTTACGCTTTTTTTTTCTTCCCGTTGATATATTATAGTCACTATTCACTTTTTTTGTGGTTTGAAAACTTATAATTGTTACAGGGATTGGCTATAAATTAAAATATTACTAATTTTTACAGAGGACGCTTGAACGCGCGCGACACGCGGTTAGAATCATGGATGACGCAGCCATGGCGGCAGCACTGTACGGCTATGCCAAGAACGAGGAAGCCGAGCAGGAGAACTCTAGCAAACGCCGCTGCATTACCGGAATGGTGGCAGCACTTTACAGGGGATGTAGAACGACTATATGAAATTAGCTAGACTATGACTTTTATAGTTCTTCGAATTTTTTAATGATTGTTTAATCAATTATAACGGTCGCTTGATAATATTTATCGCCGAACGGCCGCCACTTTTTGAATATTTAGTCCAATTTGATTAAAATTTAAAAAGTGGCGGCTAACTTTACGCTTTTTTGTGTTCGTTCGTTTGGCGATAAATATTATCAAACAAACGTTATAATTAATCAAACAATCACAAACCAATGTCGAACAATCATTATAAATAAATAAAAATGATAAAAGTCATAGTCGGGTTCTAATTTCACATATAGCTGGTGTATAGAACTCGATAATTCGCAAAGACCATGAATCTGCTTTACCAACAACCGCGATTGATTTTTGATGGTTTGCGCGGCGTTGCAATCGCCGGACAAAAATAACACTTCGTATTACCGAATGAATATTCTTCAAATTTCATCGTTAGTTTTGATGAAATAAGAAATTTTAACACATTGTTGGAATAACTACGTTTTTAATTGACCTACCAAGTAAGAACCTTGTCAACGTGTAATAAATGTTAAGCACAAATCGCAATCAGTATTCAAGGTCACTGAGATAGCTGTCGGATCGATATGACACTCGCGCCAGCGTTGAAACGGCCGCGCGAGCCTGGAGGTCAAGAGTAGGTCATTATATCGCAGTCTACGTTGAACGTTCAAGCTTGACTGTCACGGATTGTCGTTAGGTGAGCGATTTTTTGCTAATCTTCCATGCAAACTTGAAAATCATCCGCCAGTTCAATTATCACATTTACTGCATTGTTACTATGAGCAATCGCGAATATTTATGGCTCTCCGCGATTTTTAGCTGATTTTCTCGTCATATTCAGACGGTACTTGCCAGATATGTTCTCGTTACGTGTTCGAGGGAGTCTCCTGTTCAAAAATTTCACTCTAAGGTCTCAAACAGTGCTGTACTTCATTCCATAACATTTCACGATAGTCTCTTGTTTCCGAAAACTACGTATCTTCCGAAATAATCAGGCAAATCGACATTCAATTTTTTTCCGCGTCACAATCAACGTATCTCGTATACCCGTGACCTTGACAAGGTCAAACTGTAGTTTGATAGGTGAAAAGATCAATTTGTTAATTAACCGGTGGGTTGCTTTCGAAACGCCGGTATTACACGACCGGCAAATTTTTTTCAAGGGTTTTGCGGATTTTATTTATAGATTTCATCGTTATATAACTTTGCTTCGTTTGTGACGAAACTGTCATTGCCAATTCTAGGCTACCCTCAGTTCGAAGAAATCCTTCGAGGATCTAGTGTCTCAATAATATAACCGAACATTTCTTGGTTGTAATTTCATTCACACGATACATGTACGTTCGTGTTACAGAAAACTAACCTCAAAATATAGCACCATGCCCATTAAGAGCATCAAGGCCAGACAAATCTACGACTCCCGTGGTAATCCCACGGTTGAGGTGAGCAAAACATCAAGATTTTTTAGTTTTGTATATTTTCCATGATCCTGACGTTACGATCGTTGGAATGCAACGAAATTCCGTTATTTCTCCAGCAGAGCTCGAAATTATTATTCAATATTTGGTCCAGCCCATAGAACGATCTTTCCTTGCGACCCGAAACCTCAATCGACACGAAAAATTGCCATGATTTTCAAAATTCAATAAATAATCGAGTGAAAAAATATTTTTCGTTGAATCTCAACGTTGCAAACTTCAAAGTCATTTATTCTCCTACACTGCCGATGTTTTTATTCAAGGGCCAATAATTTCTCATAGATTTCAATTCTTTTTGAAAATACGACTTGAATCAGTTCAACAAATTGTAAGCAATCGAATCTTTTTATCGTTCCAAAGTCGTCGCTAAATATTGTACTTTTTACTGGCCGAAAGATCCATTTTTATCGGGCGTGCAATCCGACACTGTGCCAAGAACTTACCGTTCTTGCATCACTTTCAGGTCGACCTTGTAACGGAGAATGGATTGTTCCGTGCGGCTGTGCCTTCCGGCGCATCCACCGGAGTCCACGAGGCTTTGGAGCTCCGTGACAATGATAAATCCAAATATCATGGAAAATCTGTTTTCAAGGCAGTCGACAATATCAACAACATCATCGTTCCTGAACTTCTGAAGGTATTAAATCTTCCTAATTTCATCTCGATAGAGCGATCTATGGTGGGGAGAGGATTTTGAGAAATTTTTTTCTGTTTTCAGTCCGGTTTGGAGGTCACCCAACAGACCGACATTGACAATCTTCTGTTGAAGATTGACGGCACTCCGAACAAAGCAAAGCTCGGTGCTAACGCAATTTTGGGAGTTTCTCTCGCCGTATGCAAAGCCGGTGCTGCCAAGAAAGGAATTCCACTTTACAAGTGAGTCTCATTTGTCTTTGTTCTTGCACAACTGCCGCATCCATTTTACCGTTATTGCGTCATCCTCAGAGTGCTCGATTACATCAAGTTCGCTAATCCTTTTGAAAAAATTTATGTCATGATAAAATATAGTTCTCGACCATTTAATTTCAGTTGATTGAATTTCAACCCATTACGTTTTTTATGGTAAATTCACAATTATTCCAGATACATCGCCGAATTGGCCGGAAACGCAAATATCGTGCTTCCTGTGCCCGCGTTCAACGTGATCAACGGTGGCTCTCACGCCGGCAACAAACTCGCCATGCAAGAGTTCATGATTTTGCCATTGGGTGCGGCCAACTTTACCGAAGCCATGAAAATGGGCAGTGAGGTTTATCACTACTTGAAGGCTGGTATCAAGAAGAAGTTCGGTCTTGACGCGACCGCGGTCGGCGACGAAGGTGGCTTTGCTCCCAATATTCTTGAGAACAAGGAAGCCCTGAATCTTATCATAGACGCCATCAAGGTAAACACGATCGTCGTACTATGCGAATAAATGGCGAAAACGTGAAACAAAAATCAAATTTTTATCAAGATCGTAATCCACAGATTTTTTTCAATCCAATCGATATGAAATTTAAAAATTTATAATTCCTCAGACCGCAGGATACGAGGGAAAAATCAAGATCGGCATGGACGTAGCCGCGTCGGAATTCCACAAAAATGGCAAATACGATCTTGATTTCAAGAACGAAAAGTCCGACCCGGCCACGTATTTGGAGCCTGATGCGCTCAAGAATCTCTACCTTGAGTGGGTCAAGGATTATCCCATCGTTTCTATCGAAGATCCGTTCGACCAGGATGGCTGGGACTCGTGGACCGCATTGACGGCGGCTACGCCCATCCAGATCGTCGGTGACGATCTCACAGTGACCAATCCCGTGAGGTAATTTTTCGATCTTGTAACTAATTCGTCGAATTCGATGACAAGATTCTTCTCGACATTGGCAAAATATTGTGAGGGAATTTCCTCATGATTTGGATAAATCTTAAAAATCACGCTTGACGCAGTTTCGAGTGAAATTGCAGTTTTTACGCACTGAAAAGAAAATTTTGTTGAAAAAGATCGATATGTCGTTGGATACGTTCAACTAAACGTTTTTCGAAAAATCACGAAAATTTTGTCATTTCGGCAAAAAACATTCTGGAAAATCTTTTCGAAAAGTGAATTTTTGTCCTTCCAATCGTAAATTTTGCTGACAGTTCCGTTACAAATGAAAAATATTGTCAAAATAATGAAAATTTTGAAATCATCCCAAAATATTTAGTTCGCTGTATTTAACAAAATATCGACGTTTTTTGACAAAATTGAATTTTCAGTGCGTGATATTTAGAGGAAAAAAAAAGAATCAGCCAGCAGCATGAGTTGGAGGAAAGCGATTGAATGTTTGATTGAATTTTAGGATCCAGACTGCTATTGAGAAAAAGGCATGCAACTGTCTGCTCTTGAAAGTGAATCAAATCGGTAGCGTAACCGAGTCGATAAACGCTCACAAGTTGGCGAAGAGCAACGGTTGGGGTACGATGGTGTCTCACCGATCGGGTGAGACCGAGGACACGTTTATCGCGGACTTGGTGGTCGGTCTGTCAACCGGACAAATAAAAACCGGAGCTCCTTGTCGTTCGGAGCGATTGGCCAAGTACAATCAAATTCTTCGTATCGAGGAGGAACTTGGTGCAGCTGCCAAATACGCCGGAGAGAAATTCCGTAACCCAACCGCCTAAGAAGCCGTTGCTTTTCCTTTTGAGAGTCGGAACGGTTGAAAAACAATTACACGGCTAGCGCGAAACCCAAAAAATCAACAATTGAAAAAAAAAACACAAACATAATGACGACGCCGTGTAATAATTACAAAGTATAGTAAACGACGGCGCGTTCGAAGTTGTAAAAAAAAATTACACACACACATCCTGTTACCGCATTGAGAAATCGGGACAAAGGCAAACGCCTTTGTCGTGACTGCCCTGAGCGCTGTAGTACGGACAATTTTTGACGTTCCTCGCGCACATTTTTACTCTTTGTTTTCTCCCTGAGCCGAATGACAGTTTAGTTTTTTCCTTTATATCCTGAGAATATCGTACAAAAGACCGAAAGAAATTTCACCAGTCGAAATCTCACGCGCGTCAAGTGCGAGCGAAGCGTGAGGTTTTTTTCCAGATTATAGTTGAAACGAATATAAAAATAATGTCGTTGATATGCATTGTTATCTAGATCGCTGTGGATTGCATTATCGAAAATTAATGAAACAATAAAAGAACGTACCTCGAAAAACATGAATTTTCTTTTCGTTCTCTGCCCCCCGAGCACGATTTTTATCTCTGCTCAATTTTTTTCAATCTTCACTCATTACAAGGACAAAGTTTTATGCATCTTGTTTACTTTAATTAGTAAAAAATATACAATCAATCACTTTAATACAACATTAATAAATAAGTCACTTAAACGACTCAACAGCCACGTAAACAAACAATAATCACATGTTTCTTTTTTCAAAATCATGTTCAGGTCACTTCGGTATATTTCTTGAAAGCTCCAACTAGTGAGATCATAACTATGCACTGTTTGCAGTCAAAGTTTCGTTCTCCTTGGACTCTTTCGTTCTCATCACCCACAGCACATTGCCCTCCTTGAATATAAATCATAAAATGTCAAAATTTTCAATTCAAAATTCATTTCGACTCCAGAATCTTTATTTCTATTTCTTACTTGGAAATAATCTTCGATCTCTTGCAACGTTCGATCTTTCGTTTCTGGTAGTGCGACGTAAATGAAAACTGCTTCTAATAAAGCTGATGCACCAAATATCGTGAAAATTCCAGTCATTCCTACGAGTTCGTTGATCTGTAACAGTTTTTCAATTTCTATACGAAAATTCCTTAATTAAGAAATTCCTTAATGAGGAGAAATTAAGAGATTTCGCCCACGCAAGAGGAGAGGAAAAATGTGGCCGGGAAATAATTTCTGTAGGAAATTCTGTGGCTATTTTTCTCGTACTCAGTCGGTACGACACTTTAGCTTGATGCATTTTGATCGAGGTATGCATCAGTCGGTATCGAGCATGCAGCCACGAGTGCGAGGGCGCTCGATGCAAGTTTGAACGCATTCTTGCCATTTTCTGCATGGGCCCAGATTTGATTTGGTCCGGTCGAGCGTTATGGAAAAATGTTGCTCGTAAAAAATCGAGAAGGATGCATTTGACTGACCAAGACTCTTGAGAATGCATTCTCGCGGCAAACAACTTTTCACCATGATTCAATGAATGAAAAAAAAAAAACGACTTACCATGGGAAAAGCTTTGGTAACGCCAAAGAGGGAGAGATTGAAGGCGAAAAAAGTGCATCCACCGCCAATGCCTCTCGCTCGTTGTGGCAAAAGTTCGCCCATCATTAAACCCGGCAGTGTCATCAAACCAACGGTGTTTGCACTCACGTACAGAAGAATACAAACGCCGATAACGTAACTCTGTGACCAAAAGCGAACAACAAATGGATTTAAATTCATTTTTAACTATGCAATTTCTTTTCCAAGATTTTGGGCAATTAATGGAAATGGGCTCGTCAAAACCAATGAAACTATAGAAAAAAAACTGAAATATTTAACATCCTGCAGATTTGGTATCGTACGAAAAACTGTTGCAAACAGGAAATTGGAAATGTTTTTCCTGAAATAGAAAAAGCTCTCCACGCTCGTCTCTGATAAAAAAAATTGGTTCGCCATGAGTCGAGGGGAACTCGCATATTTTGTAACACGATAAAGAAAATACCGTTTGTCGTTTATGTACTCACATCGATATAGGATTCATTGTCCTTCCTCGCGAGTGTGTATCCGGCCAATACGAGAGACGCGACTGCAGTTCCTGTTGCGGAAAGTATGCCCAGAGTACGTCGGCCCATTCTCAGCAAAAGGACGCAAGATATGATGCAAAAAACGAATCTGACGACTGCGGTTAGAACAGCAGCCAGGTAGTTGTCGATATTTCCACCGCCTGTCAATGTCGCAACCCAAAAAGTTTGTACGAACGATATTCGGTGAAAATCAGAGAGAATATCGTAACGATTATCCACACGTTTGTAAAACGTTCGTTTGCAGTGTCGATTTTTTTTAAATATAAACTCAAACTCGATGAATTTTACTCACCGATGTCTCTGACGAGATCAACACCGTAGAAAACAATGACGTACGTGCCACTCAATATTTGCAAAACATTGAAAATGTTTATAATGACGAGAGGCTTGAGTACGCCGGGTTGAACAACTTTGTCAAACGCCGAGGACAACGTGTGACAAAAACTCGTTGGTATAGACAAACGAGCCAGATCCTCTTTCGCTCGAACTTCCAAAATTGATATTTCGTTATCGACCTATGGCGAGGAGCAAGAATTAAACAAATCCTTGAGGCTTTTTCTCAAGTTTTTAATGATCGAGTTGTAAATTTAATGGAAAACTAGGGAAATAAAAAAAAAACTTTTCAGGGCCACACCGTCTCGTTTTAGGAGAATTTTGTCAAACATCTTTAAGCTGCGTTAACAATATTGAGTGAGCCAACAAAGTAGAGAGTAAAAATATGTTTGCAATCAGTTTTGTAACTTGGCGGGGACTGCGGACAGCGTGAGCTTTAAATTTTTTTTCCTCGTGAATATATGGATCTGATCGTATCTCTTCGTAGAGTCGTTGGGCTCGTACAAAAGAGGTAGGCGGGATCGCTGAACAATAGCTCTTTTTATCTCTGTTTCATTCTCGTTTTCACATCGCAAAGGGAAAAAAATCCGATAACGTGGTTCAAGGCAATCTTAAAAAATGCAATTCTCGATTCCACACGATTGCATCGTTCTGGACATTCAAGTTGGCACAGTTTGGATTGTAATCATGGCTATTACGTGGGAAAATGTGATTGACAAGTTGAAGGGATGGATTTCTCGGTTTATTCGCATTGATAATTCGTGGGAATGAAAAACAAATAAATTTTAACCCTTCGTGGTCACACTGGGTTGATTCTACCCAGGCCATTTTCGAACCCGTATTGTGACCAATCTAGCGGCCCGAAAATTCTCAAAAAATTACTCAACAACCCTTGGACATTCCAGTTTAGATACGAAAAACTTTCCCGAAAGAAATCCAAGACTAACATATTTTTTTAAATGCAAAATGAAGAAAAAAAACGGGATAAAAAAGTTTTTTCACTAAAATAATCGTCACTTTGTGGATTTTCAATATTTTTCCCTGAAATTTGGACCTGATATTCATCAGATCTGGTTCTTTTGAGAAAAAAATAGTAGGATAGCGCGCGTTTGAAAAAACATATCAATTCCGTTATTGGAAGTGGGTTGATTTCAAAGTGGATGTTAGAGTTTTAGCGTTATCGGCGGTAATACTTATCGCCGCCGACGCGCAATGGACACTGGAAACTTTCGTGAAATGCCGATTCCAACCCCATTAATCACCGGGACCTAGGAGATATTTACGTCACAAGTTGGTCACTGGGTGGATTCTACCCAAGTGACCAAGTAAGTAATTAGTGATTATTTACCTGCTTCGCATCACCGCCTCGCAACCACAGAAGAGCTTTCCTCGCGGAGGGAATTTTTTTCTGACGAACGAGCCAAGCAGGACTCTCGGAAACGAAGCAAAGAGCCACGAGGGCCAACCCCGGAAGAATCGTGCCACAAAAAGCGACCGTTTCCCAGCTCAAAGTTGCACCGAGAGCGTAAACCAAAAGGATACCACAGCTGTACGCTGCGAAGGATCCTCCGACGAGAAAGCCTCGAAGTCCAGGATCAGCCATTTCACCTACTAAGACCTGAGCATCGAGGGCAAAAAATTGAAATTTCTCGTGCATGAAAATCAAGAAAAATGATACAGAAAAGAGCGAAATGTGCGAAAGCCGAGAAAATATGAGAAAAATAAATTGTCTCATATATGCAATTACGAGAAAGCGTTTATTCGCGATTTATTTTACCTGCGCCGGGACTGCGGTCAACCCTACTGCGAACCCGGAAACGATTCTACCGACAAGAATCCAGGAGATATTTTTAGCGCATCCAATGACTATCCACCCGAGGGAAAGCGGTATAGCAGCCAGGATGAGACAACCGCGTCGTCCTATGGCATCTAAAAGCGGCCCGGACAAAAGTGATCCAATCGGTGAGGCCAAGCTATGAACAGAGGCTGTAAAAAAAAAAAAAAAAAAGTTTAACGAAATCGTTAAAGAATTCATTTGATCGAGTAAAGAAATTCCAAAGCCGCAGAAAAAAAAAATAACAATAAGTTCCATTTTACGAATCCACAATCGCAATGTCCTGTTTTTTTTCGATCGTAAGCAATTAAGAAAAAGACGCGAACCTTAATCAAGCTAATGTAGCAAAATACAAATTAAAAGAGAAAAAGTCGCATGGGGATTAAGGGAAAGCTCACCGTAATTGAACGTGACTTGGCTCAGAATTAACCGCGTAAAGGAAGACGAATCGTTCGTTCGTTACCAGAGTTTATCATCAATCGCAAAATGTGGCTTTGCCGACGATTTATCGTGGCTGAGACTCACAGCAAAAGCCAAAATTAAAAGAAATTGGTAAGACAACGAGGCTTCCATTGACCGTGTGGATAAAAAAAGGTTTACGATGCATTCTTGAAAGGTAATAAAATAATGAAAGCGTGCACGAAAGGGCCAATTAATCGAGGATATTGAGAGCACGTGGAAACATGTGACGAACGTTACATCGCAAGGGAAATAACGGTTTTCCGGTACCACGAGTAAACGAATAAAATATACTATCGCGAAGGGTATATATAGGTGAATAATCGTCCTGGTTGTCTGGTATATCTGGATATATGTCATGTACGTATTCTTGACACTTTGATCGTCGTTGGAGTGACCTACATGGGTGAAAATATAATTTGCTTATGCGACAGTGGCTAATCCTAAGACCTCGTTTATAATAACGTTGTATAAATCTGCCCATTCAGCAATTGAAAGAGAGGTGTCCTTAGGAGAAATCACGTTGAAAATCAACGTCCTCGCGTGAACCTCTACGCTGGAGTTTCATAAATATGACATTGAATAATGTTAACTCAATAGACGGATCCATTCGTTCGATGTCGACGTATACTGTCGATTAATCATTTAAATAGTCCGAATAGACATCAAGGTTCACGAGAACGTCGTAACTTGGAGGACAATCGTTAAGGAATTGTAAATTCGAGGTCTGTCGAATTTTTCCCAATTGACTATTTTCCTCACACTCTTTTTATCTCGTTCGACTTGATGAGATTCCAAGGATTCAGATTCCAGAGTTAGGTCTGCTGCATCATATTGAATTCAATCAGCAACTTTGTTTCCTCAATGCCTGCGGATTCGTCTCGTTTTCATAATTGACGTCAACTCCAAACTCATCAGCCAAACCTTATGATGATAATTACGTGGATGCTGCAGAATCTGCAAAGTGGACTTGGCGAATTTTTCGACTAATCACTCTTTGCAGAGTGGAAAGCGACCATGAGGTTTCATGGTTTTAGGGAATCTCTCATTCAGACCAAGAGAACTTTAGCCCAGATCTCACTCACTCTCCCGTTTCTTTATCCTCGTAAGATCCTCGTAAGGTCCTCGCGGATCCCTCTTGCAACTGCTGACTTTTATTTACTCTCGCTAGATCCTAGACAATCGCAGCTTTAGACGTGATAAAGATTTACAACTTTCTGAGTAAAGAACTAGAGATTACATCAGAGACGTGCACACACGTTGAAAAGATCGAAAATATCAGTAGAAATTCCATCTGGATTGAGACCCAAAAAAAAAATCTCAAGATGTCGACCTTGAGGAATTTCCATGAAAAAGGAGAAAGAAATGAAATCAAGCAAAATTTCGAGAGAATTGATCGGCCTGTATATATCGACAAGATTAAATCGGAATGCCATAAAGACTCAACCATTGTTAAATCTCTCTCAAACAATAGAAAAGATAGAGGGAGTATCGAAACTTTGCCATAACGTTTGCAATCATTCGATATTTGCAATATTGCTTTACGCAATTTCCATTGGCGTCAACAATGCACGTGCAGAGATAAATTTCATGCATACACATTCGGAAATTAATGTTTTGTATACACAATCGTTCAGACAACGTGACAAAGAGACAGAGACAGCTTGGAAAGATCGACTCGCGCTTCGGTGGTTTTTACGATGCGATAAACATGTTCCATTTTCGCTCCATGATTTATTCGGCGGTACAGTCTCTACGCTATTTTTGCAAGGGAAACATATAAAATTTCGTACGAATGGGATAGCGATGCAAAACGAGTTAAAAATTCCGAGATAAATGGTGTCGAACATTTTTCCATGATATTCAGTCTCAGCTATTTTAATTAATCATTATGGAATTTTTTTCCGAAACGATTTATCAGTTTTTTATAGACAATTTCGAAAGAATTCATTAATCAATAAATCAACTATATTATTCACATCCACAAAATTTGGTTTCGAATGATTTATGTAGAAACTTTGAATATTCGTCGCACTCGCACGAACCGAACGCTTTTTGTGATTTTTGAAAAATATTCTTCGATTTATGCGGATTTCTGCTAAAAGGATTTCTCCATTTCACATTTATCGATAGTCGCGGTAATAAATATCTGTCAAAAAATAGTTGAATGATTGATCGGTTCGATTTCTCGTTCGTGAACTGCGATGAATCAATAACAGTAAAAAAAAAACTTGCACGATGTCATGGTAAAAATGATTTTATTAATTATTCCACAGGCAGCGAAGAATTCGCGATAGGCGTTGAAGATTCGTTCGGTGTCAAAAGAGCTAAGAACCCAGACGTGAGTCAGCTGTAACGATTGAATGAAATAAAAAAATATCTAGGTCAGTTTCACGCGAGCGTTACGAGTTGTAGAGACGAATATTACGACTATGAGTATTTGTACGCATATATATACATAGAAAAGTATATGAAAGGACAACCAAGTATAAATTGTCCGAGTCATGCACAGAATGATCTCGTAGTAAATGTACGGAGGACACTATGAGCTTGGAAGGCCCTTGAACTTCGTTCTATTCTCAGAGGCCGTTTCCCCGTTCAACGGACCTTGACAATTCGCGAGTTTTGATGAGCAATATAATAGTCCGTATGCCCCTCGACGACACTTTATTCTATGCAATGCCCACACTCGCTCAGTTTGACATTCGTCTATGAGCCGTGAAAAGAGCTTGCGTTGCTCAACATTTCTCAATTAAAATCTAGAGATCAAAATTACAATTAAAATTTAAAAAAAACTGACTCACAATTTTCCGAACTAAATTTGAGAACATTTATTAGGAAGAAAGTGCGATTTGCAGAAATGAAAATTGCCAATAATTTCAATTCTTTTAAAATTCCTAAATTTGAAACGGAAATTTAACATTTTTCCGTGGATGAATCTCATTTTTACAAACCATTCCAGTTGATCTTCATCGAAATGTTTAGCTTCAATATATAGTCGAGGAAAACGAATATCCTGGTCGGTAGGAGAAAATTGAAAAGTGTACACCGTTGTGCCCACAAAGTTAATCTTATCAAGTTTGATTATCGTGGAGCGAAAAAAAATGCTGATAAGCAATCCTTCATTTTTATTGTAATTTTTTCCGTTCCATCTCAATGTGAAGCAGAATTGATAGAGGGAAGGATATAAAAGTGTCATTGCAAGGTTTATAAACAGTACTGACGCGAGAGTGTTGTGTGTTTCGTTATTGGGAATTGCAAAGCCGCCAAAATAACGAGAAATATAAAAGGGCTGCGTCTAGAAATACCACGTGCGATGTTAAAACCATCGGCTCCACCGATTGCATCGGTGGAGGATTCATTTTATCCAAGACCGCAAGTCCCACCGCCGGGGTCACCACGAAATCCTGTGCAATCACCCATCAATCCAAACTTCAACACCGGTGATCCGAATCCTTCAGCACCACCGGAACTTCGAATAGTTTACATTCCGAACACACAGACGAGGAATCCCGGGTCTAGTAATTTATCACTTTTTCTTGACGCTAATGAAAATTGTTGCTGCTTCGAAAAATTCTGATGGGACGAATAAAGAAGATACAGATTGTGATTGCAAAAAAAAGGGGAAAATTACCGAAAAGTCGTGACTAAACATTTCTCAAACAATTATTATCGATTTTTTCAGTTCGAGTGTCAGTAAATTCTTGCAGCATCGTTCAAGTGGAAACGGACGTGACTCATTGACATTAAGTCACAAATAATTGGTCCGATCAAATGAATGAGAAATGTTATCGGAAATCACTAAAAATTCAATTGATTTCTTGTCCTGTCGAGTTCGTTTGATTGTTCCATGAGAGTTATTCGATTCGATTTCTAAACGAATGAAATTTCGTCGTATCTGTGAAGTTCATATTGACAGAAGTTTATGACATTCCACAGGTTCTCATAAATCGAAACGGTTGCCATTAGTAATGTGAGTATCGACTTATCGAGTTCATTCAAGATTAAAAAAAAAAAACAGAAAAAAATTCAAATTTATTCGTCGCCCAAGTCCGGAGGTTGAATTTGCTCAATGAGAATCAGCGTAAAAAGAAAAAAAGCTTAAAAATTCGAGTGACACGCAAAGCATTTGTGAAATGTTCCGCTTCGACCACAGTTTGGGCATTCTTGACTTCATCATGGTTTCACGCTTTTAGTGCTTTATATTGATCGTGCGGTTTCCGTCGTTTTTAACAAACTTCGCAATCCACACATAGCATTTTGTTTGCGAGCCATCGATGTGTGCGTTATTCGGCGTCGAAGTTGCGCAAGCCCATGAGTATCAAAATCTACAATCCTTGCTGTACGCCAGCCAAAAAAAAACTGCTGGAATTTTAGAGTCTCAGAAATTGTGCCGGAAATATCAAATTTGTTGCATTTCGCGAAATGAATAATTTCCAGAAGAAATTACTGTTATTGTTGTTAAATGACAGCAAAAAATCGCAATCGGAAAATGTTCCGGAAAGGTTGGAACCGATTTGCTTCCATATTCGACTAAATGAAAAAAAAAACTGCTGGAATTTTAGAGTCTCAGAAATTGTGCCGGAACTATCAAATTTGTTGCATTTCGCGAAATGAATAATTTCCAGAAGAAATTACTGTTATTGTTGTTAAATGACAGCAAAAAATCGCAATCGGGAAATGTTCCGGAAAGGTTGGAACCGATTTGCTTCCATATTCGACTAAATGAAAAAAAAAACTGCTGGAATTTTAGAATCTCAGAAATTGTGCCGGAACTATCTGAAAAATATTTTGATGTCATTTTGACGAATTTGATGTCAAAAATTTTTTTTTTTACATCAAATTCGTGATCAGCGACCTCAAAAACCCCTATAGAGATGTATTTTTTATAGCAAAGACGCATTATAACAAGTTACGCGCCGTAATTTACCGGAAGTTGAAAATTCGAGTTTTTTTTCAAAAAATCGCCTCGCTCACCAGAATTGACCAACATTGAGTGCCAGTTGCCTGCATTCAAAAGAGGACGATTGCCGCTAAATATATACTATATATAGGCACCCCTCGGGAAAATGAAAACAACCCTAGAAATTAGAGAGTTGAATCTTGAAAATGACGCGTTTTTCACGATTTTTTCGCATTTAAACCTAAAATTCACATGTTTTTACTTGACCAAAAAATCTGAAAAAATTCAGGGGACTTCCACACGTCCAAAACAAATTTTTAATTGTGTTGAAACCATTTAAGAATAAATTAAACTGGTGGAAAAAAATAAAAATCACAAAAAATCATATTTTTCGCCATTACTGTGTTTTCGTTTGGGGATGTAATGTCGGTAAAAAGCTTATACTGCTTGTTTTTCGACCCTCTTCAAGATTTTCGGAACGATTTTACCAGATTCGGTGGGGGCCGCCAGACCCCCCTTAACCCGCTACCCCCTTACTGTTATTGTTGTTAAATGACAGCAAAAAATCGCAATCGGGAAATGTTCCGGAAAGGTTGGAACCGATTTGCTTTCATATCCGACAAAATGAATCTCGTTAAAAATGGCAATTAACATAATTATATAAAACGGAAGGCCCTCTCATTTGGCACACGAAATGTCCTGTGGGTCCCTATATTTATATATGAATTCCTGTGCAAATCGTCGGGGCATCGGAACCAGTTTCCACACGACTGCGATGTACATATCAGAATGAAGAGGATATACGAGGGAAAAGGGTCGAAGTAGAGTGGGTGATCGGAACTGCGGTTTCGAGTTCGAACCCACGAATTTCGCACAACTATAACGAAGTTTCCGTTAACTTTACCTCCCCTGTTCCATTTATGTATGCGCATGTACTCAATCGGAAGAGATATCTTCTGACTCTTTTGTCGTGTACGTAAAATCAACGGAAGCCCAACAAGTTCGATAGAATTTGGATGCAGTAAAGACTGATTGTGGTTATCAGCTGATGAAGCTTTTCGTGCAATTTTCACGTGAAAGTAAATCCGCCTCATTTCATTACAAACAAAAAAAAAATGATGCTTAAGTTTTCAACGTTAGAATGCAACAAAATTCCGTTACGTTTTGAGCAGATCTCAAGATTTTCATTCAATATTTGTTCAGGACAATAAAACGATCTTTTTTCCGGATTCAAACCCAAAGTCAGTCGGAAAATTATCATGGTCTTTGGAATTGAACAAAAAATGAATAGAAAAATCACATTTTTCTCACTGGGGTCATAAAAACCAGATGAAGATTGAAAAAATTGTCAAACTCACCAATCCACGATCCCATCTCTCGATTGATGCGAAGTGTGCCATTTTTTTCGGCGAGTTGTGGTAACAATACAGCACTGTAGCCAATCGGCATACCGCCTCCTGCTGTCAGTGTCAAAACAGCCCCGGCCACCATACACTAAAGTTCGGAGCGAAAAACAAAAAGAAAATGAATGAAACAAAAAATGGATAATGAAGAGATTGAAAAATCGAGACGTTGAGGGATGTTATGAGAAAAACGTTGAACTTGAGGTCAGAGGGTATGTGGTTTAAAAGTCGAGTTAAGGAAATGGAAAAAAGCGCAATTCGCATGGTTTAAAAGGCAATCTAATGTGGGTCATGCCCCTTTTCCCTTGCGAGTTGATATATTCGTGTCTCGTGGTATAAAAAATTTGGGTTGAAGCACTTTACCCCGTGGATAAATGACCTCTCCGTTGCGACCCTCGTTTCATATCTTCTCATAATCATATGTATATATTCGCCCATTAATATAAACGTGGATTTTCCTGCTCCGCGAATTTCTTTTTGTTCTTGTTTTTTCTCGCCATCGCAGACGAAAAAACATTGAAAACATGGAAGCACTAAAAATAATGGACACTCTCGAGGCACAACAACGAATAATATACAGGCAGCAAGCCGGTCGAGTGTTGGT
Source organism: Diadegma fenestrale (assembly GCA_037043255.1). Classification (NCBI taxonomy): domain Eukaryota; kingdom Metazoa; phylum Arthropoda; class Insecta; order Hymenoptera; family Ichneumonidae; genus Diadegma; species Diadegma fenestrale. Next base: position 14,524,822 of record CM073310.1, on the reverse strand, counting down.
CTGGTTGATAATATGGATTGTGAGAAGGATAAAAAAAGTCTGGAGGAGTGGTGCGAAAAAAAAACGAACGTCTCAAGTAGACAGTCATGGAAATAAAGTAAAATACGATGTCGAGCGCGAACTAGTTGGTTTCTGCTCGTTCCCACGAGAACAGTTTTTAAGATGTATCTTTATCGTTCCATGCATAGCTGGCCATGAAATTGGTACGTTTTTTTTTCTTTAATGAGGATGATTAAAAGGGACGGAGCACACTGGAGTATTTTAATACTGAATTGATTCTCCATGGGACGATTACGAGCTTCTTTGAATGCACTGGAAATAAAATTTTGTTGAAAAAGATCGATATTTTGTTGGATACTTTCAACTAAACGTTTTTTCGAAAAATCACGTAAATTTTGTCATTCCAGCAAAAAACATTCTGGGAAATCATTTCGGAAAGTAAATTTTTGTCATTCCAATCGTAAATTTTGCTGACAGTTCCGTTAGAATGAAAAATATTGTCGAAATAACGAAAATTTTGAAATCATCCCAAAATATTTAGTTGGCTGTATTCAACAAAATATCGACGTTTTTTGACAAAATTGAATTTTCAGCGTGGTTACAAAATTATGGTGTTTAATGTAAATGAAATCGAGCATGGAAAACGAGTAGGAATGAAGAATAAAACGTTTTTCTCAGGTGCATGTTTAATAACATTTTGATCTGACCTGTGCGATTACACCTTTGAAGTTGGATGCGTACTGGGTCGAGATAACCGAATCGTTCCTTCCAATGATCTGATCTTTCGTCCTAACCCCATATTTTTTATTATTATTACATTTATCATGATTCTTGTTATTGTTATTTTCCTCGATATAAGCCAATGCCGCATTCATTTGTTCCTTCTTAACAATAGTAGGGGAGTATCCAAGCATAGCCTCCGTTTCTTCACTGAAAGTGATGGAAGAATTTCATGAGATATCAATTATTGGATTATATTCCATTTGGGGGTGATTTGTCGGCTGGTATTTCCGTAGGAGGAAAGGAATTAACTTACCACGATCCCGGCGCCATTGCTTTTCGTTTATCTTCGCACTACCCCGACGATCAATCGCTCGTAACCAATGATAATTGATTTTTCGGCAAAGTCAATAATTAAACGATTCAGACGTCGGGGAAATGATTTTCCGAAATTGCACTGGCACCCAGTCTATTCTCAGTGAAAATATAAATTAGTCTGATTGCATTAAATTGTTTTCATTTCATTTTTCATGTTACACTCTTCATTATTGACTTTTTTTACATTCTTATTGAATATAGTTTTGAGAAAATATTTTTTTCTGTCAAATGTTGTTTACTCTTTATCTTGGAACACAATTAAACTCAAGAATAATGCGAATTCGATGAACTTGTAATTGAGAATTGCTCGAGTGCCACGATCGTCCAGTGTATGAACTGCGAGAAACGCTTTCGATCTGGTGCTTTTATAAGCTGCCACGAGTTTGTGATTGGGGCATGTGGAAACAGGGCCTGGCAGAAAATGGCGTGCATTGGCTATGTAACCACGTACAATAAATGTATATACGTATATATTTATTGGTGTAATTTGCCCAAGCTGTAACGCGACGTCCGCGGTTAAATTATATTCACCAGTAGTGCGAGATCATGCACGCGCAGAAAATCGGCCTTCACCCTTTATGCCAGGGACCACTCTCTAAGCTTCGTACTGTACGTACTACAAGTCGGAGACCCTGAAATCGGATGACTCTGAGAGTAGTCCTCACCTTCATTTACGCATGTCCCACTACGCCGAACATGATCTTCCTATTCCTCGTTCTGCCAAATATACACATTCATGGGATTTTCACATATTTTCACTTCCCGAATCAGACTCAATTGTAACGAAGAGGCTTCACTTCCCGAATCACACTTAATTGTAACGAAGAGGCTTAATTGTAACGTTAGAGGCTAACGAATACACGAATCATCAATTCCTAACTGATTATTTCATTCACAACATCTTGACCGTTTTACGAAGAGCATATTACATTAAAAATTACTATGTTATTATAGTTTCCTGGCACCATGTCGTCCCTCTGAGAAATTTCAGCAAAAACATAGTAAATTTTAATCTGAAAAAGGGCACTGAAAATTCAATTTTGACAAAAAACGTCGATATTTTGTTGAATACAGCGAACTAAATATTTTGGGATAATTTCGAAATTTTCGTTATTTCGACAATATTTTTCATTTGTAACGGAACTGCCAGCTAAATTTACGATTGGAATGACCAAAATTTACTTTCCGAAAAGATTTTCCAAAATGTTTTTTGCTAAAATGACCAAATTTTCGTGATTTTTCGAAAAAAACGTTTAGTTTAACGTATCGAACAAAATATCGATCTTTTTCAACAAAATTTTCTTTTCAGTGGGCGAAAAATGTCATAATTTCCGCGATTTCGATAAAAAAAGAATGAAAAATTGCTGTCTTTGGTAAAATTTCTCATAGGGAATTATAATAACATAGAAAATTTCGATGTAATAGTTTCTCCGTTTTGAAGCATATTCATTTTTCCTTCCATATGCGATATCCATGGAACTTTCCATGTTTGGGTTTAAAGGATTGTGGATTACGAATGTGAAATTCGAATTCGAGAAGACGCGAAAATTGCCGCGAAATTAGTTCAGCTCTTGCAAGCAAATGGAAGCATTTTTTTCAAATTATTCGCCGTGTGTGATTCCGAAAAAAAATCTTCATCCTGATCCCTTATCTTTATGGGTTTGTATGATCCAAATTTCCCCATGGAAAGGATCGAATTAGGATCATATTAAAATGAGAGGAAACGAAGTCGATATGACGCAAGCTTTAGTTGATTGATTTACGAATCGTGAAAGGAAATTTTTTGAAAAATAAAATTATAACTTTAATGCGTACGTAATGACGTATACGTTCCTGAATTTCTTTTTAATTTGGTCCTCAGCTGGCAGTAAACGATATTCCCAGTTAGTTCATTGTTGCGAAATTCTCAAGGTTCGAGATGTTCGCTTTGGCTAGTGTCTTCCGAAAGCGAACCCTTGGGAGAGTTATATTTAAATGAGGACAGTGAACAGGTATTGAGATGAGAATAGAGGGAATTCTTAGTTAAACGTACCGCATTATGCAGATTGTTTCGTTCAACGGGCGAAGCTTTCGAGGCTTTGACAAGAAATTTTCTTCTCTGATGGCTTCACCCAGCCGCACATTTGATCGCTAATTTACATTGAAAAATCTTTTTTTTTATACGTGCCCACATTGGAGCATGAGGATAACAGAAAAATTGGACAAAAACGAATAAATATGGTAACGCGTTACCTTCCATTTTTTACCGTGTAGAATTTACACAAGTGAATCCTCGGTTCGAGGCCACAAAGCTTCATCGATTCATTCCAGTAAATTTTTCAAGTTACTCATCGGTATGAAGCGTTAAATTCAACCGGATAATAAATTCGACGAAAATGTCGAATTACCGCACAAGATTTTTGTTCCTAAACGATTCAGCAGAGAGCTTAAAAAAAAAATCGAATTCCAGGACCATAAAAATCTTCGTTCCGAACAATTTGTGCATCATTTTGTTTCGATCACGATTATTCAGTCAGTTTTGACGAGCTGGTATTGAGATGGGCGTGCAAATTGGCAGAGAAAACGAAGCGAAAAGGTTCCAGGATATGGAAAAGGTGAACTGAAGGGAAATCCTGCACTGAAAAGAAAATTTTGTTGAAAACGATGGATATTTTGTTGGATACGTTCAACTAAACGTTTTTTCGAAAAATCACGAAGATTTTGTCATTCCAGCAAGAAACATTCTGGAAAATCGTTTTCGGAAAGTAAATTTTTGTCATTCCAATCGTAAATTTTGCTGACAGTTCCGTTACAATGAAAAATATTGTGGAAATAACGAAAATTTTGGAATCATCCGAAAATATTTAGTTGGCCGTATTCAACAAAATATCGACGTTTTTTGGCAAAATTGAATTTTCAGTGTGTATACAGAACAAAGTCTGAATTCGAAATGAAATAGAATGATGCAAGATGCAATTTGATGAATTTCTGCAAGGTCTAATATTTTGAAACATCTATATGCACATATTTCATGGGTATACACAGGAATTTCAATCTAAAGTGAATCGTCTGCGATAGAAATCAACAGGCAAGGTAATGCCGGCTCCGTCTGATGAGATCTGCTGTCACGTTTGTCATACGTCATATATACTCGTCTCGTCTCTCCATTGGGCACAGATAACCTTGACCTGTTATCCCTTTGTGAATCACAGACAAGGCCGACACTTCAACTTGACCGATTGTGTAGCATTGTAAACGACTACCCTATTATGGCCATTATGTATGTATTGTTTTACTATCATCGAACGTATGGAACGTTCGAGCGATGAATATGAAATGTCGCTCCGTCATTGCACGTATCAACAAAATTATCTTCCTCGCTTCTCGGATGACTGAAGATGTACATAAAGTTTGTGAGACCATCAACACAAACTTGGATAAACAGGTTTATGTTTATCTTTACAAATAATCGAGAATTAACAGAATCGTGACATCGACGTTAAAAATGACATGTTGAAACTTTGCAGAGGCAAAGCTGATTCGTTTATTGAATACACAAACTCTTTTTATTTCTACCTTAAAAACGACTTTGTTGCTTGGGCAAACTTGTTCAATGCATTTCAATGCCAACATGGAGATATTATTGAAGTCCTTAAGAACAATTTCACACTCAAATGACAACGGATCTTTTGCCTTCCCTTCAAGTGTCTTATTGTTAATTCCTCTGGATCGTATTGTCTTTCATATTTATATATATATCGTATGGGTTAACTGGTCCAAGGCCATGTACAAGTGTCGTGCATCACATCCCAACGAGGAGCATATTATATAAATTTCTTTCACCGCTTTGCATTATGATTCCGCATTGTAAACGTTTGCTCCACTCGACCGATTGTCAAACAATAAATTTCGGTATAAATATGAAAAAAAAAAACAATTTTTCCATGTTTAAATCCACAAAATAGTAATTTGCAATAAAATTTTTATTTTCCCTTTGTTTTCAGTGGCTTTGTCGTTGCTGCGATTCTGGTCATAGCATTTTACGCAGTTTTGAGGTACTTTCTTGTATCGATGGGGTGATAAAAACAACGTTGGAAAACTCTCGTTTACCAAGCCACATGAAACTCGGCGCACGAACTCGCAGATGTAAAGTTTCAGCCTCTTCATAAAAGTCTTGGATCGTGTTTCTCAAGAAAATGTCGGTTACTTTGATGCTTGAAAGAATGAAATAAAAACGCAAATACTTGGATGTAAAAGTGAAATTTTGTCGACATTTTTCTCTTTAGGTCAGTCGAGTTCGAAATTACTGTGCCTGCTGCCTTACCCTCGGATTAACAATGAACATGGCTGGTCGACGCTGCTTCTAATACAGCAGAGAACTTCATCCCGCATTCCCTTTGTCTCTTGCACTAATTCTCTATGGCAGATTGCCAATGATCGGTTATCTCTGGATATATATGTATAAGCTTGTATATTGCGTTCTTGTATAGCAACAAGCGAAGCACAAAACGTCGACGCAGAGATGTATGTAAAATATCGAATAAAATATTAGAAAATCCACATTTTTAAAAACTTGCACACATCGAGAATATCACGCGGTTCGTGACGTCGCTGCGGAGTCTTCATTTCGAAATGATGGGATAGTAAAAAAGGAGAATGCGTAATTATTACGTTCCTTTAATTCGCACGGGGAGATTAAAATTCTCCATTCTCGTCATCCAGTGTAACGTTCTCCCAACCTTTATATTTTCATTCCCGTGGATGCAGCATGCGAATAAAAGGACACGTGGTTACTCATAAGCTCGTTCTCTTTCATGCACACACACGAACAAAGCCGCAAATACTTTTTGTAGTAATTAATTATACGGTTGCGCCGACAATGATAGTATAAAGTCGTTTTTCTGCTGCTTTTAACGTTTCGTGTTCATTAAAGGACGAGCGAAAATTGTTTTCTCTGTTCTGCAAAATATTTGCAAACGTAAAACAACTTTTGCATTAATTTAACGAGTTTTTCCTCAAATTTATTTCGCGTTCATAAAATGACGAACGGAAACTCATTCGTGGTTTGAACTTCCATAATCGATGGCTCCGCAGATATCAGTAAAACGATCGAAAAACCGATGGCTTTCATACCAGGCGGAAACCGAGTGCGAATGATCCTAATAATTTCGGGTTTTATGATGCTGAAGTTTGCAACGTCGGAATGTATCGAAAAATATTTAATTTTATTGAAGTTTCGTTCAATTTTCAATGTCATCCAAATTCTTCGAGCCGATATGCTTTTCGAATGGCAAAAATGGATCATTTTATCATCGTAATTACATTCTGCATTTGAATAATTTTTTTTGTCAAAGATAAAAATGAATTTCGTTGCATTCCGACGATGCAAACGTCGGAAATAATTTTGGATAATTTCAAAATCTTCGTAATTTTAACAATAATTTTCCTAACGGAACTGTCAGCAAAATTTACGATTGGAGTGACAAAATTTAGTTTCCGAACAGACTTTCAAGAATATTTCTTGCTGCAATGACAAAATTTTTGTGATTTTCCAAGAAAATGTTTAGTCGAACGTATCCAACGAAATATTGATCTTTTCCAACAAAATTTTCTATTCAGTTCGTAAAGTTGGTCAGACCGCAGGATTAGTAGGCCAAGTTTTTGGTTGGTTTGGAATGGTCGGTCATTTAACGACCCCATGGCTGATCTTGGTCCATATGCAGGATATAAATATTCGTTTACACATCACATAACATTTCTGGAGGCCAATGTTGATAATAATAACGACGAAGAACTAAGATGAAGATTGAAGGAAAAATGCAGAGCATTTTCGTAAATATATAGGGATGAAAACGTCGCATCCATTCTGACCGTAACACTTTTGTACATAAGTGTTCCGTTCGGAATGGACAAGTGGAATGGGAAAATGGATATGGTTACACAGCAGATATATGTATATAACGAAGGTTGCATAGCGTTTCAACCCTTTTACGCCACACTGTCAGTTCCCAGAGAAAAGCATCAGCAAAAGTCTACCGAGTACCTCAGCTAGTAGGATAACGGCCAAAGAGATATAAGGAAGAAACGTTTAAGGAGCAAAACCGGATATTCCTTCTGTTCCGCTTGCCCCTTATTTCCGGCTTGGTTGCGAGCGATGTCGCGCAGCAAGAGAACAAGAGCATCGAGACCATTCTCAAAGATTGATGGAAATGTTGAACCAGTTTCGTTCTGCAAGCACGGACAATGTTGGAAATTCGACTCGAAGAGCGTTGATGGACGAATTTTGAGATTTTCCCGAGGATTTCTGTAAAACGGACGACGAGACGTTCCTAAAAAAATTTCTAAGGCCGTAACCCTGAAATGTTTCTCTCGCAACGACCGTTCCAAGCCCAAAAGTTGGGGGAACAATGAGTCTATCCGAAAATTGTTCTACTTTGGATGAAATAACTCGCCCAAATACTGTCTGTCCCTCTGGCTATTTTAAGAAAAGTCATCTTGAAACTCGAGAGACTGGTGAAATTTTCGTTTTACGGTAGAAAAGAGACGAGTCGACGGGGCCCTTATCGAAGGCGGTCTAGCACTCGTTGAAATGGCAGGGCGAGGAGAATGATAGAGTAAGAAAAAAACGTTGAAAAAAGTGTACGCAAGAATCGCTTATATATATGAAGTAAATAAGGTGGAGGGAAACTCCGATCCAAAACTTTTCATCATATCCTTTTTTTTCGTCACTCATACGTAGATTTTTTTTCCTCATACTCTCCACACGTTCTTCGAGAGTCTTTTTTCATGAGGAGTAATAAAATTTCATTGTAAAACGAGATATGGATAAAAAAATGTTCGTGAGAGCGAGGACGCTCGCGAAAGTACGTAATCGATCGCTTTATTCTGAGGAAAACTTCGATACACAAACCTATAAGTTCGTATATAGATTTATAGAAGAAAAAAACGTATACGAGTGTGTGCGCTAAGTTTATAGATACACGAAATCTATAAAGTACGTTAGTCCGAAGTACGTATTCCTGCACTGTGAATTATTCAGTGATATCGATGGATTAAGCTCATGAAAAAATTGATGTCACGTATCCCACGAAATTCAAGGAGCCATCTCCGAAGCACTTTCAATCGCTGCGCATTTTTCATTATTTCATTACTCGCCATAATGTAGCAATTCCCGGAGTAATTGACCTCTTGATTTTTTTTCCCCAAGACCAAGTTATTCGTGATGAAATCGCGTGTCATTTCGATCCAACTATCCGTGCTTTTTCGCGCCTCAAAATAGTCACGCAACGACGAAAGATTCCCCGCGATGATTAAAACTCATTTTGCAATGGAAAAAAATGCTCAGACCTCCCGATAAGTATAATTATCAGTTAACTTTTCATGAATCGTTTGCAAATTGGTTCACCATTTTTTTTCGTGTTCTTTTGTATTCTCGAAGAAAAAAAAGCTCCTGGAATCATATAATCCTCTCAGTAAATTGCTCCAAGCCGTTGTCATCTATTTATAATGAATCCAACAAAAGATTTTAACGTTCGAGGGATTTCTTGCATTGTTGTCGAATTCGCTATATCGTTGCATTGAAAATATAGCGCAACGTGAATTTTATTTATCGACTAATATCTTGCAAGTGACGTGATTACTTCGGGCAAATCAATCAAATTCAATGATTGTATTTTCGCTCCAATTAACGCAATGGACCTTCAATTACGTAATTTTCATTTGCAAAGAATTCGAGGATAATGCCCCATGGTAGACGAAGGTTTGAGATTTTGGTCACAAAGATGTGAAATATTGTTTCTTCGCATTAAAATGTCCATGTGGAAATAACATGCGTATTGTTATGGAAAATGAATATCTGTCTGTTACACGTTCACGAATTGTTCTCGACGAAACTTTATCACAATGGGATATTTCAGCGCCAGGCTCGTTCACGGTGGATCGAAGAAGCCACGTACACCTGAACCTCCTCGTGGCTTAGCCTCACGAATCTACAGGATTATCCAGAATTTATGATTCGTCGAAACTGGAGTGTCTTTTTTTTATTCAGAAGATCAACTTATTTTTCTTCCATACTGTTCTAAGTTGTGTGACCTGAAAATTGGAGTTTAGAATTAAGTAAATCGATCGTAGTCTCGAGAAAAAAACTGAACCCACGGAAAAGCTGAATAACGAAAAACCCTACGACACTTTTTTACTCTTTTCATTTCACTCGAAATGTTAACGTACAAATTCTTGTCATGTGTGTTTGGAAATTCCTGAGAAGCATTAGTGGCTCGTGGACAAGCCTGTATAAGCTGCGACGCGAGTTCATAATGCAATTAACTACTTGGATATGAATTAGACGGAGCAGCGGAGAGACGAAAGATAATTGAATCAGGATCTAAGCGTCTTAGAATCGGTAAAGATACGAGCGCAGCAGTGATGAACGAACGAACAATTTATTACAAACATTTTCAATGCCATACATTTTCTCATCATTAAAATTAAAACAACCAAAAAATTAAACACGTTGAGACCTTGAAAATATTTCCGAAAGTCTTTAAAAGTTCGTATAAAATTTATATTAATGGAGCAAATACAATTTTAAAGCAATTTTTCTCTTGCGAAATATTTGGCCTCCGAAAATCTCGACAACAACTTTCGATTTCATGAGACGGGGATCGATCCAGTGGTCACCAAACTCATTAAATTTTTCTCGAGACAAAAATGTCCAAATTGGGAAACCAAAATACAAAATTCGATCAAAGAGAATTCTTTTAGCGTGACAAAGACTTAATGGCAGTTTTAATATCGCCGAGACCTGGAATTTTAATGTTTCACGTATGACAAAGAAGGAGAGTACTTTTTAATCCGGAGAATCGGAGTAATGACGAATCGCCTGGACCTACAACTCCCGGCGAGTGTCTATAGAGAACGTCTCTTTCTGCTGACATGACAAATCCCAAACTACGAAGCTTTCCTCACGTCGCTATATATCTATGAATGAGTGTTATCAATCTAGCATTCAAGGTGCTGCACAAGTTTACTAAGGACAGTTTGGAATGAACATCTGAGGAACACGCATTGATAAAGTTCTGCAGTGAATATCAGCACCAATTAAAGTTCCTTCCAACGGCGTTGAGATTTAGACATTAGGTAAAGTTGTTGGACTGTGAAATCAAAGCCATCAGACGTGGCGGAGCAGTTGGAAGATTAGAAAAAGGTTGTTAACAACTAAATGCAGAATTCTAACTATTTTCATCAAATTTCCAGAAGTTGTTCACATAATTACGAAATTACGTTTGTAATCGTGGATGTAAAATTACGTAAGCGGTATTTTTGTTGATTGTTATCGACTTGAGACAAACAAACACTGTAAACTGCAATATTGTACACGATTGATGAAAAAAATTGAAATCACATTAATCCGGCAGTGCATGGCACATGAAAGGCTAAAATATGTCAACGTTGATACACGCAGATGCAGATTGATCGATTGTGAGGAAAATCCAAACTTTTTGAAAGATCCTTGCGCTACAGTGTAGCCGGATTTGGGTGGAAACACTGCCAACGAAGAAACTGTCGGTTATTCCAATAGAATTATCCGGGAGTTCAATTAATCTCGACTAACTGTTGATCCTGACGAGCTGGTATAGCTGCAGGCTTTATAAATGGCTTTATTCGCAATTTTCCTCGGAATAAATTGAGAAATGACGTTTTCGTTCGTTTCAGTTGATGGATATGGATCAATTTTGACGGAGAAGTTAACTCCCTTTCATGCAATTTCAACATTCGAGATTTTTCATCGACAGCGACCGTCCCTATTGTTTTTTCCTTTTTTATTTTCCGACTAACGAGCAGAAGACGAAAAAAATTACAAAGTTCGATCGGTCGCTTGTAGTTTTTGTATTCTTGGCCCCGTTCACGTGAAATTGTCTACGAAAATCTCTCCTCGTATCACTTTCTCTCGACCTATCTTCCCGCAGTCGCTGTACGAAGGTGGAGTGTATTGTATTGCGAAATACAAAGCAAGGATTGTCGGGGCTCAGTTTAATCCGAGCCGACGTTCTCCGAAATTGCGAACCTGGAGGGTATTATTATTATATTGTAAGCCACGGCGACTACCAATTTGTCAGGATTTATACACCTACGATTCTCTAACATTTATCGCGCTATACATGAAAATAGATATGTGGATGGATCAGCATAATCGAACAGAGTGCCTCACATGTTTTTATCGGTATTTCGCGAATGGATAAAGAAAATCTTTAATTGAGGAATCAACCGCAGTTTCTTCCTCCGTTCCGATCCAATTTCATGATTTTTTCGAAAAAAAACTCATCTACTGTTTTTTGTACAATTTTATCCTTTTCAGAGCGTCATTATGTTTCCGGAAGAGTTGACGTCATGGCGCAATAACTAATGGAAAAGATTAACCGCATTTTTATTGTGACGTTTGATTAATTACGCAAGAATTGTCCAAACGAGCAATTAATCGTTTTGCGAGTGTCATAATGACGTTCAATCAGCTAGGGGACTGATATTTCCTCGGCTATATGTTCGTGTCAGAGTCGCCCTTCGTCATAATTAACGAAATGGTCGTGCAACACTCGTCGTTAATGAGCGATTAACTCCGAGTAGCGCACTATCCGCGTATCTGTGAAAAAACGTTCGTCACCACGTGCCATCTGTCAATTTAAAAGCCAGCCAAAAAAAGACAGTAATGAAAGTAAAATATTTTTCATCAGGAAAATGCTGAACCTTCAATCTGAAAGGTTCACGAAAAATGTTGAACCTTCGAGCTCGGAAGAAAACTTTAAAAAGCATTCCAATCTCCTCCCCTAAAAAGAGGCTTGAAAAAATTTATCAAATTCCGATCCTCGCACGGGAAACATCGTACGGAAAAAACTGAGGGCTCGTTCATTTCAAATATGCGAATTCTCCTCGGAGTTCGAATTTACAATTAAAGATTCTAAACACTGCGTTTGCACTGAAAATAAAATTTTGTCAAAAAACGTCGATATTTTGTTGAATACAGCGAACTAAATATTTTGGGATATTTTCAAAATTTTCGTTATTCCGACAATATTTTTCATTTGTAACGGAACTGTCAGCAAAATTTATGATTGGAATAACAAAAATTTACTTTCCGAAAAGATTTTCGCGAATGTTTTTTGCTGAAATGACAAAATTCTCGTCATTTTTCGAAAAAACGTTTATAGTTGAACGTATCCAACAAAATATCCATCTTTTTCAACAAAATTTTCTTTTCAGTGCGTGAACGTTAATTCACGGTTCGCATATTTTATGGTTAATCCGATAAATTTGTATGAAATTCTATGAGAATATTAACCATAGAGAACGGAAACCTCGTCGAATCTCCAGGTCCATTTCGAGTGTCTCTAATCTTCGGGAATCCAATGAAACTATCGTTATCAGAGACCTGAATCACGAGCATTTCCGTCAAACACATGTATATATTTCTCCCTATTGTTACGCACGGTATAATGTAATATACAGATAGACACTTCGTACTATATATGAGAACTCAATTTTGCATAACTCTCACTCGATATTCATCCACGCTCCTCAACGTATTCACCAATCCCATATCCCAAATAATGGTTTTCATCAATTAATACGTCAACGCAGCTCTGCACCGGTGAATCCGTATATTTGGTGCGCGCAGTTTGGCGGTTCTGCCTGAATTAATCTCGATAACACGAAAAACTTGTTCCAATCGCGCTTCGCAATCGACGGGAAAATTGAGGTTTTTTTTTTTATTTCGAGAGCATTGCTTGATCAAATGCGACGAGTTTTAGTCTGCCTGGCTTTACTGAACCTTTCAATCGAGCTGCGTTGGGAAAAGCCAGTACTTGGAGGTTTAATGAGGTTTAATAGTTGGGCTGGCTCGCAAAATTCCAAAGAGGTGGGTGCAGAGATATTAAAAAATGGACGAATGGGCAGGCGTCTGAGAACGAGGGGCTGTTCATTTTTGAAGTCACTGTGTCACTGGTGGATGAAATCATGCTGGAAATCATTTGAAATCGGCTGAAGTCGAGTGAAATCAAATAAATGTGATTTCGTTGATTCACATGATTTCGGAAGAAATCATGTTAAGTCATATGCAATCACAACATAAGCAAATGGATGGCAAACGGGATCATTCAGTCGCTTTTGAGGGGAAAACACCAAAAACTATTAATGAAGAGGAGACGTACGCGAGAGATGTTTGAAAGGAAATATTGGATCAGAACGAAGTCTTGTAGCTTTGTTACGGTCCTTATCACAAAAAACCGGAAAAATTTCAATTTAGTATTGGGGTGCGCGCGATGATATTGAAATTGCTCTTGAAATCACGTTGAAATCAAGGTGTCATACATAAAATCGTGAAATCACTAAAATATTCTCATGAAATCACTTGGAATTAATGATTTCAAGAAATTATCAAAAATTGTCTTGAAATCATGTGAAATCAGCAATCACTGTGTCACAATTTTGGTAGTGAATGGCCCCTCGTCTAGGAAAGTCAAGTTTCTTTCAGAAAAATTGACCATTTGCCCGTTGCAATAACGAGTACTTTGAAAAGCAATTTTGTAACAAATTTCGGACTATTTGCCGTACATTTCGAGGGTGTTTAGAAGAAAACTGAAGCGGTAAGTAAAAATGATTTTTTTCTAACATCATAAATTCATATTTTGGTGGAGAGAATAAAGATTAGCGCGGCATTGCGTTATCATAAAAAATAGGGTGCACCCTGTGGAGATAACTGTCGTGAAAGATTTTTAGGATGAGGGGACGTTACATTTATGGTTTCCATAAGCCGCAAAGACAGATACTTGTCACGTGCTTAGTTCGTAATGTCACGTTTGTCTGAAATCTAGGAATCGCATGAACAGGTTTGCCAAAAGGGATGCCATAGATTTACCATCAATTTCTGTTCGTTTTTTCGAGAGTAGAAAATATTTCGTTTGCGTAACGTTATGAAAAATTCAGAAACCATAAATGTAGATTACCGAGTTTGATCATTTGAGGCGAAGTGAAGCCGGAATAATCCGTTCTCGAAGAGTCCCCAAGAAAAATGAATCCAATGGGAAAACTGTGAGTGTTTCTTTACGAAAAAATCCGACGAGAACGATGGCAGAGACGAAGGTCAACATCCATCAGATTCAGCACGTAAAAACCATACGCCACAACTAAATGGACAGCAGTTCTTGTCATTGGGTTCGAGCTTTCGCTTTTTTTCGCTATTGACCCGTTTCAAGTGCTCGATTTAACTTTGCCAGTATATGCTAATTTATTGCACAAAAGAATGTCTTTTTACGTCGTAACTCTATGTACTCTCGAAAGCGTTGAATAAAAAATGCTAGCACTGTCTGCACCGTCGAGTTTTATCTCCAACTCCGCATGCAGACTTGGCCGTTTTTTTTTTTTGTATTTTTTATCGTAGGCAGAATAGAGTAGCATGCATGAAGGCGGAAATGGGCGGAGTTTTCGTTGCATTTGGACGGAGAGGATTTGAAAAAATAATTCTCGTTGAATTGAACTAAAAAAATGTCTGAAAATAGAATTGAATTTTTGCTCTTGATAAAAAAAGATTTCAAACTAAATGTGGGGAAGGGAATTGTCAGAATTTTCTAGAAGTTGTAGAATTTACGAGCATTGTGCTACGTCCCAAGTAATTTTATTAGGGAATGAAGCCATGAATTGTCGAGAGATTTAGCCAGGAAGTACGGGCCAGTGCGATGGTTGAAGACAGAAGAACATGCTCGCGACTCAGTGCTGGTAAAATCGATGCTAAAGTCTGGCTAGAAAAAACTTCAGGCAACAAGACTGCCCTGGGATTTCTCTCATTGCCTGCACCTCTGAATAAACATCGCTGAATCAATCCCATCAGCCTCTCGTCGGCGAGTGATTATTCAATGGAATATTTTTCAACGAATTTTTTATTCCGCATTTTCAGGCTTGAAATACGTTTTTTTTTCATTTTTTGTTGTTGTGTGGGAGCAGAATTTGCTGATCTCGATAAATCATGGAAACATTTTCAAATATTCTTCCCAGTCACGAAAACGAAAAATCAATCACGTCAAGGGAGCAATGAATTTTTATCAGTAAAAAAAATAAGCTACGAAAAGGTATGGTGATCAAGTGAGACAAGTGTGCGTAAAAATCCGAGTTTCTTCTGTCATAGCACGCAGACAGAAAACGAGTCTCTCGAGACCTTTCGTATTTTTTACCAATATGTACATATATTATCGTCGGGAGGATCCCTACCCGCAAAAAGAATTCCGAGCACATGTCCAACTCGGTTTTCTCGGCATATACTCTCGCAGGAGTTCCCAGGAGATCCTTAAACCTCAAAGCCTCATATATACCGACAGTGTATACAGTAAAAGTTTGCTAAGAAATTGGATGGAGTAAAAAATCGATATCTGAAGCGCAATGCATTATTTAATAAAAGAAAATTATCTTAAAAACGGTCGCGAGCGAACGCGAGACCGACAATTATGAAAAGTGGTCGCATTAATAATTCGAAAAAATGGTGCATGCGAACAAGTGTCTGTATTTTCATAATTTGCAATCAACGAAAAACTCATTCGTGCATAATCCAATAATCGAGGCACATTATGTACGATCATTACGTTCACAAATGGTTCATGCACGACTCGCGCCGTACGTAGACGGCGTTTTTTTTAGACATCCTTGATATATCGTGGAAAATTAGTTACACGTTATTTTCTGATTCGAAAAAAACTGGACCTGTGTCCCTCAATTTTTTCGGGTTATCAAACATGTTTGAAAAAGAATTTGCATCTACTTTTTAGCCAACTTTCTCGCAAGCCTGCTGCTACCGATAGATTGCCTGAATGAGGAGCTGCAGGTAATATTTTCCTGCTAATAACAGAGTGACCCCATTTCCGTCAGGTCAGTGGAATATTGCCAGAGATATTGAGATTTCTTGTGCTGATACTAGAGAGCATGGAATTTGATGTAAAAATAACGATGTTGAAGTTCATATCGTTGGAATGCGAGAAAAACTCATTATTTTTCATAGCAGAGCGAACATTTTTATTCAGTATTTGTCAACGATGTAATGGAATCGTTTTCTTTGCCGTTGAATTTGCCAGGAAAATTGAAACGATCGCGTTAACTGTCTAATGATTAAAAAATATGGTTTCGTTTGATTCCAACGATGCAAAGTTCAGTGTCATTAAAAATAATTGGAGAACAATTAGGAATTCGCCATCAATTCTTTCCTTTTGTTTGAACTGTTTTAGAAGAATTTATGCAAGTTTGAACTTGCGCTACGTGTGATAATCGCGAGATTTAACGTCGTCGTCTGTCTAGGTTTTAATTTCGACGGGAGAACAATACAGAGAGAGAATGAATAAAACATTAAACGAAAGTCAGACATTTCGCGCATATTCGAGCTCGGAATAGTTGGTTTTTCTTTCTCTAAATGGCCAAAGGCGTTTTCGCAGCGCGTTATTCCATGCGGTGCATAGTCAGTTGATTTAATCGAGAAAGAATGAAAGGAACGAACCCAAAAGTGACGAATCGCACCTGCGACTCGCATCGATAAACGATGCAATAAAACGCAAGTGGATTTTTGTGAACGAGAACGATAAAAGGGGCGATAAATTCTTTCGAAATTGTTTGTCGGAGTGCGGAGCACGCATGGCGCTATAGGGAAAGCAAGGAAGGATGTCGAAGGACAACAATGACGCGAAAAGGACGCGGCGGTGAAATCAGAGACTCGTGAGTGGGATGAGGCTTATCAAAGAGAGGGCTCTCATTCACGTGTGTCTGTCCGTATGTGGCAACGTGTGTGTTGTGGGCATGGCAGGACGACAATTCTAATCCCTTGGGATCGAGAAGGCCTTGGTGGGCAATTTGACACGACGCGAACTCGGGTAACCGTAGAATGTGCTTTCATCATGCGGTTCAGCAAAAAACTTATGGACTTGCATATAATTTATCATTATTATTAATAAAATTATAATCGTTATAGTCACTGTTTGTCATTATATGCAACAATATGCATTTCACATCATCATTAAGTATTTCAATTCAATCAGTCGCTTTTCGTAAACATTGATTTTCCTGACAATCGCGATAGTCCTCGCAATCAACGCGCAGTGCGGCATTATTTTTTTGTGCTCACTTGAACGAGAATCACGCAATAAAATCTCCCAAGCGCAAAGTTGCGACTTTATGAGACAATTTTCATTCAAAAGACACACAAAGGGCCACGGCTAATAAACCACGTCAAGGGTTATGCGCTCGTAATTCCCTTTCGGTTTCTTTGGATGCGAAGTGGAACGTTCTTTAACGATCGAGACACGACGCTCCTGCTCGAAGACAATTAAGAATTAATCGTCTGTAGGGACATGTACGGATGATACAGCAAACTTTCGGTAACACGATTTCTCGTAAATGTCCCATAAGTATACCTTGAAAATTGTGCATGGGGAAGTTCCAGATATTCAATGAAGATGGACAGATCGTTGATGACGCTAATTCCCTGTGTCAAATTTGATCGAGATGACAAGAAATTTTCGGACGATTATCAGGAACTGGAGAATTTTTAGAGATCCAGTGAATAAAAGAAAAAAAATAAACTTGTTTTTTACGTAATCGCCAACGTCGAATCTCATTTGGATTCGACTTACTCAACTCTTCTGATAACGTTATGCGAAAAAAAGGCTGTAGGTCACTTTACAAATAATATTACGTGATCGAAAGAAATTCGAGCGTTCAAAACTAATTCGTGACATGATCTGGTCCACTTGAAAGACCTTGAGACCCGACGATTACGCGAGGAAGAGGCCGGACAAGAACGTTTTGCAGCATCCCTGTTTGGTTCCTTTACGTCACAGCATCGATCAAAATACTAACTAAAATTTCGGTCCATCAACGTTGAGGTCAACTGGTTACGATTCCATAGACCTTGACCTTGGAAGAAATGCTTCTGTCACGCTCGACCTAGTGTAATAGCACGAAAAAAACGAGGCTTATTACGTCCTGACCTTGGGAAAGAATTGTGCCGAAATCACAGCCTTCGTCCAGCTGTCATTGCTTCAATATGTTGTGAATTATTAATTAACGTTTTTTTGTTGTTTTTCAATAAAATAATTGCGATGCATCGTGTCCAGAGTTTTATTTTGACAGTGAAGAAAACCATGTAAATAAATCGATGATTTTTCGATCTATTTCGTGGCTGATTAACGCGCGGAAAGAAAATGCTGTCGATGTCATAATTTACCAGACTGAAAGAGATTCTCACGCGGTTTAATTAACTGAAGCGTGTAATGAACGACGTCTGCGAATCGTCAGAAACAAGCCGAACGGACTCTGGTGAACTGAATTCGAGTATTTTCCGATCGATTGGCGCTAATAGTAACGCGAAACATATAATCGGAACGCAATTCCATGTTGAGAAGCTTTTCATCATTAATAGCAAGCGAGTGCTCACTATGAATTCGAGGCATGTGCACGATTATTATCTACATTTTCACTCACAGCCGAAATTTCATGAAATGAGGAAACCTTTCGATTAAGAATTTAAGAATTATTAATTATCTGCTCGATCGAGACTGCCGGTCACGACATATTTTCATTCCGTACTCATATTTCTCGACTTTTTCATTAAAAATGCACGTATTTACGGAGTACATTGAGATTCCAAGCATTCCAACCACATTCGCTGGAGCTGCTAATTAATTAAATTGTTTTACGTATAAAATGCAACCGTACGAAGTCAGCAAATATTTTAGACCCGAATTCCCACAAATTCACACACAGATGGTCTGAGATTACATCGTGGTGGAAAATAGTTGTTAATAAGAATTCCAAACCAATCTGGAGCGACAGAGACGATTATTTTTCTCCATACGAATCGAAATGTTGTCTGCGTGAAGTAAAAACCTCATCAATCTTGTATGTGATCGTTTCGATGAATTTTGGGAATATAAAATCGTACAAAATGAAATAATCTCATGAGAAAATTGAATCTCATTGGCGAACGATTCTTTATTATCGGGCAAATAAATACACAGCGTACATATCGCCGTAGGTCAGCGACGAAATGATATAAATACATATAATTAATTGTATAAATAATTTGGCAATTTCACAGTTTCATAATTCTCGTTAATTATCATTACAATTAAAATTATCGTTATCGCTAATTTAATTTTCATTGAATGATACGATTCTAAATATTGTATCGTGTGTGAATAATGTCAGAATGTTTGTCTGATTGGTCGTATAGAATACATGACAAAAGACTCTATTAAAGACCATCGTGCGAAAAAGTTCAAAATTCACTGAAATTTTTGTATCTTTTATTCAATGATGTGTGAAATTTTTTTTTCATCTCGAAATAAAACTGGCGATTTCTGGTCCATTCCGCAGGGCAAACGAGTTTCATGAATGACTTTTCTGTTTAATATAAATCAGAAGGATTAGAATTTGTTTTTCTTATTTTTTTTTTGTGAAGAATTATTGAGAGCCATCACTTTGTGGTTAATCTACTAACTAAGAGCACTATCATGAGATATTTCGATTCATTTTGACAGTACAAGGTCCCGTATTTCCCGAGAGTATCGTAAAACGTTACTAATGTTACTAAATATATAAATTACGTTTACATACATTTGTATATTCTATATAGACGGATTTTTGGTTTATTCTTAATTCATAGACAGTCTAGAAATGCTTGGTCTCGCTGTGCTTTCCATTTGTACACACATAAGAAAAATTTTCATCGCTCAACACTTTCGTACATGAAAAAGAGTCCGGAACGAAAAGTGAATTTTCCATATACGTACGTGCGGGCAAATGGAAAGACCTATTGGAGGATAGACTCGTATAAAAAGAATGAAATCTGAATTTCAACGAGGGAACGAAAAGAAAATGAAGAATTTATCACCGCGATGGTGATTGGGCTTCGAGTATCAACGAAATAAATTAACGACTAATTGTGGGTTCGTTTTACAGCCGGAAAAATGTTGAAGTTCCTTCGAACTATTATTTTGTTGTTTTTTTTACACATATTTTATTTGTATTTTCCTGTGAGAAGCGACCGTAGAGGCACAGGCTATCGTGGTACAGACTTGCTTTGTGTCCTTTTTTGATTTCGTATTTGCTCGGTTTTCTCAAAGATGTAAAAAAATACTTAGGCCCTTCGAAAATATCGGACATTACTTTCGGTAAATCTGCGCATTAACGATTAGATAAATTTTGTAAAACGACGGTGTATCGTAAGTGAGTGAGGTATTTTTTTCACATTTAACTATTTATTTTAGAAAACCTTTCGCGAGTCGTTGCAACTGTCACAAACGTTTGTAACGCGACGTCGACGTTTCGAGCGAGTATTTTTCTCCTTTTCTTGCACGCTATTTCATTCGAGTCAGAACTGAATTGCGGACTAGACTGGATGAGTTTTTTTGACATTCGTAACGTCATCTGACGGGCGTGGTGAGCACGTGCATCTAAGTTACCCTTGAATTTTTATTGCGAAAGCATTCGGCGGGTTCAGTGCGAAATGGTGCGTGTCTCGACTGCGCGTAATCGATGCAGTCAATTTCTTACGGATGAGAAATTCATGGTTTGTTAAAACGTGAGAATTTTCTTCGTTTTACTGCTTCCATTTCACGCCGACCGCTCAGATATGCAAAGTTTGAACATAGAGTGAAAGAGACCAAGTTTGTTCCGAGGAAAAATCGAGTAAATTTTATTTTTTATTCTTTAGAGATTTTGAAATTTATGTTTATTTATGATGCTCAAGTTTGCAACGTTGGAATGCATGAAAAAATATTTAATTTTATTGAAGATTCGTTCAATTTTCAATGTCATCCAAATTTTCCGTGCCGACTGCTTTTCGAATGGCAAAAATGAATCATTTTGTCATCTTAATTACATTCTGCATTTGAATAATTATTTTTGTCACAGATAAAAATGAATTTCGTTGCATTCCAACGATGCAAACTTCAGAGTCATTGTTAATTTATATATATTCGTATTTAGAGGAAAAGAGAGAGAGATAAATGGAGGAAAAAATGATCGCAGAGAATGCGATAACGCGGTGAAAAACTTGTCGTTGTATTTGCTGAAAAAATATTGCCCGTTTCACCAAGTTCTAGATTGAGTGGAGAAATTGTCTCAAGGAAAAAATTCCACTCGATAATTGAACATGAATTTATTTCCTAGTCCAGTACTACGCCAATTATGACATTCCCAATTCTAAGGGCGTAATGTTGCATAAATTTCTACCATTCAACGAGTTTGATTCTTTTTTTTTCTTTTGGGCCATACAAAAATATATTTTCCCATAAAGTGAAACATTTTTCACGCACAGGCATTCCTCAAGGTCTTGCGAAACGTGAATGCGACCGAGAGACCATTTCGGAACGAGAGACTCGACGGAAAAACGAAATCAAGTCCATTTTTTTACAAATTTCCATGAAATTCAATTTCGTAACAATTTTTCGTATTTTCCATTTCAACCGAGAGTCGTCAAACGAGTTTTCGGAAGTATGAATCAACGAGAAAAAAGGGTGGAAAAAAAACCTGGTTCGAATCGATAAAAGTGAGCGAATGTATTGAAAAAATAGTTAAATGCAGAAACGCGTGACTTTGTTGAATTATTGACAAACGTCGCATTCGATATACTCGAAAACAACAAATTTTTTTGTCATTTTTGTCAGACGAATTCTCTCTTGCAGCAAAATAAAATAAAAAAAAAAAAGCTTCTGCGATGGAGACTGTGAATGACATACTTTTGAAAATGATTTCCGTGATGCCGTTGAAATGAAATTGCAGCTCGAGAAACTTTAGATCTTCAGCCGTAGGTGGTGTGTGTCAAAGCCAGTCCGACAAAACGTATATTTGTCTCTATGCCGAAGCGAAATAACCTTTTATCGAGTAAACTCGATGGAAGTATCCAGCGGGTTACACGAGACCGGAAAATTGTGAAGAAATGTACAAGCGCCATAAAAATATCGCTTGAATCTGTGTCTGTTGAATTTTCTCCAAACATCGACGAATCCGTATAAAAAATGTTCGATGGGCTGTGCGCGGTTTCGAGAGAAATTTTTCGCCAATCAACTTATTAACTACCAAAAATGAAACTTGATCCGTCTCTAACGATTTTTCACTGAAAAATTGAATTTTCCTTAACCAGTAACAACGCAATAGAAATTCCGGACAAAAATTCGAATTCCAGCACTGATGAAATATTGTGAATGGCAAATTTTCTCATTTTTCCGCCTGTTTGCGAAATTTTGAACCTCAGTCGTTCTCTAGAAACGGAATTTTTCAAATTTTGAATCACATCGTGAAAAACGCATTCCAAAAAAAAAACGTACGAAATTTTCTGTTAAAAATGGAGTTTCCACTCCAAATATTTGTCAATTACACAAAAATGTGTATTTTCGAAATTCTCTTTGGTACGCTGTTTTAAAAATGCGATAAACATTTGAAAAATACCAAAATTGAAGATGCTCGAGTCATAATTTTGCATTATTTTTTGAAGTCGATTTTTTACGTTCACATAACTAACGAAATTTTTGAAAATTATTATCCTCGTCCTTGTGTTTTTAGCACGAACAAAAAAAAAGAGAAAATGACTCAATTGTAGACGCGCAAAGTTGTCTCGTCGCCGAAATAATTTATCACAAATGCGGCACGAGTTGTGAGGGCCAAGAATATTGCAACTCATGATCAATAATATTGAAAGAATCGAACACAAAAGAGAATGAACCACTTAATTTGAGTGATGGCAAGGACAAAACTTGAGCTTTGTGAGAGTCCGTCGAATGTCAATAATAGCAAAACGTTTACCTTGATCAATCAATCAATCAATCAATCAATGCTCGAACGTCAGCCGCTTAAGGTTATTGAGACTAGAGACGACATTATCTCGAGTATCTGACTGAGCGAGAAATAAAAAGAAAAACACCTTCTTACGTTATTTCGTTTTTGTATAGGATGAGGGTGAGTTGTTTCGCGCACCCTGATGTCGTTGGGAAGCGTGAATTTGATGGACGTGACTATCATCAGTTTTCGGAAATCGACGATCGACGAGAAGGAGTCGTTTTCACAAAGATGGAGGATGTTGACATTTTTGGGGCATCTTCGAAGAGTGTTCGGCGATAGGGAATAAAAACGAGGCTGAAATAAAAGGGAAACGCGGAGGAAGAGTCTATTTCTTGTTTCTTCTAAGGGCAGAGATTTGCTGAGTAATATTGACTGCGGCTTAATTAATGCGGTAATTACCACATGAACGTGGTAAAATTAGAATTTGAAATTATTCTAATTTTAGAATAATTTTTAAATAAAATTATTTTTTAATTAAAATTTTTTTAAATAGAACAATTTTTAAATAAAATAATTTCCAAATAAAATAATTTTGAATAAAATAATTTTAAATAAAATAATTTTTTAATAAAATAATTTTGAATAAAATAATTTTAAATAAAATAATTTTTAAATAAAATGATTTTTAAGTAAAATAATTTTATTTTTCATCATGTGGTAATTAATGAATGTGGCCACAATTTAATTGATTGGCTTGAATTGACTGTGATAATTGCAGCGAGAGACTGGAACGTAAAAACACATTAAAAATGGTGTAATCAATATCGTGCGACGAAATCGATACGATTCGAAAGAATTTCTGTTTAATTTTCCTTGAAATAAAACTCTGGTGCAATGATAATGAAGGATATTGACTAGATCTCGTTGTATGATGACGTTAAAGTTTGCATTGTTGGAATGCAACGAAATTCATTCATTTTGTGAGAAAACTCTTGACAAAAATGTACAATGTTATTACAATGATAAAACGATCGATTTTTGCGGCCCAGCAAGAATATAAACTCGAAAGATTTCGATGTTTTATAAAATTAAACAAATTATCAATAAAAATATTTTTCGTTGCATTACAACGTTGCAAACTTCAGCCTCATCGCGGTATGAATGTGGGAGCGAGTCGTGGGCGAAGATAAAATTAGTGAAATATGAATCAAACGCAAGTGGCCTCGTAGCCGAGAACGACGTCAGGTGTTTTGCTGCAGGAAGGTCGATCGTAAGGTGACAAGCTGTTGGTTCTGTGATCTCTGGTGCTGGAGGCGCCGATATTTCCGACGCTTTGTCCAGCAGAGCCGTTTTTAGCGAGATTGTCAACGATGGTGGGCCTCTCGTTATTTCCGAGACTGGCACGACTATCGCGTTGTAAAAATCTGGCCATGTTCTCGGGTCTGTCAAGAATTGGCACGTTATTTCTCGAGTCTCGGGGACGATTGGAGTTAGCGAAACGCTGAAAATTCTCGAGTCCACCGATCTGTGACTTGTCGATTGAACTGTTGAAAATGATGCTGGTGCGACTATCACGTTGAAAACTTTTACCAAGATTATCAAGTTTATCAACGTTGCCGGTGATGCTGGAACGACTGCCCCTGTAACAGGAAGGCCTGGCGAGCACGTCCATACGATCAAAGTGGCAAATACTCGATCCACGATCTCTCGGTTGCAGAGGCCTAGCGAGAACGTCCATTCGATCGAAATGGCAAATGCTCATGCCACGCTCGCGTTGCAAAGGTCTCGCAATTACGTCTGTACGATCAAAGTGACACATGCTGGCGCCTCTTTCCCGTTGAAACGATCGCGAGGCTTTTGGATACTCGTTGAAAGGCTTCAGTCGTCTGTTGCTCGAACTATGGGCCAATGTGAACGGTAAAAATTCTGTCTCTGTTTCGTCGATCGTATCCTCCTCGTCATTCCCATTCTCTTCCGTTCGGATATTCATATTTTCATGATTATTTTGTACTGTACATTCGGCAAGAACGAGACTCTGCAGATCGAAAGCACTTTTGGCACGACGTGGTGTGCTCTGATCATTCGGTAATAAAGAAACGCTCGACCCGACGAACACACTGTTTTGTCGTGGCCGTTGACCCATCTGCAAGGATTGATGCAGCGGATGCTCCAGACAATGTATGTTGAATTTCGAACAGGTGCGCAACTATAACACACAGAACGAGGAAAATCTTTCGTTTAATACAAACTATGGCAAGCCTCTCTGCTTTTTTCTGTCTCGTTCAAATATCCCAAAACCACCAACTTTCTTGGCGACGACCAAATCGGTACCAAAGTCGATCGTGCACTAAGATTAATGTCAATAACAAGCAGAATGAATGAATTGCGATGAGAAAATTAGATTCGTTGGGTCGTGTGAAGAGGTAAAAGCCGGGAAGCCTGCAAGGGAGCCCAAATGGAGAAATGTGCGGAGATAATGGGATGAAAATCCGAGAACTAGGGTGATTGGACTTGAGTAAAAGTTGCAGGGAAAACAGAGTTGCGGAGGAGCTCAAAATGGACAATCCAGGGACGAGGCAACCGAGCAGATGGAGTTTAGTCGTCGGAGTACTGGCTCAGCGACATTATCGTATCATTTTGAAGCATTTTCCAAGTCCTTATCTCAAAAGTATTGATCGGTATTATTGTCGAGGAGAGAAGTGACGATATTGAGTTTGCATCGTTGTAATGCAACGAAAAATCGATTTTTTATTCGTAATTTTGATAATTAATTCAACGTTTCTCATTTTTTTTCAGTCAATTCGATTTTGAATCCTAAAAATCGCTGTCCCAATATTTTTGACAGAAACCGTATGAAAATGTTGTGCTCTGTTTGAAAAAAGAATCAGTTTTCGTGTGCAGAATAAGCTTCACGAAAATAATTCGAGTTGGTTTAATGTTCGCGGTAAAAAAAAAAAAAAAGTGGATAATTATGTCTCTGGGCGGCTCGAGTTCAACTGGTTCTCGGTAACCGTAGAACTCTGTATGAAACGTGACGAACGCATGGAGAACGGTCGGTTGCGAGTTTATTCACCACGGAGAGCCTGAATATCTGGAATAACGTACGTACAAAGCAGAAACGTACAAAGAAAAGTCAGGCGAATCCGGGCAAATAGAACGACGCAGGGAAGCTGCACGTGAATCGTACGAGAATTTTCACAAACGGATTTCCTCCCCTTTCATCATATTTCCAATCATACTTCCAGCTTTTCTTTGTTCCAGAATATGCCGTTGAAGCCGATAAAATTCGGTGCGGACCACTTTGGCAATTAATCACAGAGACTTGTGGACAGCTCGGCTCGAATATTGTTTTTATCGTTTTATCGCGTTGATAGCAATGTATGTTTATTTTTTTTGTTGACTATATGAATTTTTCAACTCATCAAGGTCATTTCTCCAGTTTGGATCACAAATTCCAGAGAACCCTCGTCGAACTGATTAGTAACAAGGATAATGAAGTCCTTCTGGGATCGTGTGACAGTCACATTCGTTATCCACGAAATACAGGTGTCCCTTAGGGCTCACGAGGTTCTCACGTTCTCTCGGGCTAACGGACTGTATATTCTCAATTTTCGCGCTACCTTAATTTACCTGAAACCCCCACAGACTTGTAGGTCTCCTCCTAGCTGTTTCCGCATATTCGACGGTATCTCTCGCTGGACAGTGAACGTTTATCCCGAGGGCGGATTACCATAAGGGATTAATATCTCATACGTTCGATTAATCTGCGTATCAAATGAATTAATCTCAAGTCCTGGTAT
This sequence comes from Diadegma fenestrale, assembly GCA_037043255.1. Classification (NCBI taxonomy): domain Eukaryota; kingdom Metazoa; phylum Arthropoda; class Insecta; order Hymenoptera; family Ichneumonidae; genus Diadegma; species Diadegma fenestrale. The sequence goes on along the minus strand of CM073310.1, from coordinate 14,498,144 downwards.
TTCAAAACATAATTACGCAATTGAAGCTACAGATTCTCACCAGCATCGAATTTTATCGAGTGTAGTGATTATCCAACGAGAAATTTGTAGCAATTAGTCACGCTGCAGTCTCGCATGTTTGAAAACGACAAAACCGTTGATTTTCTTTTAGAGGAATTCTCTCGAGATGTTTCAATATGTTTGTGAAACTTAATTTCAAGTTTTTGCGAGCTCAAAAAACCAAACGAACGATTTTCCGAAAATTGAAAATGTGTTTTGAAATTTTGTGTCTTTTGTTGATGCATTTTTTGAAAAAATAAAATAAAATAAAGAACGAATAACATCCCATACCAATTTAAATTATAAATATGAAATTCTTTCAATCGTGAATAATAAGTTAAATCTCCCCTTATAAAAAGTTCTAAGTAACGATACATCTCGAATGTTATTGTTGTCGTTTTATTCGTCCTGTAAAAAAATTAAAAAAACGTTCTCGCCAGTGTCCACTCGTAGTCTCTGTCCGTAATTAAACTAAAAATATGCAATTCAACCATTTCCAACATAATTCAATTAAAAAAAAAAAAAAATAGACCCCAATGAAAAAATAATGTAGACCCCAATGAAAAAAAAAAAAAATTAAAAAAACGTTCTCGCCAGAGTCCACTCGTAGTCTCTGTCCGTAATTAATCAAAAAATATTCAATTCAATCATTTCCAACATAATTCAATGGAAAAAAAAATAGACCCCAATGAAAAAATAATATAGACCCCAATGAAAAAAAAAAAAAAATTAAAAAAACGTTCTCGCCAGAGTCCACTCGTAGTCTCTGTCCGTAATTAATCAAAAAATATTCAATTCAATCATTTCCAACATAATTCAATGGAAAAAAAAATAGACCCCAATGAAAAAATAATATAGACCCCAATGAAAAAAAAAAAAATTAAAAAAAACGTTCTCGCCAGAGTCCACTCGTAGTCTCTGTCCGTAATTAAACAAAAAATATTCAATTCGACCATTTCCAACATAATTCGCAATATTGTTATCCGCGATTTATTCAACTTTTCGATGAGAAAATTGTTCATTTTATTGATAATTTAAGGACGTTGTATGGCCACATAGTGAGTTCCACATTTGATTATATAAACCCCAATGGAAAGAAAAAAAAATTTCAATTTAGAATAGGTTGGGTTCAAGACGCTGTCGCGTATCTCGATTAGTTATTATATATGAAAGGATGAGCGCTGCAGCGCTACTAGAAAACCGTTCGCGCGCGCTAGCGCGCGTGATGCCCCCTAGTAGATATAAAATGTTGTTGAAGTTTGCATCGTTGGAATGCAACAAAATAATTAGTCAATATTTGGTCCGGCAAAAAAAACGATCGTCTTTCGAGGCCCAAAAACTCAATAGACATGAAAAATTGCCTCGATTTTTAAAATTCAATAAATAATTAATAGAAACAATATTTTTCGTCGAATCTTAACGTTGCAAACTTCAGATTCATGATGCAAAAGGATATTCAAGTAGTCCAAGTTCGTTAGATCATGCTTGGCGTGTTTCTACATCGAGTGATGGATATACCGAGCGTGTCTACCTGTTCTCCCTAAATTACCAGTGTATTTATCGCTACGGGCGACCCTTCCCGTGTAAGACATATTGGCTTCGTGCTATCGCCCCGAATATATACGTACGGAAACGTTACCCCTCGGATAACCGCAGAATATCTTACTCGGTGGGAATAACCATCCGCTGTTCTCATTCGCCGAGTCATACGTCGATTCGGAGTGAAAAATTGGCGCTACGACAGGTGAAAAGATATGGAAACGCTAGTCCCTCGTGGAAAAACGTGATGAGAATGAATCGAATATCGATCGCGTTCTTTGAATCGTAAATTTTCGTCTCAGGCACTAAGCTCTGAGAAATTTATTCCATAATGAACAAGATTTCAAATCGTCGTTAAAAAAAAAATGGTTTTTACTCTTTGGTGGTAAAGGTTAACGACTTAATTTGGGGTCCTTTTAAAATTTTGTATAAACGTTCTTGGCACCAAAACTAAAAGTTTTTTCCTATCAAGAAAAATTTTCTGACATTTAAAATTAGAGATATTTAATGAGCAATTTTTCATTTTCCCCATCGTGTAAATTCAAGTCACGTCCCTTTCTAAAAAGTTGGCGAGTAACGCCCGAAGTTGGCGACGACCGGGGGGCATTTGTCGTTTTTCGAAAATGGGAGTTCAAACATTTTTCTCCATCACTCAGAATCGCTAAATGTACGAAAACTCGACGTAGAATCTCAGCATCTGAGGATTGAAAATTTAGCTTCAGCGCACGCTGGTGTTCGCTATAGTTTCGTTCAAGATTTGCAAAAAAAATTGTATTTAGGATTTTCTTTCGCAGATAGACATGAAAGCTACGAGCCAAAATGTTTCAAGAAAAATCTTAAACACATTTTTCTGCAATTCATAAATGGAACGCGACTTGAATTTACATGAGTTTGGAGATCTAAAAAGTTAAAAATTGGAAATGAAATATTTCAAGTTCTAGACGTCAGGAAACTTTTCTTTGTAGGAGAAAACTGTACGATGGTGAAGTTTGGATCGTTGGAATGCAACGAAATTCCGATTTTCCTGAGCTAATCTCATGATTATTATTCAATATTTGGTCGAGCCAATAAAGCGATTTTTTTCCGGGATTCAAACTCAAAATCGATACGAAAATTGTCATGGGTTTTAGAATTGAATGAAAAATGAATAGAAAAACGTATTTTTCGTTGGACCCCAACGTTGCGAACTTCTGGTGTCGAGAACGTTTATAGAAAATCATTGGAGATTCCTAAATAAAGTTATTTCGTTATAGTAATACGTTGGGGAAACATAACACGATTGAATTATTTACAATGCAATAAAATTCGTGCGAGACATCGAGTTTAAGACTTTGGATTATTCGGTTATGATTGATGTCGTACTAATGTCTGGGTCATTGTTACGCTTCAGGTAGGAGATAAGCATTTCCGTATTTACGAGAGAGCTCAACAGTCGTGACTTGGGTGAATGTGCAGAGTACCAGACTTGCTCCTCTATCGTCTCTATTTCTCATCAATATGTCGGAGAGTGCGCCTGCTATGGCTGCATCGCCGCAACTACGTGATGTAAATATAACCAACGAAGAATTTCAAAGAGCACTCAAATGGCAGTGAAACCGAGACATCTTGCGAATGAAGATGTTAATTCTGCTGTACCTCGGTATACCATAATCGGAGTGAATGAATTATTTATTACGTTATGAAACCCGGCAACTCGATCATTTTCGTCCAACAATCTTAAGGCGATATTCTTATCGACAATTCCATTTTCTATAAAGACACGTTTCTAGAATGCGATAAATGTCAAACGTTTCTCTCTTCTGTTTTTACTGCGCCATCATGGGCAAATTTTATCGCGAATACGGGAAAAAAATTATGAGAAATAACTTCGACGTAAAAATTTGGAGAATCAGGGGGTTGTGAGTATTTGCAAAAATTTGGAGTGAAAATTAAACTTTGTCAAAGAACGTTGAACACGGTGAACTAAATATTTTTCGAAACTTTTGAAATTTTCGTAATTTTGACAATATTTTCAATTTCTAACGAAACTGTCAGCAAAATTTACGATTGGAATGACAAAAATTGACTTTTCGAAGAAACTTTCTAGAATTTTTCTCGCTGCAATGACAAAATTTTGTAATTTTTCAAAAAAACGTTTATTCGAACGTTTCCAACTAAATATCGATCTGTTCCAACAAAATTTTCGTCATTTTGACAATATTTTTGATTTCCAACGGAACTGTCAGCAAAGTTTACGATTGGAATGACAAAAATGGACTTTTCGAAGAAACTTTCTAGAATTTTTCTCGCTGCAATGACAAAATTTTGTAATTTTTCGGAAAAACGTTTATTTGAACGTTTCCAACTAAATATCGATCTATTCCAACAAAATTTTCGTCATTTTGACAATATTTTTGATTTCCAACGGAACTGTCAGCAAAATTTACGATTGGAATGACAAAAATGGACTTTTCGAAGAATCTTTCTAGAATTTTTCTCGCTGCAATGACAAAATTTTGTGATTTTTCAAAAAAACGTTTATTCGAACGTTTCCAACTAAATATCGATCTGTTCCAACAAAATTTTCGTCATTTTGACAATATTTTTGATTTCCAACGAAACTGTCAGCAAAATTTACGATTGGAATGACAAAAATGGACTTTTCGAAGAATCTTTCTAGAATTTTTCTCGCTGCAATGAAACAATTTTGTAATTTGTCAAAAAAACGTTCATTTCAACGGTTCCAACAAAAGATCGATCTTTTTCAACAAAATTTTCTTTTCAGCGTACACTTGGACAGATGATCACTTAGACACGCACCAACTCGTGCATCGATCGCTGTGCAGCGGAAGCGCATGCAGCTTTTCAGAGTGACACAAATTTTTGTGACTTTTCAAAAAAAATATTTGTATCCAACAAAATTTTCTTTCCCGAGTGGCACTGCAACGACGTTTCGTTCTATCGAAACCGTTGGAGACCAAAATTGAGATCGTTTCAAACGCTGATTCGTAGGAAGAAAAAAAATTCTGGCAGCAAGAAATTCGAGGGTATTCTCGAACATTTGAGTTTCAATGGAAAGGAGAAAAATGTATTTACGAGTCGGTCACAGGAAAGGAATCGGTTGATATTGGTAGAGCTTGATAAATTATCATGGTGCAGTTGGAGGCCACTGGGATTACAGGAGGATATACGATCTATGAAGAAAGAGTTGTAGAACGTGAGTGAGTGGGTTGGTGGTTGATGTTCCATTGAGTTTTTTTTCCTCCTCGACGGCCCTTGTAGTTAGTGCCAAGGACACGTGCGATTCAGAAAAAGTATTTGATCCGTGAAAGAAGGAGAATTTATTGGATTGCAGAGAAAAGCTCAAGGGGCAAGAAAAATTCATTGACAGTATTGGAAAAAAAAAAAAAAATGCGGTTAAACGAAAGTCTGGCCTGTGAGTGAGTTTTTTTTCCATCAAGACGAAAGTCAATTAATTGTCTAGACTTTTTGCAAATTTGACTATTTTCCATCGTCATAATGAACTTTTTCCTTTGGCTTTGGCCAATTAAAGAAACATTCATTTAAGGAAAAGAACTTTTGCCTCGACCTGAATGAAAGGTCATCCAATAAAGTTGTTCTCTCGTTCTCTACGGTAAAATCTCAAAAAGTTGCTTCGAATTGAAAGGAAAGAGAACGGGAAGGTGAAAAACGAGGAAAAGACGGATGGGGTCGTTACAGCCCCGCCTTTTCTCGCACGTTAGTTTTCTTTGTACATCTCGAGCACACTCTGCACCTTCAATCGCAAACAGTGCACACGCGATTTCTTCACTCATTCGTTTATTTTTCCTATCATCACTTCGGAAAGAATGTTCTGCTTCGAACCGCTAGAAAAATAGAGGATTTCGAGTGCACAAGAACTGCGGAACATCTGCTAACGGAGTTCCTTCCCTCTTGAAATTCTGTGCCAATGAGTCGAAAAAAGTTTCACCCCGGAGTTCTCTCCAACGTCGATTCTTACTTTGTCGCTTTTTCGAGCATCTTCACAAATCACTCTCTGCTCGCCGACTCGAGTTGCTTTCTTGTTGAATTTCTCTTCGAACCAGAATCAAGCTTTCACAACAAAACCAGCAAGTTTCAAGATCAATTAATCTTCTCAAGAAACATCTTGCTGATAATTGGGACGAAAGTACGAACAAGAAATTATTTTTGTTTTTCCTAATCAAATGCCTCGAGACTTTTTTTCTCATTAGAGTGCAAAATTTTCTTTTTGTTTTTCAAGAAATAAACATTCAAGGCTCACATCGATGTAGGGACATGAAAAAAAATCTCCAAAATTTTACGAAAAATGTATAAAAACCGAATTTCGTCATAAAGAATTTTCCATTTTTAACAATTTTCGAAAATTTCTTTTCAGCGTTAATCAATCCAGCGAAAAATGCTAATACGAGTATCACGTTTTTGTCTCAGTATTCGAATGCCCCGGAGAAAAAAATGGCGCAGAAAGTAAAAAGTGCAAAGAAAAGGGTAAAAATTGGTCGCGTTTTTGCTGCGATTTTGTTGGATACGGAAGCAAAAGGCCGAAGTCTGCACGTCCGACCGCAATATTTAACTTGTCACACTTCTCAACGTAGCTCTCTGAGATGCCTCGGGGCGAGTAAGAGCCGAAGGGCTTTCGGCTTGGTCGATTGGACGTTTGTCGGCTGGAGAAGAAAGAAAGGAAAAGAACTGGCAAAAAATGCAGTTCATCGCGGGACATTCTACACCACGTTGACGTTAGAGCGACTCAAGGTTTGCGGTTTCAAGTTACGTCCCCATTAGCCAGACTTCTTGCAAAGTAAGCTCGAACGATAAGTTTTAAAACTTAGTGAATCTCGTTGCACTTAACGCGAGTTCAAAAAGTTACGTCAAAATTCAAAAGTGTTAAATTTCTGCATGATAAATTCTCGAAATTCGCTTCAGCGTTCAAATATTTCGGCCTTTCGGACTTCCTTGTCCAACCGATAGAAACCGTTCAATTTTGACCTGCACCATAACGGGAGAAGATGTTCATTGAGATTCAGACTCACACCTTATTTTTGCACCGGATAAAACGATCTCGGACTCTGTGCGCGTAAGTGTGCAAATGTGGAGGCACATTTGACTGTATGTGAGAGCGAGCTGGCTCGTCTACGGCACACGAACTATAACCCCTTCGAGGTCACGAAGAAATAGCTTTTCTCCACACGTTGTGGAGTGCGAAAAATGTATAGAAAACGAAACAAGAAAAATATAGACCGTAAAAATGTCCCTTGAGAATGGTGAACGATAAATTTTTGCTGGGCGATTGTATTTTCAAGGAGAGCTCCAAGCCCGCGAGCTTGGACAACAAAAATGTTGTGTTTTCACATATTTTGTTCAATCGTTCCGCGACCGTGTGTTTTTTGTTATTTTCTCAAACACTGGAAAGAAAATTTTCTTGAAAAAGATCGATGTTTTGTTGGATTCGTGCAACTGAACGTTTTTTCGAAAAATCACGAGAATTTTGTCATTCCAGCAAAAAACATTCGGGAAAATCTTTTCAGAAAGTAAATTTTTGTCATTCCAATCGTAAATTTTGCTGACAGTTCCGTTACAATGAAAAATATTGTCGAAATAACGAAAATTTTGAAATCATCCGAAAATATTTAGTTCGCTGTATTCAACAAAATATCGACGTTTTTTGACAAAATTGAATTTTCAGTGAATGAATTCATCATTTCTCTGGAGCATTTGAATGCGATTTTTTTCTGAATTTCGAGCCTATCGCGTTTAGAATTCAGTAGAAAAACGACACAAAACGATTTTGTCGCAATTTTTTTTCTCGCGATTGAATTGGCGTGCAAAAATTGTCAGCATGGAATGCGAAACAATCGAAAGCTCGTAACTCATGAGATTTTCGCTCTCCATTAATCGGTAAGTGGGTCAACTGCTGCGGTTTTTCGTTAATTTCCGGCATCAAGAATCCCGCAAAAACCGGAGCGAATATCCGGCGCTTTTGCATTTTGATTCACGACCTTTTCAAAAAAGCAGCCGCGGCGGCAGCTGCCAATGGGACAAATTTGGTTATTCTCGAATATGAGAAATACTGTCGAGCGAAAATTCTATTAGCATGTCATGCGAAATTCTCGTTTCCGTTCGTTTTCGACAACCCTTGCCAGGGAGCGGAGCCAAGATGTTCTTTTTCTTTGTTTGGAGAACTGCACGTGGAACGTGAACGTCAAATCCGTGATTCGGGGTCTTGGATTTTTGTAGAAATATTGCAAAACGTATGGGCACGTGTGCGATTGTGTTGTGGCTCGGGAAAAATAGTTTTCATCGATCGACCAATTTATCAATTTTCTCAAAAATGATGCGATTTTTCTTTGCGGATTCGAAACCCGAGGCCTCAACAAGTCAGGTGAATCAATGGGAATTTGCAACTGCATGAAAACGAGCAATGGAGAGTATCGGAAAGTCAGAAATGAAGCGAAAGCTCTGATGCATATTTAATGATGGCGATCGTTCCATGAATTACCTTCACTTTGGATCACTTCGCACGAGAATTAGTGGTTCGCGCGGGTTTGTCTATTTACATAGGATTTCACGAAGATTTATACACGTGAATATATAGCAACGAACATACAAATGAATTGGTATTTGGCGAGCAGATAATGGCTGATTTCGGGAGATTCATTCGATCGTTACAGTCCATTTGGGCAAACCATCGTTTCACCGTAAATAATATTCGTTCTCGAACAAGATTTGCAGCTTCCGCACGAGACTGGCATGAAATGGTCTCGATTTAGGAAAGTTTTCAATTTTCAATTGGCTGTCAAAATTGAGGGAAAAGTGACTTTGCTCGATTTTCAGAATCGACGTTAATTACCAGAGATCGTGATTGACATGACTCGCAAGTTTGCAACGTTGAGATTCAACGAAAAACATTTTTTCTATCGATTATTTATTGAATTTTGAAAATCGTGGCAATTTTTTGAGTCGATTGAGTCTTTTGATCGCAAGAGAGAATCGTTTTATTGGCCAGACCAAATATTCAATAATAATTATTGGCTCTGCTGAAGAAAAAACAGAATTTCGTTGCATTCCAACGATGCAAACTTCAGGATCGTGTGATCGACGAATCGCAGCGAAAAGACGCCGCGGAAAAAAAAGGCGAGGGAAAAAGACAATGCGTGAAAATCGTGATGAATTATGATAGAAAATAAAAAAATAAGACTCACAGGTAACGAAGTGGTTTCGGCGACGGCGCAACTCGTTCTCTGCTGCTGCTGAAACTTTGGCTGATAAGGCTCGAGCATTCGAATTTTTCCCCAACGATTGAAGAACAGAGCTATCGCAGCAACCCACAAAACCAAAACGAAGACGACGATGAGAGCCTCCTCGGCCCTGACCACCACAGCTCCAGATGATCCCGGAAAGCCTACTTTTGAATTTGAGCACAAAAAAACGAACATCAGAAAAAATTCAGACTAACTACAAAATTATTGACAATTTAAAGCTCAAACAACGTTTTAGCTTAAAAAAAAAAAGTATTCTCGTTTTAATCTCGATGGCACTGAAGTTGCCAACGTTGGGGTCCAACGAAAAATCCACTTTCTCTTCATTTTTTGTTCAATTAAAAAATAAAAATTACCATTTTCGTATCGATTTTTTATTTGAATCCTAGAAAATTATCATTTTATTGTCCTGATTAAATTTCCAATAAGAATCGTGAGCTCTGCCCAAGAAAAAAGCGAATTTCGTTGCATTCCAACGATGCAAACTTTAACTTTTAATCACGGGCCCGAAAATTGCGTGGCGTGCAAAGTTTTTTTCACGTTTTCAAAAGTCTGTGTTCTCGAAAGTATTGACAAAATATTTTCTTCCAGAAAGCAGATCCATCGAAGGCCAAAATCATTGTAAAATTCGCAAATTGAAAAACGGAGGTCGTAATCGAACGAGATAATAAAATTGACGTCGGTGGTTTAATGGAAGAGGAAATATGAGTTTCCTGGCTGGTGGGTGGGTTGAAGTACATAAAGTTTTAATCCGTTGTGCCGAATGTTGGATCATGGGGGTTAAGGCAAATGCGCTTCGAGGATAATTAAACTCCTGTAATCTCTGACATCGTAAAATAGACGAAGCGACGTACGCGGGTTCGAGGCCGTTGTAATCGTGCGAGAGAAAGAAGGGAGCGTTTATATTCCGTAGACCGGACGTAAACGAGAGAAGGGAAAAGAGAATGATACGAAAACAGACAAGCCGATTGGACACTCAAACTGCAACGCCGTCAAATAATATACGAGTTTCCTGTGGATAAAATCCAGCCGCCATACACACAGTGGAAAGTGGAATGTTTGATGGGTTTTGTATGGATTGAGATGATTTTAACTGCAATCTCTCCAAAACTATTACCACGAACGACCTCCGAAAAATCTCTCCAAAACGTATTTTCAAATCTCTTTTTCAAGTGTCTCCCGATCAGCTGATCACGAAGATAAAACGTGTGAACGAAGCGAAAGAATTTAGGAGTAAAAAAAAATGATCCTGAAGTTTCCATCGTTGGAATGCAACGAAATTCTGTTATTTCTTCAGCAGAGTCAATAATTATTATTCAACATTTGGTCGGGCCAATAAAACGATTCTCTCTTGCGACCAAAGAACTCAATCGACTCGAAAAATTGCCACAATTTTCAAAATTCAATAAATAATCGATAGAAAAACTGTTTTTCGTTCAATCTCAACGTTGCAAACTTCAGAGACATAAAAAAAAAAGAAAAATGGTCAATACTTGTTGAAAGAACGTTTATAGAATTTTTAGTTACTGTAGAAAAATTTTTTGGACCTTTTCCTTAAAAATGAGACGAGAAAAGTACCAGTAAAAAAAAAAAACAAGACGCTTTACTCTGTGCGTCGTATTTTTATCGATACTCTGGAGAATTTAATATAAATCCATGAGAAAAATAACGAGGAAGGTTCTGCGAGTGAAAAGCATGAAGTGTGCATTGCGAATAAACGAGAATCCTCTTGCGATGTGATGTGCAACGAAATAATTCACGTATCCGCATGGAAATGTTATAATCGCGAGACACTTTGTGGAAAATATTTCCCGGACTTTCCCCTTGGTCAAAGAAATATTTCCATAATTGAAAAGAGAACGACAAAGGGTCAGAAGAAAGGAATAAAAAAAGTTGCACACTCACCATGAGGATAAGTGGAATTTACTTCGGCTGAGGAATCCAATTCCGTCGGTATCGAGCCAACGAGAATTGGAGGCAGCCCGTTGTCCTGCTGCTGTTCCTTGTTGTCTGGAGCCTCCTCGAGCTCCAGTTCAATCCTTGTCAACTCAACTCCTGCCCATGGACAAACAAACCAAAGATTATCAACAGAAAAAAGTTTATGAGTCAATATGACAAAAGTTAAATTAATTGGAGCGCCAAATGTTTCCCCCATCCAAGAGTCGATTTTTTTTTTACTTTCCATCACGAATAAATGTCAAAAAAATGTCTATCAAGTTGAAATCACCAAATGCCAAAAATGAAAACTAAAATATCGAATAATTAAGAGGTAATTAGGTGAAGAAAACAATTCAGAGTTCTAAGTGGAAATTATGACGTTTAAATTTTGCTCCAAATTCTTTTTTTCCGAACTTAACGAGCTCTTGAAAAAATATATAAATTTTTTTGCGCACTTAATTAGCTCGTAATCATTCGATATTTTCATTTTCTGCATTTGGGAGTTCCAACTTTATAGACGTCAAAAAAAATCAACATGTAATGATGATTTCGAGAACCCAATATTTTTGCGTCAAACTTTTTTCCATTTGGAGGGAAGAATTACTGAATTTTCGTGTAAAAGCTTTTCCGATATTCGAAGCCCTGAGAAAATCGAATTGTGATTATTTTTCCAATTTTACGTAAATTCCCGTTGCTTTCCATGTTTTGTGAGTTTTTTGCGATCGATTGAATGCCACGCACGAGAAAATTACGTGGGTAGTTTAGATAGTAATGAAGAATTTTTCTGCGAAACTTGCCGCAGCCCGTGGAGACGTTTTATCGAGAAAAAAAAAGTAAATCGATAATAAGGCGCCCGCAGTGAGTTGTGACTCGGGGCACTTGCAGAAGATACAACGTCACGTGAACAAATATAAATTAATTTGATGGAAAATTCGAATAAACAACCAGACGTTTTTATCATGACTGCGACGACGATTCGTTTAGACGATAAAATATGAGGAACGAAAAAAAAATCAATTAGCGATATGGAAGCGGGGAAACGTAACGAAAATCATGAAAGTATGAGAAGGAACGAAGTTTGACAAGGCAAAAGAAGGCGATGAATGTGAGAAAAGGTTTTACAAGGGAAATTCAATTTGCCATGGAGAGTTTGAAGATCGCGAACGAGGGAATTATATCGTTACTCGGAGGGCAAACTTACCATCTTCATCAGTCACCTGTCGCGGGATCGGTAAAATGGTGACATGGTGATGTCTTTTATGACGATCCTCCCCCTCCACAGTGAGAGATTTAATCTGGCCTTTTTATCTGAAATGAAATTAGCATCGAAAAAATGAAATTGCGTTATAAAAGTTGCACAATATTTGAACGTGCTGATCTCGTGAAAAATAACAAAAGAGACGCGATGGCTTCGTTTTTATTATTTTGTCGATGCCATACACATATTTATATCAATGCGAACATGTATATGAGCCAAACGATCGAACGAGTGTTGTGAGCGAAAAAAAAACGTTGAACAAAGTGGTTTTCACAATGCGGAGTATCGCCTTACATTGTTGGCATTACCGACGATAGTAATCGAGCCATTTGTGCCATAATGTTGAAGAAGTGTGTAAAGAAAGGCTCGGAAGTAGAGAATCCTCACATAATGGATGCATAGAAAGCACAAATACTCATGCGCGTTGTTTTTTCTGTACATAAACGCACCCCGATGTATACAAGAATTGAAGAATCGTCGGAACAGTCTCGTGTAGCAGATCGATACATACTTTTTTTTTATATTAGGAATAACAAGGTGAGGCAGACAAAGTGGGTGAGAACCTTCGGTGTATGTTTGTAATATCGCGGACACGAGACTTTAGGCAATTAGTGATTATATTGGCGCTAATTACGAACGGTGGAAACTGAAGAATTATGATCCTGAAGTTTCCATTGTTGGAATTCAACGAAATTCTGTTATTCCTTCGGTAGAGCCAATAATTATTATTGAATATTTGGTCCGGCCAATAAAACGATTCTCTCTTGCGACCAAAAAACTCAATCGACTCAAAAATTGCTACGATTTACGAAATTCAATAAATAATCGATAGAAAAAATATTTTTCGTTGAATCTCAACGTTGCAAACTTCAGAGTCATGAAGAATTGTCATTTGGTATAAAAGCAACGTGTTGCGACGAATTAATTCTCGATTAATATGATCATGACGCTGGAATGAGGACAATTACGTGATTATCGACCCTCATTCGGTGAAATTTATAATTTTGAAGGGATTGATTGAGCATCATTTGAATTATGACGTAAAATCGACGCTGTTGCCATAAGCAAAATTAAAATAAAACGATGTAGGGAAAAAGTGAATCGCAATGAGTACCAAAAATATCGAAATAGGCGGAAAAAAGATAACGACTTTTGCGTCTTCATTAGTCAGGTTTATCCACACTTGGCTTGACGTCTGCGTCATCGTCCGACCCCACGAGGGAGGGAGGAGTGTCCCTTTGCTATCAGGAACGCCACCGCGCGAAGACAAGAAGAAGAACGACAAAAACATAATCCGACAAACCACGAGGGTCATATTTCATGAAATGCAGGCGGGGGAAAAAATATATCTCACAGTTAAAATCAACGTTCTTGCAAAGGGTTTGCTACAAAGGGTAACCTCAGGTTGACGGGAAGAAAGAAAAAGGGAAATGACGCAGCCCGAGGCTTCCTGACGGGACGAACTTTTTTGGGAAAACTTTCGTGACAACCATGTACTTTTTGATCTCTCACTAGATTTGAACCCTTCAGACCACCCTTTTGTCTGCATCAAACAAGAGGAAATAACGAATGTCATTGAATTACAAGCCCTTATGGAGAAATGACCGTAACTTTTGCATCCATATCGATTTTTTATGAATATATAATTTTTTGAAAACATAACTCACGTCTGGACTCGTCGTTCGTCTACACGCGAACTCTAATCAATTTTCCTACGCCCTTAAATGATATTCCAGACTGATAAGAATGATTGTACAACGGAAAAGAGTTTCGGGGTCGCTAGTCACTGAAATCGAGGGCTCGGAGACCTTTAGGTCCGATTTTTGTCGCTTGAATGAACTAACGAGTCTATAAACATTTCAAATAATCGCTCAATTCGATTTCAGCTTTTCCATCTATTGTTGTACAACCAAAAAATTCTCATAACGAGTTCAAGAATAAAAAAAAAAATCATTATTACGAGAAGAGATGATGCTGAAGTTTGCAACGTTGGAATGCAACGAAAATATTTTATTTTATTTTTGATTCGTTCAATTTTCAATATCATCCAAATTTTCCGAGCCGATATGCTTTTCGAATGACAAAAATCGATCATTTTATCATCGTAATTACATTCTGCATTTAAATCATTATTTTTGCCAAATATAAAGGAGAATTTCGTTTCATTCCAACGATGCAAACTTCAGAATCATCGAGAAGAGAATTTTGAGACCTCACAGTTTCTGGTTTATCATTTAAAAAAAAAAACACCAGCCTTCAAGACGTGGATGCCGGTCTTTGCTAATCTTGACCTTGGTGCTATCAGAGTCGCACTTTGTTAAAGCTCGGGGTATGAGATTCCCGTATATTCAAACGTCTGGATAAATTCTTACTGCTGTAGACTCATGCAAACTTGTACATGCGGAAGGTGACCGAGAGAATTTGCATAATTTTATGCTGCAGATGCGAGTGTTGTTTGCAGAAGTGGAACACTATTGCGAGACCGTGTCGCGCCATTTAGAGTACGCGCATCCAAGGATGTAGTAGATAAAACGTAGAGTTCGTGCCTTTGTGTCCCTAGCTCTCACGTTAATATCTAAGCGAGAAAATCTACCCTCAAGGCTAACCACTTATTAGTACAATCTCTGCAGGCATGAAAGGACCTTTGCAAAAGAGGAATTATCTTTTAGGGAAATGTAGCGCTAAGGACCGAAAATGACGTTCTGGCTCGTGATGAAAAAAAAAAAAAGCGTAACGTAGGTGGCAGAATGTAATTGAGTCGATTCGAATTTTCAACTTTATACACACGGGATTGCTTTCCATTTTCGTGCGACGTTACGCGACACTCGATTTATCGGGGATCTCGTATTGAAAAAGGTGAAAAAACGGTCGATTGGAAGGGAAACGCGCGAGGTTTCGATATCGCCAGTGTTCGAAGATCGTCACGTGGTGGAAAAAAAACATGAGGCAAAAAGGAACAAGCAGTAGAAACGTACAAGTTCGTTCAAGCTGGAAGGAAAGTAGATAAAAATTTATTGCAAGGTCCGTCTAGATCGAGGGTCGCTCTCGTGAAGGAATCTATGCGTATAGCAACGAGGGCAGTTCCAGGCTCGGACCTTCCAAACTCTCGTGTAGGCTCCAGGCCTGCAATAAAAAAACTATCCTTCGTGCTGACGACACTAAAATTTGTGCTGTGATAAATGGGACGATGGAAAACCTCCTGGAAAACTTTCGGGAGCGCGCCACGTTTAGCAGCTACAATTCACCCCCACTTGAGATTTATCTCGTTTTGAGAGAACGATTCGTGAAAAAAAAAGATGTCGCCAAAGGTCCAGATCGAAGCGAGAATTTACTGTTTCGTCAGACCTTTTTGTTTTTTGCCATTCAACTCCGTATGTTTCATACCGAGAGATGCTGATCATCGTTCAAGGATGTTGAGTCCCAAACCCGTCAGGACCATTGGGGAGCTTGTTATTCAACATTTAACATTACTAAATTAAATGTAGTCAAATGTAGTCTTATAAAAACTGGTATAACTTTGCGATACATTTTTTTGTTGACCTCACAATTTTTTTAAATATCTACAATATACTGAAAGCAATGGAAACGAATTTTTCGAAAATTTGTTATTAACGAAATGTCAATTATTTAATAACGAGCTTCCTAATCGTCGGGAAATTTTTACACGACCTCTCAATGACTTCATACAAAAAAATACAAAATTTTCAGAATTTTCTTACGCCGAATCAAAGATTTTCATTAGACAGGATCAATGTTTTGTTGGATACGTTCGACTAAAAGTTTTTTTGAAAAATCACAAAAATTTGTGATTGCAGCGAGAAATATTCTAGAAAGTCTTTTCGTCTCATTCCAATGGTGAATTTTGCCGAGAGTCCCGTCAGAAATCAAAAGTATTGTCAAAATAACGAAAATTTTGAAATTATCCAAAAATATTTAGATCGACGTGTTTAAAAAAATATCGAAGTTTTTTTTAACAAAATTGAATCTTCACTGTATCATTTTTTACCTTAACCCTTAATGTGGTATGATGCTGAAGTTTGCAACGTTGGAATGAATCGAAAAGTATTGAATTTTATTGAAGATTCGTTCAATTTTCAATGTCATCCAAATTTTTCGAGCCGATATACTTTTTGAATGGCAAAAATTGATCATTTTATCATCGTCATTACATTCTCCATTTAAATAATTATTTTTGTCAAAGAGAAAAATGAATTTCGTCGCATTCCTACGATGCAAACTTCAGAATCATTGATGTGGTTAAAGCAGTAACGATGGAATTCTTTAAATTTGGTATGTTTTTACATGAAGTATTGAGGAGGTCGTGTACAAAGTGTCGTGAAAATTCCTCACCAACAATGACGAACAAGAACAATTAATCAGAATTGTTCTTCCGGGTTCACGTTCACTTAAAAATGGAGCCATGAGTAACACGTCGGTGAATCTTGTCGCCAAAGAAACTTCGCACAGAGACAAATAATTAAGGAGGATTTTTTGGAGAAGTTTGCGACGCCCATATCGTGAATATCGGAGATTGCTCTGAGGGCACTTGGTACGTGGATATTTTGTTGTTAGCTTCACTCTGTACGACGCAGCGTTCTATTGCCTCTGGCTGTTGCAAAGCTCTCTGGCTGGAGACATCGCCTTGGCCTATCCATCGTTGACGAAGCGAGCGTGCAGAATAACGACGTAGTATACACACTCGCGCAGAGGGCGGGTTACATATACGATTTGCTCAATGCGCGTGTTACTGCTGAAGCATGGATTTGCAGGGTATGTAAATGACAATACAGCATATGCATTACCCATATTTAATATACGTATATATTGACGTACGAGTGTCTTGCGACGAACGCGGCATTGAATGTTCGTTCATCCGCGATATTGCTTGCTCGTCACTCACAGTCATTCCTCGTGTCCTAAACTGCGACGCTATAACTTTCAAGTATTCGAACGTCAATACCGTTGTCTTCTGATTGGACATAGTGACAGCGATTCTGGTTAACGCTGAGTCAAACTGACACTAGATCGAAGTCGATACGTTCGGAAAAATAAAGCGATTGAAAATATCTGTTAAAAAAAAACCAACACGCGAGTTATTGATCGAAATTTTCTTTTCACTGAAACCTCCCGAAAGAAAAACCACGTGAGTCAATTCGAAATATCGGAACACGAATCTAGAAGCTCCAGGACTTTGCTGTTGATTATTCAAACGGCAACAATCTTGGTTTCATTATAACTTTGCTGTATATCCAGCGCATCAACAAAACGCCCCGGGAAACGAATAAAAGATAAAGAACTCTCCATCTTTTATATATGGATAAGAATATTTTTCTGTATTCAAGATTTCCGCCTTCGCCAGGGGCTGCACATTCAATTATATTTGGGGCCAGAGAATTTTTCGTCTTCTCGTGATATAACACCACGACCCCTCCAAATTATTCATCCTTTGCAAAGCGCTTACGTCACGATATCAAAAGGATTCAGTGAACGACTGGATTTGTTCAAACAGTTTTGTTGCCTTCCTGCGCACTTTTTGCAAGGATGCGCTAATTTATGAATCGTTCTTTGAGGATCCTGAAGTTTCCTTCGTTGGAATGAAACGAAATTCTGTCATTTCTTCAGAAAAGCTCATAATTATTTCAATATTTGCTCCGGCCAATGGAACGATCCTCTCGCGATCAAAAAACTCAATCGACAAGAAAAATCGCCACGGTTTTCAAAATTCAATAAATAATCGATAGAAAAAAATGTTTTTTGAACTTGTAGTTTTTTTTTCATGATATTTCATGCCAAAGAAATGATCGAAATCGTTGTGGGAATTAAAAAATTGATTTTCCCTGTGCGCACGTGAGATTCGAAGCGAAAATAATCTCATCACAAGCTCGTTTGCCCTCATGCATGCTTATACGGAATCTACATGGGGTCGGAGACTCTGTTTATCTCCGTATGAATGGAGCAGGAGGGAGAAGCGGACACAAAGCGTTTTGCGAAGAATTATAATGTGATTCGAAAATAATTTCCTATGGTCTGAGGAATGAGAGCGAAAAGACGTTTACCAAGTTCTGGAGTCTGATTAATGAAGCCAGCACAAGATTTCGAATGTTCGCCTTGTCGGCGATGTGAAAAATTGAACTGTGGAGCGTTTCGAAAGCAGCCGGAATGTAAAACGAATGGCGATGAACGCGCGAGTTGAACTCGAACAAAAGAAAATCAAACGGAACGTGGAGGAAAATCTTTTCGAGAGACTTTTGAAACAGAGAAATGTCCACGATGTCATTTTCCTTCCCACTGCGACGATACGACGCCGTAGAAATTTATGGAAAATTTGTAGTCGTCGATTCTTTTTTTTTTGTTCATCGCATTTTCTTTCAATTAATTAAGAGATCAATTCTAACGATTTCGATAATTGCGTTTACCGAGATCACGTACCAATTTTCTTGACTGTGTGGAAATGTGAGAAAAAAAAAGCCCCAGCGTCGAATAATTATCCAAAACGATCGAAATTTCGTACGAAAAGCGAAGCACTCTAATAAATTGGAGTTTGCTTTAAGCTGCGAACGAAATTCGCGCATATCACCGACCTCGATGTACCGAAACGCATTGGATTGGAGGTGCAAAGTAGCCGAAGCGATTTGAAAATTTTCTCGTATCGATATTTCCGCTCGTTAATCCACTTTTCATCTAATCCGTACCGTGTATTTACGGAGCCCGAATATTAATTCAGTTCTGAGCTTTTCTCTTCCTTATTAGACTCTCTGGGAGCTTCATCGAAAATTTAGCCTCGAACATTGTTTGCCCACACGAAAATAAAGTTATAATCCCTCGATAAGCTTTTCCTATGCTGGATCTTTATCCACAGACTCGTGACGATGAGAATATTTTTTTAAAATACACGACCATCGTTCGATAAAAACTCTGAATAGCAGGGAAGAAAAAACTTGCGAGGAAATACGTGCTGCATCGAGGGAGTTTCAAAAGTTTCATTGAGACCTTAAGCTTCTCATGGGAGGTCGCAGAATGACTGAAATTTTGATCACGTGTATAATTAAGAATAAATAAATTGCTCGGTGGAGGAAAAAACTGTTCGCAGGGCATTGCATACGTTTTGTAGAGCCTGGAACCATTTTACATGAAAATCTTGTCGTACGATGACTTTGCGACGTTAGGACTAAACGACAAATTGATATTTCATCACGCGAATACAAATGTGACTAATTTTACACTTTGAGCTTAGAGAAAATGAGTTTCGATTCGATTTTTTTCATCAATTTCATGGAAAAAATTTCACGGCAATTTTTTTCAAAAAAAAAATAAAAATAAAAGTAACTCATTAAAATTTCCGCTTCCGTCTTTGTGATTAAAATCTATCGAGAGACTCCGAGTGAAAAAATGAAAATCCGCATGCCACTCAGGCACCTGCTGCAGCGCAATAATGATCAAAGTTTTTTTTTCCAAATGATGTTATAAAAATAATATCCCAATTTTGACGGACAACGTGT
The DNA here is from genome assembly GCA_037043255.1 of Diadegma fenestrale. Classification (NCBI taxonomy): domain Eukaryota; kingdom Metazoa; phylum Arthropoda; class Insecta; order Hymenoptera; family Ichneumonidae; genus Diadegma; species Diadegma fenestrale. Next base: position 14,478,618 of record CM073310.1, on the reverse strand, counting down.
CAACGGAATCGTTATTTTAGGAATCTAGTGTCTTAATATTGGAAGACTGTACTCGGTTGAAAAGAAGATTTAAAAACGTGAATGAGGCTATGCCTTATCAGGCGATCTCGATATTGGGCAAACTCAGCATCTTGCTCGAAGCAACAGAAGCTCACGAACCTCGGAGCATTATATTTATATTTATCCGTGAGTTTTCATATAGTTGTGATGACAAGAGGATGGAAAAAGGGATGAGAATCAAAGAGTTCGATGAAGGAGAAGCAAATAGATGAAGATATTTCGATAGGAGTCGAAAGGATAGAACAATGGTCTTTCTGAACGCTACAACCGAACGAAATAAATAAATGAGTGTATTTAACGAGGTCATAAACGTGAATTTGACGAGATTGAATTTTTTATGACTCTGAAGTTTGCATCGTTGGAATGCAACGAAATTCATTGTTATCTTTGACAAAAATAATTATTCAAATGCCGAATGTAATTACGATGATAAAATGATCAATTTTTGCCATTCGAAAAGCAATCAGCACGAAAAATTTGGATGACATTGAAAATTGAACGAATCTTCAATAAAATTGAATATTTTTCGATGCGTTCCAACGTTGCAAACTTCAGCATCATAAATTTTTACACTAAAACTTTGTAATGGATTTGCCATTTTATTACGTAAAAAATGTCGTCAAAGTTTGCATCGTTGAAATGCAACGGAATTTTGCTTTTTTCCAGCGAGGCTCATGATTATTATTCAATATTCGATAAAATCGGATCGATATATAAAATCGATCGTCTTTCGAGGCCCAAAAACTCAATAGACATGAAAAATTGCCATGATTTTCAAAATTCAATAAATAATTAATAGAAACAATATTTTTCGTTGAATCTCAACGTTGCAAACTTCAGAGTCATCGAAAAAAAAGTACAAGAGATGATGCTGAAGTTTGCAACGGTGAAATGCATCGAAAAATATTAAATTTTATTGAAGATTCGTTCAATTTTCAATGTCATCCAAATTTTTCCAGCCGATATGCTTTTCGAATGGCAAAAATTGATCATTTTATCATCGTAATTACATTCTGCATTTGAATAATTATTTTTGTCAAAGATAAAAGTGAATTTCGTTGCATTCCAACGATGCAAACTTCAGAGTCATACAAGAGAGACCATCAGCATCGGATTAATCCGATGAATAATTTCTGAGGGTTTTACACCTGCAACAACACGATGGGACAGACAGATTCCAGAATCGCGAAAACTTTTTTACTGACGAGAATCATAATCGCTGGCTAAAAATGGAAAAAAGTGCACCCGAAGAGTAGATTTTCGTGCATCACGTAGCGCGGACGACGTAAAAAAAAAAAGACAACGAAAAAAGAAAAACATCCGAGGCCGAGAGGCAGAGAAATAGGGAAAGGACGGAAAAGGTGAAGAGACAGAGAGAGGAGAGAGATGAAATGGCAAGATAAGGGATTCTCAGACTCATCTGCATCTAAAACTTCCAAGTCCCTTTACGGATTAGCTCTGCAGTTGCGGAAATGCGGCACAGTTTCTGCAGTGTGCATCGAACTGAGAAAGAAACATATTCAGATGACTCTGAACCGAAACGTTTGACAAGTTTTTGCCCGAGTTAAAAGTGCACGATTTCCGCACAATAAAAAACTGGCAAACTTTCGTTCCATTCATGCAGACATATTTCTGACCCAAGAACCAAAGAGCGTTATAATCCGCACAGCTTTGTCGTATTTTTCCAGCCATCGTCTTTAACTTGAAAATTACATAGTCGCAGTCTCAAAAATCGTCCCAGACTCGAGACAATAAATATCGAAAATAAATTTTATAATTGACGAATTTCGCTCTGTTCATTTTCAATTTTTTTCGTAGACTTTTTGATGGGAGCAAATAATTCAGATGCACCGGATAAATTCTACGTTCTCTTAAATTCAAAGGACACGGAGTATGCCAACGAGATCGGAGAATGTCCGAGGTTGGTGGCGCTAAATTTCGAGTGTGATATGCAACTCGAATGCACGGGTATGAGTGGAACAACAACAACGTTATCGAGGCTCGTTATGGATGCATGTTGCTCTTCGCTCCTGACACTAAAGCTTGGTTTTCCCCTCTGCGATCATTTTCGTCGCAACAAGAGACGAGTTTGTATTATGTTGTGTGCAAAGCTTGGTACACAAATACCCCTTGACCCGGTACACCCGGCGACTCTCTTTTGCTATGCATGTCGCTGTAATGCACAGCCAAGCTCGGTACTTTATCGGTGAGGGCCTATTCGGGTATTCCATTATGTTTTTCTCACCTATGCATACGCAATGAAATGAAATGGATCGAAAGAAAAAAATTCAACCAGAAATCCATTTTCTTGAACAGAAATAATAAGGGCGCAAACTGATAAAAAGAAAAAAAAATGATGATGAAGTTTTGCATCGTTGGAATGCAATGAAATTCTGTTTTTTCTTCAGCAAAGCTCATAATTATTATTCAGTATTCGGCCCGGACAATAAAACGATCGTCTCTCGAGTCCCAAAAACTCAATCGAGCCGAAAAATGGCCATGAATTTGAAAATTCAATAAATAATTAATGGAAACAATATTTTTCGTTGAATCTCAACGTCGCAAACTTCAGAGTCATGAAGAAAAAAACTGAAATTGACGACAACGACGGACGAAGGACGATGATATGATGCTGAAGTTTGCAACGTTGGAATGCAACGAAAAATACTTCATTTTATTGATGATTCGGTTAATTTTCAATGTTATTCAAAATTTTCGAGCTGATATGCTTTTCGGGTGGCAAAAATCGATCATTCGATCATCGTAATGACATTCTGCATTTGGATAATTATTTCGGCCAGCGATAAAAACGATTTCGCTGCATTCCAACGATGCAAACTTCGATAAAGAATCGACTAACTTTCAATTTACATCAAAATCAATAGAATAACAAATGGCCCTCATGGTGACTGGAATTTCAGAGATTTTCGTAAAGAGACCAATGCGAGATATTTTTCGTTCATTTTTTTCAATGAATGGACCGATTATGTCATATTGTAATTGACATCAACATGGATATGAACGATAACGTCCGGGAGAGGCTGGATCTCATTGCAAATGGGTTTTCGGGTGTATTTATGCAGAGAGGAGGAAGGGGGGGGGGGAGGGAGTGAGATATACGAGGAGTAATTGTCCCGTCAGAGGCCAGGAGCTTTGTTAATGACTTCCTCTCTGACGAATTCGTCCACAGCATTGCTGGTTTCATAGGAAAGGGTAGTAGGAAAAGCTTTTGCTCGACAGGCTCTCGCCCCAGTTAAGGACCAGGAACGTCTTAAACGTTTCTATGTCTCCGCAACACTTTCATCTTCAAGAAAAACAAACAAGGATTTCTTTACCGGAAACGAGAGATTCATTTCCTTGAAAAGTGCTACGTTGGCTCAAGTTGACATTTTCTGTGCCTGCAGAGTATTATTTGGTCGTTTCGGATCTCGCTTTTTCTACGGACAGGCAGAGAAATGAAAATGTGATCTCTGGAGCATGAGATCGAAGGAGATTTCCAAGAAATTTCTACGAGGCTATACGACAAGTGCGGATTAATTTTGACGTGATCGCGAAGGGAATTTTTCTTCTGGGACTGGCCAAAAAGAAGAAAGAATAAAGCAAGATCCGACACAGAGCGAGTTGAGAGCTCGTAATAAATATTTCTGTCTTTCATTGCCAGCTTTTCTTCCGGAGTGTCGTCGCAAAAAGCGTATGTGTCAGAGGAGCTACAACGAACCCAGGAAATCCTGGAACAATGGAATAGAAAATCTTCGGAGCAATAACGCTGAGTAACTGCATAAAAAAGTTTCATTAGTTGAATGCGAAATTGTGATTTCCTTCGGCACAATTTTCATTGTGAAAATCCTCGATTTGCAATAACGATGAATGACGTAAAAATGTCGTTTTCGAGATAATCTTGAAGGAGAAGCAAGAGAACTCAATTGTACTCGGTGCGACGTCTCGAGAGCTGAGAAACTATAACTGAGGACGTTTCCACTCGGCTAACGAGTAACGGCAGGAACGATCGTGGGTTTGGCCAAAAAAAAAGCGAAGAGACCAAACAGATTCGTGTTTTCCGAGCAAACAACGTAACTACGTTAGTTCTCGTGGAAACAGTTTCCTCACAGTTCTATCAAAAGTTAGGCCCACATGAACACGAGTTTCAATTAATTTATCCAATCAACGAGCGACGCACTCTAAACGGGACAATTAAACTATCGGCGTTCGAAATATTTATTTTCTTTCGGTGCACAGGCAAATTAAAAAAAAAAAAACACACACACAAAAACATAACAAAATTTTTACAGTTATTCCGAAGCGGACGGTGCAATCGTTCTCGATTTTTGTCCGCAACTAGATAAATGAATATACGAGCAAAGTTCTGACAAACTTTCGTGGCGAATTAACGTGAAAAATCCCGAGGGACGGAGTCGCAAACGAAGAGAAAATTAGCCATAAAGAGACGCATCGCAGGTGAAACAGGAAGAGGACAGTTTTGCACAGAGCTATACACGTTTAAATTCGATCGAAAGGGTTAAACTTTGTCCACTGTAAACTCTCCAAGGAGTTAAGCCCGGGAGAGTCTTGCGAGGTTCGGCCTCAAGTCCTTAGGAGGATAATTTTGCACTCGAACAGAATGGCTGAAGTATATACGAGTGAGAAACGAGCTTTGCAAAGTTTTCCAACGTAGTTTTTCGTCGCCTGATCTCTTTGGTGCACTCGAGGGCAGTTCCCTTTAGCCTGATAATTATATTCGATTGTTCAACGTGCAAAAGCTATTAAAGGGCTTTACCATATCGCAGCGACCAAGGGGATAAAAGTTGACCTCGGAAAATCGTGAAAAAAGTGATTAATGAAGAAGGAAAAATTGGATAAGAACTCACGAGTTACATGAAAATTAAAAATCCTCGTTACCATCAATTTTTTACGAATCCTCCGTAATTCTGTCACCCTAACTTTTCACTCGATCGATACGATGAAACTTTTTTCATACGCCCATTATTCTGGAGCGTACAATTTAAACAGAGAAAATTCAATTCTCGCGTTTGATTGAATATAGATTTTTTTTGTGTCCATTACATTTTAAAGCGACGTGTATGAGAATGAAACTTTAAAGCGGTTGTACAGGGTTGACCCTGAATGGTGGAATTTATTATTACAGATCAATCAACGCTCGATCGATCGTTGCGATGAGCTTCGTCACTGCGACGGATGATACACGTCATAGATGTATCATATATTACTAGAAAAAATAAAATAAAACCAGCGACCACGAGCGATACGTGTGCGAGGCCGAACTTGTGACCTGAAAAGGTACAACTTGTTTTTCACTTCCTGCAAACCTTACATGAACGTACCTTTTACGCGCCACCAATCGTTAACGTGCAAATTACAGGGATGACAGACACGCACGTACATACTCAACTCTTATCATAAGTAAATTGACGCTACAGTCTCTTCTCTCCGTCTCTGTCATCAGGCCAATCCGCCACAAGAAACTTTTCGAATTCTTCAGCGCATTGGGAGGAAAAGTACAAAAATCAAGGGTCCAGCAGATCCGGAAACTCGTTCTTGTTGAAGTGACAGAAAAAATTGACGAGGAATCAGTTCAAATTTTTCAGCATTATCGACGAAAACGGAGAATTTCTGCGGCGTTTGCTCTTATTACGTGAAAAGTAAACACTGAACGATGTTGAAGTTTGCATCGTTGGAATGCAACGAAATTCCGTTTTTACTAGAGCAAATCTCACGATTATTGTTCAATATTTGATCAGGACAATGAAACCACATTTTTTCGGGATCCAACTTCAAAATCGGTACGAAAATGGTCATGGATTTTGATATTGAACAAATAATGAATAGAAAAAGTATTTTTCGCTCGTCAAAACACTGAAAGAGTTGAGTCACTGATTAATAACGAACTTGATTACATCACTGTGAATTTTGCATCGTTGGAATGCAACGAAATTCATTTTTCTCTTTGACAAAAATAATTATTTAAATGCAAAATGTAATTACGATGATAAAATGATCAATTTTTGCCATTCGAAAAGCATATCGGCTCGAAAAATTTGAATAACATTGAAAATTGAACGAAACTTCAATAAAATTAAACATTTTTCGATGCATTCCAACGTTGCAAACTGCAGCATCATCTTGATTACTGAGAGAATTGAGGATCGGATGGGATAATATTTGTTGCATATCTGTTCCGTCTGCTGCACGTTTGCGACGATCGTCTTTAATCCGGAAAGCAATCCGGATAGTCAGTGTAAACCATAAACCGCGAGAATAGCTCGGGATGCTTTCCTTATGCTGCACCACAACAGAGAAAACAGTTGCGGGAGGAGCGGAGACGAGAGGGAGAGAGAGAGAAAGAGGAAGAGAGAGTCCTGCACTTCGGCGTATATGCCAAGGTGTGGGATGAACTGCTGGCAGAGAACTTCACGTTCCTCATGGCCGTCCATCATCCAGCCAAGTGTTTCTGGGCGGCCGAGGCTGAACTTTACCACTCTTTTTCTTTCGTCGTCTCTTTTCTCATTGCGCGCGGAATTTCTCGTGTCACAGCATTGTACAGAGAAAGAGATAGAAAGAGAGAAAACGACTATACAACGAATATTCCGCGCGTGCACCAGACACGATTCTAGCCGCATTTTTTTTCCTGTCTCGCCAAAAAACGTACTCACGAACTTCCCCCGAAGTGACCCGAATACTTCGCGCACGTACACAGAGGAATATTGCAAAAAAACCAACGGTAAACCCTAGAACTTTAAATCCCACGCCCTTTCGCCCTTCAATTTTTTTTTTCTATCGTTTTACTGCATTCCTGACTGATTTTTTGATTTCAAGCAAAATTAACCCAAGGTCACGTGACCCTGCATCAAAAACAAATACACTGAGCCCAAAGTGAACCATTTTCGTCGGTTTTTGCAGGAAATACAAAAATTTTCCAAAATTGGGGCCATTTAAAATATAAGATTACGATTTTAGGGTTAAAAGTTGAAATTCTCCCAATTTTTCGTATTTTTTCCGCTTCCCAAATACAGCATGAAAAACGTAAACTGCAGACAACTTGGTCACACGTGTTCGCGAGTTGCAGGAGTTATCAAAACTTTTCTTATCAACTGCTCCCCTGCTCGCTATAACGTCCCACCGATCTTTTTGCCCGCCCAAACGAACTTCAGAACTTCAGAAGCTTTCTCAATCTTATTCGTCCTCAGACAGACTTTCTTCATGAATCATGGATCATGAGAACGAGGAATTTATAACTACACAGTGCCATCGACTCAATGATTTCTCGCCGTTTTTGCTTCCACCGTAAAAGCTCTGACGTCCGGATTAATTGAACAACCCTTTCAAGCACTTAATCCCGAGCCTCTCGGAATAATTTCCAACGATTATTTATTCTTGACCGCAAATATATTCGCAGCTTGGTCGACGGACGAAAAATCATGATGCTGTGAAGTTTGCAACGTTGGAATGCAGCGAAATATATTTGATTTTGTTGATGATTCATCCCATTTTCAAGGTCATCCAAACTTTTCGAGCCGACATGCTTTTCGGATGGCAAAAATCGATTATTTTATCATCGTAATTAAATTTCCATCGAAATAATTATTGTTGCCAAAGATAAAGAACAAATTTCGTTGCATTCCAACGATGCAAACTTCGGAGTCATCGAAAAACGACGAAGCAACGTTACAGAGTGAGTTTAAAAAATGGTGTAATTCGTATTGTACAGAATAAAATGATCTTGAAGTTTGCATCGTTGGAATGCAACGAAATTCTGTTATTTCTTCAGCAGAGCCAATAATTATTATTCAATATTTGGTCGGGCCAATAAAACGATTCTCTCTTGCGCCCAAAAGACTCAATCGACTCGAAAAATTGCCACAATTTTCAAAATTCAATAAATGATCAATGGAAAAACTGTTTTTCGTTGAATCTCAACGTTGCAAACTTCAGAGTCATAGAATAATGATAATAATGAGGAGAGAAAAAGTTTCATTAGATTTATCGAGTTTGCAAGAGTTGAGGATAATCTTGCAGCCCCTTAATGCTCTTATGTTCCGAACCATTATTACCTCCTCAGAAAGAAGAGAAAAGAATATACATTTTTGTGGTGCTTCTTTTGCTTTTTTGTTTAACTTGCTTGCAGAAACGAGAAAGAGAGAGAAATGATTTTTTTTTCTTTGCTTGGGCTTTTGCTTGCTTTACGCTTTTTCTTGACGTTCGACGTTTTTTTATTCAAGGCTGTGTTGCGGTGTGCTCGGTTTCACCGAGACGACATCGCGAAGAGTTCCATTAAGAATACAGGGACGAGGGGCAAAAAAGTCTTAACGACTTGTCGGTAATCTGACGAGAGGGTGCGCGGACCAGCATCCCTTTACCATCCTTGTCATTGCAACACGGCAAAACAGCTCCGGTTTCTTTTTCCTGCACCACGTATATAGGAAAACAAAAAAGAAAGTTCGATAAATCGAGCCCGTGCGCCGGAGGGACCAGGAGCCAAAGTTTCCAGAGGCTGATGGATCGTCATGCGATGGCAACTTTTTTTTTCCCCATCGACGAATTTTTGATACTACCACAACGTGAATTATTCGGAAATTATTTAAAAATTCGAGCCTCACCAATTCTAATGAGGAAATAACGAACGGCACTGCACTGAACAGGAAATTTTGTTGAAAAACATCGATAATTTGTTGGATACGTTCGAGTAAACTTTTAATGAACAATTACAAAAAAATTGGCATTGCAGCAAAGTAAATTTTTATGATGCTGAATTTTGCAACGTTGGGATGCATCGAAAAATATTTCATTTTATTGATGATTCGTTTAATTTTCAATGTTATTCAAATTTTTCGAGCCGATATGCTTTTCGAATGGCAAAAATTGATCATTTTATCATCGTAATTACATCCTGCATTTAAATAATTATTTTTGTCAAAGATAAAAATGAATTTCGTTGCATTCCAACGATGCAAACTTCAGAGTCACCAATTTTTGTCGTTCCAATCGTAAATTTTGCCGACAATTCCATTAGAAATCAAAAAAATGTGCAAAATTACGAAAATTTGCAAAATTACCCGAAAATATTCAGCTCATCGTTTTCAACAAAATATCGACGTTTTCTGACCAAATTTAATTTTTCGAAAACAAAACGTCAAAGTCAATCGTTGAATCCCCCAGGGAGCGCCACAAAGATGATTGACAAGCGAAAAATTATCGTTGCAGAGAAAAAAACCGAAAACTTGTGGATCAAAAATGATCGGAATTGCATTTTAGTGATGAATTTTTTATGCATTTGTGATTTTTAACGATCGTTTCTCCGATCATGACGATGAATGGTATTCGTAAGATAGAAAATTGAATTGGTCGCATCTTGAGATTCTTTGAGGCCCTCGTGAAATAACGTCGGCGTTTACTAGTCCGTAAACCGCGCGAACCCAATTTAGCCAGTAGCACTTTAACCGCGCGCACGCCACATGCCAGCAAGAATGCAATTAGAAGGTCGGACTGAAAGATCTACGGTCTCGTGTATCCGTTACATTTTTTATTCCCCTTCGCTGCTATTTGTGGATCGTTAGTATTTTTTTCTTCCTTTTCTCGTTCCATCTCTCTTTTTTCTCTCTGATAATGAGAGACGGAGGAGCGAACGCGAACGCACGGACAATTCGTTGCCGATAAAGTTCTGTTGTACGTACTACGAATGGCTCTAAATGCTTCACGATATGGCTTTTATTTCTCGAGCCCGATTTTATTCTCACGATTTCCTCTCGCGCATAAACTCCAGCAAAAATAATCTCGTCACGTACGATTTTCTCCGACAAATGTTTCAGACGTGTTTCACCGACTCCCAAAGAAAAGAAATTTACTTCACAGGCAAAATAAAACTTTTCTTTCATACTCGCGAGACTTTCCGTTATTAATGACCATTAAGATTCTGATAAATGTTCCTGAACTCTCGGCTTTTCCTGACACGACCGTAACATTTTTGTTACGTTCGATAATTCTTTCTTTATTTTTCGTTTTGTCACGTCCCTGTGTGCAGTCAACCCTTCGAGTCGTAGAGACATTCCATTGCAGTTGCCTCTGACGTTTCGTTACGCAGTCATTATTGACCTACTTTTGCCACAACTGTACAGTTAAATAATGAAATCCCTTATTCTTGATACTTGTCTTGATAAGGGAAAAATAATCATTTTACGCATTTTAACGATGTTGAAGTTTGCATCGTTGGAATGCAGCGAAACTAAATTTTTTCTTGAGCAGAGCTCGCGATTCTTATTGAATATTTAATCAGGACAATGGAATTATAATTTTTGAGGATTCAAATAAAAAATCGATACGAAAATGGTCATTTTGAGTTTTTGATTGAACAAAAAATGCAGAGGAATTGTATTTTTCGTTGGGCCCCAACGTTGGGAACTTCAGTGTCATCGCATTTTATTATCATCGACTAACTTTCAAACTTAATACACTCCGAAATATTAAACAGATATTAATGATTTTTTTCACACGATCGTTCGTCTTTAACCCTTCAAGTGCATACATTTTTGCATTGCATTTAGTAGTGATGAGGAAGAAAAATATTTTTCAAGGTGCCGTTGAACTAGCGTTCTTGACAATGTGTCGAAATCGCAAACTTTTATAGAGCGTTATAAATTTTTGTATATATTGCAAAATCTCTCGGTACCAGGATTCGTATTTTCCGACCAACTGACTGGGATGAATGCGACGATACGAAATTAAGTCTTCGACGTGTCTAGCGAGCTGTACTTGTCCCCAAAAATAAAATAAAAATCACAGTTTCATGCTCGAAAATCTTGTGTAAATTCATTTTTCTCACAAAAATAAAAACAAACTGAAAAGTGCATACACAACATTTCAATTTCTTACGAAACATCGCCGTTGTGTTAAAAATTTGATAAGAATTTTTGAAACGCGATAATTTAGTTTTTAATGGCATCGAATGTTTAAATTTTCGTTTTAGTGGAGAAAAAAATTTAGAGACACAAAATATGGATAATTTACCACAAAATACGTGACTACAAAAAAAAACAAACAATGGATATTTACCGGGATACAACGATTTAAGGTTTGGGTCAAATTGACCCAATATGCACTCTGGGGTGTACACTCGAATAAACTTTGAATATCTGGATTTTGGATGCAAATTTATAAGAACAGCGACTCGAAGGTTGCGACTGTGATGATTAAACGGTCAATCAACCTTGTGACTGCGAACCAACAACTCCAAAACTATCCGAGTTTAGAACTGTAGACGCGAAGGGGCTTTGATGCTGAAGTTTGCAACGTTGGAATGCACCGGATAATATTTAATTTTATTGAAGATTCGTTCAATTTTCAATGTCATCCAAATTTTTCGAGCCGATATGCTTTTCGAATGGCAAAAATGAATCAGTTTATCATCGTAATTACATTCTGCATTTGAATAATTATTTTTGTCAAAGATAAAAATGAATTTCGTTCCATGCCAACGATGCAAACTTCAGAGTCATAGTTTCGGTTAATATTCGCGTCATTGCTAAAAAAAATGAAGCATGGCTGACGTGAAAGATTCGAAATGTGATGACTCCTATAATTTTTGAGGTACTTTGCAAAATTCCAATCCCAAGCAACATTTTATTCATCGATATTTCCGAGAGCAAAGTTCTTGTTAAAAGTTGCACCCTTTTGAGTGAGCAGCTGGGTGTCCAAAGTTCGTTCATTTGTTAGGGAGTCTTGATTGGATCTCGAGATATAACGAGCGTATTCGAGAGGCTTGGAAATTTGTAAGAAACTCGACAAAAATCTTTTCACCCAACAATGAGACAACGAGTTGAAAACCAGAAGAAGAAAAAAAAACTTTGAACTCTATATATACGACTTGATGGATTTTTGCGAGCATATTTTCGACGAGCATTAGTTCCAAGTTACAGAGTGAATTAATATCAATTTTCCCGATGCCGCATGTTGATTCGTCTCGTCACAGTTCTATGGCTTTTTCTATATACTCGCTGGCAAAAATGCAGAGTGAACGACGCAATGCGGGTATGATACGACGTTGCGACGAACAAAGGGTGATAGTATTCTGTGATTCTATACATTTCCGTACAGCAGACTAAAAGGTATGTGGCTCGTACCGAGTTTTCAACAATGTCGAATTATTTCACGACCCCCGAACTTTGTGACGGAGTGACTGTACAAAAAGACGAAATAAAAAAAAAATTGTGAACCGCATTTCGAGATAAATGGTCAATCGAACTTTGAACCTGAAAAGTTTGTTTTTGTCGTACGAATTGATGTGCCGAAAGGCGAAAAATTGGCTCTCGATCACGATTCATCCCCTTTAAAGAAAATTCCATGGGAAAACGATGTTAAAGTTTGCATCGTTGGAATGCAACGAAATTCGGTTTTTTCTTGAGCAGAGCTCGCGATTCTTATTGAATATTTAATCAGGACAATGAAATGATAATTTTTTAGGATTCAAATGAAAAATCGATACGAAAATGGCAATTTTTAGTTTTTAATTGAACAAAAAATGAAGAGAAATTGTATTTTTCGTTGGACCCCAACGTTGGCAACTTCAGTGTCATATATGAAAAAGGATTTTCGTTCTCTTTGATATTCGCTAATTGTTATATTTTTCTAACGAAGGTCAACACGGAGCAACACGAAATATCGATATATTTCTCGATCCGGTCGATTTGAATCGTATTAACGATTTTTTTTTTACTTTTGTCTAATTAATTAGTGCGCGTGGTAAACAAGGATGGAAAGAGACCGAACGAGAGATGGAGAGACACGGCAAAAAGCGAGAGGGAGAAAGAGAGCGAAAGGGTTAATACGAAACGATCGATTGTGCTGATTAAAAGTTTAACTTGGCTCGAGGAATTGGATGCCATTTATTTTAAAGCACGAACGAACGCCGGCTAAAAGAGAGCGAGAGACGCTCGAACTCTGGCAATCGAAAAAAAGTTAAAAAACATGGACATCAACACTCGAGCAAATTTATACCGTTCGGTCTTGAACGCAACTTTCGGACATTCGGAAAACAAGCGCAGACACGTCAGCGAAAGAATTATGAAAAATCGTGTTTTCTATCTCTCCACGACGAATTGTAAGACCATTAGAAACGTAATCTTGTTGGCTCAACGAAACCTTGAAAATTTCAAAACAAGGAGCCGAAACAGCTTCGACTGTAGACAACTCAATATCAACAGCAAAAAAGATGATGCTGAAGTTTGCAACGTTGGAATGCATCGAAAAATGTTTAATTTTATTGAAGTTTCGTTCAATTTTCAATGCCATCCAAATTTTTTGAGCCGATATGCTTTTCGAATCGCAAAAATTGATCATTTTATCATCGTCATTACATTCTCCATTTAAATAATTATTTTTGTCAAAGAGAAAAATGAATTTCGTTGCATTCCAACGATGCAAACTTCAGAGTCATCAAAAAAGTGGTGTGCAAAATTTTTAACTTGTAATGCCCACGACGAATATTTATTGAAAATGCCTAGAAAAAAAGGCTCCAATAATTTGATTTTGTCTCCTGCGACTTCCGGACGAATAAATTGCAGAAAATCAGAAAAATAAAATCGAAAGAGGAGAATTGCAAAAAAAAATGGATTGTCGACGTTGGGAAAATTGATTGACTTGAAGAAAATCGTTATTGCTATCGTCACAATGGTCAAAAGATTTGAGTCTCAATTGACGACGTCGTTTTTCGCACAATGAAGAAAACAGAGACAAAAAATATCGTGGAAAGTTTTCGATGGACAAAAAATAACGGAACGATGCTAAGTTTGCGAGCTTCGCGAGGGACGAAGTTGGCATCGTGAATAGAATTTGAATAATTGAAATTCAAAACGAAGATGGTAACTCTGGATATCGTCAAAGGTTGAGAATAAATTTTCACCCTTTGACTACTGTAGATTGCAACCGTAAGATGGTAAACAAACGTGATCGAATTTGACTTGCCTCACAAGTTCCTTTACACCTTGGACGTGCATTCGAACAACAACCAGAGTTATCGTTCGAAATGACACCGTGTTTGTCACGTCACATAGAACTGACGATCGTGGCAACAAAAACTTTGTCCTCGTCTGAACATTGCAGCGTTCCAGACAAATAAATATTTGAAAAATACAACGTGGACGCGATTAATTGTCGATGAAAACGAATTATTTGGACTGCCAACTTTTGCCGATAATTGGCAACCGATAATCTGATCAATTCGAAAATCACGTTATTACGTGCACGTAATCGTAAATCTGGGGTAAAAAACGAGAATTAAAAAAAATTAGCGCACGATCGCCGCGTTGAAAAAATTCATATTTTTTTTATTCATTTCGTGCAGTTTCTGAATTATGACTTTAAAATGGTTCTGAGCAACAGGATTGGGAGAAAATTTCATTGAAATATTTGTCAAAAAATCGCTGTAAAGAATTCTCGATGTTTCGTACTTGTAACCTCGTGCTGTTCGATAATTGGTATCGTTTGGTCAACATAAAAACACGAGTTGGTTGCCAAGAAAATATTGAATCGCGGGGTCGAACGAAAAAATGGTCAACTCACCGAATTAACGATACTTCTTGCTATGATCGAGAAAAAATGTGTCCACGTGATGAAGACGTCTCGCGAATAAACACGAAAAAAACTTGCACTTGTCACTGATTTTTAATAATAAGAAAATTGCAATATTCGAACGACAAGTTCCGTACGCGGATAAAGTCTCCACGTGACTGAACGAACGACGCGTATACATTCCTCGGACTCGAGCGAATACAAACTCTATCAGCGCGCATGTCCTTCCGTTCCCGAGAAATAAAAACAACTAGAGAGAGAGGGAAGACCGAGAAATTTGAGGATAGCCGCAGCCGTCCCAACAAAACAAAACTTTTGCCGTCATTTGAAACGAATTCAGTTTGTGTTATGAACAATTGGCGAAATTTTAAAACAATTTCCGAAGTAGTTACGCACGTTTTACGCGATTTGTTTTTTAATTCCGTTCGCTTTAGATGGATTTCCGCAATTGTGTGTGTACGAAAAATTAATGACACGCTTTTTGACGGCCAAATTATCGCTCCCGATTTTGTGATATGGACGTTGAAATATTTATAGAAAATTAATCGCGCTATTCGTGAAATTCCAGAAGAATTATGAGCTGACAATTAAATTTATCGAACTATCAAAAAAATTAGAACTGTAATAATAAAAATAACTGAATTCATCAATTCCGTTTTCTATTTCGGGAAATAGCGAGATTCACCATTTTAGTAGCGAAAACGGAGCGCCCGAAACGAGACGCTTCGACTTTGCGAATAAAAAATTGCAAATTGAGCTTGCGTCAAAACTCACGCATTATTTTTGGCCGTCCGCGATTTTCACTGCAAACTTGACCATTCGGCATAGAAACGTGTGACTGACAAAATGATACTGTGGCCAATCTGATGTTGATTTGATATCCCAGTAACGTGTAAATTACTTTTTGAAAACAACATCGTCCCGTACCGAGAGAAACTTGTTGTGACATGAAAACACGCGGCACGTTCAGAACAACTGCAGCCAACAGTGTGGTCGCCAATATTTCGATTTTTTGAGTTGGCAACATTGTCGAGTTTTGAGCGATTGCAGCGCCATCAAGAGTCCTGATTGGTCAAATGCTCGAGTGGTGCTTGCCGATTGGCTGGCGAATCCGCCGCATTCACCGGTTTGAATTGATCTGAGCTTTATCGCGTGTAACCGAAATTTTAACTGCCGCCCATTCTCACGCCGAAGAAGCAACGCTATCGAAAGTCAAACGCTCTCTACTATTCTGTCGGCTTTTCAAAAATTAATCAGTGTAAAAAGAGTGAAAACTGTATTTCGTAGTTTTTCAACGTGAAAAATGTGTTCTCATTGTTCATAGTGTTTTGTCTCGTGTCTCGGAAAGATTCGTTCGATTTTTTCACGCGTACAAATTTCATGTGCGTCTGTGACAACGCGAGAAAGTAAATAAATCTTTACACTGCCGAAAACAAGGTTGGTCGACGTTACAAACGCACGATTTGTCGCGTTGTACGAATTAATCAAACCCAAGGAACATCGAATTATTACGGACTCCCACTAACAAATCCTACCCTCGAGATGTAACATGTAAGAATTTTATTCGTGACTAAACACCCATTCATAACCAATAAACGTCGCACACAACTTTTCGATCTTTCTACTACTCCGATTGACACAATTATTTCGAATTCCAACTTTTTATGCTCAACCCAACAGCCTCAGTGTCGAAATCAAATTTTTAATTTCGTTAATCATTCTGAAGAGTTTCACGACGTCGACGACTGCACGACAAGTCGAAAAAATTCCATCGCTTCATTTTTCTCAATAAATTCGACAATTTTCGAGTAAATTCGTCAATTTTTTGCACAAAACACTAAAATTGAAAAATTTCAAAATAACCAACTTGAATGTTGTCAATTTTGGGAAATTGGAATATTGAACAATATTTTTTATCATCAGCTTGCTTTGGAGTAGAAAAAAAAGTCTTTGCGGGTTTTTTTCATTTTGAATTTCTCCAAAAAACTTTGGCCCGTAAAGTCGAAACGCGGCAAACGCCAATCGCTCGGTAATTGATTTTTCTGTTTATTCCAGATGGAATCGCGTCTGCCAAAACCAAAATTCTTGCTCACCAAAAAAGTGAACGAAACTTCGGACGTTCAGGCGGAAACGACGACTATGAGTAGCGTGTCGAGTACATCGGTGAGGCCTGCGGCTGCGGCGTCCAACACGGGACCAAAAATCATTAGCAAGTCGAAAAGCACGTTGAATTTGCATGCCAAATCTGTGAACGAAAATAAACCACCGGCAAAGCCAGCGTTGACGCGATCTCAGACGAGCGTCGCAATAGCGAGAAACGCGCCTTCAAAAGTCGCTGTAAAACGTTTGGCGGCGGGAGCGAACGCGATAGAGGCAAAAAGGGCGAATTTGAGGGCGACGATAAAAACGACGGTAGCTCAACGACCAGGGAAAGTCGGAGGGCAAGGAACGGCTACGACGGGGAAAGCTGTCGGAGGAGTTACGACGACGAGCAACGTGAGAACAGGCCCAAAACCGAGCAAATGGGATTTGAAAGGTCGTCTGGAATGGAGCAACGCGGAGCTCGCGAACTTGAAAGAGCAGCACAAACAATGTAATCACCTGGAATCGACCGTTAACGAGCTTCGGTCCAGGGAAGCGAGCACGATCGCCAAGCTGGAAGAATTGGAAAGTGCGAAAGAAAAATTGAAAGAAGAGCTTGCAACGACGAAGCAGGATTATACAGAAATGCTAAAAATAAAAGACGAGATAAAATCGAAATTGGAAGCGTCTGAAAGTTCGTGCGAACGATTAACCGAGTTGCTGAGCGAAAACGAGAAAATCTGCAAATCCCAAAAAGAAATAATAGATGCAAATGCGGCGAAAGTTGAAAATTTAGAAAAAGATTTGAAGGAATATAAAGAATCGAAAATCGAGTTGACGGAGAAAGTTAAAGAACTGCAATCTTTGGTTCACGAGATGGACAGAGACCGGAGATATCTCCACAACACGATACAAGAATTGAAAGGCAACATTAGAGTATTTTGTCGTGTGAGACCCCGGATTCCGAGAGAATCGGCAAAACTTTTGTGCTCGATTAATTTCCTCGATGAATCAACGATGGAAATCGCGCGTGCAGAGTATTCCGATTCGGCCATTTCGGGTAACAAGAACAGAGGAACCAAACAGGAATTTTCATTCGACAAAATATTCCCGCCGTCAGCTACGCAGGCCCAAGTATTCGAAGAACTCTCGATGCTTGTACAATCGGCTTTGGAAGGATACAACGTGTGCGTTTTTGCGTATGGCCAGACTGGCTCTGGTAAAACGTTCACGATGGAAGGGGGCGAGAGCACAGAGGCCGAGGGAATGATCCCGAGGACAGTGAGACACATTTTCGAAGAGATGAAACAGTTTGAACTGCTGGGCTGGGAATACAAAATAGAAGCGAGTTTCCTAGAGATCTACAACGAGCACATCGTCGATTTGTTGGATTCCCAGCAGAAAAATCACGAGATAAGAATGGCGGACAGCAAGGGCCACGATCTTTACGTTACGAATCTTCAAGTCGCGGAGATCAACAGTCCCGAGGAGTTGCACGTTTGTCTACGAACTGCTCAACAAAATCGCGCAGTTGCTGCGACCTTCGCGAACGAAAGATCCTCGCGATCGCACTCGGTAGCGAGAATACGTCTGATCGGCGTCCACGCCGAAAAGGACGAGCAGTCGATCGGTAATCTCAACCTCGTCGACCTGGCCGGCTCCGAACGTCTCAAAGGCGAAGAAGCTGCGAGAACCGCTGAAACTAAAAATATCAATAAATCCCTTGCTAATTTGGGAAACGTCATTCTCGCTCTTCTCAAAAAACAAGATCACGTTCCTTACAGGAATTCCAAATTGACCCACCTCCTGATGCCTTCGCTCGGCGGCAACTCGAAAACCCTCATGTTACTCAACGTCTCGCCACTCGACGAATGTTTCAACGAAACTCTCAACTCGTTACGTTTCGCCAGTAACGTCAACAGTTGCAAAACCGGCAATATCAAAAGAGCACGAACGATTATCAACAACGCCATGTGAAATAGTCCAATTGGACAATTTCCTCCATCTAGAAAATACTTTAACACTAAAAACGCACATGTCGGTCAAGTTTTGTACAAAAGCGCACGCTACCGCAAACTATTTTTAACTTTGTTACATTTCTACGTCAGCATTTAGATTAAAATACCAAAGGAATGCCTTTTCATTGAGAATACGAAACAACGCGTTTTTTTTTCTTCTCAAACTTAATTTTCGTTTGTTTGTTCAAAAGGAGTTTGAGCTTTCACGCTGAAAACGAGTGACGCTCAATTTTTCGAGTTCTGTCTCTTTTTTTTAAAGTTTTTACGCATAATTTTTATCCATTTAACGTACAACTCGTATTGTCAGAAATTTTGTAACTTTGAACCGATTTTTATGAAGCATTGATGAGAAAAAAACAAGAATTTTCAAGGTGCCTTTGAACTAGCGTTCTTGATAATGTGTCGAATTCGAACACTTTTATATAGAGGATTATAAATTTTTGTATATATTGCAAAATCTCTCGGTGCCAAAATTCGTATTTTCCGACCAACTGACTGAGATTAATGCGACGATACAAAATTAAGTCTTCGACGTGTATAGCGAGCTGTACTTGTTCCCAAAAATAAAATAAAAACCACAGTTTTATACTCGAAAATATTGTGTAAATTCATTTTGCTCGTAAAAATAAAAATAAACTGAAAAAGGGATACAGGAAATTTGAATTTCTCACGAAACATCGTTGTTGTGTTTGAAATTTGATAGGAATTTTTTAAACGCCGGTGACGAGGTTATCATACGAGTTTTGAAAGTTTTTTCACAATTGCCGGCCTCAAAGTTGAGCGATTTTCGTCTGCTCTCGTGATTTCTTCTCCGCGAATTCCCGAAGCAAACTCTGTGCGATGGTGGATTCGTTTTTTGAAGATATTCTCCAATTTCCAAATCGAATGTGCTGGCGTTGAAATTCAAATCTGATTTTCGAGCTTCGAGCACGCAGAGCGATACAGAATCCCGAAGAACAGCTTCAACTTTTTTTATCGACCAATCGATTTCGTCGACCCTCGAAAGATGCAATTTTCCACTTATTTTCACGTTCAATAATTCGACCATTTGTCTGTTTATGCTGAAGCGCGTGGATGATTCTCCACCACGATTCACCGAGCCCTCGAAAACTCTCATAGCTTTAGAATCGTTCGAGCACACAGCTCGAATTATTGGAGAATCGTCTACTTTTGTGAAATCAGCTTGAATGCACTTTTCTATGGATGATATGAATTTCCTTTGCAGATTTATCGGCGGCACCAATTCCAATCGAACTGAAAGAATCCTGGGAATTCCCACATCGTCGAAACGTCGGAGGGACGAATTTTTACCAACGCATTCCTTTTTCACTATCAAATCGTTCCGTACGCAGTGAGAATCTTTCGAAGCTGCATCGTTACTCGCAGAAGCTTGATGGGATGGACTTCTAGACCTCGGATCCGCGCAGAAGACAAGCATCAGAAGAAACAACAGCACGTAAGCTCCCCCGGAAGTCATAATCGTCATTACTTTCCACAAATAACTTCCGAAATTTGAATACCAAAGCACTGGAGCTTCCAACTTTTGTGGAACTTGGATTTTTCCAACTTTCTTCCTTCCCGATATGAATTCGTACAACCAATCTGAAATTTTTTATCTTAAACATTCAGTTTTTCTCCAAAAAATAAAATTCTCGTGGATTTTCTAATAAAATTCGACCGAGTCAATTCATACATTCAAGAAAACGACGATGAACTAGGATTTTCATTATTTTCAGATGCATTTTCAGGAAAAACATTTTTTTTCTCAAGACTTTATCTTTTTTATTGAAAAATCGAATTTGTCGAGTTTTTTAATGGGAAAATGTGTCGTGGAAGAGAAAATTACACATTTTAGTGATGATTTTATTTCTCACCTCGAGTAAAAGATTTTTCCGAGTGCAATAAATCGACGATGCAAAGAACAGCCCATAGTCCGATTCCAAGGCACATGAGTACTCTCCATCGGATATATCTCGATGGTTTGACATGATTAATTTTGTCCGTCCTCGATGTGGTTAACTGGTCAAGATTTCTGGTCACCTGATTCGTGGGTTCGAGTGGATTTTCGTCAGCGAGATTGTCGCTTTCGCAATCAAAGTCGACATTGCAACTGGCGTCTCGATATTCTTTGCTGGTCGCTGAATTTGAATCGTCGAGTGAATAATCTGACGACGTTGTTTCCAAGTCCGAATGAGCATCTGAACAAGCTCTTCTCCAATATTCTTTCACCGATGACATTCCATAAAACATTCACCCATGCTTTCCCCCATTGATTCACGAAAACAACACTCGTTTGTTTTTCCGGCAGAATTCTTGGTCTCGATGTGAAGTAAGAAAAAAAATTGCTGCCTCTGAATTTCTCTGTTTATCGATCTTTCGTACTCGAAATTTCATTTTCTGCTTTTTTTTCTAGAACGTGAGTTTTTCCAGACTTTGAGTTTGATGAGATCGCTCCGGCACGATGAACAAATATTCGAAAACCTTGTCCTCCTCGTCATCGAACTCAATTTCGATTCATTTCAAACGATGATCAGCTTTACTTGCCAAGATTTTCGGGAATGAGCCTTGACTCGATTGTCTCAAGACTCCAAAAGGTTAATGACCAAGTGATGACCATCTCCCGTTTCCTGTCCATTCAAGACATGTCGGAGAAACGAAAAAAAGCGTGTTCCTGCGATCATCACTTAACAACCTCGATCTCACGCTCCGCTGGCAAATGCAACGCATCCCGAGAAAAAAAAAAGTCTCGCTGTGCATGTCGACCACGTCCAAAGCTTTGTACGTGTCCACCTACGGCGTACGGTAAGGAAATCAACGTTCTTCATTCTCATAAGGAGATTTTGGAATGGAAAATGTAGAGTAACGGCAAAATCATCAGATACAATTTTCCCAAAATAAGTTTTGACATTCTGCGTGAATCTTCCGGAGAATCGTCTTGTAATGCGTTAAAAATTTGAGAACGTTTCACCGTCTGGTAATCGAGATATTCAGTGTTTAAAATCGCAACTTTAACACGAGGAAGTTGCGAAAAAAGACGATATTTTACAACAAATAACTCGATTTCTAGACCGTCGAACTTTCTCAAAATTCGCCCACAGTTGAGTATGATTGTTAAGAAAGTTCATACGAATTTTGAACAATTAAACTTGGAATTAATCTCACGCATGAGAATGAACGATGGAGCCTCTTTAAGGGGATAAAATTTCATTAAAATTGAATATAAAAAAAAGATTCTGGGTCCGCAAATCAAGATTTTCATCTGTTTGCAAACTTGACTTTCCCGAAAATAATGGTTTCCTCGATTCCATCCAAAGACGAGGTGAACGCAAATGGAAAAGCGAGGGAATCAGAAATCGAAGCTGGCTCAACGCGACGATCCAACCCGCCTGGTCGCAACGATTCGCCTGGTCAAGACAGGTCGATAGAAATGATTCGTCACGAGACTTTTCCAGAGAATGATACGATCGAAAAGTTGTATCTTCGTGAACAGCCAAGAGAAGTAACTCGAGATGGAACATTTGAGATTTCTTTGCTGGACGATCGGGTAAGAAAACGTTTGTAAAAACAATTCGAATTGGAATTCTGATACAATGAGAAATTCAGTACATTTCGAACCGCAGAAAACGATTGTTTGAAGCCTGAAAAAATTGACACGTCGTTGTCGTTGACTAGAGCTTCGCAAACGCAAAATATCGGAAATGACAGTGAACTCATGAGCCTTGAAAAAGTCATTGAAGAAAAGAAGAATATCGAGAAATTGTACAAGGTTTCTGAACAATGCTGGCAGTTGGTTTTCTCAATTTTTAGCAATTGCTCTACAAAAGTGAATTGCCGGTTTTTAGGAATTGGAGAAACGAAATGGTGAGTTGGAGGAACAACTAAAAAACATGGATTGTAGTTTGAGCTGTTTGAAAGCCGAGGGTGACAAAGAGGTTGCCTGTTTGAAGGACGCCCTTGAAAGGGCCAAGAAAGAGGCTCATTTAGCCTCGCGCTCTAAAGATCTCGCGATGGATCTTGCCAAACAGTCGCGTGATCAAACCGACTCTATAAAAGCAAGCAGAGCCGCGATCGCTGAGGAAGTAAACGTCGTTAAAGGCAACAATACCAAACTTCAGTGCGAATGCGAACAACTGCGATGCAAGTTGAAGGAATTGAAGCAAAAAGGAGAAAAAAAGTAATCACGATTTCCAGCTGAAATAAAAACCGAAAAACAATTGTGAAAAATTGAATTTCCTTCGAAATATTCGAATATTTTTTTATTCTCGAAAAAAACATTTCTCCGTTTTATGATTTGTTGATTTTTGAAAAGATGAGAATTTTCTAGTGTTTATTCAAATTTGAGTTCATACAGAAATTCTGGGATTTTTTTTCTCAGGTGCACAGACGTCGATGGCAAACTCTCTCAAATAAAGTCGTCGGCAAAACGAAAAGAAATGGCTCTGGAGAAAACTGTGTGTGAATTAACGAATCAAGTAGAAGCGCAAAAAAAGCGAATATGCGATTTGACGGTGGTATGCGCGAAACAACGAGATTTACTTCGAGAGAACGAGAATTGTATATCAACGAAAATAGTTCAACTGACCGAGGCCGAAGACAAGATACGATCGACTAACTGCAGATGCAAACAACTGCAGGAACAAATAGAAAATCTTCAGTGTCGTCTCAACGAGGAAATGAACGATCGAGAAAATTTGGAAAGACTATTGGACGAACGTCAGGATAATTGCAATTGCGAACTCCAGATTAAGAATAAAATAATCGAAGACCAAGTTGAGACTATCAAGAAATTGAAAGCGGTAAATAAATTTCCATGCATTTCATAGTCTGCACTTTTCCCCCTTTTCCTCGAGGGCGTCTGTAACATCGAGCGAACCAGGAATTCATAATAAAAAAACAGGAGCACGCGTAACTTTTATTTTTCTTCGAAAACGCTCAATTTTAATCAAAAACGATTTTTTTTGTTTAGTTGCTACAAGATAGTGAAAAAATGGCTCACGAAGCAGCGGGTGAATTCGAATCTCTGAGGGATGAATTGCATTGCTTGAAAAAGGTCAACAAATCTTTGAGACTGACCCTGGAAGAGGTTGAGGAAGAGATAAACGAAGAGAACGAATTCTGCGAGCGCTGCAATGAGCTCGAAATCGAGATAAGCAATTTGGAGGAACAAAAGCAGAAAGCAATAATGACTGCGAAATTAGCAGCGACTAAACTTTGCAAAACAACTGCGGAATACGAGCGTCGTATTGAGTGTGAGAAACGACGCACTGAATTTTTGGAGCAAGTTATGCGACAACGCGACCATGAGATACAATTGCTGAAGAAAGAAATACTTTATGTTAAAGAATTTCGTAGCCATAAATCAAACTGTTGCATGGATCAGCAATGAAATTAATAAATTATGCCACTGCAAAATAATCACTGGTATTTTCATTGTCGTTTTTCCTTCTTTTTTTTTTTATGAAGAAATTTATTTTTTTGGTATTCCACAAATAGATCGTGAATCTTTACGTTGCCATTAATCACAATTCACTCGTCGAGTGCGCACGTTTTTTTCGCGTCAATATCATCCAAGGCGTTTTTGAAATAAAATGTTTGTAGAGACATTTTTGTAGTAATTTTTCTCATAGTTTTTGGCCCTAAATAAATTTTTTTACGGAAACGAAAATTCAATGCCAAAACAATCGTTGTCATTGAACGCTAAATCACAAATAGATGGTGAATCTTTACGTTGCCATTAATCACAATTTACTCGTCGAGTGCGCACCTTTTTTTCGCGTCGTTCTGATCTAAAGCGTTTTTTCAAATAAAATGTTTGTAGAGACATTTTTGTAATAATTTTTCTCATAGTTTTTGGCGCTAAATAAATTTTTTTACGAAAACGAAAATTCAATGCCAAAACAATCGTTGCCATTGAACGCTAAACGATCGGTGAGAGAAAATCGTTGGGGTCAAAATGACCCAGAATGCACTCTGAGTGCATCTTTTCAAACGTCGGAGTTAATTTCGCGGTTAAAAATTCTTGAGTTCGATATTCTGCCGCGTGGCGGCGTCACTATACGCGGGAAATATACGAAAAATTGCGCATGAATGAAAACATCGCGACTTCTGGATTTCCAAGCACTGACTTTCGATCAAACGACACATTGTTCGTTAGCGGAATTACAAGATTGTATTTTTGGGCCTGAAACTCGTGTTTTTCAAGTATTTCATACGCACAATGTCGACAAATACGACTTTTCTTGACGTCGACGACTCAATCCTGAGGAATAATTTACTACTGACCGTGAGAAAACTGGCGCATCCGAAACACATAGGTTAGGAATGTTCGCGATGCGAGAATAAGATGAAAAATGGATTTTTTCAGGAAAAACAATCGGAGGAACAAGAACTCAACGATTTGCTACGAAGCTTCGAAAAACCTGAACCACCTTCGTTGACTTTTCGTCCATTGCCAGGTAAATTTTCTAGCTGTCAAAACTTCGGGAATAAAATTTCCTCCAATTATTCACAAACCGCAACACTCTGTAAATAATTCGCCATGCAGTCTGATTGCGATCGAGTCCTTTTGTCATAATTTAACAATATTTTTCACATCGATCTGTCACTCGTGCTGCCGTAGAAATCCTGCTGAGCTTTCAATTCAGGAAAGTTTGCCACTTTGCAAATAAAGAAATTGCAATTTTCCTTTAATTCGATATTTCAAGGCCATTTGACAAAAACGCGTAACGATGTTGAAATTTGTGCCGTTGAAATCGAACGAAATTCCATATTTTTTAACCAGATCTCGAGATTCTTATTTAATATTTGTTCAGGACAATTAAAGGATTTTTCTAATGATTCAAACCCAAATTGATAAGAAAATTGTCATGGTTTATTACGATTGAACACGGAATAAATAAAAAAAATGTTTTCCGTTGGATCCTGACGATGCAAACTTCAGTTTCATAATGCGTATCTCGTTTTTCAAGGGACAGATCCACTTAATTGCTCTTAATTATGATGAGATGAACGTGACGATGAATGTTTCTAGGCGCTTGTATCAAATGCAAAACGGACAGTGGAGAGAAAGTATTTCTAAACATATGTCACACGGACAAAATACCTCCTCCCAAGGATTTATCGGAGGAAGAATTCTTCAGTGAAATAGACAAGGAAGAACCGAGCTGGAGTATTCCAATGAGCATTGGCCATGAAAGATTTGAAGAATCCAAAGGTCTCTGACTTGCTAAGGCATGAAAAACACTGAATATAAGTTAAAGAGGTTTTATCGTTTCTTATGCGCTGGACAAATTCCAAGTTTAATCGTTTAAAATTCGTACAAACCTTCTTAACAATCATAACCAACTGTGGGCGAATTTTGAGAAAGTTCGACGGTCTAGGAATCGAGTTATTTGTTGTAAAATATCGTCTTTTTTCGTAACTTGCTCGTGTTAAAGTTGCGATTTTAAACACTGAATATCTCGATTACCAGGCGGTGAAACGTTCTCAAATTTTTGACACATTACAAGACGATTCTGCGGAAGATTCACCCAAAATGTCAAAACATTATTTTGGAAAAATTGTGTCTGGTAATTTTGCCGGAAAATTCTTAAAAAATTCAGATTCTATATGAAATTTTTCTGTCGCTCCATTTTCCCGCAAAAACGATTTAAAGTTTCTGTGACGTCGTAAAACGCCTATTTTACTATATATAAGAGTGCGGCGGGCTCGCGCTACGCTTTTTTTTTTAGTACTCGGTGTCGAGCCGCTGCCGCGTCTCTTGATGATTATGGGGATGGAATCTCTTTAATTTAATAGAATTTCTAAGGAACACGCTTTTAATTTTTTTGTCATTCTTGCAACGGATTCATTTATAGAAGGAGCAAAGTGCCTCACTTACGACATCGCACTCAACACAAAACACTTTAAAAAATGTCAGTCAGAGAAAACCATGTGGACGTTTACTATTGCAACAATAATTCAGGGAGTCAGTGAAAAACACAACAAAAATATACCGTCCGAGTTTAAGATTTTGAAAAACCGCAAGGTAAAGTTCATTTTTCTGCAAAAATCGATTTTTATCTAAAAAATTATAGCATCAGCCGTGATGCCAAACAAAGGAATGAAAAATTTTCGACCTTTCCTGAGATGGACGATTTTTCCGGATTATTTGGCAGGTCATGGGCCAGTTGCACGATCACAGGGTTCAAAATCGCGAAGCCAAAAGACCAGAAATGAAAAAGCCATTGATTGAAGAGATTCACGGTTGCCCATCAGAATTAAAAAAAATTGAGACCGAGAAAAAAAAAACGAGAATCACGAAAGACGATTCTCCTCAATACGTTCTGCTCCGCAAGCCGAAAGAAGGAAAAGCAAAAGAACTGATTGGTTACTTTAAGCTTCCGAGTCGGGTGAGAAGTTTTTGTCATCGAGCGCCAGGAAAAATCTTTAGAAACTCGACCTTCGGTTGAAGAAATGGAATTAATGTATTAATTACTTTTCAGCTTCAAATCAAAGACATGAGAGTCGATGTTTGCGAGGATCGCATAATCGTTGAAGCTCCAAGAACGAATTATCTCGTTGATGTTTTCGTACCTCACACCCTGGATCAGGACAGAGTGACGGCAGCGATGGATCAAAATGTAAACGTGAGTCGATTGTATCGTGCTTTTTATTGCTTTTTCGTTTCGTATTGCCAGAAAGTCTTATCGCTACTGTTAAAAGCTACAAAATCTTCGAAAACAATTTTCGTCAATGTTTCCATCATTCAACGCAAACGAGAATCTTAGAAGCTGAAAATTTACAGGTATTGCGTCTGAATATTGCGGTGATATGAAAATTCGTCGTTTGCTGAGAAACACGCGCAACGACGATGAAATGGATAAGAAAAAACAAAAAAGTTATTAATTCTGTGCGTTTTTCTGTACGTTTTTTTTTTCAAATAATGTCAAAACTACTCCAGGCTATAATAAATAATTTATAGCGAGAAATCCTTAATCGTCCTAGACTCGATGATAAAGATCGAGTTGCTAATTAAACGTCACAACCCTCGCAGGACTTAGACAAAATTTGCGTACATGCGTTGTACTTGGAATAATGGAATTCTTATTGTTTAAGGTAGCTCGAACGCTATGCCACGGTCGGTTAAATGCAGAATTGAAAATTTCGCAATTCAAAAAACGACAATTGTGAGTTTCACGTCAAAGGAAAATTTCCAGTACAATTTTTCATTTCCTTTGCAATAAGCAGTTTGTTTTATTTGACTAGTTCATAGTGACGCGTCCAGCTTAATAATTAAAGAATTTCTAATACGATATTTACAGATGGAAATTTTTGACGTTGGCGTAGCATTCGGCTCGTTTTACTCGGATTACGTAATATATACAATATGAAACAAAGCGTAGCTTTACAAAGAGTACGGTAAAGAGGTACGTGAATCTTTGATGCGCGTTTATAAATTATTATAGTTTTTGGATGATTGACTAACAATGATCGTTGCCAGGAAGAAAAGTCTCTGGGAATCGAGTATGAAAACCGTAACTGCGTGTTTTCAAGTATCTTGCCCGGAAACTTGTAACAAATCCGGAGGAATAACATTTTCAAATGAGAATTCTAGTGACGGAACAAAAGAAAAAAAAAATGAATGTTGCGGGATCGATTGCATCGAAGGAAATGAATTTTTTCGAGCCCAAACGTCGAAATTTCGTAGTTCGTGGTAGAAAATTCGAAAAAAATGGGATAAATTACATTTCTGTATAAAAAGTCGGTCTCTCGATACCGAGAATGGTAAAAACATTAGGCAATAGGTAAACGGTATTGAAACCGATCATGAAACAACTAATGTACTTGTATACCAAGTCAGTCAGGACTTTGTTAGTATTGTCCAATGCATTTTTGCTCTTCATGAGTTCTTTCGCATTAACCCGTAGTATGGCACACATCGTCGCATAACTGAGAGACTTGCAGATTGCTTTGGTCGCTAAAACGCAACAAAAGCCAATTATTGTACGTAGTATCATGCGTCCGAACATTGGATAAGAAGGCCAAATGATATTGTACGGTGGTGGGAGAAGAGGCGCCGATAATGCGCCAGTTTTATAATTTAACCACGCCCCAACGTAAACACCTGCGGTCACGGATAATACCATTGTCGTGTCGCCTCTGTAACAGACAAAAGAATTTTCCATCGTTTAACAATCCAACGATTTTTCGGCTCAGCATTTAAATTGACGAATTACGAGGATGGATCAGTCAGCTGAAATGTTCAAAATGAAAATTCTTCGATGTCGTCAAAGAAAAGTCACACATTCTTCCTTGGTGAAACGGGAACAACGTGTAACTAATATTTTTCTTTAAATATTCAGTCGCTCCAAGTAAAACGTGTAGCGAGGGAGCAAGTGAGAGATCGCCTTGAGAAACGTATTTCGGAACTTGGAGTCCCTGGACAAAGTCGACGATTCTATAGACAATTTTGTTTATCACTATAATGTCATTGGACTTGCCTCGTGGGAGTCCATCTATCACTCCGGGGGTAATAAATAATGGTAATGATGGTGAGAACCACGAGGGCCCCAATTGCCCAGCTCTCTGTGAGACAGTAATGATCGGTGAAATCGACCAATGGTATCAGAGGTATCATCAGTGCAATAGCCAATGCTAAACCGACGACGACGTCGAGTACAGTGTGCATGCCGAGATACAATCGGCTGGTAAAGACGAGTGTACACCTGCGAAAAACAAATTGTCATTAAGATATTTCGGTTTGATTATCAAATAGTTTGGGCTTTAATCATGAATCTTGAGCGATAACGATAACGCTGATAAGGAGCGAAAAGATTCACTGAGAATTCGAGTGATTTTTATTGAGAAAAATCATCTTACCAAAGCGTGGCTATCGCACAACCTGCCGCAAACGAATATACGTATCTGTTCATTGTGAACAATACGACACTGAAAGGAATCGAAATGCCAATCATCGCGTGGGTTGATGGCATTCCATATTCCTGTGACCATTTACTTTGAAGCCTCGTTGCTGGCGGACAAGACGGACGAGGCCAGCAAATTATGTCCTTCAACGCTTGACCTGTACATCCCATAAATTTATCAATCCAACGATAGCAGATTCTCTCGTAAAATATCTCAATTATGGCATCTTAGGTGATCAATAACTCATCTAAATTCCATCAATATCAATCACCTTCTGAGAACAGGATGGAAAAACAAAAGATAAGACAAAAATTCGGTAACTTAAAATCCAACGAATCTTCGTCAAGCTGGAATAAAAATTCCGACATTTTTTTCGGCGTTGAGACTGAGTCGATTAATAAAAATAGAATTTATAAAATTTTGTCATGGAAAATTTGCCAAAAGTTTTTTCCTTCACAAAATTCGTCAAGCTGGACAAAAAATCTCGACGTTTTTCGGAGTTGAGACTGAGTCGATTAATAGAAAGAGAATTAAAAAAATTTCATCATGGAAAATGTGCCCAAAGTGATTTCCTTCACGATATTTGATAACAATTGAGATAAGCCCGCTTTATCAGGATTTCGGAAAACTCACAGGAGGGTCAACTGATTAAAAAAAAAAAACCCAGAACAAGCGAAATTACTGAAACTTAAATACTCATGAATATTTACACAAGACGAGAAAGGAACGATGTTGGAGTTTGCATCGTTAGAATGCAACGAAATGCGCTTTTTTCTTGAGCAAAACTCATGATTTTTATTCGATATTCAATGAGGACGATAAAGCGATTGTTTTTCAGGATTCAAACACAAAATTTATACGAAAATTGGCTTTTCTTTTGAAATTAAAAAAAAAAATTAAGGGAAAAAGTATTTTTCGTCGGATCCAAACGTTGCGAAGTTCAGTGTCATGAGAATGGACAAGATTTACGACACTGAAGTTCGCAACGTTGGAATTCAACGAAAAATACGATGTTCTATTCATTTTTTGTTCAATTTCAAAAACCAGGACAATTTCCATACCGATTTTGTGTCTGGATCCTAAAAAAAGATCGTTTCATTGTCCTAGCGAAATATTGAATAAAAATTCTCAATAAAAAAGCGAATTTCGTTGCATTCCAACGATTCAACACCCTCAAGATTTGGTGAAACAAGAATGAAAACCGTGGAACCGCGGCATTGTGGAAAAGTTGTCAAAATTTCTAGAATAGCAAATTCCAGGCTCACCGATGGTCATGATGATGGCCCAGACAAGAACGACTCGTCTGCCAACCGCGCCGTCAATATTCCAGAACCAAAAAGGTATAAATGCCGAGTAAAAAGTCTCATCGCCGAGTTCAGTACCAAAGAGGAACAGATAGTACCAGAAATGATTGGTAATTGTGTAATTAAGAGATTCCAATGCTACAGAGTTTTCGTCGTCACTGTCAAGTCTTTTGTCTTTTTTCTCTTCGGTATGACCGAGTCTGCAGGATCCATTGATTTTTCCATCGTCGTATCCGTTACTTTGCTTTTCTCTGCTTTCGCTAACATTGGAACTCTCTTTTTCTTCAATATTTTTGGATTCTTTGCTGTAATGGATTCTGATTCCAAAAAATTCCTGAATCCTCGCTACCAGATGAGGATCTTTCAGATAATTTATAGTCTCCTTCATCATTTTGCATCAATTGTTCAATCGATCTCCTTCGAATCAACGTACATCTTGAACTTTGACTCTGTACGGAGAAATAAAAAGTTGACCAAAAATATTCAGCACGGAATAAGAAATTATTTCAGAGGTCGTTGACCTCTGTCCTGAAAAAGTATTTTTGTCTTTAGTTTGACGGCTTTTCCATAAAAAATCAATAATATAATTTATTCTGACAGTTTCGCGTTTTAGAAAATTGAATTTTCGAAATTCAGTTTAAAAATGAGATTCCGCGATGCAAAGCCCTGCAAAATGGAGTTTGACAAGATTTATTCGCCGTTTTTTCAAGCATTCAGGCCTGCAGTGCACAAAATGTGGGAAATTAAATTCAAATCTGAAATTTTTGATCGAATTATTTCACAGGAGTTGAAATACGAAGTTTCGATATCAGAAAAAAAAATCGTCCATACATTTCGAGACTCGAACTTGCGATTGTGAATTTGTTAAACGTCAGAGGAGAAAAAAAATGTATTGAAGTGGCTTTTGTACGCGGAATATACTAAAGACTCATCTTAAAGCACGATAGGAGTGTTGAAGAGTCCGAGGTACAGAGAGTGGTCTCAATGTTTCTCGGAACTATGACTGAATCCATAAATAAATGCGTATGTGTATGGACGGCTGATTTTAATATTTTGAAACACGTGCACGGCGACGATTATACGGCGTATGAACGAGAGTAAACTTTGCCCGTCTCGTAATTCGTGAATGTTGACAAAAAAACGTGAATATATGGTTTGACAGAATGAAAAAAAAGGTAAAAAAATTGAATGAGTTTCTTACCTTCTCTGTGATATACACAGCGTTCGACTTATGAAAGAGAACTCTTGTTAAACCGAACGTTGCAATGATACGATTAAGCTTTGCCTTTATCCGTTCAAATGGTACGAAAAAACGTATTGTTTGACAGGGCACGAATCAAAGGGGAATCATAAACGCGTCGTATTTTTTTTTTTACGCATATGAATGGGCTATGCGGCTACGACTGTATCTAAACCGCGCCACCGCGGTTCACACGACTCACGAGGTATTATCACACCACTGTACCGTATCGCTGAGTGTGGTTACCTTCATTGTTCAGTTCGTACTAAATCTTCGCGTCTTCGCTACACTCGCTACTCGCATCTCGATGAATCTTTTTCTACATGTGTGTGTTATTTTCATGTATATTTTAATCTCTCCTATTCCCCCACCTCCTCGCGGACAGCACAGCCGGTTGACCGCGCAATATTGTTTAAGTTTTTATATCTAAAAGCTCGAAACGAAACTTCCACCATGCTGGCGTCAATAATTAT
Source organism: Diadegma fenestrale (assembly GCA_037043255.1). NCBI lineage: Eukaryota > Metazoa > Arthropoda > Insecta > Hymenoptera > Ichneumonidae > Diadegma > Diadegma fenestrale. The sequence continues at coordinate 14,445,962 of CM073310.1, read as the reverse complement.
GAACTTGTCGATGAATATTCATTACCGCTGGATCAAGGGACACTTTTTTTTATGTCTGAATAGGAAACAAGCTTGCCTGTAGATTGCAGTTGAAAAAATCACGGAATATCTAGCAAATTTCTCAACATTCATGACCAAAATTAACCAAATTTTAGAACGAAATACTCGGGACGAAACGTATGAATTTTGTTTCAACGTGAAATGGTCTGCTCCGCTTATCGTTATCGTAATTGCACGAAATTGCTGAAGAATCATCTTTGGGAAATATTGCACTCGATTTTATTCCGAAAGTTATGGGTGAACAGAAACATCGAACGGCGAAAATTTTGCTTCTCCAACCTGAAAAATTCAACCTAACCTCTAGACTTTTTATACCCGCAACTTATTCGCAAAGCCTACGATAAAATTCCGCGATTTTTATTGAGAGTTCAGAGTCTTCAAATTTAAGGGCAACGAGACTTTTGCATTATTTTTCAAGAAGGAAAAATCATGAAACATTTCGGAGATTATTTTCTTCCAGAACCTGATTCTCAAGGTTGTTCCCACCTTTTACTTGTTCAAGGTCAAAGATGACAGGTCGATGCAGCAACGAAGATAATAAAGTTTTACGAAACTCCTCGAGTTTCGCGTATTTAATCGATTCGTAAAAATCGCATTGGCCGATTTTTCCACCTGAGAAATTCACATCACGTGCCTTCGAACGTATCGACAGCGTTGATCGGAAATTGCGAGTCCATTATCGATTCGTTCATTCCCTTGTTCGCCAAATATCCATTTTCGGCATACAGTCCAAAGTCGATGGGATCCCCGTTGCATGGTCGTGGAATAAAGCAGTGGGAAAAAATTCATATGGACGATCTTCGGAGTGAAGAAAAAAAAACACGTCGGTCTCATTGTAGTTTGTTCAATATTTACTCGATTTAATAATAGAGACGAGACGTCATCAGTAATCATGAGGAATTGTTCTATATAATAAATTAGATTACAGATATTCTTTCTTTCGTCTATTCAATGAAATCTAGCTATCGTGTATTTTAAACTAGCGCGCGATGTCGTTACTTTTAGTCCTTTTTCCTACACAAGATACATTTCGTTTGCGTTAGTTTTTTCCAACATGTATTTTTTATACTTGGAACATTAAACAAAATCGGTCCGGAGTGTATTTTGTTCGAATCGTCAGGATTTGCAGAGCAATGACGTTGGACAAAGCTGGTTAAACGGATAATTTCGAAAAGGTGAAAATAAAAACTCATCAACGAAGACACACTGAACGAAAAGTTTTCTAAACCATGTCGAAACGCCGCTGACATTGAAAACGAAATAGAATCATACGAATCACGTGTATTGTACTCATTGTTTCAGAAAAAGAAATTATGCTCGTACAGATGGAGAAACAGAAAAAGGAATAATCGAAAAGTGTCGCGAATACAATTCCTAATAATTAAATATTATCGTAACGAAGCTGTCCCGCGTTAATCTGCAGATTTTTGTTGTTGTTGTCCATAAACAGCTGCCCACGAATGCAGTGACACGTAATTCGGTCATTTTCTGTTGATCGTTTCGAGAGATTGTTCTTGAACTAGGAGCGCGTGTGATCGAGTTTGAAAGGTGTGAATAATTTACGACTGGACAACTTGCATTCGCTACAACAGCAAAATTGAGAGTTTTTTTTTCTTCTTCAACTTTTTTTTTCAGTATTCATGTAATGGCTAAAGTTTATTTTGGGACCCATGACCACTTTGGAATGAAACGTCGACTCGGACTCGGCCGTACTAGGTGCATAAGAATAATCGATTGTTCGATGCACTATCTGAGCGCGAAACGTCTTGTTTTTTCTTCTCGTTTCCAAGAGCTTGCGAATTTGGGGGAAATAAATGAAAATTGGAAAAATTAGACAGATCGACAAGTTGAGACATCAAGATATTATTTTCGTTTATTCATGTTATTATATTTTGTTCTTTTTGTTTGGGTTTGTTGTTGTTTAGCGTATAGCCATGGGACTGGATCGTGTTTTGTCAAAATGGTCTTGAAGACAAAATGATATCGTCGTGTTAATGATTCGAGGCTATGAACATTGAGTGCTTGAAAACGCACCGAAGCGTGTATTATGCAATAACCGTCATTATTTTCCGTCTATGAATTTTTTCGTTATTTTCATTTATTCCGTCTAAATTTACGCGCCTACGAATAAATATATTGAACGTGTTTTGTATCTGTTCTTTCAATTATTTTTATTTGCATTTCCTTTTTGACTTGACGACTCGTCACGCGTTGTATGGAATAGAAAGAACGATTCTAAGGAACTTGTCGAAGATCGACGCAGCGTTTTTGTGTGTGTTTTTTTTGTCTTGCAACGAATGAGAAAAATCGAAGAAGGAAACAATAATGAGTTTCGTTTCGTGTGGATTTTTCGTTGAAACTTTGACATGATTCGTTTGTTTGTTTAATTAACGGTTGGAAGTTGGAATCGAAAATCGATCAACGATGCGATAGTCAACGATGGATCGGAGGGACAAGTATAAACGAAAAATAAAGTGTTTCCGGAGACTTGGAGGCCTCTGAGAATTTATTCCCGTGGTGAAATCCGAGTCGACGATAAAGACGGGGAAGAGAAAATACAGTGAGAGTTAGAGGATGTGAATGTGGGCGGGTAGTGTATTATCCGATGTTTTTCCGATGAACAATGATCTCGTTTGTTTTCTTGGTTTTCTTGAGTTGCGGGCGTATTTCAATAATTCGTACAATCCAAGAGAATTTATTGTGCGGCGCATTGAAGACGCGACGCCCTACCCTCCTCCTCCTCGTAAGCCTGTCGCGCGTCGTTCTGTTGTCTCGCCTCATATTCCGGATCGAAATCACTCAGGCTGCACTCTTCAGCACCGTCGGGAATAATAACTTCCTCCCTTGGCGGTAAGCACTGCTCGAGTGTTGGTATCACGCTCGGGTCCAGCGATTTAGGGAAGTTTACCACGAAACGGATCGTCAGTTTTCCTCGCGTAAACGGATCTCTGTACACTGGCATACCCTCGCCTACTATGCACTTAATCTCACCGTGCTTTATCACCGTTCCTGGCAACGATGTTATCAGCAGATCTCTCTGATCCAAAGTGCGAATGATTTTCTGGAAACCGCACAGCGCCTCGACCAGCTCCAGGTTCATCGTCATCAACAGATCGTTGCCCGAACGCCTGCAAAAAAAATCGACCATTTTCTTTTCTTGCTTTCGTCCCTTTCAACAATCTTTCGAATACTTAAAACTTTTTTTTTACGCTTTTGTCATACGAAGACGTCATATTTTTATTTCAAGCCTGCTTTGTGCATTCGATCGCTAAAAACGTACTTGATGCCATCAAGAAAGTGTGAAATCACCATAAAGTGGAAAACAGGCAAAAAAATGTTTTCCTTTTTGAGTTTTTCCTCAAGTTTCGATGCCATTTGCCATATTTAATTTGATTTAATTATTTAATTATTAATTATTATCAATTTAATAAATTAATTAATTAAATAATTAATCATAATAATAATTATAATAATAAATTAATTATTATTAATAATTATAATTATTAATAATAGTGAATTAATAATAATTCAATAATTATGCCATAGTTAATAAATTTTGGCGAGACTCAGTTTTCCGAATTGTAAAAAATATTCTCCTTCTCAAAGTTCAATTTAATATAAAACTTGGAACAATAAATTGTGCAAATTTCTCTCGAGTAACGAGTTGTGAAAAAAAAATGAATCGAAATGTTTTTGGAACCGCGTTCGCCCTTGAATGGTGATGAAAAAAGTGAAATTTATTGTTTCGATGTCATGACTACTTGATTGGCAACGATGAAAACGCGAAGGAGTGAAAAATGGCGTTGTAAGGTAAGCGCGAGAACGAAAACTGGGAGACTCACTTGAAAACTTCGTGATCTTTTTCTTCCAGACGAATGACAATGTCACCAGGTTCGAGACCCGGTTCTTGATCGCCTTCTCCGCTGAATTGGATTTTCTGTCCATCGAGCATACCCTTGTCAACATGAACTTCCAAGATCTTCCGATCTCTGATGGTCTTTTTACCGTTGCAATGTTTGCAGCGGTCTCGGGGATGAATACGTTCACCTTGTCCTCGGCAATCGGTGCAGGGACGTTGCAGATGCTGCACCATCGATGGTCCCAGCTGTTGTATGACCACGTGGATACCGGAGCCTTGGCAGACCGGGCATCGTTCGACCGATCCTTTTTTCCCACCCACGCCTGTTTCCAGAAGAAGAAAAAAAAAAAATCACTCAATAATTGCTGAATCAATTTTTTCAATTCCTTCCACGTCTTCGTTTCGATAGTCGTTGGAATTTCTTGGAAAATACGAAAATTTCGAGCCCAGAGGTTCGGAAGAATTTTAGCTCGAGTTTCCATGTTGCAAGTCGATTAATTGAGCGAAAATAAAACAGAAAGAATTTATTTTCACTCGTTTCTGATGGTCCGCTGAATCAGACACTCACCTTCGCATTTATCACAGATGACGTTCTTCTGCAGAGCCAATTTCCTCACTGTCCCCTTGTACAATTCTTCCAACGTCACAGAAAGATGGTGAACGACGTCTTGGCCCCTGCGTTCCTTCCTCCTATTGCCGAAGAACATTTGGAATATGTCCATAGGCGAAGAATAATCGCCTCCCATACCACCCTCTTTCAGAGCTTGTTCGCCACCCTGATCGTAAATACGTTTTTTGTCCGGGTTCGACAAAACTTCGTAAGCTTGTGAAATTTGTTTGAACTGTAAAAAAAAATGCAGAGTTTTTTTTTTTTCAAATGCTGTTTGATGGGAGCGACGTTGTTGGAGTTTCTTTTGGCTTTTTCCACCGACGACTGACCTTTTCTCCTTCATTGGGATTTTTGTCAGGATGATACTTCAGGGCCAACTTTCTGTAAGCTTTTTTCAAATCCTCGTCGCTGCACCCAGGCTTAACGCCTAATATGTCGTAAAATGTTGTTTCTTTCACCATGGTCGCCGTATTGACACACTGATCGCCTCAAATGGATATGGACTCTCCAAAGCGGAGCGTCTTTTCAGTTCGAAGTCTGAAAAATTTTGTCAGCCTAAAATTAGCATTTTTTTGACCATGTTAAAGTTTGTGTCGTTAAAATGCAACAAACTTTTGTTTTTTTTTGGTAAAGAGTTTGTGATTCATAATCAGTTTTTAGTCAGGACAGCAAAACGATCTTTTTCCGCGATCCAAGGCCAAAATCGGTACGAAAATTTGACGCTTTTTGAAACTCAACAAAGAAACGACCAAAAAAGAGTTTGTCGCTTCTTTTTTCACTACATTTTATCGTCTTGGCAATCGGCCCGAGTAAACCACTCACGGGTCTGGGAGACCCGAGGTTACGGGGCCTGGAAAGGCTCGACGAGGCTCGAGACTGTTTTATTCGCAAGTTCTCCGGAATTTCGAGGTCAAGGACAAGAGAATGAAAGCGAAGAATGAAAAACAAAAATCGCCCGATTCGCATTTTTATTCACGAGTTAATGCTGAAAATAATTTTTTGTCTCGAATTTGAAATAATTATTTGATAATAATTACTTATCAATGAGTGTCTGGTAGATCGAATTATTTGTTAAGTCATGGAAGATCGTGAGACTAAATATATATAGATATATTTTCCATTTCGATCGATATTTCGTAAGATATTACCCGAAATTCTGCCAAGCACGAATTTTCAAAGCGAGAATTACATCGTGAGGACGTTTTCGTCGGCAGTTTCGTTACGTAATAAAACGCTATCGATTTTCATATGAATTTTCATGAAAAGCTGAAAAATATGAGCGATTTGTAATGAAGTGGAGAAAAATCGATTTTTTCATGAAAATTGTCACAATCGTACGAACCGCAGAAATGGATTTTTTAACGAGAACGACTCGATCGACAGATTTTCGGAAAATGAATAATTAGAGGATTGGTCTAGAACGTACTAGTGATTTTGGTCGATCGGAGCAGCTGTTAATTCCTTAGTGAAGAGGCAGGAGCGAATATATTGACGGAGAGAAAATCCGATTATGTGTGTGGAGAAGAGTGTTTCAAAATGGCGACTACAAACTGTTAGAACTCGAAGAGCCCGTTTGGTTGCGAGGAGAAACCTCGAAATCAGCCATTATTGTTTTACAATTAAAAGATTTAGCGCAATCGAGGTGCAAAATGTGTTTTTTGTTCACTCGAAACGTACGTTATTTTATACACAGGTGCGTGGAAGCCCCGAGACAGGATGACAAAACAAAGGAATATATAATCCGATTTTTTTTTATTGCGGCATTTTGCCAACCCAAGAATATCAAACACTAGCGAATGACTGAGCAAATTTATGTTGCGGAAGTACCGCTAGAACATTTTTCTATGCATTTTCCTTCGTTGCCAGTTGATGAGAAAACCACTTGAAAAAATGAAGCGAGAAATCCAACAAATTCCGGAAACGTTATCGGGCGTTGCTGCGTTCCCGGAGGACGAAATGCGGTTGCAAAAAAGGGATAAAAGCAGCGCGTCTTGTCCATTACCAACGAAAAGTCTAATCTCGTGTTCTATAGTGGTCTCGTGGCACGACAGCAATAGGGCAAAATATCGAATAAAAAGAAGAATATCGTAAAGTCAAATGACGTTGCATTGACGCGTGCGAACCTTCACCGAAGCGAAAAAATCAGACTTGGGTGAAGGAAAGCTTGAAAAATGAAACAGCAATATTTCGAGAATGAATTCATGTTGCCTCGATTATTAGAAAAATCGTCCCTAAAATTTCAACTGATATCCGGAAAGCTTGGCGAAAGGATTCGAGAATGTTCTCGGAGGGGCCGACGACGAAGAACGCGTTCCAAGTGCGTATATTTTGTACAGGCGTGCCTTCGTCCATAGACAATACATATATATCTACATAGATCGTGCGATAGCCTTCAAACGGCAAAGTGCACGATGTATTTCATTATGACGATGGCGGAATGAAGATTATAGAGAGAAAAAAAGGGAAGCGGGGAAAAAAATTTGGCTGTTCGGAGAGACGGGATTCGGAATTTCCCGATTGACTGAAATTAAATTCGGTTTTTGGTTCGACTAAAGGCAAATGGATGATTTCTTGACGTCGACTTTATTGATTGGAAACTAGTTTTACATTTATGAGACTTTGAGCAGTGGAGTAACGTTTCTTGGTACAAAGTGATATCGACTTACCTGGGCCTTCGAGGAACGGATGTATATGTATATAGGTATACGTATATACTCGTGCGAAACGTGTTTGTCAAAGCGTGTGCTCGTTCCTTTGAGTTTGCACAAACTAGCGACGATTGTCGAAATGCTTTCGGATAAAAGTATCTGTGACTGTTCGCGCTCGAGACTCTAGAATACAATAAAACCGTGGCACCTTTTCGCAACTGCCAAAGTACCGCACACCGCCGTTTCTCGAAAGTTCCCAACGGGTAATGCCGTAATGGACGGTCGTTGATGGTACGTGGTGTGGGAAGCTCTCGTCCCGTCAGGCTTTTTTTCCACCAATCGCACGCTATTCTCCTTTGTCTCTTATTGGCTTTTTCTCTCGACCAATTGACGCGCAGCATTCACCGGAAGTCTGCGAACGCAGCGCTCTCTACTTTCCGCGGCAATTTTCGTACGTGAATTACAAATATTCGTGTCGCATGAAAATTTCATTGTCGCAGACATAGTTTTCCCCTAAATTTCATTATAAATCCATTTTTCTAATCATTTTTCATTTTCATTTGACGTTTCTCTTCCCTATTATGATTGAAGAAACATTTGATTAAAAATTATGCGAAAATTGCGTCGGCGAGTTTGCATTCACGATTAATGACACGAAATTTCCGAATAATCTGTATCAGTTATTTTTCAAATTCTCATTTTTCATGTTGTACGTGAAATACGAATAAATAATTACATCAGCCACAATTATCAATGTGAATTAAGCGGATCAAGTATATTTTTGGTCATTTCACCGTACCGCGCGGCCCGACGTGATTTTTTCTACCGCGCATGCGCGGAGCAACGGCATTGTTTTTGCGACTTTGCGAACGCGCAGCGCGGTTCCAGACGCCATTAGCATAAATTCAACAGCAGCGTTCACCTGTCCATCAACATTTCGTCTGCGCGTCCGGTCTTTTCGTGCTGAGTCCTCCGGAGGATTTAAACGGTAATGCTTTGAAATAATAATCGGGAAAAATGATTGTCAAGGGTAAAAATTCGTAGTGCATACGACGATGCGTCTTTTTTTTTATTGTGTAGGAATAATATGGTAGAATTGCACAAAAGATCGTTACAATTACGAGGTACGAAGAGAGCTTTCGGTATCAAACCAAGTTTGATGTATATTTACGATCGTATAAATCCTAAAATTGCACAAACTATCCGAGCTCGGCGCTAATACAAAATAATAAAAAATCAACATAATAGTCAAACGCAATGATGGAAAAACTCAACGTGATTTCTTTGTCTCTGTCCGAGAGCTATATGTACAAGGCGTTCCCGAATGAAAAAGTTACTCCGAATCAAACGAAATGATCATTTCGGAGAGGCTCGAATGTTCCATGTCCTTTTTTACGTTTCCGAACCCATTTTCAGGTCGATCTAGTTCCCTTACGATTACCCAATTTCGCCAAAAGATTGTGTCGATAAAATTAGCTTTTTTTTTCGAAATATAAGCAAGTAGTGCGAACTGCTTGATCAGACATGCCAGGACGCACTGGTCGTGCCCACCGGGCCCCGATTTCAGGACAAACTAGTTTTTTCGAGGATTATTTCGTTTTGCCTCGAAGTCGTGCCGACAAAACTGACATTTCCTGGCAAAAATGAACGACCCGGCAGTTTGAACTAGTTTGTCCGGAGTTTTTCACAGGCTAAACTAGTTTATCCTTGAAATAAATCAGGCCAAACTAGTTTAGCCAATGAATCCGATCCCAAAAATTGGTTTCCGATCAAAAATTCGCACCAACTATAAATGAACAGCGTTTCAGAACGAAATTCCCTTGCAAAATGCCTCGGACACAGATCCACAATATATTATTAAAAGACTAACGTTCAAAAAGCTCCATCCGAGTTGCGTTAGAAGTTAACGTATAAATATCAAAGAAGAATTGCACTGACCAGCGTGTAAAGAAAGAATCTTGGACATCCCTTGAAACAAATTCCATTAATTAACGTATTTTTCCAGTACGCCAAGTTTTGTTTCGATCAAAAACGATAATCGCGGATCGATTTCATTGAAATAACAAATATAACTTTCACACAGTCATATCAAATTTGCACTTGCAGCGGCCATTGAAAAAAGAAGGAAATAACTCTGTTTTCTTGAACGTAATTCACTAAAAACTCAATTTTGTTAGAAACAGTCGATATTTCGTTGAATAAAGAAAACTCAACTTTTTTTTGCATATCAACAAAATCTTTGTCGTTTGAAAAGTAAATTTCACTGCCTATACGAAAAACCCAAATTTCGATCATTTTGAGATCAAATTTCGCTGCAAATTCTTCCAGAAACGAAATTACAAAAATGTAGTTATTGAAAAATGTCAAGTTGACCGTTTGTACACAAAATATCGAAAATTTTCACGAAATTTCAGTTTTCAGTGGATATCCATGCAATTTCGGAGCATTTTCAAAACTCCCTCCCGAAATATTCGACTAATTTAAACGTACAACGACGATCCATGCCATTATTTTACGTACAGTCCATTTTGCTTTTCTCCTATACATTACATTTATAGACTAGACCAGAAATTCTGGAAGGAGGACACGTTATGTCAAAATTCCTACATTTCTCACGCATTTTGCCTTTTCTTTCCCCATCAAATTTACCGCACAATATAACATTTATCTATACACGTTTTTCTGACTATGCGTGACACGTGTAAAGTCTTTGTGACGTACTTAATATGCTCGCGCACCCAAAAATTGGCATTCATTCTTATAATTTCGACTATTTGGACATTTGTACTCGACGATTAAAATTATTAAATTAACTCTATTCCGTACGCATTTATGCATACGATTTTCAAGTTTCAATCATGCAACGAAACGAAAACTAAATTTGCAAACTGCTCAGAAATTGATGTATCAATCGAATTTGTTTCATCGTTACGTTTCAACGATACCAACTTCAATGCCAATAGCGTTTTTACATAATAATACGTAGGAGAAAATATAAAAAACTAATTATTGTTTCGTTTTTGTGATATAAACGAAATCGTTTAAATTTTCTAATCAATGGTGAACTTGTTTGATAGAAACTATAAATAATTATAACAAAAAATATCAAAAAATTGATAAATTGTTGTAAAAAATTCACTTTTTGGTTCAATGGTATTAGAAAAATTTGGGCAATCTAGCAAATCTTATTAGAGTTCGTCATTGAAATTGATGTGAATTTTTTGGTCGCGAGTTTCATGTCGAAGAAACTGAATATTCTGTACGTTAGTGTCGTACAGAAGACACAGGCGTCATTTCTATTATGGAGAAATAGAATTTTCAGCGTATCTTCGAACGAGGTGGTTGTAGAAAAATAGTTTCCACGTTTTTTTGGTGCATCGTTGAGTCGTTTGTAGTTTGTGGGGATGTCATCGCGGTGGCGAACTTATTTGCCTCGTTTATGCGACGTTTGGTTTTGGTTGAATGAAATCTTTGGAAAATATCGAGACGATGCGTCCGAATCGTTGACTTTTTCAACGTTTCGAGCTTCGTTGATCCAACACTTTGGCCCACTTTTCTTGACATTGGTCCAGATCATAAAAAATTGTATTTTAGCCTCATTTCCAATGGGAAATAGCTCAGGAAGTCGTGGAGCAGCCTGGTCGAGTTTACGAGAAGATCAAAATTGATAAACTTGCATAGTTTGCTATTGTTTTTGGTGGTTTTATCATTCTTGTGGTATCTCGACGATTATTCCGATCGGGATTTGTGCCGGTGGCAGATTTAGCGACGAGAGATTTTCCAAGAATATTTTCAATCGTCCCTCGAATCGGTCACATGTCCGGCGCTCACCATTGATGTTCTGGTATAAACTTTTCGTGGTCTTCCACGTTTGCCTTTGATGGCTGAGACGTGAGCTGCGTTTGTGGAGGCCGCTCCACTCCCGGATATCGAGGTCAATTGTATCATGTGACCTTGAACTGCGCTGTCGACAAGACTCGCAAGATTTTTTCTTTTGGGCCATTGCAAATGGGAGTCCAAATGTTGCTTGAGCTTGTCTTGTCTGGCGAACATTCGAGGGCAAAGGCTACACACGAATGGTCTTTCGCCCGTGTGAACACGTCGATGTCTCGCCAAGTGAGATGCTCGAGTAAAGGCGAATGTACAGAGATCACAGGGGAACGGTTTGTACTGCGCTTTGTCCCTTTTTCCAGCGACTTTTTTCTCCGTTATCGTCAGGGAACTCTGTTGGCTTGGCGTTGCCTCTTTTTTCGTTAATTCGTACGCCGTTTTCTTTTTTCCTCCTGCGTTCGTCTCTGGCTCGTCCAGACTCTCGCTGTCCAGTGAATTCTGCTGCTCAGCAAACATTTCGAGAGATTTGAGACCAAACGTAAAATGTTGGCTTTTTTTTTACACATTATTTCGATAATCAAACACTGAAAATTCAATTTTGTCGAAAAACGTCGATGATATTTTATTGAATACAGCGAACTAAATATTTTGGGATAATTTCAGAATTTTCGTTATTTCGACAATATTTTTCATTGTAACGGAACTGTCAGCAAAATTTACGATTGGAATGACAAAAATTAACTTTCCGAAAACGATTTTCCAGAATGTTTTTTGCTGAAATGACAAAATTTTCGTCATTTTTCGAAAAAACGTTTAGTTTAACGTATCCAACAAAATATCCATCTTTTCCAACAAAACTTTCTTTTCAGTGAACAAAAGCACTTTGAGTTTCGCAACTTACCATTAGCTCCATGGAATTATTATCACGTTCGAGCATCGTATCCACGTTCATCTGAATAGCCGGTACAGTTGGATCGAAACTTGCATTGTTCGAAACGTGTTCGGGTTTGACAAGCTCAGCACCATTTTCTGTACCCGATGGTGATCCAGAATTTCTATCGCATTCGTCGTCCTGATTAGAATCGTTGGATACAAAATTCGGATCCCAGGTCAGCCTTTTCGTTGGGTTCTCATCCTTGTCTCTTCCGGGTGCCGGACGAGCCAAGGACACTCTTTTTTGACCGTCGTATCTGACTTGTCTCTTGAACATTGGGGCTGGTACGTGTTTCTGTAAAAATGGTTGAAAAATCTTGTGAATCGATAGAAGAAAATCCGATTTTCATCCATAGCAACAAAAATTCCGGACAATTATTCATGTCGAATAAATTTTCATCTTCTTACAATTTGTTGTTTTGGATTCTGGGTCGTGGATTGTAAAGTTTCCTCGAACGCGTCGTCCTCGTGACTCTCCATGATCATTGGATCATCTTCGACCTCAATCTCTTCGATTTTAATGCAATCAGCTGCGATCGAATTGTCGCAAAGTTTCGTATAATTATCGATTCTCGTTTCGATCTGACCAGGTCGTACCCTCGCTTCGACTTCGACCCGCGAATAAACGTTGTCGTTTTCGGTTCTTTCGTCTCCGGACAATCCACGAATTTCCAAATCGGTTGCTGTTTTTATCAACGATGGCAAATGCTCTTCCGCCACGTTTATCGAGCCTCGATACATAAAATCCAATAAACACTCCATTTCTTCGACTGGTACACCTGCAGTCACAATAATTCAAATTAATCCCTTTTCAACCCAAATTATAATAATTAATATAATTCAATATTCAAATTTCAACGCTCGCAATTAAAATGCTCGGAAATTCGCGATCTAAATAAATAGAAATCGAACAAAAAATATGACTCTGAAGTTTGCATCGTTGGAATGCAACGAAATTCATTTTTATCTTTGACAAAAATAATTATTCAAATGCAGAATGTAATTACGATGATAAACTGATCCATTTTTGCCATTCGAAAAGCATATCGGCTCGAAAAATTTGGATGACATCGAAAATTGAACGAATCTTCAATAAAATTAAATATTTTTCGATGCATTCCAACGTTGCAAACTTGAGCATCATCAAAAAATACTTTTTCCCATTGTTTCTTCAATTCCAAAAAAGTTTACAGTTTTCGTACCAATTTTGGACTTGGACCTCAAAAAAAATCGTTTTATTGTCCTCACCAAATATTCACTCACGAAAAAAAACGGAATTTCGTTGCCCTCCAACAAAGTTAACTTTAAAATCGTTTTATACAAAAAAAAAAAATACTAAAAAACTTTACGAATGAGTTCAAAGAGCGCAATAAACACTTTGAGTAGAAATGAATTTTTTCTCTCATATCCATCGATAAGGAGAGTTTTTTTTTTCATTTTTTTCAATTTGATTCCCAAGGAAAACAATGTCTTGGATGTAAAAATGGAAATATGAATATTTTGAGGTACGAATTGAATGAAATTAGAGAAAAAAATGATGATGGACTTGGCAATTGTGAGGCTTGCCTTTCAGAATGAGTATCGGTTGTTCTCCATGATGCTCCTTGAAGACTCTTTCGAAATAAGGGCTGCAGGCTGCCAATACGAGTTTGTGAGCTCGTAGCATGCCACCCTGGCAAGCCAAGGTCGTGTCAGTGAGAGATCCACTTTTGTACAAGCCTTCGAACAATCCTGACAGATTGGCAAGATGATTATTCCACGTGAGATTGAAAGTTTTTTCCCCCATATTGAAAGTCCTTGTTGTGTTGTCTGTTTACGTATAATTTATGAGAAACAGCCGCGCGTTTCCACTGAAATTCAAGGATTAATTGTGTATTTGAATAACTCGTTGAAATAATTCGTCGTCACTCGGAGAAAACGTTTTTTTTCGTACCAACGAAATAAATGAGAGACGTATTTACATGGGGTTTTGTGAAAAAATAATTCGGAATGTACACTTCGGAGGAGAGATTCGCGGGGACGCAGCGAAGGATGAAACCGCGCGGATTTCACTGGGCGAATCGTTGTTTTGTAAATCCCACGTGAATGTGTGTTGGTGCGTTTATATATGAGTGGCTCAGGAGTATGAAAGCTCGAAAGGGATGGACGCTATGGGGCAGAGGGGCGATCCCGTTTTATCAAGAGGGCAGTGATAGCGAAGCGCACGTGCTCATGCGCATAACGTACAGCTCTCTCCCTCTCTTTCTCTGTCTTTCTCATTTTACCCTCGCGATCCATAATTTTCCTGTTACCATTCTCGTTCCGAGATAGACGCTAACTCGCGGCTTCATCTTCTTCGTTTTCCTCATGCGACTTACGCGCGGATACTCGCCGCGCCAAAACTTTCTCTCTCCATTAACCAATTTCTGTATAATTGTTGAATTGATTTATTATCCCGTAAATATGCATAAATAACAGAGTCTCGCACCAGACGAAAGTGAAAATCCGCGACAATTATCCTTGCTCGTGGCTACAGTTTAAAAAAATCCACATTCGATCTTCTTCAGATCTCCGTCACTGAAACAATGTTTTTTGTCATTTCGGATGATGCGATTAACGACAAATGAGTTATCGCTCATGGGAGATAGGGCTGGGCCCAGTGGGATCGTCCCTTCTCCAGAAAACCCGAAAAGAGCTCCGTGCTAATGAAATAATGCACTTGGAAGAAAATGAGAAAAACAACATTTCACGTACACATGCGACGTTGACGACAATCATGCTAGAAAAGGGTGTGCGACTGCTAACGTTGCACACATGTAAACAGAAGACAGGTCTCCCCCTCAATCCGGACAAAATGGAGTCATGTACTCGATACACGAAGCAACAGCAACAGAAAAATTTCATGGCTCCATTTTTTCCTCAATTAATCAACATTCCAACGAAATAATCAAAATGCAACTCGGTCTATTGGAAATTCCCACAGAGATGGCGAAATTCAGTTTTTCGAGAAATTCGTGACCCAAAAGTTATTAATCCTCGTTGCAGAAATATTTTTCATGTGATCCAATAAGAACGATGTCAAAAAATCATTTTAATTCAGTCCCTGGAACAAAATCGAATCTTGTTTGTTGTTTATTGCAAAGTGGATTGCAAGAGATGAAAAAAATGTTGAGACTGAGATATTTTTACGATTTTTCAAAAGTCATTTCAATTTGGTGGGAAGGATTGAATAATTGAGAGTGATTTTTAATTGCGTTCGTTATAACGTCGTTGCACTGCAGGAAAATAGAGTCTCGGTACCCCCTTGCTTGGCTACTATGGCCAATATCGCGAGAACGGTTTACCAAAGAGTCCAGAGTGTATGGGCACTGAGAGAGAGGGAATAGAGAGGTGTCTATTAATACCAAGAGCTTGGCACGAGAATCTTTTCGTCCACGTTCACGTATGTACGAGACATATATATAAATTTTATGGTAAGAATATTTATATGTGTGTATCACAAAATACATAGAAATAAATATACAACGAGAGTAAAGCGTAAAGACAGTTTTCCAACTGTTGGAAACCCCAACGAGCGTTTCGCAGCGACAATGCGAAATATGTAAACAAACGATGGGAACGTGTATATTTTTGAGGCCACAAGAATCGTCTTACCTCGAACGTTTTTTTCGCGTGGTTCAAAATCTCATTGGAGCGATCGTCGAACCACTTGACAACGTTGAAAAGTGTAGAATTTGTCCGGCAAACGAATTTTCCAACGATGTACGAAAAAGCGATGATTGGAACGAGATTCTAAATTGTTGATAATTGAAATATTGTGATTACGCGAAGAGGGGCCCCTTCGGCATAAACAAAATCGAGTTCCAAAATGAACTTGATATTCGTGAAGGTGTTGCGAGCTTTTGAGAGCGATTTTGTTATGGTTTGTGAACGAATTTGAATGAATTTTGTCAAGGTCGCGATCCGTTGGCTTGCGGATGAATGGCAAGTGAAAAATGTTGTCGGTTCGGTTTGTTTGTCGGAGGTGAATTGAATTTGCAAATGTGAAGGGAAAAGGGAAAAATGGATCGGAGGGGCACGCACTGAGATGAAAACACGTTGTGGCTCCCTCGCCGAGCCGCGACTGATATCAGTTCAGGGGGACGACTGCAGGGACTGTCGGGGGCCGAGCGATAGAAGGCAGTCGACGAGCCGAGCCCCACGGGGGGGCGGAATATAACCCCCTCCCCCTGTCTCCCAGGCATCCGTGGAGCTCCCTTCGTCTCTGCCTCGTTCGCTTGCTCTCGCTTTCTCTCTTGCTTTTATACTTGCTTCGCCTACTTTATCTCTCCTTCTCTCTGTTTTGTCGCTGCTCCCGCGTTCTCGGCCGCGGCTCTTTTCGAACCCCGAGGCTTCGCCAACCTATCACTATATCGATACACACACACATTTATCTCTGTACGTACGTATTTATTTATGTACCTTGCTCTGTGTCTGTATCCATCGGATGTATTACGAACTCAAAGAGAGAGAGAGAGAGCGAGTTGACACTTTCGCAACGGACTTTGTTGGGTTTCCATGAAAATAAGAACCCCCGAAAAATGTCAATTTCTTCGCCTACTCCCCTGTTCGCGCATCCATCCTGCTTTTTCTTTCCTCTTAGCCCCATACGCGTCTCTCCAACACCACAAGTGCACTCTGGATCCACACCCTTTACACCCTCTCGTATTTTTCAACTTTCGCTTCAACACACGATGCAAGAAAATCTTGCAGCGTGATTTTTCAATTCGTTGTGTCTTGTGCATCTTGCAAAAAGCCCGATCGACTTTTTTATACTTTGCTTCGTCGTTCCTTTTAGCGTGAGATTCGATTTGATGGAAATTTGAGTTATTTACAATTCTTTGTGTTTTTTTTGTTTATTTCGGCTGTTTCACGAAACTCGTGCATGGTCTGGTAAGACAATTGATTGAGAAATGGACGTCTGGTCTTGAAAGCAACTTGGCGTAAGCTCAATTCATTGTCCAGGGAACAATATGGTTTTTCTCCCAATCGAGCTGTCACTGTTTGTTCGTTTGTTGAGTATTTTAGTCCAATTATTAAGTTGAACTTTCCCTTCACTTCAAGCATGGACTTCGACATTCTCTTGGCGGAAACTTCGTTCATTGTTACCATTGAAATCGACTTTTATGAGGTTCGTCGAAACATTAAGAATGCTTCAACTCTTTTTTCACAGTTACATAAGGTACGAAGTGACGAACGTTAGAAACTGGACGAGAATTTTGCAGGAATAGTTTTGTCTCCTCGAACATGCTTTGCCAAGTCGAGCGTTTGTAAGGCCACGCAAAATTATTATTTTTATTTTTGAAATCCCCCCGAAATCGGATCAGGGAATCAAATCAAATTTGGGTTTTGCCCGAAGGATGCTGTTGGTTTAATTTTTTCTTCACCGAGTTTTCGAGTGACGATGACGTTTGTTTTTTCTTTAGGGAATTATCCATGGTATTGATTTATTTTGCAACATTTTTTTCAATGCGTTCTATTATTTTGTTGATTTTTAAAGCTTTTCTTTCGAATTTATTCTCCAGGAGTTTCGGGTGTTTGAAAATTTTGTAAATAATGTAGTTTTTTGAATTTTATTTGCTTAATTTTTTCAAGGTCATATCGATTGAATTGTTTTGAAATCCGAAGCGATCGCTGTTTGGTTTTCGATT
The DNA here is from genome assembly GCA_037043255.1 of Diadegma fenestrale. Taxonomy (NCBI): domain Eukaryota; kingdom Metazoa; phylum Arthropoda; class Insecta; order Hymenoptera; family Ichneumonidae; genus Diadegma; species Diadegma fenestrale. The sequence goes on along the minus strand of CM073310.1, from coordinate 14,428,352 downwards.
ATTTTTTGGCTTGGCGAGACGTAATGAGGAATTTGTTTGTTTTTTTTTCTTCCTGGCGTCTTTGGAGTGCCAGTTAGTAGTGGAAAAAGCAGCGATAACGATGACAATGTTAGGTCGAAGGTACAGCAGGGCTCCCTCGACTCCCTCGAAAAAGCTCGGGAGAGATTGCCTCCTGGGTGGCGTAAGAGAGGGAGAGAAAGCGAGAGAGAGAGAGAGGGAGACAGAGAGAAAGAGAGAGAGAGAGGGGGGAAAAGCGACGGGGCAACCCCCGGCGCAATCCATCGAGCCCTGACCCCTCGTGGCCGCGAGTCGAGCGCCCACATAGCAAGGGCTGCTTTTCGCTCGCGACGACGCGTCCAATTGTCTCTCTCGCTCCTTCACTTTTTCTCTCGTTCTCTCTCGCTGTGCGTGGGTCCCCCCGGACATACTCACTCTCGCACCGATCGATCTATACTTTCACGCGTCTTTCCACGCACATACGTTTTTTTTCTGCTTTCGACCCGATAAATGTGTTTTTTTCCTCTTCGAAATTGCCGAAGACGTAAACATCGGAACAATAGGAAAAATTCGGGAAAAAACGAGGGGGCGGTTATTCGTCCTCGAAAATTGCTTCAATTGCTACGTTTTTCATTCATCGCTCCTCAAGGTCATTAAGGTTTCCCGTTATTTTTTACTTTCGCTCAAAAATCTTGCCACTACGGTTGCCGTCTTTTCGCCCCCTTCTAGAACCGGGTGTGGCGGCTCCTATAGACACAATTGTCTGCTCTCTTCACACCTTTCGATTAAACCTTCAATCAGCTCGTCTCGATAATGCTCTGTCCATTTTTTGGCACCGTCAACTAGCCCAGAAAATGATGATGACCTGCCGAACAACTTGACGAAGGTACGGGCAATATCGATTCGTTATTTTTAGGGACAACCCAACTCCGAACCCCCGTTTTCCACCCCCCACTGAGGGCGCTCCAGAGCCCAGCTTCGAAAATTCGATATCATAGCCCAGTGACGCACACTTGCGTATACTCATACCTTCACATACGCTCAACCTTCAATCTCCGATATCAACATTTTTATCCCCAGCAGAATTATATTCATATTCATTATTTTCACCTTCTTCGTGGTGCTCGCTCTCGCCGGCATTGCCATCGAGCAACACGCAGCCCAAGATATTCGCAAGAAAAAAAAATCAAATTTCCATCTTTATATTTTTCCTTTTTTTCTCTTCTGCGTCTTTCTCATTCTCTTTTTGAATATCTGGAGGAGCCTTTAAGGCGATCAGACAGTTGTACGTTCGAGTAATCGGAAGAAGGCTCAGCGGACGCGGGACTACGGCAAAAATGCGCTAAAAGGGGCTTTTTCCGATTGGTGAAACCGTTTCGAAAATATTTGATTTCCCTCAACTTGGCGTAGTTTTTTCGTTAAGTTGAGAAGTTGCTCCCCCGAAGTAATTTCATAATTCCAGTAATTACGTTCCAGTAATTAAAAAATTTAGAGAGACTTGGCTTTCGGAATTTTCGGGTGAGCCTCGTTTTGGAAAAAGTGTGGGGAACGATTTTTGCAATGAAGCCGTCGGAGGATAAAAAAAGAAAGGAAAACAATGAGTTTTTTCGTGTTTAATTAATTTTTATTTACTATCAGTCATTGTAAAAGTGCTGCCGTAACGCGTTAACAAATTCGCAGGCGATTGAAAAATAAAAACGAAAACGTTGATTGATTTAAAGTCGAGGGGTTCGGAAATATTAATAAATACGTAAACGGTATTGGATTGTGATCGTAGGCGGTTCCACGTCCGTTTGACTAGATTCTTCATAATATTGTCTAACAAGTGAACCCGAAAGTGCGTAATTTGTAAATTTGGCCAATTTTACACATTAAATTCACGTAAAAATCGAGATTTTTGTTCGTCTGTTTCAATGATAAGTCGTTAGAGTTGTGTTGAGTCAAAATTTCATGGAAAATCGATAGGAACTGTCGTCACATCATTTTCATCATCGTTCTGCACGAATTGGTCAGACTGAGCGAATTCAAAATGTCTAATTTCCAATAAGGAACACGTTCGAGTCACAAAACTTAATTTCATTCGAGGCGTAGAAAAATTTTGTCAAATTTGGCTGAAATTTTCGTAAGAAGATTGTTCAAAAGATTTTCCGCCACTTTTAGTATTCGATTGAGAAACGTGGAGATGCGTCGATACACAAAAATCTTTATCGTCGCTCGGTTTCTGCGGGAAGAGAATTTTCTGGTTACCGAACGAGTTTTCTACAAAATTAGCGAAATTCTACAAAATTATGGGCAGAGATACGAAAATACTGGTTGACGATATGGAAGTTCAATAACTTGGGATAATAAACTAGAAAGTTGACTATGAACGGTCGACATGGAAGAAAATTACTGTTTTGGCAATGGAATACTTTGTCAGGCGTCGGTAACTTATCCCATAGTTGTCCTCGTCCCACGAGACCGACTGAGGGGGCCTGAGAGTTTTCCAACAGTTCAGAAAATCGCTACGCCTCGGAATGTCGAGTTTTGGCAATTTTTTAAAATTCACTTCGCTATTGTCAGGACCACGTGTACTTCTCGTTTGAAAAGTTGAGCGTTTCCAATATTTGAATACGTCGTGGATCTGGATGGCAAAAGTGCGATAACAATTGTTTGTTGAATCCGCAGTCGCTCAGGTTTTCTTGGCCGAATACACTTTGTGGAACTTTTTCCGTTTCCTCCGGGATCGATTCTTCTGCAAGGAATTAGTAAAAACAATAATAATTTGTCAATCACTGCAGTTGGTTTGTCGTCGAAAAACGAAAAAATAGTCGGCGAATTTTTGAAAACTAGAGAATCACTATGAAGTTTGCACCGTTGGAATGCAACGAAATTCATTTTTATCTTTGACAAAAATAATTATTCAAATGCAGAATGTAATTACGATGATAAAATGATTCATTTTTGCCATTCAAAAAGCATATCGGCTCGAAAAATTTGGATGACATTGAAAATTGAACGAATCTTCAATAAAATTTAATATTTTTCGATGCATTCCAACGTTGCAAACTTCAGCATCATAGAAAACGAAATTACCTTGACCGTGTCCGGCTATGGAAAAAGATGTGGTCGCTGAAAGTTGAGCAGAACTGACAGTGAATCGGTCCAGCTGACTGGACTTCATAAGATTGCAAAGTGAGGGTAAAACGTGAGGTAAAAGAGGACCTCGAAGTTCGAGAGAATGAAATCTGTCCTTCTCCACCCTGACGATACTTTCGCGAACCTTGAATCGATCGATAAAAAAAAAATTTCATTAGATTCTCCTCAATAGGCATGGTCTGAAAAAAAAATCGTATTTCTGCGTCAATTATTTACTTTGATAGGTCGAAGAGTCGCTCCGTGAAAAGCGACCGGCGACAAAAGCGTGGGAGGCACACCGGCAAGGGCTCCGGTCGTAGCAACTGCAGATTTGCAATTGATCAAAAAATTGAACAACGCTTGAGCCTCGACGCCTTTAACGAAAACTAGTGATTGCTTCAATGTGTCGATCTCACTTTCTTTTTCCAGTACTATCCTTGCCTGAAGTTCAATCGAGAAGCAATCACGTTAATCAAACAATTCAATCACTGCTCAAATTAAATTCAAACGAATCTAATGATTGACATTGAATGAAAAATCAATTAATCGGGATTTCAGTCCAAGTTTCATCATACCTGCAAGGTGTTGATTCGTCGAATCTCCGAATCCTCTATTCCCAGACTCTGTAGCCATTGTTCTTCGGTGTCTTCGTCGTCCTCGGTTTGCACTATTTCATCAGTCGTTGTGGCAGGATCGGATAAACAAGAATCCAGAGTCTCGCATCCCGAGTCCGTAAGGTCGGAACGTCTTTTCCCACCGTCTTTTCTCAAGGGCATCGTATATTCAATTTCTGTGGGAAATTCGCTCGATAAGTTCGACAGAAAATAAATTTCGATCACTGTATCAGAGAATTACTGCGGTAATGAAATTACCTTCGTGCTTCAAAGCTTGTCTAAAACCTCTCGTCGTTGGTGTGAGAAGAGCATGAACTTCGGAAATGCCACAAATACCAGCAGCTCGAAAAAGCACCGTGAACGTGTTAGTGCACACGTAAAAGTAGGGACATTGCCTTGCTCTGAGCAAATGGAACAGCGATCTGAAGCTCTCGCTCCATTCCGTGAAAAGAGCATCTTTGATGAATTGATTTTGAGCTATGACCGAATTGCTGGCTATGCTCGCGCTCACTTTTCCTGCCGTGCGTGGAAATAAATCCAGCCATGGTAGAGACGGATGTTGCCAGACCAAGCAGCATTGGTGGAATCTACAAGGAACAGAGTTTCGTTTTAACGTCTCTATCGCAACAACAATGGTTGTTGCGATAGCAACAACAATGGTTGTTGCGATAGAGAATCTTTGGCACATTCCAATATTCATGCTCGGCATTTTAGTATGGCTTTGGAATAATTTCTGACCATTGGGGTAAAGTGAATCAATAATTACCGATAGAAAAATGTTCAGTTATGCTCCATTTTTGTTTGTTACGTATTCAAAATTGCCAAAACCGTTAGACGTGACACTGAAGTTTGCATCGTTGGAATACAACGAAATTCTTTTTAATCTTTGGCCAAAATAATTATTTGAATGCAGAATGTTATTAGGATGATAAAATGATCGATTTTTCCAACCGAAAAGGCGATTGGCTCCAAAAATCTGGATGACATTGAAAATTGAACGAATCATCGATAAAATACAATATTTTTCGGTGCATTCCAACGTTGTAAACTTCAGCATCATCCATTAGATGGTGGTAAACGATTATGACTATATGGTTTGGGTTAATTACCGATAGAAAAATCTTCAATTATGCTCCATTTTTGTCTGTTACGCATTCAAAATTGCCAAAACCGTTAGACATGACTCTGAAGCTTGCATCGTTGGAATACAACGAAATTCTTTTTAATCTTTGGCCAAAATAATTATTTGAATGCAGAATGTTATTAGGATGATAAAATGATCGATTTTTGCCAACCAAAAAGGCGATTGGCTCGAAAAATCTGGATGACATTGAAAATTGAACGAATCATCGATAAAATAAAATATTTTTCGTTGCATTCCAACGTTTTGTGATTTGGGTCATTTCGATTGTTACTTTGAAGTAAAAAAAAATGTTGTTTCACCTCGCGTTGGGACTCGTGTCCAGAGTAGTTTCTTGTTCTCCGATATCGACGCATCTGACAAATCCAGTTGTCCCGGAGGCTTCCTCGCTAGTTTTGAGTTTTCCGTTCCAGGAGAAAGGTTTGGGCGACATGATTCTCATTTTTGTTTTGAGGCTCCAGTCAACGGGGAAATAGTCAAAGCCTTTGAATGTTTCCGTTTCTTCTTCGGGGGCTGGAGGACTTTCTATCCCTTCGTCAAGTTTTGTCAAGACGCTCTCAAAGGAGAGCGATTTGTGGCTCGGAGCGACGGCAAAAACTTCCGTCGTTTCTTGTGGCTGGACCGAGGTTCGACTTCGCATGAGTTCGAAAAGCACAGAATCGTTGCTCGCCTCCGATTCAGGCGTATTTTCGTCTTTGGCTTTTTTCTTGCTCTGGGCTATTGCGAAAGGATTTTTTCGTTTTTGACTCGCGGAAACTTCTACATTTTTTGCTTCTGAGTTGTCCCATTTCTGGCAGGAGTCTGAACTCACTGGGGCAGTTCTGTTCATACGAGCTTGAAGCGCTCGTTTTCTATTTTTTATACGAAGCAACTGCATAACCTCGTTCGGTCGTTTCCACTCGCCCTCGTTAATCGCCCCGTCCCCCATTTTTTCGAAATTATTTCAAAGATTCCTCAAAGCCTGTGAATATTTCAACACTTGCTAAAATTCCTTCGTATGTTTTTTGTATCAAACTACGTTCGTTTTTCTACGTTTTCGTTCAATATAAACAAAGTTTTTAGGTTACTTGATAAAATTTCAACTGACCTGACAGTCGCAGACTCGCAGGTGTCAATATCACGACATTTCAGAAACAACTGCGTTTATTTATTCACTTCAAGGTTTGTAGTTTCGAGATTATTTGTATTTGTTTCGACAGAATAAATGTTGCAAGTGCGATGTACCAGCTGCCGAAAAATTGCGGGAAAAAGTGCTGCAATCCCTCTGCCCCAGAGCTACCGAAAGCCACCGACTGTCAAATGTGGTGCCACCATCGTTTCTCTCTCGCTCTCTTTTTATTTGAAATTGTGTTTTTTATTATTATTTCATTTTAGTATTATATTATTTTTCTATTTGTCTATTGCATCAAAATTGGAATTCGATTTGTCTCTTTGATTGATCAATCAATCAATCTGTCTCTCTCTCTTTTGTGATAATTTTTCGTGTTTTGTTAAACTTTGATTCGAGTTCTCGTCTATTCCAAAGTTTGCAAGGTCCAAGCAATAGAGTGAAATTTTCGCTAGTTTGGATAAAAATTGTTTCAAGTTTTTAGTTAAATTTCGGGGCCCGGTGTTGTTTGGCTAGAACGAAAGAGTTTGGTGTTTGTTGGTAAACAAAGACGTGAAAGGTTCTGCTTCGATTTCACGTTCGTTCAAGGTTTATTTTCGAGGAGAGTTTCGCACTGAAGTAACTCTTCGATTTTTTCATCTCCCTACGCAGTATTGCAGTATTTTTGAATTTACGTTCGAAATATTTAACTCGACACGAAGATTTTTCAGGCGGAGCGTAAAGTTTTCTCTACGAAATAAAAGCAAGTGTTTTATTGTCATAAAGACTGGAGTTTAATTTAAACAAAATGTTCGTTCCCTCGTTATGATTTCTGCGTTATTTTTCGACATAATTCCTGGAGTCTTGGAACGAATTTCTCGGTTGGCGTTCGACAAGAGAATGAAAAAAGGGAGGAAAAGAAGCTCGTGAATAACGAAGGGTGGAATTGTTTTTGGAGCAATCTACCATTTGTTGTTCTTGTTGGCTAGATCGTGAGCGATGGGAACTGCGATGGAAGAAATCCTTTGGCGATGCTAACGCGATCTGTGAAAACCCGTAAAGCTTGTGTTGGTCGAGGCCCCAGGGGAAAGATGGCATTTACGCTGGATTTACCTACGATAGCTGTTTCCGGTTCATCCGAGTAATTCGACAACGATTAAAATCGTTTTTGATAGCAGGTGCCCATTGGCAATATCAGCTGAAGCGCAAAGATTCGAATCCACGTTTTTTTTATCAATACGATGCACAAAAAGTTGAATAAAAATAACGAAAAAGCGACAAAATTGAAATTTGCAAGGCTGCAAAATCTGACAGAATGAAAATTTCGATTAAATGGAAACTCGACTCTGATTTTCGCCAAAATATTGCGTCGCACGTTATTTTAGTCGAAATTTATTTGAAATTCATTTGAATAGAACGCAAGATGATTTTTCCAACTTCGTCAACTTGTCTGTGATGTTTTTCCGCTGCTGGTGATCTCTCGGTATTCGCTCCGTTGACTTTATCTCGTGTTTCTCGTTGGCGCATACCAATACGCATATTTCTCGGTATACTGTATGAGAAAACCCGTCTGTTACGTTCATCGATGCGTTATTGAAAAAATACTGAATTTCGAAGCCCGCGGCTCTTCCGAACGTGCGTTCGGTTCGCGTCGACAAAGACAGAGAGAATGAAAGAGAAAGAGACAATTTTCTCGTGTGAATTATCACCGGGCTCGCGTACATCGAGCCGTGTTGTTCCATCGAATTCGCTGCACATATTCACTTGTAACTTTGCGCTCGGATGTTTATCCTGCATTTCGTTGCGATACCGCGAAACTTGCCAAATTCCCTGATTAAACGCGTTATAATTAATGCAGTTGGATTATTTTTCTTCCTGCCCATTTTACAGATCGAATCGTGTCGACGATTCGAAATTACGTTTTTTTGGAACTCTTTAGACATAAAATTATAGTCCAAAGATTCTACTCGTTGACGATTCGCACTGAAAATTCAATTTTGTCAAAAAAATCTTGATATTTTGTTGAATACAGCGAACTAAATATTTTGGGATAATTTCGAAATTTTCGTTATTTCGACAATATTTTTCATTGTAACGGAACTGTCAGCAAAATTTACGATTGGAATGACAAAAATTTACTTTCCGAAAACGATTTTCCAGAATGTTTTTTGCTGGAATGACAAAATTTTCGTCTTATTTCGAAAAAACGGTCAGTTGAACGTATCCAACAAAATATATCGATTTTTTCCAACAAAATTTTCTTTTCAGTGCGTCGAGGCGTATGCGCTTCGTTGGCAACACTTTTCAACAACAAATAAAAATGCTAATGAGATTTATGAAACTTGAAATGGCACGCATCTTTCGCGTGCTTATATATTTATTTTTTTGCCTTCAATGCGCCGCCGTAAAGTTTAGTAAGAAAAAGTTTTCGGGATGAGTTCCACGTCAGGGCGTAACTCGAGGCCAAAGTACGCGCGCGGATGAAACGCGTCTCAGAACAACGCTCGAGAGGCTGGGGGATGAAAGAAAAAAGCAAGATACAAGCAAGTCGGAGAGTAGCCTTCTTAAATAATAGAAAATTCAGACCAACTTGATAAGCGCGCTTAAACTTTTCTCTCTCGTCTACACACCTCTTTCTCTTTGCCATTGCTTATTATAATGAATGCATATCGGCTTAGCCGCGAGTGAATATCCACTTCTCGATCCTTTTTGCCCTTTCGCGCGCTCCGGATTTCACACCGAAAAACACTTTTTCGACTTTCTCTTCCATCATGCAACTCCATACTCCGTTCCGATAAACTTTCGCTCGCATAAAAGGTGCACGACGCAGGGCCGGGGGTGAATATTCAATTCGGAAAATTTAGTACGTCAAATTCGGTAAAAAAAAGTGTTTTTCCGATTTTTTCAAAAACACGCTCGATCCAGACGTCAATCGTTTCGAAAAGCAGAGACGAATCGACGAATTTTGTTTTTTTTTTTTTTTTTAATTCCGACACTCTAGAAAAAAAAGTTATGCCGCCGATTACCGCGTCAGTTATTTCATAATATTTGGCGGAATATTAAGCAACGAGGGGTTCGAGATATTTGCGGAAGAGAGGGCTGCGAGACCTGTCATCAGCAGATTGTGCGAGACTTTGTGCCAGCACACGCCACAACACGACCCCATATCTGACAGGAGCTGGCCACAGATCACAATGACGTGTTACGAAGTCATTTTCCATACAATATACGAAAAAGTTCAAAAAATCAAGTTAATTGTCAGGTTTCTAATAATAATAAAGTATAAAACGTGATTATATGAACAGAAACGAAAAAATATTCGTACGAAACCAAAAATGCATCTCGATTTATTGAAATTGCGTAGAATTGAAAAAATTCTTTGCCTCAGATTCGCAATGAACGTGCACAAAGATGCAAGGCCATTGTTAACGATTCGTTGACTCGCTGTGAAAGAAATTAAAATCCAAAAGACAAATGGCCCGCCGACCGGGGAATATCGTTAAATCATTGAGAAAAAAACTTGGTGTAATTTAATAAGCAATTTCATGTAAATTGGCCGAGCCTCTCTGCCGCAGTCGCTATAGAACGTGGGGACGATACTACCCCTTGTCTGATTTACCGTCAGGATTCTCGACGGAGAAACCAGCCAGTCGATAACACACGTTGCAAATGAAAATTTACAAAAATTCCGCCAGTCCAAAACGTATTTTTTGCAAGATTTTCATTTCTAATGTCCGAAAAACTGTCCGGAGTCAAAAACAAGTTTTCGGAAGTCTACACGGAAATAGCTGATCAACTATGCGCATATGAAGTAAGGTCATAAGCTGTAAACAGCGTCAATCCTCTTTATATAAGGCGTGCACACTGAGCATACACGATTAGGAAGTCATTTAGGTGATCCGAGGATTTTCAGGTGGAGGGAGAATTTTTTCGATATTCTGTACGAAGATGAGCAATGGTATTTCAGAGTGATGCGTTCGAAGAATCGGCTCGACTTAGTTTGGCCTATCGAATGAAGCGAATATGCCAGAGTCTGTGGGGAGTTTTTTAAGGCTTTTTTGCCACGTCATAGAAGTCTCTTGATCTCGTCTTTATGGCATAAAGTCCCTGCGGGGATCGTTTTGATCGATTCATCACATTTCGTATGTACGAAATGACCCCGGCCTCGTCATTCGATTCACAAACACCATATATCGCAAGAAAACTCGAGCATTATTGCTTTGCCAAAGAAATCTGTATAATCCTCGATGATATGAGTTTCGTTTTCACTGCGATCAGCATCCACGTATTGACTGTTTCGTTCAAGTTTAATCTCCGCGAAAACGATGAGATGCTGCTTAATTCAAATGGCACTGATGTACGAAAAGCACGAATGTATTTCAAGATGCTAGCGATTTGACGTGACGACCTCGTAAAAGCAGGACACAATCTTCTTGCCAGATTTTCTCTCAGTCTCTGCTATTGCTTTTTGCGCTGCATGGTGGGAATAATAGTGCAGAGTCTCGTTGTTGTTATGGCGGTCCGGAGCAGGCACCAGAGTTCCTTCTTCGTCGTATATTCCCTTTTGCCAACGACAGATCAAGGAAGGTGATAATTCACAAACGTCGTAGCAAAACACTTGGATATGCTGTGTTTCGAGGTATATATTCCGTACCTTATGTCATCCCCAGTTTAGGGTACCTCGTAAGATTCACCCAGTGCATTAAGTCGAACTGTATATACATATGTTCATCCTAACACGTGGAAAATGCAGGAAAATGCCTGGAAGACGTTTACAGGTTCGAAACCATTGCCGAATCACCCTTTCCTGAGGTTCAGTCGAGCACTAAATCCGAAAATTTGATCGTAAAGTAAAAATTACGTCAATCTTACGATCCAAGAGTCATTAGAATTCATCAAATTTGAATTTTGTTTGCCTCTCGTTCATTATTCTATAGCCTCATCAACATTGGACCCGTGTTAAGACATTGATGAAGTTCCAAAAGTCCACATGCAATTTCTGTACAAGAACGAGCGAGAAATATTGAAAAATACGTCATTTTGGTGGTAAAATACAAAATGTCTCACGAAGCGATGAATAGATTTCTTCTGGACAATGAAAGGCTTCCAATCAGGCATTTTTTTCAGTCGAAATATCAATGGTGGTTTTCAATCCTTGACGAAATGTCATAGTGGCTGATGATGTCTCGCTTTAGGCATGGATATTTAAATGATGGGCATTTGTCTTGATGAAGCTTCCAGGAGTTGGTGAAATGCTGTGGTAGGTTGGTGGCAAAAGGGGTGAGAATATATAGCAACGTATACTTTAGGTATGGGTGTATATTTATTGGATGAAGGCTCTTTGGTAAGGTTGTGAAGGAAGTGGGGATGTTGCATGGTAGGAAGTTCTGCAGCAAAAGCAATATATCGATGTTTAGCAACCAATAAACGGATCCCTCAAAGGGGAGTTTTACGATAAAGCGGTGCTTCGCATGGGCGCTTCTCGAGGCCTTTATACAGGGCGTTTACGTAACATTGATGTCTATGGAAACGGTATACGAAGTAGCGAGATATAGTTGATCTGGGTGGTGGTATAGGAAGTTGCCACTTTCTTTTTCTCTTCCTCTCGCTTGCTCTCTTTCTATCTACAAGTGTGTAAAAAGCGCTAGCTAACTGTGTAGGCGTGAAAGATCAAGCAAGTAACGCCAAGCTACTGCTGGAGCTTTTATGGCACAAAGTAAACGTGCATTTATAGAGCCGTTTCCACTGGATTCTCTCTCGTTGCGTTAGCAGCACTCTCTGCAAACGTCAACAGCATTGCCCAGCCCTCTACATCCATCGACCACATTCGCATCGATCTCCTTATACCTTTAAACACCTTTTTTATGATAATGTTATGAATTCCTCCCTTTTCACTTGTGAATACGTCGCAAATATGCCGTTAGCAAGTTGTTTGTTGTTTTATGAACTCGGTGAGATCCTGAGCTCATTGTAACTTCCTGTCCTCGTACTTGTTGCCATAATTCGATGATAAATAATGATGAAGGTTCGGTTCAGTCTTTCCAGCCTTTTATTTAATGCAACATTAACAGAAAAGTCTTTCGCACGTCGTGCTAGAGTTATGTTCATACAAATCTACGTGAAGGTTAGAGAAATGACAATGTGAGCATGATTTTTCTGGTTGGATACCTTTGGGACAGAGTATATTCTAATAAATACATCGCACGCTCGACGGAACATGTTCGATGAGATGTAGAAGGTGTATTTGCAGGTCGAAATAGGTGGATTGTAGATGAAGGCTCGACATGTAGCCAAAGGACGTATAAGATCAGTGTTGACAGGTTTCTTTGAGGCTTTTTTGTTCCACCGTTGCTATTTTAGAAATCGAAAAGAACGAGGTGTTGGCGGTAATGTTCCATTTATATGAGTGCTCTTATCGTGGCTTTTGGTCCACGTGGAAATGCTCCGCTCGAAGTCTCCGGGAGTCTTTGACAAAATCTCCAATTCATGCTTTCTCCAATTCCGTTTTCTTAGGGCTCGTTGCTCGTTCGACATCTATAGGCAATGTGAAGATCCATCACCCTTTGTACGATTATCCAACCGAAAGGTTATTTACGTCTTGGGTAAAACTGCTGGAAAAGGCAAAAGCTTCGGTCTATTAGAATCCAGCACGTTTGGGTGGTCGCTACGAACAATGAATAGAGAGAGAGAGAGAGCCTTGAAAAACATCAGGATTGGGTTTTCTTTGAGCTCATAGACGCTGACTATTTCCTATTATCCTTATTGGTTCTTGGTTCATATGATTGTATGTGTTATAGAAGTGTATGTAGAGAAAACGAGTGGCGAATGAGAGAGGGTGGGATTGGTGGCTCTGCCATCTCGAAGCCACGTCGTCGCTTATCCGGGAATGGTTCGCCGGTCGTTGGAACGGTCGAGCAAAGTGGCCACAGCCCGGCGAGTGGGCAGTTCGAGGTCCAGTCTATAGACGACGGGGGTGGTTGATATATAGCTCGTATCAGTTGGGAAAATGAGAGAGGGAGAGAGACGGAAGAAAGAGTGGAGAATGTGTGGCGTGGCTTCTGGAACATATAAGAGCAAAGCACTTTTAGGACCTACCCTCTGCGTGGTATGCAACTGCTTCGAGGGGGGCGAATCGAGAAAACTCGAGACCAGCATCCCATTGGTCGCGATGTATAAACTGCTCGACCAACCACAGCTCTCTCTGATAACGATGATTCTCTCATGTTCCGCCTCCTCAAGACGTTGAGTCCTATCGTAGCTCTACTTCTAGTCCTGCTTCGTTCTATAACCACCCAACCATCCCCCCAGCCTTTTACTAAGTAACCAACCTCTCTACTGTATCAACCTACCATATATACTTGCTCAAGTATCAGCCCTGGCTGCTGCACCTTCGCATCTTGCACGGAGCTAAGACTTTTTCCTCCCTTTTCTCCTTCCGAACCCAATCCTCCTTATTCTTATATCCTTGAAACTATCTACCCACTCCGAATATATAACAGTTTCGGTGCTTCGTTCCACACTCCTTGCAGGCATGCTGGATACCATTTCCAAAGAAGGAGAGAAAAGAGCTTCGCAAACATTACTCCGACTCTCAAAATGTGTCGATTTAATCTTCTTGCTTTCTAGCTGTAGTTCTCTTCAAGTTGGTCATTATCCTTAATGGCAGCTTCGAAACAGAGTCCGCAGAATTACACAAGAGACGAAAAATCGTCGAGATTGGTACACTGAAAGAAGAATTTTGTTGACAAATATCGATATTTTGTTGGATACGTTCAACTAAACGTTTTTTTTTTTTTTCAAAAAATCACCAAAATTTTGTCATTTTAGCAAAAAACATTCTGGAAAATCTTTTCGGACAGTAAATTTTTGTCATTCCAATCATAAATTTTGCTGAAAGTTCCGTTACAAATGAAAAATATTGTCGAAATAACGAAAATTTTGAAATTGTCCCAAAATATTTAGTTCGCTGTATTTAACAAAATATCGACGTTTTTTGGCCAAATTGAATTTTCAGTGTAATAAGAACCATGTGGGTTTGTAATAATAATAAAGAAAAAACAAGCAACTCACGGTTTTTCCACTCAACAATTTTCTTTCGAATAAATCGATGCTTTAGGTACTGAATTGAATTTTCCGATATTTGGATCAAAATCCCGGAAAATCATTCTCGTTAGAGTTTTCGACGTTATTTCCCAGATTGAACTAAAAAAATCAAAGATTAGTTGATTTTTTATTTCGAGACACACGAATCACTCCGGAAGTGAATCTCATGGGGTGCATATGGGGCGTTGGAGCTACGACCACAAGTATACTAATCTTACGAAGAACAGCGGGTAAGTGGCGCATAATGGAACATAGAGCTCGGTTGACAAGATAAAAGGGGATGATAAGGGGCTCTAATTTCGCAAGGAGCTCGAAGAAAGAGGAGGAGGAGGAGGGAGGAGGCTACGGGAGCAGCAGAGAAACGTGCGTGACTGTTGTTCTGCGTGACGCGTGTAATAACCGTAGCCCCCGTTCTCCCAACAAGTACCGAGACATAAACCATACGCAGGAGGTCACCTGGGAGATTTCTACCTCGTATATACCTTAACCCGTAGATATATCAACCTGTACACCCACAAGCGTTCCTACAACCACTTACAGCCAGCCACCTGACACTTCTATACTGTTTAATCGTTTCTGGCACGACAAGTGCGTTCCCATCTAACCAAACTAAACTTTCCATTTTTATTTCTATACCTCGAAGCGATTTACTTTTCGAAGATTTTTCAACTTTGCTCTCCATAACAATCTTGCGGTTTATTAGCCAGCTCACACGCCACACGTTTTTCATTTATACAAATTACAAATTACAAATTACCTGCACTGAAAATAAAAATTTGTCAAAAAATTTCGATATTTCGTTGAACACGGCAATTCTACAATATTTCCAACAAAATTTTCTTTTCAATGTCTTTTTTATTATATTTTCCAAACCCTGATTCATGAGCTTCGGAGTTTTTTTTAAATCAACGATTTTGAACGTAATTTTATCGAGCACGTTAATCGTACGTGATTAATTTGAAGGAAGATTCATTTTCGTGTCAAGATTTCGTCGAAATTGATAAAACTGTAATATTCCACTCTCGGATATCCCGATTCCCTGATCGTCCCTATAAATATGATGTATACGTGACATAAACCTGCTTCAGACAAGCATTTAATAGTGTCTGCTAGAATGTATTGCTACCAATCCGAGCACATTGCAGCGGATAGAAAGAGAGAGAGAGAGACATGATAATTATCGTACGTTACGTAATCAATCAATTATCAAATGCATCGATGCTTAACGTCTGCTCGTTCAAGCAGTGGATCGCGAGTGATTGTTGTAGCGGTGTTTGTGTGCCAGCGTGTGGTCGTCTCTGTTTAAATGTGAGTCTTTCGGTTGACGACGCGAGCGAGACGTTCGGAAACAATCGCGATACTCAAAGCTCGTAATATACTAACTCATGTGTGCCGTCATCGTTGCCGCGATATATGGTGATTATATGAAATGGGAATGGGCCGGGACGTTATATCTCGAGTGATGGCGCGGTCAAGCTTGCAATACAAAATGTTGACATTCGATTTACCTCACCTATACTTGTGATTCCACGATCCGGAACATTGCGTATCTCGATTCCTCACGAAATCCCGATACAAACCAACCTCATAATCGTATGGATCACTCTGCTGCATTGAGGTGCAAATTCAAGTTGGCACACAGCCAGGGGCCCTTTTCCCTTTTCTCTTCCTCAAACACGTGAATCCTATATTTGTATTTCTATCGATATATCCTCGTCGATCCTTGTTGTACATTCCACTAGCAAATCACGTGCCTCTCTATACACGTTATCGTAATAATACGTACATATAGTTATTACGAATCGAAGGAACTCGCATGTTGCCCCTCCAACCAACGTTTTGACTCATGGCTTTCCGGCCATATTGTTTGCTCCAACGAATCGTGCTGCCTGAGATTTATCAGCCCATGCCAATTACCCGTAATATTCTAATAAAAAATATGCGTTGCTCGATAACGTGTAGCGAGCGTGATTTCTCGATGGTATCCACTCACAGAATCGAAAACCAAACACGAACAAAAGCCGGACTTGTTCCAATTTTTATTCAACTGAATTTTTATTACGATGGTAGGAAAAAAAATACGAAAAATCTCAACACTTTGAGGATTTTCGGCGAAAACTTGGTGTTTTTTTAATTCCGAGCCTATCCAAACGTTTTTTTGGTCGAAAATCATTCGCAGGAAGAATTGCTACCAGGGAATTATGACGTCAATTGATTTGTTGATGTTTTTTCTTCGTTTACGAGTTTCTGTTGGAGTGCTCTTAGGAGATAGAATCTTGCTCGTGAAAAAACGTCTCGAATGCCAGTGTGACAGACGTTTCGCGAAGAAATCGCGAAAGCAGTTGTTATTAATGTTACTTTGAGACCGAGGTTATGGCATTGTCTGCAGCATTGATAAATAACAGGCAAGAGTGGAGTTTGGTGAAATGCATCCGTGGAAATGGCGAGTGAAATAAAAGAATGGTCCATACTGCAAGGAATGTGATGCGCGGGTATATTTTCCGCAGTCTCGCGAGCATTTATGGGATAAAATATATGTACGTATGTCGAGGATGCTTGAGGAGAGCAAGTTGCTGTGTACGAATCTCCAAAGACGTTATCGTGATTGAGTTACGTTGATTTTATTCGTCTTTACTCCACCCTGCTGCGGTGCTTTGGCCTTCCCCTCGCACGAGGATGAGAGCACACGGCAATCCTAGAGATGTACTCTGCCTTATTGTTAGTTTTATTTCTGCTGCAGACATCCTTGTGGTAGAAAGACAGAGCAGGGAAAGCGGGAGAGAGCACGAGCAGAGAAAAGCTTTCTTCCTGCTCGCACGTTTCTTCTTTTTCCCTCGTTGGCCCGATCTCGGATCCCTCTGGGATTAACATCATTGCGGTTTTTAAGCAGGCAATTTCCTAATTCAGCAGAGCCCAGAGACGTATACCTGATTTATCGTTCCGGCCCCCGCCTCGTTATTCGATCTCTCACTGATTTATCACCACTCGAGAAATGGAGGTTATATTTTTCAAGACTCTTGCCTTCATCCCTTCTTTTCCGCATTCATCAATCCGCCTTCACTTTACTATACAATCCGATTTTTATCTCGCAACTTGCCTTTGCCCAACAACGTGTTGCGAGTCTCATTTGTCGATGATCCAAAGCGATGGTAAAATTAAGAAAATTACGATCGCTGCGCAGCAAAGCGAAATTAAAACCGCGGCATTCTTTCTCATTTGCGCGAGGGTGTTGAAGCAACTAACTTGACACGTATATCGGTCCCTGCTGTAACTTTGGCCTCGATCTCATTCAATCAATCACCTCCGCGTTACAAACTACGATACAAGTACAAGAGCGAAGAGTGTAGGATTCTTGTGGCACGATGTGGCGCTCAAGTCGATTCACTCCATCACGTCGTTGTAACAGCGTGACGATCGCACACGAGGCTTTCTCCCCCTTCGACCACCAACCAACCCATGAATTATGAAACGTTCAATGCGATATATATAAGCGCAAGATGGCAAATGGAGCGAATCCTGATGGGGCAAAACGAGAGAGTAAATCCCTCTCTGTACGATCGAGCAACTAACGCTTCGACACGTTTTCGTATTTTCAAAATTGTACAACATGCCCGCGGCGAGATTTATTTCTCATCAACTCTGGTCCATTCGTACTCCATACAAGTTTAAAAATTTTATCGAAAAGTATTCGAAATTCGGTGTAAAAATTGCATTATGAATCCTGGGCAAGCGTCGAGGCTGATTTTATTTCTTCGTCCAATGAAAATTGTGATGAGTAATTTGTCATAGAAACAAATTGATTTTCAATGCCACGAGCTTTTCTGTAATTGTAGAATTTGTACTTGTGTTTGTTGTCCGTCGTCGAGATGGCGCTTCAGGACTAGAAAAACCTGGTAGAGACGAAGGATACACTTGATTATCATGAGGAACTGTCGATTTTCTTCGACCGGTTCCATCTCTGCTCTCTCACGTGTATACGAACGCGCAAGGATTTTTCTTAAGGCAATCGCGTGGTTGAATCGCACACGGTGAATATATCGAGGATCGCGCTCTTCAAGTCGAGTTTCCAAGAAAATAGAGATCAGCTATGTTTTTCAATGGCGCCCGACGCGAGAGCTCGTCAGTATCCGCGTTGTAAGAAAACTTGCCTTTCGTTCACCAGATCTCTTTCATCTGTCGGGAATCTATCGGGACTCGGCGCCAACATATTTCTCTGCCTTTCAACACTTGGTGAAAGACAGTCACTCTTTTTTCTGTCTACATTTAGATACGTCTAGATTCTACGATGTGTTTAGCTCGTACGACCATCACCGCGATCATTCATGAGGACGCCAGCAAACCTGACAAAAAATTACTCCTAATTGGAAAAAAAAATTATAACGCTTTCGTTTGCCTCCGTTTGTTCGTCACGTTCAGTTTTTTGAAATCATTTCTTGCGATTCCGGAGCGATTGAATTCCTAAACTGGCTGCATATACGTCGCGGAACAAACTTCCCCGAGCCTTCAGGAGAAAAGATTTCTAACTGCGCTGCTAGAAATCGCGCTACGAGCGATCCGAAGAAACGCGAAAGGAGGAAAATTTTAAACTACGTGGTCCAAATTGAAAGTCCTCGAGTTCTTATCAGTCCTGCTTTTTATTTTCTCACGATGCGATTTTTCACTAGCCGCGATTCTTTCTTTTAATTTTTTTCCCATTAATACTCTCTCTCTCGGGGTCCCAAATGATTAATTACCGTTTGCTCTCATGGCACGCTACTTTTGGTGTTACAGTGATACATAGCGTACGATTCGTATAACAGTATTAGTACCGACAGAAATACTCGGTTCGGTGTACATTGTATGCATGATATTCTACTTCAGCACTCGACTTCACTCCGTTAGTGTACATCGTTGTGCGGTCTGGAATATCTCTCTGAGAGGGTGAGTTTAGGCTCATTGTTAAAACGGATATTCCGTGCTGGTTGCGTGCTTGTATATCGTCCTCCGGCCGCTCTACACGAATATGCTGGTATTTGGTTTTGTTCTATCGCCTTCCTACCTCCACCAACATTCCTGATGTTTGCCGTTTCCCTTTTGACGGTTGCCACACTCTCACACACGTATACGACTCATTCACACTTTTGGCACATCAACGAAACTCAATTCATAGAGCTTCAGAATAAAAATGAAATTTGAAAAAAATTCCACTCGATGGTTTTGAAAAAAAAAAAAATGTTTTACTTGGCGCCGACATTTTCTCGATCATTTTTTTGAAATAGGAGCAAACTCGATGTCGAATATGGTCGCAAACGTGCGCGAATTATCTTTTTCCAATAGTTTTGAAAATTTAAATGAACACGGAGAGAATATTACATTGTCGTCCCTCTAAGAAATTTCAGCAAAATCATAGTAAATTTTGATCTGAAAAAGGCCGAAAAATGTCATAATTTCCGCGATTTCGCGGTATAGAAAAAGGATGAAAAATTACTATGTTTTTGCTAAAATTTCTCAGAGGGACGACTTGGTACGAGGGAACTATAATGACATAGTAAATTTTGATGTAAATTCTCTGCGTGAACAAAAATTATCGGAATAATCGGTTTATTACTCGAGAATAGTTCAAGCTACAGGGCTCCGGTTTTGCGAACATGTTAATCCGTACCAGATTCGTCGTTCTCTGAGTATTTTGTCAGAATTGCTAGAAAAATACGAATGTTGCGACATTCCGAGATTTTTTAAATAAGGTTGTAATTGCTCTAACTTTCGCAATCTTCAAGATATTCACTTTTTTTTATTATAAATACGCTGAAAAGAAAATTTTGTTGAAAAAGATTGATATTTTGTTGGATACGTTCAACTAAACGTTTTTTCGAAAAATCACGAAAATTTTGTCATTCCAGCAAAAAACATACTGGAAAATCTTTTCGGAAAGTAAATTTTTGTCATTCCAATCGTAAATTTTGCTGACAGTTCCGTTACAATGAAAAATATTGTCGAAATAACGAAAATTTTGAAATCATGCCAAAATATTTAGTTGGCTGTATTTAACAAAATATCGACGTTTTTTGACAAAATTGAATTTTCAGTGTATACGTTAGTAGGAAGATTGGATTCGAGAAAAATCGGTTGAACGGCTTGAATTTTATGATTTTTTACAACGAATATACGAGGTTAGAAGGTTCGGGGTTGAAGAAACACACCCTCTGCACGTGTAGTGTGAAAATATACAAAACACTTGATTTGATATCAGTGTGTGTGTCTCGCTTTGTCTCTCGATAGCGTCGATAGACTGCTTTATGCGTGGTGAGACACGGTATGTTATGGATTTGCAATGCAAATGGCATGGCCAAGTCCAGCAAGCCCCTTGGTAACGTGCGCGCAACCTCCGTCAATGTGCAGAGGTTTCCGAGGGTGCAGTCAGGCGGGGGTGTGTTTAGAGAGCGTTCTACTGAGCTTTCTCGTTGTCTACTGCGCTCAAGCTGGTGGTGATGAGTCACACACGTATGTATAACCAAAACGACGACTCCAAGGACCAATTTAGCGTGCTTTCTAGCACGTATATATATGTATATACAAGCTCCCAAATTTTCTCATGCACGCTTCGATGAACGAATCTGCGACTTACTCGCCCGAAGCGACAGCTCGTATCGAATCTGTGAATTGTCCACTCGAGCCGAGTAGTCACGCTATTTTTATCACATCATCTCCACTCTCGATTCCACTCGTGCGCATGAAACCCCATAATGCCTGACATTATTACAGTCAACCAAGGCGCGAGACGTCGTTCGCCTCGATTTGCCAAAAATGTACATAAATCGAGAAAACTCGAATTTTAGCTGAGACTGATGTCTCGGTGACAGAAAATTCGCTAATCTTATCATGCTCGGCCGAGTCTTTTCTCGTCGCGTGTCACTCTCGGGTATTTTACTGAAAATATGATAAATTCGGTGTAACACGACGACAGAGAGCCGAGGAATTGAGATGAGCTTCGACAATTTCGAAGTTTGATCGTGAACGAGAAAAAGGGTTATCGGTCGATCCTTTCTCGTTGCGGGCACCCTGGAGAAAAGGAAGAAGGCAAAGATAGCGCGAGCGAGGGAGAAACACACGCAGAGTATTCCACGCAATCATATTCCCCGAGCAAATAATTCGTTAGGCGTTTCTCATTTGGGGGAAGGGATTCGTTAGTATAATTAAAATAAATTCAAATGACTCTGTCGTCTCGGTGAAGAGAAACGAGCTATTGGTCTTACTCTTTCTTCACAATTTCAAGCTCCGCGGTCGCACCGAACCAGCAGGTCCATCTCTACCTTTTCATTCGCCATTCCCCCGCGTGTCACTTTTCTTTGCCGCACGTCGACTCTCTCCTGCCGGGGCTCTTTTTTCTTCGTCTCCGCACCCTTGCCAGTTGCAGTCGCACAATCAGAAATATATATACGTATATATAAGACGAAACTCCCTCTTATTTCTTGGCTCTCTAGCCTCCCTCCTTAAATCCGTTGATTAGTACAAAAATCCGCTTACAAATTAAATAAAGCCGTCGGTAAAATACCGAGCAAGAAAAGAGAGGGGAGAAAGGTAAAAACGGCGAAAATACTACAGCCGCGAAGCAGAAGCAGGAGGAGGAGAAAAAAGAGAAACGAGAAAACGAAAGCAGGCGAACGGGAAAAGAGGCCTCTTCGTCGTTTTCGCTCTTAGACGCGGGGGCGTATGGCTGTGCACGGAAGATACGCCGAGGGTTTGGGGAGTCTCGCGGAAAACGCAGCTACCGGGTACTTTAATATCTTAAGTAAACCCGGTCTCGACGAATGAGAACAAAAAAAAAAGAACAACGAAAAGAACCGACCTTTTTTTCCAGACGAAGAGAGGCGGTGGGCGGTTGAAAAAAGGAAGGAAATGAGAGAAGAGAATAGACAGCACAAACAACGAATGCTAAAATTTGCAATGAGAAGACTGAGACACAGCTATATGCGCGGTGAAAGAAAAAAACTGTGGAAAGAGAAGTTTTAAATGGCTGAAAGTTTCCAGAATCTATGGGGAACCCTGTATAGTATATATTGAAACATGCGCTTAAGGAACACCGAAAACAATTTCAATCTATTAATTTTCAACAATTAAGGATTTCGAAATCAAAGTGTATTTTTGAAGCACGCACACGTTCCAAAACGAATTCTCCCTGTTCCCGAGAGATACCAAAATGGTTCGTGGTCTCGAATCTCGGTACGAATTACCTCATATTTATAGATTTTTGGCAGAATCGAGCGAGATTTCGAGTATGCTCTATTCTCGATGTACACGGAGAGAATATTACATCAAAATTTACTATGTTGTTATAGTTTCCGGGTACCAAGTCGTGCCTCTGAGAAATTTTACCAAGAACATAGTAATTTTTCATCCTTTTTCTATCTAAATCGCAGAATTTGAAAATTTACTACACTGAAAATTCAATTTTGTCAAAAAACGTCGATATTTTGTTGAATACGGCGAACTAAATATTTTGGGATGATTTCAAAATTTTCGTTATTTCGACAATATTTTTCATTGTAACGGAACTGTCAGCAAAATTTACGATTGGAATGACAAAAATTTACTTTCCGAAAACGATTTTCCAGAATGTTTTTTCCTGGAATGACAAAATTTTCGTGATTTTTCGAAAAACGTTTAGTTGAACGTATCCAACAAAATATCGATCTTTTTCGACAAAATTTTCTTTTCAGTGTTTTTGGTAAAATTCCTCAGAGGGATGAGTTGGTACCCGGGAACTATAATATCATAGTAAATTTTGATGTGAAAAATTCTCTTCGTCTAGGTGCATTTTACTGCGGTACGTGTATTTGCCTTTTTCTCCATATCGTAGGAGAATAAAACTGCGATAATGTAACCAGTGGCGAATCACACAGGCCATATGTATTATTTTTAAACATCTAGGTGTGTGTGTGTGTGTGTATGAGGTTGCTTGAGAACGAAGAGTGATAAAAATAAGTGAACGTCGTTTTCTTAATGAGAGTACAGAGTAAAGCTTTCTTTGAGGGCATCACGACTCTCCGCTGCGGGGAATCGAATCGGTCGCAACGGGGGGTGATCCTCAATGTATATGGACGATGTACATATCGTATATATATAGACGGAGAGCGCACTTGTCGTACCGGTCGCGAGATCGGTGCAGCCCATACCGGCGAGGGCTTGTAGACTTTTTTTTCCATCTCTTTCCTTCCTCTCGCTCATATCTTCATCCCTCGCGTTTGCTCTCTCTCCGTCTCTCCGTCGCTCGGTCGTTTCTCACTTTGCCGAGCGGGCGGTCGCGCTGAAATGCTTCTTGTGTAAGTAAAAATCTAAAGTGACTACCGAGATCTAAGTTTTAATTAGTTTATCTTGGCCGCATGGCTATTGAATATTTATAAGCCATCGTCGCCGGGTAAGAGAGCGAGAGGTGGCGACGACGACGTCCTCACCGCGGTGGTGGTGGCGGTTGCGGTGCCTGCGATGGCGGCTGCTGCTGCTGCATCGGTCGAGGGGGTTGACCGGAATGAGAGACGCGATATACTTCCGAGACTATATGACCGACTCGGACTTGACGGATCGTTAACATCCACCTATTTTTCGTCTTTCATTTCATCGTTGCAATTCAATTTTTTTGCCTTATTTCGTTCTGTATCGTCTGCAGAGCCTCGATCATCACGAATAATTCGCTTGTGAATCATCGAAAAATCTAGATTTCATCCCGATCAAATAAACAATACACTTATTCAAATTAATAATACGACAGAGTTTATTTCGCAGAATTCGTACAAGAAAGTATACAGAGAGTTAATATTTGGAGAAACATTTCCGGCAAATGGTTTGCTCGGTCTGATACAAAAGAAAGAGTAACGCTGTGCACACAGGGCGGAGGACCGAGAAAAAGGACATTTTGACAAATTTATGTGGTCCAGAGACCTCTTTCTCGTAGATATAACTTGTCGGAAAAGAGATATATAGATATATGCATGGGATGGGTACCGCGGCGACCATGGCTACCAAGTTTCCCCCTGTGACCAGAAAAGCCCATGAACCATACGCCCTGTGTGCCATCCTTGTACGTATATACACGTCTATATACCAAAAGCGACGTCGAAGAGGGGAAAGAAACGGTCCATGCGACCGCGGCATATCGCGAAACAAAAACACATAAAAAGAAACGAAAATGTCGCAGAGAGAGACGGGGAGAAAGAGAGAAAAAGAAGGAGAAGGCTCTCACGCCACGATGCTGGCTTTCCTGAATCCTAGAGGGTGCAAGCTCCACAGCTAACTATATACAAACATATATATGTATATAAAACACACGACGCCACAGTAGAAATTTAGGAAAGAGGAAGAATCTATAAGTCCATAAATCTGGTAGGAGAGGGTCGAGGGATTTCGAGACTGTGCGAGAGGACAAGAAATGCTGGAATAAATTTACTTCTCTCTCTGTCATTATATATATAAAAAAGAGCCGAAAAAATGAGGCGAGTGTATAAAGCTCACACGTGCACGTCCATGGACGTTTGTCCCTCGTCATTATAGATTTATTTAGATCAATGACACTTTTGTGTCGTGTATTATGTCCTGAGGTTGAAAATATATGGATAAGTCTATTTTCTATTGCGAGCAGCTGACAATGTGAGCGATGGACTGGTTTGTTTTAATTGAAACTGACGATTATCCAGAACTCTGAAATCTCTCCACTTGCTATTTTTATTTTTCTGTCATTTTTCTGTGACCTAATAAGATCCATCTGGTGAATTGAAAAGTCAACTTTAGACCGATCGATTGATACGCTTTTCCGATTGAGCTAAAAAAGGGTCAGCATAATTGGTTTAATACTAAAATTTCTGCGAATTTGACGTATCGGCGGGTCTCTGCAGACGACACAAGCAAAGGACTCGACTTCACGAGCCCTCGGGAAAGGGCAAAAGCTCCTGTTTTTTTTCGGAGACCCGGAACGTGTTGAAAAAAAAAAAAAAACCAAATCGCACCGTATTCTTTATAGCCAAGGGCGAACCGAGTGTGATTTTTCTTGTCCACAAAAACTTTACTCGTTTCTGAGAAAAATGTGCGGACTGATCGATCGATAAAGTGCTTTGATTTTGCTGGGTAGATGCACTGAAAAGAAAATTTTGTTGAAAAAGATGGATATTTTGTTGGATACGTTCAACTAAACGTTTTTTCGAAAAATCACGAAAATTTTGTCATTCCAGCAAAAAACATTTTGGAAAATCTTTTTGGCAAGTAAATTTTTGTCATTCCAATCGTAAATTTTGCTGACAGTTCCGTTACAATGAAAAATATTGTCGAAATAACGAAAATTTTGAAATCATCTCAAAATATTTAGTTCGCTGTATTCAACAAAATATCGACGTTTTTTGACAAAATTGAATTTTCAGTGTGCATTACCTTTTTTTAGATTTTTTAAAACTATTTTTAGGGTACTCGACGAATCGAAATTTGTACTAATTTTATTTATTTCACCATATACCGATGTTTTGTTATTCCATCATAATATTCTTGTCGTATATACAGACTATCGTGACATTGTGTGTCACTCGGACCTTATCCCTCGCACTTCTGCCTTTATTCGATGACAATTGAATGCAGCGGTGGTTTCGCGGACACGAACCGCTGCGCCGGAGCATTTCGAAGCTTCTATATTGGTGGTTGATTATCAATTTTCTACCAATTTGCCTTCACTTGTATCCGCGGCTATGGCTTTTGTTCGACCAAATCACCCCTTGGGTCTCGTTCCCGAATCCCGTGTGTCACAGGACGCATCATCCCCCTTTTTCCCTCGCCCCTCAAGCAACATCTCTCTCTTGGCCGAGGCTTCTCGCAGCCTCGAGCAAAATATACACGATCTGCTATATATACGTTGTTATACATACAAGTGCTTCTCACACAGTCCACTCGTTCAAATAACAATCGTATATAGTGTGTGGCCGACTATTTTGCATATTACATCTATACGTGTAACAAACGTGTGGACCCTTTAAATGTAACTTGATCGCGAGTCCAATGCAAAGAATGGCAATTTCAATGAAAAACGAACGAAATCCGTTCGCTTTCCTTGCACGAAACAACAATTTTTCTTTTCCACAGCAATTATTACAGCGAAAACGTCGTTTTTCGGGGGTTTCTGAATCGATCGTAACGAGTTTGGCGATCAAAGAGATTAACGATGTGAATGAACTTTCGTTATCGAATTATCGTTATTAATTATTTCAGGGTTCGATACCGATCGAGCAGAATTTCAAGCGCGCTCAAAAAGTGAAGCTGAAGGCTCTCACACATATGAGATTGTTTTTTTTTTGTTGCTTTCTTTTGTCTTTTATAAATACGAGACCTTTTGCCTGTGGGAATCGAAACAAGTGCTTCGCGGTATGTTAAGAAAAAGGAACAAGAATAAGAGCCGGATGTATAAGTGCGTGTGTGGTCCAGCTTTTGCGATGCTGTTGGATGTTTATTGGTCTCGTTGGAAGTCTCGCAAGCATACACCCTCTTTCTTTAGGACACGTTTGCGTATGTGCGATCTTACCTGACGATTCCCGGTTTGGCAAACGATCGCATTCCTCACCGGGAGACTCTCACCGAGTTGTCTCGATTTGTGCACCGAGGCGAAAAGTTGTCCATACTGCTCGCTGTGTGCGATGTGTAATATCTTTCCTCTTGCTCCTCTTTAATCCCGGTCCCATTCCGCGACCTGGCGAAAAAGATCCAAACAGAGAACGAGAGATTCGCTCGATTACTGAGAATTTTCGACCCTCGCCTCTCGTCATACTTTTGCTCGACCTTTCTTTTGTCCGATTATTTATTCGGGCCTCGTACTTCCGAATAATTTCACGTCGATTTCCGATTCACACGTTGATACCAGTTACGTATATATTCCTTAACCTTCCAGCACTACATTACATCAGCCAGCCCGTTCCTATGCGGTTCTCTGAGGCCGAAAACCTCAGCTCGTATCTCCGAATATAATCTCATAATTTTAACATTTTTTGTAATCGCTTTGCTGGATCCTGACAGCAAAGAAAATAGAGACGAAGCAGTTTCAATCAATGAAAAATAATGAAATGCTCATTAAACTTTAATTACAAGGGCCGCAATGTCCTTTCAGTTTGAATGGCAAAAAGAAATGACACGTTGCTCTGTTTTCAGCACTAAATAAATAACGTTAATTGATAATCTTGAAAATTTACGATACTCGGAGTAATTTTCAATTTTTATACAGCAACTAATGAAGGTTTCTGCGATCTTTTTTTTTTTGGATGATATTTCCATTGAACGAGAATTCGTACGGTCAGCGAATTCGAAAAAAATGACGCAAAGGTCTGGATAACATGTAGAATAATAGGTGGATGTGCATTGAGGCAGGAAAACGCGCAACTAAAACGAACGGATGAACAGGATGCGCGGACCAACGCGTGAGATCTCATCCACCTGAAACAACAGTGTACGTTTTGCAGATCGCTGATCCCATAAGCAGTGGCAGGCATCGTTTGATCCCTGCTCCTCGCTCTGTTAACTATATTTCGCGACTCTCGGCTGTATTTCCCGATCTCCTGCCACGCACCCCGCGTTATATTATTCTCTATACGTGTATAGAGATATCACTCCCAATCAGCTCTCGCGTCATTGCAACGAAAACATTCATTCGTTCGCACTGCTACACATTCGAAATTCTCCCTTCTCAAAATTCCACCTCTCCCATGTTCTTTTTCATACCGAACGCGCGTTACTCACGCCAGTAGGGACTGAAACACAGGGACTGGGTTCCGACTGGCCTACATATTCTTCGTTCATGTGTTTTCGATGCTTTGATGCGCTAAATTGCAACTTGGACAGTCGCACTTTTAAATTCCAGATGCAGAAAAAGTTCTGCTGAGCTCCCCAATTCAAGGGTTCAACATTTTTTTTATCCGGACCAAACGTGTGCATTCAAAACTTGCACGTTTTTGTCAATGTGGTGAGAAAAATTCAAAATCCAAACACGACATTTTTTGATTCGAATTTGTTCTGGATTTTTGATCGATTGGCGGTTAGCCCTGCGTTATATTATATTCCTGCCTTGAAAACGCACTCATGCCCCATTGGAGCACGTGACTCGTGCGAAAACTTTTGTGCTCGCTGATAGGACCGAGGAACCCCGCGGCGCCAATTAATCCTTCGTTAAAATAAAGGAAGCTTAATATACGCGGCTCACGCAAAACGGCGGACGAAAACTTGGTATTGTGGGAAAAATTCGTTGGCAATCGGTTTCCGATCGTCCCGATTTGGCGGGAATGAACAACAGCCCGAATTATTATTCCACGCGTGCGATACAAAAGGAGAATCCTGCTGAAATTGTCGGCGCAGTTGATCAGAGACGAACGACGAAGAATGCTACCACGAGATGTAAAAGAAGCGCGTATGTCATTAGTCGACTCCAAACATGTGACCTACACTCTGCTTCCTGGGCCTTCGTATCGGCGAATTAACGAATGTATTAGCGGCTCGTCGTTTCTGTAATTAAAATCAGACGTACGATTTCTTCCTTTTGAAGAAAAAAAAAAACATTCAAGTCATTTTTCATTAGGCTTGGAACTCAATCGGTATTAATTGCGGTGGGAAAATTTCGTTAGTGTGTCACATTGACCCTCTGAACTGCACAGCGAGGCTGAGAATGTCCAATTTTTTTTCAATCGCATGCAGAAATTGAGGACAAAAGCGCGATTCATTTGCAACGTTTTTCATCTCGTAACGAAAATTATAGTGAAATTCGAAAATTTTTGTAAAGATCGTTGTTCCGATAAGCGAAAAATAAAAGAGTAAATTTTTTTGGAGTAAAAAATAAGGCTCCGTGAGCGCTGCAGCAATCGGACGTAGTAATTCGCTTGTCGTTCAAGATGAGCTGCAACATCATCGCGTTCTCGTTGAGGGCGCGAGACTTGTCTCTCCGGCGTTTGGTACATGCAGCAGCTCGTATGTGATGAATGGAGTCCGAGAGGTGAGGATAGGAGGAATGAAGGAAAGGGTGGAAGGACGGGAAAGGGGAGGGGGATCTGTAATGGCAAAGCCATGCAAGCTTGGGCCTTCTCTGGTGTGCCACCCGCATAAAATTAACCCGTACCTATACGTTCGTTGCTTCGTTTTAATTAACGAAACAGCCGCAAGCCACGAGAGATCGCGGATCGTCGCGGAGTGTGGGACGAAGGTGCAGAATCGTGGCGTCCCTGGACACACGTATGAAAACCAGATAGAGAGCAAGAGTGAGACAAACGCACGAATGAAGGAGAAAGAGGCGCCAAGAAGCCACGAAATCACGATCTATCGTGTGCGATCGAACTACCGGACGTCGCACGCCGCCGCTCCGCATTTTATGTGATACAATTATTGCCTTTCAATGCGATTACAAACATTTCTTTCAACTATCATCCATTACTCTCTGCAATAACAACATGTCAATGCGGCGGATTGCATGTTAATTTTCACTTTTACAAACATGCAAATGGATTCAAATATACAATGAAAAGAAAATTTTGTTGGATACGTTAAACTAAACGTTTTTTCGAAAAATCACGAAAATTTTGTCATTCCAGCAAAAAACATTCTGGAAAATCTTTTCGGAAAGTAAATTTTTGTCATTCCAATCGTAAATTTTGCTGACAGTTCCGTTACAATGAAAAATATTGTCGAAATAACGAAAATTTTGAAATGATCCCAAAATATTTAGTTCGCCGTATTCAACAAAATATCGACGTTTTTTGACAAAATTAAATTTTCAGTGTATCGATCGGTTTTGTATTGTGCATTCTGCAATTGAGGATAATGAAAAAAATGAAGAATCTCCGGAAAGTCATTTTTATTCAAGTTTCCATACACATTTGCAGAATTTACGCGAAATTTTTTCATGCAAATTGAAAAGTTTTCTTAGAGATTGCCAAAAAAGTATTAAAAATGAATTAGCGAGATCTTGCGGAATGGTACAAAAAAATGTTCACTTCTGTAGGAGTGTAAAAAAGTTATCGTGTGCATCCTCGAAGTTGTTTCTCGCTGGTGAAAAAGTGCATGAGCCTGTGGCAGCAAGAGAAGCCAAGACAGTTTGTGTGGTTGTGTGCAGCACATGTGTCGGTTTTGCTCGTAGGATGGTGGCACGATGATGGCTTTATCGAAGGAACGGCCATTCCTTTTGGGCTGGCCTTTTGCAGCTCTCAACTCACATACGTAAATGCTCAACCGTGCCAGAGTAGCGAGAGCTTAAGATGTGTTTAAGGTCTTGCGACTTGAGACTCCCTCGAACTTGGATGCAAGGTCCGAGGTCCTTGGGGTCAGCTGGCGAGCACCGAGTTAATTAGGAGACGAGGTCGAAGCGGGGTCCACGTGGCACATACACGGGACGAGAGCAGCTCTTCAGATATCAATCGCCTCTTTCCATCTCTCTCCCTTTTTCCTCCTCTCCTGCTTCTTTCGAAGTAGAAAAAGAAGAAACGAGAAGGAAGTAAACTCTGGACATCCTGAATCCACGATTCCATGACGTTCGTCCGCGACATTGCCAAAGAAAATCCATCACCAGACTTCTCCGAATCTGTAAATATGAAAAAAGATCGTATTTTTATCGGGTTTTTGGTCTTGAACTCGATTTTCTCATTTTGAACGAATTAAACAGATTGTACACTTGAAAAATGGAAATTAAGGTCTCATGGATGATCCGTAATTAAAGTGGTTTGTATGAAATTGAATGAGACACGATTATAACGTTTTCCAGAGACTTGCAGAGATTTGTTCTCTGCTCAAGGAAACTCTATTTACAACGTGAATTATTCGCGAGTTCAGCTGTACTCGCGGGGCTGTAGTCAGCCTTAATTATTCGCTTGCTAATTCGTTGGATTTCGTGGCCAAGAGATAGGAAGGCTTCTCGGTGCGTCCATCACACCGGAGCGAAAACGTATATAGCGACCTAAAGCAGAGGGAAAGTGCGTCCGCTCTCTCCGAGTGCGAGAATTGCCCGGGTACTTTGCCCACGAACTCACTCTCCTCTATACTCTGCGCACGACCGTTTTCGGCCCCTATCTGTGATAGTTAACTAACATTTATACGATCCGATTACGCCCAACGGTACGTCCTTTGCCAACCTTTATCCTTAAATCTCGTTTCCGTCTCTTTTTTCACAGTTGCTCGCGAGTCCTCTTTAGCATCTCGATTCTTTTTACACTGAAAATTCAAGTTTGTCAAAAAAACGTCGATATTTTGTTGAATACGGCGAACTAAATATTTTGGGATGATTTCAAAATTTTCGTTATTTCGACAATATTTATCATTGTAACGGAACTGTCAGCAAAATTTACGATTGGAATGACAAAAATTTACTTTCCGAAAACGATTTTCCAGAATGTTTTTTGCTGGAATGACAAAATTTTCGTGATTTTTCGAAAAACGTTTAGTTGAACGTATTCAACAAAATATCGATCTTTTTCAACAAAATTTTCTTTTCAGTGTACAACTCGATGGATATTCGTCAATTTTATTCGCTCAAAACGAAAATTATTTCATTTTCATTTTCGCTCTCATGCGAAGTTTATTTTTTGTCGATTTTGGAAGCGCATTTGCCGTTCGTCGATTCGCGACCGTTCGATCCAATTTTTCACCCGGAAATTGCAATTTAACGCTTTTCGCGTTGTAAAATATTAATCACAATTAGTTCGCTCGTATGTGAATGCGTTTGAGGGACAATATCAGAGTGCGGGTGGAAAATAAATATTTAAAAAAAAATGAGAGAGAAAAAACAGTAAAACAGAGAGCGAGGTTTAAAAAAGGAAAGACTGAGGGTAAGGGCCGGAGGATGAGGAAAATTGAGAGGGTGAGTTTGTGAAGTTTGGTAGGGTCGCGGTGCGGCAGGCATCCCTGGCAGCCGTTGCTGCTGCCTCGTTGGAGATGGAAGCAATAGGGATCAACTAGTATGCAAATCGCATGTAAATATCGCTCACTCTCCTGTACCCGGTACCACTCTCTCTCTCTCTCTCTCTCTCTTTCTGTATTCCGTTTCATTCCGCTATGCCTTCTCTCTCTTTCTCTTTTTGTTTCAGCCCAACTCTTGATCTCACCGTACACGAACATTTCTCTCTCCCTCTTTTTCTCCAACTGACTGTTCGATCGCTCTTCTCACTTTTTCCCTCTCTCTCCCTCTCTCTCTCTCTTCGTGATCCTCATCGTACAACACGAAGAGAAGAAATCAAAGCTTCACGAGGACAAAGCAATCGACTACGAACCGATGGGGGAGTTTTTTCTTCTCCGGATATCGTGTAAAAATTTTAAACGTCGACATTCAGCCGAACACTACACGGAAGTACAGACTGGCCGAATGCTGCTTTTTATTTTTATCCTCAGTCCATTAATCGATGATTTTTTTAATTCGAAGAAATTCTTCAGAGAAAATTCAATTTTGTCAAAAAACGTGGATATTTTGTTGAATACGGCCAACTAAATATTTTGGGATGATTTCAAAATTTTCGTTATTTCGACAATATTTTTCATTGTAACGGAACTGTCAGCAAAATTTACGATTGGAATGACAAAAATTTACTTTCCGAAAACGATTTTCCAGAATGTTTTTTCCTGGAATGACAAAATTTTCGTGATTTTTCGAAAAAAACGTTTAGTTTAACGTATCCAACAAAATTTTCTTTTCAGTGTTGTCTATCGAAAAGTCTCGGATTCGCGGATTGACTGCCAAATTCTGTATTTTCGTGTTTGTAGAAATTTCACTAGATTCGAACGAACAAAAGTGAACAAAAAATTGGCTAAAGCGAGAAGATGACGTGTCCAGCGAAAATTCATAGTAGAATGTTCGATCGCGGATCATTGATGCATGTGAATATACAAATATTTGTATGGAGACAGATCGAGAAGGAGATTTGAAGAAATTATAAATTTCAACGAATATATTTGACGCGTTAATGCGTCGAGTTACACAAAGTTATAAACCACGACGAGACCTCGACTACTCTGGCGTTTTATCGTGGAATTCTGCGTAGTATGAAGTACTTCTCCCTCTCGGCTATATTATTTGCGGAGTCGAGGTAACAAGAGGTCTTTGGATCTCTCAACCCCCTTTAGAGGGTATAAAAGCATCGGGAATTGTCGGGGTTTGAGGGCACCGAGAATTTCTCTCGCTCTCTCTCTCTTTTACTCGCTTTCGCCGGAGAGAATGTTCCACCTCTTTCTCCCTTGGCGTTTCTCTCCACTCTCGTATAAGACCTCTCTAACTCCAAAGGTATTTTCATCTTATTCCACGACCTATAGCACCGCGCGCCCCTACCGTCTCGGGATTACTTCTCAAGCTCTATGCAGACTGCTCCGAGAAAACTTGGACCAGGTTTTCCGTACCAGTCTAACGGTCTTTTCGGTTTCGCACACCTCTACGGATATTCGCTTCATCCTCTTCTGTCGTTCTCGCGCCAAGAGTGTTACGAATCTTGTTCGTACTCACGACTCCCTTCTTTTAGAGCACCCTTATTTTTTTTTCTTCCTCGCTCCCTTTCTTCTACATCTTTTCACACTTTCCCGGTGAGTAGACATTCCCAATAGAAAAAAAAAAAAAAAACACAAAACAAAAGACAAAAATATTTCAATTCATTCGAAATCGAACATTTTATTTCAAAATAGCAAAAAAATCTCGTCATGTTCATTCCCGTCTGGATCGAATCTTTTCCAATGATTCTCTATGCAAAATACTTGAAAAGCAGAATCAGGAACTTTCCTATACACGCGGGATATCGCGACATGGCCGTGCTGACGAGAACGCGTTCGTTTTGTACTTTTAAGTGTGGGAAATGAAACGAAAAGTAAAGGAGTGAAATAGTAGTTGGAAAGAGGACGAACGGTGAGCGAGGGAGAAGGAGAGAAAAGATTTTCGTTGGCGGTCTCGAGAGGAACTCGGCACGTTTTAATAATGCCTTCTCTTCCACCGACGAACCACCGAGAACAAGTTTAACGCAGATTACGCCAGATACTTTTAATTGCTATTCCTCCCACCCTCTCCCACCCTTTTCAGCTTTCGTCCTCGCTCCACACCCTCTCCCATTGGTGTTTCTGTATAGTTCCTGATATCTCGGAGACTCTATGTGTCTCCAACATTTCCGATGCAGGGGACTCTCAACCAAAACCTTGTTCTCGACGGTCCATAAAACTCATAGACAGAAATGGACACACTTTAATACATTTACTTCCAGAAATTCGTTTCTTCTTTCTTCCATCGTCGCTTGTTCCATTTTGAACTTTCGCCAACTCTTGAATTCTCGAGCAATCAAAATTTCAGTGCACATTTGCAATAACAAATTAACGTCGACTAGAAAAATGTTTGACATTAATTTCGTAATGGTTTTCCTGGTTCGAACTATAAACCTCGAGCAGAAAACGCAGAAATGTTTATTACCGATAAATTGGTAGGACATGAAAAAATATGGACAAAATTGAAAGATTGTTTCCTTCAACCAGCAGCAACACCTGAAATACAGGTTTTTAAGGGTAATGGGAAGTTTATAATTATTCCAATGGTGGCGTTCACTGCTTGGAGTGGTTATAGAGAGATGATAAATGACAAGGTGCTAAATCTTGAGGCATATGGTTTAAAAATGAAGGCAAATCACGTGTATCACTGTGTATTATACGGTAGCTAGATAGGTATAATAATAATGATTGGCCTTGGAGCTGTAAATCAGATTGAAATTTGGACGAAGATTAAAGACTCGGGAGAGCGCAGTAGCCGAGTGCGGGGCCGAGCAGTCATTATAAATCAATCTCTGCGGTGAAAAAGAAACGCGTGTGCTTTTTTTTCTCTTTTATTCGACGGCGTAGATGACGCGTAGAAAGGAAGAGCACAGAGGAGCAGGAGATTAAGAGAATGAAATAAATATACGCGGGGTGTCTAGAAGAGTATAGAGGAGAGATAGATCGGCGCGAAGCAAGCAACAGGGTACGGGAGGGGGGACGTGAAATTGTGGATGCTTGGGGTATTTATTAAAACGTCAGAGGGCGAATGAATCAGCTGTATAGTCATGCTCTCGCAGAATCTCGATCTTTTCGTTCTCTCCGCATTTTACCGAGCCGTCCTCAGGGAACATTCCCTCTTTCTCTGGCAAACAGCATTTGCCGATTCACCTCCAACAACCAAAAGACTTTTCGCACACGCTCTCGCTCGGGCCCTTATAATATCTGGCATCTCGTAGCAGGCGCTCAAAATCTCACTCCAACACCGCAGCAACGGAGATCAACGCACAGCAGAATGAGGGAGAGAGAGAGAGGGAGAGAGGAAGGACAATAAAACGCGTTTGCCTACGCAAAATGTACATGTGACCCTGTTGGTTCGAGCACGAGGCTTTATATACTCGGATATAATGTCAAGTCTAAAAATCAAAACACATTAATCCCAGCCACGTGGCAACGATCGCACGCTTCTAGCAAAACATCCTCTCCCTAAAACTTTTTCGCCCCTGGCAAACCTGCCACGCAGCAGTTGCGAAATGACCAGTTCTCCATTGCTATACTTGTCGTATAGTATGTTTTCATTGAGTTTTACGTAATATGGCGTGTGCCTTCAATTTACTTTCGATTGATCGAGTCTTTGTCTCCGCAATCGAGCTTTCCCTTACAAAACATCCCGGCAAATTCAAAGAAGCCACAATTATATTCGGACTCTGCGTCTCTTTTATCGATTTATTTATCAATTGATTCGATTATTTTGTTCGCCGTCGATAAAACCTTTCGATGACACAGTCTTTCAGGTTTCCTCAAATAACGTCGAATTTATATTTTATAATAATCATAATTTCACGGGGTAGTTATTGAAACACGTTCTCGTAACGAGAGATGCATTGCCCACATTATCAGACTTATCTAATTCAATTTGGCAATATCGTTCTCGGGGCCCCCTCGCATTGAGAGAATAAATGATTACCTCGCCAAGATATGAAGTTATCTGGTCCCGTGGGAGGCGTAAATTGCCATTACGCGCAACTTTGTGCCAAGTACGTACGCGCAAAACCAAGTCTCTCTTATTCGCCTCACCTCTCGCTACACATTATTTTTCTCTTTTCCTGCGATATTCCCGCTACCGCGTTATTAATTGTCCCTCGAAAAGCTCTCGGGCCGCAGGCCACGAGACGAGGGCTCGACGTAAATCTCAGATGCGGATGTCCACAGCATCTTTTATCTTATTTCTCTCTTCAACGATAATAACTCATTAAGCGATTGTCCACAAAATGTTTTGCAACAGCTGAAAGCACATTCAAATCGAATAATTACGAAACGTAATCAATTTACACATTTTTTCGATAATTCTTCATAAATTTATTTACTTTATCGCAGATTTACGTTTTTCTTTTTTAAATTACACATCGGCGATTGATCGACATTTTCGATATACTCTCGCGACGTAAAATTGCACGTCGGCGATTGTAAAGGGTCCCTGCTGCTGTTGGAAAATCGAGGGTGCGAACAATGCATCGGAGATTTAGCGTGACATCAACGGTGTAAAAACCCCCAGCCTTTTGCCCCCATCACGTTCGATCTCACCGATGTCCCCGCAACTCGCTGCCCAGAAAATCTTTGTCTCATCACCCTCGCTCATTCTCTTTTTTTTTTCATCACCACTAAATACATACGCATTTATGTTTTAAAAAATACCGTATTTTTTTTCGGCATCAAAGTGCAACGGTCTACGGTCAGCCTCGTATCATTTTTGTTCGTTTGTTCGATCCCCAGGTACTCGTGGCATTCCAGCGTCTGCAAAGAATCTGCAAGTGGTACGAAGAACAACGAATGGCGATCGACGAAGGGTAAGTTCAACAAATTCGAGAGAAAAATTATTGACAGTCAAAGTTAAAATGTTTGGATCCATTTGTTTGAATCAAGGATTCGAAAACGTTGAAATATTTTGAATTCTTGTGACAAAAGTTCCAAAAATGATTATAAATCTATAGCAAAAATCAGCCTAACGCGATGCGCAACGTTAAAATGTACACTGAAAATTCAATTTTGTGAAAAAACGTCGATATTTTGTTGAATACGGCGAACTAAATATTTTGGGATTATTTCAAAATTTTCGTTATTTCGACAATATTTTTCATTGTAACGGAACTGTCAGCAAAATTTACGATTGGAATGTCAAAAATTTACTTTCCGAAAACGATTTTCCAGAATGTTTTTTGCTGGAATGACAAAATTTTCGTGATTTTTCGAAAAAACGTTTAGTTTATTAACGTATCCAACAAAATTTCCATCTTTTTCAAAAAGATTTTCTTTTCAGTGTATTCGGCCTCCAATGAAAAATCATTTTGATACACTCAGAGCTTTTCACGAATTGGGATTCATTCGTAATTCGAGTTGTTGAGATCGTTGGATTGAATATTTGGAAAATGAGTTGCGCAACGGTTTTCATCTAATTTTCGTTCTCGTATTGGCACATTTTCATCTCATAATCTGTTACGTGATTGGAACGTGACTGAGTTTATAAAATATACATTCAATTACGTAATGGATGACGTAGACGAAGAAGCGGACAAGGAGCAGGTTATTCATGAATAACACTTTGCAAAAAGTCTGTGTACAATCCTTTATGTAACATGCAACGTAAGGCAATTTGGTAATATACTTGAGCACAGTGGCAAAGAGAGAGAGAGAGAGAGAGGGAGAAAGGATGAGAAAAGAATCGCAAGCTGAGTTTGCTTCTGGCTTCCTATAAATCGAGGGTCAAAGTGCACACGCGCGTCACTTTGGTTGTTCTTTTTCCACGACACCGCACATTTCGTCTCTCTCTGTATTATTATCTCCATCTTGCTCTCTTTCTCTCGCTCTCTTCGACCCTTTTCTTCTGACATAAATATCGCTTATAGCGGGCACAGCGTCGCTGTTTTGGTAACCGATCAAGCATTGTATCTCGAACGGCCGTGTGTGTACGAAACACTGAGCCCGTGTGTACCCGGCAAACACGTGAGCCACGTGCCCGGCTCATCTCCCTCCCCCTTCATCCCTTGCTGAATCGCCTCAACCCGCTGCTGGGGTCCTTTTTTTTCTACTACTTGGCTTTGGCTTCAATTTTTCCCTCACAGTCTTTAGCCAACCCGCAGAAAGAGTCTGCACGGCGTGACACAAAAATCTAAAACAATTTTTTTAATCCAAATTTCAAAATAACTCAAACGCCTCGAATCGCTCGAAATTCGTCGAAAGTTTTGCAATATTTAGGCATTCATTTCAGCAGCCACTCCTGGCAATTCAGTATAAAATTTAATCTATTTTAAATTCATTTCGCCTCCATTGAGGCAGCTGTAATGAGAGGAAACAATATTTGTCTGGAAATGATTGCTCGGGGCTCGATATTCTCTCGATTCCAAGTGACGCGCGACAACTCCAAGTAGCCGTGACGCGATGATCAGGGTGACAAAATTAAGGAACGTCGAGGATTCGTAGCGTGATCGCTCGACACGCTCCAGGATAGACATTATATCACGATGACATCTCTCCGTCTCTATTGTGCGGTCTTTTTATATCGCAGTTTTACCGTCCGACCGATTTCACTATCGGTAAACACACGTGCACCCCTTTTGCGTCAGCGTTGTTTGCACTTTCATGGAGTGTGTGTCTGTGTAGCTTGCTATCCCGTTTTTGCTGGCTCCCTGCTGGGCTATTCGTATCGCCGCGTACGTCAAAGAGAGAAAGAGGCACGAGGAAAAGGGACGCAGCGAGGATGCTGCGATCTCTCTGCTGCGTCGGCATCGCCCATACGTGTATCCAGCACAGCAATTGATCCACATATATATATACACAAATATCTACATGTACATTTTCCTTGCCTCTGGCTCTTCGAGCTCCGATAACCAAATGCAAGCAAACTTTCCAGTGAAAACTCCACCAATAGCGTGAAGCAAATGTTTGAAAAGATTTCGCTTCAAAATCACATTAGGAATGAAAAACATTTCCAAATTTTCTCGAGGCGTGACGTCGCGAAAAAGGAAATTTCGCAAATTCGCTTAATGTATCGTAAGAAAATGAGTAACGAAATCCTTGGGCGAAAAAAAATGATGATAGATGCGTGAGAGTTGAGCAAAAAAAAAAGGCTGTGCCAGAAAGAGGTCAAGTTGGTCGATCTATTATTACAGCTTATGAAAAGCTGGGAAAAAGATCCGTCACAAATACGTCAAAGTGGTGAGCTCCCAATTCTTTGCTCGCGTTTCCCTATCGCTCAAAGACGAAGGGCTTGTCCATTGTTCGATGTGGGCCTGATCGAAAGCAAGTTTTGGCATTCGCTTATGATATTCCCATTAGTAGAGAAACATATATATGTGTGTATACATATTTATATACAAATGTATATAGGTGTACCGTCAGGGGTTGGAAACTAAAGGTGCATGAAAGCGAGTTACGGGAATCGCCCCCTCGATCGTTCTCTTTTGTTGCTCCGTATTCTCTCCCACTGCAGCCTTCACAATCGAGATCCATCATCGATAACCGCGCGATTTGACAGCTGTGAAAATCCTCCGAACGATCAGCCAAAAGTCTCGTGCTCATTTGACATCGTAGTTTAGATACAGCGATCATTTTGTCACATATTGAGAATCGTTGGGACGCAGTGGACGATGAAATCATAACAAAATTGAAATTTTCCCATTTCCGAAATGAATTCGTAAATTTTGAGCTATTTGGTGTGAAATAGCAGAAAAATAAAGTAAGTTTTTCCTTTTAAGGATCTTGGAATTGTGCTTTTCTTTTAAATCCGGATTTTAGTAACGTCGACCACTCGTCCAACGGTACGTTGAGCTCACAGTAGCCATAAGCGAAAAAGCCAGTCGCGATGGAGAGGTGAATAGTCACCAGGGGATGCTCCCGCGCGTTCCCGCTGCTAGGCATCATTTGAAACATGGACTCGATCGTGGTTTCATCGGCTCGGAAAGTTTCTTGATATATGGTTCTCAGTTTGGTTTTCCGCGCGAGGGGAAAGGCGAAGGAGGATAGCGCGGGGCGAGCAGATAGAGCCAAGTTACCGCGATGTCCATCCCGAGTTGGCTCTCGCTCTCTTTTTCTCTCGTTGTACCAGGAAGTTTGGAAATTTATTCACCTTTTTTTCGCTCTCCTCGTTCTCTGGCTTTTGGATGGCTTTTTATATCAATATGCCAGGCGATTGAATAGATATGGGCTCTTGAGCATTCCGGGACCTCCCACGGTTCCCTTATTCCACGGGATCTCTTTTTCATCCCCTTTCGCCTGTAACCTTCATAAAACAGCCATATAACTTTTCTCAAGCGAAACAGTTCGTTCTCTTGCTCACT
This sequence comes from Diadegma fenestrale, assembly GCA_037043255.1. Lineage (NCBI taxonomy): Eukaryota > Metazoa > Arthropoda > Insecta > Hymenoptera > Ichneumonidae > Diadegma > Diadegma fenestrale. Next base: position 14,388,005 of record CM073310.1, on the reverse strand, counting down.
CTCCCGGTGTCTTTTTTCCTGGCTGCTGTCCTTGCTTTCTCGCGGACGTTTTTATGCTCTTTCAAAGATTACTCAAGCCCAAAAGAGTCGTACAATTGTAGCGACTCTTTTTTTCTCCTCTTTTTGCTTTTCGATGAGTTCCGATTGCGTTGCTAACTCGCCAATGACCGTGCATACGGTTCCAAGCGATTTTTCACGTTCTATTTTTAATTCGGAGAAAAAAAATCAACGTGGCGATTCGACGTGGCTCACTGACGAAGCATTTTCGTGCAGTGAAAATTCAATTTTGTCAAAAAACGTCGATATTTTGTTGAATAAGGCGAACTAAATATTTTGGGATGATTTCAAAATTTTCGTTATTTCGACAATATTTTTCATTGTAACGGAACTGTCAGCAAAATTTGCGATTGGAATGACAAAAATTTACTTTCCGAAAACGATTTTTCAGAATGTTTTTTGCTGGAATGACAAAATTTTCGTGATTTTTCGAAAAAACGTTTAGTTTAACGTATCCAACAAAATATCCATCTTTTTCAACAAAATTTTCTTTTCAGTGTGCATTCTCGTGATTTTGTCAATCGTTTTTGCACAGTTATATGCAGGCGCGTGTAACTAGGTTATTATGTGGGAATCATTTGAAAAGTGGGTGCATACGCTCGAACAGATCTAAATGTGCAGGGACGTAACGGCGAGCAGTCGTGGGCGCGTAAAAATGGGCGGCGAAATAGCACGCACGTCGACGGGTCAAAAACATATCACGTCCAGGACGAAACGTCGATTCTAGGACTCCTCTTTTTCTATAAATATATGTATACACGTCGATACGAAAAGATCATTAATTTCCAAACAATAAAACACAAAGCACGGTCCGCCACGGCGTGAGAGAGACACGCCCATGACGCTGAGTAAATGCTTTTATTTTTTGCTTGCACCGCTCCAGAGAGTCGTGTTTGCTTTTGGTATTTTAGGGGCGCGAGAGAGGATCCATGCGAGAACGGCAATTGATGATGCCGGGTGGATATGCTCGCAGAGTCACTCGCTCCCATTGTTGACGACACGTGCCGTTGTACTGCCAAAAGAGTACTACATATAAAACACGTATATATATATTTTTTGTATATGCCATCGCCGCACTTATCGTGCAATATCTCGCGTCCCACCTCCTCAACTTTTTCTGCGAATCATATATGGAGAATCGTCGCTACGACCCTGTGTCAACCCTCGCACTATCCGCGCGCGCACCATAAAAATTCTTCGTTCAACAGTTTTGATACGAAACGGAACGGGTTAATTGCCGATCTTTTGCTTGATACTCGAGGCTGGTGAAGAAACGAGAAGGGGGTTGAGTTTTCCCGCTATAGAACCATTGCTGGCGTTCCCGCCCTTGGCACCCACGAACCAGCGATCGAGATCTTATTAAGCACCGTGGAACCTTCGAACGGGTTCCTAATGATCGGAGCACCCTGGAAGAGGACAATAATGCTTTGAGCGTTTGGCCATACTCGAACCACTTGCTCACGCACGACTGAGTACCGATCTGTCGAGCAGTTGCGTTGTCACGATTCTCAATCGTATTTGTACTCGTGCATGCATTACGTGCGTATATGCCCAGTGGACCTTGACCGTTTTTGTTTTCAATAAAGTTTTGTCTTAAACCTCGGGTCGTTACGACCTAAAGTCGCGCGCAAGTGCAAACTTGAGAGTTGCCGAAATAAAACAACAATCTTTGCTTTTGTCAGGTTCAGGTCGGTTCGCCTTTTATTCAAAACAATCGAGGTCAACGAGCATTTAACACTGAATCATTGTAAATTATTCGTTGCTCGTAATAAAATTCCAGGTGCAACTTTTACAAGCGGGGGTGAATCTCATTCGGATCGGAATGAACGGATCCATGGAATTTTATGGACTCATAAAATTTCATTATTTTTTGATTATTTGGAAATTTTGTTTTATTTATTTTTTTTTTAATTGAAAGATCCACTTTTTTTTGCAATTCAAACGTCATTTGTCGCATTTCCTGTAAATAGCTGAAGATCTTTTAATGTGAAGACGTATATTGACGTCATGAAAATAAGTGGAATGAGGGGAACGTCCGTGTGTCTCGTGATACTGACATTGGAAAAGGTGTGGAGAGCTAATCATGCAGCGAGTTCACTAGACTCTCCTTCATACTCGTTACACATTCAGAGAAGCTTCGTGCATTAACATATCGGTCCTTTGACGAGAGAGATCGTGTACATGGTGATGTTGGACGTCGTGAAACGTGTAACTCTCGAGAGTTCTTCTCATCTTCTTGACTGACGACTCGCAATAAGTTGGAGAGTAAAAAAAAAAAATGGCTCAGAAATCCTGGCAAAGGTGATTTGAACCTCGTCATCCTCGCTCTCTATTTTCATGTTTTTTTTCTCATCGCTCCGTGATTTTTCATGTATTTTTTTTTCTCGTAATTTTAACGTTATACTTTCGGGTATACAGGACACGAGCTCTCCGGCCCCCGCGCGCGCTTTTGGTGCAAAGTATCTCGTGCTACCAGCCTGACCCTTGAGACCGAGGTCCGCATCGACTTGGCGTACTGGCACTTTCTTCCTAACTCGCTTCGACGCGCAATGAATAAAAACCGTTTGAAGTATCGCTAGGTGTAAATTAACGCATAATTGTCAAACGTAACGAAGCGCCTCCCTCCCCAACCACCCGTGGTGAGCGAGTACCCAGCAGGGCGAACCATCCGAAAGAATCTCCTCCTTCTCTCTGTCTCTCTCGCTCCCATCGTCTCTCCGTCTATAAATTCGTATATATACGAGCTTCGTGATGCTCCTTTCTCTCTTTCTCTCGGAGAGATCGTCAGAAAACTCAGCCACTCTCTGAGATGGCAGGAAGAAACTTTGATTATTTTTATAATAACTTTCAAGAGCTTGTAACGTCGGAACCTCTCGTATATATCTTTTTCTTTACGTGAATATAATAAATATATGTATATCACGCGTTGCTTCTAGTGTTTCGTAAAGTAAATCGAAAAGTGTGCCAGTCTCTCGTCTTATTTATATTTTTTTTTATATATAGGCATATAAGCATTACACGCGCATCTGTAAAGAGAAAATATAAAAGTTTCGAGAGACTTTGCGAGCTAACAAGTCGTTCGATGTAACTTTTTAATCGAGATTAATGTGCCAACTGAGATACAATTATTCCAATGAGACTGGGCAATTGAAATTATAAAAATTTCGCTGGCAAAATATCAAAGACGAATGGACATAAAAAATGTCGATTTCCTCATTATTTCCTGTTGTGCAAAGCTGCCACCCTAGAAATTCATCGCATACACAAACTGAAAATTCAATTTTGTCAAAAAAACGTCAATATTTTGTTGAATACGGCGAACTAAATATTTTGGGATTATTTCAAAATTTTCGTTATTTCGAAAATATTTTTCATTGTAACGGAACTGTCAGCAAAATTTACGATTGGAATGACAAAAATTTACTTTCCGAAAACGATTTTCCAGAATGTTTTTTCCTGGAATGACAAAATTTTCGTGATTTTTCAAAAAACGTTTAGTTGAACGTTCTTTTTCAACAAAATTTTCTTTCCAGTGCATATTGCAAATCATTTTGACCTCGACACTGGAGATAACTCATCAGAGACGCGATGATGAGTGAGCGTTCTTTTGAAAAAGTGTGCTCGGGTGATTCGTGCTCGGTTACAAAGGCGAGAGTATGATTTTTTTTTTTTTTTGGGAATGGGGATCGGACGCAGTGTCACGAAAACGCAACAGATTGGAAACCGCATTTCGGTCATGGGGACTTTCTCTCACTCTGGTTCTTTCGGTTCATTCACCACGTGTTCCCCGGTCGCGCATCAGTATAATAGTGTCGAAGCTATTAACTAATGCCAGCAACTTAGTCGCCCCTTCCCTCCCACGTTACGTACAGCGACGCTCACTTAAAATATCGCAAGAGAGGAAAGAGAGACAGACCAACAGGGAAAAAGCAGGCAACCGGGCCATACGTCCGTGTCGCCCTCTATAAAACCGTTCTGGTCATACCGGGGCTGGTACACGCAACCCTGCCATCCGGGACACTAGTTTAAGCCTTGATATATCGCCTGACGACACTCCCAACTTCTGTCACCGTTTTGTATCGTTTTTTTCTCTTCCATCTCCCTCTTTTCATCTCGGCTGACCATATGTCCATGCCAGCTACACGGTGAACATCAGCAGACTCGCTTTGCCCATATCACGCGAATGTTTCATTGACAATTGAATTTTGTCAAAAAACGTCGAGATTTTGATGATGAACACGGTAAAAACAAAATATTTTCAATTATTTTCAAAATCGTTGTAATTTTGACTGTATTTCTCATTTCCAACGGAACTGTCAGCAAAATTTACGATTAAAATGACATAAATTCACTTTTCGGAGAGATTTTTAGAATATTTCATGCTGAAATGACAAAATTTTTGTGCACTAAAAAGAAAATTTTGTTGAAAAAGATCGATATTTTGTTGGATACGTTCAACTAAACGTTTTTTCGAAAAATCACGAAAATTTTGTCATTCCAGCAAAAAACATTCTGGAAAATCTTTTCTGAAAGTAAATTTTTGTCATTCCAATCGTAAATTTTGCTGACAGGTCCGTTACAATGAAAAATATTGTCGAAATAACGAACATTTTGAAATCATCCCAAAATATTTAGTTCGCTGTATTCAACAAAATATCGACGCTCTCGACAAAATTGAATTTTCAGTGTGGTTTCTTCAAAAAAGTTCAGTCGAACGTATCCAACAAAATTTCCTTTTTATCTCTCCAGCATTTTTTATACGAAAGTATTAGAAATGTGAGATTTTAGATGGAAAAAAATCAATAAATAACGTGTCATTCGAAAGCTGAACGTGTGAAAGTGTTGGTATGCATAGGAATGTTAAAAAAGACGCGAGATACATGGGCCAGCGGAGGTTTGAAAATTTGGTTTCGCTCATGTCTCCTTAAGAATTATTTGTGCCATTGAGAAATTTCATATTTCACGACAAATTAACAAATACCGCGGAACTCTTTGCGGTGTGACTTTTAACGTCGCGGTGCTTTTCATCTTTTTGCCCCTTCCGTATTGTACCTTCTGGTGCTTTCGTCTCGCATCTTCGAGTCTCTTTGCACGGACTCGCCGATTTAGGGAAGAGTTTTTGAACAAGAGAACAAGGAAGACGAGAGCGTGGTGAATTTTCTCATTTGAGACGTGCTCGCGACGTAGTAGCACTCGAACATCATTTTGAAAAATATTTCACTCCGTATGGATAAAAAATATCGTTCGAGAAATGGACCGCGTTAAGTAGACGATAAGGTGACATTTTTAATAAATGCCTATGCACACACATTGCGGTATCTTTTGGATGGTTCTCAAGGAAAATGAGCATGAAACGACATGGCAATATGTCAGTATTAAAAAGGTTAATATGACGAGCTCGTGCACAGATTCAGACCTCGCTACAAAAACCACATAACCCTGGACTTGCATCGAAGTCTCCCGACTCGTGTCTCTCTCTCTCGTTCTTTCCACTTGCCCGTGCGCGTGTGAGTGTCTTGGTGAAAGTCACTTGATTAAGAGGGCCAATAAGTTAGCCTTTTAGATGCACCAGCCGAGTCAAATGGCATGGAATGGATAGCCGTTGACTACAGAAGAGCCACCTGCATAACGCAGCTCACAATAGAGCCAACCTCGCGTCTCCTTCACTCGATCCTCGCAACTGACCCGCCGAGTCGAAAATTGAAATAGTCGGATAGCCCTCAAGTCGGATATTCTTTTCATCTTGCCTCTGTATAGTAGCGAAGCTCCGAGTCTTTTGTTCCCTCGGCCATTTGTGCATGAAACAGTTAGGAAATTGGAGCTCGTGTCGTTCAAAAATTGTCCTCATGCTAATTTTGATCTGAAAACAAACATTTTATACCGCGGACGTTTAAAATTAAGAAATTAAGCGAATAATACAGAACGAAAGAAATTTACATTAGTTTTCACACGTCCGTGAAAAAATAATCTTTCAACTAATAAATCGGAGACATTTTTGAATAAATGCAGCCCGGACGTTTCACTCAGGCGTAAATAAATCTTTTCCTCACTGATGAAATGCGGATACACTGATATCCGGATATTATGTAAGATCACGATATTCAAAATGCGAGGGAAAACGAATATAACCGGTAAAAAGCGTGTACGATATTCGTGAAAATTTAAACTACGGAATATGACGAGAGAGGATAACGATGAGAGGAAAAGAAAGAAATAAAGAGTGTACAGCATGAAATAAACATTAGGATCGATCGGGTAAGGCGCAAAACCAACCGACCCAAACTCATGGTCGTCATACTCGTTACTCGCGACTTGCTTGCTTTGCTAACCGCAGTAGGGGTGTCCGGGGACGTAAGTATATACGTGTATACCATGAACGTGGATATAGACATACGAGAGCATAGAGGAACTGACGAAAAACCGCGCCTCTCACTGATACAAGTGCATACAGTTGCATCGCAGCAGCCTTTCCACGAAAATTAATCATAGGCCGGAAACGAGCAATTTTTTATACCCCGAGTTGAAGATTGCCCTGTTCTAATTTAATATCTTTATCTGCATAATATTAGCGCGGGTTCGTTGAGCCGCAAACATTGCCAAAAGTAGAAGGGAGAACGAAGCAACGCGGAGGAAAGAGAGAAAGGGCTTGAGATGAGCGTTTCGCCTCTCCTTTTCTTTCTCGCGGTGTCTCGTTTATTATTTCCTCGGGTCAGAATTTCCGTTCTAAAATATCTGTGTCCAATAAACCGATACGAATTTGCATTCCGCATTTGAAAAGCTGTCTCCGCAAACACATTTCGTTTGTCATCTGCTCGCCAAAGTTGGACAACAATGCGGTTTTGTGTTCAAGTTTTAACAACCTCGTAGCTGAAACAACGTATTGTCGATCCTTCCACAGTTGATACGGAAATAAACAGCCGAGATTAAACTCGCCGACTCTATATCTATAGTCTCAATCGTTGTTTTCATCTTGGATGAGTTCGATAACTGCTGCGTTAATATCAGCTTACATTGCAGAAGAGTATATATAACTGGTTTGTATGTGTATCGATGAGATTAATCACTCGGAGAAGAGGTCACATTAGGGCTGGGACAAATGGATGAGATGAACAATAGGATTGTATGAATGAAGTTAATAGGAAAAGAGTGGTAAAAGGAAAGCACAAACGTTGGGAAACATCGATGTGGCGGGAGAAAGATTGAGAGGAATAAACAAAAGAGAAGAAAAAATAAATGAGAGATCGAAAGATAAAGAGGAGTGGTGTGTAGTATTGTTGTATATATCGATTGGTTGGAGTCGTTTAGGCGTATCTGCAACGATTTGGCGAATGTGTGCGTTGAGGGTAAACGCCTTTTTGTAGGTTGACAATCGATATGTATGTAGGACGTGACGGTATGGTCGCGTTGTGGGGACGGAATCACAGGCGAATAAAGAATCGCGTGGATCTCCTTCTCTCAGCTCGAACTGGGAGCTTCCAACCCTCGTCATTAATACCAGGCGACTGTTACATATGGATGAGAATGCTGGCGGGTTGGGCCTCCGCGCGCACCGAGAGAAGCATCGTCGAGCAAAGCAGAGAGTAAAACGAAGAAAGGACGCAGAGGCAAGAGGTTCGAGCGAACGACGCGCGAGAGAGGACACAGAGAAATGGTGAGAAAGGAAGATGAGAAAACCTCGCGGTGACGTTTCGAAAGCGCCTTCAATATATACGCTTTTCGTTACCGGGGGATAGGAAAGCAAACTCATCGACTAAAAGCATTCGGGGAAAAAGAAACGACCGAAAAGGAACGAGGACTAAAAGCACAAGGAGAGAGACAAAGAGAGAGAGGAAAAATGTCTGTTCCATTGCTTTCAATATATTTTTCCTCTTTCTCCATCTCTGTGTATCTACTTTTGATTCTAGAACTTTCTCGACGTGTGCGTCTCATGAAAAAAAATGTTTCTCTCGTTCCAATGTTTTGCAACAAAAACGACGATATTTTTCTCGTATTTCGCGGACGGTTCCAAAAATCGATCGCAAATAATGGATCCATGATTCAATGTCATCGACTCCTTCGACCTCATCGAATTGACGGAAATTTTAACTAATTTTCGGCTATTTTCTTTCAGGAAAATTGTTGTTCACGCATATTCGGTTTGAATTGGTTCATTCGAGCACGGAAGTTTGTAATTGAATTGCTCGTTAAAACCGACGAAAAAGTTGGACAACCAAACGAACCGGAATTCTGGAATAAATGTTTGTCAATATATTTAATGGCACTCGACATAGTCGATTACTTGCCATATTGATCTCAAGATTTATTGAATCACGAAAAAATGGATACTTTCAGATTTTCATTGAATGGTGGATCGTTTGCATTGGCGAGAATAGATAAATCTTTGATTCTGTTTCTCTCCCTATTTTTTTTTGTCTTTCATTGGGTTTAACTTGAAATATCCCCGGCTGGGACAAACGTAATATAAGTAATGTTTCGGTTGGCTACTTATCAAATTGGTACAAATTGTGGTGAGCATTTAGGCGCCCTTAACGTCGAATCCGTGTTCTCAATAGTTTCCGCGTGTGCGAGGAGGGTCTAAAGATCGTAGAGTCAGGAAAAGAGAGGGGTGCAGGGAAAGACATAAAATGTGTGTAAACGCTGTTAGTGTATTGAGCGTTTAACCAGTAACGAGAAAAATGCTTTTGGCCTGTGCAGAGAGCCTGTGCATTTAACGTATCATTGGACCACATGGTCTTCCCATATGGTCGGCGATTCGGCACCCCTGTAATACCGCAACGGCTATAACGCTGTGTATAGTCACTAATACGAAGTGTCCACCGAACTATGGTCAAGTCTTTTCAACCACTCGAGGATGAGAATCAGCGAGATGAAATCTTGACACGTTTAATGACAAGACCCACAAGTCCTTTTTCCATCCTCCCTAATTCCAATTCTTTCTACTCCTCCGGTTTCTTTTCTCTTGGATTTTCCTCATCCATACAAGCCTGAAGCGTTTGTTTACCAGTCTGGGGAAATAAAGCTCGTTGTATCGAGCCCGCGATATCCCTCGTGTATATATATTCACGAGATTCACTCTGCTGTGCGATTAGGGCGAGTGTACCTACCCTCAGGCTCGTTTGTCCTGATCTACGCTGTATTCAAAGTTCCGAAACAAATGTTTTCCTCGCTAAAATCATCGGTAAACGACTGCGTGTGCCCTGACGCCATAATTTCCGAGTTCGCGATTGCTTTTTCAAGCTGTCGCGTTCATTTTTTCTTGCTGCTGTGCCTTCGTCGATGCTGCTCTGACAAACGATTAATATCTACCCAAAGCTAATGACCACGAACCTCGAAAGACAGTGAGTGTAAAAAATATAAGAAAAAAAAATAGGAGACGAGGGAAAAACACTGGAACAAATCGAAATGGAAAGAGGGAAGTGAAAAAGATGGCGCCGCGTTGACCACAGGCGCAAATGACAAGGCACAAAAACGATTATATCACATACATTTATGTGATATAAGTATAGACCAAATGTAGCACGTTTTTTCGCTCTGAGAGTCACGGGTGCTCTCTGTCAATACGACATTAATCGTTGAAGAAGATTCTGGGTAAGTCGACGCCACCGCATCGTCCTCTGCTCTTACTAGATGGAGCTCAGCTTTGTTTATACTTTAGAAGGAATCGCATGCGCGCTCTGCTGGCTAATCGTTCTTGACGTCAGAATCGAATCGTGTAATTTTAGATGCTCAAAATGAACTTTCAATTTTTTTGGGTATCCACTAGAAATAATTCGTTTATCATGGAAACTTTGCTGTGTTTTTCCTGTGAGGCGAATGCAGAAAAATACTTTGACTCGATGTCAGATTAAACTTTTCCATTCATTATTTGTTGATAAAAGTCGATCACGAGCCACCGAACGTCCTGCCTTAATCGATAGATTCAATAGAACAAGTTTTTCCTTTTTCCTAGCTGCAACGAGACATTTTTGTATGGAAAGAATCTTTTTGGCTGCCCAGTCGGTTCTTTAGGCACCATTAGCTGAGTGTATTATTATTTAGAGTTAAATAATAATGTTGCGATGTGAGATTTTGGTAGAGTACATGCAAAGCAGTGCTCGAGAGCTCTTGGTTGGTTGATTTTGCTCTCAGAAGACATGTCCACGATCGTAAATGCAGACGCACACACAGCAAGCAGCATTTTGATAAGAGTAGAACAGTGAAAATTTGTGTAACATGGAGCAGATCTGGTGTGCGGTCGTTTGGTGGTTACGTAGGGGGGTCATGGTGGAAAGGGTGCGGAGGTGGATGGGTGTACACGAGGCGACGACGCGACTTGACAATTCGGAATCCCAGCGACGAGGCGAATGTTGTCAGGCAATTTTCTTGGCCAGTGCCTCTGAATGCCACAGATTTCCATCTAGCACCGGGCTGTACCCCTCGAGCCCCGTACCCCCTTTCTGCGGAATAGGCTAAATAACCTCGGTGCGTGGTTCACCACGCACGCTCACCCTCTATTCCTCTATCTCTCGTGGACTTGTCCTCTCTTGTGTCTCCTATAGCATCTCCCCTACCCTTTATCATCTCGTTCCTAGTTTCTCCATATATACTCTCTCCATCTCTCTTCCTCTTTCTCCCTTACCCTCATCATCGTCTGCGGACCATGTTCTACGGACTGTTGCACTCACATACACACGATGTTCGTCCGTTTCGCACCCTAAATCCATCCTTTCTCTCTCTCTCTCTCTCTTTACCCGCCCTCACCCTTCTCTTCCTGCTGCCTCGCTAACCACAACTGTGATTATAATTCGCACTGCCGAAACTCACCCTCCGACCAGCTTCCATATCCCTTTACCTCAACCTACTCATCGCCTACTGCTATTTCTCCCTCTCACTCTCTCTCTCTCTCTTGTTCCCATGTACATATGTACTTGTTCTCGACGTATAACGCAAGAACAAGCGACGCAGGATGTGTGCATGTTTGTCCGTGGTTAACAAACAAAAGGGCTGCATTCTCCGCTCGTTTCGCGTTAAAGGTTTCTCCTAATATGCCTTTTCGCTTATTGGCTCTCAATATATCTTTACGCATACATCTTCTTATACATACTCACACGCGTGCATGCACATTTATACATAACACAGTATAGGCTCCGAGCGAACACCCCGCTGCAAAGGATTATGCACGCGGATTTAACTGATGAATCACATTGTCGTCTTGATTCGCGGTGGCGTTAATTTTCCACCGTATCCGATAGAGCGAGTGGGAAAGAGGAAGACAAAACGGAGATGCAGCCCCCGATTCGAGGACAAGCAACGCGTGTCGAGTGTGTGACACGTTGCAATGGTGCGACGTTCAGCCACAGCAGTCGCCCGCGATCTGCGACTCGACTCAACCACCGGATCTTCCGCTCGTTGAGTCTTTACTACTCCCAATTTCTCTGCTAGTATTTTAGGATTAGAGTGTCCTTGCATACGCGCCTCGTTCCCGCGGTCACCACTCTATCTGCGGATTAGTCAACTCCCTGTTTTGATTGCTTGCCCGCTGAAGGGTTACTCAATCAATTGATGTCTCTTTATAAATCCATTTCGAATTTCCAAATCGCACCACAACGGCTTTCATCCGATCACAATTCTTTTATTGTTCCTTTATTTTTATGCCATTTATTCATTTCCTGCCAACAAAAATTCGGTTGCAAACCGCGCCGACACGTTTTTCGCCTGCAGTTTCTTTTTTTTTTCTTCTAATTACGTTATTCGCGCGTTCCCTGAAAAGAATATTTTGTTGGATACGTTCGACCAAACTTTTTTTTTCAACAATCACAAAAATGTTGTCATCGCAGCAAGAAATATTCTAAAAGGACTCTTTGAAAAGTAAATTCTTGGCATTCCAATCGTAAATTTTGTTGACAGTTTCGTTAGAAATCAAAAATATTGTCAAAATTATGAAAATTTTGAAATTATCCAAATATATTTAGTTTACCGTGTTTAAGGAGGAATCAGGAATTATCAAACATTTTTCGTCGTGCACACAAACGTGTTTTTATTCTCACTATAGGATTTCATTTCGTGTACACGAATGTTGTTTTCCTTTGGGAAAATTTTCGTCTCGGATTTCAGGAGGGAGCCCGACCGAAGAATCAGGCTCGTTACTAGATTTCGATAGATCGCTTCTAATATTAATTTAATAAATACAAAGTTGTTTGTGCGTCTGTGTATCCAGAATACGCGGAGATCGGTTCGTTGTTTAGCTGTCACCGGGAAACGTCCGATGTGAGTCCTGTAGATACGCGCAGGGGGCGATGAATCCTCTGTACCAAAAGTTGAGGCAATCTCGTGGTTGCACCAGATGGCGCCGTTACGAGTCAATATAGCACTTTTGTGACGAGCCCCGATTTCCCCTCCCTCTTTTGTACGACACAAGCGTTTAGCCGCAACAGCATCAGACTGATTTTCGTCGAGACATAACAATGGCAGAAATTTTCCAACCCATAATTATTTCGTCCTTCAATTTTCTTTCCGACGAACTCCCCTCTGAGAAAATATTCCAGGAAAATTTTTATCGTTCCCACTACTTTTTTACAGACGGAATATTTTCAATCCGCTTTTATTCGCTTTTTCTCATTGTAGAATGTGCTGAGCGTGTTATTGCAGGTAAATAAATAAAAGAAAAGAGATATCTGTAGCGATTGCACCGTGAATTTTCTCGGGAAACATCCACGAGTAATATTGGTATTCTGGATATCTCCAGGATCCATGCTGGTTACTTAATGGACCTCGTCATCGTCATATCTGTATACATGGATATGTGAACGATCGCGAGAGAGCGAGAGAGGAAAGTGCAAAGCGAGCGAGTGGAGTCTATAACGATCTCTCCTCCGATACGAGGAGAAGAGTGCATTCGTGAACGATTTCTCTCTCTCTCTCGTCTCTCTCCTGCTGGTGAATGGAATCTCTCTTAGCCCCTGATTCTGGCGAGAGAATGAAAGAAGGGATAAGGAAAAGAAGGAGAGAAATAAGAGAGGAGGTTGCGGTGAGCCGCAGCATCTCGGGTGCAGCAGCGCGCGAGTGCTGCTGCGTCTGTCGGGAGAGAAGGAGAGATGAGAAAGAAGGAAGGAAGAACGGTAGGAAGGAAGAAAAGGTGCGAGAGCCGCTGTGCTGCTGGGGAGTCGCGAATCTCATGATCGCGAGAGAGCACGAGGTATTTTTCTCCCTCTCCTTTTTTCTCCCAAACCCCTCTTCTTCTTCTTCGTCTTCGATGCCGCCACGTTGACTCGAACGCCCGCGATATCTCGACCAATCGAATCACGCTCTCGGCTCCGCCTTTTATCATTATTTTACTTGTTTTCCCTCTACTCCACCCTCATTGGATGACAGTCCTCAAAGGCCCCCCGCCGCGCTTACCTACCCGTTCGTAGCAAAATAAGAATAATAAAGGTGAAAAAGAAAATAACATAAAAAGTACCTCGCACTCCCGCAGCTCTGACAACTCGCGCTTTCTCTCTCTCTCTTTCTCTCTGTTCCCTCCTCCTCCTCTTCCTCCTTCTCTCGTTTGCCCTTCCCTCTCTTACACCACGTGTGTGCTTTTTCCTCTCTCCTCGTGCACAATCCGTCGCCAATGTACCAAGCTCCGCAGAGCTCTCGCGCTATCTCCCTTGTCACGACCTCGGTATATAGCCCCAGGACCATAATCCACATGTATCATATGTGTCTATACATACAACGACGCTACGTAACTCGCTTGAAATATTCGAGCTGGCTGTAACTCAGCTAAAATCGCCTTCTTTTACTCAACTCAGCATTTCCAAAGACTGACTGTGTCCAGCTCTCTTTCTGTACGGATTTTTCCGTATCCAATATTTTTCTATTCCCAGAAATTCAAGATTCCCACTGTTCGGGGTTTTCATAAAGAATTTTTGTCAACACAAACTTTGTGATGCCAACAAAATTTAATTTGCCCAGACGTAGTAAATCGATCAAATGGCACAGTCCGAATTCTATTGAAACTAATTTTAGTGATTTTTGGTAACTGGCGCTTCGTTTGTCTTCACTAAAAGATCGAAAAAATCTGAAATAATTGATGCTTGAGGCCTCACTCGAGGCTTAATGGCATTGCGACGGTGATTTTTCTTTCCTGAAGAAACGGAATTCAATTGTTTGGAGAATTTCGATGCGGGAAACAAAATTTATAAAGGAATAATACTGTTTTCTCGCTATGCATATGACAGTGAGATAAGATAATGGTGTATATAAGGGAGGCGGTACAGGACAGTGGAAAAGTCATATATGCGCTGCACGATCACACAGCGCGCGTGGTTTTTTCATTGCGCGCATTCCACCTCATTGTATGTATATCGGCCACGTTCGCCATTTTTTCCTCTTCCCTTTTTTTTCTTCAACTCTTACAGATATATACACGATGCAGCAGACAATTGTATATAAAAAGTCGCCGGGTCAAGAACGCACGAGCGAACATTGCATTGAATGTGCGATCCTGTTACAAACGTACCGATTATTAAGCTACGAGAGATATTCGAACGACCGCGTATTTATTCTGATGGCAATTTTTTTCGGTGGGCAAAAATTCATGAGAGAAAATGAAAACGTTACTGGTGCATTAACCTTTCGAGAATCACACACTATCGCGACAAAAATATCTCATCGTTGCGTTTTGTGCTTTCTTCCCACCGACGAAACCCCCTGCGTAAAAAATCAAAACTTGCCCTTCGTGAGAACCAAAAACGGACTAGATCGAAATGAAAATGTCCACTGAAAATTCAATTTTGTCAAGAAACGTCGATATTTTGTTGAATACGGCGAACTAAATATTTTGGTATGATTTCAAAATTTTCGTTATTTCGACGATATTTTTCATTGTAACGGAACTGTCAGCAAAATTTACGATTGGAACGACAAAAATTTACTTTCCGAAAACGATTTTCCAGAATGTTTTTTGCTGGAATGACAAAGTTTTCGTGATTGTTTGAAAAAAACGTTTAGTTGAACGTATCCAACAAAATATCCATCTTTTTCAACAAAATTTTCTTTTCAGTGTCGGTACATGGGGATGATCACTGCGTGGGGAAACTGAGACACGTATCGTTGATAATTGCAAAAGAATAGTAATTGAGAGTGAGTGAGAGATTGGGCAAGTTGAACCGAATTGGATATAGCGATTTGTTGGAAAAGCAATATAGCAGGGACAGCCTCGATGGTGCTTGGTGGTGATGGTTGGGTGGAGCGATCGCGGCGAGAAACTCTTGCAGAAGGAAGCGCGCGCGATGAGAGCATCAGCACCAGCATCAGCAGCCAGTAGTAGCAGCAGGAGAACACCCTTTTCCGGAAAATTTGCATGAGGTATTAAAGCACGGTAGCTGGCTGGCGTTGATCCCTGATGGTGCGGGGGAGAGGGAATGGAGATATAGTCGATGTTTGCCGACAGTGCGACTCTGTTGCCCGTTCGCGATCAAAGGATCCCTCTGCCCGATTCCTCGTTCCACACAGATATATATATGTGTCTCTACGTGTGTATGCGTGCGGGCCGGGTAGCTATCACTCTCTTTTGACTTTAGTCGTCGTAGCAGCAGCGAAGCTTCGTAGGAGCTTGCGGAAACTCGTTTGATGATTGTCGGTGCGACGATCCGTGTGCCCTGACTTTGCCCAAGCAACTCGACTCCTCCGTTACTTACCTTCCCGAAATTTTCTCTCCTCCATCACTATTCCGTTTACTCGCGTATAAGATCCTCCCACGCAATCTCAAAGTTTTCCGCAATTCGTTCGCGCTCCCTTCATCTCCGCGGCGTTCTGTCATTTCCTCTCTCCCCTCCCTCTCTCTCTCTCTCTCTCGCTCTTTCTTTCTGTCCCAGCGTTCCAAAATAATCGTCTATACACGTCCATACACATGTATATTCACGTAAGACAAGTGCATATATATCAACGAATGAATTCCCTCGTGATGATAAAACTTTTCTCCTCTTTGGTTCTCGCACACCGCGCGTGAAATTCTAGTCAATGCTGAGATTTCCATTATTCATTCTTTTCTCTCTTTTGTGACCATTTCTGAATGAATGTTGGCTGATTTTTCCGAAAAGAGAGAGCTAGAAAGTTGATTCTTTTGCTATTATGTTTTTTTTGCTACTTACGAGGGTGAAAAAATCGGAAATTGTACGGCAAGTGTGCGCATGAAGCTCAACATTCGAAGAGAGAAACGTTGATCGGGTGAGGGGATGAATGAGAGGTGTATGCTTGACGAAACGAATAAAAACATTGAGGAGGCTATAAAGATCGAAAATTCTCATAAAGTATACGTATCACGTATGAATGGCTACATCTTGTTGATGTACCTCGCGAAAGGAACGACACGTTCGTTAATTTCATAGTGTCGTTTTCTCCTTCCCTCCGTGCTCCTCGCTCTCTTTCTGGTCAAATTAAATGATTAACGAATTCTGCGGTAGGCATTCATCAAACTCTTAATTAGCGAAGGAAGGTTTGAACGAGACGTGAGCACGTGCCTAAGCATCTTTCATCGGGTGAGTTCTCGACGTCCTCGGCATCTTCGAGATCAGAAAACAACGGCCCCGACGCATACAAAATAGATATATATATATATATATTTATGTGAATGCATGTTCATTTATATGCAATCATATATCTATATGTACGGTAGCATCCGCAGGAATGATAAAAAATCCATTGCAGAAAGACGAGACCAAGTGATGCTGCAAGGAGGATGAGTCGGATGGGTTTTCGAATGAAGAGCTGCTGCTGCAGAAAAGCCACGCGCTCGCGAGCCACAGACTCGGTCATCTTGTTCGCTTTCCTCTCTCCGAGTCTCTCTCATTCTCTTTTTAACCGGGCGATGAATGGGCCTAGGTCCCATCTTTCTTATGCGATGCGTCGTCCCGACGGCATGCATCACTGCCAGCAGCTCTAAGCCGCTTTTTCCGTGGTCAACGAAACGGCAAAGAATACGCGATTACGCGCCTTGACATTCTCGGAATAATGCTATCCTCCTGCTACTATACATGTATAAATGTCTCTCGTATATACGTGCGTCATTTTGTGACTGTCCCTCATTCTGCTCTCGAGTATAGGCCATTTCGGAGCCTCCCCCGCCGCTTTCCCTCTCGTCCTCTCGCACAAATCTGCAGACTCTACCTTTCCGTCCCGTCTTTGTTTTTTTTTAAACTCTAAAACTTATTCGTTTCTCTCATCTTTCCGCGATACACACAACGACTCCGTTATAATGATGTATAAGAAAAAAATTATGTCCCTCTCGCCATTCACATAGCCAGAGGTCGAAGAATTCCTTGGTCGCAGGAAGCCGCGCGAGCTTCTAGCCAAATGATCGACGATCCAGTGAAGCGAACGTGGCTGATTTATTTTGCATTTTAAACGAAGCTCATCAGTTTCGAATGATTGATACGACGTTAATTAACTATGATCAAAATAGTTTGGGGCTTCATTTTCAAAATCTTTCAACGTGCAACCGCCTCGAATCGTTGCTTACGAATCTAAACTAAAATTTCCGTCAAATTGAAATTCTCGCTGCAAGCTTTAATCGCCACGGAGCACGAATCTACTATAGTGCGAAGATAAATCGAAACTCAATGGTCAGTCTGCAGGGCTGTTATAACTTCTCGACACTCTCACACTGCGAAAAGAAGGGTGAGACAGAGCCGGAGCAGAGAGGGTTGAAATTTGGAGAGCATGGTCAAGCAAAATGCAAAAAGCCTGCGAGGCTCGAGTCTCGCTGTTTCTACTTCCTGCGTCGCTATATAGTCCCGTTGGCCGGACTTCTCGCTCGGTCTCCCTTTCTCTCTACACGTTGCTCTCGTCGCGTTTTACAAATTATTCAATTAGCCTCCGCGAATTAAGATATACATATTCATCGTAGCTGAAACGCACACTGCTCGCGCGAGAGAGCATCGGTAGAGAAAGAGAAAGGGAGAGAGAGAGAGAAAAGAAGAGGGGGAATGAGATAGTCTCTCTCATCCCGGGAATATACAGCCGGATCTCTGTATAACCAACGGGCGGGTGCACACTGCATCAGCCGCATAAACAACTCGGGCGGACACGCGCGTTAGATGCTCTAACGGACGTTCTCCTCCCCCGCGTCATCCACCAATGTTCATCCCGTTTGTCCTCCGTGAGCCAGTGGCAGAAACCACGCGCATCCATTATACTTGTTCCCACTGCTAGGAGCTAGCGCACTTGCGGATCTACGAGCCATTGCTAAATTCTCATATACGTACACACTAATGCTTGCATGTGTATTCATTAAACGAGATGCAAAACGCCGGAATCCCACGCTTCGTCGACGCAGACTTCTTTATTCCCTATATATTCTAGGCGGCAAAGAGATGCCGAGGAAAAAGAGTGAATCTAGTCTGGAATGCCATGCGCTTTACGCTACACATGTACCGTCTGTGTTATACTTTGTTTTTAATTCATAGGCTTCTTTTCTAATAGTACGCAAATGCAACGTCTTCACGCACGGAGAGAATTGTACATCAAAATTTACTATGATATTATAATTCCCGTCTATACCAAAAACATAGTAAATTTTCATCTGAAAAAGGATGAAAAATGTCATAATTTCCACGATTTCGATACACTGAAAATTCAATTTTTCTCAAAAAACGTCGATATTTTGTTGAATACGGCGAACTAAATATTTTGGGATAATTTTAAAATTTTCGTTATTTCGACAATATTTTTCATTGTAACGGGACTGTCAGCAAAATTTACGATTGGAATGACAAAAATTTACTTTCCGAAAACGATTTTCCAGATTTTTTTTTGCTGGAATGACAAAATTTTCGTGATTTGTCGAAAAAAACGTTTGGTTGAACGTATCCAACAAAATATCGATCTTTTTCAACACAATTTTCTTTTCAGTGTAGAAAAAGAATGAAAAATTACTATGTTTTTGGTAAAATTTCTCAGACGGACGACTTGGTACCAGGGAATTATTAGAACATAGTAAATTTTGATGTAAAATTCTCTCCGTGTAGCAGATAAAAATCAGGCATTCAATTTTTTATACTCACGAACTCGATCGAAATGCAATTCCTATTGATTCATGGCAACTGTAATTATGATTAATTGTTGATAAAATCGAAGCGCCATTTCAAACAAACAGACGTGTGAGACTAAAAAAGTTCGCTGCATGATCCTCTTGAAATGTCAGTTTGGTTGTTGCTCTAGGAATTAAAATGTTAATGATTTATTTCTGTTCGGAAACATGCACGAACGATGTTCGTTTCTGTGTACGATGTACTTTTTTTTTTTTTTTTCGTTGGGTTGTGCGACTCCGCTGCAGATGTACGCGTTGCCATTTCGTTCGAGGATCCTTTTCATTTGAAATGATAATCGAGATGTACCCAGTGACATGCATGTGATGCATGTAATTTAAAATATTTTATTGCAAGTGGTTGATTTTTTTTCTACATTTAATAAATATGTCGTTGACATCGCTCGAGACAAATTACGAGAGATGATGAAAAAAGATTTGAATCGATTACGATTTTGTTACGTGGTGGTGTGTGTGTGTGTGATGCGCGTTGGTTTTGTCAATGAATGAGAAAAAGACGTGCGCGCGTGACAAAGAGAGCAAAAGCTCGTAAAAGTGATGAGGAAAATAATGAAAAATAAAGGAAAAGCGCATGGGAGACACGGGGGAGCAAAACACGAGGAGCGCGTTCGAATAAATATCGCCCTGTTGCAGTATGTGACTTTAAAACTCGACCGCCGGTCCAACAAATGCACATATTAATTCGTATCGTTTAACGGGGGGCCGTTTATAAGAGAGAGCTCCTCTCATGAATACGCATCGTCGCTGTGTGCTCGCGAGACTAGAGGGAGAGGGAAAAGAGATGGGCGAAAAGAATGAACGAGAAAAAGAAAGAGACTCGCTCGCACGACCGCCACGCGCTTGTACAAAAGACCAGTAGTAAATTAATGCAACCCGAAATAACTAGCTATGCATTCTCCTCAAGTATATCTATAGCTATGCATCATGAACTCTCTTCGAAGATGCATTCTTCCTGTGCATATCTGCATTTTATTATCCGGCATCTAGTTCCAAAAGATACGTCTACATTAATTCCCTCCAGCCAAGCCAACAGCTCGTTCGTAAAGCGCCAAATTAAATATGTTTCTTTTTTACCGCGAAAGCGACGCGTGCGTGGTCGATGTGTGGCTTCGATGATCTTTCGAGTTGATGAGCAGCCTCGAACACTTCGTTGAGAATAAATCATGAGAAATACTTATTGTTAATGTATTCACCGTTTTCTTCAGGCGTTTATTTCGCTCTTCAAAGTAAATCAGCGAGAGCCAGTGGATATTTCGAAGGGAAAAAAAATGCTGTCGTTTGATTAAAATTAACGCACAAATTTGAGTATTTTTCATCACGAAAGTTAACATCGCAAATCTGGCGAGTTATTGCGAATGCGCAGAGTCTGTTGCTCGTAATTTTCAAGAGCCTATCTAATAATGGCGAAACGACACGAGCGTAGTCGGGACCAGGTTGTATCTTTACATAAAAAGTGCTAATACCAGAAGGTGTTACGGCCATATTATGCGACATTTTTGGCTCTACGTTGCATGGAATTTCAACAAAATGAGCATACACGTCCACTGCTCTGGGCCGCAGTAGACTGTATCGCAAAGATCGGTTGGAGTATTTCGTTTTCTAGTACGCATCGCAACGTCTCGTAACATCGACAGATGGCACTGACATTTTTTATTTTCTTGCTGTACACGAAACGTCTGTGCCATATTGTAAAAGAAACTCGTTTTCCTCCACGAAATGCGCCTGAGAACTGGATGCACTGGAAAAAGCTCAACGTTAGAATTTAATTGAACGAAAATAAAATCGTGCATAACTGATTGATTATCGATCCTCGTTTTTTTTTAAATTAGCGATTAATGTTCGGTCTTAGAGGCTGGAGAATTTTTTTAAGAATCGTTTATTACTGTGGGATCTTTTCTGTTTGATTTTTTGTTGGTAAGTTAATTTTAATATTTCCGCGCGTGTGTGCAGAGATAGACAACTTAACAAGATTGATTTGATAGTTTTTATTTGTGGTGTGCTCTCAGAGACGAATGGAAAAGACGGCCCACCCATTACGAGGCCAAGTTTACGAGGGACCCAGAAGGACTCATATCCTCGAGTGGCCATTTTGCTTCTTTGTCCGTTGGTCCTGTGCTCGGTTTTTTCTCCTGTCGTGTTCAGCACATAGCAAAAGCGGAGAATGCTCGAATTATTCGCTATAGCTGCGATAAATCCAAGTCCCCGTTGAATCTTCTTACTGGCGATCATTTTTATCGATCTTCCGAAAGCTCATACCGCCTGTGGACAGTGTGTTCCTTTGAAAACGCTCTCGTGTGTATATAGGAACCGAGGAATAGTAATTTTATTCCTTCGGAGAGGTTTCCATTGCGCTCTCTTTCCCTCTCTCGTTTTTCCTTCTTTCTCCGAGAGGTTATTTTATCTGTGTGCAGAGTCATTGGTTTTGATGCTCGCGCAACCCTTCTCGATGCTTCGATACCGCTGTTAACTCGTCCTAAGAAAATTTTGCCGTGAGCATAGTCCGCGAGTTTCTGCGATGGTAAAACTGCTCGGAAACTTACGAGGCTTGACGACTCATTGTCAAGAATTTTTCCAACGTCCGTCTTAGACCAGGCTTGCACGCGAGGATTGCAAAGGAAGTTTGTTAGTTGGCGTATAAATAATCAAGAAGCCCCTGCGGGAATAACAGTTTTACTGAAAACTTGTATTACGAATGCTTCTCTTTTGTGCACATTCGTGCGTGTAACGCACGCGTGCGTGTGTGTGTGTGCGAGTGCATCTTGCTTCTTGTAATTAAAGCGGAAAATGAAAGAATAGAGCCAAGAGCCATATGATCTAGAGAGAAAATATATTGTGGCTCGTGAAGCATTTTGCCGGCGTAGGCGCAGCCCTTTAATGTTATTCCTGCTGTGTAACTCGGTATATACGAGAAAAGAGCATGCTGCATAAAGCCCAGTCGCGGTCTTAGCCTCACTTCTCAATTAACGCAATTACCTGCTCCCTCGCCTAATTACCTATCAAACGGAATTATTATTACGTATATATAGCAGCACGATGCACAACGCTTTAATGAACGTTATTAAGTGTTTTATGATTTTCCGATAAAACAAACTCCGCGCACCGCGCACGAGAGGACACAGAGATATGCAATCAAGTTTCCAGTCTCACCCTGTCGTCACACGTCACTTTATCCGCGTGGTTATACGTTCAGGGTATATAATCCACCGCGTGAGTCTGTATCCCGACTGTGAAATCGTGAATATGCATCAAGGAAAATGGATTTATTCGATACGTACATCGTTTATTTTGAAAACAAACAATTTTCTCATATTTTCTTCTCCGCACACGTATCGTTCATCTTGATGCAGTTTTATCCGGGCAATTTACTTCAGATATTCCAACGTTCAAATAACAGGAGATACTTTTATCACAACTATAACGAGCCATAAAGTTGCTTCAAATATTCGATGAGACTTTTTAAGGAGAGCCAGGAAAAACTGTGCGGCTCTCAGACATAAAAATTATGTTATTTCATGCTTGTAGCTTGTTCACTGCGTTACGACCATGAGGATCTAAATTGATTCGAATTAAAATGAAAGGTAGAAAAATGCCGTTCGATCGTCTCCTTAATCTTGTCGCCGCGTAACGTGTAAATCAAAAGGAAAAGGGAGGTCTCGAATAGCTGGTAAGAAAGACGAAGGAGGTTGATTGCCTTATACGATGCTTGGGAGAGATAACTATGAGCGGAAGACGAGCATGCAATAGGCCACTTTTTTCGAGCCGGAAGTTCTGTACGTTTTTTTTTTATTATTCTTTCTTTTCGAAGAGATGAAGCGATACGCGGGCAAGTTTCGTGTCATGAAGCGAAACGAGAGAGGTCGCGCACGATTATATACGTTGGTACGACGTTTTCCGTCGCCCCTGTCGCGGCGGTCGAGCTGCACTCAAGAAGCCAAAAGCAGGTGAGATTTGGCTCTACCCATGTGTATTGTTTTCTTTCTCTCTTTATCCCTTTGAGACGGGGCACGCGCCTTTCCGCTGCCCCCAGGGCCAATATAATAAGCGGTTTAAAGCCGCTACAGCCAATGTGTCTGCTTCGTTGTCCGTGACGACGTTTTCGTTTCTTCTTCCGCGACTCCCTCGTGTCATCGTCACGGCCATACCGAGATAGCACTGTCACGCTCACTTTCACAGTTCTCATCATCATTCCCTGGCATTCGTGGGCCCATCGTTAATGTATCCTCGAGCGAGCACCGGCCAATTTGATAGATGGTCGATAGACCAACTCAGATAAAGTCTCACCAAAAAGCCGCTGATGTTTATGGCCGCATGTGTATACGACACACATATATATATATACACAACGAGGGTTACGTACGTAAATATAAATTCTCCGCTCACAAACGTAGAGGCCAGTAGCGACAGGTGTATTTCTTTGGCCTGACCGGTGGAGTATGTGGACACGCGGTCGAACCGCATCCCCCCTTATCCATCCCTCAAAATATAGCGCAGTCGAGAGCAGCTGATGATCATTGAACTCGCCGCAGCCACAGACTATCATTAACCTTGTCATCCACACTCCTTTGTTTTATCCTTTCGCGACACGCGTTTTTCGTCTGTTTCTTCATTTCAATAAATACATGCGGACTCAATTTTCAGTTTTCTTTCGTGCGAACGGACTATGTTGCGGAAAATAATAAATGTGCAAAGATTTGTCGATGGGAAGGAGAAATGTGGAGAAACTTTTGGTCGATTTTTATTGCGATTAGCAAGGAGGAGAATTTTTTTTTTTTTTTAAATTCGTAAGTTTTGCTTTTTTTTAGCTTCCGTACGGTTTACGGCTTTCTGTCAAGTGTCTTTATGTCTCTAGTTTACTCATATTTACCTAAATGCCTGACTTTTACCTCGGGCCGGAATTCTCGGCGGATCTTTTCGAGCACCTCGTCCTGATGATTCTGAATTGTAATTCAGGACTCTGCTCCGCAGGACAATGCATAGTTTCGCGTGTCGCTTTGTTTTTTACGCGGCAAAGAGTCGTGGGCGAGCGAGGAGAAAAAAAAGAGGAGAAAGAGAGAAAACAAAAGGAAACCTGTGTCAGAGAATCCGCGTCGAGGAAACATCGTCGTCCCAAGAGTTTGCTCGTTTCTTCGTCGACTCTCTTTCTGTTTCGCTTTTTTTTTTTTTTGTAACTCTTCTCCTCGTCGTCTTCGTCGTCCTCTCCGTCGTCGTCGTCATCGTCGTCGTCTCCGACGTCGCGTCCTCTATCGTTCTCGTCGTCCAACCGCTCTCGGACGTTCCGCCGCGTCACGTTCACCTTCGGGTTCGTGCGTTTTTACCATCTTACTGATGTGCACGTATTCGCTTCGTGAGGGCCTCGCCCTCTTCGCGGACGCAGGACACACGGCTCTTTCTTCCTCTTTTACTCATACATCAGCGTTTCTCACTTTTTCCATCCTTCTTGGATATCTCTCTCGCTCTCTCACTCAATTCCTCTCGCTCTTTCTGTTCGTCCGACTAATACGCATAAAGTTAACAAAAAACGAACAATAAAATAAAAGAGCAAAACATTTAGAAGGAAACACGAAAAAAGAACATTCGCTATACACACGTGGGGTCACGTATATACGATTTATCGTACTTGAACGTTGTACCCGTCAGTTAGTGAGTTATCAATATAGGTAAATGTTAAAAGCGTGCGTTTCAACAGACTGTCAAATTTTAAGAGACCAAAAATGAACTTGCGCACAGTAAACGTGAAATTAATCCGCACATTGTGTTCATATCGCTCTAATCAAGAACTTTTTATCTCGACTACGCGGTGCATCAGTGTTCTCAACATAAATCAACGATGATTATAATTTTGAAAGGCTCGATTAAAACAGGTCCTTTTGAAATAACGATAACTCGGCGCATTTTTCTCGTAAAATAACAAAATCTTTCCCCATCGTTTGATCTCTTCGCATAATTTCATACAAAAGGATCCGTGGAAAAATAAGTGTTTGTGGTTTGCAAATTCTGCGACAGCAACCACCTTTTTCTTTCCCACGGGAAAAATTTCTGTGCCGCCGTCGCTTGCCGGCGGGCTCAGCGTAGCTGGGAACGCGTGCGAGCAAAAGCGTGGAAAATGAAGGAATCTGTGAGGGAAACTCAGATTAAAACAAAAGAGACTAAGAATAGATTAATTTGTATGTATTTCCAGTATGTTATCGTAGATTCAGCTTCACGCATCCGTGTCGCACGACCATAGAAAAAATAAAAAAAACCATACTGTCAATTTTTCGTATTATATTCAGTTTAATGAGTTTATGACGATTAATGAACTTGAACAACGCGGCACAGCTGGTTTTTCTTTGGTCCGGAAAATTTTCTTTTTAATCAATGGGAATTTTATTGGATTTCTCTTCGAAATTTCGGTTTTGAAATCGAGACTTTTATCGCGTTCGCGATGTCCGTTTGGCTTCCCAGAGGCTCGTTGTTGGCCGCGACGTTGAGCAGTGACCATCGCTGCTGGTCATCGTGTCCTTTTCGTTCTCGTTGTCGCCACCGGTTCGAAGCAGACCGGACATTCACAGTTCTTCGTAGCTTCTTACTCCTGACTTGACAACCTCTTATATATCTCACGTAGACATACACCGAGCGACGAAGACGCAACGAGTGACGAACGGATTATAACCTCGTGGTTGCGCGCATATCTACGTGAGCCATCCGCAATCTACGTGATCCACGTCGTTTGGGCATGGGTGCTCGAACATTTACGACCTTGTGCTGATCTTTTCGAGAATCATTCTGGTTACGGCAAAATATAACGTTACATGTTTGAGAGAAAGCGATTTTTCATTTATTTCGATCTATTCACGAGAATTCTGCTAATGATTTGGATACCGCTGATGGCTCACGCCGCAATGAATCGAAATTCTTTACACAACCTAATTTCCGATGGTTGCTTCTTCAATAGAAACGACAGCACATGGTTCACTCTGACACCGTCGCTTAAACTTCCATCGTACTGTGTGCTGTACTATTTTTGTTCGATTCGTCATTGTTTTTAGCGTCCGAAGCGTCCAGAGAGTGACTATCGGCTGTCGACCAAGAGACGATAAGAATAGAATTGTACGTGATCCCCTGTTGAAGCGTATACCCGCGTCTCCACATCGACAAAGTCCGACGTGACACGAATTTTTTATAAGACGTACCACAAAAATGTATGTATATACACATGGCAATCCCTATACCTGGAGACTTTCGTCAAAGCCGCAAGATTTTTGGTTCAAGCGTTTCACGAACGTATCCTCAATGTTTTATTAACGAGCTCCCATAAAAAAATCGTCTGGGCAACTACCAAATCGTAACTTGTTTTGGCAAAAACTCATCAACTTCTTTAAAAAATCAAATTTGCCCGACTGTGCTATTGGGAAAATGTGTTTTTCATTATTTTTCATTACGGGGCAGGAAATTCTTGCTCGTATTTATTGTTCTGAAGAATATTCACGATTCACAGTTAATTCAAATTTATTCAGAATAGTGAATTATTATTCAAAATGATTTTTCGTTGGTAAACGGAATTAACATAGTTTTCCTATTTGAAAACGGTTGCCACAATCCTCGCCAACTTGTGAAAACAGAGGGAAAGCCTCTGGTTCATCAGGCTGAGAGTAATCGACGTGTTTTCTCATTCGTTCACAAGAGCGTGTATATGTTTCTATACGATAAAGCATGAAGCTTCGAGAGCCCGAGAGATGGAGCGTATACGAAGCAACGAATGGACAGAAACGACAGAACAGGATTGTCACGTCACCGATTCCCACGATACGGCCACAAGTGGCCAAAAAAAAGTCGGTTCGCGAGTACGAGCATTGAGCTCGTGTGGGGCTGTTACTGTCTCGTCAGCAAATGGTCTCCTTGTCTCGTATCGTTCCGATACTAATGTACCAACCTAAAATTCCCACCTTCCGTCAAAATTAACATCAATGTCAGAGCTTTCATTTGATTTGATCGAAAAGTGCATCGAAACAGCAAAATAGCAAACGCGTCACAATTTTTTGACAAAAATTCATTCATCACCTTGAAAACAAAAAAAAAATTGCATTGTTCGTCAAATTCATCATCTGCCAATTCCTCCCTCTGTTTTCCGAAAGGTGAGTGCGCCGCGATTATTCGTGTTTAAAAAGGCAGAGCGAAAAACCAAGCCGACAAAAAATGCATCAACATTTCTCTGGTCGGGCGAATGAAACGCGCGTGTTGCTTTCCGAAAGCGTTGTATCGAAAAATCGCGGATATCGCACCTCTTTATCCGCGTGGATAGCGCATAAATTTAAGGAGGCAGGAACTTTGCAAGTATAAGTAGACCGCAAGTGGCGCGGTAGTTTAGCTGCTCGAGAATTAGCGGCACGTGGTTCTTTCTTTAGGTGTGTGCATACGTAAGATCATACGTAAGTGTATTATTATGTATCCACACAAATTTACTACGTCGTATGTGGATGAGCGAGTGTATGGACTGTATATGCAAGAAGTACCGCCTACCGCGCGCTGAGTAAAAGGGACGTAACGAAAGAGAGCAAACAGACAAACGTTACTGCGTATGTGTGTGTGTGTGTGTACATTCATGTCAAGAATCGCCTTATATTTGCTCGCGAGTACTTTGGGATCGCCGACGTAATTACATATGCCGAGCTGTGTTTTTGAATCTCGCGCCTTCACATAGACACGTATT
Source organism: Diadegma fenestrale (assembly GCA_037043255.1). Classification (NCBI taxonomy): domain Eukaryota; kingdom Metazoa; phylum Arthropoda; class Insecta; order Hymenoptera; family Ichneumonidae; genus Diadegma; species Diadegma fenestrale. Next base: position 14,360,190 of record CM073310.1, on the reverse strand, counting down.
GTTAACGCCAAGAATATCCATCCAACGATAATAAGCAGCCAAAAGGACTGAACCGCGACTAAGGACGGACGTGAAATCCAGTCAGTTGTGCCCTTTCGTCTACATGCGAATCTCCTGTGAATCGATATCCGTGTGTGTGCTTGTGTGAATAAAATTATTATACGAGACCCGGTGGAAAAAATCATCCAGTCATCCACAATCGTGTCATGTTTAATGTATTCGGAGCGATCTGTGCCTCCCGTGGACAATAGCTATATGGGCGCGTCCACCCACCCACGCTTTTTTTTTTTATTTCCTCCTTTTTTCGTTTAACGTTATTTTTTTTCTCTTGTTCGATTTAATATCGCGAGTCCCGAGACACGAGGGTCCGTAGGACGATCTTATTCATCGGAGAATTCTTTTTGAGAGCTGTATGGAGGAAAAGTGTGGCTCAAAGAATCCAAAATTCATCGATTTTATCTGGCACTTTTCTTTATCCAGTTCTTATTGTTTTTTTCTTCCGTAATTCGATTGATTTTTCACTTTGTCTGTTATTCTCTCAAGCTTCTCCCTTTTGCATAACAGTCGCAGCTACATTTGTCCTTTCAAAGTTGTATGCTCCGACGGTAAAAACGTCCGTGAGCGTAGAAAATAAAAAAAACCCTTCGAGCCAGCACTTAATGCCCTTTTATTCTTCCTTATTTGTTTTTTTAGTTAGTTTTTTTTATTCTTGTGATTCATCGTAGCACTTTTGGGGTCTCGTCTCTTCCGCTCGTTAGCCGACGTTGCGGGGCTTATGCTAATATTAAGCAGCACCACCCTACAGTTGATTCTTTCCTCTAAAGCTATTAGACGATCATCTCGGATTATCCGACAATTCCAGGTTTACGCGAGCCTCGCGACTTTTCAAACTTTTTCTCGCGGCCTTCCTTTTCATGGGGCCCCATAGCTGGAGATCCATATCGTGCCGGAAGGGCCGAATAAACATCCGGTGTACACTATAAAGACGATTCGGGCAGTCAGAATTGAAGATGGTGCGATGGAACAAAATAAAAATCTAAACAAATGTTTCATTTCTTTAAAGCGTCGGCGTAAAATACACGACGAAGTGCAAAATAAAAAGTGTGGGAATTTTTCCAATACAACTAACTCCGTATTTGGAATCATTTACGAATGGAAAGCGAACGAACTAGAGGCAAACGAGCAACTTTTTGTAAAGTGTGACACGAAATTCGAATTTTCAGCTGTTTTCTTGAAAATTTGCCGAAGCGGCACTCTCGAAGCACTTTCGTGGGCTTTACTGTCGAACTTTTGACTTGGAGAAAACGCGAACGACGCTTTTTTTTGTATTGAGACATATTCAAGCTGCTGAAATTGAGCATTAAACAAAAAACGATTTTGACGTTTGGTTGCGGTAGCAAATAATCATATTTTTTTTCCGTATTCGACAAAAGTGTTGTGTTTTTAATGTTCTCTTGGTAACACACACGATACAAAGTTTCGAAGGAAACGAGTGTTAAGGTACACGTTGATTTATACTTCCGACAGGAGTAACGAGTCTGCACAAGTTGTTTGGTCCCAGCGGGACATCACGAACTTTTCACCCGTAAGGCGTGACTCCCTACTTTCCAGAATTACGAGTTCCCTCGAGTAGAGAATGCATTTAATCTTGGAAATTCTATCTGCTTGAAATTTAAATGGACAAGTTTTATCGATGACTGCGAGCGATTGATTTGGTATTTGCAAGCCTCAAAGTAACGGTCCCTCGGATTCAAAGACTTTTGCCAAAATCTCGTCTGCTGTTGAGGAATTTGTCAATTATTTACGAGTAGCAAAAATAGTCAACAATCTATTCGTCTTTGCAAAGAGTCGAATGAATCGGAGTTTTTTGCTCCGTTCCGATCGCGTCGATTCCCGTAAACTTATGGCACATTGATTAGATTTGTTTCGTTTATTTATATGTTTAATTTATTATGGAAAAAGGATTTGTCCGCGACGAACCAGTCGGCGCGAGCGCGTCTGGGCCGGAGGTTAGTCGCGAGATTTTGATCTCGATGAGAATATCCTGTCAGGTCGGTTAGTCGCGCAGGAAGGAAACTGTGAATCGCGTGCGTAAGAAGTTAGAGATAGATATAGGCGAGAGGAGGATATTTATTCAAGGAGGTTGCAGCAGTCAGCCTAGACCTCTGTCCCCCTCTGAGATGCTCGCTCCGAGATAGAGTGCTGACGAAGCTGCCGAGAGAGCACAAACGCAGTCTCTTCTCTGGACTCTCAATGGAAGAGAGAACTGACAACTCCCGTATAGGTACACGCACAAGACATTTAAATTAAACATATACGCGGCATGGTGAAATGAATTAAAGATGGAAAAAAGGGGCTACATCCGGTTGGAGCAGGAAAAAAGATCGTGCCTCGTTGCTGGCAATTCTTTTTTGAGTTTCATAAAAAGTCGAGAGTCTCAGAGAATTTTATGAAACTTCAGGATTGCTCCGGCAAATCTTCGGAAAATCTTCAACCTTAAATATAAAACTGTTTTTATGATCGCGAAGGATTATCCGGAAAACCAATGCACGCGAAGTATGAGGATGGAATTAAGGAAACGCGCGCAGTAACGTAAAATCACTGTTGTGCGACATGCCACAAAACAGATACGCTGACGTTGACGACAAAGTAAGAATATAATATGCCGCAGTGATGCTGCTGTGTTTCGGAAAGGTGGATCGAATCTCGTGGACCGCGTGCCCGTCCGGAGAAGCTTCGGACGTGCTTTTTTGCTGATGATCCCGGTCCTCGAGTCTTTTATTTGGGCCAGACAGGAATTCGGCTAAATGCATTGATTAAACTGCTAACATGGTTCGGACTGCCGGTGGGCCGCCTCACCACCGCGGATCGGACAACTCGCCAGAGCCCTCCGTCAGTCTCACTTTTTGTGTACCTTGTTTTCTTGCAATCGCCCGCTCGGTTTCTCTCATATTCTCTGTGTCACTCTCGTTTCGGAGGTTTCACCAAAGTTTAGAGTCAAAATGTTTGTATTTTCTTCGATTAGAAAATAAAAATCGGAAAAAATTTACTTTTTCCACTCGAGTCCAACGAAAACTGAAAAATTGATGTCAATTTTTTTGATTTTCGTATACAAACACTGAATTCACAAAATAATTGTAAAATCCGTAAAATTTTTCTGCCAACTTGGCCTCGTCAGTATTTATTTTCGAGTTGTTGAAATTTGGGAATGCCAATTATCGTGAATATTATTGTTGCATCGAACGTTGAAGGTCAAAAATAGAATGGAAAAGTTTGCAAGGAGGAGGAGGAGGTTTCATAGTGAGGCCACCCGAGTTCGTGTCTCGTTTTGAAAGCAAAGCACGACGTGAGTTTGGCATGCATCGCTCACTCCTCTCCTCGGCTACAGCGCCAAGCAGCCATCTATGGAATCACCCGGATGATTAATGGCATGTGCCCCCCGAGTAGGGAGGTTTTCCCCGCGTGACGGAGACCACGCGAGAGAGTCTTTCGCTCCCCCGTAACGTCGGATCTTGGTATAACAGCCACAATAACGGAGTCCAGACAGCATTGATATATATTTATATGTGTATAATATACACACGTTACAAAAATAATACACATACATATGAAAGGATGTTACTATGAGCCTGCAATGGGGCAGAGATCTCATGCGAGTGCATTCTCTCATCGACAGACGCGTAAAAAACTTCTCGCAATCCTTGCCAACTCGAGTCTCTCTTTCTCTTTCTTTCCTTCTGTCTCTCGGTTGGCATGTTTTGGTGCACGGCCATGCATTCGTCTTGTCGACAAACACACTCTTCCGAAGACCCTTCGCGCGGTGCGATCTTTTCGCGATTCTTCTTTTTCCAACAAACTCGTATATATCCGACCAACCAGCTAAACTAATAATGCTATACATTTTATGCCATCGGTATGCGTAATATGCGTGCCATGCCCAAATGACCGATGTCATCGTAATTTGACACAATATAAGTCTCTTCGAGCAGCAGAGATGAAAAAACTGAATTATACGCCAACCAAAACGAACGAGCGAGCGAGTAGCTCGATTTTGTCTAAACTCAAAGAATCGTGCATTTATTTTTAAAGGTTCTCGATGATATTTAACAATTTTTCATGAAGCTAAAGATCATCGCGATGATTTATTAGAATGAACACATCGAAAATGAAGTTTCCGGACAACAAAATTCGCGACGATCCTTCCCTCGGATGTGTTTTTGTAGCTTGACTGCAAAATGATAAAACCGTGGCAATAATAATAGAGAAATAAGTTGGCACGGAAAGGAGAGACAAAAGGAGGATGAGCGAATGGAGGCGACTAGGGTAAAGGTGGATTGCATGTCGTGAAACACTAAGAACTGTGGCAACCACAGTGTAGGATGGCCAAAAGAGGTTTCGGGCTTCTCTCTTTTCTAGCAAGAGAGAGAGAGAGAGAGCAAGAGGAACATCGGAAGAGAGAGAGAGAGGGAGAGATTTGCAATGGCGGTGATTCTCATGAAAATGCGCAATATCTTTCGTGATCAGGTATTATTACCGGTTTGATTGGAGGCTGAAAAGGAATGAGGGAAATTTGATCCAAGCTAGGTTACGAGGCGGTCGACGCCGCGTACAATCGAAAAACGAAAACGACCAGAACCGACGAGATAACCCTCTCGTGTACTTTTGCTCTTACATTTTGTCCGGTAGTTCCAATCGTCGTAACTTTTCACTGTGGACGTAAGACTTTACACAGGTATACTGTATATTATTTGCCATGAGCCCGACGCCAGCACAAAGTTCTGCAATATTGCCGTGGGAATAAACATGATTTCTTTCGTCGACTTTGAATAATCCTAAACGACCTGCCACCATGCGACGCTCGTTGTCTCTCGAGACATGTTTCTATCGCGTACGGGATATTTTTTTTCTCCAACGATTTTAGCTCTTACAGTCAACCTAATTATCTCATTGAAATGTCCAATTAACACCTTTTTGGAGGGAAAATAATAAAAAAATCGTTCTTTCAACTGGATCGAGATAAACTGAGAGTCTCTTCAATTTTCAATGTCAATTAATTATTCCATGCTCCATTAAAATGTCTCGTGATTAGACGCAATTGACGTTTGATGACTAAAAAACGAAATTTTCGTTCCCGAATAGTTAGCACGGAACGTATTTTAACAGCGCGAGAATATTCCATCATACGATTTCCTTGCACTTGCGGGACGATCAAGGTGATTAAAATTAGACAAGTCAGGCCTGAGGGTATCGCATACGTGTTTACGAATCGTGTATGTAGCAAAGATACGGGCGTCATGAAAAGGGTATAACTTTTGACTGTTGTATTTAGGTGCTATGTAGGATCATCGACTCTCTTGAGTCCGCATTGCGGAATGAGCTACATACAATGGTAGCGTATGCAGCTGCATTGCCCCTCGGTCTCTCTCCCTCTTGAACCCTCCGCGCGCGTTCAATCCACGTTGATAAATTCCTCAGCGTTATATCAGCGTCGAATTGCCTTAATAATATCTACAGCACGCGAGGTCAGGTTCATAATGAATAATAACGGCACGCGTTTTCTCATAAGTTATAAGATGAAAATTAAAGCCTCGACTGTTTAACCGACGCAATCCATTTTATCGAGTTTAAACGTGTGAAATTAGAAAATTAATTGATTAGCGGTGAACCAGGCGGGTTTGTATTAATAAGTTTATACCCATTTTATTATCGTACGATATTTATTGGCTTGTTTGATATTTATCAAATTTATTTTTATGTGGCTCTGCAGTAAAAGACTTTTTTCAATATTGCCTGATTTCGAGTTGTCAGCGTCCGTTTTTCTTCATGTTTGAAACGTTTTCCTGTTCCCGTATCAATTTTAAGAAGTTTGTCGCGAATGTTCGGCAAGATTTTGGAGCCACAAATTTGCTGGTTTCTAGTTTGGTGATTTGCGTTACGTTGCGTGAGGCTTTCAAATGGATAACAACTTTAAAATGTGCGTGGTAAAATCCAAAATTGAGCATGTGTCTGTCGAGTGAATTGAATCGTCAATGGTGTCAACGTTCCTGTCGGAGAGCGCATTGTGCTTTCAGTCACCCCCTCGGCAAATGAAATTGTTCGTCTAATTTGGACTAGCCTGGGATCGGCTTTAAAATGATGGAAGGTCCCTCGGGAATTCAAACGGGAGCAGGAGCTCGTTTATGGGGATCGTGTGTGAGAGAGCTCGCGACTCAATGAAGCCTCCTCGTGGTCTTGATAGATCGACAGGCTCATCATCAGAAATGGACCGACATCGTTTCAATTTAAATTCCATTCGAAAGAATTTTCTGGCCCAAAAATTTTTCACATGTGTTGGGAAAAAGGAAAAGATTTTTTTGTGGGAAATTTAGATGAGCTGCAACGAAAATTTATTCGAGTGCAAATTTATCTCGATTCTTTCGGATTTGTCACGAACTTCGATGACGTCGATGAGCTTGAACGTCGCGTGGACACAATTCTTTGCATATCATGATTTTGTCGAACGTTTTTGATATAGTTCAGATAAATACACGGAGGTAACGATGAGCAATAAACGAAGGAGTAGAAAAAAGACACACGCAGAGACAGGAAGACATGGAAACAAATGGCAGGTGGTATGAAAGGAAGCCGTGGCTATTCGTCGGATCGGTGGTTCTCGCGCGCGCGTTAATTATCCCATTATAGCCGGGAAATAGCTTCCGCGAGTCCCGGAGCCTCCGCGTCAAGACAGCGATCTCGTCGACCTAGCCCGGGAAGGAAAAGGGAGCGAGACCGAGGGAGTGAGAGAATCCTTTGCCACAGGATTTCAGATTGGTTATTTCGTTGTTTCATAACTGCTCGCAATTTTCTGATGTTATAAATACTTTGCTGGTTTTATAATTGACAGGAGAATTATTTCATCATTAACTCTTACAGAGTAACGATATGATAGTTGGAATCGCATTACGAGAATCGTTTTTGTTCTTCGCTTCACAATTATTATTTATCGCATTCGCGTCGCTCGACGAAATTTCGCTTATCGCAATACACTTTAGAATTATTTACACGACAGTCCAGCATCGCCAAATCTTAAATGATTAAATTTACGCGATTGATTAAAGAGAATCAAACAGTTGCGAGGAAATTCTAATTCGATCCTTCAGGATTGCTGTGCTTGGAAAATCAGTTGGGAAATGCGATCGAAATTTGTCCGTCGGATAGTGCAATTCATAGATTGGTTCTATGGTCGTGCCTGTCGAAATTGAGCGTAAAAAAATGTTTAGTTTTTTCAGGCTCGAGAGCATGAGAGTCTGAAGGCGTGAGTGAAATCGGGCTAATAAAGCAGTTAGGCAGCTAAAAGGGGCTATTTCAATAAAATAGTCCCATGGGCGTCGATTTCACCCTACGCAATGTAGCACAGAATCTCTGTATATATATAGACGAAAGTGAATATGGTATCGCTGGTTCTGCCGGTGCATGATTAAAACTAGCAGCCTCTCTGGCCGCTCCTATATGCCACGAGGGTACGCCGCGGGGGGCTGATTGTCGTCGGGGGGGTTGAATGCGTGAGCAAATGCGTCGAAAGGCTCACCCTGTCATTACGTCGTTACCCTCTCTCTGTGTCTCCGATCCAACCTAATTTATTGAGATGTCCTCATTGCCAAATTTCTCTGCTCGTCAGTCCCTCGTAAAACCTTAATCTTCTCGTTCAACACACTCTCTCGTCTGACTCGAATCCACAAGCTTCCATATTAGAAGCGTACAGATCTATCTAATATGAGAAACACGTGCGTGAATTCCTGTCATGCCATTTTTGCGCTCCTTGAACATCTCAATGATTTATCCAACAATTTTCAAATTGGTTAAAGTCAAAGACTGACAGTTTTGTCGTTAACGATGTTATAATGCTTTCGAATAAACGATGAATAATTCAATATCATTCGGTGTTTTATGGTGCAATGGGAAAATTCAGTAGCCAACCTCGAGTTTAATAGCAGATGGCCCACATTTCACATCGATCGAGAGCACGACGTCATTTTTGTGCCAATTCTAACTCAATTTTTATAACAATCGTTCGCAAATAATCTCATTCTAAAAATTTCCAACCAAGCTCATAGAATTTCGACGAAGAAAAACAGGAAACGTTGTATAACTGTCAAATTAAAATTGTTCCATTTCGAGTCGATTTGAATAAAACAAGAAAATAATATCCGTTTTTTTTTCGAGGAACTGAGCAAGTAGTTAGTCCGTGAAAAGCGATAAACAGTTTGGGCGAGCGTGACAGTGACGAAATGAGTCGCTAGTCAACGCGAACCAAACGATAAGCAAATCACTGTAAATATATTCATTTATCCGATATTCGCATACGTTAGTAGGACGATTACAAATATTAATTCGTTCCGGTTGAAATTCGCGTGTTACAGTTTATTGTCGTGAGAATGAACAATTTATATGACGCGCTACTTCAAGATTATTGTTCGTGCATATCCTTTCACTTTAATTAAATAATGATTCGGATAATTTATACCCTCGGTGGCATCATATGAGCGTAATCATTGCGACGTTAAACCAGACGATTGCGCGGACGCGTTGACGATATTGACTTGTCCGCGCGCGGTTACGTATCTCACGCGTTGACTCTTCCCTGCACAAAAACAATAGCTGCGTGTCGCATTGTGTCGTAATCACATGATTTACATCGATGATGTAACTTTTCACTCGGAAATTGACACCTTTAACCTCCGTCAAGTCGGCAAGAGCTTTCGCGACTAAATATTCTCATACGAGCGGAAATCGTTTCTTTCAACTGAAGATCGATCATCATTTTTCGTACTTCTCGGACACAATTTCTTCGTTTTATAATGAACGGTTCGATAGAGAAAAAAAAACGCTTAATTCGTTGCAGGAACGCGAACGTCTATCGAAAAAATTTATTTAGAAAGTATCGGCTGGATCGTAGCAGGTGCAAAAGTAATAAAATGAAATGACAATCTTGATATGGATGGAAAAAATGATTGCTCAAAGAACACGTTAGCCTGAATGTTCGCAGTGTTTTTTTTTGCTGCGCGAAATGATTGAAAATTCCGAGGTCTCGGTAGATTTAATGACACTTTTATCGTAAAGTCTGATGGCGCACGCAGTTTTCTTTTTCACTATCGTCCAATTTATTCCTATTTTGCCCCGACCTACATGCAGAGTAATTTTTCCTTCTGGCGTGTTACCTCAATTAACGGCTGCCGTCGGCTGTACACGGGCTATTATAAAGCTTGCTAGGTTATACTTTACCGACGGACCACGTACGTATTGGTGGTACGTGTTAAAATGCCTTGTAACCTGGGAACCGCGTTACACGTATGCCGTACTCGCGAGGGCGAAACAAATGCGATTGTGGCGTGTTGTTGCGGCGACCGTTGTTCTTTACGCTCGTTCCGCGGATGGGCGAAATTTTCTTATATTTTATTTATTTCTTTCAGTCATTTCTCATCGCGCGGTCTCATTTCATTATTATATGCTCGAAAATTCATTTTCTCGTTTTAAAATATCACGTTTGCTGTTTTTCTTACAATTTTGCTGCCTGCATCGATAATTATTAACGCACCGATCAAGTGAGCGTCACTTTCTCTTCCCGGACCGTACGAGAGAATGAATTTTCCGATCCACTCAACCAAATCTCCAAATTGTCTACAAGAAAAATCCAAATTGGTCCGATTACTAAAATCCCTGGTCACTAATCGTTCGTTTCAACAAAAATTGATTTTGCTGGCTTTGAATTAAAAATGACTGGAGCACGACAAGCGGTGTCGCCGAAATAACAAATTCTTGCATCCTCGCAGTGTAATTAAGAATTTTACACGTCGCTGCATTCGTCAATTCGTCATTCCCAAGACTTAAAAATAGCCAAATCATTCCAAATACAGGCAATCAAATCGTTGGCCATATAAGGAGGAATGAAAGGGCGATAAAAATAAAATGGTGGCAAAGAAGGGACAGTCGGTATGATTGGCTGGCAAGTGGCAATGACACGTTATAACTTATAATCAGGATAATAATAAAAATAATAAGAATAACGATAATAACAAGGGTGCGGAGTATGTGGCTTAACGCATCGCGTGCGACAGCGAATCGCGGCGAATCGTGGGCCGTCTCCTTGACAAGCGGCTGTTTAATTGGCGTTGAAACCAACGGTGTGACGGGAACAGCATAGCGTGGCGTCGCCCGAATGCCTGAATGCTTGAATCCCGTCCTAAGTCAGAGCCTTCCATAGTGTATATTAGTATACTTAGGAAACGCCATTGCGAGAGTTTATATATATATCTATGTATATATTTTACCTATACATATGTGTGTATTTATATGTATGTGTGTTATACGACGGGGAACAGCCCGGTAATTACCTTCGGCACGCAATTCCCTACTCCTGATTTCTACAAGTGTATACACACTATTGCTATATACCGAAGAGGTACATACTCGCTATCTAAATTTCAAACATCATGCGAGCAGCGTGTACCGCCTCGTATACTGGTATTAGTCATATGGAAACTCATTTTTCTCTGTACCGGAAAATGCGTACGGATTTTTTTCTATCCCAAACGTCACGTGACGTCCGCCTCGAAGATGGCAAAGCGATTATCGCTGGCTCGTCCTGGGTTGGGTTGAAATTAACAATCCGCATTGGTTTTTCTAGGAGGCGGGAAATTTTACAGTAAAATCGATGGTTTCATAGAAAATTCTTTTATTGTTGGCTCGAGCGAACGTCATTAGTCAGTCGGTCATTCGTGCGGTGTATTTTTGGAAAGTTTTCTCGGTGCGCGTGCTAAAGTCTCAGAGGACACGGTTGTAATATGTAACGCGGCAGTGGTAACGGTCCCGACGCGAGGTTTTATCTCCGGAGATCTCGGTTGGTCTCTCTCGTTGAGTCTATTAATTACCTTTACTTAGCGAGGTTTTGCCGCGACCATCCTCCGTTCTGTTGGCGCGGAACCAGCAGCAATGACAGAACAGAGAGGCTGCAGAATGAGGAAGAAAGGAGATAAAAAGATCTGCTGTGAGCTTGTGGGGTAAAAGCCACTTAGAGCGAGAGTGTATAAAGCAGGCACACCCCTCGATTCTGTGCTGCTCTCGCTTTTCCGAGTATAAACGAACCAACGAACAACAGACGGGTCCTCACCGTCGGATAGAAGTAAACGCGGATGTGAGCGGAGGGAGAACGACAAACACGAGAGAAAAAAGAGGAACAGAGAGAATTATAGCGAGAGAGAGAGAGAGGGGGAGGGAGAGAGTGGGGAATATTTAAAAAGTAATATCAATTACATTTGCATATTCACCAGGCATCCGTGGGCCGAAACGAGCCGAGCGAGCCGCCAGCTTGCTTTTCAGACCACCTCGAACCCGAGTTACCCCCGCGGGGGCTGCTTTTCACCCTCGCTCTTTCTATCCCTCTCTCTCTCTCTCTCTCTCTTCCCTCTCTGCTTGTCACCGCGTTCGTTCCGAAATATACTCTTTCGTTCAACCGCCTCTATTTCCGCTCTCTGTACACATAATGTTCCTCATACAACACAAATAAAACCTTACCAACGACGTGAAATCCACGAAAATTTCATTTACCCTCTCTTATATCATTATAAAACGCATTATTCACGTGGACATCTTCATACACTCGTACGTTTATGGCAAAAAAAGCTTGGTCTCTATAAAACGATTGCCTGTAACGTTTTTGTCGCCCGCCACGGAAATACTCGTTCGCGCGCAAACTTTACGTAACTCCACGTGCGATAAGAATGAAGAAGAGATGATGCGGAGAAAGAGGAAGAAAAAAAATGCGTTTGCAATGTCTGGACAGTGAGGCGCCTAAAGACACGGGAATTCGTGGGTTTACCGATAATATTTCACCTCTCCGCGCCGCAAGGAATTTTTCCTTCTGCCACCCTCGCCCAAAAGTTTCACCGAGCTTGACTCGCTTTCGTCTTCTCGGAGCTCACGGAATGCGAAATTTACTATTGTCCTCGTTCGCGATTGTTACTTTCAGGAGATCAACCATTTTACCATAACAATGTCGTTCGTGCAAAAATATGCGGTTGCGCTTTTCGCCGAGTAATGTTATGGATATTTGAGATCTATTTATGATGCCGTGTATGTTGTTCCATTCTATAACGTTCCCGAACAACGTTCATACACTGAAATGTACATAAGACCACTTCACACACTTTTCCTCAAAATTCCGTACATAAAAAAAAATTTTAACTTGCGAATCAAAAATGAACAAAATGACAAAATGAAATTGAAAAAAAAAAATGTCGATATTTTGTTAGGCACGCGGTGAACTAAATATTTTTGGATAATTTCAAAATTTTCGTTACTTTGACAATATTTTCCATTTCTAATGAAACTGTCAGCAAAATTTGAGACTGAAATGACGAAAATTCACTTTTCGAAGAGACTTTCTAGAATATTTCTTGCTGAATGACAAAATTCTTGTGATTTTCTAATAAAACGTTTAGCCGAACGTATCCAATAAAATGTCGCTCTTTTCCGACGAAATTTTCTTTTCAGTGCGTCGGTGATTGAAAATTTGGCGTTGTCCAATCGATGGAACGATCAATAATTCGGTAAATAAGAATTTCTTCATTCATTTTTCATTGAGTTCAAAGTATAGCGCGATGTGTATGGGTATGAAGGTTTCGTCAATTGTTAGATGCGAAGAAGGTGTGTTGGTGAATTGTGAAAGAGCGGGAGGGGAAGATGAGGATTGATGAGGGGGCCGCGAGAAACCTCGCGAGCACAGTTGGACTGAGCGAGAAGACAGGAGGGCATTCAGCGTGGCTAATTGCTCAAATCATTAAGAAAAAACATGAAATCTAAGCTCTCAAGTTCTCTGTATATCATCGTCAGTGGTATGGAAGTAGCGATACTCGTGTGTATGTGTGCGCGCATGTTTCCGCGGACGGGAGAGCGGTTTTACGCGCATCAGTCCTATGGGAAGCGCGCGAACGACGATAGCGATCGCTCGCTCTCTCGTAATGAAAATAATCACGGCACCGCGACCGCGCTATAATAACGCGACTGCGTACTATTAACCGTGACTGCAGAGGAGCACTTGTTATTTGCTAGAACTTTTGCGATCTATGGCTGCTCTGTCTTTGTGTGAATGTGTGCGTGAGACGATCGAGGTAGAAATATATTTTACAAAAAAAAAACACGAGATCCTCGCGCATTTCCTCGATGTGCACTTTTACAATGCGAATGACCAGGATCGCTTCGTGTGTCGTAGGAAAGTGATTTTCAAGAAAAATTGATAAATTCAATCATGAAGCAAATAATAACAAAGTCACCACAGAAAATTGTATAAAGATCGCAGAATTTGACGATCGAAACATCGATCTGAGAAAAATGAGCTTTTCGATCACGATCTTTCCGAACGATTAACGTTTTTCCATTATTCTGCTGACAAGGTCTCACGCGCGTGGTGTTTCGTCTCCGTTGAGAGCTGCATCGCGAGAGATGTTGCGAGTGTCATATTTTCAAGGGTTCTCGAGTAACGAATTTTCGACGCGAGTGAATTATTGCAAGACCGATAACTTCTAACTGTAAAGTCGCGTTTATAGGGATCTGATGGCAACAGCAGCAGCAGAACACCGTTGAATTAAATGAATTAGCCATTAAGCCGCTATTATACGGTTGTAAGGGAACGGCGCGTATGGAACGCAGCCGGCAGCGATCGATGGGTATACGTACCGCGTGTACTTCACCCGCCATTCTGAGTATTTATATATATATATATATATGAATACATAAGCTGCAGCTTCAGGTGGCTCGCATCGCGATCCGGCTTCCCTTACCGCGTATACACCTCGCTACACGACTACTTGCTCTCGTACACAGGGGTGCATACATTATTTTCGTCGTCCCTTATTTTCCGCCCTTCCCACGAAAAAAAAAACTAGGCGCCCACACCGTGAAGAAAGACAGGTGCCAGGAACTTTGTGAACCACGCCACACAGTCCAAGAGACCCTCTAACATTCGACCTTCCTCCCTTTCTTCGTTCTTTGCCTTCCATTCCTAACCTTCTTCGCTTTTTCTTCAAGGGCTCTACGATCTTATGACCGAATTCATCACGCGTCAACATTTATTGAACTAGATCACTCGCGAATCGAAACTTTTTACACTTTCTATTCAAATCATGGTGACAAAGCTGCAAGCGCAGTTGTTGATTCGTTGCACATTTGATTCCGTGCGAGTTGAGATTTTGCGTAATTGAAAAAAATTCACTTTCAGCATCGAGTTGATATAGACATGCCTGAAATCGAGGCTTTTGAAGTCGGTCGTGGCGTTTCGTGGGACGGCGAGATGCAATTATTGACAAAACAGTGAAGGTTTGCACAAAGTTCTCATGGATTTCATGTCATACGCACCCTACTATGATACTTCTTATATGTGTACCCTGATGGCTCATGGGAACCATTTTCTCCCGTGTCCTCTTCTTTCGTTCCTCTCGAGTCATTCACATGAACTTTGCTCGACTGTCGTTTGTTTAGATCTTACTTTTAGTGGAGATTGTCGGCTTGTCGTGCTACGTGGTATCACGTAATTCCTGCGAGCACCGCGACTCATTTTTTCTGTCTCAACCACTCGGTTTTCTTACACTTGTAAGTCCGCGATGTTATTGTTGGTAGTTTTATGGTTTTAATTGGGTTATTATGACTTGGGTATGCCGATATAAAGTTGGATTAGAAAATACAATGTATGAGAATGTAGTGGATTGTCGAAGCAGCTTTGTAAACGTAAAAGTCTGCTGGCAGTGACGGAATCAGGAAAATCAGGCGTTGGCAATCCCAACGATTGAGTCTGTTGAGCCTGGAACGTCCCCGGCGTACGAAAGTCGAGGCTTGCAGTGTCATGAGCGGTAATATTTGGGGATCAGTGAAGATCGCGAGTAGAGAGAAGAAACAGCGTCCGATCCAAGGTAAAAAAAAAAGTGTGTATGTGGGAGAAAGAGAAAGAGAGAGAGAGAGGGCGCGAAAGATGAAGAAAAAAGCGAGAAAGAGCGGTGAGTCGGGGTTCCCCTCATAACACGGCCGCCATCTTCTGTATTCCAAGCGTTGGTCGTTGTGGCGGCGGGTGCGGTTGCTCACGATGGTTAGAGGGGGCGGGAGAAACGGCGGGTGCGGCTCCAAGTCGCTTCTCAATGCCAGTCATCTCCCGGAATGCGCCTACGTCGCGCACTTTGTATTCCCGTACGATCGTTCGAAAGGCCATCGCGCGATCTCTTTGAGGACACATTACACACGCCGGGCGAAACCAACACGCAAACACGTACACTCACATGCCGCAACCTTCGCGCCGTCTCGGAGTCCACCTTACATGTTCCCCAAACCATAGCAACGGAGCTGTGATTTTGTATCCATCAGTAACCTCATTTCTCGTTGATCCGGTCTATACTTTTCTTATATCCATCATTTTCGTGTCCAATTCCCACTCGATATTGCTGTTTGTCAATCTTCTTCACGAGATGATGTTTTTGGCGCCCTAATGCTCCAGCAGAGATCGAAAGATTTTAGGATTCGGCTGGATAGCGCAATGCACCGTGTGCCTTCATGTTAGTCACGCAGTTTTGGTGACGTACGAATGTCTGCACAGAAACGTATTCCGTCAAACACTTGTCCACACTATTTGATAGATCTTCACTTTGGTAGCACTTGCGAAGAAGTTTTTTGAAACGATGTCGTAATTAAGAGCCAACTTCCGATCTCGCGCCAGGCTTAACACGATATCATCACCACGTGGTTGTTGCGATCACGTGGTAGGGATCCAACCCCCTCCCCACGTTCCCCGCACAACGACTCTAGCGGGTCCTCACAAAGACACAGGAGTGCAGCAAGCATCATGGCGTCCTTGGGCCATGTGGATTACGTTGGTTCTTGCAGATTCGGTGTCGTTGATTCTCCGCAAATCAAAGGTTAAACATGGCGTAGGACCTCTAATCACAGAAGATTTTTCAATGGAGACTCGGAATCAGCGGAAAACGTTAAAGGAACTTGCAATGACCGGTGAGGAGCTGCGGAGTACGATTGAATGGTACGAACACGTGAACGATACGGATCGCGGATTCAGCTGGGAGACGAGGCGTTTGACGCGTTGACGTTGCGGTACCAGCACGAGGGTGTCTTGGCAGACAGGACGAGGAATGCGAACTAAGGGTTCTCTATATCCATCCGCGAAAACGTAGCCGATGAGAGAGATGGAGAGAGTAAGTGAGCCGAGTACGATAGAATGAGAGAGATGAGAGAGAGAGAGAGAGAAAAAGATAAAACGGCTGTGCCGAGGCATAGCATAGTTGGGAGAGCAGAGCAAGGAACACTGCCGGCGTTGCTGGCGTCGACGTCGTCGTCGACGCCACGGCGCTCAACCCTAGGTAGGGGTAGCCCGACGTCCGTCCCGGAGAGTCTTTCCTCATCTGCAAGTCGTATAACCGAGCTAATTATCAAGTTAATATGGCCATTCTGTATGGAGGGCCCCGCGGGAGCGGGTGAACGAGCCACCGGACGAACGTCTCGGGAGAGAGAGAAAGAGAGCGAGAAAACGCGACTGCTGAGCTGCAGAGTGCTTGCTTTAAGACGAAGAGAAAGGGATAGAGAAAGATGGAACGTGCTGCTTGGCAAAAGGCGCAGTAGGGGTAGCAGACTCGTTTTCACTCATGGGAGAGAGCGAGACGATCCGAGTACATTGATATTATAAGTTGCTTCAATCGCTGTATTCATTTGTAAACTAACCAGGCTAAATGTATTCACCACCGCGAGGCGGCGCACTGATAGGCGGAGCAACGGGTCCGCTCTGGCCCACGAAGAGCTCATGGAGCGCCCTTCCTTCCTTCCTTCCTTCCTTCCTGCCTGCCTGCCTGCCTTCCTTCCACGTTTCACCATTCCTATATTCCTTCTTGCTTTCATTCCTCCCGTTCCCTCTGCCTCAAGCTGATTTAGTCAGTCCGGTCACCCCGTCTTTGATTCTGTCCCACTCTCTCATGTCACCGAACCTCTTCCTCACTCTCTTTCTGGCCCCATCGTCAGCAGGTACGTACGTCGCTTCTCTATTTTCCGATTCCCTCCTTCTCATGTATGTTTCATCATTCGCCAATATTGCCAATTCAGTTTCAAGAACAACCGGATGAGCAAGAATCGCGATCACTGCGATTTACTAACTCTCTTATCGCTCATAAAACGCAACACCGTTTGAAGCCGATCAAATCTTTTCGTTAACTTGTTCGAACGTTTTTACCAGAATGTGCCATTTATTTTTTCAACGGGCGCTGAAGAATTCTTGTATCAAAGATGATGGAGAACTCGATTCGACACGACGCATTGGCTGGAAGCAAAAACCGTAAGAAAAGCTTGGAAAAGCTTATATTCCTTGAGACGATGCATTACGTTTCATGTATTCAGATTTTTTGTGCTTCTTCGTTGTAGTAAGTCGAATATATACACGTACACCATCCCCACCGAATCCCGCACTCTGCGTATACTTTCGTGCGACCGTTTGTATTATTATTCCTCGGCAAGTTTGCACCCTCTCTCGTTGCTTTTGCAGCGCATTCAACCCCGTCGTAAGGGGCTTCAGGCGCCTTTCTCCTGTGCTCCAACCGCGCGAAGACGCTGTGGCGATGGCGGCGACTCTCTGCTGCTTCACTACGTACATAAATATATAGATGTATATACCTCGACGGTTTTCCTAGAGTAAAGCCCACGGAAATATGAATGCATAAATGCATAACTGCTCCTTCCACCAGGACGGAAAGCACAGGATACCGCCCCGACACCGCAGAACTACCGTGTGCAGCTCTGTGGTCTCGCCAAACCTTGTGTCCTCATCGTTTTTCCTCGGCTGCCCCGATTCAAGAATTCCAGATGAACTGGCAGAAATCATGAAATTTGATAAACGATCAAGAATCATTTATTTTTACTTCAATTTCGTTTTCTCAGCATGTTATTTCCGAGTTTCCTTGTAAACGAGGAGTCTTCATGACAGCCTGAAAAACGGATCACTCTTCAGCGTTAAGGTCTTACAACAATATTGCTTTCTTGCCACGTGAAAGATAGAAGTAAAACTGTTGGAGAGAATGAGGCAAATAAAGCTTTTAATAAAGTGTGACACTTCAGAATATTTGAATATTGTAGCATATTCACTTTTCTTATTGGGCTTTGACGTCGCAAGAGAGGAGGGAGCATCGAGATCTTATCGGGAGTGAAAAGTGTGAAAAGAGCAAGGAACGAAAGAAGAACGAGTTAGATAGAGGAACTTACACAATTTTGCAGCTACGCGTAACGTATGTGTGTGTGTGTGTCCGGGGATGAAAATGGTGGGGAGAGACGAGAGAAGGTGTTTCTGTAGAATAAAAAAAAGAAAGAGAGAGATGGTGATGATGATAGTGGTAGTGGTGGTGAATCGCACCTTCTCTCATGCATGATTCAGTCGCAGTATCTCATTTCATCTGGTTCCGTAGTGTGCTAAACTATATCACCTAATGGTAATGCTATTCCATGGTACATATCTCTTTATATTACGTGGCCTGGCTGCTTCATAGCCTCTTGCGAAGTCTTCACATGCGGAGGTGTATTCCAACGCGACGATGTTGCTACCACCATCATCATCTTTCCATCCTGCTCCTTCTGCACAGCGATGTTTTTCTTCTTCTCGGTCCTATATAGACCGCCTCCTTTCCAACCACGAACAAAAATCCATCCCCTCCGAATCCTTTGCTCTCTTATACCCACTATATCCAACATATATATACACATATTGTATGCCGTGAATGAGACAGAAGGAGAAAACGGTTCCGAGCAACATTCGCGAGCGCACACACAGCGAAAGCTTCTCTTGCTCCTGAGGAGAGGTTCGCGAAACGCCGTTGAGGAGTGGAAACGTGGAGTCGTGGAAAGAAATAAAGAAAGAAATTGTTAGTTCTCGCTGTTTTAAATTACCATTTATTACGACACATAAAGCGGGGCGAAAGACTCGACGCGAGCCCTACCAGCGGCCATCTTGTCCTTTCATATAGATATACCGATATCGTACCAGAGTTACCTAATATACTGTGGACTGCTCCTGCGTGTATACGCATAGATATTCCTTGTATCGCTAGTGCTATACGTGTATAGAAGTATATCCCTATATTTCTATTTGCGGAATACACTGGTATAATCGTCGTCTTCCCCTCGCTAGAAACGCCACCTCCCTCATACTGGTATATGATAAGTATATAACGACCACCTCGTTTTTTGCGTCTCTTTTGATTTTTCTTTTTCTCTCGTCATTTCTCTTGCTCTGGCTCCCTTCGTGCTGAATGAAGTTGGTAGCGCGGGCGGGCACCAAGTCCGGGGGATGAAAGCCCCTTCTTCAACTTCTAGTCAGGATATAATGATCATTACCTCCGGTATGTAATATGTATAGTGACAAGTGAGCTCTCGTTCCCAACCGGAGCACATTTACACACACACACACACACACATGCATACACGATCTACGCACTCGTTGTAGCGAAACAGCGTGCGTGCTGCCTGCAGGAAATGGCCGGAGATAACGCTGTCATAGCCATTTTTATATTATGACGAATGGGTCATCTTTCTGCTTTTGCTGAACTAACAAAACCGTGCTGGGCTACCGTATATATTTTGTTTTTGGTACATCGTTACTTCTGTGACGAAAACAATCCAGAAAGGTTTATTCAATTTCTCAGAGTCGAGTAATAAAGTAGGTATATATGTGAAAATGCCATGGGGAATTATTTACGCTGGGAAAAAACGTAGTATTATAGGGATTCGGGGTATTGAGCTATTTGAAGGCAGGGATGATGGGGCAGCCTTATTTGAATTTGTGTGTTTTTTTTTCGTTTTTCTCTTTTTCTTCGACCAAAGGCCTGCGAAAGTACCTCTCGCTATCTATCTATGGGTTTGAGCATCGGCGGGAAAACGGCCAATCTCGAAAAATACCGAATAACGTATATATCGGGGAGGTTGATAATATTCTTCCGGCTTTCGCACAGAGGCTTTGAGTTGGTGGTAGCGAGCGAGGCAAAGCGGTGAAGGGGGGAAATGCGGCGAATGGCGAGAAGCTTTCGGAGAGCCAGTCTTTCATATATCGTCCTCGGACTCAGGGGCAAGTGGAAAGGGGGCACAGCTCGTCTATGTGGAAATGCGATCACTTAAGAGCATCCTCGGAGTATAATTCTGCTCTAGCCTGTCCGCACTCTATGTGTTGGTATGCTGTCTGTGGAGAGCTTCGAGCGCTCGTATATTTTTTATTATTGGTCGACCAGTTTCAGTGTTGGTGGCCGCGGAGGGATGGGAGTCAGAATCGAAGGTCTTTTCTGGGCTCGTTTCTTCGCGATGCCTGACCACTCGACTCAATGCGCGCATCATTTTTTCTTTCCATCTTTCTCGATCGTTCTCAGCTGGATTCCAAAAGGCTCTTCAAATACGTACACCCTCTTACCACAGCCAGCTCCGTCTCAATATTCCGCTCTTTCGCTCCCTTTGAACCTCAGACGAGACAGGCGAGGGTGCAGCCGTGTTTTTTTAGGGGTTGCGGTAAGCACCCGCGTAAGCGAGACCATAGCTTCGCAGAAACGATACCACACATGGCGCTTCCACCCTGCTATCTCCGCTTGCACCCAAAAGAGCTTCTCTTTTCATTACTTTTCTTTTCTTTTTTTTTTATTGAGTGTGCGGACGGTAGAAGCGATCCTCATGTTTTTACATCGAGGCAATTTTTCTATCTCGCCCGGTTGCCTCTGCCAATACAACGTAGCGTTCTTTATTCACACCACCCCCTAGTCCCGCCGTTCTCATGTGTGCGATCGCTCCAAGAAAGCTCCTTGCACCCTGGCGGTCATCCTCTCGCCTGGCTGGTCACCTCTCTTCGCATTACAAGTTTGTCTCCTGTCGTTCCATCGCTCTATGACGATTGAATGATGACTTCCACACGTGCACTTCATCCAATCTTACTTACTTACGTTTGTCAGATAAAAAAGCCAAAAGGAACATGATTCTCAGTCCATTTCGTCGAGGGTAATACGAATGGACGCTTGGGAGTTGCATCAATGTATTATCCCTGAAGTAAATCACGATGGTGGGGACTTGAATCGTTGACATACTCCATGAACATAGTCCAGTTGACATAGCAAAGGTAAGATTCTTTGCACAAGAATGCATACACAAGTCCGTTTGTCTTGGGGTATATATTGGTAGGCATCTTTTGGGTTGGCTGGAGCGAGGCTGCGAAGAAAGCTTTTGGCTCGGTTCTCGTGCGATCCCGATTGGATGCTAGAATCGTGGTCGCAATCGTCTTTCTCTCTCTCCTGTTCGGTCGTCCCCCTTTCGTTTCTACCTACCTCGCTCGAAGCTTCATTATACGATGACCTAAGAAAATCAGGCAGCTTCAGATGGGCGGCTGGTGGTTCCATACTCTTGCTGCTACTACTGCGGGAGTGTGGGCGACTGGGAGCTGCGGTAACCTCAATGTTCATCGTTGAGCCAAGACCGCTACCACCTCGCAGTTTCTCGTCCTACCAACGGCTCAAAACCGCGATAGAGAAGGTAAGACGACAGAGCTATCTCGGCTACAGCATCCCCGCCAGTTCCTTGCACACTGAGAAAGCGTGAAGCTCTTGCTTCAGAGAGAGAGAGAAAATAAGAAAGAAAGGCAGCGGTTTCTGTGTGGAGCCCTTGAAGGAGTGCGCTCAACTATCGAAGCAGGTGTCGGCTCTCTCTAACCAAACCCTGCAGCTCTCTAGCTTCACACCCCCTTGCTGCGCGAATCCAGCGTTCAACGCCGCACCTATACAGCCCGAACACCACCTTTCGCCTTTGCCAGACACCGGTGAGTGCGCTATGGGGTAACTCATCACTTATGGATACTGATGACTCGCGCAATGAACTCACCAGAGCTTTGTGTATGTATGTGCGCGCTTTCCTAGTAAAGAACCCAGACTCCAGTAGAACGTGTAAACCTCCACAGAGCCATATTCAACCCTCACTCTTCCCGGCACATACTTTCATCTCAAACTCTCGAAGCACTCCATCTTTCTTCTTTCTGGTTCACCTCATTCGCTCCCATACCGTGTGTACCATACCAGCAGCACTTTGCACGTCGCCGTCCCACGTTTCTTTTTCCGATACAGCTCCTCCACACTTCCGTCGTTCCAAAAAGCTTCGGATAACCTTTTCTTTCTCGTCACAACGAGTAACCGTGGCTGAGAAACATTCGAGATGTTGCTTTTTCGATCCACTCTCAAACAAATGGAATTCGTCGTTTTTTCTATTTCCTAAGAAATACGAAAATGTTTACTTTTCTTAAATTTACCTGGTGTGAGCGCAGAAAATTTTTATTAGTTCGAATCCTACAAAATCGACCTTGAGCTATTTCCCACCCTAATAATGAGCCGTCGAATAAAGAAAATATGATTTAAAAACGCATAATTGCGCGTTCACCGGCGATTTTGATATAGCTCAAGTGCCTGTTTTTTTTTGCATGCTCAGAGTCCCGATGGGACGAACATTCGTTTCTATTACATCGCGAACATTACGGGCGAGGGTATACGAGTCTCGCCGGGTCCTTTACCTCGGGGTTAGATTTATTTTCACTTCGTGGGTACGTTTTTTATGATCTCGGAGTGGGCGTTATAGTGACGGTAGTTTTGTCGAGGAAACGAGAGGTGGGAGAAGGACAGAAAGCAGCAGAGGAGGCTGAAAGAGAATCTCCTACGGGGATGATTCCTGGCTCGTGGATTTTGTGTGCGTCTGTAATCGGCGGCGAGTTATGCCTCCGCGATGCCTGTTGGAAGCGAAGCCATGGTGCATGCAACGCATACTTGTCATATCTTTCCGTGGGCTCCCAGTTTTTTCTACATATATGTGCGAAAATACACGTATAAATGATTACACCAGCAAACCCCGGCAACACACGTAGTTATATGCCATATCCATACATAAAACCGAGATATTTGTGCGTTGTGTCCTTGTATTTACGTTGTTGTTGGCCCCTTTTCTCTGTCTCTCTGGTCTCCTACGAGCAAACGGACCGAGACTCTTCTCTCCGTATAATAAACCCATAAACACCCTCTGTCCAACAACTGCCTAGTTCCATCCCCCATAACCTCACGTTATAGACATACATTCGAGCGTATACGATACTTTAGGATATGCGCGAAGTGTTGTCATCCGCGGATACACGGGTTACCAACGTATCAATGGCATTCGATACAAGCCTCGATAACTCTCGTTTAAGATCCTTCGGACCTTCCCACGTCTAATTGATTGTCAAAAAAATTGCTGCCTCGATAGCCCTGGAGTATTTTCATCACTCCACATGGAACGATACGAATTATTAAATGATTCTCACTCAATTTCAGCACGAAACTAGCTAAACTACTCAACGATAAATTTTCAAATGCTATCGATCGAAAAATTGTCCGTCCGAATCGACAAATTAATTTTTTTCAGTGAACAAATTTAATATTTTAGTCTACGTGTTTGGTTACTACAAAGTCTCAGAAAAACTGCCTCGGGCGTGAAGTTTAATGCATGTAACAGTGCGTAGATGAGCGGTCACCCGTCTCAGTAAATTCTAATTCCGTTCAAGCTGGCTGCGCTACTGAAAACGCATGGACCAATTTATCATTCGAGCCGAAATTGATTGATTGCTTCATTAATTGTGCTTTGAGGAAAATTGATGTACAAGTAAAAAGAATAAAATAAGATGATAGGAAAAACGGAGAGAGATTGAATATGCACCTTCCGGTGAAACAAAAAGTACGCTGGTGTTAATGCGGGTCGTGTGATGAAAAATAATTTATAAAAGTACGTTATGTTGTAGCGTGTAAAAAGCTCATCGCGAGGTGCAGGTATTTCGAAAGGGAAGCGTGCATGTGTGCAACATATATTGCATGTGCAATATATATGTATTTTATCGTGGAGTCCAATCGCGTCGGAAGATCCAAGGCCGATACGGTTTATTTCTCTATCAGAGCTGATATATGCCGAGTGAATATAACATAGACGAACGAACAAGGTGGGATAGAGAATAAAGTTAGAGTGGCGCACGAATGCTCACACGGTGCTCTTTACCACGAGCATGTGCTGCCTGCCTGCGCAGATCTCAGTATCAGATGCAAGCGCGCCACTTGAACGCTAATAACGCGAGTTGAATATAATCTCTGACTAATCGGAGTTGAATCAGCATATTCAATTATTCCTGGCCATACTCAGAGCTTCTACGTTCATTTCCTACTCGTTTAACTTTGTTGCCATCCTATGAAAAATGCCCGCTAATAAACCGGATTGCGATATCAGGGATCAAAATAAAAATTTGAAAATACAAAAAACTCAAATAAATTGAATTTCTATTGCGGAATTCTTCGACGCTAATAAATTCAGTGATCGATGAGTATCATAAACTTATTAGCATTATCCATGCAAATAAAAAAGGCCTAATCAGTGCAGAATTATATTCTGAAAAATCGCTATCGGAAAAAATTAACCGCGGCAATATTTTATGCTCTCGGGAAGATTTTTTTTTTTTTATCCGAGGAATGTTTCGGATTTCTTAGAGTCTAATGCGAAAAGAGCACCGGAAGCACGAACTTATAGCGCGAAGTTTGTCTCCTTTGAATTATTTACACTTGACCCCCTTAATTGCCTGCTTATAACTCTACTCCGGAATATAATGATGCTCTCACTTTCGCATTCCGTTTCTGTATATAAAAAGATGATGAGATGCGGACCACGCAAAACTATTAATCTCCTGAACCGCGTAGACCGAGGAAATATGAAAATCTTGAACATATTTCTCAAACGTAATCGAAGCGACCTTGACCGATTTTGTAGATTGTGAATGCCAGTATGTAGAACACGAACCTGTTCGGTACAAACCCGTTCCAGCGAGAATCTCTGAGCTCACTTGCGGTGTGCAACGCGTTTTACACACGATGCCCGCATTTATATATATGTGCATAAAATATACATATGCAATGGACACTTTGGAGTTTCCTCCGGTCCGGAAGAGTTCGGACGATCATAAAACATAATCATACGTCATAAACATTCAAAGTTTCCATGTAAATGCACAAGCGCGATGACTGCGTGTACCAAATATAATCGATTCTGGGAGCAGAGCCCTGCGATGAGAGAAATTCCCAAGAGAGTTGAGGCAAGTCTTGAAAGGCCTTGAACGACCTTGCCCCTTGACGGCAATGCCACCGAATAAGGTAAAAAGTACTTATACGTAAGCCGTATATACTAAATGAATATGTACTCAATGTTTCGTTACCAGTGTGGAATTCGAATAAGTCAGGATTACGGATTGCGTGTTAAGAATATAATACACCGATTTTCCATCAGATGTTTCATTAAAAAATATACAATCATACATATATGCAGGAAATATTTGAAATCTAAAGAATTTCAAACATGGAATCGTCTAAATAACTGCAAACATGTCCATCTAACAGAAAAAAACAAATGCAAGTGAGCATTGTTTGGCAAGTACGTTGGTATGTGTGAACAAAGGTACGGGTGTAAGTGAGTTTCTGTGACTGGACCCTACACCAGCTTATAGGGAGAAGCCTGGCGCTATATAGTAAGAGCATCAAGGAAACAAACAGCCGGGCGAGCACACGATGAATTAAACATACCTATGCTGTTTAATAATTAACAAGTTCCCATCAGCAGAAGACTACGTTTGTAAAAGCCATGCTAAAGTACACACACACACATATTTATAATGTGTATGGATACTTGCGTATACGCAGCGTAGGCGAGCACGAGAGAGACTCTCTCCATCCCTTTCTTTTGCTCCTTCTTCGTCTTCTTCTTACTCTTCTTCTCGCCTACCACACTTTGGTAACAGCTCGCACGAGGCGACCTACTACTATCTTTACCTACTGCTTGTGCGGTATGCAAGAGTTGAGCCACGACGAGCCGTGAATTACGAATGAAGATACAGTTAACCAAGACAGAGTGAGTGAGTGAGTGAGTGAGAGGGAAAGAGGAAAGCCCACTTAGTACGGCCGGGTTGCTCTCATCGCCACCACCCCCGCTCTAATCGCTCACCATCCCATCTGCATATCGCATCACTTATTACATTCACCCGAGATTTAACCCAGATTATGCACACTCTAACGCGTGTAAATTAATCGTGTATGACCGGGTGAAAAGGAAGTTGAAAGTGAAAGAAAATTGATCATCATCTTTAGCTAATTATATCGTTAATTTCTCGTTTATTACTTTTTCATTGGCACTTTTTTCTTTCGCGTGATTTTAATCGCGATCATATTCAGAATATAACGCTTGCATTTTTTTTTTAGTGTTGTTTTAAGTCACAACGACTTTTTATACACACGCTGCATTCTTGATCGCACCGACTTCCAACTTCATACTCAACGCGGTATGATTATAGGCAGCGTGGCAGAGAATAGAAAAACAAAATGTTGCACGAGGCGGTTGGAACAGTCGCGGCACTCCTAGAACGGTGTGATTAAGCTTAACCGATTTATAGTTAATCAGTGGTCTCTGAAGAACCATGCACTAGCTCATTAGTCATGAAGAATATTTCGTCGTTGGATGGAAAATGAACAGATGGATTCTTGCAGCTTTGTGAAATTATTGCTGAAGGAGAAACGCCATTTTATTGCTCAACGGCCTGTTGCTGCTCAAGTAATTGGCGACTCGCTATGCGTGCGGGTCATTGCGACCCCTTGTTTCAAGACGCAGAGAAGTGTCTTGAAGCAAGAATTGTGCGTGAAGTCTGTCGAGGGGAGACTAAAGGTGATAAGCTTACGTAGTACATCGTGGAAAAGACTGACGTCCGACTGCTGCGTCTTTGCTTGCGTGGCTCAAGCCTTATTATGTATAAACTTTTTTTTTTTTTTTCTTGCGTCTTTTGCTTGTATTCTCCGCGACGTTCGCTTCAGTTGAGGAAGTGGAACCCGTGGAGAAGGTTTACAAGAGGAAAATACCACGGGAACGGGTACGACACGGGAGAGCCGTGACGCCGTTCCCGAACGGATTAATTAGCGATAAGGCTTCTAATGAGCGGCAGGTGAGTCGGCGAAGAAACTCGAGCGCGAACCCTCTACGAGCTATCGGAAACGGTCAGCGCTCACAGACCGCACGCGACGCACACTTTTATACACCAGACATTGTATACTTAACAATCTTTCTATCCTCGAATAAGTCTTTATTTCTTGTTGTCTGCAAAAAATGGGTTTACTTGAATTTTAAATGATTAAACGTTCGGATTTCGAATGAATTCGATGTGGAATGCATTTTATTTTATTTTTTAGGTATTTACATGATTTTTTTGCCAAATTCCAATTATCTGTACTGGCCGAAAAGTGGCTAATGAGTTTTAGTTTCTTAACGGACCCAAGTTTCGATGTAATTAGTCGATGAAGCAGCCAATTATGAACATTTCGCAGGATCTTGATTGATGAGATTTTTCAAAGCAACGAAAGGAGACATAGATTTTGTTGATAGGATAGAGGCGTTTGAGGCCAGTTGAGAATCAACCTTGGTTATAGCCGTCTCGGAACATCGGTCGAGTAAGTCACGTACGGTGAATAGTGGGCCACGTGACGGAGGCGTGAGCGAGGTGTGCGATACACGATGGAACAATGCCATCATGGCTCTCTTCGAGGAGGAATGTCACATGCCGCACCCATCTTTTTAATCTACCGATTGTGTCTCTGCGCCGCGGCAGCAGCCACAGACGCGCGGGTACCAGAAGTCGCGAATTTTCGAGCCTCGTGACGAATAATCGCCTTTGCCTAAATGCTCAGAGCAACACTGCGATCCCGGCTCATCGAATTTGAACAAAAAATTTGCTTCAATGGATGAATTTTTTGTTGTCGCAGCAACGATTTCGAAATACCGATTTTCTCTGATTCTCAATTAAATATTCTTACGGATTTTCCTCTTCCAGCTTCGATTATAATTTTTTTAGCTCGATCTGGAACGAAGATTCCCAAATTATAAGTGAAGCATGTTTTCAAAAATTCTTTTGAAAACGTGAAAACGTGAGAACTTTTGAAAAACTCTTGACGTGGTTTTTTTCTCTTGGACGCAGAACGAAATCCGTATTGCAGGGCTAATAAAGTGAGAGCATTAAACGATCAAGCTCGATAAGGGAAAGGAGATAGTGGTTTTTAAGAAAAGAGTTGGCAATACGACCGAGTGCGATAGGAAGCCGTGGAGATTACCAGAAAAGGCCGAGGAAAGCAAAAAGAAAATGCTGGCAGGCAAGTTACCACAGCAATAAAGATAATCGCAACGGATGAGGGTGGGAATAATGACCGTGTTGGCTCGTTACACTGTACGTCAGTATACCTCATAGTATTAACTTTGAAATTAAATGGGCTGTCCAGTATAAAATGATATTGTCGTTTTATCAATGACACGTCAGCATTAAGACAGAGGAAATAATCGAAAGACAAAATAACACACGAAGAATTCGAATTTGCACCAAAAAACACATGCATTTTTTTTTTTTACGTTACTTTCACGTAAAGAAATCGACTTTGACGACTCTTTTTCAATTAACTCGAACCCAATCAAGCATTCGAAATAAAGCTCGTGGTTTACGCGTCGTTGGAGAAAGAATGCTTCATAAAATTTGTCTGGATCGAGAGGAAACCCCGTAAAGAAAGCTCGTGGTCTCAAGACATCACTCGAGTCTCGCCTTTTCAAAGAAAATTCTGGCAAACTTGAAAAATGGGGTGCGTTTGAAGGAGCATCGGATCCTTGATGCATATTGATGACCAGCTGAGAGACAAAAACGTAAAACTAATAAAGCGAGGGTGTCAAAAAGAGGTTGCGGACATTTTGATTATCAGCACAAGACACACGTTTGTCTTTGAACGGTGTTAGCTTCCGAAAATGTACGAATGTGTGGATTCGAATGTTCGATATATCGTTTTTTCACGCGTATGTCTGCGCTCGGACGTTCTCATTATCGTCGCATTGCAATTAAAGGAACGGAAGCCCAGAAATTAGCGGGTGGTGAAGGGGTTACCAGGTAAATATAGAGTACGCCCTTCGTACTCGTTCGTAGAAACGTTCGTAACTGTGTGTATGTAAACGCATTCGTGTATATAAAGGACACAGACGTCTATGAGTTTTGTATTATACGGGGAAGAAAATGCCGGCATGTATAAAGAGTACAAGACTGTACTGCGTTATCGGCGTATATGGGTGTAGGGAAGAGGTAGAAGGTGAAAGAGAGAAAGAGAGAAGAGTGAATAAGGAAAGCACGAGCTCCTGAATATGCATGGGCCAAACGGAACGGGGACGGGCCGTGCGATAAGGGTCGACTTATTTTTTCCTCCCTCTCATTTTATTTCTCGGTCCTTATTTTATTTTCGTGCTAACTGCCGCTACACCATCGTTTCATGCGTATATATATTTACTTTTTTCCCTTGCACTTATTTTTTCCTTCCTTTGTCAGAGCTACTAAAGTCTGAGCGCATTCTCGTGTTTTTACTTGCTCGTAATCACTTTATAAATTAACGGCTGATCATTCGACGTTTTTTCGCTCCTTTTTCGCTTCAAGTTCCACAGTATCCATTCCGTGGCTCTTTTCATTCCAATTTCGTGAGATTTTTTCTTTTGGTTTTTGCAATTATTACGATATGCCATATTCAATATACGCGATTTGTCGAGCAGGCCTTCGAGTTTTTCCTTCGCCTTTTGAATGGATTGATATGTCGCTGCTTGTCACTTCATAAATAGTCAACCTGGTATGCTAATAAACGGTTTAAAAACTGGTTTTTGAAAAGCTCTTTGTGAACACGGCTACATCATAATCTGCGTTATGCACACGGTCTTGCGCGATATCGAGATAATAATAAAACGACGACATTGCCTTTATGTTAAATTAACTTTGCATCGTGTGTAAAGCGCACGAAGATGAATAGGAAAACGATGCGACGTTGAGCATTAAATGCGGTGCCGGTCAAGCGTTTCTGCTTGCCTTCAAAATGCGTGTGTCTGTCCTCGTACTCGACTGCAACTTTTTATGAAATTCTGGGTTGAAGGCGAACTCGTTATATTTTTTAATTTTTTTTTTTCACTTATTAGAAACGTCACAGCGCTGTTTTATGTGTTGGAAAACTGGTTCCAAATCAAATGCCAGTTTTTTCGATCCGGCGGCATAACACATACAGGAAAAAAGATTTACGGTTGTTACAAAAAAATTACTGTTCTATCGTGAGCTCGACATTTTGCAGCCACTGAACCAACTGAAACGAAGCTCACTGGGAAGAAAAATTTCTATGGGACAGTCAATCACTTGTACAATTTTCTCAATTATTTGCAGTGAATATTGTAAGGAATTTTCTTATTTTTAACGATCGACCAAACGAGGTTCGTCTGTTGTTTTGAGAGATTTCTTTTTTTTTTTACAAACAATAGCAAATCCAGAAGGAACTCATTGAGAGAACGAGGAAGACAAGTGCATCCTCTCTTGTTTTGAAGCGATCGGTGTTAAGGGTGGAGAAACTCTCTCGTAAATTGAATTAATGAGACGCAACCGTGAAACCTTTACGTCGCGTTTTCGCTCGCAATCGAGGGGCTCTAAATCGCTATCAGAATACAAGTTTATATATCTCTGAACTGTGAAGCTTCTCCGACCTCGTAATTTGTTCCTTTTACCAATGAATATTTTTATTTAATGCACCATTATCGAACTGAACGAATCCTCACAAATATACGAATCAAGATCCTCTTTCCGCAGCGGACGAACGAAACAATTATTCTGACTCTACAAAGACCTTTCGTCTGACCTCTGCACCATCTCGTCATCCGTATGAATCCAGCAAGTCCTATTCATCCTTTTTTTTTTAAAAGCGAGACAAAAATTTTTCATTCGGTTTCAACGACACTGTCAAAAAGTTTTCCCACGTAATAAGTCGAAAATTCTGAGCTTTTCGGTCGAAACGGCAGAAAACTAATACTTACGAGTTCCTGAAATCAACAACGGCAAAAAAGCACATTTGCAGGTATTCGTAACCTTGTATTGCGCAACAGGATAGATGAAAAAAAAATTATTTCGATTAACATTATTTAAACTATAAAAGAACAACATACTTGAATGTTTTTTGCTCATCGCGTGTGTTTGCATTTTCAGGGGATATAATCATACTCAAAAAATTTCATGACGCTTTGATGTGCATAGTGCCCAACCTTGGTGAGGGAGGGGGAGGACGGGGAAAGGGGAGGAGGGCAAAAAACTTGCACTACATACATTTTCCACTCGAAGTCGTATGTGATGATCGATCAAAAAAGCCATGAATATTCATAGATCGCAATGTGTACATGAGAACCTTCTGCTTGCCATGTGTATATGCGTGCATGTGTGCCGATTCTGGGGGTACGAGCAATCAAGAGGAAGATTGTATGTGTAACAGCAGTCTCACGACGATATATCCACGTGTATTCAGTGATAGCAGAGGTGGAGGGAGTTATCGCAGCTTTTCGTATGAGTTATGGCAATAGCTTTGTGAAATAGTGAAGTAGGCGAGGTCTGACGTATGTGCTGAGCATTTCCGTGAATGCGATTGCGGAAAATCGATTAATTAACGGGCATGTTGTAGGTGTAGAAATTCTTGAAAATCGTCGTCGTTTGTTCTTGTTCGAATGAAGAAGAAATAATCGAAGAAACATTCAGCGGTTTCCTGAGGTCATGAGAGAGATGTGATTCGTGATAATACGTTTCTTTTACATAGAATTCTAAAAAATGTCAGTTGCGGACACCGCGACCTTACAAAGAGACTTTCATTTGATCGAAATTCCATTCACACTCGCCCCATAACCGTGACATTTGGCCGATGCAACGACGTTTTTTCTGTGCTCGGACATAGCGACAACGCTGAATGTTCGAGCATACACTCTCGCGTTGGTAAAAACAAACGATTAACGCTTCGAAGCTGCTCTTGGGAAAAGAACGAAAAAAAAAGTAGAAAAAAATTACAGCCATAGGACACTTCCGGGGGACGCTGCGCGGCAGTAGCTGACAGGAAGGAAACGCGAAATAAATATAGCAACGTGAACGGCCGCGCGCTCTCAGAGAGCAACGAGCGAGGCAGCGGGTACAGAGAGAGCGAGAGAGAGAAAAAGAATGAACCACCGACCATCGTGGCCACAAGCAACTGGAACTGGACGCCAGCCGGGCCAGAAAGATACATATTTTTAAATATTTTAGTCACGGCTCCGCAATCGCCCCGTCACGCAGCCTTGCCACCTTATACCGGGCTCCTACCTATTACGTACGTACTACTTAGTAGGGTACTACCTCGGTGGGTGGATATTAGCCACTCTACGTACAAACATAGTCACGATGTACGCAAATGGCCCAGGTTCTTCTCTAACCTTCTATATTTTCCCTGGTTTAGTTCACCGAACAGCGCTCGCTTCTCTAAATTAAACTCACACACATATATAAACACATACCTCAAATAAAGCTCGAATACCCGAATTTTTAAACCGGAGAATGAATCTACGAAATCTCTGCGCGATTAAATTTGTTGCTCTATCGGTGGAAAACAGGAAAAAAGTTAGTAACTAGAATTCAGATCGAAAGATTGTGCTCTAAGTGGTCCAATTATGCAGACAACATGAACGAATAAAATTGTGTTAATTTTACCGGTCTCAGCCAATCTAATGTTATTGGACTCAGGTAGTTCCGCTAAATTTGGGAATAAATATTTCTTTCGTTATGCTCCAGAACGTTTATGCCTCGATACCCAATCCAATTGGTTTTTAGAACAAGATTTTTACAGATTATCTACTCAATGACAGGGTCGAAAATTCTACGGCTGCAGAGACAATAAAAACTTGAAACCGATCTCATCATAATTTAGTGAATTTAAAATACACGAGAGCAGCTCCGGTCACTACATTATCCAACTAGTTTTGAAAAAAAGTTGCAATGCGCGATTGTAAGCAATTTTTTTTTAACCGAGTGTTGAACTCACTTGATATTCTGATTTATGCGATCTCCCGCGACTCGGCACTGACACAAACCCTCAGTCCGAAGTTTCGTTTGGAAATAATCGCAAATAGTACGATCCAGAATCGCAAAATCATTGGAATGTTGTCTTATCTATGAATGTCTAAAAATACAAATCGCCTGATGGTACGATCGAACCAGGTCTCGTGTATTTTTGGCCTGAATCAATATCGATCCTATTGAAATGCACATCGGTTTTGAGATCTTGGATCGAATCTTTTCGATTCAGTGAGTGTACAACGAAGTAGAAAAAGAAAAACAATATCTGGGCGACAACCTCGATGTAACGGTGTCGGGCATCCAAGTTGCGATTTTTTTATCGATAAGGATAAGAATTTGGAGAACACACGAAGATGGTGGCAAAGTCGAGATTTTATTGTAACAAGAAATATAATTTCGACACGTATTTATTTGGATTTAGTTGAAAAAACAAATCGTTGTGCAATGATAAAGGATTTTTATGACCTTTTGACTTAAAGAATGGCGAAAAGAGAGGATAAAGTTGAAAAATTGCTCTGAGCTAGCCGCCATAGCCAAAAGTGCTCGTTACTGTAAGAAGTTACGTGTAGAATGAGCAGGATAACGGTTTTTTTTTGTTTCGTTTACGAGACACCACACAACGGCGACATAATCGCACAACGACTCCGGAAGTCTGTGGTGGCCATCTTGTCCTCTCTTTTTTTTATACATACATATATATAAAAGGTTTCTGAGACACGACTATCGCTCACACTCTATACAACATAAACTCTGGCACCACTCTCGTCATTCTTTGTCTTGCCGCTCTGATGAATTCTCGTCTACACCTCTTTATTCCTTTTTTCTCTTTTTTTACCTCGTCAACTCCTACTTTGACCACAACAGGATGGACGATTCTGTGCGCACCTCGACTAACCACAAACACCAAATACTTTAACCTCTCCGTTTTACCTTTTCACTCTTTCTATCACTTTTCTATACACTCTTTGTGTTTAAAATGGAAATCAAGCCTCATTTTTCCGCTGGGAATCCCCTGAGTGATGAGAAGTTTCAGAATTTTTTCGGTACTCACGAATGAAACATTCTCCGACGCTTTTCCCAATTATATTTGAAGGGCAAACCTGCGAAGGTTTCCCGCCCAAAATGAAATAGTTACAAAAATTATTCCATTTCTCGTGATCATTAATTAGTTCGTTTCCGTGAGTAGATCAACAGAACAACGGACGTGTCTTTGTTCATTCATGGTTCAAGTTAGTTCGAGAGTTCTTTCAAATGGACGATAACGAACTGAGGATTCATATTTTCATAATAGTTAACGCACAACTCTTCCTCTCTGGGTCTTTTTCCCTCGCTGCGAGAAACGAATTTAATGAGAAGACTCATGGTGATTAAGGATCGAGTAATGTCGAGTGTGGTGCCGGCCGGTCGACACGATTATATAGTTGGAGGGTGTGTTTTAAGGGCAGAATGTAGCAGAGAAGAAAGCGCAGACGATGAAGAAGAAGGAAAAGTTGTGGAAGGAAGATGCAGCAGTGCTTTAGCGAAAAAAGGAAAATGTTCCGAGAGCGGGGGAGGGGGAAGTCTTGTGTAGTATGAGAACGAGTATGATATGAGGTGCGGGGGAAGTTTCGCGGTGGCACAGAGGGTGGCGGTGGAAATGAAGGCGCACACTGGGCCTGGAAAAATGCTTCGTCTCTTCGAATACATTTCCATACATCAAGCGGCTGCTACTGCCGTCTCGTCTCCATGGCGCAAAATTTGAACGAGCGAAAGAGAGCGTGAGCAGAGATAGTTCCCGCGGTCTCTCTTGTTCGCGATGCCCATCATGAGAGGAGAGAACATCTCTCTCTCGCCCTTAATATTCTTTCTCACTCTTTCTCTCTGCGACGATGTCTCGGTGTGTTCAACCTCCCTCTACGGATGTTTCCATGTGTGCACCGCGACTGGAGCTTTCCGTCCAAAACCTTTCTAGTCCAGCGATATATATTTTCACGAAAACACACAAATAGAGTTATACGTTTGCGGGAGCTGGTGTAGGTTTCATAAACATATACACGAGCAAACTCACAACTACATCGGATAAGACTGCTGCCGGAATAAATCCAACTAATTAAACAAGGAAAAACCGCGGATTAATTATCCGTCTTCCGGTTGCTCTTCCTCTTCGCATATCCCAGCGCTCTTCCACTCCCTTTCCGACAGACTACGGAGGTCTGGTATTTTCCGTTCGTGAGAAAAAGTTTTCTATTTTCATGCGACCACGAAAGATTCCGTTTCCTTCACAATATTTTGACGGTCTTTGAGCTAAACACAAAAGTTTTCATTGCGACAAACGTTCAAGTCGAAATATGTTTTCGTAACAAGGACAAACGTTATTCGCTCCTTTCACGGATCGTTTAATCCTTCCAGCAAATATATATCAGCATCCTTGCGCGATAGAACAAAGATCGCTCCGAA
This sequence comes from Diadegma fenestrale, assembly GCA_037043255.1. Lineage (NCBI taxonomy): Eukaryota > Metazoa > Arthropoda > Insecta > Hymenoptera > Ichneumonidae > Diadegma > Diadegma fenestrale. The sequence goes on along the minus strand of CM073310.1, from coordinate 14,324,729 downwards.
CTTTTGTAGAAGATTCTTCTGCAAGATCCAACTCCCTGGTAAGAATGCGGGATGATGGAATCCGCGTCATTAGACGCGCATCTTGCGTTCCTTCGTACGCGATCACTTCGTACCGTGATTTCTTGAAAAGTATGTAATTCACGGCGCCGACGATTCCGGAATGAAACCAATAAATGAAATTATTTCGAACAAATCTGATTAAAATTTTTTATTTATTTGCTTCTCGATTGTACTTTCTCTGCGCCCAACTGCGTCCAACATGGCGAAACGTCAGTTTGTCAATTTTACAAGAACTTTGCACACGCACACACAGCGTATCGAAAAGGGCGGGACGTGGATCGACTCAGCTATTAATTCGTGTAGGTAACACCTTTTGCTTTGCTATAGTGTCATAGAACGTTGAGTGCAAGAGAGAGAAAGTACAGACTTTGGGTGATTTCTACAAAGTGAGCCTACGTGTATATACAAGCAGAGGGTGAAATGGTGGGTTTTGAAGCGATCGAGAGAGCTCCGGAGTGTTTGCGAGCCGCTCGAAAGCTCTCTCGGCTCGACGGAGTGCCGAAGAGTATATACGGAGCCGGGAGGATGGATGGAAGGCTGAAATGCAGATTCCTCCGGGACGCGACGATTCTCGCGAGGTCCCCAACCTCCCCTGTAAAACCGTCCGTTGCTCTTGGTGCCTGCTCTTCCATCGTAGCTTCTGAGGCTACTATTGCTCGGTTTACTCGTTCGTATGGGCGCCCTGAGCCGTCGAGCCGCCTTATAACTCTCGCGCTTCGCTGCTTGCGCTTGCTCCCACGCTCTCGTGCCTCTGCAAACTCAGACGTACCGTAACCTTTTCTCTGTTCGATATACACTATACCTATATATAATGTATATTTCAATGTGTGTGTTTATCATCAATTCTTACGTCCAAATTTGCCCGTTTGCCTAATGTTACACACTCCTGGAATTTGACCCGATTTACACACTATAGTCTTCCATCTTGTATTCTCGTCTCTTGCTTTTCTTTCCGTTCTCCACTCCCCCGATACTTTCCTGTGCTGATGTTAAAGCAGTCGGCTTATACGTTCTAGCATTTCGTTCTAGCAGCTTTTACGGATTTACCGAATGCTTGGATTTCCACGGCGTAACTTACTTTCACTCGAGTCCACAGGTATTTCTTGATCTGTCGTCTTTGCTCGATGGATTGAATGGATGAGACGACGCGCAGTCTGTCGGAGAAGAGGGAGCGAAAAGTCGCGAGAAATTTTGAGAAATATTCGCGCGGTGCCAAGTGCATAACGTTGCTCTCATGTTCCGAGCACATGCAGACTAGGGAGCTTTTTAAATTTCGAGAAATACATCGTACGAGCTTTCGCGAAGGTTTTTCCAACGGAGAACCTTTCGCCTTCCGTTTTCTTCTTCAATGGCTCCTGATGATTTTTCGTTCTGCTTTCCGAGACACGTGTAAATCATACATATGTAAGTGTAGCTTTGCATGCGGGAACAGCGTGAAGAAAAATATGTGTCGTCGAAGAAAATAAGAATGCGACGTATATAGATGCAAAGCTGGGCTCGTGAGTGGGAGGGAGAGAGAGCGAACGAGCGTCTGCCGGCGAAAGCTCACAGCAAGCCTGTCTAATAATTCATTTTATGGAAATTCTTCTGTCCTACTCGTTCCACTCCTCTCCACGTGCTCTCTCCACTGAGAGGTCAACATATTTTCCCCAAAATTTAGCATGTCCGATTCCGTGCCGATAAATCAAACTGACCACCGTGCGACACACTGCCAGAACGCACCGCGCCTGAATATATCTCCATCGCTGGTGGGATAATATACTTTCCTCAATATAGGTTTATATGCATAAATATATAAATTTTGGGAGATTGTGGGGTGATGGAATTTGGAACAGACGCCGGGATTTTCTGTCGGACCTTCGTCTTTTCTCGTGTGTACCTTTTTTTTCTTTTTTCCACGTCTTTTTGACCGCTATGAACTCAATTTGAATTTCGAATCGAATAAAATCTATCGCAGCGTATAATGCAGGCAAAAATAATTCCCATACGAAATATATTCGAGATAATATTAAACAGATTCGGTGTTTTCTTCCGGAGGATTTCACTTGGTGTTTACACGTGTATAAGCAAAACAAAATCACAGCAGGGAAGTGCTTTCCATGTTTGTAATTTTTTCTACCCTCGAAGACGCTGTCATTTGCTTGTAAAACGTGTTTGACGTCCGTTCGTCGTTTTACCGATAGGTCGATGTGAGAAATAAACTTTACTACAACACCCGCGTCTGCTGTGGGTGGCGTCACCGAAACCTCAACCGCAACAGCGCACACAAGAAAAAAAAAACAAGCTATGCTTTTCTCCTCCGGAGTGAATAAAAATCACGGAATATGTTGCATATAAAGTGAGTGAAAAACAGACGGAGATGATGAATTGCTCGATGGTACGTAAGAGGGTGAGAAGATAACGCCCAGCGCCATCAATCACGGTCCATGGCCGGCAATGACGCGGCCTCTCTTCTTTCTCCTCCCTCTCTCTCGTTCTCCTACGCTCAATCTCATTGTGCGCCCTTTAACGTGCTTAATATTCGAGAACATAGTGCAACCTCGCACCATCTACTTTTAGTCTTTGCCACATTTTATGCGGCAGCAACACCGCCGGGTTTGCTTCGTGTGATTTCGAGAGACTTTTGCCCAAGAGTTCGATCGACCATTATCAATCCTTTTTCTTAAAAACAAACATTTTGCGCTGTCATATGTTTTCTGACCTTGAAATTACACAAAACGACTTTCCGAAATATTGATTTTGTCTCGGACTTTGCCGTCGAGAAGCTGCGGAATCATTTCCCATTTAATGTTGCAAGAGAATTAATTGTATTTTGCTTTTAATGCAATTTTTGCATAATATTTTTTCATTTTTTTAATCGAATATTATTCAATGATTTTATGACTCTGAAGTTTGCAACGTTGAGACTCAACGAAAAACATTTTTTCTATTGATTATTTATTGAATTTTGAAAATCGTGGCAATTTTTCGAGTCGATTGAGTTATTTGGTCGCGAGAGAGAATCGTTTTATTGGCCGGAGCAAATATTCAATGATTATTATTGGCTCTGCTGAAGAAATAAGAGAATTTCATTGCATTCCAACGATGGAAACTTCAGGATCATATGATTTTTGGATATTCGTCATTTTTGGTCAGTTTGCGGTTTTCTAAGGATTATCAGAGCGATAAGAAGTGTGGTGTGGTCGAACGGAGGGTTGCGGCGTGACGGTTACAGTCACGGTTACGCTCACCCTCCTCAGCTGGAATGAGGAGTATAGAGGATGGTAGCAAGAGAGCAAAGGAAAGCATCTGACGCGGCGCTGGAACGCGCGGTGTTGTTAGTCCCGCGGTGCTCGCCGGCAGTGGCCAGCTCTTAAGATGCTATCTCGGAGGTCACGGTGCTTATGCTCCTGGCCGCTAACATATTTTTAAGTACCGTGCACACAGGCTCTCGCGTCGAGTTTACCCAACACAAACCAACGTACGAGCCAACAATACACTCTTGCGTTTTGTACGACGATCGCGAGTCTTCATTCGCACGCACGTTGCATTTGGTTTTATAGGGCCGGTAGGATGACAGGCTGCCCGGAGAGAGATGGCACCTGCCGCGCAAGGTGTTCCCCAAACTTTTTCTCTCTCGTCGGACCATCTCCACAACCTTATCTTATTCATTTCGTCCCCTCGGGCTGTTAGTCTCTCCGCGCTTTGGTGGTCGCGGATTTGTGCCGATGGACTCATTCTTATTCATCTCTCATTGAATTTTTTGACTTTGTAAACAATAATCGTCCTTTATCGAGTATCATTTTGCTTCGAGAACACTTTATCGTATCTCGATCCTCGAATGTTCAACTGCAGTTCTCACAACCCATCGTTGATTGGCCCGTAGTACGATCTGCTCGAACGTTTAGAAAATACATCGCGAGTGTCTGAAATTTTCATCGTTTAATTACCCCACGCGGTTTATACATTTAGAAAAACGTAGAAAGCACTTACAATTTTCAGAGATTCAAATTTTTCGAAATGAACCTGCGAGAAAAAAAAAAGTATAACAAGCCCGATGAACATGTTTCATCCTTATCTTTTCTCGTGAGGAAGAAGTGTCAAGATCTTAACAGGATAAAAATGAAAGTCTTAAGCAGCAGGATTATTTTCCAGCCGGAAGTTGCAACACTCGAATAAGTCAATTTAGCTAACCTGCACTGTCACGCAGTCTGGTCTAAAACGAGCCTATCTCGAAGGGCTGCTTAATGAAGCTATTAAATATAATGATTATTATCCTGCTCACGCTAGGCGAGACATAGTTCATGGCACATCGAGTTTTCCAGCATATTACAGTATTTTATCAAAATATTCGATTATTTGAGTTGGAAATATGATCAAATGCAATTTATTTTTTGGGTCTCGCGTGTATGTGTGGTGTATAAAAATGTATGTTGAATTCTGTTGGATATAGAAAGCATGGCACGCGCCCGCGCGCGCAGGTGAATATTTTAAACGCAGGTGGAACGAAGGATCGAGGAGGATCTCACATGAGAGGACGTTCGAGAGAGTTGGCTCGGGGCGAATTTCCTCTCGCTCGCTCATGTTGTTTCGGAGGATCGAGCCTCGCGATCGCGAGTATCCCGCCAAGATGCAGCCCAACTATCTGGTATATACTTGCACCTGCAACTTGAATGTCAGTTACAAACAAACAAGATGTATCGTAGGCTCACGTTCGTTTGTTTCGGTATATGGGAAAAGTTTACGCTCGTTGTTAATGCTCTCGTGGGGTGTAACGACTGCAAACGTTGCCTCGTTATTTATCATTAGAGCTGCGAGCGAACCTTTCTCTCCCTCGGTATCCTTCGCATTAAACGTTTTATTCTTAAACAATTCGATAATGTACGGTAAGAAGGAATTGCGTATACGGGTCATTTGTATAATTTGTCATGTAAAAAGTATCGTTGACCCGGACGTGGCAGGTGATGACCCTTACTTCATTACACACCGCTGACATTGTAAGCGCAATTTATCAGCAGTATAATGCCCGTATCGATGCGCACAAAAGTCGGTCGTTGATTAAAATTTCCGCGACATTTGGCTGATCGGGAAGACTACAAAGTTGAAAACAAAACCAGGTGGAGTTCTACTTTATCCTTCGGGATGGACTAGACCCCGAAGGAAAGCTCTGTCGTATTCGGTTGGTCGGGAGGTTTGCTGAAACGTAGCGCATGCTCTGGATAATGCAGCGACTGGATATCCGCGAAAGCCTTGCGGGAAAAGCTCCGCGTAAGCTTCTCGACGGAGCTGCTCTGTGGTAGCGAGTATGGCGCCTTTCCTTGGCCATTTCCGGCAGCTGGGCCACCCCGGAACTACAGATCCGGCATCGCTCGCCAGATCCCTCCCTTATCGGTTGCTTTTTCCCTCTTTTACATTGTATCCTTTCTCTCTTTTGCCTCTTTTTTTCTTCAAAGAGGCGTTTCTACGTTATCCGTTCGATCGCTTTACGCTCTTTGTCACGTAGGGCCAGAAACGTTCGTTGCTTCGCTGTTACGCACGGTATACAAGTGACACGAATAGGGAGACTTACTGATGTTGATGCGGTCCCTGTCCCGATCCCAAACGGACGCACTACCGGGCGTGAGAGACCGTGTCCATCCACACGTCACACGGATATTCCATGTATACGTTTGTGAACTATATATTCGAGCATACACGAGAGTCTCTGGAACAGTCATACCAATTAATCGCGAACGGCGGATCACTATCGTCCTGGCAGATCTTTTCACAGTCACGGGTTACGGCTCTCGTTGAGCTTCGTGCCCCGCGAACCCCTATTATCCGGCACCAAGCAAAAAAAAAGAGAAAAACTCGACACATACCGCACCTAATAATTGCAACCGTCATTCGTAATGAAAAAAAAAGAAAGAAAAACAAACAAACGGCAGAATCCTAGACTCGATTCTCTTGCTTTTCACGCACTTTGGCGAAATGAGGAAAAACAATAGAACGCGAGAGTTACTCCGTAACACTTGCGGAATATTGCAATTCATTTCAGGAGCATTCGCGGAATGCAGATTGTATGTCGAGTGCGCAAGGAAAAGGTGGCGCTTATCGTCTGACATCTTTATTGGGAGTTGTACAACGCGAACTCGTTCCTCTGAAAATTGAAAAAACCGCTTCCGTTTTCCCCAGCGGATTAAAGTCGCCGTCATCTTACAAAACTCACTGGTTTTGATTGTGGCTTCACTTTACTTTTTTATCTTCTCCAATTACGTTATCATTTATTCGGATCAGTTTAAATACCATCGAGTTGTACGTTTCTTTGCCATTTTCCTTATTAAAATATTACGTGATAACGACCTCGAGAATCTTCTCATCTGATATGAATCTCGGATAAGCCCCGTGTGACTGCGCATCTTGGAACAATCTTCCTTGGATATCGAGCAAAGCCCACTGAAAGGTGTCCTGGCTCAATCGGGACTGTTGCATGAACGAGAATCTTACTGGAATATTAATTAAAACGATAAAATGTCCAAATAACGGGCATCGGAAGAATAAGGTGATATGAAATAATACTTTATTGACATTTATGGCATACAATGAAATATATAAACATTCGTAATTAAGAAAAGAGTTTGACGTTTTTCGCCATGTGGCGGGATTTTACAGGATAATCGCGAAACTTGCGGTCATATTGTTTTACACTTGACATGGAATGATAAGATTTTGGTATGACGTGGCAAAGTACTTTGAGGCAGCAGCGCGAGTTAAAAATGAAACTGTTATGAACGAAGTTGAAGCAAAGTCAGAGATCCGAGACGGAATCCAGCATCGCGTGTACATGAAAGCGGCAGCGGGGCACAAGCGGTGATTGATTTTTGTCGTGGCTTTGCTTGTGTCCCCTATCCCGCTATCCGCGTTTCTGCGGACCCCGCGATTGTGCGGTGAGCCTCGACGTCGGCGTCCCGACGCCGTCCACCGATTGGCGGTTACCGTCCCCGGGGGGCGGCGCTAATCACCAGACCGTGCACGTCGGAGCTTCGTCAGTCTACTGCACTCGCTTCAAAAGCACTCTAGCGTGTATCAGGACGCATACACACCCACTCACCTCTTTCCTTTTGCTTTTTCTCTTTCTCTCATTCGTTTCTATTCCCTTCTACGCGCACATCTATATCAAACTCTATGCTGCTCTCCTATGAATGTGTTCTTTCTCTCAGATTTACTGTTTTTACGCTCTGCCATCTCTCCGTATTTCCACTTCTCCATCTCCTTCCGTTCTGCTGATCGCTGTCGTCACCATTGCCAACGGCCCTATCTCATCGAGTACCCACGTTCAGCTGCAGGCAACAGGATGCTAACGAGCTTCAAGTTGGGCCCGCAGTCTGCTCAAATGAGTAATGAGACTGAAAAAAAAAGGAAAACAATCAAAATAATGCGAACGCTTTGGTGTGGACGTGACAAACGACAATAAAGGTTTTTCGGAGTTTCGATTCTCATTGATTTTCATTTTCCTTCAATTGTATAAAGATGATGTTTGTAGAATGCTCGACACTGCTCGACAGTTCAGTCAACTTGAAATCTTAATGGGAGATAAAAAAATGAAGGAAACAAGATCGTTCCGTTGATAGAGACGAAATTGCTTGGATTCCGAGAAAATTAATCGCTCAGAAATCGTAAATCTTGAACACGTAAGAAAGCAGCAAGTAAGTTTGACGAAGGAATGTGTTATTTGTATGGAAATCACGATTCATTTTGTCGCTTTATCAGCCAAGAATGGGAGGATGAGGTGGCAGTGGGAGGGGAAATAGTGGCAATAATAAATATAGTAGAGAACGTAGTAGTATTCGGTGGCAATGTAGTTGATAAAGGCCGATAAATCGCGGGTAAAATGGAGTGATAATATCGCGGCAAAGCGGGCAACAGGAACAACAACGACGTCTCGAGTGGATGGCGGATGGTTGATGTGGTGGGGTCGAGACGAGGCTGTGTTAGCTCGGTAGGAAAAAGGGACATTGGAGAGAGGGGAGACGCTTGCTAAACGTGGCTTCTACGAGGCTCTTTCGGCGAGGCTCGAGAACGAGAACGACGACAACGACGACGACGACGACGACGAAAAAGACGAGGATGACGAGGCCACGAGAGAGAAACGCTGCGGCAAGAGGCGCCGTAGACTCTGGGTGGGAGGAACCAATGGACATGCGCGGGTGTGCCGCGACACCACGGCCGCGACCTTCTGGCCACCTCCAGAAACAAAATGGCTACGCCAACGCGCAAGCTCGGCGACAGATGGCGATAGTGCCGTCAACCGCGAGCTCCTCCACTACATATATATATATCTTTACCACCGGAACCCTGAAATTCCAATATTTCTCTCTTCTTCCCACTTCCTCGACAACTAAATAAAAATTATTATTATCACGTCGATATTCATTCACGTGCATGCGTTTCTCTACTTATTTCCATTACTCCGTTTTATGCTCGTATCTCAGGCTATCTTTATACTTTTCATTTTATGAGACAAGGTGCAAAGCTCGTTTGGGAAGCACTATATGTTACGATAATAATAAGTGGTCTCACAAAAACTCAACTTTATGATCTCCCTTTACGATTTGTTTACTCTACACCGTGAATCTGCTTTTTCCGTTGTACGAATTTTTATTCGTTCACTACTCTCTGTCCATGTGCCTTAAACATCGTTTATTTGCGCGGACTTGGACAATTATTCATTTACTTCGCGCGGACGCATCGACGATGACTGTCGATTTCTTTTTATGCTCCAAAAGTTTAAGATTTTCAGATGACAGAATTTTTGCAAGTATTGAGTTTAACGAGTTATTCAGTGAGTGTTTCTGAAGCTTTTTGAATGGTTGGTTCGGGGCACCGTGATATGATTGATAATGGTTCGTGTTGGACAATCGGTTTTTCACAGACATGGGGAAACAAGCGAAAAACAGAACATGTTTGCTAACAAGTTATTTGTGTTGAAATTCGCGGTTGAGCCGTTCATGGGACATTGATTGGCGAAAGTTTTAGAGAGGCTGTCCGCCGGCTGGCGCGCATCGTCCACAATCGCTCTCTCCCTCTATTTCTCTCTTCTTTCTTTGGTGGCTATATGGGTTGAATGTTTTTAGGACGGTAGATAGGGGGACTCGTAGCACCTCATGCATATTCAACGGCACTCTCAACTCCTCCGTCACGGAGGGAAAGAACACCCCCTATATCCAAGTCCTGGCCACCCACACCCGCCGCAGTTCAACCCCCTTTCAACCCCTATCTCGCGACGGAGAGACTCCAAGGGAGAGTTAGAAAGAGTGAGAGACCGGTTGGTTGGATCGCTTGATATACCAAAAGGGAGCCTGCGCGATATATATAGAGCGGTGCTCACGATTTTCTTCTTTCGTGCCACACTTTTCCGCGATTTCTATCGCGTACAATATAACATATAGAAATAGGAAGGAAAAGAGAAACCTTTTGATGTTCAACTGAGTTTCATACTCCGGTATGACGATTCGGCAAGCCAACGAAAAAATATGAGATATTATCTTCGATCCAGAAAAGGTAATCCACAAGAAGCAAGTGAAATGAGTAAAATGACTTGGCAAGAAAGACAAGTAAAGTTGGGTAGGTAGATGTATTGCGGAGGTGGGCTAGAGCGTGCGATTCGGTCGTTTGTTATCGGAAGGAAGCGCGCCGCGGCGTAGCTTGGCGTACGAGACACAGAGAGAAAGAGAGGGGGAGAGAGAGAGAGAGAGCTAGGTGACCTCGCGTCCATCGGGACAGGTATATACTCCTCTGAACAACCCAAAGGCAGGGGTTTGCGTGGCTTCGACATGGCCTGCCTTGACCTCACGTGCCGCTTGATTCTCAGACGCCGATAAGCTAGCCTTGTGTATCACACATAGAAAGACCATGCTAACCTAACTTCTGTATACATACAATATAGTTTATAACGTTGTGCTATACTTTACCAACAATATATACTCAAATCGCTTGGTACATGCTATACTTTAGTACCACTTAACTCGAACCCCGGCATTTTTTTGCTCTTTTCTTTCACATGTATCTTGACTTTGGCTCGGCGAGGGTAAACTACCCTAAGAAACGGGTGCGACCTCGTTATCTCGATATCGATCGATCGATTCTCGGGTGGAAGTTGCAGCGAAGAAAAAATCGATTAGAGTGATCAATATTTTCGAGTCGCGTGCCGTGTATATTTGATAAGTGCAGAAATGAGCGAGGAAATTGATCTCAGATTTAGATAGATCGTACAGAAATTTAAAAGAGAGACAAGAAAGTAGTTTGTTTTCACGATTTCTGTAATACACATCAAGCGTTTTCCTTTTTTTTCTCGCGGACGGAACGAGAAGTTTGGAGAGATATAAGGAAGTGTTCTGTTACGACAGCGATAAATTCCGGAGCAGAGGATTTTGCAGTTGAGAGCTACGGAGGAGGGAGTGCGATGGCTTAAACTAAGTTGAGTCTCTGTGGCTGTCTCTGCTTCGCCTCTTTCCACTTTCTCATCCTCCTCTCGTTCTCCTCCGTAGGGATTGATATTCCTCATCTTCCCCTTTGATATCCATCCCCTGTGAGCAAGCCAAGGACGCGATTCCCCTCTCCCTTCCATCCTCGCTTCCGCTTCTCAAACCACCTCCGCTTTATCTCTCGCTCGTCTCCGTCTCGTTCACCTCCTTCATTTCACTGTGGTCGTTCAAAGCGTCCGTCCTCCCACCCTCGCGCTTGCTCAGCTCGTCACGATTTCAAACTCTACCAACGACAATCTCCCCCTATTTTCTGCCGAGAAGACAGATCGAACCAGCCTGTTTACACAAGGACCCGATGATTCGCCAAATTAATTAGTTTTGTTTTCACCATCTCACGACCCATCATCACCTCGCAATTAACATTTCGCCCGAAAATCTTGAGTAAAGGCTTTCTCAAAATCACCCCATTCTTAGTTATTTCTTTGGTTAATTGATAACATTTTTTTTTTCACCGATATGCTCTTCAGGCATATCGGTGATTTTGATTTATCCAAAGTTTTCATTTGTCAAAGAAACTTTGAACCAAACTGCAATTCACAAACCTCACGTGAATGGTTATGTATTTGAATATTCATTTTAGCAGCCCCAATTGAAAAATTATTATCGTAAAGTATTGAAAAAGAAGCCGATGGAAAAGAAAAATGTGCATTTTTTTGTTGTTTAGTCATTATTCGTTTGTTTCTGTCTCGGTATATAAGAAATTGAGAGTGACAATCAATATCGAGGTGGAGACAGAAGAGAACTGCGACGAGAGTCGAAGGGTGCCAAGTAAAAGTACGTGAACGTGTAAGGGAAAGGGAGAGGTTGGCCGGTGTGGTTGCGGCAGTGGTGACGGTGGCAGGTCAGACGGAAGGGACGCGACTATAGAGGGTGCACGCGGAAAAGTAGAACGGTGGGGAAGAGAGAAGAGGGTGAGAATACCAAAGGGGGTGGCGCCTCATATTTTGCTCATTAGCGTCAGCATCGTCGTCAGCGTCGGGAGGCCTCCACTTCGCGGAGCGAGCATAGTTAAGGGGGTGGAGAGGGACCATCCATCATCTTGTCCTCCGTTTCACCCATTGAGGGGTGGAGGGAGGCGGTCCACCTCAAATACCCCTCTGGCGCGGCCTGGTTAGCGTTTGCACAGGGTTACCCTACCACGTCCTTTCCGACCATCGCTTCGCTGCGCATATACACACTCATACACTCAAGACGTTGTGTCGTTCGTTTTCTCTTCGCGAGAAACCAACCAGTCTACATACATATATATTTCTATCTCTATATATAAAATATACAACGTTCTCGTAAAAGACAAATCACATTAATCACCTCCTCAAGCAAAGTTTAAACAGTTAACGCCGCACGTCCTCGAAATATTTTCCAACCCGTCTTTGCCAAAGTGGGAAACAAAAAGATTGATGAAACGCACGAAAAAATAATTGCGTCTTCAAAACACTCGCATTACGTGGGTTTTGAACACACTTTTTTGACTCCCTTGTTTAGGATCAGAGATACACGGACCCCAATTGCAATGCGCACAACTATATTTCGATCCAAAAAAATCTCAAACTTCATAATTAACGATCTGGAGATAACGACACTCGCTTAATCGTTATTTTCACGACTTGACAATTGTCCGAATCAAAACATTCGTTTTATCCACGCTCACCTAGTTTCCGGTGGAATCTCGTTTTCAGCGACGGATCGTAAAGCGATTTATGCGTACTAACGGCTGTAACGCCCGTCAGTAAACGTTAAACACACGCACCAACGGAGTAGATCCAGCCGAACGTGGCTGCGAGCTTGTACAACTCGCTATGGTGCACGCGGTTAGTTTCCCCGGCGCGCAAAACACTTTGCTACGTATTTACTATACACGTATATCAAAATGCTTCGTATTTATTTTAGCGCGCTTTTTTCCCGCTCGTTCACTCGCGCCATCTACTTAAATCCCCAATGAAAACATCGTAAAGTACTCCAAAGTGTTGCAGGTACTCGTTTTTTTTTTTTTTTCGGTACATTTTTTAAATTATTTTTCTATTCAACGCCATGACCCGAAACATGGCACGTACATAACGAGCCATTAAAAATTGCAAACTGGCACTTTCCACTTCCGTCAATCTTTACGTCATGCCGCTTAACACAAATTCCTGACTTTGCATTCTTGATCGACAAAGTAACGCCAGATAGAATGCAATTTTGAATATTGTGCTTCAAAATGAATCGATCGAGCAATAGCACGAATGGAATTGTTGATGATTTGTGAAAAACCGAATAATAGGGAATAATTTTAATACATTTATTTTCTCACTTATACGATTGGTTAATAAAAATACAAACAAGTGCAGTGGAACGAACCAGGAGGGAGGGAACGTAGAGGAATGAGGCAAGATCTCCGTTTCGTGATGAGCGAAAGCTCTAATACGCGCATATGCTAATGTGATCTGTACGTAACGAGAATAACGTCTGAGTTTCGTGGCCTCTCTGGCGCGGCAAGTGTGAGAATCGTGGTATATGAAGGTAGATGCGTTAAAACGCTAGATTCGAGATTGGAGAGGCGCGGAATGATGCAAACATTGGAGAAAAGAGGGTGGTTTGAGAGGCGAGATATCTAAGAGTACGTAGGTTTTATTTGTACACACATATACATATACAAATGTGTATGCACATAGATAAAAATGGATGAAATAGAAGGGTGACGTGTAGAGGGTATTTGGGAAGCTGAGAGGGAGCATGCGAGAGGGAGGAATTGTGTGGGAATGAGATGGAACGAGGGTATAGGAAAAAAGGATCGTAAGGAAGAGAAAGCGAGTAAAAGTGAGGACGAGCCGTGCCCAAGAGATTTTGAGAGAAAGACAGAGAAAGCGCAAATGCAAAAGAAAGAGGGATAACTAACGATGAGGACGACGAAGAGGGAGACGCGCGGTTGGTACGTGTTCCGAAGGGCGAGGATAAGGGTGGATGGGTTGCGCTTGCGAAGAGAGGCGATCCGATGGAACGGGAAAATCGGCGTGCGGGGGCGTATAGCGAGCATGGTAGTCATAGAAACGCGCAAGCGCTCACGCGCCTCGACCCTGTCCGACTCGACGACGGCCCTTCGACGTGCCGAGCCTCCTCGACGCTTATTCGAACCACCCTCTTACTCTCCTTTTATCTTTCGTTGTCCATCTCTCTCTCTATCTTCCTCGCTCTTTCTCTCTGTGTCTTCCTCACTTTCCCGCTCTATGGCTGACTCGCCCCGTTAACACGCACTAAACACCCCATGGCTCGTACGCGAGCTTTACGGCGGTACACGCGTGTTTACTTCACCAAGTGCTACATAGTGTGGCACGTTACGAAATGCTTTCGAGGCTCGTGCCTCCGTCATATCTATCCTATCCTCGCATATATACAAATACATACACATATCGTGACGATACGCTTTGCGCTAAAGGGCAAAAATACTACCTGCAGATCTACACAACAAACCGATTACCAAGCAGGTGCGAGATGCTCTGCAAACAATTTTTTCATATTTCACACCGAAAAGTTCGCGATACTTTGTTGGATACTTATACCGAAAATTCAATTTTGTCAAAAAACGTCGATATTTTGTTGAATACGGCGAACTAAATATTTTGGGATGATTTCAAAATTTCCGTTATTTCGACAATATTTTTCATTGTAACGGAACTGTCAGCAAAATTTACGATTGGAATGACAAAAATTTACTTTCCCAAAAGATTTTCCAGAATGTTTTTTGCTGGGATGACAAAATTTTCGTGACTTTTCGGAAAAACGTTTAGTTGAACGTAACCAACAAAATTATCTTTTCAGTGTACGTTTAACTAAATTTTTTTACGAAATATACTAAAAATTCTTTTCGAAAAGTAAATTTTTGTCATTCAAATCGTAAATATTGCTGAAAGTTCCGTTAGAAATGAAAAATTTCGTTAAAATATAAAAAAATTTGAAGTTATCCAAAAATATTTAGTTCACCGTGTTCAACAAAATATTGACGTTTTCCGACAAAATTTAATTTTCAGTGCATAATGATAATCCATTCCTTATCAAAATTGCTACAAAGTGAATAAAATTGCTTTTCTTTCAAAAACCATTTCATTAATTTTATTTTTACCTGTATAAAACTTGTCTGGCGAATTGTTTTGAGTGTTAATTTCTTAATAGGCTTAGTTTTGACAATCTGGTATTATCTCAATTGAAATTTCGTTGATGCGACTTCTCGTAAGATTCGTCATAATCTTATTGATTGCTGCAGACAAATGTCATGGGCAAATTTAATCTTCCGCTCCATAAACTTCGAGGAATCTTCGATACCTTTAAATGGTTTTATCAACAAGAATGTGGGAGTTGAATTTTTTTTGGTCCAAGGTTTATCGTACTTTATTGGAAAGTGAGCAGGCTGAGAGTATTTTTCGTGAGAAAAGTTTTGATCGTCTTGAGGAAGAAAAACTTCATGTTCTTGTGGAAGAAAAAGTAAAAAGTGGTTTAACGAAAAGCTTCCGGTGTGTGGTTAGAACGTATTGGTTTTTTGAAAAGTTTGTATAAAGTAAAAAAAAGACACGAGCATCGAAGAAGCTGTAGATGGTAGAGGTCAGATGAACATGCGTGATGAAGCTGTTGCGTGGAGCGTCTGCTGGACCCTTGTCACTCCTACGCAAGAGCGTATACATATAAGGAAGAAGGAAATATAGTACTTTGGAGGGCAGAGGGAAAGCAAAATGGAACGAGAGGGTGTCTCTTCTGGTTCTGACGCCTCGAGTGGCGTGGAAAAGCGTGAAATTCCTCGGTGGCTTGGTGCGAGAACGCATCGTGTAATGATTTGTCTGCGAAGAATCGGATCGTGTCTCATTCTGCGCATAATCAACACTCACGGACTGGCTCGGAGTTACAATGCAGTTGTAGCCTCGGCTAGAACAGTGCAGAAATAATAGTCGATCCACAGCAGCAGTCGATGTTGCTGTTTTTCTTTGTATGTGTTAAAACGTGCATGTGTATTATGAGAAAGCATTTGATGGCGCGTGTGCGAAGAGTGTGCAGAAGGAAACAAGGTGGCACGAGGCGCCGTGGCACATAAGCGGGATAGACCCATAAAAATGCTAATCCTTATCGACCGACGCGGACGGGAGTCGAGCTCGGTTGGTCGGCTGCTTGCTTGCTTGCATGCCATTAGCCTACAGACCTCGGGAACGTAACACTAGCAAGAGTTACGAGATACACCGATGGTCCGAGACGAAACTCTCTTCTACCTCAAATCCAAACTCGCATTCTGATCTACTCCGAACTTGTTCACGGAGTTATTAAATGACAACTGAGCCAATTTGATGCTTCTAAAAAGTCTATGAGCTTAGAGCGAATGGCGAGGCTTCCATTCTTCATATTCTTTAGCTTGGACGTCGCTGAACTTTGTTGTTGGAAAGTTGGCGGAAAAGTGACAATGGATTTGAGGGATTTGAATAGCGAGTAAAAAAATCTATTTACTTAGAAATAACTTGGGTGCTGCGTAGTACAAAGGCCAAAAAAGACACAATACACAAACACATACACTCATGCAACAATGTCCATGATCGGAATAGCATGCTTTCCGAGGAAAAACGACAGCAGCGAGACTAATCTCCGATACGCGCCGATCGGATCCATCAATCTAGATTATAATTAATTGATAGTGGAACCACCCCCTGTGGTGGGTGGCAGCAAGCAATGATAGTAGTGGAAGGGGAAAGGCGAAACGAGAAAGGAACGATGAACGTGGACGAGGGGTCGGGGGAGGAAGGTGGACGCGTATACATACACATTTGAGAGTATTGGAGTTTCTGCAGTCAGGGTCGATCTCGTGTTGGTGTATTGCAACCAAGTATTAGGGGTTGCAGGCAGGGGTGACTGTCGGTCTGTCTGTTGTCGACTCTTTATCGCGCCCCCGGTGAGTCGTCTTATGCATCTTTCATGAGGCAACCCATCCAAGGGGTCCACGGCATCCGATGCTCTCTCTCTCTCTCTCTCTCTCTTTCTCTCTCCCTCTCCCTCTCACTTCCTCCCGCTTCTTTCCTCTTGTATTCTACACTCTTACTTCCAATACCATTCCTACAGCGCTCTGAACTCTTACTGCGTCACAACATTCTATATCTGTACTTTTAGAATCGTCGCGCATTATCCTAAAGTCCATATAACTATATGTAGACGAAAAGTATAGCGACTAGCGTTTGTATATCGACACAAAATACTCTTGTTCACTCTCTGGCCCAGCTTTCCTTTATCTTTTCCTCTGTTTCTTTCTTTGTCTCTCTTATTCCTCTGCTCGTCTTTCTCGGACACTTTCTCGCGCGCTTTTTACGAGCACGCCAAGGATTTTCCGGAAAGTTTCGTTCGACCTCCAAGTCATAAAAGCGCAGCCGTATGTGAGTCCTACCGCAACCGCAGCGGGTAATCGAACCCGCGGCAACGACTTTACAACTAGGCTGTCAAACTCGAATCGTCTTTGCCACTCTTCTAACTGCTATATTTCCAGTGAGATCTGAACTTTGTAGAAAAATAACCTCGTGAAGTTGGAAAGCGAAACTAATTGAATCGTGGCGACTTTGCAAGGGAATTTTTATCGATAGTTTTCAACTTTATGAGAATCTACAGTGTGACACTGTGGCAAAGGGGATCGATAAAATTTTCAAACATTCGTCAAAATAATAACAAAATGTTTATGTCCCAAATCCCTGCGAAATCCGATCGAGAATCAAGCACACGCAGTGTCGTGATAAAATAATGTATTTGGCAACGTTCTCGGTCAACCGGCACATAGCGAACATTTATTTCAATCTTCTCGTTCCCACATCGCGGACGTTTAATTGGCCCTTTTTTGTGTCGCGCTCGCGGTCGTGCTTCGCGGCAGAATGGTGAGAAAAGTACGAATGAAAATGGAGAGTAAAACGGGTGGTTGTATCCGAATACAGTTGGTCGAGGATGAATTACTGCCTGGCGGATTTTACAGCGCGCGGTTCTCCACCTCCGTTCCCGGTTCATCCCTCTACTTGGGGTCCTACGCGGATTGCATGAGACTGGGAGCGAGAACCAACGGATGTACCGCATTACGCAAACGTATCACGCTATGTGGTCCAACGAAAACAAACAGAGGCAAGCCTGTACGTTCATGAGGATCTGTAGCTTCGGTAGCAACCCCTGCGCTATTCTATCGCAGCATAAGTAAATATAGGGCGTACGTTCGCTATTGGATCTCTCCATGTGGGTGTGTGTCATTTGTGCGAATGTGTATACTCGCAAAAACTATATACATATGTATATTTCTATAATATTGTATCACATAATGTGTCCTTAAGTATATACATTGCATATCTACTAGACTTTCTGCAGAACTACCAGCAGCAAACCGTAAAATTTTATCTCCTCTCGTTTTCGTTTTCTCGCTTTCTTGCTTGTTTTTTTTTCTCTCCATTTCTCAAGTCCCATTTAGTTCGTGTAAGTGTCCATAAAGAAAAGTCGTGAAGAAGAAAAAACGGAGAGACTGTACCGTAGGAATGCAACGCAACAACGGAAGGATTATAGCGTCGTAGTTGTACACCCGGTCGCATACTCTCGTGTATCCCTAGCGACACACGCGGAGCAAACCCGGGAATCGCGTAAATTCTCTCAATAGTGTGTTTATACATACATTTGTATTTATGTATATAATATATACATGTATGTGTGTGCGCACGTGTGAGGATAAATACACACACGTGCAGAGCAACACACACCCCGTAGCGTTGGCGTGCATTCAAATTAGCAAGGGTCCGTAGCCTACTCCGGGTTACCAATGTCGTTATTCGCAATATACTGCCGATGTACGCCAACCGAAGCAAACCCAAGACGTTAAGTGAGACTTACTTAGAGATACGTATACGTAACGTCGGGATAATGAGGCCGCGCTTTCGCGTACAGAGATTCGAGCTGTTGCTCGACTTTCCACCACCATTTTTTATCCTTTGAATATAACCCAAAACCTGACTTATAGGGAAAAAATGTTTTACGATTCGGTTGAGAAATAATTTGTTTGTCTGGCACGTCGTCAAGAACGTTGCGTCGATCAAACAAATATTTCAAGTTCGTTGGAAACTGGTTGCGAAGACAGAATTTTCAGGTTTTTCCATCGTTTTCATTATCGAATGCACACAGTTCGAGGGAGTATGGATTCATTAAACAAAACAATCGATGATAGATGGACAAATTAATTGAAATTATTCGTACATTGAGGTCCAAGTGTGAGGAACAGAGAAAGAGCCAGCAGGTTTAAACGCGGAGGGAAGATGGGCGAGGACGGACGAGAACGATCGATGCGAACCCCTCGTACCTCTTCAAACCCCTTTCAGCCCCCAAGCGAGTGTTGGAGCGAACGGTGGCGGTGGCGGCCGTCATGGCGGCGCAACATGCAAATCAGCATGGCGCCGAGACGCCCTCCCGCTAAACCTCTCCTGGTCTCTTTCCCTCTCGCTCTCTCTCTCTCTTTCTCTCCCTCTCAGCCATGCTAGAGTCTACGAGGGAGATTGAGAGGGAACGAAAACGAACACCCCCCCTATACCACCCCCGCGATATATACCCGCCACGCGGACAAAACCAAACCATCGACCGACAGACAGGCGTACCGACGCTTACAACCAGCAGGACACGAGCTAGGTATTTTGTACCCTCGGTCTATCCAACTTGCCTCACCCCCAGCCAGCCTCTCTTTCTCGCACTCCGCTCTTTCCTCTTTGTCGAATTCTCTCTTCTGCCCTCCAATCTATTCTCTCTCTTTCACGTTTTACAACCCCGTCTTGCATACTCTTGGAGTCTTCTCGTCCACGTCGAGAAATCCACATGTATATAGGCTACTTTTCCACCTTCTCGACCCTTTTATCGAGGATTCTCACAAAGTCCTGTCTCTTCGCATACCGTAATGGCGTTCAATGTTGTTCTACGGGTTTCACTGCAGAGAAGAATTCGATAAATATAGTAGAATCCGTGGCAACTGCGACGTCGGTCGCTTTTATGAATAATTTTCATTCAAAAGTAATTAATATCCAAGAAGAATTGATTAAAATGATTAAACGTAAAATGTTCAGTCTTGCTGGAATTCAATCGTCAAAACGTGTCAATTGTCCGGAAATTTATTTCGTCGTTAATATGCACTTGAGTATATTTTCGAGTATACTTTGACAATGATTGGTGCGCAGGATGATAGTGAATGCGCATGTGACAAAAATGCATTGCCTCGTTCGTTCAGTATACGACTCGATAGAAGCGCGCTCTCGTGGTAACCAGTGGATTTATATATGTGCGAGAGTGCGAGGTACTCTCGGCGTATATTTGGCTGTATAGCGATAGAGAGCGAGCATAAGAGAATCCAGCGTCGCGGACGCCCGGCGCATTTGAATACGCGCGAATAAATGCATAATAATTAGGTCAGTTTTCCTAGTCAGCTGATTCAACCTCTCTCTCTCTCTCTCACTCTGTTCTTCTTGGAAAGATATATACGTAGCCCCCTTTGGAATTTGTCTTGAATTTGCCGCACGGCTTGTTGCTTTCGGCTTGAATCGGACAATCGAACTTCGTCTCTGTTCGAGGGACGATGAAGCGAAGATTTCGAATAACCGCAACGACAGAATGCACTAAATAAAATGCTGCAGACTTTTTTTTTATTAGTTGAATTATCTTTTGCTTGCCTGGTTAGAAATTTCTAGAAAAGGCTCCACCTCATAAAGTCCCATTGTATTCGTTTTAGAGCAACTTGCAAATCTTGGTGCAAAGTAAACTTTAATTCACATTGTTTATTATACAGGAATTGGACACGCACGAATGTTCGAAAAGTATACACAGTATCACGACAATTATCCATAAAGATACCCTTAAAAAATGGTGAAAGTGTGAGCATGAAATATATGTTGGATTTAGCAATAAATATACATGTGGACGGTGGGTACGGGAATATAGAAATGTGCCGGGATAACCTCTTATTAGGGAACTGAAGCATAAATATTATTTTCCTCTCCCGCGACGTTTTGCTGCTCGTGTGGTCGTGTAAAAGTCAATTTTCATTGGAAAGACCGGACAGGTTATGACAATTATCAGTTCAACGTTGCCAAATAGGTGTGCTCGTGGAACAGAAACATGGTATGTACGTACAGATACGAATTTGCGGTGATATACGAGGGGAGTCGGGAATAAAGGGGAAAAAAGGGAGCGAACGGATCGCCAGATAACATAAGGTAATCGAGCAGTTGGATAGAATGTCGGATGAGAGGATTGACGAGCATGCAGGATGGATTTTTATTTCGGTTTAATTATCGGTAAGGCCGCAGTTACTCTCGCTGTACCCTCGTTCGTCCAGTCATGTCTCTTTCTTGCTCTCCTTTTTTCCCCCTTTCTCTTTCTCACATTCACGCTCTTTGCGGCGCTCTCTTCTCCGACAATATATATAACGTGCAAGTTTATTTTGATTTTTTCACTGGGCCGCTCCGCATATCATATCAGCCCTATACTACCGCTTCATCGGACAAGTCACAACTCTCGCGGGCGCGCACAGAAGGCAATCTGACAAAACGACTCCGCGCCGATTGCCATTACGATATTATATTTATGACGCAATTAACGGGAGCACGGGCGAGAGAGAATGTACAACGAAATAATAAACAGCTGGGAAATAGTTTTAGCGCCGCGAGCGAGGCACTCGAGGAAAGGAAAACGCACGAAAACAGGTTGTACGAGTGCAGCCAGGCCCCAAAGCAGAATACTCTTTCCAGTCTTTCTTCTTTTTTGCTTGCATCCTTTACATATATTGTTCAGGAAGAATCGATTTCTTCTGTCAATTTCCGAATCCGGTTTTGCTACTTGCGCACACTCTCATTCCGACAATAAATCAGTGAAACTATCATACATTATGGATAATCTGCATGTGGGTAGATGGCGCATATGCATTATGTGTTATTGCATCGATATTGAGAGATGCGTCCAGTGATGTTGAATAAATTGTGAAGAATACAGTCGTACCAATATATGGGAACCCGCGGGCAGGTTTCTCCGTGCGATTTAATTAAATCTTCATCAACCTTTTTCGCAACATTCGAGATGATAATGAATCCGTAAGGCAGCCGAAAAAAAATGACTCTAAAATATTGGAAAATTTTATCTCGTCCTCGAGGAGCTGCTGCTCGCTCAGAGTTGTAACGATGTTTCGAAGTCATAATGGAATTTTAAATTTTGTTTCGAAAATGACGCTTTTCCATGTGCTTTACAAATTTTGTAATTCGGAAATAATTCCGCTTGAAATTGAAGGTTTATTAAATATTCAAAGATTAACCCAGCGCGTCTCTTATTCCGCGGGCATAATATAACTGCAATTCTAGACACATTGAATTATGGGATAAACGAGTTAAAAGTTGGGAACGTGTGATGCGGTAAAAAATAGGTAGGTTGTCGATCGCGCCTGTGACCCGGTGAAACGAGCGGGAGGCGTCGTGGAAAGTGCATGAACTCTAGTGTCAAGGTCGCATCCGGACATCCCTCGTAGACGTCCCCCGTCACTACGTCATCGCCGGCACAGCCCACAGCCAGTCTACTACTACCAAGAGTACGACAACAGTGACTCTCGGGGAAAGCGCTCACGGTGCCTGGAATAGCGCATGCAGAAAGCGCGCGGTATCCGAGAGTTTGAGTTGAATTTGAGTCGTGACTCGCGAGGCAAAGCACGTAGCCTGGAGCCGCGCAGCCAGCATAGCAAATGCTACAACCCGACGGCCATCCCAGTCAGCCGGGTAACCTTCGCCGCGCGCTCTACTCTATAGTAGCACAAACCAGCCGAGAAGCAAGGATAGTACCACAGAGTAGAGCGCAACGCCGCGTGGATTTGGTTCGCAAGCATGGGAGGCGCGTATACGGCCTACACCCCCCCCCCCTCGCCCCCCACCGTTTTCCCCTTCTCGCTCTCTTATTCAACTGCGATTTTATGCAGACACTGACCTTCGTCCCGAACCCTCGAGCTTTCTCTTCTCACTTCTCTACTCAACTAACGGGAAAAGTTTCATATTCGCTTGCAAGGTCAGCGTACTACCAAAAATATCGGAACTTCTTCTTTCCCGCTTTCCTACACCTTATTATACAATTGCTCTGGCAATTCAGTTGAATCATTGCAGAAACCGCGTTAATGTGTCAACGAAAGTGATTAATTCAACAAATAAAAACAGAAGAGCTCAATTATGCCAACTGTCCAATTCTCAATTGGGATTCTCGGTAGCGAATCGAGACATCGATTTTCGAAACACGAATATGGCGTCGACGAGCTGCCACGAATCGTATTCGCCAAACATCGCGTTTTGTCTGTTAGTCAAAAAACATGAATTATTTTCCAATTTATCTTGCCAAAATTAAATTATGCAGTATGTCAGTATTTTTCATTTTTATTCTATCCTTCAGTGTTTACCACAAACTGGGCATTTAATGATATATAGAATTTGGAGTTGAAGAGTGATAAGACCGAGTGAATGCGAAAAGGGATTTGTATATTCAAAGAACTTTCTATTTTCACGGATATGGTTAAATTTCGAAGTGAGTTTAGGCGGAATAAGATCGAAGCAACGGTTTATTGTATACGAAAGTTAGCCCGGGTGCGAGAACGTAAAACATGGTCGCAGTCGTGTATTTAAGATTTGTTGAATACATATATAGAGATTAGTGTATAGCGCAATGCGCGGTAGCATTAGCACACAATCGGAACAGAGATAGCAGGCGCGGGGAGTCGGGGGGGACAAAACCGTGGAATACGCGGGTATATATTCGTATGTGAATGCGAATGCTCGCGATGGCGGCGTCGGCAGTGGTGACTGTGCAGAGGATGTTTTTGCCATGGGTCAGAGGTCGCTTCGCCGACTTGGTTCCCATTGTGTTGGCGGTAGTTTTCAAGTCCGCTGCTGTTTCTTGGTTAGACTTTGGGGCCGTGCGCGTGCGGCGTGGTACCTCTCATCCTCCTGCGTCCGCCATTGTTTGCCAAATGCTCGGGCGACTTCCACGTACGCGCCTGACTGGACTTTGAGTACGAGTTTGTCCAGTCGGTTAGCCTGCCTTGCTGCTTCTCTTATCATTGCACATTAATATCCGTTTATACTGGTTTGGGAGGAGCGAAAGTGACGAGTCATCGGAATTTATCGTAGCAAGTCCAAATAACGTCGAATTTCTGTTTTTATTGGTTTAATTTAACACACACGAATTGCAATTGATTGAACTTCCGGTTTATCGAGATATCTCGAGAATTACTGCAATCGCGACGTATCATTCGTATATATCTCGCAAGAGTAATGGGTTTCGTCAAGTCCTGTTAACCGAATGCGATGATGTCCGTGGTTGTCATTGAACGATGGGCAACATTGGGTCGAACGATCGATTGAACTGGAACTTGCAAAAACTGTCGAGACCGATTCACTCTTCCTTTTGTTTAGTTTATTTCCCGCTTAGAAAACACTCGTCTCTCGTCGTTTGGAAGTTCTCGCGATCAGTAAACAACAGCGCTTGGATCGTTATTCTTCTTAAAGTTGAATCGCCAAAGAGGATGCTGGCGGAGGAAAAAATGTAAATCTCGATTCAGAGACAGCTGTGAGCCAGCCAAGCGATCAGGTACGCACGAGAGCTTGGGGATACAGTTACAGGCAAAGAATATGTGAGCCCGAAAAGGTAGACGGATACGGAAAAAAACAGAAGTGAAGTGGTCGAGAGAAGAGAAGGCCCAAGAGCGAAAAGAGAGGGGATGTTCATACGTATAAAGTTTGCGACTTGATGTCGAGTGTCGACCACCCTCGAGTCCGTTTACTTTTTATCGGGCATTAATTGGCCCAGCTATAAAACGTAAACTAGAGGTCCGGGTGAGGCCCTCGGGGCAAGACTCTCGATGACCACACCGTAAGAATCGAACCAGTCCAAGAGGTCTGGCCTGGCCTGGCCCACGACGAAATATAATCACAGAGAGTAGTGCAGCAGTGCCTCGGCCCGCTCTTGCGGCCGCGAGACGGCAGAACTCGCGGCCTTCGACAAAAACTCGTCTCCGCTGACCACTGGCATCAATCGTCGATCACGTACAGACAGAGCGAAGGGAGATCGCCGTCGCTGATCCGATCCCATCAGGGGTGCTCGATTGCACGACTTTTCCCAAACTGATCTCAAAACGAACAACTAACAAATATCATCAGGTTATATCTCTAAAAATGGTTTATCATTTTCAAAAATGTATTTTCGAATGATTTTTGCAAATTTCCAATATTTTCATCAACATGATCGTCATCGTTTTTTTTTACTCCATTGCAGCTGCCGGAAAATTACTGGCTTATCAACGAAGTGTGTAAGCATGAAGATTTTCGTAAACGATATTAGTTTGAGCTCCGCGGGAACGATTAAAAGCGGGTAGTGAAACAAGTGCGCGAGGAGCGTGCCCGATATCGTAGGCGTTGGACTGGTTTTATTCGTGGTGGTTCAACGACAAGGGAGCAAAAGCGAGAGGCGGCTGTCTAAACAGACTTTAAAGATTTGAAAATGTAATGGCTTCGGGCTTTGGGCAGATTTGCATGTCACGAGCGCGCATCATATATCTGGATTTAGTGCACTTCGTCCTGCCCCCTTTCGCTCCCTTGAAGCTTCTCTGAAGTCTGTCATCGTTGTCGTAGTCAGCCAAGTATAGTAGCATGTATGGCAGAAGAGAATAGTAGGTTTCATGGTTACCACACCCTTTCTGATCCGCCACAATTTCTCAACTAACACGCGACGACTGTATACTCTTGGGGTGAAAGCTCCAAGGGGTGGAAACGCTTACAGGATCAGGGAAAGATCCTCGTGCCGCGTTCGTTCATTGCCACATTCCGCAACGTAGCATTAAACGGGAAGAAAAGCTCTGAATACGCGGAGACATTAACACCGAAAGGATTACCCAAAGAACTTGAAAGTGATTTACGGAACGTTGGGGCCTGCGCCAGTCGCACACATTTTGAAGAGCTAATGAATCGCTGCTTCTCAGGTGACCATTATTTTCTGAGAGTCTACCTTTTCAGGTTTATCATAATGGAGAGAAAAATTTCCCTCAGCAAGCCGCAAAGAGAAGATTCTGTGTGTTTTTGTTTGCACCATATTGACTGAAAGGTTGCAACGACGTGAAGCCACAGCGGATGAAAATTCATTTGAGCGCGCCAAGAGCTGTGTGTAACAAAGAATAGAGAGTGCGAAACGCGTGCATCACTTGCTTGGCACGTCGAGCACGCACGAAACTATCCACCCACGAAAGAGGATTGCAGCTATAGAGGGAACAAACTCGCGGCTCGTGCTCGCGCTTGTGCACGCGCCTACGCGCATA
This sequence comes from Diadegma fenestrale, assembly GCA_037043255.1. Taxonomy (NCBI): domain Eukaryota; kingdom Metazoa; phylum Arthropoda; class Insecta; order Hymenoptera; family Ichneumonidae; genus Diadegma; species Diadegma fenestrale. The sequence continues at coordinate 14,298,842 of CM073310.1, read as the reverse complement.
ATGGGGGTGTATAATACGCGAGCAAGCAAGACAATGGGCGCATTGTGCAGGTAGATAGGTATAGGGCGGGCTGGCGAACTGGCTATAGCGAACCGAGCGTCGTTTGGGCATATTGACAGACTAATGATCGCGCTGAACAAAGGCTGGACCGTCACGTGGTCACGTGGTCATGTGATGGACCGTTTCCGGCGATGGGACGCGCAGCGTCGGCGGCTGTTGCTGCTCCTCCGTCGAGGCTCTAGCTAGAAGCCGCGCGGATCCCATTCAAGCCTGTATAACGTCGCCGACTCGCATCGTTCGAAAGAGAGCAACAAAGAGAGTGCATAGAACGCTCAACAAGAAGAACGACACGCATCAATCAGAGAATGCCTGGACTGGTCGCTTCATCGAATGCGTGTACCAGGTGTACCGGAGAATCGCGGAGTCATCCAGCCGATTATACGTCCTTGGATGTCTCCCGAATCGCTTGATTCTCGACTGACGAACTCCAGCGCGGTCCAGCAAACAACGGATTCCGTCACATCCATCCCGAAATCAAGAGAAAAAAACGATCCCCGAGACTTGAAAGAATTCCAGGAAAAGATTGTATCGATCGAGCCAAATGCTGTTTTTTTTTCTTCATACAAAATGGACTCTTCAAAACTTAATAATCAATTTCTTTTCCAACAATTTTTTGAACTACTCTTAGTTTTTTATCCACCGTCTCTTTGTCTTTTGTGCTATGGAAGTAAACCGCGTCAAAATTAACAAAATTAATGAACAGGTGATAAAAACTCTGCGAGAACATTTGGCGATGGTTCACTAGCTTTCCAGATACAATCTTAATACATCCGTTCCGAGCATCAGGGCAGTCGAGGTGATTTTAACGAAGCCTCGGGGGATATTTAAGACCACCGAGGGTGTTTCGGTGTTGAAGGGTGTGATGCTGCCGGAGCTTTCACACCCCTTTTAGTCGACCGAAAGGATGAAGGGTGGTGAACGAATCGGCTCTCCCATTGGATAGGCCGATTCCCTCCAGAGTGTTGAACTTGCACGAACGGTCATTTCTACAGATCACTGTAGTAGTTCGTTCAGACGATAGGGTTGCGATCTTCACGTTCAAGCTCCTTACAACAGCTGCCTTTATTTTTTAATGAATTACTAATGAAGTGCTTTCTCTTATGGAGACCTCACCGATTGTACCAAAAGATACTCAATCAACAATTAAGTTCTACTTTTCATTCGCGTCGTCCTCTGCAGATCAATCGGTCATTATCAATGGAGGGTTTTTACTGCGAGGCTTGTGTTTGGTTCCAAATAGTTGTACCCGTAGTACAGAGATAAGCATTACGAATTTGAAACAAGAACTAATGCGGAGTCGACACGTATCACGCTGATGGGTTTTTCAACGTAATACGATGGCATACGAGATGAATGTTACGATCGGATGGTCGCGTAGTTCGCAGTTGTGAGGTGATAAAACACAGAGTTGTTGTGGTTGCTGGAAGTGGTTGTCGTCCTGGCGCTCTGCCTCATTCTCTCGTCTCTCACGATCCACGCTGTAACGTGTAGCGTAGCGTGCCATGCCGTGAAAGGAAAGTGAGAGATAGGAGCCGGAGGAAGAAGGTACATGCGAGACGACAACTCTGCGAGTCTGCACAGAGAACGACCGAGAGCAAAGAGCCAACGTGAGGAAGGTTGACTAAGGGGCTTGGAGAGGGTTACCGGGGGGGCAGGCGGGACAGGAGCCGCTAATGAGGCCGTGTGTAATTAGGGAGCTCTCGCGGCCTAATGAAGCGCTTACCCACCTCAGCCACCAACCCTTTCTGGCGCGCGCACTTATATTCTCGCTCAACGACTCGATAACCTTGCACGGTTTCCCGCGTACATTCTGCCACCGACGCGATATTGTCTTCATGGCTATACGAGTAGCACCACCAACACATTTATTACCCTCGTACATGAGAAAGTGCCCAGCTAACAAGTATAAACACATACCACAAGCATTCCCGACCTCAGTATATCCTAAAATAGAACATCGTGGGGGTCGAATCATCTTACATGTACCATGGCACGACCTCTTTTGCAATTTTCAACCACTCCACGATTTTTGGATCGATAACTACACTTTTGCGTAGGACGTATCGTTCGTTCCAACTTTCTAACATACTGTAAATGAGTCTGAAGTATGGATTGCTGAAGAATGCGCGATGCTAAGATTTTGTTCGAGACTCTCCTGGGAGTGATTAGAAATAGAAGGTCCTTATCTCTCTCTCTAGTACGAGCTATTAGAGTGCTGGGACTACGTGCTCGCGGCATGAGGATACACAGGTAAACGAAATAAGAATCCTTTCGTCCCGTAGTGCAAGCTACAACGTGCCTTATACAGCCTGATGAAACAGTAGTCATTGGCGGAACACATCCGCAGGATCTTGCTGGTGTGAAGGAGTTTTAGAGCAACGAAAGATTGAGAATGAGAAAGACGATCGTGTGGTGCATTGGGTGTAGCGTGCTGATCTGCGTTGCTGGTATAAACACAGGAGATAGACACGGCTACCGGAATCACGACTTAACAGCCTCTCCACTTTTCACCGATCAGCTCCGTTATCTTTCTCCATTTGCATATTAAACTAACTCACAACGCGAGCGGCATATTTCAGACTGCAGCTTCTCACACCACCCGAGTGTATCCCGATACGGCCACTCTTGGCTTTCGCATGTGCATGGGTCGGAAGCTACCAAGTTCGCATGATAGAGACGAGAGTTAAAAGAAAAGGATGGGGTTCAAGTTCGTCGATGGCTGCCACGAGTTCGCCAAGAGGATAGACATGGGGCGATGCGATGCAACGTTGACTGCAAGTAGCAGCCTTCGGTTGCAGTACGATCGAAGAACGAGACCAAAACGATAACCGATATGCAGAAATTGCGGAGGAACCATTATACTAAGTTACCGTAGCTGCCAGGTCGAACTCAGAAAGGTATATGCATATGTGTATCTAGATGAGCTATAAGCGTACGTACGGTTAGGAATATATTCTCGACCACGAGCTTGTACCTACAGGAGTTTCTAGATCCGAGGGAAGAGAAGACGTATAACTTGGCTCGCTCCTGAAATCATGGCCCAGCGTATATATATATATGTTAAGGTACTATAAGTAACCGCGTTTAAGCTACGACGTGGCGGTATACTATCCGCAGTAACGTCCAAAACACCCGTAGAACATGCCGTAAAGTGTGATGACAAGCGCAAAAGAGCTAGAGGTACTTTTGGTTTTCTTGCCTTGCTTAAATGCCGACGCGATTCCAAAACCGTTTATTGAATGTTTACCGGCTATTCGTGAACGTGCTCCCTCTCTCACTCGCGTCTTTATTTACGGGGTGCTAAGAAATAACGGGCGATCGTTTATCACGGATCCGTGCTGTATGCAGTATGCGCCCTTTCCGCACCCAGAACGAGCATAGAAGGAGTTGAGGGTGAAGATGGCATTTACTACTGGAATATCGGAAAAAGTGCCTGGCAACAGGAAATCATAGGCCAAACTTGTGTTCACTACACACAACAAGATTCGTCTTCGGCATTGGAAGATGCAAAATCTGACTTGGATATTCATTAGAAAACTACCCGTTGACCGACGTTTAATTTTTATGGCGACAATTGAGTTATTTCGTCATTACGTTACCTGCAGCCGAAATATTTCGCTATATACTTCTCGGCTCTTCTGGACAGGCATTTAAGTAAAAGTGAAATGATGAGTACGTCCATCTTTATTACTTGTTGAACAGGTTCCTGAGTGCTCGTTCAGTTTTTAAAGTATGTGTTACATATCGTAAAATTACTCATTCCATTTGTAGCGATGCATTCGTACTGATCGGTTAAAGTTAATGGAAAAAGATATAAACGATAAATGCCATATCTATAAGGCTTGGTCTGACCGGAAAAAGTTTGAGCGAGATTCGGACGACCATATGCGGAATGAACCAATAAAACTACGACGATAATGCAAGTGGAGGTATTTCGGTATGGCGGCAAGACGAAGAGGGAGACATGAGACTTGCTCTTTGGTATATATATATGCGTAGCGAAGAAGCCAGAGGGAGCATCAGCACGCGCACCCCGACAACATCTTAATTCGCGATAAAAGGTATTAGGAGCTAAAGCGGTCTGGGTGGTTGGGTCAGTTGCTTTTGGTTATAGGTACGATATAGTCAACTTGTGGTCCGGTTCCGTAGTAGCCGGAGTGACTCTCTCGCCCTCTCACTCTCGCGCTCTTCCTTTTCAAACGAAAGCAAGTCGACAACTGCTGCTGGAAGAAGTGCTGGATGGGCACGGGACACGCAGAGGCCCCGGTGCGTTCCAAGTATCCACGGACCGCGACAAGATTAGCATCGCTATTCGGTAACACGCGAATGCGACCGCGAGGGGCCAATCGCTGCTCTCGACGCTCACTCTTCGCCACGCTCTCATTAGTCATTAGCGCCTCGTCGTGAACGAGCCAAGAGAACGAATGAGCTAAGCCGGAAAGCGAGACCACCGAATCACGATGGTCTCGCCCGACTTGCCACGTTCTCATCCCACGGGCTCTCGAGTCATGAACATTAGCCCGTTTCTTAATGGTTTTTTTTTTTTTTTTTTTACCACACTGAATCACGAATAAATATCGTCGTGGTAGCTCGTTCAGGGAACTTAACTGATGCCATGATTGCTCCTATATTCGATCCCTTATATACGAAGAATAATTATCAAATGAATTCGCTTCTTGTCATCATACCCTTGCTTTGTTACACTGATTTTTGGCAACATTCTAAATTAACACATATTTGCAGACAGCATGCATTATTTTCGTACATAGTTGAAACAACGACGAAAAAGGAAAAAAAAACACCTTGACATCTCGTCAGTCAACTATACTTTTATTTACTAGAAACGAGCCGTTTATGATGACATGGAAATCAATTGTAATAGATGGCCTGTCTTGACGTATTTTTCAATGGGTGTTCAATTTCCTCACATTCAATACGGCCGCTATTACAACTACCCTTAATATGTTTCGTTTACATCCAGGTTGACAGATCCGGTCAAGCTTTAGATTCCGATATATAGGTTGCATTCATGACGCACACGCTACCGCGTTGGCACGTGTTCACGATATTATTTATTATTTATGCTAAGTTATGCGCGCACGGTCGCAGTCGAACCGGCAATCCATGGATATATCCATAAAGCTTGGCCCAGCAGCAGCAGCTACGGTCTGCCGACTGTCTGTCCCACTCTTTAGATCACTCTCCCTCTCTTTCTCCTAGTGCCCGTCTACGTCGAGCATATTTATATCAATTACGTGTCGTTCTGCGACCGGACCTCGATTGTTATGCAAATTGGTAAAGCCACCATCCGCTCTCGCGATGGCTCAATGTACTGACCAGCGACATTGTCACAAAGACGTCAGATTTAGTAAAGATCAATGGCTCTATAGAAATATATGTTCAATCAAAATGATGTTGACTGACGTGACAATTTCGTAATGTTGACTATTTTACAGACATTTTTTTCATTCCTTTTGTTTATCACGATACGATGGAATAAAGGTATTAGGCTTGAATCGTTTAAATGCTGCAGAGAAGCGATCAAGAGAAAAAAATTGTTGAAAGCAAAGTTGACAAGTTGGAGTGATAGCACGTGTAAAAGTGCAGGCATACGTGGTAAGAGGGAAAAGAGGGACGGAGAGTGGAGGAGAAATGGGACACCCGAGTTGGTTGCTGCGGGGGAGTGTATGGTGAGAGGTCGTTGGAGCAGGTCCCAGCGGCGCTTTCAGGTTTTGATAAAACGCCTAAACATCAATCGGACTCGAAAACTGGCCTGTAATTCGAGTTCCATAGAGGGGACTGGGAAAAGTATTGTCAGGCGTTAAACAGAGTTGTCCCTGTGGGAAGTCGGGTCAATAGATGAACGTCGAGCGGTAGAGGTCGGGTGATGCATCCGCTGAATATGTATGAGCTCGCGACACCCCATAGCAAGGAGAGACCGAACCGCACTATCTGTGGGTGATAGTGGGTATGCTGTATGTCTCGCTGGGGTCTGCTGAAGCGACTGCGGCTCCGGGTAACAGGGGTGATGGCGGCGGTGGTGGTGGCGTTGGTGGTGGTGGTAGAACTGGCGGCGCGACGCCCAGAGCCAGCCAGGGACCGAACAACCCCGACGAGCTCTCGGCAAACTTGGTACGAGCGAAAGTGAGAAGGAGCTATATATTACCGGAGAGTAGCGAAAGGACAGATTGCGTCATATATATGTAGGGGTGGAGAGGTATACGTGCCAGCCCCGCGATTCCCGCCAACCACCCACCATCAGAGGCACACAGTAAGAGACCAGAGCAAAAGCGAGACGGAGAAAGCTCACATATAGTCCCGCTATATCGTCGCAAGAACCACCCTGATGGAAACTCGAGACCCGGCGGTGGCTCTGCAGTCTCATCCCACCCATCATACACACTCCTGTGCTCGCAGTTCGCGCTATATACCTCGACTCACTCGACATACCGTGCAGTACCACTCAGCAGCAGAGACCTGTCGCCAACGAGTAGAACGTTATCTTAGGAGACAAAGTTACGTCGTAATTCCTTCGTGAACAGATGCCGATGGCTGCTCTAAGACGATGTCGGCAACCATCGTTTGCGACACAAAATAGAGAAGGATGGAAAGCCGTAAAATACATCTTAGCTTTTTCTAGTTCCATATGTAGGGTCAGGCCGAATGGATACGAAAGGCCATTTTATAAACTAATACCGTATTTTTGTATCAGAGACTTTCCACGCACAAGATTACCTATTCTCAGACGAAACGATAAGCCACGAAGAGGTTCAGAAGTATATCGATAATTCAAGTTTCATCTAGGGGTGGAAGTTATTTGCTAAAGGGTTGAGCCACCGCTAAGAACGGTATAATATATATGATCCATTTAATAGGGCGAGAAGCTGTATCGAGTGAGCGATGAATCCTGCAAGACAGTGCGAGATATATTGCTGGATTAGGCTGCGCGTTATAGTTTTAATGTAGCGCAGTCAATAGCTTTGGTTGGTTCTCAAACGTCACTTGTACCAATCGATGCGAATAACCACTAAATTTATGGCAGTACACACAGGTTACGATATTGATTTTCATTTTCATCGACTATTGGTGAGCGATGATACTAATGAGACGTTAATTGTGCAATAATGAGACGCATTGAGCTTATTTAACTAAACAAGTCGTCACAATGACAACGACAGTCTAGTGTTTAGCTCTTTTATTTATATATCAGTTCGTACGCGATAACACGGCTCGTTGAGCATCACTGAAAAGCATACGAATTGTGAAGGGAAGTAGTATCCCATACGCAGCAGGGCGTGAGGAAGGGTTAATCCGACAACGAGAAATACTAGAACACTAAGCAATACTGCGAGTCCCAGTATGCTCTGACTTTCTCTCCGAGGGAACGAAGCGTGGGTGGAGAAAGCATCGCCATGGTGATGATAAAGCTGAAGAATAAGGGAGAGGCCAGCGATAGGGTCTGTGGTACCAGTGGTCCTATAAAACATATCTCAAGCAGAGGCGACGATTCGTCCACCGAGAATAGCTGCGCGCAACGCTTCATTATACTGCTCGTGAAGTTCACAAGTTCATTGCTAACCCCTTAGGCTTGCTTCTTGGGGGAGGATGCGCATTTACGACAAAGGGTTGCCGTACCAAAAAAATTCACGGATAATTAACTGATCCAATAGTGGTGCAGTGTTGGGCTCGAAAGAATGTTCTTTGTTAAATGGGCACCCTTCAGGAATCTTGACTTCTATTCAACCCTCATAACTCCAACGATTGAGTATAAGCTCCCCGGGTCCAATAATATTCCATTTTTCCAAACACGTCGTATATATTTCTGGAATGCCCTTTACCCTTGAACGGAAACAACTTTTTAATTAAACAAAAATACACGGTGTCCCGATTATGAATCGCCGATGACAACAAACAATCCATTCGGGATGTTATTATTATTATTTTTTTTTTGAAAAATATCGAGTATCATTAAACAATAAAAAAAAACAACATCGCTCAGCGCCAATGAAATGGGATCATCAAGTTTCAAGTCCCAGTGTTGGTGGGTGCATGAACATCGGATTATAATCGTGTCACAGACGATGGGAATTCGAAATGAGGTGTCGGAGCGCGATGCTTACATCACGTACCAAATGATAACATCTTAATAGAGATCAACGATTCTTTGAGGATATAATTTGGTTTTTGATATGCGGGGACAGCTGTCGTCAGGGGACGAACGTCGTGTACTGTACAGCTTGTTTTTTAGGATGCTGGTCAGATACCTAACGGTGTGTAGATGTGGAGGTGACGATTGGATTCACTCGGATAACATCGTACACTTTGATCGCACGGATTGCTCTTGTCTTTCTCATTTTTACTTCAGTATCTTTTGGGCCGGGTGACGTTGTACTCGCTGGAACGTATTGAAGTTATACGATACGCTGAAGCATCGAGCAAAGTATACACGTGAAGCGTATTGGTCCATCCATTGATCGAGTAGCTCCTAAAATGGCCCGCGGCGATTTGGGCCCCCTTTCAATGATAAAGCATAGTAGCAGTAATGTTATAGTGTTCGCATATTGTATGTGCACGCTTGAAAGCAGCTTAAGTACCTGCCCAGCGAACCGATGGCCGAGTGGCCCTGAGCATTTGATGTGTTTAGGCAAATGTAGCACCCACTATACAATACAAACGCGTGAGGCTGAGTGCCATAGAATCAAAAGAGAAAAAGAGATCGAGCAGGCTTTCCGAGGGCGAGGTATACGCGGGGGGTTGATACGCAGAACGGCGTGTGCTGTACTTGTAAAAAGGTGTCGGGTTGGAACTAAGGAGGCCCGCACGACGAACGACCGGGATGCCCCGAGGGACCGTAAGCGACGGGCCAGCCAGAGACAGGGGAAGTAACAGATAAAAGAGAATTGTATAAAATAGGGTGCGCGCGAAAAAGTGGATGAGGGCAAGTTTTCGTGCGACCGTGCACAAACGTGCACGCTTGTGCATATACACAACCGTAGGAAAGAGATTGTAGTACGGATAAGCTCTACGGCTGGTAGGTAGACGCGGCCGCGGGCTATCCGTGAGGTGCTGGAGAACGCAACATCAACGACATTTTGAAGAAATTTTAGAGAACTAGACGGAGATGTTCACGCCTTCGGAAACATGAAGAATAGAAAAATGCCAACTGCTTAGTATGCATGCATGAAAAGTAAGGGAGATATCGAACAACTATATGTGCACATCACGCCTGTAGATGGTAGATGGATGATAGATACAATCGTAAGAGAAAACCGAGAGATCTCAGATGAAAAAGAAAGTTGCCAGGGAGCCCTGGAATGGCTGTACGGAATGGTAGAGGAAAGCAAGATAGTCCTTGCTCCAAACTGTCAAATTTCATTTCACGCTTGTGAAGGCGGGTATGTCAAACGCGGCAGAGAGAGCGAGACAAGAGGAGAAACAGAAAAAAGGAAGCAGACGTGTGAAGATAAAAAGCAATAGAGTCGATGGGGCTGGAGATAGAGATCTACCGACACCTCTGTCGTAGTGCACCCTTCAAACCTTCCCAAATGTGCATGTGAACATGTTATGTAGAAAAATACGATCGGTGTTTTTGTTGTTCTTGTATCTGTAGGCTTTTCTGTAATACTGGGTGATTCAATTCGTGCGTGCTACACATACACACCTGTAGCCTATTCCCAGATTTAGATTTCGAACTTTGAAATTAGAAATTGACGTTTTTTTTTCGAAAATGTAAAAAGAATGAAACGATGTAGTTTATCGCCTGCCATGGCCGTTGGATGTGATAGAGATGTCTCTTCAACGAACACAAGACACAAAGGGGAGGATGAACCTTACCGATTTACCCTGTCTTATGAGTCGCAATCACCATGCAAACTTGATCGCATACGTAGTGTGTTTCAGTTAAGAGTGTTTATCGATCGGCAGAGACCTTGGTCTACCGTCATCCCCGAGTTCGTGGCTTGCCTACGGAGCTCTCGGTTCAGCTCCCATGTCGTGCCAGAAGCTTTTGACACTCCGAGCACGTACTCGGGGCAAGGACCGCCGCAAGCTCGCTCGCTACCTCGCTACATACCTCCTTTTCTCTCGCTCTTTCCATCTTCCTCTCTCCCCATCCTCCCTCTCTCTCGTTTACTCTCTGTGTCTCGCCTGACCCCGGTTTGTCTTTCCTTCTTTCCTTGTGTATTCGCTATTTGCCGGCATCTCGATTCTCCCGTCTCACTCTTTTCGTTTCCGAGACTCTGCTGCTCCACCTCGTCCCGGAGCCTTCTTCCAGAACGCGCCATTGTGTTCCGCCACAGCGCAATCCTGTACGTACGGTGTACGATGAGACTCAACCGGGTATGGATTTTCTCAAAACGTTCCTACGTTCACTACCATTGTTTTATTCGTGACAATTGTTTGTAAAACGATTACTTTCATTAATGGTCCGAACTGGTATCGAGCGGATTACGAAGGCGAAACAGTATAATCCAACCAAAGAGGCTCATCAATAAGATGTTTTCCAAATTTAAAGTCCATTCCTTAGAACGTGACCGTCACCAAGATTATTGTATTGATCTTAATGGAGGGTCAACAAGCACCTTCGGAATGTTCAACTCACGCTTAGGATTGCAAACAGCTTTTGCCTTCTCTTCCTACGGACAAACCGGACGTCTCTCTGCATGCTAAGACGATTTGAAATAATAGACAAGGGGTGCAAGAATCTTCCATCTCCCCAAGATGTACGATCGTTCTTGTACGTCTGTCCTGCGAAAATTCTCAAGAGATTCCGGTCTGGGCCTCAATACCGAACCGTCATCCCTTCGTGTCATGGAATTCTAGCTCCAGAGGTTCATTTACCAATCAGAGGTATTCAAATACCACTACAACTCCAATTACTGCCCAAGTCCTAGGTACTTTCGATCGTACACCGTACAAAATTTCGACAACGGTGACAAGGTCTACCATCGATAAATTTCAAGCAGATAGAAAATAATGGAGCAATATCTTGATTGGAGAAAAAATTATTGACGTATCGATGCTGGTTATGGGGGCCATTCGCGTATATGGGGAAGTATACATTGAATTTCCCATTGCTTTATTAACTGTAGTATCGCTGATATTATGTAGCCCTATACCGCATCTCTATATGTATTGTTCCATATCGAAAGCATTGCCAGCACTAACTGGAGGTCCCCATTGGCCAATAATATGCCTTACGCTCGTAACATAACGGTACAATAACGCTGCTTGGTTCTTTATGCGCGTACAGGGCAAATAGATCACATAGCTGGCTAATAAGCCGCTTGGTGTGACTGACCCTCTTCGCTTTTTTGCGGCCCCCAGTGCGTGTGCCACTTTCTCTGTACCTCTCTCACCCTCGTGGCATTGCCACCCTATAGTGTTTCCCTGTTTTCTTCCAAAAATTTCTGTCGTCTATCAATTGTGTTAGGCATCATAGACGGCAGTTGTACTCTAGACGCTAGTCGCGCAGGAGGGTGTCCGGACATTGTTATGATAATGTATCCGGCAATCGATCCGCCTCGTTATGTAGCAGAAAACCCCGAAAAAATTCCAAGTCACACGGAATCGAGTGATTCCGCGAAACTTCGTGGTCCGTTCAGATATTTTTTGTTCGAAAGCTATGGCGAGGTTTTAATACCATCGGAATTCACTGATGACTCGATAGGTTTGAAATTCTTAAAACTTCCGATTGAATCGTTTCCTTTGTGGAGACTTTTTCGAGTCCAACTTTTTAGCAACGTTATTACATCCGTATGACCCATTTTTCTTAAAAGCTTTTACAATCCGGGAAGCAGTTTGCGAACAATCTTCGACTTTTCGTTAACTACGAAAATAATCGCCAATAAAGATTTATCGGTAAGTTATTTCCCTTGAAAGGAAGCAATTCAGTTTAAGGTGACATGAATTCAACGTTTTCATCGCTACCAACCGCTCCTCCTTAGGTCGTAAGGGAGTTCGCTGGTCTATGTGCCATTACATATGTAGCGAGACGAGTTCTGTCGACTCAGTTATACGACATAACTTCGAAGTGCTCTCGATTATTCGTCTATCGGATAATTATCTAGAGCGGTTGAAAGGGCCAGCCTCATCGTCCACGAGGTGGATCTGCGGTTTAAGTCGCCATCCATATTCCCTCAACATTATCCGTACTCCGTACTCTGTGGGCCTCGCTTCCCTCGACCCTCGAAGGTCATTGTTACTTCATCATGACCCTCTAACGTAGCGAGGGCCTTGAATAGGATATTTCGATCCTCATGCAACGTAATTGCGTAATTGGATGTCGTTCAAGTGAATCTTTCGATGTGCATGTGTAGAAAATCTTCTTAGTTTTTTCGGATGTTGACTTTTTTGCGATACGGAAATTGGGCCGAAAAAGTGAGCCGTTGTGTTGAGCATCGTGCATGGTTGAAGCAATCGTTAGATCATCATCAACTATAAACGAAAAGTCCGCCGATATTAGAAGGAAAAAATAGATTTAGGATCTTTCTGGGGTAGAAGTTTTCTGCAGGATTGGAGTCAGAGCGAGTATTTCGAGACAGTAATTTCTTCGAAGGATTGAGGATGTTTTAGGTGTTCCCGCCAGCTCGCCATTGAGTATAAGCAATGTTAAGCTCAAGAACGGTCGCTCTCAGTTGCAATCAATACCGTTTCGGCATTACGTTGGTGGAAACACTCTCTTGGAAAGGACCATCGTTTCTCTTGGTAAGGGGCCGTATACAAGGCAAGAGGAAAGACCGAGAGCGAGTTGGGAAAAGGGTGGGGCACGAGGAATGGGGGAGGCAGAGGGTTCGTGGTCCGCATACTGATGCGGAGGCAGCCGAATGTGTGCGCCAAGAGAGAATAAGACAAGGTGCGTGTGTGCACTAGTGAGATCGTCTTTGCTACTGTCTGTGTTTATCTGTGTATAAGTTTGTATATATCTCCGTGTAGTCCTCGGGGTAGAACTGGCAAAGATACAATACAGGGGATTTGAGACTGAGAGAAAATGCTCCATCGGAGTCGAAAACAGCAGCAGCAAGTCGAACTAGGTCTCTGTAGCTGACTCGTTGAAGAATCAATGCTACGAACTTGTCTATACTGGATAACGAGAAACGTGAACTCGATAACTCTCACAAGGTGATAGGATACCGATGTATCCGGCGGAATTATTGATTGTAAGATTTCCGCCAAGTTGTTGCATTATCTGCGAAATGAGACCGCGAGTATTAGATGAGTCAGTACAGGAAATCATACACTGCAGTAAATCAGCAGTGTGCATTGACAAAATTGCTGTAAACCAAAGTATTTTGGCGGTAACTTTATGTCGGTGCGTAAAGGCGGTGTGCGGATGAGAGTTTAAGGCGTAAAAGAGGAGAACAAGAGGCAGTTGGGCGAATACTGCTAGAAGTGGTCTGAAGCTCTGGGGAGAGTTGCCATTTGGTATAAACTGGCACAGGTAGCCTGGAGCTATATATTGAAAAAAGTGAGGCAGCTCTATTGAAAGAAGAGTATAGAAGAAAAAGAGAATGAGTGAGCGGGTGGAGTTCGGATAGGAGGAAGGAAGGAAGGTCTCACTCGAACTAACAGCGAGTGTGGTATGCGTATAGAAGAGTGGCTCTGCATCGTAGCCGTCGGTAAGTGGGTACCCACTTCTGAATTGGCTCACCCTCATCGTTCCACTCATTGGATCATCGCTCGTTCGCCGAAAATTCGATCATTATGATTGCTTATGATGTAAATGATGCCCGGAGGCAGCAATTGTTTCCAGCAGAACGAGCCTGCTGGGCTTCTGGCTGCGGGTATCCCTGCTAACCCCTAGAGTGCATGGAGACGAGAGTCGTACGTTTGAATCCGCGGAACACACATGTATGCTCTGCTAAAGTGCATCCGTTTTCATACCATCAGACACACACACACACACACGCACACACAACATCCACGTACACCCACAGCGAATACGTAATCCGGTAAGAAAAAAGACAACACTCTTGAAATATCGACTTCGATTTTCCATTGTCTGTTGGAAAATGAATGAAAGTTATTTTTACTATTGGATGGTTTTGATCCATTGTTGAGTAGACGATAGAAATGTTTTGACTTGATCTTTCATGGTCGGCTTGAAAACAGCCTCAGGGGGGTCGAATTTTCAAATTTATCTTCTGCCTGGCTTCTCTCGCCTTTTCTGTTTACGACCGTAATTTTAAATTCCTGGCAAAAAACTTGCTAAACTGCATGTGTGTGTTTGGATTTGATGAACGCAGTTCAGCAAGAATAGGTGACTGGAGCGAGGCCCGTTTTACTCAAGGAACGCTTACGGGCTTCCTCTTTCCTTTCGTCTTTCTCTCTTCGTCTCTAGTTCGTTCGAGAAACTAAATCGTTATTATGGCATTTTGGTACACAACATACATGAGATGATTTAAGTCAAGGCGTATGGAGAAATGCTCGTGTGCGTGTGAGTGAGTCGGTACGTGGAGATGATCGTTTGTCTGAATTCTTGGATAGATTTTGACGGCCCTCGCCGCGGCGACCATTATAGTAATTTTACGGTACGGCATCTATTCTACGTGTTTTGAGGAGCACAACTAATTTCATTAGGGATAAATATCATGATTATGGCAACCTGCGATCGTCTACCTAAATTGGCAATATATTCGAGAGGCTTTCGAACGATTTAATTTTTTTTTTTTACCATTCTTTCCACCCGCTGTTGACCTTACTGTAGGCTTTAGGACCAACGAATTGCGGTGGATGTTCGTTTGCCTTCGGGCATTCCATCGTACCGAAAATTCATATTTAAAAAAATGGCATTTAATTTTATTCGAAGACGGTGTGGTATTGTTAAAAAAAACGATTCAGAGTTTGAGACATTTTGTGGTGAACAAATGTCGGTAACTGTGTTCCCAAAGAACGAGAAAGGGAGTCGTGTAACTAACGTATACACGCGCAAGTTCAAAGAGAGCCTTCGCAACGCAGAGTTACTAGTTAGAAGCAAACGCGAGAGTTTTTCTATCGCGATCCGTACCGACTCTGTAGCTTTGAACGTCGCGAGAAAGGAGAACGAGCTCCTGGCGAGACGCGCGATTGTCCGCTTGATCAGGACTCAAAACTCTCGGAAAGTAGGCTCGTTGCTCGTGCTATAAGATCGACTGTAACGCCGAAGATCTTACGTGTTTACCCATGCGCGCAGCAGTAGGCAACATTCTCAAGAATTTTTATCGGAGCCGAGCGTCGCCGCCGTTCTCGCGTATGTCAGACTCTAAGGAATGATTCTACCCGTTAACGAGGTAAAAATCATCGATATTGCACACGATATTCTTGAGAGTCTACATACGTGACTCGCACGCGCCAATAGGTTCTAGATTTTTTTTATGTACGCCGCTAGTAAAAGGGGCAGTATCACGTTTTCATGGCTGAACGACGTGCATGACGATGTTTCATGTTTTTTATAAATGGACTCATCCACCTCTTGATGATCCATTTACAGTCTAAAATCAATGTATCGTGCGTAGTATTTCTTTCTTAGTAATAAATCAAACTACAATGATACGCGGGTCAAAAATTTGCTTGATAAAAAATTTCACGCACTGATTTAGATTAGTTTTTGATCGAAATTTCATTAAAAAATTCTTATTATCTCGTATTGTTTCTTGGGAAATGAAAAAGGGAAAAATCTGTTGTACAATCTCGATGAAGTGCGCGTGGAAACTGAGAATTGAGTTATTGATGTTTTTCTTGAGGAAGAAGTGTTGTGCGATCAAGTGCACGGTGTATGAAGGAAGAAAAGCTGAGGAAGTTATTATCTCCAAGGTTCGCACGTGTATACGCGATTAACGGGTTCCTGGTGAGCGTTGAACGACACATATCCTCTATCTAGATATCTAGCAATGGTTTACAACTGCTTGCGTGGCTGCCTTTTTCCACTATAAACATGTCTATGTATATATCTTTATTAATATGTATGTGAATACCCAGCAAAGTGCGTTCGTGTCTCGATACTGGAACGCACACTGCAGCCGAAAGGAAAGAAAGCCGAGACGAGTGTTTATGGTTTCACCACAATGCGAGTGTGGACATGATCCGTTATATTAGTTATTACCTATCACTCTCTCGCAAGCCCTCGATACAAGAGACGGTCTACTCTCGCGTGACTCTTGCGCCTGCAGTTAGTTGAAACAACTAATTGTTGTCCTCTAATTGACAAAGTTCTCAGGCTTTGACGATCGTTTCTCGTTACATTCCACTCTCACCGGTTTTACACAACAATTTTAACCAACGAGCAAGCGATTTCTCTTTTTATGCGTAGAAAACGCCCGCACGCCGGACCGTCGTCGATCATGGATATCAATCGAAACATATATCTGTCCAGCAATTTCACGAAAACTGATTCAATAGTAAAAACTACTTGTCGAGACTAGAAACTCTTACGTTACGTGTCCGTGATAAGCGCGTGAGTTGTTTTCGGCTCGTACTTCCGGAAAAACAAACGCAATCGAAGAAAATTAAATCCTGAAGAATTTCGCAGATTCTCTTCATTTTTAATTACGTCTCCCTGACCGGAAGACGAGAGCCTTTTTCTGCCACGTACGCGTACCGGGATCGTTGCACGTGCTGCTGCGAAACAAGAGAGAGCACATATTGGTCGCGACCCTCGAGACAAAAGTCGAAGACAGCAGGCATCGTGGAGAGCCGTGATCATTCCCTGGCAGAGCAGGCTATACATGTTGGCTTTAAGGGTAAAACGTGAGCGCGTTGCGGCCGACAGCTGTCAAATAAATGTTGAAAAAAAGCGCTAGTCGAGCGAAATTTCGAGTGGAACGGAGATCTCTTCTGCGCGGCGAGGGGTCACACCGTCGACCCGCAGTGTACACACACGAATACAGGCCGACAACCCCTGCTCCATTCGCAAACCTCCCCCGAGGCTATGCGTGGACAATTTTTTATACATTTTTTTTAAGTTCCAATCTCTCGAATCGCTATACGCACGCGATTATTGCCATTACGGATGTTGGAAAAAAACACGCCGATTTCTTTTCCGGGAATTTTATAAATTCTTGTAATACTCTCTTCACACGATAATGAGGCGAATGATTTATCGGCATTTTTCACGCGACAATAGAAACTCAGTTTTTATTTTGCTCCATCAAAAGTAGCCATTTAGAAAGAATTGACGAAGAATAAAATATCAAAATCCCTTTTCGAAGAAATTTCATTGAACATTTATAATTCCTAATATACTTGGTGGGGACTCTCTCGTCGAGACGTTACAACCGTCATGCATTGCCGCATCATTAATGTGGGAGAACGAAGAATAGATGACGCGATTGAATCCCCGCAGAATGGTAGATTCGCAAGGGACTCTCAGAATATTCCTCAAGCGAATAAAAACTACAAAAGTCGCGTTTGAAGCTTCCTGCACAGCCCCAATCATAAGAATCTACTCGACGCTGCGCGTTCTCCTCGTTTCAGCAGCTTTCTCTCATGCCTTCCGATATCCCGTTGAGACCACATTTACTTTTCCAAAATTTAACGAAATAACGAGAGTGATGGAAAGTTTTGACTGACTGATGCTGCGGGGACTAGTTGCAGAAAGCCCCTCAGCAGCATCGTCGTTACGCCATCAAATGTCGAGCTGCCTATATAGATCCACATGTGCCCAAATATCGTGCCGCAAAAATACATATACATATAGTTACACGAGAATGAAAAAGCATGGGAGAGGCGCGAAAAGCCCTGAGGCTAAATATATAGAGACATCGTGAACCACTGCGAGGGAATTGTGCGCGTTGAGCGCGTCGGCGAATTTTCGAGGGTGGTTTCGCGCCTCAATGCTTTATTAAGGAGCACTTGTTTAAAAGGGCACCCTCGTTTTTGGCTTTGCGTCTTGCTGACATCCCAAAGCCAATTCGCAATGCTCTATATGTGTTTCTATGGGCAACATGTACACATATCGACTTCTAAAAAATATTAAGGGCGAGAGTACACGTTGTAACGCTTGGAGTAACTCGAGCAACGTTCGTTAAACTATAAGTTGTCTATTTTCGTACGTAACCTTTCCCAGGAACTTTATTTCGAGTCCGAACAGAAAACACACACGGTTTTGAAAGGTTGTCGGAAAGTAAAGAGAATTGCATTTAGTCTTATTTTGAGAAAGTTTTGTCATTCGGAATGAAACCACGCGGTAGCTCCAGCGAGAGAATAATATTTCGCGATATTTCGCGATATAGAGGAGAGAAGTGTAGAGCATCACCGCATTTACCGCAAATGGTATAACCGCGAGTCTGGTAGGAGAGGCTTCGCGAAATGTCTTTCACTATAGATATATATATATATAAAACAGAGGTGATACAAACCACGATGACGCGGAGAGGAGCGTGAACGCACCGCGGTCGTGTCCCGGGTAATTGAAGTTATTGCAATATTGTGTTCTGTCAGCGGTGTGTGCTCGAGCTTGCTACGTTACTTCACGTATACATGTTACATGCGCATATTTGTGCATGTATATTCAAGCACATACATGTCTAGACGTGGATACCCGCGTACGCGCACGTCTACTCTTTTCAGGCTTCGTGTGACAGGACGACCACGCCTGCTTTAATTTTCCTGTCACGAAACTTAATCCGCTCGCAAATTCGTCATCTTGATCAACACACGCACTTTCCCACTACATCCGGTCCCCGCAAGGCTCTGACCATTCACGACTGAACATCTTCATCAAACACAACGTGTCATTTGCTTTGATCAAAAAGAATTTAGACCTTCGATTATGTTCGATAGTATCGATTACAAAATCGATATCGTGATTTACTGTAGACGATTCGCCTCAATGAAAGCTGAATTCGTGCAATTACATAGCAGAATGAACGATGTTTTATTCCACGCGATATTCAACAACGAAATTGTTGATAATAACAAAAAATGTGTCTAAATGGCAGTTCGAGAACGTTCGTTCCTTCGCATATAGTGCAGGAATTTTTTTCTTCGTGCTCAAACAAAGATGAATGAACTATGAATCGTGCATTGTGGCCCCATGCCCGCGCAGTGTTAATAATCTGTATTGTGCAGTCAAAAATATAAAATAGAAGAGACTGCGGAGCCAAGGAAAGAGTAGAAATGAACCGGGAAAAGAAACTCCTTATCTGCAGAGTTCAATCGTTTCTTAGTGCGTGCTACGCGGTGCGAACCCTTTGTTCGCTAGCGCATATATAGATATACATATGTATTTTATTTATATGGGCTGTTGTGGCCCTCTAATGTATGCACTGGATCTTCTCGATGACTCTGACGCTCCGGCTCTCCCTATGGAGAAACTATACTCGCGCATAGTGAATGAACGAGGGAGAAAAACAGGTCGGGGGAAAGAGAGACAAAGACGACACAGGGGAGAGTTTCCTCGGCCTTGTTCTCGTTTCAACTTTATTGAATTTCGGTAGCGTGTTCCAGTCGCAAGAGAAAAAGAGGAAATTCGTACAGTCGTCGACCAAGTCGAGGGTATGTGCGACGCTTTGAGGAATGAGGAACTAGGGGAAGGATAAGGACGCGACTGGAAGCGTAACGCACTGAAGGGAACTTGAGGAGAGAAAGAGAGAAGAGAGCGCAAATGCTACAACCTTAAATTAATTCACAACCCGCTGCATGGCTTTTTATTATATAACTGCGGTTTGTTAGTCGTTATTCAAGCTAAAAATTGAATTTGCTATTCAATGCAACAGCCGGTTGACTGTAAGGATCACGTAATGTTGCATTTTCAAACTTTTGCAACATCAAAAAAAATGTCTATACTGATTTCCTTATCAATCTATCGAAAATAGTCAGAAAAAGATCTCGCAGGAAGATTTAATCTGTTTCAATACAGCATCGCTTGTAAAAATCAATTTATGGGAGTTCACGAGAGACGATAAAATGTTCGACGGATGAATGCAATTCTATAGGCGTTTTGGCTGCTGGAGATTGTTTACGCGTTATCGATGAGAATCTCTAGGTCGTGTGTAAGAGTAATTGCATGCATATCTGCTGAAAATCCGTCGCGTGCCTAATGAATCGTATCGCTGGTGTTACAAATTCAGCGACCGTTTTTCCGTTCAGCTCGTTGTTCGCGAATGGCTATATAAATTTTTTTTATCCTGTATCTCGATACTTCCGATCTTCATTAGTTTTCGAATAAAATATTTTACACGATTCGTGTCATGAAAGTTTTTCTTTCAGAAAAAAATCATTCGATCTTCGCGATATGTTGTAATTAATTTTTTAACTATTCATATCATTAACCTTCAACGTACCTCGCGTGATTTATTTCGTCTCGCCACGACGCAGTCTGAATATTTGTCCCTCCACTTGTTCTTTATCTCTTCACCTCCATCGATCTAGTTCTCTTGATTTTCTCCTCCTCCCGATTCGTCCGTTCATCCAATCCCCACTAGCCCGGCAAACGTGACTTACTACCCCCACCTCGTTCGATCCACACAGGCACCAAATTCACTCCGCATCCCTTGTCGCTCCGTTTTGTTATCATTAGGTGATTACCAGGCGTTTGCATGCGATGTCAGAAAATGTGGTGGTTTTTACTAAACACCAGTGAATCTATAGACATCGATACATAATTCGATGGTTCCGTGTAGTTTTTGTGTCAGTACAAAATCTTAGGCAATTTTTTTTTTTTCAATTTTCATTATTCCGCTTTATTCTACAGCGCAGATCTTGCTTGCACGTTTTATTTAACGTCTAGACATCGTTTATCCGCTGGCTCATCTTTTTTCCAATGTTTCGATTTTCCAGATTGATTTCGTTGCCACGTTTTCGCCAATCCTCGATCCTGCGCAGGTTCGCAAATGGCAAAGTACACTATCGCGTTATGTATTTGCATTTTTTTCTCTTTTCAGGAATGCAATGTAAAATAATTTGGTTTCTGGAAAACACAACTCTCGTCGTGGGCCCATGGATAGTTCTGTTGGGAACCGTGCGCTAGCGACTACACTACTATCCGGCCTGGTGAGCCGAACGGAGCGTTGTGCCGGTAGGAGTAACGCGGGAGTTTGCTATATCGGGAGTATGGTAAGTAGTAACACCCCTGCCACCGGCAAAAGCTTCCCCCCCCCCGCCTCTCGCTCAGAGTTGTACGTTTACTCTCTTCGTTCATGCGGCCCGCCCGCTTCCCTCGCATTCATTCTTCGTCCAGCGCGCCACTATCTTCGTTTCTTTCTTCCGGGATTTCCCTGCACCTTATTTCTTTCAAAAAGTTTTCTATCCGTTATTATAACCTCCGCATTCCACCTGGTTCACACTCGTAATTCAGTAGGAACACGATTAATTTACCATAGGAAACTGCTATACAGTCGTTTACACGATAAGATTTAAGAATCGACTTGAATGCACTGCTAATTCGCAGCGTGCTGCTCGTGATGGAGATCGTGGGATTATCGGCCTGCTTATAATCGTTTTTCATTAAACCATTCATTTCTGTATTGGTACAATTAAAATTTGCAATTTTTGTGCACGTACATTCCCGCGTTGCCATTGGAATTTCAAAGATTAAGGAAAATCTCAATTAAACCATATCGTTATGCATAATTCGCTAAATTTTTTTATACCGTTCAACATTTCATCGAAACCGACCGAATCGTCCAACGTTTTCGCGGCTCGTCCGAATTTTTTCGTTGATCAAACTTACCCCAATCGTAGTTTGTTTCGAATTAAGCGTCTCCTCGATATTTTAAAATCAATTTATTTATGTTTTCTTGAAATGTGATTTTTATTACCAGGTCCCACGATCTCGCGATACGAACCTGAGTCATCCCTACCAGCACTGCCGGGAACTGAGTCTGCTTTGTGCATGCATGCTGTATAAAATGCAACACAGCTTCACATGCTGAACATGTATATCTATCATAATAGCGGTGGTTATCTTCGTCTAACCTATCACATTGAGGAACGCTCTGTACGAGAGGCGTGTTTATTCTTACCTGTAATAAACCCATTGGCTCCTTCAACACTCGTGAATAGCTGACCAGTCGACATGACGATCTCTCTCGCCATCTTCCTCTCGATCTTTCTGCCATACAAACTCAAATCGAAAAAATGAATGAGCAGAACTTTTGAATTTTAGTAACGCTGCCCCCTTTTTTCGTATTTTCTTCAGCCCGGAATCATTTTCATTGATGATTCCAATGTCAATTTGAAATTTTGTCGGATTTTGCAAAATCATATACGAGAGGAAAAATGAACGCTTGCAGCCAAGTAGTGATTAAAGATACTTGTGAAAATTGCCAGTTTATTTGATGGACCGTTGTAAGATTGTACACTGCGATTTTCAAGAGAATAGCTGCGCATCCTGTAATCCACAAATTAGGTCGAAACTCGTGTGAGCCATTAATATTCATGCGGTGCTATCCGTTACCATACGCGATACCCCAGGACTTGGAGAATTCCTCGATGCATAAAAACGACACGTTAGATTCTAGTTTGCAGCTGGCTCAAATCTCCCAAAAAGTTATTCCGAATTTTTTTTTAAGCAGTGAAGTTTTTTCCACAGGATGACTAAAATATATTTTCTTCAAATTCAATCCCTGCTAATACAGCAACGGTGCAACAGACTGATTCGGAAAAATTAATCCGTGTAGTTCGAGCATAACGATTTCCAGCTGCATGGCTTCGGAGCATTTAGTTTAGTAGGAGGTTCGGGTAATGTCATCACGTTGTCGCAAACACAGCTATACGAGGCAACCCGCGTACAAAGCAGTCATGCGAAAAGGGTTATCAAAGCAAGTCTTCATCTCGTTCCACGACATACCAGGATGAGATAAGATCCGAATAAGGAGATTCCAGAAATTCCTGTAAACTTAATTCTCAGTCACTATTTCTAGGGCAAAACTATGAAACTTAAAATTGACTGGAGTCTCGAAACTACTTATTACGCCTAGCACTGAGCCTGTTCTTGATTGATCGTTAATAGAACATATAAAAATGGAAAATGTAGAAATTTTGAATGGACTCTCAGAGATAATCGGGAATAAAAAAAAGTGAGTATTGTAGAAATTGAAATTTGGTTATTACGGCCTATTACGGTTCGTATGTCGAACAGAATTTTGTAAATATATATTCGTATATAAGAAAACATCGAAGCGAGTAACGGGATATCGTTCACCCTGCGGTCTATAATATCCCTTTTCTATCCACCCCTTTTCGGTGTCGACGTTAAACGAAAGTGAATGGATGACGTACTACACGCATCCAGCGGGTTTGGCACGCGGAGGGTGGATTGGCAGGCGTTAGCAGTTCTACGGCCCTATAGGTAGATATTATACGTATATAGGCAAAGTGTGTATAGGTGGAGACAACGCTGGAACTCTGGGCGTATTTCACGGGGCAAAGAGAGGGGGTAGTTTCGCCGCAGGGGTGCGATTTTAACTTTGGGGTGACTTACCCTGAGCGTTATCTATTTTGACAGGGCGGTACGCCCGCGGTCTGTCACGAAAAAGCAGGGACCCCGTTCTATGTATCCATACCACATACTGGAGGAGAAGACTATCCATAATTGTGTTTTAACTATGAGAAACGCACACATAACCACCGCAGCAGGGCTTTGTTGAGACTTGTTTTAATGTTTAAAGTATACGAGAGTCTTTTCAAACGCATCGTCTCTTCAAAAACGTGCATCAAATGCATGTAAAAATATTGATCTTTTCCGGATCTGATAGAACGGAAAATTAAAGCTCATTTATTTGTTATCGTTGCAGTAATTAAATTGGATATAAAACAGCGAATAGGCTGACAAGTGACTGGAAATAGATGCTCCGAGTAGTGTGTCATAGAATCTCATACAGTCGTCATGCACTATTTACCGGTAAATGGATGAAAAAATAAAAAAATGTGCAATTTAATTTGTGGTTACATTGTCCGCTCGAGCGGACCGAAAAATAAAACGATTGAGTGCGAGAGGCGAAGAGGGATGGTCCAAAATGAGACCGGAACTTTGTGTGACTCGCAATGTACGTGAATATACACATACACTTGTGGCGAATGAACCCGTCGAATTCCCGGAGCGTTGTAGTGCAGCGCTATCAGAAGAAGACTATGCCGTGGAACTAATATCGGCGAAGAGCGAGAGAGGAGTTTGTAGTTAGTAGGCTTTGTGAAAGGGGGATAGTAAATATCAGAGCACGGGGATGACGCTCTCGCGATGCCACATAGTGTACGTCGGAGGAGAGAGGTCCCTCGTTGTCAATAACGACGAGATAGAACGATGAGAGAGTGAGGTAGAGAAGAGAAGAGAGTGAGAGAGAGAGAGAGAGAGAAGATTCTATGAGAGGGCTGCGCCAGACGCTATTGGCGGGTGGTGGGTGCGGATCCATCTCTCTCTCTCGTATGCAATATGGTTCGCAATTTCGATGCCCGGACGGACTCTCGCCGTCTGCCAATGCAAACAACCGCTATTGGGTTTCCAGTTAATGAACCGAGGCAGCCCGAGAGCGCGACGGACCGACGAACCGGCCACCGGCTTTACGCCGACGATCTTCCCAAGCATTTTTGCACCGTGGGCACGGCTTAAATTGGAACTCCCTCCTTCCTCTTCACCTCGCTCACCCCTTTTCTCATCTCACAACCTCCCCCTCATACTCCACCGCCTCCTCCGTCTCCGCTTTTGCCTCCCTACGGCCATCACTTCCTCCATGCTCTCGAGTTATACGCACCCATTTTTTTTACTCGCTCGCTTCGCGCTATACGCCCGGGACACTTTCTGAACGGCCGCTACTTCATTAAGCCTCCATCAATTTCACCCAGCCGCCATTTCATGAGACCAATCCCGGGGCCTATCATGGCCCTCAACAGCTTCCCCAAATAATCGACTCTTGTTTCATATCTCAAGAAATTGAACGATTTTTTTATTTTATTATCATCGTCCATCATTCAATAATATGCGTCCACGTTACGCAGTATTGCATTTCAGAAAAAAAAACCATTCGCATCTGCGATCGTCTGGCTTTCATGTCCGCTCAAATCGAGATTCTCCATTATTGTACGGAAAAATCAAAGTCAGCGTGACTCGAAATTATGGCTGTTTTCCTTCTCTTATGAATCTTTCAAAGAATATAATCAGTGGTGCGAAAAGATTCTCCGGGCTTTCGACGATGGCATCAAAGTTTTCTGCGATTCCGAAAGCCACAAAAACGAATGGCCGCGTTCCCCAAGGCTTGAAATAAATTTATAACATTGATGAACAATTGTTCAAAGAGAAAGCAATGGGTAACGGAAGAAAAGGTTGAAGTTTCATATAAAAGTATGCCAGCACCCCTCGCTGGAGAATATCGCTATGACACAAAATGTATACTTGCAGGCTATCGTTTTCCTGACGCAAGTGTCCGCGCTATAAGCGGATCCCCGCGATAATCCGGATTACGTATTTGACCAAAGTATTCGCTCGCTCCTGCCATCTTGATCTTGTCCGCGTCCAAGCCTAAGTCGTATTTCCCCTGTGCGTGTACTTAAGACATCTCGAGCGTCTGGCTGCGCGGAAGACGTTAATCTTCTCAGCGCGCCGCATCCACGTTTAGCGATCTCTATAGCAACGTCAGGAAAATGTAACCCACCTAGGACCGATTATTTGGCGTCACCAAAAATACATCCACATTATAATTTCGAAAGTTTGGAAAACTCAGAATGGGATTTTTAGGTCAACTCACCAAACCTTTCCATTAATTTTGTTACGAAAGAACGGAATTTAGGCTCAATCGCACGAAGAACTTGTTATCAGCGATTCACCAATTAACCCTACGGCCTAACAACAATTTTATTTTGCAAAACGACGATCAGAGTACGCCGCAAAACTGATGGGCAAACCGTTCAATGTTCCCAAGTCTTGATTCATCTCAACGTGATCATCAACGCCGGAGAAGATCAAAAACAGCCCGATGACGCGACGCTTGGGTTATTGTCCGGGTACATAACGTTTTGCGTACATGCCAAACGTTATAAATGTATATGTAGGTACGTGCAAGCTCTCAGGCGGTTGCTCTACGCTTGCGATCAAATGAATATGATGAAAGAGTGGCGGCATTAGGCGTACGTGCCGTGCATACTGATTTGTGGCTGATTGATTGGGGCCCCTTTCCAGGTTTCCAGGCAGGGCTCGACAATCGGCCGAGAACCCAGCCGTCAACTGAGTTCTTGTCGCGATCTATTGCTATGGTCCCCTTTTATGTTATTTGTGTATATGGAGCTCTGCTCTGGCTGCACCCACTACGACGAGTCCAGCCCCCATTATTGTTGGGTTCGCATATCGCGCGGTAGCCTTTTTTATTGCCATGGCAGTTGTGTACAAAAGTATTTCTATATTGTCATATACCCTCGAGCTTTTATTTAAAATTGAATTCTTCACATTTGAATACGGACATTGCTTGCCAATCATCCTAACCACGTGGTAGAAATTTCAAATCTCCAACTTACAAACTATTCAAAATGAAACTTGCGAAAGAGTTTTTTGCTACCTTTACAATTTTATATAAATCGATGAAGTCGGATCTTCGTTGAGAACGATACGTCTCAATGAACATATTTCGTCAACGCAGATGAAGGATTAAGGACATTGGTGAAATGAGGCTGGCGAGAAGTTTTCTTCCATTCGTTTCGTGTTTCCAAAGTCTCCATCGTGTTTGGAAAATGTTCATAAAATAGAGGCCATCACTCGGTCTAGCAACCCATTGGTCCGGAACGTGATCGTTTTTGACGCGGTAATTTTACACTGTCGTGGGTACACGTCTGTATGTCGGTCCGTCAGTAAAGCTCAACGGGAAAAAGTGTTCACGAATTATACGGAGACCTTTCTCTGGTAACGTGCGACATAGCACTTTTACGGTAAATGAAAAGTTGCTAAGGTTTGTCTTACATGTGTGCTACAACGTATACAAAAGGCCCAGACTCTCTAGTCAAAGAAAAAAAACTGCCTCACTTTGATTTTCATTCCATTCCTGCAAGTTGAGTTTTCATTTTCTATTCATGGTGAACGTTGAATTTTAATTTCGATTTCATATCTTAATGTATTTGTCTTGGAACCCGGGTAAAGGAATTTTTCGAAGCGGCAGAAAATAAATTGCCGCATGAAGCCAAATGAAGCAGAGGACGGCTCTCTTGAAGGTGCCCGCTAAGATCGAGATGAAGAGGATGGGCATGAGAAGCGAATCGCTTCAAGGCGAACACTTCGCTGCCCTCATTCTATCCATCCTTCATCTTCCCATCTTTGTTTCTCAACTTCTCCCTCTTCCCTGCCTTTCTTTTTCGCTCCGTTTCATTTTTTTTCTCTTATCCGCCTGGCGTCAACCTCCGCGATCTCGATGTTCTCATATGTGCAAAGGCAAAATGTATCCAGTAAACCCAAGGGTAGAGGGACGACGGATAGGGCTATGAGATACTGAAAGCATGGTATACAGAGAAGAGCAGGAGTGGATGCAGGAGCAGCACCGATCAGTAGAAACTGCTCGGGGCTGTTGTTAAAGCCCTACGAGAAAGAAAGCCTGACCATGGCATCCAGGAAAAAAGTTTCTGGTGCAGATCGTACAAACCGAGAGATATTAGAGCCGCAGGTGTTTTAAGATCTATCTCATCTACCTATACCAACCTCGGGATTACTAGACCATCAACCGTTGACGTTTGGAAAATGCAGAGCAGTAGCAACGCGTATAGTTACGCTGCAAATTAGCCGTTATTTTACTCGCAATATATTGGTATTCATTCGATTCCAGACAAAGTATGCCGAGGCCTGGGAATGCATGCCATTCCTTACTTTAGAGCAATAGCAATCTGTGGTATTAGCTATGGCAGCGAAAAGCATATCACTTAAAAGTTGGCAATAACCTAACTGACAGTGGCCAAATCCACTTTTCCGGATAGCATTCCTCGTGGGTGGCCAACCAAACTATGCGCTTCTTAGCCTTTTACGCATCAGTCCAATATTCATGTAGTAAGTACTATGAGTGTTCATGCCTCCAGTCAAGCAGAATTCTGATTGCATATAGTTGGATTCTATACCGAGTCGAGACCATAATACGCAGCACGTACGCAATAGCAGCAAAGCATATGAGCGTCAGAGAATCAGCATCAAGCTCAAGGGAGCCCGAGGCTTTTGTGGTGCCTTCCGTGTCAGCAGCAGCAGCAGCAGCAACAGCAAGCAAGAGAAGCGTTTGGTGAGCTACATACCTACACGCCAGGCGTCCCCATCGAGATCCGGCTGTATTTACGTGATGTTCACTGATCCTTTCCGTTTATGCTGATGTCTATGATGCCAAGGTGTGTTTCGAGTTGCTGTTGTTGGTTTGCTTGTATAGCTGCGTTTGCTAGTCCATTTTGTGACCATCTATACGTGAAAATAAGTCAGAGAGCGAGAGAAAAAGAAATTGTCTCGAAGTACCCGGTACAGATATTCAAGCATATACGCGTTGATGAGAATAAAGATTCGTTCGTGCGGTCTTCTGCGAGCGTATTGGTGTGAGAACGCCACGACGTCGCGGTAGCAGCAGCCGGAGATGGGATTGCGCGATAGGCCGCGTGTCGAAAATAGAAATATAATCTGATAGGCTCATTGTGCCTCGAGCCACTCGTTCCTATCTGCCACTATATAACCTCGACTCTCCTTTCTCCTTTACTCATACCCGTTACAGCCGTGACTTCACTATCTTTCTACTTTTCTTCTCCCATTCTTTAACCCATCTGATTCGTATATTTTTCTTTCTCCGCTGCTCCTTGAGCTCCGAGGACCCGAAGCTTCTGTGCCTGCTCGAAGAAGACGCGTGCCTCTTGCGATCGTGTCTCTCCGTTTCCACTTGCAGTTAATCAGTTTCACCATTCTTTGTTCTTCCTCATATACCTCTTTGCCAAATATTTTCCCCCTTAGTCTGGTTACTGTGTATCGCATTCGCCTTTCTCCTGGTTGTAGTGGAACCTGCAAGTTTTTATAGCCCGCAGCAGTCAAGAGTATGGTCCCTTTCATTTTTTTTCTCGCGACAAACAAGCTTGGGAGAACCAAGTGCAACAATGATTCCGTAGGTTTTACGACTCTTCGGAGAAAGAGATATCAATCGGTCTCATTACCTACTATTACCAAGGCTCCGTCGTTGTAACTATAGTTATACTTCTTTGCAGTACGAAGGAGACTGAGAAAACATGAGAGGACTTTGAGTCAGAGAGCATGGCATATAGTTACATGTAATTTTGTATATAGTGATACATCTACACATCGATAATTTGTGGTCCAAGTTGCATCTTTGGCATAAGATGCCATAGTAGCCACAGCAATACAGCAGCCAGCGTAGTGGTGCTGAAGCGTACCCAACAGCATGGTGATCGCGAAGAAATTAAGGAGGCAGTAATGTCTTCCGGGTACAGTGGCTTCCGTTTCGTATTTATCTTCCTTGGGCTCCCTCCGATATTCCTATACACTAGCAAAAGCATCAAACTCTCGCGCCTGAACAAAACTGGACACGGTCACATAATAAATAGCGCATGGTGTTGTGGGATCGTAGAGACTCCGTGGTGACCTCCTTGGGCGTACACGGGAGCCATCCGACACGGAAGTCCAGCATTTGTCTATGTCCCACTGACCACCAAAGTTATCCCATGCGATTCACTCTCGTTCTATATACAGCCCATGCAGCCAACCCTCACCCGCAAAAGGTTATGTATAGATAAACCTTCTATCCGTCTTCATTACCATCGAAATCTGCCATCTCACGGCCTCTCATTTGTTATTCATGTAAACAAACGATGAATCATCGATCTATATGAAACAAGGAATCATTTGTTGCACATAGTCTGCTTTATA
The DNA here is from genome assembly GCA_037043255.1 of Diadegma fenestrale. NCBI lineage: Eukaryota > Metazoa > Arthropoda > Insecta > Hymenoptera > Ichneumonidae > Diadegma > Diadegma fenestrale. The sequence goes on along the minus strand of CM073310.1, from coordinate 14,268,997 downwards.
GACTTTGGTCTTGAAAGTAGTTCCTGTGAACATCGATCATCACACTCGTGCCCGATGCTTTTATTCTTCATGTTTACCGGCATCCGCAATGGAATTGAATTCCAAAACATTCTCGATGCATTTTCAAGGATGCGTCATTTTCTTTGTCCTTGTGAGTGGCATTGTTTGCGAGCTTTCTCCAATTCAAAACGTGCAAAGTACGAGAATGAATCTCGTTATCGAAACAATTTGGGCTGACACCTTCAACAGCGATCTATTTTGGAAAACTTTACTACAACATCCACAGCAGCGCAGTGACGAGGCAAAGTATGGACCACAATTGATTTTGTATTACCTAGGCGTTCGTTAGATTCCGTGTTGTCATGAAGCTAGTCGGGTATAATCGAGGGACACGTAACAGAGCGGTGGTACGTACATATAAGTGCACATAGTGCCGAAGGAATCGTGTACTATCTGTACCTAACAACACGGTATGTCGAAGAGAACAATAGGAGTGTACGAGAGAAGCAGCAGTTGCTGAACGTGGTAACAGAGAGACAGAGAGATCGGTTGTTCGTGGTGAATTTCCAGAATTTCGATAGTTCGCGTACTCCACAGCAGTCTGTGCTGTGTTCACCAACCTTCTGTCTCGCTCTCTCCCGTTCAACCGATATAGCGTATACTGATTGATCAACATTGTTGGTGAATTAGACTCTAGCGAGATGGGCATATTGATTGGCAATCAGTGTCGCTCTCGACGCACCAACGAAACACTCGGCCCGGAAAACGTCCTCTCCTCCCTCCTCCACACATCGCGTGTATTTGGCAGTACAATGGCAAACTGAACACTTTGGCTACGTCCAAAGAGACCTCCGGAAAATGCCTCGAACCCATTGGAACGTATTTTTAGGGAGTGATGGTAAAAAAACACTGTTGCCGGCCTTTAATTCAAGAAAAATATTTTTATATCCGCAATTTTCAAGCCAAAGTGCGTGTGCAATGAACCTGAAGAGCCAAGAGAACGTCCAACAGGTTCTTAGATGCGATCTCGCACAAGGTGATTCAACGATGATCGCGCATGCCACAAATATTAGGATCCACCGATGCGAATCGAATACGCGTTAGTTATATCCTGTGGGAAACATGGACGGAATATAAGCAAAGATTTTTCGAGGAACTGTTGGTATGAAGCGCACTTCCTTAGAATATCGGGAGTTTGGCGCGCATCGTTCTGACAAAGCAGCTTCCAAATCGCTCAAGAGGTGACCGTCAGGGCGGAAAATCGTTCGTGGCACAATCAGTGAGCGTACGAACCAGAAAATCGTGGTGAAATTCTAGAGCTGATCTTTCGACTTTCAAACTGAACCGCAACATGGCGATATATATGTATATAAACACAACTCGAGCAACGACGTGCGAATGCCTCGTGACCTACGAGCGTAACGCGGTATGCTACTCTACAGCAAAGATTCTCAGAGAACTCGCAAAACCTCCCGTTTGCTTTACGACCAAACGTTTCACGGCGGTTACGTGTGAACTGTTTATATATCCGCACCTGGTACCACCTGTGCTTGAAAACGGAACTGTTCCAAGTATCGTAAAAAAATTACATCATTCTTGACCTCATCAGATATCGATAGATTTTTACAATCGACAATCTTCGGGAAAAATGAAAAAAGTCTTTTCATTTCGAACGAGACGCGGAAATTCAGCTTGACTAGCTTGATGCCTTTACACGGTTACTTGAATAATTGTCTTGGGAAAAAAAAGATGTTCATTCCCAATTATACGGTGTACTATCGTGGAAGTAACCCTTGACATTGTAATAGTGTACTTTGCGAGGTGTCCAAGCTCTTGCACAGTTCGTTTCACGATTCTTGGGGAAAAGCTGTGAAGTTCCAAACGAGAAAGTATTAATCCTGTACGATCCTCTTCGGGATATACACGGAACTAACAAAGTACCCCATTAACTGGAATACTCATGGGTCGCTGGAGCTCTCTATCCCACCCCAGACTTCTGTCCTTTCGCTGTGTTCGTTTCGCATCTCAGGGAACTTTAATACTCCATTCCTCCCTTTTACTAATCAACTCGCTTCGTATACCTAATGAGCTGAGGTATATTCACCAATCAGGTCTATTGCCGCAGAAGGGTGAAAGCATTTTCATATCAAATACTTTTTGTTAGTATAAAGGTTTTCTGAAAAGAGAGAAAGAGAGAGAGAGAGAGAGAGAGAGTCAGTGAGATCTCTTGGTCCATGCTTGGAGATTCTTTTTTACGGGAAGTAGGGGAGCGTCTCTTCCAAAGACGATAAGCCGTCGAATTCGTTGGCCTATTCCCGTTAGCTGAAGATTTCCGATAACCCCGTCACCCTCTGATCCGATCGCCCACTCACTTTCATCCTAGCGACGATCTGACCTGACCGGTTCTTTCTTTACTTTTGTCTCACCGAAAAGTCTTTCTTTTCAGCCACTTCCCCGAAAAGCCTCTAGGCCTTATATAAACTACTACGATGTTGCCACCCGATACTTGAGGGGTTAAAACGCTGCTTCTTCACTTTATGGCCTGTTAAATGAACTTGCCGCTTTATTTTATCACTGCGGCCGCGTGAGAGGTCATCGAGAACGCGCACGAAGCCTTTTTCCGATTTACGAGGGTTTCCCTGGATTCTCCGATCCGCAACTGGCCAGTAACACCTTTGCCTTTCCCCATTTTATCTTGGCGTTTCCTGACCCTTGTGATTCTTCCTTCAAATCGGAAAAAACTGCACATCCATTTTGCGTTTGGCTTCAAGATATTCTAAAAGTCCTGCATTTTTTTATAGAACGACGTTGTATGCATTTTCACTAAAAATTTGCTTCATCCAAGCACGAACCACAATCATTGAGAAATTAAAATACGAAACGTGCATGAGTCACGGAGTGAGCCAGGTTTGTTGTGTATAATACACATATACATATGTGCTAGTATAATGAAACGATCGAAGGAGCTGCGAAGCACCCAAAGGTGATTAACCCGGAGGGCGAGCTTGAGACCTCTACGAGGATAATTAAAGCAGTTGCCGTTTAGCCGTGTGTGCGGCTGTTGCAGCTTCCACTGTCTAACGCCGAATGGAATGCAGTTTTATTGAGATAAAAAGAGAGCGAGAGCTGTTGAGGCAGAGACGGCCAATGGAGAGAAAAAGCCAACGAACAAGAAGGAGGGAGACAAGAAGAAGAAAAGAAGAAGGAGCGAAAGAGATAAGGAAGATGCTCTGAGAGTGAAGGAGTGCAGTGCAAGCAAGAAAAAAGGAAAGAGAGTGATTGAGCGAGGAACAGAGAGAAGAAACGAGAGGAAGGGGACTTCTGCCCGGTAGCAGTTTCCCAAACCATCGCCATTAATAACCAGCGAGATTATATGCTGCTGCTGCGGTTATTCGCTGTGTTCTTTCCTCCGCGTCGCTCGTGAGGCATACGGCGAGCATGAAAAAAAAAACAAGAGCGAAAAAGAATGAAAAGAAACAAAAAAAAAGAATAAAGTACTTGGAGCCATTTAATATCGTTTCCCCATATAACCAAAGCGACCAGAACGATCTTTTTGGACTCCATTATCCGCCTAATCTCGAAAATTTCTCCGGAATGCCAATATCGAGGCGAAAATCAGCAAGGATCGGCATAACCGAATTAATTTGTCAGGCACCCAATAAAAAATAATTTCTCAAATTTTTATCGACGGCTGCTCTCAGTCGTCATCAATTAAAACTGATTATTCAGAGTGAGATCCAGCAAAACGCGATATTTCCACATCTAGCAATATCATTTGATTCATACTCACTGTCATAATTATAGAAATATATCCTGACAGGTTATAAAGAGTGTGAATAAACATTGATTTATCTGTCTCGTTATTCGCTCTTTGGCGTAACAGTGTCGAACGGGGGCGTCGCACATAAACGTTGACGATTTCCATTTGTCATCGTGATTTCGTTGCCCCGACCTCACTATGTGTGTCATGCTTTCACGCGTGTGTCTACGTGTGCCTGTGTGTCTGTACGCATACATCGTGACTGTATGGAAATATGGCCAGGAGCACAATATTTTTTTTTTTTCACTTGAGTAACACCGGTGATTGTGGAATGTGTACCAGTTAGGATCGTGCGGCGTGTGTGTTATGTACCATCAGCATTTCGGCTACTCGTATTCCCGTCCGAGAACCGATGGCTATGCACGTTCATTGCTGATACATTTATATATCTATATGCGTGCATGTACATACATACGCGAGTGTGAGGTGGCGTGTGTTACGGTACTCACGCGTGTTTGTAGTTGATGCCCCAGTCCACTCTTCTTCCCGTCTCTTGCTCCGCGTCCCGCGTCTATTTCGTTACGTTTCGACAGCAGCCTCTGTAGGCCGAACACTATCGTCGAGCGGGATAGCAACAAGAACCACCCGCTCCTGTACAGGCTGTATATATAGCATATTATCCTGCTGCTGTATATATCGGCGCGACTCTACCAGATCGACATGTACCAACCGAGTGACAGTGCGACACATCGCTGTCACGCACATCCAACCTTCTCTATCTCTATTTCTCTCGCTTCTTCTCTCTTTCTCTTTCTTTCTCCGTTTCTCTCATTTATCTTTTATCCCTCAATCCTGATGCTGTGTGTGCTATGTTTGCACCGGTAAACTGTAGACAGTGTACTCTCTACTCGCATACAATTCTATCCATGGGATACGCAGTGGCTATATATCTGATTGGCTGAATCATTAATCACCGGTGACCAAGCGTCAGCTCTGTCACCCCTTCCCACCACGAGTCCAGTGTGTGTAGTTAAAGCGTGTGGAATCGAACTCGCGCCGCGGGGTGTGCCCTCCCGTAGAATTGATTCTTTTTTTTTTCATTTCGCTTTCTCCATTGAATGTGTATATAAATCTGAGTAAAGCGGACTTGACTACTGGCTTGTCCTATGAATTGACAATACCGTCACTTCAGGACAGTAGCTTTTCATCTCGGCCACGAAAGGTCCATTATGTTGTCGTATTTGCATCTTTTTACCAGAAAATATAGCCAATGAACTTTAGCTGACCTACGATCATCCAAGTTTTCTCATGATCATCACCGTCGATGACTCAATCTCGTGGTTATTGTGAACAGCGAAGTGAGCAAAAGATCCATTCTGGATTGTGACGGAGTCAACTATTCCCTCCATTCATCGGTGAAGGATAAATTAATGCTGTCACAAGTCAGTCTTTCTATACGATACCTCGATCATAACCGTAACTGATCTGGCTTTGTCCTGCTGATAGTGGATATTTGGTACGAGGCAGATAGCATCTCCTTGAATCTTTCTGTCTATCTCTTCGACGACCTCTTTCGTTCTCTCCCCCCTCCTTTTATGCTCGTTCGACTAACAGTCAATCAAGAAGATTCTGTGTGACCATTTGACGGAGGGTAGTTTTTGCCTCAGAGCCAAAATGCGTTCGCTACAACCTCCGGTTCTGTCCTCTCCCATTACGCGGACCACGAGAGGCAGTGGTCGATGGGAGAGTCTGGGCTGTGGATAAGGAGTTGGAAAAAAAGGTGGTGGTTGCCTGTTAGGACAAATTGGGGGCGATGCCCGTAGTCCACCCCGGAATAACGGACCTAACCTCCTCCATCTTCCTATCGAGGTTGACCCTAGTCTCGATCCATCGACATGCTACACTTCGACCCCCGGACTCTCTCGGGGACACCTCTAATAGTCGGATTATTTGTCCACCCCCTTTTGCCCTACCGCACTTATTCGGTCACACAGCTTGCGTATATCGCCCAATAAGGATAACAAGAAAGAATTGATAGCCTATCAAAGTCTAGCCCTGAATTTATCGACTCACACAAGGCAATTCCATAGCGTTATGGAACGTGTGATTATCGAATTGGATTATCCTGAAGAATTGTTTCGGAATGTTGAGCTTTATCTAAAAAAGTTTTCTGTTAATCTTACTCCTAAAATTCTTACTATGACCATGTACGGAGTCATAGTTACCGCGTATAATAATACACGCAGTTGAGGCTCAATATCGTATACCCATGAGAAGAGACTTGCACGAAGTGCCCCGAGTTGTTGGGGAATGGGGCACGCACAACAGAGCGTTGGATGTTTTCCACGAGGCAATAAATCGACGTGAAGACTTTCACGGAGACGTTCGCGCGCGCGATGATGCCAGCAACTCTGGTTCGTTCCATCCGGTTCTCCCGTCTCATCTCGCGCTCTGCCGGTGGTCAACTTCAGGGCTGATGTAGGTCTCGACGTTTCTGGTTGCACTTGGCTCTTCACTCAAACATCTATCGCCTGCAGGGGCTCCTCGTGGCCGCCTGATTTCGAACATTATCTTCTTATCCGCACACGAAAATAATATTCCTTCAGCTTTTCCTGCAGAGTTTGCTGGCACCTTCGGCGCGTGTTCATCGAGAACAAACCGCTGGCATTGCAGTCTGATTCTGACACGAGCAAAAAAGAAAACTTTCACGAATGCGGTCGCTTTTCTCCTCGACGTATATTTTGTTTCTCAAGAATTATCATCAGTTGAATTCCGTCAGAGTTTTTGACAGGTGCAGCCCTCCAGTACGATAAATTTTAGAAATTACTCAGAAGGTGCAATCTCATCTTTCCGAGTGAGTAGAGCAAAGTTAAAAATGAAAAAAAAAATAACGGAACAAATGGAAGAGAAAGGGAGGAGAAAATTTTGCGGCGGTAGCTCTCGAAATCCATTAACGCGTGTACGTCCGCGCACTTACGCCAGCTAATAAATTTTATTAATACATACGCGAAGCGGGGCAATAACGTCACGCCGTGCATTGTGGCTGCTGGAAGATGCGTGTATATACATTTAGTCGGTGAAGAAGCAAGTGGTCGAACTATTAAAAGCGAAGAGCGAACCCTAAAGAGAGAGGAAGATTGCAGCCATATGACTCGCAAAAGCGAGAACGATAATAGAAGGGTCTTTCGGCGTGATGACGAGAGTGCTTCATTCGCTGTATGGCTATTTTCTTCCTGGATTCCTGTGGGATGCCCGGTTGCATTATTTTACTCAGTAGCTTTCTGCCGCATATCAGCAGGATGTTGGTTGGATAAGATGTAACATTTAACAGATAAACTTCTAATTAATTATTTAAATCATTAAGATCCCCGAAACATCGTTGGGAATATTCTTGATCTGATTGAGTAAAAATTAATTGCGGAAGTTATTCACATTCAAATAATTCCCGGAGAAGCAAAATTTCTTTCATTTCATTAATGGTAAATACTGAATAATAAATAAGTGATTATTCTCGGTTATTCGGATCCGCAGGACTCGTCTGAGGAATCATTAAAAATTCTATAATCGTCATTAAATTTGCTGCACGACAGCTCCTGGTGTTATCGAATGTCGTGTCTTCTTTTTTGTTACGTTCGTTCATCCGCCTTCTCTATATCTCTCTTGCATTTATGCATTAACGCAAGAATAACAGATTGCGTATATTTTTGTTTTTGCTGACCGAACGTTACACCTTTTATCGTTGTTGTTTTGGCTTTTTTGAATCAGTTTTATTTTGGCACCGAACACACACACACGCGCGTGCACACACATGGATAGTTCTTGAGCTCGAGCTCCGCCCGCTCGGTGCGTAGGCGCGTCCGAACGCCCGGACCGCACGAGATTCTTGAGACGGCTGCAAAATCTCTCGTGCAAAACAAAGAGAGAGAATAAAGGAACGAGGGTGTTCGGAGGTGTCTCGTGGTGATACGGCGTACACCAGTGATCGTACCTTCGCTCTACCGAACGTACCAACTCTCTACGCCACTATGGCCACCATGGGATGGTTTATTGCCGAGACCTGACCCCATGTAATCACTATAAACTATACCTTTTATACTTGCGAGAGCCAAAACGAGAGAGACAGAGGCGAATAGCGAGAGCCGCCAAACAGAGCTGCACTAATACAACTCACCTTATGGGCATACTATACGTTTTCACGTGACCGTATTAGGCACCATTTCCGTCGTAAGGGCGGCCTTCCCTTCTTCATCATTCATCCTTTCTCCCCTTGTTTCTTATCGTTACATATTTCCACTATTTTCTCATTCTCCCTCCCATTCAGATTCCTTCTCCAGTCTTCGTTAATGCGGACCATGTGTGTCCTTTTTTCCATTTCTTATGAAATGGTTGTGAAGATAATGAATGATAGATTCAGTTTAATTGGGATGCATTTTATACCAAGCTCTCTCATCGCTTCACCTGAAATTAATGCAACACGCTATTGCTCAGTAAATTCATGAAATCTCAATAAACTTCTGCCTTCCAAAGAAACTCTCATCAAAATATTGAGCTCTATATAGAACTTCGCAAGATTTTTCGATACGTTTGAGCACTTTGGCACACTGAAAATTCAATTTTGTCAAAAAACGTCGATATTTTGTTGAATACGGCGAACTAAATATTTTGGGATGATTTCAAAATTTTCGTTATTTCGACAATATTTTTCATTGTAACGGAGCTGTCAGCAATATTTACGATTGGAATGACAAAAATTTACTTTCCGAAAAGATTTTCCAGAATGTTTTTTGCTGGAATGACAAAATTTTCGTCATTCTTCGAAAAAACGTTTAGTTGAACGTATCCAACAAAATATCGATCTTTTTCAACAAAATTTTCTTTTCAGTGCATCTTTTTGTTTTTTGCATTACGTGCATCTTTTCATTCGATTGTACAAAACTTAAAAATAAGAGGAAACATTGCCGGAACACACGGATGGATAAATTAAAAATTGCGTGAGCCAAATTTTATCGCATTCTACCGATGCGAATAGTTGAATAGGAAAGAATTCTTGGATATCTCTGATGGTGGTTTTGTGCATAACATTGTAGTGTGCCACGGGCATAACCGCGACGATATCGTCGCGATTCAACTTTATATGTTGCCTCCTTTGGTGCAAGCGTTGCTTTTTCATGGCAGTGAACTCTCTCTCCCGCGAAAGATGCAAATAATTCCTTTCTGCGAGGGTGCTCGCATGATCATAGGTGGGATGGGAGCGAGGGGGGTACAAAAACAATGCGACCGCGATTCAATACCGGTAGCGAGAAGGCGAACTCGGCAAAGATCGTGCGTTGTGGGTGGGCTTGCTGCTTCTTCGCGGACCTCTCGACGGTGCAATGACGGTAAAATCTGCCGTGAGCACGCCCCGGTGCATCCGCAGAACGGTTTGCCACGAGTTTTGCTCCTGGACTTTTGCTACTACATATAACTCGTATCGGACAATCCAATACGCTACTTATGGCATACGCATGCACACACCGAGAGCTATATCATTCCTCGCTACCAGTCGACCTTAAGCCTCTTCCACACTAAATTTTCCTTCAACCCCTAACCCGTGACTGTAGACGACTTCGGAGTGTGATGAGCTGAAATCGTGAATTCTGTGATGTCAATTCAAATTTTATCGGTCAGCGTTCATCAAGAATCGATTCTGAAGTCTGTCTAAAAAATTAAAATTTCCAATTTTTCAAACGGTGGTGTGAGTAAATTCTTCTATATTGTTAATACGATTTCCCAGGATCCTACGATCCTGGATAATGTTTGAGAGGATTAGATAATATTCGAATAAAATTCGATTTAGCGATTTAGATCCGTTGTGAAGTAAACTTAAATGAAAGGCTCAGGTAGGTCCCGAGTTTCCGTTTAAGCTTTGCTGGGACTCTCAGAGTGAGCGGTTCCTCTCGAGTGGAGTTCCCGTACGAGTTCTCTCTCGGGTCTTGTTATTATTTGTACTATTGTTGGGTCGTGACTTGCAGCTCTCATTCCTCACTGAAACTTTAAGCTGGTTATGGCCTCAAATTCTGTTTGATACTTCTACAGAATAATCGACATTGACCTGGCTGTATTTTCATATGGCATCATGATTATAGCAGTTTAAAGAACAATTAATTGGATTTTGGACTTCTGTATTGAGTGGTCGCTTAAGACTGGGATTATCCGGTTGTTGGAGATCCGGAGACGATTATTAATCCATCGGTTCGAATGGCAGACGCGATCAAGGGCCAGAATTGTCAATTTTCTGCTCGTTTTGAGCGGGTGTCTTCAATTTTACCGGTGACTTGGAACACAAAGGCGTCGTTAAGTAACCGAAACTATTTTGTGGTTTCGTAAAGAAATGCCATGGACCCGCCATGGAGCGATTCCATACTATAGATCATTTATCGTGGAAAAATGATCATGAAAGAACGATTAGTCGAAGATATTCGAAGAGATGGAATCACTCTCGGTCGGACGGGGCAAAGGTAGGCGTGGAGACTCGAAGTTAATGCTGAATCGTGTATTTTGGTTGACGACGTGTTTGCTTCGTCGTGTTGACCGATTTTACTGCTGCAGTTTGTCATTATGCGCATGTCAGTCAAGTTCTGGGTCGAACCTTGGCGCTGCCGGGGTCCGAACAAACCCGTTCGACATAACTACACCCCTAAAAGTGGACACCTCGATTCAGGATTTTTTCCTACCGTCACAAGACTATCATTTACAGAGGACCTCGAGGGTAATGTCGTTAGGTACCTCGTGCGCTGCGATCGATATGCATGCCAAGCACAATAACAGAGTTTGGCTCATCTAGGACAATAAACTCGTAGGGCGTTCGAAGATCTGGCGGACAATGGAATCGCATCTCGAATTTTCGTTCGTAGACTCCCACGACGTTCCATTACTCTTCTTGTCTCGCAGATTTTGTCCCCTTATCTGTCTTCTATTCAGAAATACAATCTTTGATGTTCGAGATCGACCAAGTCCGTACAGAGTCGATTGATTGTTCGAGACGGATCGTGTACACTGAACTTTTTTCACTTTGTTGCTTTTTTCTTTTTATGATACTTTGAATCTCGTGCATTTCATCTTGGGTAAGAATTGAAAGATTGACGCCTCTAAAAAGCGTGAATCGAAAAGTTGAATTAAAAAACGGGAATGAAAAATAATATACGTCTCTGTGAAACGCCTATAAAATATTGTCGCAGCCTAATAATAAAGTGTGCGAAGGAGTGAAGATGGAATAAGCAGCGCGAGATTTTTTGACGCGTAGGCGAATCAAGCAAAGTCTGGAAAGTGCCTCGCCCTTTTTCTTAGTCTGTCTTGGTTGTTTTTTTGTTCTTTCGCTCCTTTCTCTTCGCGCTACAGCTCAGATATTCGGTCATGCCGAGGGTACACCATTCTTTTTGCGTGTTTTTTCTTCGGGCCTGTCTATCGCAAACAATTGGCCTGCTCGTACGAACCCTCAAGACTTGGCGTTACAGCTATATGTACAGATCTTTGTGCGTATATAATATATATGTTTATATAAGAACGAGTGTATCCGTGTGCACCACTAACCCCATAATTAGAGGCTTTTGCAAATTATATGCGCGAACGTGTGTCCCCTTGGTAAAATATCGGCTTAATAATAACAGTTGGAGAGCACACGGCAATTATCAGGCCCCGAACCAAGCATTTTTCACTCGCTCTTTTCTTTATACGCTCGTTCGTTTATTTTTCTCATCTTCATGCTCTCGCGGCTCATAGCTCTCTTCTTTTGGAACGAGCGCGTTGTTCGTGGATCCTCGGAGAGGAGAATGAGAAAGAGGAGGTTGAGGGGGCAGGGAGACAACGAAGAACGGGGTGTCCGACCGGAAACGACGTGGGTGTCAGGGTAGCGAGGTGAGTCGTCGAAATAATGCATCGTAGAGACGGATGAGAGTCCCGGGAGAGGCTCCGTAGATGCTCTGCGCGACGTCTTCAGATCCTTTTCCCTTTATACGTGCTTATATACACAACCGTCATCTAAGCATAGAGTTGCGAGAATTCTTAATCTCCAAATTTGAACGTGGGCGGTTGTGGAATAAATATTTGAAAAATCGATGCTGAATCAGAGATGGATCTTGTGACTGAAGATTGTGACGGAGCATCTTTTAGAAAGAAGCATATTCGTAACGATTCTGGTAAAAAATAAAAAATAAGTTTTTGATCTCTATTTTGAGTTGATTTTGGAAAAAAATTTACTTCAAACTCTCAGTCGTCGTTTCCAGATATTCCCTAGAAATTTTTCAACTGCAATTGACACGTTCGAGAATTTAAAATTGCGCTCCTCCGTTCTATTTTTTTTTCTTTTTCCAAGATTCGGGTGAAATCCTCAGATTTTCCCATAAAGGAAATAGAATCACAAATATTTGCGTTCAGAAGAAAATTTCACTTATGTCGAATGAGATAGAAAGAGAAATGAAAGGAACGGATGGAGGAGAGACGGGAGAAAACGAAGTGACTCGAATTATCGGACACAGACAAAGAGCGTAAAGAATTTGAGTGCAAGAAATCGCGGTAAAATCTCGGTGGTAAATCTTGCTTTGGGGAGGAGAGCAGAGGGAGAGAAAGAGCGATGTTTTCTTGAGGAGTACGCCGAAGAGAGATGCCTTTTAGCAGCGTGTCTGGCTGTTTTGCGACGTTATAATTATATACAGGCTCGTTTTTCTTTGGGCGCGATCGTATGGGTATGGGGTTGAGGGAAAGGATTACACACACGAGTTGAAGTGAGCAAAAGAGCCCCCATAATGTTCCAGGAGAGTCGCGAGCTCGCGCGCGCGCGCGTTCTTGGATGCTGTACAGTGGCGTTTTTTTTATTGGCTAATTGGTAATTAAGCCGGGTTAAACAGCGGTCAGCAAACGCTTTCTTGCGCTCTCAACGTCGTTCCGCGACTCACTAATTTAATTTGCGGTTTCGTCGCGTTCGTTCGCTCGTATTGCGCGCCTATGGTGTGTACAACGCGCAACAACCCTTCTTCTGCCTATTTCACTCTCTTTTCTTCTTTCTTCTCCCTTTTCTCTGTCTCGAAGACCTCTAATTTCCTTAGCGTCTTCTTACCTCGACGCTATAAAGCGTTCGGTTACTCCGCCTACTCTTCACTGTCAGTCGAACACACTCCGGACACACGGAGTCTCACTTCTGAACTCGACCTTTCATTTTCATTTATCGCTACACATTCGATTGAAATTTTCGTGTACCAGAGCGCGAATGTCTTTTCTGTTGCAATGCTCTGCGCCCACGAGCTTCGAAGCCTCTTCGATTTACATCGGTCTCGAGTTACCATCGTTCCTGATGTTCACAATTTTATACTGCAAACTTCCAAGAGTGTCTTGCACTTTCAATACCAGCCGTTGATATTTACAAGCGTCCTCGTTGGAAACGAAATGAGTAAAATGATTGCAATAATTAATGTTCAACATCAATGACGTCACCAAAGTCTCTTTCATTTTGAGGCATTTGCAAACCAATAATCTGTAAATATCCAATAAAATTAAAATCACTTGAAATTTATTCGAAAGTTTTGTGAACTCAGTACCAATTGATCAAAGAGAAAAAAATGATGTCATTGACTTGATATTTTTTCTTTTTCTTTGCGGCACAATCCATGTATTGGCTTCGGTTGAAAAACACGCGTTGATCAATCAAATAGTGATTCATTGAGTATATACAACGGTAAGCACAAGGCGCCAACTCTGGCGCTCATTCAATTTCACTAAATCATACTGTTAGCGGTTACAATCTTTTGTTATTTAAAACAGTATTATTATTTTGACACGAGGCACAATCTATTAGCTGCCATCCATTCAGCTTGTTCGCTGTTAGCTGTATACAACCACATTATACATCTTCGAGCCTCGAAATCATCTTTGACGTGGCGCACACGCCTGTACAATGATGACAACGCGAAATATGTCCCGTTTCGGTCACGAAGACAACGACGACAGCGACCTCTCGAGGGACGCCATGGCGATGACGCGCACTTCAGCCTTATATATTAAAGTCAACGTCCGTTACACACGTTGTTCGTTCTGCTAGTCAACGTCTCCTTTTTTTTTATCGACACACGATCCAAAAATCACAAATGTTTGAAATTTTCCATGAGTTCATTCAGGGGCTACGCTCGAGGGAAAACCAAAGAATCAAAAGAAAATAATGATTCCATAAATCTGAAGCCGTGCAGCACAATTTCCCATTGTTACATCTAGGATGAGAAAAAAAATGAAGAAGCTCACGTTTCCTCTTCAAGTTCCTCACGCCATTGTTTGTTCGCTCATTCAAAAGCTCTTTTGCCACACCTTTCCACTACGATTTTTTCCTTATGCAGAACAAAACCGAATAAAACATGTTAAAAGCATAAAATATGTGTTCGCGGTGGTTGCTGAGATTTGAATGTTTTTCTAGAGTCTCGATGAGACAAGACCCATTCAACCATGAGCGTCCTTGTCGACCTTACATTCGTGATTTTTCTGTGTACATAGTCAAGATCTTGCTCCCTCTTTTTAATACAGTATATGTGGTCATCATGGAGTGAACGATGAAAACTCGAAAATGAAAACGGAGCTGATGTTTATGATGGAAAAGGTGCGTGGGTGTCGGACCACGCTCCGAGGGCCTTTTTCTGACAACACGCCCACACGATTTTATATTGTCTGAAGAGATTTGATATCGCCTTATTAAACATTCTGTGATGATAATATTATTGCATCGTTTTTGTCTCAATTGTGACCGGCGTCTTTGTAATCATCGTAACGGATTTCGGAAAAGATTTTTATAGCGATGGCAATTCAAATGTAAAAAAAATAAAAAAAATAATGAGATTCGTATGAAAAACATTTTTGGAAGCAATTTTTTTCCGCACACTGAAAATTCAATTTTGTTGAATACGGCGAACTAAATATTTTGGGATGATTTCAAAATTTTCGTTATTTCGACAATATTTTTCATTGCAACGGAACTGGCAGCAAAATTTACGATTGGAATGACAAAAATTTACTTTCCAAAAAGATTTTCCAGAATGTTTTTTGCTGGAATGACAAATTTTTCGTGATTTTTCGAAAAAAACGTTTAGTTGAACGTATCCAACAAAATATCGATTTTTTTCAACAAAATTTTCTTTTCAGTGCATTGTTCTTATTTAATCAAATGAAAGAATAAACGAGGATAAGAATTTTCATACAAAAAATCGTGCGCAACGCCTGATGATCGCAATGCGCGGAGATGCGAAAACCTATAAGTTGATAAATTAACTAGCGATATGAATAATGTATGGAAATATCGGAGTAGATTATTACAAGATTACAGTGACCACTAAGGGGATGGATAAAATGTAATTTTGCAGATATTCCACCAGATGGCGTATCGTCGAATCGTAATGACGGGTAATTATTTGAGAAACGATTTGAGGCTGTTCATAACTAGATTTCGGTGTGTGGAACGGTCGGTGATGGTGGAACACAGCAGAGTAAAAGCTATAACACAGTGAAAAGCTTATATTATCAAAGTTGGGACATAACGATCGTCGTTATTCGAGTTAATAAGGGCGCGAGGGCTCTGTTTAGCCGGTGTAGACAAACGACCGTGTAGCGTTTCTCATTGACTATTTCAAAAGACTGCTACCCGTCTTTTGCCAGGGCTCGACGACTAAATTCTTCATGTTCCTCTTTCGTTCATTCTCTCGACCCTTATTCGGCGTTTTTTTCATTTTTTTTATTCCCTACGCTTGTACAACGCAAATTCCTCTCGCTCGGTGGAATGGCAGAGGAAAAACGTCGGATGTTGCGACGGGGCTGGAGGTTTTCACATTGAAAGTATTGTGGGGAGAGCAAGAAAAAAGAGGGCGCCACGCACGAGTGCCGCTCGAGATGAAAAAAAATTAATTGAATCATTTTTTCGAACTACTTGATTCTCGCACAAATCGCATTACCGCGCTGCCTCGGCCTTCGTAAGATTTCATACGACTGTGGGTTCGAATCGGCGTAGGTAGGATGAGACGCGAGGACGAGGCAGTAAAGCTAACGTTCTGAAAGAATTAAGCTGCTCGACGATGACGATCCGAGAAGTGTCCGCTCGGAGTCACGAACCCGGAAACCCGTTAACATCTTCGAAGCTTGTATACATTTTTTCCTGACTCAACGACGTCTCTCGGGCCTTCGGATTGTCTATCAAGGAAACGTTCAGTTCCAATACCGTGCGTATTTTTAGCCTCGAATCCCGAAACGCACACGATGAAAAATCTCGCTCGTTTCCGGATTTCAACTCGGCGCATTACTGCGATGCAAACTGACTTTGGACTCTAAACGATTGCCGATGATTTCTGGATAAAGTCGATCACTCGATCGTTGAAAAAGACAAAGAATTGCGAACAATGAAAAGAAAATTTTGACGGGTAGGTCCGAGTAAACTTTTAATGAAAAATAACAAAATTTTGTCATTGCAGCAAGAAATATTCTAGAAAGACTCTCCGAAAAGTAAATTTTTGTCATTCCAATCGTAAATTTTGCTGACAGTTACGTTAGAATTAACAAATATTGTCCAGAATTATAGGAAAATTTTTTAATCATCCAACAATGTTTAGTCGTCCGTGTTGAACAAAATGGCGATGTTTTTCGACAAAATTTAATATTCAGTGAAAAAGAGGCTGAACTTGTTCTAGAGCAGATCATCCGGGATGCCTAAATGATGTCCTGTTGCTTGCTAACGATCAGAGAATTAATCAATAATGTCGTGGGTCAGTAACCATCAATTCATCTAGTGTAGCAGGTGCCATTAGTGTCCTGAACGAAACGACGAGCCCTTATTTTCTTGCTACCCTGCAGAGAATCGAAAGAATCTCATTTTGTTTCTGAAATGCCTGGGAAGATCAGCGAGCTGCTGATCTCTTGTTGCGTTGTTCCCATTCGTCATTGTCCCTGTTTCGAGGGAATAATTGGCCTGATGAAAAACACGATCTCAGGTGGTTCAAAATGAGTATCCATATGGGCATGGATATGCACATACTCTACGCACATATATATATCTTTATATATGGGAATGAGTGACATATGACTTTCAGGTAGCTGTGGCGAGATTGACCCTTGAGGTAGGTTTACGATCGCACATATGCACCGCCGTCTGGTGTTCTCTGGACAGAGAGTGACGGAGAGAAGAGAATGAAGAGGAGGCGAGCGGTTGAGACAAGAGATTTCATTGTCCCGTTGATTTTTCTTCGACCTGGTCTCGCTTCATTCATTTCTAGCCGCAGAGACCTTTGTCTCTCTTGATGCAAGAAAGTTTCCAGCACTTCTCGCCGTCGTTCACTTGGTCGCGGTCCCCTGTCCACAAGTTCATGCGCCGCCTCTTCGTATGTATAAACGCCACACACATGAGTCTACACGTACGCGTTACGCACGAGGGTCGTTATGTTTTATGGCTAATTGTTTTATTATATCTTTGACATATTTCGCGTTTACGGCCACCGTGAGCTCGACTATCACCGTTGTATCTTTCATGGCTGTTCCTTTCATCATTTGTATTACGAAGGCCACTTTTCATATTCATATTGCATCCGCAACTTCCACCAGACATGATCGATCCTCGTTCGTAAACTCGATAGCTCTTTCCTTTACGACTATATAATCTCTTTTGATTATGAACGAGAGTATTCAATTATTTAATTGCAGTTTATTGGGCCACTTTTCCAGTGCATATGAGATCGATAAGACTCCGAGAAAATAAAAGAGATCGATGGCAGAAAATAAGGAGTTTTCATAATATCGAGAGCAAGAAGGTTGAGTCTCATCTCATTGTCGAGATTCCTACGCAAGCTTCACGATGCCTTGTCTCACGAGCTAGTTGCATTCCAATAGAAAAAGGACATCTATCACCGGGACCCTTCGACACGCCTCGCTATTGAGCGACTGCACTGGCCTGTCCGTCTCTTGGTCGGGATAACGTCGAATGTTGTGTGCCATCGTTTAAAGACGAAAAGACAGACGAATGATCTGCCATCTCTTTCATTCACTCTTTTTCTCGCGTTCTCTTTCCCTCCGGAGAATGCTCTTGCAGGCGATCCACCGCGAACGGGCCGGTAAGACGGACCGAAAAGGGATGAGAGAAAAATTCTTTTTCCTTAGGTATGCCAATATATCGCCTCTGCCTTTTTCCTTTTCTCTTTCTCTCGCTCGCTCTCTCCATCGCTCGACCTAATACGTGACGCCTCGTAAGAATTTACACGACCCTCGCGGCCACTCGATCCTCAATCGGACCGGGAGTTAAGATAAATAATACCAACAACCCCTCGCACGAACTTTTCCTATCCCTTCACACGAGCCTCCTCTCTCTCTCTCTCTCTTCCTCTCATTCCGTTTCGTCCCTTATACCTTTCGTCCTTCGTTCCCGAATCGAAACACTGTTGTATATTTGACGCGAAAAAGAGGGATTTTTCAATTTTTACTGACATTTCCCTACGGCATGGGGGGTCATTCCTGCCAGGTCAAAAAACGATAAAAAATAAATGAGCGTACATTCGTCATGTCTCTTATCTTGGAGATTTCATTATTTCTCTCGTGCGTTAAATAAAGTCTAGACAAATGAAGGATTTTCAAAGCAGTCTGTTTGGTGGATGTTCATTGGCACAGCAAAAACGATATAAATCATTTCACATGATCTTTCTCGCTCGTCGAGAATGCGTCCGTAACACCATAAAGTTTGAGTGGAGAATTTAACGCCCACGAGGATTGCTATAACGTTCTGACGTTACTACCATTACTGTTGAGGCTTCTAAGAGTGACAGACAATTTCACGTGTTGAAAACTAACATGCCATTTTTTCCAATCTGTTTTTTTTCCTCATACTCCAACACCATGTTGCATGTTGCATTTATTATATATAGAAAGACGGCGACACATTTATTGGAGCGTGAACGAATGTTCGTGAAGAAAAACTCGAGTATTTGTGTTGCAATTGTTAAATATCAAAAGTTTCAGATTTCATTCACGCTGAATTTCACAAGTAACATTTTTCCTGGAGATTTTATAGCAATCTGCAAAAATGCGTATAAAAATGTTCGAACATGGATATGGATTTCGTGAACATTTACTGGGTGGGGAGAATGTGGGTTGTATGTGGTGGAAAACCATCAGGTTGTGGCTATACAGACTTCTGGCGTGGTGAAAGCGATGGGAGTAGAAAGAGAGAAAAGAGGGAGCAGGAGAGAAATGAAGAGGATGAGGGTTTGGTGGTCGAGTTTGTGGAGACGCACGAGGATCCAGGGCGGCGGAAAGGAAAGCGAGAGGGTGTGTAGAACGCGACCGATGTTCACTTATTGGCGGCATGTCTACCGGCATGGTGCTCGAAACAGAGAAAGAGAGAGGAAACCGTGTGCGGACCCGTTTCGCAACACGCGATTCGGAAATCATCCCCCTCCGGGCTTTCACGCGAGCTTTTGCACGAAGGGTCGTCGTCGTCGTTGTCGTCGCCTCCGCGAATATATCTAGATGTAACTCGGTACAGTAATAAACGTCAATGTGTGTGTATATGCGAACATGTATAGATTTGGTAACATCAAGAGGAAATTCCGAGTTTTCGAGTCTCGGCCTTTTGGAAAAGAAATCACCAGGTGGCGCCCAAAACCTCACTCACCCCGCAACACCGCATGTAGCTGTCAAATATTGCGGTTGCTTTTTAAATCGATCGTTTTCGATGTCTGCACTTGCTGCCATATTTCCAATCTTCCCTCGTAGCTTGAGCAAATTTTCTCCGCACGTGCGATCCCTTTGCAACAATTCAGGGATGTTGGAAAAAAATTCGAGCTGGATCTTTCAATGGAATTTTATTTTTATAAGATGCGATTTTACTGTTGAAAAAGTTGAATCTGTTGCTAAGATTTGAGACGTATTATATGCGGTGTAATTAAGGCACGTTTGGCGCTGGATGCTCCGCTGAACTGCACCGTGTAGCACTGTTAACTCGAGTCATTAAGCGTTCACCCTTGCTGTCTCAAGATTGCTTCGAATTGGGTTTAAAAACAAAAATGATTTTATCTCCCGGAGGCAAGACTGTATACAAAGAAGACTTTCGCGATGCTTCGTCATTAGACAATTTTGAGAGTTTTGAGGATACGTCACACTATACGAAGAGCACATTATCCGAAGGTATATCTGTTTTGGTTTCTTGGAAACCGGTGAACGCTCACTTGGTCTTTTTCTTAGCCTTTCTCTCTCTGTCTTTCTTCTGAGGATACAGGTAGAAATTCTCATGGTTGTGCATCAAGTGCTATAACAGCATGGACCACGAGTCAAGTGGCCGACACCTTTGTTAGTTTTGTTTTTCTTCCTAAGAGAGCATAATCGACGTTTTGCCCTCAAGCCTCTGGTCTCTTGTACCTCCAGAAGTTTTAACTCGTTTTCGGCACTCCGGCACATACGTAAACTTGGCAAAAAACGATCAGAGCCTCCAGCTAATAAAATCTCGTGACTTCTTTTAACACGAACTATTGCATAGCCAATCATTGAGAACACGAACTTGAAAAAAACGAGCGTGATGTCTGTACATCGCGCCCATACGTAATGCAGGCTGTGTATTATGTATAGGAATATTATATATATATAACAGCAAGTAATCAATCATCGTCAACAAATCATCTAGTACCCTAATCATTTAGCGGTCATTCAACGGTTACACGTCACATTATTCAAATTAAAGGCAAATTCCTATCTCCGTATGAAATATGTTGATCTAAAATCCTATAATTGAATTGCTCTGGATAAGCAGGTAGAAAACTCGGATAATCCAGGTAATCGAAATGCTCAAGGGAACCGTGAAGAAATCATATGATAGCAAAATTGAGGTTTATCCAGATCGTAATTTTGTTACGTAGTTCTGTTTCGTCAGAGTATGAACTTTGGCTTTATTTTCTTGTAGTCCTGCCGATGTAGAAAAAAAAGTCTCAATTCAGCTGTGACCAAATTTAGAAGCTTGTCTTTTACGAATTTGAATTTTTATCGAGGACCTAGTGATGATTTTCAGACGCCTAAAGGAAGGTCCTCGAATCTGTATAGCCTCGGGGATGATTGGGGATGAGTCTTCGCGTCGCCTGCTTTCGGTGCAGTCGTTTTCTCTGCCTCTCTCTCTCTCTCGCACGCATACACACTTAATCTCTCGCCTGTTTTTGACTCTTACTTGCCTTGGTACAAAGGTGCACACGCGAAAGAGTCTTTCTCGTCGCGCATCAGCCAGACACATAATAATACGTTACGTTGGGCCGTGTATCGTTCTCTCTTTCTCTTCCCTTCTCTCAATCGCTGTTCCTCCTTTTCAGCGGGGGTTCCATCGGGCCCAAAAACGTTGAAACGCCCTGGCAAGATTTTAACCGGGCTACACGCACACGCCACGAATGAAATACATACGCACACGTTTTATAAACCACCTACGGATGCAAGAGATTCTGCTGGGAGGAGCCATCGCACCGCAGGGACACAAAACGATCTCCTAATGACCCCTAATCGCTGTACGAAATACCCTAACCTGGGTGGAGATGAGCGCCTCGTGCCCTAAGTAAATGGTGCCTAGTGAGCGCGCGTAGGCGAACAATCGAGCATCTAATCAAGGCGTGTCGATATCATACTTTTTATACCTTATACTTCTATGTATATTTTCAAGACACACCTAACCTCACGTTCACAACCAGTTTACGGATTACTTTCATTTGAAAAACATTTTGTACTCTCCAGACTTCGTTCACTTTCGTCTGTTCTTCAATTCCGTCATTTGTACAATGAAAAAATAACCAATAAACATTCCGTTTCCGTTGGTATCGTTCACAGAAGTAAAGCGAACAATTGACCTGACGTAATAAAAAAAATTAAAGACGAAAATGTAGAAATTCCATTGAGGTGCGAAAAATTAAAAGTGAACATCTCAAGAACGTGTGTCGCTTCAGGTGAAGGAATGTGTACGCGTCCGTATCAGTAGGCGAGGAGCGGTATGGCTTGAGGAATTGTTTCAGAACCACAAGTATTTGGAAAATGATGGCCCCCTCAAAGTCATTACTCGGATAAGTGCTGTAGACCACGAGTCTGCTTTCTCGCGACAAGTGCACAGGTATGCTCGGCATTCGTCATGATTGACTAACGTTTCGAGAACGAAAGAATGCTCGTGCGTGTTTCAAGCTTTATTTCCATACATTTCTCCACACTCACCCTCGGTGATGATTCCCAAATGTCGAGCTGATTTCCTATTCATTATATGGTCACGTCGCGACGTGAGTTAAAAAAAAAATATTAGCGCGTATATAGGAAAACATTTTCGTGATTTTTGACCACATTCAATTATCCCTCATTATTCAACGCCGCAGACGTTCGTGATAAATTAAAATCATGCCCATAATAATCAAGATCATTCCCGTATGGAATGTTGATATGAAAAATGTGGCATCGCAATAGAAAATGGAGATGAAAATTTGTAGAGTCGAGGGAAAGAGAAAATATTAAAATTCGGGGTTAAGTGTGGGGCGAGTTTAATCCCTTACTGTTTGGTTCTTTGCTCCGCACGCTCGTTTTATAATCTCGAACGAGCGCAAGAAGAGAAAAGGAGACGAAGAAGGGAAAGAAGGAAACGGTGGAGGAAAAGGAAGGATTTGCAAAAGCCGAGTCTCTCGAGAAAAGTAGCGATAAGGGAGGAGATGATAGAGGGAAGGGAGAGAGGACTCGCGGGGATAAAGGGGAGTAAAGAGGACAAAAAACGACGGGGAACCGACGCAAGCTAGGTAAGTGGGACAGTTATAAGCCAGCGGGTGAGCGAGAGAGCGATAAGCTTTGCACACCGACAAAAAACCTACACAAACACACACGCGCGTGCTAAGCACCTGAAAAGTTATGCGAAGGCACGCACCAACAGTTGACTAG
This sequence comes from Diadegma fenestrale, assembly GCA_037043255.1. NCBI lineage: Eukaryota > Metazoa > Arthropoda > Insecta > Hymenoptera > Ichneumonidae > Diadegma > Diadegma fenestrale. The sequence goes on along the minus strand of CM073310.1, from coordinate 14,246,322 downwards.
CCGTTGGTTTTAAAACTGCGATTCACCCATGTTCTACTCGTCCTCGTTGCGAAAAAATAACAAGCAAAAGAACCAGCCACAAAGCAGCAGTGGAAAACGGCATTTAAAACGTCTTTAAAGATTGTTGAGACAATTGTTCGCCATTTTTCGTGCGTGCGGCAGATCAAAGTGTGTCACGAATACTACGCGTACATCTCGACTGATGAACGGAAAATTTAGCCGGCCCGTCGTCGAGAACTTTAACGATAAAAAAAAAGAAGAAAAAAAGATTGTTCGTGGTCTCGGTGGACGACAATGTACACAGATCGAGTGAATGACTTGTTCTATACAGGTGCCCACAATGTATATCAAATGTATGGACTATTTCGCGTCCCGGGGAACATTGTTTCAGGGATACAAACTTTCTAAATCGTTTTTCATTCGATACGAACGTAGAAAAAAAAAGTAGAGCGTGAAAGTTTCTTAAATTTTGAAATTAAGAATTATCTTTTGTTCAAAGAGGCTTTATCGATAAAAATGTCGGTGCGGATGGTGGCTCGAGAGTCTTGAATGAAAAAAATGTTCTTTAGATCCATGGGATCTCACGTGGAATCGCCCATGTAGGTGCGTATCGAATGGGAACATTTTTTTTCGGTCGGTCCTACATTCTCTCGGGAGCTCGCGTTTGCATATTTATGCGAATTTTGCTCAGCAGTGCGCGACATATACGCAACGGAGGGATAGATGGAAAGCCGCGTCACAGAATCCGAGTCAGAGGTGGAAAATATACACTGGCTGCGTAGATACGTGTACACATGCATGTGTATAGAGATATATTTAGGCAGGTATAGCTTGAGGGCGCTGCGACGCGACTTTTCCTCTCTCGCGAGAGCTATACGGATCTGAATGACGCCTCGTTAGCCATTTTCTGTGCTTCACGATGTCACCACGTCTCTCTTTCTCTTTCTCTCTTTCTGATTCCGTGTCCTTCTTGCCTCCTCGTTTCTCTCTTTCCACGCATGACGAAGCACAAACATGTGAGTTTTCAACATTTACTTTATAGTGAATTTGACGAAAAAAGAATTCGCAAGCTTCATTCACGTCTCGAAAAACATATATCGCGAAAAAGTATTTCATTTTTTTCTCAATGCAATGGATTTTGTGCGGTTGCCTCATAGCATATGCAGGGAATTTCGTATTATTTTCTAGCAGATTTGCCTGCATCGATTTTTTCGACGAAATTCTCCAGGTTGGAATTCCTCGGTGATTTTTCTTGAATTTCATTTGGAAAATTCTATATATATGCATGAAATGATTTACCCGGTATTTCCTCGGAATTGGTGAGATAAAAAAATGTGTATCAATTTGAATTATTACCGATTGAAATGCGAGCGACCATATTTTTCTGAGAAAACTCCGAAAGAAAAAAAAAAGGAAAAAAAAGCAGAGGGCTGAAAAAAAGTAAACGCACACGCGTTTGTGTAATCACGGTATCTGAAACTCCCTGGTGGCATGAGGACGAGAAACACGCGCGAGAGAGGCTGTGAGACGAGAGAGCGAGATGGGAATGCTGGAACTTTGGCCCGACGATAAAACTATGCGAAATGAATAAAGATAAAAGTACAATGGAGAGAGGGCAGCGCGCTCTGTGGTTGATACCGACCGTAATAGCGCCACGCGATATTACATATTACGCAGTGAAATTTTATTTATGGGCTTTCGAGTGGACCGCCATTTAGCCTCTATACTATATATAATACAGGAACGACGATCGTTCTAATATTTTACCTCTTCGGCTAAATAAGCATTCATAATATTAAAGGCCGAGACTTTTTTGTCATCAAATCCATGCCAACGACCTCGAGGCATGCAAATTTTCAGCAACTTTTTTTTCTTACCTCCATTCCCCTATATCTTTGCATTTACGAACAATAAACACGACATCTACACTGAAAATTCAATTTTGTCAAAAAACGCCAATATTTTGTTGAATACAGCGAACTAAATATTTCGGGATGATTTCCAAATTTTTGTTATTTCGATAATATTTTTCATTGTAACGGAACTGTCAGCAAAATTTACGGTTGGAATGACAAAAATTCACTTTCCGAAAAGATTCTCCAGAATGTTTTTTGCTGGAATTACAAAATTTTCGTGATTTTTCGAAAAAACGTTTAGTTGAACGTATCCGACAAAATATCGATCTTTCTCAACAAAATTGTGTTTTCAGTGTATGCGAAAAGGTGTAGGTTTTCTAAAAATTTGCTAGATTGTAAATCAGGAAGGTCGCTTTTTTCGAATATTTATTATTATATTTACGGAGGCTTTATTTACGAATTAATATTTACGGGGCAGTCCGCTCCGTGAGTCATTGAATATCAAAATTTTCCCCCTCCTCACGTCGCGGAAGGTAAAAAAAGCAAAAGAATTATATGACCCATCATTATTTCGTTTGATGTAATAAATTTTTTTATGCATCAATTAGACTCTTGTAGGACAATTAAATTTTTCATCGGAGCACGAAGTTAACTTTTATGGTGTCGTTTCAAAATATGCTTGTATTTATCTTCCATATAAAAGAGCAGTGATTTATCCGATTTACATAAAAGTCATGGAAGGTTTACTTTCGATTCGAAATCGGCGAGAAATTGAATGTAAAATGAATTTATTGTTTTGCAAAGTGATTCAAATCCGGATCACTTAATCTTGCAATTTTTATGTGAAATAAATGATAACAAGTTTATTATTTAATTAGTCGATACAAATATCGACCAATATGCGTTCGCGCATGATAAAAATTCTCAATATCAGTGGACCCGGAGGGGACTTACATTTTGCGACGGTCTCCTACCCTTAAATTTCACTTCAGACCCTGTTCGAGCATTATAGCTTATAATAAGCGTTCGACTCGTTCATGGACCACGTACGGGCAATTATTGTTATTATTTATTACGTAGACTTATAACCCTAGACCGAGATACTTTCAATATTCGATAAAAGCCCTCGCGAACTCTAGAAAACATAAATCCGACGATCGTTGACTTTTTCTTTCGGAAACTAACGCTAGCGCGCAGTGTCGATTTTTATTTGAAAAATATTCAGGCTCGTGAAAAACGGATTTTTTACCGAAAGATTCTCTTTGAGTCGAGCGAAATTTGTCGAGTATAATTTTGATGATTCAATTTTGAATTAGAGATTGAGTAAATATCCGGTTTGAAAAGTCTTTTGCGATGAATAAGAAGAGCCGAAATAAACGAGCGCCAATAATGTATAATGCGGTTGTGTTTATTATACGACCTTGATCGATCAGAAATACCATGAAACCGGAAATGACAACCCCTGCACCGGCAGCCGTGAACTCATGAACATTTTTATGATTGTACTTGGTCATCGTCGATCCGATCGGTTTCATCAGTCTCATAAAGTTCTTTGTTTCGGAACGAAATTATTCGTTGTCACATTGGTGGCTTTTGCTCTGCTGGCTCGGTTAGGCTTGTGCTCGCCTTTCTCGTCGTAGTCGTCGTCTTCGAATGACTTCCGTCGGCGCGACGATGACAAACACTCGGGGTCAGCCAACAGGATATCACTCACCGGGGCTTCCAATAATTCTTATTGATTGTCTTGATGCTAATGAGCTACGATGTTTTTCTTACTTATTAGGCGATGGGCGTCATATCGACAATCAAATGGAATTTTTGCAGTCGATCTTTCGGGACATGTCAAACGTCGTACATCGCATCGCAGCAACGTAATTTTAAAATTAGCAAAATGGATTCAATTTAATAATTCTAATTGTTATCAAATTGCGATTTCTTGACCGTGTAAACAAGAATCAAAACGCTCTTCATTTTGTAATTGATAAAAAAAGAATAATAAAAAGAAAAAAACATAATCAAACGTCTTTGCAAAAAAAGTTTTACGTTCGGAACAAAACTCTCATTTGACAGGAACAAGTTGGTCGTTTGGATCACAGGGGGATTGAAAAAAGAAAAAGAATCTGGAAACACCGAATCGTTTTTGCACTCAACACGGAGTATTCGCGCCCTTGGCGAGGTCTGTCGGTGACCCGCGAATTTCTTACTCTCCTTACTCTGGAAACGACTTAATAAAGCTTGAGACTTTCCACCACGCTGCATTAACCCGGTACGTGACCAGCCAAGAATCGTTACTCTGTCTCTGACTTTCTCTATCACCCTTATCTAACTTTCAACCTTGAAGTATATAGTGTCCATTACGTCGTTTTGAACAATGGTAGAGTATTTGGGTCGAAAACTCTCTTCCTGTCCAAAGAAACAATAAACCTACTGGAACATTTTTATTTCCGTATAGAATAGTTGAAGAGAGAAAAAAATTAGCTGTGGATCATTATTTATGAATGGAGAGAAGCGAGAAAAGGAGATTAACGAGAAAAGAATATTAAGAACGAAGCAATAAAACGCGAGGGTAAATTCGAGAGAGGGTAGTTAATGATCTCTTTAGCGAAACTCGCAATACAAGTTTTTGGGGGTGCGATGCCGCACGAATTTTCAACCCCTTTTCTCGCGGCTCTCTTGTTGAGTCTTTACCAGTTCTACAGTGGTAGGGCTCTTTATATTAAGCAGTAAATGAAAGGGCGTAACAGCGACAATCATATACTTTAATTGAGCAACGTTACGGCCTTTCGTTATTTAACTGACGATCTATTGATATACACATACAAATACATGTTTATATAGCTGTCTAAAGGGGTAGAGGGATGAGAACTCGGCATTCGGCACAGTCTCGGTATTCCCGTTGTGGAGGATACGCCTCGTTAATCCGTCGGTGGGTGTACAAGGCTTCCCGCGTGAATATCCTAATTATATTAGCAGCTCCAGAGAGGGAGAGGGGAGCAAGGGAAAAAGAGGGGCATCGAGAAATGTTGGGCCCTATACGTATAGTTGGCTGAGTCCGTGTGGCTACGAAGCCGCAATTCCACAGTCGTCCTCTCTATACATACCCCCGAGCACACACTAGCCCCATTGTTTTCGTGAATTGCACAGGCGAAGCTACCCAGACCTTGCAGGAACATGGCGAACAGCTAAAATGTACGTATATCGCTTCGAATACATATAACATTCGTGCTTCGTGTGTCCATTCCCCGACAAAAAGTGTTGTACCAAAAGACAATATAACGAGGCTCAGCCGAAGGCAAATAAAAAAACGAAAAGGAAATATATATCGGTTTACATTCCTTCACGATCTCTCGTCGCGATCCTTTTGTACACTGGGCACGTATTCATTTATTTTTTAAGAAAAAATTAATATTAATCGTTTCATGACGTTAGCGCAAAGATCTCCTTGGCATACAAGCATTTTTGGTCATTTGTTTATTATGATTAATTAAAAAGATTACGTAGATCAGCCAATTGAATAATTCTCATGCCTTTTTTAAATTTTTGCATTTTTCCCTATCGGCTGTCGAATCCATTCCAAACTACTAAGGGAGAAGAAAATAAACATGCTGGTCATTTTCGGTCTTTCAACTGTTCGAGATTGAATAATCGTCGTCATCGGCTTACCTTGACGGAGTTCTTGATCCTGCAGTGTGTGGTAAAAACATTTGAAGGTTATCGAGAATAGCGCGAGGGACTTTTTATCCATTAAGCTGGAAGAAACAAGAAGATGCGTACGAGAAGATTCAGGTTCTGGGTAAAGTCAAAAAAAGAATGGAGGAACAAAAAAAGATGTGAAAAGGAAGTGGTTACGGCGAAGCAGGAAGAGAAGAAGACGAGAGAGTATTGATCCCGCACCCTCCGGAGTTGGAAACCCCTAGCTGGGCTACCACTACTGGCTGTGCTACAACGGCTGGTCTAACCCGCAGCAACCCCCGCTTGTCCCAGCACAACCATCAGCCCCACGTCGACCCCTCCCCCACTGTTCCTCCCGCTGCTTGTTGTGTGCTGCATACCAATTTGCTTGATTTTTTCCATCCTCTCCCTCGCTATCTCTGCCTCTCCGCTTGCCTCTTTTTCTCTCTTCCACTCACTCACTCACACACACACACGCTTTTTTCTCTCTCTCTTGTTCGTCCGCCAACTCAACTTCCTGCCTGCCCTTATACCACGACGGACCTCCATCGTCGTTGTCGTCGACGACGTCGCTGCTATATATGTCTACTCGCTCTTGGGGTCTTGTCGCCACTGACGCCGTCGACGAGTTGCACACACTCATCAACAATCCATATATACATATATATATTCCTCGTACATACATTGCCCTCTTGCCAGTTTCCATGAGAAAAAGAATCAACTTTTCATTCTTTCTCTTTCCTTCTCCCACTTTTCTAGCTCCTGTTTTTTTCCCGTTACCCAGGAAACCCGATATCGATATATCGTCATGTATAAAGGCCCGCGGTATCGAAGCGTCACAAAGTTACCATGACCGCACATGGGCGACCCTCAAAGTTAACGTCATCTCTTTGTTGCATGCTGTTTTTCATCCTTTTATCATTATCATGGACTTTTAGAAATTCGCATTCGCCTCTACGAGATCAAAACTTCCAGAACCGTTTATTTAATCACGGATCAACGTAGTCAATCTGCGTTTCTGAATTTTGTATTTATTCGCGAATATGAACGAGAAAAATTATTTAAGAAAACATTTTGTACTATAAAAATAACCCAAGGTCGTATCTCGATTCTATTTTGCAACTGTAATTTGTCGATTTTAATGGTTCAGTCGTTGACGGCATGGAGAATCTTTAAATCGCAAAAAAAAAAAGCACTATTGTCGGACGACGACCGAGGGTCGCGAAACGATTAGGAATCCACGGTTAGCAGAGATAATGCACGTAAAATTATATGAATAGTTCATCAAGTGTATAATTAGCGAAAGTGTTGATCCGGCCGAGACGTTTTAGCTTGCGGGGTTAAAAATGCCACTTTTTGAAGTAGCAAAAGAGTCAGAAAGAAATAAGAGAGAGAGGACGAGGTAGAGACAGCGCGAGAGTGGAAAAGGGAACATGGCGAGATCGTACGAGTGCGGAGGAGAGATTTGTCTCGGTCGTAGAAACGAAAACTGGAGCGGTATCTCTCGCGAACCGCGCGAGAAGATTCTCCGAGGAGAGAGCGCGAGAAACACGGGGAGGAGGAAAAAAGCAAAGGAAAGATAAGAGCGATAATGGGGAACGGGGGGTGAGAGTAGAGAGAAGAAAGAAGAGAGAGAAAGTCAGTTATATGTACGAGGACCTGGAGAACCCACCGAGCAGATAAACCTGGCCTCGTCTGGAATCTTCTATTAGCAATTACACTTGTAATTGTTTCCTGCAATATGCATGGAAATAGTAGAATTATTTAAAAACCACCCACGGTGGTTCCTTAGACACGGACGGACTTTCATCTCACTTTTTCTCTTCGTTTCTCTCTCAACATTTGTCTCGCCCTCACCCTGTCTTGTATTCCTCTCATTTCTTTTTTCCAGCTCACACTGACTTCTATATCACTATATTTATACACAAAAGCACATACTGCGAGTTCAATGTCGATAGTTAGTCTTTTTCCTTTCCTCCTCAATTTTCCTATCTCCGAATCAGATCTATATACAGTATATACAATAAACGTTCGAGCAGCGTACAAACTAAAAGCACCAACGTTACAACACACCCCAAATCAGGAATCTACTGCACGCTTTTGGATGCTTAATGGGCTGGATAGCATTTATTTGCGGGGACGAGACGATATCCGGCCCCTGACGCCAATAAACTCTCTTTTGCGTCAATTCCTGAGGCTTTATTCGCGATCTTCTAGAAAAAAATTAATAAAATGAAAATTCAACAAGAATTTCATAGAAAAATACACTGAGAAAATCACTGAAAATTAAATTCCGTCAACGAAGAAATTTTTCGGTAATTTCTAAATTTTCGGTATTTTGACGATATTTTTTATTTCTAACGGAACTGTCAGCAGAATTCACGATTGGAATGACAAAAATTTACTTTTCGAAGGCACTTTCTAGAATATTTCTTGCTGCAATGACAGAATCTTCGTGATTTTATGATGCTGAAGTTTGCAACGTTGGAATGCATCGGAAAATATTGAATTTTATTTAAGATTCGTTGAATTTTCAATGTCGTCCAAATTTTCCGAACCGATATGCTTTTCGAATGGCAAAAATTCATCATTTTATCATCGTAATTACATTCTGCATTTAAATTATTATTTTTGTCGAGAATAAAAATAAATTTCGTTACATTCCAACGATGCAATCTTCATTGTGATTTTTCGAAAAAAATGTTTAGTCGAACGTGTCCAAAAAAATTTCATTTTCAGCGTAAAAGAACTTGACATTTATCATACGCGAATGAAACTTTTTACTAAATATATCAATATTGCTTTAATCTGATGAGAAATAATTGTGATGAATTCAAACACTCGCAGCCACACATACGTCATATCAAATATCAATATGTATATGCGGAAGGGGAAATTTATTGATGTACGGTATAATATAGCGGAGTATAATAAGTCGCGAGTTGTTAGTGTGTTCGACAAGTGTACCACGCTTATATATACGCGTAAGAAATCGTGATCGAGAGGTTAAGTCTTTGGAGAGTCAGCAGGGTGTGTATTCTCTCTCGCTCCTTTTGGGTTTCCCTCTCTCTCTCTCTCTTGCTTTCTCATGCTCTCTGTCTCGCCCTATCGCTGGTATATACACACAGGAAGAGTTTGGAATCCTGGCGTAGCACGGTGGCCATTGCATTATCATAACCGCATTCTCAGTGCGGTGCGCTGATCGCCGAGACCGGCGCACTTCGTGAGGACCCGCGCTCTTCTCACTCCCACTCCTGTTCGTATACGCGATCGCATATACATACGTGGGCAACCCAAACCTTGAGATTGTACTGCTGTGTATACAATGATGTGCATCTATATATGTAAAGAACAGAAGCGCGATCGGGTTCATCGTGACTTCTAATATTTATTGTCTATAGATATACGCATCGAGAGCTGTTGAACGGCTGGCCATTTTTGTACTGTTTTCTTTTACGTATCTGCGAGAAAACTTTTTTCACGTATTCCGTCCATCGCAAGCTCTGCGATACTGTTTTTAAATTCTCTATTTCTACTACCACCACTTGATTGTTTTCCATTCAATCTTTTTGGTGGCGGAGTGAATTTCAGTTTTGTACCAAGACTTTGTTATTTAGAGTACAATTGTGTGTAGCTTTTGTGTGGATGGCATCGTGAGCACGTTTTGACACCAAGAATGTCGGAATTTTAACACACTTAAAATACAATTTCATCAAAAATCGTCAATAATTTGTTAAACACACGTTGGAGTAAATATTTTTGGAAACATTCAAAATTTTCGTAATTTTGACAATATTTTTCATCTCCAACGAAACGGTCAGCAAAATTTACGATTGGAACGACAAAAATTTGCTTTTCGAAGAGACTTTCTACGATATTTCGTGCCGCTAGACAACATTTTTGTGATTTTCCAAAAAAAAAAAACGCCTAGTCGAACGTATCCAACAAAATTTTACTTTCAGTGCACCATTTTAATTTTTTTTCGCAATTCAGAACTTCCGTTAATTTTGGCTGAATCCGTAGTGGATAAGCAGAGAATAATTAATGATTATAAGAAAAACCGAGGAAAAAAAAACAGAGAAGTGATGGGAAACGATTGTTTTCGTGAAGACGTGCGTAAACGCGCGGCAAAAGAGTAACATGGGATCGGGCTGATGGTAAAACGGTAGTGGTCTCGTCAGAAAGGTCTCTCGTTAACGGGACACACATGAGGCGGGACGTCGGGCGAAGATCGGTATGTGGGGTACAATGCAAGCGATCGGGAGACACGCGCGGACTCGGGTAAGCTGTATAGTAGACGATCTCGCGCGACGACGCGATGTACAGCACATGTCACCATTCCAGCCCTGGGACACGATCGTCGAGTGAAATCAACGTTTTTTCTAAGCTACATCCCGCGAGAGTCCGAGCAAAAGGAGCCACGAAGAAATAAACAGCGCCACACGATCGACGAGCCGCGCAATTCTCTCTTTCCCTCTCTTTTTCTTTCTTGCACAGTGTTTTTGTTGTTTTCTTTTGATTTCTCAGTCATATGGGTCCGTATGGTATAGGCAGTCTCATATTCTGTCGTCCCGTACACTTGATCGGTATACTTTTATGTGTATGATCGTGTCGAGCTTGAGTATATAGAGGTGGCGTTACGGGACGAAGAGGTGGAGAAGGGGCGGGGGAGAAAATCGAACGTCGAACTGTGCCGTGCTCAGTTTTAGGTCAGATCGTGCTTCGAAAGCCAATCGGCCGTCTCCAGTTTGATTCATTTATATATTACTGTATATACATGTATAGTTGTACGGATATATGTATATATATGCCCTCGAATACATAGATATAAAAGTATATGATAGCTCAGCACTGAGATACCGGCAAAAATAGTGTACCGTCGATATCGATTACGTACTTTTGCTGCGCGCGAATGCGTTTGCCGTATAGCCGATTGACCGTTTCGATCCTATGAGCGATGCTATATCATCCTGATAATAAATTGAGATAACAGTAGGTGAGACATCGTTACAAATGAAATAAGAAAAAAATCTGTATGTAATTATGAAATTTTTCAAGTAATTATCACTTTTATCAATTGATACAGTGTGCAGCAGCATCATGGGCGATGTTATGATAATATTGATGAGCCTTCGATAACATAATTGAGCGGTATCTGACTGATTATTTACATAACCTGCTGAGCTCAGGATGATATGTATTGAATCCAGAAATGGACACTGAAATATCAAGGTTAATGCTTGATATCTGAAAAAATGTTGGAAAAAGAATCGTTTGACAAATTTTGAAAGCGATATCAAGTTTTTCGCGGTTTAATGATGTGACATTCTTCAAAATATCGGATCAGTCTGGCGTAACGCTGTCGACACGAGCAGAGGAGGCTCCGATCGTGGTAAAGAACTCACTAGTTGCTGTTTTCATTCTCTTTCTCCCTCGCCGGACGTAACGACCAATACCGGTTTTCTCTAACAACGTCTAACGACAATCACATCAATCAAGGGACATCGGGATAATTCCGAGTTGCGAGAGAGCCTCTCTCGCGGCTACGATCGTGCGGTAGATCGGTTTACACACAGCGCGCTCTCTGCTTTTGCTGTAGCCACGCACATAGGCAGAGAGAACTTTTCGAGATCGATACCTTATATCCCTCCGGGGTATTTCGTTATTGCAGACGCACACGCGGCGTGTGAGAAAAATCTAACCATCTCCATCCTTTTCCATTTTCTCTCCTTTCCTCTCTTCCTCTCAATCGCTCTCTCTCTTTTCCTCCACACACTTCGTCAACCATATCTATTTATTCTCTGTGGTCTCTCTCGCGGCGACCGATAGCATTTCTAGTTTTCTCGATGGCCATTGCGTGAAACCGCGCGGTCGAGCATAGACCCGCGCGCTCTGTGCCGGACTCGAGATCGACCACTGCGGAAAATTCCCAAGCGTCCTTCGTTAACGCTCGAAACGTATAGGAAAAAACCAACGAACAAGGAAATAAGAGAAACGAAATAAAATTTCAAAAAATAATCGATCCAGGAAAATCTTTCCGAGACGCCGTAGTTTTTCAACCGAAACAGAATCGGACGATTGCTCATTATGACTTCAAATTCAATTTCTAATAGCGTTAAACTCTGCCCAATCGTTGTTTCCTTCATCATTTTTTTTTATCTTTCATCACCATCGCATCTCATCGCTCTTTCGCTCAACGAGCCGAGCCCGCCTGTTTAAACCGCTCCACAATATTTCTATTACCCTGTAGACATTAATAAATGTTTGGAAATTGATATCGCTTGACCTCATGATACGTGTTTGTGATAGATTATTAGAACGAGAGAGAGACAGAAACAAGAATCTATTAAGGATCCTCATGTTCGGCAAACGCGTGTATACAAGAGCGCGGCATGATTAATGATTGAATTTTTACGAAAGACTAATTACGACACTCGAAACACCGTCTCGTTCTTCAACCAGTTTTTGTTTCACCTCGCCACATGTTTTTCCAGGTTCCTTGATTTTAAACTCGTAATCCGTTTTTTTTCCTCGTAATCTTCACCGGCAGATTAACGTGAAATTTCCAAGGGTGTGAAATGTTTCACGTAACATTTTTATTGGCTAGCTCAGATCTTTTTGTAAGAGCTGCCCACACGGAGAAAACGAAGTCGAAAATTATTAAGGAATATACTAGGAATCCAGTTACTTATTGTTGAAAATTATAGTATTTTGAGGACAGTTCGGAAATTACAGCAATATCTCGAATGGCAGTGCGACGAATCGTTCTAAACAGTATAGTAAAACGTGATCATCAGATTAAAACCGATTTTACAATTTAGCATAGCAATTAAAGAAAATCGCAATGGTCATGGTAAACAAAACTATACGTGTGATAAAATTTCACACATGTTCGATATATATTCATATTGGGATGATAGAATTTTACTATGTCGACGTTTAAAATTTGAGATATTCTCACTCATAACTGAATTCTCGTCTGACACAGTAAATTGTTCATGAAAACAAACCTGAAATTCATTATCGCGCGCATTACTGTTTCTTATTCATATAGAACTGTTTATGATTCATGCTAAGAAAAATTGTAAGTGTTAAAAAATACTATGCTGTTTTGCAATTGGTGCTACAATTCTTTTGCTTCTCAAACTTCGTACAGAACATTTTCCCAAAACATTTTATTTCTTACTAAACAAAACGAATCCGTTTTCTCCGTGCATCCGGCTGAAATGTCAGAAATCAAGGATGAATCCAAAAGTACAGTAAAAGTATCTTCCTGAGGATTTTGAACGTTTCCATTTTTTTTTGCCAGAGAAAACAGAGTTTGATTCTTTGAGGAATATTGTTGAGCCTCGAGTGACGTCTATTTTATGAAATTTATCAAGAAAAGTGAAAAATGTCAATTTTTATCAAGGTAGTGTCACCAAGAAATGAGAACCGAGCTAAGAATAACAGTTTGATGTACAAAAAACAATAATGTTGAAGACACCAATTGGAAATAGGATAAGCTGAGGTTCTGACCTACATATCTTGGTATCGTTATCGAGAATTCTGCTCATTATCGCCGATCTGATATGTGTTACATAAATTCCGTCCCCAGAAGAGAATATCCGTGTGTATATGTGTGTATATGTGAATGTTGAGTGCCTGAAGGGGAAGAGATAGGATTGAAAGGTGGCTACTGCCAATTAAAGCGCGGCGCTTATTGCAAAAGAACGTAGTCCACGTAGCAAAGCGCTATAGACGTTGTGGAGAACGCACATAAATCCTGAGATGCGCGCGGAGCGAGTTCTGTAGCTGAATCGCCACCCGCTGAGCTAGACATTTTACAGCTTCGCCACAGTCCTTGCCGGACTCGGTCGTGAGAAGGAAGAAAAAAAAATATCCATACAGTATATATAAATGAAAGCACAATAAAGAGAAGCGTGAAATTGGAATTATTCAAAAATACTGTTGAAAAACATCGTTCGGGTCACAAACCCAAACAAACCGGAAGTTAAGGAATGTCATGCCGCGGGACGTATTTAAATGCTAAAAAGTTATGACAGGTTCGATGGATCAATTCGATTTTAATTAATCGAGTGATCAAAAATGATGCAAATGAATTTTTTGGTTTTCTGACGTTTGTTCGAGCGAGATTTTACGCGTGGACGTTTGGGAAATTGAGGCAATGAAGGACTTTTTTATATGGATGGTAAAAGCCCGTGCACTGAAAATTCAATTTTGTCAAAAAACGCCAATATTTTGTTGAATATACAGCGAACTAAATATTTTGGGATAATTTCAAAATTTTCGTTATTTCGACAATATTTTTCATTTGTAACGGAACTGTCAGCAAAATTTACGATTGGAATGACAAAAATTGACTTTCCGAAAAGATTTTCCAGAATGTTTTTCGCTGGGATGACAAAATTTTCGTGATTTTTCGAAAAAAACGTTTAGTTGAACGTGTCCAACAAAATATTCATCTTTTTCGACAAAATTTTCTTTTTAGTGTACTTTCCCATAGAGTTCGCTCACGTTTCAAGAACACGGGGCGAAAGGTGGCGCTGAGTACAAGATGGCAAATAATATACTACTACCCTTTAGCCGTTCTGCAGGTAGTATCATAGAATTGCTGTGGTAGAAAATACCGCTTATAGTTACGCACATTGCTCCGGCTGTTTCACAGCGCCAGGAGCATGTGTGTATGTGTGGATATTTAACAACGCAAGATGCACGCTGTGAATTTCGTGCTGAACATAAACACTGAGAGTCAAAGCATTTACAACAGCAGTTAAACTGCACGCTTGGATATATCACATAAAATACGACTTATTAAATAATATAATCGTGTGAAATGGTCCATGAAAAACTTGAGATCGGGTACGAGTGACGATGTAAGAAAAAAACAAATTTGTTTGTGGAGCGAGTGGATTTTTAATCGCAAACGCAATTCGGAATAATCGTAAATTAAAAAAATCTTTCGGGACTTGCTCCTGTTGTTATACCGTTTTGTGATTTCTTTCGTCTTGACGAAGAGCGTCAGCGCGTGTGTATGTGAAGAGCAAGTCTTCGGATCGTGATATCGCCCGAGAAAGTGAGTCAAAGTGAACCTGCAAAGCTTCGAGAGGAAAGAGAGAGAAGGAAAAATGAGAAAGAGAGAAAAAGGAGGAACGAAAGAGCAGGGCAGGAGTGAGAAGGAAAGACAAAAGTGTCTCTCTTGTTTTCTACCTTCTTTGGCAGACACTCAGCTTTTGCAAATCTCTTTCCTTCTCAAAAGTTGCTCTCCCTCACGGGTGAGCAAGGTCCCTCGAGGACCAAGGCGTTATCTCGGATCGGGCATTGTCGCTCGCACTGGCTGACAGGTCTTGGATACACCGAAAAGGGGTAAGGAAGAAAGAAGCTGAGAATACGTGCTGCAGAAGAGGAAGAGAGAGAAAAAAGCAACCGCGTGGCAAACGAAATATCCTGCACTCTTTCTCTCTCTTTTTTTCTCTCTCGTTCTTACTCGCTGTTCTGCACTGCACCCGTTCTTCTTTTACTCTCGGTAGCAGGGAAAGATTGGGTCGAGTAAACGCGACTCAGCTCCCTGGTGAAGATCCACGAGATCGAGAGATGAGCTGTATTTTATATAGGAGCAACGAAGAAAGGGAGAGAAAGAGAGAAAGAAACGTGAGGACGTTGCGCCGTCCGGAACGGCGCGGGTGAGGACGAAGTGCCGCGAGCTGGACCCGTCGCGAGATCTCGACGCGGGTAAGTCGTCTGTTATATCGTGGCCCTTGTCCCAATGGCCAACTGCAGCAGCAGCAGCAGCAGTTAGTAGTCCGTATAAGACGCTCTATAAGACTCTCTCCCAACTGAACGATCGAAAGTCGCGGAGGACCTCGCGCGACAGCCGCGGCCCAAGCATTCGCCGCTATTCTCTACCATCAGAGCTGTGTACCGAGACCGATCTCTCTCGCCAAACGATGCATGCGCCCGTCACACACATCCTCCAAGCATCGACAAGTTGCTGCGCTTGCTACGTCCTGCCCGCAGATTCTACAATTACTCCATGTCTTTCTGCAAACTCACTTTGCTCCGCGTAGCCAAAGACCCTTGCTCGTACTCTCCCTTTCATTCTGCGCAGTTTCTTACCTCCAGTTTCCACTTGATGTGCGAATTGCCTGAGACTGGATTTTCAATGAAATTAAGCTTTCACGTATGCGTCCGAATCATCCGAGATATTTAACGAACATCTTCGTTAAATATCTCGGAATATCCCAAAACCGGAACTCACAACAATGTCTGGCTTGCCCAGAAAATTAGAAAAATTTTCAATCCGTGCAAATATCGAAATTCTGAATATCGACGGTTGCTCACGTGTGTGTCTACGTGTACGTCAACAGACACCAGTGAGACATAATTTCGAATGAATTTTCATGATGAATCATAAAGACTATGATTGATACTTTGGCTGTCAGATATTTCCACGTGGGACGAGCCAGATTTCTGGTTCATCAACTGTCGATGAACCTTCGTTGTGCCGAGAGAACATTTAATTCAATTATTAATTTGCCCACGCATATACATTGAAGCTCCCACGTCGTAAGGATAGCAACCAAAATCACGAGATTATAAAGATTCACCGTGACCGTAGGTTCTTGGGAATACACATTGAGATCTACTTTCTCTGCTGCGAGAGACGTAACCTCCTTCTCGTATATTTTCTCGCTTCCAACTGTTTCGGATTTTCGTTCGAAAAGCACATTCGACCAGGCCTACCAAAAGCAACGAGGCCCCTTCTTTCGAAATCCCTAAAACTTGTTCCTCTGCCTTCGGGGCCACTAAAGTGGGAAATCTATGCTTTGACGAAATGACGAAATCACTATAGTAAGAGTTTTGTCAGCCTCCTTCCGGCCCTCTGATGGTATTTGGGTGTCACCTTGCTAGCCTAAATTATCTGATATGCCATGGAATTATAAATGTCAAGAATTCCACATTTCATGCTCTAATTTCAACAGAAACGGGATTCGAATATTAAACTTTCAAGTCGATGAAAATTTTGTCTTTTGATGGTCGATAAATCTCGTCGATTAATTTTCCTCTGTATTTCAATAAATTTCATCGCTGCAGCTGATCTGTATTCTAGTTTTCCGTTACAAGAATGATAAGAATAAAAAAATATTGTCACAGGTAAGAAAAAGATCGTTCAGCTGTGAGAGATTTTAATGTTTCTTTTTACGAGACTCTAAAATAGCTCCGTCTCGTGTTAGTGGCTCAGACATTGACTCAACATCCTGAGACGAAAATCCACCTCCGTCGAGGACTCTCCAGGACTTAATTATTTTACGAGAGCTTCGACGACAATGCCCAGCAGCAAAAAACGAGCTAAAACATTGGTATGAACATCGAGCCAGTTGTCGTTAATCGTCTGTAATCCACCACCTGGACGACTCCCCAGATTACATTCTTATTCACTCGAAGGATCTTCGACCGATTCAACCATCTCTTGAGTATCGAAAATTTCTCGTTGGAAAGTGAATAAAAATTCTTTCATTATCACGACACCATAACTTAACGAATAAAAACAATTGATAGTCGATTCGTATCAAGGAACGAATTATTTCACCCACACATTTTAATTGCGATTTTAAAACCGTCGGAAAATCCTGCTAAACAGCACAAAATTTCCGTTCATATGAACGTACCTGTTACACGCGTTGCACACATTTGCAAAGAAAAAAAATTGATTCAGTGAAATAAAATGCTGCTGCGAAGCAGAAAAAATGAATTCGATACGCAGATAAAAATCACTTGAGCTGAGATGCAAATTGGCAAAATGTAATAACGTCGTAAATTTAATCTAATTTGACTGAATTGCGGTATTAATTAACATAATTTACGATAAAATTCTGAAAGTTATGTGACTTTAAAACTTTTTATTGGTGCGTGACAAATTTTTTCTTTGGTTTTTTCGTATCGTATGGTCATTTGGGTTCTTTTGATTGTGAATAAAATACTTGTATCGCATATCGATGTACATAAATATAGAGAAACAAGAGTGTGTGATTCGTGATTCGCGGTATGTATAGATTTAATATGAAGCGTCGAAGGGGTGGGTTTGGTAAATGAATCCGAGTCCAGCGGCATGTTCGATGGCTGCATGTGGTTAATTCCGATTCGGTTCTGTATCTGCATCAGCTGGACCAGCAACACCAACAGAAGCCTGGAGGGGTAGAGGCGGGGAAGGAGGGCAACAGGGAGGCCTATAGGAAGCAGCTTCGGACTGTCGAACAGGTACAGCCGGCGGCTGTAGCGGCGACTGCCTACTCACCCAGCATTTCCGCATCGGCTATCAATATCGAAACGAGCGATGGATTTACGAGGAAATTCCATATTCGTACGCGGATGAATGACGAGGGATTCGCGCATGAATAATGCATTGACCCCGAGACGAAATAAATAATAGCGCGAAACATATATGTATATTATCTGTGTATATTTATGTGTGGGTTGGTCCAGAAGCGGATTCGCGATCGGCACGCTTCGATGCTTGTCGGACGCTCGACTGCATCAATGTCCAGGTCGTCGTGCTCTTTTCCAAATTTCAAGAATTTTTTTTCTCCTCTCTCTCTCACATATTTCGACAGTTTCAATCTCATTCTAGGACATAAAATAAAATTAACTGGAATTGTCCGCAGTTGTGAAAAAATTCTTCGCTATGACGTTGCTCGTATTTGGACTCGGCCTCAAGTTTAAATATCACCATTATAAAATTTTACTAATTGCCCAATTCGCGGCAATCTCGCAACAATCCATTTTACATTCGAGTGTGAAGATTTCACGATCTCATGAAAAAAAAACGTTACGTCATCCCTTTGACTTTGAGCCACGCGGGACTCTCTCTAAAATCGAAACCCTTTTTTCCTGGCTCCCTGAACCAACCCGTTGTCACAATGAGTTTGTAACCCAAGAAGACGAGTTCACACGGTCTCAACAAGATGGACAGGGTCGAGATAATTCAGAGAGCATTTGAGGATACGCGCGGGAGTAATAAAAGATCGTACACGGTGTGCATCGAGGTCAACCGAAAAAACGGTACTCTCGGGTGCGTGTATATTCCGTTCCGTTACCAAAAAAAACTCGAAATACTTGCGCAACGGAAAAGTTAGGAATTTACGCGACAAGAGATCGAATTAGTCTCCAACTTTCTTATTAACTTGTATACCAGAATAAGAGGTCAAAAATACCATAAAAGTCTTTCGGTGAAAGCATCAACACTTTCGGGCTTTACCTGGATCCACTCTCCCGAGATTGTCACGAAAAAAAAAAATCAAGCAGCACGGACATTCGAGACGTATAGATAAGACACGAAAACCTGGCAACGCTGATGAACCGTTCGAAATATTAAAATTTACTAATACCTTTTTTATGAACCTGAACAACTGCGACGATTTCGTCGACACGTGCAGCAAAGGAAAAACAAACTGAACCTGAAACAAAAAATATTAATTTTCATGATTAAAAATAAATCCGGAAAATTTTAATATTTTCGACACTTTTTGAATCGTCACTTTTATACGGGCGAACATTTGCTTCAATCAGAGAAAAAAAAATCCTGTAATTATTGGGAAGTTGGAAAAACCCAAAAACTGTTGCACAATTTTTTTTTTTTTTTCATTTTGTCAACTCTGATAAGAATGAAAACTGGCATAATTTTTCGTCAACCTCGCGATACGATATATTTTCATTACAAGCACGAAGATGAAATGAGGTTGGGGAAAAGGAATAAAAGATCGTGAGGAAGGTGGAGCAAAACGATACTTTGAGAGTGAGAAGGCAAAAAACTGGAACATTGAATGAAACTGAATTATATAGAGAAAGCGAGAAGGGAAGAGTGAGATCGGAAGAAAAAATAAAAGGGCGAAAGGGGGAGGGGACAGAAGAACGAACAGACAGACAGACAATCTCGCCTCGTTTATCAGAGTGGCATTGTAAAAGCATCGTTGCGTCTCGCGACACCCCCTTTGTTGAGACACCCCCTCCTGGAGAAGATCTTGGACTACTCAATCCTTTCTTTCATTCACTGGGCTCTTTTCATTTTTCTTCGAGCACGACATATATCCATAGGTGTATATATATATAGACGTATCTTATCCATCGTGACACACCCGTCTAACCAGAGACACGAATTTCTTTCACTCTTTCTCAGGTATAACCGGGAGCATCGCTTATTCGGAATCTCATATGAAATATCTGGATATAGTTCTTCGTATATACCTGCGCTTCGATATGTACGAAGCTCACGTTCATCCACCAAACACGTTACATTTCACATGCTCAGCCCCGGAAGTGGAGCCGCTTCCTCTCCTTTTTCTCTTTTCAGAACGTTATGTATCAAAACGCGTACATCTAAACATACGTGCGTCACTTCATCCAATAACCGACGCATGAGGGACGCAGACACGAACATTGGCCATGGAACGTCCAGATGGAAACGCTGTGACTGAAATTTTATTCCATTCCCACTCCATTACGATGATCGCTTGGGCACCTGTGGCGATTAGACGCGAGAAAAGTTTCTTTTCTCGATAAAACCAAACAATTTTTTACGAATTCACGATTTAATCGTGAATTAAAGTTTAGACACGTGAGCGAAATGAAACATTCATGAAACTTGAAAACAATTGATTCGACAGTTTTTATTGGTTCATATTTTGAAGGGAAATACTTTTGGCGACGTGTACAGAATTTCTGATGGTGAATACACCCTTCCGAGAGCCACCATGAAGCACCTGTGTGTCAGAACTGGGTCATATTCGATTGTCGTCATGTTTCACGAATAGAAAACGATGAGAATAGCGAGTCCTTAGCGTCTCCTTGAATCCTTTTGAAAGATTTTTTTTCCTTTTTGGTAAGAGAGGCATTTTCCATCATTTTTGTTGTGCGTTGCCCCGCTTTTCTTAGCTAAATAGTGGGGCAACAATGGCATGCAGGAGACACAGAAGATAAAGGCTTGATACATTGAAAAACAAAATTGTGCGGACACTTATTTTTAGAAACAACTTTGGCGAGGGCCTCGTGTCGTTGCTTCTTCTTCTTGCAAAGACACAAATGTGTATGTGGCCAAGTATTATGCAGTGTATCTTTTAATATTTACTGTATAGTTATACTTGAAAGTCCGAAGTCTGTGTGAAAAGGCAAAAAGAAGCAGGCATTGTGCGTAGGAGAATGGCAGACGAGTCTTCGACCGTACCCTCTGCTCTTGTTGTCTCCTGTGTCGCACGTCTTTTTACTTGTTACAACATAAACGATGTCAAGGGGGTCAGGGTACGGAGAAAAGTCTCATTTTCATTTAAATCATCAAAAGACCTCCCGGTTATTGACATTGTGTCAACCACGATCGACTGTCCTTTTTTCTGAGTAAATGTTTTCATATTTATCTCATCCGGAGCTTCCGATCTTCTCCACTACTCCAAATAGCATCGATGTACCTTTATAGATCAACAATGGAACGTCGTTTAAAATCCTCAAATTATAACGCTCGTCATCTCGAGCATTCGTAGAACTCATACTTGTTATTTAAATCTAACAAATAAATCATATCGCCGACTGGCTGTATCACAGGAACGACAAAACTTTCTTTCGAAAAAGCACTAAAGTTCGTGTTATTGAATTTCTTAACCATGAAGAACGTTAAGAACAATTTGCAAGCATTACATTTGGAAAAGTTAGTCGATTTCGAAATTTGATTCTGCAAAATATTTATTTTGCTGTGAAAGTTTGCTTGCATACGAGTCCATGGCGGACTAGCCATAATTACCATGCACTTCTACGATGTCAGGACGAAGAACACATGTTGAAGGAAAGTGGCAGTTTTTTTTTTTTTTTGAAAGAACGTACCTGCCGCACACGTAATAAAACTTTTGAATCGAAAAGTTTGGCTACCTGCTATGCGCTTTACGATGGTAAGAGACAAGCGGCGTTATATGGGCGATAGAGATGGATAGGTTGGTTGGAAGAGAAAGCAAATATAGGAAAAACGGAAGAAAAATTTGGAAACACATCTGG
The DNA here is from genome assembly GCA_037043255.1 of Diadegma fenestrale. NCBI lineage: Eukaryota > Metazoa > Arthropoda > Insecta > Hymenoptera > Ichneumonidae > Diadegma > Diadegma fenestrale. The sequence continues at coordinate 14,224,762 of CM073310.1, read as the reverse complement.
TGGACACGTGGTGATGAGAGCCGTGCTCGTCTCAGGTGTGTTTCTCGCGATGCTCGTACAGTAAAGCAGGTTTTTGCAACGAGAGGGTGGATGAATCATTGTTTGTACATCGCCCTTAGGAAAAACGCATTACCACCAGTTGTATAAAGAGCGGAATATGTGTAGAGTAGCCCGAGCACGACCTTAAACCTTATGGTCTGCACGGACCTCAGGTGTCCTTTCATTTCGTACACCTCCCGAAACATGTGTTTTGTATTAGCTCGACGTACCCATGCTCGAAGGTGTGCACTTGAGGCCCTCGAAGATTCTCTACGATCGGCAAGAAAACGTGAGAAAGTACGCATCCAAATTCCACATCTGGCTTAAATAGCTTTATTGGCGATTGTCAGGTTGCCATCATGGCCAGCAAAGTCGACATGCTTGGTGCTTGGTTCAAATACTTTGGAAACGCGGCCTTGGTGCATTGCTGTTGAAACGTTATCGAGGTAAATGTTGTATGACTCTGAAGTTTGCATCGTTGGAATGCAACGAAATTCATTTTTATCTTTGACAAAAATAATTATTCAAATGCAGAATGTAATTACGATGATAAAATGATCCATTTTTGCCATTCGAAAAGCATATCGGCACGAAAAATTTGGATGACATTGAAAATTGAACGAATCTTCAATAAAATTCAATATTTTTCGATGCATTTCAACGTTGCAAACTTATTCAGCATCATAATGTTGTCGTTCCAAACGACCGAAAAATTAGATGAATAATCAGACTCTGGAGAGCTCCGTAAGGGAATTTATATCTGCATTTTTGTTAGTCATGGCACGAATGCTCTCGCATAAATCAATCGGGTGTTGATTTTGGTGAAAAAAAATTGACATTTATCGATAAGCATTTTCGGACACGAAACGCCGCCGTTTAATTTGCATTGACAATGACAATAATTGGCGCAACGTTTCCCACGGTAAATATCGAAGATAAAAGGTCATGCCTCGGCGCTACCGCTCGTCAGAAGTACGTGCGAAAAGAGCGGTACGCTAGGTAAGTCCCCGTGCTAAATCGTTAGGATTATACCACCCGCTGGTTCCGTATTAATAGAGCCACCAGCCGAAAACGGCAGGTTAACAATCGCCTTAAGAAATCCAAATGTTTGCGGGCATTTGTCATAAACAATGAAGGTGCCAGAGGATCTTGAGAGTAATACAATGTAAGCGGACGCTGAAAATTCCTTTTACGACACTCAAATTCCCCGGGTTGTGGGCTGGCCCTTTTTACGCAGCAACGCCCTTTGTGATGCCAGCATTTTCCCAACATTAACTGAAAGTGTTTATTTTTCCGCTCATACCGGAAAGTAAGAAACTTGCCATGTTACGGTTATGCAACAAAAAATTCAACGAAAACGATATGAAGAATGATCCTGAACAAAAAAACAAACACCAGAAACAAGAAAAACAATCTACGAAAGGCTTTTCGAAATATTTTTCGTTCTTAATTTTCGTTTCTCATTCGACCGATAAGTGACTCGAGCCTGAGTGAAATTTCACCTTAAGAAACGATTTTTGCGTCTCTTAGATTGGCTTTTACTTCTCTTACACACGGCGTACATAAAGCATGGTAAGCTGCCTTAGTTTAGAAAGATTCTCTCGCAGTTTAAACTTTAATCGCCCTCCTGCGCGAGCTTGAGAGAATACGGACGGGATTCATTTTCCCTTCTTCCGACGTGTCCCAGAATGATCTCCTGGTTTTCCTGCGAGCTCATCTCTTCGGGCTACCCTTATTGCTGATCGCGCTGTGAAAGATGCGTCAGCGCAAGTCAACTTTAGTCTCTAAGTTATTGGCCTTTTACCGCATCCTCACCGCTTTTTCCTCTCTGTTTTTTGTAGTATCCTGTTGTTTAATGGTACGGGACTCTAACTTCCTAGTCATTATGAAGTTAAGTAAGGAATTCCCAAAATACACGCTAAAGTTTTGTCGTTATCATTTTGTAATTCTACGCTCCGTCTTTATGATTTTAATTTGATGATTTCAAAATTTATCTGCATGCAGTGTCTTTTGAACAAATTGAAGAATTAACGGAAAAAATTCAGAGAAAATGTAAAATAAAGTTTGGTTCGGAGCCTATCGACGAAATTGAATGAAGAATTTTTTTTTTTTTTATCGTGCGGACATTGCAACTCGTGGAATAAATAGTCGGGCGAAAAGTTAAAGGAAGAGAGCGAGAAAAAAAATGGGAAAGACGAATCGCACGATTCATTGCGATGGGCAAAATCCGGAGGCTCGGCCGTGTTTGAAGTACCCCATCGTTTAATTAGACAATTTCTTTTTCCTCTGTGTTTCCCAAGAGGGCGAGAGAGAATCATGAGGCGAGACGAAGAGCAGGCATTTGCCCGAGAGTTTTTCTTCTCTTTCTCTCGTATCGTGTCCTTCTTGTACAACCCCCGTTCGTCCTCGTACGCGCTCCCCACTCAATCAGCCGTTGGATTACACTTTTAATTCATTTTTTTAAGTAACTTGATCATGCTCTTTTGCTTCCACCCCAGGAAATCTTGGAATCGAGTCTTTTGCGAGAACAAACGAGTAAATGGCGCGCTTTTAACTCTCGGACTTGTTGGAATCCGTCAACTGGGATATGAAAATCATGAACTCGAAGAATAGAAAAGTTCAAATAGTCTCGAGCACTTTTCAAACTATTATAAACTTTGGGAAACTCACATGCAGACTATTTGGCATGTTGAAAAGTATACGAACATGCTCTACAGTCGTGATCATAATCGTAATTGAAAAATGGACAGAAAATCGAGGATATTTTTCATTTAGAGGAAAAAGCGGTTGGAATTGTGTTGCGAATTCAAGCGCGTCAATAAAGTCTCTGTATTTTTCCTCACCGTTATTGCTTATCAGACTCGAAAGCCTGGAACCCTCGAGGTTTTCCTAGCTCTCGTTGCTCCTTCGTCCCCGATGGAATTGTGTCAGTGTCTCTCTCACTCTTTCTCTGTTTCTCTCGACTCACGTCCCACGCCGAATGAGTAGCCATAAACGTAAACCGTGTTCTTTTAAGTGGGGTGCCTTTAAAAAGATCGCCTCCGCATGTATGATCGCTCGAGCCAAGTGACTCGACTCAGACGACGAGAGGGTGAGAGGAAGGGGTGGTTCTCGCACTCGTTTTCTCTTTTTCTCTGCTTGTTTTCTTACTTGATATAATTCTTCCTTTTCTAGGGTATATGCGCACGTTGGTTGAGCCACGTAAAAGGCTGAATGCTGCGAGGGAGAAGGAAATACGTAAACGTCGGTTACAAGGGATGGGAGTAGGAAACGCGTAGGGTAGGCCGCGGGGATAGTAATATTGCTGAACCCCCAAGAGAAGGCTTACTGCAATAACCCCCGCGGCTCAAACTCAAAACCCGCACTCCTCTACTCGATCTGTATTTTCTACGAGCATATATTTGTATATATATATGCGTAGTACGTGTATATCGTTCCTATACTCTCTTTTCAACCAGCATCTCTCTTTTAGGCTCTGGCTCCTGGAAATAGGTGGATACCAAGAGTATGCCCTGCAGTAGCGCAATAAATCTTGGTCCACCTTCTTTTCTTTTTTCAAATACAAGTGTGAGAGAGCGCGTAACCCGCCCACGTACTCCCAGCTTACTCGACCCTCCCGGAAAACCATTTACCCACATTTTTTTCCAACCATCTACTTTATTCTCACTGATATTTATATATTTATATATTAATAGTAGTGCTAAATCCAATAAACTCTCACAAGACAGTGCTTTTCAAGGAGATTTTCTTTTTGGACGAAACTAACCAAAGATTTTTTCAGCATTTCAAAAACCCTCATAATCCATTTTCATTTTATCAAATTCATTCAAAATACAATGAAACAAGGATTTGAATGTTTTGCGTGAAAAAAAAAAACGTTTCGCCGGTCTTAGAAATTCGTGAAGTTAAATTCATGCACAACGCATGAATTTTGTGTACAGATTTAAAATGAAATATTAATTTTAATTGTGCCTGAAACTTTTTTTCGATATATTGAGAAATATTTGAATTTACACGCAACTTTTTGATGCAGGGAAACGTTTTTTTTTTCTTATAAATCGAACCGATTTTGCTGCGAGAAAAAGACCCAAGTAGAGGAGGGTCGAATTTTCCAGGGCATTTTCCGTTGCGTTCGGTTCGAAGACTGAGCAATTCTTACTCGAAATTAGTATAGTGGGAGAAAGTAGGAAAGAGAAAGCAAAAGAGAGAGAAAGAGAGGGCGCGAGCTGAAGAGTGAGAGAGAAAAGAACCGATCGAGGGTCGGAAAAAATTGGTGGCAATAAAAATAAATTACATGCATCGTAACGCTCGGTAGTAAGAAGAGAGGAACTCTCGCGGGTGGGAGAGAAGGGGAGAGAGGCTTGGAGGCATTCATCCTGAGCGGGCTTGCATACTTCGGGTCCTGATTAAAATTGGGGTGTGCCGGTGAGCTCGGGGTACAAGAAAACACCGATCGGCTAACGCCCCAGGCGCTTCTTCCTTAAGGATTCGCCTCTTCTGCTCGTCTCAGCTCACACTCAACTTGTTTCTTATTCTTATTTTCCTCACTCGTTCCAGTCATATGTCCGCTTCGTTATTTTAGCTTCGTCCATTCTTTTTTTTTTTTTTACTTCCTTTCTTTTACCCAAACGCCACTCTACACCGGAACTCGGTGTTGTAGACTTTGCCTTACATTCTCTCTTGTTTTATTCTCCACTATAGTTTACGCTGTACTCGTGTAAGATTTCTTACGACCTTTTATCCGTCTCTTTGTCTCTTGTTTTCTCTTATATCACGTTTTTCGCGTTCTCCTTTCTTGGCAACACGAGCATTCTTCCGCTGTTCTCGTCTTCGATTGAGACCGAATTCTCAAGGGATTCTGTACGCCTGCCTCACTTGGAACATTACGAATCTCGGTGTAGCCGCATTGCCATGACAAAAATACAGTAATACATTGTATCCATATCGTCGAGAAGTTTTTGCGCGCAAATTTCACGATACCGAGTTTTCGAAATGTACTTTTGCGTGGGTGTAATAAGTTCTGGCTTGCTGAAGAAGAAGGTAAACAAATTCTAGCTCATTTTTTTTCTCTTACTCTCCTTCTTTCTTGCTATTTCCTGTTCTTCTTAGATGAGCTACGAATTGGTCCGATCACAGATGTTTTTTCGTTCGTGCACAGAAACTTACGTACGGACGTGAATTGGCCTGCTCCAGGAACTTCATAATTTTTACGTTCAGCTTTGGACGTTGATTTCATTTTTTTCGTAAAAGGATCCCAATCGCCGAATCCTTAGAAGTCACGGAATCGGAAAACAACAGAATTCTCGATGGAAAACGATTAAAACAATATGACACTAAAGTTCCCAACGTTGGGGTCCAACGAAAAATACAATTTGTCTTCATTTTTTGTTCAATTAAAAACTAAAAATGGCCATTTTCGTATCGATTTTTTATTTGAATCCTAAAAAATTATCATTTTATTGTCCTGATTAAATATTCAATAAGAATCGCGAGCCCTGCTCAAGAAAATACCGATTTTCGTTGCATTCCAACGATGCAAACTTCAACATCGTTAAAACAATTGAAAAGTCAATGCAAGAGCTAAATCTGGAAAAATTAATTGAACGAGCTCATTCTTTGATCGAATTTTGGTTCATTATGATCCAACGAAAGCTGAAATACGGACAAGGAACTCGACCATTAATTGCATCCAAACGATACTTATTTACGTGCGTTTTACACATTGAAATCAAGTCTCGTGTGTGCGCGTCCACACTTCGATTTTATATATTTGACTATATCTACGTGGCATGCACGATTGGACATGGAATCTTCGAGCTACACGATTCATATGTGTTTGTATATATTTTTTATACACACGTATGGTATTGCCATCGTATACACGTGGAGATGTGTCTATATTTATATATATGCCACACATATATGGCTAGAGTTGCTAGCACACAGGATTTTCGCATTTATTTAAAGCGCAAGGACACCTAGTCGAGTGTCCTGCTCCGGGCCGTAGCAGGAGAGTCCTCGGGCGCAAAGTGCCAAGATGTGTCCTCGTCGACGTAACAAGCTATCGTCGAACGAGCGCGTGCAACTGCCGCGTTAAACACCGAACGAGCGAAACGAACGGTCTTCGTTCTGTAGAAGAAGAGAGATAAAATGTTGAAGATGAAAAAAAAAACACTCACGAGGGAAAATGAGAGAGAGAGAGAGAGAGATTCTCGTGTATGTCTAGAGACAGAAAATCTTGTGTTCGGCATCCGAGGAAACTTTATGCGCGCTATTACTCGTAATAAATCGTCACCGGTAATTACCACCGATCGGGAAAATATTAACGATTATACATCGAACGATATAATCGCGTTAATTGCTATTATCGATTTACACATCCTGAAATCGTTTACTGCGCAGACCAATCGCTGTGAATTTTTGTCTCGACCAAGTCAACATTTTTCTACAAATTGTTGTATGATTTTATGCTCAAATGTCTTTTTAAAATGATTTCACGTATTCTTTTCGTATTTACTGCTCATGAGAGATTCCTCGTGAATATTTTTGGACAGTTTGCATTTTTACGGGATATAAAAAAAAAAAATTCGCCGATTGATACAATCGAGAGTGGCGATGCAAGAAAAAGACGAAGGTCGCTGATAAAATGGATTGTAAATAATCAATATTTTGAAAAAACTGAGTGAACATTTTGCGAGCTCGTTGGAAATGTGTCTGCGTTTACGCGTTTTAACCAAATACCTACAACGAAGGTTGAAAGGTGAGAATCATGAAGACTCGTCCGAGATCAGGTTGGACCGGTCGGAAATTGATCGAGGAAGATCGCGCCAAAGTCGTCGAAACACACGTGGCATTATCAGTTTGTCGATCATTTTTATAGGCGAACGGTTATTTTGGCGCCAACTGCATTTCCATGTTTTAGTATCGTTTATTGATCCCTTGATTTTTGCTCATAGATACCATCAATATATTCCGAGAGCGACAAACGCCGCGAGGTCGTGGTGGCAAACGATGGCTAATAAGTTCCTGGGAAAATGATGGCCCATAAGTCCCACGTCGATGTGTATTGAAACGTATACACGTTTGTCTATGTATATCGAGAAAAAATACACGAGCGACGTTGACCCTGAATATCTCCTCTGGCAGTATGCGAACGAAGTACGAACGCAACTTTTGTGCACCCGAGAATTACGTGCAGACAGGATGAGGACGAGAAAGGACTTCTCTTTGAGATGTGTGAGTTGAGAAAACGCGTGGGCGTTTGAGTAAAGTTTTTTCCTTTTTTTCTTACTCTTTCTTCAGGTTTTTTCTGTCTCTCTTCAACTCTATCTCCCTACGTATCGACGAGGCAAAATAAGTTGCGGCCAAGCGCTATTCGCCGCGGCTCCACAGTCTCTGCGCATCATGAGGATCCGTTGCCGCAAGGCTTATCGATACATCCGCGGACCTTCGATCTAATAGAAATTCCATAATATTATATACCGACGATCAACCACGCTCGCGACAGGCTTCAATTAATTCTTTACAACGCTTATGTGATAATTGCCGACTGCGCTAGTGATTCGCCGCATTTATCAGACGCATCCGTCCAAGCTGCACAAACACACTTTAGAAATTGTCCATATCCCGACACCCTGCAATGTTTTTTACATTAAACCTCTTCTTATAATTTTTTTTACCAACTTCTCAACACACGTTCGTGTGACTCGATCACTTTTTTCAATCGACAACCAACTATCGATGTTTTTCCCCTCGGAAATTTTATACTGACGATTTGAAAAAGACAAAAAAAAACGAGATGAATCAAACGCTTCGTTTGCCATTCGTTCTCCCTGGAACTATGTCGAGAGTATAATAATCCGATTGTTATCCACAGAATTCGCGAGCTCTAGTGATTTTTTGTACACACATGATAAATATGTATTCGCGTACCAACACGTACACATTTCAGCCCGTATAAACAACTGCGTTCAATAGTAATCGCATCAAAAACGCATACCACGTTATTCCACGCGGCTACGATCTCGATTATTTGGGACGTTTCGCGGCTGAACATCAGAAAAGTTGCAAAAATCGATTCTTTTTTTTTTCAACACGTGCCAGAGTTACGACATCAAAACGAGTTCAAATGAAGCGTTTATGGTATATAATTTCGCAGAGATATGTATTTCAGGAAAATCTGAGATGGTCGGGGTCATGGCCGCACGAAATGGCATGAAATGCCTCATATACAAATCTTTGCTGTTCTGGAGACACCGTATACGTGTATCTATGTATAATCTCGCTGCTTGGTGGCGTTCTTATCGAGGAAAGCAGTAGTCCCGTCGAAAAGCACGATAAAACTGTATATTAATGATACGCTCGTCGAATAAACACTTTACGTAAGGATATTATCGACGACTCATGAATCTGATGACTCTCCGCGCAGTCAAACATCCACACGCACTCTCACATTCATATCCATGTATGAAAATACTAGATATCTACGAATAGAGAGAAAAACGCGTATCCATGATTCCTCTTTTACATGTTCTATCCAGAAGTTCAATCGCGTACGACCAAAATATACCGATCGTCGATCATTGCAGCAACGACGAGGATGAGCCATGATATAAAATTCAGTCCTCCCTCTCTTTCCCTATCGAGTGAAGACTCTCTTGAGATGTCATGCTCCCCTATCTCGGATTGTTGAGGATCATGCACACTGTACGTGCTATAAATTAATTGAAAATTTATTTTTTAATCGTGTTACTCTTTGCCACCAACATTTATTGCATCCACACATTGCAACTGGTTTTAGAAGTCTATAAATTCATGCAAAACACCCTCAGAAAAATATTCAATTTTTTTACATTTACGACAATTGTATCACGTTGCCAATAAGAATGTCAGAGAAACAGTTTACGATCGTGATTTTTGGTGCAACGATACATCGCAATCGTCTTCGCTCCACGCCGTGTTATTAAGCAATTTTGCCGACTATGGCATTCTGGATCAACGTCAAAACCGCGTGAATTTTGCAAGAACTTTTGTAACGAAACTGCTTCGAAGTTATGGGCAGTTTAAATTTAGAAAATATTGCAAATACATTTTTTTTATGTCGGCTAAATGATTATTGTAGGAATCCTGAAAAAAATCTCTGTCGGGATTTCGAGTTTCAAGGAAAAACGACGACTTTCAGAATTTACAAAAGAAAGTACTGAGCGAGGATAAAAACTCACGCTTCCGGTATAGAAAATGTTGACTGATTCTATAATGTTTTCGTGTCACGTCTCACGTTGTATAGTCTGTTTAGTGGATAGTGGGTAGCGACATCTTTGCATGAAAGTTGAAAAGCGAGAAAGAAAGTGATGGAGGATAAAAAGAGAATGAAAATAAGGGAGTGTAGAATGGAAGAGCAAGCGCGTGCTCAGGATGCGCACCTTGCCAGGCCGTGATTAGCATTGCACCCCCCGCGGAAGGAGAGAGCGAGCGTGAGCTCCCGAAGGCCAATGGCACCCCGTGCCATCCGTCCTCTACGAGATTCTGACGCGCGAGGGTTTACTCGTGCAAATGTGCAAATGTCTCTGTGTGTTTATGTATGTGCGTGTGAGCAGACCTGCCGCGAAATGAAAGTGTGATAGAGGGTAGTCGCGGCCAGGCAAGCAAGAGAGGGTGGCTCGACCGTGCCACCGAGTGATGGTGGTGCGCGGTGCGCGACATAAATATGTATGTATCATCCCAGCTCTGCGACCTGCCCCACTGGCCCACTGGGTCAGACTCATGCTTCATCACAATGAGCACCTTATACTCACAGCCATCTACTATATATATACGTGTCTATTATACAGTGCACTTGGTTGCTACAATCTTTGTTTGCTGTTCAAGTAGATAGACCGAAAGGTCCTTAACCGTCAGAAAAAACATGATCGTTCACAAAGTGTATTTTCAAGGAGGTATGAATTTGATGATCAAATCCCTCGAAAAAAAAACGACTCGGCGTGAAATTATGATGCGGAGAATTTTGATTCAAGGCTCATCTACGAAGAATACTTGGCAGAGAATTTTATCAATAATTGAAAATTGCATGAATCTCTGTAAAAATGAATTTTTTTTGTAAACAAAACTGCATTTAGTTGATTTTATGTTGATGATGTTTTTTGAGCAGCGAATTAAACGCCAGGATGCTTTTGACTAGGAACAAGGAAATGAAGAGCTGTGGCAATGATTCGCCAGCCACTATCACAAATTTCGTAGCAGTCAATGAACCGCGTCTGGTGGGGAATCAATCCTTGAGGGATGCGAGGGAAAGTTTTGAGTCTGTGAGGTGTGATGGTTTTACAATGGGAATGAGGGGTGCGAAGCTCATGAATATATGCAAGTCGCGAAGTCGAGTTGTGGAACGCGAGTGAGATAAAGATGTTTTGGTGACATAGGCCAAGAGAGGAGAGCAAGGGAGAGGAGAGTGAGAGGATGTGTGTGGAATAGAACGAGAGATAGAGGAGAAAGGCATTGGGAAGTTTGAGTATGCAGCTCTATCCACTATTCCGCTCAGCTGACTTCGATCAGTGGCAACTTATAGGAATGGGTGAGTAAAAGGGGAAGAAGAAGAGTCGAGGAAGGGAGGGGGGAATGGCTTTGAACGCAGCTCCCAGTGACGTCGGCAGTTGCGCCACGTCCATCCCCCGCGCTTTAGTGAAAAGAGGGGGTTGATGCAGGTCCGGGCACGGTAAAGGTATGGAGGGGTCCGCACAGTAACGCGCTCGACGGTGGCTCATGTTCAAAGTTCTTGTTTCTCCCTCTTCTCTTTCTCGTTCTCCTCGTGGGGGTTGAAACAGTGAAAACCCCCGCGTACTCCGGACGATCACGAGGCCAAGAGAACGCGGCGAGGGGGTTGGAACGGGGCTCGGAGGCCGACGTCGCGGCTCTTACATATTTATGCCGCGTTCCACACTTCTACACTTCTCTACGCGCGAGCAACACCCCCAACATTTCAGGACATCGCCACGTGTATCCACATAGACTGCCGAACGAGCGACCTTGTCGTCCAAACAAACTCCACGTGGTCCCTTGATTGTGGTCCCTTCTCGATGTCATCGTTTCCGATGACTTTATGATTGACAAAACTTTTTTCATGCAAGTTTATTCACTTCCTGATTATACTCACAGGCCAATTCCAACGGGCGCATTTACATTTTTTTTTTTACATTTTTAAAAGGTAATGATTTTCATGTTTTATTAGTTTTAGTTTGCACGAGGCTTCGTGACAATAAACCAGAGGACAGAAATGTTGGAGCCGTCAAAACTGAGATGTTGCGGTTGGTTGGAATAAACTGACGATTTGCATACTCGACAGAGTCTGTTGCAAAAGAATAAAGGACGAAACGAGAAGCGCAAGAGAAAGAGAGAGAGGTACGAAGCTGCGCTTATATTTGCGTCTGTGCACGTCACACATAGCCGGGAGAAGAAGGCTTACACGTGTCGTTTCACGCGCGAGCATATCGACACGCCTGTGTGTACAAATCTATTTATAGCTGACGTATAAAAATCTTGATGCAAGAAATAATTATTGTCACGGTGTATCTTCGCAGAACCAGGAGATAGAATCGCATAATTCTCTCATGCTATCGTGACAAATTCGTCCCATTGAACGTGTAATCCTTGCCTCTCGAAATCTTTTTACCATTTCATTTATACACAGAAAATTATAATTTTCATATGCAACGGGAAATCGCAATTGAATCGACTGAATTAATTACATTATTCGAGACCAAAAAAACAATAAACAAAACATAATTACACAAAAACACAGACGTGTTTGTTCGCCCTTCGATTATGTTTTTTTTAACTAAAAACGAATTTTATTGAATGGCCCGAAGGAAATAAGGGTCATAAAAATTGAGGTGAAAAAAAAATGAGAAAAACCATTGTCGCGAGGAGCCAAGAAAGACACGCGTGTTGTCACGGACGTATGCAGGATGCGCGTGTCTTCCCCTTGGATTTGCCTGTATACACGACGTTCCGGGTGTTGTGGGCCTTGGAAAACGTCGTTTGTGAGAGCGCTACACGTTCGTGCCGTTGTCAGTGACATAAAAGTTGGGTGAGCGAGGATCGACCGTTTCCGCTTTATAGCACGTTGTTTAGGCACATCTAAGATTATGAACGTGGAGAAGAGAGATGGAAAGGGGCGGAAGAGTTTCCAAGCGTGGGAGTCAGATCCGGTCGGGTTACATTCGGATGTGGTCAGATGAAAAAACAGTGAAAAATAATGAATAATTTGTCAACGTATTCACAAAATTCGAAGCCGTTTAAAATTCTAAAAATCATACGATTGCCACCGAAAAGTAAAATTAATTTTGTTGTAAAAGATCGAAAACGTTTATAGGAAAATCACAAAAATTTTGTCATTGCAGCAAGGAATATTCTTTTGTCATTCCAATCGTAAAATTTACTGAAAATTCCATTAGAAGTGGAAAATATCATGAAAATTACGAAAATTTTGAATAAAATATCGACATTTTTTGACGTTTCTAGTTTTCCATTCATTTTTCAATCGGTTGATTATGAGTTATCGGTGCTGATGGAGTTTAATTAATTTGTCACTATATCCTTCGAAACGTAGGAGGGAATGAGTGGAACGTGCGATATACTGACATCTGGTAGACAAATTTGCAACGATAGACTTCCATGGGATGTATTTCATCAATATATTCACTTTTTTCAAATGCATATGCCACTGTAATTATTCCCAGTCATATAATCGGAAATAGAGTGCTTCGGGAAAGTTCTAAATTGCTAATTACCATACTCTTGACATGTCCAATGTTGAACGTGACATTTTTGGTTCTTAACAGACTGGAGTCCACAGAGTCGAGTGCATGTCAACTTTCCAGTGGAGCAGTTACCGTTTTTTCTTTTTTAATTCTCGCTGTCTATTCGCGTATTGAATTCTTTTCATCGCGCGGACAGCAGCAGTGCGACGTCCAGCTCACAATTAGCCGAATGCGGGGACACTGATTGCCCCAAAAAAATATTGAAACGTGAGGTTTTGAGTGAGTGCTATGTAGAAAAATAAAAAACTTGCCTCAACTTGTTTACCCGGAAAACAGGCTTTGTTATTATTATTATTATTGATATTATCACACTGGATCGCGCTCGTCTGTCAACGAGTATCGGGGATGCTGGAGGTTGCTGCACAATACATCACTGTGCGCGATGGCCAATCTTTTTAATCATCCCTCTCAGTACACTCTGAGCGTTTAATTTTCGTCACGTTGATTAGTCCGAGAGTCGATCCAATCAAGCCATGCGCCCAACCAACCGCAAAGTGAAAGAGCGAATGACATATTATGTGTACATATTAGAGCTTTTGTGCAATGAAATATATCGCTATACAAGTGTCTGTTATCGAATTAAAGACAATAAAGTGGTTTCTCCCGTCACTGATTATAATCACGAGCGCCTACTTCGCAAGAAAAACTTCAAAAATTATGAATATTTCAAGCTTTTTTTTTTATTATTCTCCAATAATAAACTGCTGACACTAAAAACTCTTTTTATAAAATTGATTTCACGATCTAATATTATTGTGTTGTTTATTTATTTTTTTTTGCTAAAATTTGCTGAAAATGCACTTTTTCAAAATGCATGTGCGCATGTATGAGGGGAACTTGATTATTTTGCCGCAGTGATATAACGAGCACTTTGATACGCGATTAAAAAATCGGAAGTAGTGTGTCATGGGGTCAAGTGGTCCTTGCTTGTTTACATGAAGGCTCGACCCCGCGGAAGTACATGCATGATGTCATAATTATTACGAAAGCCCTCTTTAAGTTATCTCTGCATACCAAAAGAGAACAGCTCTTAATAATTTTATCTCGTTTTTTTCGTACACGAAGAAATGAGAAGCACAGGTATCGCGCGGTGAGGATGCTCCCTCAGCAACGTTTCATCATAATTGCATTATTGCAGAGAGGAGAAAAAAAAACGAGAGAGAACATGCACTTGGGCACGGGACGCGTGCTCGCGATCTCAACTGCATTCGAAGTGGGCCCCGTATTGCAACACTACGCACGCACATACACCGAAGGTAATCGTCCGCACCTCTCTCCGTAATTACGTACAATGAACCTCTGGTCAACCTTATAGTCTTGATGCACTTATCTGTGGCAATACTCTTCAAATAATTTTCCTCTATGTTACATTGCATTATGTCAATATTCAAATATAATTTTTTTTTTTCGAAATTTTCTTCGAAATCTAAAATTAACGGGAGAAACGGTGATTTTTTATCTCACATTCCCCAGACCCCAATGAAAAAAAAAAAAAAATTAAAAAAGCGTTCTCGACAGAGTCCACTCGTAGTCTCTGTCCATAATTAATCAGAAAATATGCAATTCAATCATTTCCAACATAATTCAATGAAAAAAAAAAAGAAAATAGACCCCAATGAAAAAATAATATAGACCCCAATGAAGAAAAAAAAACGAAAAAACGTTCTCGCCAGAGTCCACCCGTAGTCTCTGTCCGTAATTAAACAATAAATATTCAATTCAACCATTTCCAACATAATTCAATGAAAAAAAAAAAATAGACCCCAATGAAAAAAAAAAATTAAAAAAACGTTCTTGCCAGAGTCCACTCGTAGTCTCTGTCCGTAATTAAACAAAAAATATTCAATTCAACCATTTCCAACATAATTCAATGAAAAAAAAAATATAGACCCCAATGAAGAAAAAAAAACGAAAAAACGTTCTCGCCAGAGTCCACCCGTAGTCTCTGTCCGTAATTAAACAATAAATATTCAATTCAACCATTTCCAACATAATTCTCAATATTGTTATCCGCGATTTATTCCACTTTTTGATGAGAAAATTTTTCATTTTATTGATAATTTCAGGACGTTGTATGGCCACATAGTAAGTTCCACATTTGATTATATAAACCCCGATGGAAAGAAAAAAAAATTCAATTTAAAATAGGTTGGGTTCAAGACGCAAATCGCATACCTCGATTAGTTATTATATATGAAAGGAGCGCTGCAGCGCTACTAGAAAACCGTACGCGCGCGCTAGCGCGCATGATGCCCCCTAGTTTGATGGGTAAAAAGCTTTTAATTTAGAGAAGTCGTTAAGGTTTTGGTTAAAATTCATTTTCCGCTCGTGCGATATTATCATGCGCTTTCTATAAGTGTTTAATTTATTGTTTTTATCGAACGCGAAAGTTCAAGAAGAAGAGATGCGAAATGTGATGGGTTCGGATCTTCGGAATGAGGAAATAACCGATTGATGGATAGTTTTTATTGAAAGCGATAAGCAGCATTTGATTGGGATTGGAGGATTGTTTAAAAATTGAACGGAATCGATGGCTCAGTGAATTGGAAAGCAAATAATAAGCGTGTAATGCCAACTGGTTTGGGTTATTCATTTTATTTTTCACTAGTACCATTCTCACGTGACGTTCTTGTGGCACGATGCCAGAGTGTAGCACGTGCTCTTCCGATACGAGGCCACCCAGTAAATTGTCGATGCATCGTCCAACGAATCTTGGAATTCGGCAAAAATCCACAAACTTATGGAACGAGAAACTCTGCCGAATTATAGCCGAAGAAGCTGGGCGAAACGGTAGAGGGTGCTGTGTAAAAAAGTGAAAAGAAGAGGAAATAAGAGAGAGCCCTCGTTCCCTCTGCTCCCTCATTCTCTCTTTCTTTCTCATTTGCGCGATAGGGATTTGATACTAAGAAAGCGAGACGTCGAGCATGAAGGGGAAAAGAGATGTATATAGAGAAGAGAGATCCGAGCGTGCAGAACGCGAACCGGGTAAAGCGCTCAACTGCAATTTTTCTCGCCATATACGTGACGGGAATGGGAATAAAAAACTACGTTGGCTAAGGGAGTATAGGACTGAGTAGGTTTGCGAGCTCGGGGAGGGCTGGAGACAGCATCAGGAGAAAGGGAAAAAAGGCCTGCTGCGAATTTCCTTCGACCGAGAATACGGAAAAGAGTGCAAGAGGGAGATGGACAGAAAGAAAGCGAGTGAGACGACGATAAAGAATGAGTGCTTGGCTGTCGTGACTAAAAGAAAATGTCCGGATCACTCGCAAGGGAGTTTCCCGTCTCCGACTATTCTCCCAAGTGATCATCATCTCTTTTACCGAGTTGTTTTAGACGCGAGTCATCTTTTCATCAGTTGCGACGATGGGAAAATATAATCGGTACAGTTACGACAGTTTCCAAGAGATTTTTCCAACCGAACGCAAAGTCTCCATCCCCTCCAGCAATATCGCAGTATAAAAACCGAAAAACAAGTCAAATTTTTTTTTCAGCGTTTAAAAAATATGAAAATTCAAATATTCGAATTATTTTGACGGAAGTGCAAAAATTCTCGAGCAAATTGCAGCGCGTATAGTCGCATGAAAGACACGTCGATTGGGCTCATCCGTCTTGTTTTGTATGCGATCTTGGCAAGTTCACAGAAAGGAGATGGATTCTTGAAGGAAAAGAGAATAAAATACTAACAGCTTGGGAGAAGCCTGTGCAGAAGTACACACAAGTATATCTAATATGGATAAAACGGGAAGAAAATAAGAAAAAGAAACAAGGGGGGAATAAGCGAAAAGAAGAAACGATATCACGTTGGCCAAATCAGACGATATCGGAGATCCACATTAGATCACTAAGTCTGATTCACATTGACGCGAATCGTGCCTCCGGGGCGGAAAATATGATTGCTTTGACTGGTTGCGAGAGTTTTCTAGGCGGCACGTCGTACGACGAGTTGAGGGTGGGATTAATGTTACCCTCGGGGATCCACGTGTGTCTCTGTCTCCGTTGAAATTTTTTTCTCCTTCCATTCACTTTTTTCTATCTATATTTCCGGTACAATATATTCCCCACTTTGAGCAGACACGTGCCCAATCGGGCCGTTTTTCTTTCACCTTGCTGTAGCGAAAATTAGAGCTTGATAAAATCTTCCGAATTTGAGGAAGCTTGTTGCGACGACACAAAAAAAAACGAAGGGATGCAGCTTAAAAGAATTTGGGGGATGCGAGGCAGGGGTGGCTTTTCCGCAACGTGGGGTTGCAACAAACAGAGAAAAAAGTAATTTATAAAATTCGTTTCGATACTCGATCCCAGTGACGATCAAACCTGAATATCTTATATTTATGTCGTATCGCTCCTTTTTTGATCAACGAGAGAATCCACACACATCGAGGCTTATCCGAATCGATAAAAACTCATAGGATCGCGGGACTTGGATAGACGAACTGTGACTTTTGCTGCGGCTACTACGAACGAGATGAGGATCAAGAGAAAGAGAAAAAGGAGTAGGCGAGATGAAAGAGTATAGCGAGTAGTGAAGAGAGAGTTGGTTGGGAGCCCGCGAGCGGACCTGACTGTTTTATTGTGTCACGTGCAGAGGCACAAGCGGCCAGCCCCATATATCAGTCGCGTCAGAGGGGAGACGTCGATATCCCCCGATCAATCATTAATAAGGCCTGAAACCCCAAATACATAAGGCAGTGGCTTCGCCTCGTTCTATCCCTCCCCCCGTAACTCCGTCACGTTCACCCCCTTATAGCCCAACTGCACGCCGCGCCATTGGCCCCCAAAGATACGGAGGAAAAGAGAAAAAATGTATTCCCGAATTTATATGTTCCATAGCCACGGATTGATGGAATTTTATATTCCTCTACGTGATTTCTTGTATCACCAAACTCAACCACTACCATTGATACCCCCTTTCGTTCTTGTATTTTCCTACCGCGTCGCGATGCATCGACTTATGCGTTATAAATACAAACCTTTTCAGTTATTCAAGGTTTTCCATTTTTTGTAGATTTCATGAGGGTGGTGAATTCGTCAAAAAAAAAATCTGTCTTTGGGGAAAACTTGCTTGGGGTCATAATAAAATCGTATTTGAACGCAGCATTAAATATATCTTCCGTTATTAATTTTTTGTTTCCATTCGAATCGACAATGATGAGCTTTTCTCCATCGAAAATCCATCGAAATAGAACGCTCGTGAATGATACTCAAATTGGTTTTCATGCATCGTCATCGAAATCAATTGTCTCGCGAAAATTTGCACAAACAATTGGTGAAATCTCGAATCTTGATTGACCCGGGTGTGCCTCATCGCTGTATAGGAACGAAGCCAGTTTCAAGCACGTCTCGGATTCCACTCGGTATGTGTAACAAACGAAAAAAAAAACCCTTTCCAATCTTCGGTTTCAGCGAGCAGGCGAAATTCGGGCATCCCTTCGTTCTACGAAAAATCCCATGGGAGAGCTCTTCACTTTGTCCTTTTCTCGGCTCCTCTCTTTCTCTTGTTCTCTGTGTCGCTTTTCGTCTCTCGTATGTATGCATAGGATACGTGTATAACCAGCGTACGGAATATAGCTTCGATTTGGAAACGAGGAGATATCGTTGCGGTTTAAAACGTCGTTCAGTGCGGTGGCCGGTCGCATTGCCAGGGATCTGAAACGACCCTCGTACCACACGACGATCCGAGCTTTCGAACCCTCGGCCGAGTACACCGAGTGCGGGGATTTCGCGCGGATCAGCGGAAAGTGAAGGCTTCTCTGCACCGTTTTTGTCAAACCTTTTACGCCCGCCGTAACCTTACGTGCCACAGATACGTATAAAAGAGTGTCAGAAAAAAATTATCGAGAGAAAGAGACGCGCAGCGACGGAAATGAAAAGCAGGAGCTGAAATTCCGTAATAAAGTTTAACTTTGAACAAAATGAAAAAGAAAGTTATTAAGATAACTTGGTTGTTAATTACTTTCCGCAGATGTGCTAAAGAATCAAAGCGCTGGCAGAAACTTTTTTTTGCTGCGAGCTTCCTGACCAAACTCAGTAGAAATCAGCGCCTGAGCCTCGCGAACCACAGCAGTCCTCATTCAGCTGGGCTCGGTTTTTCGCATACTCAAATCTACCACTTTATCTCTTTCTTACTCTCTCTCCTGCAGTCTCTTTATCTCTCGACAGGCTTCTCTTTCTTTGCTGCTATTTCCTCGGGCGAGATAATCAATCTACAACCACTACTCTTCGCCCCAATCTTTTCTTTTCTCCTCTACTCTTAGTTTCTTCTTTCTAACTCGTCGGACGATACCCGTGAATGCAGCATCCTCATCTCCCTTGGAGAACAACATCTTTTTCTCTTTCTATCTATTCCTATTTATCTTTTTTCTCATCTTCTCTCTATCGCAGTTTCTCTCGTTATGCGCTAATCCTTGCTTCGCCTTTCTTGATGATTCCTCGTGCCCGATCTTCTCGTCGTTCTAGCCTCAGGGGGCTCGAGGTGTGCACCACGTCCTACAGGTACTCCATAGTAAAAATCTTCCTCACACTCAACGCGAAAACCGTTTTCGTTCTGATCATCGATCTTCTACCTCCGAGAAAAAATTAATCCCGTTGATTTTAAAAAGTAATCGATTCCGTCCATCCGTTTTTGCAAAGTACTGCCAAGTCGTTACGAACGTTATGAATCGTTGATAAAGTCAATCCACAGTCTTTTTAAACGTACTTTTGTTGGTTACACATTGAAAATTCAACTTCCGGTCCTCATCCTTGCAATAAGATGAATTTTCCTCGATTAAGGTCTAGGCGGATAGATAGAACGAAATGTTTATCTGATGTATATATAAAAAGAGTTGGTCGAAAGGTTTCTAGTACACGGAGAAAACGAAGTCGAAAATTATTAAGAAATTTACTAGGAATCCAGTTACTTATTGTTGTGAATGATAGTATTTTGAGGACAGTTCGGAAATTACAACAATATCTCGAATGGCAGTGCGACAAATCGTTCTAAACAGCATAGTAAAACGTCATCATCAGATTAAAACTGAATTTACAATTTAGCACAGCAATTAAAGAAAATCGCAATGGTCATGGTAAACAAAACAATACGCGTGATAAAATTTCACACATGTTCGATATATATTCATATTGGGATAATAGAATTTTACTATGTCGACGTTTTAAATTTGAGATTTTCTCACTCATAACTGAATTCTTATCTGACATAGTAAATTGTTCATGAAAACAAACCTGAAATTCATTATCGCGTGCATTACTGTTTCTTATTCATATAGAACTGTTTATAATTCTTGCTAAGAAAAATTGTAGGTGTTAAAAAATACTATGCTGTTTTGCAATTGTTGCTACGATTCTTTTGCTTCTTGAACTTCGTATAGGACATTTTCCCAAAACATTTCATTTCTTACTAAACAAAACG
This sequence comes from Diadegma fenestrale, assembly GCA_037043255.1. Lineage (NCBI taxonomy): Eukaryota > Metazoa > Arthropoda > Insecta > Hymenoptera > Ichneumonidae > Diadegma > Diadegma fenestrale. The sequence goes on along the minus strand of CM073310.1, from coordinate 14,204,503 downwards.
AGTCCGTTTTCTCCGTGTACGGGAAGATTCGATCATATATGTTAGTTTATGTGATTTAAACTCGATGCTGCTGAGAACTATCGTGAAGCATAACGTACTTACAAACAGACTTTCGACGGGAGTATTCGCGGTTGTAAAGCACACCCTTAAGGAAGACAAACGGGAGTTCAATGCCGGTCGCGTTCCAACGCGCGGTTTGCATCATTGATGATAGCCTCTGCTCTATTCCCCAAACGGTACTGCACACAAACACACTCGGGCAGATTCACGCGTATATGTATATACAGATCGGAGCTCTTTCGCCTGCTCTAACGTGGTTTATCTGGCCATAACTGTGAAATATCCTCTCGGCGCAAAAGAGCCTGATTGGCGGGAAGTGTTCCTAGCGAACGGTAAATCTCAACCCCACGAATCTCCCATTCTAGCCACCCCCGACGGACCACCCGCTATTATTGCCAGGCCAGAGATATCCAAAACCATAGATTTCCGCCGGTCCCTCCGACTCTCTCGTTTTTTTTTTTCACCTTTTCTCTCACACATGGAGCGACGACATCGAACGGAATCGTCGTAATCCAGGCTTTTACGGTGATGAAAAGAAAATGAAAAAATGTATCCTTGAAATTCCGTTGAAAACTTGAAAAGGCTCTGATGAATCTTTTGCCGCTATACTTTCATTCCGTATGCGGTTTACGCATGCAACCGAATATTTCGGGAGACATATATTAAATAATCTAAAAACCGCAAGTGCTCGTGGTTTATGGCATTTTTATTAGATCCTTTTCGCCATGATAACCTGAAAATACGATCGAATCGGCGCAGCTATAGATCGCGAGTGTATGGCCAGAGTTTGGGAAAGGATTTCGACGCCGGAGACGGGACACTAGAAAGTTTTCGATTCACGGCAGGTAAAACGCACCGTGCAATGGGCCACAGAGGCGCGGGGAGGGCGAGGGTGGAGAAGAGATCGAAAGTCCGCGCGCGGTGTGTTTTGCAAGAGAAACCGCGAAAGAAAAGGATACAGAAAAAAGGAAGCATGTGTATGGTTGAGAGTCTGGTCCGCGCATTCGAGGGATCTTCTCTCGTGTGTGCCCTTCGGTACTGTAACAATGCAATGCGCCTCGATTCCACCGCGCCCCCGTTGTCTCGTAAATATAAATGATGCCGCGACTCGGTTATGGCCGTGCAGCTACCGTGCACCCTCTCTTGCCAAACCTCACCACACTCTGCGCGCTAGCAAACCAAAGAAACACGTACACACTGGCACACTAACACAAAACATAAACACAAATATACGGGAATAAAAATCGCGGCGATTCTTTTGCCCAAAAGTTCCGCCCAGCGTGCGCTATCTATCTCGTCCATTGTAGCCCCTCGCTTCCTTCCTTCTCTCATTCTTTCTCACTCCATTGCCAAAACACCGATAAATCGACTATCTTTGATCGAGTATCTTTACACACATTCGGAAATGTATCGGTTTTTCAGTCGACACAAAAGCTTAACGCAAAGAGCAAGATTTACATTTTTTTGTTCATTCCATAAGAGAGAGAGAGAGTAACGTCGAATTGATTCAAACGATTCCAGAATCAATTTTTTTCGGATGGGGAAATGGATATTGTAATTGCGTGTCGAACGACCCAATTTGGCGTCTGTCAGAAAGTGAGAATGGCCCTGAAATGATGTTTGCAGGAGATGACAATTGGGAAAAATAAAAGAAGATGACGCGAAAAACATGGATCGCACTTTTAGCTACAGATTATTTAGTATGAACGGATCTTGCCGAGATTGCGTGCCAATGACGGCTGAATTGCAGGATAATATAATATTTATTTCATGCTCTATAATGGCCGATGTTTATCATCGTGAGCAGCCAGGTATATGGCTATTCGATCGTACGATCTCACCTCTATCGCGTTCAAAGGGAGGAGGAGAGTCTCGGAGGAGCAGAGAAAGAGTGAGATGGAGTTCTGGCAAGAGCATGAGCGGGGAAAAGAGAAAAGACGAGATGCGGGCGGTTTGCGTGCTCCCAACAGCAGAATATATGCCACAGTCGAGAAAAGAGTCCGTGCAAAAGAGAACGAAAGGGTAAGCGGGAGAGAGGAAGGAAGAAAGAGATGGAAGGTGACGTGAGAGGTAGAGGTGGATATATGTGAATGCGTACAAGGATAAGACGGAGGTGGAGGCTGGATCGAAGAGGATGAGAGAAGCGAAGATGCTCTGGTAAAGGGAAAAGAGGGCGGGACGGTCCATTAGGCGGTATCGGGACCATCGCACGGTAGCACCACGCTCTCTGCATCTCAATGCCCACACAGCACCCAAGAGCGCTCTCTTGCAAATATATATAGGGCCGAACTCAAGACTTTTTGAACCCTTTCGATCCAGAAAAGAGAGCGATGACGATAGAAAACTGCTGCCAAATGGAGTCCGAAAATTCGTAAACTTTTGTTCAATCATTCGTCACTGCCCATTTGATTTTTCCATCCTGGATTGGCTTCATTTTCTACGTTTTCATAATATATCGCTCACGGAGCACTTTAGCCCTTGAATATAATGGGATTGCTTTTTACATGGGAATATATTCGATGGAATGAAATTCAGAGTTTATTATAGACGAAAAATGAGCGAGCGTGTTGGTCAACGGATGCAAGAGAGAAAAAGGAGGAACGATATCGCGAGGGACGGAACGAGAATCGCGAAGGTAGCGGCCCTGGAGTCGAACAACACCGGTAGCCCCCGCGGCGTTGTCTTGTGATCCTGCGGCAGCGAGGCTCACCAAGCATAGCCTGGACGACGACGACGACGACCGCGAACGATACACTCTGGCCACATGAAGCACATAAGCAGTGAATCCTCCTTCTTCTCACTCTCCTTGCTTTTTCTCTTCTTCGCTCTCTTTCGTTTTAGTCTCTTCTATCTAGAGTGTATCCTGCAAGAGGATTCTGCTGCTGCTGCTGCTTCGGTGGAGTGAGGTTGCTCACTCCCACTCTCTTTTCCTCGTCGAGTTCTCCGATAAGCTTCGCGGCGTTCTCGATTTACGGGTACATGCATCCATGACTGCCTGCCTGCCTGCCTGCGTTGCCTCCACACACGAGGGGGATGATTGCCCAAGAGCTACCGTTGGAATGTCGATTGGTGGCGATTCTACTCAACTATTTCGAACCGGACCATACTTTCCGACCACTTGATTACATTTTAATGGAGACTTCACTGAGAAAACCAGCTTTTCAAAAGCATAAATATTGTATCAACACAGTGGCCTGTTCTTGACAACACGTGGCGAACATTCCACGATATCCTTGTAAACCCTCAGGTGCCAAAGACGCGAATAAATAACACATTTCTTCAATCAAAGTATTTTTTGTTTGTTTTCTCAATTCGATTCAATAACAGCAGAGGGAATAATGGTTTATTAAACACAAGGTTCCGTTTCGCTACAACTTTATAAACGAGATACCGCGCGCGGGGTCATATAAGATCGGATAGTCGATGCCTTGACCGGTTAGTGGCTGCGAGGGGCGGATAAGAAAACGGATATCCGACAGGAAATCGAGAGGAGGTTTCGGGGTAGGGCGCGTGGCAAGTTCTTTCACTTCAAGTTGCTTTATCGCCTCTCACTCCCGAGTGGTCTGACTCGCCTCGGATTCGAAAAATCCATTAGCCCGTAGCATGCCGCGGTCAAAATGCTCGGGGGATGGGAGCTGCTGATCTCGGGGTGGGTGTTCGAATAAGGAGGAAGAGAGAAACCCAGAGAGGGAGCTCTGGCCATCGAAGCGTAGAAGGTCCATACGATTGGTGCAAAATACTGAGAGAACTGGCACGATGCTCCACGCGCGGAAAGGGACCATGGAGCGAGCGAAAGAGGTGGAAAAAGGACAGGTAGTATTAGCGAGGTGTGTGGAACGAAGAGCAGGAAAACAGAGGAAAAGAGTAAGAGTATAACGTTACGCGAACGTGATTCCGCTAATGGCTGGCTTAACCGGATTATGAGGAATTAAATTAAGGGAATTTTGTTTGTTTGTTTCTCGTGAACTGCTGGGAGAGAGGACGCAAGTTGTTGGTAGACTGTATGTGCTAAGCAAGCGTTGGAAAGAGTTTTAACTGCGACAAACAAAACAGTGGGTAAGCGTGTCCACCTAATGAGCTGAAAAGGGCAGGTACGAGATTCTCGCAAAAAAGTAAACGATCTCCAATCTTTTTTAGATACAAACACGTCAGCTTCGCCAGGTGAGATGAAGAGGGAACTCCCGAGATTACCGAAAAATTGACTGCTTAAGGACTCGGAATCGTTACGAAAAAAGTTGATGCTACTTTTCTGGGACATCAAACGATCCGCGCTGTATATTGAACGTATAAAAAAGGCTAATCCTCCCACACCAACGTACATACATTCGATCTCTCGTTTTGGTGAATCGGTGGCAAGGTTTTGTCTCAAGGTCTGGACCAAATGTGTCGATCCATATCGCGTATATCCGCGCACCGTAATCACAGCAGCAGCCATGCCAGAACATTGTCGCATTGTCATTGTTGGGTTTTGTAATCCAAGAATATTTGCGGATAGACCATGAGCATTTCTTCGTCCGTCTCTCATTTATTTATTTATCTCGCGATTCTCCGTCTCATTTGCTCTCTATATCCGTCGCCCTGTGCTTCTCTTACACAGCCTCTGATAAACAAGCGCGGAGGCAAGGCAAGGAGTGAGCAAGCGCGTTTACGAACGCGAACGACGTCGAAAAGGCTGCTCTCGCAACGCGACAACAGCGACGACGAGAGGTAAGCTGAACCAAGTCGAACGGCGACTAGATTTTCCTGTCAATAAATCAAGTCAATCCGCGCGGGGCGGCCTCGGCATTTCTGCGAGCGAGTCGACGTCGTCGAAGATTCCGCGACGCCGCCACCACCGCTCCCTGCTTCCTTATTCATACGAGCGAACGAGCTAAGCTCTCTCCGCGGCAGATCCCAGAAAAAACATCATACCCGGCTACTACCGCTTCCCCCCAATCGTCCCTCTTTCTCCTCATCTTTATATATCCCTATATATATCTTTCTTTATACTATATGTACGCCGCCGACTTTTGTTTATACTCTTGAGCACGTCAATAGAAGTGATCTATGTTTGCGCTATCGACTCGCCGCTGAAGTGTGACAAGATCGAGGAAACTCAACCAACAAACACATTTTTTCAAATTACATCACTCGAGCTCGGCTTATTAAGAGAACACAAGTTCTCCCGTTATTCAACTTGGATATATTTCACATCGTACATCATTTCCATCTTCTAAACGACCACAATGGGTCGCGGTGCATGGTGCATGAGGGCAGTCGCTAAATTTAAGAAGTTATCCACTCAAATCGATGCTTAGTTGAGTGCCCGTTTAGCTCTGCCCTGCACTGAAAAGAAAATTTTGTTGAAAAAGATGGATATTTTATTGGATACGTTCAACTAAACGTTTTTCGAAAAATCACGAAAATTTTGTCATTCCAGCAAAAAACATTCTGGAAAATCTTTTCGGAAAGTAAATTTTTGTCATTCCAATCGTAAATTTTGCTGACAGTTCCGTTACAATGAAAAATATTGTCGAAATAACGAAAATTTTTAAATCATCCCAAAATATTTAGTTTGCCGTATTCAACAAAATATCGACGTTTTTTTTGATAAAATTGAATTTTCAGTGTGGCTCGAGGATCAATCGTTGGGCGGATCTTATGGTGCTAATCGAAATTCCACATTAGATTCGTGCATCGTTCTCATTTCCAAGGGTTGACCTCGGGGAAAAGCGTTCTGGGTTTCTCGGGAATAGATCAAAGTAATTAATTGGTGGAGGAAGAAAAAGATTGAATCTAGATTTCATGCTTTTATACTAAAAAATGGAAGAAGGAAAAATTGATTTCCGAAGCGCCGCAACTTCGTTTGTTTGACCAAAAGTCTAATTAAGCTTGCGATCGGACGAAATTTTCTTGGATGAATTCGTCGACGTTTCATTCATGCGACAACAGCTGCTTCATATCCAATAAGTATGTAAGAATTTGAATGTCAAGTACATATATATTTAGATACACACGTATATAATGCAATGGAGTGGGCGGCGGGTTCTTTCATCGCATCGCGAAACGGATATATCCAAGATGTTTATCGCGAACGTTATCGTGGAATTTCACGCAAATCGCGTCGCTAAGTACGAGGATCTCGTGCTAATTAGAGAGACCCGAGGTTCAAGCGTGCACTAATCGTCTTGCTCGGTAGGAATTCCATGAATTCTCGATTATCGCGAGGGATTCAGCTCGTTGGCTATACCATTAAACGAAAGCAGGAATACTTATATCCAATACATTATATATTTATGAGTCCACGAGGCTTTGTGTAAAATTTCAATAATTATATCGACTTTACAATGTCGTCGTGATCCGAGCTGATGATGAATAAAATCAGAATGACTGGATTTTTCAAAAATGCCCCATAGAATCTCAAATTGATCTTTGATTTTCTATTCGTTTGTGAATTTTTGTCCATTGCGCTTGATTTTTTAAACGCGCAACGTTATGAAGGATTTTTGGTGGATTTTGTGTATCAACCGGAGATTTCGCGAAATTCTTTCAATTCTTTTGGCGTTATAAATCATGGACACGTACCAATGGACGGACGGTCAGACCAACTTTTTCCCTTAGAGCTGCATATATAAACAGCGAGATTTATACTTCGAGGGCATCCGAAGTGAAATAGCGTCGCCATTTAATTGAGGCTCCGTAGCACCCGAGTTTCTGGCATTAAGTATGATGTTGCGTTGAGTTCAATTAAAATGGAAATTGGGGATGGCCTCTCTGCCCATAGCTCTCTTTCTCTTCATCCAGCTCGCTCACACCACCACGAGTTGCTAGTCTCGTCGCTTTCATTCGTTGAGAGAGTTCACACACCCTTTCCTCACGCTTTACTTCTCTCTCTCTCTGGCTTGCGCTCTCTGTTTCGCCAACGCTCTCTCATTTTCTCTCACTTTGGTATTCAACCCCGGCATCCCGACAAATTAATACGTACAAATTACCGGGTGCCCGAAACACGAGACGAAATCAACAAACTCCTCGTTAACGAAACTCCGCGCGAGAGTCGTCAGTGAGTGAGAAATCGTCAAGGGCCACTCGATTTTTATTTTTTATTTTATATTTCTCAACATAACGACCATGATAACGGGATTGAGTGAATTGTGCTGTGACAAGCTCTCTTCTTAATCTCTCCAGGAGAATTCACCGCAGTCCGGTTTCTCCGCGGGAACTCTAAAAGACGTAAGAAAGTATGTAGTTCAGGTAAAAATATCGGATAAAAAAGGAGGAGCGCGCATGTCGTTGACTTTCGGACGCCTTAATGAGGCCAAGATTAGGAAGGGATCAACGGGACCGCGTTGCTGCTCGGGCGGTAGATAGCGACTGGTAATTAACACTAAAATATCAACGGTGGGGTGTGCCAGTCGTGTTTCAGAAAAGATGTTTATTTTATTTTTTCAACCATCCATTGATGATAAATGAGAGAAAAAGGAAAAACGCATGTGTCCAGAAAAAAGTCACGATCGATTTTAGTTCCACGAGCTCAATCCATGCCAAAGTAATTTTCGACGATTCGATGAATCATCCACCCGCAGAGACGGAGGACGGAGATTGTGTGAGCAGAAAAAAAACGAGTGTACTTAGAAATCATTACGATTATTCCGGTAGTCTGATCAAAATTCAAATCTTAGGTCATAATCGCTGATAATCGCGGCAGAGCTTCGCTGACGTCACGATCTTTTCTATGCATCGAAAAGGCAACGTTAACGAAAACATTTATCGTGTTATAACGCCATATATTTATCACGTCCGCTAATAAATAGCCAAGTTAATCCGGTGGAAGAGCGTCGCGAGCAAGCGAGAGGGGTTTTTACGTTTTGAGACATTTCTCAGTCGCGCGGCTGGTGAAGTTAAAGCAAAGAGTGAGAGAGAGAGAGACGATAGTGTATATATTAGGGAGTGTGCACGAGAGCAGCCGGTTCGTTGGTAATAACGGTCTTCGAGTTGGCCGATTTGCAGAGTCGTCGACGTTAAAGGACGGCTCTCGCTCTCGCCTAATGACTATCCTCGAAAGAGTGTACTACTAGGGGCAGTTAAATCGGACGAGTCGAACGCGCCGAGCTGCTAAATAGCTTCGCAGCATCGTCGAACCGAACAGATTTTAAGTGATCTCGCTCTCTTTCGATTTTACTTCTTGCTCTCTCACTCTCGTTTCATTAGTCTTTCGCCCTCTCTTTCTTTTTTCTTTACCAATGTGTTCGTTTATCGCGATGGTCCAGCGGGGAAGCAGACCGCTCCTGTTGGGTCGAGATCCAATACAAAACACATCGCTCTCGCTCGTGGAGAGACTTAATAAGACATCGTGACTCGGCGCTACGTCAGGCCCTAAGTGATCGGTTAATTGTACATTAAACCATGCATAATAGAATTATCGGTAAAGTACGCGATAGACCCGAGCGAGGGAGTTTTCTCCCTTCGCTCCACGGTGTCTGATCGTTCCCATCGACGCGGTAGATTCTCCTGAATGAAAAAAAAACTAGAGAAAAAATGGAGACGTGATCGTTCGAATAGGAAGATTCGCATGAGTGGATAAATCGCCACCAGGTGTTGGCCAGTGAAGTTCTCTCGTAGAAGTGCCGCGTCTACTATTAATATCCAATGGTAAGCTTTCGTATAGAACGTTGATAGAAAAAAAAACATGTTGCTAAAGGCTCCGGCAAAAGAACGATTGAGACATTAGAGAGAATGTAATAGTAAGGGTCGTCTTCGGTTCAATTGAGAAACGTGTCAGACTAATGAGGGACCATCTTTGCAAATAGTTCCGTCATGTCTTGGTCCCTAAGGCCGATTTGGGTCCGGTTGAGTAGGCGAAAAGGAAAGAGACGCATGCTGCATCACTTGGATTGGCCTGAATTATCATTAAACCGTAAAGCATGGGATGGCGATGTATGGAGGAAAAATCTTACACAAGTGAAACGCAACTGCTGTTGGAGACTTTCGAAGGTTAAAGGCTCGTAACCGGAGAGCACGTGACCAATCGATCGTCCGTTAAATCACAGGTTAATTCGAACCGTTTAGAGAAAAATTCACCATGTAAAGAAAATTTGCAAGAGAGATATAGACGCGAAGAGACATTTGTGGATTGCGCGCATTTGCAAAGCTGAAGAATTCCACATGATAGGGATTCATTAAGCCTCGTTAATTAAGACATTATCACGTAATAATGATCCCAATCGGGCTTTAATGAATGAATGAAACACGCCTTATAAATAATTAATCCATGGACGATCGAGCCGTGACCAGCGAGCTGACCAAGTACTCGCCATCTCCTCGTTCGACATTCAACTCTCTTCATTCCTATCAACGCTGCATCCTACCATCGTCTTCATCGCTCTCATTCTCTCGCACTACACACTGTGCAAGAGGCTGTTCAAGCGATGGATCTACTAAAGTTGCAGTGAGTCCACGATACTCACTTCACTGTACGGATATTCCAGCTGTTCTTTGCGTTTGCAGTTGCCACCATGCGAACGATGGACATGACGATCTTTAGCGACTGTGCGATGAATTCGATCATTTGATAGGTCGAGTATTTCCTCAATATTTTCGTAAAGACGAAATAACATGGAACGATCGGAAATTATTTCGTGGACATTGAGATTCTTGAAAAGACTGGAGCAAATGAAACTGTCACGATGATTTAAAAAGCTCAATTGCGGAACGAAAAATTACGCGTTCACCGGAAAGTCAAGTTTCCAAAGAAGAATATCTGGAAAATCAGGTAGCATCGTGATGCCACGTGATTACGTGGAGGACGATTCATGCGGTTGACCTTAGAGACTTTAATTTATATCGTGGATACCAGAATCCTAGTTTATAAAAAGAGAAGGAGAGTAACATGTATATATTTTTTCTACACACAAATAGTAGCCCAACGTGTATGTAGATTTTTGGGCTGTCTCTTCTACACATCAGCCTCGACCTTCTATCCCAAGCAAATAAACCAGTTTGACGGAACGTGTGCGAGTTTGTATATATATTCGCGTGTTTATCGCGTATATAGATATATGTTGAAGCGCAACTCAAAAGACGAAGAAGAGCCGAGTCGAAACGATCGAGAACCAGAAGAGCGAAGACGTTTACGTGCCAGAGAGACTCTGATGGTGGGCCGGCCGAGTCTCTCTCTCTCTCTCTCTCTCTCGCTCTCTCTTGACGAGAAAATCCTACTGTCGAACGGTACCCGAAGCCCTCGAGGACATTCACGTATCATGCCAACAGTACTTCTCCAGAAATCTCCACGATCTTTTAGCAACAAATGTGATTCCCCGAAAATGCGCATCTCAAAAAAAAATAATGCTCGCTCGCTTATTACGTACAACCGATAAAGAAAAATCTTCAAGTCAAGATGTGCATCTTCGATTTCTTCGAATTCACGATAGTCACGTTGTCGTTTTTTCTTTCTATAAAGAAAAAAAATCAACTTGGAAGGAGATACACAATAAATACTCAAGGTTAATTGGACTTTTGTTGAAAATTGTGCATGATTAATTCAAAACAAACGATTTATCGTCTTTTTAGCTTTTTTGGTCATCCCATTTTGTTAAAGTTGCATGGGTCGATGTATACGAAACTGGGATTCCATTAAACGTGAGCAATACAATAGAGCGAGAGTAACTCTTGCAGAAGACCACCCTAATATGAATAATACTTGAGCCTTTTGCAGACCTACCGCATGTTTGGCTAAAACGACGTGTAAATGTTGTTGCAAACAGATGAAAATCACGGAAAAATATGTTAAACGGCCGATGCATTCGGGCTCCAAGTTTCCGCCTTCAACTTCTTATTCTCTTCCTTTTCATTTCGTCGCCTTTCAGAAACACGCGAAGCATAAGGAGCTCGTTCTGCTCGGCGCACTCTAACTCTCTCCCCCCTCTCGTTCTCTCTCGCTCTTTCTCTTTCTCTTACCGCCTTTCTCTTTCTTGGATCTGGTATCGCGATAATGCCCCGCTCCTTTGGTGTCGTGCGACAACAATGCGACAAACGGTTTTGCCACCTATCTTACGTCGTGATTACCATACGATCTGCATATTCCCGTGGTGAAGGCGAGAGAGGCTGCACGGGGCTCTGTTTGTTACTCTACTGGGGCTCAACCGCAGCCTGCTTTCCCTCTCTCTCTCCTTATCTCTCTTTCTGTTTCCTCGTAGCCGCAAAACGCTCGTAGAGAAGTGCGAACAGAAGATGCAGGCATCAGCCAAGAATTTCACGAGCACTGCTCCCGTCACCTTCCTCCTCTTTAAACTTGTATCCATGAACCACGTGCATCCCCGCAAAACACTCTCTTGACTCTGTCGAGAACAAGATCTTGCCATTTTCAATGCGTATACACAAGTTTACATATTTATGTCATTTTCATAAGCGAATTATAACGGAGAATGAAAAACTAGCTGCGGAACGCGACGATTCAGCTCCGAACTTTGCTTGCGAATTCCTAATATGCCTCGCAAACTTCTGCACGAAATCTCGATCCACGATGCTCGCGAAGAAGAACAATCATCGACTTTCAATTATTTCAATATCAATCAGGGTTTTGGCATTGGAAATGCGCGTAATGATTGGCCTGCAATTAAGTTTATTATTTCATGGATAAATAATTCCGCCACGAACTCGCTTCTGTATTCTATTAAGGAGTTAATCATTCGTCCACATATATTGAATTTGTTGATTCGTGATACACGACGACTTGAAACTTGAGTGAGAATTGGAATTATTCGAAGAAATAATGGGAAAAGCTTTTGCTGGCTCAAAAGGATCACAAATTTCATGCTCGCGCGTCTTTCGATCACGCATGATTGCATCGGTATCTGAATCGAAACGGGAGCGTGGATAAGAAAGCCCAAGCGATATGAAGAATCACGAGGTGGAAAAGAAGCGAAGGGGCAGAGAGAGCGAGAGAGAGAGGTAAAGAAAAAAGCAGGTACATCGAAGCAGGAGCAAAAGTGAGCGGTGTCTGCTCCTCCCTCGGCGTGCGCGACATGTTTTATATAGCTGTGTCCGTTGGTGATATATGCTGAATAAACTTGCGCCATGAAAGATCTCAGGAGGCGCACCCAAGGCTTTTGATTTGTCACCCGCGGAGACCTCGCGGTGGTTGCTTCACACGCGTTTCATTCCATATTTTTGTTATTTCTCAAAGAGATGATATTTTTTTGTATTTTTTGTTGGCAAGGTTGATAATTATCATCGTATCGATACGTATTGACCGTTAAATCGTTCACTTTCGATCTCTTCTTCATTGACAGCAGGACATAAATTATGAATAGTCAGGATTTACCGAACGAAATATCACATGTGAATAATAAATTGTCCCTGAAGTGGAAATATCGTGAGGTAGACCAGTAGCGAATGGAAAAAACAAAAAATGTTGGTTAAACTATACGGAGTGCTCGAGGCGATACGTGTACGACTCTTGTCGACGAGAAGGAGAGGAACGCGCGCGCCCGCGACAGCCATCAAGCAGTCAAGGATGGCCGGCTTATAACGCGAGTTACACACCAATGCATACTCGCGACTCTGCTCCTGCCCTCCATTATATCTATACGTCAATGTTATATATACATATATTTTATGTGTCGCAAGCATGTTAAAGAAAACCAGGCAATTTCCATCCGCCAACTACGTCACTGATAATTGCACTGCCTGCCGATCCAAATGATCATGGGAAACAAAACAGCCAATAGATTTTCAATCGATCGTCATCCTGCATGAATTATGAATAATGAGCAACGAATCTGCGATCCAGAACATTTTTTCTTCGCTGCTTAAAGTAGCGAGAATTCGCGATGATTTTTTCTTCCTGTATCTCAAAAAGGGAAGAGTTTTTTTTTTTTTAAGAGACGTCAGAATATTTTTTGCATCCTTCGATATTGATTTTCCTGCATTTAATCGGTTTTTTTTCTCCTGCGAATACCGTTTCGCCTGGCTATGCCATCTGAATCGAAATTACGGTAATTGACGTTAATCGCAATGAAAATTGAAGAGTTGGCTTTATCGCATGCTTATCGTAGCAAAACCATAAATACAGATATATAAATCGGCTGTATCAACGGTCTACACGCAACTCCTCAAGGTGTCCCTCTCACAAGATCGTGGACCACATTCATTAGAACGTACGCGAGAGCGTGGCCATTAGCAATTCATTGGATATGAAGTAGCGTGCATTTGCTATCATCGAGCCCGTAAAATCTGATTTATACACATTGTGAAGTGTGCAGTTACTCACAAATTATGATTTCTCATCTGATCGAATTATTTAGTTTCATAAACTCCATGAAAGTGAAATGCCATTTCTTCGAGTACATTCAACCATCGATTTCCACAACGAAATAGTTTTTTTCCTACTGAGGCGTTCGATCGCTAATTAGAATGAAAAAAAGAGTGAAAATCGATTTCAGTTCGAAGAAATGAGACTTTACAACAATGTGAAGTAGGAAAAATGGTAATGCAGAAAGGCAAATGAGTAGAACGAAGTGAAACGAACGCATCTGGATCCAGTGAGGCTTGAATTTAATTGTACTTATAACCGTGTCAATCACTCTGATACGCTTTGCATGAGCAATGGCGAGAAGCGCGCACAGGCAAATGGTGTTGCGTCAAAGGTTGATGTGTTTGTTTTATTAATGCGTGACAGGATCGTGGTCGCGGCCTTCGCGGGTTCTCTTGTACAGTGGCTCACGACATGTACCAGGGGAGTTGATACGCACACTCTTTTCCGTGCACAGCACCCACACACCTGAGTGCCCTTTCGCTGGTTTATTCACAAGCGTTTTATATGTGACGTCAGCATCAAAGTTGAATCGAGGCATCACAATGCAATCTTTCGATCGCTATGAATAATCATAACGATAATGATTATTATAAAAATAGAATGGATCGTAGAAGAAAGCAATTCACATCGAGTAACATTGCCACAATAATTTCATTATGAATTCGTACCCAGTAGCCGGATCGTAATAAAGTTTCATTGATCTTACTATATAAAGGGAGCAAGAGGAGGATTATACGAGCGAAATAGGATACAAAAGAGGAAAGAGAGGGGGGAGTAGCCGAGAAAAATAAGTGCCTAGAAAAATTCAAAAGTCTCGCGTTCCAGGATAATTGAATTGTAGATTACGCCCTTATGATATTCGCCAATCAATATGGCGATGACTCGAAGGTCGCCAAGTCTCTCGGTAAGTCTTTCCTCCTCATGGGCAAGTTAAGTAGAGAAGACTGCGCGCCGCTCCCAAATCTTCGAGACCATGAGAGAGAAAGAGCGAAAGAGATAGACTCTTCGTGACGAGAGATTCACGAGAAGGCCCTCGGGACATCCACATGGACGCACTCACACTTGAACGCGATTCTTTCGCCTGGTCCCGCGAAATCGTGGCGAGTTTAGCCACGTGAAATATATCGAGCCACCGATACTCGTAGCTTAGCTGAATTGTTATTATTTCACGAAAATTGGCCAGAATCGTGGTGAATTGCAAAGTGGCAAAAAAAACGAAAGAATTTTTTAAACTGTTCGGCATGAGATTCCAAAGACAATGATTTAAATACGTCTGCCATAAAAAATGACACTTTATACTCGTGTCGCTGCTCATTTGTTCATTTTCTTTCAAGTCACGTAAGTTTGAAAATTCAGTATCAAAACGTCATCGAAAATAGAGGAAGATTCGAAAGATCGCTGTCGAATCTTTGTCGACGTGTGTCAACCTAGAAAATCGACATGATTTCTCTGGTTTTTCGAGTCACAAAGTCGCGCCGTTTGTTTATCTCAATCAGCTGCTTCCGATCCTCTTTTTCGACGCGTCTCGGTGCATGCACTACCTTGTCCAACTTCTTTCGGGCTTTTACCGTTCACCACGAAACCTGAACTAACTCGAACTAGGCTAAATATGCTCGTATGTGTCGCGTTGTTTTTTTGAATGCGTCAGATATAACAGAAATATTGTGAGCGATTCATGGACCAATGAGAACACGGAGCTTTGTAAAGAAACTCAATAAAAATGGGAGGGAAATAAATCTTAAATTCATGGGGTCAAGATGAAGTTTGGACATGTCGATTTGTCGAGTTTCAATTCCATCGCGCCGCAGTGTGTCTCGATTTATCAAGGTAACTCTCTAATTAATCAGCTGAAAATCGTGCAGCCCGAAAGAGGAACAATTTATGTTTGTCCGCATTGAAGACATCCGCGTGCACTCGCGCGGGATCAAGTTTGACAGAATTCCGTTACGATCTATGCGAGGGAAACGTCTGGACGCGGTGGCAAAATCCGATGGACGAAGCGATGTTTCATCGAGAGAATTCTCTCGCGAGTATAAACGGAAATTTCCACGAGCTTGTTTCTCAAAGAGACTATAGGCAGGCGCAGGAGCATATTATCAATCGATAAAATCTCAAAAAAATGCCACATGCTCGCAAGCGAGAAACGCGGCGAGATCGGAAGTATATTACGAGTTAAATGCCAAGAGCTTGGTGTTTGCTGGTACAACGACGACGAGTGCGAAGGTAAAAAACAGAAATATCGAAACACGAAGCAAAGCGAGACGAGCTTACATACATAAGCTGGACTTGTGTATGACACGTATGCGCCGATATTGGTAAAGCAGGTACACATAAAAGTTTTCGAATGTGTTAACACATGGATATATATACGTACGCGTGTATATATGAGGTAAATAAAACGACAGAGGGCAAGACGGCAAAAGAGACGGATAGCCGGATAAAAAAGACGTAAAAAGCGTATAGGACATACATAATCTACCTACCTATCGCGTGTATAAATGGACCGGAGTGCGCGATCCCGCTCGCCTTCGTCGCGCGCGGAATTACGCAATGAGTATCCGTCTATCTCGCTCAATCTTTCGCGAGAAGTCGTTTGAACGGCTATCTCTCTCTCTCGCGTATGTTTGTACGGCGGTGGCGGCAACGGCAGAGCTGTTTTCGCTCGCGGGAGCAAAATTCTCCTTTAGACGTTCCCGCGCGGAGTTCTCGCGAACGCTTTCAGGCGTAACCACATGTATATATACGTATATATAGGTATACAAGTGCAATATATAAGCCTGCGCTGCGGTGAGCAAAGAAGGTGTCCCGGCCTCGCTTTAGGACTATCCGCGACACTCTCAGAGTGCTCTCGACGCAGTCTCACCGCACTCCCGTGTACTCTATACAGAACACAAGAGGGATACGGGAAAAAGAAGAGAGAAAAAAAACTAACGAGATCCTCGTGATCCTTGTTCACCAGTTTACAGCCGCGCACGCGCTATAAAAGAGTTTTTAACTTCAAGTTGAAAGAGCAGAGAGGAAAGAGGAGAAAAAAAACGTTTCTGTGTCGGCTAACGAGCCAACTGGACAGCTGGGATTCCCCCAATGGTGTGGAAAATATCCTTTTTTTTCTTTGCGCCTTTTCTCTCGTTCTTTCAATTTTTTATGTAGTCTTAAACATTTTCCGCGAGTGATATACATGACATTAATTTGTCACTTTTATCAGCGAGTCCGTTTTAACTTCAGCGCCGTCTCTGCGCATGAAATATCGAGTCGTAATCAACCCTGCTGCCGAGGGTTACGAGGAAAGAGCCAAACAGATGGAAGCAGAAAAGAGGATGGACAAACCTTCCTCGAGATTCGTCCACAAGACGATCGCTGCTATGTGGTTCAAGCTCGAATGGTGTTTACTGCATGATTGACAGTTTTCTTTGGTATATAATTATGAGGAAAAAATTGAACGGGATTGAAATGTAACCAGGGAATTCCATTGTTCGGCAAAAACTCAATTTCAAGACAGAAGGCACTCGATCAAACGATTAAATAATACCGAAAAAAAAAAAATATATATCAAAAAAACATGATAATTTTCCAATTATTAATGCCGATTGAGACGCACTTTGAAACAGTGAATGATAAAGGCCTGATGACTTTTACGAGAGTGCAATGGAACGGGATCAACGCGAACTTGATACAAGGACACTCGAGCAAATCGCGGCTAGCGAGAAGCTAGAAAGAGGGAGGGAGAGAGAGCGAGAGGAACGATGTAGCGCAACTTTCGCAACATATCGTCGTTGTCGTCGGCGTTGACGACGTCGTACAGTGACGGTAACCTCTATGGAGGAATGCGTTTAACGGCGCAACGCCTACGGGACGCCTCTATATACACTCGATCTTGCACACACAACGATATGTGAACCTTGACGAAGTGAGGAACATTGCAACACGATCCTTCGAATCTCGGCTCGATGCCAAGTTAAAAGCGACGAAGCTTGTTATACACCGACATGAACGATGTAACTAACTAATAGCTATATGTACCAATAGTGTGTAAGATACACGCAAGTTTTCTGCGTCTTCGTTAAACACCAATCCCCAAGACCTCATTCCCATGTCATAGAATCTTTTTTATGTTCCAAAGTTACCATACATGACGATCTTGTCGTCTTCATTCGTCTCACCAAAAATCGCGATGATGGGAAAAAAGGCCTATTAAAAACGTTGAAGCGTACTACTGCGATCGTTAATTGGAATCAATTGCAGTGTCGTACGTTCTGGAATTAAAAGACCAAACGTCCGATTCGAATTAGCACTTTTGCTTCGGATGAAATTAATTGTCGTCGACTCGAATTCTACTGCGGTCCCAATTTTCTATCAAAATTTCGGACCCCATTTCGGTAATCCCCATGAAACTTCCACGAGAAATCCATTACGAAATCTAAAACTTGATATTTCTTTGACGTTGATACGAATCTCGGAGTTTGGAATTAATTAAGCAAGAATGATGGATGATAGTGTATGAAATTGAAGAAACCTCCGAATTTTCGTCATTCGGTTAAAAGGCACGGGGACGATCCAGCTATGGTCATGGTTGTCGAAATACCTTATCTGCACCAAAGTGGACGCCTGTATATATAGTTCGGATCGTCAACACGCTATATATACATATATAAGAGGGTCTAGCGGGTCTTAGTTAAGTGTTGGTCGTGGCACTAGATCAACGACGACGACTTTTCGGCATTTTGGCTTTCATCTGACTCTGCTGGTGCCATTCTCCTGGACAGTCGATTCGGCTTTCGTTCCTATGTCCCCTTTTCCACCCTTTCTCGCGTCTCTATACTTTCAAGTCGTTGCTTTATATTCGGAGTCAGAATTTTCAAGCTAATGTTGTTTCTCCGCTCAATTCTTCCCTACGGCTATGTGATCCGTTCATGAACAACTCGTTTCACTTTATATCGATACTGCAAAGCGAAAAAAATAAATTTTTTGCAATTTTTTTTGCTGGCTAAAGATTTCTGTATTGAGCAAATCAGAAATCCGATCAAGGTGTGCCGCAGATTTGACGATGTGTGTACAAATTAATGCAATTATTGGCAAGTTGGAAGAAACATGCATTTTGCTAGACGTTCATGTTGGTTGTTGAAAATGAAGAAGCAGCGGGCGAAAGAAAGTGAGAAAGATGAAGTAATCGGTCGGTGGCTAGTCGACGGATGATCGGGAGGTTCGGTTAATTTGAAGGAAGAGGTAACTAGCGTTGAAACTCGTCGAGAAAGCCACCCCCACCTCCAGTGGCAAAACGCAGGCTCTGATCCGCGATGGCCGAGCCATGGTCCCCGAGGGCTGAGAGAGACGGAAAGGTAGAATGAGAGCGAGATAGAGAGAGAAAAGTTGGCTACATATATACGCAGAGATAACTACGCGCCGTAACTCAGACGAGAGACGAGAAAATCGAGCAAAGGCGGGCGGACCCGCGACGTCGGCGGCGGCAGGAGCAGCAGGAGCGGCTTGCCAAGGGTGGTGTTCATGGGAAAACAAGAACAAAACTGATGCTGCGAGAACGACGCAAGGGAATAAGGGGAAATGAGAGAGAAGAACAAGGACTGACGAAGGATTCGCACACACCGCTACGCGATATGCCGCTGGCGTTGCCGAGACGTCGTCCACCACCCTCTCCCCCTTTTTATAAAATGGCGAGCTCTACAAGAATTTCGCTGAGGGCTGTAAATATTATAAAAGTGTCTGCGTACCCAGAATTTAGGATTTTCGATACCGGCCCGCTTAAAGCAACTTTAGACTCGCGGTCGCTTCGTTCTCTCTGTTATTCCCTTTCCTAACAACTCCACCTTCACTTTTTCGGCGCTTCTCACATTCCCAAATTAAGACGCACCCTCCAAAACTTCAGCGACTCAATACAACCAAACTTTTTTCTCGTATCTATCCAATTCCCGAATTGTTTACAACAACGATAAACAATTCCCTCGGCTGGATACTCGCAATCACCTTCTTAATTTCTTCTTTTGATACCGCCTCGTCGCATTAATTAATCCTGCACCAAAGCAAACAAAAAAAAACTCGTATAGCTTGTGAAATACATTTTCGTGTGCGATAATAATAAATAAACAGAATTTTCTCTCCCTCATTAAAATTCACATTATTTTTATTCGCGAATCCTGACTTCCTTTTTTTATTATACGATTCACCGGAGTTGCACATGTCCCGCAGGCGGACTTTTACAAATTTCGATAAAAAAAAAATACTCGTAAATGGGATCCTGTACGAGTCGAAACTTTGAACACGTAGAATAAATCGTAGATATCCGGTTGCTGTCGCAAAGATCGCGACTAGAGACGCGTAACAAAGTGGCGCCATTAATGCTCGAAATACCTGTCCTTGTTGCGCCGTATCTTCACACTTTTCTATATACATATATATCCACTGACCAGATATACGTGTACGCAGAGAAGTTGACGCGTGAGACGAGCGCGTGTCGTACCTGCAGCAAGAAACGACGTAACGCAAGAAATATTTCACGTGGCATGTGTATACGCAATTCTTATGAGTGTGAGTGTGTTTGTATGTGCAATAGCACAAAACGCGAGGTAAAGATCGTCCGTAAAAGCTACCGGTTGCGAGTTAAACCGCAAACCACAACGGTTAAACGTTGTCGTCTTATATTCACTGGGTGCAGAGAGTCATAGGCGTCTTTCGATAATCGTAAACACCGCACATTGCTTGAATACATAATATACATATATATATGCGCATGGACACGATACTGTCGTGGATAAATATGAAATATTTTTTCCTCTTGAAAATCTGCGCAAATAATAATGCAGTATGAATGATTGTCATTAAAAGCTCAAAATTGCTCAAAATCCATTATTACTTCGATTTTTTCGTTGATTTTTCTCAAGCACAGCGACGTCCGTTTGCCCCCGCTCGCAAAACTGCGTTCGCACCATTGAGATTGCGTCATTCATCGCAAAAATGATTTTTACAAAAAAAGGAAAAAAAATAAGATTGTTGTCACTGGCGGATTCGCCGGTTCTTTCGTATCTCGAAATCGCTGGAGTGGTCGTGCGCGCGCGGGCACGATGTTTTTGCAAAACGGGTTCCGACGCATTAGACACGTGCTCTCTTCACGAAAGCGTGTCCGTGACACGCCAACAGACTTAACGTCGTAATTTCACATATGAAAAGAAGAGGGACGCGGTAAGGGAAGCCCCAACTGGTTTTCTTTCGCGAGTTTGAAATCACACGCCAACCACGCGTACAGCATCCGTTGAGGTTGAACTGATGTCTGCAAGATAAGCTCTCAGTTTTCTCGAAAGTTCCCCAGACAGCATCCCGTTGTCGGGTTTGCATATGTGGCCATATATACGCTCGTAACCGATGAATGAACCGTTAATCAATCAATAAATCAATCACCCAATGAACACGTTTAATTTATATCTTTAATGAAACTTTGATATAATTTCATCGTAATGTACCTTCGTAAAATATATCCTTTCGATTATACCTCGAGTATTTGTCGCATTCGCAACTTCTTGAAAAATATACTGAACGTTTTAAGGAGTTCGCGGTTGTTCAAGAGTTTTCGAATAAAACGTCAATTTCTTCTTCCATAGTTTTTCCAGAGTCTGATGAAAATTGTGACGACCTGACAAGACGCGAGGGACGGTTTATTTACTTATTTTTTTATTTTTTTCGCCATGAGTCTGTTTAATGAATTTACTCATGATATTTAAAAAGATATTATTCAATTTATTGTGTATCATCATTATGATTATCGGAATTATAGAACGATCTTGATCATTCACTTGAATGATGGATCTTTATAAACACCACGCCGGTCAAAATAATCGCTCCTCTGAACTATTTCTGCAACGATGAAAACACTTATGTTAACATTGGGTGGGGAATTATCGAAGAAGTTTGGTGAAAAAACATGAATCGCAGTAGAACGCGTTCAAGAGTCATTTTGGCAAGATCCTTGCTCGGGGCAGTGGTGAGAGAGAAGGAGAGAAAGAAAAGGAGAGATGGAGAGCCTGGAGATTGAAAAGGGGATGGTAAAACGGAAGATGCGGCATTTCACGTGTAGGACTCGTCTCGCGTGGACGCACGAGACGAGAAGACGCGCGGAACGCGGGCAGCGTTGTACACGGCGTCAGGATCCACGGCGCGTTTTGTGAGCGGTGTGTGTTTCGGGCCCATGGTCGAGAGCAGCGATCGGGTGGAGAATGAAAGAGAGGGAAGATATGGGCCCTGTCGGACCCTGAGGGGCTAAGGCAGACGACTGAGCGCGAGAGAGGAGCGAGGGGTGACGGGGAAGACAGGTGATGTGGGGCCCCATGAGGCCTCAGGCTCGAGAGAAGACCAGCGAGAAGCATCCCGCACGTTTACGCGCTCTTCTCTTATTTTATATACATATATATATATATCGCTATAAGAGAAAGAGATGCACGCATGCACTCATGCACACACGCACTCAAAGACAGCTCGACTCACTGTGCGCAGCAAACCCCCAAGAGTTCACGATTTAAGCAACGGAATGAGAGAGAAAAATATATATAGAGAGAAAAATAGAATGAGGGAGAAAGAAAGATTTCTCTCTTCTCTTCGTCCACGTAGGGCATTTTAACACACGGCATTCCTGTTGTCGAGCAGCTTCGGGATGGTTCAGCTGGCAACGTAGCCCCGCGGTGTTAAGCCCGTTCCACCACATACGAGCATCGCTCGCGACCTGGCCTTCATCTCTCTGCTGATGCTGACCAAGACCAAAAGAGAGAGAGAGAGAAAAACAGAGAAGGAGAACCCGAGAGACTTGCCTCGTGGGCCAGAAACGATATAAGCATCACAGACCATAGAGCAACTCTCAACCAGAGATCATCGATCCGCTACCGTGTGCAAGATATATATACAGCCAAGAAACAGAGAAAGAGAGATCAAGATGAAGAGACAGAGATTCTTCAAATTCAACTCTAGTCTACATCACTCCGTCTGTCTTACTTCTCGTTCCTCTTCAAGCCAATCACACATCTTCCTATCAACTTCTCCGTACGCATTTTCTACAGCCACACGACAACACTAAAATTTACCAACGTAATATTACACCTATACTTTCTTTGATAAATGTCTCTTCTTACGAATATATACTTAAGACATTATAACACTATTATTACCATAATGACCATGGAATTATTTGTCGTCACGTATTAAGTGATTCAAATAGCAACAAAAAAATGAATACCCAAACGTCTGTTTATCCAACATGGACAACATGAAACCAGATTTACTCCGAATCTCATATTCTCTGCATTTTTGCACTCAGCAAAATATATATTTAGTTGATCGTTTCTCATTGCAGGTAATTTTGATTGAAAAATTTCAATGCCATCGCGCGTTTGTTACTCAGCAGAAAAATGCAATGTCTCCGTGATCATAGATTGTTATCGATTTATTCGATCGTCTATACATTCTACTTAATCGTGCGTCGAACGCGTGTTGTACACGGACCATTGCACGATGAGATAAACATGCACAATTTAAGCGATCAGTTGAACGCAATACGTTTATACAAATATATGGATGTGGATTTGTCTGTGTGTGTACACGTGTAGCAAGGTGCTGCGTGAGTCTTGACCGAAGAACGTGCAGTTTCAACGTGGGCCGTGTGCGAGAGCGCGCGAGGCTGTGCCTTCTTGCATCGACAAACACAATACCCATCCATTTACATGGGCATACAAACAGCGAGACTGTGGAATTATACTTGCGGCAAAGCCATGAGCCTCTTTCGTTAATATATAGATATGTATTTGTGCATAGGAACTTGTTGATATATATGTATAGACGAAGAAGGCGAGGCGATATTGTCGTCTCGAGGAAAAGGAGGTGTGCTGGAAATTATAAGAAGAATGAGAGGTGCTCGACGTTGCACCGCGCGATGGTTCCTCTGGTCTTTTTCTCGCTAGACTCGACGCAGCTCATTCGTTCGAAAGAGATATTTCGATTGCAGTTCCTCGAAGCAATGATTATAATTTTGCTGAGTATTATCGATCGCTGTTCCGAAATTTGAATTGATTGATTTTGAACTCCAATTTAAAGGGGAGAGTCAAATTGTCGCGACAATTTGTTTTAGTTTCTAATTCTCGTCAGCAAATCCGTTTGGATTCCGTTTTGAAATATTTTTGAGACTTTTTGAGTTGGAGAGTGTTTATTGGAGGGATCGAGGTCGAGGACATCTCGATTATGATGATCGCACACCTAGAAAACGAGAATGAAAATTAAACGATATGTTCCCCTCAGGCGAATATGAGGGACCATCGGAGGAGATTGTGAACAAGTGGCTTATATATGTTTCGAGGTTGAAAAGAGGTTCGTTCACCGATCAAGCTCGTCACACACGATGCCAAGATGGAACGCGGGCAGACGTGGACCGCCCGACCTCATCATTTCTCTCTCCTTTTATCTCTCTTTCTTTCTTTCTCGATATTCTTTCGACGTGCTCTGGAATTCCAAGACTCTGACATGAGAACTCCGAGCTCTCGAAAGATGCTATATATCTCATCCAGATGAAGAAGATGCTACCATTCCATGTATAACATTGCATATGTCTATCATGAATCAAACAGTGACTCAACATTCGTTAAGACGTGAAGCACCTTCGGGTCTAAATTTTCATTCATTACCGACTGAAACGAGTGAATTGAGCAAAAACGGCAGGTGTTAACGACCAACTAACATTTCCACCTGTCAAAAGACGTGACGAAACGACGAGACGTGCAAAAAAAAACCATGAACCAACAATTACCATAAATAATTGTGTTTAATGGTAGAAAATATTCTGCTTTTTCTCACTGTACGAAAAACTGAGGTGAAAAACTGCAGAAATCTATTTCCCGATGCATTCGATCGAAATTCTCGATGCAGACGCAACATTTTACGACGTTACATAAAAAGAAATGAAATCACATTCGAACTTGTATCAAGATTCTATCTAAATGTGACTCTGGCAATTTTATTTCTTGATAAACAAGTTACAAGTGCCAACGACAAGGAAACACACAACAGCTGGTCAAAAAGATCGATTGATCTACCAGCAATTGAATACACACGTAATCTCCACCACAATGCAACGATACACACTCAAACGAGCGTGAGACAGGGCGTAGGCGAGTGTATACGATTATATTAACATGTTGTAATGTATACGCGATAATACAAATGTTTTCGACTCGACAAAAGTCTTCGTCTGCGAAAATATCCGCGAATTGATGAAACATCCAGACACCGTGTCTGAATGTTTATCCAAATTTGTTATCAATTTTGAGTAAAAAATGTTTACGATGAAATTAATAGTAATTATACAAACTTTGTAATTGTTCATTGTTGCCGATCCGAACAAATACGTTTTTGATCTCTTTTTCAGGAATGCATGTGCGGACTACAGTCAAGAGTTATCCAGGTTCGCCTGCGAGAGACTTCCACTCGTTGCGTTACAACTTGAACGAAAGCGCACACCACGCCAGAAACGTACATAAAGTTGCCATGATGTACGCCCGTTCCGTTCTCGCTCGCTCTTTCTCTTTCTCTCTTCCTCGCATATTGGGTTCATTCATACGAAGCTGGGTGAATGGCGCTGCTTGATGCGTACAACACGGGAAAGGAAACAGCACATGATGCACGTGCGTAACAGAGAAAGCGAGATCGAAACGTCTTTCCGCGAGCCGTGACGATTGTTCACTCAGTCAATTAAAACCAACTCAAATTTGACAAGCTACGAGATGAGTTGTAAGTTTCAAGAAAGAAAAAAAAGGGTTTTCGTAAGTTTGCAGTTGCAACAACGAAAAGTCAATCTTTGCGGATGTTTAACTTCGAGTTTTGATGGAATTTTCACCTGTGGAGCGACCTGCAGACTCTGCAAAGAAAAAAGGGAAAAAAAAGAACGAAATCTACATTATCACGAAGGGAAAATATTCGTTGCGAATACAGGGCGAGATTTCAATCGACAGTATTCTGTTCTACCAACGTGCAGAAATATTCACGGTCCCAATAGAAAAGGGCCCGTTTAGTATTTCTTCCCCTCCATTTCTACCGTTACCCTGCGAGAGACGATGATCCAGTCTCTAGAATCGCGCGCATCTGTCGGTTCGAGAAGGGTCTCCCTCGGTCACATTAAGAATGTCGTGCAATCCTGCTGTTCGCGGTTTCTCAAATCTCTGACTGACTTTACCGATCCTGCTCGAGCTCAATATCTAAAAAACTTGTGGGGCACCACTCGGCAAATTTGTAGATGTCGCTCCTGTGGAGATGATACGATTCTCCAAGAAAAAGTACGAGACAAAAAGAGAAAGTCCTGCGGTACCAACTCGCTGGGGAATAAACACGTAAAGTGCGATAAGATCGAATGCTGGACAACGAGACACAAGTGTCTGGGTCAAGGACTCGGTCAACGGTGATAGAAAGAAAAAAAAATTATCAAAGATCAACGAGCACCCTCCGCATATGATTTAGAAATCAAATTGCATGGCAAATTTCTAAAAAATTAATGAATTTCCTCGCAAATTACGTTTCGCCAGTCATCCATTTTTTTCTTGCGGCTGCTTTTGTCAGTTCCTGGAAAAAATTACCCGAACCGGCAGTAAAAAATGAAGAAATCTCGGTTCATTTCCGGAAGACATTTCCAAGGCTCGATGCCTCCTGTTGCAATGCATTGTATACGCGAAACTCTATGCAAATGTCTGTATGCATATATTTCAGTCTGATGCAACTTGCTCCAACATCGGGAATAAAACTTGACCCAGTCCCTCGTTTTCAGCCGAGGACCTTAACACTCCCCGTCTCCTGACCTCGCCCTTGCCAACTCCGAAACACCGTACAATGGAAAAAAAAGTTTCAGTCGTCACAGGACAGCGAGACCACTCAGATTACTCAGATAACTTTTAACCCAGTCTCTGGCTGACCGCCCATCATTCATCAAGTCTTCGCTGCAGTCTCTGAGGCACACATTTGCAAACATTTTCGTATTTCCCTCGTACAACCCTTTGGACAAACAGCGACGGAACTCGCCACTGCAACGTCTTCATTTTTTCATTCTGCTGCGCTTTGAGCTTTACAGCCATCGTCATAATTTTTCCTAAGTTTTTCACGAGTTTTTTCATGTGTAAAGGAAATTATTCATCTCAATCCAGGAGTTCAATGAAAATGAATACTTTTTTGACGATTCGCAAAATTTGAGGTAGATTTCCGCGGGATTTTCGTGATTAACGATTGGCTTTCCGGTACGACTGTGTGTTATCGCTAGAATAAACTAGAAATGGATTCGCAAGGATGCGATATCTCGTGTGTAAAAGCAGAAGAAGAAACGAGAAGCACCAGGATCTCTACTAACAGATCCTCACGGCCAATTACCTGCAATATTGTGACGTGGATTAGCGTCACAGCTCAGGCGGAGGATTTGCATCGTATTTGCATAATTTCTTCGTTGCACTCTCTGTGGTGCGTTTGGTAAATCTTTTCGGTAGCTTTCTCTGTCACTTTAGCGACGAAAAAAAAAAAAGTTCCGTATCTATTCGAACATGTAACATGAAAATTCGGTATGCCTGATCCGTCGATTCTTTTTCTTATTCCCTAAACCATTGCGATTGTATATCGTTTCTATAAATTCTCGTACTGACGATGCCCTGACGCAATTCAACTTGCACGAATCCAGAAAAATCGGCAAATGAGAATGTTTTTTAAGTTAAAAATAATTTTTGTTCGCACGCAGCTAAATCGAAAGCATAAAACTATGAGTATTAGTGGGTTTTTATCGCGCGAGGCACGACGGGACATGAGACCGAGGATTATAAACAAAATTTGCGTTAACTTGTCTCTGCACGGTGTGTATCACGATAATGCGTAGAGAAGGTTGAAGCCCGATTAGATCTCGAGAAATAAAAATCGTTGATTGCGGGAGACACGCACGCAAAAGTATGATTGTATGGACTACCCAATCATATAAACGTAGATGGTCTGAGGATCTTGAATTAATTTATATATATACATAAAAAGAGCGAGAGAGGAAGAGAGAGGGTAAGCATGGATACATAACAGAGAGGAACAACAGCATGAGAGCGAACGCGAGGAGAAACAGCAGTGATTCTCTCGACTCGTCTCTCGTAAGAGGGCAAGGAGGAGAAAGAGGGATTCATTTCTTCCTCTTTGATTTTTTTTCTTCTACCGAAGCTCTTTGGCTTCTCGCTGCTGGTCCATACAGCATCATATATATATATATATATGAGAAGGGGAGAGAGAGAGAGAAAGAGGAGAAAGAGAGCCTGAAGCATGGACCCGTGCGGCCCACGCGCTCTTGTAGGATGGCTCCGGCCTGCGGCCACTCGTCGTCGTCGTCGCCGTCGTCTCCGTCTGTGTCGTCGTCGTCGTCGGTATAACGTTCGTATAGCAAGCCCGTCTTTTCTCCTCTCAAGCGCGTTTTCTCTGACTCTCTCTCTCTCTTTCTCTCTATCTCGCGGGTCGCACAACTGGTTTTTTAAACGCGGCCCCGACGACGATGGCTACACTCCATTCTTCTCGGTCCTTTTTCACTGTTCTTTATAATCGCCAGTCCTTACTACGGCCAGGGGGGGTGACTCTCTCGCGCTATACTCTTCGGACCTCAAGCTAAAGCGAACGAAACGAAACGAACGAGCGATCTTACCGTGTGTGGCTTTTGCGGCTCTAGCCACGAGCATATTCTCCGCTCGCGCGCTATTTCCAACTCTCTTTATATATCACATATATCGTGTATTTGTATATATACCCACTTTAATATATATATACATTCGTGTTCAACGAGAAGAATAAATTGATCACAATCGTCCATTCATGCAAGTAATTCTGTGATATTATCCGATACGTAATTTAATTACGCGGACAAACACGAGACCAAAAAAGATTGCATCATTTAATTCAAACCTTTAAACTCGTATTCATTGAATTATTTTTGTTTTATCATAAGAAATTAATTTTGGTGGCTCGATAAAATATTTAACCTCAAAAAAATCTCAATTTTTTTCCATAAGGAAACAATTAGATGAACCTACCAAAAAAATTTGTTGATTTATTATAATTCAGTGATCTCTATTATTGCAAAAATGAATTCAGCTTCTCGAATTTGGGGGTTCGATTCTCTGTGTGGAACAGAGAAAGATCGTGTCACGTGTGAAAATGAAAAATGAAATCGTCCCTGTTTAATGACTGGAATTAAATGAATGCTTGGACGTAGAATTTTTCATGGACATTTGAGTGCCAATGGGTTTTTAGTAATTATATTGATTGACATTTGTATTTGTGTGTTGTCATTTTTTTTGCCTACACGTACAATACGTCGTTACGAAACTATTTGTAATTATGAATTTAAGGAGCATAATCGTACAGATATGTGGGCGAAAAATTTGGATCTTGAATACTCTGGCACACCTAGTGGAATTTGCGAACCGAGATCCTCTCACCCGACCCATGATGCTGACTATATATATTTAAGGTTTTTTCTCTCTCTCTCTTTCTGGGCTCTCCCTCTTTCGCTATCTATTTATATCTCGCTGTCTCTCCGGACCAGGACGAAATTCCGCGTAGTCCTCGAAGGACCGAAACAGTGAAACGAAGTCTACGAAAACGATGAAGAGGAGCGCGGGTAGCGTCTTTTTTCTTTTTATACTCATGGCAAGACTTCTATCGAAATGTAAAGAGCAAACGAAGGAGAGAAAGAGAAACTCGGACAAGACGTTCGACAGACAAATGGCGAATGGATATTCCAGGGTAGAGGGGCCAGGATTCTTTTAGTTCCTGTTCGATGGCGAACCGAAGTGCAGGTGCACTGTGATTTTTTTTGCATTCTCGTCTTTGACTCTCTTTCGTGACACTGACTTTAACTTTGCGTGGAAAAAGCTCTTCTATCACTCGTGATTTTTGGTTGATCATTAGTCAAATATTTGAGATTTAATTAAAAAGTATTCGCGGTCACAAAAAAACCAAACAAAACTATTTTTATTTTTATTTTTGGCCTGCAAATTTCTCTGGAACACTTCCCAATGCAGTAAATCGTGAAAAATGACGAGCTGCTTGTCTTTCTCAGTGCATCACTCTGGATTTTGGATAGAAATTCTGTGCTGCTATACGATTGGCCTTCGTATGGTGCTGGTGGGGTGGAAAGTCTGTGGTCTCTAGCAAAAGGGGAATTAGTGGTCTATTCAATTATTGTAATTCACTTCTCAAACACAAATAGAAGAGAATCTGCGAGTCAGAGTTGTGCGGGATTGTCTGGAAAGCAAGACAAAGAGCGAGAAAGAGACAGAAGCATGTGAACGATATACTAGATCGTCTATGCGAGCACCAAACTCTCAACAACATTCCCCTCTCAGACGAGAAACTCGCAACAGTACACAGAACAATTTTTCTCTCGATTCAATCTGCAGAATACAATTTTACTGGCAAATTGATAATTATCGAAGTATCGTCAACTATTTTTCCGAAAATTGTTTCTAAGCTATGAACGATCAATGAAATTGAATTATTGACCTTCGCACAAACGATGAACAATTCTTTTAAAAATAATCAGCACAACGATTTGAAGTTTCACAAGTTTTTAGAATTTCCTCACAGAAAATACGAATCTATCAAAAAATACTTATTTCCAATAACAAATTGTGGACAGTTTGGTAGTTTTGGCCCTTGAAAATTCACCATCGCCACTTCATCGCCATTGTGAGTGGAAAAAACTGTCGATTGACGAACTTTCATCCCTTTCTTGGTGCAAGGGCAGAAATTCTGTGCGTACAATTTCGTATAGCCATCAGGCAGTGCCGAACGAATAAGGAGAAACAGCAGATTCAGGATTTTGCGTTGTTTGCACGTGGCAGAGCAGAATAAACAGAGTCCCTTATAGTTGAAGCCCCTGACGTGGTAAGCACACCCCGGATGGAAAACCAAATGGACCGTTTGCCCTGCACCTAACGAATTTAGCAACATACGCGTGTCTATACTATTAGTTTCAACATTCGGAATTCGTGACCACACGTAGACTTCATTGCGAGACTGAAAGGTCGAATGACTGAAGTCATTACGATCAATTTTACGAAGCATTGTCCTTGAGTTAAGAAAAATAGAAAATTTCCCTTTGAGTTCTCGATATAAAAAATTCCAGCGTAATGAAAAAAGTCAACGAAAAATATGGAAATAACTTGCAAAAATTTGTGGCTGTAAAAACTTTCAAAAAATGTCACTCTGTTCACGTTTTTTTTTGTTAGGGGATCATGATTTCTTGTATCGATGTAACGGCCAAAACTCGATCCATGTTCGTGACGAGTAAGATTTGCCCTACGAGGAATGAGATAAATAAAGTATCGCTGTACAGAGACGTATAGAGATTTTCAGGTTCAAAAGGAGACGCGCGTGAAAAATGATTTTTAGTTTCCGTGTATAGCTGATTTGCATTTTTTTTACGTTCGAAAGTGGATCAACGTTACATCGTTTATTCGTAGGGTACGTATCACGAGCGACATAGTATTATGTATATATTTATATACGTAAGATATATAGAAAGAGGGGAAGGGGGGGGGGTAGAGTTTGAATCCGACAGACAACCGGGAGCCGGTACAGAGTGCCGATAAAATATGCACATCCGATACTCACAAATCTGCATATCGATCCGACTGGTTGGCTCAGTGACTGAGCCTCGCTCTCGTGGGTAAAAGAAACTTTCTTTTGGGTATATGAAGGTATACAAATGTAGACGCGGAGAGAAAGAAAGAGAGAGAGATTATAGTAAGAGCTTCCTCAACGTTTTCCCCAGCATCAGTCTCGAGAAAAGAGAGAAGAGGAAAAAGCAGGAAAAAAAAACGGTTGGCCCTCGGGATCCGAAGGACCAGAAGACAGAGATCGAGAGAGAGAAAGTAAAATAAAAGAGAGAAAGAGATCGGGGGGTGGGGGTAGTTTTGCATCGAAGCAAAAGTCCTTCGGGCGGGCACGTCCATTCACGCATTCAGCGATCGAAGAATGATCGATATGCATATGAGTCTCTCACGTACACGCGTGCCGAGTGAGTTTTTTTCTTCCTTTTCTCCTTTCTTTCATTCTTACCTCTTTCCTCCTTCTTCATCTTCCCTTTTTTCCTACCCACCCGTTTTTTTTCTTTTGGTCGCGAGAGCCTCGTTTGAATAACACTGAGTTAAATTATTTCCCTAAACGGTTCCGGGGCTGCAGGTCAGGAATGGGTTTGTGTATCGTATATATTTTTGAATATTGCATAATAAAAGAAACGCATTAATTCGGATGTGGCTGCTGCAAAAGCCCGCGCTCCATGTGCGCTTGAGCCTGTGTGCATTTTTGTGTGTCTGTGCATGTGCTTTTTTTATATACACTCTTTCTTGGACCGTGTAGAGATCGGGAAGGGGGTCGATGATGCCCGAGACTGGGCCTTACAATTCCAAAGGGCACACCAGGGAAGCCAAGTGTGGGTACACAAGGGTGCTGCTGTTAGGGTGCAGCCAGCACAATGCCATACATAAGAGACGCGAAGTGCAATAAGGGCACCAATGTGCCCTACAGCGGGAGACGAGCAGCAATTTACCAGACTACCTGCTTCTCTCCTACCTGTTGTACTGGTGTCAGAGACCCCGAGCTAAACCCCCCAGAGTAAAAGAGAGAAGGAGACGGCGAGAGGGTTGCCTCTGAGCTGCCAAAGGAACGGGTGAGAGAGGGTGTTTCTTGTAGCAAAGTAGAAAGGGAAAACCCTCGTACCCGGTACACAGATATACGCAAGGACGCGAGGGGACAGCCGCTCTAAGACTCTTTGGCTCCTATACGAAAAAAGTACCGATCATCAGATCTGGTGCGTCAGGGAATCAAGTATCTCCTATTGACTGGTTTTCCGGAGTATTCCTTTTATCCGCTCTCCCATACATCGTAACACCCGTGAATCCAAAGAAAAGACGCTTTTTGTTACCAAAAGTTGTTACACAATGCTGATCCTTCTATGAGGTGGAAATAATTGCTCGAATACAGCTTTTTATTTACTTTCGTTGATTTCAAATGTTTTACTTTTTGTTTTCGTAATCGTGGCCCAGGGCATCGTCAATTATGGCATTTTTGAATTTTGATATTGATAAAATGAGGATTTCGAGTCAATTATTACGCAATAATGTTGAATTAATTCCGTAAAAACAATTTCGATTACCAAAATTAATTTGAATATTGAGAAAATTTAGTGGAAATGAAAATCGAGGAATGGTTCGGACCCAGACACTTTAAATGGTCACCGATCAGACTTAACCCGGTTATTTCCCAGGTCCTAGCTTCGCCTCTTGCCTCCACAAAAAGGGAACTATGAAAGTAACGGCATTTTCGTTTCTACGGTGAAACTACATGGATACGTATGTAATTTTTCTCTCAAGAAAATCTCCAGTCTGAGATGGGATAGAGAAAAAAAAATTATTGGTTGTCGACTCTATCTGTCGGAGCAGAAGACCGAGAAAATTTCGAAGGGGAACGATAAATCTGTATTGTTAATTAACATAATTTGATGCAATTTCAATTCCGTTGAATCTTAAGTTTTTCGTTTCGAACCTTTTTTTATTTTGTTTGTTGAGTAAAAAACTTTTTTGTATCGATCGCTAGACTCGTCGTGCTCGTTTCTCGAGATCGATTAGACTTTTCACATGGTCGTGTAACGTCACGCGATGAGGAAGAGGCTGCTGCGCAAGATTATGGTTAACGTTAAGGAAAGAAGTTTCACGTAGAGTCGAGGTTTAGCTTGATATCGAAGCGAAGGGGCCACGCGAGCTGCTTGTCCACGGACATTCCATCGGCATTGACGTATAAAAACAAGTGTGGCGCGATGGCTTATGAATATATCTATGTAGAAGCCTCGAGGGCTCTAACCGTTAACGTACACACGCACTTACGCCCTGCGGACAATTTATTAGATAGCTCTGGATAACCGGCAATGCTAATAACGCGGCCAGCAGAGCCCAGGAGGCTGTTCATCTTCGGCTTTCCTTCGCGCGTAGACTCGCTATAAACTCTCCCTTTTTCTTTCGTCGATATTCACCAAGTAGGAGGCTGAAAGCTCTCAATAAGCTTGCGACCTCTTTGCGTTTCCGGCACTTTCCTTTACACCAGTTTCGAACATGTTCATACACGAACGTGCATCAAAGTTGTGCAGAAAACTGATTCTGCGCGGAGATTTGAAGCCAAGCGTCTCTATCAGGAGCCTGACGTGGAATCCGTCCAAGGACTTTCCCGTGGGAAAGTTTTTTCTCGCATCAACTCTGGCTGCTGATGAGCAAGGTGGATTCGGATAATTTAAATAAATTCTTCGTCAACGGAGAACAAAATTAATCTGAATCGAACGTTCATTGGCTCCATTACGAGATTGGACGAGCCCGTTCCGCTGTATCAAAATTTCATTTAGTTAAAAAATCTCAGGCTATCGTTTAAAACGATATTTTTTTTTCTAGACGTACAGGGAAAGAAACGTACACCGATGATATATATTTATAACAGGTCCAGAAGGACGAGACAGCGAACATCGTTCCGGCGAACCGGTCAGTTCGTACCATCCCGAATCGACAAATATCCTGATGCTAGACTGCGAAACAAAAAGCCTCGTGGCATGTGATTCAGGATCCTCGAATTAAGCGAGTTACGCCTATTTCATTACTGGAAAGACGATTCATAAAGTTATGGCGGCTGTCTCCATGGTCTTGAGAAACGAGCAGTTGAAAAATATGTTCTCGTATGCGATGGTGCGTTCGTGTATCTACGCAGGAGGCTAGGCCAACTGGCTTTGGCCCTAGAGCTGGACTTTACCGTAATTCCGCTAAACCAGACTCTGATGGCGAACGATGCCGACGACGAAGATGAGCAAGACAACGCCGGCGACGACGACGACGACGTCGACGACGCGACGACTCTCCTGAGGTCAAGGAACCGCCGGACCATTCTCGTTAAATGTGAAAGTCGAGTGGTCCACCAATATCCAAAAAGACCGAGAGAAAGGGAGAGAGAAAGAGTTTCTGATTTATATTTACACAGCGTTATAGCCGTTGCTCTCGCGACACGCGGGAGTGCCAAATCTTGAAATACACCAACTCTGCGTTGCTAAGAAAATATACGGGTACTTTTTGGTAAAAAAAAAAAAACTTAAAAAAGAAAAAAAAACGTTCCCGCCAGGAGCAAGATGATAAAATTCCAACACTCGGTCTACTCGTTGCGTCGTCGCCTTTATAGACGGTATACGTAGGAAGTGAAGATTTTTTTTTCACACTGGTATTTACAAACAGCGGTAAACCGATACGCAAGAGTTTAATCGTTGCCTATGAGGAGAGGAACCTTTTGAGGAGACGCCCGTTAAGGTGGGCGATCGCTTATACTGATATATCCGGTGACATCGAACCAACCATGCATCTTTTACAATTTCTCATTTATATCTATATGTCCTCTATAGATTAAGCAATGGAAACACGCGTAGGGGATTTTTATAACGTGAGTGGGTCAGCAGACTTTCTCACATTTCAAAAAAGTGCACACCTGTACGATACACTGACCCTTCCCCATCAGTAACTATATAAATATATACACAGCCTATATACTTAGATAAAAAGCGAAGCCGCGTGAAGAAAATTCTTGAGCAATCTTCGAGTCACCTACAATTTTCGTGAACCTGGAATCACTTTACCGAAATCAACTTTTCATGAAGGGATTTTCTGAAAAAATCATTTAGTCTCTTCACTAAATTAAATCCATTTTTTTTTCATAGATTTGGAACACGAATTTTCTTTTCTTTTCAATCATTTCCCTCCTCATTAGGAATTATTTCTGCAGAGCCAAAAATAACACGGAAATAAGAAAATCATAATTTGCAAGTCACTTTTTCTCGGGTCTGAAATGATTCCGATAACTAATTCCTCGATGGTGTGATTGGAATGAGTAAACCAATAGTTTTTAAGGGTATTGTGTCCTTGTCCAAATAAATACGTGCGCACAGATGTCTGAGTACATAAATGTGTGTGTATATATAAATTAGTGTTTCACCTTTCGGTCGGTGCGGTCATTGCGCGTGACCCGAAGTCGCGGCGCACCACGCAGGCTAACAGGTTCACTGTTGTACATTAGCATAATCGTCATGAGGCATGCAGCCCCCGATGAATTATTTATCTGTCGGAAGGAGTGCCGGGTGTAAGAAAAAATGATGAAAAAAACGAGTAAAGGAAAAAAATCGCAGGCCATACGCAAATGACGATTCAAAAAAGAGCGGCGAAGATTGGCGGCGCGCGGGGAAGGAGAGACGTAGTCTGGAGAAGGAAAAAAAAGGAAGAATCAAACGAAAGGAACGAGTGTAGGAACCGCAGATTGTAACAGAGCGAACGAGAGAGGCAAGAAATCCTTTTTGTTTGGATGCTGCGCGATGTGTGCTCGTGGCTGACTCCGACTATGGCGAGCTTTGGCGTGGCCAGAGCGACGAGAGCAAGATGTGAGAATTTTCTCTGTCTCGTTCTCGCCAAGTCTTTCATCTTCCTTGTACCGTCATGTCGAGTATTTCTCACTCTGTCTCTTTTTCTGTTATGTTGGCATGACTATATGCCACGTATGTACACATACATGTGTAGTGACGCGAGCCAGCCTGCCACAGCCATTTGCATATTACGTCTGAGCTCTATCTCTCCTTCCCTATTCGCGCGATGAGACTTTTTATAAGGTAGCAAACAGCAGACAACAACCCTTTACAAGGGCGACGGTGAATTACATTAATTTTTGATCCTACACTCGAAAAGACAACGCAAACTACCAATTCTCGCGTGTATGTGTATCTGAACTCACTAAAAGTGACCCTGACCATCGCAACTGGGCTGCATACATACGTAATAAGTATAAAACATACAAGCAATTATGGCACGTGTTGGGAATGATTTCCACGTGTCGCGTTGTTCATTGTGGCGCGGGGCTTGCAGAAAAAAAATGCGTTTATGTTTAAAAAATCGGTCAAGGTCGAATCAGCGCCGGGAGCCAGGAAACTCGATCGTCTACTTCGTCAGCAGTACGAAAATCCATTCGTGAATTATCGAGAAAAAAGCAACCGCTCGTGTGAACCTGAACTTTGTGAATTTAAATCCCTCGACAGGAAAAATCATCATGACGTATTGGTTCTCCGATAGTTTTCTCTTTAAACGAACGATCGCTGGATGGGAGTGGTAACAATGCATTCGCATTAATAATCGAATCGATCAGCTGACGAAATTTGCGTTCTCCTTCCCTCGTGAAAATCCGTTAAAAAAGCTACCCAAGTGTATAGATTGCGTTTATGTGCGTATATATTTGTGTATGTTGGATAACGGTCGTTTTGCGTTGTAATCGATGAGGTTTAAAAATCCTTGGGAAGCGAAGAGATTTCGTTCGGGATTTTGACGAGAGTGACTAAAAGGATATTCATGCATATATAGACATGGATCGAGGTGATAATGTGGAAAAAGACGTGGGTAAGAGTATTCCAGGGAGTAAATGAGGAGAGAAATATGTTGAGGAGTCTTTCTGATTCTGAGGATGCTGGATGATGGCACAGAGGGTCTGCTCTCTCGTGGGTTTTAGTATCTCTCGAAAAGTTTACAACCCCGTGGAGAGAAATAGGGCCGGTAGTTTGTATGTATATGTAAGAAGGCATATGGAGGGATGTAAGGATAAAGCTGATAGGCAAAGCAGCAAAAAAATTCCCACAGTCGTTTCTTTGCTGGTGGTGCGGCGGTGGCGATTGGGTAAGCCTGAAGAGATGTGCGCCGCGCCACCTTGCCAGGCCAATGTGTCTTTCGGTAGGGCACCGGTGGCTGGGCAAGCCTTTTTATTATAAATCTCTGATGATCGTAAGAGGGAGAAAGGAGCGCAGTAAGCGTAGAGAAAAGTGATGGCGTTGCGGGGTAAAGGGATATACAGCTCGGGGTGTTTGAATAGGAAGAGCTCAGGTAATGTGGGGCCGATTTGAATATACCTGGTCCGTTTGGTTCGCGGCCGGTCGTTGCATATATTTAAATTCAAGGGTGGCGCACCACCAGCATACACGGGGTCCACGCAACCCTCTCGTTTCCTTCCTTCCTTGCGTTATCCCTGTCTTGCCGTCTCGCTCTCCCTCGTTCACCTTCTCAGGCTCCCATGTACTTCCGATTTGGAACAATGAGGCTCGAGGGGGGAGGGGACATGACGACGCACACTGAAAGGGGTTGTTTTCGCTGGTTCCAGGTATAAGAACTGGGCAAAGAAGCGAGAGGGCGACAAACCCCACGGACCCTACATCGCGGCCTTTCCTATATTTTCTCTCTTTCTCTTGTCCCTCTACCAGGTAAAGAAGCGATTTTGCATACATCTCCATATGTTATAGATGCCCGGTTTCTTTTACAACCCCTATCGGCCTCTGTCCCATCCTCCTTTTGCCCTATCGTTTTATCTTTCTCCACTGCGTTGACGCTTTTTTTTTACCACGCTTCGAGGCATTTAAAGGTCCAGGTATAGACCAGACGGTGTCATCCTCATGGGAAAGTGTATGCAAACGGCATTGTGATCAGGGCGCATCAATATAGCGGACGCAGCGCGCTTTCGGGTGGGGGTTGGAAGATCACACCCCTGAGATAGATGGTCTCTCGTGCGTGTAACTCTGAGATTCTCAACCCTTGAGTTTCACGCTTCTATTTATTGTATATGTGAAGAGAGCAAGAGCAAGAGAGAGAAATACTAAAATATTTTAAATATCCCTACCATCGCAATAGTGCGTACAAAATTCAGAGCCTCATCAACATTCTCCTTCGGCTTTTATCCCTCTTCACCCTCCTCTATATAGATGCATATGTTAAAAAAATCATCTCTCTCGTTCTTGCTAGTTGTGCAGGTCTCTCTCAATGACGACAGCGTTATATATTATTATCCCCGGAGGAAAGAGGACGGCAAGAAAGAAAGAAAGAGAACAGCGAGAAAAATGCACGAAGAGAGAGAGAGACGAATGAGCTAAAGAGGGAGAAAGTGCCAGGATCCTTTTGTTAAGCAAAATAAGCAACCGCCATCGAGAAAGCAACGAAGCTTCGTGCCCAGCCTCGCGACGCCGAACTTTTTTTTTCTTAGTTTTTTTTCAACCGTCTTTTTTTCGCCGTTTCTTTTGGCTCTCATCTCCTGCTTTTTTTGCGCCTTCTCTCTTTCTCTTCATTTTCGACGTTACGGGAGATACGAGCATGTGGCTTTTGCAGAATCCAGCAGGGATCTGTGGAGCTTCCAAGTTTGCTCGTATTATTATGCTGACATTTTGATACCTATGGCGTGGCGAAAGCATCATCAATCGGAGATAAAAAGAAAAACCGTTGCGATTCATCTAATGAAACTCTTTCACGAGTCATCTTTTTTGGGATCGACTCCTTTTTCTTAAGGCTGGTCACGTTACATCATAAACCGCAATAAATTAAAAGTTTAAGTTGTTGCGTACACGCGCGCGCTAATTAATTGCGATGACATTTAAAATTGTCTCCAGCACGATAACAATCGTTTGTTGTTAGTGCAGGACACCTGGAGCAGAACGAATTGGGAGGAAGACTAATTTGAGATCCGAATTATCCAGCAATTGTACGAAAGTGATTCTCGTTTGGTATATAATTGAGTCAGACGGAAGGAATGTCGTTGAGGGTTAGAGTTTGCGTGTGGCACGAAAACGACGTGTCGCGCGTCATGACTAGACCACTAAAGAATTTCACGAGAATGAATATTAAGAGTACTTGATGGTATAAAAAAAGTATTTCCGAGTTAAGGATGGAGGGAGTCGAAAGAGCAGAAAAGATGCGGAGAGAAAGAGAGGGAAGAACGAGTCCGAAGAAACGAGAAGATCGTGAATGAAATAATGAATGAAGTTAAGCGAAATCACGATGTTTGACGTGGCGCGCGTGTCCGTTGCTAATTATCATCGGTAGTCTAACCATCGTCAGACACGATCCTCTTCGGCACCTCGTAAAATTTAAATAAACTTAAACTCTTACTTTGCTCGCGCGCGCATCATCCGCGGCTTTATTAGTCCAACCTTAGGGGATAAGGTTGAGATGAGAACAGGTAAGATGAGAATATAAAAAATATAAAAAAGCCATTGGAAATGAGCGAAAAAAGGGAGCAAAAAAGAAATGAGCCAGAAACGAAGCAAACGATTATGCGCGAGCAAGAGAGCCCGTAACGAATGCCTGAAAGATCAAGCAATAGCAAGTGTGCTAGGACCGCACAGTGAACTAGTCCATAACGCGCTGCAGTTAGGTGCGCAGGTGCAACGAGCAAGAGTGTGAAAGAGCAATAGAGAGAGAGTTAGGTTTGTAAGAGCACCGCGCGTGGTGTGTCTAGGAACACAGCCCGGCGCTTGGAGTCCGTTGCACCTGATGAAAATGAAATAAACGCAGTCATCTCATTTTCATTCTCATTAGTATACAGAGAACAAGTGGGCCAGTGGCTTCCTACCACTCTATATACATGTATGTCTACAACAAGCATGTATAGTATCCACGCATCTCTCTCATACACGTGTAGCAACGATGCGCACTCGGGGAATCTCGCATAACATTAAAACCTTTGAGACTGCCTGGTTGCAGAGCTTTCCCCGCTCCCTTGTCCCGCTCTTGGCACATTTACGCATATAATCAACAAACTCGATATTAAAATTAATTTTTTTCCCCTTACCGCAGAGTTGACTGGGCGAATTCTCCGTTAATGTGATCAGAAATTGTTTGAATTTGTGCACCTTGGATCACGACTCAATATTTTTCGAAATCTAATTATTAAAAATATTAATTAAAAATAAAAATTCGAAAGCACAAATACATTATTTGAATAAATCGCTAAAACGATTAAAAATTTCAATAACGCCAACTTTTCATTCATGTAATGAAATATGCATTAATTAGCATTTACTCCATAGCCGATTAACGGGATTATATATCTGAAGAAATCTCCGACGTTTTTTTTTTTTTTCGAAAAAAACTAAAGGGTCCCTTGTCACGATGTTGATGTTATATTTATATGCTAAATATACGGGCACATTAATGGACACGAGCCTGCATCCATTCCTTTTTTTTCTTGCGCTTTCCTCGATTCGTATAAGCAGCAAAAAAATCTTGCGTGCTCCAAATATTCGGTCTGCTCGCTCTGTCTAGTTGCTTATTCATCTCTTCCTCACTGTCTCAATCTCTATCTCCATAATATAGTCTCGGTGTCGCGTGCCACAGCGATGAACCTGCAGAGCTCCAGTCATGAGGCGAGAGTTCTCGTATTATAGGAGAGTAAGAGAGAGAGAGAGATGGAAACGAGCATGTACATATTCATGGACTCCAGCGGCGCATAATGTGAATTATTCTACGATTCGTTTCTACATAAGAATTAAGCCGGCGATCACTTGTGGCCAATGATCCCTCTCTGTCCATAAGTGTGTTTGTGTTTGTACCATTCAGACTTGCTAGCACGTTCACGACGCATCGTGGAAATAAGTAATTATGTTATATTGTCTTTTTTAATTCCTTTTTACAACAGCGAAGCAGTTACAAAAGTGCAAATGTTTTCACAGTCGATTCCGCACTCGGGAAACAACACGACGATCAACGATGCTATGTAAATTCAATTGGTGAGTTAAACCTGCGAGTTATATCCATACAATTGGACTTAATCATCCGTGAAACGATTTCAGAACAATTCTTCAAACGGTACAATTAACTCTGACGATTCCAGAATCTTCAAGCGAGAAACTATTCGTTAAACTTGTTACAGCCTCATTATTGTGGAAAATTGTAGTAATTTCCATTTCCCTAACAATCGTATCAGTCACATCGGTTTGGCGTCTATTTATAAAAATGTTCGCACCTGTGAATTTCATTTCAATACAGAGAAAATCTCAAAAGATCAAATTCGATCTTTGGAGCTCGTTGCTTCGTGACCGAGTATTTCCAGTCAATGAAACAAAATGTAAGGATGTCAATGAATCTTCGGGAATGAAGAAGAATAATAAATTTAAGAAAACGGATTTAAAAAAAAATTCTAACGGTGGTAGGATCCGACTGTGCGTTTACTGGATCGAAATACGAGCTTGAACGGAGAGCCTCCGCAGCCTCCGCACTGTGTCGACCGGTTCAACGTCCACCTGTCCTTTTACCAACCTCCGAGCCTTGGTGCTGGCCTTACGAAGGATAACGCACGTATATGTATTCCCTATGTACATACAAACTTGTTACAAAATATCTATACCAGCATTAACAAACACAAACGTCTCCACATTGCACAATTCGTGATAACTCGATCGATATTTCTTGAGTCTGACATGAACTAAATTCAGTATTGCACGGTTTTTTGTTTATTCCATTTGGGACGCAGATTTTTACGAGTCTTCTCTAATTTTTTCAGAGAAAAATGAACCAATCGACAGTTTCTACAAAGATTCATGCTCGAATGGGTTTACCGAATAATTTTTCAATAACAACGACACAAACTGGTCTAATTACGCTATTTTTTCAATTTTTAAAATCTCTAAACTAAATAAAGCTTCATTCCCACAGCGTAAGTGTGTGAGTAGACTTTGTTTGTGTTGGGTTTCATTATGAAGTAACGAAAGTGGCAAAAGGTATAACGCGATCTCGCAAAACTCGTCGCTCTCGATCTCGTAATCGACGACGCGTGAAACCTTCGCCATCAGGTCTGATAATCAAGAATGGAAAGGACATTCCTGCACGGGTTTGTGTTTCCCCTCTGGTAACAACTATTGCCACCCGTTTGACTTGATTGATTTTTTTCCTGACGTTCTTAGATTTTATACACTCAAGATTGATTCTTCAACTTTAATTACTGAATTATGGAATAACGTGTGAAGGGGATGAGAGTTCTTAGTGGATGTGGAATTGGGTGATCAGTCGCGATCGAAGTGAGGAAAAAGTTTAGCTGCAGTCACTAATTTTAGTGACATTCGATTTTTGGGGATGGAAATTGATTGCAATGGATCGGGCCTGACATTTTAGGAGCCTGTATTTAATAGATTTTTTGGTGCTGCCTTATTTTGACACCAGTCTCAGACTTAATGTTATAAAGCCAACGTGGACCTGCGGACGAGACGGATGTAGTGAGGTTCTCACGAATTTGTTGGAATTTGCAAGGGAGATCTGGTAATCTTGCACGAAAGTGGAAGTCTGGTGCTAAGATTCTGTAGCAAGCCGATAACGGGCTGGTAAGGTAACTAAAGAGTATATATAAACACAGAGAATATGAGGTCCATCTCGGGTATAGTAGACTTTGAGCGCGATGGCAGCTTGTTTGTTCAACTATTTTGGGAATATTTCACATGGAGCGAAGAGACAAGTTCCACACGTATTTTGCACGTATATTCACACGGATTTTCGAATGTTCCAAGTTCTGGTTGCTTGGTGAAAAAATTAAATAAAATTAACACTTAACAAATTAAACAAATGAATAGGCGTGAGTGTGGTGCGGAGACGTGCACGATGACGCGATTGTACACGCCGTGTAAATATTGCGTTGGATAAATATTTCTGCTTCTGAAAGGATCGCAGTCTTTTCTAAAACGACCTTCCAACCACGCAGCAGAGTAAATCTCCTGCTCGGTTGCTTCGGGCGAGCTTGTTCGTTCGCTACCAATGCTTGTTACTTCTTCATTTTTTCAAACTCTTTTCGTTTTACTCGTTTTTTCCTCTTTCTTAAGGCTTATTTAATCCTCGCGTTCACTCGTTATATTTTC
This sequence comes from Diadegma fenestrale, assembly GCA_037043255.1. Classification (NCBI taxonomy): domain Eukaryota; kingdom Metazoa; phylum Arthropoda; class Insecta; order Hymenoptera; family Ichneumonidae; genus Diadegma; species Diadegma fenestrale. The sequence continues at coordinate 14,161,403 of CM073310.1, read as the reverse complement.
TAGCTCTCATCTTTGCTCGCCAAGATCGTCAACTCTTTGGATTCGTGCTCTCGACAATATCTAGCTTGGAAAACCTGTCTTCGTCGACGACACGGATAAAACGAGAGAATACGAGAAAGAGAGATGAAGACGAGAAGATATTCTCGTGTGTATAGACAGAGATTCGATGCGTGGTTTTAGTGAGCCACACGCACACTCCATACAGATAGACGGACACTCTCAACGATCTGGTGAAAAACCGGTGGAGACGAGAATTATGTTCACCGGTATAATAAACATGACTCAATTGATATATACGAAACTATTAGCCACTGCGAGAAACGCGACAACAGAAAATACATTCTACTCGCTCTGCCGATCGAGAGTGGAAATCTTATTTTCATAGCGCAAATGTCATAACAGACTCGTATTCCTCGACAATAAATCTGATTCACGATAAATTTATATATATTTTTCATTGCAAACAGAATTTTTTTTTTTCAAACCAACGATTGAGTCTGCAGAATAAAGATAAGTAATAAAAAAATAAGAAAAGCGTTATTACTATTTTTTGCCTTCGTGAACTATAGAAAACGGTGCACGTCGTACTGAAGAATGATTCAGGCAGGTTCATTTATTGATATCAAAAGTTTTCAACGAAATTTCCCGATTAGGTTGTCAAATAACATAAAATTCGTATAGCAAGTTGTGTGCAAAAACGAATTTCGAAAATGCATTTACTGCCGACTAAATTCGGTAGAGTGTACCGATCCCGGTGATTTGGGTGCTGGAAACGGGCTCTGGTGTCCCTAATATCGAGCTATATTAGGCATGTACACGGTGTGGCACATGCACGTAATGCTTTATTACGAGGAATCGCGTCGATGTACAGATGTGTAATCCAGCGTGAATGCATTATACAGGGTCGAATGTCTTTATATGTATATACGTAGGAAATAATGTGTAATGTGAAATCGGTATAAATGTATGTGGGCAGTTGGGCACACGTGGATCCACGGTGGATAGCAAAGGTCGAGCAATACAGCACGATTGGGCCGTCGCTTCCGTGCGGAGTACATTCGCTCGCGGGCAACCCGCACGTTCTGCACCTCGAGGAATCTCTCAGCTACATCCTGTCCCCATACACACGATTATATATTACATACCAAACGCTATACAACGAAAGGGCGTAATTCACGACCTTTTACGTGAGAATTCTTCCTGTTGGTTTTCGTAGACCATTATCGTATTGTTAATATATAAGTATATGGTCTCTGTACTGCAAGCAACAAAGTTGGGCTGAGAGAGAGACTGCAAGAGCAGGGAATACGGCTCCTGGTCCCCCGCTTTGCCCTGCCCCTCCCCCGCATTCACTCCCCCCCAAATAAGTCAACTCGCTTTTATTCTTGTCTCGGGGATATTCTTTATAGTGGCCGCGGGTTACCTGCCGACGAACAGGGCACACTTTTCGGTTCGTGCTGGTATATATGCCTATATATCGCATCAACGAACGTATATTATATCCGTTTCACAAACGGCCACCGACCACATCGTGCATATATGTATATACACATATTCACTAGGTATAAAGAGCCCAGTGGGCCTACAACTTGGCCCCGTGTTCGGGCCCTTACTTATTGGACAGTTTACACGCCAAGCATTTTCATACCCTTCTCATATGTAATGTAAGTTTGTAAAACCGTCTGACTTATCATTCGACCCGTGACCAAACTGTATTTTTTCAACGAGGCCCCCTTCGCGTATTTCATTAACTTTTTAATTGTGCAAGCCAAAAAGTTCCCCAAAAAATGACTCGAGTCAATTGTTACCGAAGCGATTGTCAACGCAACGTGAGCCACCGCCAGGACAATTTTTATCAGGAAACGTACTTGAAAGATTTGAAAAAAAAAATTAATTTCCGCCAGTTTCCGCAACGAAACCGAGTTTTTGGATTTTTTTTTTTCAGTGAAACTTCACAAATATTATCGAGTCATCGTGATTTTTAAATTTCTATCGATTCTGCAATCGCAGAGCGGAATCGTCGAAAAATTGCACGTTCGTCTACAGGCGAACGATTGGGTCGAGAAAAAACATCTGACGATTGTGTATTGGATCGTTGCGCGGAGATCCGGAAGAGAAAACGGAGAGTTTGAAGGACGCAGGTTCTGTGTGTATGCAGCTTCTCTACCGGTGAAGGAATTCACATTCATCCACTACGAATTTACTACCGGCAAACAGAAGAGCAATTCTCTGCGTTTTTCAACTCAGGGGTTACGACCTTTTTTTTTACATACGTTACATGTGTATATGGAAATCGTCGTGTGTACTTATATCCATAGATATATATACTCGCGTGGTTCTATATATACAGATATTTGTGTACAATGTCTCAGGTAAGGTCGCAGACGCATGGACCCTTCCGAGAGTTGAGCTGCGTCTCTCTCACGGAAGCCTAATGATATGCACGGAAAAGTTCACTTCGAGCGTGAATTCGTACCTTCAGGGCGCGAACACGTCATTGTAACGACACATATACAAAATTCACGTGCCCAAGAGCAAAGACTCACAAACGAACATGAGAGAAGAAACGCAGCATTGAAAGACGCAGCAGCCGTTGCGACGCGAGAGCAGGGTCTCTCCTATATACATGCATGTATTTCATTTGTATTATAACTAAATATGAGTGTGTGTACTTTTCGAGTTTGCATGAAAATGCAAGGGATGATTGGAAGACTTTACAAAATTTACTGAGCTATAGATTACAGCCACGCAAGCAATGCGAGACGAAACAAGGACTAGGTACTGAATGAGAAATTTGCTTATACAGGCCGCGCACTGCGTATTTTTTCTTCACCCCTGACTAGAATTCGTTGAGCGCTGTTTTTTTTTTTTGTTTGCAAGCCATCACGGCCGACCTAAGCGAGTAACAATATCCGGAACAGTCGTGACGAAATGTGTCAACGACAGTTTATAAATAACGACAAACTTGACTGGACCACCGAAGCTTTCAGCCGTTTTAATTGGAAACCGATAACGAACGTTTGATTGACTAAGATTTCGAGCTCGGAATACCAATGACCTTCCAACCAATATAACTTTCGACTATGGCCTTTAAAGTTACTTTTCGAATTTCAAAGTTCCAGGTTGAAGTGATCCAGCAACTCATGCGGATCAAGAAAATCTTGGTAATTAACCGTTTTACCGGGAATCTCATTAACTTTGTGTGGAATTAATTTTATTTGAAAGGAACGAGGAAATTATTTGACTACCGGAAAGAGAACATATGAAATAAAAACAAAAAGTCAAATAGTATAAAAAAGGACTGATGTCTACATCGTTCTAGTTGGAAATTGGGTGCGCCTCCGGGGACTGACGTGAGAGTGAAAATTGACTCCGATTGAAATGGACAAATTTCAAAGTTGGGAAAATGAGAAAGAGAGACAGAGCATCGAGTTCAAGGTGGAGTTTGAGATGGTTATCGTTTATATAGGACATTGAATGGGTCGCTAAGAAGGTGTCTAGTGAGGTGCTCGTCTACGGGGGCGGATTTCTCTACGGGGAGCGTATTATGATGTAGGCCACACTTGACTCATCGTTCTCTCTCTTTCTCGGGTACTTAACCGATATACATACGAATTTTGGACACCCACACGTAGGCCGTATGAGATCGGTACTTCCCGATAGCCCATTGCTGGATAATACTTTACCACCAGAGGCGATACACGTTTCTTGCCCAAAGAGATCGTTTATATACGAATCTTGCATTCTCTTTTTCTTTCGTATCACTGCGATGCCTTATCATAGACACTGTTGAATCTTGACCATGACAAACCATGGCATCAGAGAAACTCGGGCTCCGGGACAGAAATTCGAGCTAAATTTATCCGTTAAGCAAAACTCTAAAAAAAAAAAGTTTTAATCAGAGTTACACTGAAAAGAAAATTTTGTTGAAAAAGATCGATATTTTGTTGGATACGTTCAACTAAACGTTTTTTTCGAAAAATCACGAAAATTTTGTCATTCCAGCAAAAAACATTCTGGAAAATATTTTCGGAAAGTAAATTTTTGTCATTCCAATCGTAAATTTTGCTGACAGCTCCGTTACAATGAAAAATATTGTCGAAATAACGAAAGTTTTGAAATCATCCCAAAATATTTAGTTCGCCGTATTCAACAAAATATCGTCGTTTTTTGACAAAATTGAATTTTCAGTGTATGATGGCGAGGAAAATTGATTAGTAGGCATGAGTACTGATCAATAAGGCATGGAGAGGAATGAACAAAGTTGGATGCTGTGAAGGCGGAAGAAACGTCTAAGCGGTGCGATGTAGGTGGGTCTATACGAACATATCGATAAACAGTATAGAAGATAATTAAGAGAACCCGGTAAGTGGTTATTTAGCCCGAACTGAAAAAATATATGTATACAAGAATTCTTTCGGTTGGAGAAGCGATTCAAGTTGATTTTCCATCCTAAGGGCTTGTGGTTGTGGCTCTACATGTGAGATATGGCCGAAAGCCCCCGTGCGGAGCAATAGAGCAAGAGAGAGAAAGAGAACTCGCGGCAGTATCCTCGGGTCAGGTCCGATCGCTATCTGCCAAATCACTATCAATCACGAAAGCAGGAGGAGAGTAAGAGAGACGGAAACGTTCTTATGGCCACACACCGAACGCCACCCCGGTTTGCACGCTCTTTCTCGCCCCAATTTCATATTTTTTCCTCTCATTCTTTCACGAAATTTCTCTTTAGGTCACAATAATCAATAATTTGCAACAAATCTACTGATCCTTCACATACGAATTATTTATTTATTCGTTACTCTAAATAGCATAAAAAATGGACGAACTTTCTTCTACGTTCGATTTGCCAAACTCATAAAACGATTTGCATTGTTGCTAAATAATTATTTAAAAAATTAGAACATGGTATTGCCAATTTGGTCTTTACACGTGCGTTGCGAGGCCTTTCTTGACAGAACACAGTCGCATCTGGTGATATTTCGAAGAAGGTTACCCACTTCAACTTGGAATCACATTCGAAAGATCCAAAACCTGATTTCCATTCGACAAGGAGAGAAAATAAGAGGAAGAGGAAAGGAGGAGGGAACGGGGGGCCTATATAGCCGAAAAATAGTTGGTCCATGGTTGGGCGCGAGCTCAATGGTTACCCCATAGCAGATGATCATATGTGTGTAGAAAAAAAACACTCACACACGAATCTATGGGTATATAATATACAATCGAAGGAGGAGAGGAATCAAGCGAGGCTGCGAAGAGATCGAGAGAGAGAAAGAAATCTCCTCAGTGTCGGAATGCACATAAAATCGTGAGTTTAGTCGATCCAACACGAGGCAACAGCCGAAAGAGCGTTCTCGATTCTCTCTGGGCGAGAGATTCGCTTTTAAGAAACACACACACACGAATAAACTTAACCTGAGGCTGAACTAATCGATCGAGAGTGAGGAAAAAAAAGCTGATATGACTTTTCCGAAAGTTAAATCTCCGCAAACAACATGGCAAGGAAAAAGATGGTCAAACGAGTCGTCCAATTCCGCATTCCTACGTCACTCTATCCGTATCGGTACAAAAACACATTCACACACTGATTAAACCAAAATGTTTTGGACATTTTCCCAGGTGCCTTGAACACGCTCAAAGGAAATCACGTGGCGACGATGGGAATCAGAAGAGCTCGTGTCTGCTCAGTGGCTTCTCCATAAATGTGTTGATAATGCACGAGTGTGTAATTTTGAGTGAAGCAAAGTCCGAAATTGATTATTTTCCAAAAAAACTTTCAGCAAACTAATAACAATTCCTGGATTCGTTCGCTTTTGTTTTTTCAAAGTAGCACATTTTTTATTTTGGCGGGCCAGTTTGTGTGTTTTTATTTTGTAAGGCTATAACTGTGCTCGTGAAAAGCACGATTGGCTCGATATTTTTTACGTATATTACGGAGCGTCCGTGTTACCAAACTAGGCATAAATTAGTACCGTCAAACGTCCTCATTCGTTACAGTGGTGCCGGGGTCCAGGACCCGAAAACTTCTGGGACGTGGCTTCCTACGAAACCAGCGAGCTATGAGCAAGGTTAATCTTTTAACTTATCGTCATAACTCACTCGCATACACGCGTGAGTAAAAACACCTACTTGGATAAATCGATATGCGTGTGCGTAGTGGAGTTGCGTAAAGCTTTTAAATTTCTGGATACGACATTCGAAGGAGATGCGAAACAAATCTACCATCAGCGCACGCTGGCGATGCATAAGTTTCGACATTTTTTTCCCACACGAACGTTTACCCTGAAACCTACTGTAATTATAGTTTATCAATTTTTATCGGGACTTTTGATGATATTAAAGGGACAAACTTGAAAGTGAACGTTCATCGAAATGAAGAAGAGAGACTCAATATCTTTTGATATCCGGTTCGAATTTCTTATTTGGGTCGACATAAATGTTTCAGAGTCCCTTAAATTTCTATGTTCTATGAAAAAATGACCGGAATCGCATTTTTTTTACTTAAATCCTCGCAATCATTCTTTCATCTCACATTTCGTCTGCCTTTTCATTTATCGTTCAACGATTTGCTAGAAATTCTGTTTAAACTGCCTCGATTCCCGTTCCACACGAAAATCTCGGATGTCATCCTGTAGAAAGCACCAAAAGTCAACAACACACATAGACACGTAGATATAAACGGGGACAAATAGAACTCTCGCAAAACGGGGTGGACTACCACGAAGTTATCGTCAGTAGGGGGCTATAAAACAATATGACTCTCGTGGTGATGTCGTAGCGAAGGATCAAGAGCACAGAGACAGAGTGAAACATATTGCAGTTATTGTCAAGCACTCGTACCTTTAGCAATCGCTACTTTATGCCAAGGGCAACCAGATTGCCACTCTGCCACAGCAACAAAAAAAAGACCCCAAACGTAACAATTAAGTTCCGAAACATTGCTCTTCAATTATAAAACCATAATTGCTCGTCATCGCTTCTTCGACAATCAGCTGATCAGCGTGGAAACAAAACACAACCGAGTTCGGCGTGACCAAAGAATGTTTCTCACTCTGCTCGCGTGACGAAGACCATGAAATTGTCTTTCCTGATTTGCGAGAACTGTGCTTGTTACCGTCGTGCATGAAGGGTAAAAAATAAAACGTATTTCGACAAAATCTCCATGTGTGAAGGTTTTCTCGCACAACCGAGTGTCTCTCGCGATTTATGCAAAATGGCACGCAGCTCCCGCGGGAGTTCTGCCTGCTGCTGCGAGCGCAAGGGCGAACCCTCCCGCTCAGAAGGGCACGTGGGCTCGGCATGCCGATATACAAAACTTCACCCGACCATATAGATGTATGCGAACTTGATGATTTCAACTCAAAAGGGCTGTAAACCTATTTTTCACGAGCCAACTTACGCCATTGCAACGTGGAAGGAACGATACGTGTGGATTCGTGTTTGTATACGTCGGATAAGTATATGAGAATGGGGGATGTAGCAACCCCCCTAAGAGGGACGATTCCCTAGGAGAAAAGAGAAGACGAGCCAACGGGCGAGAAAGCACACTTTCGCCCAGAGCTGAACACTGATATACTGCCAACGAGCACTAACTCTCTAAGCACAATTTCCCTCTTCCGCTCCCTCTCTCTCTCTTGCTTCAAATATGCGCCGATTTCGCTCCAGCTGCATTTTGCCCTTTTTCCTGGATTTTCTTCCTCCCTGATTCACCAGCAACGACCACATCCACGTGCCCTTAATATTTTTATACGTACACATAAATATTTTTTTTAACATCACTCGCAGGCTCGCAGACTCGGTTCTCCGTGTCTCAATTTCACGCTCACAAATATCGACCCTGCACAAAAAGTTCAATATCATATTTGCATAATTACGAATTGAATTATTTTTGACAATTTTTCATGAACGACATTATGAACGATTTAGATAAATAACTTTCACAACCACGAGTAATTTTTTTTTTTTAATTTAATTCCCGAACCAAAATTGAAATACTCAGCACAAGGAGCTCGCGTGTCATATTTAAGACGGCATGATAGCTTAATATTTTGTTTATGATATTCCGGGACGGGAGAGTCGGAGGAAAGGAAATGAAATACAGAGAATGGTGGACGCGGGTTAAAGTTAACTGTATAGTTATTGCAGCATGTAGAGCTGAATAAATATATGTATATAAATAGAAATACGTAGCGTTGTATATAGCGAGAGCAGAGAATACGCCGGCGGATATGATCGAGGGAGCCCGTGGATCATTTAATTTAATTACCTCTCGTGGGGGGTTAATAGAAGAGATAAAAGTGGCTGCACTCCTCGTCCTGGATATTATACACGTGGCCGGGCGTGTGTTGGCTCGGGGACTTTATAGAGGGCGCTTCAAAATAATAAGTAGCGCACCCTCGACCTATCTTCTCTGGGTCTTTGTCATTTTTCATATGCATCCAAAGGCGTCGTTGCTCAATTCCGAGTTGAATGGACCGGGGGTGGATCTGTTGAAACAAATTTCGAGCTTTGCTTCCGCCCTGAACAAAACCGCCGCATTAATCCGCAACATGCCCACAATCATGATGATTAATTAAAAATGACAGCTACTCGAGATGCTTCTTAGAAAAACAAATTGTAATCGGAAAACCGCGCACGTTTTTTTTCCCATTTATTTGCCACTTCGCATATTTTGTAACGCCCTTTAAACTTGGCTCGAAACCCTTGAAACGCGAATGTAGTGAGACGCGGTCCGTTTGTTCTCTTTTCTCTCTTTCCCGTTTCGTTCAGTCGTCGAGACCAATTTAATTTCATAAACCGCAACTGTTGCCACTATTCAGTTCGAAATGGGTGAGCACTAACAGTTATGATCGGGGCCCTCGCGCGCGTATCTAACCGCATACGGCACTCCCGATGAGAAATCTAGAGCTTTGTATACATATACATAGAAAATATATTCAACTATATATATATGAAGAATTTGGGGTGGGTGTCTACACAGCCGAACGAAACGATGATTGCCAATCTGTCTGACAAGAACGCGATCTCTCTCTCTCGTTCGATCATATTAATTGGTGGTTTTCCCCCATTTCAACATTAAACTAAATTGCTTCTCACTAGGTCGATTGATTCTAACGATATCGTATTTTTCTCTGATTTACGATTATAATAAATCTTCAATTTGTACGATTTTTTAAACTCTCAACATGTATAAACAATCCGCCACATTTCTCCGAGCATTTTCCTCGTAGTTGTGAAATAAAATGCAATTCACGTAAATGACTTGCTTCGTAATTCGATGGAAATTTGAAAACCATCTTGGTTTTTTCTGTAGTCTAAAAAATGGGGAATATTATTGAAATTCCTTCCACTCAATTTGTCTTAATAGGTCGAAGGTTTCTGATGCGGTAGCCGATTAATTGTTGCACAAAGATTACTGCTGTATCAAGTATCGACAAGTTTACCGCTTGATCGTATGAATTAATGAAATAATCAAAGTTTTGGTCGTAATGTACGAGAGGGTTTGTACCAGCGGGGGCGAAAGAGGCGGATCAATGATGCACTGCAAACGGTTTTGTCGGTGTGTATGCGAGTGGCGTGTGCGCGACGTCAGAGAGACGCCATAACGTTTTCTCAACGTCAAGTTTTAGTTGTTCCTTTTTTTATCCATTGCAAAGTCGAGGCGCGCAAGGATTATTATAAATGTTGACGATGGGTTTGAACCGCGGTGATAAACGATATTACGAGATGATAGGACGTGCTGCGAAGCGGTTCTAGCGAACAGCGAGTGTATATTCACGCGTGTATCTCCGTGGCATTGTATGCAGATTAAGAAGGCAGGGCGACAATGACTTGTATGGCTGATATGGTACGGGGACCTCGATTTTCTCGAGAAAGCGGCTCTCTTTCATTTTTTTCCATCTCTCACTCTCTCTCATCGTCTGTTTCGTATATTTTTCTCGTGGCCCGAATGCCTAGCATCCGGGCCATCCTCCTGTCCTCTCCACCGACACCAAATTTCTATCCTTGCCCTAAATATCAGCGAAATCCCTAAAAGGGTTGCAAGTCTACAAAATATTGTAAAGAGTCCAAAAATATACCCACCGAAAAAAAAACATCAAAATTTAATTTTTTAATTATTAATTAAAGATTTAATTAAATACAATAAAATTTAATTCAATAGATTCAATAAAATATGTTATAAAATTTATTTTCTATAAGACATTTTTTAAATTGCCTCCAAAATCACGGTGATCCTACCTGCGAAATAGAGAATTCAAAATAAATGATAAAACCGGGATAAATCCGTTGAAAATCCTAATCGAAAGAATGCAGAATTAATTCGCGTTATCATTAATACAAAAACGCAACTGAGATTGGCGATAATATGCAAGATCGTTGATAGCGCGCTATGCACGTGAACCGCGATGATAGTTTCGATTGTTCGCTCAGCTCCGGGATATTCTGCACCTGTTTATAACACCGTAATAATATTGGTTCAGTGTTTATGATTGCAAAAGCGAATCAGTAGTCCAGGGGGTTCGTATCACAAAGAAGAATACAGCAGGCACAAATACGATTTAAAAACAAACAAAAAATAGATAGGGGTTGTTCGGTGTACGCGTGGACGCGCGTACACACCAGGTAAACTTGGGAGTTTCGTGTAAAAAAGGTAGAGGGCATCGTACGTGGAGTCAGTAAATTCGTTTGATGCTGTACGTATATATTAATGTATTTGCGTCTGTGTATGGGTCTATGAGCGAGGGAACGAGCGCATAGGGCTACGAGAAAACTATCTGAATGTATATAGATATATTTGTTTTACACACATGTATAGAAGGCGAATGTGCTCATGTGCCGCTTTTCACATGTATAGATAAATGTATTGGAGGCTCCGAAGCTCGCAACTTGCCTGAGCAGCACGTTTTGCAGGAAAGAAGAGAAGAACGAGCAGGGAGAGGGAGAGTAGCACGGCTGCTGCGGGATTGGTAAACCGGTCACGTAGTCCTCGGCGATGAATGGACCCGCCGAGTCGAGCTCCGAGCCGGGAATTGGCTACCGGGCATACCGCGACCACCTACCCCACTGCGTCAGCTTTAGCCACCCCGCAACCAAGCACACCAGAGTAGAGTATACGAAAACCAGCATCAAGCAGCACCAGTAGCCACGGTTACGCAGAATTACCGAGAGAGGTGCTCAAACTCTCTCGCGCGCGCGCGCGACCACCGAGAAATCGTCGCAACTATAACATGATCGCGCTTCTTTTTTTTGTCCCTTGTCCCTTCACCTTGCGGCCGGTTCTGTCTCCTGGCAGACCCGGAAATTACACACTTCCGAAAACACGCAACTTGTTATATGCATTGTCATAGTGTGATTCGCACTATGAGTTCCCTGCAAGATCGTTCGAACTACGCATGGCCGCGAATTCGTTGCGATTTTCTCTCAGGATTTCTTGTCCAAGGACTTTTTGAAGATGATCGGTGGAATTGTGTGTCTCGACAAAGACGACATTGAAAACCCCTGCGAGTTACTTTTTTTGTGGAATTTATTTCGTGGGCTTTCGATTTTATTCAATATTTTCTGACTTTTCGTGACCATAGACTTTCTCGGCTTTTCTTTTTTCCCAGATCTTTCAAAATGCCCCGTTTTCGCGACAGGAATCAATGATTGTGCAATTCAATAGACGTGATTGGCGAGTTTTGTCGTCGAATTCGTAATAGTCTTCACATTTTGTTTATGATTTCTCTATTGCGTTAGTGCCAATTGTGCATTTTATCTCGCAGTATTCTGCAAACTCCTATTCGAATTTCGAGTGGGCAGTTATATGCGAAGGGTTGATCCAGGATAGTGTAAATTTATGTTCGGAATTAGCCACATAATTTTTTTGTAAACTCTTAACGAATAAATTTGAAAAACAACAAAATCGAAAACACACGCGCGTGTAGCACGAGAATGAAACAGCGGATGATCGTAAAAGGTCAGAACGCGCGATATCACGCGCGATCAAAGATAAATCGAGCGCGACTCGCTCGTAAAACGTAACGGTATCTAACCGTACACAGATTGTAGGCCATGCGTGTGCGCAACTGTGTCTGCGTGTGTGAACTCCGGCAGTTCTTACATAAATATGAAAGCGTAGTAATAACTACAAATTTTTAACAAACAAAAAGGCGTAACCTGCAAAATTTTAACGATTTTATCGTTTGGATTGCGTTTATTCGCGTTCTCCGATCGTCGGAATAGAGAAGAATGTAACGAGGAAGTAGGATCCATGTCAGAGTCGAACTAAGACGAAAATACGAAACGTTTTGAAAGGAATTCCTTCGAATTTGCCGATTCGAAGACGTTGCATGAATTTCGATCCATAGAATATTTATTCTCGATCGCAAGATAAAAGATAAAGTGACGATGGGTGAATTGATGAAATGAATTTCATAAATGAATGACAATCTCAAATGATTGATCAATTAATATCGACAAATCCACGTTCAATGTTTTCATTCGATTTCCCATATATATTTGGTTCTTTTGGCCGCACACGGAGTGTCGAAAGAATTCGATTTCTCGTTGACAAACTCGTTGTCACCCTTGCCCGGGTGTTGGGGCGACCCTCGGATTGAGCGCAAAGGACTTTCTCTCTCGGTTACGCCCCCGTGACGGAAGAGGATCTGGATGACAGCCGAGTGCGAGGATCGCCACGGGGGAAGATCGTCACGAAATCAAAATATATGAACGATACATAAATAAAGGGAATTCCATACCGAATGAGGTGATTTTGCGAGCGAGACCGTTGCACGCGAGGGTCGATTGCACGGAGGAAAAAAACCTGAAAAATGAATTTCGCCATGTTTTCCCAGTGTTTTTTGTTTTTTTAACCCCGTTCCCCGTAAGAAATGGATCGGGGAAAATGCCTCGTCCAAACATCATCGAGCTTGGCACGAAATAGCCCATATGCACATTTATACGGATAAGTATATATGGGAATATATATGCGGGTTAACTAGGACGATCTGACTGGCTGTCTGGACGATTCCGTACCCCCTTCGCGCAATCTAAAGCAAGCCTCTGATCTGCCATAAAGTCATTTCATAACCCATCGGAGGGTAAGAAGGGAGAAGCGAGGGGGTTAACTACCCCACGAGTCTGAAATCCCGAGTTAAGCGTGAACGCGACCAGTCCGTAGTCCCATGACGGCCGGCTTTTCCTTTCACCCTCTCACCCTGTCCTGCTCTGCCTATAATACTTCTATATATAGATATAGTCTGTACAACATACAACTGTAGCGGAGTTTATACGAGATACAGTCAGTTCTGTAGCCCGCTCCCCTCCCCCTGCTTTGCAGCGGCTCAGCAGATTCTCACCCCTTCGAAAATCTGCGCTAGAAGCGTTAAGCTTATATATATACATTGTGTGCGTCTGTCCTTTTTTTCTCTTTAAACGAGTCCACACTGGCCGAGGCGCCTGCTCGCCAAAACCAACTCGGCCAGCAGTGTGGACACGGCTATTCCTTTTTTTTAAATCTTTTTTCTGTACTCTGTCGTAACGAATGAAAAATTATCGACAAACTCAACTGGCGGTAGATTTTTTTCGACTTTTCGCAGTGATCGAGTCGATTCGATTCAATTCTTTGCATTTCCGCGCTGAAAACCTCAATTTTTTCTCGCCCGACTAAGTTTTTTGCATGTACAAAGTCATTTTGAATTTAAATTTAAAATTAAAAAATGTACGATGAGTAAAACATTTTTCTAAGACTCACAAAAGTCCGGCAACGCGCTGATCCGATCTTTGCCTGCAATTACTTCTAAAAATGACAAGTGGCGACACTTGTGCACCGGTCCAACCATACTAGTGGGTACTAAAAAGAAAAAGAAAGGCAACGGCTGAGTGGAAGAAGAAAAAATGAACACGCGGGTATAAATCAAAGGCGTTGTCAACGGGTGTGGAAAGAGGCATTTAACTCAACGTTGTGTAGCTGAAAGCTCTGAGTAAAATTAAAAGATATGTTCGGACTGTGGAGCCGAAGAGGGAGAGCGAAAGAAAAGGAGAATATATAAAAACGAGGGAGAAAGGGTGAGGGATTAAAAAAGCTGTTGAACCCTTTCGTTAATTACAGAATCACAGATGCAAAGTATCGCCTACTTTATGAGAAAACTCTCGCATGACTCCCAGTGACGAAACTTTAAACTTTCGCAACTCCCCCTGAAGTGGCTGAGAGTTTGAATTTTTTTTCAAAATATTATTTTCGATGTTTCCATCAACACACTGAAAATTCAATTTTGTCAAAAAACGTCGATATTTTGTTGAATACGGCGAACTAAATATTTTGGGATGATTTCAAAATTTTCGTTATTTCGACAATATTTTTCATTGTAACGGAACTGTCAGCAAAATTTACGATTGGAATGACAAAAATTTACTTTCCGAAAACGATTTTCCAGAATGTTTTTTGCTCGAATGACAAAATTTTCGTGATTTTTCGAAAAAACGTTCAGTTGAACGTATTCAACAAAATATCGATTTTTTTCAACAAAATTTTATTTTCAGTGCAAGTATCATTGGGACACTTAGGAGTGAACAGGAAAAATACGAACAATTTAAAATATGAAAAACGACTTGGGGTTGTTAGATAAAATATCGTATTTATTATTATGACGTCCCACATCCCTTACAGCGTGTTTATTAAACATCGACATAAGATAATTGTCTATTGTTATGTATAATTTTTTTGTCTGCACTTCTTTAATCGGTACCTTGACGTACGCGGGTGAGCTTAAATCGATCATTGTAAAATCTGCGGACTCACGAATCGGGAATTTAGGTACGACCGTCAATGAGAGGAAATGATTTTCGAGGTTGATGATATTGTACGTACGGAGAGAGTGAGATGGATGGGTGTCAAAGTCGAAGAAATGGAAGAGGAAGGTCGTAGAATAGAGACGTAATTTCGCGTTGCCTCGATCTTGCAACGCAGACACCTTTCCATTTGTTGTTCCGCCGGTCATTCCCTCTTTTCGTTCTCAGCGCGATCTGCAACAAACGAGAGACGCTCTGGTAAGAGATTGAGCGAGACAGACGTCCAACACACTGAGAAAGATTAATCGACTATCCATCTTGGGCGAATTTATATACACGTCGATACAGGGTGTCTCGGCTGTAAGTTCAGTATTCCCGAAAGTAACAAATTAAAGTCAAAATGCCCTTGTCGCAATGAGAATTTTATAAAATGCTACAGATTCGATTTGATGCGGAAAATTGTAAAAATTCTCCTGACGTAATTAGATAAGATTTTGACGATTAAATTGTACGACGGAGTGATCCAGAAATAATTTTTTCTCATCAGAGGAAAAATGGGCAAAGTTTTCATTTCATAAATTCCAGTCGCGTTTTTATTTCGATCTGTATTTTGGAAAATATTGAAATTGAATAATTGCCAGGTTTGTAGTTCGGACACCCTGTACAGATTGCGAAGGCGATTGTAAATTTAGATGCGTGCTCGAACCCTCAAGAGTGACACACGCACCTGTATTATATACTCGTGTCACTTTCGCACTCTCTTGATTAGCACGTGCTCCAGTGCAGCCTGCAGTGACTGCATGTCCTTGACTTTGCTTCGATTGAATTATTGTTTCTCGGCTCGCCTCATTGTGAATATGCATGGGGATTTATCGATGTGGATGTGTATGAAAAACAACTTGTGCGGATGAAAATCGTATCGATCGAAAAATCCGGAATCACCATCAAAAACGATTCTCAACGATGAAAATAAAATTCTTCATAATTATTCCAAGATTTAACGATCTAGCCGAAGCTTGAAAAATAATTTGTATACTTTTGAGGCCTTTCTTACGATTTACCGGAATGACTAGTTTTTATGGACAGAAAAAAAAACTAAAGGAACTAAAAACGTGGAAAATGGATGTCAAAAATAATTGGGATGGTAAAAAAATGGTAGTTCCATTTTACGATATGTAATAATAATTCGTAGCGGCCAAACTACACATTCGAATGTAGAAAATATCCCTTATGAAAGGTGTGGAGTGAGTAATGTGACTCTCCACGCCTGGCGATTCTCTTGTGTGTGTGTGTGTCTCCCTCTTTCTTTAATTTCGTCTCAGTCGCTCTCCCTGACTTTGTTGTACCTTCTGGGGGTATAGTGGGCGCCGGGGCGGTTTAAAAACGCCGGGCGCGAGTCTAAGGAAGCCTCTCTTCGTTCATACAAGGAGGATAATATCTTCGAAGCGATATCTTTTCTCTCCTAAAGGCGAATATAAGAAGCCGGTGGTGAGTACAAGTGCGCGCGAGAGACGGAGAGTTGAGAGTTTGCCGCGCTGAGAATTCAAACTCCGCGAACATAAGCGAGAGAAACTGAGAGAGAGAGAGGGAGAGGGAGAAAAGGGCAGAGATGTTATTAATTGGCTACACGATAAAACAGTGTTAGTCCCCATTCGCTGTCCGTCTGAGACCCCCCTGGGTTAACTCTTAAGATATGGGGCCACGCGACTTCTTTCCTCTTTACTCCCCTGTGGCCTTGCTTAGCTTTCCTCCTCTCGTTCCTCCTTCTCTCCTTTTTCTTCCTTACAGCCCTTTTTTATTTTTTTTCACAGTTATAGGAACAACACGCACCGAGTGTGCGTGTTAAACGCGCCCGGTACGTGTAACCTGCGAACTGATCTTTCTCTCTCTTTTCCTTCCATTCCGCTCTCCCTCGCTCTTCCGATGAGCAAAACTCGAGTGAACATGTACAGAATTTTTTTTTTCACGTAACCAAAGACCAAAAGAAAGATCAAGAGGCAGACAAGAGCGAAAGGGCGTAAGGGAAGAAAATTCACTGTTCGATCGTGTAAGAGAGAAAGAGCGAAGACGAAAAAATGATGAAAAAGGAAATCTGAACGGAAATCCTGTGTATAAACCATCAAATACATTCGTGTAAGTTTCACTTTTTAACGAAGCTTATTTATTGGCATAACCATCAAGCAGTTTCGAGAGTGTGTGAGCGAAACGATATAACCCCCTTAATATAAATCGATCTGCCAATGTAGCGTGACGATCTCCAGCTTCAATTTCCAATGACACAAGTTTATCAATTGAAATACGTTCATTCAGCAAATTTCGAGTTCAATATTTCATGTCAATGAACGAATTTCACGATTCAAAATTCGAATCACGCGCTTCATCTTTTTTCGAAGTAGTCGACGCGAAGAACAAACGATTGAATGTCAAATTTGATTCCGCAAAACCGTGGAAATGGATTTATGGGATTTATGGAGAACCTCGAAAAAGTTTTCATCGACATAATGAATTATGCGAGGTGGCAGGATGAGCGCACAGGACAGATTAAAATTGCAACTTTTACGTGATATGATGAAATTATAGAGATATTTATGAATATGGGGAATACGTATGGCTTATTATTACGAGTGCGTATAGTACTCGATTGCAAAGCAGATAAGCCTCTCAGGTTTACCGCGCTTTTTTCTTTCCCTTTCCGCGAGTCTTCTCTCTGTACCCATTAATCTTTTTATTTCGGCGCGGAGAAGGCGCGCACACATGAAATATATTGGTGTGTGCATACGAAGGTGTATATACGCGTATGTACACCGAATGTGCTTGTACATTGAACGCGAACGCTTGCAAAGCCTGTTGGCTTATGCGAGAGCCCTGTATGTCGATGGAGTATATCGCTTGGTGTTTTCTGGCTTACGGGTTGTTTTTTTCTCCTCTTTCCCGTTTAGGTGGCTCTGAAGAGCTGAGACGCTCGTTTTGTGTCTTCGGCGTGCACACACAACCGCGAAGCAAGCAGAACCGAGTAAAGGGTTGGAGTGAGAGAGAGTGAGAGTATGAGGCTCCCATATAGCCCGCAAGGGCTAACAAGGCGATTACTCATGACTCCCCATGAGAAGAAGTTACAAGCCGAAACTTTTTCGAAGCTTTATTGCAGCAAATGGCAAAATTTGTTCGTTGCTAACGATCGACACACGATGCATTTTTCTCTTTCCTTTTTCTTCATTTAATTTTCATTTTTTTTCACCTTCTCTCGTATCCCGAAGAAAATTACACCGTATAACTCTTGAAAATTTGACAAGGAGCTTGAAAATGAGAAACTTTATTGACAAATTTGCCATCATTTGTAAGTCGCGCAAGACGGACGCAAAAAACATCTCAACCGAACGCATCCGAGTGATTTTTGTTTGTCATATTTTTATATCCAATCGCAACGACCAAACAAACTGTAACCATTTTTTCAAATGGCGAATACCCAACGATTCAGTTTTTATATGATGAAATGATTTTCTTTCAAATTTTTGCAAAATCTAATTGAGTGAATATGTTTACATTTGATGAGCTATACCAACATGCGGTGTACGTTGTACTGATTAACTGAAATTTGACTCGTTGACCCAACGACTTTTTTCATCATCCTGCGGTCTATTACGTTCGTCGCTTTATTATGATCTCCCAATATCATTTTACTTGCAAGTGTATGGGTTATGGATATGTTGGTGCGTGTGAATATGTGTATTGGCAATAGTTACAGGATCGACGATGTGCCGTCAGGAAACTGCAATTTTGCAAAGTGTAGGTCTTAGCTCGCGAACCTTTTTATTTAGCCCTTTTAATACACGGAGGGTCAAATTTGCGAGGTCCGTGCGAGAGACTATATTCTTTCTCGCTCTCTCGCTCGTCGTCGTTTGCTCTCACGCAGTCTCCGCGCGTCTTCTCTCTTTCCGCGCCGGTCTTTTGGTCAAGGATCCGTTGTAGGTATCGTTGGGGCCCTCCGGTACAGCAGCCACGAAGAAAAGAGAGTGAAGGGTGGCACGTATCTCGCGCCGCTGTTATTTCTCTCCCTCCTTGTTGCTCGCTCGCTCTATCTCAGTCTCAAAATGCCTTGGTGGTGGCCGCGCGGCCGAATTTTGCGAGAGCGAGAACCACTCGAAATTCCAAAGCTCGGGGCCTTCTTCGTCGAGGGAAGGTATAATTAGATTTTAAGTGAGAAATTGAGCCTGCCGGCAATTTTAAGGAAGCCGAACGCGCCGCCCTGATTAATATCATTATACGCTCGCTTCGGGATCGCCTTCGTCGCAGCTCGTACCACGAGAATTATTGTCCACTTTCATACCTATATATACCTGCATATTGTACGTGCAGAACTAACCCCCGAATAAACCCTTGCAGTGTCCGCAAACAGTTTCTTTCGTACCTTAATTCAGGAGGAAGCAAAAAATTCCTGCTCGCACTTAAATCCCCTGATGCGGAAAGTATTTCACGCTATTTTACTCATTTTCGAAAATATTCTCGACCATGATATTATGTTACGATTTCTCATTGCGAAGCTTTATTGACTGACAGATTGAGAAATCGAAAAACGAAATAAACTGTTCATCATTTTCAGCTAGAATTTCGCTGATTACCCGATTAATTAATTCGGACCAATCAAAATTAAAACATTCTTGAATCTCTCACATCGCGTCGCCGGCGATGCGAATGAATCACATTCGGAAAAGTCTTAATGTGAAAAATTGTAAATGATTATCTCTTGGTAAATAAAAAAGCGAGAATTATTCAAACGCGTTGATGAGTTCCCTGATGCTTTCCATTGTTCGCGGAGCCAATTTTCTCGCTTACCCGACACTAGCGTATATTTCGCTCCCTTTCGTTACGCTCCGCGTACTGCAACAGTTCCGGGATACCTGATGGGAGAGCTATGCGCCTTTTTGTAATGACACGCAGGTCACGCGATCTTCCGAATGCAATAGAGGGCGAAGTAAGAGCAAATTATTCTCACAAAGGGCCAATCTTCCCTTTAAACGCGGCTGGTGAAATTTCTAAAGCATACAAAATTAATAAGAAAGCGCGGAAATACGCAATGTTTACGATGAATGCATCACGACGAAAAAAATGTAGAAATACTTCTTCATTTTATTCCGGCTCCTTTCGGCCCACACCGTACGTCCGAAAAGGTCGCTTTGCGCAAATTACGGAGATAATAAAATTGTCAATGTTCACGCGATCGTTGTGATGCACTCGGTGCTTTTCTCTTAACAAGTCAGTGGAATGAACACATTACGAGAGTGTGGAGAAAAATGATGAAGGAACGAGAAACCGCGGCCAGCTGAGTTGGATCGGAATGTTATTCGCTTCAATAATAAATTGATATTAATTAGAAGAAATCAATCAATCATAATGAGCAATTATTAACCATTTTTTACCCACGAATTTGGAACGAATTTCCAACGTCATTCGATCTAGAACTTGGTCACGCGAACGAGAGCTTCGAGATATTGTCGAGAAGAAAATCTCAGAAGAAGAAAACGGAAAGAGCAGGGTCAGGCGCGCATGAGAAGTTTGAACGAGGGCAAGAATTTCTAAACAAAATATAGTGACCGTTGGTCAATTTAAACTCGCTCCCTTCGCATCCGATTCTCTTTTACGCTTTCTGCCACGAACGAGCTACTTTGTCCGGCAGTTTTCCTTTGGCATCTGCAGCAAAGCAACAACCAGTTAGGACCACTAGCGAAGGAAGCTGCGATAGAAGTAAAAAAGGAGGAGAGAAAGAATTGAAAAAAGGGACATGGAGATGGATAGACACTGGAGGACAAGGAACTTGATCTTAAAACTGGATTTCGATCCCGTTTGAACGCCCGTGTCCCCCGGAAGCAAAGTCAAGTACACACGAACGTGTCTTGCTCCCTCGACGAGAATCAACGTGTGTTATCACGTTTTCACGAAAACGTCGAGGACTCAAATAATAAAATGGCAACTCTTTGACCGGATTGGAGTTGCGCATTTGCTGCGATTAGCGTTTCCAGGTCAGCCGTCACCGATATTTTGAAAACGAACCAATTTATTTTGCCAACGATAAAAACGAGCAAATACTCGAAACCTTGAGCTTTGACGTTTTATTTATACGAGGAAGGAATTACTTTCGCTCGTAATTATTGAGATTCGAGTAAGCTCCATGCCGGTAAATTATCCATTATCCATATTTACTCCCTGTCAGTCGTCTTTGTTGCAACGGAATGAACGACGTGGATTGAACTTTGATCGACAAATTGTCGTATCGCAATCACGATATATTGCAAGTAACTATTTTTCTTTTTGCTGGAGATATAAAATTATAAGGTTCTGTGAGACGTGATCATCTCTTCGAATCGACGGACTCTTGGAGGACTAGAGACTCCTAGGGAATCCAGGCAAAACCGGTCGAGTCAGATTCGATCGAGAGCAGCACACACGCTGACCGTTTTCTTTTTTCCCCTCATCTCCTGCTTGCTTCACTCTGACTTTCTTCGATTTCTCGTCCTTTGCGCTATAAAACTAAATTATTACCTTTTTCGGCATCTTCAGTTCGATCTCGAGCTTTCTTATCATCTCTCAAAACCCACGACCTTCATTACTGCAGCGAGGAACCAAAACTTTAGCGAATTAGTCAAGAAAACGATTCTCGAAAGCAAATTCTTGACATTCCAGGACGTATGAGAGATAAAAATAAGACAAAGTGATTACGAATTCCTCTTTTTTCTTGCTAATTACCACGACTCCAAACGCCGCTGTTGAGCCTCAGGTCTAATCGTTCTTCGCGAAGTATCATATACCTCCAAGAATTCTTAAAACCTACCGTACCCGTTAATGAGCTGGAGAATAAATGGCTTTAGCACGATGGAATGGGCAAAGATGTAGAAAAAAAAATTTGAACCGTCCATCAAGGGAGTTCAGTGGCCGATGACGTATGATGCACCAGGTCGAACAAACGACGTGTGGCGCCCGCCCTCCGTTTTGAGGTCTTTATGCCAGAGAAGCCACAAACCCATCGGTTTCCATCCATGAGGCGATTTCCTAATATTCATGACCCCCTGTCGCAAGAAACAGATCGACGTTACAACGATCGATCCTCCCAAAATGATCCATCTGTCACTGCTAAATTCTCTTTTTGCAAAAACTCCCAACAAAACTCGCTGTCAACGCACCTCCAACGAGAATTCATCCCTTTGTTAAGGAAATTAAGGTAAAATTTATAAGAGTAAAATTGAACGTTCGAAAATGTGCGATAGTTACGAAAATTTTGCAGGAAAATCTAGCGGGCGATCTAAAACTGTTTTTTCTTCGTATTGCGATCGATGATTATGATGCTGAAGTTTGCAACGTTGGAAAGCATCGAAAAATATTCAATTTTATTGAAAATTCATTCAACTTGCAATGTCATCCAAATTTTCCGAGCCGATATGCTTTTCGAATGGCAAAAATTAATCATTCCATCATCGTAATTACATTCTGCATTCAAATAATTATTTTTGTCGAAGATAAAAATGAATTTCGTTGCGTTCCAACGATGCAAACTTCAAAATCATGATTTTGTTCTCGAGATACTTCGATCATAGAAAATTCACTCCTTTCGAATTTTTATAATGAGAAAAAAACACGTTTCATCTAATAGAATCTTTCGTGATATTTCATGCGCGGTGTTTATGGCTATTTCTCCAAGGTCGACATGAAAAAACTTTCAAGTTCAGATTTCCTGTACTAGGGATCCTAAAAAACGTGTATATGTCGTCGTAACTTTGTGCTGTTGCAAGTCGTACGAAAGACCACACCAGAAATTCCTGATCCTCTTTATGATTTTGTGCGTTTGTTGAAAGCACGCACGATCTATACATGTATATAGATGCTGAGGCAAGAGGTAAAGGAGAAAAATGACAAAGAAAGGGGACGAAACAAGTCTATGGGTGAATAAAATAGATATGTATACAGTTATATGTGGAAAGTTTCAAAGAATTGTGCTGCGTTGCGATCGTCTCGTAAAATTTCACGATCTGGTTCACGAGAAGTTGTATTGAACACATTTGTTTATATAGCCATATATATCTGTATATAGTGAAATTCACTCAGACCGCATCCGTAAACGATCGTGTCGTTTAACGTTCTCGAAGGATTATGTGTATAGATCACACCCTGAGTTCACCTGAGTTCTAATCTCGTACGAACGTTCAATTTTTATATTCTCTGATTATCCCAACCAGATGTTAGTAATAAAAAGAAATATTTAAACAAAAATGTGCGATATTTCAGAAAGCTGAAACTTTATTTTTGTTTAATATATTCACGAATTCGATTAGATTAGATTCGTTTTCGCAATATAAAAACACATTCTTGCGATAAGTTAAAAAACATTTTTTATTCCGACATTCGAAAAGCCGCGATTGCCGTTAGAAAGAAAAACGAAAAGGTCATTTCCCAATTAACGTTTTCGAGGCTACCGATTTTTCATAGTCTTTCGAATTCGTTTCTACCAAAAACTCCCGGAGGCGGGAGATATCATCCACGTGGAATCCCCCTTCGTTTCAAGATAGACGTGACATTTACGAATCAATGTTTCGTCGTATTTGCCCGTGGGAGCAAAAATATTTTTGGAGGCTAAAAATCGAGGAAAAGAAAAAAATAGAGAATAAAAAAGGAGGAGACGGAAAGGAATAGAGAAGATTTCGCAATCGTGGCTCAATATATACTGAACGCGGATTGGTGTGATGTAATCCTGTGGGTTTCCATAAAATAAGGCAAAACGTGATTGCCGTGAGTGTGCTCGCGCCGCGTGCGTATATGTATTTACGATCGAGATGTTCCGGTTTCGCTGCTCTCGCGTGTGGAGTGAGGGATCGAAAGAAGACGTTTATAGGAGACGTCGACTTTAGTAATTGTATAAATACCTTACACATACAGACGTGTATAAATATATCTCAATGAGAAAGGTGTAGGAATCACTAGTATAGAAAGACGGAGAGAAATAAAGAGAGGGAGAGCAGGCAACCTCATAGAATACAGTCGCATGCACTAACGCGATAATTGCCGCTATTAGGTACGTCCGCAAACGTCGTATTTAACGTCTAAACGACGTTCGCCTACTAATCGTCCGCGTAACCTGGCATTCGATACTACAGATAGAGTACGAGAGTGGCTAACAAGCGAGAGGTACGTTGATTCAGTAGCGAATGTCGAATGTCCGCAAAGCGCGCGAGACGATGACAACAACGACGACCAAGAGATCACGACGAATCGACGAGCAGCACGCGCTCTCTCAGCTCCATACGCGAGAGATCATCTTGTATCTCCACTCCACACCGCGACAAGCCAATTGCCAGGCTTCTCGATCGCGTCAACCCAATCATACAATCTCTTGAGTGCTCCGTGTAGTAGACAAGAAAAAACGAAATGGGCAAGAAGGGAGAAAAATACGCTTAAAACGTCAACGACATTCCTTCACATTCGTGATAACACGCGCGGAATAGTTGACTCCAATGGATTGTCTCGTGTTTCTTATATTCGCCGCGGGTACTAAATGTTCTATACAGGATCCAATAATGCACGTCTGCACGTGCGATTCGTACTGTATTTGTGTATAAATATATATCATCATTATGAATTAATAATTCATTGCGTTGCGAGCATGTCGTCTCGAATTGTTTCTTTCTTACCGAAAGAAAACCATCTAAACGATCAATTCTCCATTCTTTGCAGTTCGATATACATATACGTGGCTGAAATCAGATCAGATTTCCCGAAGATTTCTGCCTTCGTGCTGAAAAAGTCTTCCCGAGACACGAGCATTCAATATCTCCTTAAGAAAACACGTTTCGATGAAGTTATTTCGTCGCTTTTATTCTCACATCCATTGAATTAACATTTTTCTCAATTATTCTCAACGATTCCGTCGACGTCGTACTGTCTGCTCCGGTTGCCCAAAAAAGTCATTACACTGAAAATTCAATTTTGTCAAAAAAACGCCGATATTTTGTTGAATACAGCGAACTGAATATTTTGGGATAATTTGAAAATTTTCGTTATTTCGACAATATTTTTCATTTGTAACGGAACTGTCAGCAAAATTCACGATTGGAATGACAAAAATTTACTTTCCGAAAAGATTTTCCAGCATGTTTTTTGCTGAAATGACAAAATTTTCGTCATTTTTCGAAAAAACGTTTCGGTGAACGTATCCAACAAAATATCGATCTTTTTCAACAAAATTTTCTTTTCAGTGTACCAGAATATTGCTTTTTAATCATATCTTAACAGCAGATTCAAGCCCTTTCTTTCAATTAACAGGAATAAAAATGAACGAAAAAATCAATAGGATTAAAATTCAGTTAAAAAAAATGGCAACTCTAGAATCTTTTCGAAATTTCTCTGTGAAATCTCTAAATATCGGAGCGTGATGGTTCGTAAATACAAAAATGCATTAGCATTGTGTGTATATATGTTTCTATACCTGATGCATAGACTCTCTTGTACACGTAATCCCTCTGAACGCCCCTTATTACGCTCCGCAGGTTCCATTGTAGGACGATCTTAACTTCTACGGATTATAAACTGTTTCTTATTTGCAGCACAGTAGACGACCCACGTGCTGGTGCACAGGAAAAAATAGAAAAAGACAGAGGACAGTTTCAGCGGATACTTTTTCTCTCTCTCTCTCTCTCTCTGTCAGTACGTCGTAACCCCCTCTGAAAATTGCTTCAATATAAAGAGGCTGCACTAAAATTTCCCATGTGTACTTATTTGCTTGTTCGGAATTCCCGCTGCGAGATCCATCTTCGACCTCATTCGACCGTGATTTCAAGTACTACACGCGCGTTAAGTCGGTTGGCCAATTTTCCAACGTTCTCATCGAAGACGGATTAAAGTATAAGAGTGTATCTAAAAAAGAACTTTCCGTAAAGAACGTGCAACACGGTGAATGTTCCACTTAGTAATAAATAAATAGGATTTTCATACACGGAGTGAAAAAACATTGAAATTCATTTGAAACCTGAAATATTACGCCCGCATCTTCCTTTTAATTGTTAAAAATAGCCTATGGGATTCGTCACTAGATAAAAAATATATACACAGTATCTGCGTTACTGGTACACATATAGCTTATGATATTAGAGCCATATACAACTGGTCCACGTGAATCCGAGGCAGTGACACGATCGCATGGCCAGCTGGCGTTTCTCGGACCCCCGTCACCCCACGATCGCGATGATCCTGTGCGATTCTTTTTTCTCTCGCACAATGTGCATGTCTCTTTCTCTTTCCGAACGGACCCCAACGAAATTGGGACTTTCCATGGACCTCGAACACCATGGAATCGATTCAAACGCTTGGAAATGGACTTTTTTTTTAAATATTGTGTATTTATTTAATTTTTTAGTTGGATAATTTGAGAATTTCGTGTAATCTTGAAGTTGTGATTAATATTTAAAAAATTTTTTTTTATTGAGAAACAGAATTGGGAATGAAAAATATTTTGAAACCTCAGTGAATCGTGGATATGTCGACACGTGTTTCAGAGAACCCACGCACCGAATTTCGTCGATTTAATATCGCCTCCCTTTCCCCAAGGTAAAAAGCCACCCTCCATCGCGTATTTTTATACGCTTTATATACAGAGGTGTCGTGTACGTCACGAGACTATACGCTCGCTAATACGGCTCGCATCGTGCCGAGTGAAAAGAGAACAAAAACATTTGGAGCTCGCGACAAGAAGACTGTGAGAGGGACAATGCCACATTGTGACGAATCTGTACAAAGCCCCCGCGGCGAAACGTTACAGCTACCATCACGCGATCGCGAGACCTCGAGGCCTTATGGAGGGTGCTTCCCAACCATACAGCCACTGCATATACAGCAAAACTTTGACGCCTCGATGAAAAATATCCGATCGATCATATCGCCTTCGTATATCACTCGGGGGAGGAGTTTTCCAACGCTTCTCGCTCCATTTCATTCTCATTCTTCTCATTTTGGGGCGATGATTTTCCGCAAATTGAGAGAAATCATTCCATAAGTTCGAGATGAATTAAGACATTTTTCTGATGGCCATTCCAAAAATTGTCTACTGACCTCCATGCCAAAGAGTCATTACTCATTTTTCTATGTGCCAAACGTCATTCAAATTTTTTGTCATGATTGTGATGACAATTTTGATTTTTCTCTTATAAGAAATTGGTTCGAAAAATCGCTAATGCACCAAAAATGTCTTTCGAAAAAGAATTGTCGTCTTTCTGCTTCCGAAATGAAATTTGAAAAAAACCGACAAAGTTTTGTCGACAGATCTTTCTTCCGGATAACGGTGAATTCCGGTAAGATCATTGTCGGGCGGAAATTGTTTGGATAAAAAAAAGTGTCGAGAATGAGACGAAAGCGTGTACGTAAGAGTGGCCTCGGAGGTGATTTGTGTGGCAAAAACTGTGTAGAACGCAGGGAGGGCTTCCTGAAATTCAATTCCGTGGTATGGCGATACGAGAGAATCAGAGAGAAAGAGGAAGAGGGGAGGGGGGGGAGAGATGCTTTGGTAGCGAGGAAGAGAGCCACAGAGAGCTCTCGGGGATTGTGCTCAAAGTGAGAAGCGAGAGGGTGGATAAGGGGGAGACAGGGAGAAAGGGAGATGGAAAAAAGAGAGAGAGAGAGGGAGAAAAAACGTGAAGAATTAGCGGTAGGACGCGTGCAATGTGGACGTGCGGCTGCATTGTTGTTCGAAGGCATTAGCGAAGCCGCTGCAACTGGCGCGAGCCTGCGACCAACCCCCTAACGAGAGAAAAGAGAAGGGGGAGAAAAAATAGAGAAAAAGTAAAAGTGAGAACGACGAAATGCGAATGAATGTTTTACCCCTGCCAGATTTTGCTTGTTTCTTTTTTGTTGTTGTTGTTTGTACTTAGCTGGGTGGGTTGTGCACCGCGGATCTACGACCAACGGATGATCGAGCACTTTCCCTGTTTTACGATGTTCCACGCAATATGGGACTTTTGCCAATACATACTCGCCGCTGTATACCGTTGCGATACGCGGGGTTGAGAGAAATGAAAGATCGTACAAAAAAAGAAACAGCAACGCGATCCTCTCGCCCCCTCGACGACCTCCATCGTTAGGATCTCAGATATCAATTTATAGCTGCAAGGCCTTCGTACGGATAATCGTGTTGCCTTTTTTTACGACAAATATTCCATATCGCAGAATGGAAGTTATCTAGGATGATACAAATCATAGATCGAGGGCTGGCCACAATATGTCAAATTTATTGAGCCAAATTGAAGATTATTTTCCACTAAATTAATACGTTCATTTTAAATCCACAGTTTTTGTTTGACAAATGATATTTTTTTATCAAATTGAATTAGGGAAATTTGTATACACGTTAACAAATACATTGTGCTAACGAAAGACTCGAATCATTGTGGCACAAACTTTGCTTGCGTAAGCCATGCAGCATCTGTTTCTAAACCCGCAAAATTAATATACACCGTCCTCATGGTCTCTCTTTTATAGACTATCCATGCGGTTTTTTTCCTCTATTCCTTGCAGGTGTTTGTCTACCCAAATGAGCCCTTGTGTTTATACAAGTTGTTCTGAAAAAAGTCACACGAAATAATTTTTTTTCCATACAAGACACTACTTTTCTCTAATTTTATTTCATTATTTGGATCTGAGAAGACTTCAAAATATTTGTTACTCGATTCAAAGGACGATCAAGGAGAATATTGTTCCTGAAAACTTTTTGTATGAGGAGAAAATGAAAAGGATGAGAAACGGTGCTTGGTTGAAAAGCAAATGCAACGAGAGTTCTACGATGGCAGGACGACGATTGAGTGAGAAAAGCTGTTTTTGAATGCCTAAGCCGCCTAAAATTACTTTCAATTTTTGACACCTGTGAACGTTTACGCGAATGTACGTGCGTCATCGAGAGTACACAATCGTCATTAAGGCAGAAAGAGAACAATTTATAAATTTTTATGACAAAATTCGGGTTCAAAGTTCTCATCATACGATAAAACGTGGATCTGAATTTATCACTATTAAAATACATTTTTTTTTTGTGTAATTCGCGAAAAACAAGAGTTTTCATGCAATTTTGTACGAAGTTTTATTGAATATTGAGAAAACGTAAAAATCTATGGGAAATTGTTGATTCCATAAGATTCTGGCAATAAAAAAACGAGCTAGAAATGCCTCCTTTTAATTAAACGCATAATGGGGATTTGAGCGCAATATCAAGAATTTCGTATCGACCCTTCGCGTCTAAGATCTTTACGGTGATTTGACGAATGTGATTTTTTGGATGCGTGTATCGTTGTACGAGAGACGTGGGTGCATATGCGTGCTCGGGCCCGATTATCTCCGGACCACTTGTGCTCAAGTGACGATTCGACTATGAGTGTCTGTGAGGATGAAAATTTGCTGGTCGTCGAGAAGAGTATCCCATAAGAGAGCACGAGAGGGGAGAAGAGAGAGAGAGAGAGAGAGAGAGAGAGAAAAAGCGAGAGTGGGGGTCACAAAGGTCGTTGCAATTTGACCTCTGACGTGACCTTGAACTCGGAGAGTGATCCTTGGAGAGATTGACCTCATTCTTCGATCATTGCTCTTTGGTCAATGGGGCATTTCCTCCCCCATTAATCGAGGAAATCTGCGATTTGCGGCAGTGAATTCTACATAGATAGAATGCATCATACGTCACAACGAATGACCTTGACATGCATAGCCAAATGAAAAGAGAGAAAAATAAGAAAAAAAACCACGTACAGCAATATTTTCGAATGACGTTATCAAAATACAGGGATAAAAATGATATCAGCAAAATTTTGGCAAATCATCCAAATAATTTTGACTTGTGTAAAAATTCAATTGTCTCTAATAGTATTTCATCGTCGTTAATGGATACGAATAATGTGGTTGACACAATTTTGGTAATAATGACTCATAATCGTGCGTACTATCGGTCATAGATCTTCGAGTCTCTCTTAAATAATAGCATATGGAGGGTGGAGAAAAAAAAGTATGGATGAATACGATTCTTCATGTTTGTACGGTAGCTGCCGCACAGCCGGTACAGTACCTGTCAAATGTGATATGGATCTGATAACGACCAATAAAGGCTTGTTGATTTACACATTTACCTCATACACGACGTATGTATATATGTACATACCTGTATACACAGATCGATCTTTGCACAGGCATTTATCAAAAGAATTACCCTCATTAAGTATTTTTAAAAAATATCAATTGCCCTTTGAGCTCTCAGTCAGAGCAGCGTCGATGACAATTTTTTTTCCCTTAATGACACATGGCACTTGGCATATCGATCGCGAAAGGTTGGTGTAACGAGGCGAAAGACACAAAAAGAACTTTAGCATTTATTAATAGCAAGCAAATATCGCGTATATCAGCTGGTGTGCACTTGTCCGTGAAGTGCTCGAGACAAAAAAGTCTAATGCGGGTAAACGGTCAGGGAAACGTGTTACTCGTGGTTGGTCGGATCACACAGAGATTTAAGGAACTCTTAAGATAAACCCACACACAAACGTGCACCCGTGTGCATAGATATGCAGAAACGCGCTCCTAATCTTGAGTCAACGACAGTCCAATTAGGCTGTATGCACCATGGCATTCCCGTTCACCTTAACGCCGGGCAATTAACTGTGAAATTTGCTAGCTACGCTGTACCCGCTCGCCTTCCTCTTCCATCCGATAAACATGCCACGTGTGCCATTTAACAAATTCATATATTTTTTTTACACCAATATCTGTATGTGTTCATAAAAATGTGAAAATCACAAAAAAACGCAATCAACATGACTTGTCGATGTAGAGCAAGAAAAATTCTAACCGCAAAAGGAAAAGTCGTTTACGATTCAGGATATCCTTTTGCACAGGTTGCCTTGGTGTGCACGAAAAAATCGTCAATGATTGAACGATTCGAATTGTATTTTGTTCCTCTCGAATAAAAATAAAAATAATTTAAAAAACTGTCGCGTATGGCAATGAAAAAACAAAAAAAAATAGGATAATTTTTGGCACGACTGAACGACCGTAGTACGTCCTTAAAAGCGCCTGTAATAGCGTGTATATCACGAATATATATATACATGTATACTGTAATATGCTCTTGGTATATTTACATAGATATACATATACGTATGGATAGGTATGTATATATGTATAGAACCGGCAGAGATCTACATAATGTTTATTATGCTAACCTAGGCCAACGCGCTTGCATCAACAAGTGTTATATTATCATTCAAATAAAATGTTTTAATCTGCATACGTTTTATCGCCCTCTCGCGGCATGCGGAATGTGCATGCGGCACGAGACACGTTACAGACGAGAGAGCCCCGCGCCGTTCTTGTACTCTCTTGCCGCTGGACTCGAGCGGGACTCTCGTTCCCATCTATCCACGCGTATATGGACAATAAGTTACCTTTACTATACCCCTAACGCATCTATATATATATTGCTTCATACATGAATTATGTAGACGTATATTTATATTTATATCCAACGAAATACGTGTGTGTACATATATTTATATAAACATATGCATGTCTACGTATATAAATGGATTTTTGTATGTATATCTTCGTGTAAAACACTCTGGTGGAACAGCCACTTGCGGCACGCACTAACGTTTTCGTATACGCGAAAAGGATCGTGTCATACACGCGTGCCAACCAATCTGACGATTGTCCCAAAAACCACACTCATTTCTCTTAATTTGGAAACGATTCACTTTTCCTTAGTGACATTGCGGAGCTTTGATTGATTTTATTTCGTAATAACCGAGTGCTGGTTCTTGTGAAGCGGAAAATCAAAGAGAACCCGTCACTGGGTCACGAGTTATGCTTCGTCTAGAAACATCCAGTATATCATCTTTTTATATCTTCTGTTCCTTCCTCATATCCGCTTCGAGGGAAATGGATTATCCGCTTATTATCATAATTAGATTCAATATTTGTAGCCTGTCAAGTCTCCAACATAACCGTAATTTATCAGGGTGATAGAACGATCTATTCGTCAATTTGTCGGTGAACGGCCAGAGTAACAACTCATTTATGTATGTGTGTTGCAAGCTTTATAATATTTATATATATGTATGACTTCATGGATTCCTATGGATGTGTGTATACTTAGACATTCAGCGATGTATGTAATAAGTAGTTTCTTTTTTTTCCTATTTATAATGTAGAGAAAAGAGAAAAACAAAGTATGATGCTGAAAATACGGGCTCACTACGATAATACGTAATAAATATCACACTCTCGTTATACACCGTGTCGACCAACACCTCAGCCTCTTTCACGACTCATCAAGCGCAACCGGTATGAATTTGCAACTACGATTTACCTGCACGCAGTCTTAGGAGGCACGCTCTTGAACATTTGTATACACGGACACGTTTATATACATACATTCAACCCACCAATTGAGAAATACCTACTGGAAAATGATGCATGTGCCACTGATGAGTAATCGTAAAGTATTTTGCTCATTCAACCATGGACTCCGTTTGTCTTTTATTACCAGCGATAAATTCGTTAAATTATAACGTACCACTGTAGCAATTAACAAAATTGTCTAATTATTATACTTCTCTTTCGTAACGTGCTACAAAACGGAGTGAAGTCCGCTGTAATTCATTCACATTCGTCAAGGATAAAAATTCTATTCCGTAATTACGATTTTTTAGGTATTTATTGTAATCGAGTCAACGGCTTTTCCTCTTGGAACTTCCAAATTTTTCCACCGTTTTTAACTTTTCCGACTATCTGCCAACGAGTCATTTGGTTATTAATTGCATAATTATGCAGCATTTTAATGAGATCTGACCCCAATGCCCTGACATTAAGCTTGGAGAATTTGCTACATTTTTTATCATTCAACCAGATAATTGCAACTTCTATCATTTTTTTCTCCCACTTAGCGAGCTGAATGAATGTCTCTACGCATTCTTCGTTTTTCTTCACCGTTTCTAAACCCTCCGCCTCGATCGTTCAATTCCTTCGAGAATTTCGATCCATACGGAGATATGCAAATATTTTATAAACAAGTGTTTACACGTTATGCATTTCGGGTTCCAAGCGTCAGACAAGTGTCGTTACTGGAGTCGCATATGTTTTCGGATTAGGCAGTAGCTCGGAGCTGATGGTGGACGTTTGCCCTCAATTAACTTTATAAGTGAGTAAGGAGGCGTGCGCGCCCGTGTCCCCCCGTCTTCAAGATCTCTTTCTCTCTCTCTCTCCCACACACACACTCTCTCGTTCTCTCGCTTTCTCTCTCTCTCACACTCATCTCCGGGTTATATACAAGAGTCTAACGCGTTTGCAAGAGTAGGTAATGGCTCATTGCCTTGCCGGTAGCGGTAAGCGACGTGTGCGTTGATTCTCGCCCGCACACACAAAGTGCCAAATCTCACTGCCTCCAATGATTGTCCTTTTCTGTCTTTTTTGCTCATGAGTCTTTCTCATTGTTTCTCCGATTCCTCGCGCTTCTCCATTCTTCTCACCCTTTTTTCACATGTCGTTTACGCAAATGACTCGCGAGAAAACGAAAAAATTCAAAAATTCCACCTTCTTATAAAATTATGGACCGAACTGAGACGATTCTTCAATCCAATGACCAAATTTCACTCCGTTCAAATTCCGATCTATTTTGTTTTTTTAATTGACTAAATTCACATATGCAAAAGTCTCCCGAAAAATCTTATCCAATGAAACGCAGCATATATTTGAAATCCCTCGATATTCTCGATTGAAACGAACGTCTTAGTTTTTTTCTTTTGATCAATCTCGCTCGACTCGGCTCATTGTTTTTACTTAATTTTTCTAGCGTTACAAAAAACATAATCGTGCAAAGAAACGTCGAGCCATCGTCAATATATATTTATTATCTACCGATTGAACGAAAAAAACAATCGTGCAAACGATAATCGTTTTGCCTTCGGGCGTGCAACACGTTATATATTACTCTATAGATCGGTTACCGCGACGATCGGAAAATTATCCCTCATAATTCATGATGTCAAGCGAAATCTCAAGACTTCCTTGCTGCTTGATATCTCACAGACATTCCTAAGTACGACTCTCATACAAGCGGATCTCTTCATATACGTGTCTAAATATTGCAGCAGAGTTCCCCTCTCCGCACTTTTTGCAAAGAGACGACAATTTGCGCATGCACGTGTGTAAAATATATCTCAATAAACGGAAAGTTAACTTGTTGAAACCGCGCAGCTGATCTCTGTCGTATAAGAGTCAAGATAAGAGTTGTCGAATCGCGCGTGTGCTGTGTTCCTCACTTCTGCGCCCGCATTTACGTAAATCAACGTTCGATCCCACGCGAGATATAGTACGTGGACAAAAGATCTGGTATAATACACGCAAACATATGTATCTATAAATATTTTTCTAAACTTTTAGCACATGTGAAAAAAAGAAGGTCGTCCTTCCTCGAGATAAACCTAAATCGAAGAATAATTCACGCACTGAAAAGAAAATTTTGTTGAAAAAAATGGATATTGTGTTGGATACGTTCAACTAAACGTTTTTCCGAAAAATCACGAAAATTTTGACATTTCAGCAAAAAACATTCTGGAAAACCTTTTCGGAAAGTAAATTTTTGTTATTCCAATCGTGAATTTTGCTGACAGTTCCGTTACAAATGAAAAATATTGTCAAAATAACGAAAATTTTGAAATTATCCCAAAATATTTAGTTCGCTATATTCAACAAAATATCGGCGTTTTTTGACAAAATTGAATTTTCAGTGCGTGAATATTATTCTCTCGCGAATATTCATTCCGAAGATTGCAAGAGTGAAGATTCACTTTGAAATATTTTCATTCCTTATCGTTTTATAATTCGTCATTGCCTTGAAAACCATTCCGTAATAAAATGAAGATTTCAATTTTGTTTTGTTTTATTTACTTTATAGTTAATTGATCAATTCAATTTTTGAATGCATCGTTTAATATCTTATTAATCATCGCGTGCGATTAACCAGTCATTAATGTGAAAGAAATAAAATACAGACTAGAATACAGAAATACAGACAGATGTATTGCATTACTATTCTTGTAACCTATCCGCGACGACATGAACGGCCCCGCTATGACAGCCTGCGAATTGCCCAGAAAATATGCACGAAAATGCATCATAATATCACGAGGATTGCCAAGAATCTTCCAGCATGAAATATTGCTTCCACTTTACGTTTCAACGGAAATACAAATAAACGCTTGAATGTACCGCAATGGGCTTTTTCACGGGCCATTATTGTAGCTCCTGTGAATTCTGTACGAAGAAAATTAACCACAAGTTGATTGTGACCGGATCGAAACGAGTCGATCATCATAATTGTATTTTGTGATGAAAAAAAAAAATAAAAAATTATCAACTTTTACTCGAAAAGTCGTTGGAGAGTCTGAGATTCGATTAAATCGCAGTTTCTCTGAAAAATCGAAAATTAATCAACCTCGCAAATAAATTTCCCTCTTTTTACGACGAACTTTAACTCGCTTTTGTAATTTAGCCCCGAAAGTCTGGTGGACTGTGTTTTCGTTATGCCCGAAGGATGCGAAAATCGCAGATTTATATCAGCTGGTCCGAATTCGCACCAGTGTATCTACATATCCACAATTTCATATGTATAAATATATATATATAGCGATGTATATAAAACGCGTGGGTCCCCGCGCGTCGTGTTTACTTCAAGGCCTACCTGGTCATAGTTGGCCGGCACGGTCGGCCGTCTGACTGCGCAATACGAGGTGCAACGTGATGAAAAAAAAGAAAAAATACAAGAACAAAAAAGTCGGAAATTAAAATATCGACGGAACGCAGAAAAATATACGGTTTGTTGCTGTTAACGCTGTGTGCATAGGAGTTCTATATATACTCTCTTTTTACATGTATTACATAGAGCAGCAACGTCATATTCACGAAGAACAGATCGCGTACGCTTTTCATTTCTCGATTATGTCTATTCGTCTCTGTTTAATCGTCACAAACACGAAAGGAGTATAAGGAGAGCGAGAGAGAGAGAGAGAGAGAGAGAGACGGAGCAAGGGGGAGGAGGAGAGACAATTCCACGGCCTTGTCGAGATTTATACGAACGACTTTTCCATCCTTGTGAGACCAAGACAAGTTTTTCGCTCCTCGGCAAAATAAAATCCGCATTTACACGTGCTATTTCGATATTTCATGCGAGTATTTCTACCGGCCGTTAATTGATGGAGCTCCCCGAAGAAACCGCGAGGATTCTTCGGTATGGGCCAACATATGAAAAGGTTTTTCAAATTTTCTCACAAAATCAATATGTTTCTTGTCATTCAATTACTGACCCACAAATACACTGGAAATTTTTGAATAAAACGTATTCGAGGGTTTTCATAGGAAGAATAGTCAAGACTTTCGATCCACACCGATGTTTTGCGATGGATCTACACATGTGCATCCGTATACACGCTGTGCGCGTACTTTAAGTGACGTCAGCTCCACCGGAAATGGAATGTAGGTAGCAGTGCTTATTAAGCTTCAGGCCCAACGCATAGAGAGTAAGAGCAATGTGTATAAATATATAAATGCACATTCGTGTACAGACGGTATATCTGTATATATTCAATTTGTAGATACATCTAGAGAGCCAATGCCAATGAAGCAGAAAAGGTCTCAGTCCGGATGGTTTTAAACTTGAAATTAGGTGAGCTGCGCCCTTATCTTTGTCAGAGAATTCACGTTCGCGATGCTTCTTCCTCGTCACCTTTGTAATGCGTATACATATATTTGCATGGCGAGGGAGTTTGAATGAGAGAGCAGGATCATTTGTAGAAAAGATGGGGTAGAAGAAGATAAAGTTCAATTGTTTCCTCCGCACACATGTACTTGATTTGTACGCCGGAATGTGTGTGCCTCGTAGTACAATGAATGTGTACGTAAATGCATTGGTCTGTTCATACGTACACGGGTATACGTCCGTTGATGCTCTTCTCGCTACTGTACAGCTCGTATAAATGGTAGAGTTCGCACGAGACTTTGTCCGGCGTATTGGTAGTGTAAAAGCTACTGGCGGGCCACGCACTAAGTGTGGGCATTGGCTATTAAATCAATGCGCCGCTGTCGGGATCTGTTCGCGCCTCGCTAATGCGCGCTCTCAACCTTCCACGTTTCTTTACTCGCGTCTATATACACGTACGAAAATATTTTTATATGTAAATATTGTATGTATGTGTTAAATGTGTGTATTCCCATGTCTGTGTAAGGATGCACTTGCGCGTGTGGCAAAGACTCAGAAAGGAATGTAACACTGGCGCGATACCGGAAACGTTCACCGACACCATATCGTTTATGGAAACGGAGGAATTTCTTCGTGATCCTTTTTAACTACAAATGAAAATCCCCGTATGGATTGCCA
This sequence comes from Diadegma fenestrale, assembly GCA_037043255.1. Lineage (NCBI taxonomy): Eukaryota > Metazoa > Arthropoda > Insecta > Hymenoptera > Ichneumonidae > Diadegma > Diadegma fenestrale. The sequence continues at coordinate 14,124,208 of CM073310.1, read as the reverse complement.
CCTCGATTTTCGCGCGCCGCTCGTAATTCCCCGTGGGAAAATTTAGATTACGTAAATTCCATGATTATTCAATCGTCGCTCAGGTTTTATGATCAATTTCTATTTTTTATTGAGCAATAGATTTTCTTGACTCGGTTGCTAACGTCGTTGCTAATGACCAAAGCGAAAAAAGCTCGTTTTACTGAACGCGAGATTAATTTATATACGAAACTGATAATTATCGATTGTTTTCGACGCGTGCTAATTAAATGTAATTTTTGAGTGACGATATTTTTGAAAAACTCGACGACAAAGCTCGCGAATTGGATAATGACCGAATTTATTCGAAACTCATAAATTCAACGTTCATGTGTTTATTTCGTTTGAAATTAATTCCTGCGCCTATGTCAGCGTTTCGCGATGTTTATTCGAGTCGGTGTGGATGAAGCGAAAAAAAAGAATCATCAAAAAACAAAGTATGCACGAGACACCTTTATATCGAGTCAGTCACACGTTGCTCGATTTGAACGATGCAACAAATTTAACCCTCTCGTCTTGTGTCCGTATATATCTATTTATTTATATGAGGAAGGCGTTGACGCTGAATTTATCATGACGGGATGAGAGACGCGAAAATGTACACGATTTTTTGATCCGGCCGCGTGATATGTTTGATTATATTTGGTTATGTGGAAAGGAAAAAAGAAACGGAGAAAGGGAGATGGAAACATCGCGAGCAAGGAGGACGCGAGCGAGATGCAAAGAAGAGGGAAAGAGAGGGCTCGTGTATAGAAGAAGTAAGATAGTTGAAAACGATCGGACGTGATAAATACCTGCCTACGTAACCCACTCCCGTATAGCTGTCGCGTATAAAGAGCTGCGTGAACACGCATTTGCGATATCTCTATCTCCCTCCCTTTCCCTTGAGCACCCTCTCGCTCTGTTGCTCTTGATTTTGTCCTTTGCCAACTCTCTGTCTCTCTTGCTTGTTATGTCCCGTGCGTGTACGCAGGCGTCACGACGCCTATAACAATAATTTCGGTAGGTGTGAACGAAGGAGTTGGAATCGCGGGGGCGAGTGAGATAAAACCGGACTGAGCCATGCTTCGTCGGGTTAGAAGCAAGAGGGAGAAACAAGCGGAGGATTGTGGCGAAAAGCAAAATGCGCATGTCCCGCGAAGGACAGAGTAATACGGGGTTGATTGGCGCAAGCGCCGATTTTGCTCTGCTTTTACATCAACTTCACAACCCTCTTCCCCTCTTTCTCTCACCATCCTTCAATACTATTGGACAACATACTGTCACGCTATCGCACGTTTCATGCTTCAGTCCAATCATTTATATTTCTTGACAAGGAATGATCGAGCCAATGAGAGTTGCCCTTAAGATTTCACTGTCGTGATTTCGATCGTTAGGAAAACGCCGTAAATACACGTTCTCGAAAATTGACTATTTTTGTTAGTGGACTTTTACAATAGCGAGAGAATCATTTTTGTGCCAACGACTGTGGAATTGTCATTCGCGAATAAAAATACGAGCTTTCAGAGCAATTGAAGCAAAGCCACACGCCACTCAATTAAAAAGTACATGTCACGAGCGAACGGCCGGAAAGCTCCCGTCAAAATGTTTAATTTCGCTAATTATCGTAGAAAATGTAAATAAAGCCTAAATTTTGATGAATTATTAATAACCGCGTTTTTTGATAACTCGGGCCTTTTCAACTCTCGTGCGAGAGGCAAAATTTGTGATTTCATCTTTTCCCCTAGCTCGTCACCCCTTTAAAACTGATGTACACATTTATATAGATTTTGGATATATACATCATCTCATCTGATATATTGTTCGCAAGCGTGTCACGCACTGGCCAACGAGGAAAACACAATCCAACGATTTTCTGCTGGCACCTGGTTCACGAGAACGTTTTTTTTTCGGGTAGCCTCATCCCCTCATTCACTCCACGTAGCATCCCCCTTTCAGCCTGGGCATCGTTATTACAGACCACTCGTGAGCTTTTTTTTTCTGTCGACGTCGCAACGATTCATGCAGCCAGCATTGCGTGGTGGAAAAAAACACTGTAGTTTTGTTGGTCAAAGGGTCAACAGAAATTGCCCACAGAGTTATTTTCACCAGGGAAAACTACGTGTTATTCGAGCTATTATTTACATTCGAATTTTTCTCCCCCATTTATCTACATCGGTGTTTACACGCTCGAGAATTCGTTTTTTTTTTTATTTTCATTTTGTATCAGTGCTCTCCGTTATTGGATGCAAGTTTTATTATTTAACAAGCTTCGAAATCGTTGCTTTTTGCAGTCACTGCGTTTTTAAATAAAATATTGATAAAAGCAGAAATCATTCAACTCGATAAATCATCGCGGTGTTTATTTTTTACCGCATTTATTATTGTTATTATTTTTATAGTTGCTGCGTGAATAATTTGAAAAAAAATTCGACACAAAACTTTCTTAAAAATCGATCATTAAGGGATAAAAAAAAAACTTTGGTATTTTACTGACGTGATGGAGACGTTATTGACAAGCTCAAGGACATCTTCGAGCTTATGTCGCCACTCCATACGATATATATGTATTAACACATAAAAAAAGAGATTAAAAAAAAACGCCTAAGCCGGAAGCGCACGCGCCGTCGCCGATCGCATGCTGCACACAGCTCCTTGCCAGTTGGAGCTCACACGGAATCGGAGATGACCGGTACTCGGAGGTATGCGAGTCGCACCGACCAACACGACTGGTTTGTTCATACGATTCGCGTTTTCTTTGCTTTCAGCACATGCATGTATATATATTGTAATGTGGACTCTTCGGAGGCTTGTATATCGATATTCACGACTATATATCATTATTCATCGCCGGAAGGCTTCCGTGTTCACTCGTGGTTCGCACGAAAAGCTTCTTCCCTAAGCGATACCAAATCCTCGTCAACTTTTCAACGCGAATCATCTCCACTATCTTCTGAACTGATTTTTGCACACTAACAAAATTAAAATCGAATAATTATCGTCGCAGGATAAAATGAACGATGTTGACGTTTGCATAGTTGGGATGCAACGAAATTCGATTTTTTCTTGAGCAGAGCTCGCGGTTCGTATTGAATATTTAATCAGGAAAATAAAATGATAATTTTTTAGGATTCAAATAAAAAATCGATACGAAAATGGTAATTTTTAGTTTTCAATTGAACAAAAAATGAAGAGAAATTGTATTTTTCGCTGGACCCCAACGTTGGGAACTTCAGTGTCATTAAAATGAGGGCCACGGCCTTGAAAATTTGGACAATTTTCTCTGTCTGCACTGGGATTTTTCATGATAATATTCGCAACTTTGGATATTCGAGAGATTTTGCAATAATTTTTTATCATCTGAAACTCTCGTCCGCGCCGGGGTCGTAAAATTTCTTGATTTTTTCAGTCGGAGCTCGCGGGGGTGATTGAAATGTAGCAAAATTCTGCAGCTTCTATAGTGTATGAGAAATTTTAGAGGAATTAATTTCTTTCATTAAGGAGCGTAGGTAAGATTCGTTGGTAACGAATTTGTTCTTTCATGACTTTGAAATAAAAGAAAGCCAATGCATTATTGTATACTTTCATCTCGTTTATTAATTAAAATTCAGTAGTAATTTCTGCCATTCTAACAAAACTTTACCACTCGCCAGATTCCTTTATTTTACGTTAATAATAATTAATATTTAATATAGTAATATACAGAATGGGGGTGGGGAATCGTAGGTTCATTTTTTCTCAGTTTTATCAAATTTTTCGCGCTTACATATTCGTTCGTTCAAACTTTCTATTTCTCTCGCTTGCTCGCTCTCTTTCTCTCTTTCATTCGCGCACTCACAACACTCCCATGCATCGACCTATCATTTACTTGTTTCGTGTGTGTTTTTATTCCCGTGTCGACTAGCGTTTTGGTCGAGGACTTGAAGGAAATTGAAGAGTTTTGTCGGTCGAATTTCCTCATGAACATTTTTGCCAATTCGTTCGCGATAATGCGATCATTTTCTTCATTGAATTTACTAGACATTCATTTTCTTTTTTAATCCAAAACTCTTCAATTTTCACCGACACAATTCGTTCATTGCTCTCGAATTTTCGTGAACTTCCCTTTATCCCCCCTACGTTTTTTACTCATGCCGCAGAAGGTATCCGAAATAATTATTTACAAATAAAAATATAGTTACGAATCCTACTGACTTGATCACGGTCATATTAGTGTGCTAAAAAAAAATATATATATTTATTTATTCTTCCGTAAGACTCTGCCTCCCCATCCGATCTCACAGTGTGTCAAATAATTGTCTCGTCTAATCTCGCTTCTTTGATTTTCTCAAATTCTCACTTCCAAGCGTAGACGACTAAATAAAATAACGAACGAGCGAATATCTTTCTACGAACTGTCAAAACACCCAAAAGTGAAATTCCTATAAAAATGAAATTCAATTATTAAAGCTGCGAGCAACAACAAACAATTTTTATTTTTCTTCATCGCGACAATGCTAATAAAAATTAATGTTAAAACAACTGAAACGATCGTTTCGGTTATCACCGCAAGAGCCTCTGACATTTTGTACCTACATCGTATTACGTATATAAATATTTGCTTGGCCCCTCGGATCATGCAAAGCACGCTCGTGTACAGCTATTTTCGTGATCACATATTTTATTGAATTTGAACAAGAAGAATGTTTGAGACTACTGCAAAAATGAATTCGCGTTACACAAAATTAAAAATTTTACCCAGCCCGTTTCAAGTACGTGATAAAGAATTTGCTGTTGAAATTCAAACGGGAAATCGTGACGAAATTTGAACAAATAAAGTTAAAAATGAAGAAGCGATTTTCTGTCACAATAAATTAATCAAAATCTATACCATTTAAAAATCGATATTAATGAAAGCAAAAAAGAATCTCCTTCCCCCCCAAAGAAGAAAAGGTCGTTAATGCGGCCGTCGCAGCCGCTTCATCCCGACCGTATTTGTGAGTTTACGTCAGTGCGATTTCCTCTCTATGCGCAGTAAAAAATTCCGAGTGACGAATAAATACAACACTTTCAAAATTAATATGACGTAAAGTACGAAAAAATAAACATCCCATTACCAGCAAACACTTGCGAGTAATGGTGAAAGTTCTACGCAAATACAATAATAAAAATATGCAAACGTAAAATACAACCGGGCCAGTTGCAACTTCAAGCACGACCCGTACCGATCGATTAAAAGAATAGAACAAAAAATATAAACAAACTCTCACTAATTTGCATCGAACTGTACAAGTGACTCAAAGAGAGAGAATACAAAAGTGTGTGCGAAAGAGAAAGAGAGAGAGAGAGATATTGAATAAAAAAAAGGGATGAATTAATTGCGAGATTGATGGAGGCATGCGAGAGGTTTAACGAATGCGGAAACAGCCGGTCATTTGAATGGATTTCGTAAAGGTTTTTATAACGCTCTCGCGTCAATAAAAATAAACAACAAGTACACAATGTCGAGTAAAAATAGAATTCAATTTATTTTCGAATTGCCATTGATGGTTTTGGTGGTGGTAATTATTATTTTCGTTCATTTAACTTTTCGTTTTGTTTTTATTATTTTTATCGTAACGACAAACGTAACGTCAAACTTTGTGTTACACGATACGAGGCGCGGTCGTCATGCACCTGGCCACGAGCAATACAATAATAATAATAATAATAGTAATAATAATAATAATGACAATAATAATGATGATGATAATAATAAGATTAATAAAAATAAAGATAATAATAATATTTAATTAATAAACATTGACAATAATAAACCGTAATAATAATTGGACAACAGCATCGAAGTTTATCGTCGCACAACAATAAAATTCGTGAGGGTTTTTCTTTTCGTTAGAGGGTTGGTTTTTGTTTTTTCGCCACGAGGATTCGGCGGGCGTTTCTCCATAAAAGGGGGGGGGGAGCGAGGGAAAGAATATTCATAATGCAATAGTAGAAATTAATTAAAAATCCAAGTGAAAATAAAAATATAATAGACAAAGAATGCGAGACAATTTTTGACCGGCCATATTCGATAACTAATTTTTTTGTTTACACGTGTGACGACGGAGGGGCGGGGGGGGGGGGGAACTCACGTACATTATTTAATCTTTTCTTATTTGTTGTTGTTTCTCTTTAAATATAATTCATCTCTCATTTATCCGCTCGAAATTCACTTAGCATACTTGCAAACATCTTCAACGTTAATCGTCATACTTACTCTTTATACAGGTCGGGGCATAATTATTTAGCGAGGGAGCTGTGCATGAGGATATCTCGAGGTGTTTTCGATCTCCTTTCTTCCTGCGGGTATCATCTCTCCGAGTGGCACGTTGAAGTGGCGCGCGCGTTTTTAGTTTTATTCTCTCTGTCCTCGTATTCGTAACTTAATAATTTGTGTCTTTTTATCATTTTCTCGCTTCTCCTCTCACGTTCCAAACTTCTTGCGTCCCTCGCCTTTACTTTTCGACTCGCGGTTCTCATCGTTTCGTGGTTTTTTTTGTTGTTTTGTTTCGTTTTATTTCTTTAACCCTTTTTTAGTTAATATTTATTCTCTTTCTTTTTCTTTCTATTTTTTCGCCGCCGAATGGTCATCGAGAGATGTTCTCGGTGACGCGCGAACGTAGCATGCTCACTTAACTTACTAGCTCTTTATCTGGTACATTATTTACAGTCCATATTTACTTATGTTACATCATTCGTGGCGGCAGTTTGCACGAGGCAAATTCCACCCGAGAAACACTCCCTCTCTCACTCTACGTACTTGATTTGCTTGCGAGCGTGCATTCGATTCTCTCTCTCTCTCTCCCTCTCTTTCTCTCTCTCTCTCTCATTCTCTCTCTCTCTGTTTTCTCTTCTTATTTGATTTTTTCCTTGTTCATCGGTACGTACGTATTTCTCTATTCGAGAGAGCGCTCGTGTGTGTGCGTGTGCATGTGCGAGTGCATTTTGCACAGTTGTCGCTAAGTATATATTTTTTAATATATACAGATAATATGTATAGACATATATATTTTTTCTACAATCCGTACAAGATCGCGAGCAAGATTTTCAGTCCGAAGTGAGGCCAACGCGCGTTTTCTTGATGGTAAAATATCCCGCGACGGACACAAATTTTCCGGTATATTTTCTTCTCCGTTCGTTGCTTAGTGTCCGTCGTAACGCGAGTTTGCAACCGCGACCATCGAATAATACCGCCGTAACCCGACGAATGAATCGGTGGAAATAAAGTGGAAAAAAAGTCCTGCAAACGCACGAGCTGTTTTTGTGCTCTTCGTTCGACGAATTATCGAGGGGAGAAGAGACTAAAAAAAGTGCACACACACGCACGCGCACGCACATTCACGATCGCCCTCATCGGCCGACGGCAATGAGTAAGAGTCACATTTCAATCGAAAGAGTCTCCAAATTTCCCGATACCGTACGTGGAAATCACAAAATATTGGTGTAGCTTTTTTAGGTACGCGATGAAAATTATGACTCGATTTTTTTTCTTTTTTACACCAAAGTTGGAAAAGTGACATCGGTCCTTTAGCGCTCCTATACATTAACGTATCGAATCACTTCACCAAACGAGAGGGAGAGAGGCAGGGTGAGAGCAAGAGAAAGAGAGAGATAATGAGAGAAAGAGAGTCAGGGGAAGACAATCACGTCACACAAACAACAAACAAACAACAATTAACAATAACGTTCGGGTAAATCGCTGAGAAACTCGCAAAACTTGGATTTTTATCGTAAGTCAAAATAATCGATGACACGGTAGCACATAATTATTCCGCGGTTGGTTGGTCTGTCCGTCGCTGGCGATATACACGTTGCTCGATGAAAAATAGTCTGGAATTCCTCAGTGATTTGTCCTCTTCGTCTTCAAGATGCTTCGTCCACCGGTTATCCCTTTTTTTAAAGATTCTCCGGTCCTTATTTGTGACCGCGAGAATGAGCTCGATGAGATCGAAACAACTTGGTTTTGTTTTTCGCTAGATCGCGGCACGATTTTCGTCGTGCCGGATATACGGCTGTCGGCCTCCCCGGTGCTGCTCCGGCTCGGTCTCATATCGCCTCACATCGAATATCTCCTCCACTCGTTCAACTTGGTGAATCCGTTGTTCCAACGTGCGATGATTATGATGATGTTGCAGATTATGCTGATGTCGTTGAATCATCGTCACGGTATCTTCACGAAGTTGTTCGTCCAGGTCATCACTTTGCCACTGCTGCTGACAGACAACAGCCTCGTTACCGAGCTGATGTTGTTGTTGTTGTTGCTGCTGCTGTTGTTGGTGTTGTTGGTGTTGCTGCTGCTGCTGCTGTTGCTGTTGCTGCTGGTGATGATGATGATACATCAATAGCTACGAAGTACCGTAACTATTGGTACGAGCCTGGAGGTAGTGGTGATAAAAGGGCGGCAAGCCTTCGGGGTTTACCGCCGAAATATTCGATTGTGAAGTTATTGAGAGTCCAAGGGGGGGAGGCCCCGGTGAATGCTAGTGAGGCGGATGGGAATGCCCCGTGAGTCCCTGAGGGCTGAGCATAGGCGGACTATGGCTGTGACCCATAGGCGACCCATGTAAATGATCCTGCTGATGATATCCTTGATGCATACCACCCTGTCCCTGATGTCCCGCCGGCATGACGTCCATCATAACGTCATTGGGTGGGCTGACCCTTTTTTGTTTTTGTCTTCGATTACAGAACCAGACTCTGACGACTTCTTTTTCCAATTGTAAACTATCGGCGAGTGTTGTGATTTCTTGAGCCGACGGTTTAGGTTGTTTCATAAAATGTTGCTCGAGGGCCCCCTTGACCGAGACCTCGATCGACGTACGCTTTTTTCTCTTTCTACCCTGTGCCGCTATCTTATCGATACTCGTTGGCGAACCCGTCGACGAATCTGCCTCCTCCAGCCACTTTTGCAACAACGGCTTCAATTTGCACATGTTTTTAAAGCTCAATTGCAACGCCTCGAACCTGCATATCGTCGTTTGTGAAAATACATTGCCGTATAGGGTGCCCAACGCGAGACCAACGTCGGCTTGCGTGAAACCGAGCTTGATTCTTCGTTGTTTGAATTGTTTGGCGAACGCTTCGAGATCGTCGGAGGTCGGCGTGTCCTCCTCACCGGCGCTGTGATCCCTGTCGAGAGGATGACCCGGATGGAGAGGATGTCCCGACGGTGGACTGTGATTGTGCGCGTCCCTCAAATGATGAGGCAAACCCGTTTGATGATTGTGTAATTGGTGGGGATGTTGATGAGGATGCTGATGTAACATTCCATTCATTGCAGCGTGATACTGCTGGAGGGTCGTGGGCGATGCCGCACCGCCGCTTGGATTGTAATGCGCGGAGGGTACGACGGGCGCGTGCCACGAGTGAGGCGAGCCCATACTCGGCGATTGATGCGGCCCCCGATGGTGCATTCCCTGAACGGAATCGGTCGCGGTTGCTGCAGCCGCCAAGGGCTTTACATCGAGGCTCGAATTGCCTTGGGCATGTGGATGATGATGCGGATGATGACTCGTATGATGCATTCCTAGACTCGCCGGCCAATGTTCGCCGCCAGGCTGAAGGCTGACCCATGGATTCGCCGAGGAAAGACTCGCCGCATGGGAAAGACCATTCGGTGACGGTGACGTTGGCACCTGATGATGATGATGGTGATGATGATGATGCTGCTGAGGTGACAAGTATTTCATCTCACCAGCGTCAGCGGCGCTACGGGGCGAGCCCGAGGAATAGCCACCGACCGCGATATTCATACCGATTGCCCTACCCGAACCACCGTCCAGGTCGGCCGATACTGCGCTACTAACAGGCATGTACGTCGTAGCGGCCATCTACTGACCCTATCCACCCTTTACCTTCTTTTCCACTAGGACACCCACGCACGGGACACTAATTCCCAATGGCCAGTCTCAAACAACGGATTCTCCGTCGCCCCGGAATCTTCGCGGGGTCGTTTTCGATACGAATCTATACGATACGCGTGTCGATGTTGTCTCAAGCCCGGAAAATGATCACTCGACGCTTATATCAACACCATAGCACTTCGCGTGACACCCCCCACTCGTTCCTCCTGTAACCCTCGACTATCGACACCACCCGGGTGCCCTTCAATGGACCCTTATCGACACTTGACGTTTAACTTTTTCTTCACTTGTTCCTCGGAGCCTTGCTCGGGGTCACTGAGTTTTGCCGCGCGTTACCGATTAACTATACGATTTTACTATTTATTCACATATCTGTCCGTCAAATGAAATCGCTATCGCAAACTTTTGATAATTCTACTCTACGCGATTCTTGATAAATCAAGTTCACACCACCAGTTTGTGTATCCTAAGTACGAATATTCGATACTCGAAAATGTCTCGAAACTCTGTTTTTTTTTGTATCAACTTCTGTCCAATCGGATTTACTCTCAACAGCGAGTTTAATCTCACTCACTGTCTATCTTAGGCGGTAAATTCCACGACGTCGCGCTTCTCACTACATCTCTATACGTGTTCTTTCGCATTTTGCCCACGCACTGTGGTTGTCAGTCACACCGTGAATGATCGCCGAGGCATTCAGACAAATAAAAATAAACTAATTTCGGTGACGAGCGTCGAATTCGTCGTTTTTTACGTCTCCTGAATTGATCAACACTTGTCGCGTTATTTTCTATTTTATTAACATGCCAGGCCTGATCTCGATAATCCGTGTTCGGAAATTTGGGGCACTTGCGACGGTTCGAAATAACACCTGCGGCGAGTTACATCTCCGGCTCAGCACTACACAACGAGTTTCGACGTCTCCATTAAACAGCACTTGACACACCCTGTACGAATAACTCCTTGCTGCCGCACTTGTGGTTTATACATATGGGTTTAATTAGCCCGTATGTACATGAGTATATAGGTATGTGGTTGTTTTGATGCTGTTGTCGTTGTTTTTTGTTTATTGTTGCACAACTGGACGAGTTTGGCGTTTATGTTGGAATTTGGAAAGAACGCAAAAGAACTCAAAAAAATATGGACTCGCGAGGTTCGGAGAGCCCGGCTCGTCGTTTTGTGTCGTATCGCGATTCGAGAGACTCTCGCGCGCGCGTCTTTCGGTCTCTCGCGATAACACACCGTGTACAAGATGCGACTTGAACGACTCTCTCGGACTCCACTAAACACGAGGAGGACGACGACGACTACGTCGTCAACGAAGACGACGAAGGCTTCGCGAAGGGAGAGAAGTCCACCAAGATGGTTTTACCGGCGCGATTTACCGTCTCTCTCTCTCTCTCTCCCCACGTATTCGGAGTTGTCTCTATCAACGTGTGTATTATCCGCGGTAAATTCGCTCGCGTTCGAAGCAACGAACGAGCGAGCGCGTGTGCGAGCAAGATAAAGAGAGAGAGAATGAGTAAGAGAGGGCGAGCGACACGGAAAAAAAGAAACCGGGGAGTGAGAGAAAGATCTGGCTAGGGCTCTCATGCGTTATGCATGTCGTAGCTGAGAGCGACTGACTGGCTTGGCTCGCGACTCGCCCGAGCTTCCCGAGGTTTCCTATGCTCCGTAACTGTGCCCCCGTCATGCGCGCCTGCCTCACTGCTTTACCCCCACTCCCAACATCCTCCAGTCTCATTGGCTCAAGTCGCAAGGTGGCCGTCGAGACTACGTCACAGATAGGAGGTTCTCGCTTGTTGTGACGCCCATGGGGACCGTAGCCGCGCGCCGATTCCTCACACTTTTACCTCTACGCGATCTCTCCCTCTCTATCTCTCTCCCTTTATCCCTGCTCCTCATCATTACCCCTCATACGCTTTTCACTCGCTCAGCTTCGCTCGTCTGCCACGGATGAGATCCGTCCCGATCCTCCACGATACTGGATGCAATATCGAAGGATCCAGCACCGTCATATCGAAACAGCATCATCCTCTACGATCACGTCTTTTTCATGATCCTTCTCGACTTACCGCGCGTCCCCAACCTCTACACATCTCCCTCGCATCCCTTGCAGACCTAACCAACTCATAACGAAATGCTTGTTTTTTTTTCTCAATGATTTACGGATCTTCGGTTTCTTCGATTCAAACGATATTAGTGTAATATTTTCATCGACCGGAGTAAAAAGTGAATTTCAACTCATCGTCGCACTTAGTTATCGATCTCCTCGTGGCGTGTCCATAATTTTGCTCAAGTAACAAAAACTTGCATCGACTTATCCGAACCCGAGAAATTAATCATCATTAAGTTCTATAAAATTGATTACGAGCTCAACAACTAATAATTTTCTCCGTTGTCACTAAAATTATTTTCATGTTCCGTGATCATTGAAGCATCAATACTCAATAACGTGTCAGGCAGTCACGCGATGATTGCGTATCAAGGTACGAAACGTGTGTTTGCAAACGCGATACTCAACGTGCCTTGGCAATCACGCTGAAAAGGTGTTTTACAAATTCGTATAAATATGACACGGTCCTCGCATTAATTTTCCTGCGTCGATCAACGTTGCTCATTTATTCCTTTTCCTTTTATCCTTATCGGCAAATTGAGCATTGAATTAATACATCAAACAAATTACATAAATGCAATGGATGAAAACGCACGTGTGAAAAGGGGATTGTCTTACGAAAAAACTCAGCCTGCTATTAAAAGTTGATTGATTGATTCGAAATATCTCGTGCGAGTTTTCTTGCACATTATTGTTCCTCGGAATGTTTTCATAACCGATACCGAAGCAACAATTCATCAGCGACTCATCTCCCAGGGCGTAGATTATTGTCATTTTATTTCTTTTCTGCTCGTTTTCCGTGCACAATCGTACTGGCAGCAACAGGTACTAATTTCAAGGACTAATTACCGTAGTGCACAGCTCAACCTGCACACACAGACGCACACACGCAAATTGAATCGGTCAACTATAATGTATCACGGTGCACGAGCCACAGGTAGCGAGGCTTTGCAATTTGTTCGTGAATCTTTTCCAGATAACGGATTCAAGAGCAATTTCGTGCAATGCCTCGCAGTGCCAACTTTCTACAGTACCTATCGCGAACTGATTTGCTATGTCACGAATAACTTTACGACCTTTTTCGTACACAGTCCTGTACAATGAGGGATTTAGAAAAATCGATCATTTTTCCACTAGAATTCTACGCGATTGATTTTCTTCGAGAATATCGATAAGATGATGTTGAACTTTGCATCGTTGGAATGCAACGAAATTTGGTTTTTCCTTCAGTGAGGTCCACAATTATTATTAATAATTTGATCCGGAGGGAAAAACGATCGTCTCATGAGTGCCAGAAATTCAAATAATTAGTAATTTAGTAATTTCATTGAATCTCAACGGTGCAAACTTCAGAGTCATTCTTATCTCTAAGAATCTCTCAAAATTCATGCAAATTCCATAATTGCGATAAATCACCAGGAAGAATTTCGATTTTTTTTTATCAAGGATTGAAATATCAAGATGACATTCAGCAGTCAATGAGGATCGGAGAAATTCTCGATCGTTGGCAGAATGTGCGACACAGGTTGAAAAATTCAAAAAAAAAAATTCACTCCACCTGAGAAACATGCACGAAAGATCGGCTTGACTGTATATTGTGCGGAATAGAATTTTTTTCATCCCATTCAAATTCATTGATGAATGATAATTGATTGTTTCAGGAGAGAACCGAAAAAGTTCTGCACAGGAATCATAAAATTCCGCAACAGGTACTCGGAACTGATTGCCAGTGATTAATTATCTTTCGCGAGGAAGTCGTCTGCTTCGTACCAATATACACCGGAGGACGTACCATCAAGTAAGGGAAAGTGATAAAAAATTAACACGACGAAAAAAAATGAAGAAAAAATCGTACGACTGTTTCTCCTGGAGCGTGTTGAAAAGGTTCAGTACATTTAAATGAGAGCCACAGGTAGCTGGAGAGCATTATGCGGTACGTGAGCCAGCCAGTCAACCACCCTGGAACGCCACCAGCCAACACCCTTGAGGAAGGGGTGCATAGTTATAGATTATAGCGAGAGTATATACTCACACACGATCTCGTTATTCCATCGGATAATATATTTCTCTCTACTCGATCAGCACAAACGAATCTTTCATCGAATTTTCAATAATTTCGATGAAATTGATCGAATCAATCCTTCGTTTGAAATAATCATATAATCAGCAGCGTATTTTCCGATTGCATAATGCGATATATTATTTATACTTGTTAGCATGTGGACTAGGATCATTCGATCGGATGGAACAAAATTTATAATGAAGCCGAAGCTCGCAACGTTGAAGTGCAACAAAAAATACTTCTTTTCAATGATGATTGGTTCAATTTACGAAATCATCGAAATTTTTCGAACCGATCGGTTTTTCGGGTCGCAAAAACTGCGATCGTTTTATTATCGTAATTATATTCTACATTTTAATAATGAGCGTTGAACCCAAACTGCTTCAACGACGTACTTTTCAAGTCATAAACGATGATTTCTATCCGATCGATAAATTGTTAATACATCAGCACACGTGTTTGATAGCCAATCATGATTAATAAGGAATTTCTTGAGATTTTAAAGGTCCAAATAAAAATTGAAGCCTCAATCCAGTCAAAAATGCCGGGAAATTGCTAGAGATCGTATATTTTATTGGTTGAATTTAGTTTTCAATACGTAATGATTGAATACAAATTTATACGCAGGAGATTAGTGATCTTTGGCAAGAGAGAGGGATTCAGTGGACGAGGAGCAACAAGAACTTTGGGCGATGTATGGAGGAGATACGCGATATATTATTCACCAACGATTTACTCGGGAGTATGTATCGTTTACTTCGTAAATTTCGCTGAATGATATTTAAAGAATGATAATGGCTTTCAGGAGATGTGACGAAGTGCCAGAGTTCGGGTGGCGAACGTAGGAAGAGAGTGAGAAAGCAAGAGAGAGAAAGATAAAAGAATATATATCTTGGGACAAGCTGTGCACATAAATGTACGTGCTGTTCGCACGCTATATACTTTGGCAAACCACTTGCCAGTGGCAGACTGCCCAGCACACCAGTAGCGACTAGCGAGAGGCCAGATACACCATCTATATGGTATGCCACATATTCGCAAGCATATACACGCGTGTATAAAAGGGGTGATGGAATTTTACGATCCGTCACGGAAAGACGCCTCCATTTAACCTGCCCAGCGTTATAAAGATTGGGTTGACATCCCAGCTGACTCGATTTTCAAGTTTATTCACTATCACGTGACATTTTTTTTTTTTTTAAATCTTTTTCCAATCCATCTTTAACGATGAATTTTTTCAGAATTTTAACGAGCATCAAATCTCTTCGCTTAGACACGCACCAATTACGCACGCCTCTAAAAATTTATATTTTCAATAATTCACCGCGAAAGACGAAACTAGAAATGGAAATAATTTCTCCACTGAAAATTCAATTTTGTCAAAAAACGTCGATATTTTGTTGAATACAGCGAACTAAATATTTTGGGATAATTTCAAAATTTTCGTTATTTCGACAATATTTATCATTTGTAACGGAACTGTCAGCAAAATTTACGATTGGAAACAATCGTACAAATGACAAAAATTTACTTTCCGAAAAGATTTTCCAGAATGTTTTTTGCTGAAATGACAAAATTTATCGTGATTTTTCGAAAAAACGTTTAGTTGAACGTCTCCAACAAAATATCGATCTTTTTCAACAAAGTTTTCTTTTTAGTGTCTATACTCCCACGCGCACTTGGATCGCTCTT
The DNA here is from genome assembly GCA_037043255.1 of Diadegma fenestrale. Lineage (NCBI taxonomy): Eukaryota > Metazoa > Arthropoda > Insecta > Hymenoptera > Ichneumonidae > Diadegma > Diadegma fenestrale. The sequence continues at coordinate 14,108,457 of CM073310.1, read as the reverse complement.
CAAATTTGCTTGTGGTATATAAAAATTGATTTGGTAATACGTCAAAGTCGACTTACACGTTTCTCCACTACTCTGCTTGTCATTTGAAAATATTTTATTTATGGATTCAATATCTCGGATGCATCGTTGAGATTCACGATATTGGCAGTCCGGCTCTGATTCCCGGGGTTCGGCACAGGATCGATCGATCGCCAAAGCATATCCAACTCCTCGCTACACACTCCGCTCTATATATAAATATATATTATTCTATATATGCATATGGATCCGTGAATGTACATACCCATATGTATTTATTTGTACCACGTGTTCGTAACGTAATGCGCGGTTAATTCGATTTCGCGTCGCCGTTGTGTCAAATTGGATTGAACAGCCTGTGAAATATTTGCTTAGAGCTGACAGTTTCAGGTAGCCACGGGCTTCCCTCTGCCAGTAAACCATATCTCTTTCATTGCATATACATACAACGACCATCATTGGTCCAAAAAAATCGTTACAATGGATCAAAAGACATTGCAGGAAAAAAGAAAATCGAAAAAAACTCTGACGCTGTTTTTCGTGCTTTTCCGGAAAGGGCAAAATAGGAAACTCTGGGATTTTTCATTTATGAAACGAATTTTTCCAGATTTGAGGCAAAAATATTTACCGGTTCGGATAGTTCAGAAATTCCTACGGTAAATTGTGCTACGACGAAATTAATTGACCACAAAAAAAATGATGAGACAAGTTGCAAGCTTTAAAATGTTCATTATTTAACATTTTTCAAGATTTCTTGTTTTTTTTTTGATTCTGCGGTTGATATCTTTTTTTTCGGTGTTTCTTGCATGATCATAAATTGATATAATCCAGTTACAGTTTTATTGCCAACGTGTATAGTCCTCGGTGACGGAATATTTATAACGTACTAATCGGGGCGTTTATTTTTTTGCATTTCGTTTCAACAATTTTTGATGGGCAAGTCGTTAAATACGAAACTCGATGAATCTCGATTTCGTCGATCGAGGATCCCGTACGTATATATATGCACGCTACATAACGGCAAGTATAACGAGGCTACGGACATATACATTTGGGACGCTCGTAAAAATAAAAATTTCATTCCAAGTTGTCTTCTCACACGTATATCGCGTTGCGAAATTCTCGAGATACACTCGTCGCGCAGCTCGAGAATTTTTCCCAAAGTTTGGAAACAGTAACGCTGGATCTTTCAAGCACGAAATCTTGATGTAACACACACACACACATACTCTTGTTCTGTCCTTGCAGTGACACGATCTCACGAAATTCGAAGGTAAAAAATTGTGTAATAAAAAAAAACGCACTTTTTCTCAAATTTTTATCTCAAATCGCCGAAACAGCCCACGTTTCCGTAGGCGTAAGTTCAAAATTTCGATTACCAGAAAAAACTAAATTTTCGAGTGCATAAAAAAAAGCGCAATTTTTATTTAAATAAAATTCGGCAAATGCCAAAATTTTGATCAATTCACAAAGAGACACTATTATAAGCAAAAAAATGATCAAAATCGTATGTACGTTTGAGCAATTGAGATGATGACGCTACAAATTTCCCAAACAAAGTCTAGTAAATATGCAGGGCAAGCAAAACAGTAGCGGCTCATCTGATCGTAATTCAGCGTATGGTAACGAAGCCAGGAGTTATTCGAAAAGTTTTTAGATGATATAAAAGTCTGGTATTTAGAACGTGTCGTAGGTCGGAAAACGGGTGGGTCTCCCCCATAATAATAAAAAGGAAAAAAAAAGAAGAGAAGGAGTACCGGAATATACACACTACGTCATATATACGTATATTGTATATGGCGTATAGTAGTATACGCTAGAACGTACGTGAATGGGGAGTTAACCGTCGTAATTTGACCGTCTTTATGCCGGGAATGAATATTTTAATATTTTAATACGGAATATGCTATGAAGGATTTTACCGCGACGCTTTACGTATATATATATCTATATCTACACAATGTGTGTACGCGTGTGTGTGCTCGTGTTTGTGTGCATACCACACATAAATATATATAGACAAATACGTAACTTTTCTCTATTCTACATGCACATCTTTCGCTTCGTCTCTGCATGTTATTTAATTTTATGAGTATTCGCTTTCCCTCTCGTTATCGTTTGTCAATGAATCCGTAGAGAAAATCCTCCCCAGACGTACGGAAGCGTATAAAAGTATCGCTGATTTTTTGACCGTCTTGCGTCAAGCAAGCAGCGAAATCTCGTGCAAGTTGATTTATAGATCGAATCGTCTCGTCATCAATGGTTTTGTTGAGTGTGGGATTATCTAATAATTGAAATATTCATTTTATCGGTCGCGCACGTGTCCCCGTGATTTTATTCGCTGCGTGTGAGAATCGCCGTATTTTGGCATTTTTGAAGAAAGATTTGCATAAAATTAAAGGTTGATACAACGGAGAATGCGACGAGAAAAATGTTTCGGAATCGGCAACCCTCAATATGTGTCAGGAGTTGGAATCCCCCATATCATATGTACGTAGCGAAAACTTGACGATATTGGGCGCTGTACGTGCATACTCGTGCGAGGGATATTCTTCGATGCGCGAGTGGACGTCGGACTGGAGAACGTGCCTCGCGATACGACATTGGTGGGGGAAGTTTCTCGGCTGTATATACATGTGTGTATACTGAGAGAAAAGTGGGAGACTTTCGGTTTACCAGATTGACGGAATTCCCATCGGTGGGGGAAGCTTGGCCGTTTGGGTGGGGGAAACTTAAATGCTGGGAGAGGGATGAAGGGAGAAGGAGGGAGAAACGCATTGATACTAGAGTCCACCGGTAGATGGAAGTAGCGCGTGGCTCCTCTTCTTCATCACCACGATTCTCGATAAAGTTTACGGCTATCTTCACCCCAATATCCCCTCCATCATGATCCCGAACAGCAAATAGCAAATGCTTCACCGATTCGTCAACGGAGGGGGAACTTGCCTGAGAAATTATTGACCCCCCTCCCTCACTTTCGCTCACCCCTCCCATCCTTTCCCTCGATCCTCGCACGTTCTCAATGATCAAAGACTCTTTCGGAGAATTCACAGTGCTGCTATCTATCGGCACTTTCGTAAAACACGTAACGCGAAAGAGAGCTCCCGATTTCCGTGGTAAATGATAAATTGGTGGAAATTGCATTTCCGGCTTATCGATTCGAACCTGTGAAATATGAGATGATATTAAATTATCGCCTCTCCACGCGCTTTCATATAATGCCTTCCCAAGCAAATTTTATACATTTCATATACATAAATATATCATTTATTTATATTGCTCAGCATTTACCACAAATTTGGTGATTGGATTCAAAAATTTTATTCTCTCCAACGAAAAGTATCATTTTTATTTTTTTATCGTTATCAACTTCGGATTTTCATGATTTAAAGAAATAATCACCAATTCCACGTATTTTTGACATTCTTTTCGAAAACTTGTCACCAAATTTTTCCTTTTTTTTTCATTTTTTAAATATAATGTTACATTGGCGTGTCAAAACTCCATTATGTACAATCTAATCTAATCTAAGCTACTATAACAGTCAGCATTACATGCTTACAAGGACATGCTTCTGTTTATTTTGTACTGCTGCACCAAGAATTTGCAATTCCAGCGATTTTACTTAAAAATAAAGAATTATTTATTATTCATCCGGAAAAAAGTAGTTCGTGACATAACGCGGTGTCTTCGTAAAGTCGAACGCGTCATGATATGCACGTTTGGCGTTGTAAATCTTGAGTAAGTCATTCTTATCAGTTCTATAAGCGATTAGGCTATAGTGGGCAAAAAAAATTATGAATTTCCGGGTTTTCTTTGGGTTTTGTATTTTTTTTTTTTTTCGAGCACAAAAGGTAACGAAGGTAACGGCGGTAAAACCTAACGGAGGGATCGAGTGCTCAATTATTGCAATGCCAATAGTTTGATGCACAAATGAGTGGAATGGAAAAATCAAATTATCGATTGGCCATTTCGATAAAAATGAATTTTGTATTTTAATGAGAACGTTTGAGCAATAATTGTTTTTCAAACGAATGAGGAAAACAATTGAAAGACTTGCAAATAATATCGAAAACATGGGCACTTTACATATTTGGGAATTAGGGTTGAAACGTCTCATAGGAAAATTCGTGTAGTTTGAGAGGTTGTGGCGAGAGAAACGGGATCGCGAATTAGGAGGATCGACGCGGCTTTCGGACTTGAAGCTGGGGCTGTCACGAAAGCTGTCCCGACTGAAAATTGGCACATTATAGTTGTCTCTTGCCGGGTTGAAGGATAGTGGGTATCGGCGTTGGTATTAGACTAACTTGGCGGACCGCAATCGTGGATGGAAACGTGGAATTCTCCGTCACTCGGTTAAAATGGGTACGACGAGGTATCGAGGAGCTTGGAACTTGCTAATGCGTATAACGTTCTTCATTTTGTGTCTCTTACACGTCGGTCGACGAATTTGCGTTCTAAATCGCTTCGCCCTCGAAACATCTCTCGGAGCAACCAGCAACCTCGTCACACTCTTGAGTTATATTCAGGCTCCAATTCCACAGAGTTACAACGATCGAAGCAGAAGACGAAACTGCTTAACCTCTGACCCAACACATCCTACTTCCCCTAACTTTGTTGCCGTTGTTCTAATTCCCTTAAAAACTACAGACACCATCAAATACATACACATTTACACAAACTACGCTCGCACATGTTCATTTTTTCGATTTCTGGAGTAAAATTGCGTAGACGTTATTGATACACGGAGAGTCATCATTACATCAAAAATTTTACCATGTTATCATAGTTCCCTGGTACCAAGTCGTTCCTCTGAGAAAATTTTAGCGAACACATAGTAATTTTCCATTCTTGTTCTATCGAAATCGCGGAAATTGTGACATTTTTCGCCCTTTTTCAGATGAAAATTTGGTAAGTGATAAAAGACGTCCCCTTATAAAAAGTTCAAAGTAACGATATATCTCAAACGTTATTGTTGTCGTTTTATTCGTTCTGTGATTGGTCGGTTCGGTTTTTCGAGTCCCGCTGCCAGTTTCACAGGCGCAGTCCCGCTGTCATTTTGACAGATGCGCGTACTTGTAGACATGGTTATTATATGTTGTCCGTTCGAGAAGGATATGTGGTTAGAATTCAAGGTCAGTAATTAAACAAAAAATATTCAATTCAACCATTTCCAGCGTAATTCTCAATATTGTTATCCGCGATTTATTCCACTATTTGATGAGAAAATTTTTCATTTTATTGATAATTTAAGAACGTTGTATAGCCACATAGTAAGTTCCACATTTGGATATATAAACCCCAATGGAAAGAAAAAAAATTTCAATTCGACCACATAGATCCCAATGAAAAAAAAAATAGACCCCAATGAAAAAATAATATAGACCCCAATGAAAAAAAAAAAAAAAAATTAAAAAAACGTTCTCGTCAGTCTCGTAGTCTCTGTCCGTAATTGAACAAAAAATATTCAATTCAACCACTTCCAACATAATTCAATGAAAAAAAAAAAAAAATAGACCCCAATGAAAAAATAATATAGACCCCAATGAAAAAAAAAAAACAAAAATTAAAAAAACGTTCTCGTAAGAGTCCACTCGTAGTCTCTGTCCGTAATTGAACAAAAAATATTCAATTCAACCACTTCCAACATAATTCAATGAAAAAAAAAAAAAAAATAGACCCCAATGAAAAAATAATATAGACCCCAATGAAAAAAAAAAAAAATTAAAAAAACGTTCTCGTAAGAGTCCACTCGTAGTCTCTGTCCGTAATTAAACAAAAAATATTCAATTCAACCATTTCCAACATAATTCAATGAAAAAAAAAAAAGTAGACCCCAATGAAAAAAAAATTAAAAAAACGTTCTCGCCAGAGTCCACTTGCAGTCTCTGTCCGGAATTAAACAAAAGCAGCGCTACTAAAGAACCGCTCGCGCGCGTGGTGCACCCTAGTTAAAAAAAAATTTCAGTGCACTTTAAGCTGCAGCCCTGGTTCGACCGATTTCCCGAAAATTTACTATGTTTTTGCTGAAATTTCTTAGAGGGACGAACTGGTACCAGGCAACTATAATAACATAGTAATTTTGAATGTAATATTCTCTCCGTGTACGACTCTGAAGTTGACAACGTTGAATAGTCAACGAAAAATATTCTTTGTATCGATTACTTATTGAATTTTGAAAATCAAGGCAATTTTTCGTGTCGATTGCGTTTCTGGGTCGGAAGAGAGGATCGGTTTATTGGCCTGACGAAATATTGAACAATAATTATGAGCTCTTCTGAAGGAATAACATAATATGACTCAGAAGTTTTCATCGCTGGAATGCAACGAAATTCATTTTTATCTTTGTCAAAAATAATTATTCAAATGCAGAATGTAATGACGATAATAAAATGATCCATTTTTGCCATTCGAAAAACATTTGGGCTCGAAAAATTTGGATGACATTGAAAATTGAACGAATTTTCAATAAAATTAAATATTTTTCGATGCATTCCAACGTTGCAAACTTCAGCAACATAACATAATTTCGTTGCATTCCAACGATGGAAACTTCAGGATTATGTTATTGATTGATATCTGAAGAACTTTGTTCCGATACATTTTTCTCAAACATCGGATCATTCACTCGCCAGCCACACTCGATCGTTTCGAACACGATAAATTCAGATATAGGATTTCTAGGTGAGGAGTTGTTTTCAATATAAAAATAGCAAGTTTCGGAGAAAAAGGGAGAAGTATTGTGTAGAACGTATAAAACTCGAGATGCTGATGAGATGGTGGGAAGCTGCGTCGTAGCGGCGAAAGACGAATCATTTCTTTTCGGCAATAGCCTCAGGCTTTTTTCAATGCGTTACATGTATGTAGTTAATCCGTACTACTATATTTATATTCGTATATATACAGCTATACGTAGAGTGTGTGTGTGTGTGCAAGGGTCCGAAAGTTTCGCCAGAGATAAAGATCGGTCCCTGCGAAATATGCACCATGCCAATTTACCGATCAAAATTATTATTAAGAGGTAGGCAGGACAGAAACGGAGATGAAGAGAGAAAAAGATCGATTACGAATATAGGTAGCTAGCTGCAGATGCAAGTGTGTGGCTCTCGCAAGCGCGATGCACCATAAAAAATCTCATGGGGATGGAGAGTTTCTCTCAACTTGATATTATAACCCTCTCATTGTATTTTTTCCTCCCTCCTCTTCGTTTCGGTAAAACAAAACTGTGTAAAAAAAATTGTGATGCTATAATTTAGTAATAATTTTTTATCTTGCAGGGGAAAGATCCGACGAATCAAGAAAGTGAACGCAAAACCAAAGCTTTAATAGCGATTTTTTTCCACTTGATGAAATTTCAAGAATGATAATTAATTGTGGTGAAATCGACGTTCAATGGTATTTAATAAATTCCGTAATTTGGCAATGAGAATACGCTTTTGGAAAGTTGCCGAACGAGTGTGAATTTTGTTGTTTTGCATTAAATTCGCGGCTTTATTGACGGAGTATTATTAATAAACGAATTCGGGACTCGGGATGTGCCATTTATGTTGCTCGTGAAATATATATCGTTAAAAGCGAAAGACAGTGAGATGGGGAGGACAGGGGGAGGAAAAGAGCGGGTGAGAGAGTGCAAGTTAAAAGAGGGTTGTACAGTGCGGAAAGAGGAAGACGGTAGAGAGGTCTCTTGAGGCGAGGGAGGAGAGGGGATAAGCCTGTAATCACGAGATTGCCAGGAGCTACTGCAGCCTGATTGTTATCTTGTATCTACACCCACCACTTTATCGCTGGCCATCTTATTACCCCCCGACATATTGACGTCACGCACGTACACGAGTTTGCTTCTCTTGCGGTCTCTTCTTCTGGACTCTCTTCTCCTTTCGACTATGTCTATATGTTGCACGTTTTGGTGTCCTGACTCTCTCCTTTTATCCTTTCTTTCGCCTGCTCTTCCTTCGACCTCGTCTCTTTCTCTTTTTTTCTTCTTTCCTCTTCAACTTTATTACGCATATACATATACATTCGCTTATTCTCCTCGGGGCAATCTCTCTCGCCGACCAAAATCTCAGGATCGATTTATTTTTCATCTATCCTAAAATTTTCAAATTTTTCTCAAATTCATTTTATTCCAAAAAATTGCACGTTACCATGAAAAATTTCTCTTTTCTTCGGAGTTTTGGTAGCGAGGGGTGCCAATTTTATGAAAAAGTCTATCATCGTCGATTAATAAAAATTCGCATTAATAATCTCATCTCAGCCCCGACATGACTGAAGGCGAGAAGCCTAAAGACGACGAACGTCGTGTAGGGACTGAACGCGAATCTTGTGAAGAGAAACACGATGAAAAAGGGAGATCGAGAGATAAAAATCTGTATATACACCGAATGAGGAAAAAATATAAAAGCGAAACGGAACATACGGCTGCCGTGCAGCGGCAAGCAAGGAAAGGAGTAAGAATTCACGAACTGCAAAATGCAATTATCGGCATTAGTCCGCAGGGTATCACGATCACCGCTCTTGGGTCTTGGGACTCCTCTTCCTTTCTCCCTCTTTCTCTCTTTCGTGAGGGAGTTCCTCGAGTGGGTGTCGGTTTGGTTGACGGTACCGGGTGTACCGAGAACGCATTAACTATGCGACGATTGTTTCCATCTCCATTGCTCGCTTTTGATTGAACATTTTTCAAAAAATCCGTTCAATAGCTCTATTTCTACCGATTCCGGAGTTCGGTCGATATTTTTCAAGAGCAAAAATTCCAAAATATAAGATAAAAACAACCACACAAAATATTTCTGCCAAAAATCCATAAAATTATTACGAAGAACCAAAAATACAAAAATGACTGATAGAACAATTTTTCCCAATGCACCTTTTTTTAATCCTCCATGTCTGAAGATTCGAACACGACAAATTCATTATTCATTAGAACTCTGAAGTTTGCATCGTTGGAATGCAACGAAATTCATTTTTATCTTTGCCATAAATAATTATTGAAATGCAGAATGTAATTACGATGAAAAAATGATCAATTTGTGCCATTCAAAAAGCATATTGACGCGAAAAATTTGGATAAAATTGAAAATTGAACGAATTTTTATAAAAATTAAATATTTTTTGATGCATTTCAACGTTGCAAACTTCAATGGCATTATTCATTGCAGTAAAAAGAAAAAGCCATCGCAATGTTGATTTTCATTGTCATATCGACGCGAGACACCCTGTATGCAAAAAGTGAGTTTAGAACGATACGAAGCCCGGTAGCCCAGGGCCATAAGGTCGAACCTCCTATACACCCTCACCCATAGTCCCTCTGAGCACGAGAGAGCTAAAAAAACTGCAAAAAAAAAGGGTAAAAAAAACTAAAGCCGTAGCATCAGGAGCGAGGAATAACGCGAGAACGAAAGAAGGAATAAAACTGGAAGAAAAAAAAAGAAGTCTCTATATAGACATATAAATATCTGCGCGCGAAATATTCGAAACTGAGAGGTAACGGAGATTCGTTGCGAGAGAAAGATGCGGAGAAGAAGAAAAAGAGGGCATTGGAGTAAAAAAAATTGCACGTTGGGAATGAGAGAGAAAGACGAGGCTATTCACGCTCAAATACACGCATCGGCCTATACTTTGCGCATTTTGCTGCTATCTGTATCTCAATCCTGACGCCATGCAACCAACGCAAAATGAGCCACTCCATACGCAACGAAGATACAAGCGCGAAGAATCAAAGTACACGCCAAAAAGAGAAATAAAGATTGTGAAGCGAGAGAAATAATGCGAGAGAGTGAGAGGGGAAAACGGTGGGACGCAAAAGTTTTCTCGACCTCGTGTCTTACAATGTGAAGCCCTAATTTTCTAATAATATACTCGAAAATAATTGGTTATTATTCGTCTTTACTTCCTCTTGTCATATACGTACATAAAAATTTTTACGCGAGCGCCGTCCACATGGACACAGTATGAAACCCAAGTCCGGCGAATTTAAGGAAAACTTTGGAATTCTCTTCGAGAAATGTCTACCGATATATCGAAAAATTCGTAACACTTTCTAGGATCTATTCTCCAATTTCGCTCTACCCTCGAGAGAACGCTTTGTTACGACAAAAAAAAAGGTTCCGAATTTCGAGTGCCAAAAGGTCGAGAAATCACGTTGTGGCAAATGCTCGAGTTTGCGTACAATGCCGTGACGTAAAACTTTTGGTCCTCTTCAAAACGTTTTTGAGAAACAGACACAATAAAATCTTATGACGAAACGTCGGGAATTCGATCGCACACGCTTTCCAAAGATGAAACCCATTAGCCCTCGATTGATTAAAACATTTCGTTCATTTTTTTGTTTCTCCCGCGGGCTCCGACGCTTGAAGGCCGAAGTATGAAGAAATTCTGCTCCTGGCCTTAAAGTTGTTCCGACACATGATTGTCAAGAACGCAATACGATTTGGGAATTTCGTACAAAGCGAGGGAGAAAAAGGATCAAGTGAAAAAACGTCTGATTTAGTTAATTTTTTAGAAAAAATAAAAAATGACTGAATATTTTTCAAGAAATTGTTTTTTTTTTCTTGCATCGTTATTTTCATTTCTCGTGCTTGGGGTGACGGTTTCGATATCCGTCGGAAAGGAATTAACCGAACGGTGGCTCGATTTAATTTTACGATCATTTGCCATCTGCTCCGTTATACAGGCAGAAACGACAATTTTTTTTTTTTTTAGCTTGATTCGATCGTTCTTAATCACTACAATAACTTTCTTATATACATCGCCACATATGCAAATACAATGCGTTGATAGTTTGCTTGGTTTCCGCGCTTTCTTGACCCCCTTTGTTAGAGCAGTATGCAAATCCACCCAAAAGTCAAGGATCGAATTTTTACATCCGGTAGCTCGAAGGACACCGCGAGTGGACAGCTGAAGATAGCGATAAAAAAGTTTTTTCAACCTTTGAACTGTACAAATGTTTCCTGTGACAGTCAACCCCTCATTTGATGGCAATCGTCGGTATAGAAAAAAGTTTTGTGAGAGTTTTCGGGTTAAACATCGGTTCGAAATTACTTTTTCGATTGCGGCCGACATTTTGGTCGCCTAGAATCCGAAATCTTATGGAATGACCTCTAACGAACTATTTTCTCATGCGTAATGAGCAATGTGGGAAAATAGTTGCTGCTTCGTCTGTAATTCCGGAGTTCCCTAATCTACTGGGCGATCAGAATTTCGAGCATTGAACGATGCTTTCTAGAAATATAGCTCAAGTAATACGCGTCGACGAAAACGCGATGACAAAAACACATGAGACATCGTTGGCGTACTGGGGCGCGCTTCCTCTTTTAATATGCAATGAGCTCGCTCGAGCCCCGAAGAACTCTTGACACTCTGCAACACACAGAGGAAGGTAAATTGACGGTCGTAGAAGAGAACCCGATCGTTCATGACCTCGAGTTCATACGAGCTACAGGAAGAGCCAACCAACAATGATGAACTCGTTGGCTTTGGACACGAGTACCTTTGCCGTCTCTCGCCGTTATCGCTGTCCCTCTCGTGATCCGAACATTTCGACCGAAAAGAACGTCTCGAATAAAAAATATCGGAACTCGGCTCAACCGGAGCTTCAAGTAGCTAGAAAAAATGATCCTGATGTTTGCATCGTTGGAATGCAACGAAATTCTGTTATTTCTTCAGCAGAGCCAATTATTATTATTGAATATTTAGTCCTGCCAATAAAACGATTCTCTCTTGCGACCAAAAAACTCAATCGACTTAAAAAATTGCCACGACTTTCAAAATTCAATATCTAATGAATAGAAAAAATGTTTTTCGGTGAATCTCAACGTTTGCAAACTTCAGAGTCATCTACACTGAAAATTCAATTTTGTCAAAAAACGTCGATATTTTGTTGAATACAGCGCGAACTAAATATTTTGGGATCATTTCAAAATTTTCTTTATTTCGACAATATTTTTCATTGTAACGGAACTGTCAGCAAAATTTACGATTGGAATGACAAAAATTTACTTTCCGAAAAGATTTTCCAGAATTTTTTTGCTGGAATGACAAAATTCTCGTGATTTTTCGAAAAAAAACGTTTAGTTGAACGTATCCAACAAAATATCCATCTTTTTTAACAAAATTTTATTTTCAGTGTAGAAAAATAGTTGTTTCGAATAATCCCACCAGATTTCTTTCCCACAAAGAATTGAAAAAGAAAATTACTTGAACGGCACAATCCAGCGATTAATTTACCTTCGAATGTTCGATCAAAAGTTAGCGCATATCGTCTATTCTAATCGAGCATCCCTCGACTCCTGGTCGACGTGTACAGATCGTAGCAAATGTTGCTACCACTTGTTTAATATGCGTCTAGACAAGAAGGCACAGAATTCAATTGGACGCGATGTCGATCTCACGACACAGTGTAGACATGCGTGTCTTTCACGATCTATTTATTTTTCGGTGAGAAAAAGGGAAGACAACGGCAAGAAATGGGTGAAAAACGCGTGTCAACTAAACGTTCCAGGGGCTCAAATTATTCAAGGATGACATTTAGAGTTGAACTAATGTCTGTCCGGTAAAGAACAAGAAGATTTTTCCTTGCCACCCGAAGCTACAAGTTAAAATGTACCAATGAATTTCATGTATTGTGAGACAATTTTTTATTCTCTTCACCCGCTGCCGCGGGCTTGTTTGACCGTGAGAGATCGGCAAGCTGTCAAAGCCCAAGGCAAAGCTCATCAATAAGTGCACACGAGAAAAAAGGTCAAGAAATTTCGGGATGTACTAATCGACGAGGTTATTTTTCTTCGTCCACGTTCCGTGTACCCTTTAAACTGACGATCGGCTGTCGACTCGTCCGTTCGTCAAGCATCTTACAGCCCTAGATATCAGAGATACGGCCCTCGAACGACCCCATCTTTCGGTGGCCAAAAACACGAAAATATTGACTTTTCTTTCATCCTCAACGAATCGGGCTACCTCGAGGAATAGCGAAGGTCGAGAAAGGTCTCTCTTTCCTCAAAAAATCTTCTGCATCTTCGAGCAACGATTTGTCACTATTTTTATTAATACCGCCTTACAAACAAAAAGACCGCCTTCCGACTCAAGCAAAAGGGAAATTGTGGCAACTCGTTTTCGGGATTATTCTTTGAACTTTCTCCTCAGCCCTGCTGCGCCCGATCGTTGTCGCGGTTACGCTAAAAATCGAATTGCCAAAGCTCATGGGAACGACCTGGCGCCGGTTTCGTATAATTCTCATGAAATAAAAACGATGCTGGGAACGATAAAAAATCATTAAACACAAAATAGAAAGAAATCCTGAGACTTGATTTTCTTCTTCGTAAATTTCGTCCGAACGATCTGATTTTCATTTCCGATATCGATCCAAAGGAACCAAATTAATCACCACGATTATTCGATATCACGAGGTCTACGTATGCGATGCACGATTGTCTCATCTCATATTTTTTTCAAAAAGACTAAACGATATCTACGCACTGCGTGTGATGGAAAAGATAACTATCGCAGAACTACCGAATGCTACCGAGGATTTGCCTACGTAAACAGCACTCGAAATTTAAATTTCGGTTCCATACGTGACGGTTCGAGCTGCGCCGTCGATCGAATCTCGCCGTTGGATCGATCAACGCGTCCACACATACACACGCCACGCAGAAGACACCGCTCGATTTGCATTGTCTCATCGTCATCGACGCCGAAAGAATAAAAAAAAGAAACAAGATAAATGAACACAAAATTAACATTTCCGGGGTCACGGGAATACCGTGGGTATCCCCTCGAGTTTGAATTTATTTTCTTTACAAAAGTCTACCAACTCCGTACGAGCGATCTTCAAAAAATCGTGGAAAACTTTTTCATACAACTAAAATAGAACTAAAACCCTTGATCAACTCCTTCGTTGTTTATTTTCGAGTATTTTCCCAGAATTACTGACAATCAACTGCACATTCCCATTTACGTTGATTCAAAATGCCCTTAATCCCGAAGTACCGGAAGTTAATAAAAATATCAACGAAAAATGGCGAAATTTTTGTTTGGATTCTTCCGAATAACAAGATTATGATTCTTAAATGTTTTTTTATACAAATAATGTCCGTTTACCGTGAGCTAAAGAACTGAGAAGTAGAAGGGAACAGCTTTGGCGTCGGATGAACGGATCGAGTTGTATAAAGAGCTATTTTCGAATGATAAAGTGGCCCTCTTGTTATCCCTAAATGGCATACGCGCGCGGCATGCCACGAGACGGAGCGACCCGACGTGGCTTATGAGCAAACACATCCATAGTATATTTTATATATTTATATATATGTATATAAAAAGAGCCGGCCGCTTTTAACACCGCTCATTGAAGTTAGAGGGCACCGAGAACACGCGGCCCCCGCACGCATCAGGGGGCCACGGGAACCCCCACTGGTTTCTAGCACCCTTGTTTAACCCATTATAAATAAGGCTCACATCTCTTCATACGAAGACTCCAAAGCGTTATGAGCTGCAGCATCTCGAATTAATCTTCCTCTGCATCCGCTAACCCTCAACTTTTTCTATCAAAAACCTCCGAATTTCGGAACAATCCCGCGGCGTTCTCCTCGAGATCTGCTCCAAACGAAACGCACTGAAAAGAGAATTTTGTTGAATACGTTCAACTAAACGTTTTTTCGAAAAATCATGAAAATTTTGTCATTTTAGCAAAAAACATTCTGGAAAATCGTTTTCGGAAAGTAAATTTTTGTCATTCCAATCGTAAATTTTGCTGACAGTTCCGTTACAAATGAAAAATATTGTCGAAATAACGAAAATTCTGAAATTATCCCAAAATATTTAGTTCGCTGCATTCAACAAAATATCGACGTTTTTTGACAAAATTGAATTTTCAGTGCGAAGATTTTTCTTTACAGAACGAGCTGTAGAATGGAATTATTTGGATCGCGTCGTCAAAATGGATTTTTCGATCGCGTGCCAATCGATTTTGTATTTAGCCCATTAAATTTTTTGATTTTACTTTTTGCTGCATGGAGTCGTCGAGATTTCTTACGATCCGGCAGTACGGAAAGTAATCGATGGATCGACCTCGATTTTCCTGCGTAGAAACGTAACGAAATGGCTCTGCGTTGATTGAATACCGTACTAATTGCCTAATTTATTACAAGGTGGCACCAAAAATTCGTGGCTAACAGCGGAACAGAAAAAAAACGCTAGATGCCTTGCTCCGTAGATGGACATCGCGGGTGGTACATTCTTAACCGGGCCTTCGTGCCTCCAGCTCGAATATCATTTTCAAATATATTTTGACGGAGTAAGAACTATAGATCACGTAGAAAAGTCGGTTTGAGAGTGCTTGGCAACGATTCGCTTTCGTGCGACGAGACAAATCGCGCATGCTTCAAGTTTTTTTAAAATGAAAGTTGAACAAATCTGTTGGCTCGATGCGGAGTGTATTGTTTATCAATTTTTTTGGCAAATGTATTCTCAATATTAAAAACATTTCAATGACTTTCCTCAGAACTTGAAATACGAGCAGATGGAAACGAATTCGTGTCGGTGCCTGCAGCAAAAAATCGTCTCATTGAACCGTTTACAATGGAGTTGACGAAATAGTTGTGGTATGAATGAGAGCTCTGCGTTTTTTTTTGCTCCAGGCTGGTGCAATGACAGTTTAGACAAATGCCAAAGGTTATTCGAAAAGATTTGGGAATCCAGGATGATCTCTCGGCCTAAGAACAACAGAATAGAAACGGTCGTTTGGTTGGGTCACGATCCAATAGCCCGGAGGCGGTTTAAACGTTCGTAGGTCCCAAATTTTAATTCGCGAGTTGTGATTTCCAAAAAAAAAAAAAAATGTTCATTGGGGCTTCGTGCAGGAAAGTCGAAATAACATTCTGAACGATTCTCGCAAAGTGGCCTCTCGATAAAAAATAAGCTGCGAGGTTATGCTCATGATAACGGCAGCAAATTGAAAGGCTGCGCGTCATGCAACGGACGATAAATTAGGGGAGTGTACAGTCAACCCGGTCACTGCTGAAACGTTCGCGAACCGAGATTGAATCGTTTCCGGTCGACGCGTGTTTCCCTTGGCGTATTACCGAGCCATTACCTTCTTCGCGTCTCTTTCCCTCTCGCCCTTTTTATCATTCACTGAGAACAAACTCTCGCTCTTGTCCTTTTCCATTGTATCCCAGAATGAACCCCTCAAAAAAACGAGTCACGATGTCCGTGCATCCCTCGTTTCGCGTCTCATGATCTTTGCTACGACAGCTGTCAACCATAAGGGCGCAAGTCTTTGGATCGCAAGGCAAATACGTACCAAGTTTAGTCCCTTTTTCATAATAACGAATGAATTTATATGTACATTAGTAAAGTTTGCTTCGATGCATGCCACGTGGGTTCGTAATCCAGATCCTCGTCTCTCGTTTCTCTCTCATCGTTTTCGGAGAGGCCCCAACAGGAAAATCCAGGCTAAAGTACGCGGGAGTCACCCTCGGACACCGGATCAGAACGAATCATTAGAACGATCCAACAGCGGCAATACTCTCTAGCACAATAGGCAAAATGGGGACTCGATGTGCCGCGAATCCCCAGGAAGTTTAGCGAGGAAACGATTTTTTTCAGCTTACTTCCGCTCGTTCGAGACATCCGTGATATCTAAATTCACGTCTCCTTTCATACACTCACTTTGTATACGTATAAGTTTTGGTTTATCACCCTATTCTAACATGGGAACCCCCGTAACGAAGTGCGACCTCCCCTCACAAATGAAAATGATTTATCGGCATGTTACATTTATATATATATTAACGACTCACGTTCACATATCCCGCTATTTTGTTAGCTAGTTCGATGAAACACGGACAAACTCATGTTCGTAAATCTTTTCGAGTTCTTCCGAGACAAATTCGCTGCAATTAGGAAGTTTAATTAATTCTGTTGGAAATAATAACTTGGATAAAAACTTTTGAGGTTTCTTGCCACGATTCCTTCGATAGAAACTTGGGTATATTGAACGATCTCATTTTATGTGACGAAGGACTGGTTGTAAACAATTTAAGAGAAACGAGTAAGGAATGCACTAAATTCCTGATTGAATCTCTTCTTCTGTACATTTAGACTCAAGTGCGGTCTTCTCATAAACCTCAGTGTTATATACATATTTATGCATTTGGTCAACGTGGAACTAAAGTTGGGCAACTGATCTCTCGTCTTTCCCAGAGTCGTCCTTTATTTACATTGAAAGTATTGTCGAAAATGCAGTGCGGCGCGAGGGATCGTATATTTATATACATAAATTTGGAAATCGATACGGGACGTCGGGTCCTATTGAAAATGGTAGCGAAACTCTCTCACAACGAGAGCAACAAGAGACCCGCAATAAAGAAAGGACTGAATTTTCAACCTCGAAAGACGCAAATAAAGGGATACATGAGGGGTTTTCACTGTCGCGCTCGCAGGTTCAACAAAATTAGCCCAGTGAAAGCGGCATAAATCAAAATATTAGAAAATTTTGTGGTGGACGTTGTACTGGCCCAGGTTTGAAGGATTTATGAGCTCTTGCTCCCCCTGGTGTGTTAAAGAGGGCGTTCCAACCACCAACGCCAACAACATTCACCATTCTCGCATCATCCTCTTCTTCAAACCCTCCCCCCCCCCCTTTCCTCACTTTCAATCCCTTTTTCTCTTCTCGCTTTTTCCGCTGGAATTCTCGTCGTTCGACTCTCGTGGATTCTCCCGGTTGCATGGTCAGGATCACTGCTCTCCATATCCCCTGGACTTTTGTTTAAAATATGATCTATCGCTTAAATACCAAAACTCCACAATTTATAGCCATCGCTCGAAATCTCTCTTTTCTTTCCTTCCAACCATCGTTCTCATTCTTTTTTTTGCTCTCATATATTTCGCTCTATTCGCAAGTATATACGATCTACGAGCAACGTAAGCGCATGTGTCTTTTTGAATTTTCCTCGCCCCTTTGCTCTCCAAACCGCGTGCCCAAAATTGTAGTCGGTTGTGAAATTTTCGTTTCCACTTCAAAAATCTTTTTTATTTTTCGAACATATTTTAATGTTTTGCTCATTGGCAATATCTCCGAAAAATGTTGCTCCAGACTTCTCGCAGGTGATCTTTCGCGCAGGTTTTTTTTCCATATCGGTTAAACACGATTGAGCTCCACGCTTTTTACGTTTGAAAGTTGACACTTTGTTCTCTCGTGAGATCGCAAAGCCTTCTTTCCGACCTAACGATTCTTTTATCATTTCGACACACTTTCGGATGTGGGAGAGCCAAGAGGTGAAGAAAAAATTAGTCTCATTCGACGTGGACCGTGTGTATGATATTCGTTCGGATTTTCCGAAAAGAATGTATGGCCAAGAGTCGATATAAATCATACACACATTTTTTTATTTGGACAGGCCCAGTTTGTATAGAATTCTGTACGATCTTTGACAAAGTTCCACACGTCTCGGGGTCCTTTTTATTCCTCTTGTAAGAAGATGATTTAGGTGCGATTGAAGAAACCAGAACACAGCGTGAACAAATCTTGTCGACAAGTGGTAAAATTCTTTGATCCGTCGATTCTTTGCCTCATCGTTTCCAGATCTACGCGGATCTCTAATGCAAAAATGGCTTTAGCTGCTTTTCTAGCTGAGTCTTTCCCAGTAATCAAGATCGCGGAACTGCGTAACGAGTAAATTAAACAACGTCCCGATAAGAGCAAAAAGAAAATTAGAAAAGACGAAGTGACAATTTGACTACGAAAAGAATGAGCAAAAAAATTACAGCTGTTCTTACAAACTGTAGAAAAAAAACGAAAAATTTGAGAATTTTAACTCATTTGACGAACTTTTTTTTTAAGGAGTTGAGAAAAAAACCTCTTGCTATATTTTTCACTTTGGGTGAAGCCACGAGGACGGCTAGTTTGTACTCATAAATTAAAAATCATTGTTATCGCTATCTATTTAAATCGATGAAGATACGCCAAAGTCTTCCAACTTCCAACTCGTTTTGATTCTCATATACAGCATATTTTTCAATCTGCTTTTCAATATTCACGAAATCTTCCCACTTCACATTGTACGAGATTCTTTGAAAGTCTGGAAAGAGCGAAAGGCTGAGGATCCGAGAATGAAGTGCGTACCGATTTTTTTTTCAGTTTCTATTTTGTAGAATGATGCTGAACTTTGCAACGTTGGAATGCAGCGAAAAAAATTTGATTTTATTAACGATTCGTTCAATTTTCAGTGTCATCCAAATTTTTCGAGCCCAAATGCTTTTCGGGTGGCAGAAATGGATTATTTTATCATCGTAATTACATTCTGCATTCCAATCATCATTTTTATCGAAGACAAAAAATGATTTCGTTACATTCCAACGATGCAAACTTCAGAGTCATTTTTGTAGAGTAAATTTGTACTTGTGGTTTTTATGCGTGAGGCAGTAATGAAATGGTGTTAGAACAATACAATTTTGACTGTTCGTCACCCTCGCGCTAGGAGGGTTGCATAACATTTATCGAGGCTTTGGAAATCGTGATGAGGTGAACATGTGATGGTCATGTTCACAAGAAAGTTAGTGGTCGAACTAGCGAGTATAGAAGAAAGATGCGTAGCTGATGTGAAAACTGTAGAACCAACGACGAGCCTATTGTTTTTCATGATGTTTATACCTCGAGGAAAATACACGTTGGTTTTACAATGCAGGGTGCACACACTTTAGATTCTAGTTCCGATAGATACGGGTCTAGGATTTTCGTGCTGACAAAGGAGAGGAGAGAAGAAGATGAAAAAAGAAGTTGATGCACGGGCGTAGATGGCGCTTGTAGATTTGGTCGGATCTCACCACGGAAGTCATGTAGTTGATGAGTTTTCGTGCGAGATATTCGTAGGGTTTTGCCTCATTTTCTCTGCGCTCAAATATTTCCCGTGCTTTTCTCTTCCTTTTTTATTACTATTTCCTTTTTATTGCTTTCCTTTACCAGGAAGACAATACGAAAAACTTGACGCGTTGTTCTTATCTCGAGCATAAATCTGACGCGTGTCCTCGCAAATGTCAGGCCATGATATACCGCCGATTAGCTATTGCAACGCGAGGATGAAGAAGGAATGAAACTATTTTTTTTTTTTTTAGAAAAACCTTTGAGGTCGCTTATCTATTTCGATTTTTACCAAATTATTATTATTATCGATGACACCTTCGTTATCAAAGTCCGCGGAGTACAATTGTGTCAACCGAAAACGACACACGGAAAAAAAAGGGAAAAAGAGCAAAGTAATCGTCCGACGACGACTGTGATACACTTCTCTCGTATATGACGGTCGTTTCGACTAACACGCACAGACTTATTTCACTTACGTAAAAGTGGCAGTAGCGATACGCGTCTACGATAACACATAAACTGCTGCTCGTCTTTCTTACGTGTCTCACATGGACGCGAAGAACGGCGAATAATTTTTCGTTCTCAGCGCTTGAATAATGGATGCTTTTCGGTGGTTTATCAGGGAGAACAAAAAAATAGTAAATGCACAAAAAAGACAACGAGTATGTGGCTCGTCAGAAATGGCCAAGTTGTACAAATCGCGCTGAAGATTCCCGTGCACAGCGATTTATTGCATTCTCGATATGGAGATGAAAGATGTTTTTCCAAGTGGATTATGAGCCGTGAATATATTTTTTTTTTTTCATTTCTTTTATCTACGATTGTGTGCGAATAGGACCTTCGGAATATATTTTAATTCATAATTTTTTTTCTACTTGGTAATTTTAGGATATCTTCGCAAGATTTGAAGCGTTCGACGTTTGTGACAATATGGCGAAGAATTTATCGAAACGAAACTTCCGCAACGATCCAACGATCGAATAACCACGCAAAGGCCTTTTGTATCATGTTTAAAAACGAAAATGGTTATGCCGCATGGAAATTCTTGACAAGAGCGGAGTAGATGAATAAAAAAGGATGGAGATATATAAGTGATGACTGTCAAAGTTTAGTATGCATTAAGCTCCGTCTAGATGGACCGTCAGAAGAGTCAGATCTAGGGAAGGTTCTTAAAGATGGATTTATGTATCGGCGGCGGATCGAGAGAAACGAGGCGAGCGCGCTGTTCACGTCAATCGCTTCGGAAAATCAAAGCTCCGTTGACGATTTGTTCGATCCAATGTGTATCTGTGTATGTATTTTAAGGTCTCTCGACCCCTTTCGATGATGTAGCCTTTTGGTCACAAAACATCAAGGAATCGACGTCGCGCGCTTATACACCGACGATACGACAGAGCAAAATGCGCGAGCTCGCGACCCACCGAGATAGCCATCATCCAGCTGAGTCGCTTGCGCACTCGCGTATGGAACTCCGTTACGCACGTATTCCGAAATAGAAGATTCATATTATCTGAAATACAAATCGCGCTGCGTACGTCAAGATCGCTGGATCGATCCAACCGATCGACGACCAAAAGAAAATACGGAATTGTGCCCTTTTCTCCGACATCCATGTTTTATCTTTTTTTTAATCGAAAACCATAGATTTTTCGGAAATCTCAACTCTCTCTCAACTAAACTCATAGGAATTTAAACCGAAAAATGGTAGAAACGAGAATTGCTCGAATTTCGATAAACTGATGATTTTGAGCTGACGAAAAACCTCGGAAACCAATTATTTATGATGCTGAAGTTTGCAACGTTGGAGTGCATCGAAAAGTATTTGATTTTATTATGATGATTCGTTCAATTTTCAATATCATCCAGATTTTTCGAGCCGATATCCTTTCCGGTAGGCAAAAATCGATCATTTTATCATCGCAATTACATTCTGCATCAAATAATTATTTTTGTCGAAGCTAAAAAAGAATTTCGTTGCATTCCAACGATGCAAACTTCAGAGTCATTTCCGGTTTGTCATTCAATAACGCTCGAACTTTCAGTGAATTCCATGTTCAATATTCCTCAAATGTGAGATTGCCATGGAAATGGAAAAGCTCCATCAAAGAACCTTTATAGACATTTATGCCTTATTAACGTATTTGTCTATTTATCGTTAGTCTAGAACCGTAATATCTCCTTGTGTAATGAAAAGGACGGTAAATTTACGAAGACTTGCATCTAGATCGAGCAGGAATGCACAATATTGATAATCGTGATAACGTAATCGAAACAACAATCAAACAGACAAAATTAAGCGCGAGTAATGAGATTTTTACTTTTTGAATTCAAGTTCCTACAAAAGGGGGGCAAGGGAGAAATGAAGAAAACGGTATTACCAAAGATCCACACGAATCTCGGCATCCATCGGTCCAGTGAAATTTTTTTATCTGATCCTTGAACTCATCGCCCGAAGAGAAAAAAAGGAACATGCTCGACTACCGCAGAGGATCGCCATTCTGTGTCTTTCTCACTCGGGCACCCCAACCCCCTCTAATCCGGTCACGATCGCGATCTAACTACACGATCTGCATGCCACAAAATTTTTTTCTTATCCAAACCTGTGATCGAGGATCCACATACATACTCATTGTTTTTCACCGGAACGATCGCGTCACAGTCCCAAATCGTGCTACCGTCGCACTTCAGATTTTTCAACGGATAAATGTCCCACTTTCTTCCACTATTTCGGATTTTTCTCGCTCTTTTTCTCGATCCGTCTTTTGTTTCTGCGAATCGAGGCACTCGTTTCTAACTTCCAGACATTCCACATACGAGTAAGAGGAATTTTTACACATTTCTTTAGTAAAGCAAGTTTTCCACTCAAAGATTTTCCCAATTTTCGATAATGAACCTGGATTATTGAGTTTTATTTGAAAACTTTCTTCCCTTTTTGTCTCTACTCATAAAATTCGAAAACCAAATCATTTGCGATATTTTCCAAGTTCCAAGTACGAAAACAAAGTCTAATTACTATTCGAAATCCTTCGTTATGACATCTCAATCTTGCACTGAAAATAAAATTTTGTTGAAAAAGATCGATATTTTGTTGGATACGTTCAACTAAACGTTTTTTCGAAAAATCACGAAAATTTTGTCATTCGAGAAAAAAACATTCTGGAAAATCTTTTCGGAAAGTAAATTTTTGTCATTCCAATCGTAAATTTTGCTGACAGTTCCGTTACAATGAAAAATATTGTCGAAATAACGAAAATTTTGAAATCATCCAAAAATATTTAGTTCGCCGTATTCAACAAAATATCGACGTTTTTTGACAAAATTGAATTTTCAGTGTGGAGGCTCGGTCTTTCCGAGCTCAAAAAAAGGTTCCACGACCATAATGATGTGTCGATCTCATGGAGGTGAAAATTGAAAATTTATATTCAATATACTGTCTGGACTTTAAACCAACGAATTTTCATATACACGCGCCATACAAGCCTCGTCACGGCGTATCACTTAGCGGCAAGAGTTGAACAAGAAAATTGTATATCAGGCATGAAAGCGTTTAGCACCCTGCGGAGAGAAAAACGAGTGTGTAGAGGCGCGACAGGTTGTGCTGAAAATTTTCCAGCGAGGCTCCCGATTCCGTTTTTTTCCTTTTTGCATTGATATTTTTGCTCAAAACTTTTGATTTGACGAATTTTCTTCTCTGAAAATATTTCCAACTGTATATTGGACGATGTTGAAGTTTGCATCGTTGGAATGCAACGAAATTCGGTTTTTTCTTGGGCAGAGCTCACGATTCTTATTGGAAATTTAATCAGGACAATAAAATGATGATTTTTTAGGATTCAAATAAAAAATCTATACGAAAATGGTAATTTTTAGTTTTTAATTGAACAAAAAATGAAGAGAAATTGGATTTTTCGTTGGACCCCAACATTGGGAGCTTCAGTGTCATTATATTGGTTCGGAAGCATGTGAGAGAATGGCGAAAAAAAATTGCAATTCCAAAAGTTATAGACATTCGACATGAACCAAGTTTCGTTGAGATCCTAGTTTACGTAATATTCGATCGGGTTGATCTCACAGACTGAGTAAACACAGCAAGAAGGCCGTGAGAAAATGTTGAAAGATCGTGTGGCACGAGAGAGAAAGAGAGTAAAGCACCGAATGATGGAAGAGCGATCGTGGTTGCTCTCATCTCGCGAATTCCACGACAGTGAGTATTTACAAAGTGAATGCGAATTACACTTCTCGTTTCCCTCATAGCGGTCCTCATCTTTGCGCCGAGGGCTGTATAGATATTGATAATGACGAAGAGGAAAAACTAGCAGTATCGAAAGTTCACGATCTCGAGAAAAAAGCGAGATGCAAGTTTATTTGTTTCGAGGCTTCGAAGAATATTTTCACAGATAAAATCCCTATGGAGATAATTTGTCCCGAGGTATTTTGAGTTTCAAATATAATTACAGCTATTGTAAAAACGCTGTTTTATAGCCAAGCTTCCCTATAATTTCCGTGAAATTATCGTTTATCCACGTGACGAGCAATTTTAGCGGATCCAAGGTGGAAAATTGTCGGTTTCACGAATATTTGGAATGAGCATGGAAGGAAGATTCGTGCGTGGTATAACGATGATGCTTTGAAAAAGGCAAAACGAGAAAGCGAGAAAAATATTATGTTGACCGAAAACGAGAAACCTCTCGAAGCAGATGAGCCTCTTTAACGGAAGAACGCCTTTTTTGAGTAAAATTTTGAAAAACAATGGTCCGCATGGTCATAGCTGACACGTATAGCTCTTATATACGCGCGATCATCAGCAGGTAGGCACCTTCGTGGCTCTCGTCTCTCGAAAAACAATATTTCACCTGTAAGCCTGACACCTCTTCGCTGGGGGGTTTTCTCTTCTCCTTCTCTTTCTCCGAGAAGACAAGTTTGGGAGTGACCCGGGCGAAAAACAAAAAAAAAGGTAAAGGAGAAGACAAGAGAGATGAGACGCCCGCAGACTCTTCATCGCTTTTGGATTTCTCGTCTATATATATCTATATATATATAAAATATGTCTGTCCCTGTTGGATACTGAAGATGGAAAGAGGTTGAGGAAAAGGCAGAGCCATGTATGTGCTCTCTTTCACCCCAAGCACAGACTTTCTTAGCTCTCGTTTGGAAAAAGGCCACGAGCCTCAGGTAGATGCTAATAGGCTCCATTGTTTTTTTTCTCTCTTTTTAAAACTGATGCTCCTTCTCTTGCCTCACTTTCGCCTTACGAAAGTAAAGCTCTGGGCATTGTTCTACGAAACCATAGACACCACCTCGTCAACTTGACGAGCATTTTGTTGCTATATTTCGAGCTACCAACCACTCGACTTCTCGTTCCTTCTGACCTGTTGCCCAGAAACTTTCGTTATGTGTCACGTAGACAAACATCTTTTACAGGCGCCTAATCCAGACCCTCGCGATGGTCGCTCGCTATTCTTATGGACAATGAGCACATATACAAATACCTCTGTATATGCCGAACCGAAATATTTGCGCATAGCCAACAAAAAGAAACAAAAGAAAGTGATGCTGGTGTGGATAAGCACGAAAAACACGTGTAACGAATTTTACAGCAACGTCTTGGCGCCACAGCGTCTATATTGTTTCTTAAGTAATTCTCGTCCTTTTTTCTCTGACACGCGCTCTCCATAGGATCTTTCCTCTTTATTGTTCCTTGTATTCTTCGTGACATGGATTGTTAATTTTCACGATTGCTATCACACGACATAACTTTCTTCGGATCATCGTTCATGTTACGGTGACGCAAAAAATGCCATCACTACCACCATCTTCGCTGTCCGATCGCAATCTTATATGGCTAACTCGTGACGATTAATACAAATTGCAATTTTTCAGGCCATTCCCATTCCGACTGTTCTGACCCATTTTTTTGCAAACTTGGCGTTTTTTTCTTAATTTTGGACGTTTTTTTTTTAGATATTTCGTCGGAGCATTTAACGTTTTGCAACCCGCTAGAGCTTCTCCGGTCCATCGTGACTGGAAACTCGAATTCTATGAAGATTGTTGAGGGGAAGGGATGAAAATATACGGAAGGAAGGAAGAATAGTATTGACGAAACAAATCAAAGAGGAAGATGATGAAGAGTCCTGAAGATGTGGCGTGGGCGAGGCAAATGACTCGGTATGTATAAGCGAGTACTGCGGCCAACAAACAGGAGGAGGTGCCGATATCTCAAGTATAATTTATCACCCAGCTAGAGGCTGCGGTTCAAGCCCGCAAGTATATATACGGAAATCGTGTGTATAATATACGCTGGACAGGTTCAATACAGCCTGGTAAGCAAACGGCTAACGTCCATAAGCCCCGATGGAGAAATGAACGTGCGAGGCACGCAGTATTTACCAAACAAAAAATCAACATCGATCCCGAATGAAAAATCGTCAAAAATCATTTTCGGCCGGTATAATTATGAATCATTTCCCTAAACGAAACATTAACTCCTAAAGACTGACCTCTGGGATCCTGAAACCCCGCAAAAAAGTATAAAATTGAATTTAACGCACTATTATCACAAAATTACTCAATTTAAGATTCTTTGATAATTTTGTATGAACACTCGCGACACCAAAACTAATAATTTTCTCCTGTTAAGAAAAATTCTCTCCATTGAGAATTTAAGATATTTAATTTCCAATTTTTAACTTTCCCCATTTAAACGTTTGTGAGTTGGAGTCGCGTTTCGTTTATAAGTTGCAAAAAAATAAGTTTAGGATTTTTCTTAGAAAATTTCGGCTCATAGCCTTCCTGACTATCTACAAAAAAAAACCCAAATACATTTGTTTTGCAACTCGATTTCTGCAACTTTTAACCGGAACGTGACTTTAATTTACACGCGTTTAGATAGAGGCAATAAGAACCTGAAAATTTCATTTCTTAAATTTTAAACCCCAAAAAATTTTTCTTCATAGGAGAGAACTTTTTGGTGCCAAGAACGTTTAAAAATTTCGTCAGAGAGCCCTCAATAAAGTCGTGATAGTGATACCATAAGACGATGCAAGTTTTTCGAAATTTCATAAAACTCCACAGGACCCAATTCAAGAGAACAATGTGCTGTTTAAAACCGGAATAAAACGTCACATTCCTCTCTGAACTGAATCTTTCGTCTTTGGCATTTGACGTGTACACTGAAAATTAAATTTTATCAAAAAACGTGGACAATTTGTTGAACACGTTGGATTAAATGTTTTTACATACTTTAAAAATTTTCGTAATTTCGATAATATTTTTTTTTTATCTCTAAGGGAACTGTTAGAAAAATTTACGATTGGAATGACGAAAATTTACTTTTCGAAGAGACATTCTAGAGTATTTGTTGCTGCAATGACCCAATTTTTGTGATTTTTCACAAATTTTTTTTGTCAGTGTATGCAGAACGAATGGACAGTCATGAATATTATCAACGAATCGAAAGAAGATTAATTTCTGTTAATTTCGCAAGAATGAGTGATATATTTCGTCATAAAATATTTAATTACTTTTTAATCGAAAGGTGTCCTAGAAACACCACGCCTACGAAGCAGCTACAGGTGCCCTTCTAATATTGCTGGGAGACCCCTCGACGAGACATTCCTTTGGAAATACCACAGTGATATAATAATAAACAGCTAATGTAGGAATAGCCGAAAAGCCTCCTCCTTAATTCGAAAATGAGAATTCAGCTGCCAACAGCAGGTATTTCGAAGAGATACGTAGTCGAGGGCCGAGCAGAATTTTTTTTAGTCTCTATTTCGTTTACGATAAAAACAGAGACTATTCTTTCCCATCTGTGTGTAAATAATTAGATATCGACGAAAAACAAATATATCGTTTCGCGCAGTTTGATAGATGACGTTGCGCTTGTTCAGTGGGTCGACGCGAGGACGAAGGAAGGAACGAGCACGAAGGGGGCGGAGGATAAATCTCCCGGAGGATTCCTCCGAGAGTGCGTTCCCGGACCTTTGCTTCTTTTCTCTGAGAAGCCATTGCCATAACCAAGTTTAGGTTTTACCTCTGTGTGAGCTAGAAACGCGCGGCAGACTACCCTCGAGGGTTCAAGGGCATAAGAGAGAAGAACTCTCGCAGGTTCCTTCCTCCTGCGTGAATCGCTCCGAGGGGCAACCGAACCAGAGAGCGAGCGAGAGAGAGCGAAAGAGAGATTCAAGGCAATTAGGTGGCCCAGCAGGGTGCCAAAATTTCGGCCCCTCTCTACGCCTCTTTCTTCCACTGGCGCTCAAACTCTTCTCGTATCTCCCAACCTCTCCTTCTTTTTCTTTTCTTATTTCTCATTTTTTATTTCTTTAAACGCCACTCATTCTTTTCAAGCCACCGATATTGTTTTTTCCCAATATTAAGCTTGCCTCGTGCCCTTCCTCGTAACAATTCCACTTGTTCGAACCAATTTGCCACTAGCAATTTCTTGCCACGTCAACCGACAGATTATACCAATTGAGAACGTGACATTGTACGCGAGTCGATCGTTATTTTTTGATAAAACATTATTCTGCCTGATAACAAATACGATTCTATATATAAGTATATTCGATAATAACAAATATCCACGTGGTCCAAAGACGCGCATTTCCCTGCACTTGACTGTAAAAAAATATCCGAAAAGTTGATGGAAAAAGCCAAAAAGCCGCTCAATATTTTCATTTTTTTTAAATTTTAACTATCCAAGAAAATTCATTGAATTAAAACAAGAGGCACTCGTCCTCCGTTCGAATTTACTCGTGATTTCAAGGTTTTTCCCAAGTGTCTCTATCTATGAAGCGAATAACGCACTGGCTGACTCTGCATTTATGAAAAATTAAAATATCTGTCGGCACTGTAAAGTTTCCAATTGCCTGAGAATGGCAAGCCCGAAATTTCTACACCTCAACTCAATTGCATTTATATCCTTTTTTGTCAAAATGTC
Source organism: Diadegma fenestrale (assembly GCA_037043255.1). Lineage (NCBI taxonomy): Eukaryota > Metazoa > Arthropoda > Insecta > Hymenoptera > Ichneumonidae > Diadegma > Diadegma fenestrale. The sequence continues at coordinate 14,079,646 of CM073310.1, read as the reverse complement.
GATAATGTAGAAAACAGACTTACCTTGCGATGGCAAGGTAAACTGCGATCATTTTATTTTGTTTATAAGCCACTTTTTTGTTAAGTTTTGTTAATAAAATAATACTCCGAATTTGTTCCGATCGTTACCGCCACATATAACATCAAAATCGCAAATGCCCGTTTCGAGACGTCCGTGGAACGACTTTTTGTGACATCGGGCGACAGAATAGTCGCGAAGACTTTCTTAATGCCGGCAAATCTTTATGTTTCATGCAAAGAATATTGTAGAATTGTTAAACTACTCACTTTTCGACGTTTTATTGCAGCTTCCGTGCTTTCGATAACCCGTAATCGATTCCTGGCGCGTGGATCCGCGGCCCAAAGCTTTCGAATCCGTAATCGAAATGGTCAAGATCCATTGCGCACAACACGACACTAAATCACGCACTGATTGTAAAAAAAAAAAAAAAACACTTTTCACTGCTTCTATTATTCAATAGTTAAATATTTCTTGAGAGAAAACTCGGCCCGAAGACTTTTCGATCCGCTACGCGTAGTTGATTACGACTGACTCGGCTGATTAACGAAATTATTGTCCACCGCGACCCGCACTAAAAACACTATTTTTCGGCAGTTCGATTACAACGATGAGAAAGCACTTGGATTCTCGTTTTCGAGAGAAATTGCCAAGCTTTTCTGGTAAATATTAGATGTTCGAGTGTAGAATGAGTCCACATCGTATTTCGTTTCATTTTTCTCTGCGATGCCGTTGTCAAATTTGCTGATTACATACTTGAAAAACAAAAACATTGGGGGATTGAGCGAAATACAGTCGCTCGAATACCGATGAGAATCTGGTTTGTTTTCATAGCGTGAGAGTATTCGCGAAATAATAACGAATTAGCGTCAAGGTCATCTCAATGTCGAGAACGAGCGTCAATGCGTTGTCGCAGACGAGCAACCTCGAGAACGAAAAATATTACACAATACATGCATGATACATTTCGAATTATCTGAAAAATGGATGATTCTTTGTGTTCTCGTGTATAAAGTAAAAATCCGGGGAAAAACAGCTTGTTGTTTATTGTGTGACCGCTGGAAACCTCTGTATTGCATCAGATCATATCCGCATCAATCTTTGCACCAAATAATAAATATTGGCTAAAACGCTGTCCCGAGTTGCTTGACGATAATATGGAATTCATCTCATGAATATTTCATTTATATAGTTACGATAAAACGACGAACAACAAAGCGTCCAAACAGCCGGCCGACGCTCAACCGACCCTTGCCGGCTTGCCGCCATCGCGTAACTGCCGGCCGCCCGCATGCGCAACGGACGTTGCGCCGCGTCTCGCGCAGCGTCACTTTTTACGAACGCGTTCTTCGTTTTCTTCCGTTTTGGAACACATACAACACCGTATCGGTGCGCCAAACACATGAGACTACGTAAAACATAAACAATCCCATCGATTTACACGGATGGACGCCGAATTTTCCAGATTACAGTTTGTTAATGAGTTCTGCATCAAAATTTAAATTATTCCGTTACATCGAGAGACGTGCGGCAGCGCCACGTACTAACTGCAATCGCGCGGTACCGTCGATAAAGTTGAAAACGCGCTTACCTCAAACTGGCAAGTCCGGAAACGATGCGAGAGGGAATGATTCCGAGAAAAATAAAATCTGATTGGTCGCACAGCTTGCAGCTGAGACATTGCCGCCCACATTGGGTCACTGGATAATTTTGGAACAACACACTTTTGGAATCTCCACGTCGAATGATCCAAGATCGACCGACCGCTCACATTTGAGCATCAGTTTTTCACGCACAGTATCAGTGTAAAATCACAAATAAAATAACAATGTCTCGTCAAATGCTTGCGATCTTTGTTATGTTTGGTTCATTATTAATATTGCACGAATGTGATGGACACAATAAATATTCGGCCGAGGCCAACAAAAAAGCAGCAGTAAAAAAAGCCAAAGTAGCACCGATCCCAAACGACGTTCCAAGTTCGCTGCGAGAATTGGACAAGCCTTACCGAATGGCCAAATTAAATTTGCTCTGGACAAAAGCAAAGCACGTGAGTAAAAACTTTTTCTAATGTTGCATAAATTTACTTCATTCCTTCGTAGTCACGCGTGAATATTTATTTTAGCGTTTGACAGACCCAAAACTTCAATCGCTCTTCAGTGATTTGAAAATTCACGATAAGGAAGAACTTGCTCTTAAACATTCAAAGGCGGATGGAGGCGACAAAGAAGGTCTCGAAGAGGCAAGAATGAGGAAAAAGTTAATGGGTATGACACTTTTTTTTCTCGCCTCGATCATTCATTCTGAAATTCTAAAGGAAACAAAATTTGGGCTGAAACAATTGTTAGTAATTATTGATCAGAACTCGCACTCATTGACCTATAAATATTATTCATAATGTACAATTCAATGAAGCAAAAGTAATCATGGAATTTCTTCATAGCAATAAATAACTCGTTATTAATACAAGAATCTCGAAAAAAAATTCTCTTTTAATTTTAAAACAATTCAATTTCAATAATCAGTAAACGATAATTATTGTTGGATTCTCCAGGTATCATGAGCACTTACGGGCTCTTGGAACATTTTGCTGATACGGATGATGCAGAAATGCTGAAACCGCACAAAGCGCTCAACGACGGAACAAATTACGTCGCCAGGGACGTGTTTGAAGACCAGAGACTCAACAAGCTCTGGGCAAAAGCGGAAAGAGCCGGTTTTTCACGTGAGTTCTCTTGCATTTGTCTGATAAACTCATTTCTTTATTAATGATTTTTACCTTGAGTGGGACTCGCCACAGAATTCTTTGATTGAGAATTTCAATTTGGATTCAGACGAAAAATAATTTTGATTTATAGATGAAGAACTCGAAGCTCTCAAAGAAGAATTCACGCACCACCAAGAAAAAGTGGATGAATACAAAAGTTTGCTGGACGACGTCAAAGCCGGGGATCCAGAAAAATATAAAAGTGTGTGCTTTTTCGTAGAGAGTTGCAGAATTCGCTGCAATTGAATTGGATCTACGAAAAGTGGATTTTATACAAAATTTGTTTCCATTTTTCAGACAGTTTGGACGAGGACCACGAAAGTTGGAACGAGATAGACCACAAGGAAGAAAGTAACGAAATACCCCAAAAGAAAAAGCTCGATTTCGTCGGCAAAGCTAATTTGTTACGGTAACGATACGTCGTGGATTCGTCGCATACAAATTGCATCATGTTTGATGAAACAATAAACGGAATTTCTTATGTATTTTGAAGGGAAAAAATCGTGGAGATCAAGAGCGGATACGACCATCTTGAAGGACAAACTGCACGAGGTCCAGACCACAAAGAATTTACGGAGCGAAAGGTCCAGGATCTTTGGGCAGCTGCACAAAAAGCAAAATTCTCGAAAGACGAATTAGCGTCTCTCAAGGCACGTCCATAATTTTTACAAATTGACACGAAATTTAATCCGAAACTGATCGATTAATTAATCGTTAAAACAGGAGGAACTGCAACACTACGAGACTCGCTTACTCAAGTTACGTCACCTTCACACGGAAGCAGCTCTGGAAGCAGCCCGCAACGGTAAAAAATACGATCTTGACAATTCGACCGAACATCACAAGATAAAAAAGCATGCGAGAACCGTAGAAAAATTACACATGGATCTCGAAACGAGAATTTTACAAAAGCACACAGAATTCTAAGAATATTTGTATTTTTTTAAAGCTATTATGTTTATAAGGAAAAGAGAATTTATTGAATCAAAACAAATGTTTACGTCACAAATATACGTTGGAAAAGAGATCTGTATAATTTTAATTAATAATCAAATTAAAAATATATGTTTATCAGCATAATTTTGCTAACAAAGATTAAAGTCTAAATTCTTTCTCACTATTTTTTGGAATTGAACGTCAATTCGAAGGAAAATCCTGCAATTCATCATTTCCCGTTACAACGGTTAGAAAATCTGCCAATAAATTTCGGAAGCAATATTTGTGTATTTAGTCGATATCTCCATAGCAATGGAAGGATCTGTGTTGGATAAAAGTCATTCGCGTGATGTATAACCGAAATTTGTGAGGTTGCTGATACGTGGGTATTTATGCAAGAATTTGTGATTCAAAAGTTGATTATATTTGGAAATCTGATTGAGCTCAATTCGCCAAACATTTGTTTGGGTTTTTCTGAATTTTCGATATTAAAATACGAGAAAAATGGCGACTGCTATTCAAGAGAGAACGATTCCTCCGATGAACACACTTGTTAAGTTCGATAACCCGGTGCTGGTTGCGAAACATCGTGAAAAGGTAAGAATATTCGAGATTCCATTGTGCTTGACCAAGTTCCTTGCGGAGAGATAACGAGTCACAAATTCGATCGATTCGCGGTAGACGACGAAAGACACTTCGGCAGGAAAAGTTGGCAGTGCAGCATGCAAAATTCAAACATCACCGCCCACTGCGGATATCAGACGAGAAACGATGGAAATTTTGAATGCAATTTTGCCACCGAAAGAGTGGGAAGAAGATGGTCAAACGTGGATTCAACAAGTTTCGAGCTTCCCATCGACCCGATTGGATGTTATAAATTTGCAGGAACAACTTGACATGAGACTGCAACAGAGACAGGCCAGGGAGACTGGCATTTGTCCGGTTCGTCGTGAACTTTACACTCAGTGCTTTGGTACAACTTTTTTTCTTTCATTTCAACAGCCTTACAAATTATAACAAAACATTTCCTTTGCTGGAGAATTATCTGCAAAAAAAATCGTACGTTTCCATTTCGCGTCAAGAATAAACTTGAAAACGAAATTTCGAATTGAGGAGCCAAAAAAATCCAACCGTACCAACTGGATTTTCATATTCTTTGTGCTAAAAAAAAATTGAATTGGCCTTTAAAATTATTTTGTAAAATGAGAAATGAATTTCCACCTTCACGACACATGTCAATACTTTTAGATGAAATAATTAGGCAAGTTACGGTGAATTGCGCTGAACGCGGTCTCCTGTTGTTGAGAGTACGTGACGAAATAACAATGACAATGGCTGCTTATCAAACGCTTTATCAAAGTAGCATAGCTTTTGGAATGCGCAAAGCTCTGCAGGTTAGTATTTTTTTGCAAAGCAGTCGCGACATGAAATAACGATAATCTAAAATACGTGTGTTTGCAAAAAGGCTGAACAAGGAAAAGAGGATCTCATTGCTACAGCCGAAGAATTGAAAGTACAGAAAACTGAGCTTGAGCGAATCGTAGCCGAGCTCAGACAAAAGTCTGAGCAAGCGGAGAGAAGAGCAGCCGAGTTGCGAGAAGCCGAAGAGAAAAAACACACCGAAGAAATACAATTTCTCAAGAAGACGAACCAGCAATTGAAGGCGAGTAGTTTGTTCGTTTTTGTTCTTCTGGGCAGCTACAAAATAGACTTTAACAACAATTTTATTCCGCAGACTCAACTGGAAGGCATAATTGCCCCAAGAAAATAAGCAGTTTGAAGAAATTCGGACCAAAACCTCTGCCGGGGGTGTTTGTGAATGAACAATTGAATTATTTCCCGAATGTACGTTTATCAGTGTAACATTTTTGTTTTGCTTACAAATATACGTGTATACTCGTTATAAAACGTATAAATATTGCTTATTACATAAAAATCCAGCGAATCGTAATAAATATATATACTTTCGATCTAAAACGTAAAATACTTTTCCTCAGGATGGGGTTTTTTCTCGTGGTTCACATTCCAAGTTTTTATTTCTTCATCAACGTTTCATCATCTCACTTTCGTAGATCCTGATGAATCTCTGTGTTACGTGAGATTTATCGATGGGGCGAAAAAATAAAAATTCAAGTACTAACATTGAAAGACACTTTTGATCAAAGTCACGATCGATATTCATCGAGTTGGAAACACAACGTGTCGCATCATACGTGTCCCGTATTGGCACTTTGAATGCTGCCCCATTGACCTTTTTATCCAATATAATAATTAATAAAAAGCATAAAACGTATCCCTGCATTTTTGCTCTACTTAACTAAAACTGTCTTAAGCAACAACAAAAAGACGTTCTATTGTACCGCAAGCTTTATAGGCATAATAGTTTGAATGTCATTCATAAATACAATTAGGAAGGCCCATTGATTCGACCTTTCAATCCTTAGCTCTCGAGGATGTTCCATGTACGCAGAAAAAATGTGATTCCTTCATTTTTAAGTGATTAATCACGTGATTGGATACAAAACTCAGTGAACCAACTTCGCAATGATAAAAATAATGATTGTAAACGTCAAAAACCGAACAAGTGCTGATTTTCGCTTCATTCAACTTTTTTCTCCAACCACGATGTCCTCAAAATTCTGAAGGAATCAATTTTTTACTGGCGAATGAAACATCCTTAACAAACTGCACGTTGCTTCATGGAGCAGTGGACATTTCGTTCGTTTCTTTTCTCTCTTACTTGTTTTCACGACTGACAAGCACATATTACGAATATGCACAATTTCAATAACTACGGGTATAAATGTATCAACAATACGCGTCGTTACATATGAAAAATATTGTATAAGTTATAAAATAATGTTTTTTTTTTATGTTATCGATTAAGGCAAAAAAGACACTGTTGACACGAATCCCTGTTATTAAATGTCGAGTTCCGGAGGCTGATTATTCGAGGCACAGGAGGATTTCGTTTTCCTGTTGCTTTTGCCACATTTATCCCTATTTAGAACTTTTACCACATAAGAAATCAATAAAGCACTCGAGAATATTTTCGTACATTTTGCACCCATCGTTATTTCGGAAACGTTGTCCGCATAGAAATACAACGTAACTCCACAGGATCAAGGTGGAATCAAGACTTGCCGTAAAAACTCAATACAATGATCTCTAGCTAACATTAGATAGTAATAAATTACGAATTTCTTTAAATTTATTTTTACAATCGTGAGTGATCAATTTTGTGTTTATCGATTTTCATTCAGCAGCCAATTATGCGGGGAAAAATTGAAATGATAATGATTAATTAGACATCGATCGAATTCGGAAAGTTGGTCTGAAGATAGAAAACGTTAATTTTTTTCGAATATTTTGATCAATTTATTTTCATAGGTTCGACTTTTAGTTTTACAATGATTCAATGTTGAGGTTGGGTTCTTTACACGAATAAAAAATTCGACTTTTGTATACGAACAATGTCGATCCCTTTATAGAAAATATTTATTGACAAGTCTTATGAGAATTTGTTGACCGAGCTCGAGTTCATTTAAAAAATCAGAAATTCAATTTACACGAGAAATTCGCGGTGCATACTTTTGTAAAGGAATGTGCAGTACAAGTTTATCAAGTTTAATTTCCGCCCAGAATGAGCCAAATGAGCAAAACGTGCAGGTATAAGAATGACAAAAGAAAATGGAAAATTAGAAAATACTCGAATGTCGTATTTTTTTGTCAAAATTGCACAATTCATGAAAAAAGGCAGGATAAATCCGGTGCATTATCGGAGCAGCCTTTTTTCCTCTTTTTGGCTTTCAATCAACGGGACGAAAAGATTTTCGACGCATACAAATTTGTCGAACGTCTCGTAACGTCCGGAGCGTCAATAACTATCGATACTAATATTGTCCAAGTTTCGAGACTTTTCTGTTTTGTAATGAAAAACGTTGACCTCGTCTCGAATGAGTTTTATGAGAAATTCCGCTTGCATGGCGATCGTTTGTAATTGGAGATTCGTTACATTTAGCGTTTCAAGGAAAATGTTGGATAAAATTTAGCTACAAGTTTTTAATTACGATAATTTGATCTCGAAACGAAATTTGGAAATATTTGCATCAAAAAATTGTTGAAACTTGTTATTATAGGAAAGTGCTTTCTTGACGAATCTCACTTTTTACTCATTTTTTAAACCCACAGAATTAACGATAGCATTCGTGATCTACGTGATCGAGCTATGCTTGGCTGTATAATTATTTTTCTATACAAATCTGCGCACCGTTTGCCTCACCTAAGTCGAGGGTATTAAACTTCCTTCCTTCTTGTTTCGAATGTGTGTGTGTGTGTGTGTTTTTAATATTATCGTTTAATTGCGTCCTTTCTTGGAGCGTTTTCTTTTCTTCTTTTTCGCCGCATTGACCGTTGAGTTGGTAGCTGTCTTGGCAGTAATTGAAACGTTCTGACTCGAGCTCGTGCAAATCAACGAGTCCGAATTGTCCATATTGGCTTCGTTGACCGACGAATCTTGGCGCGTTAATTCCTCGCTCTCGCTCTCGGCGTCGCTCGCACCAGTTTCGACCTTAGCGTTATCCACTTCTTCCTCCGCATTGCTCAGCTCAAGAGAAATTATTTTCTCTTGCAGAGTTTCAACCTGATATGGAAAAAAAATTTGGTGAAAACGGCGTTTGAGTTAATTCGAAACGAGAGCAACACATCGAGGATAAGCCAAATACACAGCATTGTCATCGACCGAACGATGTCTCAGGACCAATTCCTCTAAAGTAAAAAGAATAAAAAAAAAATCAAATTACGTTTTTGAACACCTTGCTTACCTCCTAATCCCACATTAGTAAAAACACATACAAAACAATTGGTTAGAAACGGTGAGTGTACACCAATCAGTACTAAACAGTAAAGATTCTTGAGATTTGATTAATTCCTAAAAAGTTGCAAATGGAAGAATTGGAACTACAAGCTCGGAGAGAAACAAGGTATACAAAAATCAAATTCTACTAGTCTCAGGAGTGTGGAAGAGAAAATGGGTGGAGCAAACGAAATATGCAGGAGATTCGTACCCACATTGGAAGAGAAGATTGACAGTACAGACAGTGTGGATTTATAAACGGACTCAGGGCGGTGTAGTTTGCATTCCAGGCATAATTGTCGGAATCTTGTAAAACAGCGAGACAATCCATTATTTTTATGATTAAGAGTTAATATTAAGATGGATTATTATTGAATGTTTTTTTTTCCTGATTATAACTCCATGCTACATGCAAATCCCAAAGTGCACTGACTGCAGACATGCAAAGATACACGCAAAAGTTTAGTTTTTTCGAGGACAATCCTTTATGCGAATTCAGAAACGTTTTTTTGTTGTTGTATAAATGAAAGAAATTTTAGATGGAAAACGCGACGTTTTAGACAACGGCAACGTTAACACTTTTGATTTTAAGGGTTTGTATGAAGTAGTGGACAATTTTCGAAATTGAAACAAGTGCAAAGATAAATTGTATTACGAAAGTGTTTGAGTTGGAGTAGAATGGAGCTGTACAATGAACACAAAATGCTGGTGCATCATTCGAAACTTGAGACTTTTGAAATGTTTTGAAACTTGATTCAAAGATGACGAAAATGTGAAGATTTTCATTTCTTTTTTGTTTGTTTTTTTACTACCTCCCGCTCAATGAGCTTCTCGACGTATTCGACAGTTCGTACACGACGTTCTCCGGTCAGCTCGTCGACATATTCCTCAGTGCGTCGAGTTACCTTCTCGTCCACTACTTTTTCCGATTCGCGAACCGCTTTTGACGGTCCGAGCTTGCTCCGAACCGCAAGTTTTGGAAAATCCGCGCTAGACGGCCGTAACGCAGTGAACTATATTCGTAGCAAGGACAGACAAACGACAAAAGCGTTTTTGTTTCTCTATCTCTCTATTTTTCAAGCTAAATTCACAATTATTTCCATTTATTACTTGTCGAGCTTCTGGGTGATCTGATCGGATTTTTTGCTTCTTTCCAGCTCGCGAATTTCAGTTTCGGGAATGTGAAAGGGGGTAAAAGAAATTTTTCGCGATAAACATGGTAATGAGTAATGATTACGTTAAGTAAAGAATAAAAACGAGCAATTAGTGACATTCGGGTTAAATGTAAGATTCGACAACACAATTATGGGGTTAATTTGATTATATGCAAAGAATTGGTTATTTGAAGAAAAAAAAACACAAAAAAAACACGATTCAATTGTTAAACAAAGTCATTAATCTCGATAACATCGAGTGATTAAAAAATTTACCTCGTTCGGTCGATCATGATCGGACGAGCGATCCAATTCTGATGAGTCTTGAATGACTTCGGACTTGTTCGACGAGTCCATCATCTCGCTCATTTTCTTTATAACTATCTGGGCCTGGAGCGCATCCTTTGAATGGTAAAAACAAAAACGTCATTCACGATTGTTATTGAAAAATTCGGTCAAACTTTTTGTGTTCAATCTTCTTCCCACCTGCTCCAAAGACTTCAAACGCGCTTGTCTCCACGCTGCTCTTTTTTCGGCACGTAAAGCTCTCTGCTCTGCGGGACTCAAATGACTTTCTTCATCGTCGTCAGAGATCAGACCCTAAGAATTGAAAAAAAAACGACAACAATCAATCGACTATTTTGTAAGATTGCATTTAGCGATTCCGTAATATTTCGAGCATGCAGTCTCGTCGTTTAGAATTCTCGTGCATTGCGATTCACGTTGCATTCGGATTTTCGATCTTCAACGAAATTTTTTGACACAGAATTTACGTGACATTCGCCTGTGGAGATTTTCTTCGAGCAAATTACGCAAAAGACAAAAACATCGAGAATTTAAAACCGACAATGTGAGGGCAAAAAATCGTCGATGAAACTGCATACCGAAAATATATCGCAATCAGTGATTGTGTAATTATTTTACCTCCTGAATCATTCTCTCCTTAAGTCGACGTTCCGCTTTAGCTGTCCTGACGACACTGGGTACGCCCTGCAGAGAGGGTATCGAACTTCGCGAGCTCAATCGGCTACTGCAAGGTAATGAGCCATGCATACTGACCAATGGAATACTTTTTTCGTGTTTTCTTGTTTCTTTCTTTATAAACGTTTTACTTTGATATATTATTTTATTAATATCTGATTGTATTTTTCTTCCTAAATTTTAAAAAAGTACAAAAGCGACAAGTCTTACAGAGGCCAAATAGAAGGACAATAGTTATATAATTATAACGTAAAATACTGCGAGTAGAATAAGAGTGTGAATAGCTTACATGGTTAATAAAAAAAAAAAGAATAGCAATAATACGATACAATGACCATCGTTTACAATACTGTCTACAACGAAAACGAACGATGACATTTGACAAGTATAAAATAATAAAACGGCGTAATTTCGTCGATAAAATGCAGATTTTCGTTTTCTGTTCTTTTTTATACTTATATCGGCCAAGATTGGAGCATCCCACTGTGAAAAATAGATCCTTTCATGTCCCACCGTACTCCGAAAGTATTTTTATGTCTACAGTTTTCAAGCGTAAGCGAGTGGTGATTTTTGTTGGTGTTTGAAGCGTGATGTAAGAATATTTAAATCAAAAGCGTAAAAACTAATTGACCTCGAACGCATCGATACTTGTGTGTGTGTGTTTTAAATGTTTTAAAAGAGAAGAAAAAAATACCGCACACCGACCAAAAAGCATTCGTATTGCAACAAAAAATACGTGTCTATAAAAGTATTTACACAGTGTCGAAAATAAAAAGCTGCTTACAACTAAACCATTTCCGTCGTGAGTCTGTGGTCCTCATAGTTTGAGGTATCATCAAAATATCGGATAAATAAATGTCGAATTAGCAGCTCGAACGTGTATTTTTTTCGTCTTCAAAGTGTAAGATTAAATATTCGCTTAGTACATATAATTTGCAATAACCTCGATCGTCGTCACTCCTACGTCAAGATCTCTTAATATTTATGCTCGGAGAGTTTGACATTTAATACATATGACTGCCTGTGTCAATTTTTTCACGAATTAATAATTCATGTTTCCTTCCTATCTTAATGAGTTAACGAAAAATTAATCGTGAGTAAAAAATTCGTACACTTTAGATACATAGATACATATGTACATTGAAGGAACGCCAAAGAGGTAGAAAATTGCGAATTCGAATAATCGTATGAATTTCCAAACATTCATTCATTTTTCCATAATTATTAATTTACGTTTAATTGAATTTATTTCAACTTTAACGAAGTTTTTCTTCGTTTCTCATTGATTAAAATAGTGTGTTGCGGTTACGTCAGTCTCCCGTTCGTCGAGATAGTGGTGCGGATAAAAAAAAGAACATAAAGTACGACACAATTGTGCAAGAAAATATGAAAAAGGTGTGCGTAAACGAGGGAGGAAAAAAACCAGAATATCGCGGGACAATTTCGCTTGCTGGGCATTTTACGGATTAAACACTATCTCGCTTACTTAGGCCTTCTATTATCCTGATCTTCCAATGCGTCCTCGGACTCGTCAAGGCCCTCCATCTCGTCGATCTGAGCCCAAGACTTTAATTCGTCTCTCGTCAAGGTGGCAATTTTTTTCTCTGCAACAAAAACGACCGTGTTGAGTTCAGTCCCTTCAATTCACAGGCCACAGAATTTACAGGCCAAATGCGATCGATCGATCAGAGACAAGTCAAGACTCACCTTCTTCTTGCTTCATTTTCTCCACTTCGTCTTGGCTAAGGAAACTGAATACTTTATCTGAAATTTCGAAAAATATTCATCATATCGATTTTTTGTAGGCTCGATCAATGAAAAAATCTAAAATTAGATTTTTCATCAATGCAATTCGAGCGAAAAAGCTCGAGTACGATCCATTCGTTTGTTTGGGTGAATATTGCACGAAAAAAACGTGACGTATTACCTGGTTTTGGCGATGGTTTGAGATGCTCTTCGACGGCATTTTCAAAGAGTTTCTTTCTGTCACTGACTGACATCTTGACAGGAGCTGGTGTTGGTGATGGCGTCGGTGAAGGCTGAGCATGTAAAAATGGCATTAATAACAGGAAGTTATTGGATAAATTGTGTGGATGCGAATATCAAGCGATATTCGTAAGAGTAAAACTTTGTTATTGCTGTTGTTGTTGTATTGATTGAGTTGAACATGCCGATGAGACCCACCTCAACCGGAAACTTTCCTTGGACAGAGCGTGCATTCTGTCGTTTGTTAGAGGAAGCCATTGTGGTACTCAGTATATCTCCCGTGCACCCAGGGTTTGTCAGAGGTGTTGGAGGAAGTCGAAAACGTGGTTCTGTTATTTTAGCATTCTCGACATTCGAGTTTTTGTCGTAAAGGTTTGAGGAGGAATAAAAATTGGCTCTTTCGTGCATTGTTATTGGACGTTCTTTCATTATCGAGTGAGTGGGACGGAATTTTATGTTGCCAGATGCCAATGCATCGGCGGAAGTTGATCTCGAGGGTTTTGGTAATTCGGCGAATGTAATGCTGCGCTTTGGAACGCTCGAAACCTTTTTCTTTGCCGACGGTAGAGTTTGTGACATTGAGGATTTATCGAGATTGGTGGTCGTCGCGTTAGAATGCAGTAGAGAAGTAGCAGAGATTGGAGAGATCGGCGAAGAGGGATCATCCACGGATGTTCCGGTATCCTCTTTGAACATTGGCTGAATAAACCAAATCGAATTAAACTCATGAGACAAAAATAACAACTGTATCTTCATTCAACTCTCCTTCCATTTGCGCTAGATTTCTTTGAATGAGCGAGGTGTTTGGCGAAGCGAAATGAATGTTGGTTGCGTTCGAAATACCTAATCGACTAATAATCCGTACGATAGCAATCCAAACTTTCAAAATGGCGATCCAAGTGTTTTCCATAGCGCAGTGGAAAATTCTCAAGCAACCTCGATGAAGACTATGCAACGATAATAAAAAATCTCGCAGTGACAGAAAATCTAATTGATCGTTTTGCCTGAGCTATGGCTGAATTTATACGAAGCTGTGTGGGTATGAAAATTAATATTTTTAAAGACGCGGTCGTTTTGTCAAGAGAAAGCTCTGAAAATAGCTCGGTTGCCTGCACGATTGAAAATTCCATCATAAATTTTCAACATACTTTTCTTCATTTTATTTCGTAGTTAGATAAATATTAATCTTATTTCATATATTCTGTAATAATATATAAACATCTGGTCCATTAGAGTTATATCAACATATAACATGTATAGAAAATTTATAATTACAGTACATCGATTTTTATATCTCGTTAATGATATGGGTTTTTTTTTGCTCATTTAGTAGAACAGTGTGAACATCATAGATTCCCTGTTTTCGATGGAAAAACAAGCGGAAAAATATATGTTACGTTGACCACCCTTTCGTTCTTTTGTCAGCAGAAAACAGACCGATGATCTGTTTTTTTTTTGCCTTTTCTCACTGTCTCGAATGCAATTTTGAATAATACACGACGACGAGTTGCACGTTGATTCGACAGGAATTAATCAATATTACGCGATACACATATCGATCGACCTTTAAAACAAAGACAATATTTTTCAAGTTCTTCACACGATCGTATGCCAACACGTGGAAAAACGTTATATATTTTCGTCATCAAGTGCGCATGCATTTTTTTTTATACAGTACCGACTGGATATGAGTTTTTTTTTTTACAATGCGAAGCCCGGAGTCGCTCCTTGTGCTCGACACGAAAATCGACAACGAATAACCATAACATTTTATTGCAAGATCAATTACTTCCGTTCAATTTTTTTCGTCAAGGAACTTTTGTCGATAAAAGGCGTATACTTTATGACTATGCGAATCCCAAATGCACATTCTTCAATTGTACGAGAAGGAATGATTTGCTTTGTAATTTCATACGTGCTTTGCACTTATAGCTTGCTACACGGAACAACGACACGAAGAAGCTTTTATAAAAGCTGGCCTTCCCTCTCGGAGGATTCGTTTCAATCTTTTTTTTTCTTGTGAACATTTTTTTGACTTGTGTGTCGTTTCGAATAATCATATACAATCCGGCTTCCCTTAACGCGTTAAATCTGTATAATTAATTGGTAAAAGCCTAGCGAAACTAAATCAGCGAATCGCAGGTGTTATCAGAGGGCAAAAACAATTGAACGAATTTAACGACCCCACCGTATTGACTTTTCAGTAATAAGAAAAAACTGAAGGAAAAAGTTTGACCGGTTAATTTTTTTTTTAATTTCATCAATGTGGATAAATCTTTCAGTTCCATTTAGTTACGGGAAAACCACTAGAATAATCTAACAATACGCCTTTGGAGGACTTTTCTCCATTCGTAAGATCGCCGACAGACATTTTTCGTGGGCCACACCTCGGGGAAGTTGTTTTTTAAAGATAAGGTGCAGAATTTTTGATAAGAGAAATGCAAACTGAAAAAACCCTCTGAGTCATTCCGCTGCGATCATTAATGGGCTAGCGAAATTGTTAAAACATTTGCCAGTGTGTTTGTATTTTTATGTATTTGCAAAGTTTATTTGGATCCTCGCTTGTTGACCTATCACAGAAAAATATGTCTATTCTTCGGCCAACATTCGCGATCAAAGGTGCAACCAACAGATTATTTACAGATTAGTCTCCGATTAACGGGACCGTCAAATCGACGCCTTCTCTCCTTTACACTTTTACACGTCAGAATCGATACAACTAGACGATACTTTTAATTGAGGGAAAACCCGATGAGAAGAGTTTCTGCAATTTTGGGAATTTACAAATCAAATTAAAGTAGGCGCTTCGATCGTTAATCTGCATGAAAGTTATTTTACAAATCGTGAGACGATTTCGCGTCGTTTTCTTGGAGTCTGATAAGTGAATTTTATCAGAAAGCCAGAATCCCGTTGGAAATATCTCGTGGGAATCAATTGATTCGAAAGTAATCACATAAATTAGTGTGTTTTTGCTAACGACCTGTGATTATTCTGTTATAAAATATTTCCTTACAAAGAACACATTTTCCAACAAAATTTCCACTTGCAACTGTTTTTCAAATTCAACGTATCGTACTCTGTTTTTAGCTTTTGCCAGAGCTGTCATTAACAATTTTTGTATTACAATATATTGTGTGGGAACGTGTCGCATTTTGGTGAAACTATGTAAAATTTCTCTCACGTGTAGAAAAAATGTTAAACGTCGCTCGAACTTTAAGAAGACTCGTGTTTTAATTGAATGCTCCGATAAAATATAATTTCAATCGAACTGATTAATATTTCTTCAAGTATCGACAATTATCCCCGTTTTCTCGAAAAATCGTCGACAGTATTAGCCGACGAATGGCCGACGGATTTGACGTTTTATTGGTTTTTACTTAACGCTCATTAATGGCAGTAATAACGGTAATAAATAGAGCAACAATATGATTAACGGTGTAACAATTATGTTTTGCTGGCATCGAAGGGGCGGGTTTCGGGTGGGGGGGGACTTTGGGATCACAACAATAAATGCGAACGTCGAATAGACATTTTGACGACATCCTTTAAGATCAAGTAGCCGTGGAAGCGCACGTTCCTGGCCAGAGACGTACGCAGTTGTGACACGTTTATAAACGAGAGGACGTACGTAAAGATTCACTCTGGTCATAGGGCGGCCAAACTCGAATTATCACCGTCCATTGTCTGCGAACACGTGAAACATGTCTCTCTATCGGCTTCTCAAGGGAATCATGCTTTTCACTACAAAAAAACACCGACAAGTACACATGTTTCATGCGCCATCGAGATTCAGATGAATTTTTCAATAAAAAAGGAACGAATAAACGAATTTGGGGTTTTCCTTGCAGTATGGACATGTCGAAATAATACTCGAATCGATTCATGACGAATGACAGTACGAGATGAAACTGTCGATTGTGCGATGACACTGAACGTCGGAATACGATTTTTCTTTTCTTTTCTCGACGAAGCCGCGTTTCGTAATGGCCTTTTTTTCGTTATATTCCTGCGTTTCGTGAATTTTGTTCTCTACGGATTATGAATTTTCATAATTCGTGCCTAACGTGCATCCGTTTTTACTTTCAACATTTCCCTTGACAAATACGACTTGGAGCCTTAATTAAATATTTTTTCAACCAACTTTTTGGGTGGATATTGTGATTGTATGAAAGACGTCTATCATTCAATGTGAGTTTTTGAGGAGTGAGATGATACGCAATGAGTGAGTGACAACGATTTGCGCTTTTGGGAAGAGAGCAGAAAATGTGAATATCATTCAAGGACTAACATGCTCGGGGAAAATACGTTTTTATCAATAATTCACACAATAGTCGCAATAAGATTTCTTCCAAATAACCGAACGTCGGAAAAGAATTCGATAAAAACTTTTCACAACGGTTTCAATAACGTTTGTTGATCATTTTCCGAAAAATGATGACTCTGAAGTTGGCATCGTTGGAATGCAACGAAATTCATTTTTATCTTCGACAAAAATAATTATTCAATCGCAGGATGTAATTGCGATGATGAAATGATCAATTTTTGCCATTCAAAAAGCATATTGGCTCGAAAAATGTGGATCTTTAATAAAATTCAATATTTTTCGATGCATTCCAACGTTGCAAACTTCAGCATCATCGAAAAATGAAACTTTGCCAAAGTTTAAAGAAAACATATTGCAACGCTTTACGATTCGATGGAATCGCATAGATCGAGGTGCAATAGTATTTGCGATCGAGCATGCATCTTGCCAATCGTGCGCATGAGTTTTCAAGTATTTTCATTACTCCCACAAAGTTATACAACTACTATGGCTGTAGAAAAGTAAAACGGAAACTAGAGTGAAGGCATTCTTAAGTGATCGTGGTGGATACTCACAGTTGGATTTTGCGGTGCCAGAGTGTGTTTACTCATGACGATCGTCGTTGTTTTAAGATCTTTCGTGCCACCGGGTGATTTAGGCGGCACTGGCGTATCGACCGGGCTATTCGGTTTATTTACTAGCGACTCTGCTGCCCGAACTACATCCAACACCTACATTTGCACAATACTTAATTTAAGCATTTTTTTGTCTTCATGATTCGTACTAAAAGCTCCGATCGATGCAAAGTACTAAATAATTGTATTACTAGTGCAGGATTGATCAAGCGAGGACTGGATCGAGTCTAATTTTTGTTTGCAAATACACGAAAACAAACTCTTGATGATGTAGCGAACGATCTCAATTTCAACCATCCAATTACGTTCATGTGCCCGTAACCCAAGAATTTCTCCGAATTCCAAATTCAATAAAATGTTGTCAAGAATGTATCGAAACTTTGACAATTTATTTTTATTCTCGTTCCCGGAAAATGTCAATTTTTTTTTTAACACAATATTCATGAATATTTTGTAGAAAAAAATGTTCAATTTATTGGAAATGGAGAGAATTTTGCAGAAGATTTATCAATTGTGATTCCCAATGAGCAATTTGTTTGATAATTTTTTGAAAATTTGATCATTTTTCCGATTCTCTCCCTTTTTACTCGATTCTCTTTTGCCGCGCGCATTCGGAAGAGCTCTTACCTTTTCTGGAGTGGATTTTTCCCGTTGTTCAACGAGAGCTCGTTCGCGTTCCTCTTGTTCCCAAGCAACGAGTTCAGCCTTCATTTCTTGTTCTTGTCGCAAGGTCGCGGCTTCCTCGTCGTCTCGATCGAGGCTCGAGACACTTTGGGACAAAGATTTAAGACCCTCGGTGAGCGAGTCTTTCCGCTCCTGCGAGGTTTTCGAATTTTTCGATTCGCGACCACTCGATATGGTCATTATGTGTTCGATCTCGTTCTTGTCGTATCCTTTGCAAACCACGAGGGTTATCGTGTTGCCGGAACATCGAAGAATATTCACTG
Organism: Diadegma fenestrale; assembly: GCA_037043255.1. NCBI lineage: Eukaryota > Metazoa > Arthropoda > Insecta > Hymenoptera > Ichneumonidae > Diadegma > Diadegma fenestrale. The sequence continues at coordinate 14,061,064 of CM073310.1, read as the reverse complement.
CTTCCTGGTGCGTCGCACCGAGCAACGACGTGCCATTTACTTCCAGCAATCTCATGCCAACCTGTACAAAAAAAAAAAATTGATTCCCCCAATCGATTACAAAAAAAATCCTCAATCTTTCCATCCTCCGTAAGCAAAAAAATGGTCAAGTTATTTTTTTTCAATCTCGATTCAATCATCCGAATTGATTGACTTGGATCGAATTATATTTTTTTTTATTGTCAATAGAAACTAAAGGCGAATGAGAACAACAAAAATACCTTAAGTCTGCCGTCGCGTCTGGCTGCACCGCCCGAATTGATTTTCGATATAAATACACCCTCGTCCGTGTGATCGAGAGGATTGCCACGTTGTCCTCTCAAACCTCCTTTTATGTGCATACCCAACTTCTCACCAGGTTCTTTCACAATAACGAGTTCCTAGAATAAATCAACCATTCTCGTTGGATCGTTTCCTCACATAATTCACCATTTTTTCGAAACTAAAACGTGGACTCGTTCGAGTCACACGAGATATAAAAAAATATGTAACTTTTTCAGGCTTTTCCATCCTCTAGATCGTCCAAAAGAAAGTGCACATACCTCGCGAAATTTCTAAAGATTGTTTGTCGTTGTTGTTACGATTGTTATCAACAAACAATCGTGAGTGATTATTTTAAGCGAATAATACGAGATTAAGAAGCCCCAAAGGGCATTTGCTCATTTGTTTTCAATCTAATCAGCGTAAAGCACACGGAAGCAGTTACAAAACGTAAAAAAAAAAAGAATCTTGTTTCTAGGTGTTAGAAATAATGACTGAGCCTCAAAGAAGCAGAAAATCTGTGCGCGCTGCACGGTGAATACTAAATTGCCAGAGAAAAGTAAACACAAGAAAAAATATCGAAGAGAACATCATTTCGAAGGAAAATAATAGACGGAAGAAAAATCGTCGGTTGCGTGTACTTACTGTCACTGGGATGTACTCTATTTCGACCAGCTTGTTGGGCAATTTGACAATAAATTATGTTAGGTCGTGAGAGCTTTGCAAAATATTCGTTGAACAGAAAAAAGAGAACGTCGAGTGGATTTGAATAAACGATCAAAAAATGGGGGATGTCTCGATTTGTTTGGACAAAATTTAGAGAGCATGCCGAGTACGTTTCGTCGGACGAAAATTCACGAACTAAAGTATGAGACGGTAGGATTATCACACCGACGATTCTGGCAGATTTTATAAAGAAAGAAAAGTTGTTCGATGCTCTTTGAAATTGAAGAAAAAATGATAATCATAATTCGAGTGATTTTTTGTGTAGCTCGTGCGTTTTTGTGTAGCATACGGCAAAAGCGACTATTCAGTGACATTGCAGCAAAACGTATTGACGTGAGAGATAATGACAGTGAGACGTAATAAGCGAGAAGTGCGAAAAGCTCGTTCCGTTACCTGATAACTTTCCGGCAGTGGATCGTGCTGAACGGTGAGAATGATTGAGTCTCCTGGACGTAAAAGTTCCATGACCGCTTCTTGATGAGTCGCTTTCGTCACGTCAGTGCCATTTACTTTTAATATTCTATCGCCCATGCGTAATTTTCCTGAATTTGCTGCGATACCGCCGGGCACAACCTGAAAATCAATTAATTTGCAAAACAACCGCATTATCGATGAAATCCCGGTCGCAGCGGACAAGACGAAAATGAATAAATTGGAATACAAACGTGTGATATGAAGATTCCTGGTTCTTTAGCGCCGAAGGGTGTACAGGAGTGATCGGTTCCTCCAATGATACTGAAGCCCAATGAACCTTCTTTCATTAGCACGACATCCTGTACATCGAAATAAACAAAATATTGAGAAACGGCGTGACATTGTGTTCGAGTACGTTCGAATCAGCACGGTGCTTTCTATAAATCTTTCGTAGTAAATAATCCGTAATAATAATCATGGCCAGTTTAGGGAAGAGACAGAGAAAGGAAAGAAAGGCGGGTTTGGGCATTGAGCTTTAGCGAAGATCATGAAATTGCGTGACCGGTCGTTTGACAGAAAAACATTAAGTGTGTATCGAACTAAATTGGTGCAGCAGCAATCATGCAGAGTTGATTCGTAGTCCCACTTTTCACAGTATAATGAGGAAATTCAATCAATTTAATTTAATAATTGAATTAAATTTATATAAATTCAATAAATTAATTTAATTATATAAATTTAATTAATTCATGGAATTTATTAAATTTATAAATTAAATTAAATTAAATTAAATTAATTAAATAGAGTATTCACTATTGAATTCTGCCAAGTGATGAAAAACTAAATTTCTAATCGATGCTATTGGACCTCGAATAACCCGGAAACGATACTTTGCATCAGGAATATCATGTTTACAGTATCGGTTGAATTTTTTCGTCATCCACTTACCTATTTCCATGCCAGAGGATAAGCACTCGATATATAGAATCATATTAATCGTTAACAACATCGATACCAAAATTGCTCTTCAAGTTCTCAATCAACGATGAAAATTCACGTGACAAATGACCGAATGGTAAATTCAAAAAATTACGAAAAAAAAAAAAACAATCCAATATTTTCATAGAAACATTTTATGAACATGCAGATTACGAGAGGAAAGGCAAAGAGCGAGAGAGAGAGAGAGAGAAATTCAAAGTTTTGATCTGGAATTCGTGTTTATCTCTTCGTTACATGGAAATAAGCAAGAATAATATGAAAATATATAAACAAAAGAGTTTGGACGATTTTTATTGAGAAAAGTCGACAGGCTGCCTACTGAAAAATTGTGACAACTCCGCGTGGTTACCGGCGTGAAGCATCCTCAGTGTTGGAATGAAAGCTACGACCCTCTATACAAAAGACTACGGGACAAAACTAAACGAAAGAAAACTAAAGTGACGTGAAAAGCATGAAAATCGAAAGTGATATTTGCTATTTTTCCTCTTGTATTTTGAGGGATGATAAAAAAAGGAAAAGCTATTTGGTTTAGAGGCTAACGTACCTCGATAATAACGGGTTCCACAAGATGATTGTCAGTAACACGCGTTACAACGGTCTCGGTGAGCGTGCTCTTAGTGATGACCTCGGTAACTTTACCGATTGTCGTAGGCGCCGGGGGAAACGTAACGTCCCCGGGTAGATTGTCAGGTTGTTTAATCGTGACCGTGACGATCGGGCCCTGTTGGGAATCTGGGGAGGGCGAGGATTTCGGAGGTCGTAGGAAATGAGCGGGGATCATGGCCTGAAATTCCTCGTTGGTTATTGGCTTGGGTACCTGAATATCTTCCTGCGGTGAATTGGCTCTTTGTTCGCCGCTCTCGGAATGTCCGCTGTTGGTTGAATCGCCGACAGGACGAGCGGATCCTGCGGGAGGTTGGGTCATTGATAATCTTGGTGCTGGTTGCGGTTGATTGATGGTGCTGGGAGAAGTTGAATTTGATGGGCTTCTGGCTCCTGTGAGAGTGCAACTTTCTGTCAAACCGTTCATCTTTGCAGTTCCATTGATTGCCTCGGGTTTGGGGGACAATTGCTGCGGCGGGACTGGCGGCGGTGGAGGCGGCGGCGTACTCGATGTCGGGCTCGGGGAAAGCGTCTTATCGGCGTCTATCGAGCGTCTGTAACTTGCCAAACCAGTCCTGTTTGCCATGTAACTATTGGCACTGTAAAGACCCGTGTATGGACGCGGCGCACCGCCGATCAACCGCGGTGACTTTTCCGATGGCGTTACGCTCGTCGCCGGATTCGCTTGTGAAATCGGTATCTCCCGTTCGACAACCAATCGAACGAACCTTTCCAATCCCGTCAACATGCCCACAGCTTGCTCGTGTTTCGCGCCCGTCATTTCAACACCGTTTATCTGTTCGACATTCCCACGAGATTGAATATTATAGAAAATTCGAAAATACTCGTTGCATTCGAGTCTTTATTTTGTTCTCCATACTCACCGATATGACTTTGTCGCCAACCAACAATTTTCCATCCTTCTGTGCAACGCCGCCATCCGTGATTCTCGAGATGAATATCGCCTGCAGAAAAATTAGTTTTCATTGATTTTTCACACACAATTCACACCGCCCGTTCACAAAATCTTTTCAACCTCCCAATTCTTTCCTTTTCCCCGAAATTTCTCTCTTTCAAGTATGAAAAGTTGTTCGAAATCTGTTTGTCAATCGTCGAATTTATACCGGAGCACGTAATTTATGAATCTGAAGTTTGCAACGTTGAGATTCAACGAAAAATATTGCGTCTATAAATTATTTATTGAATTTTGAAAATTATGGCAATTTTTCATGTCTATTGAATTTTTGGGCCTCGAAAAACGATCGTTTTTCAGGCTAGACCAAATATTGAATAATAATTATTAGCCTTGCTGACGAAAAAACAGAATTTCGTTGCATTCCAACGATGCAAACTTCAGCAACATCGTAATTTTGCTTTTCCACAGATTTGCGCCAACTAAAACTTACGTCCGTATTGTCTTTGAACGGCGACGATCCTTTTCCGCCAGCTATACTGAATCCCAGACCATTTTGATCGCGAATGAGCGTGGTGTGTACGAGAACCGGTATCAAGGGTTCGGCACTCGTTCTCGCAACGGCAATGGGCTCAGGAATTTTTCTCGTCTGTCGAAAAAAAGGGGAAAAAAAATATTTTTTTTTTAACTTACGAAATAACTTACGATCTTACGAAATTTTTCGGGCTTTCTCGGTAACCTACTTTGACAATATCGTGGGGTAAGCTGGTGTCGCCATTTTCAAGATTGTGAGACATTGCGGTCGAAGAAACATAAGACGTAGCACTGGGAGCTCGACTCGTGCTCATGCTCGAACATACAGAATCTTTTCTCAAAGACATCTGGACGGTAAACAAAAGATTTGTTAGAAAGCGCCGATTCGCTCCTCTTGTCAGTGAAATGTATTTCTATTATAATTATTGTCTTGGGCTGCAGAGTCTCATATTTTCGAGACATTAATAACGAAAATCGATAGTTGAGCTTACTTGTTCGGATGGTGGCACTATTCTCGTAACTTCCCGGACAATAACGAGTATAAGGACACGACCACATGCTTTGAGAACTTCGACTGCGTCGTAATGATCGACATCGACTACCGAGACTCCGTTAACTGATATAACTTTGTCGCCGACTCTCAAACCAGCCAAATCGGCTGGGCCACCTATTGGACAAATAGAGCAAAATTATTGGCACCAATAACGATGAAAATAAGAAAATAATTTTGGTGAAACGAGCGAATAATAATCGCGAATCGTTTAATGCATCGAGAGACGAAAAATACCTTCTGTGACTCGGGAAATGAAAATGCCTTCGTCGTCGCCCTTGAACGGCGTCGATCCGATTCCTCCGGCAATGGAAAGACCCAAACCTCCGGTGGTTCGTTCGATATGGATCTCGTACTGTTCCTCTCGAACTTCTATCGACGGTTCTACGTCGGAGGTAGCCCCTGAAGCGAAAGAAAAACAATCGTCAACACTTTTTCAGGTTAAAAAGACGGAACGAAAACATCAGTGGAATGCAGCCAAGTGAAAACGTATTCATGTTTTCCTACAATTTCGTCTTTTGTTGCGAACGAAAACGCGAAAACGTTTCGGCATGTTTGCCGAGTTTAATGGAAATGAAAACTTTATGAGTTTGTGAACTTGTAAACAATGATATTTATTATAAATTTGTTTCAAGAGCTTCCAGTCGTTGAATCAGATCCACGTCGAACTATGCCATGAACGTACGCGCCATTTACGTGATAGAGATAATACACGGGAGATAAGAGATGAGTAATGTAATTGTAATCTTATCGCTCGACTAAACTGTGAGTGAAGCTCGACCATACACGCGGTTTTTGTTCCAATTTTCGACAGTAAAAACAGTGGGTGTAGTAAATAACTCGTATGATCCGCTTACTTTTCGTACGATAATATTTTTCTGGAATTCCTGCCGAGAAAATAGTAAAAATTCCGTGTACGTTCATTATCAAGAGACGATTCAATAATCACGAAAAATTGTTCGTTTAAAAATTCATTGCATCGCCCACCCAATTCCTTCTGAATAAAACGATTTTTTTTTCTTCGAACCAAGTAATGATGAGAAATGTTTGCTCGATTACAAACCTTGGCTATTAAATTCACACTGTTCAACGGATTCCGTCGTAGGAGTCAAGGAGGCAGCTTGGTCGTCGTTTTTCTTCATTAGAGCCTGTGCAACAAAATAAATAGAGAAACGCAGCGTTATTGATTTTTCTCAAACGGTCAGCTCGATCTCGTTTTTTTTCCAAAAACAACGCAAAAAAATCAGGTGAATTTCATTTATTAAGAACAAAATAAGTAAATCGTCCACTGAACCTCGTGTGTGTGTGTGTTTTGGTGTTTGTGTATATTTTTTGCTCAATTCACAAGCCTCTCGACTACCAAACACGGCTGTCACAGCTGCCAAAAAGATAAGTCAAGTATATCGAGTGAAGATAAGCGTAATTAAAAAATACGTGATGCATGTTGAGGTGGGTCATTTCGAAGATTATTACCCTCTTAATTTCATTATCGTTTTGGAAACTATTTTTTGAGAAACGAAATAAATGATGAATTGTATGGAAAAATGTAAGTTTTTTCGCGTTCTTTTGATTTCTTGATATCGCACTAGAACGAAAAATGAACGTTACGAAATAGCAGTGATGGTTTTTTTATTTTCTCAAGTTGTTTCCAATTCTGGTGATTTTTCCTGAAAAACTGTTTTGCGACGTTTTATTGAACATGAAAGCTTGAAAGATTGAGTATAAAAAAAAAAAAGGGAAAACTTGGGTGAATCGTTTGCGAGAAAGAGGATTCGAGTGTACGATCGACGGAACGATACGATGATCCGATGGAAAACGACGATGATCGAAACGAAGAGAGAGAGTCGTCCGTGATAGTAGAAAAAGAGAATTGTAAAGATAGGAGGAAAGCGATAGTCGAAGAGAGACAAAGAGTATGTTAGAAAATTTGAAAAAGCAGCGTGAAAAGCAGACACCATAGAATTATTAACTACACGATGAACACAGCGATCTTCCGAATCGAAAAAAAACACGTACTACGACATTCATAACAATAAAAACCGAAATAATAATTTGAAAGTAAAAATGTAAATTCTGCGACTGGTCTAACAAACATATCCTAGAGAAAGCGTTTTGTAATGCAACAAGTTAGTTACAGAAAAGAGATAGATCGAAAGGCTCGTTATCATCACAAGAGCGCAGGCAGCTGTGGTGCAATAAATAATCTTTCGCGTTCTCATGATTTTGGAGATTTAGCTTGCTGATTGTATAGATTTTCGTTGATTTAATGAATTTAGTTGCATTGATGTTTGTTGTTGTGATATTGCTGACCTGTGCGATGATCGAAGCAACTTTATCCTTGTCAATCGAGGTATGAATTCGCTTGTTTTTCAGATGGTGCGGGGTGTCCCGGCGATGTAGCCTGTTTGGCTTTCCCGAGTCACCCCCACCCTCGTAATCGGCGTCTTCCAATATCGTAAATTCGACATGTCTCTGCATGTCCTCAGACTCAGACTCATCCTCATCCCTACACCTCGTTTCCGACACCGAACCCTCGAAATCGTTATCCTGCAACAGGATCCCGTCCTCACACCGGTCACACGGACAACGGACAAATAAACAAACAAAAACACAGCCACTAAAACCGGCCGTTTTCCCGTGGCTATTGAGCTTGAACCTCCCGAGACTTGCGACCGATTATTTTCCATTTTTCCGAACCAAACACCAGTTAGTCGTGGAAAAAAATCCAACACCGTTCAACGCAACAAACAATTTTTCTTTCACATTCCAATCAATTCTTTGCAGCGCTTCCCCAAAAAACATTTTCGACAATTCTATAAGCCCAAAACTTGAAAAAGTGTTACCATCAAAAATCCAATTTTTTTAGGGTTCTTTTGAAATTTGTATAAACTTTCTTGGCGGAAAAACTAACATTTTTCTGCTATGAAGGAAAATTTTATGGGGTTTAGACTTTGAGATATTCAATTTGCAATTTTTCATTTTCCCCATCTAAACGCATGTAAAAAAATTGCAAAAATCGAGTTACAAACCAATTTATTTAGGATTTTTTGCGCAGATAGCCAAAAAGACTATGAGCCGAAATTTTCTACGAAAAATCCTAAACTTATTTTGTTGCAACTCATAAACGATACGCGTCGTCAATTTACACGCGTTTAGATGGGAAAACTTAAAAATTGGGAATCAATTATGTAAAATTGTTAACGTCAGAGAATTTTTCTTCTCACGAGAAAATTTTTAGTTTTGGTGTCAAGAATGTTGATTGAAAATGATTGAAGAATCGTAAATTGAGTAAATTTGTGATAGTAACAGGTTGAAGAGTAAAGTGAATTGATCGTGGGAAAAATTGACCTTGTGCGAATACTTTTTTCGTGTTATTTGGAAAAATGGAGCACGAGTGTCCGATTTTGTTGGTTTAGACAAAAAAAAACTGGTAACGTGAATGGAAATGTTGAATTTTGAATATTTCGCGCAATTGTTCAACCTTAATCCCTCCCCGATTCGCGTCTTACTACCCTAAAGCGCTATTCTTCCCGTTTCCCGAGTCATGAACATTTTGGTCCGATTGGAAAATTCAACAGAAAGAGCGCTAAGTAAATTGGGTATTTCTCGTGAACAGCCAGCGCGTTGTTACGGGGAATCGCGGCACCGAGAGTAGTTGCGAAATTGAATAGTCAAAGTTTTAGCGAAGTTGGGTTAGTTGGGAAAATGTATAATAATTTTTTGTTGAGTTTTTTGTTTATCGGCGAAAACATGACGTTATAATAACGTCGACTCACTGTCGTCGTTGAATCGGGTCCCGAAAGTTGCTGTTGCGTGGTGGCGTCGTCGTTTTCTAGCGTCTGATGGGCCATCGAAGTTTCAAACGGGGTTTCGGACTCTGAAACTTTCGTCGTTTCCCTCGTCTCCTCGTCATTACACGTGGGAATTTGTTCCTGTTCCGTTTGCTCCTGATTCGTCGTAGCCCCCATTGTCTCGGTCTTATCGAGACCAAATGTTTGCGACACGTCCTGCGAAAATAATGCACATCGAAGTCTAACTAGACGAGAAATTCCGGCCGAATGTGAAGTTTTGTAATTAATAAATTTTCGTTTGAATTATATCGTTAGGTAAATGTAACATTCAATACGATGTTGAAGTTTGCATCGTTGGAATACAACGAAATTCAGTTTTTCCTTCGGAGAAAAAAAACGATCGTCTCTCGAGTCCCAAAAACTCAATCGAGACAAAAAATTGCCATTATTTTCAAAATTCAATAAATAAATGGCACAAACAATATTTTTCATTGAATCTCAACGCTGCAAACTTCAAAGTCATCAATCTTTTCACATTTTCATTCAAGGTCACTATTGTTGCTAGAAAAACATCTCGTATGAAAACTATTTTCAATCATTCCCTAAATTTCGAAACGTCTCTAAAGATTATAAGCAACTTAATTAATTCTCACCTGTTCATCGGTCGATCCAGAGCGACTGTCGTTCTTTCCCTTACTGAACAACTTGTGTGCCTTAGCTTTGAGTTCTTTCGGATGAGGCGTGTTTTGCCTGACGAATGGAGTCTGCGAACGAATAACAACGGAATAACGTGATGTATGAAAAAAAAACCCAAGAGTTTGTGCAGCCACGAATTCGTCTCGCATGGGAAGACGCACCGTTCGAATAAAAGAAAGAAAAATTAAGAGAGAGTGAGAAAAAAATATTGTACCCGTGAAAAACACATAAATACTTACTTCATCGACGACATGCATTTTTGCCGATCCATGTTATGGTATTAGTCAAAGGATGAAGAGAGAGGAAAGACTTTGTTCACCAATAAAAAGCGATTCGATGAAGAATATATATTTCGATATTACTCATAATGTGATTGGCGATGTGTCGAATAATCGAGCGAGTCTTTTTCATCGTGTTAAAGTGCATACGATTAAGCTTCTACATAAAAAAAGGAAAAAAAAGGGAAGAAATTCACCGAGCAAGTTCAATATCCATAAAGTTGCATATGCAATTGCAATCACGAGATGAATACAATTAAAAATGAAAAACTAATAAATAAATAAAAATTCAACGAGAAAACTTAAAAATTTGTGAATCGTAAATATTTACAATTACAATCAACAACATTTTTTCAATCGTGCTCCATTTGATGATACACTTATAGCGCTAATAAATAGAGTCGTAGGATCGTGCTCGATTCATGCAAAAGATACATTGTAAGAATTGAGAGAAATGGGAGATGCTAATACTGGAAGAAGACGTCGGTAGGAGCAGCTTGCTCACCTCCTTGTCGGCTTCCGGCGCGTCATCGGTAAATTTCACGGAATGTGTTCTCGATGCTTCTTTTTCCTGCCATCCTTCGTCGTCGCTGCTCGCTAATTCTCTCATCTCGTTCGCCTGTGCGGCGCTACGTATTTCGATACGACATCCTAAAAGAAATTAAAAAACAAAACACAATCGCGTAAAGAATTATTTCATTGGTAAAAACGATGAAAACGATAAATTTTTCCAAAATTTCGCAAATAAATTATTTGATTCTCATTTATGAATCAAAATAATTGATTGTGCTTATTACTGTTTTTGTAAAGACTCGTCGTTTGATGTTGTCCGTAATTTAAAAAAAGTACTAAAAAAAAACAAACGATCAGAGTTAAAAATTAGATTTTTATTTTGACGGACGTAATCGAGGCTTTAAAAATCGTTTTCGTAATTACCGTTCTGATTGGCTACGTGATACTCCAATTGTGGCAATAGGAAACACGTGAGAACTTCTTGACCGGTTTCCTCGTCGACGTCAGTCTGGAAAGTCAGCATTGGCTGCGCTTGGTTTTCGCTTAGCCACACAGCTTTGAGGTTTAAGTTGATCAACGAATACGGCAAGTACTGCAGCCTTTGAGGAACAAACGAGAGATGATGAATTTTAAGCTTCGTCGAAGGAACGAGAAATTCATTCGACGTCAACGACGCATTTCCTTTGGAATTTTTTTGAAGAATCGTCGACATTTCGCAACGAATTTCATTAAAGTTTCGAAATCCTACGTTTTTTCTTTTATTACGACGGAGAATCTTGGAAATTGACAACTCACCTATTTCCAGAAACATCCAAAACATGGAGAGCCGTGCAGTTACCCACCTCGGCAGGTAAAAACTGCAATTTGTTATCCCTAAGCGACAGAACACCCAAATTCTTCAAATTTCCTGTCGAGAAACAAAATAAATATATAGAATTTCTCATTGTCATTAATGCGTAGAAAAAAAGAGTGAAAATTGCCTCGATGACTCACCAATTTCTGTGGGAAGCGATTGCAGGCTGTTACGATCGACATTGAGATTATTCAGGTTAATAAGATTCCCCATGGAGATCGGTAACTCGAAAAGAAAGTTTTCCGTGAGAATAAGCTCCTGAAGACTTTCGCATTTTCCGATGCTCTCGTTCAGGACGGACAATCGATTTTGATCGACTTTAAGTATCGTTAATTTTCCAAGCTCTCCAAGGCCGTCAGGCAATTTTTCGATAACATTTTGCGACAGATGCAAATCCGTTAACGACTCGAGCCCACCGATCTCGTCCGGCAAATCCTCCAAACGATTTTCCGATACGTCCAGACACGCCAGTGTCTTTAATTCACCGATTTCGGGTGGCAAGTGTTGCAATTGATTGTGATCGAGCCACAATTCCTGTAGTGCGGGTAATTTTCCTATGTGCGACGGCTAATTAATCAGAAAAATGTCAGCATCAATATCAAACCCACGTAACATGGAAAATGTCCCAAATCCCATAATCCCATTTTGAAAACAAATTCCCACCAACTAAAAAATTTATTTCACATCATTTTTTTCTATCAGACGAAATTTTTTTAATATTTCGCTGAAACGAGCAACAAAAAAGATGAAAAATCGATTCTTTGCGTGCAAAGTTAAATTCCCTTGATTCGCCGCTCCCACGAATATATCCGGAGGCTTGACAGGCTCGTTACGTGAGTATTCATTACGACAAAACTTTAACGAAGGCAAAAAAGTGTTGATAAAGATTATTTACCAATTCTTCGATCTCATTGTCACCAAGATCTAACCTCTCGAGTTTCGAGAGCTGAGAGAGTGATTCGGGCAAGGATTTGAGCAAATTTTCCCTCAGTTCCAGAGATTGAAGTGCTTCCAAACTGGAATCCATAAATCGCAATTAACACATCGCACAGAAAAGAGAAAAACAAATGATGCTGATTTCAGTTATCGTGATTAATTCTCACCGGCCAAAATCCGGTGGCAAGTTCGTGAGGGACATGTCATTGAGGCCGAGTACAGTTAGGTTTCTGAGTTGCACGAAACCAGCCGGAAGCCTGAAATAATGAGAATTTAGTACGTACTTTTTGAGAAAAAAATAAACAGTCATTAAAACCGAACAGACGTGCACATAAAAACTGCCGAGTATTTTGCACGTTAAGGTGAAATTTCTGCTTCACACTAGTCGAACAAGTGTTTAATTTTTACGGTTCTCGTATGCCAAGTTCGTTACAACAATCAAACAAGTGGAACGTGAATTTCGCTGCAGCGTAGTTTATGAATCGAGACAAATATTAATAACGAAAACTTCGACATTGTGGAAAGTTTCTCTCATTTTATAAAAACTTGCAAATTTTACGATATCGGTGAAAATAAATTATTCAAATATTGTAAATTTTCGTATTCAGCAGAGTCGTGAAACGTTGTCTTGAGTGATTCGCAAGAAAAATGTCATATTGTTCACTGACCTTGGTATCGGGTTACTGCTAAAGTCTGCCACCTGTAGAGAGCTCAAGTTCCTGATATTCTCAGGAATGTCCGGTATGTCTGTAACACAAAAGAGGAGAGACGAAGGTCTCGATGAAGAAACTTTTTCACGGCGAGAAATGATGTATAATTAGTTTATCGACGCCAGACGAAATAAAAGGAAAGAGACAAATAATGGGATGTGAAACAAAAGTACGAGGGAGTCTGCGACATCTGCGATAGGCTTTTCGATGTCAGGTCAAAATTGCACAAGTAATTTGTGCCACTTGAGCGTGTAAACAATTTTGTCACCAGTTGCAAAGTGTTTACGAAGACGTCACGTATTTACGAGAGATATTTGAAGATCTCGAGGACAAACGTTACAGACAAAGAATGTCTCTCGCGGATAAATAAACCGAAATATAGTTGAAAAGTTGACATTCCAATGTTTGAAAATTTTGGCTCACGGTTTCTCCTTCACGGAAGTTGAAAATTGTTATAAATTCTTGAACAACTAAAAAGCAAAAGACACATGTTTTGAAATGTTTCAAAGAACGATTCAATGTTTTTGGCAACGTCAAAATGATGCAATTTTTTGCAATCACCTTGAAGACATAATTTTGTTATGCCGCCTCGGCGTCGAACAACGTAATTGTTGCGGTGTTATTATTGCATGTAGGCTTGTGGAGGATAATTGAAAGAAAATTGTCGACCGAATGAGCATTCGTCGCTCATTCAATTGATTCAGAAAAACGACGAGAATGTTGTTTTTCTTCTTAATCATATTTGGCTCCCTGAATCTTCGATCTTAAGACCAACGTTTCAAGTTTTTTTTCCTCGCAAAAACAGAATCAACGGATTTCGTGAACAATAAAATATTCGCAAAGACAATTGTGGGCGAGGATATAAATTTGACAAAACATTTCGAGCATCCGAGGCCCCTGACCTCTTTCGCCTGAGACTATCGACCTTTGCCTTGAATTCCGGCTTCCCAAGTTCGTGACGATTCCAACGAGAAGCCACGACGACTTCTCGTCTCAGTGAGCTTTTTGGACGAAATACAGAGCGCCGTTGGACACTGTGCCAAAAATAAAACGGCGGATTGCCCGAAGCGACAACAAAAAAGAGAGAAAATAAAAAAAACACACACACACGCACACGAAAACTTGCACATTTCCCCTGTCTCTTTCATTTCATACTGCAAAAGCACGACACTCTGCTTTTCTCATCAACTTGCGGATGTTCTTGCTGAGAGAACTGAGAGAAAATCAGTGGAATAAAAAGAAATGTGGAGAGAGAAATAAAGGATGCGGATGAGACGGATGTGGAAGAACGACATCGCTGAACACGAGGGCGACCATTTTCAGCTGAAACCCAACCCTTGGCGACGCAAGAAATGTTTTTTCACGTGCTCCTTAACACAGTTTATATTCAACTTAATTCCAATGTACATACAAATGTCTTTGTGCAAATTTTCACTGCTACAAGCCACGAAACTCACAGTTTCATGAATTCTACTCACGTAGTAACTCAAAGCTGAAATATCCATGTAACTTCATTACGAATTGCTCAAATATTATTATACCGGAAACTGCATGGACCGGGAATTAGAATAAAGTTCGACAGAACGCGGTACGTGAAATTTGACCATTTTCCCGGTGAATGTTATCCAAAATACGAAACAACCGGAGTGAATTTTAAATCAAACACACTTCTCAACATGTGTGACTATAGTCGAAAGAGCTGCAGATAAAGTTCAGACATAACAGAACGTGAAAAATGCTTTACTGGGTAGAGTTACCAAGCCGATATAATTTCAAAGTAGATAAAACACGTTTGACAAAAGCTGGTCGCTCTAATTTTTCATTGAACTCACTGCTGATAAATTAAGTGGGCTGGGCTGCACGATAAATTCATATTTTCGGTATTGAGGCTTAAAACGTGAAAACGAACGATTAAAAATGATGTAAAATATTTTTTAATGTACAATCTCGGGAACGACCCATGCATAATTTATACGAGAGTGTCGTTTCTCTTTGTAAAAGTGCACTGAAGGTTCCAAAAATATATCGTTGGAACGAGTCACGTTTCGTGTCGAGGTTTTCTCTTTCATACGAAAAGCTCATCCGAGCGCCACACATTTACAGTCCATTCGTTGTTCAACGAGTGTTACAGCGTGTGTCTTTATTCTTGTTTTTCTTTAACCGGACAGAATATCAAAGAGCCTCATTAGCATGTGTTCCAAGGGCCGATAATGGCCTGTTTAATCACGTATTAGCGAATTAGATAATGCGATGTAATGATAAATCGACACGACAATTTGTACATGAACGTGCGAGTACTTGGTCATTTTCACAAGTCGATTTTGCATACCAAATGAAAACAAAGATCCGGGATATTCCAAAAGTGATTCAGCACTAAAAATCCACCCATTTTTTTCATTGTAATTAATGGGAAAATAGCAGTGAAGCGACAAATCGCACAAATTTTACTTTGAGTATTCATCACAACATTATTTTTAGAGAGAAATTTAATTTTTTATGTATATTCATGAGGTGCTCGATTTGGGGGAAAAAAGTCGACAAAATGTCGATTTAGTTTTCCCTCAGCTATAGGACGAATTTTTTGAAATAATGGAGAAAAGTTCATCGTTGCAGTACCTGGAAAAATGCAGCTCTTCAGCCAAGTTTAAATTTAAAAAAAAAATGAAGTTGAAGTTTCGTTCGTTTGAATACAACGAAAAATAAATTTTTTATTGATTAATTTAATAATTAATACGCTCGGTCCAATTTTTCTAGTAAATTCAGTTCGCGAATGGCCCAGGAGACAAAAGCTGTATGAAAATTCGGTGCCGTCTCATGAAAAATTGTGACTTTTAAAAACAAACAAAAGAGAATTACCGAATATCGAAAATGAAGAAAAAAAAATGCTTGAAATTGAATTTTCGATATTAATCGAGTTCCAACAGTTGGCCACTCGATAGCGTGTCTATAGGCGCAATTTTCGATTACTGTAGCATCCAAGATATGTCAACATTGGGGAATGTATATGAGGATATTACTAAACCCGTGAATAATGCACAAATTCCACATGAAGGATTTGATGCGACCGATACGAATCCTCGAGCACCTAACTGCACGTGTTGATCGCGTGACGGAAGCCGCAACTCTTATGTTTTCTGTTGCGTGTATTAGTGAATAATACTATAAACGAAACTGCTCTTCATACATAAATGTTGTGTTATAACATACGTATATACATAAAAAGCGAGACATACACATGTATAATGTGCATGACATAAACGCGTTGAAAGTTCTGCAACGAGGACGACGACCATGGCGATGACGAGTGTCTGAACGCGATTACAACGAACCGTGATTCCGTCATAATATGTGACGCGAGAATCAAACGCGTGTTACTTGAAACACCGCGAGGCTCGGAATTTTCATAGTACGATTCGGAAAATTTTTAATTTCGTTTGTACCGCGTGCATCGACGCGGATCCTCATGTAAAAAGCAACGAAATAAAATTACTATAGAAATTAACGAAAATTAATCGTGGAAAATGCACTGAAAATTCAATTGTGTCAAAAAACGTCGATATTTTGTTGAATACAGCGAACTGAATATTTTGGGATAATTTCAAAATTTTCGTTATTTCGACAATATTTTTCATTTGTAACGGAACTTTCAGCAAAATTTACGATTGGAATGACAAAAATTACTTTCCGAAAAGATTTTCCAGATTGTTTTTTGTTGAAATGACAAAATTTTCATGATTTTTCGAAAAAACGTTTAGTTGAACGTATCCAACAAAATATCGATCTGTTTCAACAAAATTCTCTTTTCAGTGTGGTCTCAAATGTCACGTGCTTGACAGACATTACGAATCAATGTCTCGATCGATGCGAGTGTATCATATTGTCGGTAAAGTAAGTTCGGCAATCCAAATTTCCGAGCAATTTGCAATGTGAGTCGAGGCCGGAAACGCGCTCAATATCCCGTCCAATAAAGCGCGGGGGTGTTTGAGTCGAAGCGAAGAGAAAGAGAAAGAAGATGCGAGATTGGGTCACCCTATCAACGAGACTATTACCACGCTGCTATCTATATAACAACGCCTAACCTTTAATTAAAGCTGGCGGTTTGACGAAACACGTTCTCGATATACATACATGCGCGATCGAAGTGCATGAGCAAGAGAGAAAGCGAGAGAGAGGGAGAGAGAGACTCACATCTATCGAAGGACTACCTGCCTATAAATAGACAATATCGCTGCTCTTCATCAAGGCACTTGTGCCTTCGGAGGCTCGACGAAACGCCTGGACTCTGTGGATAGCCTTCGATACCCAGCATTTGATCAACCATATTAATACGTTTATCAGCCACACGCATTTCTAAGATCAACGAACTCATTTAAACATCAAAAAGAATTATCATGGCCGGAGTAAAAAAAAGATCAGGCTCGAGATTAATAATGAAATTCAGAGGGAAATAAATTCGAGTACACTGAAAAGAACATTTCGTCGGAAAAGATCGATATTTCGTTGGATACCCGTTGGACCAAACGTTTTTTTTTTTTGAAAAATCACAAAAATGTTGTCATTCCAATCAAAAATTTTGCTGGAAGTTCCATGAGAAATGAAAAATCTTGTCAAAATTACGAAAATTTTGAAATTATCCGAAAATATTTAGTTCTCCGTATTCAACAAAATATCGAATAGTATTGAATTAATTGTCACGATGCATGAAAGTATTGACACGCACACTCACTTTCCACATTGGTTGATATTCAAATATAGAGAATTCGGGACCACTGCTGAGAATCTCTTTTTTACAATCGAATATAAATTGGGCATGACTCTGAAGTTTTCAACGTTGAGATTTAACGAAAAACATTTATTCTAATAATCCTGAAGTTTGCATCGTTGGAATGCAACGAAATTCTGTTATTTCTTCAGCAGAGTTCATAATTATTATTCAATATTTGGTCCGGCAAATAAAACGATCCTCTTGCGACAAAAAAACTCAATCGACTCGAAAAATTGCCATGATTTTCAAAATTCAATAAATAATTCATAGAAATAACATTTTTCGTTGAATCTCAACGTTGCAAGCTTCAGAGTCATTTTATTCTATTGTTCATTGATTGAATTTTGAAAATCGTGGCAATTTTATGAGTCGATTGAGTTTTTTGGTCGCAAGAGAGAATCGTTTTATTGGCCGGACGAAATATTGAATAATAATATTGATCATAATTGGGCGTCCGATATGAAAAATGCTTTGTCAGTTTTTCCTTATGACGCAACAAATTTTTCCCAAATGTGTAGATGGCACGATGAGCCTCTAATTATTCCTTAATTAAAAGCGACAAATACGTGTAAATTCGCGAAGGAAGGAATTTGCAGGGGCTGGCAAAGGAGTGAATGGCATGGGGAAAAACGTGTGAATACTCGTGCTCGCTTTGGCATTCACATCGAGATTTCATTTGAGAACTATACTTAGTTCTTACATACATGTATATAATAAATATATATATTTGGATGGAGACGCATTTTACAGGGGGTTAGACGTGTATACAGAGCTCATGATAGACGAACGAACGTTGCCGGATGCATAAATGCGCGTCACCAGTATCTTTATCTTTGATACTTTAATGGGAGCATGGAATACGAGCGTCGCACCTGTTCTCAGTGTCGTGAAGCCTTCTCGCGCGTGGGTCGTTACACGAGTGCGTATTTTTATCGTGAGGACAGAAAAAGAGAGCGAAAGAGTGGGAGAGTGAGAGAAAACTCAAAGATTCCCGCGGTGTATATAATCACGTGGATCACACCCATAACTCTGAATAAACCGACACGTGTGAGAGACTCTAGGTCCAGGTCCTTTTTGATCTTCTGTGAAATTCTACTTGTACCCTATGAAGCAGAAACATTGAGATTTTTTGCTAAAAATAGTTCTCGTCTGATGTTATAAAAAAAAAAAGCTGCTGACGAGTCCAAAGTTTGCATAAAAATTGACGGTCCCTCGGAGAGCAGAAAACTTTGTATTAATTTGAGTAAAAATGTTTGGTTTCGCATATGACGATGATGGTGGGGAAAAAATGAAGCGAAGAGCCTCGTAATTCGAGCCTGGAATGCTCTATGTTGGCCTCGATGTATAGATATGCGTTTTTTGAAGTGAACAGCCACGAGATGTGTATAGATATAGGCAAAGGCCCAGCAACCGCTGTATGGAGTCGTAAAGGGTCGCAAAAAAGGCAACGTCACACTCACCGCTGTGCATACATAGAGACACATTTATCCGTGTACTCATTCATGATACATATACGTATAGAGAGCGAGGAGAATTAATCGGTGAGACGAGTTTTCATCGAGCCAACGAAAACCTGTTGCAGCCATTCTTTCAAGACGCGCGTGTGTCTCCGAGCGCAATGGCTTTATCACTTGAAAAAGCAAAACGAAATGAGAGCTGAAACAAAAGGAAGAGTATCTCGTAGAGATGAGCATGCGGAGAGAGTCGAAGCTCACACGACTCTCTCTCCCTCCCTCCCTCGCCAGTAACCATCGTGACGAGAAGAAAAGTTGTGCAACGAGTTTTACCACAACGTTCTCCATATTTGTCCAAACTCACGGAACTAACTCTGACGCTGAATTTTCAAAATCCCTGGGAATTAATAGAAGCCCCTCGAGCCAAGCGAATTTAATTATGACAGAACCAATTCTATGAGGTCTGCTGCGCGAGTACTGTTTCATCTGATCTTGATCTAGTGTGGATTTTTGTTACAAAGGAAGCAAATCGTACAGTTGAATTATTCTTTCATAAAAACAGTAATTTTTTCCTACTCCCGCGCCTCGTTTACTGTTATTAATGCATATTTGAGTGCATTCTCCATTTAAAACTCTCCGTGGAAGCCTCAGGCAGTTAATTACGTTATGAATTAATTATTCGACGGTAATAAATCAGGGAATGATACAAAACGTACGCTGGCGCATGGAAAAAAACTAAAAATGAAATCTGATTGATTTATTTTGAATTCGACAACGATCCAATTTGGAGCTCTATGCAGGACCGAAATTACTTGCAGCTCGCAAGACTCTGAGCCATTCAATTTCGTTGCTTTTGTTTAAAAACATAATTCTATACGCATCACGTATACAATAAAAGAAACCCAGCTCTGCATGAGCTCGTAACTTATAATCTCAAGTACGTTACACGTTAATCTCGCATACAGGTCACGGAAAGCGATAAACCGAAAGCTCTCCACCTGGAAGAACGTGTATCGTGAAAAAGCGTATGTTGTTCGATAAATTCCATTTCCGTCTCGACTTTTTTCCAGCCATTATAAAAATCTTCCATGACTCTGAAGTTTGCATCGTTGGAATGCAACGAAATTCATTTTTATATTTGACAAAAATAATTATTCAAATGCAGAATGTAATTACGATGATAAACGATCCATTTTTGCCATTCGAAAAGCATATCGGCTCGAAAAAGTTGGATGACATTGAAAATTGAACGAATCTTCAATAAAATTCAATATTTTTCGATGCATTTCAACGTTGCAAACTTCAGCATCATAACGAATTTCCGTTTTTTCTTTAACAGATCTCACGACTTTTTATTAAATATTTAGACGACGTTGAAGTTTGCATCGTTGGAATGCAACGAAATTCATTTTTATCTTTGACAAAAATAATTATTCAAATGCAGAATGTAATTGCGATGATAAAACGATCCATTTTTGCCATTCGAAAAGCATATCGGCTCGAAAAATTTGGATGACATTGAAAATTGAACGAATCTTCAATAAAATTCAATATTTTTCGATGCATTCCAACGTTGCAAACTTCAGCATCATAACGAATTTCCGTTTTTTCTTTAACAGATCTCACGACTTTTTATTAAATATTTAGACGACGTTGAAGTTTGCATCGTTGGAATGCAACGAAATTCATTTTTATCTTTGACAAAAATAATTATTTAAATGCAGAATGTAATTGCGATGATAAAACGATCCATTTTTGCCGTTCGAAAAGCATATCGGCTCGAAAAATTTGGATGGCATTGAAAATTGAACGAATCTTCAATAAAATTCAATATTTTTCGATGCATTCCAACGTTGCAAACTTCAGCATCATAAATCTTCCACTTCAATGTAGATTTTCGCGAAAAATATTTCGCAATACTCCAAATGGATGAATGTACGACGAGGAAAAATGAAAAAACGATGACCGAAAACAAGAAATCCCTGATGCGTTTCAGAGGCACGGGCTTCGCGGTATCGTCGATTCTTTTTCAATGGAGACTGAAAAAATGTTCGACGCACCGTCACTAATGATAGAGAAATTTGCGATGCATCGCAACTGCAGCAAAACAACTATAAGCAAAAAATTCTCTGCTCTTTATATTATTACTGCATATACCTGCACGCATAAACATTGGACTGTTAGTGTGCACAGCGTAACTCTAGAGGTCGCACATTATGCAATATGATTCATGGAGTTCTCTCGGTCGACGAGCAGCGCGAATTCCACTGCGCTTCCTTCTGTTATTTTCACGCTCCGTTGACGAACAACCAGATTCACGCGAATCCGATAAAATGAACGTATTCCTGGTAATACGTACACTTGCATATAAATACATAGTCGAGCGTGTGTGTGTGCGCGCGTTTGTGTATTTTGACGAATAATATGAAACAGTGCGATGAGTTTTTTTTTTTTCATGGTACTTTTTTCATCATTTTGGGCACGACGTCGAGGTGCGGTTTTGTGAGGCGAATTTTGAGCAGTGTATGGCGCGATTCACCCAGGAAAGTGTGTCACAACAAATTTTCGCCTCTAGTTTTGTAAATCTTTCGTTTTCCCTGAAGAGATATTCGAAATTGCAGCGCATTGAAAAATGGCTAATTACGATAGTGCCGACAATTTTTTCATCAATGTAACTCGAACTTGATTTCGTGTACTCGCGACTGCGAGCAGTTGCCAGATTTCCCGACATGAATATAAATTATCAGACTCAATAAAACATCAATAATAAATAATAGCAAATGGCCCAGTTGACACAATCGATTAAATAGAAAAAATATATATATAATCGATGTTGGAGCACGTAGAAAATTGTTAAGTGAATTTTACGATTCAAGTCACTATAAAAATTGTATTTATTACCATAGCTGTAAAGTTTTTGATAACTCAAGCCGAGTAAAAACTCAAGTGTACCATGCGATTATTAGAGTCTCCACGCAATGAGAAGCTCGAGTATTTTTAACGTGCAGCCGAGTCAATTTTATACAGAGCTCGATATGAAATTCAAGCTCGATTTTCAATTTCATCAAAAATACGACATTTCATTTTTCTTTCCAATTCGTACGAGTCTGTACGAAGTAAAAAACATTTACCGTCAAATTTTTATTGCTTCGTGCACAATAAACAAGCAATTTTTTTGCACGGATCCAATGATGACGATGTATTCGTCAATCTAAATGCAAAAAATGACACTGAAAATTCAATTTTGTCAAAAAACTTCGATATTTTGTTGAATACGGCGAACTAAATATTTTGGGATGATTTCAAAATTTTCGTTATTTCGACAATATTTTTCATTGTAACGGAACTGTCAGCAAAATTTGCGATTGGAATGACAAAAATTTACTTTCCGAAAAGATTTTCCAGAATGTTTATTGCTGGAATGACAAAATTTTCGTGATTTTTCGAAAAAACGTTTAGTTTAACGTATCCAACAAAATATCCATGTTTTTCAACAAAATTTTCTTTTCGGTGGATCGTCATTCAAATTTGATATTTGCTCAATTAAATGACAGTGAATTCCGAGTAAGTTTCCGGAAACTTGTCGACTGTATATTGGAAATTCGATGACTCTGAAGTTTGCATCGTTGGAATGCAACGAAATTCTTTTTTATCTTTAGCAAAAATAATTATTCAAGCGCAGAATTTAATTAAGATGATAAAATGATCGATTTTTGCCACCCGAAAAGCATATTGGCTTGAAAATTTTGCATGACATTAAAAATTGAACGAATTATCAATAAATTTGAATATTTTTCGTTGCATTTCAACGTTGCAAACTTCAGCATCATGAAATTCGAGAGATCGAGACGATTTCGCAAGATAAATAAATAAATGTTGGCTACGGTCGAGTCGTATACGGATTATCCTGAGAGCTACCGTTGGTTATTATTATCGTTATGATCGTAACGATTCGTACTCATCTGAGGAGACGAGAATTCCAATGAAATGTGCGAGCTTATTCCGCGACGCTCGGTACATTTCAAGGGGATCTCTGTTATGAGTCAGCTACGAATAACGTACATAGAATTTTTATCGATAATAATCCACGAGAGGATATTGATGGATGTGTATTTATATCATATGCGTGCGGAAATCGATATATTTGTGTTTTTTTTAATACGACAGCCATACGAGAATGCACATGAACGGACTGCTGACATGGTCGTGTTGGTGTGCACATTATTTTAGTCAGAGGAGGGAAGGGGCGACGCCTTACGTGAGATTATGCGAACGTACTTTTCGCTCGGCAGTATAAAGTTTTATAACAACGATAATCGAGAAAGATCTCTTGTATGAAACATTAACTTTTACTCGTACTATAAAGACCCGGTGACATGGTTTTAACAAACGAAACGTTCTGGCGTGAAAGATCTTTTGTAAAAATCATAATTATCAATAAAACTCGAAGTGAACTTGGACCGTTTTGGCAGAACGGCAAGAAATCTATTTTCAAATAAATTCACTGTTGAGTGTTTCGAGTTCTAGAGCACGTGCCTCGTCGTCGTGGATCACAACCCCTCGTTTCTGTCACTCAAACTATAAAATCGTGTGAAAGTATTTTTTTTCTCGTTTTTTGTTTTTTAATTTTGAATTTTATAGAGATTTATTCGAAACGAGGCAAGTTTTTCTTCATCCTCGTGATTTTGTCCATTGAACCAGTGACTTTTCGACTCACGCAGATCAAAGCAAATATTCGCATGCAACTGATGGTCTCTTGTACCGTGTATGACGATGTGTTGGGTGTGACGAACGTATATAATCGCGTTTCAACCGCGAGTTTTACGCGGCATTCCACGTGGCCGGTTCTGCGCGTTGAATTCATTCGACGATGTGTGTTTTCCTATACCAACACGATGTAACGTTTCGCGTATTCTCCACATTGTTAAAAGTTTATCAAGAAAATAATTCTCGAGTCGCAGACGAGTCCGCGTTACAATCAGAGAAAAAAAGCCCAAAACGTTGGATTTAAAATTTGAACGAATCTAAGAATTTTCCAATTTCCTTTCGTCCCTGTTGAAATCTGTTTTCTCTTCTTTTGGCTTTTCCTTCGTACAGGAAACTTGGACAGTCTTCATAAATAGTGAGAAAGTAATTTCCGAGTTTCAAACTCGAATCGCTGTTTTCACTCTCTCGACTGGATTGAATAGCCTCTGAGAATAGTCAGCGCGAAGTTGAGAAAATGACAACGATATTCTCGCGAAATTCTTTAGCAAGTTTGCATTTAATTTTTCCCACTTGCTCAACCTTGATTACTGCGAGAGTTAAGCAAAAGTGAAGCGTTTCTAGACAATTTTACGAAAAAATTCCATATTTCATGGTCAATTACAACAATTCTGTAAATAAATAAATCGTAAATTCCAGCGACTCTCGGAGCAAGAAATTCTTGAATCCGTACGAAATGGACGGAGCAAAGAAAAATGAGGAAAAAATTCAACGCGGCTTTTAAAAAAGTTGGATTCCAAAATCAGGACCGCGGATAATCTTTTTTGATACGTCTGAAAAATGAGTTTTCCTGGCTCTCCAAAAGTATGGCAGGAAGAATATTTAGAGATCGACTCGCAGCTGTGGAAATGGCATGAAAAGCCCGAATGATCAAAAGCCATAGACGTTACGAGACGAAAAACATGATGTCTGAAACGAGAATGAAAATTCACAAAGTTCGGGCGATAAAGGATAATCTTGCCTGCCTCACATATAGAAGTTCAAATTGGTATGCGGAACGTGAGCAAATATTTACACTTCTGATAAATCGTGTGTGTCGAACGAAGGGGGAAAGAGAGAAATGCGAGAGGAGTGGGTTTCCTCACAGCAGCTCAAAGCCGTCCCAGTCGCGTCTGGAAAGTAAAGCGTTAAGAAAGAAAAACCGGAAAAGTGCGCGATGATGATTTTTTTTTCTTTTTCCAACCGTTCTCTGTCGAGGTCAATTTTCATTGGGGAATTTGGTGCAACGATTCCGACGAATCATGATTTTCGGTTGATGAAATTTGCCCATTGCCACGATTTTATTCGCGAGAGAGATTTGGAAAAAAAAACTGAGTGGATGACGCGAGAAACCGAGGGAAGAAAGTTTAAAGATAAAAATAAAAGAATCATGGGTACGAGCGTTCGTCCTGCGAGGACGGAAAGGATTGGAATTCGGTGGGAACGCTATGTCGAATGATTGTTACAATCGAGAAATAATGAATCATTACGCTGAAGGAAGGAGACTCCTTTTTTCTGCAGGATAATTGAAGGTGATTTTTCATAATTATCGGCAAAGATTGTTCATTGAAACGATGCCCATCCCTAGTTTATGAGACTGTTCGTGTAGAAACGCCCCAAAGCCTGCACTCTCATAAGTGGCCAAGAGAGCCTCGTCTGGAGGAAGTTAAGAAGGAATCTATAAATAATCATGAGCTCTTGTGGATCGTCGTCATACACTTTTTTTCTTTCTCCTTCTTTATCATCTTCTTATTACGGTTTATCTCCTGGTATTAGTTAAATATAATCGTTTCGCGGACGCCAGTGCGTTTAACGACCAAGGAAGCTCCGTCATGATATAATAAAATATCCAGCAAGATTTAATACCAGAGAAAGAGAGAGAACGAACGTGACTGGGGAAATAATGACGTCTTATCGAACTCAGGACGAAAGGAAACGATTTGATCCTTCAAGTGCCGGATGGAATGCGGATGATGGTTATCTGGGATGTTACAGGCCCATTGCGAATCTCGTCTGATGATAATTTATATTTTTTCCGATCCAGAATCGCGTATATAGAGAAAACATGGATATGGAGTTGCAAAATTCATCGATCGATGTCCTCGTCGAGAATCCATTGCAACGATCGTCTGACAGAAAACCTTAGAAAAAAATTCGGTCGAACTAGTGGACGATTTCCTGACGCGATTATTTAAATCTGCAATTATTGCGATTCGCAATCTGATGACTCTGAAGTTTGCATCGTTGGAATGCAACGAAATTCTTTTTTATCTTTGACAAAAATAATTATTCAAATGCACAATGTAATTACGATGATAAAATGATCCATTTTTGCCATTCAAAAAGCATGTCGGCTTGAAAAATTTGGATGACATTGAAAATTGAACAAATCTTCAATAAAATTCAATATTTTTTGATGCATTCCAACGTTGCAAACTTCAGCATCATAACGAATCTCCGTTTTTTCTTGAACAGATCTCACGATTTTTTATTAAATATTTAGACGACGTTGAAGTTTGCATCGTTGGAATGCAACGAAATTCATTTTTATCTTTGACAAAAATAATTATTCAAATGCACAATGTAATTACGATGATAAAATGATCAATTTTTGCCATTCGAAAAGCATATCGGCACGAAAAATTTGGATGACATTGAAAATTGAACGAATCTTCAATAAAATTCAATATTTTTCGATGCATTCCAACGTTGCAAACTTCAGCATCATCGCAATCTGCTCTTGTGAGGAATATATGTGAATATACGAACGGATTTGACGACAACCAAACTCAGTGATTTTACGGATCATTAAATCACGGCTTCAAATGCATGTGGAAGGTGGTAACATTGGAAGATTGTCGTTCGTGAGTAAAAATGGCCTTCGGGAAAGGCCGTGGAGATTAAATCTACCCGCTTATTCGTTTTTTTTCCCCCAATGCGCACAGCCCAGTTTCGCAGCTCAACAATACTTGGCTCTTAATAGAGAACGAGTACGCGCAACACTTCTATGGGCTCTTGTATTTATAAATTCAAGAAGGAACCTGCCGTCGTTCGCAGTCTTTGTTAGACATTTTTTCCCTTATTTCGTTAATTAAAAAGCAATATTAATTGGATGAGAAATAATTTTCATCCGTTCTGGCAAGGAAAAAAATTTTAAATCCTCCTGCACGCGTGTCGGATTTGTCGTAGTGATGGAAATTCCTCATTCAGAAATTCGGGGAGAAACAATTTTGCAACATGAGCATCAGCTCACAAAGCGAATTCGACGGTTGCTCGAGGATTGGAGAGATTTGATGAACGAATTTCTGTAAGAGTTTGTGATAGCGTCACGAATCTTCGTTCGTTCGAGTGTGTCGTTAAGAAATAATAATAATGATATAAAACATACAGAAGAGGATACCGACTTCCCGCTCGAGCGTCTCTCCCCGCAATGAAATCACCGGTGCGTACAATTTCCGTCGTCCGGAAGGGTCATGAAAGAGCCTTTCTCGAGGCTCTCCGAAGTTGTGTATAAATATACACACAGGCGAGAGAGTATTTAGGATCAAATAAATAATCACGAACAAAAATGAGAGCTTGGAATTTTCCCAAATACTCTGACCTCCGCGTCGTTTCATACACTGAAAAGAGAATTTTGTTGAAAAAGATGGATATTTTGTTGGATACGTTCAACTAAACGTTTTTTCGAAAAATCATGAAAATATTGGCATTTCAGCAAAAAACATTCTGAAAAATCTTTTCGGAAAGTAAATTTTTGTCATTCCAATCGTAAATTTAGCTGAAAGTTCCATTACAAATGAAAAATATTGTCGAAATAACGAAAATTTTGAAATTATCCCAAAATATTTAGTTCGCTGTATTCAACAAAATATCGACGTTTTTTGACAAAATTGAATTTTCAGTGTATGACGTAGTAATTTATCTCACAGGCAAATTAAAAATAATGTTTCGTACAAAAATGAAGCATCGTCGCATAATTTTGATTCTTGTTATTAATCAATAACGACCTCGACGACTCATCATAATTTTTGTTCCTTTTTATATCAATGATCCATTACTTTTATAACATCGTTACGAATGTCTGAAATAATGTGATTCTTGCAGTTGGTGCTTGTCAGGCGGTGTGTGTGCGAGTACGAAGCACGCACGAAACCGCGCCCATTGCCCAATTACATCTGGAGGATGGGTTAATAAGGGGTCACACCGAGAGTTTAAAAGAGTCAAACGAAAAAGGCACTAAAAGCGATAACGCAGCTTAGAGGTCAACATTATAATTGCATCATCAATCTCGTCGTTTTTCACTCTCTGACAAATGATACACATGCAAGTAAACTCATTGAATATTAATCCGTCTAAATTGTTTTGATAATTAATACGTAATTAAGTGTACGATTAACTCTGAAGCGAGTGATAAGATTTCACAATAATCAATCAGTTTACAACTCCAGTTCCTTCTTCGTATCGGTAACAATTAATGTTTTAATTTATGCTCAATTAGTATATTTTAATGAACTGGAATGATTAGATGGAAATAAAATGATTAATTCGCTTTATCAAATATCCGTTTTGATTAATGCAGCCCAACGTTGACGTGCAATTTTGGTATTACGTGGAGAATGAATGACGTTGAAGTTTGCAACGTTGGAATGCATAAAAAAATATTTAATTTTAATGAAGATTTGTTGAATTTTCAATTTCCTCCAAATTTCCGCGTCAATATGCTTTTTGAATGGCAAAAATTGATCATTTTATCATCGTAATTGCATTCGGCATTTGAATAATTATTTTTGTCAAAGATAAAAATGAATTTCGTTGCATTCCAACGATGCAAACTTTAGAGTCATGGAGAATGATAATTACACGAACGAGTACGAAGTTATTAAAAATAATAAAATTCTTGTCCCGATAATTGGAACGGACGATCCGACCCAATTTTTCGTTCCAGGTTTTTCCGAGAATTTTCCGTCGAATATATGAAATTCGTGATTTCGGAATCGATTAGACGAGAGAAAATGATATTTTGTAATTGAAACGAAGGTCAGCAATATAAATTTCTCGTCATCTCTCTCTCCCAACGAGCATCATTTAAACGTGTACGGAATTTAGTACACGATGAAGAGGATTCGCGAATCTCGGTTCTCGTACCGTTAAAGTGAACGGTAATAGCGCGGGAGCTCGCATTATTAGTATATATGTACGTTACATATTCAATCTATAGATATATTTACATAGTATGACATATCATACGCTTATAATGCTATACTGAATCCTCTGCTGTATTGAATCCATTATATGTATAAATATACCGACGTATGAAGGAAAGTTATTCATCCTATGTAAATGCAAACATTTGTATTTAAGTATATAGACGTATATACGAGCA
Organism: Diadegma fenestrale; assembly: GCA_037043255.1. Lineage (NCBI taxonomy): Eukaryota > Metazoa > Arthropoda > Insecta > Hymenoptera > Ichneumonidae > Diadegma > Diadegma fenestrale. The sequence continues at coordinate 14,031,903 of CM073310.1, read as the reverse complement.
ATGGAATGAATCTCGCAAGCGTACAGGAGCATCAAAAATAAATCTTTACTGCTCGCGATGTTTGGACTAAAAAACATTTTTTTGTCATTCAACGTGAAAAAATGTTGCTGAAGTTTGCACCGTTGGAATGCAACGAAATTCTGTTTTTTCGTCAGCAAGGCTAATAATTATTATTCAATATTTGGTCCAGCCTGAAAAACGATCGTTTTTCGAAGCCCAAAAACTCAATAGACATGAAAAATTGCCACAAGACACAATATTTTTCGTTGAATCTCAACGTTGCAAACTTCAGATTCATCGTGAAAAAATCCTCTGAATTGTGCGAAAAAGAATGAATCGATTTTTCGGAGCGAGCGAGTCGAGGATTTTTGTTTTGCGGCAAGAATTGCTCTGTTAGGATGGACGGACGTTGACAATAATTCCTTAAAGTTGTCGTCACTTTTAATCATATCGTTTGAAACGTTCTTACGGGAGGAAACGATGTAAATGCACGAGTTTCATCGATTTCTTCTTCAACGGCTAAATATCGCGTTTATGGAAGGACGCGGAATGGAGGAGTCGACGCCGAAACAGGCTGCTGGCAAGGAGAGGCACTCCGACCAATAGAAACCACAAGACATTGTATATCCGAGATAGTATAGTTTCGTCTTCCTTGCCAAGGAAACAGAGAAGAGTGTACGATCCTTCGTGAAGTGGTACTTCAACAATGACAATGAGAGATCGCTCGTGAAAGGCTCTAATGGCGTGTTCGACACAAGCTTTTGAAACCCTGCACCAATTAAAACGATGTCACAACAGGAATATTTATTCGAATTATCGTGACTGCTCGAAAATTAAAAGGACAAACTTTCGTTCAGGCAATGAATTCTCAAATTGATTGAATCTCCAATTATTTCATGCAGTTTTCATTTTGGGATTCTGCGAGCCAAAAAAAAAAAACATTTTTATTTCTCCCATAGCCTGGAACGAAATTTCACTTTTTCCCACCTGCACAGATTTTTTTTCGTTATTTTTTTTTAGCAATTGTGCAGAGAGCTCGCTCGAAATTTATGGTGAACGTTGCGATCCTATTCTGGAACGTGAATTTTCTCATTTTCTTTATTCCCTTCGTGTATTATTTGTGCGTATGGTGTTTATCGAAATGGGAGGGGGCGAACAATGAGGTATTGATAAATGTTTGAAACTGTCACGAATTCTGGAACACACAAACACACACGAGTGTGCGCGTGCTGGCTTTGAACCGATGGATTATTACGTAATTTGACCTCAAAAGCAAATGAATATTTCCCGTTAAAATGAAATGGAATCATTGGCAGCGAAAAGCACGAAAAAAAAACAAAAACTAGATTTTTGTTGGGAAGCTGAAAAAAAAGGAAGCTGCGATTTTTCCATCGCAATATTGCGGGGAATTTTAACTGGAATTTCAGCAGCAAAACGATGCAGGCGACCTAAAAAGTTTTTTAATTGAATCAATCTTGCATAGAAGAATAAAATTTACCGTGCAAACAAGAAAAATATTGGTTCGCTGGTCTCAATTTACTTCGCGTTAACTCTCTTGCTTTTTTTTCTTTATCATAGTTTCGTTTTTGTCAGAGTGGAGAAGCGAGAAAAGAGCGTGATGAAATTTGAAAAACTGGGTAACTTCGGCAATTACATACGGCACATGGTTTGGCTGTTGTTGTGCATGCGACATAGAAACGTGTATACAATTTCAATGGACGTGCGTCAATGTGTGTAGAGCAATAGTTGCATACGCTTTTGTGTGGGTTCGAAAGTGTGCAATTTAATTGGGTCACTCCGACAGGTGTATTGGAAGGCCAGATTTGTTTTTCTCCCAACGTTACGTTCGCTGTACGCGTGTGTACGTGTGTGTTTGTTTCATCGAAGAAACTGTGTATAGGGAGGAGTAAATGAGAAGTTCGATGGACGAAAATAAAATTGGGAATCTGCTCGCAAAGTGCATCTGGCCACTGGGGCTCCATTTTGCGTGCATAAACGTTGGAAACAAAGCAAAATTATGTGAATGGAACGAATTCACAGAGGATACGTGTTCCATAAACGTCGTCCACGAAAATATACAATAAGAATTTCATTTGACATGATTTTCCCAATACAACGATGCAAGCTCTCGTTCGATTATTGATCTTTGCAAATATCCTGATAATAGCTTCGCCGCTCATTATGATTTTGACAACCAAGAAAAAGCTCGTGCTTTCCTGCCCCTTCCTCGCTAATTTGATCGTACGTCAACCTCAACCTCAAGATCCGGAAAACGACAAGCTCACCAATAACTTCCATGATAACTTATCGATTGTTTGACTTGTCATTTTGTTATTAGCCCTCGGGCGATCGGTGACTAAAAGCGAAAGAAAATGAAGATCATGTGACAAAGATTAAGGGAAAAGTAAAAGATTGATAAGGGGAAAAAAATCTGCACCGTACAAAGGGCAAAATTTTACCTGGGAAAATGAATGTAAATGTGGAAAAAGTTTGTCGGTTTAATTGAAACGAATCGAGGCCTCAAATCCGGGATAATTAAGTTCCTTTCCAGTCGTAAATCGACAGTAATGGAACGATTGCTGGCACCGGAACGGGATTCCAAAATAACAGAAATTTTCTCGCTAGCTGTAGAAGGAATTTCGTTTTTCGAATGGAAATATCGTTCGCAGTGCAAAAATCGATGACACTGAAGTTCCCAACGTTGGGGTCCAACGAAAAATCCAATTTCTCTTCATTTTTTGTTCAATTAAAAACTAAAAATTACCATTTTCGTATGGATTTTTTATTTGAATCCTAAAAAATTATCATTTTATCGTCCTGATTAAATTTCCAATAAGAATCGTGAGCTCTGCCCAAGAAAAAAACAAATTTCGTTGCATTCCAACGATGCAAACTTCAACGTCGTCAAAATCGTATCTTGGCTTCCACAATTCCGATCAATATTCATATGGTAAATGCTCTAAATCTACTCTTATTAAAAAGTGCAGCTCGTTACGCGTGGCGTTGGAGCAATCGGAATGAAATGGAAAGAAAAATCATCCAACGAGTGTCAAGTGGGCGTCCTTCAACTCGCGGCAGGGACGCGAAGAAGGAGAGAAAAGCGTCGAAACGTCTGCGTGCTGCAATATTTGTCTTAAAAATAATACAAGCGTGTCGAGTCTGGTGTCTATGTATAAAAGTACTCGCGATCGAATGGTCGCTCGTATACGCAGCTCGTAAAGCGAACCAGAGCAGGAACGTGTGTACATCGACGACAAGTTCCGCAACATCATTATGTCGTTGGACAAAACTTACGATTTTCCATTACACGCGCGTATTTTCTGGCACGATAAAAAAAAACACTCCGAGCACATCTTACGTTATTCGCGTTTGCACACGCATAAATCAAAGAATGAGTCGCGACCAAAAAAATATATTTTCGGCACAAAATCTATTAAAACACAAAATTTGTCCCCGGCTGAATAATAACGAGAAAAAAATATTCTCAATACGCATAAAACGCACGCCTTCACCCACTAACCCGGATATATTGAGGCAGATACTTATCTCACAGCTGCCAACCACACGCTGTAACGCACGTGGTACATCCATTCATTCCCCAAGTGACATATTCCACCATTTGTTTCCTATTTTCATATTTCATTCTACCACCGAGGACAATAGCAAAGAAATTAGAGGAAGTCATTATTCGCCATCCAATTAAAAAAAAAAAAAACCCTGGCAATCATCTTTTCGTGATGACAAAAATATTACTTCGTACAAACTTGAAATTTGGACCGTTGGAATCCAACGAAATTCCGTTTTTTTTTAAGCTACTTATGTAATAATTGTTCGGGACAATAAAACGATCTTTTTTCATGATTGTGAAGTTTACAACGTTGAGATTCAACGAGAAACAGTTTTTATATTGATTATTTATTGAATTTTGAAAATTGTGGCAATTTTTCGAGACGATTGAGATTTTCCGGTCGCAATATTGAATAATAATTATTGGCTCTGCTGCAGAAATAACAGAATTTCGTTGCTTTCCAACGATGGAAACTTCAGGATCATTCTTTTTTCAGGATTTAAACCCAAAATGGTTCGAAATTGTCATGGTTAATTGTGATTGAACAACCAATGAATGATTTTCCGCTATTTTCGACTTTTTTCCCAACATATTTGCAACTCAATGAAATCTCGTTTATCTCAATGTCACCGAGAACGTTTTGATATGTACTTGCGAATGCAAGATTTTGACATTTGAATTTCCGTAAATATTCATGGACTTTCGAGCCTCTGCGCGAAAAAACTCGAAATATTTTCATAAATTAACAGTTTTTTGTTCAGAGTCCCTTGACTAGAAGAAAACTTGTTGATAAAATTGATTTTTCGAGAGCTGGTGATTCGAGAGATGAAAATTAGCAACGGGACGAGGTATTTAATGGCCTTGAATTGAAGATTATTGCTTGGCTCAATAGATCCGAAGACTGAACTGTACATGTACGATAATGTGCCACAGTTAAGTCTGATAATACGGTGAGTAGGCTTCAATTGCTCGCGCGTTACATTCCACAGAGACTGCTTAATTACCCAGGATCGGAAAACGTGTAAAGTCCGTGTGGAATTTACTGCAATACACAAATACGAATATCGTGTATGTAGAGAGATCGTAACGCCGTGGATATCGTGAATACGTGAAATTCGTTTGTAACGTTATCGACAAAATTAAAACCATATTGACGCACGAACCAAAACGAACTTGTGGTTCAAATTCATTCGAAAAAATGCTCAATCATTTTCAGGGACAAAAATTTAATTAGCTGCGAGAATTCTCTAATGATTGAAACGTCATTTTGTTTCTGCGTAACGACAAAAAACGGTAAAACAAATTTTCAGATGTTTGCTCTTTGAGTTGGCGAAATTTTAATTTGAATCTAGTATGTTTGAATTTTGTGAGTGAAAAACGTGTTTTTTTGACTCGAAACTATGTTGTGTTGACGAGAAATCTCTTTGGAGTGAGCGAGTTTCGTTTAAATGTTTGCGAAGCATCCGGTTGATGAATTCCATGAAAAGTACAGCGTTCGTTTTCATTTGCAAGGGGGAATTGCAACGAGTGAAATGAGAATACTCAATTACGTGAAGAATCTGGTTTCGAGGTACATTGGGCAAGGATCCAAGAGTTTTTTAATGAGAGCGCATAGCGGGAGGAGGGTTAAATGGGTTTGTCGTTGAGGACGGTTAAAAAGTGAAGGAAAAGGTGGGTCGAACAACGAGAAAGGAAACGTCGAGCATAAAATGAGATGAAAAGGTCATTGTGTTTGGTCGAAGGGTAATGGAAAAGAAAGAAATCCAAGCAGGAGAAAAATCAACGGTCCGTGGACTAGAACGCTAACAATAAATTGTATAGCAGTTGAGATAACAGAATGTAAGAAGAGAGATTCGTGTTGTGTTTGTTTCTGGCTCAATTTCGGGCACTTTCCTTCATGAAAATTCGAGGTGCGCCCTCGCACGATATGCGGGAGATTTCGTAATGGCGATAAATACAAATGTTACGAAAGCTATTCACCATTGTGCTCTATCGCTCGATGATGATACGCCGCATTCGAAGCACGAGCCGGTGCATTACAGTTAGAAAGTAACCTCGGACTTCCGAGCCGGCAACGAGCCACCATGGAAATTCCGCCTCGAACGTGTATTGACTTTATACCCTCGAGAGGATTTGCTAGTCACCAATTTTTTTGTTTTATCCGTCATCTCATCGGTATGAGAATAAATTAATTCGACTCTCGAGCATTTTTTTGTTCAGGGACCAAATTCCCAATGCCTACGAGCATCATCATCGGTCCTTTCACTCGAGATGACATTGACAATCTTGGCAAGAGAAAAATTCCCACCTCGGACCAAATACTTATCGAATTTCGTTTCTTCCTCAATTTTCAATGACTCTGAAGTTTGCAACGTTGAGATTCAACGAGAAACAATTTTTCTATTGATTATTTATTGAATTTTGAAAATTGTGGCAATTTTTTGAGTCGAGACCAAATATTGAATAATAATGATTGGCTCTGCTGAAGAAATAACAGAATTTCGTTGCATTCCAACGATGCAAACTTCAGGATCATCAATTTTCATCGTTTCAATTACATTCCAACCGATTCTTTCATCGCATTGAAAATTCGCACGAAACATAAGAAACTGCGGGTCGCAGTGTACGAACAAAAAAGTGTTGAAAAATTGAAAATATTCGAATCTGGTCGCGAACGAGAACTTTTGTTTTCGGTGAATCCGAATCGAATTTTTTTCTTTTTTCAACGCCTCTATTTTTTTGACGGGTCATGGAATCTTTTGAAAAACGTTCGACTAGCCAAAGGCACGAATTTTAGGGTCGCGTGGATGAAAATAAATTCTCAACTATCTCGTCGAAATAAGATTATTTTGTGTGTGTGTGTTTTTTTTTTGAATTCGTCGTATTTTTTCCGATTATTTACTTGTGTAATGAATATTCAATGACCTAAAGCAAAAAATGGAAAACTCGAACGTTATCGCTGCAGGCAACGATGTTATTTTATTGAAACTGGATAAATACAGTGCGGTCATTGGCAGCTCGAATCCGCGAGAAATACAAGAGTGAAGCAAGCGTCGTACCGTTATACTCCGCATGTAATGATGATACAGCCAGGAGAAAGGACGCCTGTTTATATATATATGTATATATCTATTTTTACCCTGGCAATGCTAAATATTTGTGTATTCCGTAATCGTTGAAACTTTCGACTCGCCATACAAAACACGTTTTTTCTCCGTATCCGTAAATGCTCAATCGGGTAAAATTCTTTTTTCCCTAAATTGTGAAAAATTTTATTTTTCCTCGCGCACATCGATTTTTTCCACCGATTCAGAATTTTTGCACATTTTATTCCGAAGCATTGGATAAAATCATGAACGACAATAATTTTCGAGAATATTCCGGGAAAATGTCAAAATATTTTGCGAAATATGAACTCGAAAAAATGGAATTAAAATTCGAAAATTCTTGAGGGAAAAAGTTTATTTTTTTTTCAACGAAATTGAATTTCCGGTCGATAAATTATGCTCATTTTTTAGTTTAATCGAAAACCACCAAAAAATCTTTGGATCAAGAAATGTGTCGTGAAAAATGACATTTCTCGGTCGCAATGCATCAGGGTATTTGGCATGGAAATATAGTACGCGGATAAACTATATTTATATACGTGTTTCTTAACGAACGTGGTGGAGGCAGCGATGGGGCTTCGCGGATTGCCTTGTTTCACAACAATCGGCAAAATAGAATTAAGAGAAAGAAAATGGAGAACGAACAATAGAGATTTCATGGTGATTATAAAGCATCGTCGATAAAACAATGGAATTTTGATTGAAACTGGCAGCAGTAATGCAGTTCGCGCACAAACGCCAGTCTATACGTTCGCGTATTACGCTCGAACATATTCGGTGAAATTTCAGAGCGTCTCTGCTCGTGAAATCAATATGGAACTCATTTTTCCTTCAACATTGCATCTCGAATTCAAATGACTCGATATTTCACGAGTGCCAACATGAAATGACGAAAAAAAATACTTTCGTTCAAAAAGAAATAAAAATTTGTAAAAATGGAAAATTATTGCATGGGAATTTCGTGGAAAAAATGAAAAGTTGAGACGGCCGAACGTTTCTTGCCAATACGTCGCTGTTAATGGTCTCGTATGTCAACAACACATGTCGGTAGCGCCACACCTAATAATTTCCGGCTCGTGTGAAAAAAAAGCAGAAAAAAACATCGTAGAACAGCATGCCATCGACGTTTGTGCTTTTTATTTAATGTTTAAAACGATTACTTTATTTATAGACATTTGTAGGCAGTCTGAATAACGCCGCTTCATGCCTCACCAAATTTTCGTTAATAATAAACCCGTCGCGAATGCAAAAATCGATACGATTTCTCTCACTTGCTCGGCTTTCCCTCCACTCGTTAATCATGAATAATTATTGTGACTTGATGAAAAACGATTCAGCAAAAATAGATGCGGAGAGTGTGAAAAATTTACTCGAAATCATGAAAAGAACGTGAAGAGATTTCTCTGGAAAAACTCCCGGAGAAATTCCGCTTTCATCTAGCATTTTTCGTGGAAACATCGATCGACCAACTTTAAAAAAGAAAACTTCTGAGAATTTCTTCGAGGAATCGATTACTGATTTCAGGGAAAACGTTCATTATTTCGATGACGAAAATGTGTTCGAAATGATTTTTATGTTGATTAATTTTTCCTCGAAATTTTTAGCTTTTCTCGTCATTTTTTGATGTGCTTTGATTTCCGAGTATAGAGTTGAGCAGGAATCGTCGAGATATAACAACAAGGGATGAAGTTGTGTTGATACGTAAAAAAGTATGAGAAATGCTTACCGTTCCGCGAAACGTCGAGCTCCACGAGGTTCTCGAAATTTTGAATGTCGGGAGGCAGCCGGTGTATCTCATTGTCACTGAGACCGAGTTTTCTTAGCCTCTGAAGTCTGAAGAAATTCTGGAAATATCGGACAAACGAAAGTTTGAGGATTTAAAAAAAGGCGATGCAAGAAAATGGTAAACGAAAGAAAAACGTTGGAAGAAAAAGACGAAACGAGTGTGGGTGTGATGAAGGCCAAAACGCGAAGAAGAAACACGATAGCGTACATTTGTGCAAACCGTATATATACCTGGACGTTGGTAATAAACGCCAGAAAAAGTGAATGCTTCGGGAAGGAAAATAAAGCGTCATTATTTGCCGGTATGATGGATTATCGAAATCCGGAAAAAAGTGAAATTGACGATGCAGCAGTTGAGGATAAAGAACAAAAGAAGAAAAAAAAAGGAGCATTTTTTACCTTGGGCAGATCTCTGATGTGATTGGCGTCGAGTAAAAGTTCCTCGAGGCTACGTGAGTAACGTAGTATGTCGTCGGGTACGCTCGGTAACGAGCAGTGACGCTTGTCAACCGACTCAACCTGCCTGTTACACCCTTTAAAAATCGGAATGCAGCGAAACATCGTACGCCTCCTTGTATCTTAACGAAAATTGACGTAAACCCAACAAAAAAAGCCACGAGTTTTCTAACCCGCGCGCACACACGGTCACACACGCACGCACGACACACACACACACGCACACACGACACAAGCACGCGGTACGCAACACTCGCGCACCAACACTCTCAGCACCAAGGCATAATGCGAACTCTCACGCTCTTTTTTATTTACGCTAAAACAACTACGAGCGTTATTTCAACATTTTCATTTCGATTTTTGTTCCGGTCCTTTCTTAGCGTGTGTGTGTTTTCTTTGCGTTCTTTCGGTATACTGCTCCAACGATAATTCAATGTCCCGTTCGTTCTTTTACCCAAAATTGCAGCGGGCTTGTTTTGTCGTCACTTTCGGGAAAATAGCCAAGCACAAGGGATCACAAATATATAGAATCCGTAGCACGATACACACTTTCACGCCCTACTCGGCTTTAAACGCGCTCACGGTTCTCTCGGCTTCTCCACCTCGGAAACTCTGACGTCATCACGCTACTCATATATATCTATATATGTATACTGTTATACTCGTTTTTTTTTATATCTACGCTTTATCGTTCTCTCCATGGAGACTATACAGAAGGAGTCCAAGCTCCCTATACCGTGCTGGCATTGATAGCGGCCCAAATCTGTCTCAGAACGGTAGTTCCAAGTACGGCCGACAGGCGTCGCATTGTAGTTAAGAACGTGAATATATAGTAATAATACGGGTACTTCGCGATGAAACTGACCGTCATGGCGGCGACAAAGACCTCGCGCGGGTAAAAATATTAAAACCGGAAACTAAATGTCATGGCGAGGGAACGGTCCCTAAAATTAACTTGTAGGGATTGAAATTTGGCTGAAGAGGATTGAGAATGTTAAAAGTAACATAGTGGAAATATACAAATATTAAAAACCCATTTCAAAATTTTTGTACCAGTTTTAAAACATCAAACACATTATGATGGCGTAGCCTGGTGGGCAGCGTGTCGGATTGATGATGCTATGGTCGTATGATCGATTCTTTGATTTTATTTTTTATTATATCGAAAAGTCTAATGTCGTTTTTTTTTTTATAATGAAATCAATCCCACCATTGAATTTAATCATGACTGCTTTGTCAATATAAGGAGTATAGGCATAAACGCGCGCTAATAGAATTATTCCATTCTCTTAAACAAATTTTGTTCTGGTACATTAAATTCCTTTTAAGACATGGTCCAATAAAACGAATCCATGCGCATCTATACATTTGATTTTACTTATATTCACATGGCTGTAATAATCGAACGCAATGGTTACGTTGATTGCGTACTAAAAAATTATAAATAAAAAAATAAAAAATTATGAGCGGAAGGACTCGATCGCCCTGTCCCCGCCACGACACTCCAGCACGCTACGCATGCGGCTATCCATGCACATTGATATAATGAGTACTAAAACCAGTATAAAAATTGTATCTGGTTTTCAATATTGATAGAAATTGATTTTTTTTTGCTTTTTACGTGGCCGATAGAAGTTCAATGTAGAGCTTTAACTATTTGTTTCATTTATGAAGAACACTGTTAATTTTGGAAATATTTAATTTGAAATGATTAGGTTAGGGATCAGTCGGTACCTCGATCGGTACTGTGAGTGCGAGAGAGAGAAAGCTACTGCAATTTTTGAAGTAGCAAATCTGTCATACGGTTTTATCGATTGCAAAAAAATCCCCGTCAGCTGATTTTTGTCATCGTCCTACGTATGCTGGGAGAGACTTTTCGTGATTTGTCAAACGACATGAAAGAATTTTAATTTCGAAAACTCGAAGTGAGGTTTGCCCACACTTGTGTCCTTGAACACTGTTGAGCGTTATGCGCATGCTCAACGGGTCCCTAAAACAGCAGCGCTGCTTGGAGGAACTAACTCTCCGCGACATTTTTGGGGCCACGCCAGAGGACCGAGCTTGTACTCCTTCCGTATAGTCTCCATGGTTCTCTCTCTCTCTAACTCGCTAAACGCCTGGAAACGGACGATACGGACGTAGCGAACGCAGCGCACCACGAACTGTTCACGACGGTGGCGAACCACTACTATACGTTTTTACTACCAATCTCTCCCTTCCACCTCCTTCCCATTCCTCGCTACGAGTTTTCTCCCCACCACCAATTCCCCTCGCAGTGCACGCTAGAGCCATCCTCGCAAGCGCCACGGCCGTTTTCATAACTACGTCGATCAATATCCGTCGGTAACTTACCGACAGAGTTGCTTGCCGAAATAACACGAAAACAACGCTCATACCAATTTTCCACGATTCTTCCGGAGCGTCGTATAATATGATGTGTGTAAATAATTAGAGAAGCTTTTTCACCGTCTGGTGATCGAGATTTTCAGTCTTTTAGATTGCAACTTTGACTTGATGACCAAACAGACGATTTTTTACAACAAATAACTCGATTTCTAGGCGGTCAAACTTTTTCAAAGTTCACCCTCAGGTAACTATGATTGGTAAGAAGATTCATACGAATTTGAAACAATTGAACTCTTTAAACAAATCAGTTTTCTGACTTTCCCTCGTCAAGACTCTCGCCCAATTACTGTGTCGCTTGGACGTTTTATCTTTTTATTTTCAGCACTGCTTGCAAGGAGGAATAATGATTGTATCTTGGCTATTGAATAGGATTTATATTCAAGTTTTTTTTTTTCGTATCAATGTATTCGGTTAAACAAAATATTTTTCTGTAGGATTTTACACGTCGGTGTTTTTCGTCGCTTCGGACAGTCGTTCCAGTTGAATGATAAGTTCGCAATGATTCGTGTGAGGAAACATGTCAACTGGCACAGCTTTAACAGGCACCAAAGGCTCACCATGGTACAGTTTAGAACTCGGTCTCGCCAAATCAATGAGATTTTTCACTGCGGCTTTTGGGTCGCACGAGATGTAAATGACTTTACGGAGTTTCTTTGCTTTTCGCAACGCCAGCAGAGCCCTTTGATCTGGAAGAACGTACAATCGGTTAAACGGACTGACAAACGAGCAGGAAATTTTGTTTTTTTTTTTGCCAATATACTCACGCAAACCAGCCCTTGGCGGATCTACGATCGCAATGATATCGGGCTTGGTCGTGCGGTGAATCACAGGATTCAAAATGTCTTCGGCTTTGCCAACGAAAAATTCACAATTCGTTACGTTGTTTTTAATCACATTGACTTTTGCGTCTTTGATCGCGTCGCTGATCATTTCCAAACCCAATACTTCACCGCAATGCTGTGGGAAAAAAGGAAGCGATTAAAATTCTCTTGGGATCTGTGTCGAGTATGATTTTTGTGGGGAAATTTAATCAATGGAGATTTTCGACGAACCTTGGCAAAACAAAGACCAATAGTTCCGGTGCCGCAGCAAATATCCAGCAGCGCGGTTTCTTCATTCGGTTCTGCCAAGTCAATAGCAGCTTTATATAGAACTTCGGCTCCGCAAGTATTTACTTGGAAAAAAGCTTGTGGGGAAACCCGAAAAGTCATGCCAAGCAAAGACTCTTCGATGTATTCGGAGCCGCTCAAATGTTCGATCGTGCCTCCGCCTTCGCCACCAGTTTCTCTGAAATCGAAACGAAAAAATGGTCAAACGTCCACATTCCTCGATATTCGGTTGCAACGATAAACAAATAAAGTGCACAAACTTTTTGCCTATTGTCTGAAAATAGAGCGAAGTAACTCGAGCCTCTTTGCCATCTCCGTTTTCGAAGAAATCGCGAATTTCGCTCTTGAGCTTGCTCAAATCTTCAGGTTTAAGGTCCTGCGGATTTATTCCGACGATCAACATCAAATGATCTTGGCGTGTTGTACGTGCCGTTATTTGCCTCCAATATCCACTGTGGTCCACCGGATTGAAGACTGTCAATTCAGAAGTTCTTATGAATTCTTCTAGTATCTACAAATTCGTATGCCACAGTTAATGCAATTCTCGTTTAATCGATTACCTCGATACAAACATATTTTCATTTTACTTTTATCGCTGATTTCATTCTTTCTGGAATGTGACAAAGATCGTCTATGGGCCCGACTGCGGTAGATCCGGCTGCGTAACTCGACAGCCTGAAGCCAATCATAACTTGGCTTCCATCCACACTTTTTCCTGCGCATATTTAAAAAATCATTTGTTACTTCGACCAACAATTAAAACATTAACCCTTCGTGGTCACACTTCCGCCACCGATCTCGGTGGTCACACTGGGTTGATTCTACCCAGTCCGTTTTCGAACCCATATTGTGACCAATCTATCGGCCCGAAAATTCTCTAAAAATTACTGAACGACCCTTGGCCATTCCAGTTTAGATACGAAAAACTTTCCCGCAAGAAATCCAAGGCTAACATATTTTTTTAAATCCAAAATGAAGAAAAAAAACGGGGAAAAAAAAGTTTTTTCACTAAAATAATCGTCACTTTGTGGATTTTCAATATTTATGCCTAAAATTTGGACCTGATATTCATCAGATCTGGTTCTTTTGGGAAAAAAATAGTAGGATAGCGCGCGTTTGAAAAAACATATTAATTCCCTTATCGGAAGTGGGTTGATTTCAAAGTGGATGTTAGAGATTTAGCGTTAGCAGCGGAAATAATTATCGCCGCCAAGGCGCAATGGACGCTACAAACTGTCGTTAAATGACGATTACAGCCCCATTTATTACCAGGAACTAGGAGATATTTACGTCACAAGTTGGTCACTGGGTGGATTCTACCCAGAGTGACCACGAAGGGTTAAAACGACCTAGCGAATAAATTAATTCTTACCAACTGTGAATTCACACTTGTTTCTGTATCCGTCTGTAACGTCGGCGCTCAAAATAGGCAACAGTTGACAAGGCAAACCTTTGAAAAGAGATTTTTGCTTTTCCATCCACTGGGAAAGTCCTTTGTTTTCTCTCAGCAGTCCTTCTCCCATTCTTGTCAAAACTGATTTTATCTCCTTCTCCTTCATCTCCAGCTGCACAATAATGGCATTGACTTGCAATTATTTTATTTATGAAAATTTTCCAGTAAAATTCTGGATTGTGATGCAATTTTTATTGTTTTTTTGGTCCAATACGTCAAGTTATTATTTTATTGAGTAATTAGTATTTTTATTCTCTTTTTTGAGCTCCTGGGAATGAAAAGCAGTTTACCTGAGTCTGATACGGAACATTCCATAATGGAGTTGTGCTATTTTTGACCCTTTCTGCGGGCGTCAACGATTGCTCGATCGTGTCAATTTTTTGTCGCTTGCAAGAATTTTCTCTAGCTTCGAGTTTCCTTTTGATGTAAGGATCCGGAGCTGGCTTCGCTGCCTGTGGATCGTAATACGAATTGAAAAAAAATGATATTCGGCTGAGATTTGTAGTGGAATAATGAAAAATTTACCTGTGCTGTCAGTTTCGAGTTTTTCCAGGTCAAACCATTGACAGTCGTAATCGCGTGTTCTCGAGATTCCTCGCTACGAAAGCATACGTAGACCCAACCACTACCGCGTTTAGGAGGTTTTACTTTGTTAGTGCCGAGCTCGAGTTTGTCATTCAGGAATTTTTTCAATTCGCCGATACCATAATATTTGGGTAGGCCGCGAATTTCGATCTTGTATTTTTCAGATGTGAAATCGTCACGATCGAGATACGCGTAAGGATCTTTTGCTCCTTCGCTACTTTTTATCGAGTTTTCTGTTGTAGAAACTTCTGCCATTGTGAAAAATGTGTGTTTATGGAATCAACAATAAAAAGCTTTGAGACTGTCGAGAGCGATCGTCCTTGCACGTTTGAACATGTGGATTGCATGTAACATAACCTCGTTTTTCCGACTGTCTCTTGTTTCATCGGAAAGCAGATTTCTAGTCGTCCAACGGATGGAGCTACTGCATAAAACACCGCGGCTTGTTTATTTAATTAATTATTGAACAAAACAATTGTAATTTGGCGCAAAGAAACGTGCAGCGTGAAATTGGCCGGATTTTGAACATTTTTATCGAATTTGCGTGAGCTAGAAAAGTTCCTCGAAAAAAGAATTCCATATAAAAATTCCAATTGCTCAAACGCCTCAAAAGTGATGCTGCGCGCCATCTCAGACCCAAACATTTTATTTCATGGATGCTCGGAGGTTTGTTTGCAAACCAGTGATTAACCTCAAAATCTCAAAACCAAGAAAACTCTCTTGACCCGAAAGTATAAACAGAAAAAAAATGTGATTAATTCGAACGACGACGAATTACCCCAAATAAATCAGAATCATCTGTTTGTACATAAAACTTTATACATCATGGAAGCTGCTACTTGTCCAACAAATTCACCGAACGATCCGAGCGCGGGAACTGTAATCGCGGAAACAGACGTAAACAAACTTGAAACGAGCACATGTGAACCGGCAACAGTGATTGAAGAAAAAAGTGTCGTAAACGATGTAGAAATGTGTGTGGATGATACTGATCCACTTGTTCTAAAACCGAGCGTTCCAAGCGCCAGTCACGAAGAGGCTGAAGCGATTGACAGGACAGAAAAACCCGATATCGGAGTAAATGACGAAACAGAGACATCGAAGGAGTATTCAGGAGCTGGAGAGGAGCCTCAACAATTCCGATACTCTTGGAACATTACACCGAAACTTTTGTGCTCCGCCGTCGAAGAATACATTCCTAATGAGACGAATGAAAATTTTACCAAAGGTTGTCAGTGGTCCCCGGACGGGACGTGCCTTCTGGTTCCTGCCGAAGACTTCAGGATACGAGTGTACGACCTCCCCAAAGAAATGTACAACAACAAAATTCCTTCGGAGTTGCCGTTAGAAAATTTAAAGCCGGCTTTATCGGTGCGGGAAGGTGGTTTGGTTTACGACAGTTGTTGGTATCCCTCGATGAACTCATGGGATCCTGCGACTTGCTGTTTTCTCAGTACCAGCAGAGAAAGTCCGCTCCATCTTTGGGACGCCTTTACCGGAGAACTCAGAGCGACTTACCGTCCGTACAATCAGTACGTGTTTAACGCCGTTAATCTCTAATTATTTCTTTGTTATGTTGAGAGCGTGTGAAAGATCGAAAACGTCAATACTCACAATCGTTTTTGCTCCATTTATTCAGGGTGGACGAAGTGGAGGCTGCGATAAGTTTGCAATTTGTTGATGGCGGTCAAGAAATCTGGTGCGGTTTCAAGGGAGCGTTGAGATCTTTTGACACAAATAGACCAGGTCGTCAAAAAGAAACGATTTCATTGAAAAGAGATTTTCCCAATGTAAGAGGTCTGGTTTCCTGCATTCGAGAAAATCCGATCATGCCTGGTTTAATCGCATTTGGAACTTACTTAAAATCCATAGGTATTCAGATTGAAAATTCAAAAATCTTGATCGTTTCCAATCGACAATCGCTACGTTAACCTTTCGTTGTCACTCTGGGTAGAATCCACCCAGTGACCAACTTGCGACGTAAATATCTCCTAGTTCCTGGTAATTAATGGGGCTGTAATCGTCATTTAACGAGAGTTTGTAGCGTCCATTGCGCCTTGGCGGCGATAAGTATTTACCGCCGCTAACGCTAAATCTCTAACATCCACTTTGAAATCAACGCACTTCCGATAAGGGAATTAATATGTTTTTTCAAACGCGCGCTATCCTACAATTTTTTCACAAAAGAACCAGATCTGATGAATATCAGGTCCAAATTTTAGGCAAAAATATTGAAAATCCACAAAGTGACGATTATTTTAGTGAAAAAACTTTTTTTCCGGTTTTTTTTCTTCATTTTGCATTTAAAAAAAATATGTTAGCCTTGGATTTCTTTCAGGAAAGTTTTTCGTATCTAAACCGGAATGCCCAAGGGTTGTTCAGTAATTTTTTGAGAATTTTTGGGCCGATAGATTGGTCACAATATGGGTTCGAAAACGGACTGGGTAGAATCAACCCAGTGTGACCACCGAGATCGGTGGCGGAAGTGTGACCACGAAGGGTTAATTATTGTGCTTTTTGTTCAGGTTTGTACAAAGATGGTCCGTTGTGTTCGTTCCAAACGGATAGCGGGGTCACGCAGATAGAATTTAGTCCATGCGGAACAAAACTGTACACGGCTGTACGTCGTAGCAACGAATTTCTCTGCTGGGATTTACGAAATCCCGGTGTATTGTTATATTCGATGAAAAATCGGCAATCGAACACGAATCAAAGAATTATGTTTGCGGTTTCGAGCGATGGCACACAAATCGTTTCAGGTATTGATTCAGAGATATTCCACGTCGAAATTACCTGCCTAAACGATTTGTAATGGAATTTTTTGTTTCATTTATCAAAGGCGGAACCGACGGTTTCGTAAGCGTGTGGCAAGAACCAGGCACGCTCAAAGACGACGGAGAAGAAGAAGAATTGAGTCCGTTCTCACGAATACAACTGTCCAAGGATTGTATAAACGGAGTTAGCATCCACAGATGTTTACCAATATTGGCAACGAGTTCGGGTCAAAGGCATTGCGACGACGAACTAACCGATCGCGATAACGGAGTACGATTATGGCTTTTCCAGGCAGGCCAATAAACACAGGACAAGTTTCACTTTTCCTAGTTTCTCAATCGACTCAGCTGCTCTTTATTCGATTACTTTTTTATAATATTTTGAGCATATATTATGTTTCATGTATACTAAGTCGAAAATACAAAATTTATTTATAAGAATTCAGTCGAATGATTAAAAAATTCCCAACGTCGCAAAATCCGTAATTAAAAATAACCTTAGACACATACATTTTTTTGTTTTCAAGTTGCAAATTAAATTCATAAACTAAAATACATTTGACTACTTAGTATTTGACAAAAAGAGAATGTACAGAAAAAATATTATGTCAAAAAGTATGTCAAAAATATAAAATTGTAAGGTCTTTATTTTTATTGGTTCGCATGTTTTGTTGTGTACTCGCTCGTACGACGAACTTGCGACGGAATTAAAATATCATATACGTATTATTTTCTGGTCCTTTAACCTTGTTTGTTCTTTTTTGTATTTTTTTTTCGTTCGACCTATTATGATGGCTCGAGTAGTTTTCCTTGCAGGATCAAACGTTTTTTGCTGCTTTACCTTGAAACAAAATAAAAAATCGGTCAGTTTTCTTGTCCACTGAGACTCGTGAATGGGAAATGAGCTGATTTTTATGATTTTTCGACATTCCTCGCTACTACGAAGTCATTTCTTGTGGTACGTATTTGCTGTTCTTGCGGGCGAATCGAAAGACATCAAATCGCCGTTGATCAATGGGACAGACGATTGCCGTGAAACATCACCCAATAAACTGATTTTTCGACTGCGTCGCGAGTGTGGAGTCACCGGAAGGGCAGGCTTAGTGGATTCGAGACACGCTGTACAAGCGTCGACTGCAAAATGAAGAAAAAACGTTTGTAATTTCGATGTTTTCTGAAAAGGATTATAATAAAATATGATGCTGAAGTTTGCGACCTTGGAATGCATCGAAAAATATTGAATTTTATCGAAGATTCGTTCAATTTTCAATGCTATCCAAATTTTTCGAGCCGATATGCTTTTCGAATGGCGAAAATGGATCATTTTATCATCGCAATTACATTCTGCATTTGGATAATTATTTTTGTTAAAGATAAAAATGAATTTCGTTGCATTCCAACAATGCAAACTTCAACGTCGTCTAAATATTTAATAAAAAATCGTGAGATCTGTTCAAGAAAAAACGGAAATTCGTTATGATGCTGAAGTTTGCAACGTTGGAATGCATCGAAAAATATTGAATTTTATCGAAGATTCGTTCAATTTTCAATGCCATCCAAATTTTTCGAGCCGATATGCTTTTCGAATGGCGAAAATGGATCATTTTGTCATCGTAATTACGTTCTGCATTTGAATAATTATCTTTGTCAAAGATAAAAATGAATTTCGTTGCATTCCAACGATGCAAACTTCAGAGTCATAATAAAATTAAAATAAGAAAAAAATACCATTGAAACGAACGCTTCTCCTCGTAGATCTCCTTCGTTTGTTCAACTGGTCGTCGGTATCGATTGTAAGATCAATAATTCCCGGATTATCGTTTTCTTTGGTACTGGAATCAAGGTCATGGAGTTTGGAAGAATCTAAAGTTTTGGTACTTCTTCGCTGGCTTTTGTTTGGTGTGTTGGTCGAAATTGTTCGATTTCTTAATACTCGAGTCACGGGTGCTTCTTCTTCAGGATCTTTTTCCAGAATCGGTGATGGAGCGAGCGTTTCCGTACGTCTTTTAGATCTGGAGGGTTTGGCCTTTGATGAGTTTTGCTCAGGAGTCGCTTCAGTCACGGAAATGACCGGAAGTGGCAAAGGAGGCGTGGGAGGTGAAGATTGTGGTGCAACGATAATCGGTATTTCGGATGAGCTGGCGGCTCCGATTTCGAAATTTTTGCTCTCGTTGAAGGAATCGTTGTCGAAATCCAAACATTTTTCTATACGTCTGATGGTAACATTTCTCGATTGCATAGCAAGCGGCTCGGGAGTCTCGTCGGCACTTTCTTCGGAATCGTAACTATCGATGCGGGCAAGTGCTCGTCCGAGATCAATGCTGTTTTCCAAATTCTCGTCGATATCGTCCGCCTCGTTGGCAACAACCTCATCGTTGAAATCTACTTTACGAGTGGACTTGGAAATTGTAGAATCGAGCGCCGGAATCGTGTCGTCTGCTGTAGTTTTCTTGAGAATACCCTTTTGCGGTGTTTGATCAGAATTCACATACGATATCGTGTCGTCCAATCGGACCTCGGGCGTTTTAGCCATTTTGCTAACTTTCATAACCGCCAGTGGACTGTGAATGCTCTTTTTACTTTGAGACAATTGAACTTGTTTGCGAAGCGACAATGGTGTCCTGTTTGGTGTTTTCTTGATGCTGTGACGCGAAACAGCTTTATCCGTCGGTGTTGCGGCTGTGGGTCGACTCGTGAATGGGCTGGATGTGGAGCTGCTTGGGACGCTCGTTCCAGCTTCCATGGGCTGTCCAGCCAATGCCATATTTTTCTTCTTTGCTAAAATAAAGGAGCGAATAGAACTTTTGGCATTCCCGGTGAATTTCGTGGCTCCAGCTTTTTTTCTCATGGCTGCAGGTTTTTTGGCAACCGCAACAATTTCTTCTTCGATCCAATTTTTAGAGCGCAGCGTTTCGAGTTTTTCAAAGCGACACTCGCAGTTCTTTACTTCCATGTACATCATGTCCCAAAAGCCTTGGAGATCTCGACATTGCACCAGCATTTCGCCCTTGCCGCTCTCGCAGTCAAGAACCAAACCTCTGAATCTTTGGAATTTCTTTTTTACCAAGAGATTCGTTTGACCCACAGCCTGATTGATCAAATACAATCCGTCCTCGTTGACGTCAGGTTCGCTCTTGATTTGCTCCCATTTGGAGCACATTTCCTTCAATCTATCTTCTTCCCGTTGCAGTAAAAATTTAAAGTATTGGGCAGTTCGCTCTTCCTCTTCCACGGAAATGTTTAAACTCTGCATTATTGTCTCCTTCGTTGGTATGGTATCAGGCGTCGTTCGCTCCATTCCCATTTTCGAGCGCCGTTCCCGCCGAGCGCTATCTTTTCCACGCGAAGTTGTGATGTAAGGAGAAAACATTGCAGGAGCCGGCGAGCCAGAACGAGGAGGAGTTTCCATTTTTTCTTCCTCTACATTCACTTCGCTGACTAACTCGTTTGCCTCCGTCGCCGGATCAGAGTAAACTTTCTCTGCAACGTTGTCTTCCTGGGGGAAAACTTTTGTCGAACTCAAAACTTCATCCCCATCGACTGGCAATTCCGGTAAATCGAAAGCCTCTTGCCGGTTGAGATGAGTTTTCGATTGTCGCTGAGGCGATGTCCGGAGAAAATTTGCTACAATTTCTGGCTCCGGTTTTGGCATTTCTTCGGCTACGCTGTCGCGAGCGGCGACAGAAGCTCGTCGCACGTATCTCCCAAACATCGGTAGCCCTTCGATACTTTCTGGGGCCTTGAACGCATAATTTTGCGGTGCAAATGATTTACTCATTTTCTTTGCCGACGGGACACGTTTCGCGGGTGACGGCGCTCGGGTTGTCGCAGTTTCTGCGGCAGCTTTTGACGCCAACGCCAAGGCAGCTTTCTTTGCCTCCAAACGCTTTTGCGTCGCTCGCGTTATGCGCTTTGGCGGACTGGGTTGTAGTTTTGGTTTACGAGCTCCTCTCTCATGGCACGGCGCCGGTTTGCTCTTTGTTTTCTCGCTGGCCACCGGCGAGTAGAAGTGATGATGCGGTATGCCGACCTTGAAAACTGGTTTCTTATTTCGTTGTTCCATTTTCTTTTTCAACGCTTTTTCGCGCTTCCATTTACGGAAACGGATCTCCGCGTCCTGCTGTGCTTGGGCTACATCTTGGGGAGAGTTCGAGAAATGTCATTAATGGGAACGATTCGGTTGAATCTTTCGAGAAGTTAAATTGGATTTCATAGGAAAAATTTAGGGTTAATTTGATCGAAAAACTTACTCGGTTTTTGCGGACTTTCTACCAGACATCGGTGGCGAGAATAATATGCGGCACGATTTTCTCTTCTTCTCTCTTCGTGCTCTTCTGTGCGAAGCGCCCGGCTGAATAACGGATCGTTTGAAGCCCCGCCGTTCCGTTTAAATTTCGACCGATGATTATCCATCCCTCAAGTCGCACTGCGTCTTCTTTTCCACTGTTTCTATTTCGTTTTGTTTTTTTATTTTGTGCAATGTGAGCAAAATATTTTGGACTCTAAGGTCGCTAAGAACTTCGCAAGGATATGATGCGAACCCAAGAAAATTGCAACCGTCAACCTCAACCGTCGCAACGATTCGAACTGATGGCACTGATGCACGACGGGTAATTGATGTCTGTAAACGCTCAGGGCTTTTGACGTCAGAGGCGCTGCTCTCGACTGTCTTTTTTATTTTCAGTTTTTTTTTAATGATCTAAATTCTCCAAAATTATGAGAAATTCTGCTGGATTCCTAATATATATTTATTAAAAAGTTCTTGATTCTTTATGCGTTCGAAATCGTCAAGTACGATCACTCGAATGATAACTTATCGACTTATCGACAATTCACTCATTTTACTCCGAATGATAATTCGGAATAAAATGAATTAAATATGGGTTGAGAGCTTTAATTTGCTCGTGAAGTTTAATCGGTCTGGAAAATTCAGAAAGTCAAGTATGTATTTGAAAATTTTATTCTGCGATGACCTTTCACTGCAGATTATGATGTTAGTTGTGTGCAATGTCCGCGAGAGGTCTCGCCGTGTCCGGCTTGGGTGTAAAAACGCCGGCACACGCCGGTGAGTTCGCGCACAAGACGCGCAATATAACCGGCCAACCGGCATAGACGAGCGGCGGCCAGTGCCTGAAATTTCGTGTTGCTGACAAAAGTGTGTGTGATCGAGTGCTTATTTTCGACGTGTTTTTTTGTCCACCATAAATCCTGTCCTGTGAGGTGAGTTAATGAATCTTTAGCAAATTTTACAAATTCCTATTCGAGATGCAGACTTTTTAACGTTGATAGAGAATCATGATCGAATCGTAAGAACGAAAAGTATCGGTGAAATGGCGTGTGTCATTTCTGACGAGACGCGCGCCGGTTCCTCGCGACGTTCACTCGGGATACACACAAATTTGCACGTGTATTTTACCGTCAAACGAAATTTTAACAACACAAGTAAAATCCATTCCCTTAGTCCCCATTAAAAGTTCGATTTCCCTTCACGTCAACGATAGAAAATCTCACATTTTCAGGCAAAGCATTAAAGGATACAGTTATCATGTAAAATCAAATATAATGTGATATTGCGCGATGTGCCGGGTTCGCGTCTCGTTCCCCGGGCAATTATCCTGTGACACGAGAGAGCTACGGCAAAATAGGCGTGTCTAGCAACTCTGAACATCATTTTTCTCCCGGCTCGGAAAGCTCATAACCTACAAAAATTTTCCTACATTTACCACAATCCCCGAAAATTTCAAGTGCAATAGAACAAAATAAGTCTAATAATCGTAATTTATACGCAAATAATTACCACTCAATACACATTTTACCACTAAGGAATTAGAATACATCGAATGCTCGTGCGATCCTACATTAATCGTTCGTAATTTCTGAATACTCTTGAAACTGTGGAAAACGTTTATCCCCAGAAATACATATTTTGAGTCTCTACTTGTACATACTGGGTCTCCGGGACCCGGTTAAGTGGTAAATGCTGTCGGCGCTTAAGAAATCCGTGTCGTTCGTTTTGAGACGAGATCTTTGAATCAACTTCCGTTCAGCCTTCATTTTCAGACGATCCTTCGTCTTCACTCTTTTCTCGGGTCTCCCAGACCCCGATAAAGTAGGGGAAGGCTTGATTAAATAAATAAAAATTCTTCCAACTCCGAAAAATCTTCCGAATTTTTTTATTTTTTCTACTTTTCCAATTATACAATCAACGTTATGACTAATCGGAATAATTACCGGTCGACGTTCGTGAGCTTTTTTTCAACGGTTCGTAAATGTGAGCGTTTCTCTTGGGACGCGTCACTCGTTCGGGCGAATAAATGTCAGATATAAAACGCTGCGAGGAAAAGGGAACAAGGGAGAGAATTTTTTTGAGCATCGTTTACACGTCTTCGAAATTGTCGTGTAAGTTGCAAGTGTCGTGCGGGGCGAGGGGGGGGGGGGGGGAATTATGGAGGAGACAGCTTGACGGAACGTGTTACGGATAAAACGTTTAAACGTTGATTCGACGTTACTTGACGTGTTTTTCGCTCGGGTATTTAAAAAAAATACTATTTACGCGTGTTTCCGGACTTTGAACCGACTCTGACTCGTGTGTGTGGGTTCGGATGAATCATGACCTTGGAGAGGCTCTTTGAGAAAACGCACGAAGACAGCACCGTAAAATCGACGTGTAAAACTTTACAACGATCGAGCAGATCTGACCTTGAAACACTGGATATTACAAATTGCAGTCAATATACGTTCAATTAAGTATTTTTCTATTATTTGCGATTAAAACTTTGTTTATTATTCCATTTCATGAATTTTATCGTTAAAACCGAAGTAAAATTGTATAAACTTTGAAAAAAAACCTCACGATGAGATTTTGGTTTCGCAACATTTTTTCCTTTCGACCCGTGAAATTAAAATCGATATAAATCAATCGATCGATCATTCATAACCAAATTACGAGACCAACCGTCAACAAGAATGTCAACGACCGAAAACCGCGGTCCTTTGTATTCTCGTGGTTGAAATTTTTTTTTATTTTCTGAGTTGTCGTTGCCTCTTGCAATACCGAACCGGCAGGCGGAGGATTTTTGCTTCGAGCCTCTTGAAATTCTGTAATTTGAGACGTAAAAAAAGTTTCGATACTTTTTTTTTCTCTTGACCTTTTTTGCCCCTCATCCCCGGGCTATCGGACGAATGACTCTGCGATACGAACGCCAAGCATGAAATATGTATTGAGTGTATATTTATGATACTTTTGAATCGACGAGGACGTCTGATGCTCTGTCGTGCGTCAGGACAAGCGAGAATATGCTCGCGAGAGTACGGATTTCGTATGCACGAACATGGACACTTACATATCCGAGTCTGCGCACGGAACTTGGGAGTTCCGGTTCCTATTCAAACCTCTCCGACGCTTGTACTCGAGTCTATCGACTCGTTGCAACAACTCCGTGTCGATTGCTCAACGACATATTTTCATTAAGGCTATCAGTCGTCCGGTCGGTAAAAAATTCGACCGCGGGTTTAATTTGGAATTTCTCTTTCGTCCGTAAAAGAAGTTGAAATTTCTATTTTATCCAAAATCTAAAAAACGCAGTAGAAAATTCGATAAATCGCCTTGAAGTTATTTTTCCTCTCTCATACAGTTGGACATAAATCCAATTTTCGTAGCAATTAATTTTCGCAATTAAACGCTGCGAAATAAACCTCTTAACTAAAGAAGTCTGCAGTAAAAATTTTCATGGCGATTCTCGTTTCATTGTTATAAAGATTTACTGTAAATGCCCACAGCTTTTTCCTTAGCACTGCGCCAGGGACAATAAAAACTGATGAATCGTCGTTGCGGAATGAAAAACCGCCGCAGCCTCGAATATTTATGAAAATAAGACGAAATTTCGTGCACGCGGATATGGAAATTTATTTTCGTCCATTTTTTTATCTTTCCCGAAAAAAAATTTCCCCACCTCGATCTTTTCCAAATCTTTGCAAATGATTTTTTACTCCGAATGCAAAAAAGTGTCGAATGGAATTTACATCGTCGGGAATTCGATGCATTACATCACAGTTTACATGGAGGAAAATGATTTGGACGCATTGGAAGAGAAAGTCCTTAACGAATTAAATGCGCTCGAGTATCCGGCCACAGAATTATGAAAAATTAGTCCATTCACTCGTATAATACGATATTTAACACTCTGCCTTTGAGATGCGCATTAAATTTTTGATTTTACGAAGGCTTGTTCATATTTGGTGAGCAGTTCATTTGTCATTGTCAAAATAACCTGGACGAGAGAGGAAATTGATGACGCATTAATTTTTTCATCTCATAAATTTAGCTTGTCAACGGTAATTCGAGTTTTTTTTCTGAAGTATCTCGAGGTGGGAGGAAAGATTTTTTTTTTTCGTAGAATTCTCAGCTTCGTCGGTACGTTGCAACAATGTTGTCCCGAGTTTTTATGCACGTAAATGTTTTTTTTTTTTGTATCGAAAAACTTTTCCATTTATTTTCCGTGGATAATTCTCGTTATCGCTGTAAATTACCCCGCTCGATGTCTCAGATGTTTCGAGTGACTAATATGCACTATTTCTCATTCGAAATTGTTCCGTGAATGCTCATTGCGATAGCTCACAATTAACGCGTAGCCGAGCAATTACCAATGCGAGTTACGTTCATCGAGAGATAGATCAATTTCCTGGTACACTAAATGAGTCAGATTCGTCGACTCTGACAAATTCAACTCTCTGCTCATTTATTTTTACATTCGACAAGGAATGCATAATTGCTTTATCGAACGGTGTTGATCGATGACTGTTTCGTTCCTGCGTCCATTCGATGTTTCGTCGTTGAATCTCGTAACGACCGAAAAAAACCAGATTTTCCAAAAACACTGAAACGACACTGTCATATATTTGAAAAAACAATAAAAACGACATCCAGGGTCGCGTTACGAGTTTGTGAACTTGAAAAAATTGGTAGAATTTCTGAAAAATCAATTCTCCCGGTTTTTTTGTGCGTTGGAGGAAGTAAATTTGAAAAATGAATTTGAACATGAATTTTTTAATTAGAAGCACAAATTTTAATGAGAATAATGAAGAATTTATTGTTTATTATAAATAATTTTGTCACGGTGACTAGCGAATTACGATATGCATATTTTTTATAGATATATATATGTTGATACACACGCGCACGCACAAACGAGATAGAGTACGGCCGCGGGAGCAGCCGTTGCCGCAACTGGCACCGAACCCAAAAGGAAAAAAGGTTGAAAAAAAAGGAAATATTGGTTTGTCCAGTGGTGCTCATGGGAATAGTCCGGGGGTTTTTAATGCTGCTTTCGTTGGTGTAATTACTGTAGCAATATATCTGGGCGTTAGTCTTGGATGCGTGAGAACCGTCTATTTAACGCGAGAGGAAGAACCAGTTCCTCTCTCTACGTGGCGGGACACGCGGAGGTTGCGGGCGTCTATCGTTTTTTTCTCTCTCCCCTTCAACTCCTTTTCTTTTTCTCTCTCCACCCAAGGTCCAGGCAAACCCGTGATCCTCCGCGTTTTTTCCCGCTTTTTCTCTCTATTTGTCTCTCCCTCTCTTCCCTCCTTGCTCGTCTTTCTCCCTCCCTCTCTCTCTCTCTCTCTCGCTTTTGTAGCTTTTCATTCTCGTCCGATTGTAAAGCAACTTGGTTATAAGATATAGACTCGACGCGCTCTGAAATTAACGTGCCCACAAGAAGCCCCATACAGCTGGGGATGGCTTGACTTCCCTAGACCACTATAACGACAGGTGACTATTCGACAGACAAAAACGAGGCAATAAAGCTCGAGAAGCCATGACAATTTTCGCCCATACACAATCTCGCTGTCGAGCTAAAATGTGACCACGTTTTTCGGCGCCACCTAATTTTATTCATTTCATCGACACGGAGAAAACGAAGTCGACAATTATTAAGGAATATACTAGGAATCCAGTTACTTATTGCTGAAAATTATTGTATTTTGAGGACAGTTCGAAAATTACAGCATTATCTCGAATGGCAGTGCGACAAATCGTTCTAAACAGCATTGTAAAACGTTATCATCAGATTAAAAGCGATTTTACAATTTAGCATAGCAATTAAAGAAAATCGCAATGGTCATGGTAAACAAAACAATACGTGTGATGAAATTTCACAGATGTTCGATATATATTCATATTGTGATGATAGAATTTTACTATGTCGACGTTTAAAATTTGAGATATTCTCACTCATAACTGAATTCTTATCTGACATAGTAAATTGTTCATGAAAACGAACCTGAAATTCATTATCGCGCGCATTACTGTTTTTTATTCATATAGAACTGTTTATAATTCATGCTAAGAAAAATTGAAAGTGTTAAAAAATACTATGCAGTTTTGCCATTGGTGCTACGTTTGCTTTTTAGCCTTCGTATAGGACATTTTCCCAAAACATTTCATTTGTTACTGAACAAAACGAATCCGTTTTCTCCGTGAACAGTTCATACAGACGTCGAAAAAATTTCGAATTTTCATCGTCGACTAAACATTTTTTAACAATAAAAACATTTTCGTCCATTCGAGGGTATAATTTTGCTTCGTCAAAAACAATTTAGTTCGACGTAGTCAACGAAATATCGAGCTCCTTGAAAAATAATCGAGTAATGCATCGCTGTATGCAATTTTTTCATTAATATTGAAATTATCAATTGGGATCTCTGAGATTCCGATCATTTGATTAAGGGCCAGGGGAAAAGGGAATTCCGTCAGGCCTGGGGCGCCAGTTTTCGTAAACCGCCCCTGCTCCCTTGATCCTCGTAGCCCATTCGTCAACAGTGGAATTTATCTGCCGTTCCACGTGCCTCGACAAAGAAATATATGGTCTTTGACATTGACATTGAACGGTCTTCCGTTTAAGGGTATCAAAGCCAGAACTCTTCGGAGAAACGCTACTCGAGAATTTCGTCCGACTATCTCCTTCTTCCGCAATGTTATCGGCAAAGCAGTGACCCGCGATTCATTCTCGTATTCAAGCTCCACTTTCCTAAACTCCAAAAGAGTGAAATTTTCCCAGAAAACAAATATATTTTCGTCGATACTTTCTCGCTTTTTCCTGCGATAAAAAACAGTCGCTCTAAACGATAATAAAAATCTGAGTTTTTTATTCATACCCACATGAAAAATCTTTTTTTCAAAAAAATCCCACAGACGATTTGTAACAAAGCAAACGTTCTAAATGTAATCGACAAATCACGCGAGTATTCACGTGACGCAGAATTGATTACGCTCCTCAAGCGATCCCAATCGAGCATGTAACTCGCGTTGGTTTTTCTTCATCGCTGCACTTACGCTCGTCGTTGACAAGTTGTATGCACAATATCGTCTTGTGTTACAACAATGCATCGCACGACGATCGGGTTCGGAGGAATAAAGTTATTGATTCCACACAAGTCGACATTCTTTCATTTTTAACTTTACACTAAAAAATTATGTTCACGGGATTGCACTCATTGTTTTTGTTCGCTCATAATGGTAATTAACGTTGTTATTTAATAATTTCGAATGATCCGTAATCGGAAACGTGTCGGTGGCTCGTTCGCACTATTTCGTACGAAAGTCTATGATGCTGAAGTTTGCAACGTTGGAATGCATCGAAAAATATTGAATTTTATTGAAGTTTCGTTCAATTTTCAATGTCATCCAAATTTTTCGAGCCGATATGCTTTTCGAATGGCAAAAATGGATCATTTTATCATCGTAATTCCATTCTGCATTTGAATAATTATTTTTGTCAAAGATGAAAATGAATTTCGTTGCATTCCAACGATGCAAACTTCAGAGTCATCGAAAGTCTTTGATTATCGAATCAAGTGCGAATGTAATTGAGAGACTGCGTCATAGTTTGTTCTCAGTTGGGAAACATAATAATTGAAAGTTCCTGCAGTCGCTACAGATTTTGCGGGTGGGTAAATCGTTCGATTATAGTTTCGTGGGAGTGCGTTCGTACGTGCTTCATTGGAAATATAAGCGTTTTCAAAGATGAAGGGTATACGCAGTTAGTGGCGAGGTAAAGCAAAGCTGCGCGCCTCTTTATTTGACCAAAGAAAAAGAGAAGGAGAGAGAGAGAGAGAGAGAGAAAGGGTGGCGACCGATGTTTTGCCAATGGTATAGGGGTTATGGGGGCACAAAGACATTGGCTTATAAAATCATAACTGAAGAGACCTCCACGCCATTGCCCGGCAGCTGTTCACCATCCGTGCTCCGTTCGCTCCGTACGGCTTTTCGTTCGCTATTTCTGTTGCCCTCCCTCGTATCTCCCTCTCTCGCTCTTCTCTTTACGCATTTTTCTCTCCCTCGTTCTTTCTTGCTCCATTCTTTTTTCTCCCCCGCATTCCAAACTCTCCCTTTTTCTCTCCCCACGCACACACACACATAAGTATCTCTCTCTCGCTCTCTCCCCCCGCAGTCGTCCTTTTACTCTGTGGCGTTAGGGGCTGCGTACAGACAGCATTTACGTCCCCGTTGCGTCTTCGAAACTTTTTTTCCAGAGTATCACGATGTTTTTAGCCAGCGCGTACCCGTTATTCTCACTCGGTTTACCGTACGTTTAACACCAAATGTTTGTAACTTCGATACCGTAGAAAAAAAAACAGAAAAGAAGCCAACGAACAATTTTCACTCATACGAATTTATCGCTACCAAAAAATTGAGACTCCAATATTTGCATTGAATTCGACCGGTGCACGTCCTGCAATAATTTGGATATTTATTTATTAATATTTGTAAATTGCCACGAGAATCTGTACCGGAAACAGCGAGTAGTTTGTTCGTCACACTCGCCAAGGCTCTATCTCGTTCGATACGTCACCGCGTGCGACTATCGGGATACATTTTCCCTCTCGTTTGAGAGATGAGTATACGTCACGCTTGTTGTGTGCCCTCGCCATGAACAACCATAACAATGTATCGATATAGAGTTCGGCTGTGTCCATGTGGCGACGTCCTCATATTTTTACTGTAGCTCTTTGGCTCGTCACTTCTCTTCCATCTTCAGACTTTTCTCGTACGCCTTTTGTTTGTTTTCCCTCCAATACTTGGAATCTTGCTGAGGGATTCTTTATTATTTCCGAAATAGATATACGCGCATACATCATTCTATATATTCATGTAGGAACGTGTTTATATACGAGAGACATGGAGAGCTCCACTTCCGGGGGAAAACAATCCTCTTGACGATGATACCATGTCTTTGAGGGATTCTGAGAAGCGAGAATCCAATAATCATCATAATTTACGAAATAAAGATCCGACATAATGTCTGTGGACTTTCATTGATTAGGACTGGCTTCGCTCAACAGCGTCGACGGCGGATCATTTTTTTTCTGTAATTTCGCAGTAAATTCCATTTCGTCCAAGTGCTGGTTGAGTCTTACGACTATTTATCGGCATCCCTTTAAAATCCACGTCATTTTTCCAATTAGCAACGTCAGTGAAGGAAAAGTGAAGCTCTTAAAACGTCAAATCTCACCTACAATATACAGGTTCTGGGAAAAACAATGATGCTGAAGTTTGCAACGTTGGAATGCATCGAAAAATATTTAATTTTATTGAAGATTCGTTCAATTTTCAATGCCATTCAAATTTTTCGAGCCGATATGCTTTTTGAATGGTAAAAATTGATCATTTTATCATCGTAATTACAATCCGCATTTGAATAATTATTTTTGTCAAAGATGAAAATGAATTTCGTTGCATTCCAACGATACAAATTTCAACGTCGTCTAAATATTTAATAAAAAATCGTGAGATCTGTTCAAGAAAAAACGAAAATTCGTTATGATGCTGAAGTTTGCAACGTTGGAATGCATCGAAAAATATTTAATTTTATTGCAGATTCGTTCAATTTTCAATGCCATTCAAATTTTTCGAGCCGATATGCTTTTTGAATGGTAAAAATTGATCATTTTATCATCGTAATTACATTCTGCATTTGAATAATTATTTTTGTCAAAGATAAAAATGAATTTCGTTGCATTTTAACGATGCAAACTTCAGAGTCATGGAAAAACAAGCGATCGAATGGATTTTGTCGGATTAAACAAGGCACGTGTACGAGAATTAAAATTTCAGCGGGTCTAGAATAGAAATCGACTCATTCTCGACGCTGCCAAGAATATCGTGTTTAATATTTTTTTACGGCGTATATTTGCTGACATTTCCGGAATTTTTGTGGGTTGAAAAGATCTGTTTTTTATCACTTTTTGATTTGTTTTTAATGGCTGATCGTCATCTGATGCCGAGAAATTCGTACAGCGACGATCGTTCTAGTCCACGTTCGAAATTTTTTTGAATGAGCCAAACGAGTGCAAATCTGTAGAAAATGTTCAGAGTTATCGCGTGGTCGACAAAATTTTCTCGTTGTACAACATCGAACCGCCCGTCATCGGGAAAAAGTCGCGGATTTTAAAACGAAAAAAATAAAGTCATGTACTCGCTCGCTCGCAAGTCTCGCGCTCCCTTCAAAGTGAGCAAACAATTATAGAAGAGAAGCTGGAGAGTTTGCCTAACGCCGGGGGGATTTACGACTGACAAAGCCGGAGTTTCTCAAATATTTGAACCAAGATAAGGATCAATCCAGTTTGATTCGAATCTTTTGTGCAGGAGATAGTAGACAAAAAGGACGATGCACATTTCCTCAATTTTCTCTTCCAACACACTCTGTTTTTCCTCCCAGTTGAACTTCGCTTCGGGTGATTCTGGAATATTGTCCAATTTTTTTCTTCGCCCAACCTTTCCCAGCGATCATTTACGAACTCGTTTTTTTCCTTCTGAACCTCACTGATAAACAATTTGCACTCTCTCAGCAATTAATCAGATAAAAAAATGAACAGATTTCCATTCCGTTGATGGCTCATACTTGACAACTATCGGACTAACTCCAATCACCCTCAATAACTCGGAACTCGTTGCGATACGAGAGTACAGATCTGAGTCGAATCGCAGTTGGCAAAATTGGATGAGCAATCATAGGCAAAAGGATGCTAAAACTTTTTCAATCAAATTACACGAGTGAATGATTCATTGAATCGCAGTTAACGCGAACAGGAAAAGTATTTTCGCATCTGAAAGGATATCGCGTTGTATGAATAACGGCCTGTTCAATCTTGGGACACACGAGTCGATGTGGTCGTGACATACATGAACGATGAATCTCTGCCATGCGTAAAGGCTCAAGTCCCTCAGATCAGTGTACAAATTGTTGTGGCAGCCTGGCCTTTTTTAATGATTCTGGAGTTTGCATCGTTGGAATGCAACGAAATTCATTTTTATCTTTGACAAAAATATCTATTCAAATGCAGAATGTAATTATGCGATGATAAAATGATCGATTTTTGTTATTCAAAAAGCATATCGGCTTGAAAAATTTGGATGACATTGAAAATTGAACGAATCTTCAATAAAATTCAATATTTTTCGATGCATTCCAACGTTGCAAACTTCAGCATCGTCTTTTTTAATGATGCTGAAGTTTGAAGCGTTGGAATGCATAGAAAAATATTAAATTTTATTGCAGATTCGTTCAGTTTTCAATGTCCTCCAAATTTTCCGAGCCGACATGCTTTTCAAATGGCAAAAATCGATCATTTTATCATCGTAATTACATTTTGCATTTGAATAATTTTTTTTGTCAAAGATAAGAATGAATTTCGTTGCATTCCAACGATGCAAACTTCAGAGTCATCCTTTTTCATTCTTCTCAAGGTCCGAATTGAATGCACAAGCAGTTGAGAGATTTTTCTTCGGAATGAAAGTCAGTGTTGACTTGTCTCTGTGTTTGTCAGTGCGCACATTTATCAGTACACTTGTCCCTGGTATCTCGTAGCATGACGAGCCCGGCTGACGACTCTCGCCGAAGCGTAGATACACGCGAGCGACTGTTGTGTTAATACAATGCCACAATTATGGAGCGACATTTGCGCTTCTTTGTTGTCTGGTTAAATTCGATCAAATGGACATCTCCGTCGACGTACTCTAACGCGTTAACGACGACGTTGTCGAGTGTGAACGTACGTCGAGATTCGAGCAACTCGCTTTTCATCCCGGTTCAACAGTAGCGAAGCACGTAACCCTTTCCAAATATTGTGCAGTCTAAACTTGCGTTCGTAAATACACAATGACTGGTGGGTGTGTGTATATCGAAATTCAACGTGTTTGTATGCACAAGATGTCTCTATAAGTCGGTGGTATCTCGGAGTATTGAACACGTCAACCTGGCTTTCCCGTATCCTCGACGCGTCTGGCTTAGATCGAGTGAAACCTCAAAATAGTTCTCGCAGTCACCCCCTCGCTTTTAAATGATCTTTCCTTTTTTTTCGTCCTCTTTCCAACGTTGTTACTGCGTGCAATATACTGTCAACGACACTTGCTCGTTGTAGTTGTCGTGGTAGATCGAGACGAAGGTTAAGGTCGAGATGTTTATGAGATGACGACAACGACGATTAACCGAGAGCAACTGAAAAGGAGAATGTACAGCCTCTCTTAAGTGATGATGAACGGAAAACGTTTATTCCAGTTAGCGAGCACGCGTTGCAGCTTCCGTTCGCTTTTGTTGCACTGCCAACGAATAGTGAAATATGTTTCGTTAGTTTTTTTTTTTCTTAATCAAATTCTCGAAATTACACGATAAATGCAACAGAAAGATGAAGATTTCTGGCAGATTATGAGGAAAATAAATTCTGTGACTCAACCGAGTCCAGAACTGTAGAAATCTACATGACTCTGAAGTTTGCATCGTTGAAATGAAACGGAATTCATTTTTATCTTTGACAAAAATAATTATTTAAATGCAGAATGTAATTACGATGATAAAATGATCCATTTCTGCCATTCGAAAAGCATATCGGCTCGAAAAATTTGGATGACATTGAAAATTGAACGAATCTTCAATAAAATTCAATATTTTTCGATGCATTTCAACGTTGCAAACTTCAGCATCATAACGAATTTCCGTTTTTTCTTGAACAGATCTCACGATTTTTTATTAAATATTCAGACGACGTCGAGGTTTGCATCG
This sequence comes from Diadegma fenestrale, assembly GCA_037043255.1. Classification (NCBI taxonomy): domain Eukaryota; kingdom Metazoa; phylum Arthropoda; class Insecta; order Hymenoptera; family Ichneumonidae; genus Diadegma; species Diadegma fenestrale. The sequence continues at coordinate 13,997,603 of CM073310.1, read as the reverse complement.
TTGAAATGCAACGAAATTCATTTTTATCTTTGACAAAAATAATTATTCAAATGCAGAATGTAATTACGATGATAAAATGATCCATTTCTGCCATTCGAAAAGCATATCGGCTCGAAAAATTTGGATGACATTGAAAATTGAACGAATCTTCAATAAAATTCAATATTTTTCGATGCATTCCAACGTTGCAAACTTCAGCATCATAAATCTACAGGAATTTTTTTACAGATACAGTTTTCTGTTTCGATCTCGAAGGAACGCGAACGCGTGGGACAGAATGCAACAGATAAAAGAGAATGACAGAACTTTTGCGCGCTCCCCCGTACATTGCCGCATTCTTTGTTATTCCCACTTTTCTCAATCATTCACATTTATCACACAATGTTCCATTTCGCTCCATTTAATCGCATTCTCTCGTCGTCCACTTATCTGGCATTTTTTTCTTAAAATACCCGATTCTATTTGACACAGTTTTTCTATCGCTGATTCGCCTCCATCCTTGAGGCCGTAAACTTGATCGAAATTTATTTTTTTGCGCTCATTCAAATGTTCGTGTATCGCCAACACGTGCTCGCAAGTTCGAAGAAATTTAGCTCTTCAGAATAATCATCAAGACATTTCACAAATTGGTTATCTTTATCGAAAGAACCAGCTGGTCTCGATCTTTCGCTGTCCATCACAGTTTCGAGTCTATTTCTCTTCCTCCCTTTATGACATTTGGTCCGCTCTATCATATCATTTCTTCATCTCGATGTAAAAGAGATCCCTGACTGGCAGGGCTTAGTCTGAAGCTTAGAGACGAGGGTCGTCCCATCAAAAAACCGTTTCACACGGTCGCACGGTGCAACTGTGTTGTTGTTTCCCAGAGGCTCGGTTATCGCTGCGCGATTAGTCTGAAAACAAATTAAACACTGCCTGCGTGCGTTGAAAAATAAAAAAAATAAAAACAGCCTGCAGCCTACAATGTATTTGAACATTGATTCTAAAATGTAACGGAAATGCGAGAGAATTTAATCGAATAATGATCCTGAAGTTTCCATCGTTGTAATGCAACGAAATTCTGTTATTTCCACAGCAGAGTCAATAATTATTATTCAATATTGGGTCCGGCCAATAAAACGATTCTCTCTTGCGACCAAAAACCTCAATCGACTCAAAAAATTGCCACGATATTCAAAATTCAATAAATAATCAATAGAAAAAATGTTTTTCGTTGTATCTCAACGTTGCAAACCTGAGAGTCATAATCGAATAAACGATCTTCGTACATTGAAATAAATTTAACATTCAGAGCGCGTATTACTTTGTCCGTTGGTTCTCGTGACTAGTAGTCCGCTCGAAAACTTTCATTAGATACCATCTAAATCCAAGGTGCACGATTCCCTTAACGATACTCACGCATTCGCAATACTTGGATACGCTGACCACCTTTCCTGTCGGTAATATTATATGTATACCAGAGTATACGAAAGAAGAAGCCAACTAAGAAATACCGGAACCACCGCCGAAACCGAGACCTTGCAACGCGTGTTCCCCAAGCGTATCGCGAATCAACTAAGTCGATTATTCATCGGCTTTTCGTCCCATCCAGTTTCGATCACGTTCACATGAACTTGACGTCATTTTTTTTACAAGATTTGAGTAGCGCGATAAAAGAGTGTGGGAAAACTTGTTTATATCTTTTGATTTCCTAACGTGCAGAGGAAACACTGAAAAAAAAACACTTTTATGTACGATTTACATTGATTAGTTATTAATTTTATGACTCTGAAGTTTGCATCGTTGGAATGCAACGAAATTCATTTTTATCTTTGGCAAAAATAATTATTCAAATGCAGAATGTAATTACGATGATAAAATGATCGATTTTTGCCATTCAAAAAGCATGTCGGCTCGAAAAATTTGGATGACATTGAAAATTGAAGGAATCTTCAATAAAATTCGATATTTTTCGATGCATTCCAACGTTGCAAATTTCAGCATCATATTAATTTTGATGGTTGCTGGAGAAAATATGAAACTTTGCGACCTGCTTTGGTAGCAAGAAAAATCAATTAAAAGTAAAATATACAATTGACCGTTTTTAGTGTGTGAATCTGCACAGAGAGATCTAAATCACTGTAATCGCACAGACGAGGAAACAGGAAACGCGAATTAAGTGGTAAAAGCGACTGTTCACGCTCTCTGCCTGCTCTCGTGACACTAAGCAACCGTAGTCATTGACCCAACTCGATCTATATATACATATACGTTTTCGAGATAAAAAGAGACGTATTGCAATGCCAAGACCGTAAAGGCGTTATCCGTGCGTCACCTATAATGAAACTGTCGGAGTAGAAGTGGCAGTAATCACGGCTTCCTGAATCATCCTTACATCGGGAGAGTTGTGTTTTGTTCTCCGTTCGTCATACTCGTGATGTCAGCCAACTCGAGCTCTTAAAGTATAGCTCTCTTTGCATTTCCCTAACGATGTCCTATGAGCAAGCAAATGAAGCGAAAACGTAACGAGCTATAAGATTGGCATTAGGCCAGTCCTGTAATTTCCTACATTGTCGTCAACGTGGAAGAAAAATTCGCTCGAAACTGAATGACAAACTTGATTTTTTAGATCAAAAGAGTTTCTGAATCCTCGGTCTCGAAGAAAATAGCGCGAAAATATTGTCTCATAGTTTCTTCGTGTTTCTTCCGAGAATCTGTGATTGAGGCTTGAATCTCTAAGATTTAAGGTAATCATATCCCCATGGCAATTGGTCTGTGACAAACTATCATCTCGTTCGGTTCGAACGGAGCGTGTGACCGGATTAATTCTACATTGTACGAGTTGAACTGGGGTTTAATGAATCGAAGAAAGGTCGTTGTCGGCTATAATAATCCGAGTCTCCATAGCTGTGCGGGTTCTTTTATAGACGGGAGCGTATAATTCGTGAGACTTATCCACGTACTTTTTGTCAAGCAAAAGATGCCGAATCGTTTTTTTCTCCGAGATAATGAATCTCTATAAATCATCGATGTCGTGGTATTTATTCAATGAAATCAAAATTTATTTCACTCACTTCTACGTGACGGTGGAAGCCCAAGAAAATAATGAATCAGATTATAATTGACCAAGTAGTAACGAGGACACTGCGATCGACCCTCGAACTTCACACATGGGATGAAGCTGAAGTTTGCATCGTTAGAATGCAACGAAATTCATTTTTATCTTTGACAAAAAAAAATTATTCAAATGCATAATGTAATTACGATGATAAAATGATCGATTTTTGCCATTCGGAAAGCATATCGGCTCGAAAAATTTGGATGACATTGAAAATTGAACGAATCTTCAATAAAATTCAATATTTTTCGATGCATTCCAACGTTGCAAACTTCAGCATCATAACGAATTTCCGTTTTTTCTTGAACAGATCTCACGATTTTTTATTAAATATTTAGACGACGTTGAGGTTTGCATCGTTGAAATGCAACGAAATTCATTTTTATCTTTGACGAAAATAATTATTCAAATGCATAATGTAATTACGATGATAAAATGATCGATTTTTGCCATTCGGAAAGCATATCGGCTCGAAAAATTTGGATGACATTGAAAATTGAAGGAATCTTCAATAAAATTAAATATTTTTCGATGCATTCCAACGTCGCAAACTTCAGCATCATCGACATGGGTCGTTTGTGTCCAACAACCCCTATATTTTGGAATTTCAACGAAATCGTACATTAAAAAAGCGACTTTCTTCGTATGGTCGAATAAATGAGGAAACGAACGTCACGTGTCGGAGTTTCAAGGTCGCTGAAACCATCGATATGGTTCGAGGGTCAATGATGGTGTTTTCTTTTGTGGACTGAACGAAATTGACTTGGTCGTTATTCGTCGTTGGGCTAATGCTGACGATTTTGAGTGTCGTAATTGATTTAACGTCATCGAGTCATTCGTGTCTCTTGAATTCTTTTTCCCAACTCGACGAGGAAATTCCAGCGATCGCGTTTTCCGAAAAACACCGGCATTTCGGCTTTCAGAATCTCGCCGCAGGGTTAGAGGGTTTATCGATGCGTGTATAGGGCTCGTCGTGGCAGATGATCACAGAATGGGGCTGATGGTTTCTGATTGAGAGTAGAGGGTGTGTATGCGCGCGCTGCCGGATTGCTGTTCTCCAGAGTTGTCCCGTGGATACGTATTTCGACTGTACAGACTGTTCCAAGAGTTGCACTCAACCCCTTCGAAACAGCCTTCTCCCAAAATGCACGATATACAGCGAGAGTCTCGTGCATCGACACAAAACACTGGCTCGAGCAAAAAAATATCATCGTCTTTAAAAAAAAAATGAAATCAGATGAAAATCTTCATTAATTTCGTGTATTCTGTTTGCCAAAACACTCGAAATTAAATTTTGTCAAAAAACGTCGATATTTTGCTGAACACGGTGAACTAAATATTAAAATACTAAAAAATTTGATTCCTAACGGACGTGTCAGCTAAATTTACGATTGGAATGACAAAAATTTACTTTTCGAAGAGACTTTTTACTATATTTATTGCTGCGATGACAAAATTTCGTAATTTTTCAAGAAAAAACTATTAGTCGAACGTATTCAACTGGATATCGATCTTTTCCAACAAAATTTTCTGTTCGGTGCACGAAGCAGGAAACTGATAATAAAGGAAGGCAAATTATTCGCACACCCGATACATTTAAATGAAAAAGTGCCTTAGGGAAGTGAATTTATTTCCTGCGACTATAGAATCGAACGAGTATCCTCGGTCTGCTTCGTATCGCTTTTTAGAAACGCTGTACGATGTAGTTTTCGAGTTGGCACTTTCGCGTATAATACGAGCTACAGTGGAGGGGGAGACGCAGACAGAGAAAGAACGGGAGAGTGAACTACAAGACCCCGCGTGCTTAAAAAGGTGCACTCATGCCTAGAATATTGTTGAGGCGGGGGCGATAGTCACTGTTACGGGGCGATAGCAGTTGTAGTGGTGCTGGCGGCTCCAAGTCCCATGAATCATCCGACAGGGCACAATCAATACGCGACCCTTCTACTCCGATACAGCGACTACTCGACTCACTTTTTATCCACCATAAGCTACCGCTTTTGGGGGGTTCCCTATGTCTCTCCAATCGCAAACGAAAAGGCCTAACCTACATTATTCAACACGCTTAGATTACGAGCTGTTCTTTACATTTTATATATAAAAAACATCGAAAATATTTTTAAGCACACGGTGATGATCGTTTCTGACCAAATTCATCATCATAAATTTAATCCTACAACAACGAAGACAGTCTTTGCTTTAGCGATTTCTTTCCTTTCTCGAAAGTCGAAAAAAAATGAAGAAAAATTGATTCACTCTTGAGTGAATTAAAAAAAATGATTTTTTCGTTACGTTGTTTCGCGAATGAAAAAAATATAAATCACATTTTTGCAACGTATGCAAATTTTCTCCCACGTTGATGAAATTCTCAGGGGTGCTAGGAAAAGTTTTCTTTTCCGCTGTATCAAGACGCGGCACGAACCAAATAAGATTTCCATCGAAATTTATCGTCAATTATAACGACATTTTGGAAAATATTTGCATGACTCTGAAGTTTGCATCGTTGGAATGAAACAAAATTATTTTTTATTTGACAATAATAATTATTCGGACGCAGAATGTAATTACGATGATAAAATGATCGATTTTTGCCACCCGAAAAGCATATCGGCTCGAAAAATTTGAATGACATTGAGAAATCAACGATTCATCAATAAAATGAAATATTTTTCGTTGCATTCCAACGTTGCAAACTTCAGCATCATATTTTAATGACTCTCAAGTTTGCAACGTTGGAATGCAACGAAATTCATTTTAATCTTTGACAAAAATAATTATTCAAATGCAGAATGTAATTACGATGATAAAATGATCCATTTTTGCCATTCGAAAAGCATATCGGCTCGAAAAATTTGGATGACATTGAAAATTGAACAAATCTTCAATAAAATTAAATATTTTTCGATGCATTCCAACGTTGCAAACTTCAGCATCATTTAGGGTAATCTTTATCTTATATGCTGCCCTGTATTGAGAAACATATCCTTTGTTTTGTGAAATTTCAGAAAATTAGCAAATCTTGTGCAGAAGAGTATTCCGAAAGATCCAAGTGATGATCGCTTGAGTAAACATCCATCTTCTTATCACACTTCCATGGTGTTTTTTGTGCTGTATCTACACTGCCGATTTTGACACGCTTGGATAACCGGCTTCAGACGACCGGTAAGTGGTATGAGACTTTTTTAAACATCTCGAGCTTCTCGAGCATCTCCTTTACGAACAAGTAACAAGATCAAAAGCGCTCAGTCTCAAATTATTATCCCAAAGAGTTTGAAAACCCTTGAGGACCACCAAGCCCTTTTGACCCTGAACAAGAACAACTTAAGTGACTGCGGCGTATAGCTTATTGTACATTCACAGGTAAGCAGATACGAGTCCCTTGATCAGCCATTGCCCATTAACTATCCTGCTTAATTGACTGAAACTCGATCGAGGGTTTTTTTTCCATGTTTTTCTCTTTTTTGAATTCCATTTTTTATTGGCTCAAAACAAAACTGCTCGCATCAAGCTTACAATCTTTTGGATTTGAAAATAAGCGAGCCGGAGCGCTGATAAGAAAATGATTCTGTAGTTTGCAACGTTGAGATTCAACGAATTCAAAGAATTTTGAAAATTGTGGCAATTTTTCGAGTCGATTGAGTTTTTTGGTCGCAAGAGAGAATCGTTATTGGCCAGACGAAATATTGAATAATAATTTTGGCTGTGCTGAAGAAATAACAGAATTTCGTTGCATTCCAACGATGGGAACTTCAGGATGATGATAAGAAACGGGCGTTTTCGAGCGTATTTTTTCAGTGGAGCATCGAGGTTTGATATCAATTAAATTCATTGATATTTCGAGCAGTGCAATGGAGAGAAAAATAAAGATAATGAGTCTCGATTATGATAAAATGTGCGAGTCAGCAGACCGTAAACGTGATTTTTAGTGCACACTCCTGCCGAATCTCTGGGTAATCGAACCACTGGCAGAATGATTCAGCAGCATTATGGGTTTTGCAACCCCGGGACTCATATGAATGGATAGTTGAGTAGAAAGGAACGATCGTCGAGTCTCAAACGTATATGAAAGAGTCGATCGTTCCAGTTGACTACGAAAGAAATCTGCACACGCGCATACACGAAATGCTCGTACATTAGTAAAGTCGTAAAAAAAACCTGTTCTTCGCAATCGAGCATGCGAAGGGTTAATCGCCATTTCCGTTTCCTGTGCGTGTTACATAAATGTTGCCCCCTCCCCTAGTATATTTGGATGGTCCGGGTAAACGTTCGCTGCACACATCAAGGGACTGAAATGAATTATCTCGTCCATGTCACTTGAGGTGTAATTGGCAAGGAATTGTAACTCCGAAAATCGCGTCGAATTTATTTTTCTATCTCGCTCAGCAAATTCATCGATTTCCGCTTTAAAATTGTTTAGAATTTTTTTCGAGTCTATTCACAAGTGTAGAAAATTCCTATCGGCTCGTTAGTGATTTTTAAAAAGTATTTTTTAGAAATGATTAAAGAAACACGATACGCTCACGATCGAATTTTGACCGAAAGTTGCGTCAACGGGGGGCGATCGCGAGTGAATTAATTCCGAGCTGATGCATCGATCGATCGTTAGTCATGGGAAAGCTCTTAGTGACTGACAGAATGAAATAATGCGCGGGCATAACTCTTACGATGAATCTGTCTGAATGGGATAACCGTAGATCTTTCGCGAGAATTCTCGTGGATAAGCCGTTAACGGTGTCCGCGGATAACGGGTAACACCATAAAAGATAAACGATAAGAGACACAACTTGCTCGATTGCACGCACGCGCATTCCATTTTCTATCTCGCTTCACATTCGCTAATTGAATCCACTTTGTTATTTGCGGACCATCACTTTTATGCTTCGGTTCGCTTGTACAGCGGCCCATTGATCGATTAACACGTTCATAACGACTCGCTGCCGAGTGTTTGTACGAGAGAAAGACAGACAAGAATTGAGAGATAAATGAAAAAAAGTGGTTGCACAGTAGAGTCGAGGGGCAACGTGAATCGAGCGAGAATCGTAACGGGATAAATGTATGGCAGTAGAAAAAACTTGAAGCATCGTGCTGTGATATACAACGTTTTAGCCTCAACGATTGATCAAGAAAATGAGTAAACAAAACCTTGGCGCGACTTCTATGTTGACCCTTTGAATCATGAATTTGTCCTCGCGTGCGCGATTTACTCCGAAATTCTCGGTAAAAAAATTCTGTCAAATTTTAACGTTTGTTAGAAGTTCGTGAAAAAAATTTTCTACCGCCAGTAATTCTTTCAAATTCCATTCAAGTGTGCAAATTCTTTCGAACCATCGAAATACTCAGCGAATTATTAATAATTCACACGCATTCTTAATTTGTATCGAACGATAAAACGAGTTGGGTCGATATTTCATGACTCTGAAGTTTGCATCATTGGAATGCAACGAAATTCATTTTTATCTTTGACAAAAATAATTATTCAAATGCAGAATGTAATTATCGATGATAAAATGATCCATTTTTGCCATTCGAAAATCATATCGGCTCGAAAAAGTTGGATGACATTGAAAATTGAACGAAACTTCAATAAAATTCAATATTTTTCGATGCATTCCAACTTTGCAAACTTCAGCATCATAACGAATTTCCGTTTTTTCTTGAACAGATCTCACGATTTTTTATTAAATATTTAGACGACGTTGAAGTTTGCATCGTTGGAATGCAACGAAATTCATTTTTATCTTTGACAAAAATAATTATTCAAATGCAGAATGTAATTACGATGATAAAATGATCAATTTTTGCCATTCGAAAAGCATATCGGCTCGAAAAATTTGGATGACATTGAAAACAGAACAAATTTTCGACAAAATTCAATATTTTTCGATGCATTCTAACGTTGCAAACTTCAGCATCATCGATATTTCCCATTTCGATGTACCTGCGTGTTTGAAATCCGCCGAAATTTTGGCGTACCGGAAGTGCAAATCGTCGAGTAAAAGAGAATGACAAAAAGAGAGCGACTGGGATTTATTAGGATGCGGATGCGTGAATTCACGGCAATGGAGCCATGCATCCGATTATAATTATGGCAAAGTGCGTGAGCCGCCGTATAAATCAGGGGGGACGAGTAACAGACAAGTCCAATTCCATGTGTATATTTAGGGAGTATAATTGTGACGCGGCGAATATGACTCACACTAATAAAAAGTAACCGCCTACGTATCCCACACACATATAGGAATAAACAAAACGGGCGCCAGCCGGCCACGGTTCCGACGGATATTCTCCGGGGGAATTTGTCGAATTTTTTAATTCGGAAGTCGAAGCTTAACTCGTATGTTCGACCTAAATATACCCAACGGATACCTCCGAATTAATATCTCAAACAAATCCTCAGTCATTTTTTATTTATTGAAAAAAGAACAAATCCCGATTGTTCCATTTTAATCGTTAATTAATGTCGGGGCAGCCTATTAATAGGGTGCAAAATGAGTCCACGATTTAATTGACCTACTCAATGCGACCTTACTGGATCGAGGCTGTCCTCGTTTCGGTTTAGCTAAGTCCTTCGCCTATATCTACATTTTTACATCACAATCTCGGAGACCGCAGCTTCCGGAGCAATGATTAATTCAAGAGAGAAACGCACTCAGGACTCGAATCTATCGCAAAGCTCGATTAACGACTGATACGAAGTGAAACTGAGTCGCAGCGTGGACCCGTAAGGTTAACGACCATTGCCGTTGGGAGGAAGGGAGCAATTAGGAATGTGTTCGTAATATTCTGACTGTAATGGAGATGCGTACATATTTTGAAAAAAAAAAAAAAACACGCGTGCGCTGGCATTCGAGCCCCCTTGGGGCGTTGTTTTCGGTTCATTCTCTTCTGAAGGTGTTCCATCGTCTTTTACGTGCTTCGTATATACACGTGTGGAATGAGAGAACGAACGTTGGCCAGTGCACCGGGATCGAGTAAGAACGAGGATAAAGTATAACACCCGAGAACCCTATGGCCTTGTGCCCCATATATTTCATCTTCGTTCCTTGCCCTCCTTTCTTCACTTCCTCTTTCTCATATCCTGTCTGTGGAATTGCTGCTCTCGATAACCTTTTCGTCAAACATTCGTGAAAATAATATTTGTCGAAAAAAATATATAAAAATGGAAATAATTTTCTTAAAAAATTCTATTTTTCTTCCTGCTGGTTTCCTCGTGTCAGAAATATTTCCCAGACGTTCTTTTTGCTCGATTCTTCGAGGTTCCCAGCAAGATCCTTCGTTAGTGACGCTGGAATAATTGAAATAATATCCCCGTGAAATTCCCCATTTTCTTTTACAAACCGCGATTACACTGAAAAGAAAATTTTGTTGAAAAAGATCGATATTTTGTTGGATACGTTCAACTAAACGTTTTTTCGAAAAATCACGAAAATTTTATCATTCCAGCAAAAAACATTCCGGAAAATCTTTTCGGGAAGTAAATTTTTGTCATTCCAATTGTAAATTTTGCTGACAGTTGCGTTACAATGAAAAATATTGTCGAAATAACGAAAATTTTGAAATCATCCCAAAATGTTTAGTTCGCCGTATGCAACAAAATATCGACGTTTTTTGACAAAATTGAATTTTCAGTGTAATCTCATGATCAATGAATGGCACGAGGTGACGAAACACTCATTGTTCACACGTATATAAGTTTTAATTTCAAGCGCGGAAATCGCGAGTCGCAACAACACTTTTTCAGTCTCATCGAGTGGAGTAAACTCCTCTTGTGTTGATCGTTACCCAATGTAATGCAATAAGCAGGAGTGTACTTGCGTGGTATCGAATTACTAGAGAGAGAGAGAGAGAGAGGGGCGCAGAGAAAGAATGAGGGGGCGGGTGTACCAACTTAACGGGCTAATCACCAGCACCGTAGTCTCGAGGATTTGTATTTCACAACAATCGAGTCTCGTCAAGTCTCGAGTTATAATGGTAATCTTACATTCCATAGCTCGAGCGTTCTCCTTCTTATACCATCTCGTCTTATTTCCTCTCGTATTCGATCCATCAACATGAATATTAGTCACTATCAATATTTCGTTCAACAACGTTAGTTATGCGCGCCTCTATGTCCATCGGGCTCGTCCGCATCGCACACGTCCCTTCGTTCCAACATTTTTCATTCTTTCCTTTTTTCAACTCATCTGTTAATCTCTTGCCCGCGGTACATGGATGTGAAGATAAATCTGATGTGTACAGGCATATGAACGTTAAAGCCGTACTGTAGTTTTTCTACGCAGGTCCATCGATAAATATCGAATCTTAGACACGTGAAAAGTGTCTGCATGTTCGTTAGATTGACTGAAAAAAAAAATATTCTATTCTCAAGCACGAGTGCAAAGAAGTTGGAAAATGAAGAAAAATAGTGAACCAACGCTGAAAATTAAATTTTGTCAAAAAACGACGATATTTTGATGATGTTGAAGTTTGCATCGTTGGAATGCAATGGAATTCAGTTTTTTTTTAGCAGATCTCAAGATTCTTGTTCGATATTTGGTCAGTACAATGAAATGATTTTTTTTGAGGATCCAAACGCAATATCGATACGAAAATTTTCAAGGTTTGGCAAATTCAACAAATAATTAATGCCAAAAGTATTTTTCGTTGGACTCCAACGTTGCGAACTTCAGTGTCATGATATTTTGTTGAATTCGGTGAACTAAATATTTTTCGACAATTTCAAAATTTTCGTAATTTTGACCATATTTTTGATTTTTAACGGAACTGTCAGCAAAATTTACGATTGGAATGACAAAAATTCACTTTTTGGAGAGACTTTCTAGAATACTTCTTGCTGCAATGACAAAATTTTTGTGATATTTCTAAAAAACGTCTAGTCCAACGTAACCAACAAAATATTGATCTTTTCCAACAAAATTTCACTTTCAGTGAACAAACGAGTTTGGCGCTAAATATTTCAAAAGATAAAAATCGAATACCTTAATTGCAAAATTGAATTTAATTGCAAAATTTAATTCATAAATCAAATTGCAAAATCAAATTATTTTTGTCGTTGAATTCATCAAGATTACGCGGTTTTTAAAAATTCACGTCTCGTTGGCAGAAAAATGTAAAATGCTTCATCTTTCTGATGGCTTTTTTCGGGAATGAAGAAAACTGGATTTTTTTAGTAGCTTTAATGTTTATATGTTTATATTTATGTGTAATTATTGGCTCTGCTTGTCTTTGGAGATAAAAATGCTGCACACTGTGTACTTGGAAAATATTTATATTGCAGATGTTTGTATATCGCACTGGGAATGGAATTTTTCCTTGGATTGTGTTGGCATTATCCATTTTGGTCGGTGTCAGTTAAACGTCCACAAGCTGGGTATAAACATAGACATTCCTCGATGTTTTATAGTGAAATATGCCGGTAGACGGGGACGAAACGGGAACTCGTGCGCGGGCGTAATAGTAACGTTGCTATTTTGCGGCTGTTACCACTCTCGGTGAGAGTAGGGTGGAGTTTCCGTTTCCGGTTTCGAACGTGCCGTCTCTTCGAACGTAAGATCGCGCAAACGGAAAAGTCCCGGAGTTGCTTCCCGCAAACGGCACTCGTCCAGCTTACTGCGAAAGTCCCCGCCGTTCACGGATTATTTTCATTCCCATTGTCTTCCTCCGTCACTGTACTGGCTCAGGAAAATTGTTTTTTCTCGACGATCCTCGAAAGGTCCAAGTATTTTATTTCAGCTACAGAAATCTCGGCTTGCCGAATGTTTTTGAGAGAAAAAAAAATTGCAATCAGGAAAAAAGTCCCAAAAATGATCGATTTTTTTCGTATTATTCCCGATAAGTAATGAGAGTCAAATGCGAGAAGGGAAACGCGAGCAGCGTGACTCTTCTCATGCCTATTCCAGCCCACATGTCCATATCGTCCATGTGTGATTAAGTATAACTCGATTAGGTGGAGGAATTTGTCGGTTGCACTTTTGATCCATTCTGTCGTTGTGCCGGGGGAAGACGTTCTCGAAAATCATGGAGGTCTCAGCTCAGTGAATAAGGGGAAGCATTTGTGTCTGCGTCTTGTGGGTGACGTTCAAGCTGGTCTGGATAACTACGAGAGGGATAATACGAGCGTCTCCACTGGAGGAATGAATTGAATTTCGTTTGGTTCTTTGCTTGATGATGTCTCAGTTCTACTTAGTGCAGAAACGTGTGACACTTTGACTGCGGTCTAGAAATCAAGAGAATCTTTATCCCTCGTTAACATCCAATTTATTAATTTACCGAGGGATAATGGACCGGAGAAGCCGCAGCATCTCTCTGCCAGTCAGGCATCCACGTCGTCGAAGTTCAATCTTCTTCCTGTCGTCCTTCTGCGTGCACCCACACTGATCATTGCAGGCGCGAATTTCTCTCTTTTCTTCAGTTCTTCATTTTTAATACGACCGTGTGTATAATTTTATACACAAATTTTTAAAAAATCTGTTCTGCACGATCGATTTTGATTTTCACGCTTTTGCATTTTATTTCAATGACCTTCGATCAGAAAATTCTGAAGTCATGAACGTTTTCCGATTTTCCAACGATCGATAAGATATTCGAAATTTGTTATTGTGTCTCCTGCCAAGTTCCCGAAGGGATGGAAGTAATAGCGCGAAATTTATGCGAATAAATCGATATTTCGTGCAACGTTGGCGGTTGGAATGAAACGATAAATCGATAATAATGAAAATAACAATAACGTGCAGTGCTGTGGCGTCAACAACGAGACTGCGGTCTTTTTCGATGAGTAATAATCATTCGGCGATTGTAGACCGCGCAAGACTTGAAGAACAAAAGTGAGCACACTCGAGTATCCGCGTGAGTAATCTCCGTGGCGTAAATTTCGTGGAATGAACGAGCCCTCGTTCAACCGAGTTTGCCGCGCGGAACTGCTCTCGAAACGTCGCAACTTTACGACTGGAAAGACACTCAACATTGTTCTTTTACGTCTTTGCTGTTCATGGCATCGAACTATGATACGAAATTGGCCAGTCGATCTCTGCAAAACAATTGGGATCGCGTCTTTGTGCTGAAACTTTTCGAAAAAAAACAATATTTTTGACATTTAAATCCTGTTTCGAATCGTGAGCCACGACGACACTAATTCTCTCATAAATATTAATTATAATTAATTTTCGTTCGCGATAACCGGTTGCAGGCATTCGTCAGACTCGTAACAATTGCTCGAACGTGAAAACGAACGTTCGCACGGTTATCTTTGTCGTAAAAAGAAATTCCGTGTCTCTCGGGATTTTTTCTTTCGAACAAACGACAATACCGAGTATTCATTTGCTATTTGTGGCTCTCAAACGGTAAACCTCATACTCGTGTCATACACACAGGTATACAAGAAAATAGAATTACGAACGCTCCCGACAGAGCCTTTTAAACTATTTTTCGCGTTAGTTTGCGCAACTCCAGCGACAATCAAGTCCGCCTTGTTTTGCGGATGAGTTTATCGCGATCATCCGTAACTAACGGACTTCCGAAGATAATGGCTCGCGAGAAACCAGCTGGAGAAGGCTCAAGAAACTTTGCCATGAAGCACGCACTTGCCAACCTGGCTTTTACGGGCATCATAATACTGCATTGTCTCCTGATCGTCAGGGCATAATATGGCAAACAGACTAAGCATTATATTCACTCCGCACAGACCCAATGGATTTGGAACGTGAAAAATGCACGACTGCGGGCGTGCAGCACATTTTTGTTAACACTAGCAGCTCAATAAAAATATGACTGAATTCTTTGGTTAATGGGAACGAGCGTGCATGGGAAAAACTTGAAATTTTGTCGTGATTCTGGCGCATTCCCGCTGAAGGTGATTCATCGGTCATACGCTCGGTGAAAATCTCGCTACACGTCATTTCAAGATAACCAAGAGTTGCACGTTTTTTTCGTTCCGTCAGAAACTTCAGGGTGACTCTTCGCTTTCTCCGAATCATCAACAGCCCCGGAGAAAATTTGTATCTTGGCACTTGTGCACTGATAAAGACCCTTGAGGCGATGTTCAAGGTCAAATAAGTAACCTGACAAATTTCCAAACACGTTTTCCTTCCGGATCGCTAGGCTCTCTGGAAAGATACAAGCGTCGGCGTATCTGTGAGTGAATTCCGGAGACCCTAACGAGTTTCTTTGCCTCGAATGTCATTTGGATTCCGTCAGAGAATTTCAGTCATTGTTTCTTGCACTTGAGACTCAATTGGTGGAAATTTTCCATTTCCTTTGAGCGCCAGTGAAAGTAAAAGTTTCTGAAAGAAAGAATTAAGTTTAAAAATCACACGAAACTGAAAGAAAAAGGGAAAAAATTCATTTTTAATTCATGAAACGCTTTGAAAATTTCCCTAAATTCAAGATCGTCCCCCGAGTCTTTGGCAACGCCAATTTTTCGATTTTCACCATCTCCATGAAGAGTAAACCACACCTGGAAGTATCTTGTGCTATTTATGAATCGCTGAGAGCTTCCGAGAAGATCTTGAAATAAATATAACAACATAACGATAATATATCGTCCTTATCGCGAATATTGCTGTCTGTAATCATCGATTCGACAAATTTCTCGACAGTTATCGATACAGTACTACGAAAACATTTGATTGGCGACGCTGACGAAATGCATCGATCGTCTGCAACAGAGCAGGCGATATTATCATTACTTCACAATTCCCTCGTCCTCTGCGTCGCATTCTTCTTTTTTCCGCGATTGTAAATCCACCCGTTAAAGATTACGCGGAAATCGGCGCGATGAATGGATTTTCGTGGCCAGAAAGTCGCGAATTTTTTTTTTTTTTTAAGTGCGACGTTATCGTACGCGTAATGATTCTGATTCGTTGGAAAAATTCAGTGATTCGAACGCGCTCGTTTAATGTCGCCATCGTGGAAACGCTTCCACCTGGAAAAATATTATTGCCGCCTCTTGATGTCCCCTCGGACGATCCCCCTCGTCGCCCAACGTATTTTCCCCTCTGCTCAGCCCGCAATTTCCAGGGTCAATGTGACCCGGAGTGAAATCATTACTTTTAATCACACGAAGAAACTTTATTTCTTTTTAATTTTCATGGTTGTGGAAAAACTTTGAACCATAGAGTGGTGACGATTTTGTAAATAAAAATTGAATTATAATGTGAGAGGTCGTTGTACAGAACGATCCTCAGGGTCGTCGACGATAGATTCCTCGATCCCCCGACGAGACAACTCTCAGGCACACGACGAAGACGAGATAAACGATTGTGGCAGAGAGCAAAGATCCGAGGGGCAAGGGGAACAAAAGAGAGAGGGAAAGTTATGCGTAGGTGCGGCCTAAGCGTTTGTGTCCTTGAACGGGGAACGATGCACGTTCCTATGGCGCAGGTACATGCGCCATTCTCCGTTCCTTCTCGACCAGGTTTAGCCCACCATGAATTAAAATACTCTCGAACCCCCTTAAAAATCGTTTCATTTTACGATCGCCAAAAATGTTGCCTCAATAAAAATGAACAACGATTTATTTTTTAATCGGACATTATTTATACGCGACTACGAAGACAATAAAGAATTAAACCCGCATTGCCGGATTGGCAATGCGGAAAAAACTCAAGTTTTTTGTGCTCAAACTTGACGAAAAACAATTCAGACTTTATGCCATAAAGAGTTCCGTCGAAATTGCAAAATTAAGTTTTTTTTTCACGCCGGCAGTTCATGGCTCTGGTGCTACTTGGATGGGTGACCGCTGCTCGGTTTTACTCTGTCTCGCTGATCATTACTCGACTAGAATTGAGCTCAACGAAATTGCATTAGTCCATTCCCATCCCAAGACCGTCGGTTACCAGCTCAATCTTATAAAACGTAAGGAAAATCATTTTCTCCTTGTTTCTTTTTCTTCTCGTCGTTCGCTCCGAGCACTCTCGTGCCGGAAGTGTCCCCGTCGTAGAGCAGAGTACCGGTAATCGCCATCTCAGTGCCGTACAAGGAAGACGAGCTTGTTTTGCAATCCTTTTTCCACTTCCGATATATCCTGCACAACAGTTAAGTTCATGCCCTTAAAGGCTTGGACGAGCAAAAATGGACGAGAAATTCACTTTTTGATAAATACCAATCGAAACTGAAATTCCGAACAGAGTCCTCGTTGCGATGACCTGGAATTGTTGACTAGGAGAAACCGCCATAAAACAAAAATTGTAAAACTTTGATTAACAATGACTCCGAAGTTTGCATCGTTGGAATGCAACGAAATTCGTTTTTTATCTCTGACAAAAATAATTATTCGAATGCAGAATCCAATTACGATGATAAAATGATCGATTTTTGCCACCCGAAAAACATATCGGCTTGAAAAATTTGGATGATATTGGAAATTCAACGAATCATCAATAAAATCAAATTTTTTTCGTTGCATTCCAACGTTGCAAACTTCAGCATCATTGATTAACATTATTCCTTTAACAGAAAGCTGAAGATAATATTTGAGGGTTCCGAGAATGGGACACGAGATCAACGTAGATCTGTGTCGAATGTCCTAGTTCCATGCCATTTTTTTTGTATTCTTTGCATCAAACTCTCTATCGATGCGGATTATGGCCGACTCTGTGCATTAGTCATCGACTTCTCCTGCTTCTGGGAAAGGCGAATTTGTACGGTTGCGCTTCGATGCCCCTAATATCGAGCGAGCACGCTTTTAAAATTCTCCTTTGCGAAACAAGATTTATTCTCGTCTCGCGGAGCCGTTCTTGAATCTTGATTCGTAGTTATTATGAATACCATAAAATATGAATTTATAATGGGAGAGAGAGCAGGTCACAATAAAATCGTTGATTCTGCGGAAAACCGTGGCACGAATTTATAATATAAAAATGCTATGACGTTACATTTGATACGATTTTCCGGATTATTTCGATGTCGTTGACTCGTCGACAAAATGTTTTGACAATTTTGACATTTCTCTTATTATCAGCTCGTTGTTTTCGTTTCTGTCGCTTTGTCGTTCGCTCTGCGATTTATCGATTCCCGTGGTTTTTGTAATACGATGTTATCCGTTCGAGAGAATAACTCACGTCAATACGATTTTATTTTTCGACGTAACGCACACGACTGATTAGTCTCTCTCGTAGTCGTCTTATCACGCGTTCTCTTTCGTTCCGGACGTTTCTCTTGTGTGCTCGTATTCGTCATAACTCTCGTTCTCTCACTCGTTGCTTCTCGGCCAGCCAATCGTCAACGGTCATGATTGCAAGTCAACGATAGAAATTGCGTCGATTGCTCTTGAAACCTGAGTCAAAGTTGAGCGTCAATTAAATTCCTAATATTCATTCGTGAGTGGAAAAAAAAAGAAATTACCAAAAAAACCGATACGCGTTTTGGTCGGAATTTTTCGTATTTTTGGAGGCGTAAAAGTTGCTTTTTTTCGTGCGATTTTTATTTATCTTGAAACATCTTTGAATACGACGCGTCTCAGGATTTGCATCGATCGTACGACCTTGAGAGCAAACACCATTGTCTTGTAAAATGATTTACGGAATCAGAGAGATTTCTGGTGAATGCTCAAAAATCGTGACAAATTCATGAAAAGAAAGGAGAAAAAAATGCTTGAATTCGAAGGTGAACATTTTCCCACAGTCGAGTGCTCCGCGGGTGTCAAAATGAATCTGCAGAAACATTGGAGGATTGGCTTAGCCGCGAAAATGTACATATTTTTCAGTAAAAAGAAAAAAAGAATTTCATGCGAGTGATAAAACCAGTTTCACGAAACGGTCGAGATGGGCTCTCGCCACGGGTTAAATATAACGTGTGAGAGTTTTGTATATGCAGGACGAGCGACGCTTCAAAGAGTCTTCAACTTGGTCGCTCCTTCAAGGCTTATTTCTCCATGTATTTTCCCTCACTCTCTCTCGCCCTCTCCATCCTTGCAACCAGGGACGTTGGATGGAAGTTTTCGAGTACACTATCCGACTAGATGCTTCATTCTCATTCATACACGTCGAATCTAACGGAAGTGACGTTTTCTCATCACCGAAGAATCGTGATTATGATAAACGTGTTTAACGTTAAATCGAAACGCAAGCGAATCCGATAAAGTTGCGAGCGTTTCATCGAACGGACGCTCGATTCACACTCTTCGTTAAAACAAAAAAAAAACTTGTGTTTTCTCTATCAATTAAAACGACGAAACTGATGGACGGGGCAGACGAAAAACATGTGAATTGGAAGAAAAAAAGAGAAAATCGTACTGTGAGAGCGACGAGCACGTCGACGTGCATCGAGTGGCCGTTCTCGAAATGACGGAATTAAGCTTTAGCTGCGTGATGGTACGACTCGCGCCTCGAGTTGTCATACGAATTTCTCTTCATCTCCATCTCGCTGTCTCTCTTGCTCTCGCTTCGCGAACCGCATCTATCCACAGCTGCATTCCACCGCTTGTTTTCCTTCTCGAGTTTCACGGTCGCGAATAACGTCGACGTTAAACGATCTCATGTAGTCGAAACAGTTGTACCAATAACGAACAGATAGGTAGATAGAAACCGAGAAAGCGAGTAAATGTGTGAGTCCCGAAAAAACAACACAGAGTCTGCTCCATTCCGCTCATTTGTTTGTCGACATCGATCATCGCAGTTGTATTTTTATTCCAGTCAAAGAAAACACGAAAATCAACCAAAAAAAAAACACAACTGTTTACAAACATTCGTTTTCGTTGGATTCTTAAATCCCGTCGTTTTTAAAAAACTCGAAATTGATGGCCCAGAACATCGGTAGATATTTTATTTTCTTCCCCATTCTCCCTTGAGATTTGTGCATGGCGTACCATAAAGTTACATCGTTACAGTTTGCGAATTTTTGTGTTTCCACTGCCAACAATGTCTCTTCCATTTGGCGGGCGTGAGATTTTTTCACAATTTCACTGATTTGTAAGCTTGAAAAAAATCCTTTCAATTTAATTCATTGTCGTGCTCGAGATTTTTTTTACGTGCAACGGTGGTCGACGACCGTCCTTTTTCCCCCTTTGACTCCTTCAAAAACATACGCTTGAGCTATCTCTAACAACGTATACGCGCATACTGTCATCCAAAAGTCGTTAGCGTCTAATTTACAAAGTAAAATTGTAAAGAAAAAATGCAGCTCCGAAGTTCTTCCTGTATTGTGAGAGACGGAAATGGTTAAAAATTCGAAGATTGAGTTTTCAGGTAAAGAAAATGACTTGGAATTTTCCACGGTGAGTGATTAAAAGTTTTATCACGCTCGCACATACAAATAGGAAAAATTCGAGCGTCCAAAATGATTGGTGCGCGGCAGAAAAAATGATTGGAATCCTAAAAACAAAAAAAGAATGGCATCAGTTTGTCCGGTTGCGAATGATGAAGAAATAAAATCGAGAAGATATTCGGGATAAAAAAAAAAAAAGATTCGTAGGGTGATGGGCGATGTAAAACGGGTTTGATCGGGTTGAAGCGGTGGAAAGAGTAACAAAAATATCGACAGGTTGTTTAGTTCCATTGTAAGAGCCAAGCAGTGCAATTAACGAATGTAAGATATGGAATCCATGATCCGAGCTTCACGAATGTCTTTCTTTTTCTTGAGGCCCGAGGGTACTGAACCGAAGGGGAATAAAAAACAAGTTAAGGAATAAAAAACTGAATATACGTCGTAGAAAAGAGTACGGGCAATGCGTCAGTGGCAGGCAGGAAGACGACAGGCAGACGGACAGACAGACTGTGACCGGGACGAAAATGAGAAACTAGCAGAGAGAGAGAAAGCGAGAGAGAGAGAGAGAGAGAGCGATTGGTACAAAGTTGGCGCGGAGGAGGGGGGGAGGAGGAGGACGACGCCGTTGCCGATGCCACTGGCGCAACGGGCGCTGCCTGTCGCGCACTGGAACCGCGCCACTGTCGCTGCCCCCTCCTTCCCTCGAGCCTTTTCCCCACTACCCACTAGGCTGGGGTGAACCGTAGCACGTCAGTCGCTCGCGCGTTACCAAGCCAAGTGGATCAAGTTGTGAGTGTGTTCTCGCTGAGTAAAAGAGAAAAACCCTTCGCGTCGTGCATATAAAGTTAAACAGTACGATTTAATTGCATCGTTTGGATCTTCGAGGTATTTGTGCAAACGGAAATTTCACTTTCCCAAGGATATATTTACACATATACAAATCTTGCGTGCTGCGATTGAGTAAAATAATTAAACTTAAAACAAAAAAAAACAGACACACACAACCGTTTCGACGTTTATTTATACATTGAGTGGTGTCAATTCGTGCGCTATATACAAATATATTTATACATACACACGCCACACGTATTGACACGCACGCACACATACATAATTATATATTTTTTAACAACGAGGAAAAAATATCCTTCGTTCTTGTGCCGAACTCGACAAATCCCAGGATACTCGATTCGTTTCGTCTTGGCAAGCAATCCAAGGACAGCGAACGGTTAGTAAAAGCATCCTTCTTTCGCATCGTACCTTCCTCAAGATTTTCTATCGACTTATCCGCCATCGATAGTATTTTTTTAGCAACGGGCCCGAACGTCGAAGCGAAGGTTTTACAAAAATTCGTAGTGCGCGGAAAGGGATCGCGTTGAAAAAGTTATTTTTCTCTTTTCTTAGAGAGTTACATTGTTGCGAAACGCTCAACTCGAGATTTCGGGGAAACGCAGATTTTTTACAAGTCTTTTCTTAGTATGCGAGATTCGGAGCATCACTCGTTGACGTTTTTCAAGAGAATTTTTCTTACCGGTTAGTTTTTTTAGTCGGATCCCACGAAATAATCGTGTACCGGCTTTCTCGTCAATGCTGCGCGCGCTCTCGCGGCGGGCGATGAACGGCGAACCGTGCGAAAGAGAAAGAGAGAGGCCCTTAGACCGGTGCGTGTGCGCCCGAATCGCCATTTTGGAAATAGACAGTAATCGATATAGCGGCGGCGCGTACGCAAGGGACTGTTTTTTTCTTCTTTCTCTTTTCTCTCTGGCTGCTGTCGGGCATTGATGGAACAGAAGAAAAGAATTATAGCTCCAATAGGCATCTATCTTTCTTTTTATCTTTCTCCCTCCCTCGCTTGCTTCGTCTTTGTCTTGCTCGCTGTCCTCCGAGACCCCCGAGCTGGACTCGGTTTTTTCCTTTCGCCGTGCTCCCCGTCCACGGCGTCCTTTTTTTTCTCAATTCTTTCAACGTTCTCATGAAATTATCGCCAACCGGAAATCGTGCAATTTCTCTTACCGCTCCCCCTTTATCGATTCGTCGTATCATAAAATTTTGGCAGCTCTTCTGCCTTGAAAAAAAAAATGAAGTTGATCGTTTTTCGGGGGGCAAAATTTTCGCGAATTTTTTGCTGTTCTCGATCGCTCGGGCTGAACGAGGCTACGGGAATTTTCCGTACGATCAATCCCTCGTGCGCCGATTATCCGGGCCCGGCCGACTGTTACGCCATCTTGGTGTACCCCTTCGCTCCCCCCCCCTCTCTCCGCGCCATCCCCTCTATCTCGTCTTCGTCATCTCCCACCCTCGTTTTCGCAACTGAAATCCTGAGGGGCGCTCGAAACCCCGGGCTTTCAATCCTATATTTCTTTTACACAAAAACCTCCAACAATAACTACATTCCGCCCTGAAATTCACGGTACTCGTTACCTTTATTGGAAATTTCGACCAAAGTGTGCAGTTTTTTTTTTTTTTTCACTGCGTATTCATTTTTTTTGAACCACATGTTTATTCTGCATTCACTTCACACACGCGCAGAGACACACGCATGCATAATTTACTCCAGGACAATGTTCGTTCCAATAACGACCCTTTCGGGGCTGATCAGTAATCCGAGAAATTTCGGTGAAAGTCGATATTACTCGCAAAGTGTTTGCGGAGTTGACGGTTGAAAAAATTGACATTATCGATTCGAATGGACGATGTTGAAGTTGGCAGCGTTGGAATGCAACGAAATTCGGTTTTTTCTTGAGCAGAGCTCACGATTCTTAGTGAAAATTGAATCGGGACAATAAAATGATAATTTTTCAGGATTCGAATAAAAAATCGATACGAAAATGGTAATTTTTAGTTTTTAATCGAACAGAAAATGAAGAGAAATTGGATTTTTCTTTGGACCCCGACGTTGGGAACTTCAGTGTCATTTTGAATGGGCAAATATTCCGCACTGAAAAGAAAATTTTCATTAGAAACGATCGATATTTTGTTGGATACGTTCGACCAAACGTTTTTTTGACCAAGTCTTCGAAAATTAAATTCTTGTCATTAAAATCGTAAATTTTGGGGTCAATTTCGTTGGAAATCAAAAACGTTGTCAGAATTACGAAAATTTTGAAATTATCCAAAAATATTTTTGGTTTTCACTGTTCAACAAAGTTTTGACAAATTTCATTGCGAAGAATATTTTTTAAATCGTTCAGGATCATGAGCCGATATTTTCCAGTCCGGGATTGCAAATTACACGCGGAATATTCGATGGAAAATATTTGCCTCGCTTTATGGCGAAATAGTGAAAAAATTTGTGCAGACTTTTCATGAATTTCGAAACGAAATGGAATTTTCCTCACTATGTGCTCACTAGGCTCGACCACGAGTTATACCTGCTCTAAGCTTGACCCTCTTTTTTCACATTAAGCACGTGGGGGACTAATAGCGTCTTACAAATGTGTAAACAAAACGGTAACGTTTGTTACTTCGTGCCAGGGGGGCCCCAGTCGAATGGGATTTTCTTGTACTCTTATTCCACATTGTGCATGACCGAACAACAGTGTTTAGAACTGTATAGTTATGTAGACGATCTTTTCGCGCGCTGGAAAACCCAGCCACGAGTAAGTTTATCCACTCTCTCGTGTGAAAGGTGCAGCCAGGTTGCCTCTCTCGATTCCCAGGTAGCACAACGAAGCTCGGGTGATTCTATAGCTATACAGGCGTCGGTGGCAAGTTCAGCAAATCTCGAACTATATTCTGAACCGGTTGTCCTATAAATGTATGATGCTGAAGTTTGCAACGTTGGAATGCATCGAAAAATATTGAATTTTATTGAAATTTCGTTCAATTTTCAATATCATCCAAATTTTTCGATCCCACATGCTTTTTAAATGGCAAAAATTGATCATTTTATTATCGTCATTACATTCTGCATTTGAATAATTATTTTTGTCGCAGATAAAAATAAATTTCGTTGCATTCCAACGATGCAAACTCCAGAGTCATTATAAATGTAGATTTTCGAATAAAAATCGAAAATTGTATCCAGCAGAGAAATCTTTTTCCTTTTGTCGCAGAAACAACGAAAACCGTTGAATTTCCATTTTACAAGATTTCGATTTTTTTTTTTTTTCAAGTTTTTTATTACGAATTTCGTTCGTCATGAAATATTTTCACGGAAATTCGGAAAGTTGAAAAACATTTTGTAACGAGAGAGAAATATTAATCGGACATTTTTGTTGGAGTGAGAAATTTGATACCGTTCTGGAGAAAAGAGACTCGAGAAAAAAAGTGGAACGCCGTGTTGGCTAAAATGTCGTGCGACAGATCTTTCGAGATGGAAGGATCCGCTGGTGAGATTCGCCCATTAGTCCAGTCGGAATAGACATGAGACCTATTCTAAGACACCAGCGTTTAGCCAATTTTTTTCTAGGTTGTATGGACCCCCACGAATATGCCCTCCATTTGTCCCCGCTGAAACTCGTGTTTTGTAGCCAGGAAAATTGTTTAAACAAAAAAAAACCGGTTTTTTTGAGTTTTTTTGCTTATAACCGGTGATTTTGAAATTTTTTTTGAATAAATATTGTGCATTACTATGCCCTCTACAAAATCAGTTCTATGGAAAAATTACGTGAGATTGTTAGTTTAGCAGTAAATTGCAATTATGTCGGTTTTACGTTTGCAACAATTCAACATATTATAATAAACATTTTGATTTCTAAAGTAGATTATCATTTGGGTAACGCCACTCTCAAGAGAGTCATGTAAAATTTATCGACCTGTGTCGCAAACTTTAGCAACAATTCTCGATCTCCGAAAAAAAAGTACTTGCCTGTACCGTCTTTTCCAGAAGGCGCACAGCGGGGAAAAAAATTCAGGTGATTCGATTCACCAAGTATTTTGAGAAATCGATCGAGTAGAAAAAAATCGTTAATAAAAATGTTCGTTTTTGGACGATTTAAAATTTTTGCTTATAAACAAATAGGAATAACTCCTTAATCCGTTGACGTAAATAATGAAAAAAATTACGGATCGTATGCGTATTTGCGAGACGTACAATTTAAAAAAAAAAAAGTCTGAATATCTCAATTACAAACCAAGATATGGATATTTTCACGTTTAAACAATTTAACATTATTCTAAGCAACATTTTTGCAAAATTCAAGTCTCACAGCTTTCTGCACGCTTTTCTACACAACATCCAGTTGGTTGCAAACTCTCCCGAGCGTTAATTTTGTTGCAGTTGCTGAATCATTTTAATCGGCCGCGTGCGGTCCTGCACCCATCGTCGTCGACGCGGTCGGCCGGCGTGGTGGGGGTCGCGCTTCTGGCCCCGTGGCGCGTCTTGAGCGCTAACTTAACAATTTATATAATTTCCTTAAAAATTGACGTAGAATAATTTTTTTTTTTTTAACTAATGTGTTTTTTTCTCCTCTATTTTAACAATTTATATAATTTCCTTAAAAATTGATGTAGAATAATTTTTTTTTTGTTTAACTAATGTGTTTTTTTCTCCTTCTATTTTTAATTGCATATTCGAGTTGAGGAGAAAAAAATACATGAGTTAAAAAAAAAAAAATTATTCCACGTTAATTTTTGAGGAAATTATATAAGTTGTTAAGTTAGCGCTCGAGACGCGCAACGGGGCCAGAAGCGCGACCCCCACCACGCCGGCCGACCGCGTCGACGACGATGGGTGCAGGACCGCACGCGGCCGATTAAAATGATTCAGCAACTGCAACAAAATTAACGCTCGGGAGAGTTTGCATCCAACTGGATGTTGTGTAGAAAAGCGTGCAGAAAGCTGTGAGACTTGAATTTTGCAAAAATGTTGCTTAGAATAATGTTAAATTGTTTAAACGTGAAAATATCCATATCTTGGTTTTTAATTGAGATATTCAGACTTTTTTTTTTTTAAATTGTGCGTCTCGCAAATACGCATACGATACGTAATTTTTTTCATTATTTACGTCAACGGATTAAGGAGTTATTCCTATTTGTTTATAAGCAAAAATTTTAAATCGTCCAAAAACGAACATTTTTATTAACGATTTTTTTCTACTCGATCGATTTCTCAAAATACTTGGTGAATCGAATCACCTGAATTTTTTTCCCCGCTGTGCGCCTTCTGGGAAAGACGGTACAGGCAAGTACTTTTTTTTCGGAGATCGAGAATTGTTGCTAAAGTTTGCGACACAGGTCGATAAATTTTACATGACTCTCTTGAGAGTGGCGTTACCCAAATGATAATCTACTTTAGAAATCAAAATGTTTATTATAATATGTTGAATTGTTGCAAACGTAAAACCGACATAATTGCAATTTACTGCTAAACTAACAATCTCACGTAATTTTTCCATAGAACTGATTTTGTAGAGGGCATAGTAATGCACAATATTTATTCAAAAAAAATTTCAAAATCACCGGTTATAAGCAAAAAAACTCAAAAAAACCGGTTTTTTTTTGTTTAAACAATTTTCCTGGCTGCAAAACACGGGTTCTAGCGGGGACAAATGGAGGGCATATTCGTGGGGGTCTATACTACCTAGGAAAAAATTGGCTAAGCGCTGGTGTCTTAGAATAGAAGTCGGTCGAAATTATGCCTATTCCGACTGGACTACATGGGGTGCTGCTCCGTAAGCGTCTACCTGAGTTTTCTCGGTTACAAAATACGGTGCGGTCGAAAAATGCGACTGCCCGTTGTGTACACGCGTTTCTGAGGTGTGTTGTACGTGTGTTTACGGGTGTGAGAACTGGTCCGTAGTACGAACCGAGAGAAATGACACGCGGCATTTATTCTTTACAGTTATCTTCGGCGTAGCCGCACAGGCTCGCTAGAGATTTCTATTTCAGCAAAAAATGGAATAAATGAATGGAAAAAAGAATGGAGTAGGAAGAACGAAGTGAAAGAGAGACGACCGAGTGGCCGCGGCTTTGCTGGGCTTTGAGCTGACAACTACCAGCCAAGAAAGTACACGAACTGGTATCGAAGCCCGCAGCCTTTATCTTTCCGTTGCGCGCTTATTCGCGGCATCTGTGGATATTCAAGCCAAAGAAAGATAAAAAAAAAAAAAACACTAAAGCCGTAAGGTCTTTCCTTGCTCCATAAAGCTCCTGCATCAAGTGATTTGTTACCACGAATCTCTTCACGTTCGTTTTTATCCTTCACGCTCCATATATTTCTCTCGCTCTTTCTTTCTTGCTTTGTGAAACCGAAATAAACTCTCCGTGAACCACGATCGCGATATTTTCCATAAAGAACTCTGTAAACAGACGCGAACGTACCTTCTAGCTGCATTGCATTGCTCATTGAAAAACCCAACTCGGCGAGCAAACCGATTATCTGCATCAATCGACTCCGTTTTTTTTTTTTTTTAATCCACGAATTTGTTCGCTACTGGCGACAAAGTTCAATTCGCTCGCTATGACGTTGAAGTTTGCAACGTTGAAATGCATCGAAAAATATTCAATTTTAATGAAGATTCGTTCAATTTTCAATTTCATCCAAATTTTTCGCGTCAATATGCTTTTCGAATGGCAAAAATTGATCATTTTATCAACGTAAATACATTCTGCATTGGAATAATTATTTTTGTCAAAGATTAAAATGAATTTCGTTGCATTCCAACGATGCAAACTTCAGAGTCATCACTCGCTGGACTTTCTCAAACTTCCCAATAGCAATTGGAATGAAGAAGAAAAATAGAATCGTTCGATGTAGAAATCCACTCGATTATGATCCTAACGCGCGGTTACGGGGTGAAATCGTAACGACCGAGCTGCCACTTTTCGTACAAACATTTTGTAGGCTCCTGATGAGCCTCATTTCACGGTTACACGTCCAAGTATCACTTCGAACGTTGGCGAGTGCTCGAGCGTTACCAGACAATTGAATTTTATATTAATTCACAGCTATTCGTTGTTTTCCTTTATTTTCACCTTGAAAATGACAGACAACAAGTTTATTACTTTTTAAATGCCAGGCGGAGGATCAACGGAATTATATCCGACGCGGTTGGTACTTTTCGAGCGTCTGAAAATATTACCTTCGTTATTATAAATTGAGAAAATAAATTGCCTGATTCTTAGTACCGGAAAATTAGTTTCAACGGGCGTTTGAACGATCTTTTCTCCACGGAATGAAAAACAGTAAAAAAAGGGGGTGAGGGTGAAAAATAAGTGATTGACAGGTCACTGGCGGTCTTAAAGGCGATTAGCTCTTCGCCTTTAACCTCGATTCACCTTCTAATGTTTCCCCGAGACAAAGTCTCGAACGTACGAGACGTCGTATGCAGCGAAGAGAGGGAGCTGGCGATACAAACGAGTCGCGCGAGAATCTCCACCAAGTTTTTCTTATTACTCCGAACCTTTTTTTTTACGTCGCAATTGACAGCGGCACACACGATAGCGGGTCGTTAACTTGCCCACATCTCCGCGCTGCTTCGAGCCTTTCTCTCTTGTACTGAAAGGCAATGCAGCCGCCAGACTGCATCGCGAGCGAAAGAGAGATGGCAACGAGAGAGAAAGGCCAAGGCATACTCTTTTCTGACTGTAGCGTATAATTTAATCTCTCTGCCGACCGACCCCGACTATATATACATCGATTATCTTTACAAAGACTTAACATCTTTTGTATCGTCTTGTACAGGGTGATGCAATAACTATTATCACTCTAAATATCTTTCAACCTCAAAGATTCAAGACTAATTCGTCTCAGTAAAACCTCCACCACTTTTTTCGAATGGGCCATCACAAATCGTGGCTACAGCGTTATTTCGAGTGTACAAAAGTCTTCGAGACACACGAAGATATTGTTTCTATCAATTATTTATTGAATTTTGAAAATCATGGCTATTTCATGACTCTGAAGTTTGCATCGATGGAATGCAACGAAATCCATTTATATCTTTGACAAAAATAACTATTCAAATGCAAAATTAGCTCAAAAAATTTGGATGACATTGAAAATTGAACGAATTATAAATAAAATTCAATATTTTCCGTTGCCTTCCAACGTTGCGAACTTCAGCGTTATGCTATTTCTCGTATTTATTGAGTTTTTGGAACTCCAGAGACGATCGTTTCATTATCAAGGCCGCTGAAGAAAAAAAAACAGAATTTCGTTGCATTCCAACGATGCAAATATGGTCATGAAGGTCAATGATGCAGTTTCGATTAGCAGAAAATCGTCTCGTTTTGAAATCTATCGATTGGACTGGATGTTTCGATGAAAATTCAGATGACTTCGAAGGAAATAATGATGTTGAAGTTTGTATCGGTGGAATGCAACGAAATTTGGTTTTCCCTTCAGCGACGCCCACAATTTTTATTAATAATTTGATCCGGTGAAAAAACAATCGTCTCTTGAGTGTCAAAAACTCAATCGGGACGAAAAATTGCCATGATTTTAAAAATTCAATAAATAAATAATACAAACAATATTTTTTATTGAATCTCAACGTTGCAAACTTTAGAGTCATAGCAAAAATATACTCGAGCTTTGTTCCAACATCCGCTCGAGTTTATTTTTCGACGTCGAAATTATACACGATTATGCTTATCCTTCGACGTTTACAAAGATGATTTTTATGTATGTACATGTGTTATACATTTATGATACAGGAATATATTCATGTATCCATAGGCGAGCTATAGACGTGCGTTCTCTTTCCTGGCCCCGTGGCATTTTTCATGGCAACTCGTGGTGTCGTGAACACGTGCCCGAGTTTCTCGTATCCATACGTTTAAGGGACGTGATATACCGAATGTGCTCGCGCGTGTAGAGCACCTCGTGTGAGGATATATGGGAAAATGTAGTGTCGCGAGTTTCGCTCTATATTACGCTTGGCCGAGCGAAATTATAATAAATTTTCATTTTCGAGGACGCTGAGAGCGACTTTACGCTCGAAGAACAAGAGCAGATGCGAAGCTTCGCTTGTATCATATTTTGTACGTATAAGCGATCGTTGGGCAAGGAAAAGGGGCTCACGAGCACAAGCCACACAATATCTGTCTTTGTACGTGCACGTGGACGCGATTAAACTGACATACTCTCAAAACTTCAGTGCCTAATTCCTTCGAGTACTTTCGAGAACTCGTTCTTAATCATCGAGCCTTCTCCCGTTTAGGAAATTTATCAGAAGCTCCAAGAATGTCCGGGAGAATTCCTCTCTAGATTGCCAGGCAGAGAAAATAATTGGAGCGATGACTCAGCGCTTGTTTTTTTTTCCCCCCTCCGTATTCTTAACAACCGCGATACAATTTTCGGCACCGCTCGATCATTATCCTCTATCGTGCTTCGTCATAGACACTCAACTCAAAGTTTCAACTGCAGTGTAAAGGCCAGTGTAAAAAGTTGCTTTCTACCTGTAACGAAACTTCCCGGAGACGGGTTAACGATCCTTCAACTTCGGTATACTCTTGTCGAAAGTATAGGGCCTCTTAGACCCGAGGAAAATTTCAAGCCTTTGCTCTAGCTGTTCCTTCGAGATCGCTCAACTCCTGACGCGTCGTTAGGAAAAGCCCGAAATCTTTTTCCCACTCTCTCGTGAAAAGTTGGATACGCTGCCCGCGATTGCGCTCTGAATAACGGAGACGAATGGTCGTCGTTTAAAATGACGATATGAAAAGTTTTTTAAAAACGAAAAAAGTATCGAATTTCCCATTCGATCGGTTAATATCGCCGAATTTAGCCAAAATTTTTCTTCTACAAACTCCAAGACAATGGGGAGTGAAAAATAATCTCGAATTACAAATACCGATCAAGATTTTTCATAATCGTTCGGCATCAAGCGGTTTTTCACTTGAAAAATTTGCTGATACGAACTTTACATGATCTGAAGTTTGCAACGTCGGAACGCATCGGAAAATATTTAATTTTACTGAAGATTCGTTCAATTTTCAATGTCATCCAAATTTTTCGAGCCAATATGCTTTTCGAATGGCAAAAATGGATCATTTTATCATCGTAATTACATTCTGCATTTGAATAATTATTTTTGTCAAAGATAAAAATGAATTTCGTTGCATTCCAACGATGCACACTTCAACGTCGTCTAAATATTTAATAAAAAATCGTGAGATCTGTTCAAGAAACAATGGAAATTCGTTATGATGCTGAAGTTTGCAACGTCGGAATGCATCGAAAAATATTGAATTTTATTGAAGATTCGTTCAATTTTCAATGTCATCCAAATTTTTCGAGCCGATATGCTTTTCGAATGGCAAAAATGGATCATTTTATCATCGTAATTACATTCTGCATTTGAATAATCATTTTTGTCAAAGATAAAAATGAATTTCGTTGCATTCCAACGATGCAAACTGCAGAGTCATAACTTGACAGTCATTCATGAGAAATCAAGCTCTCCGGATGAATGTGTATATGCTGAAAATTTTAATACTTTAATAACGTTAGTCCAATCAATCTCTCAAAGGAGAGTGTGCCAAGCGTACACAGCTTATCATAATGTTATTTGCATGTATGTATCTTCTCGAATGAACGTTATTTATCTACGCGCACATGCACAGACACACACGTTCGTCTCTATGGATCGAGGGACTGAATTCTAGTTGTAGCCCGAGGTAGTGTTGTTACTGTTATACTCTGTGTAATAGACATAAAGAGAGGCGACAGTGACCCCTGGTTTCATGCCCGTTAATCTGTTTAGCTGGCTTGATAAGCGAAATATGAATGGTCGTCCTTATGCTGTGTCACCCTTCCCGCTACGCGAGTATAGATGTGTAGGTTCCGTTCCGATCGTGCGAAAACCTCTTGGGAGCGATTTATAAGTGCATATATTGAGCACAAGTGCGAATACATAATTAATCGCGAAATTACGAGGGCACTCGAATCGCGGGTCGAAAATTCCGGTGACCGAGTTACCGACAGGCATTCATTAACCTCTTTACAATTTCCTCAGACTTTTTAAACCTCGATTCAACGTCGAATGGACCAACGAGTTGGTTTATTCATTAATTACAAAATTTTTCACGTTCGTGAAGCTTTTTTAACGAATTACTTCCCTGGGAATGGGATATTTGTATTTATTTTTATTAACGATCGTAAAATTGTGCGGGATTTTATTCAGCCCAGCGGATTAGCATCGTTGCAGCAACTTTTCGTTTTCCTAATTACATCGAGACCACTAGAATCGTGAAGTCGTTGATCCGGGTCTGTTGCTCTTGGAGACTCTTCTTTTCTGCATCTTACACGATCGAAAAATAGTTGGGTCTACCGTTGAGTCACTGTAACGACGTTTTTTTTTAAAAGCCATTGGCAATCCGTCTCTTTGTTGTCTCTACATCCCTTCGGGCTGTTTCGTTGGCTCAACTGCTGTGCTGAAGTGCATCGGGTACGATGCACTTCTAAATATAGTCAGTTCGCGACTCGACGAGAGGCCGTGTTCCACTCGCGTTGACCTTCTCGCCCGCGTACCGGAAATCCGAGTGCCAATTATAGTCGCCCGAGCTCACTTTGTAGCTGGGCTCTTCTCAACACACAAACCTTTCCCCTTTCTTCTCGTTAAAATTATACGCGCACGAGGCATTTTCAGCTTTGCTCGTGTATTTTGCTTTTTTTTTTTTAAACTCCAACTGGCGGTCTGCGAAAATCATTACGAAGTTTACGTCGTTCGAATATACAAACGATAAATTCGAGTCCAAAATATTTGTATAAACGGCAGTCAGTCCAACTTTTGTTCGACAATTTTTCAATAAAAAACGACCTGAAAAATTGCAATTTTCTCTTACCATCAAGCTTTCGCGTCTCAAAGAATATCTAACCATTCATCGCAACTTGGCATGACGAACAAACGAGTGTTACGATCCAAGCTTCTTATCTCGGCTGACGTACATGGTGCGATGCACTGCGAATAGACCACTGCTCGGTTGCAAACGCGACTATTCATCGAGTGCACTTTGTCAACTCATTGCTATATACACACGAGTCGTGAATTGCGCCTTGCATTATATACTAACAATAAGTACCAAAGGGTGAGAGAACGTACGTGCGCAGAGTTACAGGCGCAGACACGATGCACAGTTGAAAAACTACTTTCCGACCAGTTGCAACGACGAATCGTAAGCTTAATCAAAAATAATGGAAAATTGTTCACTTCCAATTCTGATTATCGTCGTTATCACCGTGTTGAATCCGTGAACACCCGTCACTACGTCCGGATGTTGATTTCAAAGAATTAAAACTAAGTTTATTTCTCTTCACAAAAAGCAAATTTTTCACTTTTTCTCTTTTTTCTCGAATCCGACGTTTCCGAAAGGGATTTCCGTGAAAAGTCAATTGCACGATATTTTA
Source organism: Diadegma fenestrale (assembly GCA_037043255.1). Classification (NCBI taxonomy): domain Eukaryota; kingdom Metazoa; phylum Arthropoda; class Insecta; order Hymenoptera; family Ichneumonidae; genus Diadegma; species Diadegma fenestrale. The sequence goes on along the minus strand of CM073310.1, from coordinate 13,964,016 downwards.
TTATTTGTCCTTGAGAATCCGAATCACATATTCCGGTCAAGGGAGGGAAAAATTGAGAAAAGTGAACGTTTGCGAAAACCCTGACGCGCTGGGTTGAACGTCCGGGGACGAAATTTCGTTCGACGGTTATTAGGCTCACGGAGGAAATAAGTTTTTCCTCCGGAAAGCTTTATCTCGGCGTCTGGGACGGAAAATTTTGGGCAGCCTTGAAGTTAATACTCGACCCTCGTGGTGGCCAGACTCTATAAAAGTTTTCCACTGTCCCAGGACCCTAAGGGCCTCAAACTATCTGTCCAATTGTGACTAAATAAACACGAGGATTGCATCTCTAAGATCCTGAGATACGGGATGACCGCATTAAGGGGCAGATTCGGCTGCAACAGTCTTGAAAAGAATGTTGAACCTGTAGTTCTCGTAAAATGAATTGTTTCCTTACAAGGTCAGCAGAAGTCACTCACGTGAGTAAAAGAAATGGCTGCAGAGAATGAAAAAAACAGTTTTAAGCTCATTTGGGGTCGGTATAAAGTCTGCACGCTTTTGAGCCCTCGATCTCGTTCGCTAAGGTCCTCGTGCCTTTTTCCTCGCTCACGTACAATAAAGGGCAGAAAGTCATTGTCATCAGGATAGACGAATTTTCGTGTCCGTGTGTATGCTCTTGAGTGTGCAAAAGGACACATTTCTACTCCGGGGAAAAGGACTCGAGAACCCGAAACAATAAGAAGGGAAACCGGAAACACATGAATTTCTACCGGTGGAAATAAAACCTGTCAATCCTGAAGTAAATTTATGATTAATCATGATAATTCGGTACTCGAGTCGCAAATTTGTTGCTACAAATTGTACAAAGTACACCGAGCATTTTGAGTCATTCTTCGGAACAAAATGATCGCGTCCTGACGCATTCGCCAGTTCAACTTATTCCACAAGTGCAAACCCCGTTGTCCCACTTTCCAACCTGACGATTTATCTCGAAGTAAAAGCGAAGAATGTCATCATCGCACACTCGGTTCAATGGCTTCGCATAACGAAGCCTCGCGTTCATGCTTCTTGTTGATATCAAAGCCAAGAAAGGACATTCAACAGGATAAGAAAAAGATAGCGCGCGATAGCCTAATCCTGACGATGACAAAGAATAACAAATAAAGGCGTAGCTAGCGGTCGCCATAAAAGTTACCCCAACCTTTTGAAATGTCTATTTGAACACGTGCTCGCTCCGACCCTCCTGCTTAAATACATTGTATATTTAGGGACTCAATTCTTTTCCTGATCCCGTTACACTCGGAGAACTTAATTGATATTAAGATCGCACTGGGCACTCGGTTCTTATTGGCCCTTCAACTAAATATTCTCTACTTTCTTCCGCGCATTTCAGTCTCACGACAATGACGAATTTCCAGATAAATTTATTAACAAATATGGTAAATTGATGAATAACCCACTCAGTGAGTTAATACTGGAAAAACACGTACCGCACCGATAATCGAGCCAACTATCACAATCACACGCAGTCACGTACGACTTACGCACTTTCAATTGTTTTTCTTTCATTTCGTCTTAATTCGTCGCTATTATCTACGACGTTCTTTTATTACGTTGCGATAAACCGAGGGTAAAAGGAAGTCCCAGAACATTCCTAAACGAGAATTAGGTTCATTGATCCGCCGGAAGGTTACGAGGCGAGCGAAAAGAAAAAAAAAAAAACACGTGCGGGCCCTCGAGTTCGCTACTTCACAAACGACTCGGATCTTCAAACATCTCTTGTTCGAAATTTATACGTTGAGTTCACTTACATTTGATGATCCACCGACTGCTGGCAACTGGCGATATATTAATGAAAACGACATGCCATTATTTCACCGAAATGTCACACTAAATCGCTAAAAAGAGACTCGAACTAATCCGTTTGTCGTACTCCAGTTTTTTTTTCACTCTTTCCCTCAACTCTTGATTGACTAACTGTTTGACTCAATTCAACGCGATGAGATCTTCTTTTTATGTTCGTAAGAAAAACTACAAAGTTTGCTGTTGAAGACGTTAAATTTTTTTTTCTCGCAACTCGTGGCTTTTTATTCGTTATTTTATTTGTTCAAATTTCAGTCAATTCGTCAGCGTGAGCACCGGGAATTCCGCTTCGAGTATTTCGGCATTTTTAGTGACTGATACGAACTCAAATTATTCTTTGAAATTCGAAACAATCAACGTCAAGGAATTTGGAAAAAATCGGACGTGATTTGGCAAGGGAATTGAGAGAAAAAAAAGTCTTGCTGTTTGTATTGCTAGCGGAGTGAGCAATTCATCATTTGATAAGAATGACTTATCTCTGCGACTGAATATTCATCGTCTTAATAACAATTCATAAATATTTCATTGGCGAATCATGTCGGAGCTTTTTTTTGTCCGAATCGCGATCATATCTTATCTCGACTCGAAAACACACTTCGATCGACTCTTAACGGAATTTCGCCAACTCGGCGATTCAGCCACATGTTTTTTTTCTCTCGCTCGTCTCGTTTTCTTTGATGATGGTCCATGAAATGTGTAGCTCAGTCCACCAAGAGACACATTGACTGTCAATGACAGAGGGAATTTGTCTCTTTCGAGCTGCTCGCTTGGCTGACTTAATTTTATCTTTTTGCCTAGAGCGATCATGAGTCTCTCGAGTCTATTCATCGAATTAATTTACGATGGGAATAGCGCGTCTTCGCAGTCTCTCAATTTTTTTTCTCCATAATTCTTTTCCGAGAACGTTGCTTCCTGTCCGCTCTGCTCCAAGGGTTTGAGCTGAAAATTGTGTGGCACGTTATCGCCAGGACCCGGAGATTGGGAAGCTCTTGTGGTCATGAGAATCGAGATAACGCTGCGCGGACGTGCGGAAATTGGGAAATTCCATTTTCCTCACCAAATAACTTTGAAATGCTTGACCCGATAACGAAACTTTCCAAATCTCGCAATATTTGTATTTCGCAAGCTTAGGAATGCTGCGAACATTTTTCCTGACGCGATTTTTGCAACGCAGAAAAATCTTTCGAGTGGCACGCTCGAGTTGTAAAGAAAAATGATTTTTTTTTGGAGTGAAATAAAATTCTAACAGACATTTTCTCGTCTCGTTTGTTACAGTTTCCTTATCGATAGGCGCATCACACAAAAAAACGCAAGGGTATCGGCCGCTGGTGAAAGAGAAAAAGTACGAGAAGCTGCGAGTGTGATTAAAGGAAAAGTTAGAGTTAATAACGGCAAAAAAGTTAATATAAGAGTTATAAAAAATGGGAGCGCGACAGAGCAAAAGATCTGTGGATATAACAACGACGCCGAAGAAGGAAGGAGTTCCGGTGGAGGGCGTCGTCGGTGACGCGGCAGCGCCCGGCGACGGAAAACTCGAGAAAATCGAAGAAACCGACGTCAAACCAACCACCAACGGCGTGGCTCCACACACGGAGGCCTCGCCCGAAGATAAAGACAAAGACAAGGACGAGGCTACGGAGAAGGAGACTGAAAAGGTTTGTTAATCGTTTTTATGATCCTGAAGTTATGACTCTGAAGTTTGCATCGTTAAAATGCAACGAAATTCTCTTGAATCTTTGGCAAAAATAATTATTTACATGCAAAATGTAATCACGATGATAAAATAATTGAAATTTACCACCCGATAAGCATATCGGTTCGAAAAATTTGCGTTGAAATTGAAAATTGAACGAAATGCAACGAAATTCTGTCGTTTCTCCAGCAGAGCCAATAATAATTATTGAATATTTCGTCCGGCTAATGAAACGATTCTCTCTTGCGACCAAAAAGCTCAATAGACCCGAAAAATTGCCACGATTTTCCAAATTCAATAAATAATCAATAGAAAAAATGTTTTTCGATGAATCTCAACGTTGCAAACTTCAGAGTCATTCGATTTTTTATTATTTTGCTTTAAAGTCCAACCTAAAATCAGGACGTCTGAGAATTATTCAGTCGCTTGATTCAACACGTTTTTTATTCGGACCTTAAAAGAGTTGAACGGCCTTGATTAGAAGGAATTTGAAGAACTCTGTAATTTCCATTAAACAGTTGAATTTTAGCGCGACTCGGCTCGAACGAGATTAAATAAATTCCTCGCGTGTTCCCGCGCTTATAACAATGTCAAGCCCTCTCCACGGTTGTGAGAATTAGCGCTGTCGTGTCGAGAGAAACGAGAGTGACTCCAACACCGAGGGTCGTATTTTGTGTGTTGAATTCTTGGCTCTAAGGTCGTTGAAAGTCGGCGCTCTTTCTTTGTCCATATTTATCCCTCTCGTCTCACCGATAAACGAATCAGCAATCTTTCCCCTCTCTCTTCTCCGTCTCTTCCATTTTTTCTCACTTGCTATCTCCTTGCGCCTCTCGTTCGCAAAAATAACAAAGGCTCCGTATGAATTTTCTCGTTTAGTTGGTGCTTTTCGTGCCGTCACCAATTCACTTGCACTTTGGATGCGACTTGGTCTCGGTTACGTGAAGGTATTTTTCACGATGCGAGCGCGTGCTCGCAGCAGCATCGCAGTTGCAGTGCCTTCGTCTCTTTTCATCCCGCCCATGATAGAATGTCGCATTAGGCGCGATCAAACGAGCTCTAAAAAAACACCCTCACTGTAAAAATTTCCTCTTACGTCTCCGTAGCGATGAAATTTTCACGATAGGCCAACCGTGACAGCGTTAAATTTCCATTCAATTTGCAACATTCGAATCAACTTTCCATTCCATAGATTCAAAACGAATTTGTCTCGAGTATTTCCGCTATTGACAGTTCTTCGTTCGATCGTATCGCGTAATTGGAAAATCAAAATGCTATTGAGAAAAATAAAGCCGAGTGCGTGCCTCGAATTTTTATCCAATTGATGGAACATTTTTTCTGAGAAACTAACAATTTACTTCCAAATCACGTACAAAATCTCCGGACTATCTTCCCACAGATGTGAGTTTTTTTATCTAGGCAAGTTGTGATCCTTACGGCACGAGAGTTCGCGTCGTATGACACTGAAGTTCCCAACGTTGGGGCCCAACGAAAAATACAATTTCCTTCATTTTTTGTTCGATTAAAAACTAAAAATTACCATTTTCGTTCCGATTTTTATTTCAATCCTAAAAAATTATCATTTCATTGTCCTGATTAAATATTCAATAAGAATCGCGAGCTCTGCTCAAGAAAAAACCGAAAGTCGTTGCATTCCAACGTTGCGAACTTCAACATCGTTCACGTCGTTCGGTAGAAATTAAAACGATGTTGAAGTTTGCATCGTTGGAATGCAACGAAATTCGGTTTTTTTTTTGGGCCGAGCTCACGATTCTTATTGGAAATTTCATCGGGACAATGAAATGATAATTATTCAGGATTCAAATAAAAAATCGATACGAAAATGTTAATTTTGAGTTTTTAATTGAACAAAAAATGAAGAGAAATTGGATTTTTCGTTGGACCCTAACGTTGGGAACTTCAGTGTCATAAATTAAATATATTTCGCTCAATGGGTTTGATGACTCTGAAGTTTGCAACGTTGAGATTCAACGAAAAATTTTATTCCTATTAATTATTTAATGAAATTTAAACATCATGGCAATTTCTCGACTCGATTGACTTTTTGGGACTCAAGAGACGATTGTTTTTATGTACGGAGCAAAAATTGAACAATAATTATGAGCCTCGGTGAAGAAAAAAGAAAATTTCGTTGCATTCCAACGATGTAAACTTCAACATCATAATTTGCTTGTCAAACTGTATAAATTCTGTTTGTATTTATTCGGGAAACGGACTCGATTATTCGGTAAGTTGGCGGAAATTTTCGAAACCCAAGATTCGTTTCTTTCCTCGGCTTCGACTCGTTCAGCTTATCGCGAAATCACTTGAAACACGCAGACGTTGAGCCAGTGGCGTTGCTAGAAAGAAAACAAACGGATTTTTATTTTATCTAACGTCGCACATCACTTGCCTTTTGATAGACATTTTTTTTGTATGTTTACGCGATCGTCATACGGTAACATAACGACGACGAAACTTGGCCGAGGAATTCTATCCACTGTTTTAAGTCCATTGATATAGAAACAGTGCTTGGTGTGTACGTTGGAAAAGTAAAACGCTTGAAGAGCACACAGCCCTGCGTTCGTCCCGTTCTCCCCTCTTGTCGTGGGCTTTGCGGTACATGAAACTCGATATTTCCTCGATTGAGCAACCTCCGCAGCTGGCATGCACAGTATAGTATGACACAGGAGAAAAATAACACATGGGCAAGATGCGAGAAAAAGAAAGGAACGAGCGGTCATCAAGATAAAACGAAACGATGCTGTACTCTCTGTGAACTTTATATTTCTCCACTTGTATCATTTTGCAATGCTCACAATTACTTTTCTTTGTTAACTCGTCAACGATTTTTCTCGTTTCTGGCTTTCCAATTATCTTCAATTTCTTTTTTCATCTTTCTCTCGTTTATTTCGATATTTATTATTTATGTATCATTGCATGAATTTGTTGTGCGCTCTTTTACGAGCGCAATCTCAATACATCGCTGTAACAGGTGCGTCAAGACCGCGCCATTACCTTCGGCTAGGATATCTGTACGTACATGTGCATATAAATATAAATATGTTATTTACTTGGAGCGAAAGAGTAGAAACTTCTGAGCTAGACGAGCACCTGGCATTTAAAGTACTTTTCTACGCGCCATACAAGCTGTATCTTCCCTCAAGCCAACAAAAAAGCACGAGGAATTCTCTCCTCTCTTTTTCCTCGTACTCTTCGCTCGAGAGTTTCTTCAGCCTCTCACCGCCATTGCATATTACACGTCTGGCCTCTCGCAATCGTTGATATCTCCGAGCAAATCTGCTTTCATATTTATTCCCATTTATTCGTGAATATTTGCGTGTGCATGGAAATCTTCTCGATGCACAGACGAAACGCTCGGAAAATATTGACCTTTGCAAACGAGCATTGGCTGCCAGCACTCGCTAGGAAAATCTACACGATCCACTAAATTCTTACGATCGAGAGAGTTCAGTTTGTCCGGTTGCTCGTCGACCAATTGCCCGGCGACGTGCGAGCGGCTACGTCAGCCAGAAAACAACTCTCGTTACCATTCGTTTCTATGACAATTGCATTCTCGATGAAATCTCGCCCGATCTACCTCCAGAGGCGCCCCTAGAGGCTCTCGCATAGAATTTCATCTCTCCTATACTATCCGGTGACTCGAGACGACAAACTGACGCACGCCAATCGTAAAACAGGTGTCCAGACCGAAGAAGGTTGTGGCTGCGACCTTGCGATTGACGCTTTTTCTCTCTCGTGACGACTCGCGTCTCACACGCGACCTTGACCGTTTGATGCCTCAACGTACACATGTTTCGACGTATTTATACGTATTCGATCGTATTTTACTTGGAAAATAGAATCTTGGGATGAACTTGGAATTCGGGAAATTTTTACTGTGCTAATTTTTAATTGACGGAAAATATTTTTTCTGAATTAACAAAATTCCGTTTCGTTGCCATAAAAATTGACGTGTGCACTTGAAATTTTATGAAATTCTTCGCTTCCCAACCACGAATAATCATAATTATCGTCGTTTTTTCGTCGTGATAACACGACGAAAAAATCTCCGACTCGCACTTGTCTCGCGCAGCCCGAGAAGGAAAGCGATTTCACGCTGAATCGATGACGCAGTTCCGTACACCGCACTTGCTTGAGATTCTCATTCCAAGCGAAACCGGAAGGGCGAGTCTCTCTGTTGTCGGTTCTTTATACGATTTTTCATGCTTCGCTGATCCGTAATATTGCGCTTCAACAAAGTACTCCGACAATCTCAGCGCGACTGTAAACGTACTAGATGGTTAAGAGGTTACAGGAAATATTGACGATTGCTATCAACCAAACTTGTTGGTTGCAATGCGTGAGGCTTCGAGCATTATAAGAATGGCTCGAGTATTATTTTCTCATTTCGTTCATCGATGCTCGCCGATTCAATTCAAAATGATAAATCCTCGTACAAATCGTTGGATTCTTTCTCAAGGATTTTAAATAAATATTTTTCACTAATTTACGAAAAAAATGTTGTGAAAAAATTACACTGGAATGTTTAATTCGATTGAAATCATTTTTACGTAACGTTCGAACTCGATCACATTTTCACATGACTCTGAAGTTTGCACAATGAGATTCAACAAAAAGTATTGTTTTCATTAATTATTTATTGAATTTTGAAAATCATGGCAATTTTTCATGTCTATTAAGTTTTTGGGCCTCAAAAAACGATCGTTTTTTTGGCCGGACCAAATATTAAATAATAATCATGAGCCCCGCTGAAAAAAAACAGAATTTCGTTGCATTCCAACGATGCAAACTTCAACAACATTTTTCACTGCGTCCTTTTTGGATTTGGGGGGGATTTCAAGCCATTTTGCGGCAATTGATACGAGAGTCTCAAACTCCACACTCATAGGTCACGTCACTTCCATCCGGGCAATTAAAGCTGCGCTAACTGTTGAGCAAATTCCAGCGTTGAATTTACTCGTTCGGTGTGCTGGCTCCCTTCGACGATGCTTTCCTTTCAGCTTCTTCCCTGAGAAGATAAAATGGCAAGGCTCTGTACGTCGTTCAGTTGTTCCGATGAAAGGCTTGCTCCGTGCAACGATCTCGTTGGTTGTTTGGCTGTGATTTGATTTTTTCAAAATATTTTCATTCAATTCTATCAAGGCCGAGGCCACTTGGCAGTCAGACTTTTTGTCTAACGACTTGATGTAGAAATTTTGCTGGGAATCTATTTGCGGCTTATTTCTACGACTAATGATTTCGATGACTGAAAAGTCGGTTTCTTTTTGGTTTAATTTAAATTCGAGAACTGCCTGAGGCCTCAAACTCGCTCGGTCGGTTGCAATATATTTTTTTGTGGCCTTTCGCGGAGCCTCCTCGAATCACGAACACACAATTCACTACGATTATCCGCACGAAACGCGCATTCGTATTTTTACTTTTTGAACAAAATTCCTCCGACACAAAGGACCAGGAGAGCTGTCTTTTCGTTGTTCATCTCTCTACGCATGACTTATTTGCGTGTTGCCTCTTGAAATTCCTGACCGAGCGAGCTCCGGATGTCGACTCGATTTGCTTCGCTGTATTTTTCAATCTTTTTTCTGGTTCGATCAATTTTAATTATATACGAATTTAATAACCAACACCTTCGATTTTCCACTCACCCTCTCTCTCGCTCACTTACGAATTTCATCTTCGTCCCTTTGTTATGAATTTTTCTTCCATTATTTATTCTTGAGCTCTTCCTCCAGCCGAGAGTACAAATTGCGAATGAGCATCGCCTAAGCGTCAACTCCGGATGATTCATTGCTCGAATATTCGCCGCGACGCAAATATAATATTATTCGATATACAACACACTCTGCTTCATTACGGCAACACCTGCTGCTTTGGTACGCGGGAGAAAAAACCATTTATCAGTGCCAGAGTGCTTCGTCCTTACGTGCCTGTCTCGGAAAAAATCACGAGCATGAGTAACTTTTTTACGTTCGTGGGAAATACGCATTTTCTATAAAAAAAAAATAACAGTTTACGGCAAAAAAATTATCGTGCGTTACGAACGTCATTACCGTTTTTCGTGACGATAGTAAAACGAAAAATCAATATCAAACATGAGGCTGAAAGTCGCAACGTTGGAATGCAACGAAAAATGCAACAAAAAAAATGTTGACTTTGATAAAACATCGAAATTTTTCGAGTTTATATATTTGTTGGGCAAAAGTCGATCGTTTTATAATTGTCATAACATTCTAAAGAGTTTTGCCACAAATCAAATGGATTTCGCTGCATTGCAACGATGCAAACTTCAACGTCATTAGCAAACGAATATTTTTTGTTTGAATTAACGAAAAACTTTGCAGTTTCCACACACATAATTCCAATCTTATTATCTCTCGAGGTTTCTCCAATTCGTCAGTCCCACGAGAGTCTAATTATCCAGTTGAATTTCTGATTAGATATTATTTTATCGGAAATATGGAGTAGTTGAGGGTCGACGTTAAGGGTTCAGGTAGAAGGTCAATCCCATCACAAATTCACTGCTCAATTCACTTTTCCTGATTATCTTTCATTTCCTCATTGCCAAACTTCCGTGGGAAGGGCGAGAGAGAGAGAGGGAGAGAAAGAGAAAGATAAAGGCTGGCATGAGACTATGCTCGGGGCAACGTTCGATCGAATAGAGGACGAAGGCGGAAGGTACAGGCTGGCAAAAAGGTGGGAGAATCGTTGGATAAAAGCCAGCAAGCCTTCGAGATGATTGAGGTCCGCTTCAAAGAAACGAGAGCGAATTGATCATGTATCTCGAAGGATCAGAGAGAAGATAGAGTCTGCTCCCTTCCTCGTGCTTTCTCGCAACTCTTCTCTTCTTACCAAGGCTATTGAACGGTTTTGGTTACTCGGAGGCTCGGCAATGGCTTTACAAAAACGCCAGATCCTCATCTTTCCCTTCTCCGGCGATCGGAAAGCTACTGTCCTTCATCAGTTTGGCTCATTCAGGAGTGAACGAGATAACGAATCTCTCGCTTTCATTGGATTCCCTGGCCCCTAATATTTTTGCAATGCAACAAATTTTTTTTCTTTCAAATCGTAGAAACAACTTGACGTTCTTTTTTCTTGTCTCATCGATTCTCGTGTTCATCTTCGAGTGTTTTCCATTTGAATTCTTTTCCAATACGATTCTATTTTTCGTATTTGTGTATGAATAGACGACGCGACGGGCAAGTTGGAATATTTTCCAATATCAGACGAATCCTGTTTTCCATTTGTCTATCGTATTCATAGACATAAGAGGTAAAAGTTTTGAGGAACGACAAGGAATCGGAAGAGAGTGTGCACACTGTGCGCGGGCTTCTCCCCACAACTGGTACAGTCGTCTCGTGAATTTCCGGTCGGATTGTCACTCGTGGAACGAAATAAACTCGGAAAACAATATCGTCTGCTGAGCACAATGCCATCCTGACGTATTGACAACCGAGGAAAGCTTTATTGTTCCGCATCTCTTTTACTCTATTATTATTGTTTTTGTTGTTGTTGTTGTTGTTCAACATTTCATTTTGCGAGGCTTTCATTTTTGGAGGAAATTTATATACCGAAATTTTGTTTAAACGTCACGGAAAATGCATTGCTCGTGACAGTGACGAGTTTCAATCTCAAGAGAGTAAAAAACTCCAGCCTCGACATCTGTATGGAATGATTTTGATATTTGCAACGTTGAGATTCAACGAAAAACATTTTTCCTATTGATTATTTATCGAATTTTAAAAATCGTGGCAATTTTTCAAGTCGATTTTCGAGTCGTTTTATTAGCCGGACGAAATATTGAATAATAATTATTGGCTCTGCTGAAGAAATAACAGAATTTCGTTGCATTCCAACGATGGAAACTTCAGGATCATCTGTTTGGAAAACTTTCGCGGTCGATTCCGCCACCAGTTTTGCTCAAGCTAATAGTTTCGCCGCCGTTGCTTCTTCGATTGGCTTGTAAAATTTGGAAAAACTCGATAAAAATAAAACACTTTGACGAGACTACAAGTTTGATGTGCTTCAAAGCCACTAGCTAGGCTGGAAAGATGAATGAACGAATACGACGCGGATGCTGATGCCGAAGAATTCGACTTGCAAAACGCGTATAGTTCTGGTGTGGCGCAAACGACTCGGTCGGGAATCCGGTTGGGTTCCTTCGTACGCTCCGTAAGCTTGGAATATAGAAGTTTGAGCGTTCCTGTTGCCAGGGCTGGTTGAGCCGAGTCGCGTTGCACCTGCAGATGGAAAACGCCTTCTGCGCGTCGTAATTTAATTTGCGGTGTCGCCTTAATTCCACATTTTGCCTGAAACTCTCGGCACTCGCAATTTCTTTCTTTCCGGTTTCGTACAACTTTTTTGTCTTTTTCTTCTTCTTCTTCTTTCACGTCTTGGACGTAGATCTCTAGTAGATGGCGAAACTACTGCTCGTTAGAGGCGAAAGCCACGCGTTGCACTCTTATTTCTCCGTTAGTTTCTCCAGCTTAATGAATTCGTCCCCTTCTCTCTTTTCTTTCCTCCAAATCTTACTCGTTTCCAGCATTCCATGCGAATGTTCCATTTCTCCTGATTACGCTTGTTTTTTTAATCTCCCTCATTTTTCCATGTCATTTTCCACTTGATCGTTTTTTTAAGTCCTATTTCGTTCCCACCCTAAAGCCCTCGATCCTGCGCGCGGCTTCTCGTTTGTCCCATTGCCCTTTGGACGCTTCTAATTACTCCGGAATTCACCCAGTCAATTGAAACGAGACTTGATACTCTTGCCTTCATGATAAACGTCAAATGTCTGTAAAGCCCTGAGAATATTGTTTTAATTTTACGATTATCTTCAAGTGCTTCGTCATTGCCAAATGCTGCAGACTCGTCCATGACGTAGACTTTGTGGCATTTTTACACTTACACCAAAGTTTCTAGTTTTTTCGTTCATTTCAAAAACTGACCATCCAGTTGAGAATTGTTCGCGATCTATTTTTTTCCCGAATTCCTTATATTTGACCGAGAAAAAACGAATTCGATGTGAGGCTTTGGCGGTTCCCCATAGCAGGCAATGCGAGCTTGACTCTTCAGTGATTGGATGAGTGAACGCTGAGCTCTGGCTTAGCGCCGGCTCCTACATAGATCGTGTTGCAAAAAGCACTTTTCCCGATCCATTGCGCCATTTCGATCTATACGTAAAAATTGTCAAAGGAAAAATCATAAAAAATGAGCGTGCCTCCGTAAGAAAGTTTCTTTATTACTTTGTGGAGAATAAAAATTCAACACGCGATTTAGTTGAGACTCGAAACTTGAAAACGAAGAGGATTGTTGATTTATTGTTTATTGCAAATACATTTTTCGATGATGTTGAAATTTGCATCGTTGGAATGCAACGAAATTGTGTTTTTTCTTCAGCGCAGGCTCATAATTATTATTCAATATTTGTTACAGACAAAAAACGATCGTCTCTCGAGACCCGAAAATTCAGTTGAGACGAAATATTGCCATGTGTTTCGAAATTCAATAAATAATTAAATAGAAACATTATTTTTCGTTGAATCTCAACGTTGCAAACTTCAGAGTCATCATTTTTCGATATTTTGCTTTATAGGAGGAAGAGACAAAAGCAGAAGATGCCAAGGTCCCGAAGGTAGAATCCCCGACGACCGAAACTGCTGCGGAAGGCGAGGCCGAGGTCACAACACCCACCGAGGGAACACCAGCTAGTCCTACCACTGCCACTTCTCCTGAAAGCAAAGAAACGAAAAAGAAGGATAAGGTATTTATCATACGTATAAAGTTTCTCACTCTGATAAGTTTCCTCACTTGAAAAGTCCTCACAAAGTTATCATCTGTTGGCAATCCTTGTGCAAGCAATAAATACAAAGAACCTGCAAAAATATTTAAGCTGATAAGAAAAAAAAAACATTTTTGTACACATGTCCAAAGAGTTTTATGAATTTGAACAATTCGATGGATAAATTGAAAAACCGATCCCTTGTCTTTATTTCTTTGAATCTACACTTCTTGATGAACAAATTTGGACAATTCATAATTGCAAATTGAGTCGCAACATTGAAAAAAAATTTGATCGATTAATCATGAAAAAAAATCCCCTCATTAAAACAATTTCGAGGTAAAATATTTTATTTCGCTCGATACTTTATTGGCTGGAAATGTGATGAGCATCGAGCGTTTAAATTTTGTCTCCGATTTTGCGATCATAGCAAAAAATAGTTGGATTGAAAATATTTTGCGCTTTTCTCAGGGCAGTTGCTTTTTTTATATTTCTCATTCGTTACAGCTGAAGAAGAAATGGTCCTTCAGGTCGATCAGTTTTGGTAAAAAAGACAAGAGCAAGCCAGCCCGTGACGATGCCCCCAAGAACGGTGACGTCACGAAGGAAGAACCATTGGCAGAGGTGAGTTGGCGATTTTGACTATTGGCAAAAACAATAATTATAATGTTAGTTATAAATGATCGTCAGCGTTAGGAAAATTATGGAAAATATCGGTCGTCCAAGTCGATGGGCAATGACTAACGAAATCGGCGTGGAAAAAATGGGAGGAATGCTTTTGTTGTTTTTCTTTTTCAAAACGTTGGTCAGAAGGATCGGCGCTTTTTGTCAAGAATTCCCGCTGTGCGTGTATCTCCGTTTCCAATCGTTTACCACAGACAATACCAAGATCTCAAAGATTGGTGACTGGTCCGAACGTTGACGATTTCCTCGAACATAAGAGCCGCAACAACGAGTTTTGTAAAGCAAAGCGCAGCAGCCCAGATCTGGCATGTAACCCGTCACCGCACTTTTCTCGCTTTTATGAGGCGACACTTTTTCCACGAGCTCCAACGACCGTTTCTAACGGTGCGACCATTGTCTGCGTTCGAACAAGACGCGCACAGTAAAAGTACATTTTTTGCAGCTCACACCGGAAATCTTATTCCACGAAATTTCAGATTTTCCATTGTTTCATTAACTCGTTCTATTGCACTCAGATATTTTTACAGTTGATCATAAAACGAAACAAAAAAAAATGGTTTTTCAACTCTCGTTTGCACTCCTCATCCCGGTGATGGATTTTTGTAATTGCGTTTCGTTTCGAATCCTTTGTCACTGGGAAATCTGATAAACGAACAAATTCGTCGATGTCCGATTTCATGATGCTGAAGTTTGCAACGTTGGAATGCATCGAAAAATATTTAATTTTATTCAAGTTTCGTTCAATTTTCAATGTCATCCAAATTTTTCGAGCCAATATGCTTTTCGAATGACAAAAATGGATCATTTTATCATCGCAATTAGATTCTGCATTTGAATAATTATTTTTGTCAAAGATGAAAATGAATTTCGTTGCATTCCAATGATGCAAACTTCAGAGTCATTCCGATTTCTCGATTTCTTCAACTGTCTCGAGTCGCGTGCAGAAACGTAAAGTCGCTTCGATTCACGTAGGCGAGTGTATCTCATCTCCCGTGATCCGAAATCCTGTGCGCGGAACCTCCAGAGAAATGAGACGATAATGGTGTGTCTCGACGGGCGCTCCTTGCACGTCCTTTCATATATTTGTGCATTGAAATCCCTCGTGTACGTTGGTCTGTGTATGAAGGTCTGTAGGGAAGGGAGGTCGAGGAAGGAGGGCATGCGATGAGATGGCACGGTGTACGGCCGTAAGAACGAGCAGGATTTTCGCCATTGCCATGAGTCATGGTTCTTCTTGTTCCTCGGATTCTCAGCACGATCGTATACCACGCGACCCTGGCTTCAGTATCCGTTATGAAAAAAGATAAAAATTAAATAACAAATCAAGAAAAAGGGCATGAGCCGAGAGATGGCAAAAAAGGAAATAGAATTTCTCCCTGTGCAGGATGAAAAGGAAGCCACGAGAAGAACCGGCTCTTGGATTATCCTCGCAACGCCGATCTCCTGTTTAGAAAAAAATTTATTATCCTCCCAACGTTACTCTCGATCTGCTTATACGCATATCCCACTGATCACACGCCAAAATAACGGATAGAAACAAATCATTCTACACTTATCTGTATCTCGAGTCTCTTGGCTTTATCTTTAAAACGGTAACGCCTGTGAACTTTGTGTATACAATGCGTTTCGAGCACTTGGTTATCAAAGTTTATATTCGTTCAAGAACCTACTCGAAAATACATGTTTATCCTGTATCAAGATCACTAGAATTTTCCGGTTTTATCGCTGTGTTGAAAATATTACGGAGACGTCACTTTTCGACGATGGACTTTGGTCGAAAGTTGCAAATTTCAGAATCAATTGCTAGTGGCTCGTGAAAATCTGGATTTTATTATGAGGAGTCTTCTCAAACGTCCTGAATGACCTTGGACATTCGAAATCTCGGTTCTGGTTTCGATAAACCGTAAAATCACGTTCCAGACTTTTTTAATCGAGGAGAAAATTGATTCGGGATCAATGTCGAGATTTACACTTGTGCAAACCTCTGTAAATGTTTTCGTCATGTATTGTTATCGTCGGATAGAACGTTTTCGTAGCCAGTTGTCCCTCGTTTTCAATTCCTGTTGTTCTTCCACTCAGATGATCACTCGGGGGATGCCGCGGTCGTTGTTGCGAGTTGCGAATCCCTCGTTGGGCAATTAATTTCTGTGTCTGAAGGGGAAAACGTTTTGAGCAATCGTCGACCCAACAACCACATATCGAAACTTTGTTCGGTAGTTTCTCCCTCTCCTGCTTGCGAGCTCGTTTTCAAATTTAATTGTAACAATCTCGACAGTAATGGTGAATTTAATTTGCATTTCTTTCGATAATGAGAAACGAAGGTGAGAGCAGAGCTTAGATGCCAAGTACAGGATCTCCATATCAAAGAAATTGTGGAGGCGACAAGCGCGACCACCATCGCCGTCAATCGTTGGATTGCGTGTGCGGACATTTTTCTTTCCCTTTTTTTTTCGTCCTCCGACATTGTTGAACCAGGGACGACTACGTAAACTGTCGTTTGAGTTTCTTTTTACTTTCTCTCTTTTCGTCTCAGTCTCGACACACGCTCTTTCTCATAGTTTATCGAGTCTGTGTACGGTAGACGGGTGTTTTGTCCTCCACCTCCCTAGATACGCCAACACGTGGAATAAAACTGGGAGTGGTTCTCCGCGTCTACGCCACGTCTGTTTCGTTTTCCCTCTGCCCTCCCCTTCTCAACGCTCTCGCATCATTATATACGTATGTATTAGTACACTTCGTGGATGACCAATCTCGTACGTTACACTTGGCAGGTTTCATGATCGAGAGACCCGGCTCAATTATTGCCAAGACTTCACAATGTTTGCCTTTGTCTTTATTCATTTTTTTAAAATCAATAATTAGCTGTTCCCTTTGATTGACGAAGCTCCTGGTGGTTGCTTTTCGCTTCTCCAACGATTGGCATACATTTTTTGTATTTTATATTTTTTCTCGTTGAGGTTAGCCTCGTTCATGCCTGGCCAACGGATCGTTTGTGATGATAATAGTAATGATGATGCACATGAAAATCATGTGGGTTCAACACTTCACTATTATTAATGATCGTAACTTTATTTGTTGTGGTTTCATCCAATCCCACTGCCATATCGTAACACCCTCGGGATACGCTTCAACGAGCCAAACTTCCCGGATATGCTTACCTGCCGTACGGTAATTCCGTGTTGCCGGAAAAAGAAATAAACACACAGAGGGGCCTTTTCAGTCTCGCTCGTTCAAACAGAACGAGCTGTAATCCTCGTGTCTTTGTCCCTCCTGACTTCTTTCCCCCTGTTTACCAAAACTTGGCGCTTTTTCGTTGACCGGCCAGCCTCGACACCTCGCCCCTACATCCTGAACGCGTTGTAATGGCGTCAACTTTCCGAAATTATGGACTCACTTTCTTCGTATATCATTATTCGGTCATGCGAGTTTGAAAATTATTACACGATCTATTTAATTAACGTTGCATCAGCGACGTGTGCAGGAAACTCTCGAACTTCGACCACTTTTTGAGCTTTTGTTTCGACGTCCTCGCAAGCATCAAATATTGCAGATAGACTATTATCGCAGGGGACTTTTTTGTAGGAAATTTCATCGTCTACAAAAATGGTCCTATGGACTTTTCCTCTATCTTGAACCGTTTCCGTAGAATCGCCGATACAAGATCCACCAGCATTATTGCATCGATGAAAAGTCTGAGGAAAAATATTATTGGACTTTTTGCTTCGAATTTTTATTGATTGGAGCATCGCTGCAATTTATGCTTGAAAATTGACCGCGAATATTCCACGAAGCAACGGGAAAAAGTCGTAGTTTCAAGGTCACGATATATATTCCAGTGGAATGTCGTTGTATTTGTATGAGTAATTAAAAAGTGACAACGGTATCGATAGCCTTAGTCATAAAGTTGGAATAATGCAGCCATTCATTCATCTTGTATTGTTTTTGTTGAGGTTTTTTCTTTATTGCTTCGTGCGCTCGTACTATTCGTTCTTAGTGACTATGTTCGAATTGCGCCATAAATGAACATTCACCGCGAATACGATAATACTATAGTATTACACGCATGTGACTCAGACCTCTAGCATTTTCTATCAATGCATTATAAAGAGTCTCGCTCATTCCCAGAGAATCTCACTGTCTTTTTTTTTCTTCTTCTGCTTTTACTTTCCTTTGCCCACGTCTCGCTATTCGTGCTTTCGTGCGAACGATACGAATCATTATGTCACGAGAAGATGTTGCTCGAGCGTGCATGTAATACTCGTGTAGCATGTACGACATCAGTGTCGCAGGCAACAGTAATTGAGAGAGTAAAATGACTCCTCGCGAAGAAATAATCTCGTAGACACTCCAAGCGAGAATTTTTCTCTCGCAGCATTCTCATTTTTTTTGTCTCAGAGCTCATTTTTTCAATTTTTTCCACGTACTCAGAACATAAAATTTCTTCATATGCAATTTTTTCTCTTTATTTTAGTACATTTAATCGAAATTACCGAACGGTTTGTTTTTCGGTGATTTGAAAATGAAATTTCCATCATTTTCCCTTCAGTGAAAAGAAAATTTTGTTGAAAAAGATGGATATTTTGTTGGATACGTTTGACTAAACGTTTTTTCGAAAAATCACGAAAATTTTGTCATTCCAGCAAAAAAACATTCTGGAAAATCGTTTTCGGAAAGTAAATTTTTGTCATTCCAATCGTAAATTTTGCTGACAGTTCCGTTACAATGAAAAATATTGTCGGAATAACGAAAATTTTGAAATCATCCCAAAATATTTAGTTGGCCGTATTCAACGAAATATCGACGTTTTTTGAAAAAATTGAATTTTTCGTGTTATCACGCGGACGAAACTCGACAGAAAAATATTCTCGTGCAATCGCTTCTTGTACTTTTTCCCTGCTATTTTTCACGCGGAGCCTAGACTTCGTTAAGGACCCAAATACCGGGGGAATATCGTGAGTAGGGAACATTGGATGATAAAAATGAGAGATACACGGAAAGAGATAGGCGCGAGTAGATCTCGTGTCTCTTCGTACTAATCACGTATCGATAAGCAGGGCGCGGTAAAACCCTATACACTCGATACACGTATCTAGTTAAATTTCCTTCGAGACCCTCCTCAATCGTATTCATTATGTGTCTTGTACTCTAAATATAAATCTAAAGTTTATGTACGAGCATTTATCGCGCCTATAGGATACATAAATAATCAACAACCATGACTTCAACACATGAATCTCTCGCGTAGATACATCATAAATTCAATTTAATTACTTCTTCGTTATCTTACTGCCATGTCTTTCCATTCGTTGGCTAGACGCTTCTCTTTTTTTTACTCCAGTCTCGTTACCAACTTCGATAATCATCCACCCGAGTTTTCCGACGCAATTTCCTTTGAAACATACAGACAACCACAATTTTTCTTCAAGAACAAATATCATTTTTCACTCCTACTCACACTGATTGCGCATTGACAGTTATTGACACAATAATTCAATTGGGAATGTAAACAGATTGACGACACCGTGAGCATCATTGAAATTACGTTTTTTTTCTTCTTTCTCGTCGTCTACTGATAAATAAACTCTCTGCAGCAATCGATTCATTCGTGTAGTCGAAAACGTTCTTTGGTGAGTCATAATGCGCTTGCAGTAGTGTAGAAAATCTTCGTTCGAGATTCAATCGCATTTCTGAATAATCTCCATTCGATCATCGTCCATATAATCCTGGATAATGAGGATATTAACATTTGACATGAAAATAACGATAATGATGATTCATAAGACTCGACGATCATTAAATCGTCGTGTGGAATGTGTGGCAGTCGATTGATTGATTCGACTTTGTCAACGATCTATTTATACGACCATCTGTGCATTTTGTGTAGAGATTTTGTCACATTTAATTTTCGTTCAGTTGTTAAAATTTACTGGATTCTGATTTTATTTTTCAAATACGATTTTTTTTCGGATTTTTGTGACTTCAGGGTTTGAAAAATTTTAAAGAATTATCAGCTTCTACTTTTTTTTCTCGTCCGATCGGTTGATCGAACAAAAGTTCCTTTTGCTTCTTCACGGCTTTTCCCATCTTTCGCGCAAACCTTTCTTCGCCTTATTTTTTTTTTTTGTAATTCTCCTTTTCATCGTAGTACACAAAACGCACTGAGACTTTGCCTCAGGAGGGTCTTTCTTACGAGCACGAAAAGCGTATCGAAGGTACTTACGCCTTTCTTGTACTTGTATGAGATTAAACCGCTTCGTGATCTCTTGGCACCTCGATCAATGTCACACTTTGTGCTTACCGCGGAGCCACACCCCGGACTCATAATCCTTACAAGGGCGAGTGAGGATTCTCTCGCGGCGTTTCTATTGTTCACAAATCTTCCCTCGTATACTTTTCCGGGATTCGAATCATTTGTCTGGCAGTCGCTGATATGCAGGCTGCGCCCGAAAAAGCACGTTAGGAAACTCCATGAGTCCGTATCGGATCATTCGTCCATAAAATTTCACCAACTGGCAGAATTTGGCAGTTGCACATTTTCCAGGAGAACGTCAAATTTCAAAGAGAAATTATGCACGAAAACGCACGAAGCGATTGCGAATGCGATTGGGAAAAATACTC
This sequence comes from Diadegma fenestrale, assembly GCA_037043255.1. Taxonomy (NCBI): domain Eukaryota; kingdom Metazoa; phylum Arthropoda; class Insecta; order Hymenoptera; family Ichneumonidae; genus Diadegma; species Diadegma fenestrale. Next base: position 13,943,389 of record CM073310.1, on the reverse strand, counting down.
GGGGGATCAAAATATTTCGATAAAACGGATCGGATTAAATTCTCGTCGAATAGAAAGGAGATATTTATTCGTAGATTCTGAACGAAAGGGAAAAGTGATAGATCGAGAGGCAAGTTTGCCGTTGCTCGATTGGAAACATCGAGCAAGCAAGTGGCGAGATCCGTGGTCTGTCGCGTGTGTAATATCGTCGTCCAGCACGGTGGAGCATTAGCGTTCCGTTGCACATGCAACCGCTGTGTCGACCGAGATCGAGCGACCAAGAGAGAGCAAGCGGAACGAGCACACATTCGCCTGTTCGAGCGGAAATAACTCTGTGAATTCATACATAATGTTTAATACCTTCGCAACAAAAAGGCGTAACGCGTGTATCTCAACGAGTCACGTTTCTAATGTCGTGACATTTCGTTTTATAACTGTCGACATTTTGGTAAAGATCCTGTAATATCTTTGCAACGGATCCGTTTCTAGCTCGAGCGGCAAAAACTCTCAATTGCACGAAGAGAATTTCAATCGAATAATTCCCATTCCAAAAAACCATTAAAAAAAAAAAAAAACGAATCAATTTTCTTTTCTCTATTGAAATTTTTTTATTATTTCAACGGAAATTTACGTCCCAGACAGGAAAAATTATCGAAATTTCAGGCTCGTCCCCTAATTTTGTTCTCTTTATTTTTTTTTTAATTATGACAATTTTTTTTTTTTTTTTGTATTCGGAACCGAAATTTTGAATAGAACTTCGCGTTTCCTCGGTCAAATTAGTTTCGAAAATATTGTAGTTGAAAGAAAATAATGCCCGTACCAATTTGAACGGTTCAGGGTCAACGTTCTTCCAATTTGCGGAGAGTATTTTCTATGTCTATATATTTGTACGTGCACGTGCGAAACGTATGGAGCTAGGTCGGAAAAAAATGCGTAGTTTTTGAGTACGTCGTTACGAGACAGACGTTGTAAGGGTGACGAAGCTGAAACCGGTTTTATTCGACCAACACACTGCTCGCACAATGCACGAGCAAAAGAGAAAATTGACAACATTCGCGCTATTGATATTTACTCCATATTTATAGATATTCATGAAATTGAATAAAGTTTGACAATAATTCTGGCAAAAAAGCCTCCGCATCGTCTTCTCAAACGCCTCCAGCTTTACGTCTTTATATTTCTACCAATAAATTCGAATACCCGTGCCTATAAGCGTCAAAAACATGTAGATCGAACGTACTCGATGCCAAGTGAATCGATTTCTACGCATTCACAACCGACCAGGGGAGACCAAGAAAAATTCGAGTAGCAGGAGATTTCGGGGGCTTAACAATTTTGTGATCATTTTTGGTGATCGATTTTTTTCTCAAATTTACCGCCACGCGAGTCGAGCGCTGCAGGTTTTCTAAACGATTCTCTATTTTGATTTTCCCGCAATTTATAATTCATTGAAAATCGTCGATTCAAGATTGTCTTGAAAAATGGAAAAATTGGGCTGAAAGTTGATAAAAATATTAGAAATCCACAATTTCCTTGAATGTCACGTCCTGCATTTTGGTCTCTCTCGTGCATTGATAAATGCGGTATATCGATATGGGGGTTTCCCTTCACTTGGCATTTCACAGAGTATGCCTGTCTCGCCACGATGCGACAGTTGCCCGACAACCCTCAGCCACAGGAAAGAACTCACACCCATCGCGACACCCCCGAGTTCCTTTACCCCGTCAACCCAACAGGTTTCGAGTGTGCGCGCGCGCACGCACATACACGGTCAACGGTACACAGAAATCGTTGGAATGAAAGCTCCGGTATTGAATTTTCGTATACATCGAACTCAAATACTCGCCGATTTCGCACTCTCTTATTCTCTCTGTCACTGAAGCTCACCTGTTTGTTTGGATATCGACGTGCGCGCTTGACAATCATATTTCCAGTCCTCATACCGCACTCTGTAAATTTCCATTCGTTCGACACGCATCACTCGCACCAGCATTCAACACGACGGAACATTTCTTTCTGGGAAAATCCGCGAGTTGTGCAATGCGAGACTAACGAGTCCGTTGGATTTTTCTCTCCTCGTGTTTTCTGCCCGGGATTGCATTACGTTACGGCATGAAAAAATGACAGAAACAGGCGTTGCTTCGGAAATGTGAAGAAAAAACAGAAATAAAATATCGATCGTTAATTACATTCGTGATCAAAAAATCACTAAGATGTGAAACTTAAATCGTCTGGAGATCGAGAAAAGGTCGCGTGAATTTCTTTCGTTCTCTTCCCAATTGTCTGCCAGAATTCTGCCAAATTTACCGACGAATTTACCAGCCAGAGGATCGCGAGAATGAAACAATCTGCATTAATTTACTTCGATTATTAATTGCGCAACCCTTTTCGAGCTGGACGGGCCTGGAAGAATGTAAATTTAGACTTTTTTTTTGAGTGTCCGCAGCATGTGCCAGTGAAAAAGAGAAACAGGTGAAGGCATTATGAGAGATCCTTTTCGAGAGTTGAAAGCCACTTTTAGATCCAAGGGATCCTTAACGAATGTTAAGGATCAAGCCCTCGGAGTTGACCGTGCCAGACAAGACATCGACGCACGGTTCTCGAGACTTATAATTACTTTTTTTTATCCCATAACCAACCTGAGTTATGTAACTCGAAGAAGAAAAACGTAGAGAGGCTACAAAAAAATTTCTTCGCGATCGGAGCCCAGAAAAAGGTCGAATTTAACCTGCGGCATCGAGAACGATGCCGAATGTTACAAAAGACTCGTTTCTAGTTCAAAAGACCCCTGTGTCTCTCGTTTCTCTCTCGCCATGTCTTTATTGTCCTCAATAATCGAAAATCCACATCCCCAGTTGAAATACTTTTCAACTTGATAGAATTTTTCCTCCTCTCGCCTTTTTCTCTTTTTAATGTTCAGCAATTCTGCTGCATGTTAATTAAAAATGGCACAATTTGAATAATTCTCCTGACAGACGCATCGCAAAATTCTCGCTCACATCCGCCGTACTAGAAAATCGGAAAGTTTATGAGTTGCAGCAGTTGCATGTGCTAAATTTACATTGTGAATAAATCGGCTTCGAAAATTACTTGAAAAAGGGGAGCGAGCATTAATGCATTGACCCTGCTTAATAAGCCTCGGACTTTGTTCGCATGCGATTTGATTATTCGAGTCGCTTCAATGATTATTTATTTCAATATTTGCCGAAGAAACGAGTGCGCGTTGGTATCGACCATCGTGCATTAAATCTTGGTTCGTTGTAATTAACGCTCGAGTCACTATCTACCCCTCTGCTCGCACTGACCAACAGAAAAATAACTAGTCCGAGAGACTTCTCGCTCTTGGCGAGGCGGCGACTGACGAGATACTCATCGAGGGCAAAACAATACGCAATTACGAACTCATCGGTTGTGAGAAGAGAGCGGCGAGATGAGACTGCGAAGAATCGAGAAAGATTGAGATGAGTTTTGTTGGCCTCTGGCCAGGCTTTACCACCGCGAGCATGAGCAGCTGCGAGAGTACATAGTAAACGACTTTACACACTTTTAACCTGGTTGGGATCAAAATTTCATCATCATTCTCCAAAGCCATAAAAAAATAATCAGTTTTTGTCTAATAAACGTTACGTTTATCAATGCTCGAAAAAATCTCATTAATCTGATTTCTTTCTCATTGAAATGAACACTGGGAACGAATAAGTTTAAAAAACCGGTGGCGCAGTCTGGAGATTTGCAGAATTTCACTAGGTCTTTAATGGCTAATCCCGTCCAACATTAAACAAAAATCTTTCTTTTTTAAAGTCTCTTTGATTCCGGCAAGCAAGTGTCGAACGAGGCTTCCTGGCGTTAAACGGATTATCCCAGCTTTTCGGTATCAGACGCGAAATCCGGGCAGTCTCTGCTACCAATTCGGAGTGTAAACTCAGCCATACACCGCAACTGTTAAATCTTAAAAAGGCGTATCTCCGCTCGGCTTGGATGCTGAGCAAAGTAGAAAACGCTTCTCTGCTTTCAAGCGATTGATGTGTATATTTTTTTTTTCTGCTCTCTCAGCTCGTTTGCGGATCCTGCGAAGCCTCTAAGTTTTCCCTCTTTTCGTCCAATTTTCTTATCCTCTCCCTTTCTCGCCTCCTTTTTTCTCTCTTTTTCTCCCTCACCATCACTTCGAGCGATCGTGTCCAATCGCTACTGTTGGTATCGAGAGAGATCTCGCTCGTTCTCGCATCCATGATGGTGAGGGACTTGAGGAGACCCACTAACTTTGCTTTCTTGCCAGAACCAAATCGTTCATCCTAACGTTGCTACACACAAAATAATGTATAGGAAAACGATCAACTCACCGTCCGCATTAAATGGATCCGAGAGCGTGTAGAGGCGGAAAAGATAAAGAATGAAAAAACACGGAGAGAATAGGAAATCTCAAAGACCGAGTCTGCGGAATCCCTTTGCTCGCTCTCTCTCACCACTTACGGTAACAGAACCTTAATCGATTACTTCTATTAGTGACATGCGCACAGATATAAAAGCCCCTTTAACTCTGTTATATCTGAAAGGGAAATCTCCATTTTCTGCTGATGAACTCGACGATCAAGCTGAAATAGCCGATGCCATTGAACCGTGAAACATTATACCAAACTTTAGCCGAGTATCGGATCGAGATAGACCGAGATTAGAGATTGCTTGTATCCCGTTTATATCTTTTGTTACGTAATTCTCTTGTAGTTTGCAAAAATCTCATTCGGAAATGGCTTTTGCTTTGGAATGCATACGAGTAACACGACGCGAATGCACATTTGTGTCCTTACGAAATACCAAAATAAACGATACTCTAAATTTTGATTCAACCCCAGAAAAAAACTTGACGATAATCCGTCAAGCAAATTGAATGGATGGAACATTGAAATGTTTTTTGGAACGAGAACAATGATTCGAGTTTGGCAGATTTTCAAGATTCAACGAATTTCATTTATCAATGGAAATGTAGTGGATCGTTTGAGGGCAAATATAAGTTGCGACGTGAGCTCGTATGCTCCGTCAACTTGCGCTTAACGAATTATTAAACTCAATGTGCATTCGCATTGGCGAGTCCAAGTCTCTCGGGTTCCTCACTTCGTTTCGTATTACCTCGGCTCGTTTAGCCGCGCTCGAATAGCCCGAACAAACGGAACGAGTTGTCCGATCCTACATACATACAGCTCGTTTTTATCGCTTCACTTTTGCTCCATGTTGACATTGACGAGTTTTTATTCCCCAGTATAAATTTAATCTTATTCTCTCTCTCCCCCTCTTTTTTCCTCCCATATTCAACATCAATTCGTAATATCAAACACTCACGTATTGTCTGCTCGTCAATCCTCCTTCGGTATTGCAAACAAATGATAACACGCAGTCCGATACATTCGTTGATCAATATATCGCGCGAATTACCTGTCTCAATGATCGACTGTAGAGAAAACTTATTGATTGCAACAAATTCACAGGATAACCGAAGGCAAACGACGTACGAACAAAAATTCCAATAGAATCTGCGCAAAAAATTTGTTCCAAATTGCAGAAATTTTTACAAAATTGAAATGTCTCATTAAATGCATCGACAATTCGTAATTGGCGATCGTTTTAATTCAAATCTTCGACGTTCGTGGGGATGTATTTTTATTCGATTTGAGATTGAGACAAATTATGATATTGACGAAAATAGCAAGTCATTGAATTTGAAATGTCGAAGAAATCGCGATAATGAACTTTTCAATTAACCGCTCACTTTGAACGAGACTGTTCATCGTGCTTTTTCCCCTATTTCAATCGCACACGGAAGAGAAAACATGATAAGGCAGATTCACGGTGAACCGTCGTATATACGTGAAACTTTGTGAGTTTTGAGGTGAGGGAGTCCTGGCGGATTTGGGCGGCGTCTAGTATCGAGCGTCGAGACGCCGGGACGCGAGCAGAGCTGTTGCCATGCCAACCGGCGAACTCTCCTCGCCCTTCTTTCTCTCTCTGTCTTCTGCTCTGTTGCTCTTACTCTGTTCCCCTGGCTTATACGGTTAAAGCAACTCAAACGTCTGGCATAGACAAATAGAATTGATTGTTTATCGCCCATTGCAAGATTTTTCTTTCAATCCACAGTAAAAAATCAATCCTCGGTCCACCAAGTTACAAGTCTATTAGTATCAATTACGAGATATTTCATCGAGTGCGAAGAAAACGGGTTCGTTTAAAAATTACAAAACTTATTGAATTTTATTGAAATTCAACCGAGGCGAGAAAGTCCCAATAGCTTAACCATAAACGAATTGATTAATACATTGACCGCTTTGACCCTTACGAGGAATGCGAACGCCGATCATGGGTTACGGACGTCCATTCGCTGAAATTCTGTCTTTGGCTAGCAATAAAAATCAAAATCATTCAAAGTCTCGAACGATTTATTTTTATTCGAAATAACAATTCTCAATACGAAAGAGACAAGATTCTTACCAATATGCTGGCTTATATGGAATTGATGGAAATAAACGGTACGTAATACGTGCAAGAGAATAAAATTAGCTTCATCATCGAGTAACACTTTGGCGAAGGTTACTATTTTCCCACGTCTAATAAAGTCAGGTCGGCGAGCCACAAACAAGAAGAAAGAGAAGATCTGCGAGAGAGAGTGAGAAATATCGAGTTTAAAAAGAACGTACTTTTTTTTCAACACCTCTGAAGCAAGGAATGTGTGAAAGAAGAAACTGTAGGAAGTTACTCGCAGGTGCGAGTGACACCTCGCGACGATATATTCAAACTTGAATGATTCAAACTCAAAAAACCATAGCCATAATAATGAGGATTCGTCAATCATAATGTTCAAGACTGTCAAGCGAACTATTTTCGTAATTTTGATCTCATATTTGGCTGGTATCGATCTTTGCAAGGAGCAGTAAATATTCCTTATGCGGCACTTTTATTTTCAGATTAATCGAATTTTTTCGCATATCGAATTCCAATCGTCAATCGCCAATCAAGCCAAGTGTGGTCGACGCTCGTCTGGTCGTATAAAAAAGGACAAACACTGTAGGGAAAACTTGTTATTCCGAGCCAGATCTGCGTAAACAACGGTCTCCCTTTTGTCCTATATTAAGGGCATAAAAGTCGTGCATTGAATTTATCATTTTTATTTTTTTATTTTGTCGCTATTCAGTCTTGGAAGTTGATCGGTATATTCGGTGAAACAAAGCCAGCGGAATGATGAAAAAGAAAAGTAATTTTTAAAAGCAATTTCATCCAAGTTTTTCCACCGAGTGTAAAAGGCGCGTTGCCTCGAGAAACTTGGTCGATTAGACGATCGCAAAGGGGGAAAAGCTTCATTGAGCTGAACATTCGTATGGAAAATACTAACTTGAATAATTTCATCGTACATCACTGCGAACACGCTTTTAACTTTGAGCATAATTTCCGCGTACGCTTGTGGCAAGCAAACTAGCATCGTTTGTGGTGAGATCGCGAGAAAAGAGCCCGGTGGGTTTCATCTTTTTGGCAACGAATAGGAATCATCCTAGCCATGATGGATTTTTATATCTATGTACAGAAATATTCGTTTATGGGTGTCTGTTTGCCTCGACTCGAGCCAAGCCCTTTTTTTTTAAGAAGGATGTTTGCGCTGGTTCGTGCCGTGGAATCCTCACACGCAAAATGATAAAATCAATATTCCCTTCTATACACATTACACTACCACAATTTCCACTATGCTCTGTTCAGTCTGCTTTGCTTTTCGCGCAACCCTCTTGAGAGCCTCCGAGAGAGCGAAAAATGACTCGAAATGTGTATACGTGTATGCGCGAGGGCGTGCGACATGAAAGAGAGATAGAAAGAGGACGAGAAAACGTGATAGTCGAGAGAATATAGGAAAGAGATTGTCCAACGCGAAACTACCCTCGGGGTAAAGCGAGTGAGACGAGGGTTCGTGCAAATTGTGCGTGCGGCGACACACGGTCATACCTCGTCTACTTCCGGTGGGTGCAAATTTCGAAGGGACTTTTGCACGTGGCATATCTCTCGGCCAAGAATCTCGTGACTGCCCCTGCAACGCGGAGGGACGAAAATATAAAAATGAATATTCTGGTGTTGCGAGTTAAGGGCGATTAAAAGTGACTCAAACGATCGGGGAATAGTAATTTGTATTTACTATTCATTTCATTGATTTTACACTACGACAGCAAAAATGTAAAATCTTAGTTTGACGAGCAAGTTTCCGCAAGATACTTGATCGAATCTTGTGAAATATCAACTTTGTGAAAATCCCAGAAATTTCACTAATGCTCGGCTGTGGTTTCATCCACGCCGCTGTATATTACAAGCAACGTGAATGATTTACCGAGCGATAACGTTTCACCCTTTGTCAACTCTGGAGCACATTTGTCTCACACTTTGGTAGCTCCAGCGTCGTTTCTCTTTATGCCTGTCAAATTTACGATAGGCCACGCGACCACATATTATATGGGGAAAAAGACAGTAACGCAGAGAGAAAATAAAAATAACATTTCGAGGCTGAACGACAAGCAGAATCATCGTCACAATGATTTGGCTCAATGAGTAAAAAGTATGCTTGAGTCTCGAGTGGATAAAAAATCACACAATTGCCCACTTGCGAGTATTTGTCAACATTAACGTTGAATAAATGCCTGATATCGCGTTGGAAATTCAGCAAATCCGGTGCCAAATAAACTTGGAACAGCCTGTAGACGTTTACAGTACTTGTGCGGTGCCGGTTCGTTCATTTTATGTAGCACACGGTTGATTTATTCGTTGAAAAGGCTTTTTAACCTTTCTCTCGCTCGTAATTTTTATTAACTCAATGTACACTCACGTTGCTTTAATTAATAATGGTAATGCAGCGAAAACATTCGCGACGAGATCCCTCCTATCTTTTCTAACCAATAACCCTCTGGGCGTGGAGAATTACCGCATGATACGTTGAAATATACATCACGGAAACCACATAACAATATTTACTGCTACATACAATGCAAATGACAAATACGCGTATTATAATCGTAAACGTTGCTTGACGATTATGGCCGCCGTTATGAACAATCCAATTACTTACACCGAAATAACAATATTTTAATGTCAACAAATGTCACGATTATTACGATCCCCAAATAGTTTCAAATCATCGATCTCCATTCGTGCATTCTTTGACGTTCCTCTGTCGAAACGGAATAGCTTGATTTTTTTCAGTTTCTGAAAAAATCAGGAAATTCCAAATAGTGCGAATCGATAGACTTAGCAACTCTGCAACTGCTTTGACTGTTTCGAACGCGTTTCTTCGTTAACTTTAATTATTATGACTGCTATAATTGAGGTCTCTCGCGCGGTGTTTTCAAACAAACCGGTCAGTGACTCAGAGACACTCTACACCGACACAAACCTGTCGAATTCATTCGGTTAAGAAGTAGACGCAGAAACTTACTGTACCGTGTGATGTAGTTTGGAGCAATGTCATTATCTGCATCACACATTTAATTTCGAGCTTTCAATGGAGCTCGAACGTATATTTTAAAACAATTACAAAGTAATCATTGATTTTGATGAAGTAAATCTACACGAAACGTTGAGCTTCGTATAGCTTTTTAATCGATAAAGTTTCACTGATGGTAAGCTCCGTCGTCTACCTTCTCTTCATCGAATAATTCGATTTCCTACTACATTGCCTCGGCCGCGTATCAACCGTTACGGATATTCTCGTCTGCTGCTGGATGCTGCCATCCCTGCGGTGGAACTTGCAACTCACTCAACCATTTCCACGCGTATATATATATATAGAACGCAGATAAGCCGGCAGCAGTTTGAGACATAAAGCCACTCATCTGCGACTTTGCGATACTGAAGAGACTTCAATTGCATCTTAAGATTGAAAAGAGCTAATGAAATGACGGCAGCACGACAAAACAAACGCAACAATGAGTTCGAATTGGCCGATACAAACGTTCTCGTCAGAATACCCAAAAGAGTATGAACCGAGTGTTTTTTTCCAATTGCAAATATCGTCTCCATCGTCGGTAAAATGGAGGAATGTCGCACTTTGGCGATTTGAATACGGGAAATCATATTTTTGACACTTGGAACTTTCCAGACTTTATCTTCATCGAAGATCGTTCGAATATAATGAAAAATGGCAATGGGGGTATTCGGAAAGTTCTTTGTTTCGCGTTTCGTATCGTGAAACAAAACGCGGGGCGACACACCGCGTTAACCAAGTGCATGTGTGGTGCCAAAATGCGCGAAATAACCGACGTGTCGACGCTTCCTGTTCAGTTTACCATGTGGAACATGCCAGCATATGTTTATGCTCTGTATACTCATACATCAAACCATGAAAAAATAAATAGACCCCATGTTACGAGACCTGACACACGACAAACTCTTTGTCACAGTCCCGAAAAAATGTGCAATTTTTACAACAAACGCCGGCAATTTCTTCTGCACGTTGCCCGAAAACACCATAAAGAGAAAAACAACGACATTTTCTCGACCGCGTGCGTCCTGATAGCGTGATATCAAATCTCCATACCCCAAAGGTCAACCCATAGAATCAACAAAAATTGAGGAACGTTAATATTCGTTCTACGCATAATTTGGCGGTTCTGTATTTAAAAAATCCCTCAATTCATTTGTGGCCTTCTGTTCAACTTTTCTCGATTCCTGCTGCTTGCGCCCCACCGATAATCCTCGTGTATTCTCGTACCCACAACGCCAAGGGATGCGTGAGTCGTCGCCAAAATAGAATGGTGACGATTAGTTACAAATTTGGAAAACTATCATAAAAGCATGTCGTTGTTTTTCTGATTCATTTCCGTTTTACGGCGACCGTGCACTTGTACGCGAATTTCAGTTGTGAATCACCATCTCCACATGGTCGTGGAACCCTCGCGTACACAGTCATCGATACACATGCATGTGTAAGACGGCACGGAGAATGTGTGTGTCGCCGAGACTCCGAGAGCGTCCCGACTGCGTAGAAGTGTCGTATTCTCGATCTCCTCGATGTCCAAGAATAGAAACTTAAGAGCGAAAATTGTACATGGAGCAGGCGCTCTCTAGCCGGCTGGCGAGCGCGCGGTTTGCGGCTTGTACGTTTTTCTTTTTCTTTTTTACTCAACATTAGCGAGAGGGAGAATAAGGTGGAGGGAGGATCGTCGTGAATAAAAGATTATGTCCAAGTTTTGCTACAGCCGACAACTCTCCGAGGAGAACTTGACCCCTGACACGTGCAACTTGAAAGCTCCTTGCGCTTCTGTATTACTCGAGCAGTTTGTTTCGCTCGCGGTCGATGAGAATGCTGCGCTCAACTTTTAGTTCTAAGCGGTCGATGCTTAGAGCCAAACTCATCTTGGTTTAACCCGCTTATCTATATACTTTTTGTAAACCTCGTGATTTTTTTAAAACCAGTTATTTTTTATTATTCGTACTGTCGCTTCTAACCCCCCCAGACTCGCTGGGTTGTTGTACATTTAGCGATACTTAGGACTCCCGCTGTTTCTTCAGAACATGTGCCATTTATCTTTATCTCGACTCCTCTTGGTTCCTTCGGTTATCTTCGTCTCCTCTTTCTCTCATTCGTGTTCGTGTTTCTTCTACTTCTTCTTCTTCTTCTATTACGTGTGTGGGACGAACCTCGGCTCTCTCTGGTAGTCTCTCTATATAAATGAGCACCGAGTGTCGGTTGACTCCGAGTCGGCGACGGTCGGCCCGTTCGTAACGTAATCTATATCTATCGATCTTTCTCTCTCTCTTTCTCTTGCTCGTCCGCTACTTTTTTTTCACTCGTTAGGTACGTGCGCGAATTTGTTTAAAAGAAAAGAGAAAGATAGGTCGAACTGATAGGAAATATTAAGTGCACGGAAGTATTGTATTGCATTGAAACAAGAGTGCGTCGAGCTCGGTGCGGGTAGTTATTTGTTTTTTCTTTTTTAATAATATTTCATAAATATATCCATCAGACCAAAGTCGTTTTTAGTTGTCATCCAATTACGCTGCGCGATACTTTTTTCTCGATCGGGGTGTTGAGAATCTTAACGTAAATTCATATTTTTCAAGGCTCTCAATCTCTCGTCATATTTGAATAGTGGGGAAAAAAATTGGGCGAAAAAATTAAAATACGGCAATGGAATCCTTGATGAAAGTAGGCCGCACTCTCGGAGATGGAGTTTATCGCGCGGCAGGTGCAGTCGCCAGAGGAGCTCGTAAAATTTTGTCCGCGATACCCCTTTTGGGCATCGCGCCCCCTGAGTTCTACGACGACGCTGAAAATTTTCATGACAATGATATCCCCGAGGTACGGATATGAATATTTCATGTTTTCTACCAAATTACATCTCCCACCTGTACTTGATAATCATTTTTATTTTACTTTGATTTATTAATCTCCCTTGCTTCGTAATTATTATTATTTTGCAATTCCCGTCACCGCCGTTAAAACAGGTTCACTACCTACACATAATGCGAGGCGTATATAAAACGGATCACTCGAATTCATCGAGTGGGCAGGTTACTTCCGGCCAGACGACGTCCGGTCGCTCCGCGTTTTTTTTTTATTATTTACTTTTCCATATTCTTCGCTTTGTTGATTCGATCGAGTTCGTGGACCTCTTTGCAGCGAGACTCGCTAAAGACAATTGAAAATGTAAACCAACTTCTGTAGATCGAAACTCGAGGGAAACGCTTGAAAAATTCAAGGAAAACGAGCCTCGAGTTCTTTCATTCCCACTGTAAAGGACACTCTAACTTCTTTGGAGTTTCTGCTGCAAGCGTTTCCTTGTTTGCATCGACTTGAAATTATTCACTTTCTCTTGCATTGTCATGGCATCGACAGCATTTGGACTATTCAAATTTATTTTTCTTTCCGTTCGTTTCATAAGTTTATTCTTTTTAATTGCTATCCAGTTGGTAGTTTTTCATTATTCATTGGACGATGCTCTCAATACGAGTTTGCATTTCGATCAAACTTATTGTATCGCGCTTGTTTCCTGCAGAATTCGAAGTAAATTGAGCCGCTTAAGCAGAATCGACATTCTCGAGCTTCCTTTCGCTCTCGCTAAAACTTCCTATTCGAGATTTCTCTCCTTCACTTCTTTTATCTCACCCCGTGCTCGCTGCTGCTCTTTTCCGCGCATAAAAATAGCCGAGGCGCTCAGGAGAAATTCGTCAGCGGGGCAAGTACATCGAATTCGCAGCCACGACGTCGTTCCGAATATTTCTTTCTTGGCTAGTTGATTAAATTTTTTTTTCATCGTATATACTCTCGTTTGGCAACGGATCTTTCAGTTAAAAGCATAACTGGAACATTTAGATGTTTCTTCGGTCTGCTGGCGATGCGGAGAACCTGCTGGTTTCATTTTCTTTTTATTTTTTTATTTTTCGTATTTCTATTTCGTTGATGAACAGCAAAAAAATGTCCAATTTTTCAAATGGAAACTGGTGTTTTTTTCCTCCAAGTAAACCGGCTTACGTCCTTACGAGTACTCTAGAAAATATTCAAACGACACGAAGACTCATCTACTCATTTTCTTCTCTTGTGTTTTTTCTACGATCCATCAAACAAGGGGAGTCTTCGTATCTTCATTCTTCGAGCTTAATAAAGACCCTCGGACGTTAATTGCTCTTGCCTAACCCTCATTCAGCAGCTTAGTCGAAAAAAACTGTAGCTGCAAAGTTGAGTTCCGATTATGAATAGAGCCCAGACAACTTGAACGAGATAAATGAATTTGCAATGTCACGATTACGCTCTTAATCTTGGTTTCTTCTCTAGTTTCGTCTTTCGTAATTATCTGCGAGTCTTCGCGCTTGAGATGGTTGGGGCGGAACTTGAATGCTGACTTTTTTGTTCTGTAATATCGTTAACGCTATTGTAATGCGTCGTGTTTCAAACAATCGAACTTGATTTTCGTACCTAGAACCGAGAATCTTGTCCTCGTTTTCACGCTCATAACGGAAATAACAATGGAATCATTTTGATCCTCTTGATTCTATTTCGAACAGATCGATTCGTTATAATTTTTCCAGTTCCGTCATTTGAAAATTGAATCGTGAAAAGGCATGAAAAATGTTCTCGTCCGTTACCGAAATGGCGAACCGCACAACCCCTGGGCAAAAGAGAATTTCAAAGTATTCAGCGAACAACTGAAAGAGAACAGAGTTTTGTTGCCTGTTTGGTGAAACTTGCTCATTAAGCCTCGACACAGTTTGAAACTCGTGGCTTATATACGCTCAGCTCTATGCCTGCTCACTTTTCTTGCTCTCAGAAAATTGCAAGCACAGAAATATACGAGAGTGTTGTAAGGTCCAAATCGTATATGTATATATTGAAGAACAGAGAGAAAATCGTTTGTAGCGAGGAAAATGTACGCACTTGAGCCACGAAAAAGCGAAAATAATCAGGGCGGTCTACTTTCGTTCGCTTCTGCAATCCAGGCTAAAAGCCCTCAAGGCAAAAGTCGACCAAAGCTCTAGACGAGTAACACACCCAAATGAAGTCTCATCTCTTGGTTTGTCGACTGCAGAAGCTTGCACCGAGAAAAATGGAAAAATGCAAAACGGTCTTGGTCCATGACAGCCTGTGCGTTTCCGTTTCTTGTTCCTCAAAATTTGAGGCTTGACCTGACCTCGCGAACTGATCGCCAAACTTATCGGAAGTTTGTTCTTGATCGTGACGAGACGCGGAAGCATGGCCCGTTTCAATGACAAGTCTCCATCAACCATTTTTCCATGGACATTTTCTCGTTGCGTGTACACGCAGGCATACGAATTCGCACGGATTGGCTTTTGGCCAACGTACCGCGAGTTTTTTTCTTCTCTTTTTTTCTGGTTGAACGCCAACAGCGCAATCAGATATTTCGAGTGCACTGTGATCTTTCTATGAAACCTCATCCCTGCCTATTCGTGTGTAAAAGGAAAAATAGAATTATGCTTCGAGATCATTTGGTCAACTTTTGGCATTAAACTCATGTGATCTCTGACAAAATCATGAGAAACATGGCGAAACTATGCGATTGGCATTTTATGAATTCTTTCCATTTCCATTCAAGAGTAGAAAAAAAATTCCACGATTACGAAAGAGCACAAAGCGGTGGAGCAAGAATTTATGAAATTTGTTCCGATTTGGAAATTTGGAGTAATTGCCAAAATAAAAATAAAAAACCGTCAGCCTTTATTAATCCCGTGTTAACGGGCGTGAAAAGAATCCACACGAGTCGGAAGAGGTTGGGGTCTTGAAGTGTAACAGTTGGGGGGATTTTTTATATGTGTCTGTACACGAATATAAATATATAAATATCGGCAATGCCCTATAAAGCATGGACATTTATAATGTGGAGAGAACATGCCGTATATCTCGAGAGGTATTTCTGGAAATGACACAGTGACACGGTTGTTCAATACCGAAGGGTGCTCTTGCTCGTTTTTCCCCCACGATATTGAACAGTCAAGATTCGAATCGGAAGCCTCCGGAAAAGCTCGTAAGTCTCCCTCCCTTTCTGTTTTGATAAACTTGACACGAGTTTTGAGCACGAGCTTCGTAAGTACAGGCACCAGGAGCCCATACAGCGCTGCTCTTCCATCTTGATCCCCCCTTTTTTTTGCTTATTTGAGAGGGGCTGGAACTACCGAGAGAAAGAGATAGATACTGAGTGAAAAGAGTTTCTCCCTTGCTGGCGACACACACTCGACAAGGGTTGTTCGTGCGCCGACGAACAACCTCGAGAGCTCGGCGGGAACCGTCGTCAACCTTTCAAACAAAAAATAATATCATGCTTGACTGAACCAACGTTCCCTACGTATTTTACAAGCAACGCCGCTAATGTGCGAACCACGAAATTGAGCGTTGTTACATACGGTTTCGCACGCCATGCATTTAACACTCGTTGCGTTGCTTTCGTCGCAACGGAAATACAAAGAGCGGAAAATTTCTCGTGTACGGATTAGGAGAGAAAAAAGCATGGGGAGCAGGGTTGGGACGTGGTGACGAATAAACGAGACTTGTGAATGACGATGATTGTAAAAACGTAATTTTTTGCGAAGAACGCACAAATTTGGCTCGAATATGTTTAATGATAGGAAATTTGTGATTGATACAGTTGGAAAAATGATTTGTATTTTTATTTGATGACTCAGGGTGGCGAGGAAGCCGAGGGTGCGGAAGGAAGCGCAGTGGCAGCGAGCAGTCCCCCAGCCGAGGAAAAGGCTGCAGTGAGTAGCCCAACGGAGAAGGAACAGAGCGAGGAAGCGGTCGAAGCAACGTCCGAGGCTGTCAAACCCGAAGAGAAGAAAAGCCCGAGCAAAGCTACACCCGTAGCGTCGATCCCGGCCGAAGAGAAGAAAGACGATAACACGACTCCCGCACCCACTCCCGTTCCCACCGAGGCTAACAAAACCGAGGATAACCAGAAAGAGGTCGAGCCCGCGAAAGCTGATAAAACAGTCGAGGTCAGTCAAGTGAAGGCGGTTATAGATGTCCCGGTAGAGGTCAACTCCCTGTCCAAGCAAAAAGCTAATACAGCTACTACCGCGCCGTCTATCATTGAGAGGAAAACCAGTGAGGATATCCCCTCCCAATTCCCATCGAGTCCACCGCCAACGCCGATTGATCCATCGCCGTTGCAGCAAGCCCAGCAAGGTGCTGCGAACGCCACGGCATTGGCCGAGGCGCTCAAGCTTCCTGCTGAGGCTGCTAACAAGGCTAACATTGCATACGCTTCAGGTCAAAACGTACCGGGCGACTCAACCTCATTTCCACCTGAAACCACCTGCCCAATCAGCGAGCTTAATATCTCGCTCTCTCAAACAGTCCCCGCTACCGAAATTCCTCATTTAAACACCGTCTCAGTGCCCCACGAGCAAACAGGCACCGCGTCCCCCGAAACGAACATCGTCAGTATCGACAACGACACTCACACGCCTGTTGTTGCTACAGAGACAATTACCAAACAGGCTAACTTCTCTTCCTCTTCGATAATCGATAATAATGACGAACCCGTGGCGAATGAGCCCCAGCACGTAGAAATTCCATCAGTCACGAGCGACAGCAGCCTTATCGAGCCACCCGAAGAAAATGATCTCGTAATACACACGGAGGAAGGTCCCATTCCAGTCTCGAACAATATCATCGTCGAAGCAAAGCCAGCTCTCGTTGTACCCGAAACTCCAATTGAACAGGATGAAATAACCGTTCAAGTTCTATTGGAAGCTAATGTGGAACGTGACAGTTGCAAATTGACGACAGAAATTATAGAATCGAACGAAGGGCTGCTCGTTGTGACGGACGAAATGATCGATGCCAGTCCCGAGGTCGGCGAGGCTCTCAGTGAACCCATCGTCACTCTTCCCGAGGAAGAAGAAGACCGAGAGAACGATGGGATTACCGACGAGACAGAGGACGTACCACCACCTTTGCCTGCTTCACCGATTCCCGTTCCAAAAAGTACCAGTCAATTGTTGAATTTCATGTCATCGCAGATCGAGGACGCGAGCGTTATTACCGAAATTGTCGATAATCCATCGGAAAATAGCGAGAACATTGATAATACGGTAGAACTCATCGAAATCGAACCTCTTGAGGACGATCAAGATGATGAAGCGTCTCCGTCGTCCCCGCAGCTCGAGGAAACGTCACAAACGAGATTCGATCTGCTCTCACAAGCCATAGACGACGATTCAGATATACCGAGTCCCGAGCTACCCGAGAGCCCTAAACAATCGTCCCCTTGTCACCTTGCATCCGAGATTAACGTTAGTTCATTGGAAAATCCGACAGATCCTTCAAACCCGGAAAAATCTCCTTTCATTCCTGTCTCATCACCCATTCCTCAAGCAGCACTAACACCACCCCGAACTCCCAGTGGCATTAGCAATCTCGAAGCGGCGAATCTCTGCGAGACCTCCACCGGAGAATCAGCCTCGTTGCTTGAACTCGCCGACGATCAAAGTAATCGTGAATTCAAGATGGAATCGTTGGAACAAAGTCTCAATTCTTACAATGATTCGGAGCTCGAATTGAAGGAGAGATTAGCCGAATCGATGGAGGAAAATCAGATGGTCAATGGTCAATTAACGAACGACGCCATCGAGGAGAACGACCAGGTGACTAACGTGCAAAATCCTGGCATGAATCACTTAAGGCGTTATTACGCACTTGCAAAACCGAAAAAAAATCGTTTCTCACGAATTTTTTTCGAAAAAAACATTTTTTTTTTACCGATATGACAAGTTGAAAATAAATTTAGTGCTAGCTTTCAACTTTATATCGAAAAATTTCACTTTCAAAAATATTAATTGACACTTGACACCTTTTTTTCTGGATGAACCTTAAAAGATGGTCTGCAGGTCAATAAATATTTGAGAAAATGAAAAATGCCCGTATAAAGTTGAGAGTTACAACTAAATTTACTTCTTACATGTCATGCTGGCCAAATGAAATGTCTTTCCAGAAAAAGTTCGTAAAATTACGACCTTTTTTCTGCGTTGCAACTGCGTGTAACCCCTTGAGACAAAAAAAAAGAAACAGAACGGTTAATTAAAGTGTTTTCCTACTTCAAGGAGTATCGAGTTCCCTAAGTTACTCGTCGTTGGTTCTGCTAAATTTGCAACAAGTCATGTACCGTGAATCTTCTGCCTCTTTGGTGTAGTCTGAAAAACGCACAACTTTATTTTCTCTATCTCTATTCTCTCGTTTTCTCTGCCTCTCTCTTTCCCTCAATCCAATTACTTTATTCGAGTTCCTGGTTTATTGCATACACACACCCATATTATTATCTCGATATACATTTATACGCATAGATCGTTCCTGAGATCCGAGATCTGTTTTGTTATTCCTCTTCTCCAGTGACGTTCGACGAGGTCTATCCATCTAAGTCCATCCATCCTTGACGCCGGACAATTCCGGCGAATAAAGTGAATGAAAAAGGGTGTAAATAAAAAGACTTTCAAAAAAAAATCGCGAGGAAGATAAAGCGGGCTCGTACGTTGGGGTTCGAACGGGATATTTTGACGTGCATGGAACTCAATGGAGAAAAATAAGCTGTAGCTCGTTGCCAGCCTCGATAAGTCACGATGCCATGAAAATATTGTTGCAGCGTTTCATTCCTTGCTCATACCTTCGAGAACCCTACACGACGATCCCGCTTATCCAGCCTACAACAAAACGAAAAAGCCTACGATCCGTCTCTTTGACGTTCAACCCAGCCTACGATTGCTACTATTCTCTATTCTGACTATCGTGGCATAACCTTCGCTGCGAGACAATCTCGCCTTGCTCATCCTTCTTGTCCAATCGTACAATCATTAACAAACAAGAAACAAATGTCTGTTGCTCGAAAAAAAATCCTCATGTCCACTACCAATTACCCTGTGTTGTTTGCCTCTTGGTTTTCGCTGTGAAAAAAATATCTACATTATATTTAAACATGTGTACAATTAACACAAATCATTTCAACAGAAACGTGATTAATTGGGAAATACGATAAATGAACAAAAACAATCGTTTATCCAATCTTTTCAAGATAACAATGATGTACAAGTTTTTTTTTCGAGTAAACGCCTTTTGAGCGACTCGTTTGTCTATTAGAGTTTAGAGACTGTAGTGAAAGTACTCATTGATAGACGTAACATTCGATAATAACGAATTGAGCTTGTAGCTGGTGATATTATTATGTTTTTTTTTTAATTCTCCTTGATTTTTTTTTATTTTTATAATTATATTCACCACCACGCAGTTACCATAGATCTGTTGGTTAATTGAGAAATTTCTCGTACGTTTTCATCGTGCTGCGATAATGCATCCGTTGTGTCGTTCGCATATTTTGTATGCAGCATGTTTCGATTGTTTTGTCCAAACGGGGAGAAGATGCGAATTACGTACGGGGGTTTTCACTCTCTAACAACGCCCAGCCCATTGCGAATTATTCTGTACCGGCATATCAATTACGCATTCTCGCATTTTTAACTCCGATGTCCAACCAATTTGGTCCTTTATTGATTTTTTTTCTTTAATTCAACAGTCCGAGGCCTTGGTCGTTTATTTTTCGACAAAAACCTCATTATTTAGATTTTCGCCAAAAAATCACAAATCGCTATTTTCTGAACATGATCCGAAATCATGATTCGAGAAAATTCGGAATTTGATTAGGAAAAAAATGTTAATTTAATTATCAATCCCCCTAATTAAATTTTACGATCATAATTCCGGTCCATATGGACAGTCAATTAATAATGAGCCCGGTTTCATACAGAATGAATCGAAATACGAGGCAATTTAGTTGTTAAGCATGTTGGGACTCGAAATTTGACAATGCAAACAATAATTAATTAACGATAAATTTAATTAATCATTGTTTTCTCTGGTCTTGCTCATTATAGAGCAAACCCGAAGTCGCAGCACCAGTAGAGAACAACGTTGCTGCTGATGACGTAAGCACGACGGAAGTCAACGATGAAGCTCCCATGAGCCCACCACCAGCAGTACCTGCCGAAGCTCCAGCACCGATTCTTGGACCGGCCATCACCGAAGATGTTGCTTCCGTTACTAAGGTATTGAAAAATTTCTATCGATTGCTTTTTTCCCCAATTCAGTAACAGCCAATCGACTCCGAAACAGTTTATATTGAGAAAAAATCAGAAAAACATTCGATTTTCCAAATATCTTTGAATAACGAAGAATATTTATGGAAATATTGGGTATTTTACGTTTTTCTTCGAACGAAGGATTTTAAATTGACATGATGATCGCCAATCGACCGGAAAGGCTCTCGCTGAGTATTTCCGGTTCTTAAGGCAAATAACCTTATGGAGACTTCAGAGCGAGGGGCCATCTGATCTTTTCCTCGAGTCTCATAAGCTGAATAATTGGAAATGAAAATTCTCAATTAAACGCAAGTATTATCATTTTCAGGCCATTGAGGAGATCGACATCAACGAGAAAGCAGTTGCGGCAGCGGTCAACGAAAACATCGAGAGCATCAACAACACGAATGTGAGTTATTGAAATAAAATAAAGTTGAACGATAAGTAAAAAATGGAAATGATCTCGAACGATTGTAATTGACTGTTTTGTTCCGTGTTGCAGGAGATTATTGCCGACATGAATCACCAAAACAACATGAACGAATAAGCGCCGCTCTAACCGAATTGTATTTTGGGAAGAAGAAAGTTCTTTTCTCTCGTTAAAACCAAAAAAGTATATTATATAGATATGTATATTTGGACCATTCCTGCAACTAAACTGAAAATATCGTTCTTTCGTTACGAGCAGCAGCAAAAAGAAAAAAGAAAGAAAGGGGAAACGGAGGCGGTTAAAAGAAAGAAACGTAGCCAGCGACAAAGATGTGTCACGGGTAAAGATCGTGAAGGGCATAAGGACTTTTATAGTAGGCCTATTAATTATTAGACGGCATTCGATGGCATGGTGGCTGATAGATTGAAGATGGCAATGGATCGAATTATTTAAGAACCGTAAAGAAACCGAAAAGAAGAGAAAAAAAAAAACACGGCACGAAAAAATAATAAAGAAAATAAAAGGGGATGGCAATCCGACAACGATAATTAATCGTGAGACCGTTTATCGCGAGGTCGCTCGAGTGGTGATTCATTATTTCGCGAAGCAACGGAAAATTAATACACTACAAACGAAACAAAAATACGAAACACGTAAATACGTACACGCATTTATACATACACACGCACACACACACACACCTACACGAATACGACGCATACAGTCGCACACGAATAAATGTACACGTCAAAACAAACATAACATATTTTAAATCTGGGCCGTGCCCAGGCGTGGATTATATGAGTCACATCAATGATCCACGCGAGAATGTAGAAATTTTAAAGTGTCATTAATTGTTATTAAGATAAGTCTAACGCGAAAGAGAGAGAGAGAAAAAGAAAGAGAAAGGAAAAGAAGAGAGACAGAGAGACGAGAAGAGATTTATCGGTCTGCGATATTTGAATGAATCGAGAGTCGAGTATCGGTTCTTCGTGTACTTCGAGGAAAATACTCAAAAGGTTGGCACCCCCGTTCCACCTTTCCCCTCCCTCCCTCCCTCCCTCCCTCCCTCCCCCCCCATTATTGAACCTACATTTATTATAATTGTAAACTGGAAGATACGAAAATGAAAGGATTATCGCGCGGTACGTTGATCGCGGGAAAAGGTAAAGAAACGAAGAAAGATGAAGAAATGAAATAATAGATAGAATTCGTGGGCTGCGTGTATGAAAGAATAGGCGAGGTGGAGCGTGCTTTGTGTATGCTTGAGAGTGGCCGAGATATAGCGAGAATGAAGAAAGGCAATGGATGAACCGTCGTCATCGAGCTGATGAGGATGGTATTTGAAAAACGACGAAAAAACAAAAAAACAAAAAAAAGTTAAAAAAAAAAGGAGCTATACGGACAAAGAGAGCAGTCGCAAGGCACAATTGTCGTAATTGAGCGTTAACTTGACAAACTCAGAGTACAGAGAGATTCCACATCGCGATTCGATTACGTTTTCCTCGTATTCATTTCGCACTAATCCTTCTTTGTGTTTGTACAATTTAAAAAAATCATAGAAAACACACAGACACGGACAACACGCATTGACACAAAGCGGTTTAAAGGTGTACCGTAAGAACCGCGGGCTTTCCAGAACACACACAGAGCCGCGCTCGCACGCAATTCACTCAAATTCGCTCGTAAGATAATAACGGACAAAAATAATGAGACACGTACACACACGCACATGACGTTTCGAACGTTGCGTCCATTATAACTCGTACTCGTCGCGACAAAAACGATCGATAACAAAAAGCTACAAAAACACACACACGAACATGAAGAAAACAAAATCGATACAGTAACTCGAGCAATTTAAAGTGATATATAATCTAGACGTTTAAAATGCGAGACAGAGAGAAAGGAACAAAGAGAGCGCGCTCGAGAGAAGGAAGCGTATGTGTAAATTCAGCGTTTGTTCGGCAACTCTTCACGCAAGAAGACACTAACGAGAGGACGCCCATCGTAATATTTATGAATAATCAATTAATATCACCTAATTGCCAACTACGAGACCCGCACAACCATCATCCACTCACCCAAACAAACGAGACGGAGAAGTGAAAAAAAAAATGCAAACAAACACAAAAAAAACGAACGGTACCTTTTTCAAGTTTTTCATACGATGTTTCTACGTTTATACGGATCTCCAGAATTAAAACGAAGATAAAAAAAGTAAAAAAAAAAACGAATAAGTAACTAATAATAATATTAATAATAATGATAATATTAATAATTATAATTGCCTACGAACGATTTTTGTTATTAAGGCCGTAGCATAGATCATAACGCTAAAGGATAAACGCATATGTGTATATGCTCCCGGATCAGAATATTTCTAAGTGTTAGAGGGAAGAACCAGTCGGAGAAAACAGGTGGTCACTTGCCCGCCGAACGGCATTGATTTTTCAACGGTATATATTATTAATGATTACGGAGATATGGGAGGTTAAAATTAAAAGTTGTATAGTAAACCTTATTCGTATGGAATTTAATTAGATATTGTCCGTAATGATATTTACAACGAAAATTAAAAGAAAAAGAAAAATGATGAAATCGGGGAAGATGAGGGTGAGAAGAATGTACGAATGAAAGAGACTAATTGATGGACTGAGAGGGCCAGGGAGGGCGGGGGAGGAAGAGAAGGAGGAGGATGCGGAAGATAATGAAACTTGCCGTTTTCTCGAAATAAGACTTCACGACGAGAGCGGACTCATTATTGAAATTTCTCGGATGCGACCGATCTCTGCAGCACCATCACCTATCTAACGTCACTCGCAGACGTTCCCGAGGCAAAGAGAAAAAGACTAAAGAAACTAAAACAAAAAGATATCTCGCTTATTCTTAATCTCGGCTGACACTAATTATTTTAAATGAGATTTCTCTTCGCTCTTTATTTTTTTTTCTTCCTTTTCATCATTTTATTGTTTTTTATTTTCTTCTTTGTTTCGGGAACTTCTCCGATGCGAAAGTACAGTCTTCAGTATCTTCGATCAGCAGTTATAATAGTAACTAAACTATTCTACATTTATCTATAATCTATAATAAACTGTGAAACAAGTGTATCATTCATGTTGCCGTTATCGTCCGCCCATTTTTCTAGCGATTGCGCACTCACCATCCATCTCTCCCATCTTACAACAAAAAGATACGTAAATCTTCATCTTCTATTCATACTATGATTGTCGTAAAGGGAGAAATGAACGAAAGAAATCGTCACTTTGTTAATTACGTAGTTTTTATTTCACGTTTCTTTCTTTTTCCTTTTTTCACTTTTCATTTTTATTTCTTTATTTTATTATACAACGTGACTATCGCGTCAACGATCTGCCGTTTCCAGAGCGTTTATTAACGCATCTAATTCTTCTCTATTCATTTCTAGCCCCAAAATCCTCTTGTCCTTGTTGTGCTCGATCATCAGATCCAGCTCCAGCAGCGGTTCCCTCAGTGATGCCAGCTTGCTCGATCCCATCACGAACTGCAATTTATGTCGGATTTTCATCACTATTTCGGTGGTTGCAAGTACAGGCGCAAGAAAACATGAGCAATAATTGATTTCGATTGACTTTACAAGATCTTCGCGGACTTTTTCACTTTTGAATCAACATTTCATCTAAAAATTCGATCTAACGACTTTGGAAAACGCGTTTTTTTACATACAAGTATTTTTCGTCTTTTCTCCGGGACAAAGTTGAATGACCAGATGACAAAATTCGTTTATTTACAAAAATTGACGCTCGTTGTAACTTCTACAGAGCCAATTGGAACGAAATAAAAAGGAAATTGGTATTATTTTCTGACAATATAATTTATTCAAATGATTGGGAGTGCCTCGAATATACTGAACATTTTGAGATCGAGGCATTCAATCCCCTTGATCTGAATGATACCGGAATTGCAACAAGTGCGAGGCGCGTAGTTTTTTTTTTAAGCGACTGTGGATGGGTGCGAAAAGAAGATGAATGAATCCATCTCTAGAGGACGATGGATTTTTCCCATACCAACGATGTTTTTCACTGAATACGACGACATGAAAATTCAACTCTCGGATGGTGTACGCAGACACATGGCAAAAGCCCATGAAAAGAACAAAAAACGCGAGGGAATTTTCACCTTCGGAGGTAAATGGAAATTTGATTCGAAAAATCGATTACAGACTTTAGTATTATTCGGTGAAGACGAAATGAAAAATTTCCATTCTGATCGAGAATCAATTCGGATATGAAAAGTCGCATTTTTCGAGTAAATTGGTCAATGCCAGGAACGCACATGCACGTGAATTATTCAAATGATTTTCGCATTCGATTTGTTATCAAACAAAATGATAAGACAGTTACCGTTAGTCTGTAATCGAAGTCAGTCATCGTGGGGGCGTACTTTTTCGAATAATCTCGCAAGAGGGCAGCAGTCAAATGTTCCTGTCTGACTTCGATACAGCGCATAAGATCCTTTTGTACCTGTTCCGGCAAATCGTGATATTCCCGAGGCATCTGCACAAATTAATCGAATTTATGTTTCAATTCAACTTGTTGATTCAAGGACATAAAAAAAAGAATACGAGCGTACTTTTTTTTCATCCAAATACAATGCCCCAGGGGTTCTCAATATCGACGAAAACAGCGTGTATACGCTATTGTAATCGCTCTCAGTCCACTCCATGTTGTTGGCGAATTGTTGATACGATGGTCCGGGATATCCACATATTTCGTCCGCGCATAAATGCAAAAACTAATCCGGCATTTTTCGGAGAAACGTAACAACGTTGGGATTAGCGTTTGCGGACAAAAATCCAAGAAAAATAAAGGCATACCTGGTTGAGAATATTATTGTTGGATTCTTGGAATAAAAGACTCGCCGCATCCAAAGTGTTTACATCCATCCCGAGTTCGTCTTTGACAGTATTTTTATTAACAGCTTTATGCAAATGATCAATTATATTGTTACGATCTCTGATTGGGAATTAACGTCATTCTCGGAGGTTAAGTCACTTTGACACATTCCCAACAACTCCAGTGTCGCAAGAATGTTGAGTCTCGTTCAGCCGGTCGACCGGAGATGGAAGCACTGCCTGGTTTTGCTGTTACACATGTGCCCAATGCACGTTGTTTTTTTTCCTTGTGATCATCTAAAAACGTTTTCGTCGAATTATTAAAAATGCGAGTAGTAACAGAATTTTCAAAGAATGACACGCATTGAAATGTTGTAGACGACATTAACCGCTTCCGTGATTGACTAAATTGAATAGACACAATGTTTTCGCGATTTCGTACACTGTGCCACAAGCGCGTAGATATTTGCGTGTATAACCTCCGAACCTACCGGGTAAGTAACTCTCGATAATAATCTGTTTTTTAAGATCGTTTTTACATGCAAACGCAATGGTGAGCTACGTGAAATTTCTAGATTTCGTCGACTCTGTCACAACAACAAGATGCCGTTGAACAAGAGACGATCGTTCCCGAAAAGAGGGAACGCGAGCCGCTCATCATTTGCAAAAGGCCCGAATTTAATTTTTACAAAGGCAAAACATTCTCCAAATTTGAGACCATTCCTTTAGCTTCCAAAGGATGGCACCATGCAAAATCATGCGGTGATTACTTTACGATATTGCCCGACTATAAAGTGAGTCTAAAAATAAATTATTATTCACGCAGCTTCAAATCTTTAATCTTCCGGTTTTGGCTCAATTCTTTTTCACACATGATGCTGAAGTTTGCAACGTTGGAATGCATCGAAAAATATTGAATTTTAATGAAAATTCGTTCAATTTTCAATATCATCCAAATTTTTCGAGCCGATATGCTTTTTGAATGGCAAAAATTGATCATTTCATTATCGTAATTACATTCTGCATTTGAATAATCATTTTTGTCAAAGATAAAAATAAATTTCGTTGCATTCCAACGATGCAAACTTCAGAGTCGTTTTCACACGTTCCTCAAACTCGCCAACGAAAAACACAAACTCGTTATGTCAAGAACTATGGATTTGTCAATTGCCCATCAAATAATTGGCAATTTTGCTTCAGGACAACGAAGGAGAGAGAGAAATATACGAGAGGCAACCAGATTTTGAAAACTTCGACTTGCATCCGAAACTCATTGAGAATTTGGAAGCAATGAATATTCACGCTCCAACAGAAATTCAGTATCTCGGCATACCGAGAATAATGTTGGAACAACATACGGTGCTCTCCGCAGAGACCGGATGCGGCAAAACACTCGCTTATCTCTTGCCACTGTTGAATCAAATATACAAGTGGAAGAGGCTGGAAATTAATCAAGACAGACCGCCGAATCAGCCTTTTGGATTGATAATAACTCCGAGTCGCGAGCTTGCCGAACAAATAGGGGTAAAAAACACAAAAGTCATACAATTAACGTAAAGCAGACTGCCCACTTTACTCCGACTATGAGGAGCCTGCATTTTTGCAACTTTAACGTTCTTGTGTTCGAGAGGAAAAAACATAATGGAATTTGCTTTTTTCTGTTTCTGCAGAGAGAGGCTAAATGGTTGGCTAAAGATCTTGGAATCAGAATCTCCGTGAAAACGGGGGGAAGAACAAAAAAGATAACGTCGAATCCTCCGGTCGGAGAAATCGATTTGTTGATCGGTTCTTTTGGAGTAATCAGTAAATTGACGACTACAAAAATTTTTAGATTAAATTATGTGAGACATCTGGTTCTGGACGAAGCTCATGCACTCTTCGATGTCACTTTTGACGAAAAACTCGAGATTTTTCTTCGCAGATTGAACGTGAGTTGATGAAGAAATTTTCATCGCGATTCACGTAATCTTGGTGGATTTTTATGTATTTGCTCGTTTTAGTTCAACGAAGGAGACATGGCCAGTGAATATGGTTTTCCTAATTATTGTCAGATGACACTCGTATCTGCGACGAAAGCATCCGATTTGCCAGAGTACATGGGCGGCATCATCAGCGTATGTATCGATTAGACTCGAGATAATGAAATTTGGCTTCAATTGGTAAACAATTTTTTCTCGATGCAGGAAAAATTGCTGAGTGACGTAACGACCGACAATTTCCATCGCGTAATGGTACCGCAAAAGTTTCTCAGAGTCAAGGGCTGTGACAAATCGATGACTCTACTGAAATTGGTCAAGCCGAGAGCCGTCAAAAAAATTCCATTCATCGTCTTTAGCAACGACAGTTCAACGTCCAACTGGCTCAGCCTTTTTCTCAATGAATTTGGTATTCACGCGTGTCATTTAAACGGCGAAATGACAATGGCTGCGAGAATGGGCAAATTCGCTGCTTTCCAGAACGGCGAATTTTCCGTTTTGTCTGCTACAAACGCCGGAGCTCGAGGATTGGATACCGTCCATGTCAATAATATCATAAATTATGATTTTCCTTTGTCCACTGCTGATTATATCCACAGGTAACAAATTATTCCATTCAAAAACCTCCCCTGCGAAATTTTCAGCTTTGAATGTATGCGAAGCTCCGAACGTGACGAATGCTCGTCGATTTTTATCACTTCTGAAGAAACTTTGCTGAAGAAAACTTTTGACAAATTCTTTTACCAAATATTTGGTGCTTCATTGCTCGCATTAAATGGAAAAGCCATTGTTTGCTGAAATCTCACGAAACTCCTATTTCATAACGAATATTATTGTTACGCAGATGCGGAAGAACTGGTCGATTAGGAGTGAGAGGAGAGTGCAGAGTGACGAATCTAATTAGTCGTCATCTGGAGATCGAATTGACGCAAACCATAGAGCGAGCTGCCCGTCGCAGGCGACCGTTACCGATATTCGATTTGATAGAGGAGAAAGCGAAGAGGGCGGAGGCAGCAGAAGACAGAGCACTGTTGGGACCGAAAAACCGACGGAAAACTAGCCCGAAGAATGGAAAAGACGTCAAGAAGAAGAAAACGAGAAAGAGAACACAGAAAACTGAAACGAAGGACGTCGAAGAGGATGCGGCATAAGATGAATATTGTATTTGTAAATAAACTTTCATACTCGTAATATTTCATTGATCACGATTGTTTATTGTTGGGAAATTTCAGGATTGCCTTGAATATTTTTTTTTTTTTCGATTCAAGCTCAAGAGCAAAGTTCACTGAAAAATATATCTTTGCTCCTAACCGAACGAACGATTCATGTAAAATAATCCACATGGAGTCGTTGGTTCAACACCGAGCGCGATATCTTGTGCGAGGAATGGGTGCGCCAATGTGTTAACCACACCCGGCGACGTTAATGTTCGCGTGACGCGTTTCGCTCGGCTTTAATTAACTAAATCCTCAAAACTTCTCTCCCCCTTTGCACTTGTTTTTTTTTCCTCTCCGCGGAGGAAGTTAGTAATGGAAAGTAGATGCTTCTATGGTGTGCAATTCCAACGTCCTCGGGTGTAACGCGCAAGAAATTATGTTTCGTAAATATTGCTGCGCCCTTTGTTTTCACACTTTTTTCATCGATAGCCCTCGCTCATCGGCGATTCCTCCGTCTTGTTTCCATTTTCACTCTCTAAATGTAGGGCATACACTCCAGCATTAATTCCACATTTTTCAGCTTCGTTCTAATGTCAAATGGCGATGAAGCAAGCGTAAAAAAATTAAATCTGTTATTCCAATTCCACGAACTTTCATTGGACCACAAAAATTCCTAACCAGCTCAAAAAATTTCATTTTTTCTGGGCCTACAGGAAAAAAAATGAATTTTTTCGGTCTTTGTATCGAGTTGGTCACTGAAAATCGACGAGATAAGTGGAAAAAATAACAAGCAAAACGCATTCGTTGTCGTTTGAAAAACACCACGTCATTCCATTCAGTGATCGCTTTGAGGGATGGATACGAAATGAGTTTTGTGATACGTATTTCCTCAGAGCCGCGATGAGATAACTAGGAGATAAAAATTCCGGAAGTTTATCTTCACCGAATGGTCAAAATACGCATGTGAACGTATAGTTAGTCACAGTGTGCAGAGTAGTAGCCGAAGCTTTACTTTTTCGGAGCGTAGCTACCAAGCGGAAAATCTTTTCAGACGCTGAAATCGCAAATCCACTAAACTACAGAAACTCGAGTTTCATCAGTTAAAAAAATCCATAGGCACGATAAATTCAGCTGCTCCGAAATTAAAGAGCAAAAACTCTCGACCCTCGTATAATTTCAATATTTTTGAAATGTTCAAAACCCGATGCAAAATTCTCCTACTCAACTCTTTGTTTCATTCGAGGAAATGCAGAAAAAAATCGTAATACGTTGTCAATTTAATGAAAATGAAGAATAGTTGATGAAAAAAAAATGAATGAATATCAAGGACATCGACGGTAGCAATTCTTGAGATTGCACCACTGCAAAATGTCTGTCTCAGTTTGCTTTGTTAATTTAATGGGAATGAAAAAGTAACGGAGCGAATCTGAAGTTTGTTCCAAGAATTACAGGAACTACGAAAAACTGTTGAGGCATAAAATAGTTGCAGCCGCATTGTATGGATTCATGAAATTTACACGAACATGTTCATTTTAGTTTTAATTTTGTGTTTGTGTTAATCGAATTGAAAAGCTACTTAACAATTGAACAAAAAATAAATGGGACAATTTTAAGTTGATGGAATTTATAAGGAATCCGGTGATTCAAGAGGAACCGAACACGTAGGATTATATTACTGTATACAGTGAAAAGCAAGAGCGCGGATGAAACACAACGCTCGAGTGAGCGGGGTGGGGATACCGGGGCTAGCGTAACACAGCATAGCATAGCTGTAGTGTCGGAGAGAGGGTTCGCGTAGCGCTGCCGGTCGCCGGTTGTGACCGGCTCAGCGTTAACAGTCCCTCAGGCCCTCAGTCGATCGTCGACGCGCGATCTGTTAACATCGTATAACTCGCCAATTCGTTTTAAACGCGCGCTCTCTCTCGTTTCGCATCTTTTTCGTATATCTCGCTCGAGTATAAAGCAGGTGATGGGTTTTTCTTTGAATCGGATGCGTGCAGTCGAAAATCGCGGGATCAAATTATCAACGAAAACAAGCTCGAACTTTAGTGCGCGCGCGGGTGTGTGTGTTGGTTGTGCGTGTGGTGCGCGCTCATGCATTGTCCGAGAGTGGCTTGAGCTCGTAGAGCACGTCCTGTAACGTCCGGTTTGACGAGGAATACACGAACGTGACTTTACGATCAAACGTCTTGACTATCGCGTCAATTTTCGCTTATCCAACGGTGAGAATACGCATTAATAACAGTGGACACGTGAATGAATTCGAAAAGAAATAGTTATAGTTTCGTGCTTGTATGACTAACCGAATTATGCAAGAAAGTGGATAAAAATCAGTGATTCATTAATGACAGTTGATCGGAATGATGAGACTGATCGGTTGATGCATTTTCATCGTGTTTAGTGCGTTACTTGCTCCGTAGTGGTTATTGTTATTGCTCACTCCTGCTCGCCAGCATACCGTGGCGATAGTGAGATCGAAAGAAATAGATTGAATCATTAATTCTCGACGTTATTTCTCGTTTAACTGAAAAAAAAAAACGTTTCGTCAGTATTCACAAGAAAGATTCTACCTGTTGCACAGTCCGGTGTAGCGATCGATGATTTATTTCCAAGTTTAATTGACGCGTTTCGAACAAGTCGCTTTTGTGCTAAATTAGAACTGACAGCAACGACTCAGTTGCTGCTCGTTGAATCGTGCGGTGAAACTAATAGGAAAAGAGTGAACAGTGTCTCGTGAAACAAGTTGCTCGTTTCAACCATTGTAAATTGTATTTCAAGTTTTCTTCAGAAAAAGTTACAACGATAGCCGCTATATTGGAGAGAAAGCGAGAAAGCGGCGTGCCGCTATTCTGTGTGCCGCGGCAGAGGCGCTCCACCCAGCCCGAAAACGTAAGTTTTTTTTCCTTTTCAATTCTCTCGTGCATTTTCTTTCCCGCGGAAAGTGCATTTTCCTATCACGAAAGAATTCATCCTTCCTTTGCGATACTCGCGTCTCTGCACGGAGTTTGCGTGATCGTACGATTGCGCGATTCTCATGTAATATGAAATGATCCACGTGCGCGTTATTTAATTGTACGACAAGGGCCTCGTTCACTGCAGAGTGAAGTGGGAGCCAAAGTTATGCAAGTTTTTACTTCCCATTAATAAACTGCACGTTGGTAATCGAATGAGCCTCGCGATCCTGTCATCCCGGCAGTATTTCCCAGCAAAATAAAGGAAAAAAAAATATAGTCCATGTTTGTAGACGAACAAAAACAACAAGACGATTGGAGTGGAATAAAAATAACGTGGAATCGCGCCGCGCCAAGACGTTGCGTTAGCCATGAGTTACCGCATTTTAACCACAAAAACACGATGTTGTCGATCGCTCCTGTTCCATACACATTTATACCGTATTACGTATTCCTTTATTTATTTATGTACATACATGCGCGTTGTCCTTGCTTCGCTCAAAACAACGCCGACTAGCGACTCATTCACTTCACGTTGGAGGTTTCACATTACAAAAAAAATTTCTACTCAAAATGTAGTAATCGTAATGCGAATCCAGACTTCCCGGTGTCGTTACAAAATTGTATCACGAAGCACATCGAGCTTCGTTCTGTTTACGCTCGTCGCATTCGAATAAAAAAAATCATCCTAAAGAAAATTCATTAATTTCCTAACAAAAAACATGAAAATTCGTGTCGATCGGAATTTTTTTTCGGTCCCAAACTACAGCTTCGGATTCTGGAAGGAACTCGAGGAACAAAATGAGCACGCACAAGTTTTGAAAACAATTTTTTTCTCAATTTGTACGAACGACGACAAAATTAGAGTTTTGAACTGAAACTTTTACGTGAAAACGTTGCAGGCTTTCGTCAATAAGATGGAGACGTCTAAAGACGGTTACGATGAACTTTAAAGTTTAAGTCGACGTGTATTTCATTGTTCGACACGATTTTACACTCTCATTTATACGTTGAAATATATCTGCGATACATCTATATGCACCCACACAGATTTGACCTTTTTCAATCATGATCCTTAACGGTAATTCACACACTTAACCCGGTAATGGTCTCTCGGTAAATATTGAGTGATAATTAGTTTGATTTTGTAATTATAAAATGATGCTGAAGTTTGCAACGTTGGAATACATCGAAAAATATTGAATTTTATTGAAAATTCGTTCCATTTCCAATGTCATCCAAATTTTTCGAGCCGATATGCTTTTTGAATGGCAAAAATTGATCATTTTATCATCGTAATTACATTCTGCATTTGAATAATTATTTTTGTCAAAGATAAAAATGAATTTCGTTGCATTCCAACGATGCAAACTTCAGAGTCATTATAAATGCGCCCACGACCGCATCGGACGCATGGACGAAGTTTTCTTCGTTCTCGATGGCATCAAAATATATTTTTCTTAAATTCAGGTTTTTTTTTCCAATTGCCAAATTTTTTTTCGTTAATTTGGGCTCCGTAGGCTTCAACGAAATATTGGGTTTGTTCAGGTTCAAGGGTTGCGAGTGCATTCCAACGATGTAAACTATGATCGAAGTTTCCATCGTTGGAATGCAACGAAATTCTGTTATTTCTGCAGCAGAGCCAATAATTATTATTCAATATTTGGTCCGGCCTATAAAACGATTCTTTCTTGCGACCAAAAAACTCAATCGACTCAAAAAATTGTCACGATTTTTGAAATTCAATGAATAATCAATAGAAAATCTGTTTTTCGTTGAATCTCAATGTTGCAAATTTCAGAGTCATAGGCAAACGTCAACGTCGTCAGAGCATTAAAATCGCTTTGCGGATGAAATGTTTGAATTTGCGCTGTTGAAAAAGTTCATTATCGTTAATGCTGCGGCGTGATTCATCATGATGTTGTGAATGAATAAATTTCTATAGGCAAATATTGTTTATCGTTGGAGAATCGTCCTGAGCGAGCTAAGATAACTCGACTCGAAGATTTGATGACTCAGACGTAAGCTATTCCTGAGGTAACCCCCACGTGGACAGCTCCAGCCTTTTTCTTTTTCTCTGTCGAAAACGCTCTCGCGCGCGCACACGATAAAAAAAAAAAAAAACATCTACGCTATTGAGAGACAGGATTCCGCACGAGCGACTTCGTCGTCCTCCCATGCGTCGCTCGAGCTAATCAAGGAATCAGGAAGTTTTGCGCTTGTTCTCAGTTTTTTACACTTCTCTCGATTCATTGGCACGTTTCTATAACCTGTTTTACGCGTACGCGAGATTCGTGGGAGGTTATTGGACAAGGTCTTGTTCACGAGACACGATCTTGGGCAATCCTTGTTGAGGTGGCTGCCACAGCAAATATGTCACAAAAAATTAGAAACAACATATAAAAATTGAACAAATGCATAGAACTTTATTCATCCAAACGTTCGAGAAAAATGTTTTTTTCTTTCGGATTATTCGGCGCCTTTCACGTTTTTGTGGTCGATCAACGAGTCGCTTGAGGAGTTTCCTTGAACTTGTTTTATAATTCAGAAATTGAATGAGAAATTCCGACGCGTTTGTGAATTGATCGGCGATGCAAACGTGCCCGCTTTCATTCAGATTTTATCGCTAATAAGGAGTTATTCAGAGAGTATGAAGAGCACGTACAACTTTTATCATCGATCCGTTAGAAAATACTAGTGAGCGACTTTTGTGGTTCTTTGGGACATTTTCCATTGAGAAACTCGAACTCGCTCAAAGCGTGTCTCTCAAAATTCATTGAGGGACAAACGTACCGCAGTTTAGAAAGTTTTACTCCGTAGCACATGGTTCACAGACGTGTTTACCTCGATTTTCGTGCCGTGGCCCAAAAGTTGGGAATATAAATAATGCACCAAGCCTTAGACCTGTTGCATGGGTTACACTCGGTTTCCACGTGATTCTCATTACAAAGTCTTCTTTCAAACCGTTCCCTTCGGAGCGCAAAGACGTTCGCGTGTTTGTAAAAAACCAGGCTCGAATATTTCGCTCCAAACAAACAGCTCGACCGACATACATTCACGATCCGAGTTTTAACCGAAATTTGATATCCATGATGAAGAATATTCGTCGATTTTACGCTGGAAAATCTGTCGATCAATATTTTTTTCAAAAAAAAAAAAACGTTGATCGTCGAAAGGTTTGCACATCGTTATTCCTGGGCATGTTCCTGGTACACGAATATTTCACAAACTGTAAAATTCATCCAACAAAAGCTCATCTGTCCAGGGTGTTTGCCCTTTGATTCATCGCATCATCTGGACGCGGTCAGAGTGATTCAGACCTCACAGAGCAGCCGTTTGGAATTTTACCTTTTTTTTCTCTCTCTCTCTCTTCCTCCCTGCCTTTCTTTTTGAGTATGGACCGAACGTGAGGGCACAGTAATGTCGTCCACGCTATTATAGTAACACGAAGTTCGTGCAGTTGCAACTTATACACGTCAAGTACTATTGCAGTTATAGGTATATATAAATATTACTTCAAGCTGCATAGCCTCCTGGTCGCAGATGACTCGAGCTCTCTGTGGAAGCGAAAGAGAGAAAGAGAGAGAGAGAGAGAGAGAGAGAGAGAGAGAGAGAGAGAGAGAAGAAAGTTGCCTGTGCATTCCAACGCGGGGACGTTATTTCGGTTTATGCCTCACTTCCGAACGCGTAGACGCACCACCAACGCATTAATCCTATATATAAATTGTCCCAGCCGTATATATGAATGTTAAATCGAAAAATATCTTCAATAATCATAAATACGTTTTTCCACAAATTATTCGATCGCTATTGTAACACTTTCTAGGTCCGATTACATGAATTTTCTCTAATTAACTTCTAAAACATTTGTGGCTCTTTATAAGAAGCCGAATTGAGTCTTGAAATTATATCTCGGAGCTAGAGTTAATTTGTGCTATTTGCTGCGATAATAATTGGAGAAATTTAATGAATCGAATGAATCTTGGGCGTGATGTGGCCGTGAAACTAGTAGCTCGATCGTTGTAGTTTTTTTTTTTTTAAATCTCCTTGACATTGTATTTATTGACGTTGGGATAGAAAGTTTTTACCGGCTCAGGAAACTCGAGCAAATATTCAATTGTTTTCATTATTTCACTCGGCCAACTATGAAATTTATTTTTTCGAGTATATTTCAAATACATGGCGTTATATTCATGATTCTGAAGTTTGCATCGTTGGAATGCAACGAAATTCATTTTTATCTTTGACAAAAATGATTATTCAAATGCAGAATGTAATTGCGATGATAAAATGAGCCATTTTTGCCATTCGAAAAACATATCGGCTCGACAAATTTGGATGACGTTGAAAATTGAACGAATCTTCAATAAAATTCAATATTTTTCGATGCATTCCAAGGTGATGCATTTTAAATTGATGAATGGCCGAGTCCAAGAAGTTCAGCAATATTGCAAAATTTATTATAAATTGATCAATGATCAATTTATTATCAAGTTTCTTAATTATTTTCATTATTAAAAAAATGCAGGTGAGTAGCGAAAGGTGTTAATAAGAATGACTCTGAATTTTGCATCGTTGGAATGCAACGAAATTCATTTTTATCTTTGACAAAAATGATTATTCAAATGCAGAATGTACTTACGATGATAAAATGATCCATTTTTGCCATTCGAAAAACATATCGGCTGGAAAAATTTGGATGACATTGAAAATTGAACGAATCTTCAATAAAATTCAATACTTTTCGATGCATTCCAACGTTGTAAACTTCAGCATCATGTTATATTCATCGATATGAAAATATTTAAACCTCTGGAAAGAAAAAACATGGATACCATTTTGCACGAGATGTGGAGCACATTTATATGCTCAATTTTCTGGAAAGACAGAAGTTTATTTAACAAAGTGAATAACGAACGGTCGCTGGATATATACAAGAGAAAAACGAGTTTGCTGACAAAAGATGTGTTTTCTCTTGCTTCCCGAACTCATTTCTCTTCATTTTTCATGTATTCTATGAGGATTTGAGATTCCGAAGCGTTTGCAGCTGAACGTTTACGCACACGGGAGCGTTTCATTGTGAAGAAAAATACGTGCGCGATCGCGAGTATTATGTACATTCGATGCTGAGATGCTAGGATCGGGGGAGGGGAATAATGTTGAGGATGAGGATGGTAAGCGCGTCGATCTCTGATGAAACGTGACGAAGGCCCGAGTCTCGGTGAGAGAAAAAAAGAATCTCCGTTCATTCCATCTACTAGAAACGAGTTTGTAGTATTACGTTCCTCGGTGTGTGTAGAGTCTCGGATTTGTAGTGAAGTGTGCGGTGGAGAGAAAGAAAGAGAGGGATAGAGAAAGCTGAGTATGGCATGCCTGGAGAACGACAATGCCAATGCCTACGAACTTGCTCCAAAGCCTGTATATATAATGCGCCAATGTATTTGTGGAAGCTCCAACGCCAGGTGATCAAGTATATATAGATTCCCGATACGCCCTTCTCTCCCCAAGTCATCAATATCGCTATACATCGTATGCGTTTTCTTTGCAACTCCCCCCCTGGCAAGAGAGGCTTCCGTCGCTTTTCACGTCCATGTGGCAAAGAGGCATTTTATCGGCACTGTCTACACACATGGCTCCTCCGCGTGGTATGTGTCCACGTGTGTATGGGTATTCGTAGTACGAGTGTTCCGCTGGCGGGGACAGTGCACCACGAGCCTCAGCCAAGTGCATTGACTTCTCTCTTGATAAACGTTTACAAGCGATCGCCCGGTACCAACTTCTTGATTCGTCGTACTCACGCGACCGCGTTGAGAGCAAAAAAAAGGCCTGGAAATAAGATGAGACGGAAGATTGAAAATCAGTTGGTTGAAAAAAAAAAACAAAAACAAAACAACAATTCTTGTATGAGGAAATTGTATAGATTTTCGATTGACCAATCTGCGCTATTTTCTCGGTAATAAGAGCAATTGGATGACTCACTAGAGGTCAATTGCAGCTTCCTCATCCGTAAAGGCGGGACATCATGATAAATGCATTTTTATTTGAAGAGATAACGTAGCGAGAATCATTATCTGAATTGCATGAAATTTAGCCGATCAATATACGAGAAATATAGAAAAAATATATTTTAATCTTGTCGAAAAAAAATATTTCTCGTCTCGGAATGCAACATTCATTTAGTCGAGTTCGCTGCAGCTATCAACGACGAGTATCCGTACATTAAGAGCGAGGGATTAACCCTTTATCGTTGTCCAGACGGCAGAAGGTCGAAGGCATACACAGGCTAACTGCCCCTTTGGCTTCTGCGTCTGCGTTTGATTGAACAAACGATTTTAATGATGAAAAAATCAATCACAATTACTATGAAAATTCGTTAACCATCTAATATTTTTTTTTTCTGTTCGTGCGTGTTTGTGCCAAATTAGATAGCATCTGGAACAATTACTGCCGGAAAGAGCGGTAAGCAAAACGTTAATGATGGTGATGAACGAATTTTCATTGTCATGTGATTAAAATAATACTTTGCGTAATTCCAGCTCGACCATGATTCTCACGCGAATATGAATGAGAGTAGAGAGAAATGAGACAGAGAAATATACCGGAAACAGTTGGGAAATGGCATCTTGTCATTCTTCCTGTAAACTTTCATTCAATTCCCGAGACGAAAACAAGTTGAGATTTATATTTTTTTTCTTTTCTTTTTTAACATTCGACCGCGGTTCACTTCGGGAATTCTATTTATGACTCTGCAACCTTAGGCACTCCGAGATCTGCTCGCAGAGTTTTCTCACGACTTTATGAATCTTTACGAGTTACAACTAGATTTATCGATATGTGGAAATTGTATAAATTTCTTCGTTTCTGCCCTATTGAAGACAGCAAACCCAGAAGATATCGCGCGCGAAATATATATAGACGCACGCATGTATGTATCGCGCAACGTACAGCAAGTTTTATTGAACGGATCGCTTTGAAAAACCGGTCATAATAACACAAGAAAACTCCTAGAATTCTCCCTGCACTAACGCGTCTACGTCGTGTACGTGCAAGTCAAACGTGTGAAAATGTTGGTACATTCAGTTCTCTAATTTTCACGTTGATTCGAGTAATTTCTAGCCAACGATCGAGACAACTATCTCTCAACGCTATGACTCCTCGTCGGCACGGAGCTAACCCGTTCTTGTAATGAGCTCATATTCTCCATCGAATGTACGTATACGTTGTTGTGATACACATGGTGTGTGTGCTTGTGCGGTGCCATTTGTGCTACCCGAATGCTATATACACGTATGAGTGTTCTCTACCGAGCAATCCTTTGATAACGTGTTCTCTCGTGGTCCCCTATCTATCTCGTCCTTGCGTGTTCCTCAGTATTTCCAGACACCCATGAGACTCGACGTATTTCATGGAGATAATAGAATAGAGATCTCTTTCGGCGGTTTATAGGCAATCGGCTAATGATTTTTTAGTTTATTCAAATTTGACATGCTCGGGGATAACGGTGAAGATTTTTTTTTCATTTGCCAATCGTTGTACTTGATCTTGAATGAGCGAGTGCTCCATTTCGATGAAGCTGAAGTTCGCAACGTTGGAATCCAACGAGATTTTTCATTGATGATTTGTTCAATTTTCGAAATTATTGAAATTTTTCGAGCCGATTCAAATGAGCCTGAAGTTTGCATGGACGCAATGCCACGAAATGGAAAAAAAAAATCATTCGTACGTTTTTTATTTGACGAATCGATTCGTGAGGTCCGAAAAAGGGAAGGAAAAAATTTTTTAAAATAAAAATTCGTTCCGAAACACCCCCGTCCAGGAGATTGAATTTTTTTTTAAATTCGTGGCATTGCGTCGATGAAAACTTCAGGCTCATCGATCCAATTGCGGTCGGCGTAACGTCGTAATTACATTATGCATTTAAATGAGTAGCTTCGCCATAAAAAAAGAATTTCGTTGCATTCCAACAATGCAAACTTCAGCGTCCTCAATTTCGGTTCATGGACTGGTCCGATTTTTCCTGTGACTTTGCAACGATTGCACAATATCGCGAGTTTTTTAGATTCCTGAAAGAATAATTATCGTCGTGTAATTGAATTCTTGTTTTTATTTTCTCTGCGTCTCTCTCTCTCTCTCCGCCTCTGTTTCTGTTATATTTTTCGACAAATCTCGCTTGCATCGGATTTCTTCGGGTACTGTTAGGGCGCAGCATGTGGCTAACTGTAAAGAATCAAGTTCGTCTGCAGCGTGTGTTGTGCTTGCTGCTCGTACAGCCACAACTCGCTTTTGCAAAGCGGAAGCAAAAAAAGCCTTACGAAATCTTGGAGAGGCAGACTTGTGAGGAAATCTTCATGGCGAAAGAGGAAAAGTTGAAAACTTGAAAGAGGTGGATCGGAAATGTATAAAAAGTGTCGTTTACAAAAAAAAAAACGAGAAATGCGTCGACCTCGCTAGCGATATACAATTTCATGAAAAGACGGACGAAGGATGGAGAATTTGGGAGACACATCGATCGAAACTTTAACGAGATTCTGCGTACAGACACGAGCATCCGGATTATCTCCACGTGACTGCAGCTTCTGCATGCATGAGGCTACATTTTACGAATATTTTCAACACAACCATCATATTCTTGCTTACTGCAGGAAATTGACTGTTCTGGAACGAGGATATCGTATATACACGTTATCAAAGCTAATCAAGTGTGCAGATAAGAATAAAACAACTGAACTGCCGCGCAGCGAGTTCTCAACGAACTCGGATCCATGACATGGATTTTCCGATCATTCAACACTTTCTCGGTGCCCCGGACCGAATAACCTGATCATAAACTTTAATGATGGCGGCATTTTGAGAAAAGTGACAAATTCCGACGTGTTTTTTTTTTATAAAATTCGTTGAATTTAGAAAAAATCGTTTTTATGATTATAATTCAAAAGTTTTTCAAAGTGCTCGACGATTTTTATTCAAAGGTGTTGGATTCTGCATCGTCAAAGATTTTGATAAATTATTACCATGACGTGGTTCGATCGCAATTGGAAAGTGACATTCCAACTTTTTGATTTTATTGGATTTTTTTGATAAATTCGATGCGATTGAATTGTTGAAAACTGTTGAGTGATACAAAAGTCATCGTTAAGTTGGAATTTTATGGTGAGCCTGAGTGAAGAGTCGCTACCGGAAACAGCGTCCCGATTCTTTCGTATTATCAGTGAGTAATCATTCTCGATGAATATTAAAGGCAGTGAATATATTTGGATTGGATTCTGTATATGGGAGAGTAAAAAGATATAAAAAAGTGATACATACAATAAAAGCTGGCGTGATCGGGTCTCGAGATAGTGGGAAAAGCTATTAGCAGCACATAGTTGGTATTTACATTTGAATGGGCTAAAGAGGCAGTTATTTTAAAAGGCACCCATTTTAAAAAGCTGCCCGAAAATTCCTGCAAGCCCGGTGGTCTATGTCGATAAGGGATTATACAGCCTCAATAACGATTTTATATATATTGAGGAGAAGGAATCGGTGACGTTGGGACGCGGAAACGAATAAGGAGACATTGGACAGAGAGGGGCTCACTCGATGCAACACTTTTCTCGTAATAGGTTAGTGGCACTCGTGAACGAGGCTCGTCGTTTATATGTTTCGCATCACCCATTGCTGGGCGCAATGCATATATACATAAGAACGTATATAACGATGTTTGAACTCTTGTGAATTGATGGAAAACAAAAAGAAACCGTGTTAAGAAAGATCTTTAGTGTACGTCCTATATGTGCATCGCATATCACAGAGAAAAGTTGAACGGACCTTGAAAATGACAAGTTAAAGGGCGTATATGCGGTTAACCGGTGCACGGAGATCAGTTCCATGTTGTAGCAAAATGAAACCTCGTCTCTTTCTTCTTCTCGTTTTCTTATTCTTCGGTCAAGTTGGGTTTGGTCCTCGAGATTACACATTTATATAGATGTATATATATCAACGCGAAAAGGAGCGACTGTCTTCTACAGTCAGAGGGAGAGAAACAATCTACGAGACCGGAGTATATAACGGAACCTCCGGAGCAGCGTAGTATCGCGTCTTTCTCGGTGCTCACTTTATTTTACTCGCGCGCGTACACGCTTTTATATTACGCATACTACCAACTCGATTACTCGCCCCCTTTTCTACACTAGAAGGATGCTACAGAACCACATCGCTTTTTCCGACCATACCCTATTTTCTCGATCTATCTATGGAGCACATCATCCTCTCGCATCCTCCTAACTTTCGCGAATAATATCTTTATTTATTATATTTTATCATTAATACGCAATGCGATTTCTCGCATTCATTTTCATGGAATCTCGTACAATGAGCTTTCCAAATTCATCTGGACTCATTGTTCGAGTCAATTATAATGAAAAACCTTCAATATCTACTTAACCTTAATAAGAAATGAGTATTCAAGCTTCGGTATTCATTTTGACTCATCAGAATCATTGATTCTTGTTCGATAAGGAAAATGAAAGTCACAAATAATTATTCGTCGATTTATGAACGATTTTATGATTTGTCATTCTCGTGGCTTCTTCACATGACTCTGAAGTTTGCATCGTTGGAATGCAACGAAATTCATTTTTATCTTTGACAAAAATAATTATTCAAATGCAGAATGTAATTACGATGATAAAATGATCCATTTTTGCCATTCGAAAAGCATATCGGATCGAAAAATTTGGATGTCATTGAAAATTGAACGAATCTTCAATAAAATTCAATATTTTTCGATGCATTCCGACGTTGCAAACTTCAGCATCATCTTCTTCACACGTTTCATAATTAATTCCTCATGTTTTCTATGCACGGATTTCATGTTTGATTAATCAATTAAATATCAGTTTTGGAAGAAGATTCAATTCCGTTTTCCAGCCAATTTGCTCCCTTCCGATCGTATTCGCTCCGGTGCAAATGCAGCCGCTCAAGTGCGGCGTGCATAAAGTGCATATAAAACACGAAAGAATAATTTTGCCACCAGCTATTCAGGTTTAACTTTATATATTGCGCGTATACG
Source organism: Diadegma fenestrale (assembly GCA_037043255.1). NCBI lineage: Eukaryota > Metazoa > Arthropoda > Insecta > Hymenoptera > Ichneumonidae > Diadegma > Diadegma fenestrale. Next base: position 13,900,384 of record CM073310.1, on the reverse strand, counting down.
TCATTACAATCGCGTTAGCAAAGTAACACGTTAATTAGGACACGTTACGGCTCAACGTAGCACAGGAAAAGATCTAATCAGTTGCTCTCTGACTTTTATATAGACGATATTCCATTAAACACGTATAAATCCTTGTATCGATCCTGCAGGACCTTTTTTTCTTTTGACTTTCTTCAGCTTCTTTTGGTATCTTGTTAAAAAGCAAAGTTGTGATAGACTTTTGCTCAAAGTTGCAAAGTGCTTTATTTTTATACGTTACGGAACTTTTTTTTCTAATGATTCTTGTTGTTTTTATTTTCACCTCGTTCTCGATTTTCTTTGTACTTTCTATTCTTTTTTCGCTTCTGCATGGCTTTCTGTCTCGAATTCACGCGTCCGACGAATGGAAGTCGTACAAACTCGGACAAGCCTAACGCAAACAAAGATTAAAATTGTTCTCGATTTTTTTCCCGTTCTGGGTCAGAGTTGTCAGCCAAATCTGACTCTTTCTCGTACCCTCGTTTGTTCTAGAAATATCAAACCTACGTGGCGACTTGTGACTTAATTAAGTATTTTTTATTCAGAAAATTCGCACTCGTTACTCAATATATGTCGATTTTATATGACTTTGAAGTTTGCATCGTTGGAATGCAACGAAATTCGTTTTTTATCTTTGACAAAAATAATTATTCGAATGCAGAATGTAATTACGATGATAAAATGATCGATTTTTGCCACCCGAAAAGCGTATCGGCTTGAAAAATTTGAATGACATTGGAAATTCGACGAATCATCAATAAAATGAAATATTTTTCGTTTCAACGCTGCAAACTTCAGAATCATGATTTTATTTATGAAGAATCTTCGTAAGTCTGGAATCACTTTTTGGGAGCAAACTTTTTATTTATACCGCATTTTTTGGATTGAATTTTACTTCTTGTGTCAAAATATTCGATTTCTGGAATAATTCCTCTCGCTGGTTATAGTACCTGGAGATTTTTCGATCTTTGTTGCACGGAACCCCTGATTCAGCCGAGTCCTTTCTGCTACCTTTCTCAAGAGCCCGATATCTGCACCTGCGCCCACTGGAATTTTTTTTCCAACATTCCCAGCTAGTCTCTTCAAAAAGTCTCGCTGTATTCCCCATGAAACTCCGTTCCTCTTACCTTTACATTTATTTACCGGCTGTAATGTATTCGGGATCGAAACATACGACTGTTTTTCTTTTTTTTTTCAAGCACATACTCGTCAACACTATTCGTCCCATGCTCACGGAACGAGGTCGATCGTTCAATTACATATCCTCGTAGTGCTTCGTATAGGCTCTTTATTTCTCTTTCTCTCTCACACTCTCTGCATTATACACTGGCATGGCTTCGTTCTCACTGTAACTTTAATGTCGAGAACGACGTACAAATGTATACAGAGGCTTTGCATTTCAAGGTAAAATTAGACAGATTATCGCTCTCAATAGACTCATTCATTTGGCTCGTTCGTTGCGGTGAAAAGAAAACACTTTTTGTTTTCTTTTTTCTTAACGTTTCGGTATCGTGATAAGACCATTCGCTTGCCAGCTCTTTATTAGGCTTGTATTAATCAACGATCAATCAGATTTCGTTCATTCTTGTTGTTTTCAGTGTATGCCCTTTTTTTTATCATATTCTTGATATCCAATGCTGATAATGAAGTTTAGATAAAACGGACCAATAAAGCAGTATCGACAGTTGATTGTCTATTGACCTCGGACGAATCTTCGCTCTGTATCGCTTAAAAAAAATGAGACTTTTTTTTTAGATATTAACTTGCTTCGAAAAACCGAGAGTTGCTCGTTTCGGTTTTTTGTATGATTCGAGAAAATCGATCTTTGCCGTTTTAGTATAGATCGGGAATTTTTTCGCTTGGCTCAAAAAACTCCTCATCGAAATGAACGACCTCGCCCTTGAAATTCATCAGCAAATAAGTTTTTAAACCTCACTGAAATCACACACTTCGGTTCAGATCTGTGTCATCTTTTTAATCGCGTTGAGTAAGAGGCGGAAAATTCTTAAAGAAAAAACATAACGGCAAAAATTGTAACGCTTCGAAAAATGTGCTGGTTTGGTCGTTTTTGAGTATCCTTTTCGCTCTAACGCTCTGAGAAGTATTTGTGCCGCGCGGTGATGTAACTCAAGTAATTATTTTGTTTCCCATGCATAAAACAAAAATCAACAACAATAACGCTCATTTTTTCTTCTACGGGCTATTTTTTTACTTTTCAACAATTTCGTGTTAGCCGAGAATGAATTTCTACTCGAAACAATATGAATGAGAAAAAAAATTTCATCGCTTTTATATTTCGTTTGCCTTCAGAGACAAGAATTACTAGATCAATGTTACGTCGAGATGATTATTTTCCCCCAGTGTTGCATTTATTTGAGAGAAAGTCGCGACTCATCGTTTCACCAAGCTCGGAAACATCACTCATTGTGAGTGAGTGAAAATGGTTCTATGGTTTGTTACATCAGAAAAATATTCGTCTTACCAAATACTTTTATGCCCAGACGTTACCGCGTATTTAAGCGACTCTAATTGCTTAGCAAATTACGCCCCCTCTTTCTGGTGTGCGGGTACAGAACGCGAAAGTTGAAAGTTCTCTGTGTGTCTGGTCGGTCGAGGGGGCTTGGCGAATTTAGTTTCGAAATTTGGTTACAAATTATAAGGAAAAATATGACTCTGAAGTTTGCATCGTTGGAATGCAACGAAATTCATTTTTATCTTTGAAAAAATAATTATTCAAATGCAAAATGTTATTACGATGGCAAAATGATCCATTTTTGCCATTCGAAAAGCATATCGGCTCGAAAAATTTGGATGACATTGATAATTGAACGAATCTTCAATAAAATTCAATATTTTTTTATGCATTTCAACGTGATGCATTTCAAATTGATGAATGACCGAGTCCAAGAAGTTCAGCAATATTACAAAATTTATTATAAATTAATCAATGATCAATTTATTATCAAGTTTCTTAATTATTTTCATAATTTAAAAAATGCAGGTAAGTAGCGAAAAAAGTGTTAATAAGAATGACTCTGAGGTTTGCATCGTTGGAATGCAACGAAATTTATTTTTATCTTTGACGAAAATAATTATTCAAATGCAGAATGTAATTACGATGATAAAATGATCGATTTTTGGCATTCGAAAAGCATATCGGCTCGAAAAATTTGGATGACATTGAAAATTGAACTATTATTGAAAATCTTTAATAAAATTCAATATTTTTCGATGCATTCCAACGTTGCAAACTTCAGCATCATGGAAAAATGATTTTGTTCTTTTTTATGACAAGTAACTAAAGCAGTATCGGAATATTAATTGATTGATTCGCTCATTCGTGACAAGAGAAAACTCATTTCCGGAATAAGTAGAAAAAAAATGGGTGCTGCGCGGTATTGAGTTCTTCGGTAACGAAAACCGGATGTGGGCGAATTTTCTTCTCGCTCGTCGGACACGAATCGTTACGTCGGACGTAACATCAGTTCCTTCCGAAGCATAGAATTGTTGTTAGAGAACACGCAGAAAAGCGCTGAGCTGCAGGAGAATAGATCACCTGTTAGGATAAGAGAAACACAACTCTAAAGCGAACACCGGAACGCACAAGCAATTTACCGTATTCTCATCTCTCTTCACCTTCGGTTGCTTCATTTTTTTTTTTTTATCTTCCATCTCATACTCCGTGTATTACGCAAGACGAAATCCTTGGCGTCGTGCACTACGCGGAATTTGCATTGTCCGCGAGAAATCCATCTTGTTCTCGCTTCGCGGCTGCTTAACTTTTCCTAGCGTAACCCTCACGATTGGGCCGTATTAATCTTCGGTTTTCATACAGCATGAGCTCGTTGCGCGGAAAAACTTCGGCACGCCCGATGGCCGCAACGAAATCGAATTTTTTTCAGCATAAAATATTCAGATCCACGAACGTCGTTCGTTCAATTGCAACGCGTGAAATATCGACTGAAAAAGACGCTGCGAAAGGTGGAAATATATTTCTTCAGAATTTCATGGAGATCGCAGAGTCGAAGGAAACGTTTCATAAGTCACAAATTTCCATCGATACAGTCGCGTTTATTGCGACGTGTGAAAAACAATCAACGTATCACGGATGACTGATCTTCTTGCGTGTTAATTCTTGACTCGCGATGATGACAGGATTCGCAAGGATTATGTGTGTGGTGTACTGCAATGGTCTACTTTGTTGGAAAACGTTGTACTCGTGTGCTTGTGTATATGAAACCTGATGGTCAAGATCGCAAGCCTGGTTGAACGGTCGAAGGAGTGGAAAATATACGAAATGTGCGAGACAGCCCGACCTTCGAGCGTTCATCTGTTATAACATACAACAGTGATTTGTGTCTGTGCGAGCGTATACAATGCACACGTGAATGGATCGGCTAATACAGAAATGAAAGAAACTTTCCTGGCAGGCTTTGTGCTTTGTCCGCGAGCATTGTTTTCCTTGCAATATCGCAATTTTTGAGGAGAAAATGATGCCATAATTGTCTCTCGTAATTTTTCAACTGATGTCACTTCATGCGATCGACTAAACGGTCTGGAAATGATTGAAGACGCGATTTGTCGAGGTCTCGAGTCTGGAATCATTGACCTCATATATGAGAGTCTTCTCCGATCCGCACCGCTTCGTCTCTTGATACGCACACATCCTGCGTTTTAAACTGAATTACGTGCAGTTCATCGAGATCGACTTAAAAGAGTCTTCGCGTCTTAAATCTCCTTGGGACGTCCCACAAGTTTACCAGGAACGAAAAAAGTACAGTGGGGAAGAATTACACAAGAGGGAGGAAAAAAATCGTCCCTTCGGTGTAACGAAGAAGCCTCACATTATTTTCTTTTAAACTCTTATCATTGCCGTGCATCATCTCATCTGGAAGTTTGCTATGAAATGAAAGTGCGCAGGCAGAAAGCAACGGTGTGGAGAGCATGGCAGAGAAAAACGCGATTGGTGCGGGGAGTGAGAAACCAAAGAAGAACAAGAAGAACATCACGAGGATGATGATGGTAATGCTGAAGTAGGAGAAGAAGAAGAAGAAGAGAGAAAATTGAACGCGCGACCCGCCGTTGTCGACGGTCAAGGGGAGACTTCCGGTGCATGGCCACCCGATGCGCTTCGTCAGTTTTTTTTCTTTCTTTCTTTCTTTCTTACTTTGCACATCTTGTTCGTTTTTTCTTGTTGTCTTCCACACAAAGAATCCGACAGCATCTTCTTTGTTCGTCTCAACAAGAACAGAAGCTCAAGAAGAGAAACCACGCCGTATATTACGTGCGGGTTTCTCTATATACACGTTTTAGACAGTTTATAGTCTACTCCAGTGTAACATGCTTTTATTAGTCTTCTACAATAACTCTGGCCAGTGGTCTCTTTCCTCCTCTTCATTTGACTCAGTTTTCGTCCCAAAGAAATGATACGAACAGCCAGAAGGCGGAAAACGCTCTTTCGTCTGTTCCTTGACCGACAGCCAACGTGTCTTTCGCCACATGCTGCTTTTCGACGAGAATTCTAACAAAAGCACGTGGTCTGATAATTTTTTTCACTTGTTTGATGTTCCGAAACAAAAAAAAATTAAACTACGACGTGCTCTGTTTCACTCTCGACCTCGTCAGTTGTCTCCCGAAAAAAGGGACCTTCGTTTTTATATCCATCGCCCGATATCCATGCTTGATTACGCCTGATCTCTGTTATGAACTTTTGTTTGAGTACTGACAAAATTTCTATGTAATTATGAAATCCTGCCTTATGATTAGCTCCGTGTCTTCTCTCTTTTTTCACGTGAAGTTTAATTATACATTGATGCACTGAAAATTCAATTTTGTCAAAAAACGTCGATATTTTGTTGAATACAGCGAACTAAATATTTTGGGATAATATCAAAATTTTCATTATTTCGACAATATTTTTCTTTTGTAACGGAACTGTCAGCAAAATTTACGATTGGAAGGACAAAAATTTACTTTTCGTAGAATTTTTCTAGAATGTTTTTTGCTGAAATGACAAAATTTTCGGGATTTTTCGGAAAAACGTTTAGTTGAACGTATTCAACAGAATTTTATTTTCAGTGTGTGTGTCATGAAAATCTTGGTAATGTTTAGAGTTGTCGCGTGGATCTTTAGGCATGGAGAGACGTTTTGATGCTGAGTTAGTAGGATTACATGGTTACGGTGCAACTCTACTATTCCACTACGTCGTTTTACGTCCAGTTAGCCAGGAAACCGATCTTGAGTGTTCTAGAAAGTCACGGGCACAAATGGGAGTCTCCAGTAGCTTAAGAGGCAAAGAAAGTCCCTCCAGGCCGCTCCTGGGTTAACACTTTTTTGACATCAATTTTTCTTATCCTTGTCTATCTCGTCCTCTCGGTTGCCGTTCTTTCTGCTACTTTAACTAATGGTTTGACGGCTTGTTATATAAGAGACGTTCCGCGCGTCAGTTTTTCTTCGAAATCCGGCCCATTGTTGGATGGTCCAAATTTATTACGATTTTTCTCTGAAAGACAACAAACGAAACGCTTCCTTTCGTTATTTCGTTTTTTTTCAGTTATATTGTATCTCTTTGTCTCGTTCCTGGGAGTAAGTGAATTTTTTATTCTTCCTATGAAGTCTCAGAATGGAACAATCCCGTGTGGAGTACCTCGCGATGCGTGGCATGCATAAATGCACCAAGTGCTGCAACTGCATCGTGCAAATACTATCCACCAAACGCACATTATCAACTAACACGATTCGAGTATGTCTCTGGCAACATGGTCGTAGTTACAAAAGTGTTTTTTAGAGTGTCAACCTTTTCGAGATCGGTCTTTGTGACGGTGACCTCGAAATGCTTTGCGGTTTTACGGAGAACGCGTAAAACCTCAAAACTGTATCTATCGTGTTCGAAGTAACAGCGAAACTGCTGCGAAGGTCCGAACGAAATAAATAACTCTGAAAAACAAAGTGAAGATTTTGCAGTTTGGAATTCTCGACCTCGTTGCTTCGTTAATTGCGAATTCATAATGATTCCAAAATTTGGTCCCTTTTCACTTTCTTTTCGCGGTTCGTTTAAAATCATTTTGCAGATGCAGCGACAAACGTTTCCTTCTCGATTCTCCGAGTAATGCAGCAGCAACGTTCTACTTTCTTCTCCAGTTTCGGAACTCGTAGTATCTCCTTCGAACAAAAATGGGCGGCAAATACGCATTTAGAGCAGCCCGCTAGACTTTCTACTGCGTTACAATAACAACAACAAAAACATGCCTCAAGTTGTAAATCAACTAGGTGATGGTGAATGAGACAGAGACATTCTTGTGTCTCTCGAAGAGAACAATTGTGGTATCACGCCATTGCATCAACTATCAACGTTAACCGTTGAGTTGGTTCATTCGAGAGTCTTAGAGAGTCAGTCCGTCTCCGCTTCAGAGACAAAGCCACACGCGCGTTCGACGAGAGGCGAAACGCGAGGGGCGAACGAGAAGTAAATAAAAAAAAAAGGAACACGGGAAGTCTGCATATGCTGTCGACATGTGAACTCTCACTGCTGGTGCTATAAGGGAACGTAAGTCGTCTGGATGTATGTATTTTCGAACCAGTACGAGCGAACTGGACAAAAAATTGAACGCGGTCACTTTGAAAATTGAAAAGGTCGTATTCCTCATAAGTTAACATTTCAAATTATCGTGAGATACGCCTTTTCGCACTCGCTACAAACACGCTCGAGTAGCTGCTCGTACGTGCCTTCACCAACAAAATACACACACATCGCTCGACCATCTCCCACCGGTTTTTGATCGACAGCTCCAGCTCGTCAAGCTCCTGTTCTCATCGCAGATACAGTTTCTGTCTTTCTCCTATTTCTCTCTCTGTTTCGTATCGCACACCCAGCAGCTCAGGTCGTCATCGATCCCGAGAAACTCGTTAATAAATATGAGAAAAAATACAAGATCCGAATCGTTAGGGCAACAAACGCATGTCAAGAAAAATGAGAAAAGGATGAAAGTAATTTGTATATTCGTGTGGGTGTAAAATGCTGCGGGTTCTCTCTCGGCTTCTCTCCTCTCTGCAGATGCGATTCGATGTACCCACCTACGGCGCAGCATCTGTTGTCTTTCGAAATTTAATTGAGACTGTAGCTTCTTCGAAACTCTTGCCTCATCACAGTTTCGGAGTCGGTCGAAAAATGTGTTACGAGCGATTGTAAATTTAACGATGCCTTTTAAACAATTTTCTGCCATGTATTTTTCCATTTTTCGTTTTATCTCGTTGCAGGACAATTCGACGATTATAATTATTGCCGTCGTCACATAATTCATAAAGAATATCGTGCATCAGTTTCGAATGCGCTGAGAAATCTTCCGACAGTTTTAAAAGATGAAGCGCAATGCGCTTTTTTGTGCCTGCTCTTGCTAAACTCTCGCCCATATACGATCGATCGTCGCAATTTGTTTTGCGACACTATCGCTCGAGGGCATTATGGTTACGAGATATAAAACTCGATAAAGCACTCTCGACGTTCACAACAGACAAAGGAGCGGGTTAACTAACCATGCAAGGGGTGTAATTCATCCGATGGCTTTGTAGCAGCCCAAAATGGGCTGAATCCTGTCGATTACAAACTTTTCATTTTCATTCGTTTATTTATGTGCGTGGATGTATAAACGAACCAAATATGGACGGTCGTGTGACCAGACTCATCATCGTCCATTAACATCAGCCGCAGAGACCGGTCCAACGAGTTTTCGCCCTGGAGTGCCTAAATAGTTCGATAATTATGCTAAACCGAATCGTGTGCTGTACCAAAATACCGCGCAGACAAGTTCGGATTAAAAACACTTAACTGTCAATCGCGTGATATGTGTCGTCGGCGACTCGCTGTTTCGAGTGAATTTCTCAATAATTAGGATGAATAATCTATTAATTATTCAAATCGACAGCAATATTCTTTCATAATGAAATGAATAATTCATCAAATTTTTTTATAGTGTGTTAATTAATTATTATTATTTAATCCCCTACGCTTCTTTTGCGTTTACTTTTTAGTCATTCGCTCGATCTTTTCTCAATTATACAGATCGTCGGACCTTTTGATTGAGTTCCACAGAAATAACTCGAAATCGTTCACTCAGTTTCAGTAGCAGGTCGAAAATCTTAGTTTCATTCCGAAATGCATTCGCCGCCCCAAAGAAAATACATGACTCTGAAGTTTGCAACGTTGAGATTGCAACGAAAAACATTTATTCCATTGATTATTTATTGGATTTTGAAAATCGTGGCACTTTTTTGAGTCGATTGAGTTTTTTGGTCGCAAGAGAGAATCGTTTTATTGGCCGGACCAAATATTGAATAAAAATTATTGGCTCTACTGAAGAAATAACAGAATTTCTTTGCATTCCAACGATAAAAACTTCAGGATCATAGAAAATACAAGGTTTTGTGTCTCGTTATGCAAAAAAAAAGCTCGTACGTAAATAATGCTTCGCGAAACCGTGAGCAAGGAAAACTGGAACACGACGGTGTTTGAGGCTTTCGTTCCGTTACCAGAATGATGAAGAATGAGAGAATACATGACACTGAAGTTGCCAACGTTGAGGCCCAACGAAAAATCCAATTTCTCTTCATTTTTTGTTCAATCAAAAACTCGAAATCACCATTTTCGTATCGATTTTTTGTTTGAATCCTGAGAAATTATCATTTTATTGTCCTGATCGAATTTCCAATAAGAATCGTGAGCTCTGCTCAAGAAAAAACGAATTTCGTTGCATTCCAACGATGCAAACTTCAACATCGCGAGAATACGCGCGATTTGCCTTATCAAAAGGTTAACAAATAAATGGACTAATCGATCGATCATACAATCAAATGAATTTTATTGAATCGTTTGCTACAAAGGGCCTTCTTCAAGCCACTTTGAATAGTCATGTATGAATGGTCTAGTGCGGCATAAGCTATACTATTGTGTACGTTGTTCAGTCATAACCTACGCTCTCCTTTGTTCGACTCAATATGTGAGTCAGTATAAGCACGACGCCACTCATGCATGCATTTAAATTCCCAATGTATTCTTCAATGTAAGTGTATACGTAAGAACTGTATTGCTGATGCAAATTTATCTGCATATATCCTCTTGTGTTTATCTTCTCTGTGTGAATCTGTTTCATTACGGCCGCAGTTTCGATTTACGTGGAAAAATGTCCCCGATCAAGTCTTTTCCGTCTGTTTTATTTGACTCTGTCGAAAATTTAACAGGAAAATACTCCACTGCGTTTTTCGATGGAGTTTATTTCCAAACTGAAACCGAAAATTCCCTTTTTCTTCGCTTATTCGACATTCCTATACGGAGACAAACAAATTTCATGGAAATTTTGATACACTTTTATTTCTGTTTGCGTCATACGGTTGAGGGGAAAATTTTATACAAAGACTGACTTGTACATTATATATTTTTTTTTTTTTCGGCTCTTTCATCTCGAGCAAACACCAAATCGTTATCGTATAAGAGGGGCAAAAGAGTTCCGACGTTTAAAAATGTGTCCATACATTTTTCAACTAGTCCTCTTTCTCTTCGTATCCTTTCTCACTATGCTCTTCTATATATAAATGTATTTTAACCGTTGGTTAAACTGTGCCAGTCTTACCGAGAAAGGAGCCATTTATTACGGCAGGGGAAGAGGTAAAATTTTTATCACCACTGTACAAACTGCGTATCTAGTAAATGACAGATTCAGTATGTCTGTATATACGACGCAGTGTATAATACAGGCAAGGAAAAAACGCTTCGAGTACGTTGTGAGAGTGACCGTTGAATTAATTGTACAGTGTATTAGTTTGAATAGAATATTCCTGTGCGCCGTTATTGGCACGAATGTTAAGAGTCCTTTAGCCTCATTTTTCTCCATCTTCATTGTTGATTCAAAGTATTTCAAGTATTCTTTGCTGCAATGCGAGTTGGCCTTGAATCGAGACTTTGTAAATGAAAACCAAGCGCTGACGAGGCGTCATTAACATACCGAGAGTGCATACGACGCGCGAGCTTGTGCATGTGTTGTTCATGTTCCCCAAACTTGATAAATTATTTCATAAATGAAACTTGTTACAGCAGAATGAATTTTTTCCATGGACACAATTTTTCACATGCGAATTGCGTTTGTCTACTCGATTTTTTTTTGTGCTTTTCACGTCCCAAGATATTAATTTCTCTGGATTGAGTTGCGGTCGAAATCAAGACGGAAAGGGAAAGAGAAGGAAAAAGTCACTGACCTGACACGCTAGCATTGCGTAATACGAAGAAAACTCGCTCCCTCCAGATAAAAAAAGAAAAAACTTGATGCACTCTTCCCATATGCATATACATGCATTCCTATTGCACTCGGAAGAGTCGGAGAAAATGAACAAAGATGGAAAACTGAGCTCTGACGTTTTCACATCAACACACCTGGAACACCTGGTCGAGATACGCTGCTTTGTGTACCATGTGTTGGTGTGTGTTTGTCCGTGTCTATATCTTTTTCTCGCTTTCGCCTTCCCTTGTTTAACGAGAATTGCTGCAGGAAGAGCTGACAAAAAAGAGTAAAACCCTCCGCTCGAAACTGTGTGCATTATATCGGTCGATTTTCATCGCTTATTCACGCTCCTAATGCCTTCCAGGCTATCATGCGTCTTTTTTTTCCATCGACAAACTTATCTTCAGGAAAAGGAGGAAAAAAAATTAACAAAAAATCCAACACCAAAACACAGCGCTTCGAGGTTTCTTTTTCCTTCAGCTTCCTTCGTTGTTTCTGATGTTCTCCACCAGTTCGTAATGTTCCGTGTTAATGGCAAGAAATATGAGCAAATTCAACTACAAACCCGACCGAGATATTTTCGTACGGATACGTCCATGAACGTGAGAGATTTCATGATGGTCGATGGACGGATGGGCCCGAGTGAAACAGAAACACGCGTGGGATACATCGTCTCGAGTCTGCCGTGAAATTGGAAGTAAAATAAATAATTTATAGGAAAATAGTCTTTTCGGTTTCTTGTTGTTTTTAGTCAGGGCAAAGATTTTCTTGACGCACAGTTGCCACGGAGTTTGCCGGGCAAAAATCGTGCCAAGCAGATTGTATTGGCACTTTTTTATGCCAACGAACGTATAACTGGATTCTCCGTTGGTTCTCATCGTCTGTCCGAGATATACATGCATACTACTGCTTGCTCTCGGTGTATTCGCGTGGAGCCTCGTTGCACTCCAGTATATTTGCATGTTCAACCAATCGTTGCGTATCCACAACAATTGGTATTCTTATTTATGGATATACGCCCAAAGTGTTGGTTTAATATTTGTGCCCATAATTCGCAAAGATGCCGAGAGCATTCTCGCAAAAATTAAGCCCCGAACAAGATCGATTTTTCGTTATGAGGTTGTTAAAGTTAAAGTTCAAACTGTATGAACTCATTATCCAATATTTTCGAATTCTGTATACGAAAATTTGACAATTGCAAAATCTAAATCAAATTTTACAATCAAGTCTTTACTGGATGAGCTCAAAGGTTTATGACTCTGAAGTTTGCATCATTGGAATGCAGCGAAATTCATTTTTATCTTTGACAAAAATAATTATTCGAATGCAGAATGTAATTACGATGATAAAATGATCAATTTTTGCCATTCGAAAAGCATGTCGGCTAGAAAAATTCAAAAATTCAACGAATCGTCAATAAAATTCAATATTTTTTGATGCATTTCAACGTAATGCATTTCAAATTGATGAATGGCCGAGTCCAAGAAGTTCAGCAATATTGCAAAATTTATTATAAATTAATCAATGTTCAATTTATAATCAAGTTTCTTAATTATTTTCATAATTAAAAAAATGCAGGTAAGTAGCGAAAAAAGTGTTAATAAGAATGACTCTGAAGTTTGCATCGTTGGAACGCAACGAAATTCTTTTCTATCTTTGACAAAAATAATTATTCGAATGCAGAATGTAATTACGATGATAAAATGATCGATTTTTGCCACTCGAAAAGCTTATCGGCTCGAAAAATTTGGATGACATTAATAATTGAACGAATCATCAATAAAATCAAATATTTTTCGTTGCATTCCAACGTTGCAAACTTCAGCATCATCAAAGATTTCGAAAAATGGAATAATGCCCACCAGCTGATTGCTCTATTTCTCTGCGTTGCGAAGATTCTCCGTCCTTGCTCCCTCCGTGATAGAGACGGGTTGGCGCGGGTGATTGCAATCGGAAATTATATTACAGATTGGATCATCATTGTGCGATATTTATTAAGTACAGCAGGGAGATAATTTCTTGGCTCCGATATAGGGAGATCGTTTTTTGTGATTATTCTTCACGTGTATACGGAGGAGCATATACGGGCGGGTATGTATTTCAAGAGGAGGGCATCGGGGAACATGACCCAAATGCGTTTACTGCGAAAGGGTTCTCAGAGCTTGAGACTCGAAAATAAATTTAAACATTTCAGAAAAAAGACAAATCCTTCGTCTCTGTTTAATGTGTTTATAATATACCCGAACCCAATCATCGTCCGTACGTTGTATATAAATGTATACAGTGTGCAAACGATCACATGTGCGTGGATGGATGTATCTGGTGGGAGAGCAGGACGAGAAGAGGAATATGAGAAAAAAGGGATGAGAGGAGAGAGCATACGGGCCTCGGGACAGCTGGCGCCGCGATTACTCCTTTCTCTCCCTCTTTCTCCCTTTACATCTATCTTTTACTCTCATCCAATGGCGTAACAAACAATCCTTTTGAAATCCCTCGTATCCTTCCGATAACTTCGTCATGGCAGCATTATACCAAGTGTACACGGACACGTATATAAATGTCTACGTATCGATGTGGCTCACATACGCGTGTATACCGTTGTAAAGACGCAGGTGCTGCCGAAGCACTCTCGACGTATCAACAACACCAGGGTGCCTTTTTCGGCTCGCACGCGATCAAGAAATCCTTATATGAGAAATCTGACAAAACCCCGCGGTTTTTGATTCGCCAAGATCATGAATATAACATTAGCGCGTTTCGCGGATACGTAACACTTATCGCCAACTACACTGAAAAGAAAATTTCGTTGGATACGTTCAACTAAACGTTTTTTCGAAAAATCACGAAAATTTTGTCATTCCAGCAAAAAACATTCTGGAAAATCTTTTCGGAAAGTAAATTTTTGTCATTCCAATCGTAAATTTTGCCGACAGTTCCGTTACAATGAAAAATATTGTCGAAATAACGAAAATTTTGAAATCATCCCAAAATATTTAGTTCGCTGTATTCAACAAAATTTTCAGTGTATAATAGTGTAACTAGGATTATAAAAAAACACGTGGGACAGCTTCATTAGTGGATCAAAGTATTGGATTCTCGTTTCAATGAAAAATATCATTTTTCTCGTATCGTGCTCACGTTTTCGTGAAGCTCCGTGAATGGTGAATATATTTTTTTTTTTTTCGTAATTTTAATTCATTTTTTTTCAATCTTGATGGACTGTCGTGATGTTGGACGGAGAATTAATACTAAAATTGGAAAATTCAGCGTCTTTATTACTTTGTTTTGGTTTGTTCGAGGTGCGTGCATTCTTTTTGATCAAGTTCTACGCCACTGGGACGAAGAAGATCTCGGGCAAGAGGACCCGTCTCGCCCTTATGGGATTCTACCCCATCTAAAAGATCTCTCGTTGCTCATCTCTTCGGATAAATCGTGTGCTCCCGTTTCTTCGTTGAAAAACATTGAAAATGGCGTTCCTTCGTTTTTTTCCGCCTATCCGGGCAATACATCCGCCAATTTGTGCAGCTGATAGCTTTCAGTCAATCTTCATCCGCTTACATGCGTTTGATATTGAGGAAGAATCACACGATTCGATATAAGGAAAAATTATTTTTGTGAAAATTTGCGGGATTTGAAATTTACTCGTTATTTGTCTGCGCGGAAGCTCCAACGGTCGTGGAGGCTCGAAATTTATGTCGTTTTTCGTTAAGTGAAAAAACTCTCGTTCTTTTTTATGAATGTTTCAATATGGATGGAGAAAATTCGTCACGCTCGACATTACTCTACGAGCAGCGCGTATCCTCTCGCTTTCGCGCATATTTCGAGACGGACCAACGCTAAGTTCAAAAGACGAATTCGGCATTACACTCTACTGTGCACTGAAAATAAAATCTGTTGAAAAAGATGGATATTTTGTTGGATACGTTCAACTAAACGTTTTTCGAAAAATCACGAAAATTTTGTCACTCCAGCAAAAAACATTCTGGAAAATCTTTTCGGAAAGTAAATTTTTGTCATCCCAATCGTAAATTTTGCTGACAGTTCCGTTACAATGAAAAATATTGTCGAAATAACGAAAATTTTGAAATCATCCCAAAATATTTAGTTCGCCGTATTCAACAAAATATCGACGTTTTTTTTGACAAAATTGAATTTTCAGTGTGTAAGTTCGAGGATTGAGATTTCGGGTCACAGATTTTTTTGTGTCACTGTGCTCTGAGGCGTTAAACGCAATGAAAAATAGTTGGGACTGAAAAAACCGTGAAACATGAATTTTGTTGGTAATAAGGGTATGCGCCAGTGTTGAGACGAGACAGAGATGGGTCAGATCTACGAATGATCCCGTATGTCGGAAAAAAGGGCCATCGAATTCCTCACGGTCTCTCCACCGCAAAGTTTTGTGAACCGCACAGCAATCTGTATATATATATATGCACATACTGAAGAATCCTCCACAAGAGGTATCGGCAATACCACAAGAGAAAAGCATGAAAGAGCAAGGAGCGGATGAAAGAGAGAATGCGAAGAAACGCGGCGTGCGACCGCGGGTTATACCGGGCATTCCTATCAAATTGGTCGACCAGAATTCAACGAGTAAAACGAGAATAAATTTACCTCTTCGTTGCCCCTCTCATATATTTCTATATTTCGTTAAATATTTATACTCGGACACTAAAAATTCCGAGTTTGCAGCCATAAGACTATATTTTACGAGACAGGAACATCAAAACACAACGAACAACGTAGATCGATCACTTTTTCGATAAATAATCATTTTTTCTAATTCACATACACGCGAAATGGTTTTCTATAAAAATTGACGAACAATGCACGTGTGAAAATATTCTAGAGTTTCTCGAAGATGTTCACACTTTTCTACTCCCTCTTCAGATTCTATTTCGTATTAATTCATTATGCACCGCATCGTCGCGTATGTATGTGTGTGCCTACATATATATTTATAATTAGCGAGCGAAAAATAGAGCTCTACGATGCGTAACAATGTTGATTCTCATACGAGATTACTGCACGATCCATATACGTATAAATATCATGGATCCATGTTTAATTTATAATTCTATGATATAATGCGTTGAGCTCTCGGGGGCGAAGAATGGTCTTCGTGGCAGAAATTCGCTGCAGAGAAACGCACCTCGCTTAGGCGATGGTCTTTGCATCTTTTATTATTTTCCCATGCATCACGCATTCTACGCACAACTCCTACGCGTGTATTTAGTTGCAAGAGACGCGAGACACGGCTCCTGCGACTGCGCAATCCGTAGTGTGTGGTAATGCAATAATTATTAGACGAAGGACACACAACACAACGCCTTCCAAAAAACTCTTCCCACTACTTTTCGGAGGTTGCCCAGTACAAAATATGAGAAAAATTGACTGACTCCGAGGAAAACTGAAACTTTCGAATCAAAGAAATTGCGAGCGCCACTTTGAAATGTTATTACGACAAAATAAGATGATGCTGAAGTTTGCAACGTTGGAATGCATCGAAAAATATTTAATTTTATTGAAGTTTCGTTCAATTTTCAATGTCATCCAAATTTTTCGAGCCGATATGCTTTTCGAATGGCAAAAATGGATCATTTTATCATCGTAATTACATTCTGCATTTGAATAATCATTTTCGTCAAAGATAAAAATTAATTTCGTTGCATTCCAACGATGCAAAATTCAGAGTTATTCTTATTAACACTATTCGCTACTCACCTGCATTTTTTTAATAATGAAAATAATTAAGAAAATTGTTAATAAATTGATCATTGATCAATTTATAATAAATTTTGCAATATTGCTGAACTTCTTGGACTCGGCCATTCATCAATTTAAAAAGCATCACGTTGGAATGCATCGAAAAATATTGAATTTTATTGAAGATTCGTTCGATTTTCAATGTCATACAAATTTTTCGAGCCGATATGCTTTTCGAATGGCAAAAATGGATCATTTTATCATCGTAATTACATCCTGTAATTGAATAATTATTTTTTTCAAAGATCAAAATGAATTTCGTTGCATTCCAACGATGCAAACATCAGAGTCATCAAAATAAGTTATTTCTTCAGCTTATAACTGAAGACGCAATTCTACGGGATCGTTGAACATCATCGGATATTGATGAAATCCAGTAGATTAATCAAAATAAAGTTAAGCATTACGCTAAACCGGATTTTGCCACTCCAAACGCTATTTCATCGCGTGACGAAGTATAAAGACGTATTGCTGAATACGATTTGCCGTGAAAGATCTTCCTGCGATCGTGACAGTCTGATAGAAAGATAATGACGTCGAAAAACTCGTATTCGGCCCAGGAAAATGAGCTTTCGATTTCTGTTGAGTCTCATGTGCAACCAAGTGTTATAATTGGATGGACAGGTATCCGCAATTTCATCAACGGAATTATGTCATTTAGAAACACTAATCTGTACGTAATTGCATATGTTATGGGATTTGATAAAGATTATTAGAGCAATGACATAGGAATGATGCATTTAGCAAATCCTCACATAAAGGCTCTGTGTGGCATCCAATGGGTTCGTGTCTGCTCATTCAGAAACTGAACTTGCTCAGTAAAGGGAACGTGGTGAACAAAATAATTTTTTTTTTATTCAAAAACAACGTTGCCGCGTAGTGATTCACTTTACGCAGCCAAACTGATGAATGAAACAATCAAATCGTGGTTGGAATCAACAAAATTGTTTGTCGATATAATTTCGGTACAGATTCTTTGCAGATAAAGCGTTAGGGCGATGGTGCTGGGTTCAAGGGCTTGGCATTTAACATGGCAAAAAAGACAACTCTATTCTTTATTTTTTTTATTATTAAACCTCTCAGACATGCAATAATCTCTATTCTTAAAGAACTCTCTCCGGAATAACTCTGTAATAAACTTCATTTTCGTTAATAATTTTATTCTCAATAATCTCTGATTTTTCGTGACTAACCATTTTTGACTTTTGACAGAGTATCAACTTACAAACTTACCAACGATAAACAATAGATTTTACCATTTGATGATTTATCCCTGTTGATTTTTACATTGTCTCCTCAAATCATACGCATCTTTGTATTACGTGTCGCCAATTAGCTGCACAGTCTCTCACGTCATACTGGAATTTCTCGGTTATTTACATAACTAGTCGGAACGTCAGTCGCGTGCTCTGTTTCATTACGCATAAATCGTACATTCACGTATCAACGCATCTCGTTGTATTGTCTGTATACTGATTGTACGGAATGCATTGAAAAAGAGAACGTCCAGTCAACTCACTGTCTCGATCATAATTACTCAAAATACTTTGGATAGAAAATTTCGTTGAAAAAAAAAAACCATTTTTCCGAATTTTTTCACCTTTTTCGTCGGACTATACGAAAACGCATTGAATGCAACTTTATTATTTTATTTGAATCAGCTCGTGAAATTGTTGACGAGATGCACGTTATTAATATCGTGACTTCATTTTTATTTGACTGTTCCTTGCGTGCAAGAAAAAGAATAAAGCCAAGTTAAAGTGGAATGACCCGCTGGGTCAGCGGCTTTCGGAACAGTTCATCCGTGAAACTTATCGGAGCACATATCCGAGAACGAACCCTCGACCAGAACTCAGATGTACACAATGTGAGTCGTGATGTGTACGAGAAACGTTGAAGTTCGTGCGCTGCACGCATTTTTCATCACGATTTAAAAAAAACTTTATTCCATTCATATCGTATCGCATTTTTCTGCCTTTGGTTACAAAATCATCGCTCGGCACCCACTGACCAACTGTGCGTTCAATTTCCGCCAACGCTGCAAAACCTTGGAAAATTTCGTAATCAAAAAACTCGCATTCCCGGTACTTGAAGCAACGCGGCGACGCTTCGTTCGATAAAAAAGTTAATAATATTTCATGCAAAGGATACCGAATATAATTTTAAGTGCAAACTAAATATTAATCATCATTTTGCTTCCTCATGGAGGAAGCTTTGTGACGGTGAAAATTTTTTTTTTCGAGTTTTCAATGTCAACGTTCTTAAAATGTCCCAAAACGTCCAAAAATCATATTTAGAAAAAATGTCCGGATGTGTGTGTGTATGTATGTGTGTATGTGCTCGCACTGTAAAATTCAAATGGTTATAACTCGAGAACGGTTTGAGCTACAAGGCTCTAGTTTTGCATAGATGTTAATCTATACTAGCTCTTCGTTTGCTGAAAATTTTGTCCGGATCGCTAGAAAAATTCGGATTCTACAGCATTTTGAGATGTTCAAAAATTGGTGTCACCGCTCTAACTTTCGCAAATTTTAAGATTTATTACTGATTTTTTTTTTTATAATTAGAGTATCATAATAGGAAGGTTGGTATTGAATTTGGGAAATATCGGTTGAGCGGTTTAAATTTTATGGGTTTTTG
Source organism: Diadegma fenestrale (assembly GCA_037043255.1). Classification (NCBI taxonomy): domain Eukaryota; kingdom Metazoa; phylum Arthropoda; class Insecta; order Hymenoptera; family Ichneumonidae; genus Diadegma; species Diadegma fenestrale. The sequence goes on along the minus strand of CM073310.1, from coordinate 13,880,693 downwards.
AATTTTACGAAAATATTAGTTTTTCGAAAAATCGTTTCACCGTGCATCTTGTTTTTCTTTTTCTTTTATTCATGTTGCCATAACAATTTTCATCGATTGGTTATGACGGTTTCATAATAAAGCACATAAGAATATTATTTGGTTACGGGCACACGAGTATCGGAAAAACACGTATATATCTACATGGTATCGCATCATCGTAATGTGTGCGTCGTCTCCGCTGCGGTTGCATGCACCTTGACCATTCCCATAACGACAATAAATATAGTAAGAGTATCGACTCTCTTCAGAAATCGTGAAGAGAAACGAATCTTGTTCGGTTCCCTCCCAGGTTCGCGCTACCTAATACCTTCTTCTCTGTATACATACACGTCATTATTATTGTCATTATTCGTACGTATGCTTATTGCTTGGTTACGAGTGACCAGAGCTCGCTGACACTTTGTAAGTTTTGCGGTGGGAGCAATATCCGTATAAAGAGGGCGGAATAGTAAAAAAAACACGAGGAAACTCATAAAGAACGAAACGAGATGCAAAAGAGTGTCAGATTTGTTTTGGACACAAGAAAATTATAAATTTCGACACACGACATAATGACGACGTCAAATTCTTTCAAACATCGAATTGCTACATGAAAGTCATCGAAACGGATGTTTCTGCATGATCAAATGTCTATGGGAACGCCCACAACGTTTTAATTTCTGGAACAGCATTATTTATTTGTTATATTTTCCATTATCGAATATTGTTCACAAATGTCGAAAGCTGTGCTCCAAAACGGAAGAAACATAATTGAATGAACCCTTTTCCCTGAAATGGTACGATAAACCCGTCACTGATTTTCATGGCTGAGCTCTTTCGAAACGCATTTCTTTTGATGTTTTGTTATTTTTCCTTTTTTTTTAGCTCTGTGTATACAATGTCAGCGCATAATTCGGGCTATGAACACTCCTCTCATTTCCGCTGCTGAACGAGAGTATGAAACCTATATACTGGCCCGTAATATATACACACATATGCGTGTATATAGAAACCGGAAGTCCGCTCTCTGAATTTCGTTTTCCGCTCACATGATATAACAAATTCCTGGTATAGCAGTTGATTTTAATGCTCATCATTTTTTGGATTATCTAGAAAAAAGAATGAGCTCGATTTTTTGGAGTATTTCATGGTGTGGCACATAAAAAATTTTTATAGCCATTCTGTGATGACTCTGAAGTTTGCATCGTTGGAATGCAACGAAATTCATTCTTATCTTGGATAAAAATAATTATTCAAATGCAGAATGTAATTACGATGATAAAATGATCGATTTTTGGCATTCGAAAAGCATATCGGCTCGAAAAATTTGGATGACATTGAAAATTGAACGAATCTTCAATAAAATTCAATATTTTTCGATGCATTCCAACGTGATGCATTTCAAATTGATGAATGGCCGAGTCCAAGAAGTTCAGCAATATTGCAAAATTTATTATAAATTAATCAATGATCAATTTATTATCAAGTTTCTTAATTATTTTCATAATTTAAAAAATGCAGGTAAGTAGCGAAAAAAGTGTTAATAAGAATGACTCTGAAGTTTGCATCGTTGGAATGCAACGAAATTTATTTTTATCTTTGACGAAAATAATTATTCAAATGCAGAATGTAATTACGATGATAAAATTATCGATTTTTGGCATTCGAAAAGCATATCGGCTCGAAAAATTTGGATGACATTGAAAATTGAACGAATCTTCAATAAAATTCAATATTTTTCGATGCATTCCAACGTTGCAAACTTCAGCATCATATTCTGTGATGTTTCTTCAACATACATTTGGAGAACTGATAGAAATGATGAATTTACTCGACAACTAATTAATCAACGACAGTATAGAAATGATTCTCTCCAGGTACTCAAATCTTATTACGATCGAGTATTTTTACTTCGTTTTCTAGTTATTGGATCAGCTGTGAGACGTGCTGCAGCTCCATGAGATATTATTTTTATTTATATAAATACATATATGTAGAAAATCGCGTCCGGCGTTGGTATATAACGCGACGCATACCCATTTCTCATTTATTTTCTTTATTCGTATATCCTTATCGTTGCGAGCCTGCGGCTATACCCTCATCTCTCGAGATATCCGATATGCTACGATAGCCGAGACAGGAGAACGAGATGCGAGGAAGACGCTGTGTACTGCACTCCGTGACAGGATATGAGAAGAGGCGCTCGTATGGATATCTATATATGAGGACAGCTTCCATTTTCTACGTCGTTGCTAATAAAAAGTGCTATTTTTCCGTTATACGCGAGAGCGATCGTTATACCAACTATATAAAAATGAGCATCCGCACGTTTTTTCGATCTAATCGAACTAGTTCTTAAAGAGTTTGTTAATTGACTCGTCAACGCAAGAAACAGCTCAGAGAATTATTTGTTTTAGCATCATTCTCTTATAGTTGAAAAAAAAAACGAACGTTTTTATCGTAAAGATTTATAATTGACGAGCCACGCACCGAAAGTTGTATTATAAACACGTATAACAGCAGAATGGGGCATGCGGGACAACGTAATAAGGAAAAAAGAGAGATGACGAGATATAGGCGTGGAGAGGTCCGCAGGATCGACGCGTCTGACGCACACACGAATATGCAACCCAGCATCTCTCAGCGTCGTCGGCAATTCTCATCTCTCGCTCGCTCCCTCATTCTTTTTTTCGGCTTGTCTCCGGTCCCAGAAGTAATGCCAAGAATTCAAGGAATGTCCGTTCCGAACCACGGGGCGACGTACCCTCCGTCCATGAATGCTCTTGCTCTCGCGAGCGCTTCGCGTCCAAACACCAGCCCAACAGCGAAACCCAAACACATAAATGAATCCAGCACACACTCTCTGTCTCTCTTTCTCTCTTTCCTTCCTTACTCTCTCGCTCCTCCTTCCTTCCTAACAAACCGAATACCTTCCAGACCTCGATCCCTGTTTCAACACCGGTTATTGTCACCCTCCGAGTTATGCCACTGCTCTCTTTTTTCTCGTGACTTCCACTAAATCGTAGTGGTGTGGCGTGTTTACTTCCTTTCTACAATAAAAGTCGTCGAAAGCATTACCAGGACTCGTAAGTTGGAGACTTTTTTTCCAAAAAAAAAAGATGCTGTTACTTTCGAAATTAATCATACAATTTGTCGAGAACCGCGAAAATCTTTCTCGGCAATTTTAATTATTTTCACAAGAAGGGTGGGAATCGAATTACTCGAAGAATAAAAATAAACGAAAAACGGAATTGCGGAGTAAAACCGGATAACAGCAACGGAAGAGCAGAAATATTTGCCCAACGATTGCCCTTGTTTTTGAGAAAAACATGACCCCCTGCCCCTAGCCTAGAAAAAGTAGCCCCGTGTGACAGAAACACCGTGAAAAAACTTCTCCTCGGCTTCATGGATGTTGAACGAAGCCTAATTAACGCGAAGCTCTTAAAACGCGGGAGGAATCCAGACGGCGCCATCCTCAGGGATGCCTTTTCGCTCTTTCTCTCTTGCCACACATTACACACGCTTATAAAACTTCCACGGACATACACAAGCGTATAAATGCCAGATGCCATTTTTCCGAGTTTCATGCTGATCTACGGCGTGTGCTTAAAAAGTTATTTTCTCAAACACATCAGTACTGATCGCGGGCGTGTATGATATTTATTTATATACTCGTACATCAATGATCTCGCCAGTAAATACAAACTTTGGTCCAGGAAACTGTTGGCCAACACTGACTTTGAAGAAACGTTGAAACAAAATGATTTTTCTAAATTCTTCGTGTAATTATCGTTCTCTCTGATAATTTTGCTCCAAAACGATTCTCGGAAGAATTGTTTCCGTTTAAATTTGTTAGGCCTCACGTGAGTTCATCAGAGTTCTCGTAATTTAGTCTGGGACATTATAATAATCACAATAAACGATGAGTCCTACGGACCAGTTTTATTTTCGTCGACACAGTAGTTTTGCACACGAAAATTACTTGAACATATATACGCAGCAGTTGCCTCCCCTCGACTTGTTCTGTTTTGAGGCCAACCTGGCTCTCTTCGGGTAATTAACAAGCTTCCCGCGACTCAACGAGATCTCCCAGTTTCACAGTAAATTCTGTACATGCACACGTTCGCCTCCATTTTTTTTCTTTCGTAATGGAAGCGTTCCTTCTGGTTTTTCTGTCACTCGGCGCTCTCCGTGACTTCAGAGATGGGAACTTGAACCCTGCACTTATATGCCTAATACTCAACTGCTGCTACATATGCTTACCGACTAATTGTAAGAAAAAAATCATATATTTAGGTTTTTGAGGAACAAAAGCCTTTTTTTTTGTTTTCCAAATTGTCGCCGTCCTCGTCGTCCCTGTACGTTTTAGAGAGTTGTGCGCTCTGGCTCTTACAAATGGTCGCATGGCACGCACCAACGTCCACCGGGAGTAACAACACTCCTACGTCTATTTTCGTGAATATCTCTTAAATCGTGGGTCGTGTATGAACGTGTGTTATATTTATAAATATGTATAATATGAAGTGATGTGTACGTGAGTGCTGGCCACGTCATACGTGCTCTTCTGACCGGGTGAAGAAGCGCGTCCAACAGTGGTGCTCCATTTTTCCCATGGTCCATGAACAACCAGGGAGTGACAACTTTAATTAGCCGCTCTACTTCTAGTTGGTTGAGAAAAAGAGCGAGAGAGAAACTCTATGCAATTTTAGCACATGGCTATAAACGTTACGAGACTTTTCTTTTAACCCTTTCGTCTCCCTCTCTCTTTTTCTTTTTATCTCTCTGTGCCCTGTAAAACTAAGTATTATCCGGGTCAACGAGGATCGTGGCACACGCGACGACCTCTTGTCTCTTGTCTCTGTCCCTGTACCACTCTCTCCCTCTCTCCCCGTCTACCGCTTTGTTTCGTGTGCATTTGCGTCGACGAAGCAAAAGAGCTCATTGCTCCAAGGGATGATGCTTGACCAGGTTTGATCGGCATCATCGACCATACCGCTTCGGATTAAAACGAGAATTATCCCCGCGATAGATCTCTCTTTGCCACTTGATGTGTTTTAATTTTTATCATCTTTATCGCAATTTTACATCAATGTGCTTCGAATCGCATTCGTCGTTGCGAATAGAAGCCCAAGCTTCGCTGAAGGAATCTTCGCTGCTTCACGAAGCTGCTATAAAAATTATTCTTCGAGAAAATCATTTGAACCGGCATCGAGCCTCTCAATGTATGAACCAACATTTCTACGCTGTCTCTTTTAACCCATTCCTTACGCCCATTCGTGTGCGTGCATGTGTCCCGGTTTTTTTTTGTCGTATTGACGGTCTTTCCTCGAGACACTTTTGTACAATTAAGTCTAACGATCGTTCAAGAGAGATCGCTCATCTCTTACGATTTACTCGTGATCGTTCCTTCTCTACTCCGCGTCTGCAACATTTTTACTACGCGTCAATACGCATGCGAAGTGAAACTTCAGAGAACTCGCACACAAGCAGCAAACCTTTTATCTCAATTGTTTCTTTTTATAAATTTTATTTTTTCGTTTTATTCAACGACTCCGACATATTGCAACCTCAAATTCGATCATTTAATACCGTTGACTTTCCTCAGTTAACTCGATTTCCCACAAACTCGATATAAACGAACTCGTTGTTGTTTTTTTTTTTTTTGCTCATTCATTATATTGTTTCCATGACCGAATCTCAAGTGTTTTTCGTTTATCAAATGTTTATAGAATGACGAGATGATTGCGAGCCTACCGGCAAACGGTGGCGGCGGCGGAGGCGGAGGAGGCGGCGGCAACGGCGGTCCAGCCAGTCGAGTTGGTCGAGGCATTGCTCTTCACAGATCAAACTCAAGCCTTGAGTTGCCCCACGGACCGGATCCGACTATAAGAATACCCGAGACACCCCTTAGACGGGAATATGGATCTCATGGTATGAAATTATATTTATATACCTCTTTGTCAGAACGAATCTTTCATTTTCCCATAAAGGGATATTAATAACAAAAAGTCAATTATTCCGTGATTAATTCTATAATGGCAACGATCAATTTTTTAAAAATCCTCTCAAATTTTTCAAACTTTTCTGAATTAATTATTGTCATTTTTGTGCACTGAAAATTCAATTTTGTCAAAAAACGTCGATATTTTGTTGAATACGGCCAACTAAATATTTTGGGATGATTTCAAAATTTTCGTTATTTCGACAATATTTTTCATTGTAACGGAACTGTCAGCAAAATTTACGATTGGAATGACAAAAATTTACTTTCCGAAAAGATTTTCCAGAATGTTTTTTGCTGGAATGACAAAATTTTCATGATTTTTCGAAAATCGTTTAGTTGAACGTATCCAACAAAATATCGATCTTTTTCAACAAAATTCTCTTTTCAGTGTGGGAAAAAAAGAACTTTTTCGCAAGAATCAACGTGATTCAACAATTTAGAAAAATTAAAAAATAAAGTTTGTTCATATTTTTTAAATATATCAACGATTAAATATTCGAATAATCTTGTAGAATCAAAAAAACTTGGAATCTGTTGCTAAAGTCTTGTCCAATTATCAAAAAACTGCAAAAAAAAAATTGTGGACTCTGCGCAAGGATTACGATGGTTGAGAATATTTCATCGTGTTCTTTATTTTAATTAAATTTCATTTTATTTGACGTTTCGCACAATGCGACACGCATTATTTTTTCTACTCATATTTTTGTATCCTACGCTATTTTCTAACGGAAAACCTTATTGTTACAGGAAGCATCGATGTCGTAGCCCAATCAGTATCAGTTGGAGAAAATCTGTTCGCAATGCTTCAAGATTTTTGTCCCGCGGAGCAGCGAAGTCCCGTATCAGGGGATTATTTGCGTCGTGTAGCAGACAATCAGTCCCCGGATACCGACGAGGTTTGCGGACCAACGGGTTCGAGTCCAAAATTACGATTGAAATTGAATCGCCTTTGGGGAGGAAAGCCACCGCGTGGAGTCGAGGAATCTTGCACGAGTCCCGTCGTGTCGGCTGACATTGAGGAGAGACACAGGAGACGAGCTTTCGCTCATTACGATTGTCAATCGTTGACAGCCAATCTTGGATATGCGGCTAAACTCCGAGGCATCTTGTTGGCTAGACGAAGAAACACCGCCACTGGAGCTTCAGCCGCGAGTGCACTCAGAGCTTCGACGCCTGACGAAGCACCTGAAGAAGATTCTGGCGATGGAAAAAGTAAGTCGTTGCCGTTTTTTCTATTCAATTCCAATTTTTTTCATACTTTTCATACGTGCCTCGTGATCAAAATTTGATCAAAATAGAAAGAAAATTAATTTAAGTTTCTTAAAAAAAATTCTCTCGCTTGCGATTGTTTTTGGGAAATTTTTGATATTAAATTTCATTCGAAACAGGTAACGATCTTCTGGAGTCCTGCCCCTTCTTCCGCAATGAAATCGGTGGCGAGGGCGAACGCGAAGTCGGTTTAACACGGTGTCCAAATGTGAACGGCGTTCACAGGCCATCGCTCGCTTATGGGATAACCGTGCTAGAACCACCTCCCGGTGAAACACTATGGAAACAGACTTGTCCACTGCAAAAACGACCATTACCGATCGAGAGTGTTGACGAAGGCGCGCACTATTACAGGCGATATTTTCTCGGTAAATTTAATTATTTCATTTTTTCATTTATCTTCGAATTTTTAATTCAAATTTACCCGATGAACGTTAAAGGGAAAACCGAGCCTTAAAAGATATTTTTTTTTTGCTCTGTAGGCCGCGAGCATCAAAATTGGTTTGGCATGGACGAACAATTAGGACCTGTGGCAATCAGTATGAAAAAAGAAGGAACTCAGTATCGCATAATCGTTCGTACATCAGAATTACTGACCCTTCGTGGTACCGTACCTGAGGAAGCCCTGGGCATCAGACCTCAGGGACGACCACCAACGAGAGAACTTCTCGAACTCGTTGCTCCTGAAGTACAATTGGGCTGTCTCCGTCTCGGGACATCTGCAGCCGAAGAGGCTCTCGCTAGACTCGATGAACAAGGACTTTCCAATCGCTACAAAGTCGGCGTACTTTACTGCAGGTCGGGACAACGGACCGAAGAAGAAATGTACAATAATCAACATTCCGGGCCGGCGTTGCTCGAATTTTTAGATACTATCGGTAAAACTTTTTTTTCACTTTATTTGTGAGTCTCCCATCAAACCAAAAACGCCTCACTCGTGTATAAAATATTGCAAAGGTTGAAAACTTATTTCGTAGTTTGTAATCTTAAAAAAACAATTTTTTCATTTTTTTTTCGTTTGATTCGCGATTTTTAGGCCAGAGGATAAGACTGCGGGGCTTCGAAGGCTACAAAGCCGGCCTTGACACAAGAACCGATTCCACAGGAACTCACGCGGTTGCAGCGACTCATCGAGGCGCCGAAGTGACGCTCCACGTGTCGACGATGTTACCATTTACGCCAAACAACAGACAACAGTTGTTGAGAAAGCGACACATCGGTAACGACATCGTCACGATTGTATTTCAAGTAAGTGAAAATTCAATGAACGTCAATTATTTGAGTTTCCTCGAGAAATTTGGCATTCCAAGGATTTATTATTCATAACTCTTTCGACTCTTTCCACCAGGAACCCGGAGCATTGCCATTCAGTCCACGCAGAATACGTTCGCAGTTTCAGCATGTTTTCATAATCGTTCGAGCGATAAATCCATGCACAGAAAATACGCAGTACAGTGTCGCTGTGTCCAGAAGTAAAGAAGTACCAATTTTTGGTCCGCCCGTTATTCCTGGAGCCACTTACACGAAAGGAAAAACATTCGCCGATTTTATGCTCGCCAAAGTTATCAATGCCGAGAACGCTGCTCATAGATCCGAGAAATTTGCTACAATGGCTACGAGGACGAGACAGGAATATCTAAAAGATCTCGCTACCAATTATTCATCAACGACGCTCGTCGAAACGGGCCCCAAATTCTGTAAGTACCTGATTCCTCAAATTAATCATCGATTTGTAATTAAATCGAGCATGCATAGCGAAAAATAACGAAATTGAAACAAATAAAATTTCATTTTATTTGTCATTTTTCATTGAATTGTTTTTTTTTCATTAAATAAATGAAATTTCATTTTATTTCTTCCAATTTCGCGCTTTTTGTGCTTTTTTAATTTCAAGCCAATAACTTACGGCCATCGTTGATGAACGACTGATGATTATTTTTTTGTCTCGTACAGCAATGCTGTCGTTCAGCAGCAAGAAAAAAGCTCCCGTACGTCCTCGTTTATCTTGTGACGCTTCACAACGTGGCGCCATATGTTGGCAAGTGATATTGGAGGACAGCAATCAAAATACAGATTGTTATCTCGGGATTAGCGTCGATACGATTGTCCTCATTGAGGAGCATTCTCGTCAAATTGTGTCCGTAATACCTTGCGTGAGTGTGCTGGGCTGGCACGCGCAAACCAACAGCTTACGATTGTACTATCATCAAGGAGAATGTATCACGATTCACGTGCGAGGAGATTACGGTGAACGTGACGAGTTGATGGAGATCGTCGCGAGGTTACGTGCTGTTACACAAGGATCACCAGCTTCCGAACTCTCTCTCAAGAGAAACAGTCTCGGACAACTCGGATTTCACGTTCAACCCGATGGCGTCGTCACTCAGGTCGAGAGTATGGGGCTTTCTTGGCAAGCCGGACTAAGGCAGGGCTCGAGACTCGTTGAAATTTGCAAAGTTGCTGTATCCACTTTGAGTCATGATCAAATGGTCGATTTATTAAAAACCAGTGCTCAAGTCACCGTTACCGTCATTCCTCCGACCAACGATGGCCATCCAAGACGGTAATTGATTATTTTTCAGTCTCAACCCCTCGGGACCTTGCATGTAGAGAAGAAATTAGACTCTAAGTCTGTTTTGTCTTTTCGTTCCACAAAGATTTCCAAACCCACGACGACATTTTTACAACTTTTTATTATTCTCGTTCTCTCTGAAAACTTTTCATGGAAAATAATGCTAAATTTTGCAGGGGATGCACGTTGCAAAATTGTCAATATCTGTCAACGAATTACGAGGGTGATTATGAGAACGTGACGAATCCTGACAACACGCCCAGCCAGCAAACAGCAATGGCGCATCAAAAGCGGTACGAAAGATCATTCAGTCCGCCTCGTTCGAGCACCAGCTCTGGTTACGGTACAGGATCGAGCTCGAGGTCGTTCAACGATCCACGGTTTCCACCGGAGGGTACGATGACGAGCAGCAGTAGCGGACACAGTAGCGTTGACGACAGATGGTGAGTTGTCGAGCAAATGAACACAAAGATCACGTTATGAAAAATACTAGAGTTTCTACGACCCTTGTGAGCCGTTGTGATCGTTGAACGGAGCTACGAGAAAAAGATTTACACTCGAGTATAAAAAACAATACAGACAAACAAACAAAATGAGAACAAACACAAACCAATGCGTGTATGTTGTTTTTTTTTGTAATTGACTCGGGATTAATTGAGGAACCTCGCTTGCGATTAGGTACGAACTTTCGGAGTCTCACGATCAGGATCCGAATCATCGTACGGACGGGACCCCGCCACCTTTACCGGCACGTCAATTGCATCAAGGAATCACACCCTCGAAAAATTCAGGGACAAAGATAAAAGAACAACGAGAATCACATTATTCGAGCGCTAAAGCTCTTACGGAAAGCGTTAAACAACATTATATCAATCAACACGATCATTACGCTAAAGAAAACAATTACTCGTCTCCTCGAGCGATTCACGAGAACAGTAGACATCAGGACAACTATTCGAGGATCGAGAACAACGGTTGTGTTCGTAACAACGATCACGTTACGACCAACCACGTGAAAATGCAAAAGGAAAAGTACGAGATAAAACACGAAAATATATATGCCTCGCAACGTGAATTACACAAAAATGATTCTTCAACAACGCAGCAACATGCTCATCAAAAATTGGCCGCGTCTAATTCACTGCCGCTGGCTCAAAACGTCGGCTACAGCCTTCCAAAATCTACGAGCAACAATAATCTCGTGAGGTACAACGAATACGATCAAACGGGTCACGATCGTAACGCTGGCAAGTACGAGTACGACGTTGCCGGGATCGTTTCTAACAGTAGAAATACGAAAATCGATTACGAACTGAGAAATCCAGTTGATCGCACATCGAAGTACGAGTACGATGGTAAAAATGGAGGATTGAAACTCGAGCACGATGCCAAAAATATTGCTGATCGTAATTCAAAGAGTGATTTGTACGACGAGAGGTACGATGATAGAGCTCGATTCGAACAGAGCAATCGATCACACGACAAACGATCGAGCGCTTATGAAATTATGGATAATTGTTACGACCATCAGTCAACACAAAACAATGATAAAAAAGTGGACGATCTTAACGAGGCTAATCGCGATGCAGTGCGGTACGATGTACCGCATGATTTTAAAGTTGGTGAGAAAGTCACATGTCTCAAGACCAGCATAACCGAACGTGCTGTTCCTCACAAAGTCAGTATCGAATACAGACCAAAAGATTTTTCATCGAGCTTACCACCGGAAATGAGAATCACCGATGGCAATTGTACTGACATCTCAACGTTACCCAGCGAAGACGAGCTCTCCAACGGCTCTGGAAATGTTTCGCCGAGACTTCGACGAGGGAACAAACATCGCGGCGGTAATTTGGGCTCGTCCAACGGCAGCTCAAGGAATCAAAGCCCCAGACCAAAACCCGGCGTTCGATCGTCGCATAGAAACTCTGCGAATCTTACATCGAGCACCCTACAAGAAGATCTCATGAAACTCATCAATCCGGACTTTATCGCCGATGACAGCCAAACCGCCAACAACAATGTTTCCAATGAAAACGGCCAAAACGTCAACAGAATCAACAACAACAACAATTTATTGGAGATACAAAACAGATGTCGATCGAGGGAAAATCTTTGTGGCAACAGTGCCACAACTCTCAGCGTCTTGCCCGTAAATGGACAAGAAAATGGTAATTCCGGCTCCGAAGTTATACTTACAATGGCCAGGCCGGCTACTGTCATTTCTAACGCCAGCACTGCGTCCAGTCCCGCTCCGAGCGAGAACAAAATGTCAAAGGAAGAAAGGTAAAAAAAAATGAAAATTAATTCTCTAAATTCAACCGGAAATAATTCACTCGAACGAATACGTTTTTTTTTCACTTTCGCTCGTCGTTTCTTCGCAGACTCTCACCGCGAGTTACAAAACTACCCCACGCTGTGACGAAGCCTTCTAACAATTTGACTACCGTCGATCATCAATCGGAAAACGACATTGAATGCTGGGCCAATCATCACAACGAGCCGCAAGGACGATCAACCAAACAGCACACTTCAGATTGGAACGAAGAACGAATCATAACGGGCGTCAATGCAATCACGTGAGTTTACTGAATGCATTTTTTTTGTTCCACATCAAACAATCACTATTTGCGCGTGTGTATTATGAAAATTTGCATTCCATCTACTTTTTATCGAAAAACTTTGATTATGAAACGTGTAGATGGAAAACACGGAGAAATATTTGTAAAAGTGCGATACATATGCAGTTTTATAACTCTGAAGTTTGCATCGTTGGAAAGCAACGACATTCATTTTTATCTTTGACAAAAATAATTATTCAAATGCGAAATATAATTACGATGAAAAAGTGATCAATTTTTGCCATTCAAAAAGCATATTGACGCGAAAAATTTGGATGAAATTGAAAATTGAACGAATCTTCATTAAAATAAAATATTTTTTGATGCATTCCAACGTTGCAAACTCCAACGTCATTACAGTTTCAGTTTAAAATCTGAACAGACCACGTCCGGATAAGAACTTTGTCCTTAATTGTTTTGTTTTCTTCACAGAAATCCTGCGTCTGAGCTGCAGACACATTTATCAACCCTCGAGCTCAGGGTATCGAGGGAAACTCGTCGACGGTTGTCTCTCGAGGACGAGGTACGTCGCCTTCGAGAAGAAAATCGACGATTGCAGGACGAGAACCACGCGGCAGCCCAGCAACTTCGACGATTCACCGAATGGTTTTTCCAGACGATAGATCATCCATAAGGAAACGAGAAGGGCCATTCGAAATCGGAAAAAAAAAAATTCACGGTAGCTAGTATTACAAAAATCTACATGGAAGATCTGTTTTTTGTTTCATTTCATAAACTCGGGCGCGAACTTTCCAATTTTAAACGCAGTATTAAAAATCATCCATTATGTGCTCTCTTTACCGCACCACGTGCCCGCATCACTATCACTTCGAACGACGATCATTTCTTTCAAAATTAATTGCATCACGCAAGTTGCGATTCTTTGATGTGGGAAAAAAATCATTTTAAACCATGTAATTGATGGCGAATCGCATTTGGCTTATGCCATACACGTTTATCGAGGTGTTCAGTCCTTTGTACTTTAATTTCGAACGAAGAATTCAAACCACAAGATCGTCGCGCATGTATACTCTAACCTAAACGACCAAATGACCAAATATTTTTAGCATATTAAGAATTTATGCGTTAATTAATCTATAATTTATTATATATATTTTATATATCGATAAAATGTAAAGGACAAAAAAATGGTCGATTTAAATCTATGCCGATTCTGCTTCTTCGTTATGTTTGAGACTTTCAGCTTCGAATTAAGATGAATAGAGTTTTTTTTTTTTTCATGCGCATTTTCTCCGTTTAGCGAGCAGAAAATCAAACCGATGGTTTTCTAATAACGTTAGAGAAAAACGACGATTGTCACGAATATTGTAAATCCGTAAATAAAATGAATTATCTTGAAAATAAAAGTGTACACAGTTGACGCCGTAATTAATTGATCATGGAGGAGAAATGAGTGGAGGAACGTACGACGTGAAATCAATTAATAATCGTTAGAATAAAATAGTTTATTGTAATCCACAGAAAAAAAGAGACATTATTTTATTAATGCCTTTTACAACTCACTGTACTGTCCGGTTAACAATAACTGCAATATTACATTCTACTCGAAAACTGTTGAGGTTACCATATGAATGTCGAAAGTAGAACAATGGGCGCATAAATCGAATAGGGAACATGGTCCGAGTTCTATATAGTCGTTAAATACATTTCAAAACTTTGCCGACAATGTTAATATGTATACATTTTGCTTGATTTTTCTTTTTACCTTGATAATGCTCTCTGGATTATGATCTGACGATTCGAGTGATTACACGCGTAGGAAGGACAGACATATCCAATAACTCCCCTTACAGTTACGAATAGATTGTAGTTTATATATGTTAACGTATCTGTCTCGTTATAACATATCACGGATGCTGCGCTTTCGCAAAAGCTTCGGTTTACTTGTATTACCGTTATTCTTATTTCGTTTTTTTTAAGTACATAAAGTTTTCTCAACGGATATCAGGTTACAAGGGATTTTTGTTTGCCTTACGTTTATATCAGCGTCTTATGTCTCTAGTTATATGCCCCACATGGTTGTAAAAAGATTTATTTCTTTTTCTTCTTTTGTTTGTTTGTTAATAATGCTTTTTATATATTTATCTTTCGATTAACATGCTCTTATGGTTTCTTTCGATGAAAGCTAAACGACTGGGGAAACAAATGAATTTAACGACGAGATCCAACGAGTCTGGTGTACATTCCATTATATAACATATAAATATTTTTATGCATATGTATCGATATCGATAATTTTTTTTATTTTCTTTTATTCTTTTATCAATTCAATCATTTGTCCCAGTCTTTAAGCTTCATTGTTTATTAGCATCGATCTTTTTTTTAACTTTTACTCACAATGATATTTTTCTTTTCTCTCTCTTTTATTTTCAATCGTATTTATTCGTATTTTTCTCAGAGAGTGGTCCACGACAGACCAACTAGCTGCTGTCCACAACCGGGCAATTTTGTGCGCTGAGAACAATTTTCTCTTCACCATTTTCTTGGTTAAAGGGGAGCAAATATCTGACGCTCTGTACCGTGTGGTGCTGCACATTCGAACGTGTAAAATGTATCGAAATTAGAAAAGACCCGGGTATTCCTAACCAGAGTATGAAAAAAAAGAAGCACGTGCCATTTCGATGGTTTAATGACAATCTAGAGACAATGGAGGAAGGAATAGCGATTTTAGTTTATGGCACACAAATATCCGTTTTCCCGGATCAACTGTTGATGGTGTGAGAACAGATGATAATGAAAAATGTACACGATTTAAATCTAAAGAATTATCTTTAAAAAGGTCGCTGAAAATAATACTATGGAACATGATTTTTCTTCAAGTCTTATTGAATTTAGCGCACAAAGTAAACCCATTTCATTAACAACTGTGGGTTTTTTTTTTCATCGATTTCCGAAGAATCAAAAGCGAGATTTATCATTGTCCGAGTTCATCTAAATATCTTCGATTTTTACACATGCTCGTGTATATAAATGGATTCAGGAGCTTGATTTTTTGCAAGATGAATGGCTGACCATGATAATGAAAAAAGCACAGAGGAAAAGAGAACATAAGGGAAATTTATGCAATTAAGAAAAATTGCCATTGAATTTTCAATCTCTGTTCTTCCAGTTCTTTCTTTATCTTTACAAATCGTGTCTGAATTCTTACATCGTCATCAGTGCTTATTCGCAACGTGCATTAAAAACCGCCAGCGCCGGTTCATTCCGCGGTAAAACTTTATACGTTTTTCGTAATATTCTCGGATATTCACTTTTCGACAACTCTTACACCTTCCGGATCATAAACGTGTGAGAAATGTGAAAATGTACAATCGATTCATGTTTCGGGTTTTCTCATTCCATCGTGAACCACTGCCGACATCCGAGAATCTGCCGGAGACGTCCAAGACTACAAGATTTTTCGTATTTCGTCGTTTTTTTTTCGTTTTCTTTACTAATATAAAAATACTGTTTTTTTTTTACTATAATTTCTCCATACTACTAGGTATCATTATGCACATCGTTGGAATCTCCCAAGTGATTCGCCACATCGAATCGAGTAATGCATCGTCGATACTGAAAATTACAGTTCAATACATGCGTTTTTTTAATCGCGAATTATTTTCCAGCCTTTTTCTTGAAATAATCATTTTGTTAAATAATCTTCGTAATTCAGTGTCATAAAAAAATATCAAGTGGAGAAACTGATGGTAATAGAAGCTCTAGGGTTACGATGAGTCACATCCGCAGAAAGAAACAATGTATGACTCTGAAGTTTGCATCGTTGGAATGCAACGAAATTCATTTTTATGTTGGACAAAAATAATTATTCGAATGTAGAATGTAATTACGATGATAAAATGATCCATTTTTGCCATTCGAAAAGCATATCGGCTGGAAAAATTTGAAAATTGAACGAATCATCAATAAAATTCAATATTTTTCGGAGCATCCCAACGTTGCAAACTTCAGCATCATAAACAATGTTCGAATGCAATGATATAAAGAGTCATTAGAAAACTGTTGAAGCTATAATGAAGTAATGATTCGTTGAAATATTAAAATAAGCCAATCTTTGCTTAATATACTGGGAATGGCGATTGTTGCATTTCATTATAATTGTTGGCCGTTCTCATCGAGTGATCGATCATTCGTTTTTCTAATCATTACAAATATAGTGTACGGGACATGGCCGGTATTCGATTCAAGAAACACTGCCTTGCTCCGTATATCGTGGCATGTAATTTTCTTATGAAAACTTATCAATCGTTTCCATATTCGTTAAAATTCAATTGGCATGGAAGATACATGTACATATAAATATTTGTTTACATCATTTGAACTTTGTCAACAGAAAGGTTTGAGCTTAAATTGAAAACCATTACAAACTCAACGGATTGATGGATCACTCGGTATCGAGTTTACGTAACAATGAGTCAACGATGATTTAAAAACAATACGTACTGTCCATTCAATTATTCGAGAACCACGAGAAAAATGCCATGGGTTGTTTAGTGGCGAGCATTCTTCCGTACTCTCTCATAATGGTTATAAGTTTTCAAAGCAGTCAACTTTTTCACATTCATTTAATCAGTATAACGCTGTGTTAGCGTTAGTCACTCATCGATCAAGCTTAGAAATCGCGGTGAGAAGCAACTGGACGAGTTTGCTCCTCGCTACGTCTCTTCGTTTTTCCTGTCACCAACGATTATTATTTCTTTTCTTTTAATAATATTATATGTCGTACAGTATATAATTCAGCATCACAGTAAGATAGCGCCCTTCATTATTACGTGATCGTTGATCTTTTCGGATCATTTTCATTAATATTCTTCATTTTTTTTTATATTCGTACCGGTTCAACAATCTCTATACCTACAACAACCCGTTTCAAACATTGTGGATTCTCTTGAAAAGAATATAAAGGAAAAACCCTGTTGGGAACAATTTCGTACGCACTCTCATTAGTATCGCGACAACGAAATTGATAATTCGCAGATGCGAGAGTATGATGTACAAGGTGCAAGAAAAATCAAGATCTATGAGTAATCGTTGAAAATGCGATAGTAGCAATAAAAAAAAAGCTGGGAAATATTGTTTAATTGGCAATAGCGAGAGAATATAAGACGAATGAGATTACCACACCATATGCGTACAATATCGCATTGTTTCATCTTTTTTCCACGTCCTGGAAATCATTATTTAAAAAAAAAGCTTGATAAATAGTTGACTTAAACATTTAGGTTGGAAATAAATAATTATAAAAATAAGCGGGCACTACATGCCGATAATATACCGTCTGGTAAAATGATTAAAATTAATTTGCACCACTTAAATAGTGGAATGTCGTGGTTCACCACGATTTAGACCGAATGAAGCTCGTCATTCCAACAGAGACAAAAACATTCATGAAAAATGATTCCTTCACTACTGCGTAAAAAACAGTAATAACGACCACTCTAATCAGTCGTAATTAATAGTGCAATAGATTATATGAAACAACTTTGAATCAATAAATAAGCAAACGGTGCAACAAGAGCTTAGACATACAGGAGTTTTAACATCTATAATCGATGCATATTCGTCGATGAACATCGCGATCGTTTTATTCTTCAATTTTGTTTCTTTCCCTTCGTTCTCATTATCGTTAATATAAATAACCACGATGCCCAATGGTCTCGTATAAACTTTAAATTCATACAACACTCTGATCATCCGTACTTTCGCGGTGAGAGAAAATTGAGAAGAATAAAACATAAAAGTGGCAACAAAATGTGCCTAATTTCGAGAACATGGCGGCCATTAGTGGCTTTTATGAGGACCTGCTTGTATGTGAGACGAGACACGAGCACCGAGACTGTTCCAAATATTTTCTTTCAACTTATATAAAGATAAAACGTTTTTTTTTTGTACTTTTCTACGCACATTTTGCTCATATGCCTACACTCTACCCTAGTTACACTCAACGACGATGGATATCGTAAACTTATATCGTAAAACATGCTGTTGTTTTTTTTTTCTTTGCTTTCTCGTTTCCGTACTGGCTGCGTAAGTTTCAGATGCAATTCGTATCGTCCGTATATAATTGTACAGGTCGGATAGCACAATTATGAGTTTTCTGTTTGTTTTTTTTTGCATGCTAAACGACTAGCACCATGAGATGAGATACCTCGTATGGGTAAATGTGTATAATGCGGTCAACTATGTATAAGTTTTTAAATCAGGCATCAAATATTTTGACTCAATACCTCGTTAAAAAAAATAGAAGAGGTGACAAAGTATCTCTCTCTCTCTCCCTCTTTCTTTCTCTTTTGGGCCTTTGTAGGGGAGGGCGGAGAGAAACAACTACAAGGATTCTGAATAAATTCGTTTGGGCAAGAATTGCCCGAGATTCCGCGAGTAATATAAACAATTTCAACGGGGATCACCGTGAGCCACGGTGTATCTCGTAGTAGAGAACAACAATCCCATCGAGAGGAGAAAACACAATTTTCATTCAGTGTCTCGCGAGGACCATAGTCGAAAAGCTTATTCTATTCAGGACTAATCGCGACGTGTCCTTTTGGGACGTTGACTCACCCCGACGTCTTCGCTGCCTCGGAGCTTCTTACCGATTTGTACCTGACTCTGTGCCGTAAGTTGAAGCGAAATAGCATGAGTGTTGAGCTTCTCTGCCAATAGTAAATCCTTGAGACCTTTCATCTTTTGACTGTAGAGAATGATCTTGGGCTTTTCGTCCTCCATGTCCAGCTCGACTTCCTGATCGAGATCATTCTCCTGCGAAGTCGACGGCGCTGGTGGCAAAGAGTTTTCCGGCGGAGCGACGAACGGCTCGCCATCTCCTTGCAAGAGATAATCTCTGTTGAGAATTTTTTCACTGCACGCTGCAGTGAGCGCTTGAATTCCCGGATGCATCGGGGCTGGATTACCCGTTACTTTCGATTCGAGGCTTTTTATCAAATCCCTCGCTGTACTGCCGCGCTCTTTCGTCTCACAATAATTGTTATTGTTGTTGTTGTTGTTGTTCAACGATTCGTCGGCACACGTGTCGCGCTTGTGTCCGTGAGGCTTATCATCCTCCGGTTTTGTGTCCACATCGTTACATTCAATAACCACTTGCGCGCGAATACTCGCGTCGAACTTTGAAATCGTGTTGACGAGCGGTCTTGCCCAGCCTATGTGGAGTACCGGCGTGTTCGCTCCTTCCTCCCATTGACAAATGCCGTCGTAAAATCTCAACAAATACGCGAAACAACGCGGCTGTCTCAATAACCTTTCGTCCGCCCTCACTGTGTGCGGTATCAGTTCGTTTGCTATCTCCAATAACTCTTTATAGATTTCTCCATCGTCTCGGGAATAATCGTATCTGCAAAATATTCCATTGTATTCAATCGCCATTTGTATAAACAAAGGACTCTGCAGTTTGCATCGTTGGGATGCAACGAAATTCTTTTTTTTTTGGCAGTGATTATTCAAGTGCAGAATGTTATTACGATGATAAAATGATGGCTCGAAACATTTGGATGACAATGAAAATTGAACGAATCATCAAACAAATCAAATATTTTTCGTTGAATTCCAACGTTGCAAACTTCAACATCATTATAAACAAATGATTTTCAAGATCAATCAAATTTTGACCTACTTTCTCAGAACATCCGCCGCGTCTGCCCAAGACGACAGAGCATTCGCGTGTAAGCCGTGTCGATACAGGTAGCCGCCTTGATACGTGTACGGATACACATGGGCATTTCCGTAATATTTCCTCGCCGAACGTATTGCTTCCTGAATAAATTCAAAATATTTTTGCAACCAAATATGCGACATTCACGTTTTTTTTTTGTTTCAACGAATTTCAACTAGTGTACCTGGAATAAATCAATGGCCGGCGGTCGTCCAGGAGTCGGCGCAGCCTCCTCCAAGTCTCCCAGGTTCCCCAATGCCATGGGATATTTTGCCAAGTGCCCAAGATCGTACAAAAGCCACAAAAGTTCTTGTTGCAACAATGCAACTTCCGCAGCATCCGCCGTTGCGCTAAGACTAGGATTTATGGCTGATACTATCGTCGCTACTTCCATCGCTCTTGTACAAACAACGGCTTGACCATTTACGTAGAGCCAGGAACGCGAAGCCACTCCTGCTTCGACCGGCTGTCCTCTCTTATCCTCGTTACCTTTGCCTAATTACATTAATTTCATTATCATTAATCGCACGGAAATTGAATGAAATTCTCATTCATGAAGAACCCGTTTCTGCAAGTACATACTTTGACGAGTTCTGAAATTAATTTTTTATATCAAGTGCTTGAATTTTGCGGCCGAAACGAATGACCCAGTTTTATAGTTCTGAGGTGCGAGTAAAATGTACGGAATTGAGGTTAAGGCCTTGTCGGCAGAATTATTTTTCCTGGTTTTCTCGTTGATCAAACAAATTAATAATATTACTGTAATCATTTATCGAATTTCCCGAATCTGTCGAAAAGATTTTTTGTGGGTAAAATTTTTTTGAAGAATCAACTTACCGTGCCAAGTGACTTCAACAGTTTCGGTTCCATCCTCGCCGTATACTACCCAAGCGTGATCCTCGGACATGGCCAGGTGAACATCTTTGAAGCCCAAAACTTGACAGCCGGCGACAACGGCAAAAGCAACGCCAAAACAATCGAGTTTGTTTGCTGTTAAATAACTGTAAAGACTCTGCAAGTGCGCACGATCTTTGTAGTAACTTCTGGTGAGTGAATTCCATATTACGTCGGAAACTTTTTTAACGAGATCTCTCGTAGCGTATTTACTGTCGTAAACGGTAAGATCAACGGCACCTTTAACAACAGCGTGAAATTTATCGTAAAGCGCTTCGGCAATATGATATTCAACTGCTGGTAGTTTAGGCTCGTCGTAAACAGTACTCTCCTGTGAGGCGAAAGTACGGTTACAGGTTAAGGAATTTTCAACAGCACCAACAAGAATGGAGAGAAGCGCTAGATCGGGTTCACTGCTGTTTTCCAATTGATTTTGGAAAATTTGCACAATCGAGGATATACTCTGTACAGGAAACAGAGATTTGTCCTCATCCCGAAAACCCGCCATGTCGCGACCAATACCAAAAGACGACGAATGGGCCACAGATTTTTTCATGCAACTGACATCCTCGTCTTCCGTTTCTATTTTGACAGAGACCTTCATTCGCTCGTCCGGTTCTTTTTTTTTCATTAAATAGATATATTCTATTTCAATATATCGTTGAATTATTGTTTACGAACGAACTTGATCTCGACGCTATAAAAATACTTTGACGATTATGTCCGTACGGCGGGAGTACGACATTTTTTCAATCAACGCAAGAAAATTATCCCGCACAAAACGGCATACACTTTCGTCGAATCTAGCGGCATGCCGCCACTACGACACATTTTTTTGTTTTTTACGACTTTTACGACGTGACTTTCGATGCGTATATTCTCGCGTCGCGCGCCACAACGCCATCAAACGACACCTGCTCCAACACTCGGCCAGGGGCTAGGGGGGTGCCGGCGGAAAGCGACACTAGTGGCCTCTATTCAAGGTCAAAGGAAAAGAAGCATCTCCAGTATGTCCGCGAAGTTTGGAACATGAAAATGATCATTTTTGATGTTTTTTTTAATTACCTCGGTGATTTTAGCCTGTTCTAGTCACTTGATTGGTATTATGAATTGTTAGAATCGACGAGAGACGTCCATGAAAAATAATTGAATACTCACTCAATTATTTAGGGATTCTCCTCAAATTCCGATATCGGCGATGCCGAAAAACTCAAATAGCGTTCGCCGAATCTCGCAAATTTTCAAAGCTTCACTTTTCCGGACATTGTACTCATTGTATTCATTTCAATGGAAGGGGTTGAGGTCATTCAAACGAAGCCGGGTTTTCCCGCCATTTGAAAACTAGCGGCGCTGGTGCTCGATTGCCGAACTATCTTTAAAGTCTGTCTGACATTTCTTGCCATATTGCGTGACACTCGATCGGAGTTTTTGTTGTCAGTGGTGTCAGTCAAGGAGCCGGCTTAACCTCTGCATGTTATTTTTGAGTGCCGGAATAATTATAAATACAAAATCCCACGATGGCAGCTTTTGAAGGTAATATCAGATTTTCATGAATTTTTTGTGATCCGCTACTCTCGTCAATCAATCTATTGTAGAAATGGGAGTTCTGCCTGAGATTGCCAAAGCCACGGAAGAACTGGAATGGACGTAAGTTTTTCAAAATCACATCTTTGTACACTTGCTCGATAACAAGCGTTAAGAAATTGACACAGAATTTCATGGCGTTCGGTTCTCCATATAATGTCGAACTCCAGATGGAAACTTTCGAGTTTTCCTGTGTCCCAGAGTCTTTATTGCAGAAAATTTTATTCGATATCTTGACAGGCTCCCGACAGATGTTCAGGCTGAGGCCATTCCATTGATTCTGGGTGGCGGGGATGTCCTCATGGCCGCAGAGACTGGAAGTGGCAAAACCGGAGCATTTTGTCTTCCCATACTCCAAATTGTCTGGGAAACTCTGAAAGATCTCGAAACTGGAAAAGGTTCTCCGCAGTCCACCGCTCGAGCGCCCCAAGGTATTATTCATTTTTCTCAAGAGTATAGACTGTCGGTTGGAGAAAAAAGTTCTGGCCACAACACAATCTTTGTATAGACTCAACAATTGTAACTCCAATTTATAACGTTTTTTGGAAACTTTTTTATTACTCAGCAACTCAGTGGGCACTGAGTTTGTTTGACAGAGGCAAAGCCATGGCTGTAACTCCCGATGGCTTGCGTTGCCAGAGCCGTGAACAACGGGAATGGCACGGTTGCCGTGCCAATAAAGGAGTTCAGGGTGAAGGCAAATTTTTTTATGAAGCTACCGTTACTGACGAAGGCTTGTGCAGAGTAGGATGGTCAACGTCTCAGGTGCGAAATTGATTTCCCATGAACGATAACTTGCAGCCTGAGGTCTCATGGTATCGTCACGAATGTTTGGTAATCAATGATGCACGTTTGTGTCTGTTTACAGGCGAATCTAGACCTGGGAACGGATAAATTTGGGTTTGGATTTGGTGGCACAGGAAAAAAATCGAATGCCAAACAGTTCGACAGTTACGGCGAGCCTTTTGGTATGCACGACGTTATTGGATGTCTTTTGGATCTCGAAAAAGGGGAAATTCGCTTCACAAA
This sequence comes from Diadegma fenestrale, assembly GCA_037043255.1. Lineage (NCBI taxonomy): Eukaryota > Metazoa > Arthropoda > Insecta > Hymenoptera > Ichneumonidae > Diadegma > Diadegma fenestrale. The sequence continues at coordinate 13,857,015 of CM073310.1, read as the reverse complement.
GAATGGCGTTGACCTTGGTCAAGCATTCACCTTGAATCCTCAACAAAAAGGACAAGCTTTTTATCCAGCGGTTGTTTTGAAAAATGCTGAGATGTCATTCAATTTCGGAGCACAGCCGTTCAAGCACGGGCCTCCAAATGGTTACGTAGCAGTCGCGGCTGCTCCTAAGAATCTGACGATTCCAAATCCTGTTAACTCTAGTCAAAATCGTGACACAAACTCGAAGCCTCTGAACAATGCCCCTCAGGCAATTATTATCGAACCATCGCGCGAGCTTGCTGAACAAACATACAACCAAATACAAAAAGTAAGGAAACCCACGAATCGTCAAAGGCGATTCCATCGGTTCAGGAGTTAATCTGATCTTTGAGTATTTTTTGACAGTTCAAAATTCACGTGAAAAATCCATCGGTCAAAGAACTGCTCGTGGTCGGTGGCGTCAACGTCAAAGAACAAATAGCCGTTCTGAATTCAGGAGTCGATATTGTAGTTGGAACACCAGGACGTCTCGAAGATCTCATCCAGGGTGGTTACTTGTCCTTGACAAATTGCAGGTTAACGATCACACGAAAAATAACTTTACCAATAATAATCCAACAAGAATTTAATTCACGCCTCTTTATGTAGATTTTTCGTTCTCGACGAAGCTGACGGCCTTTTGAAACAAGGATACACGGAAATGATCGATAGACTTCACAGGCAAATACCCAAAATAACGAACGATGGAAAAAGATTACAAATGGTTGTTTGTTCCGCAACGTTACATGCTTTCGAAGTCAAAAAAATGGCGGTAAATTGTTTAACTTCAAAAAGGCAACAGGGATTCATTAAAAATGAATTGAGCCATGAAAAAAACATAAAATTTCGATTTTCAGGAACGTCTGATGCACTTCCCAACTTGGGTGGATCTCAAGGGAGAAGATTCTGTTCCTGAAACCGTTCATCATGTCGTAGTGATCGTTGATCCTCAAACGGATAAATCGTGGGTTAACCTGAACCGACATATAGAAACTGATGGCGTTCATTATCGGGACAACGTAAAACGTGGCAACAATACTGCAGGTGGCTAATTTGAATATTCGATTATTACTTCTGGCTGAATTTTCGTCATTTTTAAAAATCTCAGAGCCTTTGAAAAAACTTAATCTTTGCGGCGAACGACACGAGAACGGAAATCGAAGATTCTAACACTTCGTTCTTCTCATAACTTTGCAGAAACTCTTTCGGAAGCAGTGAAGATTCTGAAAGGAGAATATTGCGTGCGTGCGATAAGGGAGCATAAAATGGACCGAGCTCTCCTTTTCTGCCGAACAAAGCTTGACTGCGACAATTTGGAGCGTTATTTGAAGCAAACGGGAGGCAATGAGTTCTCGTGTGTTTGTTTGCACGGTGATAGAAAACCGCAGGAGCGGAAAGCTAATTTGGAAAAGTTTAAGAGACAGGAAGTCAAGTTTTTGATATGCACGGACGTCGCGGCCAGAGGCTTGGATATTACGGGATTGCCTTTCAGTACGAATATTCATTTTACGATAAATCTTTGCTATTTCTTTCTCGATGGACACACGAAGCTCATCGAACGTTATTTCTCGCAGTGATAAACATAACTCTACCCGATGAGAAATCGAATTACGTCCATCGTATCGGAAGAGTCGGCCGTGCTGAACGAATGGGCTTGGCTATTTCTCTCGTTAGCAATGTCCCCGAAAAAGTCTGGTATCACGGGGAATGGTGTTCCTCCCGAGGCCGCAACTGCAGCAATACCAATCTCACGGATCAAGGCGGATGCTGCGTCTGGTACAACGAACCCAGGGTGCGTATAAACTTAATAATCGAACATTCCATTAAAACGAAAAATAGAGAATTTTTAATCCGTCAATAAAATCCCTAATGAGAAAAAAATGGGAGACTCGAATTATTTGGATCTTTGAGTGTTCAAAAAAGTCCGAAATTTACGAAAATTTCGACAAAAACGCGTCCAAGTTTCGATGTTTGGCTCCCGGTGATAGAATCCACATTACCGAATCGTCAAATGTTTGATTTTTATGTGCAGTACTTGGCTGAGATCGAAGATCATTTGAATGTGACGATTCAACAAGTTGGTCCGGATATTAAAGTTCCCCTGGACCAATTCGACGGTAAAGTGACTTACGGTCAAAAGAGAATAAGTTCAGGTACGTAAAAAAAAAAATGAAAATTCGCCTTAAACGGGACTATAAAAATTAAATCACGACTTTTTCGGACTGTGTTCCAGGCTCTAATTATCAGAACCACGTGCAACAAATGGCACCGATTGTAGCGGAACTCGCCAAACTTGAGGCGACAGCACAATTGACATACTTGAAGAGACACAATACTGCACGTGGATAAAAGGTCCAGCAACGTTTCTACAACAATGAATCCCTTTGGTAGAACTGATTGTCTGAAATCGTCGTTCCAGTGTCTTGGTAACCGCTTCATTGGAAAATAAAGAAACTTGAAAAAACGCATGTTACGTTGAAGGTACCATTGAACTTTTATCCTCAACGTTCTATATGGTTTTTCCAAAACCTAATTTACGTTTCAACGTAGCAACATCTTGGAGAATAGTCTTCGCAGGCAACCTTTCGGATTTTCTAAATAAGTCAATCATTTTACGCGAAAAGCAATAAATAATAACGACTTCATTCTATTCCTGTCAAAATGAGAATAATCGTTTGAGAATTCATCAGATCGCGCCAGTTGATTCCGAATCTAATATCGTGCGAGCTTCAAACACGTTACGTACAAAAAATTAGAGGCTCACACACACTCAAAAGACAAGGAATTCGATTTCCGAAGCTATTTCCATCAGACAGAGAATCTCCAAACAATAATTCAGTCTTTGCTGACATTTTTAGAGCATCATTTTGTTGATAAAAATATGTCAAAGTGTATGTAAGCCCCTGATAATTAAAAGCTTATGAAATATCTCAGAAGTTCGTAGATGACTGTCGTTTGCGCATTGACCGAAGGTCAAATATTTGAGTAGATGAGAAAGAATAATGACCAAAGACACAGAGACGATTATCATTTATATAAGACATACGGTAAGTATTTATTGTATCTTTATAGTTGTATAATCGTATGATTTTGTTGTTTTCTATACTTTAGTTACACAAACGTATGATACAGTGGCTCTGCAGCGTTCACACTTAAATTTTCTTTCAACTTGTTCCATTTCCTTTCATTTGAATTATTTTTATTTCTCTTGCTCTCATCATAATATTTATATACGTAATATGTTCGACTCCTTTGTTAAATTACACATAATAATTCATACATAAAACTCCTAGATATTCCCAAAAGCAAAGGTAAATGACTAACTTATACAATGTATGTATAAATCGTACTCTCCCTTATTTCTTTTTTCTCTCTCCTCTCATTTTTTTCTTTTTGCTGTTGTCATTGAGAACTTTTTTTCCTCTGCGTCCCAGGTATAGCAGTAGTAGTAATAGTAGTAGTAGTTGTAGTAGTTGTAGTAGTAGTTGTAGTAGTACTAATAGTGGTGTAGGTGAAATTTCCTTCCAATTATTTTGTTCGGCTCCTCATTGTTCTGTTGTCTCATATTTTCGTCATATTTTTTCCCTGCGATTCTATTTTTGCCCTGGCGTTCGTGCAATCGTGTTTTATTTGAAAAATTACGTATTCGTGTACGTTTCGCCCGTCTCACGTGACCGAAGGCATTATTTTTCTTGAATTTCTGTTCATCTTTCGTATTTGTATTTATTTTATTTTGTTGTTTATTTTTGCGCAGTTGGTACATTCAACGACTGTCGATTGTATCTTTATTTGCTAGTTTTATTTATTAATATCGTCTATTATCTTAAATTGATGTGAACATTTTATATTCAGACAGTCATCACAGAATGAGAATGAAATATTTTTCTTTTCGCTTGTTTTTTCTTTGTTTCCTCGAATGATTTATTAATTTTTTTTTTATCTTTTTTTATTCCCTCTCGTAATGTAGAAACCCGGTCGCATTCACATGTATTCTCAGCTAATTCTCACATGCATATCACACACTGATTCCTTCATTTGCTTGCAATTAATTTAATGACACATATGCACATGCTGTATACGAATATAAACATATTTATCTCCACATTTATATACATGTATATTCGTATACGCATATTTATTTATTTATTAATATTTGATCTACGATTCCTATACCATGACCACACAATCGAATGGCGAATGGTAAGAACAAGTTTTTATGCACCAGAGCGCCTGCACATACTTTCGGATTGCTCCGAAATCTTGTCCGATTTTTTCTTACTCTCTCCTTTTTTCATTATGAATGATTTCTCAAGTGGTCTTTGTCAATACTGAATTCATATATATTCTGTTATACAAATCCAGAAAAAAATAGGGCAAAGACGAAAATTTGTTCAGTCAGGATCGAGTTGAACTAAATGCGAATCGTTCAGACATTGTCGCTTCTCTCTGGCTCGAAAAATCTCTCGTGACAAATATATTACATATATTGCAAATTCTATACGATAAATCAGGGAGAATTGTTTGGTGGGATCGAAATATCTCGTAATTGATTTCTAACAATATTTATCGATACATTGTCAGATACAATCGCCTTTTTCATATCCGTACAATCGATTGCGTTTGAAATTTGGGTCGCACTTGTGTGTCGATTATCTTTTCTTTTGTTTTTATCAATTTGACGTGTGTGAGTGGATGTGTGTCTGAAGTGTTATTCGTTCCTAAATAGAATTATTGATAAATTGTTTAAATCTCGTAATGGTACGTATCTTTATTATTATAATATTATTTTTATCTCCATTTTCGCACGTAACTTTAGTTTCACTTGACGTGTGTTTTTCTTTTTTTTTCTTTATCTAAACATACACGCTAAGGATACACGCAACGACGAATTGAGGATGATCGTATAGGGATCGTGGAAGGGATGGGATTTTCGGGACACACTCCCGATTGGTAACTTATCTTCCACTCTGGTAAGCTTTCTTTTCCTCTTTCTCGGTACACCGCGGAGTAGAAAAGGAAACGAGAAGAATTTGATAAAAAAAAAGAAAAGAAAACGAATGAAAAACAATACACACGGCTCGTACTCGATATAATAATCGTGTTCGTATCTTTCTCCTTTTTCCGCGGCCATCGTATCTTCATACCACACAATATAGCACGCTTATTAAGATTATTTAATTTTTTTAAAATTTATTTCTCTTATGAAAGACGATATACTTATTTTTTTCTTCTCACAAACAACTAACGGCAAAAGGAGGAATTTTCTTTCCTTATACTTTTTTCTTACGATTTATACGAACGATGGGACTTTCGTCCTACATGCATTTTATCCTTCTCTCCTCGTTGCTCACGCTGTTGGATTACATCATTGATTTCCCTCTCATTATTACTCTGTACTTTTGTTTTTCTTCGAGGGATAAATGCTCAACACATGTGACTTTTTCCCGCCGAGGACGATTTAATATTATTGTTGGCGCGTTCCAGGCACAAACATATTTTAAAGTATATCCATTATATAAATTATATCTGACAGTCGCGCTTCCTTTTTTTTCTATATATACTCACGTACATACACCGAGAACCCGCGCACGTGCGTGCTCCTGTGCCCGCATTTTTTTTTTTTTCAAAAGATACATTTTTATTTCTCACTTTATTCCTCCGAATCAAAAGCGCGTGGATACGTATACACGTTTTCGTAGCCTTGTACACACATCGATTTGATGTCTCGAATAAAAAAAGTCACGAAAAATCATTGACGCGTGTCCAACAATCTGTGCAAACGGAGTTGCACAAAATTCGCTCATTTCTTCAACTTTTTTCCCCTTTTCGACAAGTTCTCTAAGAATTCGTAAAGAGCGAATATTCAAAAGACAAAAAAAACGAAGAAATTTTGCTCCAACTAGTCACACTCGTCTGAAATTTCTTCAGTCAGCAATTTTCATAACTAGACTTTTCGAATCCTCACTCAATTTCTCGCAAAGATTCCCTTCAAAAAGCCCGTCAACAAATCGTCAATTTCCTTGGCTTATGGGAACAATAATAATAATAATAATAATAATAATGATAATAATCATAATAACGATACGTAATATAATTGTTGTAGACAATTCAATAGAGGTAACGATTCCATATCAACTTTATACTTTTTTCTTTGATTTTCATCGACTCGTTTTTATGCAATACGATGGCCTTCAATTATATTTCATCAATAACGAAAATTCGTATAAATTTTGTCTCAACTGATGATCGGTCGAATCGAGAGTGTTTTTCTTCTTTTCCGCAATCGTAATAATGAAGTAAAATCCCGATGAAATTTATTTTTCTATATTGCAATGACTCACGATAATAATTTCCTCTAACGATTGATCGACGCGCGAATAAATAAAACGAGATTTGTTACTCTGACACGGAGTTTTTAGCCTCGGGTGTCGAAAGTCGCTCAGAGAGCTGCGTAATTGAAAAAGTGGTTCGAAAAATGCGACCAGCCGTCACGCGCACCGAATCCCATCGATTCCCCATGAAAATAGTACGCGCGAGGAAGCGCAAGCTCTTCCATCAGTCCTCGCATGATTTTCGTTTGGAAAAATTGAACAAATGAATGCGAAGCTCATGTAGTTTTCTCATCCGAGTGTACGACGTTATGATACATTTGGACCTTCACATTAATGAGTACGCGACCTGTTCCAGCGTGTATTTCGTTCGATCATTTCATTTGTTTGTCTATATATGTATTTCCGGTATGAACGACAAGTAGTATGACGAACATTTCCAGAGAGAATCCGAATAATTACGTTAAAACTTGACGTTCTAATATACGTCGTTTTTATTATTATTATTACTTTTTCATTAGTTTTTCATTCTATCTAACGGACGTAATTTTATCATCGGAATTGACCTGAAAAATTCAGTGGGTTTTGTATATACGTCGAGGTGAATTGATCTTATTTTTCCTCCGTCCTCCACTTTCACGGTTGACCACACGGGATATGAATAACCATAATGATGAATGTTGCTCTATCATGAGAGGACAAATATAAACGTGATTTTCTCGCGTGCCAATGACGAACGAGTGAGCAGAGGGATGATTTTTAAAATGATTAATTTCTCTCGCGAATCCTTAACCGAGGAAGAAAACTCCGGTGATGCTGATACGTATCATTTCATTGGAGCGAAATATAGCGTTTTTCTCATGTTTATGTGCGTGTGTATGTGTGCATGGGTCCGTGTATATACGCGTGTATAGATATATCGATATTTTATATATATATATTCAAGTATATATATATGAATGTACATGTAAGAGCATTCAGTTTTGACCACCATACGAAATCAATGCACACATTCGTTTTTCGGGAGTATACGGAATTCTTTATCTTTGACTTGGTTTTCTTGAGTTGCTTCCTACGAAGCTACATCACAACTAACCCGACGAGAGATGGCTGTGGTAATAAAAATCAAAGTAATATATTAGTATTAATAATAATGATGATAATGATAATAATAATTACAGTTACAATGGCAATATTGACGATATTTTCTAATAATAAATTCTTTCACAACTAATCGAAATATATAGCAATCGCGAGAACGAATGACATTAAACTGGACATAACAGAGTAACGATCATGTAACAACGAATGACTTATGATTTCATATCTCCTTCGAGACCCATGAAAACTGCGATCTTCTCGGTAGAAAAACGAAAAAAAAAAAGCAGAAACAAAAAAACAACACGACGTTTTCCTCAGCATTTGATGTACCGAAATGTTCTATTGGTTTATACGAAATTTGTCGTAGACCGGAGGCTTCGTACGTAGCGTCGTGAAATACTGAGCAATTTCGCTCGTGGTTTTTGTCGCAGCGATAAAAAGCGTCGGCAAAGGTCACTGCGTCGACGATCAAAGAGTCTCTCGACTACGTAAACGTTGTACGAAAGGGGCGCTTGCTAAATTCGGTTTTTCTTGTCGTAATTAATACATTGATCGTGTCGTAGTTTAAATAACATGACAAAATAAAAGGATTCTGAACGACGATTGAGTCGTTTTAATTACGGGATACCTATTTATCTTACGAGACCGTAATCCCTTATTTTTTTCTTTCATATAGTTTTTCACTAATCTGCATGATTTTTATGTTGCAGCAATATACACGTTACACAGTGAGAATCCCGTGACATCTAAATTTTAACTTGATTCTTTTTTCCTTCGCCTCTCTCAATGACTTTCATATTGTTCGCGCGTCAGAGTAAAAAATATACACATGTGTTCAGACGGATTATCGACCATTTTCACTTCGATCGATAAAATAGTGCGCGAGAGATAATTCGTGACGATTTACAATGATAATGATGGCGATGATAACAATTATATTCAATAATAATAATGATGATGATGAAAGATGAATAGATCGAAAAACGATGAAAAACTGGCAAAAATGAACGATAAATAAGAATGGAGCGTGCAGTACACTATACGAAAAGTGTACTAATTGCACACACGCTAACGAAAAAATCACAAATTACCTATATAATTATTTTTCCCTTCTTTTCGACAATAATTAATATTCAAATGTTTTCAAATATTGTGTTTTTTTTGTCCTCATTCTTTATTTTTATATTTTTCCATCATTTCGTGCTAAAGTCTCACTGAATTGCTTATTATTTTGTTTTTGTGTTGTTTTAATTTGTTCTCGGTTCCAGTGGCACAACGAGAGTTACCCGATGATTGTTGCTTGCGAAGCAATATATATATTTATATATAATATTCAATAATAAACATTTTATTCACTCAATGATTCTCTCTTTCTCGCGCTTTTCACGGTCATACTATCTCTCAGACATACGAGCAATAATACACGAAAAAACGCATTATGTATTACGGTCATATTTGAGTTTGTCGACTTGAAATTGACCATATGGACCTATTGTATCGCAAACGAGCTTTGTTCGGTTTACTAGATTTAATACGGCTATTTGTTTATTTATTTTTTCTTCCTTACGAATTCGCCGGCTCTCGAGCATTAATACGACACACCGAATACTGTTTTTATAACGTTTTGAGATTTGTAATTGTTTTGTTTAATTAGTTTCAGCTTTTGTTTGTTGAAACCTCGTTTAACCACAATCATCATTGACTGTACATAGAAAAGTGCATATGCGTAGTACACGCGACGTACGCGCATTGAACGTAGACGATTTATTTGCACTTCTGGGCGTAAAGCAGGATACTTGTGCGATCGGCGCGTATTATATAATTATATATGTTGTTTCATGTTTTTTGTCATTTCTTTTTGTTGTCTGGTTCTATAGTCGTCGAATCGTTGAATACTAATTACACGTTTCTTCGCTTCGTAATCTATGATTCAAATCTTTGTTCCATATTTTCAAATTACATTCGCTCACACAACGACACGTACTAACAATCATATACGGTTCTTAGCAGGATTTTCTTTTCCATTCGCTCGTATATTAAGTAATTTGGTAACAATGCCATTGACAATTTACATTTATATACTCTTTTTTTTATTTTTCTATGGATAATATTATAAATCGCAATTCTGGGCTTGCTTTGCGTGATTTACACTTGCGTCAATGGGTCAGGGGGTTGGGAAAACCAACTACTATGAATTTTCGGCTTCGTAACATTGCACTATCGAACCCTCGATCAAGTCGGCTGAAGAGAGTACGTCAAAATAAAAATAACTCCTAGAAACAATAACGCGCCGTAATAATTGATGTAACAATAAGGAAAAGGAATTTAATAATATTGCAGTAACAACAGTTTTTTTTAAATGTACCGTTTCGTAAAGTAATTACATTTTTTCAATTTCTTCATTTTCGTGAATTTGACGTCGGTATTCGCTTCAATTTGTGCTCATCGAATGCAGACATTCGAGGAATTCCATCGGTTTCCAGTTTTGGCAATCGAAAAAAAAAAAAACATGATTTCTCGTACTTGATTATTTTTTTTCTTGGCATTTCATTACTAAAACGATTAAAATAGGTATTTTGTTATATTATAAATAAATTTACAATCTGTGGCTTCGTCGTCCGTATATATTAATAGCAGACTAATCATTATACGTATAATTAAACATGCGCACTCGCGACTTATGTGCTGTTATTGTTTACATGAAGATATGTGTGCAAATCGATTGGTTTCTTTCTTATCCGTTCATTTGGCCAAATTTCTCGTTTCCTTGTATGATCCGACGAGTCGGTCCATTTTCCAAAATCTAGACGATTCACACTTTCTCGGAACAATGTTCGTTATGGATTTTTTTAGGTTCATAGATCCCCGACTTTTTCTGGAAGAAACAAAAGAAAAAACTACGAAGCGGATTCGCGAGCCTATTGTTTGAAGGGCCTCAGTCCGTTTTGCTAAACACTCTCAATTTTTTTTTTACAGGATGCGAAGAGAAGAATGGAAAAATTAAAACCGTTGGCTGTCGAGCATCCGGAACATGGGGGAATTTTTGAATAATTAGGAAAAGTCGAGTTTCCATATCGTCGCGATTTTTCGGAAAAATGAACACAAGAACGATAAATAAAATTCTGGCGATTATTTCGAGTACAATATAATCAGCGTACGGTGTGAAGGAGGAAAGCGGAAATGATGTGAAAGAAAAAATGAAAATTCGCACAAATACACGATTCGTCGAGAAAAAAAAGTTGGCGCGTTGGTCGTTAATAAAAAACAAAAACGTAGATCGGCAAAAAATACGATTATGCAAATAAAAGTGCCAGTGTGGTGTAGTGGAGACTAGAGAATTGCACTAGGTCGAGCACAATAGTTGTTTTATCGCTATTCCTCCACCACAGTTCGTTCTATATCTTGGCTCGCGGGCAAGTGACCACAATAGGAAATGATTTTGAAAATAGAATAACGACTAGTTTAATAATTTCGTCAAAAGCTCTATTAAAATCTGTTAATTCGAACATAAAATAATTTTTTATAACTAAACGAGTTCTCGCCCAAGAAATAGCGGAAATAATATGTAACGCACACATATTTCTGGTTCATATATACGCAGCAAGAAATAACGTAAGAGTAGTTTAAAGAAAAAGAAAAAACGAGTTTCGGAGCGTGCTTATCCGAATGAATTTAAAAAATGGTCAATAAAAAACATAATTTTTCAATAAACCGATCGGCGTTGAGACAATAAAAAAGTAATAGAGAAAACATTTTTCCCGTTGCATCCATAACACGGGCAAGTATCTAGAAAATTATAATAGCGACTGAATCATAAGACCAGAATCTTGCGGATGTTTACCCTGTACACATTCCATACACTGTTCAGTTGTACACAATCAAACCGCATCGGAAAATACTGTATAATGAAAGAAAAGCATTTACAAAATACTCTTCCTGCCAAAAGACACAATCGGATCGGCTCGGAACGACGGGTTTTACTTTTTTTTAATTCATTTCCATGGCCCATGAGATTCGAAAATTAATATAATAGGCAATTTACTAAAAACGATCGATAGAGATTCTAAATGACGAGACCGTTGTAAAAAAAAACGAGACACTATCGACTCCAATGGAGATTCACAATAAAAACAACAAGTTTATCGCAATTGATCATTATTTTGTAAGAGCTTTTGAACTGCGACCGGAATAAGAAATATATAGCAAATTTTTTCGTCTCCCAACATACGCGAATCTAAGTTGACAAAATTTGAGATTAAAATCATGTCCAGAGTTCTCCCATTATTTTTTCCTTCTTCCTTTTCTTGGCCCTCGCGATAAAAGTCAGTGTTAACGTGCATACCATTCTTTACGCTATTCCGACTTGATAATACTTGTTTCGTTCGAATGGAGTCGATTCAATATATTTCTTCCCCCAAATAACCAGGAATTTCTTGAAAAACTTGAAAAAATGAAGAAAATGATTTGATTCCTCAAATAATCGGAAAGCAGCAAAAATAATGGGCGCATCAAGGTGAATTCCATAAAATAAAAAATAAAAAACGGGTTCACTGCCTTTTCGCAATGTGGAGGTGCGAGGCCTCGTTAAAATTCGTTTCATAGTTCGAGGGTTGAGGAAAAATTGACCGAAAACTCTCGACAAGAAATAAAATTAGTTGAATAGTTTCTCGGGAGTCGAAATTGTCCGAGATAATTTCGTTGTTGACTTAAAACAAAACAAAAACGCGATTGAGATAAATATTCCATCTGCCAGCTGATCGAGGACTAAAACAGCAAATTGGGATCAAAAGTGTGCTCGTCAATCAAATTTACAGAAGAAAGGAATAAATAGATGTCTGGTAAGAAGAAAAAGGCCAAAGAATATTGACGCACAAATCGATATGTCAGTGAAAAGGGCGGGGGAGGGGCAGGGGGCAAGCATTTCATGTCCATCGACTATTCGATATGGCATCGTCGTCTGTTAAATCCGGGATAAGCGTTTGCACACACAGACACACGCACGCATACTGACACACACATACACTACACACGAAAACTTGTGTGCACTTTTCTCTTATATATTCTTATCCGTGTAGACGTTTATCGAAAAGTCACGAGAGGGAGGTTCATTTACCCGTTGACATCTACGTTCTGTGTCACATATACTCGTATGATACAATCGTGATTCTAGTCCTCATCGACGTTCATTATTCCTGTTTATTATCCTTCTTGGTATATTTTTTTTTGCTTTTCTCTCTCTCTCGCTCTTTCTCGCTCTCATTCGCTCTCTCGACCACACACGTACGCATACAAACGCACACACACTTTTTACTCTGCTGCTGTATCAGACGTTTGCCAAACGGTGCAACGGTACGATATACGCAAGCGATGGAAGTGGATGACACACCGTTTGACTTGTTTTTATCAGCATATTGGCTGGTAACTTAAGGTGACAACTCCACGACATTAATGAGAAGATGGATCGATGATACTAGACGAAGGTAGAAACGAAGTCACAAGAGCTCGTATTGACGCAGGTGCATACGTTGAATGATGTCTCGACAGTCGTTGAACACTCTTTTGATGTTTTCCGTGTCGACGGCGCACGTGAAATGTGGGTAACAATAATGCTTGCCATCCCCGCTTGCCGTACTTATGCGCTGCAAATCAATTTCAATGTTCTTTATTCAGTCCCATTCGGCTCTCAATATTTTTCACTGCCTCAACACATCTCGCTCGAGCTCAATCCTCGCTTTTTCAACTTTTTTTTGAGACTCGATCTATGGCGCGATGACTCACGCCAAAAGCACTTGTCGTACTTAATATTAACGTTCCCGACATCAATCCTTTTTTTTCATCGAGTAATCGTTAAAATTTAGAAAAAAAAAACAATTTTGAAAAGAAAAAAAATGCGATAATTGCACTTTTAACGTTGCAGTTGCTTTCTAACGAGACGCGGTCTAAAAACTCTATCGTCGAATTTCAGAATTAATATTTATTCAGTGTAATTTTTTATCAAAATCAATTTCTCGTGAGATTGGAGGAATTACACTGAAAATTCAATTTTGTCAAAAAACGTCGATATTTTGTTGAATACAGCGAACTAAATATTTTGGGATGATTTCAAAATTTTCGCTATTTCGACAATATTTTTCATTGTAACGGAACTGTCAGCAAAATTTGCGATTAGAATAACAAAAATTTACTTTCCGAGAAGATTTTCCAGAATGTTTTTTGCTGGAATGACAAAATTTTCGTGATTTTTCGAAAAAACGTTTAGTTGAACGTATCCAACAAAATATCCATCTTTTTCAACAAAATTTTCTTTTCAGTGTAGCCTTTTTAATTTTGCTTGGATTGTAACATCGTTGCTATGAATATACTCACGAGAAACTCGTCCCTGATGAAATATTTGGCTCTTATAACTTCCGACGGTTCCGTTGGATCCGCGACTACTCCGGGTTCAACCGGCGTCTGATACCGCGAAAATTCTGGAAAGTAATCCTCCAATTTGTGCTTACCCGCCTTGACTTTTTCCGCCAAAAGATCTTGCTTGTTTAAAAACAATATTACAGAAATTGTGCGGAGCCATCTGTGAAAAACAAAACAACATTTCCATCGATTAGAAAGATCCAATGAAAATAGTAATAAAATTGTTGAAATTTATTTTTACATAATCTTTTAACGACTTACCGATTGTTCCAAATACTTTTAAACAGATCAAGACTCTCCCTAAGTCTCAGTTTAGTTGGATCTTCTCTGAGCACCATATTGTAGCTACTGCATGCTGTTACGAATATTATCGCCGTGACATCGTTGAAACACTGTATCCATTTTCGCCTCTCGTCACGCTGACCACCAACGTCGAACATGCTATAAAAAATTGATTTACGATTAACTAACAAAATATTTTTGAAAAAAAATCGTGCACGAGTTGATTTTTACAAAAGTAAAAGTCCGTGAACTTTACCGAGACTGAGTTAATAGAAAAAATGAACTTTAACGTTATGGGAAGTGAAAAATAAACCGTTCATTGTTGAATTATTTTACATTTCGAGGCCGAAATCATTACGACCAAGCAAAGAGTCTTTATCGTTTGAAACCACATCGAACTTTTCCGTAAAACTTTTATGTAATATTTTTTTCCACTGCAGAAGTGTTTGTTTGCGAAATTTCGGAGACTCTCGGTCGCTTATGGAAAAAAAACGTTTGAAATTGATTGTCCAAGGATAACTTACTGAAAATTAACTTTGTCGACTTGAAACCGTGTTTCAAAAATTCCTGAAGTGAGAACTCGACACCTCAGGATATCCTGAAAGCATGAAGACGAGATAAGTCGTCGATATTTTAAGAAACGAACAAAAGGTGAAGACATTTATTAGGAAGCGAACTCACTTGTTCCGTTGGCGTGTAGTCCGGTTTTTTTACAATAGCAACTTTGTCTAGAAAACTGAAAACAGAAAAAAAACGTCTCGATCAGAAAACGTTGCTTGTTGGATAACAAAAATGATGGTTACACGTTTATAACTCGATCCGTTAATCTAGCTGCACGAATATTGAATTCCGAAACAGCGATTTTAGGAGGAATATCGCATTTCCGATAATCCTAGTGACTACCTAGTTGAGTTATTTGTGTATAGTAGGGTGGTTCAAAAAAATCGACTATTTTTATTTTTTCAAAGCCCGGGTTTCTATTGTTGCAGTAAGGTGAAAAAAGATGCCTGACAAAATTTGACTCCTTAAAAAAATTTTTTAGGGGTCGCTCATCGCAATTTTCTATTTCCCATTTAAATAACACGGGGGAGACTTTACTAGCTTCTTTTGAATTTTATTCCTCGGTAACGGGTGAGGGTCCAACAATGCTCAAGGCGGTTTCTTGTAGGGATTTGAACGCTCTATAAAAAACGTGTCTTGACATTTTACGATCAACTTACTCCTACGGAAGTTATTCGACGTCAAAATTGGTTTTGAAGGAAATTTCGACTTTTTTTCACTTTTCCGGCAAAACTATCGATCTCGTCACAAAAATCTGTGGAAATTTCTTCGGAAATCACTTGATTTAGTATCATATCATCTTCCTGGATGAAAAAAATTGAATAATTTAGAATACTACTACTATACGGGTTATTCTTAGAGGAAAACTACGATTTCCGTCGATTAATTCGTTATATTAACAAAAAATGATAATAAAACGGTTATATATACATATATATATATATACACACTATACATATACACAACAAAATATATTCAGTAAGGAAAACCCGATATTTATTTCAGATTTCAAAAATTTTCAAAAAGAAAAATCTGAAATAAATATCGGGTTTTCCTTACTGAATATATTTTGTTGTGTATATGTATAGTGTGTATATATAACCGTTTTATTATCATTTTTTGTTAATATAACGAATTAATCGACGGAAATCGCAGTTTTCCTCTAAGAATAACCCGTATAGTAGTAGTATTCTAAATTATTCAATTTTTTTTAATCCAGGACGATGATATGATACTAAATCAAGTGATTTCCGAAGAAATTTCCAAAGATTTTTGTGACAAGATCGATAGTTTTGCCGGAAAAGTGAAAAAAAGTCGAAATTTCCTTCAAAGAGAATTTTGACGTCGAATAACTTCCGTAGGAGTAAGTTGATCGTAAAATGTCAAGACACGTTTTTTATAGAGCGTTCAAATCCCTACAAGAAACCGCCTTGAGCGTTGTTGGACCCTCACCCGTTACCGAGGAATAAAATTCAAAAGAAGCTAGTAAAGTCTCCCCCGTGTTATTTAAATGGGAAATAGAAAATTGCGATGAGCGACCCCTAAAAAATTTTTTTAAGCGCTCAAATTTTGTCAGGCATCTTTTTTCACCTTACTGCAACAATAGAAACCCGGGCTTTGAAAAAATAAAAATAGTCGATTTTTTTGAACCACCCTAGTGTATAGGTATAAATCGATTATCTTGAATGACCCAACAACATGGTAAGCCGTAGCAGAAAGAAAAGATGCGAAGGTTTCAACATTTTTAGTTTTGTTGGTTGTTTAAATACATCGATCGAGATTAATTTCTGCGGAGTGACTGTTTTGGAGTAAATCTCTGATACACACGTTCAATTACCGAAACATCTATCTTTGCTGTTCGGTTGGCTCGGCTCGAGGTATATGAAAACCTAATAATAAGACTGTGAATAATAGACGAAGATAAGGGAGTTAGAGTTCTCTTATGGCACAAGAAGGGGAGAACATTTTCTCGGTAGGAGAAAAGGCCGAAAGAAGGATGAAAGGGAAAAGAGAAAAAAAATGGGAGGAAGAGAGAGAGAAGAAGAAACTGAGTGAGATGCCCCGAAGAGGCAAATCGATCGCGGGTGGCAGCGTCCTACCCTAACCCCAACCGTCTCCGGCCACCCTCGGCAGCGGGTACTCCTCCTCTCTTCTGGCGACCCTCTATCCCTCTTTCTCTCTCTCTCTCTCTTTCTACCTCCCACTTTCTATCCGGGTCATGGGTCACTGCCACCGCTGCCCGTTATCAATCGTACGTGCAAACTCTTCTTTGCATGTATACGAATATATGTACAGCAGGGTTCACAGCAGAAACGTGAAGCGAACCGTACAGAGAAAGAGAGAAACGGAGCGGGGGGAGCGACAGGGGTCGAGAGAGAGAGAGAGAGAGCGAGACAGAGGCGTATGTACTCAACTAGGCACGTGTTTGTGCGCGCCTACGTTCAGGCGTTTATGCAAGCTTTATAAAACTCGGAGCAAAAAAAAAATACATATTTTCTCAACTGGTCGACTAAAAAAAAAATCTAAAATAAATACGATTTTCCACACGATGAATAAACAAGCTCTGCTCTCTCGTTATTTTGTTTTACCTTCGTAAAACATCGTCCATGCGAACGGAATTGGAGATATTACCATTTCCCAGTGGATCTGTAATTAACTGTGTAGCCGATTGGCAAAAATAAAAATGGAATCCCTCAAGCCGTATCTTATTGGAGAATTTCGTAGACTCGACACTCGACTACCGTTTCATTCCGTTCTTGGCAAGGAAATCCGAACCGTTTTGCGCCAAATTCGAATCAACTTTGATGAATAGTCAATATTCGTGACTGTTTTTCGAAAAATACTCACGAATGAGCATCCAACACAATTGGCTCACTCGACAATGCTCGAATTCGGAAAAGTGACAAATCACGTTTCATTTGTAAAAACTTAAAAACTTTTGGTGGACTTCCGAGATAAATTGATGTTAATTAACCCTTTCCAGCTTCATTCCGATTGGAAATACTATGTCGACAACCTTTTGGTATACAAATAGAATCTGTGACGGTCTTTTCAACGATGCTGTAACACGTAGATTCGTGGAATTCACGAAAATAACTTGAATTGCGTCGCTGGGATACGACAGGTTACGTGCGATCACGAATCTACTTTGGGAATCCAATAGATAATTATGCGGATAATTGAATCTTATGCTAATTTCGTAGGAATTTCCCACGTTTTTGCCGAACGAGAATTCGCATGGAGATGAAGGTGCGTATTGTTTCCACAAACGTCATAACGATGAAATGTCCCATTACGTATCAACTTTCTATATAAACCGATAATAATTATGATGCTGAAGTTTGCAACGCTGGAATGCAGCGAAAAATATTTGAATTTATTGATGATTCGTTCAATTTTCAACGTCACCCCAAATTTTCAAGCCAATATGCTTTCCGGGTGGCAAAAATCGATCATATCATCGTAATTACATTCTGCGCTTGAATAATTATTTTTGCTATAAGGATAAAAAACGAATTTCGTTGCATTCCAACGATGCAAACTTCAGACTCGTTAATCATTTTCAATTTAATTTTTTTTATCGCGCCGTTCGACGTCTTACGTCTGTGAAATTCGAATTACAACCAAAAAGTACTCACATTAGTACACTGAAAAGAAAACTTTGTTGAAAAAGATCGATATTTAGTTGGATACGTTCAACTAAACGTTTTTTCGAAAAATCACGAAAATTTTGTCATTCCAGCAAAAAACTTTCTAGAGAATCTTTTTGAAAAGTGAATTTTTGTCCTTCCAATCGTAAATTTTGCTGACAGTTGCGTTACAAATAAAAAATATTGTCGAAATAACGAAAATTTTGAAATTATCCCAAAATATTTAGTTCGCTGTATTCAACAAAATATCGACGTTTTTTGACAAAATTGAATTTTCAGTGTACGTTAATTACTAATTTAGATTCTTTTCCCTGGCGACGTGATTTTTACTAATGAGTATGCATAAAAAATGTTTTCAGTCGGTTGAGCATTGCCCTCGAGTCTTTAAAGGTGCAAATGTCGGATGCCGCTTGTCCGATCCGGAAACGAACAGTTTTCGCCGGCCTAGGAAAGCGGCACAAATGAGCCAAGACTTTTCGTCCCGATCGGACGGCGATAAATCGTGAAAAATTTCAACTTTTACACGTCCTGATTATCCAGTCGATATTGCGTTTTAATTTTTTCATTGATTCTGTTTATGGTCAAGTTTTTCATTGTGCGTTGTGGTTTCGTAAGAATCTATCGTCGTGGCCAGTTCTTGGCTCGTTCATTTTCGAAGGCAGGAAGAAACTGCCGAGAACTTTGTCGATATCCGACGAGTATCTAGCGAATCATTTCGCAGTGCTGGCCACCGAAGACGCATCGATAGAAATCTTCTCAGCTGCGTGATACGATGGCCCAGCGAGAATTCGCGTAAAGTCTCGTATCTGTGCTGTCAGAATCGCCTGTGGGAAACACCCAGGAATGGAGACTAAACGCACACGCGTAAGAGCAAAGTATTTTGGGCATGAATTTATGAAGGTAGAGCCGGCTGGGATTGCAGTAAAAAGACTCGGAAACATGATCAATTTTTCATTGGAGTTTGGCCCTGAAGCGAACCCAGGACTCGCCCCGCATACACCAGCCCCCGCACTTATCCGCAGGAACATCGACTCTCCCTTTATACACTTAAGAAGAAAAATTTGTTGGAGAAGATCGATATTTTGTTGGATACGATCGACTAAACCTTTTTTTTCGAAAAATCACCAAAATTTTGTCATTGCGGCAAGAAATATTCTAGAAAGTCTCTCCGGAAAGTAAATTTTTGTCATTCCAATCGCAATTTTTGCTGACAGTTCCGTCAGAAATAAAAATCATTGTTAATGTTATGCTGCAGATTTTGCAATTATCCAAAAATATTTAATTTACCGTGTTCAACAAAATCTCGGCCTTTTTGGACAAAATTTAATTTCCAGCGATATGCCGTTGAAGCCTCGATTGCTAAAACAATTCTGAACAAAGTTTACGACGAAACTGATGCGTATTCCAAGTTCGGAAACATTCGAGCAATCATTGTGTAAACCGTTCACCATAAAAACTACGGAAATGTAACACAAACGTGTGTGTGAGTAATAGAAATATCGTTTGTGCTGGCGATCAAAAAGTTTGGAAAAAACAACGTCGAGTCATCGTAGAAAAGGGAGATCGCTCATAGTGATCCTCAGCGACATAAGTGCCACTCTCTAGCGGCAGAGTTTTGTACTAAAATATGTACAGTAAAGTACGTTAAGAGTTTCAATCAATATTTGCTACCTTAACCGCGATCGACTTTCCAGCATGTCCACGTTAAGCATCGCAACGGTGTATATATTTGGAAATAAAAGGAAATATATCAGAAGAAACAAGCCAAGAATCGTTTAGCGTACGCATTGCTGTCGTTTCATTTTCGAAAGTGCCGCAAAGCTCGAGTTTGTAGCAAATCCGAGTGACGATAAATAAACGAACAATTTGCTTCGTTGACAATCCAAAGGATCCGGGCGACCTATAAGTCAGCCGCTCAAATCCTCGATCTGATTGTCATGCATTTTTTTGGCACCGCTAAAAGTCGCGTTGAGAATTTTCAATCAGTTGGTCGAGAAAACGGAGCAGCCGATTAATGCTTCAATTATTTCCGGTTAATTCCAGTCAACTGTTTTCAAATTTTTACTCGCGAGAATTCGCTCGAATGGTGACAGAAAAGAGGAAGGCAATGAACGATGCTGATCGTTAAACGAGCGATAGGAAAACACTGTGTCTGTACTTCGTTAAACAACTGAAATGAGATCGAATGAAACTATGAATTGTGTGTTTTCGATGCTGAGAAAAAAAGAAGTTGACGAGCAAGAGAAAAACGTACGGGAGGCAGGCGATTGTACGAAAATGGCTGTGGCTACAGCGGCAGTGACCCATAGGTCCATCGCAAAGAGGTGGAATCTGAATGCACGATTTTTTTCGTATCGCCCACGAAGCGTATTGAATTCAAAGGATTTCGAAAGTATATTTGCCACGTTTGTGTCTACGTTATCCATTGCGGCCAGTTACTATGCGTCTATTATTCTATCGAGCAGTGTTTACCCGACCCGAGGTTCTTACTCAAAGTCCATTATAGACCCGAACTCGATCTCCGACCAGAAATTCGGTGAATCGAGTTGCATTTTTTTTCCAAACTTCGATTTCACTGAAACCGATCGTTCGCTGTCATCGAATTTTCCCTTTTTCGCACAATCAAAAAGCAAAAAATGACTCTGAAGTTTGCAACGTTGGAATTCAACGAAAAATATTGTTTCTGTGACTTATTTATTAAATTTTGAAACTTAGGGCTATTTTTCGTATCGCGAACGACTTTTTAGGACTCAGACGATCGTTTTATTGTCCAGTTCAAATATTGAATGATAATTATGAACTCTGCTGAAGAAAAAACAGAATTTCGTTGATTTCCAACGATGCAAACTTTAACGCCATGAAAAGAGACAAAAATTCTCGAAAAATGCTTTTTTATCGAGAGAGTTACGAGCCGGTAAGCTCGACCGGGCTCACTTGGCTGTGCGCGAAGAAATTCCATGATAGAAAATGAAGCATCGCAGATTTCTGAGATTGAGAGCACGGAAAATTTCATGTACAATGTGTGTTGACAAAGATTTTTGGGTCTTTTTTATTTGGGCACGGAATACGTAAATGTAGGTGCACGACACGTGCACATACGAAGCATGTATCTGATGTAGTAATTTTGGTCACTCGGTACGCAAAACCATTAATTGACAAATGGGAATACATGCTTTGGACATAACGAGTACGGAGATGTCAATAATTATGGCCATATTGGGTTTCCACACACATGTAGCAGGGTCCAATCCCTGTTTTTGATTAGCTCACGTAATAAACGTTATTTCGAAGATGTACGTTGCTTGCTAATGCTCTAGTCGGCGTCACCGATTGAGAACCTGATGCCTTTCGGTCCAGGCGGCGAATAATCAAAATAATGGCTGACTGCATACACACGAGTTCATAGGACGAAGAGTTTCTTTGATATTCGATGGCAACGTATCGTACGGACACTAATTATTTCGTTTTCGAGGATAGATTTTCAATTTTGCGAGCAAATAAATAAGCTGTTGATTGCCCGAATGTGATAATTTCACTGGATTTCAAATTCGGCAAATAATCGATTTTATTATGTCGGCGATAACGACAAATTTTAGGAAAATTGTCATTCTGAGATTCTCCATTTCAATAAATTCCAGTATTACTCTGAAGGATTGAAAAAAAAAATACTTCGGAACGATCTTGAGAGTTGCGAATCAGTGATCCATTTTTTTTGTACTTACGAAAGTGAATTTGCAAATATTTTTCACGTAAAAAACTACGAAATTTTGCCATAATCGTTGTTAAATATTGTCCCAGACATGAGACAGGAAAATAATGTATTTGCTGAACTCTCTTGAGTTATAACTTGGGAAAATGGCGCTTAACAACTGCATTTACTCGACGGATCTCTCGTGTTTCTTGATTTTTTTAGCACAACCTGTATCTTCGTCCGCACGATCACACACGTAGCGTGAGCTTATTGTCATTTTGCGAGAGCGGGTATTTCGAAGCATCCCAAAAATACATTCCGCTATTTATAAACTCGGGACGTATTAGCGCGGCAAAGCGGGGAAGAAACAGGAAGGAGGTTTTTGTGTGTGCCGTGGAGTGTGGAGCGTACAAGCCGCACGATCATCGGCGGCCGAGACGACAATTTTGCCCACGCCGACGTTAACAGGGTGTCGAAATTTATGCAGAAAGCTCCTTCATGCTCATTTTTTTCTGGTCTTTTCACTATCCGCTGTGAAAGTAAAAAGACGCGCGATAATTTCGTACTCGTTATTGATGATTTATCTGTGAATTCTGAATTTCCGAAAATGAAATCCATGAAGAATTTTTTCTATTATCGTGGGCCGTAGCGTGGATTTTTTGATCAACGACAAAAATGGGACATTTCATCAAGTTCGTAATCTTCGCTCGGACTCAATTCGTGTTTTTGGCACTTGGATGAAATAATTTTACTCCAAATTACAAGCAGAAGATTCATATCATATGATACGAACGTTTGAGCCCAGAAATTTCTACGCTTTCCTCCAGATACTTTGCATTTCACCCTCCATTATAGGACCGGGTCATATTGACCCAGACTCATTTTTCAGGAGCAATTATCCTCACGCCTATGGAATTCAAACGGTTTCGAAAACTTCGAGCTATTTCGTGACGAATAAAATACATCGACACTGAAAAGAGAATTTTGTTGAAAAAGATCGATATTTTGTTGGATACGTCCAACTGAACGTTTTTTCGAAAAATCATGAAAGTTTGTCATTTCAGCAAAAAACGTTCTGGAAAATATTTTCGGAAAGTAAATTTTTGTCATTCCAATCGTAAATTTTGCTGACAGTTCCGTTACAAATGAAAAATATTGTCGAAATAACGAAAATTTTGAAATTATCCCAAAATATTTAATTCGCTGTATTCAACAAAATATCGACGTTTCTTGACAAAATTGAATTTTCAGTGGAGAAAAATAAAGAAAAGAATTTTAAAAAAGATGAAAGTTGAAGAAACAGAAATCCCTCAAAGCTCTTGAATCTAAAATTCGTATTCAATGCCAATGATAACCAAGAAATAGAAATTGCGAAAAAAATGTAATCAACTCCTTAATGTGTAAAGTACAGCGTGACAATAAAGATGTTGATGAAAATGTATTTAATCACGGGAAAATTATGAATAATTATGTAGAGTAATGCGGCAGCATTGAGTGCGCGATCGGTAGAAACGATAAGGTGAATATCAGAAGAGCGCAAATTTCGCTAAATTGCACAAGCACATTTGACTGTAGTTTAGTATTTTTTTAGTAAACGCAAATACGCATATCATCCAGACGTTGTGGAAGATGATTCCCGTATAGCGCGCACAAGCATGCACCCACACACATTTGTGCGTATAATATCGCGAAGGCCTGATCTAAATATAGACAAACGAGGAGTATAATTAAAGTGTTTGACGATTTGACAAGCGCGAAGCGAAGTCACATGCGACGGCTGTTTGGCTAAGCGGATAAGCTTCTGTTTACGCCTGACATTTGCGCCTCTGTCTAACAACACCATATCCACCACGAGGGCACAGATATGCAACCAATTCTCCGAGCAGCATTTACATCCAACGAACGGGATCGTACGATACGTTTTTTTTTGTCTTGGGACATGGCTTTCGATTACAAAGCCTTAAATTTTATAAAATTGGCTATTCGAATGTCTTTTTTTTCATCGAGACTCCTCAGTCATTTGGTTTTGTTATTTATTCGTTCTTGAATCTCATTCTCAGCCTAAATTATTCGCTCATTCAATTTCCACGTTTTCCCGATGCTATTTGAGAAAATTCACTGCTGCTCGTGTCCGAATTCTCACCGAATCCTTCTTCGTCTTTATCCTCATTATCGACTCCCACACGTGTACCACGCATGAATGGATATACTAAATTATAATGATTTGATCCGGGCCGAAAATAAATCGAGGGAGTTGCCACCGTCCGCAGTGAATATGAATATGAAAAATGATAATGGGCAAAGATTTTGGTCCTGCGATAAGAGCGCAAATTTATGGAATTTTTTTCTACCTTGTGCACGAGAAAGAATTTCATTCGAATAACTCGATTCGTAGGTTGGCGCGTTGAGTCAAGATTTTGTAAACGGTATTCGCAGGTTAGTGTTGCTGCGTATTGTAAATTCAGTTTTGTGAGGGACGTAAAATCATTTTTACAACACGAGTGGGCTAAACTTGGATTTGCGATCGAACAACTTGCCACTGCGGCATTATTTTTGCATCTCGTCATGTCTGTTGGGCTATACGAGCATCCTTGTATTTGATCTCCAAACGGATAAGCAATTTGGTGATCGGAGAACGAATCACAGCAATGAGAAATACTTTTTTCATTATTTTCTTCTTTGAGACCAAATTGAAAGAGTTTTACGAGCAACCGGTGGAGAATTTCCTTAATGAGTGAGTCTTAAAACCGTTGGAGAAGGAAAAAAGGATTTTCCAACGATAATGAAAATGAAGTGCTTTTTTTTTCAACGTAGAAATCTCCGGGATCGTGAGCGTGGGCATTTGATGCATTCGGTATATATAAATATAAAATACGTATGTGACTGTGGCACAGCAGGTCGTGTCCCGGTTGTCCTCTTAAAGCGATTACCTCGTTAAGGCATTGTCTCTATTGGTATACATCGAACCGGTGTCACGAGTCGTCATCGTCATGTTCGTCCAAGTTTTTATCGCTCGAGACGTTCTGTTTATAAACATACGAAACTGTCGTGCTTCCTCGATCTAACACGTTTGTTAATCGCAAGTATCACTCCCGCATTTCATAAGATCGTAACCAGGTAGATTGAGTGTGAATATTCCATTAAAGGAACGCACTCGTGCCCTGCGAATTTCAAATTCTAAAATCGACGACCAAACGTTGCTCTCGTAAGCCACGAATCGCGGATCATTTTTGAAACCGTCCTCACGTCTAAACTATCGCAGTACGAAAATCACAGTAAGGAGCTTTTTTGTAGGAAATTTGACGCTCTAAAAAATCAGTCCTCTGTAATTTGGCTCTATCTCCAACCGTTTGGGCAGAATACGTCGTAGAACTGCGCAATGTCATCCCGAATGGTTTACCGACGACTTTTTGAACTTTCAGCTCGAAATTTGGTTACGAATCCAGACTTAAAAGGCCAAAAATGGTTGGAAAGCTCAGTCAAAGTACGAGCTGCGGTTTTGACGTTTTCGAATGGGACATTGCCTGCGAATCTAGCAAGCAAAAGAATAAGAAAAAAAGATAATCGAAAAGAGAGCTCGTGGGAGACCACCCACGATGCAATTGGAGCGCTACATTTCTCTCTCGCATTTTTGCTTTCTCTCCGTCCCTCATCCACCGTGCTACATGCATACGTGACGAACAAACTGAAGCAGAAGCTGAAAGCAACGCGACAGGAATAGCTAAACCTACGCGGTTCGAATGCCTACCGTTTCAAACTTATCAGAAAACTATATTCTTTCCTCAACTTTTCACTTTTTTATCCTGAGCACAATTCGAGCAAATTACGCAGGATGAAATATGGATTCATACTTTCCACTTTTTACCTATCGAAGCTTAATCATCAAAGACAGTGTTGTGGGGAAAAAAAACGCTTGCCATACGACCGAATGAGAATTCACGTCACGCGGACACAGTCATCGCTGAAATGTTTTTTCCTCTTGTCCCACGTCACGCACGTAAAAAGTGTAATGGAACGTCAAGACTAATAATGTAGCAACTGGAATAATTTCATTGAAAATATTTGTTGTTCAAACTCGAAGAGGTCGCAGGTCTCTAATCAGGAACTAATTATCTATATTTCCTTTAGAATTTTCCTCGTCTCTGTTGATAAATCGAGTAATTCAATAGAAAATAATAACAAAATTATATGAAAATTTCATGATAATATTTCGATAGCAGCGATGCAACGAATAATTTGCATCGATTTTCCCCAAGCTTTCGTTTCTCTCGCTCGACACTGCACATGTGTAGGTGTTTCCTAAAGGAAATTCTTCGGAAAATATGTCCACCGGTATCATCGCACCACGAGCGCGTTATCAAACGTACGAGCTTGCGTTTTTTTCGCCATTTTTTTTATCGCGATCGCAGCCCAGATACCGCGTCGCGTTGTGTGACACGATAATGGAAACTTGTCTCTACCTATATGTACGTTTTCGTCTGCGTGGGATACGATGACGCAACCGTGCAAGGATCCTTATTCCCTAACCGATAGAGAGGAAGGAACAAAAGAGGCTCGATTTTTTCCGAGAAATTATATTATTCCGAGAAAAACTTTCGAATATTATATTTATTTTAGAAAATGATGGAAATAAAGTCCAATTAAAAGCTGCGGACGATGTTGAATTGAATCGTTGGAATGCAACGAAATTCGATTTTTTCTTGAGGAAAACTCATGATTTCTATTCGATATTGAATCAACACGATAAAACGATCGTTTTTCAGGATTCCAACACAAAAATGATACGAAAATTTGCTTTTCTTTAGAAATTTAACAAAAAATTAAGGGGAAAAGTAATTTTCGTTGGATCCCAACGTTGCGAACTTCAGTGTCAATGACAAACTATGAAAATCACTGTCAAAAATGGCATCACGCGAACAGCGTTGGAACGGTCGCTGATCAATTTCGCAGACGTGCAACGAATGTAAAGAACGTGAGTGAAAAAATAGAAACAATGCCTCTGAATTGTGGATCGACGAAATGTAATTGATTAAAAAGTTGAAGGGAAGCAGTGGTCCATCGGATGGGAGCAGAGACGCATTCGTGGCAGCTGCAAGGATCGATTCCATGGAACATCAAAGTAATAAATTGACTATTTCGGTATTACTAGAACGGTGGACACTGCGAATAAAAATTTATCGAGCAAAA
This sequence comes from Diadegma fenestrale, assembly GCA_037043255.1. Taxonomy (NCBI): domain Eukaryota; kingdom Metazoa; phylum Arthropoda; class Insecta; order Hymenoptera; family Ichneumonidae; genus Diadegma; species Diadegma fenestrale. The sequence goes on along the minus strand of CM073310.1, from coordinate 13,829,785 downwards.
CAAAATTTCTTTCTTGAATGAAAATATTTGTGACAGAATGATTTGTGCATGTCTGAACGAGTTATTGGTCGGTGGAAAAAAGGCCGACGCAACCAAACATATTAAGGTGATCTGTCAGAGTTGTACAGTTGCTGAAATGAACGTTTCATTCGGAGGAACTTGATATTTGAAGAAAAATATGAGTTGCCTTGTTTTCCCTTCACCGGAAAATATCAAGGACGTCCTATAGAAAAACTGCTTCATCGTTTTTTCGCCCTGGCCACGCGATGAATGGATCCCCTTAATATTAATACCACAAAATATTGTGCAACGAAAATTCATCAGTACAAAGCCATTTAGTCGATTCGTGCACACAAAATTTTCGTAATTTAGTTCAATAACAACGTCACTTGCCAGTCAACAAAAAAATGTCATGAAAACGCAATTTTTAATCCAGAAAAATCGATTTTTTTCGATGAATGATTTTCTTAGTCTTCGTGCAAATCACCCAAATCTTTTTTCCCATAAGTTGATGCCCGAAAAAGCTTGTTACTGAGTTTTGGGAGCATCGCAAGGCTCGAAACTGGTGAACAGTTTCTACGTGTGTAAGGATAATGGCTCCCTAGTCGTGCATGTGGAGTGCAGCAGATTGCATCACAATTGAAGAGGGACCAATGTCTAAGCGTTTGCAGTGGTTTTGCTTGAGCGTGCTCGAATGTTTCGTTAGCCATTCGCTGTATCGGTGCAAGTTTTTCTGTCGTTTTTCTATATCCTCGGCACAAGCTGGGGAATAAGATGGCTGGAGGCGCATGTAATGGGAAAGAATGGAAAGAGCGAGAATTGAGCGAGGGAAAAATTATTCCAATCCAGGAAATCTCGTCGTGTGTAGGAAAAACAATTCACAAGAGTAAATAGCAATTTGTGCTTTGTTTACAAAGAGCAAAAATCCACGAGAGCAATATTGTAGAGCATGAAATTCTCTTCGAGAAAAGCCTCCACAGCACAGTTACATTTGCCATGGTTCATGGGTACGAGGGGGCGGATCGCGAAAAAATATTTGATTTTCGAGGCAAACGTACAGGGCGAACGTTTTTAAAGGATTGATTGAATACTGCTCTACTGGCTGAATTACTGGAGATAGAAAAACCCTGTCAGGAACTTTTTTGTAGGAAATTTCTTGCTCTACAAAATCAGTCCTGTACTGTTTTGTCGTATCTTCAACCATTTTGACAGTATACTCGATTAAAGTACGCATTTTCTCTGAATTTCGCTTTTGATAATTCATCGATCGCTCGAAGCCAGAAAAAGCTGCATGGACAATATTATTAGACTCTACGACGCAGAATTTAGTCCTGAACTAAAGTTGAGAATAGTTTCCGTCATGGCTAAGGTTTTTTTATCTTCCACTGTTTTATTTGACGTTAAATTCGATTTAATGGCACGTTCGTCGACGTCGTCACTCTCGTTTGCTCGTTCCATTCGAAATTTTCTTCACAAACCCATCATTCTTGTTCAGCAACCGATAATTATTGCCATAGTTCAATCCACGCTCTTACTAAACCAACAAGTCTCAATCAATTACATATTTACCAAAAAGCAATGACAAACTATCGGCTACCAAGGCAATTTAGTGACTGCAATAGAATAATTTGTATTTGTTCCAGAAAAATAATGTTTTCACGGTTTAAGAGAAATAGCCAGCAAATATGACATTTTCTTCGAATAAATTTAGCTCGTGCCAATTTCGTACTCCTACACGATTACAAGTGAGCTCTCGAGGACAGATTTTCGTTCTGTGGATACTGTCCTCGACGGTTTAATTTCGTATAACTGACCGGAGCAAGCTTGATACGCGACCATTATCACGATCATTATGATTTTTATTGACCCTTCCTTTTCCGACATCCCATCAGCCAATCACGACGATTTCGATGTACGAAAAAAAAAAATATTCCTCAATGAACCAACGTTGTGACGTTTTTTTCGAAAATGACAAAGTTCGGTCCAGTCTCGATCAAAATTGTACTCGAAGATTGATGCTGAAGTTTGCAACGTTGAAATACATCGAAAAATATTTAATTTTATTGAAGATTCGTTCAATCTTCAACGTCATCCAAATTTTTCGAGCCGATATGCTTTTCGAATGGCAAAAATTGATCATTTTATCATCCTAAATACATTATGCATTTGAGTAATTATTTTGGTCAAAGATAAAAATGAATTTCGTTGCATTCCAACGATGCAAACTTCAGAGTCATACTCGAAGAACCAATTCCAATTTATTTTCAATCTAACCCCCAAATCCTTACGTTAAATTTTGGCTGAGAACCTTTTGGCCGAGACTATTCGTTTCGACGTTTCTCGTTTCATTAAAAAACAAATTTATATTTTCGAACTTGTAATGATGTTGCGTGAATAATTAGACTTACTATTTGGCGCAGTCGATGAGCTGGTACTCGTTGCTCCTTTCGAAGCTTTGTTGTACGCCTCGATCTTTCCAGAGGGTTTCTACAATTTCGTAGAACTCCTGAAATGAAAAAAAAAGAATTAAAGTCAAGGTCTCAAAGACGCGAAACTGTCGTGGCAAAATTGGAATTTAAACTCGATTCATTTTCCTGCAATACTTCGTAAGAATAAAAAACATTCAATTGTTGTTTTATTCGGAAAATAGCAAGTATGAATAAGTTATAAAAACAAAGTCGAATGCCAGTTTTTGTGTACCGGCTTCAAAGAGTGCCAGCTTATACATTGTCATCGACGAAAGGGAGGTTCATCTTCAAAGGGCTAAAATTAGATAGGTCGTAGCATCGTCGATGCTTGAGATGCTAGACAAAGTATTATATTCCAGTAAAGATAAAACAGGTTCAATCATTTGTCACACGAGAAGATAATTTTTTTTTCCTCCGTGACGTCAATTATTGGAGACCGTCCATTAAACTGATACTAACTAATGAATATCATACTCTGCTCGATATTGCTGCGAATTTTACAACCGCTAATCTCAGAGTTCGCAGTCACATCGCGAAATACACTAAAAACTATTGAACGAATTTTCTTTACTTGATTGCATTGAATTGCAGTTGACCGAATTCTGGACGTTGTCGCGATACTTCGCAGGAGCATAAATGATCGAAAAAATTCCGGAATGTCAGTTTTTCTGCCATCGGGACAACTGGGAACTTTGCGTACAAAAATATTGAATTTTCAAGGGACTTTGTCTATTTAAGGTAGTACTGTCGGTTTTAGAATTACCGTTCAGAATTAAATAAAATTTAGTACAGTAGTAGATTATGATAAGAAAAAGACTCTGTCCAATTTTCAAAAGGCCACAGAGAACCAGAAAAAAGATATTCGCATCGGTAGTTTCATACATTTAACGTTGCGCCTTATGAGAAATCTCAGTTTTCATATTATTTCACAAAAAGTACCGTTCAGAATTCAATAAAAAAGCGTGGAATCAGAGGAAATATTATAAGGAACATTTTGAATCCTTAAAAATGCAGGTTGAGAGCATGTGACAATAGTAATTAACAAAAAAACTATCCTAAATGTACTTTCATATCGTAGATTAGTGTAACGTGCCAACGTCGCGGAAAGGTTACAATGCGCGCGAACTTTGAAAATGGAAGAAACATGGAATCGCATATTTTGGCTGTATTTTGTATAAAAAATAGAATGTACATTTTTCCCGTCACTCATTCTCCCTTCCAGTGGTAAATTTGGTTATTATCTTGTGGTGTTGTTATTGTTGAACGTTTTCCATTTCAATTCGCACATAACCAAAAACTTGCACCCGTCACCCGGCAGTCTTTGCGCATAGCTTTTGCGCACCTTTCGAGTGAAACAGACAACCTCTGTCTCTCTCATTCCATCGCAACGTTGATTATTCTAAATACTACGTGAGTCAAACATGACGTTGTGTCCCTTTGACTCTTGCAGTATCGACAGTACTTCCTTAAAAACTTGGTCCAGGATGAATCTCGACAGCTGTTTGATAATCGAGACGAAAAACTTGATTACTCAATATTCTGAGTCTGTGTAAAATCATTTGTGACGTTTTTTTGTCATTAGAACGACGTTAATCCCTGGATGAAATTCGCGATGATAAGTGTGGGGGAAACAACGAGGTCAGTTGAAATATTGTTTTGGGGCTCGAAGGAAGGAGTAACGAGAGCATAACATAGTCGGTAGAAGCGAATGGAGTTGCGAAGTGATGAGAGAGAGAAAGAAAAGGGTGGGTGAGGAGGGTGGAGGGTGGAGTGGATGTTGGCAAATCATGTTCGCTCTAGTGCAGGGGGTTTATTAATATATTCCCTCATCGACGTGTGAGCCTGTGAGGGTGTGGGGCTGGCCGACACCCTGAGAGAGTCCGCACGAGCGGTATCCGGCGATACCGACGGTCTGTAGTGTTAGTGGCCGATGTCATCGACATGATTGATCCATCGATTCCCCGTTGTCACAATGAACGGCCGACCGAAGTTTCTTTCATTTTTTTTTTGCTTTCATTTTTTTCAACAACGTGAACAGAGCTTAAGCTTCGTGGACCCCTTCCCGATTAGACTACAGGTCGTCATCGTGGTCGTCAATTGTCAATCGAGCGTTTTTCGCAACGATTTAAAAAAAAAAAACGAGACACGCGAGCAACAACAAAAAAATTAAACGACCGTACGACAATGACGTGCCCATGAATGACCAATAACCGCAAACTATAATCGATCAGTCAATAAATCATTTTTTCTTTGCTAATTCTTCAACTATAGCCACGTTTCCGCGGCTCGAGATGAAAAAATGAAAAAACGCTGCGATAGCGTGACACGGCGCGCCTTCTATTTTGTTTCCTTTTTTCGCAAGGAAGAATGGGGCTCGTGGGCGTTTATCGAGTATCGATTCATTATTTTTTCTTGCATACTTTCACTTCGGGAAATTGACATCCGAATGTTTATTTTTCTCAAATTACCATTTTTACAACCGGCAATTCATCCGGTAAAAACGATTTTAAAATATCATGCAACGATCATTGGCAATTCGTCCAAGTGAATCTGTTCGTGATCGATTTGAAAAATAACCATTGCAACGCGATCATCCAAGACTCTGTTACGACTGTTCGAAAAACATACATTTCGAGCTTTAAGGGAGCTTTCCAGTGTGAAATTTTAAAAAAATCGATTTTTTTTTTTTTGCTTCATCGAATAGTATACACTCTTCCGAATATTCCCTGAAATTTGCATGCCGAAATTCAGATTATTTCGGTTACTGTACAGCATTTCTTGCTAGAAGGCAACGGAGCGCTACGGCTGCCGCGAAACTTTGAACGCGTTTTTCTCGAAACAGCATTTTTCAAAACGGTGTCCAACTTGGAGGGCAGAGTTTTAAAGCTATCGAGTTGAATTTTTTACACAATATTCTTAACGTCATTGTTTATCGTGCTATGGAAGCTTTTTTTTTTTTTTGACATCTTCCTATTTTTTTGTGAAAAAAACTGCCAAAAAAAAATGCTAAAATCGATACTTTTTGTTCAAACCGGCGCCATTTTTGCAAAAAAAAAAAAAAAAAAAGCCTCCATAGCACGAAAGCCAATTATATACCGATCAATAATCTTTTTGTTTTTTTTGTTTCCGACCAAAATTGTGACCCCCAACGTGGACACCACATCCAAGTGCATTTTCTGCAACAATTGTTTCATAATTTTTATAGATATTAATTAATAAATAAATCGATCTTTAAAAAATTGTTTTGTATTCTTCAATACCCAATTAATATACAAAAAAAAAACCAGACCGATTAGATTATTTTTTCTTTAAAAAAAAAAATCGCGAAAAACAGCGATTTTTCGGGCTGTCACACTGGAAAGCTCCCTTAACGATCCATGAATTTCAATTTCCATTCGGATTCACGTGGAGCGTAAAAAATGAATTTTTCCTCGTGATGGAGTTTGCGTCGTTGGCACGCAACGAAGTGATTTTTTTTCAGCAAAGCCCGAGATCAATCAATAGCGTGGGAACGATAATTAAGCAGAATTCGTCTTGGGAACAACAAATTTTTTAAAATTGCAATCCGACGATTGGAATTTCGCGGCCATATTTTTCCTCGATCCTCTTTCTTCCTCCTTCGCTTCGGCTCGAGGTGCAAAATACGGAATTGATGGAAATCTAATGAGCGCGATGATGGTCAGGCAATAAAGGGGCAAAGAAAATTTTGTTTGCCTGCATATACGCGATAGCGCAAATCTGGCATGTCGTCGATTTCTCGCAAGTTTTCGCCTTCCGGCCTGCACAGAGTCGAGACTCGAAATAAACGGCGCCTTCTCTTTCCAACTGTGTGCATCTGTGCTCGTTCACACCATCGCGCGCTAGTCTTTGTGCCCGCGTGCGCACGCGCGCCTGCGTGCAGAGTTTATCATTCCGAGGAAAGCCATATCGTGATGGCGAGCGTTGAGCTCGTCGTTTCGTACCCAAATCTGCCTCTTCTGCCCCTCGAATTTCCCCGGCCATCCCTAGCCGGCAATTTTCCCTCATTTCAGAGCGTTCTCATTACTCCATGACAATGAAATTGATTGTGCGAAACGAAGAAAAATCAAATAAACCAAAAACAATGCCCGTACGAAACCGCACAGTTATCCCGAATGCAAATTATTGTTCCTCCAACGAGAGCACCAAAAATCAGAGTGGAGTCAGGGGTGCAGAGATTAAACCCCAAAATCCTGAACGATAAAAACAACAAAAAAAACATTTTTTCCTCGAACGATTGTCGAGATTCAGCGAATGCCATTGTGTTGATTGATATTTGGAAATTACTTTTATCACACTCTGCGCCATGCAGTGCTCGGAGCCTCAACGCGGACGCCTCGAATAAACGTAATCGAAAAGTATCATTTATTCGAGGTATTTGCATGAATTTTCTCGGCACCATAACTAACAGTTTTCTCCTATAAAGGCGACTCTGAAGTTTGCATAGTTGTGTCATGCAACGAAATTCTTCTTTACCTTTCACAAAAATAATTATTCGAATGCAGAATGTAATTACGACGATAAAATGATCGATTATTGTCACTCGAAAAGCATATCAGCTCGAAAAATTTGAATGACATTGAAAATTGAACGGATCATCAATAGAATCAAATATTTTTCGATGCATTCCAACGTTGGAAACTTCGGCATCATCTATAAAGAAAAAATTTCTGACGTTTAGAATTTAAGACATTTAATTTCCAATTTTGAATTTTTCTCGTCTCAGCGCGTGTAAATTAAAGTAACGATTCGTTAAAAAGTCGGAAGAATCGAATTGTAAAAAAAAAAATATTTTGCAGAGCAGACATTTTTTTACGAAAAATCCTAAACACATTTTTTTCGCAACTCATAAACGAAGCGCGACTCAAATTTACACGCGTTTGGAAAATGAAATATCTCAAATTCTTAGCGTCAGAAGATTTTTCTTCGTAGGAGAAAATTGTTTAGCTTTGGTGTCAAGAAGGTTCATACAAAATTATTAAAGAGTCCTAAATCAAGTAATTTTCCGGTACGTTAATTAGGAAAGTGCATTTTCGATGGAAGGCAAAATTTGTTGGAGCAAATTAAAAAAAAAAGGAAACCGATGATTCTAAAACGTGAATAAATCTTTTTTCTGGCTGTGGTTTCGATAACGTGAGTTATTGTGATGTATAGGTTACAAAGATTTTATCCTTCAGGTCAGGTGTCTGTGAAAATAGTTACGAGGGCCGTAGCCAACTCGAGTTTGAATGACGCAAAACACCAGGATTATTTAGTCGTCGAAAATTTTATTTCGAGAACACGTTTGCCGAGAGTTTCGCTCAATTTTCGTATGTAATATCAGAGTGTATAATATTATCTATAAGCAACGTTGTCTTCTCGCTTACGACGTCGCTACTGAGGAGCTTCTCAGATTCACGTTAATAAATTGCTTTATGAAATTCAACCTCAGGTGAAATAATTCGCGAGGCTGAGAATTGGTACGAGCGTCGGTGCCACAAACTTCAGTGTCTCCTTGCAGAATAAAGCAAAATCTCGAACATTTCGCATCATTTTTATTATTTTATCCGCAATATTATTGCCATCTTTTTCGTTAACAAAATCTTCGAAACTTTTTATTTAACGTGCTGCTCCGAAAAATTCACCGACCAACAATCGTGGACAATATTTCTTTTAGAGCTTTACATTTTTTTTTCTTTGTAACTCGGTCAGAATCGTTTTTAATGTTTTCTCGTATATTAATTAAAAAGGAACATCGAAACTTCCTTAATTACACGAAAACGTGAGCCAATTCGTGAGAGCGACAATTTCAAATTTAAGGAACTAACATGTTTGCTGTAAAACAGCGAATAATGTTGAAGAATCTGTTCTCATGGATGATGCTGAAGTTTGCAACGTTGGAATGCATCGAAAAATATTGAATTTTATTGAAGATTCGTTCAATTTTCAATGTCATCCAAATTTTTCGAGCCGATAAGCTTTTCGGGTGGCAAAAATCGATCATTTTTTCATCGTAATTACATTCTTCATTGGAATAATTATTTTTGTCAAAGATAAAAATGAATTTCGTTGCGTTCCAACGATGCAAACTTCAGAGTCATAAACCTTTGAGCTCATCCAGTAAACACTTGATTGTAAAATTTGATTTAGATTTTGCAATTGTCAAATTTTCGTGCACAGAATTCGAAAATATTGGATAATGAGAGTTTTTCGAGAGAAAATCGGCAGGAACCGAAAAAATATTCATAAAGTTTAAACTTTAACTTTAACAACCTTATAACGAAAAATCGATCTTCTTCAGGGCTTAATTTTTGCCAGAATACTCTCGGCATCTTTGCAAATTATGGGCACGAATATTAAACTGACATTTTGGGCGTATATCCAGAATAATATTCTCCTCCCTCTTTCTCTCAAGAAACCAGAGTTCGAAACGTTCGGGTCCAACGAAAAATCTTTTTCTACGAATTGGTTGTTCCATTGAAAAAACCACAATTGAAAAATATCGTTTTATTGTTCTGACTAAAAATTGAATGAAAATCTGAATGAAAAGCAGAATTTCGATGCATTCCAATGATCTCCACGTAATAAAACGATATTTTTTAAGGATTAGAAAATCGATGGGAGAATTGTCATGGTTTTTTTTTTTTTTTTCAATTGAACAATCAATAGAAAAGTATTTTTCGTTGGACCCGAACGTTGCGAACTTCAGTGTCATCTTTCTCTCTCCCTCTCCGCATTTCTCCCTCTGCGTCTCTCTCGATCGTGCATTCGTATACGAAGAATGCACACTCACGTTTCTCTACAATGAACAAATCTCCAGGTGGGAGTGCAAGGAAAAAGAAGAAGAATACCAAGAAGACGTGAAAAAAAAAAAGAAAAAAAGTCGAGTTGTTCTTGCCCTGAATACGGAATGACCGATCGAGCTAGATCAACAGGGCTTTGTCGTTTACCAAACAAGCGTGTTGCACGATGAAAAAAAAAGCAAAGTCAAAGCAAGAGAACTGGCACAGAATTTAGATGTTTTTTTTTCCATCGTGTTGCAATGCGATCAGCCCGAGATGGGAAAGACTCGTCCGATGTATCGACCACTAACTTGATTATGCATTTTCGCATCAAGTTTAGAAAGAAACGTTCTTACGAGATACAGGACGACGAACGAAACGACTAATTTAGTCGCGACTCCCAATTAGGAAAATTAAACGTTCGCCGGTCTCGTCCCGATGGCAATAATTGAGAGACGAAAAAAAACATTCGACGTGATCGGTTTTAGTTACGATGAGCACTGTCTCGCAAATTACGATTCTCGTTTAATGATAAAAATAAAAAGTTTACTAATCATTGAGAAATAATGAGGAGAATTATTCTGAATCGAAGCTCCGCAGTACAACTGAGAATATTCGAATTCAACGTAACCCAATTGTTGAGGCTTTTCCCTGGAAAGTTTATCATCACAAAGGACCGAAATCGAGGCCGAAATTCTCTCCTTTTCATAGGGTCTCAACTGTACGAGTTATATTGAAACGTTATGCAACTCACCGCTGGATAATCGAAGTCTGGGGAAGACGAAACGTCCAATACGTAATCGACCCTACTTTGATTCGACGGATCTTCGAGCGTTACAGGTGGCGTTAGTGTGCTCATAGCGGTTGTTATCGTCTGAAACAAATCGATATAATTAGAAATCCGATTGTCCATGAATGGAGGCCGAGAATGAAAAAAAGTTCGAGTTAAATTCAATGAATGAAACAACTCGATGAAATATCTCTCCGAACACAAAATTGCTCAATTTTCATTGTCCAATAGTTTGAATTCTCTGGAATCGACAGCAATTGAGTCGATCAAAATTAATGTTTCTGAAAATTGAAAATGAAATAACGTAAATTTTGTTGTATTGTGCAGTCGAGCCAGTTTCGTGCCTTTGTACGAAACGTTCCCCGACAGGTGAAAGGTTTAAACATCCTTTGCCTACTATGTTTACTTTCAATGGAGGCCAGCAACGAGCGACCATTCCAACGAGCAATTCATCGATAATACCAAGACAGAAAAGTACGTTAAGGGATTACAATCACAAATCGACTTCATTTAGGCTTCATTTAATATTTTGTACAAACGTTCGTGGCCTTAAGACCGAAAGTTTTCTCCAATGAAGCAAAACTTTTTGACGTTTAAAATGTGAGACATTTAATTCCCAGTTTTTAACTTTTCCCATGTAAACAAATTCAAGTGACGTTTCGTTCAAAAGTTGCAAAAAAAATGTGTTTAGGATTTTTTTGCAGGAAAATCGTAAACAAATTTTCTTGCAACTCATGTAAATTCAATCGCGACTTGAATTTACACGAGTTTTGATGAGAAAAGTTCAAAATTGGAAATTAAGTATCTCAAATTCTTAACGTCAGAAAATTTTTCTCCATTGTTAGTTTTGGCGTCAAGGAAGTTCATCGTAAATTATTCAAGATTCCTATAACTAAAGTTATTTTGTGATAATTAATTAATTGCGATAATTAACACGTTAAAGTATTAAAGTAACATGCAAAAAATCAGGAATTGACGGCGCATTCGTTAGAACGAGGTGAACTTGATTGAAACGGGAAGAAAACAAGTTCAGTTGACGTTTGACGAGTATCGAGTAAGTCAGCCTGCGAAATATTTGGAATCAATTATTCAAGGCTCAATTGATTTCTATTTGGGAATCCCTTCAGATCGACATTCTGCTTGAATTGCTATTTTATTTGAAGCGAAAGGATGTCGATAAATCGTGGCGAACGACTCATAAGCCCGTAGTTCTTTGAACTATGAAAAAAAACCACGTCACTTTGGTGTATTTTTAAAAACTGTCCAGAAACCAGCTGGAAATCTATTCTTATATCAACCCGACTGGATGTACGTAAGAATGTTTAAAAGACTTTTGCAACGTTATTTTTTCGATGACATATTACAAAAGTCATTGACTCTCCGTGCCTCACGTGATTTCTGCTGGCACCTCGAATCGCATGATGCCAGATCACGCGCTTCGATATGAGGACATTCCTCAATTCTACTTTCAATTTTCGAATCAATTGTTTGCATGAAGTATTTCTTCGGAAATAGCAAAACTCGGTTGGGTCGAAATTGCTTCATGTGGTTCCCGCACGATCAAGAGACGCAAAAATAAATCGAATTAATATTGCTCGATTTTTTAGATCGATTTTTTTTCTCATATCAATAAATTTATTTCCTCTGCGACGTTCTCGCTGATTTATTCATTTACTCAGTTACTTGTTTATTTGTTTCATGATTTATTTCACAAATTCGTGCGGAAATTCGTACCGAAATGAATATTTTCTATGTACACTGAAAATAAAATGTTGTTGAAAGAGATCGATATTTTGTTGGATACGTTCAACTAAACGTTTTTTCGAAAAATCATGAAAATTTTGTCATTCCAGCAAAAAACATTCTGGAAAATCGTTTTCGGAAAGTAAATTTTTGTCATTCCAATCGTAAATTTTGCTGACAGTTCCATTACAATGAAAAATATTGTCGAAATAACGAAAATTTTGAAATCATCGCAAAATATTTAGTTCGCCGTATACAACAAAATATCGACGTTTTTTGAAAAAATTGAATTTTCAGTGTAATTAACGTGAAATATGAATAAAAGTTTACACAGTGGCGACAATTCGCGAGTAACGATCATTATCTTTGATCGCCGAGGAAGATCATTTATAATTATCAACTACAGCTGACTAATACCACGCCGAACGTTTGTAAGAACGGTTCTATTTCTGTCGGACGAATTCTTGAGCACACACAGTGTATCATTCGTTCGAGTTTTTCATTATTATGCTTAGTCTATATGTATATGATCTATACAGAGTTCCACCCACTTTCCACTATCGCCCTGTGACTGTTAAACGGAAAATATATTTCTCGCAACTTTATAAAGAACAGGAAATCCAGCTCCAATTTTGATGGCCTTGAAATTCGTTATAAAGAGACCATTCTGTTCCTAAGTGTTTTTACGCATGTGTGTGTAAATCGAAAATTCAAAATGCGTTGTTCGGTCAAAAGTGGGCTCGCCTCGGTCCTTCGTTATTGATGACTCTGAAGTTTGCATCGCTGGAATGCAACGAAATGCATTTTTATCTTTGACAAAAATAATTATTCAAATGCAGAATGTAATTACGATGATAAAATGATTAATTTTTGCCATTCGAAAAGCATATCGGCTCGAAAAATTTGAATGACATTGAAAATTGAACGAATTTTCATTGAAATTAAATATTTTTTTATGCATTTCAACGTTGCAAACTTCAGCATCATCGTTATTGAGTATTTTTACGCAACTAAACTCGATTTTTCTCGTTTCCTCATTACCGCGAAATCCCGTAGAAATGTTCATGGAAAAAAAAGTAAATTTCACCAGAAATCGCAATCTGTACGATAAGAAACTCACCAGTATAGCGTCTCTGATATTTTTCTTGATGTCTTCGATCTTTTGTCGCTTCTCCCTGCAAAAAAAACGATGCATAAAGTTGTAACTTGGAATGTAACAATTGATGATTTTTTTGTTAGTTATTTTTATTGAGAACGGAGAGTATTCGGTGGTTAATGAACGGTTAGATGAAAATTAAGGGAAATGGTTTCGTCTATTATCAGAGGAGAGAATGATGCGCTAGTTTTTTACGTTCACTCGGTTGACGACGAGGAAAAAGTATAGCTTGATTTTTTGTCAATCGAGACTGCAATTCACGAGATTCGATCTATTTCGTAATTCATCAGATTACGGCTCTTATCTTGACAATTTACGACGCAACACGTGGTACGGAGCAGAAACACTGATACCAATGTAAAAGATGGAGAGGAAACGCAAAAGAGGAACGCGTCGACGAATACGACAGGTTGCTTGTTTGCATGCCAACGTTTTCACACATATTGTCGAGTCACTCCCGTGTGTCTTTGAACGTTACTCATCACAAGTTGATAGCAAAATCAAACGCATTATCGTAGTCCCCTTTTTTCATAATTATTCAACTCAAAGATGCAAATCATGTTCATAGGCAATTAAACAAACGAAATGTCCAAAAATTGTGCAAACGTCATTTAGAGAAACCAAAATTTCCCAATTAATAAAGGCAACAAGTTGAAATTTTTCCAAGCACGATTTTGAATGTAAAGAAACTGCGAACAGGAAAAATTTTGCCCAAATTCTGGTGAAATTGCAACGTTCAATATGCAATGTCAACCTCCTCCTTGCCAAAATCTCTGGCAAGCGAGTAAAACTGTTTTTTTCTCGTCATCCAGGGACGTTAGAAATTGGCAAGAAAAATTGTCACAGAGAAAACAAAATGAGAAGAGAGCAAAGGAAAAAGTACAACAGAGACGAGAAGTGAAGAGAAACGATCCACGAGAATTCGAATGGCAGACTCTTCCGTGATGACTCATTCTCCAGTGTAATTATATATGCATAAAGAATATAATATACGAACTGGAGGATGAATTGAGAGTGTGAAGAAAAAATTTACATATCCTTTCGTACATCGTTCCCTTTTTGTCTCGAGTCGAATCGTATCCATTAAAATTCAAACTATACGAATAGACCTGAATGAAAAGGAGACTCGTGTACATCGATTTTTATCTTTTTATTTTCTTCTCTCTAGTCAATGTTTCATGGACGATTAAAAACCGTTCTCGAATGGGCAACGACCGATACTCCACAACGAATACATCGTTACTCAGAAATTATTCGATTATTTCAATTAATTTGATCGATGCCTAAATTGCGAATCTCATCGAAAAAACGTGTGAAAAAAATAAATCACTTTGCTGCGCTCGAGAGAAATTTAACGCGAATTTTCCAACACCCAAATATTGGAATAGTTCGTCATTCGAAGTTTAAAGGTAAACGGAAATGTGCGAATCGCTTTCGCGTGGCAAAAAAGAGTGAAAATTACTGAAAGTTTGAGCCACAGCCCAAAACTCGTAAACTCGAACTAAAGTGCAGCATTTTTATTTGCATTTTTGATTGGCTACTGAGCAAAACTTTAACTTTTATGAAAATAAGCGAAAATTTTTCTCAATTTATTCAAAGATTCGTTTCATTTTAATCGCGATTCGAATTCCGCACGCTAAAAATTGATCGCGAGTCAACAAGATAACCCGATTTTATTCCGGAGTTATTTTTAGTTGTTTCATGTGTTTTTCACTCTTAACTGTATAACCATTAGAGACTCTTTGCTAATTGCGTTCTACAGCAAGATGGAAAGTTCAAGATAATACTTACGCTTCACTGAACCCATTAACGTGCAATATCCTCATCTGCTTGACAATTGTGCTTTTGCCGGATTCTCCGGCACCTGGAATATTCATAAATAGTTACAATCCATTGAGAACGTAGATTGAAAAATTGTGCTCGACGTACGAGTAGCGAACGAGCATTGGATGAATAATTTTCCAGAGTGAACCGACTTTTCCGAAAAATTTCGAGGTTTTCAACTCCGCTAGTCGGTTCGAGGGCTTTGCCCTCCGTAAAAAATGACAAAATTGTCAAAAATTTGTTATAAATTCCCGGAATTCAAAATCTCAGTAGACTCGACCACGAAAAACTTGATTTGCAATTATCGAACGACGATGACAGAGAAACAAACTCGTAAATTGTTGTTGCTCCGTTCTCTTGAACGCGTACTTGTTGCTTCTCCGATGCAAACCCCACAGCAAGAATACGAGGCGAGTTTCAAAGTTACACACGAAGCAGAGAATTTCCAAAACTTAATAAAAATCGAGACGAAAAATTCAGGACAATTTCGAAACGGCAAGCCCAATTTTGAATTCGTGCTCCGTCGCACGCAATGAAGAAAAGATTATGAAGCGAAACATTTATTTTTTGATAATTATTAATCGTAAAAAAAACATTAACTTCGGGTCAATTGGACGACGTAGAGAAATTGTGAGGCAGATAAGCCGCGATAATCATTGTTTACAACTCAATGACATTTCCGAAAAAAAAAACAAGGTAAACCTTTCGAAAAATACTAATTTCCTCGTACAATTGGAAATTCAAGAAAAACAGAAATCGGCGGTGTCGACGTTGAAAAAAATAAGGAATTGTATGTTTTTTTTTTTTACATCAATGTTTTCAGCGAATTCTCGCGCTGTTGTTTCAATCAGCGACAAGAGTGACTCTGACCATGTTTACTTTACAGTCTGTTTACCTTTTTATATCATAATATTCAGCCCGATTTGACAATTAATTGGAATTGTTTGGGCGATAAGTTTGCAGTGTCTCTTAATGACAATCATTAAAATTTTTATCGTGAATAACGACAACGACGATAAAAAGCGTCATATAAATTTGGATAGTGATGGAAAATTAAGCACGAGAACTTTTCTCCTCGTTTGTGTTTCGAAATGTCCCTTTAAACATTGCAATTTGAAAGTCATTCGTTTACCAATCTCTGGTCTTGAATTCTTATTGAAAACGAAGTGTCACAATTCCGAATCGGTCCAACGCCAAAGAATTATGATAATGACGTTTGCATCGTGGGAGTGCAACGAAACGAATTTCGTTTCGTCGCCAGAGGTTGAAATTTTTACGTATAAGGCACCGTGGGATAATAATCTCGAAAAATCTTGGTCTCGAGATCGAAAACTTTAAGAAAATTGGAAAAAATGTTGAAACTAAAATACGAAACTTTTTTTTTTGTCTCGATCGAACGATTTCAACTTCAACGACACGAAGAATTCGATAAAACGATCAAAATTCGTGTCGGAGAAAATACAAATTACCTGTTGACAATTTTCAAAGCGAATATTTTCGGGCAGGCGAATCTGAGTCGAAATTTAGTGAGAAATAATGGAAAATAAATAAATTTTTGTGTTTTGTTACATTGAGAAGCGTTTTCAATTGTCAAAGCATTTGTGGAAAAATTGGAACTTGAATGATCGTTAAAAGCTCGTTAAAAAGGGAGTTTTGGTAAATGACACAAAATGGATACGGTGAAGAATTCAAAAAATAAACTTGGCTGCGTAGACCGAGCCGTACGTTACGAGAAAAGTTTGAATTTCCAGCAAAAAACCAAAATCAGCAAAGACAGGGAAACAAGTTCTAGACGGTCGGTGCACAACAGCTGATGCGGTTGGCTGATCTAACCTCACTTTTCTGCGAGGTTGCTGTCCCGGTGTCGATCTTATTGTTCGGATTTAATTTCATTCAATTCGTCAGGACGTGTCGCGTAAGAAACGATAAAAATGAAAAATGTGAGTGTTGGACGCGAATCGCAATAGCTAAAAATAGCTAAAAGGCATTTTTTTATATTCCGGTGTGTTTTTGGCCTCGAGAACGAAATTCAAGACGTAAGGAGAAAAACTTTGTGTTTGAATAGCGCGTACGAATGGGCGAAACGATGTTTTTTGTAGTCAGCGATTGAAAAAGAGTTTTTGGATCGGTTGAAAAATGGCGAAAATACGAGAAAGCGAATTGAAATAAAATGGTGTAATGTAAAGAGGAGGGGGGATCGTACCAAGTAACAGGAGCCTGTGTGTTGCCCTGTACACCTGTTTGTCCTTCTGTAACTGTCTGGTGATAGCGTCGGAGCGCCTCTTCTGGTTCTTGCTGTCATCCTGGCTGGCCTTGCTGCTCTGGCTGCCGAAGCACCCCATGACACAAGAGAGACACGCGATATCCTCGCCTCGTTTTCCCGTGCGTCCCGCCCCGGCACAAACGTCGTTTTCGACGAGCTACGATAAACGGCAGCTCTGGTATTCCCTTTGCCTAGTTTATCTGTATTATTTATTTGGTTGATACCGAGAGCTAAAACTCGGGCACTGATCACTTTTAGCCCGTTGATGGGCGTCACGTTCGACACCACCGACACCGACACCGGCGGCGTCGTGAACCCCCAAACTCGCGACACCTTCGAATTCTTCACTTTTCACAATTGCACTACAATTATTTCCACTTCCTCCTCGTCCATCACTGGCACTTTCGCCGGCTCCACCGCCTCCTCTCGATGACAGGGTTGCCCCTGTGCTCGCCCAGTCCTTACCAACTCTTTTACCAAGTGATAATAACACCAGCGACAAACGATGACAGCTTACGAAACTTTTATCAGAATTGTACGAATAATACGTGCGTGCACTCTCGTAGTCAAAAACCCCACCGGTATAAACTGCTCTCGTGTTTTCCTTGTGTTTATAAAGTTGCCTCACGTGTAGTTTACGTTCTGTGAAAACAAAGTACCTAATTGTTTAAAGCCTTTCGATATACTTCGACCATTTATTCAAACATTCGCTCCTTCCTTTTTCTCTCCCCCACCGCATGTTTCCCTATCAAACGAGACCGAAAATGAAAATCTCTTTTTCCTCAAGCCCTATTCTCCTATTTTGTTCCTCTATGACGAGTTCTTGACACGGGCAACATACTCACACGCGCATACACATGCACACTGAACGCGCGCGTGCGCGGATACCCATCGAGACTGGAGAGTGTGAACGTTCAATCGTTTGGCGCACACTAGCATCGAAATACATGAGAAAAACGATAGAATAGATACTTTACACGACAGAACGCATACATGCGCCTATAGACGCGCGCACGCCTTGGCACCCGTCGAGCTGATTTACACCTTCCACCTCGTCCCGCAAAACCATAACTAATCCGTGTACACGGCGCGCGCGACTCTGTCGGAACGGTGCCGCGTGCACTCAACGGACACTGATAGGGATAAAAAAAAACGGGGAGAGTTATAGAAAAATAGATGGATGGGTCTTCGCATGTAAATATTGGATCGCTAAGAAAAATCACGCACTAGTGGCGCCATGGCTAGTTTCGAAGAATTAGCAATTTTTCTACCCTACGCTGTTCGTCCCTTCAACTCCTCGCGGAGCTTTCCGCTGTATTTTTTTTGCCCCATGTCGTGCTCGATTCGAGTCGATGCGTGAATTCAACATTCCCAAGAAACACCAGATTAAGAGAGAGAGAGAGGGAGGATAAGATCTGGCGTAATGTCTAGATGTAACCGATGACATATAATAAGCTTTGCCCAGTGAGAGAGAGGGCTCTCTCCCTTCGTAGTAACTTGCCGGCAACCGATCGTTACACCCCTCTTTCCCCGCTCCGCCCAACACTCGCGCCCTCTCTTCCCGCTCTTCCAAAGCATCACAAGGTGTTTAGCTATTTAACCAGGCAACTCGCAGAGTCAACCGAGCGAAATGATTGTGGCAGCCTCGAGTAGCCCAACTGATACAGAGGGACAAAGAGAACAGCTAGCCCTCGAGGTGTTGAGGAAAAGAGTGAGAACGAGTGCCAAATTAAAAGACAAAAACAAGATAAAAACTCTAACGCACCAGCCGAGGGCACGAGAAAACGTTAATCCGATTATTAAATTGTAAAGCAATCCGTTCCTCACTATTTCGGACTTTCCAGGGTGCATGGAGGAAGAAAAAAAAACGAACGCTGCTTGTATTTTTTTCATTTATTCAAGAGAGATTTTTTTCCAAATTTTTTTCATCAATTTGAGAAGAAAATTCGATGTAATGGCGATGGGAGCTGCGGGTAACTGTCAAGGACTATTCGTCGTGGGGCGACAAACAAGAGGAAAGGGCGGGAGCGCGTACCGTCTTTTTTTCTGTTATTTAAACTTTCGATACTGTTTTATAGAGTCGTAACAGCTTGAGCTTTAAAATGATGAAAAATTACATCGGCGTAGTGTAATGAAACGTGTAAATCCCTTGGCGCGTTCACGTGTTTTGTTGAAGGTAAAAGAAACGACAAAAAAACGAGAGGGAGAGAGTGATAGTGCGAGAAAGAAAAAATAGTATACACACGCCGTGCGTGCACGAGCGGAGAGGTACGGCCTCGGTTTTCCAACACTGGCTCTAACCTCTCCCCCCTCCTCTCGGCCTCCTACGCCACCTCCTTTGCGGCCGCAGAGCGCGATGCCTCGTTCGGTTCTTCCGTCTCATTCCCGCAAACACACACACACACACTGTGCGTGAGCGCTTTTCATACGTATGTTTCTTTCGCTCTCACCTCAGCCGATATATACGATCCCCGCGAATGAATGAAGGTGTGGGGGGAAGGGATGGGAGGGGGGGTGAAGGAAAAATTACAGCAGCAAAGGTACTGTACTTGATCGCGTATGTCTATAAATATGTACGTCAAGGAGAAAAAAAAGAAGCCAATTGGGCAAGAGAGACGCGGGAAACGGCACGATCAAAGGGGCAGAGAGAACGCGATCAACTATTAATATAGATCGTTTTCCGTAAAGATCTCCCCTTCCTCTCATCTTTCTCAATGGCAAATATAAAGTTGACAGGCGAGCGAAGAGCGCGCACCGGAGAGATCCCGGAGACAACGAGACAAACCCGAAAAGTTGAAATAAAAACCGCCACACGGGAGAATGTACTGAAAAATTAACTTTTATCTTTTTTATTTCTTCCTACGATTGTGAAACACTTTTTTTTGACGTACGCTCGATACAGATTCGAAGCATATATATTTACTGTTGTGGTACAGGGAAAGACTGTTTACATGCGTGTGTGTGGAGGCGGGCGAGCGAGGGAGCGAGGGAGGGGGGGGGGGGCGCGATTCGTATTTCTCATATGAAAAACTTCTCCTTGGTTTGAAAAACGAAAGGACACTCTGTTCGCTTTTGAACGTAAAAAGAAATGGCTTTCATGGATTTGCACCGTTCGGGAGCCGGTGTTTTCCTTAGAGCAGGGCAAATTTTGATTCTCTTTTCCACCCTCGCGACACTAAACGTTTTTTTCGATCCCTCACCGAAAGCTGAAGTCTTGCCGAACATACGAAGAAGGGTGGCTCGCTCCTTCAGCTACCAATATACATACACACACAACACACTCTCACATATACACTGTAAACGCACTCGACAATCTTCCGTTATCACTCGCGGCACAATCTCTTTCTCCTGTTTCGTTTATTATTTTTTCTCCTATATACTTTACATTTTGACTGGTTTATGATGATATTTCGGTCGTAGTTTTTTAGTTTACCCCCTTTCGTGTATCTTTCTGCTCCCCCCCCCCTGATCGCCCCACTGCCGAACAGCAGTGGCAGGCTCCTCACCACCTCGGCCGACGTCTCTCACACGAGCCAGCCACCGCCACCGCACACCCACACGAACCGCCCCGGTGCGTTTATTCGGTAAAACGCGGAAACCCACGAGTCCGCACGCCGCGGAGTTTCAGCCTTTTCTTATACTTTTCCTCGAGGACACACTACACTTTCGGCACCTCGCCCTCTCTCCGACGACGACCACCCGTTAAAGGGATATTATATATCCCTTTAAAACCTCCTCATTCGAGCAAGCCCGAGTCAACTCGCGACCGTAACGTCCGAGACGAGCTGCTGCTCCCTGTAGCCAACATGTCGTCTGCTAGAACTCACTAGAGCGGCTGCCCACTATCGTCTTCCTCCTCCACTCTACCGCCGCACGAGAGAACTCTCCGCAACCTCGTATCGCGCGCTCGCGGCGCCCTGTTCTTCCACTTCCCCTCCTTTCTAAAGCTTCGTTTACATGAAAATTACCCAACGACACTTTTCACTCGCGCGCGAATCCTCGTCAGTGTTTTTCGAGTTTGTTTCGTCCTTTCAGTAACATTTCCGGCTTTTTAAACATTTTTTCGAAATTTCGATCATTTCAAAACTTTCCTAGAATTCTCAAAGACGAAAAAATTAATAAAGCAGAAATCTTTTTTCTACATACACGAAAGAAAAACAATCATTTGGATCGATGCGACGAGTACGAAGTCTCGAAGCGCCATTGGCCCTCCGGAAAATGCAACGACGAACCGTTCACGATTCTTTCGAAACGCGGCCGCGTTGTAAACGGATTTGCTGCCAGTAAGAATTCTCTCGAATTTTTCCAAATTTCCAGACAATACAGCAAAGATTATGGAAAACAAAAACGAACGATCATTTTTCGACTCTAAGAATTCCGGGTGAAAAAAAAAAACGAATAAAAAACTGTCAAGGCTGACTTTTAACCTTCCGTCGTAAATGATACGACCCTGGCGAGCCCCGCCGAATGAAAAGCCGACGATCAATCGGCTCTTTTCGTACGATGTGCGTAGAAAAAAAAAACAGCCTGCTACAGGTGCCGCCGGTGATTTTCCGGAAGACGCAACTCTTCATGCCCCTTCGCCGCACATTTTTTTCCAACATAAAAATAACATTCGAAACATTTTCCCTTAAAATGGCTCGTTTCCTTGTTGTTAATTTATTGCATTACGAAATTACATAGGAATTATCACTTAGGAATTATTCATCGCAATATTAATAATAATAATAATAATAATAATGAAATATAATAAAAAAATAAAAATATTATTACGAGACCACAAAATCTCGTTGAAACTTTTACTGTACACGTTTCGACTCGGACTCATCATTTTCTGCTTTTTTTTTACATACACAATTGTTCATGCTGTTGAAAATGAAAAGACGAGAATAATAATTTACAAAAAACCATAAAAGGTGCAACTAGAATCGCAAAGAGCAACGAAAATGCTGGATTGCTTAAAAGATTTCCGATCAGGTCGACTCGAAGAAAACGAGATTTCGTTCTTTTTTCTTCTTATTTCTGCGAGACGAGGAAAATCGAATCCTCTCTCTCGCCTTCTCGGAGAAAATAATTTAAAAAAAAGTAACGATTTGTACGATGACTCACGCACTAAGTGCTAAATAATCGTTGAAGTATTTAGTAATGATTTTCGAAGAATAAAAATTAGACGATGGAGAAAAAAATGTGTATCTCTGCGAAGCCCAGGCTTTATCTCGGAGGCACTAACGATGCGTTATCTCGTAATCTTGAACGAGTGCGCGATGACGCATACGAAAAATAGTGAAATTTAGTGAAGGAGACTCGTTGCGGGCAGAGGCAACGGGAAAAGTCTATAAGAGAGTTTATTGTCCCGCGCAAAAACTTTTTCCATCGGCTCTGCGTTGTTCGCGCTGCTCTCAATTTTGTTAACACTTTAATCCTCCTTTTGTTTATTTTTTACTTCGTTTGGGATTTTTTCGGGCGTCACTATCGTTCGAAATGTCTGGCATCTTTCCAAGATGGCCGGCTGGCCCTTTCAACCGGGCTAGACGGTGACGCGATTTTCATCTTTCCCTCTTTTTCTTGCGATTGCTGTTTTTTTCTTTATTTGTTTGAAATCTTCGTCCGTGAGATGATTTTTACAACGATCTCCACATGCTTTGATTTGCCTTTGCTGGTTCCCGTTTGTTTTTATGAATTTTCCACATCTGGAGGTGAGCGTGGGTCTTAAAGCTTCGTCGTGCTCTTGGCATCGTCGCCCATTTTTGGTTCCTCCGCGAGCAAAGCGTTGAGGTCAACGTCTTGAAAATTCGTTGTGTGTTGATTAGAGCCTGGAATTTTTTATTCTTCTATTATTATTATTATTATTCTTCATTCGATGATAAAATTTAGAAGCGTGAACGATTTATTACTCGCGCTAGATAGAGACAACGAGAGACTTTTTTTTATTCGCTTCCCCTATCGTAAATTACCTGCGTGTGCGAGAAAGAGATCCTTTAAAAATCCAAGCTCTTTCGTCAGCATCTTGATCTTCTCCTCCAATAATTCGTTCTCAGTTTTCAACTGGTTGACACGCTCCAGCGTCTGTTGCGTTCGCATTTTGCTCTTCACTCGCGAACGCTTCACCGCCTGCGATACGAACAACGAATTTTATTCTTTAACGATTCTTCACAGCGCTTCGATCTTTCATGCTTTTTTTCTTTTATTTAGACAAAACGTACCTGATTATTTCGGTCCCGGCGTCTTCTGTAATCCTCGTCATCTTCTTCCTCAGAGATAACTTTTTTCTTCCTGTTTGCTGACGAATTTTCCTTGTTTCTTGGCGCCATCTGGAAAACAACGAAAGAAATTAACTTTTCCGTTTGGCGCCACGCGATCCTAACAAACGACTGGATTTCATCATCAGCAAAACATTGACTTCGGAAAAATGAGACTGTCCCTATCGAGTCTACGATTCGAGATATTTATCGTTCTTGATAAGTATATTTTTAGAGAGATATCGTCCTCGACTTGGAATTTCATTAGAGAAATAATACCAATGACAACACAAACTGCAATGCCAGTGAAAACTCATTTTCCATGCGACAAGCCACCAGATTTTTCCTCTCTCTCTCCGTTTCTGTTTGTGAAGTTTAATAATTTTTCCATTCGCACAGTCAAGTGTGTGAATCAGTCGCCTCCACCGCGTCTCGAATCTTTGTGAGCCAAATCCTGCGTCACCGTCCGACCAATCGGAATTGAAAAGTTTCGATACATCCGTGAAAATGGCAAAAATTACCCCAAACGTTTTTTATTACGAGACAAACGGTGTGGAAAAATTTTACTTTCGGAATTTGCAGCTAACTCTCAGAATCTTCGGGAAAAATAGAATTTCGAGATTTTGACGAAACAATTCCGTTTTTTTTTCTCACTGTGACCGATGATTTTTTTATTTTTTGGTCAAGATTCGATCATTTTATCCGATTCAAGTTTTTTTTTTCTAAAGACAGTGAAAAAGAAGAATTTCAACGTTTTATTTTGAAGAAAATGAAAAATGTTTGTCATTTATTTGGGCTTGGTCGTTTCCATCAGTCTGTTTGTTTACTAAACTCGTTTAAATCTTTAACTTTGTCATTATTCTACTAAATGGAATTTTGGTGAACATTGTTCTCGTAAGAAAAATATGGGAAATGAGCTTTTTCGACACATGCTTTCGTATCGTTTTAGAGCTGCTGAGCATTTCGAAATTCGACACTCTGTCTCTCGCGCTCTCTCTCGCCTGGATTGCGGCCTAGACGTATCGGTATGTAATTTCACTTCGATAAAATGGAAGGTGTGTCTTTCTATCGGTTGCACTCATGAACCATTTCTTGCGTCCCCGGAGGCGTGTCACGTTGTGTCTTTGCTCTTTATCGTTCTGAGAAA
This sequence comes from Diadegma fenestrale, assembly GCA_037043255.1. Taxonomy (NCBI): domain Eukaryota; kingdom Metazoa; phylum Arthropoda; class Insecta; order Hymenoptera; family Ichneumonidae; genus Diadegma; species Diadegma fenestrale. Next base: position 13,805,376 of record CM073310.1, on the reverse strand, counting down.
GTTTTCCAGCTTTTTGGAATCGATGAGGATGAGATTTCTCCATTGTTTCAATTTTGGCGGGAAAATAAGTTTTTTCAAAACGTTTGAAATTCATATCGATAATCAGTTTGTCAGAATGACCAGAATTTTATTCAAGGGCATGGAATTAAGAGATTCCTTGGAGTATCGATTGCAAGACACCCGCCTCGAGGATCGTTATTGTTGTTTCGAAAGACCGAACGCCCTTAAAGTTTAACGCGATAATCGCTGCGATCTCAATATCTCTATAATCGTCGACAAATTATAAACGCGTCGTTTGCGAAGCAGTCAGCAAGAGTTGCTGGAGTTACGTGGCGAGAACATTAACAGTATAATCGCACAATGCCAATCGTGTATATTTACCCAATACAGCCTTGAAACAGTTAAGAAATCGGCCCTGACATCTCCGCACGAAGCTGCTGGTGGTACAGCAGTTTACAACGTGCTCGACACATTTAATCGTCCGATTACAATACAAACGGCGATTATCCCATTCTCCTCGACTTTATGGCGACGTTCAACATATTCACAAGTGCCAAACGCAACATTAACAGACCGATCTACTTATTTTTAGCAAATGGCATTCATCGAACCCTTTCGTCGCTCGTCTATTCTCTTTATCGGTCAATTTTTTCTACGCACGTTTCTTCCCCGGCTGGAAGTTGCATGATATATCGACTGAGTCGACATGCGAGCAAAAGGGCAACAAATTTCTAAATCATCAAAATTCCCCCGTTATATTTGTCTAATTATCGAAAAAGGAAACTCCGAAAAATTCCATAAACACGTAGACGTTGTTAAAAAATGAAAAAATCATTTAAAAAGCAACAAAAAAAAGTTTCGTTGTGTTTGTTGTGAATTTTCCAATCTGTTGTTTACGTAATTTGACCTTGAAAGAAAATTCTTTGTGTTTCAACCTCAACATCCCGAATGCTCGTACGAAATATAACGTGAATTTAAAATCACGCGCGAGCCGGGTGATGACGACATGCACGTGTTTTGGAAGATGATTATAGGACACGTGAAAAATTCGAAACAGATTCATGACTAATAGCCAACCTCGATTCGGGATTTCCCGAAATTCTGACAGATTTCGAGAATAATGATTCGTTATTTCTACGTTTTTGTTGTTCATACTTTCTGCGCCACCTCTTGTGCATTCGTTGTCTTACGAAACTTCACTGAATTACCGATCGAAAAGTTAAATTTTCGGTCAGAATAGATATAGATAATATTTATAAATATGTTGTGGACACGTTATTCGCTTTTCAGAAAGCAAACTCGAGCAAACTCAACCACTTCCGAGCGGTAAAAATGACGAAATATTGAATTTCAATCAATAGCGGAAAAAAAATATTCAGACTGACATACTCGGCACATATTTCAAAAGTCAACGACCTCTAGGAAACTCGAAATATCGAACGTCAATGAGAATCCTTTCCAGGTGATCTATCAAGTTTTACGCGGTCGGTAAAAATCCTACAGCACACACTTTTGCTGAGTATTTCGAGAAAAAGCAAAGACGACACGCTTGATTCTGCTTTTATCGGAGAATGAGGCGTAAATTAATTTTTTTTTCGAAAAAAACGATCGTTTCCGAGAAATACGTGTTTTTCCTTATCGATTGTCTCTCTCGCCCTCACGTAACTCGATTGATCGCTATATCTGTCGGTGTAATGCGTCGAAAAACAACAAAAACCTATACTATTCCAAGGACACACGCATTTGCTATAGTGACGATAGTTGATTGATGGTGATTCGAGAACGTTAATGAAAATTTAATCTGTTTTATAATTCGAACAATTATCACGCTGTTTTTTATTTGATGGGAAAGCGTCGTTTCCAACGTCAACGTGGAGTGTGACGTACGCTGAATATTTTTGATGTTTCACTGCAAACACTGCACTAATAGAATGAACGTGACGATACCGGAATAAAATTTAGTTTTGAAGTTAAAAAATCTCGAACAAGCGTCGAGATTGAAATTTTATTATGTTCCTCAATATTTTGATGACAATTCGTTACAGCTGCGTCATAGAAATCGAAAAAGTTTCTCGCTAGAGTTAACCTCTGTCATGGTCAACGTTGCTCTTTTGTTTTTATTCAAGAAATAGTGCGCCGAAAGGAATGTTGAACAAATGAGGATTATGCCAAAAGAAAACAAGGAACATGATGAAATAGTTTGGCGGCAAAGAGTGATAGAGAAGAGAGAGGGGAATTTGTACACGCGTGACACTTATTGCACTCGCTTACCTCGAAAAGCGTTGCTCACTGTTGATATCTCCAGGAAATTCCAGGAGTCTCATACACTGATTTTATTCTCTCTGGCGATTTATTTTCTATTATTTATTCAATGCTTGCGACATAAAGTGCAAGTTTTACCATGTGCGCGCAAAAACACGGTTACTTTGATGGTTTGATAGGTCAGAGATGACGCAACTATGAGCAACTGTTGGAGGTTTTAGTTTCGGACCAAGCTACTAGGGCACTACACGAGCATCACACGCTACACTTTCCAACCACTTGGCGGCGCTGCTGAACCTGTGTCATCTCTTCGTGACCAATCTGCCGATTGATATTTGTTTTGGCTTATATACGCGGGAATATTTCGTTAATTACAAAAAAATATTGCCAACTCATGTCACTCGATCGACGTATCGTAGAAACAAATCTAATCTAAAAACGAGTCCAATTTGATGATTTTTGTTTGAACTGTTAAAACAAACAGGTAAAAATTTCTGATGAAAATATCAAAAAGAATCACGGCGTTTATTGTTTAGAGATTAAATATTCTCTCCGGAAATCCAAGCGTTTCGGAAACTTCCGTTTCAAAACATTGTCATTATTTTCTTCAATCGATTTCTCCTGCGTCAATGAAAGGAGGGGGAGAAATAAAAACTGAAAAAGCAGTTATCATGCTTTCTCGGCAATTTTAGATTAATTTTTTAGAAAAATAGAACTTTGACCTCGCTTGGCGAGAAAAGAACGACGCGTAGTTTATTTTTTTCTCCAAATAAGAAATTCGTTGTCTTATCATTGGAAATGCGTTATTTATTTTGAACAATGATCAATTTTGTCGAGACTTTAATAAACAATGATAATTTTGGCTGCAGGAACACCAAATCCTAATGGATTACGTTCGGATTAAGCATGGGAGAAAATTTTATCATGATGGTTGGATATTTATTGAAAATTTTTGTAAACATTCAGTGATTTTAAGAGAAAATCGATTTTTCATCTTTTCATTGATGAAAATACAGGTTTTATGTATATTTACACTTTTCGATCAGTATCCTCGGATGACGATTGCGTTCGGTTCGATGGAACGTTTTTCTCTTGAATAATACTAAAAATAGTGAAACTGGCAAAAAGAAAAATGCCGAAATGAGAATTATTCTCGATGGCAACGAGATTTCTCAAACAAAGAATTCAATATCACAAATCTTGCTGTCGTTTTCTGAACTGTGATGAGATTTTTAAAATAATTCATGCTCGAGGTTCAAGGAGCAGAAAATGATTTTTTTTCATCGCATAAGTTCAAAAAATTTGTGAGGATGGCGTGTAGACAGAAAGCTCGTGGGTAAATTCCGGACTCACTCGCTTTCCGATCCACTGTCGCTGCTCGCGTTTCCACTGCCGGCCGCACTTCCGCTTCCGCTGCCACTGGCTGACCTCGACCTTGACCTTGAGCGTGATTTGGAACGGGATTTCGATCTCGAGCGCGATCTCGAGGGCGAGCGTGACTTGGATTGGGAGCGTGACTTGGCCGGTGAAGCCGAACGCGATCGCGAGCCCGATTTTGACGAAGATCTCGATTGCGCTGAGCCTGAACGAGAACGAGATTTGCTGCGTCGTTCGGGAGATTGAGATTTTGATCGAGACCTAGATCGAGACCGAGAACGAGATCGGGAGCGAGAACGAGATTGCGACTTTGATCGCGAGCGGGATTTTGATCGAGATCTTGATTTCGAATGCGAGCGCGACTTTGAACCAGATTTTTTGCTCGATGCGTGTGAAGATGCGCGGGATGAGGCTCGTGAGCCTGCCTCGTTGTCCGAAGCAGCTGAAACAAAAGGAAACGTCGCGTTACTTGACAATCGATGACGAAATAAAGGAGAAAAAATCGAGAACGTAATTGTTGGGCTTTCGATAAATTGTACAGAAAAAAAAATCAACAAATACCTTTGTCCTCGTTCTTTTCTGCTTCCACTTGAGTTTCTTCTTCGTCCTCGTCTTCTTCCTCCTCTTCCTCTTCCTCGTCATCCTCGTTCGGTGGTTCCAGTTGTTTTTCCCGATAACGTTGCACCCTGAATTCGTTTGCATTCAAAGGTCTATGACGAACAACCAGTCGCGTATTGTTGGGTTGTTGACCAGCCTTTTGACGACGTTTGCTCAGTCGCACACGAGTTTCCAATTCGTTGTAATAAACGCCGTCTTGTCGCATAACCAGGAAGTAATTCTCCTCGTAGCCCTTGGACGCTTTGCTCTTTACATTCCAGTTGTATTCGCGTGCCATTTTATAATCATATTCCTCTTCGTCCGCGTAATCGATTCCAGCTGTGAAATCACGTCGTCGTTTCTCCATAGTCTCCTCGAGCGGTAAGAAATACGCGACGAATTGTTCACCGCTCTCGTCCATAACACCACTGTGAATAATAAAAAATCAATTAACCCCAAAATCTGCAGTAAAATTCACAACTGCTCTGCGTTTTTTTCATTTCGCTGCGATCGCAACACTCCGACCTTATAATTTGCAGGAAATCTGTATAAAATCCGTGGAAAGGACATAATTAAGATTTTTTTTAATCCTGTGCTGGCCATACCGATCAATTTTCGATCGAAACGGAATTTCTCAGCAAAAATCATCCGAGCCACGAAGGCTCAACCAATAATTTTTACTCTGGAATACTTTTGTTGCGTTTTTACTTCCTCTTTACGAGATAAAGAGAAAAAAACTGTTTTCCAATGAGAAGAAAGAAAAATAAACGATAGTGTGCTAACACTACAAAAAATACAATACAAAAACTCGATAAAATTGTCATTTAGGGAACAAGAAGAATTACCGAATCATAGCTTGAGACATTTCTTCTATCTGTGCCGGTACTGATCGACCCGTAGGGGCAGGATCCGAATCGAATATAACTTGGGCACAAGGATATTTCCAGAGCTGGAAAAAAATTGAAAGATTCAAACGTTAGTCCACATTGGTTGCATATTTAGTTGCATAAACTATCCACGATTTTTCCATGGTCAATTACCTTGAAATCTGGATATATGGGTAAGATTTCAACGGGTACGACGCCTGGCTTGCTGTAATGTTTTTCGATCGGAATCTTGTTGTCCTCGAAAGTTTTTTCGATTGCCTTGATTTGACTGTCGCGATCCATGTACAATGTTTCCTCCTGTTGAAAAGCAAATGATTCGTGTGTTAATTACGATTATGCGAAATTTCAAGGAGAGAATATGCACGATGAGGTTCTGGACTCGAAAATATTTCGAGAATGGACGAATTTGGGGCAAAACCCACGGTATGAAAAAATATTGGAACGGCGTTCGATTCACCTTGAAGTTCTTCTTGATACTGTAGCCCACTTTGGCCTCGACTTTGTCTTGCGTTTGCGGCTGAAATCGCGTTTGCTCGGTCGATATGTACTCCGTACGACGGAGCCAGGAAACGCTCCGAGCATGATGTCTGGATCTTTTGGAATCCTGTGGTGCTGCAACATCTTCCTCAAGAAGTTTTTCATCCGCAGGATCTAGTTGCGCATTGAGATCGCCAGAGTACGTGTCTTTATTTATGAGATCAATTTCTACCCCCAAATCATGCTCCGTGAGTACTTCGTACTTGTAATTTCTCTCTAAGGACGTTGGATTGTATTGGATAAACCTGAAAGATTAAAAAACTATTGCAATTCGTTCACTTTGACCTTCGATTCTTCGAATTCCACTCCGAATATCAAGAATCGCATTCATTTTTCGATTTCAATCAACAAAAATAAATATTCTCACAACCGATTTGATTGACACGTGTCAAAAGTTACGTCAATCGACAAAATATCTCAATTGAATTGACCGACGAGTGAGTGCATGAAAGCAACATCGGAATTTGTTAGTTTTCGAAATATTCGAGCGTAAATTTCTTTTTGAATCTCTAGCTGTAAAAAAAGCTGCTTACCTTGTTGACTGGAAAGGGTAGTTTATGAATTTCGGATCGAACGGTATATCAGGCAGTGTATTGCAGTATTTCACACGACATATCAATTCCGACCTGTGAGCAAAGTAAACGAGAGTTAAGAAAAGTAAAGGCGAATTGTTCCTGTTGAGACGCGATGATTGTCGATGGCACGGAGCTCGTTGGAGGTTAGGAAATTTTTCGCGCACCTTTTTTCCGCGGGTCTCGTTGTTCGTTTATCTCTGTCGGAATTGCCATTTGTTTGTATCGTTGGTGCCATTTCGCGAGGACGCGATTGTCAATGGTATTAAAAAAAAATCTCGACGGTCAAAGAAGCAGCGGCTTCATGAGGAATCCTGGCCAAAATCGAGGCCAAACAGTGTACAGTACACAATATTAGAATATCCAAACACGAACACGAAACACGCCATACGTCGAGCGGCGACGCACTACAGTACAATCGCGAATTGCATTCGCAACACGGAATGCCGGTCACGTGGTTGCGCGTTTCTATAGTTCAGCAGTTCACCACCGCAACTTTATGATCGTTTCCGAATAGGAAATCGTCGAAAACGATAGAACTTGAAAGATATCGCGATAGAAGGTGATTTTTCGGTAGACATTTCTCTGCTAGGCAGCGACCAGGTTGTGTTTACAACATTTGGTTCGTTTTCCGGTATCGTTTCTCGCATTCCGCATTCCATTCCAGCCCTGGAGTGGGAGGCGCTGGCGAACAGATGGAGTTGACATAAGGGAACGGTTGACGCATTGGGAGCAGAGTCTCTGTAGGCTCCTCCAGATGGACTGATTGTAGTCTCCAGCTCGTTTCCCGTCATTCCGTCGATGGTCAGTGTCGTTTATTTAGTCTAAGGGGAGAAATGCTCGGATCGTGTGCTGGCTCGAAGGGATTATCAAAATTGTGTGACGCATCTGTCAATACAAACACAAAAGTTTCGCATATACGCACGAAACTAATAGTTTCTTAGTAAATGACGCCGCAATTGAAGAAACTAGTTTCTTTCCTCGGCACTTTTTCATCCACTTCTCGTGCTAAATTTTCATTGTGCAAATACACAAGTCTTGAGTACGTGAGCGCATCAAAACCCGTTTAGTGTCTTTTCTCGAGAAACTACGTTTTCCTCAAAAAACCACACGGTCCCTCCAAATTAGTCAAATTTCACATTATAAATTCTTTCAATTTTCGATTCCGAGTGATTTTATAACGACTATATAAGTGAAGCAACGGGCTTGAACTTCTTACAAGTTATAAGTAACACCGTGCTTTCAAATGGCATCAACGGTATTGTGACGTTTCGATTAAACAGCAGGGGTAAAAATGGCCGAGTACGAATATCTGAAGCTTGTTTACGTATTACTGTTGACGGGAAACCTGATCGTTGCGTTGGAAGGATACACTGGACGTAAGTTTGCCGTTTTTTTCCACTCTCTAATCTTGTTAACATGCCATTAACCTTCGCCTCTGGCAATACGATGGAGAATTTCAGGAAAATGGAATCGATAGAATCGATTATTATCAACACATTTGTGCATGCTAATTGTTCCAAAAATACTTGGCATTCTTTTGTTTGATATTTTGGAAAATGTTGACATTGTCGTGAGGTTCCATTAACTGTCAAACTCTCCCGGAACGGTCCATTTCGATACATAATTTTAACACACTCGATACCCCACAATTCAAAACCTTTTCGTCTCAAAAATGTTCCCGAGATCGAGAATTTAACGAAAAAATTTCTAACATAACCTCATCTTTGCATTTTTTCACTGCTCTCTTTGTTGCTATGACGAATTTCATCATAATTGATTAATTGTTTTGCAATCGCTTATCATTAGCAATACGAATTTGAAAAATGCCACTTTTCAAACCGAAATAATGCCAATTTATGTGTCTCGCAGACAATTTGGAAAAAAAGGAAATTTGTGATCCGCTCGGTAAAAAACGTGAATCGCTACAACTATCGAGCGGTCCTGATGCTGCAGCAATCGTTAGGCCCCTGTACACGTTTGATCATTGGCAGGTGCAAACTGACAAATTATGCAAATTTGTGTTCAAAGCTCGCAAAGGCGAACACTTGTTCACCGTTATACAAAACATGTCTCTAAGGAGAAATGGAACTGAATGTTTGGATTATATCAAGGTAATGATTAGCGTGAGAACCGACCGGCAAAAATAGTTGCAAAATTTGTCGCATCTCGAAACCCTAAATTCTAAGCGCTGATTTTTTTGTTTATCACACTTTACCGCTGCTTTTGATCTTTTTTAGTTCAAACGAAAAGATGGACACACAACGCGTAAATTTTGCGGACAGATAGATAGAAGGAAAGTAACGTCGCGACCGATGCAGGAAGAATGTTGCGATTGGGACGGAGGATACGATGATCAGCTTTATCGAGATTCAGCTGAATTTGATATCGAAGGAGAGATCGAAACTACGATATTCGTCTCGAGAACTCCGCTGGAGAAAGACCAGACTCTGGATCTTGCGATAGTTTACACACCGTACAGAAGTAAGAAGAATATTAGGACAATAATACATGATGTTGAAGTTTGCAGCGTTGGAATGCATCGGAAAATATTTAATTTGAATGAAGATTCGTTCAATTTTCGATGTCATCGAAATTTTTCGCGTCAATATGCTTTTTGAATGGCAAAAATGGATCATTTTGTCATCGTAATTACATTCTGCGTTTGAATAATTATTTTTGTCAAAGATAGAAATGAATTACATTGCATTCCAACGATGCAAACTTCAGAGTCATCAAAAATAGTCCAAAAATTAAACAAATGGGCGGTCGTTTGTCAGTCGACCTGGGAGGACATTATTAACGACGTATTTGTGTATTTTCAGGTTGTGAGAAAATAAAAGAAAATCGAGAAGAATATAAATCGACGGGAAATTACACAATTTGTTTATGGAATAAATATTTTTGCGACGGCTACGTGAATTGTCCTGAGGAGATATGTCGGGACGAGGAGAATTGTGAAAAACTGTACGATATCGTGAGCAACGGTACGGGAACAAAAGTCACCATAGGAGCTGTGACGACCATGATATTATGTTTCATTATATTCGTCATGGGTTTATGGATATGTCGGAGAAATAAAAAATTGTGTTGGTCCTCCGATTGCGCTGGACCGGGAGGACAAGACAACAGATTATCAAGAATAGAGCGCGAGGCCGCTGGTTCTGCAAATGCACCGGTAGTCGTTGATCCGATGCTCCAAGTTGCCACAGCACCTTCCGTTTTGGACAAAGATTTACCGCCAAGTTATGATTCTTTGTTTCCCGAACAATCCAATCCGCCCGCTACTTAAGGCCGTCGAAGAAGTGGCCGCGAAAGTATCCAAGTTCACATTGTTCGAGCGCAACGAAAATCTTTCTGTTATTAATGAATCTCAATTTTTCTAATCGTCTTAATTTTTCAAATGCAACTCTCGTAGTCTTGAATCCGTCGTGCAGTGTCGTTCTTCGACTAATGCTGCAACTTATATTCCGAGATTGATGAAGCAAAGAATTTCGTTGCACACGAACGATGTCGATATTAACATTGTTCTCATCGGCGTTAAGGTACTATTGTCTAATGTTTTAATTAGACAATATTAAATTATAAAACGAGGTTTTTGTATCTTTTATACAATATATGTTATACAACGATACGCCGCGATTCTCATCGTTCGATACTGGAGCACAAAAAGTCTTCATAAACAAACTCGATATCGTGAATCGCCAAAAGATATCCAGGCGATTTTTCCCTCTTCGTTAATATCGTAAACCGACAAGAACGTCAAGCCGTTTTTTGTTGCGATCAGGATATTTCGGTGGTAGAGAATTCTGCAGGATCTTATGCTCTTTTCCAAGCTTATGAGAAGTTTATTCTATCACGAACGTAACATTACGATTAAGCAATCGCGAACAGTATTTTTTGCAATGTGGGTAAATTTTAGCTTGTCTCTGAGGAGAATTTGATGGAAATTTACAACGTAACAACGACTAATGGCCTACGAATCATGATGTTGCTTTTTGCTTCGTTATTCCATCGGGAATCATTAAAAACTCTACGCAGCTGGCAAATAAGCTATTAAATCAGAGTACGTTGTGTGTAAGGAAGCTCTTTGAACAAGACAGAGTTCACTGTTCCATACAAAATTTGGCCAAAGTGGCGCGATCGCAATAAGTGCTTCCAAAAAAGTTGATCAGAATCTTTTAGAAAATTATACAGTTCTCGAAACGTCATTGAGGTCAACGAAATCGTACAAAACTTCTGCGCACTGCGTAGTTTTTTTTTACCAGAGGAATAAAATATTTTAACGAAATATTGGAGCAGTCTCGATCTTTTTTTTTACAATTGTACACAGAAATGGTACATTCGATATTTTTTACGATGTGTAATTCATGCAATCGCGTGTTCTCCAATTTTTTCACGTTTTTTACGACTAGAAAAAATGTTAATAAACACGAGAATATTGCAAAACGAGTAACGACATGAAAATTCTGAACAAATCGAATGTACAATGTTAAATCTAGATGATTGTAACAGAACCAAAAATGTATGAAAATAAACGAAAGGATCAAAGTTTTGAGGGATTGCATTTTCTTTTGCGTCCATTCTCGAAACGAACCAATGTAAATAATACGTAATGGGTATATTAAAATGATTGCAAAAGCCTTTTTCGTCTTTCTCGCATATATTCGTTCTCTTAATTCCACGAAAATATTTATTTACACCCAAGTGAAAAAGTATTAAAATACTAAGAGATATTTTTCTCTATCGAGCTCGCGAAAATTGTGAGATAATGAAAAAAAAACTCAACTCGATTTACAAATGAGTGTGTGATTCAATTTCTTTCGTCACGTCGCCACATTCTTTATCAGATCGAATTGAGTCCTTCCTTTTCGGCAGTGTGGTCCATCAACCATATTGCAGCGTTGATTATTTCATCTATCTCTGCAGTCATCGATGCCAGTGAATGGTTATCGTCGTACACGTGCATTCTGGACACAAAAATATGAAATTAGCGTCTCTCAATTCCCCTTTTCAGTGGGATTTATTCGCATGCGATTCATAGTGCAAAATTCTTCACGCAACACGGAATCGGAACAAAGCGATCACGAAGCACGTGCTAGAAATTAACGCTTCCGGATGGCGATTTTGCGCGACGTTGCAAAAAACTGCCTGCGTCGAATTATAGAATATATTTTAAAAGAAAACATCAAATTTTCCGATCAAATGTTACGGTCAAATTCTCCAGTGATTTATTCATTTCTGAGAATACTCGAAGAATCGCTGTCGGTTCAAAGACTTACCGGGTTTTGACACCATTAGCCTTGATCCGTTGGTACCAATGTTTGCCCTGAGAGGGTGGAACACGAAGATCATTTGAGCCGATTTGTACCAAGGTTGGGGCTTTGACTTTATCAACATGAATGATGGGCGAGTATTTGAGCATTTTGACAAAGTTTTCAGTCGCTTCTGGGCTATCCATTCGCGGGAGCGTTTCTCCGTAGCGGATACCCACTTCGCTTGCGCACCTGAAAATTACATAATTTTCTTGGTATTGCAAATGAGTAATTGCTTCTAACATTTAAATACGACTGGAGAATCAACGATACAGAAAATTCTTCACAATTTTGTAATCATGGTAAAATATCAGCAAATTCTTCACGAAACGTAATGAGGAGCAATTCATTCAATCGGTCAATCTTGTATCGTTTATTCTCGCCATGAAAACATCAAGAATTTAATCGACAATGAATTATCGATTTACGAGCATACTTTCGATTTGTTTTCGTTATATATTTTTTTTTCATTTTTCATTGCTTTTTTCGTTAACCGCGATTCGAATGACATGATGCTTACACAACGTGACGGAATGCAATTATCTCATCTTTAGTCAGTGCATTGCGACTGAAATAACAAATCGTTTAAATTATCGGGATGACAGAAACATGTTCAGGGGAAATAAACGAATAAGGAAAAATGCTTTTACCAATCCGGTATATCGGAAATTGTGAACATCGCGGCGATGTCGATCACAGGATTTCTCATCACGACCGCTCTGTACCGATCCTGAAAAAAAAAAAAAAATGCCAAAAGAACGGAGTAATTTTCGAAGATTCGCGTATGTCTCATTCACGTGCGTGGATTTGAATGAATGAGAAGTTTCTTACGCTGTATTGTCCACTCAAATGAGCGACTAAGAATCCGCCATGAGAACCTCCGGAAATAGCAACGCGCGAAGCATCCAGCCACGGATATTTCTTCAAGGCATCTTCGATCGCTTTGACGCAGTCTTTGACATCGACGTCGCCGACTCTGCCTTGAAGAAATTCGATATTATCGGCGCCCATTCCAGTCGAGCCCCGATAATTTACTTGCAGTACCGCAAACCCCAGAAGGGCCATGACTGCGGATTCGAGCAAAAATAAATTGGAATACGAGCCGTGAGGTCCGCCGTGTATCGCAACGACGAGCGGGTGCGACTTGTCAGCTCCAGATTTCGGCCCAAAATACATGGAATTGAACTCTCCTGCGAATTGAAAAAATTGAACGAGTGAATCTTTGCAACGCGTTGCTTATTTTCGAAAATCAATGTCACAATACTCACGGACTTTGTCGTCAATTGGAGCCTCGTGCTCGAGAGGTTCATACATAAGATTTGCGAATCCCTCAATGGGAGTTCTTTGCGTAATTGATTTTCTGCATATTTCGTGGGGCGAATTTTCGTCGAATTGGCCGATCATCAACTCCGAAGGTTCCATAACGGAAGTTTCCATAAACAGCAGAATATTGTTATGCACGTCGAGAATATTGAGCGTCTTCAAATCGTTCTCGATTTCCGTCAAAACTTTCGTCTCTAAAAATCATCAAGTAAAATTCATTTTATTCCTGAAAAATAGGGAGAATAAAAAACGAAGTTTTTCGAAATTTTTATAGAATTCAATGCACCGATACGGAAAATCGCTCTTCAAATATCAAGTCCCAAGTTGTTTTTTGTTTTTTCTCCCATTAATTTATTAATCGATCATATTTACCGATATTCAGAGCGTAAGATCGCACGACGAATCGCTGCGGAGTGCTGAAGAACAAATACGACGAGTCGTTGCTCCAGCAACGCTTCGGGAAGCCTCGATTGTACAAACCGTAGAATTTCTTCCCAAAATTTATTGTCTTGTTGTTGCGTACGACGTCGATAAGAATTTCAGTCTAAACAAAAAAATCATGTCGTCCGTGAAGATTATGGGAAGACGATTGCCCGAGTTAAAAAAAAAAAACTGACAATTAGTTTGTGATTTTTCTACTGCGATTCTCAGTGTTGATTGTTGAAATTTCACAAATTGCTTGAAATACACAGACTTGAACTAACGGGCGATGTTTACCTTGCCCAATTCCGTTGACCACTGCAAACCCATAAGCCTGTGAGCATTGTGGTGGGCACCTCCCGATTCTCTTTCAAGCCAAACGAGACGTTTTCCATCCAAACTGAATCTCGGCGAACGAACTGCACATTTATTGTCGGACAAATTGCCTGAAATAAAAAAAAAGAGCTCAAAATCCTGTTTTTTTAGGGACACATCGAATCCTTGTAAGTTTTCGTTTATCGTACGTACGGTATTCTCCATTTTTTAAGACAAAGATCCACGATTCTCGGTTGGTGCAGTGCAGAAGTCCAAGATATCTCGGTTCATGCAGCCAAGCAACACCGACGACACCATCTCCTTCGGGAGTCCAGATTACTTGACCGGGTGAAAGGTTTTCCGCGATTCCCGGCAATACTGTTATCGTATCGACATCAGTGTCCAAAACAACGACCACCGGACGATGTTTGCCGACCAACTGTTCGCCCCAATGTGGCTTGAACACGTACTCATTGCCCTGTCAAAGTTCATCGAATAAAAAATATATCCAACGTTTTTCTCTGCCCAAATCCCATAAATATTCATAAACTCCGTGCATTACCCGCGACACTTCATCTTCTTCTTTTTTTTCTTTTTTATCGAACGGTTTCTGCTTGTAAAATGGTTCAGTCTTGGGAAGCTTTTTCTCAGCTACATACAAAAGTTTTGTTGCATCCGGTGACCACTCGAAGGACCCGAATTCCGCTGAAAAAGAGAAAAATGCCATGAAAACGCTGTACATTGTCACATAAGTTCGGAGCACACAAAATTGCACTGGTTTATTTGCTGGATAAATGTTTTTTATAAAAAACTTGGGGTGATCTTCTCTCAAGTGCCCACGAGTGATTAATTTCCTGTCAAATGCCAGTACTGAAATATTATGCTTACAATCGGTGTAAACATCGCCGTGGACATCTAAAGCTGATAAATCGTAATTTTTCACCAATTTCTGATGGTCCCAGATTTCAATAAATTGTTTAGTCACATTGTCGACGACGCCGGATCGCAGAATGGCTTTTTTTTGCCCATCTTCGAGAAGGGCAGATGCGAGTCTGAAATTCAATTCGAAATACATGACAAACGATTCGCACAGACAATAATTTTCTTTTATTTGTAACTTTTACGTTAAAATGTTGTAAAAAAACGTTTACTCGACTCACTCGCTGGTGACGTCAACGGGGAAAAGCTCGTTGGTGACTTGGAGATCGGGTTTCAGAATATGTTGCCTGGAAAACTTTTGGGAAATGCGTCTTTCGAGGTTTCTTTGTGACCAGGTACTCTGGACCGTGATCCCAGACTCGGAAGCCCAGGTAATTTTGGCAGCGGTCAAAGCAGGATTTTGGGCCACGGACTTGTAGATTTTCAATATTTTTTCAATCTGAAGGTCCAAAAATGAATGTATTTTAATAGAATTTGCCATTTTCATGAGTTCATTGAATTGGAGCACCAAAATTTGTAGGTTTGCCGGAGTAATCGAATTTTGAATTTGTTACATTTCAGTGAATTTTGATGAAAAACTTTTTTGTTTTAATTCAAAATGCGAGACAATGACGAATTTGTTAAAAATATTTCGACAAATGAAAACTCATTATTTCTTACCTGCACAGATGCCATTCTCGCGCGAGTAATTTTCACGATCTGTTATCACGAAGCAATACACGGCTATTATCAAGATTCGTTGTCGCGGCTGACGATTTATTTATACTTTCGAGGCTCGAAATCTCGACGCAGATACGTGCCTGCATGAGAATTCAACAAGATTGATTTACCACATGTTCCAATGATGACAAATGGAAATTACGAATTGCACAGATTTTTATCAAACCCTCGAGTTATTTAGCCTCACATATATATTGTATATTGACGGAAGAAAGTGAGTCTGATATAAACAAACGTGTAGCACGTATTCTTATCGAAGGGGCAATGATGTCTGCGTCAACACGATAGTGCAGAACGATTATAACGAATCAAATGGAGAACAACAAAAAGTGATTTGCATTTTCAATGAGATCTACTTCTAAATACGGTCTTGTGTTCGCAATTGGAGTGATCAGCACCCTTTGAACTTATCCACAACAAAAAAAGAATCCTACCCGTCGAATTTCTATCCGACCGATCGCTATCAATGAAATTTCATTCGGTATAAGGGATGTTGCAGATTTGGTACAAAAGACATGTCAAAAATACACGTGGCGCCTCGAAAGTTGAAAATAATAACTTCTCGGGGACAATCCCATAGGGATGGGATATTTTTAGATCGAGTATGCATATAATTCATATATACATGTGTATACCTACGAAATGACCTTGAGAGCTTATAATTTCAACCACTCGCGGCGCTACAGCCTGTCTGCTTGTGCTGTCGTAGCTGTTCGCTTTCGGGAAGGCGGGAGAAATGAAGAAATTGGATCAACCGAAACACTGCCTTATCCGCACCGTTACCAAGTTTGATAAGTTATCTTCTGCCTAACAACACAATCCGCCGAGACAAAACATTTTCTAATCCACACACTAAAGTTATACGAATAATTTTCAAACTTCCGGTGTTCCTCAGATAAGAGATTCATGAAAAAACTATGGAAGACACTTCGTAATGAACCTCCGCTTTGAATGCTTGAATATAGAGTAAAATTATGCAATTCTCGTCAATATGCGGATTAGTTTTTTCATGACTTCCGCAATTGCGAAAAAATAATTTTTTTAATAACGCAAAACTATTGCATTATCAAAATAGAAGATCGACTGATGTTTTTCATGAATGTTAATTCTAGCTGTCAAACAGCGAGACGTCTCATTTTCAATAATCTTTAAACGTGATCAAAATTTGGAAATTACCGACAGGCAAATGTGGCGTCAACAAAAATACTAAAAAATTGTCTATCTAAATGTTTTTTCGAATGTTCCCACTTCTCCGTTGACTCTTTCACCGCCAAACAATTGGTAGTAAAAAAAATTCATAATGTAATCGGGATAAATAGCGGAAACGAGCGAATTTCGATCGTAGATAAACGAAGAACAATGTAGACAGTCAAGTACATAAGCATGTACTGTCACAAACGTGCGAGTCAGTGCGCGTAAATCATTTGCGGACAAACATGAAATACTTCAACGTTGGATTACTCGTTATTCTTCTCATTGCGGTCGCGGTAATGTTTTTTTCCCTATTAACGTTTGTGCAATAAATTTCTGGCGATCTGGACTCGGGAACAATCTCCCGTGATTTTGTTAGGCTGCTGTTTCCGGAGCTTTTCCCATAGAACCAGAAAATTCACTGCATCATGGAGACGGTGCAGGATGCAGAGGAGGCGGTCACGGACACAGAAGACGAGGAGGACGACCTACTCCAGCTCCGCAGAATCCCACGGATGCTCCGGAAGAAGGTGACCCAATTTTTCCCTATCCGAAGATCGTCCTGTTGTTGATTAAAAAAATGGATGCGAAAAGATTTGAAGAATTCGTTTTTTTATCATCTTTTTTTTTCTCTAGGCGGCGCCGAAGAAGTTGACGTTTGATACCGGATTCCTACTCCAGTCTAGTGATTAATCTCGCATGATTATTCCATGCAGCACGTTAGTGTAAAACTAAAATAACAATAAAAGAAATTAATTCGATGAATATTTTTTTCTGTCACCCAATCGTTATGTCTCTGAGCAGAAAATTCTTTTGCTCCTAAATTTATTCGCAATAACAATACAGTGTAGTTATAATATTTAGATCTTATATTTGGCAGTCGCATTTCAAGGGCATTGCTCTTGACAGCATGATGACACATCGAACTCCCCGGATGATTGAAACGGATCGGTAACGGAGACAATATTGCAATGCGGGAATGTAGGTTTGAAAAAGAATTCCTAAACGCAAATTCGTTGTAACACGTGCGCGAAACTTTCATCCATAAATTATCAACATCCGACAAAATGAAAGAAGACTTTGAAAATTTCGTCAATTTCTGAACGAATCGTTTGAATTCGATGTAAAAAAATATTAGTGAATCTTGTTCATTTTTTTAAGTTAATACGTGGATTGATGTGCGAGTTTTTGTCGTTTATTATCTTTGAATATTGAACTACAAAAAGACGACGTAATCCTTTAAAAAGTTTGACGCTTAAATAATTTATTTTTTAAGTGTATTACAGACGATGTGATTGTATCACGCTGCACCTAACTATAATATCCATTGCAGTTAAGGAGAACACGGACTCAATTAGGAATCTCCAAACTTTGTATATAGTTTTGAAGACATCAGTCCGATTCCTTCTTAAAAATACGTAAAATTATCAAGATTCTTGTTTCCCGTAATTTCCTTGCGATATATTAATTCATTACTGGTTTTGGCTCAGATTGCCATTGATCGATGGCGCTGATAGAATTGTCGTTCGTTACTCGTTTCTCTCGACACGCCTAAAACAATGTTTGTAAACGTTTTTTCAAAAAACTTTACCTCCAAGTTTCGAGGCTGTGTGTTTATTTCTTCAAAAGGTGAGTCATGTCTTTGTTTTGTCTCTGCAACATGATATCAGCTCTGTCCGTTTTGTCCATCACATTTTCGATGAGATCGTGTTGAGAATCGATTTCTTCTGATAAACCAATAGCCAAGCCTTTCAGACGAGCAAGAGATCCGCTCATTTCGTCTAAATTTCGTTCTAAAGCTGCGCCAACGTCGGTTTTCGTAGATTTCTGCTCGTCTTCCTCGCCCAACAAGCCTCTACGCTGGAGAGACGGATGATTCAACGCTAAATTGTTTCTCGTTTGTTCTACTGTGCTCGAAAGGCCGCTGATCGAATCTGCACTTTCGGAATGTGGCACTTTGTTCGGAATACTCGATGACGAACTCGGCACGTCGATCGATTTGCCACTTAGATAGTTCCTCAAACTACCAAATACACTCTTTATACCCTGTATGTGTTTTTGACTGAAACGCAGTGTACTGTTTATGTCGTCCAAACGTTTTTCTGTTCTTTCCAGTTGTTCTCTTTGCCGGATGAGCTCCTGGAAAATCAAATTTTTTCATTTCATTCCAACGAATCTCACTGGGAAGAAAATCATAAGGATCGGTCCAACAATTTTTCAATCCTTAAGATCGTTTTGTGGCAAACCACACAAACATCCTTAATGAATGAAATAAAATAAATTCAAAAGTAAAAGACAATGGGATATTGATCAAATACATTCGTTTGGTAATAAATTCATTGATTTATATGACTCTGAAGTTTGCATCATTGGAATGCAACGAAATTCATTTTTATCTTTGACAAAAATAATTATTCAAATGCAGAATGTAATTACGATGATAAAATGATCAATTTTTGCCATTCAAAAAGCATATTGACGTGAAAAATTTGTATGAAATTGAAAATTGAACGAATTTTCATTGAAATTAAATATTTTTTTATGCATTTCAACGTTGCAAACTTCAACGTCATAAATTTATGACTCTGGAGTTTGCATCGTTGGAATGCAACGAAATTCATTTTTATCTTTGACAAAAATAATTATTCAAATGCAGAATGTAATTACGATGATAAAATGATCCATTTTTGCCATTCGAAAAGCATATCGGCTCGAAAAATTTGGATGACATTGAACATTGAACGAATCTTCAATAAAATTCAATATTTTTCTATGCATTCCAATGTTGCAAACTTCAGCATCATTGATTTACAAGCGAAATATTGATGGTCTCAAACTTTCCATTTAAAAATAGTTTATTTTTGAAAAATGTCATAATGAGTGGAATTTTCAAATGAATGAAAATATTGAACAAAAAAAATACTGTTTCGTTTTGTTTTGTCAACAATCAATGGGTCTACCGTTTCAATCGGAATTTTTTCTGGAGTCAGAGATTTACCGATTCATGGGATGACTAATAAGTCAAAGTCTCAAAGGAACAGACAAAAAAAATGTAGTGGAATTTGATGGATACAAGACAAACACGATCCAATGAAACGTCTTTTCGACACCAAATGTGGGATGAAGAAATGTGGGAACATGTGAAAGATATTGATAACGAAGTCTCGATTATATTTCGATTTTGGCTAATTTGACTATAGAAAGGCTGAAAGCTGTCAAACTGTTGAATTTTTAGAACAGTACGAGAATGGAAGAACATTAAAAAAATTTACGATCGATTCATTAGACTTTTGTTCTGGAGAGAAATGTCAAAACAGATGTTCGTGTTAAGATTGCAATGATTCGAATGTACGAATAAATACCTCAGCTGTTGCTGCACCAATTTGTTCGGAATCTCTCAAGAGAGATATAGATCGTTCGGACGATTGAATAGTTCTTTCCTCGATAGCTTTTCTGCGTTCAATTATTTGCTGGTGTTGACGTTCGATCTCGTCGTCATAATTGTTGTAATGATTGTTGGAATAATACGACGAGGGGGCGGATGTCCTCGGTGGAGCACTACCGAGAAAAGTCTCGTCATCTACGTCGTCTTCCAACGAGAAGAATGGATTGTTCGGGTCACTGATATAATTATGACCCGCCATTTATTTATCCGATTTTATAATTGTCGCAAATAAATTTTCTACGATTTACTGTTCCACTTTTATTGCAATATGAAGGAAAGAGAGACAACGCGTCCACCGTACGAATGACGCGTAACCTCTGTTGTGATATCACCCAATCTGTCTTCTGATTCTCTCGACTGAACAATCATTGAATTGTAAACATCGGTGAGTGAGAATTCCCACGAGTTTTGTCGGTCAGTCTGCTGTTTTCTAGTGCGACGAACCGCCGCGAGAGGCGCTGCAGTATGAAAGGCTGGCGGAGAAAGGCGCGAAAAATAGCGCAAATTCGAATGAATTTTCTACCAATTTTCTATGTTTTCGCATGCAATAGACTTGTTTTCACTTTTTCTTACTTACTCCACACTTAGCTTCACAAAACTCGTTGAAATTCATCGAAAATATTGTATTTCTGGAATTTAGTAGAGGAAGCAAAAAAAATTACGATGTTTTTTTTTTTTTTTTTTTACCGAACAAACATTGGCAATGAAAATTTGACACAACATAATTTTTGACGTTTCGACACCCCTTCCGGCTCATCACAAGTTAAAATTGATAGTAAGATAAAATGTGGAGTAACCCGATCGGACCACAAGGTCGCGATCAAGTAAAATTGATGTAAAGAACAAAAACTTTAGGCCTACACAAAAAAGTCGACGGTATGTCCTGTAGCGAAGGTGACTCTGCCGGTCTCAAAAGATTTCCTGGCACAGGCTGTTGTGGTTAGTTATTTTTTCATACGCCAAACCATCCGAGTCGGTTTAAATTTATGGTGAAGAATTAATCTCAGAGATCCTGAAGACTTGATTCGTATTTTTGTAGAAATGAAAAAATGTGTTGGAATTATTGAGTGTAGAGAAATAACGCGAAACATTTTTGGTAGGAACAAGTTGCATCGGTGAAGTAAGCGGATGTTTAGCATCGGAGCCACGAATTCGTTCGTGTGTTTGTCAGGAGAACGTAGGATGTATCGACCGAGCTGATTGCGGTGGTTTCCGTCCTCGCGGTACAGCCGCGACCGGGGCATGTCCCGGGCCGTGTCAGTGCGCCGAGGAAGAAGCCTGGAATCGTAACGCACCCCCGAAGCCAAATTGCGAGTGGTTGTCGAATTTCAGTGAATTGAGAAGACAGTGGAGCGATCACGGTCGTCAAAACAGTTGTAAATGCTGCAACTGCAAGCCATGGTAACTTTTGGCTCGTTCCCTTTCTCAAACGATCTTAATCCTGTCAATTTCTCGGTAACTTGGCGATAAAATGAAAAAAAAAATCCCATTCTCGCAGTAGAACAGCAGCACCGTGCAAACCGTGTCTTCCGCCTGTTGATAATTACTCCAAGGTCACATTCTCTGAAAGCAGTCAGGTAAAATGTTCAACGTTCATAAAAATCACGAAAAACAACTCCATTCGTGGTAGTTCAAATTCAACGGATATAATTTTATACAGATTTAATTACGGAGATCAACGATGATCCACGAAGTTTCTGGCGTAAAAATAAATGCATTTCGAATTCATTTTTACGCAAGAACACCGAATACGCGATGACACGATAAGAATTTTAATAAAACATAACATTAATGTTCAGTCGTGCTGCAACGATCGTTTGTCGGGTGGAGCGAGTGGTAATTCCTCGTGTTGTCAGCGCGACAACAAGCCCTTATCAGCGATGCATTCGTCGGAACGTTACTCACCTCCAACGAGTTACGGAGACACTAATTCTTCAGGATGTTGTTCAGCCAATGGCAATGGCTTTTCTTCGTCGTACGAAGATCAGGATGAAGGCTCCGAGGACATTTGTAAACCATGTTCGCCAGGGGCGAGACCAATTCTGAAACCAAGAAGCTGTTGTCAATGTATTCCAGGATATTGCATGTGCCAACCCATGCCTCGCAACTGCAATTGTCCACCACCAGTGCAAGTACGTTTGCGACGTTCCAGTCTTTCGATTCTTCAGTCAATTTTATTTTCACCGGATTGTGAATTCGGTAAAAAATTATCAATTGGCTTTTTCCAGTAAGATAATGATTCGGAAAATTCTTTTCACGATTAAAAAACTCGGAAACTCAATTATTTGAAAAAATGGAATTCCTTTTACGAGAAATTTTTCTTTTGGAATTCCCAAAATGGATATGCCGAAAATTGATGATTGTGAGACAAAATTTTCAACGTTTCAAAAGAGTAATTTGTGTTCAGGTTGATGCACGAGCCGCGAGAGATTGCGAATGTGAATGTCCCTCTTCTCCGGAATGTGCTTGTCCCCCGAGCGAGCGTA
This sequence comes from Diadegma fenestrale, assembly GCA_037043255.1. Taxonomy (NCBI): domain Eukaryota; kingdom Metazoa; phylum Arthropoda; class Insecta; order Hymenoptera; family Ichneumonidae; genus Diadegma; species Diadegma fenestrale. The sequence continues at coordinate 13,782,990 of CM073310.1, read as the reverse complement.
GATTCCCAAGGACGAAGGTTAAATGTCCAAACGCTCGTATGTGTTGTTCGACTCCCAGACCTCAGCCAGGTCCGAAATGTACCTGCACAAAGTGTCAGCCTTGTTTACCACCGCCCTGCGATCCTTGCACCTCGAGCAAATGTCGTACGGAGACACCAAAAGTGACAGCTTGCGGCGGTGGATCACCGTGCGACGATAATTCACCCTGTCGACCAGAAACACCAAAATTATCAGCTTGTCGGCCAACGCCCCCATGTGACGAATGTAAAAAAATGGCACTTCCCGGTCGTCACCCGATGCAACTGGAAAATTTTCGTCAAGGCACCCGGCAAACAACAACTTCCAATCAACCAGTCAATCAACCCAGAACGACCAACTACAAATGCTCTCAAAATTCGGGATCTTTCAGATCAGGTCAGTCTTCTTTCTCTTTCGTGAAATATTTCGTTCCACATGGTATTGAAGTTTGCATCGTTCAGAGGGACAATGAACCGTCTATTTCCTAAAAACACCCGAAAGTTCAACGCAATTTTATGTTGCACTTAATTCGGTAAAGAAATTTTGTTCCATTTTTATCAGAAAAGCGAGAAAACGGACGTTGAAATTTGCATCATTCGGATGCGATGAAATATCTTTAGATTTTGTTATTACGAAAATTCATTCGCTCCAGAATCATGAAGAATTTCGATTAGTATGAAAAATATTTACAAATCACTACAGAATGATTGCAGAAATAACTGAATCATGAAATTAGCATTAAATTGAAATTTTCATCGTGGACGTATATTCCGATGAATGTTTTTTGTTGCAACAGAGCGATGCAAATTTCAACATCATAAAAAAATGGCAATGTAGCCGGATAAGCATAGACAAGGGTAATCGAATTGTTTATTCGCGAGCAGACAAAGGCTACGGTGACGACAAAGGAGATTTGGAAATGGGTTTCCAAGAGACACAACAGTGCCACTGCGGATCATCGGGCTCTCGGGGATGTGACGAGTTGTGCGATTATTATTCTTCTGGCAATTGCGACGAGGGCGGGTTCGAGGAAATCCAAAAAGGAGATAAAAATCAATGTGGATGTGGTGGCATGACGGACCAGAAGAAAATGATTTGTCACGACAATTGCGATCATTGTTGTTCGATGAATTGCGACAGCGAGAAATCGATTCAGTCTGTAAATAGGAAAATATTCAAGGGCTCAAAGAAGCGCGTTCGAATGGCAGCCGGAGGTCTTTACGATTCGAGCATTCCCGAAAATCAGTTTTACGGTAGCAACGAAACTCTCGCAGAATCTTATTGCCAAGAAAACCTTCCGATCAACGTCGAAGAATTCACTTCAACCTCATCTTTGAGGCCCTGCGACAAACAAATCAACGAAGCGACTCAAGCCAAACTGCAGGATACTGGAGTTTCGGATACAAACTCGTGTGTCCCACAAGCTCCCGTTGTATCCGCAGTGGCCGCACCAAGTCCGAGGTCTCCCTGCAAGCTCCTCCGTTCTTTGATCCGCGCCAAATCGGCTGTCAAATATTACAAATAATATGATTTCCAAAATTCAGACAAAAGAGCAATAAAAATGGAACGAAACTCAATTATCTTTTTTGACTTTTTAACGATTTCGGAGTTTACAGTTTGAGCAATTTCAAAAATCAACTAATTCATAGTACGAACAAAAGAATTTTTCTTCGTTTTCCAACAACGCCAACTTCGATACCATTTTTCCATGCGCTTTGGTAACACACTTGATTGCTTGCTTGTTGCGTTATCGAAGGTTTGTGACGGTGTATGGTGCCTACAGTAGGTTGTCATCAGCGGTTACGTACCTATCACGCCTGTTCGAACGTCCCGTCGTTTGCGTCTTCACGAAGATCATGCGAATCAACCTGCGCTTTTCTCGGGAACGAGACCACAAATACATCGCATTTATCTCGTCGAATTTTGGCTAGTATTGGCAACTTCGGTCGAAATATTCTTGTGCCCGGACCTTTGACACTTCTCTCATTCGTTCTCCTCGTTCTCGTTGGATTCGCCGGAGCCGTTGGTTTTGCGCTGAAACGCCGATACAGATATCCTAGAAAATTGTGCAATAGATGATTAAAACGATTTTGCTCCAAACCACATTTTGCTGCTTCATTTTCGTTACATTTTTCCGAATCTTTGCAGCTGATATTGAAATTCGTCACCACAAAATATCCAAATTTCTGGACAAGTTTATGCGGCAATTATACGATTTCTTAACGCTACTTGTACATCCAAAAAAAAGTAGTTTATTTTTCAATTACTCAATGTTAAGACATTTTGCGCCACGAATGGTTTTGCCTTACCAGCTGATCTCAAGTTCGTATCCACCAACTTGGAATTTCAAATTTCGCATTGTTGGAGCTGCTCGAACATTTTGGGAGCTTGGAAGAAAATCCGAAGGCAATTGTGAGCGAATCGCTACTGATACGGAGCACGATATTGACAAGAATTTAACGGATCGTCAAAAGAGTTTTCGTAATATGGAAACAAATTCAGAAACAATTCGATCAAATCTGTAGACTCACAAGAACAAAACTGGACTCGTCATCAAGCGGGAATCGTTTGTGACGATACTCGGAACGTCATTAGTAATTTAAATCTTCAGCCGTAATTTTGGTGTTTGTACACTGAAAATTCAATTCTGTCAAAAAACGTCGATATTTTGTTGAATACAGCCAACTAAATATTTTGGGTTGATTTCAAAATTTTCGCTATTTCGACAATATTTTTCATTGTAACGGAACTGTCAGCAAAATTTACGATTGGAATGACAAAAATTTACTTTCCGAAAAGATTTTCCAGAATGTTTTTTGCTGGAATGACAAAATTCTCGTGATTTTTCGAAAAAAAACGTTTAGTTGAACGTATCCAACAGAATATCGATCTTTTTCAACAAAATTTTCTTTTCAGTGTAAAAAAAAGTCAGTCTGGTTGGAATATTAATTCACTTTGGTTTAATATATTTGTCATGACCGACGTAGGATGAGATTTCACAGTGCAATATTTTTCTACCTTGTTTACTAAATGCATTATTATTATTATCATAATTGATGAATGAGACGTATAACTGGTTAAATATTTTTTCAGTAATTCGAAGGTGAGTACGATCATGAATGTTGAATTTGATTGCGAAATTTGTTACACTCATATTTACAACCATAAACATTATTTTATGGAAAAATCACGCCTCGAGTGGATTTTTGTACGAAAACTTGTGAAAAAGTTTGGATTTTTATTTACTTCTAAGCATTTTTTCAGAATAATTTAAAAATGAGTGAAAAGATTCCTGGCAAAATAGAGGAAAAGTTTTCGAACTATACGATCGCCGAAAAAAAACAAATTGTTTGATGATTTGATCATTTTTGATTATTTGATCTTACTTTCCATGCCGAAAGTATTCATTATGATCGAATGGAATTGGCGGCTCTGAATTTCTGCGTCTTTGTGAAACTTTGAAGCGAAAACGACTGAACGACACCATTTCGCTGCTGGAAAATCGTCTATTTACATGTGATTTCCAAATGTTTTAATCACTCGGTTTCGTCAGTTTCAATCGTGCGTCGATTATTGTTTTCATTAAGAAACATTCGATAATAAATTAACCACGAATAAGAGAGTCCTAGTGCGCAATAAATGGAAGTGAAAGCCAGTGGTAAAAATGGCAGCTTTCCACCAAAGACCCAGTTGTGGAGCACAGCCTCGTAAATCGTGACGAGAGGCAAACTTGCGACGTAAATCCATTCAACAGTTGACAACAGTGATTTTTTGTAGTGAAGCGTCAACGCCAAACCAGCGATAGACATGTACGTCACGTTGAGTACGATTTTCAATGGAGTCAAGTTGCTCGGATATAACAACGGCGACAATGCGGTATGACCAGCTGAACTCAATATTAAGAAAACTCTCGCATCGTTCGAGTCTGTTGCTGCGAGAACACTGAAATATTCATTAAAAATGTGAGCTTCATTTTTTCGTCCGTGGATAAGAAAATTCTGTTGTAAAACGTGAACCAAAGTTTGGACGCAAGTGTCATAACTCACCATAGTGGAATAATGGCTGTCAGGATAGCTTTTTCATGAACGTGCCAACCAAACATGAACGAACATAAACCGCAAATAACCACGCACCGAATGAAGTCTCGAGGTTTAAGGCTGGACAAATCTCTCTTGAACAGAGTCCACAGGGCAGGCTGAAAACCCGAAACGATTCGTTTTGAGTCATTTTCATCAACACTTCTCAACAGAGTCTCTTTACTTCCATCAGCTGCTGTGCTGTCTAGTGAGAATTTGGTGCACCAGCACTAACGATGCATAAAAACTTTTGCTGACACTTTAAAATATTTCCCAATGGAAATAAATCGATTCAATTATAAAATCTGTTGAAATCTTACCACCATTGATAAGAACGTTAATAAAAACGTGACTAGTGGAGTTGGTGTTGGTAAAATAGCGAAAGATTCTTCCTGAACCAGGCCACCTGTCATTGACCCAATTTTATGGCTGGACAGCCAACCAAGTCGTTTCCATATTATTGATAATATTTTGTCAGCGCCTATGTACATCGCCCATGTATTTGCTGCCCAGTATGCATGGACCAGACCCCTTTTGAAGGGAAAAAGCCGCGAAATTACCTGTTACGAAGCAAGTTTCAATTTTTATTCCAATTATAAAACTAAACCTTATAATTAAATAGAAAATTCGTGACATTTAAATCAAAAACGCGTTTTTACTTGTTTTATATACTTTGATGAAACGATAAGGACGATATTATTCACCTGAGGCAATTGAGAGACGAATGGTCCAAACGAGATTGCTACGATGCACAAGACGGTTGATCCAAGTGCGAAAAATCGTTGGAAAAAACGATTGTCACTCAGGCAATACCATTTTAACAGCCAAACGACGTAAGCTGGTACAACGTACAAATAAATGTGTTTCAGGTTCAGTAAGACTGCAAAGAAGACTGCACCCATCAAGATTCGGCCCTGCAACAGTTTTTTTCCAAGATAAAAGATCTGCCTGCATTTTTCAACCCTGTCAAAAATGTTTTTCTAATAAATCTTTTCATTTTGTTTCGTCTTATTACTCGAATGAAAAATATTTGAAAATTTGATTTTCACGTCATTCCAGTTGTGGGATTTTAAATCTAAAAGTGAATTAGTCGGACATTTACACTATAAATTTATATTTTGATGACATTAGTTATGCTCAAGCATCTCTTGAATGGTTAATTTTTTTTTTTTTTTTAATGTGACAAGTATTTATTTACATGTAAGTTGAGTCACGAATTGTGGTGAGCAATGCCAATAGTAATGAAAGTGAAAAAATTAATAATGAGCGAAACAGGTTTATCCCGACGATTATGTCATCGAATTATTTTTCTCTCGTGGAATGTTTACTCCGATGGTAGCTCGATGTGCACCCATGTGTATATATTATTTGGAAATCGTTCTTTTCTGAACCTGTGTGAAAGCTACTTTACGTACGACTCAACTCTTCGTTTCATGGTCTCGTATACATAATTTTACTTTCACCGGAATATCTTCTCAGTATACGTTAGAACTCGCAACCGTTAACAAGTGACGAATTAACCAATTACATTGACCAGGATGTTCAATCCTGTGCTGGTGAGTATCGTGTTATGTACGATAATGATAAAGAAAATGAAATAATTTCATTAAGTTGAATTAATTGAGCAAATCGAGCAGAAAAATTTATCACAAAGTGCCAATAAAAAGAAACGTTGTGTAATTTTTTTAGCGTCTTGTAGAAATTGTGATTCGGTTCGTCAGAATTTGATGTTCTTTGGCTCAATGAGTCACGAATTCTCTTCCCGGTGTTCAACTTTAACATTTATTTCTATGATTCTGATGAAATTGTTGTTCGTTTCCAAATCAGATTTTTCTCGTTCTGGCGAGTCCCTGCCTCGGCGATGTTTCTCACATTTTGCCGGAATATCGAGACCGAACTTCGACACCTCCACCACCACCAAGGCCGTACAATTTTCAATACAGCGCTGGACGCTATCCCGGACACGTCGATCGGATTCAACAAGAATCTGGCGACGGTTCCGGTGTAGTTCATGGTAAAATCTGATCGAAACTTTCCAACTTTTTTTTTCCTAATGTCTTTTAAAAAACTGATTTGCTGAGAACGCCAAATTACTTTTTAGTAGTTTTTCTTTTTGTTTTTTTTATGAATAATTACGTTGTACCCAACTTTTCTTACTTTTTATACTATTCTCGGAGCATCTTTGAAGCCAAAATTATTCGAGTAACGTGAATCGACTCGTAAACTGATTTTAGAAATGTCATAAATTTGCCCAATTTGCATTAAGTTGCTTCGACTATTTTTTTACATGAAAAATTCCTCTTTTGGGCCTCGGGAAACTTCCGGAAGTGGCGAAAAATTGAATCGTGTGAACGTATTTTTGTATCGGAAAACATTGACAAAATTCTCACGAATCAAAAATTTGACAATTCAAACAACATTTTCCAATCAACGAATGTTAATCAGAGGAAATTTTTTTTCGAATCACCAAAGGATCTTATTCCTTCGTGGACCCGAAGCAAAAAGTTCGTACAGTCGAATACACGGCCGACAAAAGTGGCTTTCACCCAAAACTTGTGAATTACGAGGACACGCAAGCCCAACCGGTCGATACCGAAGCAGTTCAATTGGCTAAGGAAAAACATTATCGACTTTATCATCAATTGGCTGAAACCAATTCTCATGGGGCATCTTCTTCGTATGTTCCAAGAGTAAGTATAAAAAAATGATCGAATATTTTTTTGCTAGTTTCGTGATGTCCGGACTGAGGAAGTTTTCGAATCGGAAAAATGACATTGAGAAAATAATTTCAATTCACCAAGGCATGTATTTTCATTCGCCGCCCAACATGGTAATTAGGCGCGATGAAAAAAGTGTGGAAAGTCGGCGAGGTCGTCCCATTGATTCAGCTCGTGAAGGAAAACTCCATTTACGTTTAATTCCGTCTCCGAATATGCAAGAATTTCTATTGTCCGCCAACGCTCAAAGAACCACGAGTGAATCGTTCCATTGTTTTTTCTTTTTCTAGGACACGGTCAGTGTTGCAAGAGCAAAGAACAAACATTTTTCACTCTTCAATAAGATTGCCGGAGAGCACGCGGCGATAGCGGCTCAAAGGGAAGCCGAACGTTTGGCATTCGAAGCCACATCAGTTCCCAATGACGTGGAAGAATACCATCTTGCGTACAATCCCGAACGATCAAGACACTAGATGCACTCGACACTTCTAAATTTAACGATTTGGTTTTTCCGACCAGTGCGACGATTTCGCACGAATTTTTACTATTGGCTTCAAAAAATGGCGAACGAGAACACAACTTTCACGCATCTACGTCGATTATTCCGTTTCTAACAGTGTCTATTTTACACCCTCAACTGATTGAGATTACACGATGAATTGATAACAAAAAAACTCAAAAATTGTACTTTTGCCTTACAATAAAATTTAATAAACGATCCAGATGCGACTAAATAATCCGGCAATGTGGTTTTTACTGACCGTATCAAAGAGGAAAGAAATGAATTTTTGTAAATTGACTTACTCGGGAGGAACTCTCGGAAACTCGGGCTATGGAGAGCAACAGTAAACCGAGCAAAAATCCATTGTACTGAAAATGGACATGATCCACAATGAGCAATCCGACGTTGCACAGAGCCAGGAATGTATAAATGATAAAGCTGTCGCTTGATTTGCAGTGTCCTTTGCCTAATCTGCAATGTAAACAATTTGTTACATTAAAGTGAGTTTTTATGAAGACACGAAATAGGCCAATTTAGGAAAATGGAATAAAAACTAAAGTGTTTTTTCGATTTTGAGGGTCAGAGACGAAGCGTCGAACTGAGTAATATTTTTCCTTCTTCATGTAAATTCCCAGAGATGACTAATTGTTTCGTTACGTTAAAAAACCGTCACGTTGCGTTAAAAAGTGTCAAACTGAGTAATATTTTTCCGTCTTGATGTAAATTCCTAGAGATTACTGTGAAAAAATTGTTTTGGGACGTTAAGAAACCATCAAAAGCTTACTCTTTGACGCCGTAGGCCAGCACCAAGTCGGACAGGATGACGGTGGCTCGTTGAAAGAAAACGGTTGCGTTTGAGGCGTAATTCAAGTTGTCAACGCGCAGCATACCAGGATCGGCGAAAATGGCGAATCGGCTCAGAAAATATTCGAACCAAGCGAAGAGCGGAGGGTAATCGAGGGTCCATGGAGATTTTGCATTGACGTACCATTCTCTAACGGGTAGACTGTGCGTTATAGCTAGCCAATTGCGATGCACCTCGAAATCGGTGGAATGACTAGAAATTTTCGATTTTTTCAACATTATATTCAAAGCAAATGTTTCTATGTAAAAAACGTGGCAAAAAATTGAACATACTATGTTGGAATAAGAAGACATTTGACACAAGTTATCAAAACGAATGTTTTCAAAACGACTGCACACTCTGAGCTTTTTTCAACGTAATCGCACTGCTCTAATTTTTCTGGGCATTCTTTTTTCGCTAATGAAGATTTTATCGACTTTTTCGGCATGTTTTCAATCCTCCATTCATCGCTTTTCGTACCGGCGGTGTTTGTTTACTTTTTTCTGTTTGAGGTTATGGCCACTGCAAGCCACGAGCACGACCGAGTTTGGCCGAATGAAGCAGGCGGTAAAAACGATCAATAGATTGAAAATTGTCCGCAAGGAAAATTCCATAGGCTACGAACATGGTAAAAAGTCCCATTTCACTTAATAAAGAATTATTTCGTTATGTACCTCATTCGATGAATTGCCGATCTCCTGGAGTTTCAACTGTTCAACCGTAAATATGAAGATTTCAGCTGCAACTGATATGCAATCGCGATCTCATTTACCAATAGAAACTAGACATTGTTGCAAAATTCTACAAACAGTTTCGCAGGATGGCTGCAAAAACAATAAAAAACAATATTTTTATTAGATTATACGACTTTATTGACGGTACAGTTGTTACAATGAAAATGTATAAGAGCGCAATGGGAACTGAATGTGACTAAAGAGATGTACGAATCGAAGTGTTTTCAAAGCAAAATTCGATTGTGACATGGACAGCTGGTAATTCGTGTGGTCCAACTAATACATACGGGATTGCATTTAGCCAAGATGATTGTGTGAAAATGCCAAACAGCATTTAGCGCATATTGATGATTTGTATAGAGCATCGAACGCGGGAATGCTAAGATGCGTGTGACGTAATGACGAAGAGGAATGAATGATACAATCCCAGCGAGCAATTTAATCGAGTAACGCATAAATCAAATATTTATATATAATACACATATATATAAATATGTATGCAAGAGTGCTATATTATCACAAATGGCCAAAAAACATTGAACTGTTCGCGTAGAGAGTTTTGCCGAAGTTTCCAAAGGAAATATTCGACAAAGTATTAATTAATGTTCAACGCAAAATACAATTTGGACCATTTCGCTTCAGGCGATCTATCAGTCGTCTCTCTCACTAGCACTCACGCAGCTGATAGAGTTCCTTGAGGTGATCTATCAGTTGTACGATTGTCAAACGTTCGACTCGAAGAGGCTCGATATAATTTCAAGAAAACTATAAATTCCACATGATTCTTCTACGGACATAGAAGAAGATGTGACTTTTATGCTGCTCTTAAGAATAATTTCCGAGAAAAAATTGAGACTGCACTAATTCGTTATCGTTCTCGTGCTCGAGCAACTGAGAGATCGCCTTAATAATCGTTCCAGCGTGCCTTATTTCGTGCTCGATTCTCTATATTTATGTTTTTTTTTCTTCTTTCTTTCTGCGTCGCTCGGTCATCAACATTATACGGCGATATATACGATATGCTACATTCTAACAATTATACGAATTAAAACTATTTTTCGCTTCTCAGGAAAACAGTATTCGTAGAACCTAATTTATCACTTTCCGTGTAAACAATAAATTAAGGGGAGGAAAAATACATAATAAAAGATAAGAAAATTAATACATTATGGGTCGTGGTAAAATGCACAAATAGTAACAATTATACGGGTATGAATAAAATAATTGTTAGGTTTCAAAGTCATTATTCACGTGTAAGAACGGCTTGTATGAAAAGGAAAAGTTTTAGCTGAAAAATTGCATATTTATACACATGTTATTTATAAATGTATATAAATTTATATAAATATATATAAATATATATACTTATATGACATTAATGAGGTTTGTACGATATTCGAGATCGCATCTTGTGGCCGCATTCTTAATAGGCGATTTTTCACATATTTTCTGTCATTTCTTCGTTTTTTTTTCAAGTTTAGAAAAGCTAATCAGTATCCTGTTCATTATATTCGATTAAGTGAAAATTCGGCACGTATTTGGACCAGACGTTAACTTTGATTAACCTGAATGATGGAGGCATTATTTTCCACAATTGTTGATCAATTGTCAATGAGAAAGTCGTTATTTGGATGGCTAACCCCTTGAAATGGCGCGATTGTGCAAAGAATAAGAGCTTTAAGTTAAAAAACCGATGAAAAAGTATCTTTGTCGTAATTGGCGTTAAAAAAATGTATAAAAGTAATAAAAATGGTCGGTCGACGGAAAAATAATCCGCAGCAAAGACCTTGTACGACCAAAATATTGTATCCTATGAAATACTCAATTTGGCAGTGTCAGTCTGTTTGAGAAAAAATAAAAGTAGAAAAGAAAGTTTTTTTTCACCGAGCGTCCACTTGTTTCTTTAGAGATGGAAAAAAGAAAAATACTAAGTAGCGGATCGTCGTCAGTATTCCCGAATTTCTTCCTCTGTCGAAAGAAACGTCGTTACATCGAGCTCGTCTTATCAGTTACAAGATCTAGCAGCAATATTCAAATAAAATGAGTAAAAAAGAAACAAAGAAAAAAACGAATTCGTGAGGTACAGAAAGAAATGATAATGTGATCGATGAGAATAGCGTCGTACAAGCAGCGACGTTCGAAAACAAAATTACATCTTTTTCGCGAACCGGAATATTCATCCAATCTTTATCTACCGTATATCGTAGAATCTTCCTATAAACTTTATTTATTTAGCTCTCGTTATATCTCCTCGTCTTTTTCGTTCCAATTTTCTTCATTTACCAACCTCGTCTCTCCCGTGGCCCTAGAACCGTTCGCGCAACTCGAGACGACTCGTAATCTCGGAGAATTTGAATAATTCTGTTGCCGAAATGACATCGAGGAACCAAAATTTCTCGTAAAATTGTTTTCTTTTCGAATAAATGAAAATTTGTCCGGTTTTCAAAAATTTTTCCAGGACTGATTACGGTCTCGCTCCGCGTCTGGAAAGAATATATATATGTGTATAGAAGTTTACCTATAGTGATATATTTAATATGAACTGTCTCGATATTGGATTCTCTCGATTTTTCCTTTTCCATTTTTCTATGGGCGATCAATTAAGCAATTTCGTTTGTTCCCAACCTTTCGAGTCTGTGCTTGTTGGTCACATAACCTTTTTATTCCTTTTTCATCGCGACTTTAGTCGCATTCCGAAAAATTGGCCTTTTTCTTATTCTGCGCTCGTTTTCTCTTCCTTTCTTTCTCTCTCTCTCTCTCTCGCTCTTTCTCATATTCGCAATATATATTACATTTTACTCCACATTTATACACATACACACAAGAGTTCCCGCGGTTATCGCGAGATGTGCGAACTGTTGTTTCCGCGCTTAAATAAAAAGGCAAGAAAATCAAGACGTCGAGAAAGGTTCGCGGTTGTTAAGCTTGTCCGACGGTTTGGCGATTCTCGAGTAAACTATCGTGTGGTTATTGAAAACATAGTTTCTCAAGCGAATCGTCGTTCATGCCGGAAACTTTCAACATCATTTACTTTTAATATGAATTTGTTGTTTCAATGAAATATTTAAAAGACTTAATCGTATCTCGCGTATTTAGGCACGATGTTCTTTTTCATCCAAAAATCGCAATTCGGATGTTCCACTTGGGGAATAATGTCCTGGCCAATGGATATTATTCTGTGACCAGGCTTGATCGCAGCCTCAACGATTTTACCGTGCCATACAAAGTGGTAAAAAAGTTGCTGTATCGCCGAAACGTGCCTTTTCTCTTCGGGTGTCTTTGCCATGTAAGAACTAAGTATCGCCGCCACGTCGCTGTCAACGTCGGCCAATTCGCCCCTCGATTGCGTTATGTAAAACGGCGTTGTCTCCGTGAAGTTCAACAACGGACAAATCACTCGGATGTCCGAAATCATCGAAGCCAAACCCTTCAGAGTCGAATTGTAACGCCTGCAGGAAAAAAAACACCACAATAAAGAAAAACAATTCGTCAATTCCGCAATTGAATTTTCGAAAGAATAAAAAAAATCGGGATTTTCAGTCACGAGAGAATGAACGTGTGTTTTATTAAATTTTCAGCAAATGGAAAAACTGACTGAGGAACTCGTAATTTTCCCTCCGGAAAGAGTCAAGGTCATGGATCAGAAATTTTAGCCAGAAGCGCCGATTCTAATGAACCAAAAACCAAAATGTTTCCGAATCAAACGCGATACAATGCAAGAAAACGGAGTGAAAAGCGCCAGCGTTAATTCATGCTTCATGAGGCGTTGAAAAAGCTGAAAGAAAAGACTTTAGAGGCTGGAAAGCCGCAATGGAAGAGAAAGGGGAAATGAATTGTGGAAACGTACCTTAAAGCTTCATCAGCAACGCCATTAGTACCGAGGAGAGATTCCTTAACGATTTTTTCGATGTGAGAGCTTTCGACAGTGACATTGGGTCCCCTGAACCTGGCAGGAGTACCGACTTGGGCGGTGGTGCCCATAATGACCATAGCAGTGCGATTCCGGATCCAGCTGTGACGAATGTCCTCTTGAATGATAGCGCCATCGATGACGAGCCACTCGTGTTTGCGGTCGGCCGGAGTAGCTTCGCGAGGTTCGGGTAGATTGAAATCAGGCGCGTACCAATGGGGTGGAACGGCGTCCATGATTTCTTCAGCACTTTTGCTTCGGAGGCAAGAGACGTCCTGGCATTTAACGGAGAGTAAAAAGGGTTCAGCGAGTTTTTCAGCGTGACTCAATTCTTTGGTGGGGAGAACAGCGCTGCTGCTTGAAATCCAAGCGCGTTTGAAAAGCGGCTTAGCTTGCCGAGAGCCAAGGAGAGTCGTGACGAGAGTGCCACCGGCGCGATGTCCCCAGAGAGTAACGGAGTTTTTATCGCCACCGAAATGTTGAATATTCAATTGAACCCATTTGAGAACAGCGATGATATCGGAAATGCCATAATTTCCGGAAGTTGGTAGATGAGCAGCGCGAGAAAGTGGCTCGGCAGCCAAAAATCCAAATATACCAAGGCGGAAGTTGGGTCTGACGAATACCATGTCACGAACGTGTGCGAGTTTGGCAGACGGTTGCATAACTCCTGGTGAGCCACCGCTCAACGTTTCAGCACTTATCATGACAACCACCGGCAACGGTGTGTCGTATCTCACTTCCGGTGTATACACGTCCAAATACAGACAATTCTCATCGCCCTCGATTCTTCCCGAGGTATCTCGTTGCCAACACGAAGCCGATGAATTGTGTGCCAAATACGTTCCGTTCCAGCAGTGCTCTATACGATGTATCGGTTGCGCTGCACTCCACCGGAAATTGTTTATCGGTGGAACTGCGTACGGTATTCCACGGAATGCGAAACCACCGTCCTCCAAAACACCTTGCACGGGACCGCACGATGTTGCTGCTTCTACCCATTTTCCATCCTTCAATGGCTGCGACGTCAATGGACGGGGACCCGCACAAGCCACGCAGATTATTATTATCAAAATTATGAGAAAGCATATCGCCGTAACTGTAAAAAATGAAAGCAACAAATTTCCATAAGTCTCCGAACGCCAAATCTTTTTTCCATTCGTAAAATACACGTTTATTTAATTTCAGCAAAGTAGAAAATATTTTGAAACCTTTTGGAGAAAAAAGCAATGAGTTTTTGACCTTTGAAGAAAAAAAAACGGCAACTTACGAGTGACGAAGATATTTCGTCGAGCGGCTGAGATGAATGAGACCAACGGATGTGGTTTAGGGGGAACCGCACCATCGTTCGCGTCTCCATCGAGACGAACCGTCTCCATACCGTCTTCGCCAACCGCGGCGGCAGCTTTCTCACCGGTTCCGTCGTCGAGGGTTTCGGAACTAGCCAGTCCCGCTGCTCCAGTTGCGCCAAGTTCCGGGTCACCTTCCTAATAAATAAAAAGACAGGAAAACCATGAAACAACCATAATCGTCAATAATCATCTCCTGTAAATTTGTCATGATTAATTATCAACTCGCAATTTTCATTAGCTGAACAAATTGCTTAGCAAAAATTACAAAATCCACGAGATCAACATTCATCGAACGAATGGTTGCAGGGAAAAAATCTGACCTCTGAGATCAAACCGTGACCGACGAAGCTACTGATGTAAATCCCTTTTTTCCCCATCGCTCTCAAGCCTTGCTCGTCATTTATCACAAGAAACTTTTGCAGGAACCAACGGCACAAAAACACTATCGGTAAAAACTTTATGAACAATTTTTCTTTATAACGATTTCCTTCGGTTTAATTCAACTCAATAGTTTCACATCCGAACTGATCGATTGGCAACACTTTTATAATTATATCGTCGATAATGACTTAACGACAGACTAATAATTGGCAAAGTTAATAAAATGATAAAATAATTGCAATATTGTTATGAAATCGTGATGAATTGGCTGAATAAGCGAGCTTTCTTTCACACAGCAAAGCAAACGTGAGTATCCGCCACGAGGTTCTTGATTAGAGAAGCAAAAAGGAACTGGCAAGATGCGAGCCTGGGAGAATTTCGAGTGAGGTTGTTAGTCGAGTTGTAAGTGACACCTCTTGTGGGCACAGAGGCCTGTCTTTTTGCACATCCCTCGGTCTTTCTCGTGTAAGAAGAAGCGTTATACTTCTTGATGAAAAAAAAAATCGCACCCATATACACGAGACTGTGAGAGTGACACGTGTTACACCTGTGCCCGAAGGTGGAGTGAGGAGAGGGTGCGAGAAAGGAACATGCTCGTATCTTCATTGAGACCACAGGGGGGCGTAGAGCAGGAAAGAAGAAAAGTTCTCGAGGCTATGAACCCGGTGAAATAACAAAAGGGCCTAGACAGCAGCGTTAAAAGTAACGACGTGAAAGTTTGCAGAATCCAGAGACTTTGGATTGGGAAAAAAAAAATGTTGACGGTTGTAACAATAAGTTTTTTTTTGTTTTGTGCTCTAGATTTAATTTTTCTTCGATATTTTTAATGTTATTTTACTAAACTACCAAAAATTCGATACATCGTTTAACTTTATTTAAAAAAAGATGAAAAATCGGGGGATGAGATTGCTCAAAAATGCGGTACGTACGTGTCTCCATAATGCGCACGAAAAAGTGGAGATCGAGGGAATAAAAACGTCGTGCACCAACGAACAAGAGGAAATAAGACTGAGGAGAACGAAAGGAAAAAACGTTCGGAAGCGAATGCACGAGGAAGAGGGACAGAACGAAAATTTAAGTGGTGAGAACATCAAACGAGAGCTTTCGATCGAAACCGAAGGGAGAGGGAACGTAGACGGAAGTAGCGAAGACTTGTTACGTGACAAAGTATAGGATGGTCGTTTTGCACGTACATGGCTTCGCGGTGTGACTATCTGAGGAGGGGATTTTAGCCGCAGGGTAAAGAGTTGAGTTACGTAAGCTCGTTTTCCCACCTTTTTTTTCTTTCCACTTTAGGACAAAATTCAAGCGATGAGGCTAGACGATTCAGCGATAAATTTCAATTACCCACAATCAAGGAAAGGGCAAAACCTAATTATCGATATTAATAACCGCCTGAATTCGAGGAAATTAAAAATTCAATTAAATCCAAGCAGAATAATTAAATGAGCGTCTAAAAAAAATTAGAACGTGCGACTGGACGAAAGAAAAACACTCAGTCAGTTATCGCCAGCACTTGAAGCTTTTCAAAACTTTTTTTACGGTCAAATTCCCTCGAAATTTGAGACAGCGATAAAAATTATAGAGACCAGAAATAGTCGCGAGCCTCAAAGCCGGAAAAATGACATTTATTTCACATAAAATCGTACACGATAAACGCAGAGGAAATAGAAGCGTGTGAGCCGAAAGAAATTGATGGGTTATTAATTTTCCATGTGGATTTTCCGTTGGCGAACATTACAAAAAGGGAAGGAACCACCAACGAGACGTATTGCTTCTCGGAAATTGGGTGCTCGTTGAAAAGATTAGTCTGCTCGGGAAATGTGGATTTTGTTACATAAGCGAGAGGGCAAGGTGGGAGCGTAGTAGGGAGAGACAAGAAGATTCATGGACCATTTTGACCCTCGGGGTCCAGAATCCAATTTCAAAGATATGGTCCGTGCTCAATACACAGTCCCAACACGCACCGATTTTTTCTTTCACGATTGTAACGTACCGGCAAAACTTGTTTCAAAAATAAAATAAAATCATGGCGTACGAATTTTTTTTACGAATATTCTTCTCAGCTCGTAATTTATCCACAAGTAATTATAATTGCACAAATAATTAACAGAATGATTCAGCAAAATCTTGAAATTTTCGTTGTTTTGACGTTTTTTTTTTTGGAATAATGGAAAAAATGGTTGTAGCGATTTTTTGCTTACCTTCTTTTTCCTTGGAAACACAGAAACCAACGGTAGCCTGATAGCGTTCAAGATTCCCTTACGGCCCTCCTTCTCCTTGCCATCTTTAGCCGGGGTCGTTGGTTTCTCAGCACTGGCATTATTTTGATCTCCTTCTTTACCACCAGTTCCTGTTTCCGTAGCACCAGCTTCTGCTGCTTTAGCGTCTTCGTCCTGAAGCACAAAAGCAAAAACATTGTAATTGTCATTCGTACAGTACGAATCATGGAAACTGCGAGATTCTTTTATTATTCGAAGTAGATTTAGAAAATCCAATGGACGAGACAACAGGCATCGAAGATTAAAAATTCATGAGGAATGATGAAGAGAATTTAGCGGAGAATTTTGGAGCAGACGCGAACACGTGGATGTAATTTTGCAGGCAATTATTTCCCCAAATGTGTGAATTTGGAAATTGAGTGGAAACTCAAACAATAAAATCGACCCTCTATTTGGAGAAACGAGGGCCAGATGGTTCTCGCACGTTTATATCTGTATATCCAAGCGTATGAAGTATTCACAACGAAAAGTTGAGTTTTTGACGGGCAAGAACGCGAGAGCTTTCTTCATTATTTTTAGAAACATGCAAATCTCGATCCAGTGAATCGTCGTCTGGCTATTTAAATTTTTACTTTGCACTTCCTTTCTTCGGGTTGCTCAAAATTCCTCACGAATCTAATATCCATTTGGCTTGTTTATCGCGACTGGATTCAATTAAATATCCAAATAATTTATTAATTCATGAAATAAACAGCCACCGGGCCATGTTGTTAATGAAATTTGCCATAAAGGTATAATTTTCGTACTCGACATCAAGCCACCACCTCACCCCATGATGGGTCAATCAAATTTTTAATGAAAATCCTTGCTAATAAAGTTTTTTACGTTTTTAATTAAAATTACATTAAACGTCTTGATGACTTTAAGGTGTGACGCTTTAAACTTTATTCCCTGGTTTCTCCCTGACCGCCCTCCTGTTCAAAGATAGTGTTCTGATTCATGGGTGCTTATGAAGTTACCAGAGCGTTCATATCATGATTAAATGCACGGGCGTTGATCATCCCACAATGAAGATCGTAAAGGCGCACGCACATGAGGATGTACGAGTGCGTACGTACGTCTCGGGTCGTGCCCTCGACTTGTATCTTGTCTCGAGAGGGTCGGGACCATGGCCCGTGCCTTATTCTATACTTAGATTTAAATCTTTTCGTTCCATACCCTTCGCGTTCAAATTTTCCAACGATTTCAAGAATCCAGTTCATTTCAAAATTTCATACTGCAAAAATACTTTTTCCTTCATATTCCACAGACGAATCGCCGTATCAGTGAGCTTGAAAAAATTCTGTAGAATTCATGGGAGTTTATTGAGTTGGGGACAAAATATTCGACACAAAGTTCGAGGCAATTTAGGGAAAAATTAATGCTGCACAAAACAAAGTACGAGAATCGAATATTTCGTTGTTGGAATGAATGATTGGTAGAAGAAAAAAAAACAGGTGGAACTTCCGTCTCGCCATTGTTAAAAAAATGTTGCTCAATTTCAACGAGGAGAGATTTAACGTGGAATTGCGTTCTTTTTTTTCTCTGTCGTTATTTGGCTCTCGAGTGGGTGGGCGAGTGAACGACTAAACTAGAATTTATATATATATATGTCACGAGCTCATACATTAAAGTGCAATGAAACGATCGTAAAGTCACTGCACCGAGATAGATCGATTTATTTCATTTGAATAAAACTCATCCCTATAAAAGTTATTTTGGAATCAATTTATTTCGCAAGCAAAGGAGACTCTCAAAATGCATCAACGTGAGACGAAGAATTTCCTCTTCAAATCCAATGGAATAAATAAACACGGTGCCGGCAAAAGAAAGAGAAAAGAAAAAGAATTGTAAGGATTGGTAACTCGGCTGCTTATTTAGTATAAGATCGACATTTGTTCTCTCAAAAATACTTCGACCCCACACACTCGTTGAAAAATTACTTATTCATGGACGGTGTATCGTACAAAAATATACCAGTCGAGAAAAAATAATCCAAGTCATGTGGAAACGATTTATCACAACGAAAGCAATCCGTCGAAACGAAACAATTTTTCCTTTTGTAAGGGAATCATATCCTCAGTCTCAAAATCGTACGAGATCGATTAATCATTCGTATAACTTGGAAAATACCAAATCTCTCTAGACCGAAATTTCCACAACGAATATTTTGTTTCATCAATTTCAAATACTAACGTGTCATTGCCACGAGGTTATTACGATAAATTAAAAACCAACATGTTTTTCTATCGTTTATCATTTTATCAATTCAGAGTTTGCAATGAACTGAAAAAAAGTCATTCGAGCAGAAATTTTTTTACAGTATAATTTCGCCAAATTGCCAAAAAATCAAAAATTTGAACGCAAGCTCGCAAGGCAACTCCGTTTTTTTTTTTTTTAGCTTTCTTGCGATGTTGCCACGACAAATATTTCCCAGTTTATCGAACCGTGTCTTCGGGGAAGATCGAGGGCGCTCGAGGGGACCGGAAACGAACGTGTTCCGGAATTTTTTAAAAAACATTCCAACCGGAAATGATGAGGACATCCCACAAGCATGTACGGCAACGCTGTACATGTATTTTAATGCAAAGACACGTATACGGAATAAAAAAAAGGGAATCTCGAAAAAGGGCGTAATTCAGAGGAAAAGGGCCATAAACCGAGACGAGTGAAGTTCTTTTGATACTTAGGAGTCGATTAACGATAAATACATGATGTTGAGGAAGCCGAACAAATAATTGTGCCGCGTCACAGTTCTGTAATTTTAGTAGCCGAATCATCAAAAGCAGACGAGCCCTTTTTTCCTTTTCTTTCTCTCTTCTCACTACTGCACTTTTTCTCTGCTAATGTGACGATACTTTGCTGACCCTTGTCGTGGAAAGGCCCCTCCTGATAATCGCAGGTGACGTTGAATTAAACTCGAGCACGTCGCTTCCGGTTACGAGTTTGGGTTCCCCCCGATCGGCTATCGAGCATTCCCTTTTTTTTCTCTACCATTCCCATTTCCGATTAAATTCACACGGGTTATTGCTTGCGGATGCGATGATAAATCGATGGCTCATGAGAGTTCCGTTACCGTGCAAATTGTCCACGGAGGTGTTAATTTTTCAATCGATTTGCGAGTGTCATTTTCCATTTTTTTCTTTCCAACTCGCCGCCTTTTTGCAGTTCAAGATTTCCGATTTTTTTTCATTTGTTATTATTATATTTGCAATTATTCAAAACTCTCTAATATTCTCGATCGACTCTTGTTCAGGTCGAATGGGTTCGGAATTCACAGAATAATTGTATAATCGATTAATTGAATCGATTGACGTTGAATTTTTATCGTCAATGTGGGAAAAACCATTAAAAATATGGATGAAAACCCGACGTGAGGGAATTTGGCACATCAAAATTAAAAATCGGGTTTGTTTTAAAAAGTCGTCAGGGTACATTAACTCTTGAGGAATATGCGATATCGCTTTTGATGAAAGGTGGGAGAAAGTAAAGAGAAGTTTTCTAGTGCTCGTTGATGAGTTTTGAGTTTTTTACCAAAATAAAGGCGCTTAAGCATACAGAGTAGCTAAGTGCAGGTGGCCGGGCCGGAAACGAGGATGGCCGGGTAGGAAAAACGCAATTTTCTGGTCTGTCGAGTTCTCTGTACCGATCTGAAGCGTAAGAGAGAGAGAGAGAGCGCGCGAGGGAGAGATAACCGATTGGCAAACGATCGGATAACGAGAGTGCAAGAGCTGTACTCGTGCTCAGAGGGCACCATCACAACCGCAGTTGATCTTGGTCAATAACAAGATCTCGTTTCTCTCTCACTCTGGTCTCCTCCTTTGGCTTTTCGGTTTTTATTTTCCTCTTCGATCTAATAATGACAAGACGGAATTCTTTAACGATCGGGCTCGTTGAGTTCTCCCTCGGCATCCTTTCCAACTCTTTCGTTCTTTACAGACCCGGAGGATTGAAAACAACGAGACTCGCCTTGCTGGAAGTGTCCTACGCCGGAAAATCGGCCAAGCAAAACGATCCCAGAAGGAGTAACGTCATGAACCATAATGGAATTCTATCTACCGTGTATAAATGTTGAACGTACAATCCTGCAGAAAGAAACTTCCGGGCCAACCTTTTTCCAACTTTCGCCCTCTCGCGATCATTCATCGCTTTAGAAAAATCCTAAAAACCAATTTTCTCGGTTGCAATTTAAAAAAAAAACTCTCATTCACATCGTGACTTTCCCCGAAAAAGAATATCCAGCCTACAAAAATGTCGAAGGCGTAAAAACTGAAAGAAACAAAAATCGAAGAAAGTGTGAAAACGAATCGAGAACCACTGAATAAAAAAAAAAAATATTTATTTTTCCAAACATCGAAGAATAAAGTGAGGCAATAATTTCTAGACGAAAATTGTCGAACTGTCTCTGCTCTAGCAATGTACATTTTACAGACCACTTGAAGAAGAAGCTTTGAGCTAAAAATGCCCCTCCTTCGTGGCATTGTTCGGCAAAAGGACTCGGAATCGTGTCCCCTCGCACGCGCGAGCAGCTGAGTGCAAAAAAAAAGAAAGGAAGATGGGAATTAGAATCCGAACGGGAGGATCACGTGCGTCCTTGTATGGCATAGTCTATATACGTCTCTGTTGGTACAAAGCCTAGAGAGTAATACCGAGCAGAAGGAATTCCAACTCGTGAACAGAATTCTATTCCGTTGTGCCCGCTCTCTCACATTTTACCCCAACAGAATCTTTTGTATGCGAACTAATACTCCGATTGAACTTTAGAACTTTAGACGATCCGAGAGGGTGCTTCCTCACGATTCAAAACGTCCTGGCCATTTCTCATCCTCATGCGACAACGAAATTTCATTATTTATCGACATTGCAGTATTTTTTATTTATTGTACTAGTTGTTCGTTCGGCTGCTGCATAATTCTTCGTATCTGTCGACATTTTGTCGCCAAGTATCGAGAATTGTTAACGAACAAAACTTAAGACGTATTCAACGTTTTTACTATATTTTTAGCTATCACCATTTTTCCAATTCAGTCAATCCGTGACATTGAACTTTGCATTATCGAAATGCCATGAAATAAAAATTATTGTGAAAAATTCAAAATCACTGCAGTTTTTGACAATAAAATTTCATTTTGTACACAAACAAGAGAAATAATTATTGATTAATATGTGCACCTCAGAGTGACTGATGTTTGCATCGTTGGAATGCAACGAAATTCTTTTTTATCTTTAGCAAAAATAATTATTCAAGCGCAGAATGTAATTACGATGATAAAATGATCGATTTTTGCCACCCGAAAATCATATTGACTTGAAAATTTTGGATGACATTGAAAATTGAACGAATTATCAATAAATTCAAATATTTTTCGTTGCATTCCAACGTTGCAAACTTCAGCATCCTCAGATGCATTGGAAAAAACCTCGATGGATAGAATTACGAATTACGAACGATCGTTTATGAAGAATCTCGATTTCGTGCTTACGTTTCGATCTTTAAGGCTGTGGATCGCTAACCGCCCACTGAGAATTAAAAAAATCTGGATTCCCCAAAACTGTTAGTCCGCTGAGAGTTTTTCCTTAGCGATTTCAACAGGATGATGCTGAAGTTTGCAACGTTGGAATGCAACGAAAAATATTTGATTTTATTGATGATTCGTTCAATTTTCAATGTCATTCAAATTTTTCGGGCTGATGAGCTTTTCAGGTGTCAAAAATCGATCATTTTATCATCGTAATTACATTCTGCATTCGAGTAATTATTTTTGTCAAAGATAAAAACGAATTTCGTTGCGTTCCAACGATGCAAACTTCAGAGTCACTCAACAGGGGGAATTTGGTTTGCGGCGTCTGGAGCTTTCTTTCCCATACTCATGGGAGATGAGTCTGTATGACACTCAACAAGTTGAGAAAATTTCCTCAGGGTATCTGTTTTCGGTTTTTTTTTTATTTCTCGAGTTCGTTTGAAGCTTGCGGTCGAGTGTTCGCGTCTAATGCATGTAAAGACGTCGAGTCATTTTCCGAAGGATCATGATGACGAGCGCCATAAGTCAGCCCTTCAAAATGCTATACATGGAGATACATATCTCCGAGATGAAATAAAGATACGAGGAACACGTACGAGCGGCATAATATGCTGGCGTATCAAATTTATTTATAACCCGAAATATCATTCGTCCATTAGTCTCGCTCATGGAGAGACTCGATTACGTAGATTGGAAATTCAATTAAACGTGAAGCATGAAAAACGGCCAGATCTCATTAATCGTAAAATCCAATTCGTCCCGTTGCTACATTATTTCTACTCCAATAATTAGCAACGCTCAATTCTGCACGAATGTACGAAGAAAAAAGAACAAAAATTGTCATCTCTCCACACGAAGTAGAATCTAAAAATGGAACAAAATGGCGATTTTTTTATCGGGTCAACATAAAAGTCGGAATTGAAAAAGTCTCTTGACAATTTTATCGTCCAACTGTCTCTCTTTTCTTCTCGAAACTCGAGACACACGAATTCCTGTACTCAATGGCGTCTAGTCATCCTCTTTACCAAAGTGACCCAACAGCCTCAGGCAACTCGGTCCAGGCTTCGCAAAGTACAGTCGCGTCTACTCACCCTTACAGCAGCCCGTGCAGACACGTATTCACTATATACGAAATAGAAGAACGTAAAATTGCTCCATTTTCAAAAAATCGCAAAATCTGCAATTTTCCTACGAACAAATCGTCGAGGCGTATCATTTTAACAAGAATTTTGGAAAAAATCAAAACAAGAAGAAGGGAAAACGTTAATAATTTTCTATTTTTGTCTCAAATGCCCTTGAATACTGACTCTGAAGTTTGCATCGTTGGAATGCAACGAAATTCTTTTTTATTTTTGGCAAAAGTAATTATTCAAGTGCAGAATGTAATTACGATGATCAAATGATCGATTTTTGGATTCGAAACGAATCGGAATTCATGACTTTTTCGTGAACAATATCGTGCAATTGTCGAACGAAAATTCAAATATATAGAAAATAGTTTCCAAAAAACGTTGGAATGGCTTCTTGTATGAGAAAATCATTTCAATATATTTGAATTTTCGTTTGACGATTGCACGATATTGTTCACGAAATAGTCATGAAGTCCGATTCGTTTCGAATCCAAAAATCGATCATTTGATCATCGTAATTACATTCTGCACTTGAATAATTACTTTTGCCAAAAATAAAAAAGAAATTCGTTGCATTCCAACGATGCAAACTTCAGAGTCAATATTCAAGGGCATTTGAGACAAAAATAGAAAATTATTAACGTTTTTCTCTTTCAACTTCACTGAAATATTCATTTGTTTGATCTCTTTTTTATCGTTTGATTCAAATTTTGAAGAGATGGATAATTCGGAGAAAATTGACTCGACTTGAAAAAAAAAAAGTCATTGTTTCTGGCCCGAATGTGCGTTTCGCGATGAAACGAGCGCGAAATCATTTCTTTTTTATTTGACGATCGACTGTATGCACATAATTTTTCGATAATGTGTTTATCCTCGTGTAAAACCTCGAGCCATTAAAATGATGTACAGTAAAACATTTTTTTCCTATTTTGGCTCTAAGAATATAGCAGACAGTGATTTACGTTTTATATACGGGTGAGAGCATATGGCTCTTCCTTTGTGGTCGGTTGTATACGAAAAAAGTACATGGAGGCAGCAGGGGGCGATGAGAAAAGAGAAAAGCAAACATGGGCCATGGAGAGGTTACCGTAAATGGCTTTCCGTGGCAAACTGCACGATACATCTGAATAATTTTCGTACTGCGAATCGCGTGTATAAATCTGTGACCAATGCAACACCCATATTTGGTGTAATCTGGAACGGTGTTGAATATTCGAACGAACAGAAGGGGCTGAGCCAAAAGCAAACAATGCGTTTCATCTGCACGGTATTTGCGGGTGTGCCTCGCTTCATTTCGATATTTGTGATCCCCTCAAATTGCCCTAAATATCAGATACACAGGAACGCCGAGGAGCAAACAATTATAGGCGAATCATCGATTCATTGGCAGTTCATTTATGCTGTCGTTCGTCATTTCGTACGTTTGTTCAAACATCGACATGTGTACACGTCAAAATTCTACTCTCTTCGTCGATCTTTGTCACTCTGAACACACGTACGTCTATCATCTCGTCGATGTTTTCATGAAATATTCCTCGTAGACTATGAGCGGTTGAAATTTATGCTCGATCTGCTAACGATTCATACTGGATTATCAATGAATTCATTCCAACTCGATGCACATCAACAGATCCACTCGGTTGAATTCGATTAATCAATACAACAGATTTCGCTCCATAGAATAAGGAACTGCTGTCCTGAACGTCATCTTGTCCTGTCCGAGTTATTTATTCACGGTATTTGCGGAGCAACGTAACTTTTGTGTACAGAAAGTGTCTGGGAAACAATAATTGATGAACTATCCTCTGGATCTTGAAGAAATATTGTCAAAGTCACGATGATGCTGAAGATCGCAACGTTGGAATGCATCGAAAAATATTTAATTTTATTGAGGATTCGTTCAATTTTCAATGTCATCCAAATTTTTCGAGCCAATATGCTTTTCGAATGGCAAAAATGGATCATTTGATCATCGCAATTACATTCTGCATTTGAAAGATAAAAATGAATTTCGTTGCATCCCAACGATGCAGACTTCAGAGTCATAAAGTCACGTTGAAAGTTAATTTTTGTCCGATATTTTGTTGAACACGGCAAACTAAATATTTTTGGATAATTCCAAAATCTTCGTTATTTTCACAATATTTTTCATTCCGACTGTCAGCAAAATTTACGATTGGAATGATAAAAATTTACTTTTCGAAGAGACTTTCTAGAATATTTCTCACTGCAGCAATCACAAAATTTTTGTGATTCGTATTATAAGAGCTCAGGGTCGTCAACAAACGGCGGGAAATGAAACATAGCGTATTCAAAATGATGCTGAAGTTTGCAACGTTGGAATGCAACGAAAAATATTTGATTTTATTGGAGATTCGTTAAACTTTCAATGTCATCCAAATTTGTCGAGCCGATATGCTTTCCGGGTGGCAAAAATCGATCATTTTATCATCGTAATTACATTCTGCACTTGAATAATTACTTTTGCCAAAAATAAAAAAGAATTTTGTTGCATTCCAACGATGCAAACTTCAGAGTCATTATTCAAGGGCCAATTGGGACGAAAATAGAAAAAAAAGAGATCAAACAAATGAATATTTCAGTGAAGTTGAAAAGGAAAAACGTTAACAATTTTCTACCCGAAGGCTGGGAAGTAAAAAGCTCGAGAAAAAGAGCGACGCTGCTTCACAAGGGTTCGTGTGGTCTTGTGCAAAGTTTCCGCACTTCGTGGTTCCCTCCCTCGTTTCTCCTAGTCGAGTAATCGATATCACGCACTTTCAGTCCTTCTTGTACACCATATTGACGTAAGCTTGCTCTCTCTCTCTCTCTTTGTTTCTCTCTCCCACTCACACGAGGTCTTCCTATAACCACAGGACCCACTCAACCCCTGTGCTAGTACGTGTCTTCGCATTTCATGGGACGCAATACTGTACGTGAACGTACGTTCCACAATATCAAGAGGGTACGAAAAATACGATCCTCGAAAATGCAAACATGTTTCATATTTTTCAATCTAAAGAAAAAATATAAAAACATGATTGAGCAGCGAGGTATTCGCCTTTGTTGCATTAAATATTCAATTTTCGTTGATCATTACACGATGCAAAAATGATCCTGAAGTTTTCATCGTTGGAACGCAACAAAATTCTGTTATTTCTTCAGCAGAGCCAATAATTATTATTCAATATTTGGTCCGGCCAATAAAACGATTCTTTCTTGCGACCAAAAAACTCAATGGACTCAAAAAAGTGCGGAAAATTTTCAAAATCCAATAAATAATCAATAGAAAAAATGTTTTTCGTTGAATCTCAACTTTGCAAACTTCAGAGTCATGGTGCAAAATGCAATTGTCTAAAACCCAAAATTCGGAGGATTTCTGTTCCTTTTTTTTGCATTCACTGAATTGATATCTGATGGAGCAAAAACTTATGACACTGAAGTTCCCAACGTTGGCTCCAACGAAAAATCCAATTTCTCTTCATTTTTTGTTCAATTAAAAACTAAAAATTACCATTTTCGTATCGATTTTTTATTTGAATCCTAAAAAATTATCATTTTATCGTCCTGATTAAATTTTCAATACGAATCGTGAGCTCTGCCCAAGAAAAAACCGAATTTCGTTGCATTCCAACGATGCAAACTTCAACATCGTCAAAAACTTTGGAATGCCGAGAAATTTGACAAATATGTAGCACGGTCGGTAACTACAATTGATCCAATTACAAAGTCATAAATTATAGGGAAAGGTCGAGTCGAAACGTTTAAAACGATAAGTTACGTGTACCGGAGATAACTAAAGATCTGAACAGTTGTTTAGAAAATCGTGATATCTCAATAGCCTGGTCACACAAGATTTTAATGAGAATTAATAGCTGCACAGTAGAGAACTGGTCTCGTCGGTTAATTAAACGAAATGTCGGAGACGATCAGAGCCTCGATTTCCCTCTTGTCAACAAGACACTAAATACGATCCCATCGTTCCATTTGGGCGAACGATTCTCAAGGCATTCGAAAAAAAATCCCCTTCGAAGACAAATTAAAAACGATAATAAAAATTAGTTAATACAATTATTTTTATGGTTGTGATAATAAAACCTTCACAACGTTGAACGAATGAGAAAAACTGTGGGGCTCGGGGAGAGGCTCCGGCGATCTCGAAAACTAAAAGCAACCTCAACCGCTTGGACCGCGAGCAATCGCGACAGAATGCATGAGAATAAAGGTAAAAACATTGAGACTGCCGAGTTCTAAAACTTCACGAGTAAACAGATTCAAAGGAAAATTCACAAATTTGAGGCACAATTGCCGTAGAAATTTTGAGTTTTTGAAAATGTCTCCTGATTAAGAATTAATTGGAGCAATAAAAACGATCGGTCTGTTTGAAAAGAATCGATCGCTGCTCGACGTTTTATTTACGGAAGGCCATTGGCCTTGCCAGTGATATTATTCTTCCGTTTTGTTTCTCCTCGCTCCCTCATCATAATTCCTTCTCGTTCGCTCTCATTTGATCGAATCTCGAAGGAGCAGAGAACCCGAGGAGATGGTAACCGGCTTGAATGATACGAGAGCGAGTGAGGCGCCACTCGTATTCGCGCGAGAATATCTCGCGTGTGCAACCCTCGTCTTGAATCTCGGAGTGCGAGCGTCAAGTGGATATACACAGAAAATGACGAGTTGGATTTTAAAACGGGGGGGCGTAAGCCTCGTTCGTATATTTTTCGAGTCAGGCCCGAGTTTGTGTTAATTTTTTTGCAGAAAATCATTTCCAACAACAAATGCTCGATTGATTAGAAATGAAACTACACTTGAGGAATGAAGGAATGAAATTCCGACGTCGAGATGAATGAAAATTCATTGGTAAACGAATTGAAGAAGAAAAAAACGGAGGAACGAGTCTCGTCCAATGTTTATTTTCACTTGTTACTGTCGCAGCGAATTCTTTCACGCTGTTGCACGGATCACTGAATCGTATGATAAAGCGGTGGTGAATCACCCGAGAATCAATTAATTTTTATTAGATGATCGAAAAAGGACTAATGCGAAAATAAAAAGCAAACAAAACTGCGACAAAGTGACGTGAGTTTTACGAGCAAAAGTGGGAAGCAGCGACGAGGCGAGGCATGAGCGAGCATGGAGAGCAGCCATGTGGCTAGAAGGTTACACGGCCAAGGGTTCCGGTTATTCTGGTTCTGGCCTTGCCCATGGGTTTTGTGTTTTCGAACCCTCAATGCCCCCTCGCTCCAAACGGAACGAAAAAGAAGGAAACGAAAGAAAAGGAAAGCTCCGCGCTTCTGGCAAAAAAAAACTACGTTACATTTTTTTCTTCTCATTTTTTATTGCGACAATAAACATAAAACGAAATTTATATCCAACTATATGGGAAGCGTATGTCAACGGTCTGGAAGCAGGAAGTGAGCAAAAACGAGGCAAAAAGTCACGAGAACTTGAAAACAAAATTAGTTTAAATTCCGACCGCCTCTGAAAACGTTTTCCCATTGACAAATCGCATTCGCACAGTTGTTAGCCATTAAAAAAATTGAAAACAAAAAGAAAACTGTATTGGAAAATCGAATTTGTCAAATGCTCGATTAAATAGAAAATTCAAGAACGAAAACGTTATCGAATAGAGTTGAACGAGAGAAGAGAAAAAGAAACTAAAGAAAACTGTGAACGAATTTTCTCAAAATAAAAATAAACGAGAATTTCTTTTCCCGATTGAGCAAAACGAGAGGAAAATTTCCCCTCGAATTTCACGGCTCATTAATGCCTGCATCTTAAATTACGTGAAATTGTCAATTCATTACGAAAGTTCAACGAACCTGAGCAAGTTGGAACACCAAACGAT
The DNA here is from genome assembly GCA_037043255.1 of Diadegma fenestrale. Lineage (NCBI taxonomy): Eukaryota > Metazoa > Arthropoda > Insecta > Hymenoptera > Ichneumonidae > Diadegma > Diadegma fenestrale. Next base: position 13,753,698 of record CM073310.1, on the reverse strand, counting down.
TTACCGGTCGACACGCAAGGCCGGGTGTGTTACGCGCCTGACGCCGATGAGAAAGGGGTGGATCGTAGAACTTCCGGTTAGTTGGTCTAGGCCGGAGGGAGGTAATGTACCGGGTGGTGAATTTCCATTTCCCTTTTTTCTTTCGTCGGTCTATCGTCATTATATTATTATAATGAGCCCGCGAAATAATGTCTAGAGTGAATTATTATAACCAACGAATCGTCACTAATTACGAAACGACCCTGAAACGCTTTTTTCTAGAACTGTCCAACGTCAGACTAACGTCAACAAATTTCCCTGCTCAAAATAAAAACCTGCGTGCATTTTTTCATCCCGTCCTTCCTCGTATTTTTTTTTTTTACTGGCCTCCAATTATTATTTCCTCGAGCACATACTTTCAAAGAAAATTTTCCAAAATGATGAATTTCGTTTCATCTCACGAGAGCTGTTTCTCGTCAATCATTTCAGATAATTATTTCGTCGATTTTTCAAAAACCAACCCACCAAATTTTTCCTCAAGTCTTATTCTACATTTTTTCTTTCATTTATTCATTCATTCACTTTATTAAACTTTTTCAACAACTTTTTTTTTTTGTTCTAACGTGATAAATCTGGTCGAGTCCCACGAACGACTTTTCTTTCGAGTTGACGGGATCTCATTATAAAAGATTTCTTCCGTCGAAACCCTCCCATTACCGACCACAGGCTACTTGGAACAAGGGGTTCAAGATAATGATGATCTCCCTTCAGTCTCCCTGCCTCTCTCTTTTTTTTTTACTGTGCTGTGGAATTTCTCAAAAATAACAACCTTTCCTTATCCCCGATCAGAGAAAAATTTTCTCGGTATAATTATATTAACGTTTTTATAAAAAATTACAAGAAAAATTCTTATCATCCCAGAAAGATTTTTATTTTCTTTCGACATTGATCTTGTTTCTAACCATTTTTTTCTTTCTCTCAATATAACGGAGACTCCGAGATTACTTTTATAAATGACGATGCGAGTTTACTCGTTAAAAAAAACAGTCCCTCGCACCTAATTGATGTATCAGGTCCATCCTAATATTTTCCAATTATTTTACCTGCGTATAATCAACTTGAAGATTTTTACATGATGCTGAAGTTTGCAACGTTGGAATGCATCGAAAAATGTTTAATTTCATTGAAGATTCGTTCAATTTTGAATGTCATCCAAATTTTTCGAGCCGATATGCTTCTCGAATGGCAAAAATGGATCATTTTATCATCGTCATTACATTCTGCATTTGAATAATTATTTTTGTCAAAGATAAAAATGAATTTCGTTGCATTCCAACGATGCAAACTTCAGAGTCATATTTTTACGAGATCATAGAGACATTTAATTGCAATTTATTTCAGCGTTTCAAAAAAAAAAAAAAAAAAACAGTCAAAATTCTGGTCGATGAGTTTCGCTGAATTTTCAGGGATTTTCAGGTCGCGAAAACTCAGAGGAACAGTCTACGATGCGGTGATTGATACTGAGGCCGGTAACTGGCCACGTGGTCACCCAACCAAGTAGCGAGCTCGGCCAAGGCTGCTGGTGAGCTTCGGTAGTGGTTGGAAATTACGTTTAGTGTTCCGAAGATCGTGGGAAAGAAATAGAAAAACTTTTCGGTATCTTTTGACGTCGACTGAGAGAGAGTTGAAGAATTAACGGGCGCAGGGTTTGTCAGAGATTCGGTGAACCTCCTTCTCGAATGCCACCGCAACCCGTTCGTTTGAACGATCAATAATGAATCTCAAAATCTAGATCGTCACGTTTTTTCTCACCAAAGCACCTCCATTTTTTACACTTGGATTTTGTTCTTCAACACAAAGTTTCTTCATGTCCTAGAGAAGTGAAATTTCAAAGCAGTTCGTCGTTGAATGACGAGGATGACCATGTAGTAAAGAAGCAACGATTGGGAGGACCGGACGAATGAAACGAGAATGAAGAATGAAAAGCGATCCGAAGGATAGCCGAGCCCTGCTTTTTTGTTGTTGTTAATGTGCTCTCTTGTATCATCGTCGTTATTCGCTTCGCACGAATGTTTGACTCTTGTAATTATCTTTTGCTCCGTGAAGAACGAATTAAAGAAATTCAACACGTACATTCCCGATCAAAATTTCGTTACTAGGCGAAAAGTACGGCGCGAAGTCAATCTGATTGGAATTCAACGATATTTTAAATCTCCTCGCAATAGATTTTCAAAAAAAATAGCTTGAAAAACCACGAACTAGCGAAAAAAATGGTTCGTTCAGCTTTTCCTGAAATTTCCCAAACATCGATTAATTGTTTTAATATTAATATGCAAAGTGAATGATTTCCTCTCCGCACGTGACAATTTTATAATTTATTTTTCTAAGATTTTTTTCCCTCGATTTTCTCGAATCGTTGGCACCAGCAAAATGATTTTTAAACTTCTCGTTCCAACCTCCCGGATGGTTTTTTGTCCAGTTATTTTTATAAACACCCCCTTTGCGTCCTCCTCGTTTAAATTCGTCTTTCTCAATAAATCCTCAAGATACTCGCGTCCTACGAGACCCGCGACAGTCTAAGCATTGCATCGTGCTGCGTGCACCTTTTCCAGGGTTTTTCAGGCTCAATTTTCCCTCAAAGGCTGTTGAGTTTTTTTTTTTCACGCGACAGATGTTTCTTTTCTTTTTTCTCTTTATAATCCAGCTCCCGTTACAACGGAAGTCGGAGATTGAGTGAAAATTATGTCACTGCAATACTGACAATAGAAAAAAAGCATTTCATTCGGTAACTGACGCCTTTTTGATTCGACTGCAAATCAAAATAGAAAAGAATTGTGAAGGACGAAACGTCGGTTGATAAATAAACTAGTGGCTGCAGCGATTCAACCCTCTCGTTGACACACTGGGTCAATTTGACCCGAGAACATCCGTCCGAAAATGTATTTGATCAAAGAATGGAAAATATTTTCGGGCTAGAGGCCCCGAATTATTATGACGTTGAAGTTTGCAACGTTGAAATGCATCAAAAAATATTTAATTTTAATGAAAATTCGTTCAATTTTCAATTTTATCCAAATTTTTCGCGTCAATATGCTTTTTGAATGGCAAAAATGGATCATTTTATCATCGTAATTACATTCCGCATTTGAATAATTATTTTTGTCAAAGATAAAAATGAATTTCGTTGCATTCCAACGATGCAAACTCCAGAGTCATAAATTTATGACGTTGAAGTTTGCAACGTTGAAATGCATAAAAAAAATATTTGATTTCAATGAAAATTCATTCAATTTTCAATTTCATACAAATTTTTCGCGTCAATATGCTTTTTGGATGGCAAAAATGGATCATTTTATCATCGTAATTACATTCTGCACTTGAATAATTATTTTTGTCAAAGATAAAAATGAATTTCGTTGCATTCCAACGATGCAAACTTCAGCGTCATGAATTATTTCTCTGCCGAAAAATCATTCAGGGTCAATGGGACCCAGTCTGGTTGAATTTGACTTTATTCATTTCCATTGTCCCGAGACCCGAATAGACCGAAAAAAAAGTCACAGCCTCAGAGATTATTTTCTTTCAATATCGAATCAACCGTTGCGTCCGTCTCGAAGCAAAAGTATTGATAAAAATGATTAATAAAGTTTTAATACATATTTCAATGGAAAGCATAATGGCATATTGTATGAACGAGTAATAGAAAAAACGGAAGAATAAAACGATCGTTTGGTGGATAGACGCGAGTCCAGACGTTTCGGTTTCGTTGGTCATTTGGTCATTGGGATCTCGTCTCGATTACAATAACCTCGTCATCGGATAGAAGCGTTTGCGAACCAACAGAAAAGCACCATCTCGTCATCACTTTCTTTACCAATTAACTTCTCTAATAAGAAGGGATTAAGCCAATTAGTGGAAATTAAACGTGACGAGTGCAACGACTCGCCACCTCGTAAGACTCCATTGGATTGGTGTGCGCGTAAAAAATGATGAAAAAAGAATGAACGAGAATGAGAACGAGAAAATGCCACAAGAACTACAAAGACAGGGAGACGAGGAGAGAGAGAATTAAATTGAACGAGTGAGAAGAGTCTCGTATCAGATTACAAGAGAATCCAACAACTTTCGTTGCATTCCAGCCCCGAAATCTTGGAGACAAAAAAATTATGTTCATCGCAATTCTTTCGAAATTCACGAAAATCGATTTTTTTTTGATAATTCGATTAAATTTCATTATTTCATTTTTCCTTCTCGAATAAATGTCCAGCCAGTTGTGGGAAAAAATGGGAAACAGCTTTGAAGGCTCCGAAAAATAACTGTCGCGTGAACAGTCTCGTCTCCACATGTTCGCCACGTAACATTACGTTTAACGAATGATGACAATGTCACCATGACTACAACAACCCGTACCAGGTAGTACGGATAGGAAATGGTTTCATCGAAAGGAGGCAGCAAAAAAAAAGCGATTATATATGGTGAGTCGAGACCAGCAGGAACACAGTGGTCACGGTCTAACGAAACGAGAACTTGTAGGGCCTCTATCGAGGCGGGGGGGAAAGTTCAATTTTCGTAGATATACGCGTACGAAATAACGTAACGACCACGTTTTTAGGCGTTGACCCTTGGGGTCCCACGATCCTGTCATCCATGGGCAAACACCTGGTTCATTGATTTACCAAAATTCACAAAAATACCGTGTGTGGACTGTTTGTATTGTGAAAAATATTATTTTTCGCTAATAATTCTTCTTCTTGATATTTTTTCGTGTTTTTCATCGTGAATTAGTCGAAATTCCATGGTGAATGAGTTGAACTGTTTAAATTAAGAGGAAGAGGCTCTTACCTTGCAGGGTTCTTTGCTCTTGGTCCTACAGAAACCGGGCATTTTGATGCCTCCGATGGGAATCTTTTTTTTGGGCTTTTGTTCTTCGGACTCAAGATCAGGGGCTGGAGCTGCGCCGGTGTGTTTCGTGTTCTCGGCGTTTAGCATCTTCTCCCTTTCCTCCTCAGCAATTTCTTTCTTGTCCATGCTCTTTTGATCTTGTTCCTGTTCGGTTTGACTCATTGTCCCTTATCTCTGGTATCGAGACTCACTGCAACAATAAATTCCGTCAAACGTCGTTAATAACGAAAATGACATTAGCAAATATAACGAACAAACAGTATCGGCGATTTTTTAGTTAAACAGAGTCGCGTTTTGATATAAATCGCTATAAGCACGTTCAAAAGTCGAATTTTCCATTAATTTTTAGAAACTTTCGTCACGTATCCAACAGAAATAAAACGAGGAAACTTTCGGAAAAAAATATTCAACATAAAGCGCATCGCTGTCCCTCCGTAAATAAATGGTTTTTATTTTTTCATTTTCTGTAAACAAACGACAACATTTGTTCCTTTGTAATTGAGTGAATAAAAATTTGTGCCGAGGGCGAGATTTTTTACCGTTCCCCATAGAAACCTGTGGAAATCCATACAATCTGATTTTTTGGAAATATCGCAGAGATTTTTGAAAAAGTGTCGTAAATGTTGTTTTGAAATTTTTTGAAAACTGAACATTTTACTAAATTCATCGGGGTCGGAGATTTTTTATAGTTTCTCAACTATGCAATTAAAAAAAAAAATCATTTCTTTTTTTTTTTGATATCTTCGGGTATAAATTCGAGTAGCTCGTCGAATAGCCAGAGTGGCACCAGCAAAGGCGAAAACGCACCGGTTTTCGAAGCTGACGGATGCATTTATTACTTTCGAGGGTTTCAACGCGTCATTCTCGAGCCGAAATAAGAAAGCTCGCGTGGCACGAAGAGGACGAAGAAAAAAAAAGTGTAGGATCTCGTGTGGGTTCTCGCTAGGCAGTTAACAAAAAAGAATCTCTCGGTTCTTTCATCGGTGTTGGCGCGTCTTTGGTCCGTTCGGTCTCTCCCTCTTTCTCGCTTTTGCTCCTTCACTCTCTTTTACACTCTCACGGACCATCAACTCCGCATCCTCTCCGATCCTCGATAATCTCTGGTTCGAGATCTTCGTGTCTCTTCTGATCTCGTTCAACATCTGCACCGAACCCGGAACCAGAGAACCGCCGCGAAAAAGTCTCGAGTTTCATCGTTTGATTTTTACTGACTTTCGAGTCACTTCGAATTTGTGCAACCGATTATTTTCACATGCAAAAAATCATCGTTCGCGTTTGTCTCGTCCATCAGACTCATTCACAAACTATTTCCTCCATTTCCGCATATTTTCTGAATTGCGTCAACTCCATTTTTCCTTTAGACCCAATCAAGAAATCCGATCAAATGCGATAAAGCAATTAAATTGTAAACAAACGAAAAAAACAAAGACACGAACGGGTGGCGAATCAAATTATGCAATAAAATCGTTTTTTAACCAACAGCAAATCAAAGCTAACTCAGAGGGTATCCCGAACCCGATATACAACAGGAGAACGAATCAAAACTCGATAATTTAGAAGCACGAGGAAACTTGGAGCTCCCGCGCTCTCACAGCGTGTGGCAGATGCCTGGCACGTGTTACCCCGCCTACTCGAAAATACAAGTATACGCTATGATGCGTGGCGTAGTGTGTGATAATCGACGATGAGGGTTCTAGGATGTATTTGCAATCGTAGTACAAGGAACACAGTCAATGTATACTGGGAATCTACGTATTCAAGCCCTCCACCTTCCATCCTACATATATATGTGTCCCTCTGTTCTTTTGTCCCTGAATGAAATCAACCCCCTCGATTTTTCAAGTATTCAGGGTGTCCCAGCAATAGTTCTTTCAATTCTCCCCGAGAAAAGAACGACTCTGTGTTGACGAGAAATATTTCAAAGCGGTCTGCCAAACTGTTCCCCAAACTTGGTCTAAAATATGAGATTTTAAGTGACATTTACTACAAATCACAGTACTTTTTGTATTCGTTTCCACTAAAGTCCACTAAAACCAAAATCTCGACAAAACAGAATCGTTTTTGCTTCAATCTGAATACCGTACAAATTCAAAGTTTAAAAAAGCAAATTTTTCGATAATTTCCTCCACGGAACATCCTCAACGAGCTGTCAATTAATTACAAATAATAAAATCCGTAATAAAGATGGAAAACTAAGAAATTCATAAATATTTATCAACTTTTTTAGGGTAGGAGGAAAAAAATGAATTATTCGCTCAGTTAACTTGTTAATAACAATCGGACGTAGTATCGAAACGTCTCTACCAAAAAAAATTGGGCAAGTTTTTCGAGACAACATTTTTACGACGCTCGAACCAATTCCAAAATGCTTTGGACCTGCTAGTGAAGTTTGGATCGTTGGAATACAATGAGAAACATATTTTTCAATCAATATTGTCATAATTAATTGACTCGTTCAAATTTTTCTGGTAAATTCAATTTTCAACAAATACCGAATGAAAATTTGTTGCTCTGCTTCAAAAAAAACGCTCAGTTTTCGGTGCATTCCATCGATGCGAACCTCAACATCGTTTTTCAACGTGTTTTTGAACGAAAGGCCCGAGGACTTGTTTTGAATGATGCTGAAGTTTGCAACGTTGGAATGCATCGAAAAATATGTAATTTTATTGAAGATTCGTTCAATTTTCAATGTCATCCAAATTTTTCGTGCCGATGTGCTTTTCGAATGTCAAAAATGGATCATTTTATCATCGTAATTAGATTCTGCATTTGAATCATCTTTTTGTCAAAGATAAAAATGAATTTCGTTGCATTCCAACGATGCAAACATCAGAGTCATTGTTTTGACCAGAATACTCTGCTGCAAATACCATGAATCAAACGACGTTGAAGTTTGCATCGTTGGAATGGAACGAAATTCATTTTTATCTTTGACAAAAATAATTATTCAAATGCAGAATGTAATTACAATGATAAAATGATCAATTTTTGCCATTCGAAAAGCATATCGGCTCAAAAAATTTGGATGGCATTGAAAATTGAACGAATCTTCAATAAAATTCAATATTTTTCGATGCATTCCAACGTTGCAAACTTCAGCATCGTTGAATCAAAGGTGTGACTTTTGGGTCACCCTGTATGTAGCTTTTTTCAATACACCTAGGAGCTGGTACAAGGGGGTTGAATAGCACACACCATTTCTTTGTCCGATCGGAGACGAACAATGGACGTCCACTAATATACAATATACCACCTCCTTTTTCCATTGGAGAATCTTTCCCCTTGCCCGTTCCCCGGCCCTTTTAACCCCCTTCTGGTTCTGTAATTCGTGTGCGTGGGGGACGAGGTGAAGGGGGGAGGGGGGGGGGGGCGAGGGGGTATTGTTAACGGACCGTGTGTCGGTGCCGTTGGGACTGAGAAACCGGCAATAGATTACAATCACAAAATACCACCTCCGGGTGGTGCGTATCTGATTTTGAAAAAATGGCCACAAAAAGTACATGTATTTATTCTCAGCGAGAACCTCGCACGCGCAAACTTGTCTGCGGTCATGCGCAGCCAGGACCAACGAAACAAAAACGAACAAGGAGAAACGAAATTGATAAAACCACATAAAATAGGGAAAGAATAAAGCACATGACTCGTTTAACGATCACATCGTAAATTCATCGTTTTCGATGTCGCCTTTTTTCTTCTTATTATTGAAACGCCCACGCGATACACGTGGGCCGCCCCTTGACAGGGTCGTACGCGTGATTGCACTGCAAATTTTAACGCGCTTCATATTTTACGCCGAACTAATTGCCATCGATTTCCTCCAGCCCAAAGATCTGAACAATTTTACACATTTTTGAAAATAATTCGAAAATGCGAAAAATATTTCGATAAAAAATCTAAATTTGAACAATTTTCGTAAACGACAAGATTTTTAAACGGAATTTGTCGAGATAATGAAAATTGAATTGTTTCGAGGTACACTGAAAATTCAATTTTGTCAAAAAATGTCGATATTTTGTTGAATACGACGAAGTAAATATTTTGGGATGATTTCAAAATTTTCGTTATTTCGACAATATTTTTCATTGTAACGGAACTGTCAGCAAAATTTACGATTGGAATGACAAAAATTTACTTTCCGAAACGATTTTCCAGAATGTTTTTTGCTGGAATGACAAAATTTTCGTGATTTTTCGAAAAAACGTTTAGTTGAATATTTTCAACAAAATTTTCTTTTCAGTGTAAAAATTGACGTCGAGACTGTTCGAAATTTGAAAGAGTGTCAAAATTTGAATAACTCACGTGCGGAAGGGAATATAACGATTACAGTCTATTCGAGAGTGCGTATATGGAGGCAGAAAAGTAAGCGGTGGTAAGGGTGAATTATCGGTGAAATATAAACGTCGCACTGGCGCCAAGGGGGACTTGACGAGATCCCGAGAACTCGCGTGTGTCTCCTGCTTGTGAAAAACTAAGTGGAAAGTGTTTATATGTATAACAACGAAGACGGAGATATAAAAATAACGAAAAATCAGAGAAGGAACTTAAGAGTCTGGTAATCCGGACTTTTGGATGTATTTTCGAGAAGATGGGACTGAGTCATGTGTTGCCACTTGAAGAAAAGTCTTTTTCAAACATTGCTTCAGAGATCCTAAGAATCATTTCGTTTTTAATTCCCCTCCGAGGCAAGTTTTCCATTCCAAAACTTTGTTCCTCGTAACTGCGAAGTTTGTGCTCCAGTTTACTGAATTTTTAATCCAAGTTGAGATGAAAATTTAATTTGGGAAATTTGAATCCCTAAATTCCAAATGGGGCCGGTTTGCATTGAATTTTTAATCGAAATAACGATGAAGAAAAGTCTCGGAATAAAAATTCAACGGTCACGCCCCGTTCCAATGGATTATATTAATAAAATTCACAAATTTGCGAAGGGGATGAAAATATTGTTCAGAATTATTGAATTTTATAATTGAAATTGAACCACATGAAAATTTCCACTGGGCTCTTGCGTCAACGCAAGACTTTTCGTACCAAGAGTTTATATACGAGCGCGCACGAGAGATTAATGCGACGATAAAGAATCCAATCAAACCGGAAGTCCGATCGGATTTCGTCGCCTGTAATCACAACGCCGTACTCGATCTCATTCGTGAATCAACGTACGCGATAGTTGAACCTGACGAACGATCTAATGTGCCGTTCACGAAAAAAAACAGTACAATTTATTTTTCCGAACGGAGAGCCAGCAAAAGATCAGAATATTCTTTCTAGCAAATAAAAAAACGTCACGATAGATCGTAAACATTTTAATTCTGCGAGATGCATAAAAAACAAATTTCCGATAAATATTCGCCGCTGAAAACTCAATCGAATTATCGAAAGTTTTAGAGAAATGTACGAAACGAAGTTTTGTACGAAAAAAAAACTGGACTCGTGCTCGATCCGGTTGTTGGGCTCCAAGGTCAAAATAGTTTGAAACTTTATGCGCAGCGTGGAATTTCTACGCAATAAAAAAGGCAAATTTCGCGGTGGAAAGTTTGTGCAGCTCAATCGGAAGAGTCGTCGTATATTTATGCATCTTCGCGTAAATATGAATACACGCAGCTTCTATTTATATATCTACGCGGTTAAACAAGATGATATAACTGTAGATAGAAAGCTGTATATAAGGTTGAGGGTTGGTGCCCATGGGCGATCGATCCGTTTACGTCTGGGCGTCGCGACGCCGCTATAACGTTGCATGTAGGGACGAAGAAAAAACTCTCGAGCGAGCGCAAGTCCTATCATTCGCCCGATTCCCACTAAAGCATTTCAAACAAACATCGAAACTGAGACAAGTGTCATTTTTGACAGCAAAAAAAAAAACTTAAGATATTCGGCTAAAAAGAGAAAAAGAAAGTGAAATCATGCTGGCAGAGCATAGAAGCATCGACGAAAACTTTTTCCGTACAGTCACTGCAAAATCCAAGAGACGAGACCAAATTTCCAGCAAGAAATGAAACTAAAAAAAAAACTATTTCGTAAGGGCTCAACGGCAAAGGTAGAAAATAAACAAAAATCGATTCAAAATATATTTTTCAATAAATTGACTCGAAGGATAAAACCTAAATGACTCTCAAGTTTGCAACGTTGAGATTCAACGAAAAATATTATTCTTATTAATAATTTATCGAATTTTATGACTCTGAAGTTTGTATCGTTGGAATGCAACGAAATTCATTTTTATCTTTGACAAAAATAATTATTCGAGTGCAGAATGTAATTACGATGATAAAATGATCGATTTTTACCATTCGAAAAGCATATCGGCTCGAAAAATTTGGATGACATTGAAAATTGAACGAATCTTCAATAAAATTAAATATTTTTCGATGCATCCAACGTTGCAAACTTCAGCATCATTGAATTTCGAAAATCATGGCAATTTTCCGTCTCGATTGAGTTTTTGGGCGATCGTTTTTTTGACCGGACCAAATATTGAATAATAATTATGAGCCTGGCTGACGCAAAAACAGAATTTCGTTGCATCCCAACGATGAAAATTCCAACAACATAAACCTAAAGTTTTATCATTGAGCAAATAAATGTTGTCGAAAAAAAGTAACGATTACTTTTTCCACGAATTCAGAGAGGGAAGCTCGCGAGAGGTCAATGAGAGAATTGTGTGACATTGGAAAGACCCTCGCGAAATTCAGGCATGTTTTTATGATCTTCCAGGTACCGAACCGTTAGTTTGGGGTATATACTTTAGGCTTTATGTATCTCGACGCTATATACGTATTTATTAAAATGTAGCTCTGTTGCCTTGCATGTACAGGGTAAGGATCAAGGTGAGCCCATATAATTTCACGGGGGGCAGAGGGTTCTTTCGGGGTTCTTTTTCGAGCGAAACGTTACAGCGTGTTTCTGCACGCACACCACGGCACAGGGGTTAGAATTGAGGAGAGCAGAGTATATACTATTTTTGGCGTCGTTGCGAGAACCTCACGAGGGCCTGGATGGATCGATGCGGATCCCAGAGAGTATTCTCTCACTGGCTACCTTCGGAGCCCTTCGACGAGCATCGCGTCAACATCCCCCCTCAGCCCCGAGCTGGGTCTCCTTTACTCGCTTTTTCGTCGGTGTTTCACAAATTCATGAGAAAACTCGAATCTCCGCGTCGAAGCGATATCACCGATTTGATGTCGTCGTACGCGCGCTATCGATTCAATGAAATTTTGACACGTTCGAATCGATCGATTTTTATTTTCGTCCTTTGCAAGATTTTTCTTTTTTTCGGTAGGAACGTTTGCGTACGTCGGAATTATGCTCGAAGAACTTGAAACAGGTGGAGTTTCTTTCACTTGTTTGAAGAATTCGGAGGCTAAGTTTTCAGGGGTTTCGTCATGGATTTCAAAGCGTTCGAATAACGGCTAATTGTTGCAGGGATTTCAGATTTTGACATGCTTCGTTGAAGCGAGTGGCGCTGAGGCTTGCAAAAATCCACGTGGGTCCTGAGCTCAAAGTTTATTCAGGCCCGAGTAAATAATAACCAACGCTTCAGCGCCAAAAATCCGAAAAAAAAAACGATTTTCGTTCAATGTATTACAATTTTTGTTCGTGCGTGGCTTTCTTCGAGAAAGACGACGGGACGGAGCTTTGGTCGCGAGAAAGAAAGCTTAGAGATGACGCGATAGGCGCCTTTTTTCTCTCGCGTGTCTTCGTTTTTTTGCGGGCGCTCTCTCTTTCTCTTTGTGTCTGCGAAGACGCGATGATCCCGGGAGAAAATAATTAACAGCTGCCAGAACGATGGCAAGTGGAAAAAAATGAACAAAGCACATTTTGTGACTTGCATTCAATTTAAAATTATTCCGCAAGGATAATCGCTCGTGAAAAAAAAACAAACAGAAAGAACCGGCGAGAAAATGCGCGAACCGCGAGACAACGGACGCCGCTTCTCTAGTCTCAAAGGAGACGCAAAAACATTACAAACTTTTCACTCAATGCAATAACGTCGAATTCTTTACCAATCTATCGTACTCGAATCAATTGTATTGAAATCTTTTGTTTTATAACTTCAAGCGCTTAAATGCGACGTGTCGAATCACGAAAAGCGAACAATTGTTTGTTTGTATTGTAAAATCGTACCTGTCGTTTCGAAGTGTTCGTCGTCCTTTTCTCGAGGTGCACAAAAAATCACAAATCACACGATTTTACCGAATCGACACTATGAGAGCGAGAGAGAAAAGAGTCGCGACACGCGCGCGAGCGAAGCCGGCGTGTTTTCGTTGATTTTGAAATTGTAATAGTCTCGTGAAAGCGCGGTTAATATTTTCATGCAACCGAACGTACTCGTGCGACTACCAAACACCGAATGCACAATACACGATACGACGCGCCGGTCTCTCGTCCCCACTCCTCTAGCGTCCGAGTCCTTTGCGCGTTTCGACTGAGCGCAGGCGCCACCTATTGGGCTTCTGCGCAGTCACGAGGCCGGTAGAGTCGCGTACGCGCGCGACGCAATACTTGGGGAAGGGGGTGAGAGGTGGCGTCGCATCGCCGCTTTCAGTTTTCGAACAATTCTCATGCACGCGATCCTTTTTTCTAATAAACGCGTACACGATCATTATCGACACATATAAAAAGCAGAACATGCCATTTTGATAAAATCGTACTTTCGCGTATTCTAATTCGCAATAATAAAACTGCGACTCATAGCGATAGTTTCATTTCACAATTTATTTCCTTTAATTGTCTGATGTCAAACCTCAAAATTGAATAAATTCTACAATAAAAAATACAAAATTGGCGGTTTTATGGTTTTTTTCCGAATGAATGTTTCAATACCACACGCAATTTTTATGCTTCTGTGTGAATATCGATCAAATATACGTCCGAGACACGGCGCTTCCAGGAAAGATCCGTCGCAGTTGAAAAACCTGATTAAATTATTGATAACTTGATACCGACATGCGAAGAAAAAAGTATAGGGTTCAAATATCGCCAGCGCAATCGTCAGACTCGAGTCGCATGATACTCCGTCACGATGTGTGATGATTTGATGATTGTAAAACTTTTCTTAAGCCCCCCGCACACGACGCTTGTTTTGCTGCTAGATTGCATGCTAGAATTTGCCGCTGGGTTCTAAGTTGGCTGTGGCGCTGGGTGCAACGATGGCGCCCTCGTTGGGTTGGCTTCACACGATGCTTGTCGCTAGGCGTGCTAGCGTGCCGGGAGCCTAGAGACAAAGTATAGGCGAATACGTAGTCCCAGCATTTCTAACCTCAACAGTACCATGGACGCTCGAGTGCAACCTATTGCGGCTGAAATAATTCGACGTAGGAAAGCAATTATCGTGTCAGCTGTAGTAACTGCTTTTAAACGTAGACATCTACTGGAACAACGAAAACGTAAATTGTGGAGTCGCGAGTGGCTGTTACGGCGTGATAGAGGACAGAATGTTCTAAATATGGTATTTCGTGAGCTCGGGTATGTAACCATATGATTTTCATTTTATTTGTTATTACTTTTTTGGATTTTCAATTTTATACTTGACTTTTCAATGCATATTTACACTAAATTTTTGTTCAGCCCCGAAGATCCTGCCAGTTTCACCAATTATACTCGAATGATGGAAGATGACTGGAATGAGTTGTTGACACTTCTGACTCCGGCCATAAAAAAACAGGATACCGTTATGCGTCAAGCTATATCACCGAGGGACAGACTCACTGTGACTCTCCGATATTTAGCAACGGGCAATACCTTTCAAGATTTGAGCTACTCCACTCGCATAGCCTCGAACACAATTTCAAAAGTGATTGACGAAACTTTGAGAGCAATAGTAGAAGTACTCGACTCAAAAGTATGGAATTTCCCATCATCCCCGGAGGAATGGCAGGTTGTCGCTCACAAATTCGATACTTTATGGAATTTTCCTCATTGCATCGGTGCGCTGGATGGGAAACACATCAATTTTCGTCCCCCTCGAAGTGATGGATCGATTTACCGTAATTATAAGGGAAAAGACAGCATTGTGCTTCTGGGTCTTGTCGATGCTGAATACAGATTTTTGTTTGTTGACGTCGGAAGAAATGGACGTATGCACGATTCTGCTGTTTTGCGTGAGAGCCCATTATGGACTAAGATCAACGATGGAACGTTGAACTTACCTGCGCCATGTGAAATTCCAGGCTTTAGTTACAAATTACCGTACGTGATTGTCGGTGACGACGCATTTGCATTGAAACCCAATTTGTTAAAGCCGTATCCGGATAGAAACTTGACGCTTGAGAAAAGAATATTCAACTACAGATTGAGCCGTGCTCGCAGAACTGTTGAAAACGCTTTTGGCATACTGGCAAACAGATGGCGAGTTTTACTTTCTACGATATCTCTCTCCGTTCAAAAAGTAGAGACAATAACTTATGCATGTGTGCTTTTGCATAATTATTTAATCAATAAATCTAACAATGATTCCAGTCAATGGTACGTGCCGTATAATTACAGAATCTCAAGCCGCGTTGATAGTAATTGTAATGCAGTACAATTATCCGAAGGGCAGAATGCCTCCCTATATCTGAGAAATAACCGGAGCAGTAATGAAGCTCTAGAGATACGAGATAAATTTTGTGAATACTTTAATACTACAGGCATAGTGCCATTTCAATATACCGCTATTGAACGAGGTAACTATTAGTCGTTGCTCTACGAGCAAGTTCATAGTATTTATTCATTTATTGATTTATTTACTAGCACTGCGGCCGCGGCTTGTATTTGTATTTGACAGTATTTCTACAATGTTTATACAGAAATAAATAAATGCCATTACTGGTTTTATATTATTTGAATTTTGTTTGTGTACGAAAGACTTTTGAAAATGTCTCTTTGACTAAGCAGCATCGACAATTCAAAAAAGAATCCCTTCAAAATTACACAGATTCTCGAGTTTTTGGATATTCGCCAAGGACTTCCGGGAAATTTCGAGAAATTCCGGAGAGTGTGAATGGGCAGAGTGTTGTCCGAAGTGCAAGCGACGAAAGGAACGATTATATTTTTTTACGACTTTTTCTCAACGATTATCGAAGCTGGTGTCCGAGAGAAAAGTTCGACCGAGAAAAATCCATAGTCCCTGGGAACCGTGAACTGTAGTTAATTTTTGTTCCTTCATCGATCTCGCCGCTTCGCGTTGACCTTAATTTTAGCAATATTGGAGTAATTTTTAATGCTAACAATTATACATAAAGAATGACGTGAAATATTAAACATAAATAACGAAATGAAAAAACACACAGGAGACTTTGGAATGGAATTTTTATAAAAGAAAATAAAAATCAAGATTTTTTGGTTGTCGGTGATGTGGAAACAGGCTGGTGTACTCTTTTTCTTTCACTTTCTAACCAGAATTTATTCCCCCTCGATCGAACAAGATTTTACAACAAAGAAATTGTCATGATTGTTCTTTTTTCGATTTTTGAATTTTGAAAATTCAAGGAAAACGTGGAAAACAAAAATTTCCTTCGTTCATCATTTTTTTCTGGTTTGTTTGTCGATTTTTGAAATTTGAAAATTTAAGGCACACATGAAAAATGGAAATTTCTCTCATTTATCATTTCCTTCAGGCTTCTTAGAAGTTTTTTTTGCTTTTCTACGGAGATAAAGGCACGATAGGGTGTTTTTTTCGATTTTACAGATTCTGAAAATTTGACTTGAACGGAAAAAATAAAATTTTCTCCTGTTTATCGTTTTCGTCAAAAAATGTTTCACTTTCCCACGGAGATAGAGGAACGATAGGGTACTTTGGAATTTTGAAAAGGAACACGTGGAAAATAAAAATTTCTCGTTCGTCGCTTTTTTTCAGGTTTAAAAAAATAGTATTTTGCTTTTCTACAGAGGTAGAGACACGATACATCGATATTCATAGCAAAATAGAGTGGCTTATATTCGTAGCGCTGCACATCAATCAGAATAGAATTCATATTTTTTGTTGTTTTTCTTTTATACATCAAGATCAGTCACGTACAGGTATAAATTCGGATTTTTAGTTTCTTTTTCTCTTAATTTCTAGCTTCGATGTACGTACATTGCTTAAAGCTTCAAGAGCTGAGGTATTTTTTTCTCTTCTCGTTATATTTTGAGAGAAAATTATTCGAACACAGCCGATTTTTATGCTCATTTGTGCAATCGTCATATATTTTTTCTCTTGTCCGTTGTCAAATATTTATCTTAGTGTCATATATTTTCCTTCCGTTGGAATTTTAGTGTCATAACACACACACACACACACGCACACACACACACACACACACACACACACACACACACACACACACACACACACACCTTTTTTTAATTTTTTGATCGCTGGTAGTCGGTAGTTTTGGCATTGATAATTAATTGGGTAACTTGATTCATTACCTCCAGCTTCAATTGTTCATCTCGAAACTGTCGCAGTACGCTTCCCATAAATGTTAAAAATCCATCTACGCAGTCCAGAGTTGAATTTGGCGGAGGCGTGTTGATGGTGATAGGCGCATTCATTGAATCCGTTAGATTTTTTATGACGGTGGAAAATTCGTCACTATCGTCCAATCGCGGATTCTTTCTTTTACGTTTTGCCGAAGAGCCAACTCCAGACGTCGAAGAGCTGGATTGCGAGGAACTATGAGGACGTAGAAATGTATTTTCTTGCAGGTTGTTGGTCGTCACTGATGAAAGGGATGATGAGCGACTCCTATGTGGAGATGGTGATGGTGATGAATGTCTATGGATCTGCAGCGAAGTAATATTCGTATCCGACACTTCTGTTGTCGAAGAAGATCCACAGAGATTCTCCTGCGCTCGCATCATCCCGTCAAGCTCTGTGATAAAACCATCTTCCACGTACTCAACGTTCTCGTAACAAGCTCCGTCTTCGGAGTTCTCTTCCATCATGTGTGTCACTGTACCCTACAAACAAAAAGGCATGAGTTTTGCATTCACAAAGTTTTTTTTTCATGTTTTATCATTTTTAGCATTACTTGACTCAGCGGCATATCGGACAGCGAAACCTGACTATCCAGAGAAGTCCTGTTTCTACGCGGGTTCACGTAGGAATCGAGGAACAGAAGTTTTTCGTAGTACCACAGGCTCGGTTTATAAATCTGGAAATGTTTACATAAATGTTTATCATTGGTCATATTTGTTATTTAAGGTTAGTTTAGATTTCTTAGTTAAATAGTAAAGAATACTTACGTCATCGGTGCCAGTCCCGCTTTTTAAAGAGGATTTAACCTTTGAGTGCTCGATATTGAATTGATTCCGCAAATTATGGAATTTATTTGAGCACTCTTTTGTCGTCGACGCTGGCCTTAACCTCAACACTGCGTTGTTCACTCGATTAAGAGCCATGGCTCGAAGGTTTTTATTGTGATAGTTCGGCGTATTGGTTGCATACAAACATGGCTCCTCTTTATATGCGTCAATTAAAACTGTTATCTGCTCCGCGGACCACCTTTGCGCCATTTTTTAATATGGATCTCAGTCGAAAAAAGTGAGAACAGTGAAAACGTGCAAGCCGTGCAAGAAAACCATCACGAAAAATAGCACACGCTCTATCACCGAAATCCAGCACGCGACCACGCTTCAGAGCCATCAGAGGCGCCACTTTCTAGCAGCGCTCCCAGCAGAGCAGCCATCCTAGTACCCCGCATGCGATCTAGCAGCAAAACCAGCGTCGTGTGCAGCGGGCTTTATACGGTCGTGCCTTGTGTAAAAAGTGCGTGCTCGATACGCTTTCATATTGTTTTTGGAGGGAAACTCGAAACAGCAAAAAAGCTAATCGAAAAGACGACCATGCAATAAAATGAATATAAAGTACAATCTATGAATTTATTGAAGGAACAAGATCGCAACTTTCTTCATTTCCGCTCCACACAATTTCGGCATGTCGATATCCGGCGATTTTTGTGAACGACCAATAATTAATTAAAACTGTTGCTTAATTCACGAAAAGGGCACAATGAATGCATGATTTTTCTCCAACACAATCGATTTGAGTCGAAGGGCGGTATTCACAGTCGAGTCTCAAGACCGTTCTCAAGATCGCCTCACATAAGATCGTCTTAAACCACTGAGACGATCTTGAGACCGTATGTATTCACAGTCGAAAAGTAAGATCACCTTGAGTAAGAATTTGGTCTCAAGCATTTACTTATTTTATTTAAGATCGTCTCAGTTAAGACAATGCTTGAGACAATCTTAAATGAGGTTCGGCTGTTTCCGGAATAATTCTGTTATAGCAGCCAATCAATAAAGACATTTAGTCGTCACGAAATTTCGTGTCGTGTCGTGTCGTTCCTACTCTATACTGAAATCTTATAAGCCATGCTCGCATTTGTTTGTACGAATGCGAAATAGCTTTTGGAGCAAAGACCGCGAGATTGCAAAAAGGAATACATGCGATATAATTATTCATTTATACTTTATCAGAAAGGCATAGGCATCCATTATTATATAAAATCACACAAAAATTTGCAAATCATTGAACTTTGATTTGACGAAAAACATTACAACTTTTTTTTTATAACAAATTGACACCCCAGCCATACCGCTCATTAACGTCAGGTTTGAATTGTATTTCAATTGATAAATAGGAGCCTTTTGATTCATCAATTTTTTAATTTCTTGTGAACTTTGAAAGTTCAAAATATGACAAAAAATATGATTTTGCGGTTCGGGTTCCCGAAACAAATAAATTATCGGAACGTGATACAGCCTGAAACCTATTCTGATATTTATGAGCTTCATATGCCTGTGGGCGATTCATCGGATTCATTGAAATTAATTCGGTGGTTATTGCGTAAAAAAGGCGAAACAGAATTTGGCATTTCAAACTCAGAATTTTTCTTCGCGAAATCATTCAAATGATCTGAAAATAAAATGCCCATGTATACGAGTCACTTCCAATATGTACTCCTGTCGTGAAATATATCACACACTATCGAACCTGTCGTAAAATATATCACACACACTATTGAAAGAACTAACGTTTTATAGGCGAAAAGTTTCTAAGGTGGTCTTAAGTCGACTAGAACGTCGACTTGAAATATTTCGGCTTTTTTGCTCAAATAGTGAGGTTATGTTGGCATTTAAGACATCTCAGAATCGACTGTGAATCGTACGCAGTCAGATCGTTCTTGAGACGAGCTCAAGCATCGTTTGTGAATCAGTTCTACCTTAGGTAAGGTCGAGATTTAAGTTCTGCCTCAAGGCAGGCTCAAGTTGCGTCTGTGAATCGAAATGCGTTCTTAAGATCGCCTTAAGGCCGACTTACATTTAAGAATCGACTCTGAATACCGCCCGAAGACCAAGGAAATCGATGATAAAAAAGATTTTCTAGTGCGAAAATAGTCAACCAGATGGCGATACTGAACGGTGGGAAGAAATCCATAGGAGGGTGGGGATGAAGAATAGTCGCAACGGTCGAAATGCATGTGCATTCACGAGAAGCGCGTTTCCCCTCGTAAAGCGCCGAAGCGTGCAGAGGTTCTCAACTGCATAGAGCGATGGAGTAGTGAGATCGAGAGGGGGGAGGGGTTTTTTGTTTTGTACGTCGCAGCTATCCCCGCGGGTCTTTTCTATCATCTCTCAAATGACGCTCGAGCAACGACCGCGAGCATTTTATATCGTGAATAGTTCCGATATGACAACAAGTTCATAATTGTTTTGTATTGCCATTTACGGAATAATGTGAGGGAAATTAAGATAAATAGGCGTCTCTGGACGAAGGGAGTGTGCGAGACCTTTTTTGTTGGTGAGTAAATGTCATTGAAAAAAAAAGAAAAGAAATATCAAAAGAAAATAAAGACTTTTCGTCTTTTTCCTCAAGTGTTTTATAAACAAACGTTACGAACTCGTGTAAAATTTGGTGTCATTTTGTCAACGAGATTTAAGGGTGCATTCCGAATACGGCGTGTCGGGATATTTTTTTCGGTTTTGTTGTCAAATAATCGGTAATATCAGGTGGCAGAGAGATGGGTCAAGGTACTGAGGCTTGCGGAGATCGACCGAGTGAAGTAAGTGTCATTAGATTCGTTTCGAGAAATCGTACCATCGAGGAAATCGCCCCGAAAAAGGTACGTTTACAGCCCCCGTTCTAATATCTTTTCTATATTTTCTTCCCCTTCGTTTCTCGTCAGCCCCTCACCCCCCCCCCCCCCGCTCCTTTCCTTCACCCTTGCTACAAACGCTTCTTTCACGTCCGTGACACTGGGTTCAATGACCTCCAAGCCAAAACAAATCACGCATCGATGCCCGCGCGCGACCCTTCTCAACTATATCCCACCAAAATCTCACGAAATTTGTACTCTCATTCTCAAAATTACTCGCTCCCTTATCGAACGTGGAAATCCGATGAAACGATCACGCTGAGCCTTATTTTTCCGCATCAAAAGTAAGGTTAACATTTTCGTACAGATCCCAAGTGAATTCTCGCGATTACTAATCATTATTGTTATCCTTTTGACATGAAACCAAAAAAATCAAAAATCATTTATTTCGCTAGGATTTAAAATAAAATTGACCGAATTAAAAGCGGCTCATTTTTCGGGCAGTAAAGAAAAATAAGTGAGGTTAACTTTTTCATATAATCCATTCAGAATTCGAATACGTCACGATTTGCGTAAAATTTGATTTTGAAAAGCCCTTTCTGAATTAATTAAACCCAAGAATTTTCGTATCTCCAAATATAATTCGCTGTTTTCGAAAATTTCGCATTATTCGTACATTGCATTGTGTTTTTTTTCTTTTTCCAAGTTTTCTTGAATTGACGCTAAAAAAATCGTGGAAAATGTTGTCGAAAATTGTTGTCATATTGCAATTAATTTTACAGGAAGTTTACACCTGCAAGCAGCGAGGATGTGGCAAGATTTTCACAAATCAGGAGGAGTACAAAACTCACGAAGCTTTAGAAGCACTGAAAATCCGATTCATGTAAGATTTTCGTAAATTTTGAGTTTTTTTACATAATAAACTGAGAGACAGTCTACGATTATTATAGAATTTTATGAAAACTCAATAACGACAGCGTCAAATGTAACATTTGTGAAATTAAACCTGCAGATGCCGGGAGCCGGGATGCGGAGAAGAGTTGTCGGACCCGGGGAGTATGTGGCGTCATTATCAAGAGCGTCACAACAACGAGACCAACGGTTTCGTGTGTCCTTACACAAACTGTGGAAGTTTGCATTGTACGACGGAGAGTTTGGAAGATCACATAGAAAGTTGTCACAGACAACCGCCGACTTTGCCAACAGAGCCGGAGATTATCTGTTTCGAAGGAATTGAAAATTCGATCGACGAGGATACGAATCAGACGGAGGAGGAATTTAGTTACGAGATTGAAACGAAGAACCAACAGTTGGTCAACGAGAGTTTAGTGTCGAGGTCGAACGGTTACTCTTTGTCGTCGAGCAACAATGATTATGATACGAAAACTGAGGAATATACGATCGAGGACGATGGTTCGAGCAGGAGCGAGAACAGCACGTATCAAAATGACAATACAGTCGAGGAACATAAAAAAATCACTGCCACATGTAAATCGGACGAATACAATAAAGAGAGCGATTTTGAAGCGCGGAAATCCCTCAAAAGCAACGACGCGGTCTCGATATTCCAAGAAGATTTCGTCGTCAAATACGACTCCCGATCTTCTCAGTGTAACGAAATCATACAATCGGATGAAAACACTGAAAAAAACAGCGTTTTGTACATAAACGGTGACGTCACCATCACCAAAAATCTTAAAATCGAAGTAACCAACCAACAAGTTCAAGAACACCGCATCGATCTTGGCAATTTAGAAAAAGTTTTTAGAAGCGGATTCGAACAAAACTCACCAACGATAGAAACTACTAATAATATCGAACCTAATAATTGCCTCGAAGATGAAGAATACACTCCTAAGAAACAAAGAATGTCGAGATACAAACAAGAACCTTACAAATGTGACTTTAACGGTTGTGGCAAAATGTACAGATACATATCCCATTATCGACATCATCAAGATAGTCATAAACTCGTTGGCAATACTGGCGTCGCCACCAAACTCGCTAAAGCCCTCACCAGGCCGAAACAAGGAAAAGCCACGACCGTCAGCTTTTTCTTGTAAGATTTTCCAACAATTTAATCAAATTCTTCATCGTTTATCCATTTTTATTTCGACCACATTTCTCTGCAGTTTTTTTCTTCCGGTTCAGGCTAAATTCACCCAATTTCTGCCAAATATAACGAAACCAAATTTCTCTTGGCCAAAAAATAATAAAATTCTTGCATTATGCAAATTCAAACATCTTACGACTGGATATTTCATTTTCAGATGCAAAATGCCCGGATGTGGTGCTCAAGTGAACAACGTGACTAGTCTCTGGAAGCATTATCACGACAATCACGCCAACTCGAAACCACCGTTGGTGCAAACAGCCAAAGGAACAGAGATATTCCGGTGAGGCTAAAAAAATGAAGAAAAAAAACTCGTTTCCACGATAAATTTGTTTTTTCAAATTCATAAATGCCAATAATCTATTTTTCCAAGTGTAAAGACTCGGCAACACTCAAATCCGAACAATTACCGTTGCAGAATAGAATCAGCCGACGACTTTGAATTTTAGACAATTTTACCAGTGCGTAATCTGAATTTGCATGAATATCGCACACAAAATTTCGAATGTGGCCAAAAAAACGATTTTCAAAGTCACGATCGTCCCTCAATTCTTCCCTGTATAGCCAATTTTTTGTTTTTTCGTCAGTACAAATTATTGGGTTACTCAGAGAGACTGAAATTCGAATAATTATCGTTGCAGAATAGATTCAGAGGGCGAATTTTAATTTTTGACAATTTTTATTGTGCCAAATGTGAACTTGCATGAAATAAAATCGCGAATGCGGATCAAACAATTATTTTCAAATTCAAGATCGTTTCTCTATTTTTCACTGTAAAGAAAATTTTCCCACTTTTCCCCCCGTGCAAATAATGCAAAAAATGCCGCGTTGCTCTGCCGATTTCAATCAGAAACTTGATTAATTGCTGTTTCATTCGTCCACTTTATTTCTTCCATTAATTATTTTTTTACCATTTAAAAAAAATGAATTTTGAATTAATTGATCGATTTTCATTACAGATGCAAAATTCCAAATTGTGACATGGAATTTAGTACGAGCTCGATGATGTACAAGCATTTCAATGACGTACACACGAGTACAGGAGGGACTTGTAATTCAAGCACAAATGGAAAGACTGCAAATGGGAGTAGCATAAGATTTGTCGACGAGATGTTTCTGGACGAAGCTACCGCCCAACAAGCAAATTTTAAGACTGACTTTAAAGCCAAGTATAATGTTAATATCGACGAGTACGTCGATTCCGGCAGCAAGCAAAAATCACTGCCGAGAATCAAAGAGGAATCGCGAGACTGATTCTTTTCTCAAATTTCAAGCGCCAAAGCCTGAGAGCGAAAGAGAAAAGAAAAACGAAGAAAAAAGAGAGTTTAAAACTCGAGAAGAGAAGCATGACCTTGTATCGTGCGTTGAACGATTATTCGCGGCAAGTTTATAATGCCCGAAAACAAAGCGTCCTGTACGAAAAACCATCTCAACGAAATCGTCGTTCGAAATTATGAAAAAGCAGCGGGGGAAAACTTTGTATTTATTAACGAATTAATAATTTCTTTAAAATATCAAAGTTTTTTTTGCCGATCGAATTGCTTTGTCGCAAGAATAGCTATGAAATAATGACAAGAACAAATTAAGAGATCCCGCTGCATTTGAACGATACGATTTTCGAGAATCCTGTTCCGAGAGTGTAACCGCTTTCCATTTTCGCATTCTCGCGAAGACAAAATAAAGACGAATTGAAAAATTGACGGATATTCCGAATTTAAAGCGTAATCAATAGGTAGTGATTTTTTGAATCGATTGGATCGAATCGCTTGATCAAAAGATTCGCAGCAGGCATTTTTATCCGCTACGTGTGTGAACAAAATATTTAACAAAACAAACAAAACTTAGTATATTTAATTAGGCTTTTGGTATCAACTTTGATGCCACATATCGCAGCTGTTCTTTAAAGAAAAAAGAACCGTTTCACTGCCCGTGTAAAACTTCCCTCAACCTTTTCGGAATGCACTTTGTTTCCGCAGAGTGCAAAGTTTCACGTATCGTTAAGAAAATAAAGAAAATTTAAAAAACAATTTATCAAAGTCCTGTTCAGTTGGATAATTCGTTCAACTCGATGAACCGTGCTTGCACGTGGTTTTTTCCGATCGATACACTGTCCGATGCAAATATCCAAATAAACAATAAATAAAAACAAAAAATGAAGATTATGTAAAACTTTTGAATAACGAATTTCTAATATTCAGTACTGATTTTTACTATTTTATATTATTATCGTATCGGTTTTTAATGTACAACTTTATGAGATGTACGCCTCCATATACAACTCGCGTTAGATTATTCTAAAAGTATCATTACTGTATAGGATTTTTATTTAAATGAATGTACGTTTCGAAAATAAAGTGCAATAGTAGGATGATTATTCTGCTAATTATTCATATCCTCTTGATATATATTTTGAGCATTTTTTACGACCCAATTGCTGGGAATTTCAAAAGCTAAATTTCCCCTCGATATTGATCGAATTATTGACGAAAATTCTCAGCGCAAAACCGGAACGACGACATGAATGCTTAAATTAAAAATTCGTGCTCAAGCGATCGCGAAACGTTTCGCGTACGAAATTACGAAATTTAGTACGAAAATTCATTTATAGAATGAGAAGAATGTTAAATTGTGTGCAAACCCGCGTCAATTTTCATCGGTACGTGAAAATTGTCGATTTACTTTTTTACAGTTTTCGTTTTAATCTGAAATTTATTGCTTGGGAAACGTTGCAGGAGTAGAAAGGAAAAATCATATATTGATCCAATGATCTTTTTCGTTTACTCATGCAGTTTCGAGATTTCGGTGTGCGAGTGAAAAAAATAGTGGTTCGGGACCCATTATTGCATTGGGGCAACGGCCCAGCCATCGATTAGCAGCTTTCCACTTTTCAGCTTTCAACTACCCGGCCGGGTTCAGTTATAACACATTTCTGCGGCGTACTTTTGCGCTCTCACTTGTCATGGTTCAACTCTGCTGTTCTAGCTTGCTCTCTCGTCAACCAGACCGCAGGGTTCCCGACCCTGTATGTTATGGTGGTTATTTTTCTTTATATAGAACCGATTCGTAAATGGACCGTTAACGAGAAATCTGTCTAACGATTTTCATATTTTGGCCATCTGGCGATTCAATATCGGCACTAAAATCATAACAACAACGACAATGATCTCGAAACACAGAAGCGCGTGGCACGTAAATAAAACAAAAGAATGCCGGGTGCTGAATTTCGACACAGCCAAACAAAGCCAAATATTACGATTCGTTTCATTATAGGCACTGAATCGAGAGGCCATGGAAAATCTATTGATCAAGCGCGATTAGCGTCAACAATAATGAGTTTCATTATTTGTTACTTTTCGAGTGCATATTCGGTCAATTTGACCCAAGCCGTTTTTTCAAATCTCGTATTCCGGTGAATATAAATTTTTTTTTGTTTTGTAGAAACGTTTCTTGTAGTGAATTATTCGTATTTTATGGCCCTGAATTCATTTCTTTACGAAAACGAAAAAAAATTCCGAACATCATTGGTGACAGGAATTTTTTGGGGTCAGGACGACTCAGTATGCACTCAAAGACTCAATAGTAATTTCTAATCAAATTAAATCTATTTAAAGACTTAATAGTGATTTATAATTATTTTTTTTATATTTTAGTGAAAGATAATTGAATTTTTCTACGAGAAATACGAAAACGGCCAGCCTCTGTGGTCGAACATTCGTTTTTATGCAGTGGAATAAATTCTGTGACGATTGAGCTCAGTAATCATGGTCGAAAGCCGACCAGGAAAAGACTCAGTAAAAGTTACTTGCTGAATCCGATCATTAGCCCCTTTAAGACGACCTAAAACTCTCCAATTTCCTTATCATTAATTTCTAGAGAATCCTCAACGTTTTTAAAGCGGGTAAAAAGAGGGAGAAACAATTTCTGGTTAGTACGTGTGTTTATTGAAAATGATGATGAGAAAAACGTTTTGATCAAAATAATTGTGAGTGTGTTATAAATTTTTCACATGCGACTGACTGGTTTCAGGCCAAGTATGTAAAAGCATTGTTCGAGGACTATTGCTGTGGCTTCTGTGAGCAAAATTCGTCCCATATTGACTTTGACAATTTCGCCAGACTGATTTTTCTCGACGCAGTAACAGTTGTCGTAGAATTCCGTGAAACCGCAACAGATTTCATAGCAATATTCGCACAGAGTGTGCAAACAGAGATCCTTGGTTATTTTCAAAAGAACGTCAGGGAATTTGATGAGGATTTTAGCCAATTTCCATTCTTTCTCGTGCTCCAGAGAAATCGGCGTGTCCTTTGCAGCCAATTTCAATTGCTCTTGAGTCACGTTGGCAGTTCGTGCGATCGATCGAATTCGCGTGAGAGCATAAAGCAAGTAAACGGCTGTATTGCCTTTGTCCTCCAACATTTTGTCGAAAGAGAAAACGTACTCGTGATTCCGATTGTGCGACAAATCGGCGTACTTGATGCAACCGTAAGCGATTGATTCTTGAGCTTGTTTCAACTCTTCCGGAGTTAAAACCTTGTCACGGCCTTTTTCCAGCAGTTTCTCGAGCGCTCTTTTCAAACCTTCGTCCAAAAGCTCGCTCAGCTTGACGGTATCGCCCGAACGTGTTTTGAATTTTTTCTTGTCCTCTCCCAGCACGACGCCAAATGCAACGTGATCCATTCGATGCTTATCCTTGAAAATGCCAAATCGCTGGGCACAACTTTTGATCGTTTGGAAATGCGTTGCTTGGCCCGCATCGGTCACGTATATCAGCTGGAAATAACGTCTCAATGATAAACTGCTAGGAAGCATTGACGAATCGTAGCCAACAACTTACCCAATCGCCTTTTTCTTCCTCAATACGATTTCTAATGGTCGCCATATCCGAAGTGTCGTAAGTAAAACCACCGTCAGATTTTACTATCGTCAATGGTATGCCAACGCCTGGTTGCTCTCCCCACATTATTTTACGACCTTCATCTTCTTCCAAGAAATTTCCAGCCTCCAATTCTTTTACTATTTTTTCCATACGCGTCTGGTAAAACGATTCTCCTCTGTCGATCAGCTTTATGTCTAGACGCTCGTAAATCTGCTGTGATTCTTATTGAAAAAAAAAAAAAAAAACAACGTTTTGAACATTTTTCTCGTAGAATTCGCTCTCCATTCAATTCCAGAGAAAAAAATCTAGTCACGATCTTTAAAAACTTGTGAATTCATCAAAATTTGGATTTTTCATTCGTTCGTCACGAGTTTTCTCTGCTTTGTGGAGAATTATGAAGTTGCTGACAAAAATGAACGAATTACCTTTTTTAGAAACGTCACAAATCAATTGCCAAGCTTTCGTGATGTCAGGATCAAAAGCTTGTAGCTTAACGACGCAATCATAGGCTCGTTTTTTGAATTCCTCGTCAGTGTCGAATCGAGCTTTGGATTCTTTGTAAAACGCTTGAAGATCAGCAATCGGTGGAGAAACTGTGCGATAATCAGGAAATTCTTCTTGGAGATGAGCGATTAACATTCCGAATTGAGTTCCCCAGTCTCCCAGATGATTCAGGCGAAGTACATCGTGTCCGAGATATTCCAAAAGACGAGAAATACTTTCACCGATTATCGTCGATCTCAGATGACCGACATGCATTTGTTTGGCGATGTTGGGACTCGAGAAATCGACCACCACTCTTTGCCTCTCCACTTTTGGTGCTGGAACTTTGCCCGATATGAGAATCTCCTTCAATTCTTGATGGCCGAAATCGCGCTTCAGGAATACGTTGATGTAGCCTGGACCGGCAATCTCCATTTTTTCAATCAGGGGAGAATCCTTGATTTTTTCCATTATTTTCGTCGCTACGTCTCTGGGCGCCACTTTTTGGCCTGAAAAATACAAAAATCCCTAAAATTACTCGTTGCCGTGCGTCGTTAATTTTTTATTCTTTAAACTCCGGCAATTAATTTCCAACTTTATTTGATTTTTCGGTCAAAAATTCACCTTGACTGCTTATTAGTTTGCTGAGTGACATTGCGCTGTTATATTGATAGTCTCCAAATTTAGGATTAGTCGAAGTCGTCACAACGACCGGAGGATCCGGAATATCCGGATACGCTTCAGCGATCGCATCAGCAAAGATTTTATTCAACGTCTCGCAAATGCTGATCATCTTGCTATCTCCAGATCCGGCCGCGGAAGATTCTTTTTCCCTCAAACTGTCTACGTACTGGATTTACAAAAAAAATTCACAATCACTGATTTTTGCAGCTTTTCTGGAAATCCTTTTAGCTCACATATCGTCAAGCAACATATGTCACGAAAAAAATCAAGCTCGTGTGAAAAAAAATATTTTCTAGATCGTGTATAAAGTGGAAAATTACCCTCTTGAGAATCGCCACCCTGTGTTTCAGTTTGGTATTTTCTTGCTGCAGTTTGACGGAATCATCATCAGAAGGGCGAGTCGATCGATTAAACAATTTTTTCAAACCGTCGATTTCCTTCTTCAAAAATTCAATCTCCTTCTCCTGCAAAATGCATAAAATTTCTAACCTCTCGTCGGGGAAGCGCAATATTTCGTTTTTCGATCATTTATCACTCCGTTTCGTGTACTCTCTCAATGTATTTTTATAGTTATTGAAATGATTATTTTGATTTACCGCATCCGCTGCCCTTTTGTTAAATACTTCCAAGTTTGGCAAAGACATTTAATATTGTTCGCGTTTTACACCTTCACGAAGAATACTGTCATCTGCTCCACGTGGATACACGGTTCAGTATCTCGTTTTCTCGCCACCTTTCGCTAAGCGAAAAAATACGTCACGCTGAATCATGCCTCGACATCTAGAGTCACGGAGAAAATACCGGCCGGTGCGGTATTCTCTATTTTTAACATGCAAAACTAGTAAACATGCGATTCTTTCGTTTGTGATGCGGTCGATTCGACTTTTTCAATTTTATCAGTGGAATTTCATCATTTTCAATCCCCATCCAATTCTTGTGGCTTCGTTACATTTGCATCGGAATTCGGAATGCAAAAGCCAGGCTTTTTGCTGCTAAAAATAGGGCATACGTGATTTTATCAAATTAGTTACGACACCGGACGAAAAACGTAAACAAAGCTGTTCTAATAAACAAGTTCGTCCTTCGATCTCCGCGTGAAATACAACAATCGTACTTTGCTGAGCTAGTTGAGCTAATTTCATTCATACGTAATGGCTGGTATTCAAGACAATCTTACGGACGAAACATCAGACGAAACAAATTTAAATTATCGAACGGTGAATCTTCCGCCGGAGGATGACGAAAATGAGGAAGGTCTGGCCGAGTACCTGGATCTGGAATTGGAAAACGCGAGTCTCGAAGATACTGCGGATACGGACGAATATTGTAATCGGGGAGTTGGTGCAACGACGTCGAATAAATTATCAGTTTTGAAGAAAAATTACAACGTCGAAACAAGCAGCGGCTTCAGGGCCAATGGAAAAAAATCCTCGAGTAATAAACCAACGAGAAGTTCATCAACGACGAATCAACCGCGGATCGCAACTTCGACAACGAACAACAGAAAATCATCGAGACGAGGAACGAAGAGAAAAACTCCAAACAGCTACGAAAGTGTCAACGTTATTACGGCTGTCAACGAGATCAATGCAAACCTCGCGAATTCGACGAATTTCCTCAATGACAATGCTGCCATCGGAACGAACAATTCTCGAAATCTCAGTCACTCGATTCCGTCTGCAAGCAGATCCGAGACTACGACAGTGAAAAGCAAAAACGACTTGGACGGCGTTGATCTGTTCTTCCAGAGCATGGCTCAAACTGTTATGTCCCTGCCAACCCCCATGCAAGCCCGAGTCAAAATGGATATTTGTAAAATCATTGCCGAGGCTGAAATCAAATATTCCACCAAAATAAACCTCTCCGAAGAACTGAATCCTAGTTGAGAAATGTCGCAACTAACAAAAACATGAATTTTGTAAATGACCATGAAATTATGAAACTCAAAAAACCATGATAACCTGATAATCAATACCCGATGCTCAGCCTCAACAACGAACCATTATGGACCGTTTAAAAAATCTCCTCCATGTATTTTTGTACAGAAAAAAAATGTATTTTGTCTGAAAAGTTATGTCGATTGTCTCAGCGAAGGTACAAATGAAAATTTATAGAAAATCGAATATTTATTCATTCCCCAATCCATTCCTGGTCGTTATCGAATATTCAGTTTGTTTTTAAAAAGTGATAAAAATCGTTAAGAACCGAAGCATTGTAAGGCTTGTTTTTATAATGAAAAGATCATCAGGATCGTTATTGACCCGGTTTGAGTGGAAATAAAGATTCTTATGAGGATGAGAATGATGAAAAAGAAATGAAAGAATGAATTAATAACGAAACGGCCTAATGTACATACATTTATTATATATTTGTAATATATAGGCATTCGGATAGCTATAGGAAAAAGATAATCAATAGGCGAATCGGCATATATTGTCCAAATAAGTCATTTCTCTACGCATCTTACAACACAGAAGCGACCTATGTTTATTTCTTTGTTTGTTTTTTCTCAATATCATATTCCTTTTTTCTCCTATTACAGTTATAATAATTATTAAGAAGTAATGCGATAATTTAATAGTACGGTGTATAGGAGTGATTCGGTTATTTTTCATTTCGAATAAACCAAATATAAAGATAAAAATAATTGGAGTGATCAGTCACTGAGCGAAATGCGTTGAGAGCAGTTGAATGTTAAATTACGTGAGAGTTGATGCATGAAAATGAGATAATTCAGGAAAGAATGTATATCTCGAAGATATTCGAAAGAAAAGGACTCATTTTTTTGTTTCACAGCCTCGATTCAGTGCTTTCTAACGAACGTCAACAATTTATCTTACTTGCTTTTATTTTTCATCATTTATTTTCATTGTGCTTACTCGAGAACGAATTAAAATATTTGGAATGTGACACGTTATGATCGAGTGAACGAGGGCTCGTGATTTTTCACGATTCATGAAGCAAACGAAAGAAACGTCGCAGCGATTGATCACTCAAGAGAAGATAAATGAAAAAAACGCTTTTCTCAAGCGTTTTCAAGTTTAATTCCTTTGTAGAAGTCTGAAACAACGAGGATGTGGATCGATGTTTTACTACGTGGCGATAAAAAGCTTACAACTTCATTAAAAAGAGCTGCCTCGAATGGAACGAGACCAAAAGCTTTTTCTGTATTGTTTGCGATTGTTTCGTGTGTGTGTGTTTACGTGGTCAGGGTTCTGTGACGCTTATACTATTTTTAGTTCGTTTTTCGTAGTTATCGTGATTATGAACCGCAAAGATTCGACAGTAACATAATGTTGAATGAATGTAAATGAAAATCATGTGTCCTACAGTCTGTTCGGTAATTACGTTTAAATAGTCATGATTTTAGTGCAGTGTGGTTCGCTATTCGACAAATTCATCGTAATTCCCAAATGTCTCTTCTTTCGTTTAATCTCGCAATCGTTAAATGCGATGTGTAGAAATTGTCAAAAATTCCATCGATCTCGCCGGTTTTAAATGAAAAAGTTGCGGTCGATTTTTGAAACGGCTAAGAAAATGGATTTTCAGATAAACTCAATGGCAAAGGCTGAGTGACTGTGATTGACCATGAAGAGGACACTAAAGAATGCAGGCCATTCGCTCTTACGGCTTCGGGGGACAGGGGATGCAAAAGCATTCACGTTGTGGATTCATTGTCGCTTTTTTCTCCTTCGTATCGTCTGCGAATTAATCGTACGTTCGATCTTTCTTTTCTGTGATTTGTTTGCGTGTGTTTATCTTTTTTTTCTTCTTTTATTTTTATGCGTCTCATTCATCCTTTTCCGCTTTCTCTACGTCCTGCTTTTCCGTGCACTCGGCAGCGGTGTCACCCTCGAATTTTGGACCAGGCGTCTCATCGCCTTCCAAGACAATCTCCTCGGGATCCGGTGCTCGTGGCAGGAAATCGTCGTCCGGATACATGCTCTTGAATATTTCCTTAGCCTGGCGAAACGGAATAAAACGACGAACATTTATGAGCAAAGTATCGGGGGAAAAAACTTCGTAATGTCGAATAATTCGAACGATCTTGAACGGGGAAATGTGAAAGTTTCGAAATTTGCGCAGTCAAAATCCGAAAAAAACTTCTTGGTTTTCTCTTCGTTGTAATAATCATAATGAAAAATAATTCGGACGTACCTGATTAACAGCGAAATCAAAGTCAAGGTCGAGATCCGGTCCAGAACACAAATGAATGTTGTTCGGTGCAGAGTTGCTGAGTTTTATATCGCTGGCCGGTAAGTTTAAGTAAAGTGACCAAAGTACATGAGGCTTAAGATTTTCGAGAGCGTCTTTTCCATCTTTCTTAGCATCCTGAAGATGTTTGTTGTCCGGGGAGGAGGTTTGCGTGTGAGAATCCGTGGGATAACGAACGACGGTTGGCTCAACAGGGTCGGTGCGTAAGAATTTTTCCAATACGTAAGCGAGATCTTCGGCAGCAGTTTTTGTTCGCTTGCACGTCATGTGCACCATAACTGCAAAAAAAAAAACGATGAGAAAAATCGCCGGATAAATAACTCTGCACGCGATCATTTCTCGAGACTATGGAAAAATATTTAAACCGCAAAATTCGTACGATCAAAGCAACAAATTCATTTCGCAATACGTACAAAGTCCTTGAGGACATGCGTTGGTCGATGGTCCTAATTCGATAATTGTAACGGCTTCTTGACCGGCTTCCTCCGGTGGATAATACAGAAGAGTCAAATTCTCTTTTTCCCCTTGCATTATAGATCTGCGAAAACAAAAGGTTTCTCGTTATAATCGTCTTTTTATTTTCTTCAACTCCAAATGCCAAGTTTTATTTATAGAATTCTCGGCTTTTCTTATGTTAATCATCACCTGTCCGTGATAAAGATACCACGTGATATCTGCTGTTCGCCAACAGATTCAACAATTTCAGGCGGCAAGTGTCCTTGACCGACCACCAGATGTTCAAGCGCCAATCTCTGTTTTCCAGTTATTATAGCTTTGCACTTGTCCCCCCCAACGACCACACCGTCCAGTTGACGTTTCAGACAATACACACCGCCGAACACGGCGCATAAACTGTTGTTGAAAAAAATGAATAATCGTACAATTTTCCGAACATTTCACGAACAATGCAGCAAATTCCCCCAAGAAATGTATCAATTTGTATGATGCTGAAGTTTACAACGTTGGAATGCAACGAAAAATATTTGAATTTATTGATGATTCGTTTAATTTTCAAGCCAATATGCTTTTCGGGTGGCAAAAATCGATCATTTTATCATCGTAATTACATTCTGCGCTTGAATAATTATTTTTGCTATAAGAATAAAAAACGAATTTCGTTGCATTCCAACGATACAAACTTCAGACTCATCAATTCGTATAATTTTGCGAAATTATTCGTTTCCAGAGATTTTTTTATTTTTAACTCAAAGAAAAATCGAACTTTGGTCCAAAATTGACCTACCGGCAAAAACATTGAGGCAATTCACCGCTCCCGTACATCGGCCACAAGAATGGAGTATTGCCGTAACGACCGAGACTATTCAGAAAATGTTTCGTACGGTCAACTCCGTCGCGGCATGAAGTCTTGTCGGTGGCCATTGCAATAGCTTGCATCACGTAATGCTTTACGATTGGTGTTAAATTTTTGGTATTGAGATATTCTAGAAACGTTTTGTCACGGAATCCTGCAACATCAAACCACAAAAAATCGAACCTACATTTTGATTAACGGTAGTGAGGCGAATTACAGTTAGCAAGAGTTTTGTGCACGTAAATCGTACAATGGATCGAACTCCTTATTGGGAAAGACGTTCGCCAAGAATTCTTAATCGATTTCATAGCCAAACACGAAACTTTCGATGCAACCGACGATCATTCAAAGAAAACTGTAACAACTCGAATTTATGTATTTTTTTTCGTATCGTAAAAAATTACCGTCGAATTCAGGACTATCCGCTCCTTGTTCCATGCAAGAGGTGAGAAGTTGCATCAACATTCTCTTCTCAATGACGCTCACAGTCTTATTGGCGAATACATCAGCCCTTGAACAAGGTACTTGAGTCAGTTTGCCTTCCATAAAAGTCGCGACTCTCGATACAGCGCGGAACTCCGCGTAACGCGCAATGTTGCTCGATATCAAAAGTTCAACCAGTTCGCCTCTTGCGAACAGCAGCTGAGTGAAAACCAAGAAACATTTAATGATACACGTTCATCGATTTTTCTTCCAACGTTCATTCGTTTCTCTCAAATTGTATAAAAACTGAATCACCAGGAATCTTGCAGGCTTACCTTTGGTGCCAAATCAATGTTGAATCTTCTGTACTCTTTTTTTATGCGATCTATCGACCAATGTTTGGTCAGCTCTTTTTTCTCTGCTCGCTCTTCGTCAGATTTTTCACCATCTTCGCTAGAAGCTCCTTCTCCCGCTCCATCCGTTTGCGTATCCTTCGTCGACAGCACAGGCAAATCAGCATCGCTGAAAATTATCATAACGAGCAATTTTCCATTATCACTGAATTTCCAACGTTTCTACATGAATTTTCAAATAAAATCCTGTACTGCAGGGCACAGTCACAAGGTCCGATGCGATAAGACGTTTCCCAAAGTTATTTTTTTGGTAAAGACTCGGAAATTCGACTCTATATTTTTCCGGGTGGAGCAAAAATCATTTTTCAGCACTTTCAAAGATATTCAAGGAAGCCAAATTCGCAAATTGATCGGATTTTGTTTGACGTAAATTTTAATGAATGTCGTTCGCTTAGTTAAGCGTGTAAAATTTTTTGTCTGCTTTAACTGTTGATACTTGGAAATAAAAGAAAAAATATGACTCACTTAGAGATGAACCATGTTTCCTCGATGTTCTCAACTGTAGAATATTGGTTGCTAGCCTTAAGGAATTTTTCTCCTTCTTCGACTTCGGCCCCAACATCTCTGTTTTCGGTTTTGGATGCTTTGAGATCCTCTATCCATTTTTGAAGGCCGTCAAAGTTGAATGTTGCCCAAAGGCCACCGTAATATTCGTTGCTAAGGGGGTACGAGAGTTAAACAGCTGTGACTACGATTCCGCCGTATGCTATATCTATATATCGGCGACGATACAGTTCTGTGCGTGTATATATGTATACACGAATGACGTTAGTGTGGAAAGAGGCAAGAATGTAGAGCAAATTGTAGAGATCCGAGTAACTCTTGACTTGCGGAATTGAAAAAACAATAATTGGGGAACGGGGAAACGATTACCTGTCAAGGTGAAGAACCTTTTTGCCGATTCTGCTAGCAGCGGCGGCAACAATGGACTCGGTCATTCCTGACAAAGACATTTTTTTGTGTATCAAAGTAAAATTCATGCGAAGGGAAATATTTTTTTTGAATGCATTCCGAAGGGAGAAGCAAGCAGACATCGTATTTATTTGACGTTCTTTTTCAGTCATTTTTTCAAATAAAAATCAATACCTGTGCCCACGACGACCACATCGTACTCGGTCGGAAGATCGTCCTCCATGACTTTCTCGACAATCTGCTGCGATCTCAAGATGTTTTCGGTTTTATCGTTTTAACTAGTACGAAATAATTAAATCACTTCACTATGCCGACATACGCGCCTCGTTAACGCATTATTTGCCTAATGAAAATTTCGAGATCGATTTTTTACTCTTATTTCTCTGTCTTTCGTTTTACCCGTTTTATAACACTCTACACCCCGCCCACACTTTTCTTTCGGCAATACTGACAGTCCGACGCTTTGCGCCGCGGAATCTCACACCGTCTCACTCTCCGACTCTCTGTACTTGTGTCAGTGTCCGACAAGAACCTCCTTCGACACGCTACTAAATTTTTATCTCCGGCGCAACTCCGACCGACGACAACTCGAGCGTCGCCGTGCCGCCTAGTTTTTGTATAGCAATATGGAAAAAAACCTTTCAAAAAATCTCCAATTACGATTTGTATCGAATGTATTGCTCAATTTTTTTCGCGACCTCAAGCTCCAATCTATAAGTCGATTTTCACTTGCAAAATTATCAAGACCATCCTTTTTTTTTTATTAAAGTGGTTTTCCGCAAAATTATCATCAGTTCGCGATTTTCAAATTTTTACACGTAGGAAAGCCAAAACTCATTTTTCAAACGACGAGATTTTCTCTCGCCTGAAAGTTATGATTTGCAGCCGTAAATTGAAAATAGTTTCGAGGACAAAAAAAAGGTAATGGGTACGAGAAAAAAAAACGATGTTGTTGCGCGATAAGGCAAGAGAAACATGAGAAAAATGATATCGCAGGTGCGACAAAATTTAACTAAATGTCACGTACTAGTCCCGGCACTAATCTCACCGATAACTAATCAACGAAATTCAATCAGTAACCCACAATCACTGTTGAAATAGTGGTGAACATGAAGAAAGACTAGAAATATGGAATTTTCACATCACCATGTTTTTTTTAGAATACTTATCCATTATGTTTTCCCCGTTTTCCCCGTGGAAATTTGGAATATTATACATCGAAAAAACGTGTTTTGAATTTACGCGAAATAAAGGGCGCTCTTTTCTGTGCAAACTTTCCCATGAGCCAATCACGAATGAGGCTCACGAATGGAGCATAAATGGAACGGAATTGCGGGCTAGCAATTGGTCGAGTAAATTCTGGCCTCAAGCAGCCGGCACCGAAAGTGTGCGACGTGCGTGTGTTTGTGTTGGAGGTTTTATAATTTTCGATACGTGATTGTAACCAAAAAATTACACTAAAATTTATCAAAATACATGACCATTTACAATGGCAAATAAAATAATAAAAAATGTGAGTGAAACGATTCCCGTGCTATGCAAAGTCACTAATGTCATGTACTGTAATATAAAAAAATACGATTATGTTCATGATAGAATTTTCTAACCTCAATCCGGTGCAATTTGCTTCGTTTTTACGGAACGAAAACTTATTTTCTCCCAATTTCCGAACTCACAACTTTCCTGTAACGAAATGACCTTCATATTTCTCAATCGGAATCCACAACGATGTGAAAAATCAAAGAATTCGATCTCTCACAAATTTTTTCTTAGTTTTCACATCAGATTTTTTTTATCTTTATCATTCAAACTCTTGGAATACATTTTGTACTTTCGAACGTGATCGGGTTTTCGTCAGCCAGTTTTATATCACGTCACGATCGCATCCAGAACTCAATGACTTTGTTTTGCATAACTTCAGGCATTATACCATGCAAAGAAACCATCAAGATGGGATTCTGGCCTTGGTCTGGAAATGCCTGAAGCTTACAGGAAATTCTGGAGAGAATGGAAACTGACTCAACCGGCTGCCGTTCACTACGTTGAGAAGGAAGGAAAGTTCGAATGGAGCGAACAAGCGGGTATGCCGTAAGTAGCGAACCAAGAAAACCTCGAAAACTACTTTGAATCGAAAAACAAGCATTTTGTCATGATTTGAATCATGCGAAAAGTTCGTAGAATAATTTCTACATTACCCTTAAACAGGAGTTTTCAATCAATCTTTCTCGCGTTTTCCACGTTTGTCTCCGTCCCTAGGGACTCACTGGCATTAGGAAAATCTCCTCAGGATCGTATCGATGGATACAAAAAGTTGAATAAAGATTTTCCACAGGCTAAACACGGAGTTTACCGTACTAATAAAATCTTGTCACTCCCTTTTTAGAATTCCCGTTCAAAATGTTCCCTTACCGTTGAAATATCCCAAAGAAATGAACGATGGAATATGGGGCGGGGAAGCAGTGGTTCAAGGATTCATTAAAAAATCTAAATGGCGTCGGCGAGTCCCTCGGTTCTGGGTTCCTGATCTTCAGAAGACGGTTCTTTACAGCGAAGTTCTCAATACTTACATGCGTGTGACTGTGACTGACAGAACTATGAACTTGATCCACGAACATTACGGATTTGATCACTATTTGCTGAAGGTAAATCAATTTTTTTTTAATTCACCATCGAACGAGCGAAAATCTTGATAAATTTCAATCTTCGTGGTTTTAACTTATAAAAAAACTCGTAACCACGATAATTTTTCCGAAAATTCGAACTCAATCAATCGAATGGTTTTTTTTTTGACTGTACTAATTTGCAGAAAAATTATTTCGAGGAATTCATAAGAAAGTTCGGAATTTTGATATTTCAATTTTGACTCGATAAATTTCAATCTTTGTGATTTTAACTTATAAAAAAACTCGTAACCACGATAATTTTTCCGAAAATTCAAACTCAATCAATGGAATGGTTTTTTTTTTGACTGTACTAATTTGCAGAAAAATTATTTCGAGGAATTCATAATGAAGTTCGGATTTTGAATATTTTGATTTTGATTTCAGACACCAGCGTGCGATTTGAGGTCAGAGTTGGCTTTAGGATTAAAAAGAAAAATTCTCTTGGCTCTCGCTGACAAAACTCTGTATCCGGATGACCCAAAGAAGAAAGAAGAAGTGTTAGCCAAATATCAGCAGTACCTCGAAGCCGTGAGCATTAATAAAAATCAGTCTTTTTCGTTATTTATTTATTGCGGTAAATAATAACGCAATGTCTGTTACGAATGACAGTACACGCGCGAGGAAATTGAATGGTATGGTCTGAACTGGAAAGACGCGTGTCGGAAACTGAGCCAGCAAAAGGCCGCGAAAGTGGTCGTACGGCCCTTGAAAGAGGTTTACAGATCGGAGCTTATAGCAAAATTGAAAGAAGCGAAAATAAAAGAAGCTGAGAACGTGGCAACGGCATCCGAAAGGTTCGTCCTGTACGATGAGAAAGGAACAAAAACGTCTCGGAACTTTTTCTCATTAGAGAACTCAACTAAAAACCTTTTGCATGCGATCAATTCTTCAAAGTTTTGTCGTTCAATATCGTTCCGGGATAAATAACTGCGCAATGTATTCACCATGAAAAATTTATTTGCAGCCAATCGTGGATTTCGAAAGTCAATCCGTTCGCTAAAACGCCGAAGGAACAGTAAACGGTTCCGTAGAGTCACAATTTGCGTGTATGTACATAAGCTGGTCGATCTACGAACAAATAAAACGTGTATTTCACCAGCATCGTTGTTTTTTCTTCTCATAAGCGACACATCAAGGATCATCGCGACGAAATCAACTTTAACAATTAAATTCTTCAGACCATGTCGTCAAACAATGTTAATGAATATCGAGCAATTTCAATCGCTACGTTGCCGATGGACAAAGCTTGTCTTTGGGAAGAATTTGACCAAAAATTCAAACATCAGAAAATGATCGCCAGAAATGAGAATGGCTCGAGCCCCCAAAACTCAATTGTACCTCCTTAATGCATATTAATCTTCGAAAATATCATCGAAATTCAATTCATAAAATATTTTGGCTCATGGAGGCGTGATGTGATTTATAATGCAATCACTTGTTTTTCATACAAGTGGCAAAATTTGAACTAATTAGCTAATAAAAATATACTCCTAAGTAAACGCTCGCGTTGTCGAAAAATGAAATTAAATCTACGTTATCGAACACTCGATATCTCCGTCTTTGGGCAAACAATTCAACAACGAGGCTATTGCTCGAGTAATGTACGTCATCGTTCCGTAACTTCCGCTCGGTGCAGTGTCGTAAAAGTGTTGACAAATGTAAGCCGCTCCTCCGCACAGCAACGTTCCTATCGCCGTTGTCTCGCGTTCTTCTTTAGGTTTTGCGCAACACAGCGTCGCATCTCCGTCGATTTTCATCTGCGAATAATTAAGAAAAAATTTAACATTCGGTCAATCTCGTGATGAATGAAGTCGTAGAAAATATTTATCTTTGCCCCAATCGACACGATAACTCGAAAAAAGTTAATTATTTCTTTGTCGTTTCATTTTTACCGCCCATTTCAAAAACTACTTCACTGAAAGCTTAAAAATCTCATGGAAAATCGACCAACTTACTTGATCTTCCAAGAAAATAGCGTTTGCCTTGTGGACCAAATGTTCGACCGCAATTAACCCGCCGAGCGAAGAAACGACGTTGTACTCGGTGACGAGGGTGAGGACCATAAGAGCCTCGACAACGAGTTGACGATATTCAGGCTGAGGTATGGTGTTCAAAACAGTTTCGAAGGCAAGTGCGAATTTTAATTCTCCCGACGTCATTTCCTGAGTCAAGTTCTGTGGCAGGACTTTCCCTTCGATCACGAGACCTTGGCACTGTTTTTTTTTTCATATAATTTCAAAAACCGTTGAAAAACGATTGGAATTGAAATCGGATTTCGTATTCGTGAAAAAAAACGAACTCACCCGTTCCAAAACTTGCCAAACCCGCGGATAAAAATCACGTGGCACTCTGTTCAATGCACCGTCGAGTCTTCGTCGTCGAAGCCATTGGCCTTGCCTGTCCGGCTCCATTTCTCCACCGTCCGTTTGATCGACGTTGAGAAAACCACCAATTTGCGATTTCTGTAAACCGTATCAACAAGGAAAGAATGAGCGTCTCGTAAGACGAAAAAAAACGATTAAAAGGATTATTTTTTTTGTACAGAGACTGCAACAGACTCAATCGATCGTACCTTGCTAAGACGATTGGACTTGCAACTGATTACGGAGAAGTTTCCGCGTCCGACTGCAAGAAAACAACGATTACTCATAGATAAACTTTTGTGCGTGTTTTTATGTGTGCGCGGATAGCAGTGTAATCGAGCAACTCGTCGGATATGATGTTTAACAGTTGAAATTGCAGAGAACGACGCTCTGCCATTATTGTTCTCTGTTCAAGCCCAAGCTCATCAATAAATGTGGCTCGAGCAAGAATTCCATAGAAGAAAAAACTGTTTACGTTTCTGTATATCAACGCGGAAAATCCCTCTGAATATTTTCTTCTCAAACTTGAGTTTTCAAATGAATTCTGCCCATTTCTCGCGAACTCTCGCAAAATATAAACTGAGTACCGAATAGATTATTCAATTCAAGATTATTCTCGCGATTCTCTTACGTTGGAGCACTCGAATACGATACGGAACGAAGATCGGAACAAGAATCGATGTGTCCGCTAGGAACAGTGCTGAAAAACTCGTTCTCGAGACACCAAGTATTTTCACTGGCCCTGACAATTGTACACGTTCGAAAGTCTTGGAAGCGCGCCATCGTTTTGGAAAGGATCATTCATAAAATGTATGACACCTTAAGAAACCATCACGAAAAGGATCGATCGTTGTTGGGCTTCCTTCGATAGGAAAAAAAATCGTTGCGGTTTGGAAATTTACAGTATAAAACTTTGAGTGTAATGACTCACCACTGCTGATGGCAAATTCCTTGCCACTCATGATGTGATGCAGCAAATTTTTCATTTCGAAAGGCGACAGATTGAGCAAATGTTCGGAGGCCTCTTCGCCGGTGCATATCAGCGTACGCGATAATTCCGTAGCCATAACTTGAATTATCAGACCGACGCGAAGTCGTAACATCTCGTTAAACAATTGCGGCTCGGTTCTTATGAACATGGCCAAATAAACGAGCAACTCTTGCGTAAGCATCGCCGTGGATTCATCATCCCCGTAAGCCAGATGTATCAAAGAACGCAGTTCGTTCTCCGGCAAGGGAGCGACTATCGTATGCTCGTTCGACGGTGGCATTCCCACCGTCACTTGCTTCTGACGCACCAACAGATCCGTTACTGCTTTGGCAAGATCCTCTACTCTTTTCCCAAGCATTCCCGCTGTGTGACGAACTATTCCCCACATTTTTTGCTGGCACGCTTTCTCGTACAATCCTTTCAGCAAATCTTTTATCAAGACCGGATGTCCCTCTTCCAGCATCCCCGTGTTGAAGTACAATCCTTGGGAATCAACCTGCGACCGTTCAAATTTCCTGCTTACTGAGTTTTGCATCTTTGCCAACTAGATTTTTCCTCTCAGTGTCTTAAATGTTGCAATTTGAGCCAACGAAAATGATTAAGAGTTTTCAAAGTCCACATTTACGATTGAGATATAAAAAAAACAAGGTGAACGAAAAATCTCGAATTCACAAGTTATTTGGAGAATTTCTTTTTTTTTTTTTGATTCCGCAATCTTTGTTGAAATTCGCAACGGAGCAGGTGGCAAATTTTCTGTTCACAATACTTTATGTCAAGCTATAAAAAATTTCTCGACGGGTGAAAAAATTGGGAATATTTGAGAAAAAGCGACGCAAATATTTTCGTAAAGTTGTCAACTGACCAAATACTGCAAAATATCTCCTTGTTCCTCAAGACTATCAGCTTCCCG
The DNA here is from genome assembly GCA_037043255.1 of Diadegma fenestrale. Taxonomy (NCBI): domain Eukaryota; kingdom Metazoa; phylum Arthropoda; class Insecta; order Hymenoptera; family Ichneumonidae; genus Diadegma; species Diadegma fenestrale. The sequence continues at coordinate 13,710,395 of CM073310.1, read as the reverse complement.
AAGCATAGTGAGCAATTCCTCGACTTCGGTGTCGGCGTACTGGGTCTCCGAAGTGACGCGATGTCTGTGGGGTTTTGGTGAATTTCTCCAAGGCATTGGCTCGTCGACCGGCGAGGGTGTTCGATCAGGTCGCATTGGCCCTGACGACGGGCTCGGCATCGGCGACGTAGTGTCCGTTACCTCGATATACGGATGATTCAAGCTTATCGTCGATGGTCTCCGTTCTTCTCCCGACATGCCAAGACTTTCGGCTAAAATCAACATCCGAAATATTTGTTAAAAGACATGAAAAAACGGATTCTATCGTATCTTTATCGTTCCACAATTAACAATTGTTCGAGGTGCTTAAATTTACATGTTTGAAGTGCAATTGAGGCTTTTCGACATGCAAACGATATCAACTAAAAAAAACCATTTTCTAGGTGAATTGTTAGTCTGTGGATAATTATTAACTTTTACTTACAGTCCGGATTGACGATGGGAACTTCCGCTGTAGGAACACATTGCAATAGTGTTAAGGACACCGTTTTTCTCTTTATTTTAGTCGGCATGCAAGTAAAATTATTATTATTCATTCGGAATCAAATATTTTCAGGCAATTGTTAGTGCCCCTCGAGTAAACGATGTATTTTTAGACTCACGTTCAACAGCGATTGACCTCGTTTTTTTTATTGCTCCTTTTACAGACATTCTGCGCCTCAAAGTACTTCTGCTCCGGACGAGAGGCCGATTCAAGAGACCTGTACGATGAGGGAATGGTCGCATCAGATGCTCCTCCAAATACTGATGCACCTGTTTATTCAAGACGGTGTTTGAAAAACAATTCGTTCGGATAATATCGAAAAAAAAAAAAAAATATCGTCAAACTATTTTTAAAGCAAAATCAAGGAGTTCGAGAAATTTAATATTCGGCAGGAATTTAGCGTCTGACTCTTTGATTAATTCATCGCGATTGAGGATAGAAATTTATCTTTAATGAAATATTTGCTGTAAATTACCTGTGGATTTAATTTGTCCGGTCGACCGTCTTCAGAACTTCCCAAAAAGCTCAGATTCGTAATACAAGAGGTACTAAGAAAATCGTTAAGATTTCCAAGGGAAACTCTGGTGCCATTAATGTAGCCACTCTTGAGTTTCTTCATCGTGGTTATCATAGCCAATGGGATTTTTCCTTGATCTGTGATTTGCAAAAAAAAAGGTTTCATTCGTTAAGAATGATCTTGGCTAGAATACGTTGTTGAAGTAAATGGTGAGTAGTAAATCAAGCGATTGGAAAAGCCGTTGACGATTTTGGGATAAACATGGAAGAGGCATGAGTAACGCCATGCTAAAAAACGAAGGGAGTAAAAACATAAAAGCTCGAAAACAAAGCCGTCAGTGAATTTTTTTCAAGTACGTTTCTTTCAGTCTTTTTTTTGTGGGTTGTTGTTCGTTGTTCTCGACAAAAAGCTCGTCGTACCTAAATGATTTTGAGTAGCAACGAGTGTAACGGTCGGCCTGCCAAGCATTTGCTTCCAGTTGATGGTGACGAAGGCCAGATTCGTCGTAAAAGTGTCAGCGAGGAAGGCTGCATCGTTCGTGACGTAGAATTCCTCGGAGTCAAAGTTCTAATACATGCAACATACATATTCAACTACGTCAACGAGTAGCGCGACAAAAAACTCTATTATCGTCAAAAAGGCTTTGTAAAAAAGCATCATCCTAGTGGACAATTCTAAAAACTATCAAAAAATTTGTCTTTGAAAGTTTCCTAAGTTAGTCAATCAAAATTCGACCCAGTTTCGTATTTTTTGAGACGAATCTATCGGGTGTGGAAACACGCTCACATGCAAGCATTAATGTCACGAACACGTTAGTGAATAATGAATTCTAAACGAAAAACGAAACGATCAGATGAAATGAATTTGCAAGCCATTTCTTCTTATTTTTCACACAAAACTCTCCTAATCCATGGATTTTTTTCCTCTGCCGAGCAAATAAGGCGCAATTGATCGCAACACTCGAATAGAAAAAAAAAACAAATACCATACCAACAAATAAAAGTTACGAGGAAGGACTTTCTCCGTTTGCTCGAATAAGGCTATTTTTTAAATTTACCTAGATGAATGTTCTTGAGTGGCATGACCACGAGAGGACGACCTAACATATTCTGCCAGCTAGACTTTAAGAAGTTTATTTCTCCTTTGAATATGTCGATCATGAGCTCATAGTCCGATGCGATGTAGAATCGGGTCATGTCTGTCAACTATCATACAAATTTTGTTGTTTTTCCTCTCAATATTTGTACTATTTTCTTAACGAATAATCGAATCGATGTTTTATACTTTTTTTTTTCAATTTCGTTTGGACGAACCGAAACGACGTATGATCCGTGATTGATTAATCGTGTGAACCGACTCACCTGAGGCGTGAAAGCGAATATCTTGTCGTTCAGCGAATATAATTTACTCGTACTCAAAATTCCCACGTCTCTTGACTTTCGTCCGGATAATCCAAGTTTCTTGTTACGACCTAAATTTCCAACGTTCGTTTTAATTTTAAAAACAATTCTTACGATTTCACAGGGAAAGGAGTTGAAAAAAAAATTATTAGGATTAATTATGTTTATACCTAAATAAGTGTAGAGATGACTGAGCACTTTGGCAGGTTGTACCTCGATCGGGGCGACTTCTGCGATCGTTTGAACGTGAATATCGTGTTGAGCTATTTTTTCACGTATTTCAGCGTCCTCGGCCAATATTACGACTTGAACGACAACGTCAGGTTTCTTTTCGCTGCAGAGTCGTCGATTCAATGGATCTAGCTCGCCAACAGCGAGGAATCCCTGTTGAAACGTATAGAAAGAATATTTGGGGCATTCCACGCCAAATCGGACATCATTCTGCTTTAGCATCTCCGATTTTTTCGTTAATTTTTTATATTATAATACCCATTGAGAGAAATTTTCATGATTTTTTTCAATTTTTTTCGTCCAGCCGTTTTCGAGATATCAATTTTTCAAAAAAATCGTCCTTTGTTTTTCAAACATCCGTAACTTTTCGGAAAATGGATCGATTGGGACGTTTTTTTTTTTGAATTTTTTGTTTTTTACGGAACTTTAAGAGTACACTATCAGAAAAAATCCAAAACCGTCTGTCTTCAATATTTCGAGTTTTTTTCTATAAAATGTTGATTTCCGAAAAACACGTAGCGATCGATTTTCTTGAAATTTTTTCCTAAAAAACTATAACTCACACCGCAATTTTTAAGCCTAGTCCCGTGATGGGTAAATGATGGGATCCATTTTTTTCGAATTTCTGAAATTTCATGTTTTTTTTTTTTAAGCCACGTAGCAACCGATTTTCTTCAAATTTTCCGTTGAAATACTGTCATGCATCATGCAACGTTGGAATCCATGTTTTTTTGAATGTTAACATTTTTTGTTTCACTTACACTACCAGCGAAAAGTTTCCGGACAAAAATTTGAAAGAGTGCCTGAACGGTTGGCCTAGACCAATTTAACCATCGCCGTTTTGAAGAGGACGGTTCCACCTTCAATTTGATTTTTTTTTTAAATGTCTACGATTTTTTTTACACTCAGCACTCAGTTTTGAAAACGACAATTTTTTGTCGTTTTCTATCACTGTTTAGAGTGGACCCCGTTTAGAGTCAAAATGTTTTTTAGGCATTTCTGTGGATAAAATCATAAAGGTAGAAGACGACGCTTCAATTTCATTTTTCTAAAATTTTCGTAAGATTTTTTTTTCAAAGATTTTTCGTTTTTCCTTAAAATCTTTCAGAAAAAACGAAAAATCTTTGAAAAAAAAATCGTAGGAAAATTTTAGAAAAATGAAATTGAAGCGTCGTCTTCTACCTTCATGATTTCATCCACAAAAATGCCTAAAAAACATTTTGACTCTGAACGGGGTCCACTCTAAACAGTGATAGAAAACGACAAAAAATTGTCGTTTTCAAAACTGAGTGCTGAGTGTAGAAAAAATCGTAGACATTTAAAAAAAAAACCAAATTTAAGGTGGAACCGTCCTCTTCAAAACGGCGATGGTTAAATTGGTCTAGGCCAACCGTTCAGGCACTCTTTCAAATTTTTGTCCGGAAACTTTTCGCTGGTAGTGTAAGTGAAACAAAAAATGTTAACATTCAAAAAAACATGGATTCCAACGTTGCATGATGCATGACAGTATTTCAACGGAAAATTTGAAGAAAATCGGTTGCTACGTGGTTTAAAAAAAAAAACATGAAATTTCAGAAATTCGAAAAAAATGGATCCCATCATTTACCCATCACGGGACTAGGCTTAAAAATTGCGGTGTGAGTTATAGTTTTTTAGGAAAAAAATTCAAGAAAATCGATCGCTACGTGTTTTTCGGAAATCAACATTTTATAGAAAAAAACTCGAAATATTGAAGACAGACGGTTTTGGATTTTTTCTGATAGTGTACTCTTAAAGTTCCGTAAAAAACAAAAAATTCAAAAAAAAAAACGTCCCAATCGATCCATTTTCCGAAAAGTTACGGATGTTTGAAAAACAAAGAACGATTTTTTTGAAAAATTGATATCTCGAAAACGGCTGGACGAAAAAAATTGAAAAAAATCATGAAAATTTCTCTCAATGGGTATTATAATATAAAAAATTAACGAAAAAATCGGAGATGCTAAAGCAGAATGGTGTCCGATTTGGCGTGGAATGCCCCATTTACTCGATCGAATTCATTATCTTGATGGTTTTTTATTGCTCGGAGTCAAAAAAGAGTTTTTTCGTTGTCGTAAGATCGAATTTCACCTCTTGAAGTAATTTTCCCAGGATGTAAAGAGATTGAGCCCACATAAACGGACAGCGACCCAACGCTTCACGTTGGGCACTTCCAGGCTCGGCATATTCGGCGGCTACTTTGTCACCGGCCACGGCATACAGTTCGGGCACCAACTTTATACCGTCGTCGCCCTTGATCATTATTTTTTCGAGAGCTTTCGTGTACTCGTCGATACCATTCTGATTGCCTTGGAAGCAATAATCCAATATCAAGTAACAAAAGAATAGAGGCCACTCGCACTCTATATTTTCGAACATTCGAAGTTCCCAGGGTTCGTAATAAAGCCTGGAGAAAAAATTGAATTCAAATGTTGGCTCGTGATTTCATTTATCGAGCAAAAATTGGATTTAATTGTATTGCAAAACACAGCTCAGCGAGAAATCAACCCTCAATTTTTTATGGAAGAAGAGCGACGTGTAATTTTCATTATTTTTCAATGGCGGAATTGGAAATGCGATTTTCTTTTTTTTTTTTTACCTATTAGGATCTTCTTTCGGCGTTCTGTAGCCATCCCGCAAAAATCGTTTGCACCCATATCGTCCTTCCAACTTTTTCGTTATGGCATCTCTGGTTTGTTTTATTAAATTTGGCTCGTCAACAGCGAAAGCGGGAAAGCTGATGATGGAGAGAAGCCCGCTGTCCAGTTCCTTGGAGTTGGATTCCCTGGGCAGCATCGATTGTAAAACAGCTTGACATTTTTGAGCTTCGTCCGCAAGAACGTGAATCACCGACGTTGGGCCACCTCTAGCACCAAACAAATCCAATTCGTTCATTGCTTCCAACGCTGCTTTTGCCATGCCGATACTACTCGCGTTTAATTCCGGCAAACCATGGTTCGTTTTGTCTCCTCGTTCCCATATTCCATAGTCCGGTGTGCAGTAAGCAGATTCAATGTAGAATACCAAATTTTGAATAAAAGCGACCTGCAACCATTTCATTCTTTCATCAGCCTGTAACCCTTCAAGTGCATACCGGGTCGTTTTGACCCCAACAATTTTCTGCCACCAATTGTTTGGCATCTAATGGCAACGAATGTTTTAGCATTCAATTTTCGATATCCTCAAAAAATAAATTTGCAGCCATGAAATATGGCGGCAAATTTACTAAATTTAATAAAATTTATTTACTAAATTTACTAAATTACTAAATTCACTAAATTTTATCATTTACTAAACTTTTTTTTAGAAAATTTTTTAATTTACTAAATTTAATTGAGTAAAGATTTTTATTTATAAATTTCAATTCTAAATTTAATTTAGAATTTAATTTAGTAAATCAGTAATTACTAATTTAGTAAATTTAGTAATTTTACTAAATTCAATTCTATCTAATTTAGTTTTAATTTAATAACTAAATTTAATTTAGTAAATTAGTAATTTAGTAAATTTAGTAAATTTGGTAAATGTAAATTTATTAAAAATTATCATTAAAATTATTTTAATATATAAATTATAAAAATTTAAGGATTTGTATGCACTCAGACGGTTAAAATTGTTATGAGCAGGATTTTGAAAGTACCACAAGATCATAGGTGGGAAAACACAAGAATCTTAGAGTCTCACTTCATCCAAATTGAAGACGATTTGGAGGCCAGATGCAGTCATTTGTGCCAAAATGAGAAGATACAAAGAAATTGCATCGATTTGCAAATGTCCCCACTCGGAATCACCGACTACAGTTTGTCCGTTTACAGAGCTGTATTTGGCATGAAGCGCATCAAGAGGGTTTTGAGTAGTTTTGAATTTTTCTACTTTGTCTTTTTGCTGTATCATCGCCATCAGCAAACCACGCATAAGTTTGACACAGCTTTGCTCTAATTCGTAAGTTTTGGCTCTATCCTCGTCGGCATCGGCTATTTTCTTGTAGGCCATTGATAATCCCCATACCGCAAGGCTACAATAAATGTTATCGCGAATCCAAGCATGATCGTTTTTCTCGCTCGCCGGGAACAAACCCGTCACTGGATTCTGATGATTCATTATTATTTTTTGTACCATTCTTTGGTAAAAATCCAGGCGAACGCCTGAATTGCTACGACTACGCATTGTCGTCGTTGTGAGGCTACTTTTTCAATCAGACAATTTCCAATATCTGTAAAAGTCTGGAAATCCAAAATTTCGTTAGTTTTAGTGTAAAAATTTGGAAATCATAACTTTTTCCTTTTTTATTTTCCAACTACTCGAGAAGAAAGTTTTTAATGGAATCAGCTGACGAAATTTCCCGAAAAATAATGGGACCAAGATTGCGAATTTGAAATTTTGATGTTGACATTTTATCAAGAATCATTGAAATTTTATTATAAACGTTCAGAAGCCCAAGTTCCACGAGAATATATCGAATTTGTTGTATTTTAGGAATTTTTGGGCAAGATAATTACGAAAATTTAGTTTGGAGGTTACCTCATGAAAAAATTGTAATTGATATCCCTTCGGCGACACGCATTTGTTATCAGGAAATCAAGATTAAACGATTTCTTCTCGGTTTCACTCCATTTAAAACTGATCAAGTTCTCATAAATATTCAAAGTTTTATGAATTTTCTGGCAATTTTCGATTCGAATTGACTATGGGAGCAATGTTAAACGAATGTCAAATAGACTTTACGTGTGTACGTGCGTGTGCGTCGCAGGAGGGGATCCTCTAGGTCTCCCTGCGCTATATATGGGGCATTCCACGCCAAATCGGACACCATTCTGCTTTAGCATCTCCGATTTTTTCGTTAATTTTTTATATTATAATACCCATTGAGAGAAATTTTCATGATTTTTTTCAATTTTTTTCGTCCAGCCGTTTTCGAGATATCAATTTTTCAAAAAAATCGTTCTTTGTTTTTCAAACATCCGTAACTTTTCGGAAAATGGATCGATTGGGACGTTTTTTTTTTTGAATTTTTTGTTTTTTACGGAACTTTAAGAGTACACTATCAGAAAAAATCCAAAACCGTCTGTCTTCAATATTTCGAGTTTTTTTCTATAAAATGTTGATTTCCGAAAAACACGTAGCGATCGATTTTCTTGAAATTTTTTCCTAAAAAACTATAACTCACACCGCAATTTTTAAGCCTAGTCCCGTGATGGGTAAATGATGGGATCCATTTTTTTCGAATTTCTGAAATTTCATGTTTTTTTTTTAAACCACGTAGCAACCGATTTTCTTCAAATTTTCCGTTGAAATACTGTCATGCATCATGCAACGTTGGAATCCATGTTTTTTTGAATGTTAACATTTTTTGTTTCACTTACACTACCAGCGAAAAGTTTCCGGACAAAAATTTGAAAGAGTGCCTGAACGGTTGGCCTAGACCAATTTAACCATCGCCGTTTTGAAGAGGACGGTTCCACCTTCAATTTGGTTTTTTTTTTAAATGTCTACGATTTTTTTTACACTCAGCACTCAGTTTTGAAAACGACAATTTTTTGTCGTTTTCTATCACTGTTTAGAGTGGACCCCGTTCAGAGTCAAAATGTTTTTTAGGCATTTCTGTGGATGAAATCATGAAGGTAGAAGACGACGCTTCAATTTCATTTTTCTAAAATTTTCCTACGATTTTTTTTTCAAAGATTTTTCGTTTTTTCGGAAAGATTTTAAGGAAAAACGAAAAATCTTTGAAAAAAAAATCTTACGAAAATTTTAGAAAAATGAAATTGAAGCGTCGTCTTCTACCTTTATGATTTTATCCACAGAAATGCCTAAAAAACATTTTGACTCTAAACGGGGTCCACTCTAAACAGTGATAGAAAACGACAAAAAATTGTCGTTTTCAAAACTGAGTGCTGAGTGTAAAAAAAATCGTAGACATTTAAAAAAAAAACCAAATTTAAAGGTGGAACCGTCCTCTTCAAAACGGCGATGGTTAAATTGGTCTAGGCCAACCGTTCAGGCACTCTTTCAAATTTTTGTCCGGAAACTTTTCGCTGGTAGTGTAAGTGAAACAAAAAATGTTAACATTCAAAAAAACATGGATTCCAACGTTGCATGATGCATGACAGTATTTCAACGGAAAATTTGAAGAAAATCGGTTGCTACGTGGCTTAAAAAAAAAACATGAAATTTCAGAAATTCGAAAAAAATGGATCCCATCATTTACCCATCACGGGACTAGGCTTAAAAATTGCGGTGTGAGTTATAGTTTTTTAGGAAAAAATTTCAAGAAAATCGATCGCTACGTGTTTTTCGGAAATCAACATTTTATAGAAAAAAACTCGAAATATTGAAGACAGACGGTTTTGGATTTTTTCTGATAGTGTACTCTTAAAGTTCCGTAAAAAACAAAAAATTCAAAAAAAAAAACGTCCCAATCGATCCATTTTCCGAAAAGTTACGGATGTTTGAAAAACAAAGGACGATTTTTTTGAAAAATTGATATCTCGAAAACGGCTGGACGAAAAAAATTGAAAAAAATCATGAAAATTTCTCTCAATGGGTATTATAATATAAAAAATTAACGAAAAAATCGGAGATGCTAAAGCAGAATGATGTCCGATTTGGCGTGGAATGCCCCATATACATTTCATACTTCATAAATATATATATACATATATATATTTATACATATAATTTGAAAATTGTTTACGAAAGTGACGAGACCTCTCGTGTCACATTCGGGAATTCAATAATAATAATCGAGTCTTCGTTTATTGTTGTTTCCATTTTCAAGCACGCATGCACATGTCACTTTAAACCATTTTTGTCTCATTGTCAGCAAAACATGGTTACAATTTACAATAATGATAGATTCTTGCTCCCGCAGGTGGAGGCGTCAAGGTCAGTGAGGATGAAAGGAGAGAATTAATTGGAAATAAGTAAAAAAATTATGTAATCACGTGAATCCGAGTTATTTGGCCAATTTTGAACAAAGTTCTCGTATACGCCGTTGGCAGTACATATTACACACCCGCCCGCGCAAAATATAATAGTAAGGCCGAGGGGCGGGAATGATATGAAACAGAGTTTTCGCATTGGCCACTGTTCACGAGGACACGAATTCTTTTCAGAAACCATAACCTCAAAACAGACTGCAAGTTTATTCTGGTTTTTTGTCTTCACCTCTAAAAAAATGATTAACGTCGCGAATTTTAATTCCGATCAAATTGAGGAAATGATTTTTCTCATTGTTTAATACCTGAAGGTTTTTCTCGTATTTTACAGTTTACATCGCCATTGAATGTTCGTGTTTTTGTTTTAAAATATTCATTATCAGTGATTTTGAGGTTAAAAAATCGTAACTTTTTTTCGGCGATCCTCCAGCAATCAAAATAAAGAACCACGTGATCATTGATTCGTCGTCTGGGTTATCGTAGTTCATCAGTGAAAATAAGAGCAATAATGACTTCCAACACTATCGCCGCTCTCGTAAAAAAGTTGTCTCAGGACTTTGAGGATAATGAAAAGCTCATCGTTACTTGCCAGGATATCGCTTTGGGTAACTTATTTTATAAAACATTAATGACATTTTTCCGTATTCTCAATTCAGTTCGCTTGTTTTTTATCGCTTTATTTTAATTCCTTCTACATTTTCTTATTTGCACACAATTTACGTCAATTTTGCTGTAGTTTCCGTTTCGATAAATACAAATTACAAATGGCAACAAATTTGTAATAACGACATTCCATCGGCTACCAATTTTTCATCGTTTCAAAACCCGATTTTTTGCAATTGTACAGAAATTCAAACAGGCCGCTCCAAAGTTTATTCAATAGTCGAAGACTTGGGCGAGTATCTGACCAATACCGATGTCGCAATTCGTGCAAATGGAGTCAAAGCTCTCTCTACTATTTTGGAATATTTACCCGTTGATTATCTCAACGAATCGGAGCTGGAATTGCTCTGCGCATTTTACTGCGATAGGCTGAAAGATCATCACACAATTGGGCCGGCTACCATTCTCGGTATTCGCGCTATCGTACGTACAACAGCGTCGACTCTTATTCGTCCGTTCAGTTTCTTTCCGAAACTGAATCAATTCTCGGCAAATCACAGTTTTTCTTGTGTTTTTGACGCTTTTCAACTGTTCAGGTACGAATGAAAAATCTACCGACCCAAGCACCAGTTCGTCTGTTCACCGCAATATTTCAACACATTCGATGCCAATCCGAACTCCAGGAAACCCGAAGAAATATATATTTAATAATTCAAGTCCTTCTGCAAAATCGTCTGGACGATTTGAAATCCATGGGACCAGATTTCGTGTATGGCGTTATTTCCTCAATGGATGGTGAAAGCGATCCTAGAAATTTGATGCTGCTCTTCAGTTTTCTGCCTTTATTCATCAAAGAATTTCCACTCGGCCATCTCACGGAAGAGATGTTTGAAGTCGTCGCTTGTTACTTTCCGATTGATTTCAATGCAGTGAGTTCAAAGATAAAAATGAAAAAGTTATAGCATTAAAATTTGTGTTAATTATGTTACGCTCGAAAAATGATGACGAATTTCTTGTTATCGTGCTTTGCAGAGTTTAGCAAATGACAAAAAGAGAATAACTCGAGAAGATTTAGCCGATGCTTTAGCGCCGTGTCTCTACGCGATTCCCGAATTCGCTGAATTTTGTTTACCCCACGTGATGGAAAGATTAGATTCCGATCGTAAAGTCGCCAAAGTTGATTCTCTCAATTTACTGATAAGAGGAGTTTCGACCTTCGGTAGCAGAGGACTCAAACATCACGTGGACAAATTATGGCCGATTCTGAAAAAGGAAGTGATGAGCGAGAGCGACGAAGAAGTTAAAAAATTGGCATTAAGGACAGTCAACGAAATCGTCAAAGTCATAGCCGACGATGAAGAGCTTCGAAAGCGTTTCGTTGAGAAAATCTTTGCCGACACGCGTTGGTCTCTGTGCGACGTTCAATTGAGACTTTATTGGCCCGCTGAAAAGCTACTGGAATCTGTCGCTAAAACCGAAACGAAATCTTGCACTCAAGTTTTACTCGAAATCGTTCCTCTCTGCCTTGGACAATATTCCACCAAAACTTCCGTTAATGACAAAGTCAATTTAATGGAAACGTTGAATAATTTTGTACAAATATGTGACGAATTCAATTTTACCATAAGAGGTGAGTGCGGAATTTTATGATTTTCTCAAGAAAATTGAGAAAAATCAAGAAAATTAACGAACAAAAAATTCCAGACGTTCCCGAACTCGCGTGGACGGACATTCCTGGATTATATTTAAATGAGATTGGAACAACAGACCAAACATTGAAAGCCAAAGCACTGGCGGGATTAATAATCCAAAAATCGTCATTGAAACAAGGACAAAGAACGATGGTTTACCAAAAAATCAGTGAAATTGTTGATTCCGATATTTCCGGTGACCTGAGAAATTCCTGTCACTCGGCCATGCTGGCATTCGCTAAACTGTACCCCAGCGAAGTTTTGAACTTTTTACAAACAAATCTGGCCCTCGATGTCGGTAATTAAACGAAAATTACTTTTCACTTAATTAAATTGCGGAAATTTTGGCAAATGTTCTTACAGGTTCGATTTTATCCGGCGAATAATTGCTGTTCCAGATATCGTCGAGCCGGCAATTATTACTCGCAGGCTAGAGGCGATTTCGATGATAATGAAAGTGCCGGAAATCGGTATGGCCTTGCTTCCAAAAATGGTGGAAATAGCCATTTCGAACAAACCTGAACTTGACAAAACGGCTATTAGTTGTTTGTATCGGATCCTTGGGTCGCCAAACGAGGGTTTCGATATTCACGAGTATTTGTACGCCCAATGTGACGCGATCGATCGTTTGATTAAAAATGAGAATTGCGACGCGAACATATTGGTTCTTGTGTCTAACGTGATCCGTTCGATCGTGCGAAAAGTCAAGCGCGAAGATCAACAAAAAATCGTGGACAAATATATAATCGTGAAAGATGGAAAAATGAGTGATCGCGAAATTTTCATCTTTGAAGGGATCTTGACGCCGCTTGGTCAAAATATCAAAATCCCGAATGTCGAAAACCTCGTTTCTGTTCTCCACGAGATTGCCGTGGGGTCAGAAAGTCCTGAAATCTCTCGATCAGCCTCTCGAATAATCGCTGTCCTCGTTAACAAAAACAACGATCATTCCAGCCTATCGCAAATTATTCATTTTTTGAGAGAAAAAATTGTCCATATTTTGGAATCTGAAGACACAGATTTAAAACGCAAACGGTCGGCCGTTACTTTACACACTTGGCTGACCAAGGCTCTTGTTACGAAAGGAAGCGAACATTCTCAAGATTTTCTGGACTACGTAAGAAACATTTTCTCTTCGCCAGACAGTTCGTTTCCTTTCATAATTAATAATAATCTTGCATATTTTTTCAGCAAATTAATATCCTGAGACTGGATGCGGTCGGCTCATTCGTACCCCAAGAATTCAAGACATTGGTCCATAGATCAGAAGACTCTTTAACGGAAGAAAACTTCTGTGACATCAGAATATTTTACAAACAAAGAATTTTCCAAAATGTCATAGAATCGAACAAACTTTTCGAAGCCGAGTCAAGGCAAAATTATCTCGTCGCGTTGGCCTATTTGGTGGAGGAAGTTCCCGCTGAATTGTTGTTCATGCATTTGCAAGCTGTAAGTATGAAAAAGAAAAACGAACCAGCCAAATGGAACCGAGTATTCGATTCAATTTGTCGAATATTTTTCAGCTCGTGCCTCTTCTCATCGAATCTCTGTCCCTCGATGATGCTCCATTGTTACTATCGACCTTGAAAACTCTGAAACTCTTGCTCGATACGAAGCACGATATATTCCTCGATCAAATTCATTGTTTTATTCCGAAATGTCTGCAGCTCACAACATACAGAAAAATGGTATTTGCAAAGAATTTTCAATTTGAACAAAACCAAGTTATGAATTTTCGGGGAAATGAGACATTTTTTTCACATAATTTCATTTTATTTGGGTTACAGAACGTTCGAATATCAGCCCTAGATTGCCTTCTGAGTTACTGCAAATATTCGACGATGGAACTTTTGAAATACAAGCAAGACGTCATCGACAAACTTGCTGAACCGTTGGACGATCCCAAACGCTTGGTCAGACAAATTGCTGTGAAAACAAGAACGCGCTGGTTCCTAATTGGCGCTACCGGAACGACGGATTAATAATTTTTCAAAATTGGGAAAATCGATTTTTCAGGTCTAATCGAAAATCTTGGAATCTAAAAATCTTTGAAAACGATTCGAAGCGCTCGGGGAATTTTCGAAATTCCTCAAAATTGTTTTTTGAAACAACAATTTTCCTGCAGTCCAAAAAATACATTCTAGATAAATTTCACGCTGCGATACAAACAAAACAGAAAATATTTTAATTCAAAGATTTCCAATGGTTTTAAATATTTCAAATAATTTTTACTTAAGAATTTTTCCGTGAAAAATTCAAATGAACCTCCGGGAGTCAAATTATGCAAAAACGTACTTAACGTACGACGCACACGTTTGTCAATAATGTACAGATAGTGAATAATAACAACTGCAAAAAAAAAAAAGTTTTACGAAATATTTATTGAGGCCACGCGACCGCAATTTTATTTTAATCGAATAAAGCATCGATTTGTGTAATTTAATTATACGCTTTAGAAAGTCGGACCCGTAATACGTTTAGTGTGCCAGAAGCATGGGCGAAGGTAAGAACTCTGTGATGGTCATTCGCAATATTTCAGACATTCGTGCCAATTGTTTATTTCTGAATTTCCATTACAAAATTGAAATATTTTAATCGCAGTCTTTTGAATACTAGTCAGAATTCCAACTTTTTAAACTTCTTTTCCCCCTTTAATCTCGATTCTCTTATTTTCCTTTCACTTTTGCCTGTGTCTGGGGTTTTTTTTTTATTTTCTCGTGTTCGATTTTGCTTTTCGGTCAACAAGTGTTTTCTCCTTTTGTACTTATCGGTAATTGTTTATTCTGCTCTTTCCAGGTGTGGCTAAAAATGGTGCCTTTAAATACGACGACGGTACCAAATACATCGGAGATTGGAACAACAGGGGATTGAAACACGGTGCAGGTGCTTTATTGTTGCCTGATGGGACACGTTACGATGGAGCTTTTCAAAATGGTCTGTGCTCCGGTCTCGGCGTTATTATTTTCCCAGATGGTGCCAAGTGAGTTGCTTTGATTCTTATTTTTGTTTTTTTTTTTATTTTCCGTATATTAACAATTTTCAACGCGTTATCAGAGCGTAAAAAACTCTACCGATTGCGCGAAGACTCCAGAATTTAAAAGAGGTTGAAAAAAACGGGATTCGCACGTGATTGGTGAAAAATGGTTCATTGTATTTTTTATTGGTCGATTCAGGTACGAGGGTGAATTCATGCAAGGTTGGTTTCATGGTCATGGGGTATTTTGGCGATCGGACGGGATGAAATTCGAGGGAGAATTCCGTGGTGGACGTGTTTGGGGCCTCGGTCAGTTATTTTTTTTTTTTTTTTAATCCGTTCTATGGAATTTTCTGAATCTCATTTTGTTATTTGTCCGAAATTAATTGGTTTTTTCTTGAATAATCAACGAGCACAGGCCTCGTGACGTACTCGGATGGATCGCACGGCTTCCCGCGCAACGAGGGTTTCTTCCAAGACTGTCGTCTGGTACGACGTCGTCGCTGTCCCGACATTGTTCAAAAGGCGCAAAAAATATCAATGATGGCACGCGCTCAATGTGCTCAGTAATGCTCGTAGAAAAATGTTTAGAAAAGCGAAGGAAAATGGCACTAAATCATTTATAACTTGGATGAGCCTCGCCAACTTGCAATATTCATGTGTTAAGTGACCTGAATTAAAATCAAAACGCGTTGATTCGTTGCGAAATAAAGAAAATTACAATTGAACATCGAAATATCATTTCAATTTCCTGTCACGCTAGAAAATCAATGTTTCAACGTGAATTTTCATTTCTTCAATGAATTTATCCTGAATATCGAACATAACGCTGTGTTTCCGACACTAAATTACTTTTCAAATTATTTACCAACGACCGATAACTAAAATAACTCGCACCTGACGTGCGATTCGTAAACTTTCCGCGGAATTCGTAAAAAGCTTCGATATAAAATTCTAATTTTTCGGATGATTGCAATGTGAATTCAGCCCACATAATTGTTTGTTGTTTATTTTAGAAAAAAACGTACAACTGGCTTTTTCAATATCAATAAAAATCGTTCAAGTTAATTTTGGGTTACAATTTTTTTTAAGCGAACGATTTATTCACTCGTTTTCAATTGTTCGATGCAAGTTTCGACGCCATTTCCGTTTCATTTTCCCCAAATATTGTGATTTCGACTACAAAGTTCATTACTTGTCGCAATCACGCGTAATTTGGTTCTCAATTACAAAATGGTAAATCATTCTTATATGCGAAAGATGAAAACACTGTCATTGCAAGATAATTTGTTTTTCGGGTACAATTCACGACGATAAGAAAAAAAAGCCCATTTCAAAGTTCTAAACGTATCGATATCTTTCGTTCACGTCGTGAATTTGGGCATTGGAAATCTCAGTTTGTATCAGGAGCAAATGAAATCGAAAGAGGTCGAACGATCCCAGGGGCGAGGGAGAGAGACCTCTTACGACGAGTGCTAGCCGCGCTTGGCCTCGGTCTTTCTAGCGAGAAAATGTATCAGGCGAGCAGGAGAACAACAGAGCACACGCGTTTTTCGCGTAACCTCTTCTTTGTTCTGCGATCCTGATAGGCAGTGCGATTCTCTGAACCGCAATATGGCCGACCTGCGCGTCACCATACGACACACCATATATTTGACATTCGGTTTTCTAGCGAGAAAAAGTATCAGGCGAACAGGAGTTGGACAGAGCGCATGCGCTTGCTCCTCAACCTCCTACCAACTCCTGTGATCCTGATACAAACCGAGATTTTCTGGACCGCAATATGGCCGACCTGCGCGTTTTGTAGGGGCTGATTGGTCGGGAATTCGGACTTACGACAACGGACAACCCGAAAGCCTTTCTCTCTCGATTAAACGCATACACACGTTTATTTTTTATTCTTTCATCAGGATTTTCAACTTTATTATATTTGATAGACTATTTTTTCGAAAAACCAAATAAATGCTGTGATCTCGGTGTTTCAATTTTTATTTGTACGTAATAATAGAAACGATTTCCTCTTCGAGAAGCTCGTATAAGGTCCATTTAGTAACCCATATCAGGACTAAAAAAATTGTTCCTAAATTAACAATGTCGATCAAATCGGAAGTTGTCGCGGCGAGAGAAATAAGCAAATAAATTTCTAATTACTCGAAAACCCATAATTAATCCGTCCAGGACCTCCAACGCGGAATTGATTCGTTATACGAGGAAAGTAATCGGCGTGGAGTCTGTCTCGTGAACGTTTTTCAAGCGTAGAAATCAGTAAAAATCAATCACTCAGCCATTTTGAATTTTGTGTCTAACCCCTTTGTTTGTTACTTGTGGATTTGGGCATTGAAAATCGTAATCTTTATTCGGACAGCATAACTACGAAGAAAGTGATAAACGATATGACATCGGCGGTACTTGGACAGAAGAGTATTGTCAAAAGAGTAAACGCGATCACTGATAAACGATATCCGAAAGGGATTTTATGGATAAAGCTGCATTATTATTTCTCCGTCAATAAAACGCGAAAGGAAAATGATTGTTCGAAATCCTTTGATTCCTGCTACTTTGCTCTCTTAATGCACGAGAGATGACAGAAAAAACGCAGACAGAGTTTTTCAAATTGTGCGTGACTACGTTGGGAAAACATCCGTTTCTTCGGCGAGGAGCACACCGGTCTTCTTGGATCATGCTCGCCGAATACACAGGTTGATTTTCTGGCCCGAAATATGGCCGCCCGGTGCGCTTAGTTCACTTGTGTCACGATTGGCTCGTACGGGGGACCAAACAGGCCCTGGCGCGACGTTCAAATGAACATTTTTTATACTTATTAAGCACTAAAAAACCGAAATTGTCGAAGCTGTGCGATGACGTATTCGACCGATCGATAATTTTGTAATAAACGTTAAAAGAAAAATACATTTTACGCTCCCCAAAAGTGATTATGAATGAATTTATATTTTCCGAAAAACGAGTGCGAGTTTGTAGATGTGTGCCGCAGCCAATGAGCACGAAGCACAAAAAACCTCAAAAACGCAGACAGCCGGCGCGAGGTGATGCCAGCGCCGCAATATGGAGGCTGTATTTATTTGAAATGTCCGATATTTCCGAACGAATGAAGTTTAGCTTGTAAATAAATATTTTTTGTAATTCAGAAATACCGGAATAGTCAACAATAAGCCCAGGAGAAATAAAATTCCTCAAATAACCAAAAGTGTCGAAGATTCAATGCATAATCGCGATAACACAACGTAAATTACGTGAAATTAGACTTTTCATGCTTTTAGGTTATGTAAGATCAAACGATTGTTTACGCGTGTGTTTGTTGTTACGAGCATAAAGAAATAGAAAAATATGGAATCTCGAACGGAATTCAAGATCAAGTCGCCGCCTTTAGACGCTATTTCTGCCGTCGAATTTGGACCGAATTCTACTCAATTTCTCCTCGTTTCGTCATGGGACAGTACGGTACGACTTTACGATATTCACGCCAATACTATGAGGCTGAAATACAATCACGATCTGCCGGTACTGGACGTAGCTTTTCAGGTGAGTGTTTCAATCTCAACAATGATTAAAAAAAAAAAACAATCTCCTGATTCGTCAACAAAATTCCGAATATTCGGAGCAGCGGAAAGAAAAATACTCAGAAAATCCTCGAACTCGTGATCGTACGATTAAAGTGCGAAAAAGTGTTTGCGAAATTGTTAAAAGAATTTTTTTTAAATGTCTCTGAACAGGACGCTGTCCATGCATACAGTGGGGGTTTGGGTACAACTCTAAAAATGTATGACATCAACACAAACACAGGTAAACAAAATTTGTCCGACTCGGTACTGCGGAAATTCTGCGTAACGAGCAAAATGACGTTTTCGATGTTACCGAATTTGCAGAATCCATAATGGGGAGTCACGACAAAGCAATTAGAAAAATTGAGTATTGCGCGGCGGTAAATGCAATATTGACCGGTGGTTGGGACGCGACTGTCAAATTATGGGACCCTAGGACGCCGACTTGCGTAGGAAGTTATTTGCAGCCTGACGTGGTGCTCGCACTGTCTGTTTGCGGCGACAAATTCGTCGTTGGCACTGCCAAGAGAAAAGTTTGCATATGGGACTTGAGAAACATGGCAGGAATGTTTCAGAGACGCGAAAGCAGTCTCAAGTATCAAACGAGGTGCATCAAAGGATTTCCTAACGAGCAGGTGAGCTTTTCTGTCTAATTATAAAAAGTTCTCATTTTTTAACTCGTTATCGCATTCGAAAATCTTCGGAATTTCAAGTTCGGTAATAAGACGACGATATTTTGGTGAGAATTACACTAAAAAACTGGAAAAATTAGAATCGAATTTAGAATCAATGAAAAAATGAGTTTTGGAATGTTTTTTTTTTTCTAGGGTTACGTATTGAGCAGTATCGAAGGCCGCGTTGCGGTAGAGTATTTGGACACGACACCGGAAGCTCAGAAAAAGAAATACGCGTTCAAGTGTCACAGAATAAAAGAGAACAATGTGGAGCACATATATCCGGTGAACGCGATAAGTTTTCATTCGACGTACAACACGTTTGCAACGGGTGGATCAGACGGTTATGTAAACATATGGGACGGTTTCAACAAGAAGCGCCTTTGCCAATTCCATCGTTACAACGCGGGAGTGGCGGCTCTGAGTTTCAGTCACGACGGTTCGGTCCTGGCCATCGGCGTGTCGTATCTCGACCCTGCGGAAATTCCACCCGGAGGCCACGAGGAGCAAGAAATTTACATAAGATACGTAAACGACCAGGAAACAAAACCAAAATAATATCCATTTTCTATCTTGAACCACGCAAAAATCATTTTTTCACCAACCGTCGTGAAAAACACGAGAATTTGTACATAATTGTGGAATAATTTATGTATGAGTAACCAATGCGACATACTCGTCCTGAAATCAAATAATAACAAAAGTGAAAAGAAAACGAACATCGTAATTTTCTTTGTATTTAATAAAATTATACTTTTTTCACATTTCTTGGCGGGTTTTGACATCTGGCAATTTTTCTCAATCCTACTGCTACACATTCGGTAATGTGTGATACATTATTTTGCTCTCAACAATATATATCATATTTTTATTGCGTTTATGGAGATATTTATCCATTCAATACGGAGCATTGCACACACATTGGGTTTTCTACGCACAAACACAATTTTCGGATCTCACAAAATTATTCGGACCCGCCGAAGTGCTCGAAAAAATGAATCGAAACGTTAAAACCATAAAAAACACGATTCGTAGGTTTCGAAAAAATTACATCATCGTCGTTAACATGCGCGAAAAGATTCGTAATCTCAATGGAGGAAAAAAAAAGAGTAGTCGTTTTATTTTTGCGAACAATGCTCCGAATCGCAACGATTGAGACTGCCAACAGCGTTAATTGACATTCAAAAGTTTATATCAATCAAAGTCATATTTTTCGCAACGCTTCCGCCGCCAGATTGACAACAACTCTATCACAATAATGATTGGACTAAATACTCTCGCAAGTGGTTAATTAATTGAGAAGAATCGATTGACTCGACGTTGTTTACGAAGCTCCGCAGTTTCTAATGTCTCATGTGTCAATTTTCCGATAATGAGGAGCTCGTCATAGCACGAGCAATATTTTTTCCGAATAGATTGCACAATATGCACGGACTATTAATGTAAAATTGAATTTAGATTATTTTAATTACAATTTGTCAATAGTATATTATACATATTTACATTGGCGGACTATATACGATCGTAACAAAAGCTGGAACAATCGCGTAACGTTGTAAAATATCGTTCATAAGAATAGAACGAAAAATAATTCGTACACAACGATTTTACGGTAGCTTTTTCATCAGAAAAAATGTTATTGTCGTAATTAGGAAATATCACGATGCTGAAGTTTGCAACGTTGGAATGCAACGAAAAATATTTCATTTTATTGATGATTCGTTCAATTTTCAATTTCAACCAAATTTTTCGAACCGATATGCTTTTCGGGTGGTGAAATTCGAATATTTTATCATCGTGATTACATTCTGCATGTAAATCATTATTTTTGCCAAAGATCCAAAAGAATTTCGTTGCATTCCAACGATGCAAACTTCAGGGTCATGAAATATCAGTGTGCTTAGGTATTTCAAGAATATTCCCATATTTTTTTAACGCCCATTTTTTTAGCGTAAAGAATTAATTTCATTGATGAGAATTCATCGTCTTATGAATTAGTACGTATAAGCTACATCACCGTTCGTTGCTGACCGATAATCGCGAGTAAAAAATATCAATCGATAAAAAAATGTACCAAGTAAGCAACTGGCTCGAGTATGAAACTTGTACGAATAATTTTGAAGACAGATTATTCTTCTAATCGAAGAAATCAAATGGACTCATAAAAAATTGTTCCTACTTAATCGACGCGACGTACGCAAAAATGCCATTTTTTTTTGCGTTTTCAGCATTTTTTTTCAATTTTGATTCAGCGGGACGTGACCAACTCGAGTTTTTCTCACGACCCACCGAAGCCATAACAATCGTATAAACTAAACAACGAACAATCCTTCAACAACCGCATCTCGCGATACGCAGTCTCGTTTTCTTCTTTTTCCTTACTTTCATCCGTTTATCAGAGGAACGGAGCATCAGAGCGTGGGTTTTTTCGTATCACGGATAAGAACGAACTTGTCATCGTGTCCAACGGACTTTTACGGCTCTTACTCTTGCCTTTAATTTATGCCAACTCTATGTGGCATCAGCACATGATTTTCCTCAAGGTCACAAGGATAATGTCGTACGTCGCAAAACTTATTCCCACCGCGACCGGACCTTTGACCCAGTTCATGCTGAGCCCCTTGAAAAACGCCATCAAACCCTCTTCCCTGTAAAAAGAAAAAACAAACAAATTATTTTCACGTCGAATCGTGGCTTTTAGGAAAATCGCAAGATGGAAAATTCCCTTTTGTTGATTTTGCTCGAGCACGTGACCAAAACTCTTGGAATATTTTACTCGTTTTCCTCACTCACGTGTATATTTTTACTGAGGTTTCGTAGATCGTGCGATAGTACGTCTTGGTGATGGCGGAAGTTTGGATTCGTCTGCGTACAATGTCGAGAGGATAACTACTCGTTTGGCCAACGACGCCGGCTAAAGCTCCGCAAATGAGGGACGACATGGCTGTGAGTCCAGGACTATTGACGGCGTGTACTGAGCAAAAAACAGGAAAATTTACTGACCCGTCCAATTCGACGATATTTCTCGTCGCTGAAGTTTTGCTCGCAGGAACTTAAACAACTTACTCGCAAACCAGTGCTTGAGGGTGTCGTAAGTGAAAAAACTGCAACCGGCGTAAGGGATTACACCGAGTATCGTCGCTGTGAAGCCTCGATAAAAAGCTCCAATTCCTTCTCGTTGATAAATCCTAACGAAAACTTGACGAAGTGTTTTGTACTGGGCTTTTTGAGTTACTGCCATTCGTGCTCTGGCAAGATCCAACGGATACGTCAAGCTCTGTGACGTCACACCAGCCAACGAACCAGCGAGAAATCTTTTTTTCTTGTCTCTGCTCGAATGCAACAAAATTTTTAGATCGCAAGTTTTTTATTCTTGAGGATCTATTTTTGAAGTTTGAGGTCAAAAAGCTGATTCACGATTGTCGAATGAGTTTTAAATTGTCACGGTAATGGTTCGTCAAATTTTATCACGATGAAACGAGATTTTGAGAGATTTTTGGTGGTTTTATTGCTCGAAAACGTATGAAATGATTTTTTTCAACTCACGACTCCGGGCCGTTGACCTTGAGCAGCCTTTTCCATTGTTCGTGTGCCGTAAACTGTATCGCTGCGTATGGTATCACTCTGACCATCATGGCACTGTTACCTCGCCACAGACTCATCAGACCCTCTTTCGTATACGATTGAACAAGAAACTCGATCGCTGCCCGCGCCGAATACGTTTTTTTTGATATTTGGAAATTTATCTTCGTACGATCCAGCGGAGCGATTGTCGTTTTCGCCAGTGCCCCGGCGGCTGCTCCAGCCAACAGGCTCGTCCATACTCGATCGGTGTTTGATATTTTTTTTTTCAAATCTTCCGATTCCGTGTGCTGAAGAATAATAAAGAAATTTCCAATTCGTACCAATTTTTCATTCCCTAATTTTCGGCATTCCGTACTATCGTTAATATATTTTGATCAATTTATGACATTTTTGGAACCATTAAGTTTTTTTTTACGATTTTTCAGATTTTTATATTTCGCGATTATTTTTGTCTGGTTTTTTTTTACTTTTTTTTTTTTTACGTTATCGCAGAAATGCACAAAAGTAAACAAATCGCTTCGAATCACCGAATCTCCTAAGGCTATTTAGGAAATTCGCCCTATACCTAATTCGGGTCTTCGTTCGGGGAAAGCTTTGGCCTGCTCGAAGCTCACCGTAGTTTCTGCACCTTTTTCAAGGACACTGGACGAGGTTGAGAGAGCCACGTGCTGCTTGCTCGTCCCTTGCATTACGGATACTTGGATCCTCTCTAGAACGACTTGGCTCCCTTCCACTGGACTAGCTCCAACGTGGCTGCTCATATCCTTTGATGATAATAAATTCTTATCAGATACAGATTCATCGAAAATAAATATGTCTTAGTCCACGAAAAAACGAGGCTCGAACGCTGTTCGTTGAAAATTCATGTATTTTTAATTATCGATACGAATCCCACGTGGTCTCGTCAAAAAATGGATTACGCAACGTGAACTTCAGGCTATTAATGCAATTTTTATTTCTTCGCCTTCGGGCTTATCGGGCAGAGATAAACGTTCCAAGTGTTGGTCGGATGCAAAAATAATGAAATTGAGCTGCGACGCGTTAAATAATTTCCTATCTCTCGGGTGACCTTGAAACAGTTCTCACTTCTGTTTTATCATCGTGTGAAAAAGACGATGATTCGAAAAAAATTTTATGTGCGAATACGTACGTGGAATTTTTCGTGTAGTAGTTTGAAAATTGTGACAAGTTTTTTTTCTACTTGACATTCAAATGAGTCGGATGAGAAAAACAACGAAGATCACGTGGAATCTTGTTTATTCCTCGTTTGCAGCCGCGAAATGAACGTTTTTTTAAAATCCAATTCATATCATCGATCGAAAGATTGGAAATTAGCTCGTAAAAAAAAAAAAAATTTGGTCTGGAAGAGTTTTCGTGAATTCTTCGAAAAACAGTGCTTCGCAATAACCGCGGAAGGCGCCGCAAGAAAATCGCTAAATGTCTCTCGGTCTTATCTCTCCCGAACGATTTGCATAACGCAGAAATAAATTGCAATTATTCGCATCCATGCTCGCAAACAATGACGCACCGGAATTTCTCATATATCTTGATGCAAGAATTTTATTGCGGGTCGAACACGAGTTTACCCTATTTTTAATAATATACGCAGTCTTTACTCGGTTAACCGAGTTTTGCAGCATCGCACATTCGACTTATCTTATGTCGTAATAATAGTCGCACGTCTATGTAAGCGTCTCGCCTTTGCTAATTGAAAACTACTAAAATTAAACGAACTTCGGAGCGATGCGCTTCATGCACAGGCGATTGAGTAATGAGTCGACGATAAGATTCGATTTTTCCCAACGATTTCGTCGTTTGAGATCTCATTTGGCGTCAATAAAAATTTGTACTTTGTGTTCGTTATCAACGAGTTGTCTCGATCGAGAAAAACAGGAAACGATTCGTGCTCATCGAGTGCAACTGACGCTCATGGTGCGAGATTCACTATAGGCGTATTGATATATGTGTTTTATCAAGTGATTCGATCAAGTCGAGTAATATTGAAATAAACCATTATTTTGACGACGCAACCTCAACGTACCGAGTACAAAGTCACAAGATCAAAAAATATGCACCATTATTTTATCAGAATTGCAATTGCTTTCGTTTTATTCAATTAGACTCTTTTTTCACTTGTTTTCCGAGGTATTTTGACTGAGAAATAATTTCTATCGATAATTGATAAAATTCTGGCTCACAATATCGCAAAACCGTAATTACGATGATAACTGATGTGAAGTTTCGAAAATTTGAATAAAATGGTAAATTTCTGCCTAATTACCCAGTTTAATGAGCTGAAAATTGATTGCATAAATTTAACGAATATTAGTTGAATTTCTAAAGTGTTTGCGATCAATCGGACTTACTCGAAAACACAATATAAAAAACACGAAAGCTCGTGCCATGTGAAATGTACTGTTATTGGCATTGACTGTACAAAAATTGAAACGAACTTTGCCCGTGCCCATGACAAAACGAGAACAAGTTGTGTAAACATGATTTATTTCTGGCTGCGATTGTACCACCCTCGCACGACATGAAAAATGTCTTTTTTTTATTAAACCCAAAAGAAGAAATTTCGGTAGGGCGACATTATTTTTATACGTACGAAAAATTCTTTATTTGACAGTTCATTTTTATCAATACGACAAATCACTCGGAAATTCGATGTGCAACTTACCTTTGAGCCGAAATTCACAGTATAACGTGTTGAGAAGTGACGAATTTGCGAATGAAGTTTACTGTACACAACAAAACTGTGATGTTCTATTGGTCAAGTACAGTCCACCGCAAATCACCCCCTTTGACACATATTACTACGATTCAGTATTTATCCAGGTTTACATGCTACACATGAACAATAGAGACATCCAAAAATGTTAAAACGTCACGATCTTTTTTGTAATCAGTCTATTTACGCGATTTATGAAATTTTGCATTCTCCGTTTTTCTTTATATTCATTTTTTCATTCCCGATATTTTGCACGTACGTTGCCCTGAGTGTGACGTCACAAAAGCAAATTTATTCGAAAATAACTCGTATTTTTTATTCGCGTGTATTTTCATTAACGCGCACAGCAGGCCGAACAAAAATTGGGAAATGTCACATTAAAATACAACGCTCCCGTCGATTGCTCGAACGACACTGAAGACGTAAATCGCTAGGACTAATATACTCCCTCGGATCTCGTATATCGAGAACTCCATATCGGCGACGTCACCAAATGAAAAAAAAGATAAATAAAGCACATCAATACAGACAGCATCATCTCTTTCTAGAGATTAGCAGCGCCAATCACGCCGCTATTTCGAACTAACGCGTGTATACAAACAAAGCGAAAGCATCTGTTTCAACGCTATATTTGCGTGGACGTTTTACGCGTTTTTTCTTTTCAGGTTCTTCGATTTATGATTCCATGACTTGAAGCGATATTGAAGAAATTTTCTTATGATACTCCCCGAGAACTTTTGATCTGATAGCGAATTTTTCCGAGTTTCAATACGACAATTTGTCTGCTCCAATTGAATTTTCATCTCATTGCATTAAATGCCGTTATTTTTTGCTGGCCACTATTTTGTTTTAATTATTTTCCTATCGAGACTTTTCTTATTGTTATTGGCTTCATCGTTCGATCACTTTTGAGATAAGATTAGCTTTCGCGCAAATCCGTTTAGAAACGAGCTGTTTAAACTTGAGTGATAACGCGATTGAAAAATGTTTGTTTTTTCAAAATATAAAGCGATGCAGTTGCCTTTTTACTGTGTTTATCGAGACCGAACCAATCAGAAGGGCCTGTGGCGAGCCTCTGACCAATCGGTGCTGCCAAACACGGACGATGAGACTTCGGGACACGGAAAATGAGAGGCACTTGAAGGTTAGGTTAAAAACGTCAGTTTGACACGTATGCTCATCTGCACCGCTTCCTCAATCGCTGGAAAAGCAGCGATTCGTCGTCTCCTCACAACGGTTCTTTATTGTTACGTCAACACGTAAATTACATAAATAATGGTAATTGTTGATCCAACAAGTTTGACACTTTGCTCGCTGCTGGTCCAACTCTGTCAATACGATTTCGATTTTGTTTGACTTTTGCATTTACGTGATTATCGAGTCACGCTTCGACATTTTCATAAATTCCATACAATTTTCACGGTGGCTGGGAATTTAATGATTAGATCCGCAATATTAACTATTGCCGTTCAATTTTTTTTTACCTTTTCTCGATCAGTGATGTGATAAAAATATTTCGAGTGTATTCGTCATACCTGGACTTGAGAAAGTTCCCACGATTCATTGTCGAGCCATCAGGCCCAATCATTGTGTCTGAAAAATGTTTTTTTCTTCTAAAATGTCTCGATCAACTTTATTTTCTATTCCAGGCTCGTTATTTCCGAGAAGAAGACATCGATGGTGAGTAAAAAAAAAAAAGTAATGAAAAATTAACAAAAAAATTTCACCGTTTGTTCAATTTGCTGAAACTCGTAAAACATTTTATTGCAGAATTTCGCGAATGCTTTTATTTGTTCGCCCGGAGCGGTCAAATAAAAACTCTGGACGAGTTGACGATAATTATGCGTTCCCTCGGTCTGAGTCCAACGATCGCAGAATTGAACAAATACCTGAAGGAAAAAAGTGAGAATTTACCATCTTGTTTTCCTGTTGCTTGACAAATTTTTCTAAAAATGACTTTTATTTCGTCCTACACACGAATTTCTCGTATTTTTGTTTCAAATGAGTGCATTTTGCCATTTTTCAGACGGCAAAATGGCATTTGCTGATTTTCTGGAAGTAATGCATTTACAAACCAGAGCGGAGGACCTGCCTAAAGAAGTCATCGAGGCTTTTAAAGCGGCGGATAATTCGAGCAGCGGAACTATACCAGCGAGACAACTTGCTCACATGCTTCTGCACTGGGGAGAGCAATTGAGCAGCAAAGAAGGTCAATATCAAGCTGTTTTTGTTTTTTTCCAAGAATTAACTATCGCCTTGTTGGCGAGTCTTGATTGATAAATTTTTCATGAGTTTTCTGTCAAAAATTGAATGAACTTTATTTTTATATCGAAAATTCGAAAGGAAAATTAAATACCAAATGAAAAACTTTCCTTTGCGCACGAACGGCGCATTTTTCCAATGTATATTTTCAATCTGTTAATTTGCACGATTTCTCAATTCGTAATGCATCAGAATTTCTCTTTTATATCGAAAATTCGAATAAAAAATTAATGCCGAATGAAAAAACTTTCCATTGCGCAACGACGCAATTTTCCAGTGTAATTTGTTAATTTGTTGATTCGAATGGTGTTTCAGTCGAACAAATATTCCGGGAGGCAAACGTCTCTCTGAACGGCCACGTCAAGTACGAGGACTTTGTCAAAATAGCCTGTGCACCGGTTCCGGATTACTATTGAAGTATTTTGTATTTTATAAATTTATTGGATGAAATCGTACAGTGGGTAATTTTGATTTTTATCGAGGCGCAATTTTTCTATTGGCTTTAATCTTGAAATTATGTTAGCGTAAGAAAACAAAAGATTGTGAAAATTTCAAAGTTTTAATATATTGCAATAAAAGCATATTTTGAAGATTCATTTTTCCGTAAATTTCCATCCCGTTTGCTGCATTTGTTAATAAAAAAAAATCCTCGTCGTTCGAGTTGGCGTAGAAAAAATTAAGCGAATAATAGCCAATGTCGCGTAACGATCGGAGCAGAGAAACGTGAGATAAAATATTAAAACAAATATGAGCGCAGGAGTGACAATTGATCGCGTTATACATCCGTAACGAATAAAATATCTGCGTATCGAATAGGACGAAAACGATTTTATTTGTAAAAGCAATCTTTTTTTATCAGTTGCTGTCCGTTTCTAATGAATATGTAAATAAACAAATATATACGCGGGGTTTCATGTGCAGTTTCCATATCTCAAGAGCCCGCTATTTCTTTATCGCTGCAATTTCGTTTTCTGCGCGAGAAAAAAGCAAACGTCGTATCTGGAGTTTGTTCAAAAATAATTTATTTTTTTTCAGTCGTCCACTCAAATTTGCACGAAAATTGAAACGATTTTTATTTGCGCAATGAACAAAAATTCCGGTGGCTTTTTGAAATTTTGTTAATTTTCGGGATTCGGGTATAAAAAATTGAAACTCAATTCGATCTCAATGAGTCCATTGCGAAATTAAGCCAATTTTATTGCTTTCAGGTTCCAATTATTTGCTGGTTTTTTTTGAGGCTCGAAAAGCAACCGAAAGTCCTTCGACGGTTGGGCTGGATGGTTCGAAATCAAGCATAGCCCAACTAAAATGACATCGGAATATGACGCGTTACCACGCGCTTACTTGTTCGTGTCCGGGACACGTTAAACTCCTTTCATATGAATTCGTGTTTATATTGCGATGGTGATATAAAAGAATCACGTCGCATGTCTGATTTTTGTTTATACATCCAATATGAAATGACGAATGAACTACAATTCGACGAGCTACTTCTTCTCGTTTATCTCAGAGTATAGAGCCCAGCGACGCGATCGTACGAATGTAACGGACCAAGATCAATTCGCACCCGTAACAAAACATGAAGCGTCGCGTAAAAGTAATCTTCGTACTGGTCGCTGTCGCCTCTCTAGATACGAACTAAGTTATAGTGCTTTAAGAGTTACCGATGTACGTTCCTCGCATCGCAGTTTTACTTCAGCTTGAACGGGGCATGGATCATGCGCGCCCTTTTTGCATTTTCGTACACCGTACGAATCCTCGTAATTCACTTTATTCTGATTAACTCGTCGATCGCGAACGCGAAGAATCATCAAAATGGTAATTCTTCACGGTTTCTTCTTTTAGTGCTAAATAACTCGATGTCATTCGACAGAATAGTCGTTTTTTTCCGAGCCTTCCTATCTGATGAATATTTTCTATCCACTCGGGTGGCGATGTTTGAAAAATTATTGAAATGTCCGTCGATGGTCCGGGAGCCGTGTAAAAAGTTGTCGAACTTTTGAAAGTTCTCTTTCGGATAACTGACGATTTTTCTGCCTGTTGGACAAACTTTTGAATAAACAAAAATAAACAAAGTCATTTTCGGAGTAAAATCTAATTTTCCTGCATGAAAAATCGGGAAATTTTTTTCCCATTCAAAGCCAAACGATTAAAATCGAATGCATCATGAAAATTTCTTGCGAATCAATTCAACGTAATGATTTTATTTTAATAATCCGCGCACGAAAACTTTTCAGATTCTTTGACGAATCAAGTTTTCGATAATTCGACGAATAGTCAACGTTTAAAGCAATTTATTCTGATCAATTGCGAAGCAACTGCGATCATACTTTGCTGACACGGGAAGAAAAAATTCAGGCATTTTTATTTTGTAGCTAGAAATGAATCGAACTTGGAAACATCGGCGAGGCAACAGGATCCAACGCACACGGAAAAAATATCCGATGGTGGGATTTTGGGGAAAAATCTATCGGATAGATCATACCGGAAAGACAGACTCGTCGAGTTTGGTGAAAA
This sequence comes from Diadegma fenestrale, assembly GCA_037043255.1. Taxonomy (NCBI): domain Eukaryota; kingdom Metazoa; phylum Arthropoda; class Insecta; order Hymenoptera; family Ichneumonidae; genus Diadegma; species Diadegma fenestrale. The sequence continues at coordinate 13,680,171 of CM073310.1, read as the reverse complement.
GAACGTAGCGTTTCTCAATGAAAGCGCGCACATACCGAGCGAAGACGTCAAGGGAGTTGCTTCCCCTAGTACGAATGCCCATCGGCGCAGCAAACGTTGCCTACTTATGGGCATGATGCACAAAAAGTAAGTGCATCCCGAGAAAATTAATAAACAGCAAGATCAACACTCCACGGATTATATTTTATGGGATCCCGGACCATATGGATGATGCTGAAGTTTGCGACGTTGGAATGGATCGAAAAATATTCAATTTTATTAAAGATTCGTTCAATTTTCAATGTCATCCAAATTTTTCGAGCCGATATGCTTTTCGAATGGCAAAAATCGATCATTTTATCATCTTAATTACATTCTGCATTTGAATAATTATTTTTGCCAAAGATAAAAACGAATTTCGTTGCATTCCAACGATGCAAACTTCAGAGTCATAAAGTCACGCTGAAAGTTAATTTTTGTCCGATATTTTGTTGAACACGGCAAACTAAATATTTTTGGATAACTCCAAAATCTTCGTAATTTTCACAATATTTTTCATTCCGACTGTCAGCAAAATTTACGATTGGAATGATGAAAATTTACTTTTCAAAGAGACTTTCTAGAATATTTCTTGCTGCAATAATGACAAATTGTTGTGATTCGTATGATAAGAGTTCAGGGTCCTCAGCCAACGGCGGGAAATGAAACATAGCGTATTGGAAATGATGCTAAAGTTTGCAACGTTGGAATGCAACGAAAAATATTTGATTTTATTGGAGATTCGTTAAATTTTCAATGTTATCCAAATTCATCGAGCCGATATGCTTTCCGGGTGGCAAAAATCGATCACTTCATCATCGTAATTACATTCTGCATTTGAATAATTATTTTTGCCAAAGATAAAAACGAATTTCGTTGCATTCCAACGATGCAAACTTCAGAGTCATCCATATGGTTCCTTTTTGTCCTGCCGGTTATTTCTCAAGTATTTGAGGAGAGAGAAGATCGGAAAATTCATCTTTCATGCTCGTTGTACTCGCTGCATTTTTCTTTATTTGAGAAAAATCAAAAAATCTTTGAAAAACAAGATTTTGTGAGAAAAAAAGTTGTCGCTCGGGTCAAAACGACCCATAGGCCAGGACGTCTGTGTAGGACGATGTTTTTGGCCACGGTCCTAATTAAGGGCCTGCCTTTGAATCCTCGACCGCAACTAGAGATCATTGGCCGTTGATCGCGGCGTTTTTTTCCCTCTAAACCAGATGCTTCACATTTTTTCTGCTGCGAGATCGAATTCGGATGGAAATGTTGTCATGAGATTGTTACGTTTTTGTTTCCAAATTTAGATTGATGTTCGCCAAGCATTTCTTCGCCCCATTGCGGGTGCCGATTCCGATACCATTTTTTAGACCGCGGCCACCCCCAGCGAGACCACCAACTACATGTCGAAGGAGACCACCGACTACAACGCCAAGAACTACAACAACAAGGCGAACAACTACAACAACAACAACAACGACCACTCCACGACCTGAAACGCTCAGACGACGACCACCTCCTACTCGGAATACCCAGCGACGACCCCCTCCATCACGATGGACCCCTCCGAAGCGAAAGCCAAAAACAACTAAAGCTCCAAGCCCGGCCAAACCGATTACTGAGGCTCCGAAACGAGAAGTCCTGACACAGAGGTTCGGAATCGCATTCACTACTTTTTCCCATATTAAAATACGTTTCAAATATGATACAGTGACGTCACATGCCAGCGATGGAATGAAAAGTGATTGATATCATTTTTATTTCTCTACATTCCAGCCCACCAGCTGCGGCTCATGCACAAAAGTTACTGGAGTTCAGGGAATCGACTACAGCATCAATAGGTTCGTACTCCGAAAAATGATTTCATTCAAATTTTCAAATCTTCCAAATTTCCACGTATCACAGCGAAAAATCTCTCATTCACAAGCTCATCGCTCTTCCTGAGTAAAAAAAAACAAAAAATCTCATTGGTGGATCGGAGCAACGATGAAGAAGTAAAAATTAGCCACTTTTTTGAATTTCTCTCCGAAATCCAATCAAGCTCAGAGACAATCATCAACGATCTGCGTTAGAAACTGCCAAATAGAGCCAACTAAATTTTGGTCCCACGCAACTGTCGCGTAAAGCGTTTCGTTCTGGAAAAAACTTAAAAAAAAAAAACGGTTGTTCCGGTCCACTGAAGTAAAAATTTCCCTTTGAGATTCTGGTCGAGAAACAAAAAATCTTTCCTCTCCAAAAGTTTTTCCATCATGTTTTTTTTTGGAATTGTGAGAATGAAGAGAAAAACGTTGTGAAATTTACAGTTCCAGGGTGCAAGTTTATCGTGCATCCGGGTGTGCCCGTGAGTGGAGGAAAACCAAAATACGACATACAATTGGCTGTGGTGGTGGATAAGATAACGGTGATTCGTCGTCCTCCAGGATATTTTGTCTGGGAGTTTGTGCATCCGCAAATAAAGGCGTGCATCGAGTTGCCAGTATTTGGGACTGGCGATACTTACGTCGATCCGGTATCGAAAAAGGTTTTTATCGTGTTCGTCGACATCAGGAACACGACGTTGCTTATTCCGAAATTGAGTCCAGCCGTCGAAAAAACAGAGACGTGTATTTATCGCTTTGACAAAACGCTCATTTTTAAAGCGTATTGGAAAAGACCGGGACTGGGCTCGAGCGTTGTGAACGGTTTCCCTCAGCACGACGTGAAAACGGCGCTTTGGGTCTGGCACACGACGAAGGTAATCGATTCCCAAGGAATATTGGTCCATCGGTTCCCTCATCCGACCGACAAGTACGACGTGCAAATACCGGCGTATGGCACGGACGAATATTTCGAATCAGAAACGTCGCAAGTCTTTTTGCTGTTTGTCGACAAAAGAAACCGAACTCTGGTGGTTTACAAAGGCGTCATTGATCAAATGAAAATTGTACGAGAACAAACGAAGATTGAGAAACCGAAACACAAAGACAAGGCTCGGCTGATTGACAAATATAGAGAACTCGGCTACAAGTACGGCTGGGGATCGATCGTAATTCGTGGCGTTCCAAAATACAGTGTAGCCGAAGCCAAATTCATTTACAAAACAGAAACAATAATGGACAGCGAAGGATTTGTGGTAATTCAATTCGAACACCCAATCACAGGCCAGCGAATTCAAATACCACCGAACGGTGGCGACGAATATGTGATGCCATCGAGCACAAAAATATTCATCATATTCGTCGACTTTGCAAAACGAACGCTGCTCATCGCCAAAGACATTCATCGCTCCAAAGCATCGAAAGATTGCGTTAATGAAATAAACATAAACATCAACCTGGCAGTTACGAAATATCGAGAAATTGCACAGAAACAAAACGTCGGATTTACTGTAATTTCCGGAGTCCCCAAATACGACATAACGACATCCATTTTTGTTAATTCAACGTACAAAATCATAGACAGCGATAATTTATTGGTGATTTATTTCATTCATCCAACCACTGGCGAGGGCATTCAAATTCCTGTCGACGTTGGCGACGAATACATCGTGGCAAAAGAGTCCAAAGTTTACATTATTTTCGTCGATCGATTTGGTCGGACTTTACTGATTTTCAAGGGTCCGCATCTCACGAATCAGAAGAAACCACCAAGAGAAAAATCACCAGGTTCGATTGTAATCCAAGGCGTTCCCCCGTACAACGAATCCTGTGCGATATTTGTCAACAAAACAGACAAATTAGTTCATTCTCATAAAGTTCCAATGATTCAATTCGTCCATCCAATAACAGGCCAAAAAATCCAAATTCCAGCTAATGGTGGCGACGAATTCTTGTTGCCATTAACCTCCCAGATATTCTTGATATACGTCGACAGCGAAGGTCGAACTTTGCTAATTTTCAAAGAAAAATGGTCACCGAAAGAACGCGAAGTTGGAAATGGCAGCAATTGCAAAAATCTTCTCGTTACCATACAAAAATATCGACAAATAGCTCGAGAAAGAGAATGGGGCTCGATGGTGATTCACGGAATGCCTAAATACAATAAATCCTGCGCAATATTCGTCAATGAAACCGAAAGAATACTCGATCCTGACGGATGCTTCGTAATCCAATTTGTCCATCCGATCACCGAGCAGAAAATCCAAATCCCAGCTAATGGTGGCGACGAATACGTCGTGCCTTCGATCTCCAAAATATTCATCATATTCGTCGACACCAAAGGACGAACTTTGCTCGTACACAAACCTCCGCCGAGTGCAGTCAAGCCCTCGACAGCCGGTGGCCTTAAATGTCCAAATGTATTTTATGCCATCGACAAATATCGACTATTGGCGAGAGACAAAAATTGGGGCACGATGGTAGTTCAAGGAACGCCCAAATACAATACAGCGTTCGTTATATTTGTTGACAAAACGAACAAAATGATAGACTCTGAGGGATGTGTCATGATCCAATTCGTTCATCCACTGACGGAACAAAAAATAGAAATACCATATTATGGTGGCGACGAATTTGTCGTGCCATCGAGCTCAAAAATATTCATCATTTTCGTCGACAATAATGGTCGAACTTTGTTCATTTTCAAGGACAAATATGTACCGAAAGAGCCGCCAAACGATCGAGGCGATAAATGTCCAAATTTCAAGAAGTTCATCAAGAAATACCAGCAAACGGCACGAGAACGAGGATGGGGATCAATTGTCATTCACGGATTCCCCAAATATAATCCGGCGCTTGTTACATTCGTCCATAAAACAAAAGTTACAATGGACTCTGATGGATGTTTGATAATCCAGTTCGCACATCCTGTCACCAAGCAGGAAATGCACGTTCCCTATAACGGTGGCGACGAATTCGTCATGCCATTGGAATCGAAAATTTACGTCGTATTCCTCGACCCCAAAGGTCGAACGTTGCTTGTCTTCAAGGACAAATATCCACCGGATGGAAAGGAACCTCCGAATGAGAAAATTGTTGATAAGGGAAAACCGAACGAACCCGATTCGATCGTCAATGCTGGAGGGACCAAGTACAACATTTCCGGAGCTATATTTGTTGATGATACTCAACCAGCGCAAGACCCTGATGGAATTTTACTGATTCGCTTCGTTCATCCGATAACAGGGGAACTAATAAAAATTCCATTTAATGGTGGAGTCCCATACACGCCGCCATTTACGACCAAAGTTTACATCATTTTCGTCGATACCGAAGGGCGAACGTTGCTCATACTGAAACCACAGCGACCGACGAATAGTGGCACCCCAGAAAATACTAAAACCGTCAGCTTTGCTATCCAAAAATACCAAGAACTGGCCAAGAAATATGGATGGGGATGGATCGTAATTCGTGGACATCCCAAATACGAAATTCCGCCGGCCATATTTGTCAACGACACAGAAAATAAAATCGATTCCGACGGATGTTTGATAATCGAATTCGTGCATCCAATTACGAAGCAGAAAATTCTCATACCGCATCATGGAGGCGACGAATACGTCCTGCCAAAAACTTCCAAAGTTTACATCATATTCGTCGACCTCAAAGGTCGAACCCTCTTGATCCTCAAGAAAGAATATTCACCGAATGAATCGCAACCAGGAAAAGACCTTGACCCCATCAACAAGGACATCAGTTTCGCCATCCAAAAGTATCGAGATCTGGCCAAAAAATATTCATGGGGTTCGATCGTTATTCGTGGAATTCCCAAATACGAAATTCCGCCGGCCATATTTGTCAATGACACTGAAAATAAAATCGATTCCGACGGTTGCTTGATAATCGAATTCGTGCATCCGATTACGCAGCAGAAAATTCTAATACCGTATCATGGAGGCGACGAATACATTCCGCCGGGAACGCCGAAAGTGTACGTCTTATTCGTAGACGCCAAAGGTCGTACCTTATTGATCTTCAAACAGCAATATCCATCGACTGAGCGCAAACCAAAAATAGGCATTGACAACTGGCCTCAAAAGCAACCGTTGCCGGCAGTTTCAGACAGTAACAGAGACTCAGAAATCCTCAAAAGATGGTCCAACTTGGCGATGGAGGAAGGATGGGGTTGGTTGGTAGTGAAGGGCGTTCCCGAATACGATTTATCGCGAGCGATATTTGTGATGGAAACTGAGAAAGTAACTGACACGAATGACATGGAATGGATTCGATTTGTGCACCCAGTGACAGGCCAAGGGATCAAAGTACCGTGTGTCGGTACCGACGAGTACACGTTGACAAGGTCATCACAAGTTTTCCTGATATTCGTTGATTTCCAGGGACGTACGCTGTTGATATTGAAGGCTGATGGAAAAATTCCACAGAATATTGGATGGGGGACGTTGGTCGTTGGGGGAAAACCGAGATACGATTTATCTCGAGGGATCTACGTGATCGAGAGAGAAACGAAAGTCGACAAAAAAGGAACGGTCATGTTGCATTTAGTGCATCCGGAGTCAAAGGAAAAAGTTCGCATGCCATTTTGCGGTGGCGACGAATACGTCAATTTTCATAAAGCCAAAATTTTCCTAATCGTTGTCGATTCACACGATAAAACGATTTTGGTTTTCAAGGACATGGACGAAGCGAGATGGAACGGTCGCGATAGCGGCAAATTGAGCGCTGTAAGGAAAAATTACGATTTAATGGCACGAGCCAATTCGTGGGGTAGCTTGGTCATCGGGGGAATGCCAAAACACAATTTGTCACGTGCGATAACCGTGATGGAAACGAAAACAGAAGCAGGCAAAAACGGCATGGTAATGATACGATTCGAGGATCCAAGAAATAAACGAAAAATGCTTGTGCCTTTCCTGGGCGGTGACGAGTACGTCGATCCACGAAGCTCGTACATTTACGTCATGTTCGTTGATCCCAAGGGCCAATTGTTCTTGATTTTTAAAGGAATGAAGAATTCTGGCGAATCCCCGGAGTCTTTGCACTTTGGTGACGATCGTTTTAAAAAGGGGCTCGACCTCTTTATCAAAGAATATGCAGCGATAGCTCAGCGAAATAAATGGGGCACGCTGGTCAGGAACGGCCAGCCAAAATACGATCTCGAGAAGCCGATAATCGCCAGAACAACGAACAGAACTTGGACGAGAAATGGACACTCGATAATTACGTTCGTCCATCCCATCAATGGCGAACAAATGTACGTTCCAGCGTTCGGTGGTGACGAGTTCGTGGATCCAAAAACCCGTCAGACATTCGTCATTTTCGTCGACGCACAAGGTCGCACGTGTTTGATTCCTAAAAACAATAATTCCAACAATGGACCAGCGAACCAGGGAATCAAAAATATTGCAAACAAGCCTGTGACTTCGTCCGATGGAATCAGCTTGACGGTTCGTCCCCCAATCAGCCCAAGCTCGTCTATCGTCAACAACAACCCCCGCTTGGACCTTGCGAACGCTACGTACGTTCCATCCTCGAGTCACAACGAGGACGGCTCGGTTCCCAAGCCCGAGGGCAGCCCATCGTCCACCCAGAACGCTCCAGGATCGATGAACGAGCTCCAACCCATAAATATCAACAAAAATTTTAACAGCAATGTTTTCTTACCAAGACGATGAGGTTCTCGCGACGGTGTAAAACGAATTTTCGAACCGGAGAACATAAAGAGAGTAAATATACGATTGAAACAATTTCATGTCAGTTTTTTCGATTTCCATTCGTTTTTGGAACTTTCATACATGCAGAATCGACGTTCGGGTCTTCACAGCAGTCGCAAAATAACGACAAGCAGCCCCCGAGGGAATAACGATCGCTTATGATGCTGAAGATTGCAACGTTGGAATGCAACGAAAAATATTTGAATTTATTGATAATTCGTGCAATTTTCAATGTCATCGAGAATTTTCAAGTCAATATGCTTTTCGGGTGGCAAAAATCGATCATTTTATCATCGTAATTTCATTCTGCGCTTGAATAATTATTTTTGCTAAAGCTAAAAAAGAATTTCGTTGCATTATTCCAACGATGCAAACTTCAGAGTCATCGATCGCTTTTACGTATCGATTCATTTTTTTTGTCTTCGTTATTTATTTCTTGCAATTTTCGAAACGACAAAACTCCAGAATAACAATGAAAAAACAAATTGACTATCGTGAATTATGGTTAGTCTCGTATCGATAATAGACAGTCAAGTAAAAAGTGAAATATCACGAACGGTGCAAGTTGACATTGCAAAGCACCACCGTTTGGCGTTGTCCGTTATCGTCCTGCGTCCTTACACTATTTTTTATTGTTGTAATTGACAGACGCCCCTACACTCGGCTCCGAATTATTATTCGAGGATAACTCCTCGCTGCAAATCTCATTCCTTTGTTTTTTAGCCTTTCTTTGTCACTTCCGATGCAGGCGGTGAGCCACACAGTATCACGGCTGTGCTGATTATCGTTGTCAAGAAAAATACGCATAACAGTGCACGATCGCTCACCAACGCTACTTGTTTCCACTCGAGTTCTGTCTTTTCACGATTATCCTGATCCATCAGACGTCTCTCGTTCCGATCGATCGTCGTGTGCACTCGCACCAGAATTCGTGACCAATGGGCCTCCAGACTGTTATCCCGACCGAGATCTGTTTTCAATTTAAAAAAACGTCGCATCAAATAAGGCTCCGGACAGATATTACGAGCGGGGGGGGATAATAATTGAAAAATATCCGTTCCGGAATAAAGTCAGGGATCGACCTTGAACTTTGGGCAACGATTATTCCCCAGAACGTAAATTTCCTTGAAAATCGAACAAAACTTTGCATACATACGAGAATTTTCGTTTTTTATGGCAACTTCCATTCTGCACCATAAAAATCGCTCAAAATTCAAATTTCGACTCTCTGCGAAAGTTTTTTTTGCACTAAAAATGTTGAAACTGAAAAATTGCCGTCGCAGAATAGGAATGAAAGCAACTTTGGATCGGATTTTATATTTACGAGGCGAAATCTACATTTTCATTCAACTAAATTCGAGATTCGTATAAATGCAGAAAATTTCATTTTAACTTCACACAAATTTTCATTTGGCATCGTGAAAAATATCGGTTAAATATTTTATCGACTGCATGCAAATTCGTTTACGATAAGAAGAAAAGCTGAGAGTGGAAAAAAATGTGTGAAATCTGTAAACCGGAAAATTCACTCGGAATGAGTTTAAAAATTGAAATTGTAAGATTTCGATCGAGTCTCCTGCAGACATAGCGGCAATTTTCAGAAGCCAAATTCTCCCACACTCTTCGTTCAATAATCGAAAAAGCACTCTCAGCCTATGCGAAATTATGCCCAAAAAATGGGTCGAGGAGCTTTTCATTTCGATCAATCATACGATCGTGGAGAATCCAACTTCCGGAAATTCTCCAAAAAATTATAATAGGACTGACCAGCCCGAGCTCGCGTAATGAGAGAATCAAAAATTCGTTATTTCAGGCTCGATCGTTGGAATCTTTAGCAGGAAAGAAAATATCATTCAATTTGACACAAAATTCAGACATAAAAAGCTGCTCGAAATGCTGATGCAGGTTTGTGCCATGCGAAGGGACGGAAATTAAGGAGTACGAACGCACACATGGCAGCGTATGAATCAATATTGTATCCTAAAGTATTGAAACCGCAATATATGGATGATACATCGTGCCATGTGTCGTAATAGTATCCAGAGAACGTGGAAGTGAGTTGGAGTCGCGAGAAACTACTTATAGGGTCTCGAAAATTGAATAGAAATGCAAGAAGAAAGTTCAAGAGCTGGAAAAACTCTGAGAATTCGTGGATCAATGCAAAAATTGTCACTTGGACATTTCGTTTTGGGAATGAGCGATACTGAAACTTGGGGATTTAGAAAAATCGACGAATACGAAATATGCTACGTCACCTAAGCTCGGGGTGCTGTTGTTGCTTCCATGCCTGCGAGGCACGTACTTTGGCGAAGAGTGTTGTGGTTGCTGCTGGGACGAGAACTCTGTTGAACAATGAAGTGGGCAAGTATTCCTTCGTCGCAAAGATTCCGATGACGTGTCCTCGTAAGTGTTGAGGTTCGAGGTCTTTGCTACCTGCTTTGTAATCACAGTGAACAAAAAATATCTGCGAGTGAGCATGGTCAGTGGGCTCGATCATAATATTTTTGATAATCACATGTAATTGAGGCTCGAATTAGTAAAAAAAGATTCAAGTATCGATATTATGGACGTTTCAGTTTTTTTTTTACATACACTGAAAAGAAAATTTTGTTGAAAAAGATCGATATTTTGTTGGATACATTCAACTAAACGTTTTTCGAAAAATCACGAAAATTTTGTCATTCCAGCAATAAACATTCTGGAAAATCTTTTCGGAAAGTAAATTTTTGTCATTCCAATCGTAAATTTTCCTGACAGTTCCGTTACAATGAAAAATATTGTCGGAATAACGAAAATTTTGAAATCATCCCAAAATATTTAGTTCGCCGTATTCGAAAAAATATCGACGTTTTTTGACAAAATTGAATTTTCAGTGTACAAAATGGTTCGCGAGCCCAAGTTCATCAAAACAAATTGTTACAAATTAACTAAAGAACAACATGCTCTAAATTCAAGATTGTCCGAGTCAATTTGTACTTGTTACAAAATAACAAAAATTCCGAAAAAATTTGACGACCGATTTTTTCGAAAAACTCAATAAAGCTCCGTCGATGTTAAATAAAAGCGAATGCAAAGTTTTAAGAGACTTTATCATTTACAAATAGAAATAGTTAATGTTGAAAATTGCAATTTTTAACACGCGCTCTTGTGGAGAAACTACTGAAAATTGCGATTTTTATAAATATCTCGACTTCTGCATGATCGAACTTGGTGAAATTGCGCGAGCTGCTCGAAATCACTATTTTCTCTGTGCAGTGCAAATTCAAAGGAATTCTATGGAGAGAAAATATTGCATACAACGTCATTAACTTTTCGAAAACCCAAAACATCATTTTCGATGATGCTGAAGTTCGCAACGTTGGAATGCAACTAAAAATATTTATTTTCATTGACCATTTGTTTAATTTATAAAATAATCCAAATTTTTCGAGTCGATATATTTTTTTGGAGGCAAAAACCGATCGTTTTATCGTCACAATTAAATTCTTAATTGAAAAAAGGAGATTTGGCAAAGAAAAAACGAATTTCGTTGCACTCCAACGATGCAAACTTGAACGTCGTTCATTTTCGAGGGTTTTTGATCATTCAGAATTTCGAAAAAGCCTCGATTCGATATTTTTATCAAATTTTTAGTTCTCCGCTGATTAAAATGGCACAGTCTCGTTGTTGGTCGTTTCTAGACAGTTTTGATAGGAATTAAATTCGATACATACTTCTTGAAAGTTGAGAAAAACAAATTTAGCCAATTTGTCGAGAACCAGTGACCGGACGATCGTGGGTACCCTGGTGCCTCGAACCCCACGATGGTGAATATTGAGGGTAACGACAGCGAGACCGGAAGCGAAGGAAACTAGGCAGATGCTTACCCCGTAATAGAGACCTTGAATAAAAACGTCGCGTGAAGAAATAATCGGCGTTTTGGTGGCTCGTCGTTTTCTTACGAAAACTGCAAAAATTTCTTGATGACTCACTTATGAGTGGGGTTTTTTCCGTGGGTGGCAGAGTCTCCCGAATAGTCATTAAAAAAACCGTCATCGATAAAAGCGCAGAGATTCCGAGAGTGACCTTTTCGCCGGATTCCGATGGGACGTAAAACACCAGGAGAGCTGTTCAAACACGAGCCAAAAGTTTTATCGACTGCGTATGAGAAGAGGCAAGAATTCCGATAAATGTATATCCGAGTCTGTCCATCGGAATATTTATGGAAGGATTTAGGAACGATCGTGGAGATTTTCGTCCCTTCACATGGCGGGCAATCGGATAAAAAGGACGAGGCAGCGAATATCTCGGAGACACGTAAGTATATAACAAAATGGGATAAAAGTGTAATTGTTTTCTTCGCGCTTTCGAAAGTATGAAGCTTAGTAGCGATGCAAATTGCATGACGTTGGCTGCTCTAGCAAATAAGATGGAGGTAATATTATTAAAGTGTGTCGGACGTTCTGAGGCTTAGCACACCGTTTTATAGCGAAACTCGAGCTAAGCTTCCGCGATTTCTCTCCTTCTTCTCGTCGTATATACTCGTAAATAGTTTCTAGTCGAGTTCCCTGCTGTAGTTTGTGCACGAGCAAAATGATGAATGGCTCTACGTAATGAGATCCAAATCAAAAGCTCTGTGAACGAATGATGTTTTTTTTTCATGGCAAGTTCGCACGTAATGAAATTCATAAGCCAGCCGGGGAAAAACCACTTCCGCATGGGCGGAACGGACCGTCACCACCCACCGTCAACGCACCCTGTGGTCTTTACTCCCCCGCGTTGCCAAACAAGCGGCAAAATGCAGGGATGCTGCAAGTGACGGAGACAAAAGAGAGATTTAGCGACGTATGCATACGCGCAGCTTCGTTTTCTGTCGGGATAAAAATAATGCAATGTTTTCTACCATCGTTCTTCATGACAAACAGTTACTCGGTGCAGACCTATCAGGGGACTAGGATGAGCAATAAATTTATCAAGCAGCCAGTGGGCTCGTGATGCAAAAGGCTGTGCGATGATTTTTAACTTGGTGCGGTCGCGAAAATGGTCGGGAAATGTGATGGGCGAGGATACAACGAATTTGGCAATTCCAGACGGAGTTGAGCTTGGGAAAACGTCACACAGAACCGCAAAAAATTGACTTTTATGGCCTACCGATTCCGTTGATCAGGAGACAGGGCAATATGAGATTAAAGACGTAAAACATCGGCCGTCGCCGCAGCCGAATCTCGTACGTAATGTCCGGGTAAGGCTCCGGACAACAGGAATAAAATTCGACGTTTCTTCGCGCTGAAAAGTCGAGCAGATCGAATTCCCCGTTTGCTTGATAATTGCTGATGTCGCCCTGTTCGCTTTGACGCTCCAGCTCCAGCTGGAACATTAAAGGGGAACGACGCGATTCCCGATAAAACGTTACAGAGCCTTGAAAAACGCGAGTGCGAGCTATGCGGCTCGTTTCGAAATGATTAACGAACTATCGGCTCTCCGCAAGACTTGCGCATCTTATCGAGCCCTTCGCCGAGGAATCTGAGAGAATTATCGACAGATTCATGGCCGCAGGCATCGCAGAAACGGAAAACTAAATGGCACCCGATTTTGCAGAGCTCCGAGTGACAAAGACCGTGAATTAAGGAACGAAATGCAAACACGATGTTTATGGAACGAGTGGAGAATTTCAGATGTTGGAAAATGGAAAAATTCCCGAGTTTATACTCCAGAATGAATCAACGCGAAATAAAAAAAAGGAAGAAGCGAGAGGATGGATCCTCGCGTATTCAGGATTAAGCCGTTTGGGCTCGCGAAAGTCTCCTGCGCCTTTTTTTCGTCAAGCTATCGAGCGTATCTTTCGATTTGCCGCTTTCCAAACCCGATAGAAAAGTTTAACCTCGGCGTTGCCAACTTTTTGCCTCTCGCGAATAACGAGTTCATCACTGAACGCTTCGACTTTTTCATGAGAGTTTTCCACCCAACAGCATGCTTCCCCTCGCTCGTCAAAGCCTTCCCCGCAGTTCACAATAACTCGATCAACGCGGACCCGGCGCTCGTTTTATTCCAACTAACCGCACCCCGGAAATTTAACGGATTATCCAATTTCGATCGCTCGAATCGCGTTTGTTTTGGAAAAACGTAAAGACCCCTGTAGTATCTCGATCGATTCAGCATAAACGTCGCCACGAGGTACAAAATCTTTCAGCTCCAAGAGTTTCAATCAAAAGTTGCATAAAGAGCCGAAAAAAAAATATTTTTAAGGGTTCTCCTCACCTGGTATCCATCGTACGTCCACGATGCCCACTTGAGAGCACATCGTTGTTCATCAAACGGGAAAAACTCAACATCGATGTTGCAGCTACTACGAAAAATGCCGTGACTCAGCCAAACAACTTCTCCAGTGTGGCTGACGATCACATTCGTATTAATCACTGCCGAGCTGTACTGCGGATCTGCACTGTTTTCAAATTAACATTCATTTCGAACTAATGATCGTTAAGGGGAGAAAATTGGTCGCGAGTATTGCAAATTCCCTCCTCATCCTCATAAATATGCAAATGTTGCATCAAACACAAGGCTATTTTGCTGCCTTCTGTTCCGCATGCTTCGGCAGTTCATTCAAACGCACATGCACCAACGAGAGTGAATTCACTTTACAGCCAAAGTACTCAAACTTCCACAATTATGGCGCAAATTCTCCGGGCGGTTTACAAACCTTAGCACACCAAGTCTGCCAATTTTCAACCCGTTATTTACACAGACAATGCTACAGTTACGACGTCAGCTTTGTTGTTAATTAAAAATTATTTGGCCCCCAATTTTCTCAAGTAAAGTCTCGCGTACCGCTGAAGAGTTGAGAAAATTCGATTTTTCAATTATATTTCGACTTTCTCGACGATGATTTGAAAAAAAAAATGCAAAAGTTCATCACTAATTGCAAATATTTAACAAATGCTTGACGTAACGATGAAAATGCGTCAGTCGGATGCATTTTTTGTGTGTGGAAAAATAATCGTTCACATTGGCTCCTTTTTTGCCTTTTTCCCGCCCTGTCGTTAAAAAGACCTCGCAATAATGACACACAAAAAAGAAACTGAAGCCAAAGTCGTTTGGTAAGGGAGAAATTCGTAAAGTTTAATTGCCAAGAGCAAATTTGATGATGCTGAAGTTTGCACCGTTGGAATGCATCGAAAAATATTGAATTTTATTGAAGATTCGTTCAATTTTCAATGTCATCCAAATATTTCGAGCTGATGTGCTTTTCGAATGGCAAAAATGGATCATTTTATCATCGTAATTACATTCTGCATTTGAATAATTAATTTGTCAAAGATAAACATGAATTTCGTTGCATTCCAACGATGCAAACTTCAGAGTCATGAAAATGTGGGAATTGGCGATTACCCACTTGTTGTAGAGTATCGTGTCAGGTCGCCAGACGCGATTGTACGGTACCCTTATAACCCGAATCCCCGCGAATTCGGAAGCGTTCCACTTGAGGTGGTGATCGGTCCAGATCTGAGTGACCCAGCAGTTTGTCGTGAGAATCTGGTTCTTCTCATCCTGAAAGGAAACTTGTAGGGATTTCCCGGAGCAGGTCATCAACTACGTTCTATATCGCCGGGTCTTTTTGACAAATGTGGGTTTGCGGTTTTGATTTTTTTTTTTTAGCAGACGAGCCAGAATGAAAAGGGCGGTAATGAGTGGAAATTTTTGACTTACCACGTCAATGATATGATGGAGAGAGAGTCCAAACACAACAACGAGTGGCTGAGACGAATTTTTGGCTGGTCGAACGCCCGCGTCGTAACCATCGAGCAAATGTTTGGTTAATCTGTACTCGTGCTCGTCGCAAGAGCCTGCAACAACAGAGCAAGCTAGAACGTACGGGAAAGGGACGTGGGATGAGCGAATGTTTGAATTAGGGATCGCTGCATTGTCGTCCGAGGCGTATAGTCGTGGAACTTTGATCAGTTCATAGAGAGAAGGTTGCGATGAGGATGAATCGATAAGTTTATAGTGGTTGGCGATAAACCCATCGATTCCGCATAAGTTCGAAGGCACGTTATCGTAAGCACTTGGGGCATTGAACCGTGGGCGGGCAACAACGTTGATGTTTGAACAAGCGGATTTCATCCTTTCATGGTGTGCGACCGTCGCCCAAGCTTCGATGTATGCTTCATTGAATTTTCTCTTGAAACGAATTAATCCCCAAAATGTTCCACGATAGTATGACCTTCGCGTCGCTCCTATCCCCGGAAAAGATCAATCTAACCACCGGAGTGTGTGACGTAAAAAGCTAATCCGCCATCTCGTTCGAAGTGACTTAGCCTGATCCTAATTTAACACTCTCGGTGGCCGGATTGCTCGGGCTGAGCCTCGTTGATGTTTCTATAATGCTGTCGACACGATAACCGAACCTAAACAAACGCAAACGCGCTCAGGGAATTTCATCGACACACAAACATTGCCGGAATCAATTAAACGTTAACGGAGGCAAACAATCGTTCGTCAATCCGTTCCGGTCCATTTAATTGTCATAATTCTCCCCCGGAAGCTGCAGCCACTATCAAGAAAGCCAATTTCCTAACGAATATGGCTTTGCTTCGATAGTTTGGGTTCCAATTCTATCGATTCTATTCCCATTTCAACCCTGACCCCCTTAACTCCGAAATCAGATTTTTCCATGACCGCGGCCAGCAGCGCTCGGATCAAGCAACGACTATCTCTACGAGGGATGATGTCCTACAAGTTCCAATCAGTTCTGTATCAGCGTTGTATCCAGTTCTAGCAAACAGAGGGGCGTAGTGTCGCGGGCAACAGGTAAAGCGATGAAAAATGTACCTCCTTCCGCTGGCTAGCTCGATACGTATCGGAAATTTCATACGAACCAGACTTTCCTGCTTCTCATCATTGCTGACGATTTTCAAGTTTGCATCGTTGGAATGCAACGAAAATTTGTTTTTTTCCTTGGACAGATTTCAAGATTCTTATACAATATTTGATCGGGCCAATAAATCGATATTTTTCGGATCGATTTAACGAACGATTTATAAAAAAAGTATTTTTCGTTGCTGATGTTAAAATGAGCGAAAATAAACATCGCAATTCTTCTGCAATCGTTTACCCAATGCTCGACCCCAAGTGTTCAAGACAAAACAAAACTTTTCGAGTTCTCTCACAAGGCACGAGAGAATTCTCTGCCTACGGAAAGTGTAAGGAACGCTCGAGATGCAGCAGCAAAATCGTTGAAAACTGTTAGCTACACAAATAATTGGAAGGATAAAAAGTTTTCGCTTCGCTATCAAGTTACGACTGAATGAAAGTTTCCTCAGGTGGAATTTTATCACGCTCCCATACACAGAGTGTTGCACGAGTAACCCTCCGAGTTTCGAAATGCCAAAGTCATCGTAACGACACAGATTTTCACAGTCGAGATCGCTTTTGGAAATCAAAGTGTCTCACGATCAGAACATCGACCAAAAAAATGACTAAAAAGTACGATGTTGGAGTTTGCAACGTTGCAACGCAACGAAATTCCGTTTTTTATTGAGATTTTTATTCAATATTCGGCCAGGACCATAAAATGCTTTTTTTTAAGGATCCAACGACAAAATCGGAACGAAAATTCTCATGGTTTTTCAAATTCAACAAACAAATAAATGAAAAAGTATTTTTCACGGAACCTCGGGCTCGGATCTCCATCGCGAGATCCAAGACACCCTGGATGTCGAAATCGCGGCGTGGAATATTCAGCGAACTATACGCAAGGCCCCAACGGCATATCCACCGGAATTATAATGGATTTCCGAAGAGAAAATCCTCCCAGACGAGCTCATATGGATTTCGAATACACATGTCGTTCGTGAGAGAATCCTTGGGTGCGTTTTTTTCTCACTATCTTCGATGTGTGTCGCAAACGAAATGGCATAGATCGAAAAAAAAAAAAATCCTATCGAACGTACGACAAGACCGCGCGTGAAGAGGGTTTTGCTGACACGCGAGGCGATATGGCATTCCAGTATCGCTCGCATAAAAATAAATTGCAGAATTCGATCTACCAGTCTTCTAGCGGTCGAATTTGTGGGGAAAAAATATCGTGGAGGCTGGTTAGATCCTTCGGACGAGCAACGAAAATCGAGGCTTGGATAGTCCTCGAATAATAGACGCGAACTCTTCAAAGAGAATCCCCAAAAACAGCATTGAGCTCAGTGTCTCGTTCATTCTAATCGCGACTGAAAATCTTGGGAAGAAAACTCTGATGAGCCCGAGTTCGTAATGTATAAAAAACTGCGCAGTGTTCCGTGTGTTGGAAGGGAACAAAGAGGTCCGGCTCTTGAAGCATACGGTCGAAAAATTGATTTCTATTTTTACGAGGACAAATGGAAAAACGTTGCATCGACTGTATATCTTTGTGCGGTTGGTGGCGCGCGGTGGAATCTCGTTATAAACGTATATGTATGAATTGTGTTTCGCGTTCTCGTTTAATTTCACTCGGAGAATTCACAATTGGCTAACTCAATCGTTGCCGAGGTTTAGGCCTGTTTCCGGTCAGTCAACGAGCTCATACGCTCCGTTGTGTTTCGTTACTATATTGATGCGATTCCGATTGTTCGGAGGTGGGGCCTTTGGGAATATGCAAATTGGCAAATTTGCCCCATGGCAACCACAAAATAGTTGCAACTCGAACGGCCAACACTCGACTACGGAAAGGGTTAAATCTACCGGAAGGACAACATTTGCAAACGTTCCAACGATCGTCGCGTACGTGCGCGATACGAAATTCATCAAGAAGTGAAGATCGCAATACTGCTCGGAGCAGAAGGACGAGCAAAGCAGTAATGGCTTGGACAATAAGTTCTGAGCTCCAAAAAGTGGTGGGGGCGATCTTGCTAAGGAGTTTGGCGATTGGAAATCGCAGTGGTGGGAGAAAGCAACGAGCGCATATGATGTTTGCACGTGATCTTCGCACGAGATTTTGGATGAAGCTTCGACTACGTTCGACAACCTCCCTTGAGGGAAGCTTGTACTTGCCGCTTTTCGGATTCAATCAAGGGCCTTCCGTACGACGATGCTGCTGGAAGCAACAGAGCGAAGGAAGCCCGTCGGAAAATTCTCTCTAGAAATCATCCTCGATGGGCTAATCTTGGCTAACAACTTTTGGAAGATTAATATTAATGGAAACTTTGACTCGAACCGTCGATATTTATTAATTTTATTTTATTTTATTCATTTTTCCAATTACCTCCGAACCGCAGGACCAACGAGACACTTTTCATTCTTTTTTAAGGAGCCCGATACTCGCAGGGATGCAAATAAATTGCAGAAAATGTCGCCGAAGGACGTGGATGAGTAAAAAAAAAAAAAATTCTTTTGAACGAGCTGTCGTCTAAGTTTCAGTAAAAAAATGATTTTTCGTACATTCTCTTTACAGCGAATAAGAAAAAAGTGTCTTTGCACGGGCGGAAATGTCGTGCTATGCATTTTTTGGAAAAATTGCAGGATTTCGAATGGTAAAGTGGAAATTTTTCCAATCGTTTTTCTTTTTTTTTCTCGTGTCCCAAGAAAAAAGCGAAATTACTTTTATATGTGTATTTTGTTTTAGAATTTCGGTGCCCCGGTGAAATTATCGAACGAAAATGTTCTTTATAAGTTTTCATGGGAGCCCTTAACGAAGGAAAATTTATTTCCCCCTCGCATCTCAGGGATAGAAAAGACTGGAAAACTTTGACCTTGACGATTTGGAAAGTTTTAAAAGGTCTTGTCTATATTCGAAAGAGATGGAACTTTATGAATCGAGCCAGCGCGCTCAATCTGAAAGTTTTTACCCCTACAGAAATCCAGAGGTTTTAATCATTACGAAGAAAGTTGCCACATCGCAAATCCTCGCTACGAAGATTCAATGTGTACGAATTTATTATCCCCCCCCCCCCCCCCCCACTCCCTTCCTCGCTATTCTTCCCAACTTACGAGCTATTCGTGCAAATTGTAGGACACGAATCTCACAATTTGAATCACAAATGATGAATTCTCTTAAGACAATCGACGAAAATTACTCAAGCGAAAATTCGCAAATACTGGGAAACGAGACCCGAGAGACAACGGCCCTTTTAACTTCTTCGGCAAACTTGGCTTTCTCCGGTTTTGTTCAACACAATTGTACCTCGTTGACACACAAACTTCATTCATTAACATCCCCATTTTCTGGTTCATCTAACGAGAGATCTGATTTCACGCGCCCCCGACTTTCCCCAATTCGCCATTCATAGTTGCCTGAAAATCTTTTTTTTTCCTTTGTCTTCGTAGAATTTAACAAAATTTGAAAATTCTCATGTTTTTTGTTAAGAGTCAATTACAAAAGTGAATAATTGAAAACATGAATTAATTCAGAATTTCGGAAATTCGAGTGAGAAAAAAAAACTGTTTTTTGATTCTTTTTTTAGGAACAATTTCGGTATGAAAACAATTATTTTGGTTGGGAACGCTTCGAAGTAAAAGAAACCATGAGATCTAATGAAAAATTCGCGAATTAAAAGACAGAAACGATGTGCGGATCTGAAGATTATTACGAAATGAAAAATTAGTTTAATAATCAGGATCTTGACCGATTGCTGGCCATTGAACTTTTTTTTTTATTATTAATTTGTGTTGGAGATGAAATCCGATGGATTACGAAAATAATGATTGGTCAAGGGCGTTTTTTGGGAATATATGAGAGTGACAAGTTTGGAACGAGAAATTGGATGAAAATCTCACCGGAAACGATGAGGTACGCCAGGACTCCGTAACGAAGAAGAGCTGGAGGGTCGAGGGACCACGGCATGTGGAACATCGAGGGGGTAACAATTCGGATGGTAAATACGCGAACGAAAGGACGACCGGTCTACGACTAGTTTGCATCTAAACGCTTTCGAACAGTCTTTTCAATTCTACCCTGCGTGTTGGTCCAGCGCGCGCTTATCCCTTCCATCCCCGAACTGAAATATCTATCGACTCCGTTATCAGGGCGCAGGCGTTGACCGGTTTTGGCAAATTATAGCGCGGGAACCCGACACGATAAATTCTGTTGAAAAAATGACCGAAAATGTGTTTGAATCGAAAAACGACCTTGAAATCTTGATTTTTTATTTTTTTAAATAGTTATTTATGTGCCTCAAAGGGTTTAACGGAATGAAAAGTTTTAATGCGTAATACTCGTGAGGATTTTACACTTGCGATACGAGAATTGACCCAGGACAAGATATTTGTGGTCTAAAAAGCGAAATTTTATGGTTTTTATTAGAATTTATGTCGAAATCGAACTTAAAAATCGTGACACGTTTCCATGCTATATTTTTCGAAGACTTTGACAACAAAACAGAAACCTAACGATCCGAAAACCTTAATAAAAGTCGTTCTATGTGAAAAACAAGCTTCTCGCCACGTCTCGTTCGTAACTATTGCTTTCTGCTATCGATCGAACCCCCCTGATCGAATTTGTCAGCAATTTTTTTTTATTTACGCTCGCCGTGTTTGTTATTTTTATTCGTGGCCGACTGTACGCACGTGTTTTCGTGCAGATGACTTATTTGACCTTGAGAATCTCAACCCCACGAACACAACTAGAGCAACAGAAATTTGACTGTTGTATCGTTCCACGATCGTGTTTTATATGTAACGAAATTAAAAAATTTATCGATGATATCGATGCTGTGAAAGAATTTTAGAAAAACGTCGCCATTCCGGCTGGTCGAACTGCCTTAAGTGAGAAAAGAATTAATTTTGTGTACAAAAGTTTCCGCGGAGGCTTATTTTCGTTGCCAATTAATTCCGCTTGAAGTATCACAACGAAAGTGTTTCGTGAATCGGGGACACGATTACAAAACCCTAAAGCTTCATTATTCTGGATATTAAAAGTTTGCGGAGCGAATATTCACGTAAATATGAAAACTGCTTTCACGTAGAGCAAGCAGATTACATTTAAATCCTTCCAATGATGAATTTTTGGCACACTCACGGTTTTGCTTCGTGTAAACACGGAATTCTCTTGAATTCGATGTGTGTTTGTAGCTACATTCAAATGATGGACAAGTAGAGAATTGATTGAGTGGGTTAATTTGACGTTTTCAGAATAATTTGCAGTTCTTTTTAATTGATCGTTAAATAAGGCTCGTTCGTGGGAGCTCAATCGTTGTGACTAAATTAAAAGGTGTTTAGAATAAACATTGCATGTAATTATGAGTGCGAGTAGGGAGGATTACAGTGGCTACAAAGTCGAAAGCGAATCTACGAGCGAGTGTATCCAATGTGGCAAATGTACTCGCAGGCCGAGTAAAATTTCAACTCACCTGATTTTCGACAGAGGTGGCGATAGCGCAGGAATTTCCGCCACACAGACCGAATCGAATTATGTCAGTCGCATAGTTCACGCGGGTATTCGAAATGACAACGTTTATGAGGTAATTTCCGGCCATGACTTTTGGGGTTAACAATGCAGTCAGTACAGAAGGAACCGATCAGCAATAAATGACAGCGCCATATTTTCTCAACGATCGACCAATAGCGTTGCGAGCAACGATTCTTTACACGGTGACGCTGTCATTGTGATTTTTTCGGAATTTCCACAACACTTTGAATTTACGTTACAGGTGAAATTGCTTCTTGCCCCTGAGATCGACATTTCGTCAGTTAAAATAACCGTGAAAAATAAAAATCTTCGTGTCAAATTACGTCGTCCTCTTGGCGAATTAGCCAGACGTCTGCCCCTCTCGATTCACGAAAAATCTCCTCTGAACGAACTCGTCAAAAAGGCGGTTACATATTACGAAAATTTTCTCATACCCGAAAGTATCGACGGCGACAAAGTCCAAGCAGTCGTTGACAACAAAAACAGAATCCTTTTGCTAACCGCCCCAACTATAAAGCCTTGTAAAGCTCTCAGACGACGCTTCTCCATGATGCTGGACAATTAATTAGCACAAACTGATTCCACATGACGATCAACCTTTTTTCTACAAGAATTGCAAGTGAAATACATCGATGATTGCTTCGAAATCAAAATCGTATCTGCCGACTGATTCGGATTGTGACCTCGAGGGCGCGCGAATGTGGCGGGAAAATTCAAAAATAACGGAAATTCGACGACTTTGACATCAACATATTTGTCCATACGATTTCATCAATTATGTGAATATCAGATAACAAATAAATAATCTAAATGAATAAATTCGTCAATGCATAGTTCGATTTTCATTTGAATAACAAAAAAAAATTGAATCTCGAGTAAGAAAAATGGCAAACATTCGACTATCGAGAAATTTCAATCTCACTTCAAAATTGGCAGTTTTACAGTACCAAAAAATTGTTTCTGATTTTGTTCGTTAATTATTTATAATCAGAACCGGAAAATTTATGCAGTTTGCGGTTTTGAGTCGTTATTATATCCTCGTGAATAAAATCAACCCCAAAAATGAACTTACCGCGACATTGCCGAGAAAATGCAACTTTTTTCCAACGTTACGACGACATGGATTTGCGGATGACGTCACGAGGGGTCAAAACGGCATTTCGATTTGTCAAAGTTCCCGATTTTTACACGATCAATGAAAGGGAATATTTTGCAGTAAGTAAAATGTTTTTGAATAAGGGAAAAAAGGCGGCAAATTGTTGGGAAAATGTAATGTTTTGAAAATAAAATTCTGCCAGGCTGAGATGAAGGTCGAAGGTCTAAAAATAGGAACCGCGGCATTGGCGAGTGAAAATGTGTTGAACATAAAATTACACGAGGTCGAAGGTGCTTCGCCAAAAGTGAGAAATATTAATTTCCTGATTCCACCGGAAGCGGATCCTCGTCAGGTTTCCGTCGAGGTTTACAACGGAAATTCGATTTTCATTCGGGCCCCCATAAGGGGAAAACAGTCGTAATGTCCACAGGAATCAAATCACCAATAATGAAAAGTTGTTGGTTGAATTAAGAAATGAAAAAATTAATAAAAATGTGCATAGATTTGTTGACGATATCTACAAATAATAAATCACGAATCGTCTTTCCTCATTTTATTCTCAAATAAAATTCATAGGTCGACAAAAGAAAACTCCAGTCGATGTCGGTAGAGATATTTTATTTGCCGTTTTTATTTCTTGGCTGGTGCAGCTTTGCCGGTTTTCGCTGCTACCGGCTTGGTCGCTTTCGCCGGTGCCGCTGCTGCTTTCTTCGGTCCTCCAATTTTCTTCGGTTTCGCTACTTTCGCAGCGAGAATTTGCTTCCTGCGTCTTTCTTGCAGCGCCTTTGCCTTCATCGCGGGTGCGCTCTTGGGCAGAACAATCTGTGTAACAAAAAATACAAAAAAAAAAATCAATTTCAACGAAATTCATTCGATTTTTTATTTCAATATTTTTCCTTGTCAATGTTGTCAGAGCTTTTGATTTAAAATCACTGTCGATCATAAACACGGACCAAAAGCAAATCATCATTCGGTATTAACGATGCAATAGAAAAAAAAAGAATTTCCAATTTATCGTTTTACTCGATCAATCAAATTTTTTTGTTCTTTTACTATAAATTCTCAAATTTTCGTTTTTTTCGTTACTTACACCACGTTTCTCGGCGACAGCCAGTTCCTTCTCGCGTTGACGCCTTTGGGCGGTAAGAATTGCCGACCTCTTGAGCACAGCGGCGTACGGATTGAGACGAAGCATTGCCCGGGTGTTGGTCAGCGGGTTCAATTTCTTCACACTGCGTACGATCCTCTTCCTGAAGATTCAAAGGGCAAAAAGCAAAAAATCGTTAATAAGCCTGGCCGACCTTTTGGAATTTTAGTTTCATGGTTTTTTCTTGTATTTCTCGTCAGAAGTGGTTGGAGTATAATCAATGTAATTCAACAACACGGACCATTTTGATCATCATGAAGAAATGGACAAATAAAAGTTTAAATAATTGCGTGAATATTGGAAAATGAAAGAAAAATCTTTACCTTGGTGTTCGGAGAACTTTACGAATCTCGTCGGACTTGAGAAGTCTGGCAAGATCAGTGTTGGCCATTTTAGGGAAAGGTAGATTGTAGCCGGCCTTGAGCTTGGCTTCTTTGCGCCAAGTTCCGTAGAGGGCGTCGAGTTGATCGAAAGCAGATTTCGTCCAGATAACGAAACGTCCTACGTGGCCACCTGGTGCGAGCTTCAGCAGATTCAACTTGTTGATGTTCATCAAATCGACTCCGGGAATGTTACGGAAAGCTTTACGAATTCCCTGTGAACCAGAAGAAAACGACGATTTTTCATTATTCAATTAAATCCTGCCAAATTTATTGCAATTTTCAAAAATTAACTATCGGCTCGAGGCCATGCGATTCATTCAAGTCCTTGCTTTTATTTTCGAGTGTGCGGTACACCATGTCACAGTGGAAGGAGAAAAAATCGCTCAACTGAAACGCCTAGTGACCATATTTTTCTAGCATCTGACTGGACCATCTCAAAAAATGAATTTTTCGGGCTGGGGACATTTCTACGATGCACGAATCAGTAAAATTCGTCATTTTTGCCTAATTTCATATTTTTCAAACGAAATTTTGCACGTACCTGATCTTGACCGTACACAATCAAAGGTCCACGACGTTGGATGCGACGACGATTACGCATTTTACCTTTACCTGCGCGGAAACGTTGCGACTTGTAGACCTGAAGAAAAAATTCAATTCCGATCAAAAATCATAATTATTGGGAGAATTTGCGAATTATAAAAATCAGTGGGCGATTCGATTGATCGTGGGAATAAAAATGTGCGGTAAACCATGTCACAGTAAAAAGAGAAATTTATCGTTAGACTGAAACGCCTAGTTACCATATTTTTCTAGCACCTGATTGGACCATCCGAGTACAAATTAAATACCCGGCTGGGGACATTTCTACGGTGCAATTTTCAATAAACCTCAAGACTCCAGCAATTTAACACTGTTCAAAATCAGTTCGTACCTTTTGAATATCATTCCAGGCCTTGATGCGGCGTAAAAAGATGACTGCCTGTTTCGTCTTGTTGTATTCTTGGATCTTGTCCGATACGACGACTGGGAATTCGGGCACTTCTTGGATCATGTGTCCTTGAGAAAGAAAAAAGAAACAAAACTTAGAAATTTCCTCCTTGCAAGGCGTCGTCTCCATTTTTTTCCCACATAATTTGGTCAAGCGAACAAAAATTCAAATAAAACGAGAATTTGGCAAGAAAATCAAGTTTTTTTTTGCATTTCTGAAAAGACGAGTTTTTAACGTCAAGAAATAATTACCCTTGGATTGAACGAGAGCGGGAACACCGGAAGCGGCGATTGCCGAGACGATGGCGTAACGTTTTTGGTTGACGTTGACGCGTCGGTGCCAACGGCGCCAGGGCTTCGTCGGGGCGAACATGCGTCCACCTCGACACATGTTGCCGAAGGCACCCTGGCCGGATCTATGAGTACCGCCACCACGTACACGAGGTATACGTGCTACGGCACGTCCGGTACCCCATGACTCGGCCGAAGTTTGATGACCTAAAATAACAAATCTGATCTTTAATCATTTATCGATCAAACTGTGAAAAACGAGACAAAATAATGAAAAAACTTGAATTTTCGCTATGGAAAAGCTTCTGGGACAAAAATTTGTTTATGAATTCTGTGTAAACACGAACGGACAAATGAAATTCGTAATTAATCGTGGAAAATATTGCGGGAGTTTAAATTGACAAAAAGGATTGGGGTATGAATTTTTTCTTTACCGGCTTCCTTGGAAACGCAGTACGGCTGTCTGCTGTTCTTGGAGACCTGCTGATGAACAAAGTTCACGACATCGGGACGAATCGGAGCTTTGAACACCGCTGGCAACGAGATGGACGTCCCGGACGACTCATTTTTGTCCGTGTAGACGGTGACCAGAGGTCGAGCTGTTGATAACGACTGTGACAATGTGAAAGAGTCAAAATTTAGGTTGATAATGGAATTAAACAACGAAAAAGAAATGAGAAAACGAATTTAGGGCTGAATTCAATCTCTGGATTGATTACCGCAATTTAAACGATTACGGGATTCTAGAAAACTCAAATATTTGCAGAATGAAAGGCATTTTCGTAATCTCAATGTTTAATAATCGAATAACTTGAATTATAAACTTTTCATTGATGATAATATAATTATTATGGAACCTTGTCATTTTGGGACGATTTAGGCCATGAATTCTGTGAACTTCAGTCCCACCATTGTCAGATAAAAATGCGTTGAAATTACGAGAAACTAGCCTAAAAATTATCGCGATCCAAACATTTCTTTGTTGGAACTTTTGTGCGCTCCAATTTTCTGATAAACAGCGACATGGGGAAAAATGTTGTATGGCGAAAACGAAGTAGAGGATTTGTGGGGAGAATGCCGAAAAATCGTAAGAACTCTGTAGAATACGAACGCATGTTTAACGAAAATTCGGTGACGTGCACATGGCGGCGTTGCACACGCCGGAATCGTCGATAATATTACGTTCGATACTCGCGAAAATGGGGACAGTTGTCGAAAAAATAGTTGAACATAATTTTTGATTAGTCGCGATTTGTACCACGCGATAGAAGGTTGTTCGATGCACTGAGAAATAACCGATATGTTGGTATATCGAAAATGGATCACACGTGGTCGCGCAAAAGTTGGTTCACGAAGGAGACGTTTGCACGGAAATATATTAAGAAATAAATCCAATATCGTTTTTGCACTCAAGTATAACTCGCGATGGGACTAAATATTAGTTGATTTGTAATTATTTCTTGACTCACCATTCTTCGTGGCTTTTATTACCACTTTTGGCGCATCAGAGAAACACTAACCAGGCAGTTAACACGCCTTGCCTGGCCGTAAAGGAAGAAGAACGTAAGCGGAAGCGGCACCGCTACAATTTCTCGCGCATGCGCTTTCCTTCGCACGCGCCATCGCTCCCACTACTCTCGTCAAGGGAAAAATTCCATTTCGTAATCTTATCAAGAAAAACTGAGCAAATTAATTAAATGAGAGTATTTACACAGTATTAAAGATCTCCGAAGAATTATGGAACATTTTATGAGAAATTCAAACATTAAAACATTTTGTCAAACCCCTCGTAAATCTTTTCTTTTTAGCAACAAACTGCGAGGATACTAATTCTGCAATGTATAAATTCGAATAAAGTCCAATTGACGGCGACGATAATATAAAAACGTTCCAAAATGGGAAAACTTTGGATCGCTTTTTTCCATTGTTCAAAAACATGCAAAAGCAGTATTTTTGATTCGCGATGTCACAACAATAAATACGACTTCCGGCGACACTGCTGCCAAGCATTTTCAAGTGTCGATTCCTCTCACTTAGAACAACCAGCATTTACGATTACGAATTCTCAAATTTAAAGATTCTTGACATTATACCTGTAAATTGTTTTTATTTTTAAAGGAATTTATAATTGTCAGAAATGGCTGGTGAAGTTATCGTCGATGCATTGCCGTACATCGATCAAGGATATGACGAGCCCGGTGTCAGAGAAGCGGTAAGTTGACTCATTTTTCAAAAACGTTTGTTTACCAATACGAAACACATTCATTTCGAGGTTATGCCGACTCTACAATATACTTGCTACGTTTTTATCGTCCTGACAATATTCTCAATAAATTGCTCTTCCAAATTCATGGCAACGAGAAAATAAAAATGCAACCTAACAGGAAAACATTAATTTCCCGTTTCCTCGCGATTTCGTCTGCAATTTCCTCCCGTAAAAACGCCAGTTGGTCGCAACTCGCAAACTATCTCCGAATAATTCATTACATTTTTAAAGTCGATGATTTTTTCAGGCTCTCGCGATGGTCGAGGAAGAAACCAGACGTTACAGGCCGACAAAAAATTATTTGGAGCATTTACCTCCCTTAAATATCGCCACCTTTGAGACCGACATTATGAAGCAAGAATTCGAAAGAATGCAAAATCGTTTGCCGATGGAAGTCCTAAGTATGAAACGTTACGAATTGCCGCCTCCGCCACCGGGAAAAATGAACGATCTCGCGGCCTGGAACGAAAGCGTCGAAAACAGTAGCGCACAATTGGAACATCAAGCCACACGGTAAGATTATTTTTCCCAATGCAGAAAATTGGAATATTTCTTCAGTCTTAATCGCTGATCAAATTTGCAATCGAAATTATTTTGATCCGTGTGAAATTGACGAATGTATTGAATTCCTGGGCCAGGATATGTAATTTGGAGTTGATGATGGATTACGGGTGCGAGGCATGGAAAGCTTACCTGGAAGTGTTGGTGCAGCTGGTAAACGAGGCGCAGAAGCAATTGCAGTCTCTGCGCAAGCAGATCCAGGAGGTCAATTGGCAGAGAAAATCGATGCAAACGCAGGGAGGAGAAAAGTTGAGAGCGCTGGAAGCCCAATGGGTGGGGCTGGTATCGAAAAATTATGAGATAGAGCAAGCCTGCGTTCACATAGAAGAAGAAATGTACAAATTGATGACGACCAAAGTGGTGGAAGCCCAAGAAGTTGCGGATGTGCCCAGCGAGGAGCAAGAGCCTGCGGTGCCGGGAAGCAACGCGACCGAGTCCATGGCTATGGAAGTTGGTGATAACCAGGAAGCCGAGCCTGCGTGACTGTTTGAGGATTTTGAATGCTTCAAACTCAAGTAAATTGAGTTCGGGACCTCGAACGAATAATATGCACGAAAGAATCCACAAAGTACGTCGAAAAACAAAAATCGAACGAAAACTCATCGAAAAACATACAGAAAATCGTGAAATATTGTTCGGTGGAAAAATTTCGTCTTGGCTTTAAATTCGTTGGTTCATTCTCGTCTCGATATCAGCTTTTTTCACTCGATTTTTTGTCGGCTCGTTTGCTGCAAATTTCCCTTCACCGATGAACGATTTACCGAGACGTTGATAAAGTAAATGTAAATACAGTGCAAATTTAAATAAAGCACAATTTATATATCACGCTTCGTTTCTTGTTATTGTATTTTTGTGTTGATGTGTACGTGTACGTGTGCTTAAAATATACATATTTACAATTAGACGAGATTGCCTATACAGAGCTGACACAAATTCATACAGGTAATTAGTTCCGTTTCATAATGTTATAAATATTTGTATAAATAATTACTTTTTTTTGTTATAGGTACGCATATTTGTGTTGACGTAAGCGTCATGGGCATTCGATGGCACATTTTTTTTCCTACTATTTTAAAGCCACAAAAAACACGATAAATCATAGCGATCAAAATTTTCCAATTACGTGTCGAAATCAATGTGGGTCAACTTTTTGAAAAACTAGTTTACATTCGATTTCATTTTGAAACTGAATTTTTCTTACTGTCGTTCCAAATCGCTCTCGATTTCTCCATATTTATTCGCAATTGAAAAATTTCGATTAGTAGTTTTTTTTACATCTTGTGTAATTGGTTCAAAGAGACATTAGCTAAGCGATTTACATTGATTGGGGCGCGACACACGTTTCGAGTACAAAAATACATTGCTTCAATAATTTATCCGTCGATTCGATCATTCTCGTTCGACAGGACATTCTTGTGTACGATTAATTACAAAAAAATCGTATGGAAACAAACAAAAAATAGTTCTCGAAGATTCGTTATTATGCTGCTGTTGTTAATTGTAATAATCGGATGTACGATAGTCAGGCTCGTCACTCGAGTGTCATAACGACGTCTCACTCGCTCCGGAACTTTGCGATTGTAGCGGCATACTTCCCTTGTATCCCGAAGTTTCTTCCTCCAGCAAAACTATTCTTTGCTTCAATGATTTTACCTGATAAATTTAGATTTTCGTTAATCGAGTCTTCCTTTTTGTTCGTTGCAAATAAATCAATTGAAAACGATGGCAAAGAAAATTAAACTAAAAATTCAGACGATTTTCGAATGAAAAATTTCGAAAATTTCAAAAAATTCGCCAACGATCGGGCACAGTTTATTCGGTTCCGATTTTTCGAATTTCGTCCCAGAGTCGTTTTTACCCGAAAAATAGCGAACTGTTGGCGAGAAATTTCTTTGGAGAAACAATAGAAAATTATTAGGAAATGAGGAAACGCATGCGTGTGGATTTCTAGAGGGCGTCGCGATCGTTCTCACGGATGCAACATGGCCGCCGCAAAGTAACACGCGAAACATCAATCTCGCGATTTTGGACGACAAGTTTTCAAAAAAAAGGCTGACCAAATCGACGTCAAATGGTTTTTATGAGCAGAGGGCTGCAGAAGTTAATGAGAAAGTGGCCAGGTCGTAAGACATTCGGGGTCTATCGTTTTTTGCCGGTGTTTTTTGTCCTCGGCGCTGCTCTGGAATGGACGATGATAAACTTCCGAGTGGGCCAAGTTAATTTTTACTCAACGTTTAAAAAACGTCAAGTCGAAGAAATCGTCGAGCGTAAATTGTTTCTCGAAGAAATAGGATTCGAAATCCCAAAAAGGAGTTAAATTCATCGGCACAATTTCCGGAAAACCCGAAAAACATCGAAAGAAAAACTCCAAGAAACTGAGATTCGCCGAACAACTTGAAAAACTTGTTCGATATCAGCAAAAAGTTATAAAAAGTGAGAGACTTTCTAAGCAAATAATAAAAATGCCGGCGGGAGTTTCGTGGGGCGAATATTTACGATTCTGCACGGCAGCGTCAATCACCATGTTTTTGGGAGCTCAAGTCGTTCACACGTATTACAAGCCGTTGCAGGACGTGGAAATGCTTGTGGCCGAAAAGCTCGAGGAAAAAAAACGACTAGGGGGATCCGAAAAAGCTAATAAAAATACGTGAAGAAAAAAATCACGAAACCATGCCATCACGATTTTCTCTGTCTCGTTAATTTGTGCATAAGTAGTTAACAATAAAATATCATTTGTGTCTGCGATAAATCGAGTAAACAGAACTTTTTTTCTTCTTACCTGAGATGCGTGGCGTTCCACCATTCCCAACATTTGTTGTTCCAGCTTTTTCAGCCTCGATTGATATTTCTTTTTCGATTTTTCTAGCGATTGAACGAGAGCACTAGAAAAATGGAAAAAATAAAAATAAACAAACTCTTCAAATGAATAATCGACGAGTGTTTGTCGAATTTTGAGTCAAACAATTATTATGTAACGTTTTGCAAGATGAAGCAATGAAAATAAAAAATTTTTCTCTTAAATTTGAATTTCAATGTCGAAAAAACTTTTTCGACACAGTTTTTTCAACACTTTTTTGCATTTTTTGTTTCCTTATCATATTTGAATGAAAATTCGATTACCCATTGGCCATTTTCAAGTCATTAACGAGCTCCGCGGATTGTTGATGTCGGAGCTCAGAATTTCTCGTGACCTTGTCCAATGTTGAGACCAATTCTTGCAAACGTTCTTTCAATCTGGCTTCTCTGCTCAGAGCGTCGATCAATTCGGACTCGATGCCTTCGCTCTCGTTGTCGCTTACACCACGATCCTGGATTAAAACGAGTTTGAATTTTTCATGACGTACGAAAGAACGAAAGAGAAAAAAATACAATTTGAAAATTTGCTCCAAGGATTAAAATTCATGCAGAATTTTTGATAAATCTTTGTCGGTCGATCGATGGAATGAATCGGTAATTACTCTATTTGAGGCCATAGCCAGCATGGCCTCGGTGTCACTGAGTTGACCTTGAAGATGTTGGATCGCAGCGTGTTGAGCAGCGATTTGAGCTTCGCGGGCGTTCAATTTCAGATCGACCGTCGCTCGTTCCTTTTCGAGTAAAAAGACTCGAGCCCGAAGTTCCGCTTTGTCCTCGCGCATGGCCATCAATTCCTGATGCGAATGAGTTTTGAAAAAAGAAAGTTTATTTCTTGTTCGCTCGATTCGATAAGAAAATTCGCACAATTTCGTACAAAAATGATTTTTAAATGATTTTTTTTTACCTGCATGAGGACAGCAGTTTCAAGATCCAATTTCCTGGCTTCGGCGAGAGAAATCGTATGTTTTGAGTTCAAAGGCTCAACGTGAACGCTTTCGAGTTCCACAGCTGTCGATCTTACCATCGCCCGATCGCCTTTTAATTTACTTATGTGTCTTCGTAATCTCTGCTCATCCTCCACCGACCAAGACACGTCAGAACTGAGAAAAGATAAAAAGTTGAATGCACCGAAGAACAAACCGTCGATATAGACGAAAAAAATGCTCCAAGATTTACTAACTCATCGGACAAGACCATGCTGTCTTCCCAGGGTGCCCCCAATGCCGTGCAGTCATTTTCCAGTCTGTTGAGCACGTGGTGAGCGACGTTTTCGGCAGTCCGTCGATTATCGATCGTGCCGTTGTTCCGATCGGTCGATAAGGCTAATTCGGTCTCGAGCAAAGCGACTAAAACGTCGTAGGCCTCGATCGCTCGATCGCTGAAGGAAAGTGCGAGACGAAGGGCTGTCGCGTTCGATTCGTATTTGCCGACTAGTAAACACAACCTTAAAAAATAAAAAATGAAGAATTACCACATTTTGAACTGAATTTATCAAAATATTCGATAAAAATGGTTTTTTTTTTTCAATTGTTCAAGGCATGAAAAACCGACTTGTCACACTGAGCTTTGCTTTCTTGAAGCGTGAGCGCCAGCACCGCGTTGTTGGCACGAGAATGTTCCAATCTGCTGTTCAATCTTTCGGTCTCGACCTCGAATTGTTTCTCCGAGCCATTAAGCTCTTGTAGGTTCGATTGTTCCATCAGATCGGAGACTAAATGTTCGGCAACCATCGTGGAACAAACCTACAAAATTGACAACAAGATTAAGTTTATAAAAAAAAAGTTGCATGGATGATTTTTTTGGGTTTCCGGTCGCGACTCACTCCAAGATTCGTTATGTCCGGCCCGGTGATGTGTCTCTCATCGGTTCTTCGTAATTTTACTCGCTCGGCCATTTTCAGGATCGGCGTCTCTTCCCTCGAGATCATTTTTGTTGACGGGTGTTGGAGAGGGGGCAGGAGTGGCGAACACGGGGCTGTCAGAGGCTCGGGCGAACTTACAGTGCCTCTCGTCTGAGTAGAGCAAAAAAAATGAGAAAAAATTGAGTTGTTCGTTCTTTTTCGCTTTCGAAGACTTCCGAACAATTCGATTCATGGTTTTCGAGAATTTTACCCTGTTTTCCCGACGCGGTGAATCCCTGCGTGGAGAATCGCTGCTGGTTAATTGACCATGGTTGCTATTTTGTCCCTGATTCTTGTACTGAGTCAGTTGGGAATGGAGGATCGCAATTTCTGCTCTAAGAGCAGAAACTTCTTCTTGGAGTGTGGCGACCGCGACACTCTGGCACGAGACGGCAGGCTGCGTTGGTTCCGGAGTGGGAAGCGCCGCCGGACTGTCCAATTGTTCAGCTTCGTTCTGGAAACAGAAAAATCATCGAAATTCCAATGTGAACGAAAAAGATGCTCCGAAAAATGAATGTAAAAACGGTGCGACATTTTTTTCATTATTGTAAAAGTAAAAAACTGTTGCATTCAACTGTTTACCTCATTTTGACGATTCTCGATTTCTTCGCAACAACTCGAATCGACGTCACCGAGGGTCCTGTCTCCGTCACCCTGGATATCACCACCAGCTTCGCTCTCCTCCACGGGATTCGTGATCGAGCCCTCGGCGTCCCGGCTCGTTTCAACTTCTGGAAAAATTAACAATTTCTAATTACAAAAATCGTCGAAACATCAAGGATTTTTGCGAAAAATGAATCCAAATGGACGAGCCATGATTTTCAACGTGACTGGATTTAAAAAAAAACGATAAAATGTTTAAAAAAATCAATAAACGATCGGTTCATAATAAAGTGAACAGGACTTGCCGGATTCATCCTCTTCGGTAATAACCGTAGCTCGGTGTCTCTCTAATTGCCTTCCAAGTTCAGCGATGACGGAGTGAAGTTCCGTGAGTCTTTCCTCGTGTCTCGATGCTAATTGTTCAGCTCGTTGTTCGGCCCTGAGTGCCTGATTCTCAGCTCTTATCAATGCAGCATCAGCTGATTCTTTGGCCCTCGTCGCGACTAGCAGCCTCGAATTTAATTCCGCAACTTCGGATCTCAGCGAGGAAAGAGCGGCTGCGTGTAGCTGAAGATAATGAAAAATGAAATGAGAATAATTTGTCGTTGAATTCTGTCGTTCAAGGTTACCGGAAGTCTCGATGAATTAACGAGAAATCACTGAAACGATATTTCATTTTTTCCCTATTATTAATTTCTCGTAATCATACAGTTCCGTGCTTTTATGGCTTTTTTGAGATTTCGTAATCGATAAATCTACTCGATGGGCGATGCATCAGTCTCAAGGCCAGGAAAAATCTTACTGCACGCTTTTTTTCCAGACACCTGAGTATTTCAACGAAAATGAATAAATTGTGACTTTTTTTTTTATCGGCAACGTCCCAGAGAAAATTTCGAATCGTCTTTCAAGTCATTTCCCTTGCTCTCAACATCAACCTGATCAACTGATCGATCGCCTTTAAAAATTAGATTGAAAAAAAGGTGCAAATGTTTTCATAACATAGCTCAACATTCGAGAGAGACGGTGCATGCCGGAACATTCCCACCGTTGTACACACGAGACTAAAGTGTCGAATTTGTAAACAGTGTAGCGATATCCTTCGTACGGGGCAACCATGTGTGACGGTGACTCGATTCATACGATACAGACATTAAATAAGCACGTAGTGAGCCAATTACATCCTCGGGATGTTATAAAACAGTAGAAAACTGGGAACAACGCTCGAAGTCTTCATTCGAACGACGACGTTCATAGAAACAAGATCCCAGAGCTGTTTACGTCGGGGATATTGTTACCAGAGTTTTCAAGAGTTTCGTCCTATCGATTACGTATCGACGATTACAAAAAAAAGTTCGTTCATTCGTTGGGAATCGCAAGGTTTGTTTTTCACTGACACTTCGTCCTGAATAATTGACTCAAGGGTTTAGAAATGGTGTTGAAGTTTGCATCGTTGGAATGCAACGAAATTCAGTTTTTCCTTCAGCGAGGCCCACAATTATTAATAATAATTTGATCCGGAGAAAACAAATCGTCTCTTGAGTGCCAAGAACTCAATCGAGACGAAAAATTGCCATGATTTTGAAAATTCAATAAATAAATAATACAAACAATATTTTTCATTGAATCTCAACGTTGCATGCTTCAGAGTCATGGTTTAGAAATGATTCGCATGTTTTCTCGAGCGTTGTAAAAGCAAACGAGTAATTTGATTTTTGTCGCAGAATTTTGGAAAACGAAGGATGCGTTTTTTGGCGTTTGCTCTCGTCCTGTTGGTGGGATTTTCAGTGACGGCAATGGCTGCTGATGAGTATATTCATTTGCCGGGAAAATCGTGTGCAGACGCGCCACCGTGTCCGGACAGTCGGCCATGCGTAATGGCACAGCCAAAGTGCAACGTTGGGACTTGTCCCGATTTGGTACCAACGTGTGGTCCGACGCCATAAGCAGCCAAAACGTGTTTTCAGGGAAATGTGAAATAACAACTTTCGATAGAAACGCCTCGCATAAGCTTCTGGTATTATTTGTGGGGATTATTTTGTGAATAAACGAGAATGTAATGGAATGGAATGCAATTGTTTCGGTGATTGAATTTCTTTCTAATGAATTTACTTTTCTGAATCGGGAACTCACGTCATTTTCGGAGTTATCAGCGACCTTAATAGCGACGGTTTGATCTGCGGAGGCGGCGAGAGGACAACACAGCCAAGTGCGAGGTCTCGTTATTTTATAACCGCTGGATTGTTCTTCTTCGATTTCATCCTCGGTCGTGGAGCAATGAGCGTAAACAAAATCGTATCGATGGCTCGGAGCTTTGGGAATTTTTTCCGCGAGGAATTCCCGCTGAAGGTTACCGCGGTCATCGGGGACTTGAGCTCTGCCATTATTCAGTGTTACTATCGAAGCCTCCACTTTGCCGAAGTAATTGACCTTCACCTTTGACCTTGCTCCCGACCTAACTCATTCTAGTTGTGAATTTTCGGTTCAACACTTTTTTTAAATAATTTTTTATTCCACTCGACCTTGAAACGAATTTGTTGTACACGGATCGTCACGTGACCTACACGTGGCGGCCGATGGACGAACCGGCGACGCGCCAAACTTTTGACGTCTTGAAAATTCTCGATTTGTTCTAATTTCAAGATTTCAGACTTTTTCTCCACTCACGACGCCCCCAACCGCGATATTTAGTGCCGAAAAGTTTTTGGCTATTGACCGATGTCTCACACGAAATTAATCAGTAAAATTCCAACAGGCACGCTCCGAATTCAATTCCCAGCAATTTCCTCCCTCAAAGTGCTTCCTCATTTGCTCATTTGTACTTCTGAGGGCAGGAAAGACAAAAACAATAAAAGTGACGGCAAAAATGGGACAGTCTAGTTCGGATCGATGAACGACGAACCGAGTCGCGAATACGACTGCAAAAACAACCTCATTGTCTGATAGACCGAGTGGAGCCTCGAATAACGATTCCCGATACGATGTCGCCACGTATAATTGAGTTAGATTGTTTTTTTTTCGTGATTTGATCTACGAAACTTAATTAGTCCGCTTGGGAATCGATATCAAATACTGTTCGAGTGTGTACCACGAAAATGTAAGGGGAAAAGCCCCAAAATGAATTTTTAAACGTCAAAGTAATTGGGCCAATTTTAATTCTCAGATTTTATATTTTTTTTTTTTTTCGAACAACGATTCGATTGTCTGAAAATTCGATGCAATTACGAGACTCAGATGTTTTGCTCGATAATCCTTCGGAATTTTTTAATTACTCAATTCGCATTGGAATAAAATATTCAACTAAAATTTGTCCAGGAAATTGGAACAGCACTTGAAACTCGAACATTCGGTGGTGCAAAGCCGATGGGATCGAAGAAGAAAGAGAAGGGACAGTGTGGACAAGGCAGGACCGTGGTCGTTCACAGACTGAGCACTCTGACTGAGTTGCAATTTACCACGAGTACAAATTCCATTACTATATGGTGCCCCCGTTGCCTGGTGAGACTGGCGCCAAACGCGTTCCACCGAAACGAACCGAGACACTACCGCAACTGTCTTTCTCACATTTCTCGATATCTTTATCTCTCCTCTATAAAAGAAAACAAAGGGGGGAAAAATAATGGACAGCTATCGTCCACCTTATCAGCTGGGAAACAATTCTTTTCCATTTCATTTTCTCTTGCATTCCTCTATTTTTTCCTTCCATAAGAAAGTCAACTTTTTAGCCACGTGTTTTGCACAATTTCATGTCCAATTTTACAATGAAAATCTTTGTTGGACAGAAAGGAATTGACCCCGATACGTAAGGGATATTTTTAGTTTTTTCTTCGGAATTGATTCATCGAGAAAATTATCACATAAATCTGATTAAGATGTTAAGGGTGTGGTATTCTGCGAGCCATAACAAATCATGGCTTTCGCGTCACTTTTCTTTCATAACAATGTTCCAATATCGGTTAATAACTTTACAAAATTCTGTCCAAGTTTTATGATCCTGAAGTTTCCATCGTTGGAGTGCAACGAAATTCTGTTATTTCTTCAGCAGAGCCAATAATTATTATTGAATATTTGCTCCGGCCAAGAAAACGATTCTCTCTTGCAATCAAAAAACTCAATCGACTCAAAAAATTGCCACGATTTTCAAAATTCAATAAATAATCGATAGAAAAAATGTTTCTCGTTGAATCTCAACGTTGCAAACTTCAGAGTCATCCAAGTTTTTCGTGTCATTTGCGGTGGAAAAAGAAATAATTTTAGATTTTCGATCTCAAATTTTCACTTTTCGAGTTGAGGTTCGCAATCGACGACACTGAAAAAACCTCCGACTAAGGGAAAAGTGTGGCTCGAAGCGTCAAATCAGACGAAAACAGTTTTTATGGGAATCCTGAGAGTTTCTCAGCCTCGTCGTCCCGAGCACTGTCGTCGACCATTGAACGATTCAAGGGGCAGCGGACAAACTCTTACAAAACGTCGTATTTTTTCAATTGCAAGTTCACTCACCTTGTTGGCAAGATCGAGCATATTTCCGGTTCCCCCCGCAGCAGCCTCGACGAGTTTTTGAAGAGTGTGTGGCTCCGGTGAGAGGTCACGTGCTCCACTGTCAAATTCCCAACTCTCATGGCGTCCCGATATGGTGCCTGAGACGAGATTAGACATTGCAACGTCATTTATTTATCCTTTGTGCAGCTGTTAATTTGCTCGTCTAAATTCATTAATTCAACAATCACAATCAACCCGAGCAAGTGGCGATTAAAGTTGCCTCAACGACAAATCGAAGTTTTTAAGAAAAAAATCTCTATTTTGTATTTACTCAATTTTTTTTTCTTTCATTCGACATTTTTTATGTTTTTTATGGATTTTTCCTCATTAAATGTTGCCGGAGTGTGAATTTTCATCAACCATTTTCTTCGTCATTGAAAAACGGAGAAAACCGTTTTTATGGGGTAAAATCGCCAGCGTTTGGATTGATTGACGATTATTATGATTAACACGTTAATTGTGATTATAATGAAAAGAATACCAAGACTATTGTCACTGCTGGTGGGAAGATATTCAGGTGTGTGAGTATGGTGAGGGCTCGATGAATGTTTGCCGGATCTGAGAGCCTCTATTTCCGGTCGCAGCGCTAGTCTTCGTCTAAGGAACTCCTGATAGGAAATACGACCGTGCTCATCAGCTCCGAGCTCACGCATAAGTTCCTCCACCGAATTTTCAAGGTTGAGCTCTCGGCACACCGTCAACAAGTCTTGACTGGAAAAAACGACAAATCCGGCAAATAAAGATCAGAAATTCAATCCAAAGTCTAGTGGAAAATTTTTTTTCTTGGGCAAGACAGCAAAGTATCGCAAAAAAGTTACGATTCTCTTAACAATGAGTGAACGAAAACTCATTGTGAATGCAACGTTGAAACGGGACTCGCGAGACTCGCGTCAAAGTCAATTAGCCATGAATTATTTCATTCTGACGGGAAATCATTAATTCTACGCTCTCCTGATTCGCCAGGAGCCATCTTTGTTCACGCGAATACTTCTATTCAGCCATTTGCATGAATGTGGCTACCTCGTCGGTTTTACCTTTGAAAATAATTGATTGACAATCTCCTAATTACGTACGGATTTGGAAAACTCATAGGAAATATGATTTGCACCGGAAAACTTGGTAGTTTATTATTTTTCGTTTCGATCGGTTGTAACTAACAATTTCGAACTATTTTTCAAACAAGTTTTCATCTGCGAGAAATTTTCCATCGTCTGGAACGTCGTCCAAGGAATTAATCATCAAGTTTTTCCTCATTAACTTTAAGCCTTTCCAAAGAAAACTCTCAAAGTTTTTCGATCGAGTGCCACGACGTGAAAATCGAGTAATTTATCAGACACTAATAAACTAAACATTCTCATGAAGGATTGAAGGGCCGAGACACAAGATAACGAGGAAGAAACGTGTAACCGCGGAAGTTGCCGCAGTCCTCGTCAGAGACCTTCAACCTTATTTCCCCCCTGCAGCCCCGCAGCAGGGGTTGTTACTCCAAGGGGTTGGAGAGCGGTTTTCAAAAGACTTTAAGCAGCTTGGATTCGTTATGCTGCAGCCAAGGGAGAAAAAATACAGGTGCGGCATCCATCAAAGCACTTGCTCGAGTATCATTTCCTCCTTCAAGCTCATCCTCCGTGCTCCCTTAACCCTTTCTCACTTTCATCCCCCTCTGTAGCGTTCACAACCTTACTGCATATTTTTCTCCGGCACGTTACCTTTTTTTTCTTCTTCTTTCAACATCCAGAGTGAGTCAATTTGAGATTTTGTAAAGACGCATCAAATGGAATTTATTGTGCATAAAATCGAGGGAAAAAAACCAAAAATAGAAAAATTCGAATTGGAATTTAATTACTGGTCGATTTACGATATATTGTCACAGGAATCTCGAGACATTAAACGAACTGGAATTGTATTCGCACTACAGGAAAATACAAATCGCGAACACAATCGACGAAAAATCGAGATTTTTCTAAAAATTTTCCATATTTTCTTGCATTCAAGAATTTCTATCGCCCAAATTTTGATTTTTATTGCAATAAAAACCGATTGAAACTGTGCACGATTTAGGAAATAAATCGCTGAATACGAAGTCCATCTTTTACAACGAAAACTGCCTGATTGAAGAATATAAAAAAAAAAACCGTACAAAATTCTTTGCAGTGTGTTGAATTCGTGAAAAAATTGACGATGCTCGTCGTATTTTATCGGAAACTAAATTTGCGAAGTTCGCAACGTTGAGATCCAACGAAAAATACTTTTTCTCTCCATTCTTTGTTGAATTAAAAAAACAACAACAATTTTCGTATCGATTTTGTGTTGCAATCCTAAAAAACGATCGTTTTATTGTCCTGATTAAAAATTGAATGAGAATCGTGAGCTCTGCGCAAGAAAAAACAGAATTTCGTTGCATTCCAACGATGCAAACTTCAACATCGTTTTCGAGATTCGACTGTTTATTTATACGTCCTGTTTGTTTAATTGAAAAACGATAATTTATATACGTTTTATTTTTAGAAACGACCCAGACACCTCGTAAAACCAGGAAACTCGGTGTGTAATTTCAAATTTCAAAGAAACTTTACAAAAATAGGTGGGACAGCCTGAAAAGGTGAAAACATATGGAACTAGCTCAAGTGAGTGGATCGAATTAATTCCATATTCAGGGTGAATGGGATCTGGTTCGAGCGAATAAAATGTGAAACGATTAGTTAAAAGGGTGATAAAATTACAGAGTAGAAAATGATGGTACGCGGATTTTTCGATGTCGCGGGGCGCAAAAGGGAAGAATATTTCGAGACGAGAATAAGTTGGAATTTAGCGAAGCTTTTTAACGAGAATTTTCCTCGTTGAATGAGTCGCCGTAGAGAGCAAAAAAAAAGTGAGTCGTATATATGTAGAGAGGTGAGAATGCGAAATGGAAAATACGGAATGTGCAAGCAATGGTTCCGACTAGTTCGTACTCCGGCTCTCCTTCCACCCTCACTGGGACCTTTTTCCATCTACAAAGTCAATAGCGAGGCAGCACGTGGAGACGCATGCACGCATGAGCGTTACCAGTGAGCACATAGCAGAGGCTGATGAAGAGAAGTGGAGCAGAAGCAGCGCAAGGAAAAGAGAAAAAATGGATAAAGAACGAAAGCAAAAAAAGAAACGTGAAAAAAGAAAAGCCTAGAGCCAACGACTGGTGGACAAAGCGAACTGCTTTTAGCGTACCGATTAGTCGCTTGAATGGACTTTTTTTTTCTTCTCCTTTTTTTCACTTTTTCAATCCACACAAAACTCTGACTTTCTGCGTTCGAGAACTGTCGAGATTCTCCCCATAGCCCACTTGATAATTCAGTCTTGTATTTTTGTTCAGCCCTATTCATCATCGATATTATCAGTGGACCAACTTTGGTGGCGCCATCTGCTTCCAATTCTTCTCCAAAACACTCTCAATACGCCACTTCATCAAAACATATTCTCCGAACGATCGAAACAACGGTCTAAAGTTTTCCATTCTCTATCGTTCCAATATTTACATTTTTTTTCCAACGTACGTATCATTCGGTGAAGTAAGAAAAAGCTGTTTCTACCACATGTGATGAAAAAACAAAGAAATATTCTGACCCTGTTGTGGAATTGTTGGAACTTGGCACGTTTCGTAATTATTGGCACGAGTTTTCCCATGGAAACGTTTTTTTACCCTTTTCTTCATGTACTCCATTCATTCGTAACATTTTTCCCCGGTATCTCGTGTTCGGGCGAGACAGAAATAATATACAATAGAGTGCAGCAGTCGAGCATTATCTCTGAAGTTTATTCAACGCGTGGCTTTGAGGAGCAAAAAAAATGAAAAAAAATATTCTCCCATACATCTCTCCACGTGTAAAGGTGAAATAATAAAATCGTGTTCCGGTTTGTTAATTCGCGATGCGATAAGCACGTTTCAGCATTCAAATGGTGGAATTAATTGAGAAAAAAAAAGTTTTTAACTCGTGCAGATAACTAGACGTCGACGATAAGAAAACAAAGACCAAAAAACATCGCGATTTTA
This sequence comes from Diadegma fenestrale, assembly GCA_037043255.1. Lineage (NCBI taxonomy): Eukaryota > Metazoa > Arthropoda > Insecta > Hymenoptera > Ichneumonidae > Diadegma > Diadegma fenestrale. Next base: position 13,637,562 of record CM073310.1, on the reverse strand, counting down.
CTTCGTTCTGAAAGTTACTCATTTTTTTCGGTCACGAGCAAACTCCCGAATTTTCTTCGATCGATAATTTCATTTATTTTCTGAACGATTTTTGGTTTATTCGAAATATTGTGTTTGTTAAATACAATTTGAAATAGTAAATATTTCGGGGAATTCTCACGATTGATTCCGATTTTGGGTGAGAGACTCGACCTCAAAAACTCTCACTTTTCGAATGTGGTGTCAAAGAAAATCGAATTGAAGCATAAAAATCGGAATTTTGCACATTGCTGTTGCATTCTTAGGAAAATTGAAAAATGCACGTGGAAAACGACATCGAATTTTATAATTAATTACAAGTCTATAAATTATATCGAGAAATGTTGCGAAAATTCATTTAATAGGAATGTTTATTCTTTTTTTAACTTACCTATCAATAAAACCATCTCCGTCTCCGTCGCATGCTTGGAAAAGTTTTCTTATTCTTTCTTCGTCGCAGATTGAACCTGCTTCGCTCTCCCCATCAGCTATGTGAGACATTTCTCACTTTACAGGTATTTTAGCCATGACAATTAATTTCCACGGCTGCTGCAATCTTCACACCGACAAAATTCGTTTACCCAAAAATTCTGGACAAACGTAATTTGCATTTTGCCCAAAAATCGTAGCGAATTTTCATATGAAAAATTTCCTTCCGTATCATTGCATAATTAATTTTACGTTGAATAATTCTTTATGCAAAAATTGATTGAGATTCTGATAGAATTGTGCACACACAACACTTTCATTACAGAAAGAATTTTGTTTTAACTTTTGGGACTATTTTCGAAATATAAACAAAATTGAAGCTCATGAATTTTTTATTTTATATAGTTTTTCGATAAAAAAAGTCAGAATAGAAAAAAAAACAACGTGCTGTAAAAATGTATGCAGCGAGTGGGGATTGAGAAGCCGAAAAATGAACAGAAATGCATGCACGATGTTTCAGAATCTACAGGCGGAACAAGTAAACAAAGAACGTCTATTTTCGACATGAGGAGGCTGATAAAAATCTTTGAGAATTCTAAAAAACTACTTTTTTGTTGTCTCGGTAACTGCAGTTTTTCCAAAACTAAAAAACAAACTTGCCATTTTTGTGCACTTGAGTGATTTCGCCGTGATTTTTTGTCAAAAAATCAACGACACGCAGTCGACCGAAAAAATCACTGCATTGAGGGCATAAAGTACACTTCGCGATGTACGAGCAAATAAATACGGGAAATAAAAACTTGGGCGATGAAGAACGGCACAAAAAATCAAGACGCTCGGACCGGGTGTCAGAAAGTCACTAACCCTAACCTAAAACCCGACAACTCACACCCTTCAACGGGGATGGATATTGCACAAGCAATAAAAACTATCGATCTCACTCTCGGTCTCGTCGTTTTCCCCAAGCGCGGTACGCCGAACTCTGAAAAGAAACACTTTGACAGTTCGCGCCATCTTGGATTACGTGCAGCTTTGAAAAAACGGCGCTGATGTCGAAAATCTGTCCTTATACATTTCGACCTTACCGACAGGTAGAGAAATCAAAATAAGGAAAAAACCGTGAATACGAATACCCCGCGCCAATAAGTCGTAACAATTTTTTTTCCTCTGGTTCGAACTTCTTTTTCATAATTCTTACGTAAGTTTATTCTTTCTATCACAATATTTAATATCAAATATTTTCTGTGCGAGAGTTCTCGGATGGTAACTTATCGACTGTCGATAAAGTAACCGTTTTACAATTTTTCTTCTACGAGCTTTAAAGTTTTCTTCAATCTAGCAGGTTCGTGACTGAATGCCCACATGATGCATTCCGTGTGTTCTTTCGTGGGTAAACCTCGTAGTGGTGCGTCCGTTTCGAACCACTGTATGTGCTTTTCTTTAATGTTGTCAACGATAGTGCGAAGATTTTTATTCCTCTCGATGTCCCACGTGATGTTTCCACCTGGCAGTTTGACGGATCGAAGTTGTTTGTAGTCGCCGCCGACTCGTTCGTAAGCACTGAATACGCAAATTAATTAATTAACGAATGAAAAAATTCATCAACTGCGCAACAAAAACAAAGTGGCAATCGTCGTGGTTTTGTTTTTACCTTAGAAAATCGTGACCTTGTAACCCGTATTTTTCCGCCAGCGGTTTGTAAGCTTTCACAAGGTCAAGACTCAAGTATGCAAAATTCTCTCGTGACCGATGATTCACGTTATAATCTGTGATCCAATTTTCCAATACTTCAACGGCAGCCCTCATTTTCGCGATTTTTTCTTCATCCTTCGTGCACGATATTACTCTTTCGGCTCGTTTTATGAGGCCGGTAATCACGTGGTACTGATACGATATGTCGCGACCTTGAAGAGACTCGATGCTTTTCAAAGCTTTCTCCTTGTCCTTGAAACCGAACATGCTGCTTTCCGTTTTTTCCGGACTCGTTTCTTTTTTCATAGTCTTTTTGGCCGGCTCTTCGCTTTCGCTGTCCTCGGCTCTACTTCGTTTCGACTTTTCTTTCGGCGTCGTCTCCTCGGCGTCCATTTTTTCGACTATGCTGTCGCCCCCCTCCTTGTCGTTTCGGACTATCGGTATTTTGTTTATTTTTGGAATTAGCGATTTTAATTTCGATGCTTCTGGACTGTACGCTAAGAGGATACATTCAATGTGTTTTTTCGATGGACATATCGTCGTGAAATTGTCGTTCAGCGCCTCGAACCATTGGAAATTCGGGCTCGCCGTCGACTTGAGAATTTCTCGTAGCCTTTTGTTTCTCTCGATGTCCCACGTCACGCCTTCAGTCTCGTTGCATTTCACCGTTCGCAACGCTTTGAAATCCCCGCCTACGTCCTTGTACGCCCTAATTAAATTTTTCGTTTTTCAATCGTAGCGATATTCGAGAAAAAAAAATTCCACATGCAAAAAAATGATTTTGAAAAAAAATTCTCATCTCCGATGAAAATATTGGTGACAAAAATTGTTTTTTCAAAAAAAAAAAAATGGAACGGATTATTGAATGCTCACTTGTAAAATGCGGTGTCGGAAATTCCATGATTTTCTGCTAAAGCTGCGAAAGCTTCGACCGTCTCGATCGGCAAATATGCTAAATTATTTTTTCCCCGATTGTTTTCTCTGTAATCGCGTAGCCATTCCTCAAATATTTCGATAGCTTCGCCAATGTTGAATTTTTTCATGTCGTCTTTAGTCATTTTTAAAATCTTGTTCGCGCTCCAGAAATAATTGTTGATCACACGATATTGATAACTGATGTCACGATCTTCCAAGCATTTCAACGTGTGCAGAGCTTTTTCCTTGTCCTTGAACCCCATCGAGTCACTTTTCGTCGGACTCTGCATTTTTTTCTCCCCTACACTGAGCAGCCAAGATCGCGAACCCATTGAAATTAAATTCCGCAATGAAAATACAATTTCCTCGTGATGCGCAAGATTTATACCAGCCAGAATTTTTTTTGGTCAATCGGCGTTTGTTCAACAAAAATTCCCACGATCAAACGAGTTAAACTTTTCTTTTTTACGTAAAACTACTACCCAGCAAAAAAACGTTGACAAGTTTTCGAGTTTGCTCTCAAAAAATTAGGGAACTTGAATCGTTAAATGTTTTTATCAAATGTTCCGCATAATTAATTAATTTTTAATGATCCAAAGTTCGATTAATCACGAAAAATGCCATAAACTTGGAAAAAATCAATAAAACCCGAGAAAAAGTGAATCCTGTGTAAAAATCAATGAATTTGCAAAAACTGAAACGTATCGCAACTCAATTACCTTTTGGCTTTGATATTGAGCAGTAATTTAATTAAAAAAACGTTTTCCCGCGTTCGAAGCGATCTCGGGCTAAGCTGAAAATGAACTGTCGTCAAAATTTCACTGGCAAGTTCAGTTCGATCGTCGTCGAGTATCGCTATACTGCCAGCATCGAGGTACACATTGAAAAAAGGGAGAAAAAAAGAAGAATTTATCGTCGGAGCAATGTTACACATGCACACGATGTAAATCGGCCTCGTGTCATGCCTGAAAATACGCAGAAAGAACTTGACGTGAATTCCGCTATGGTAAATTACGTCAGTAGTAGTTCCGATGTCGCCGAAATGACCTTGAGGCGCTCGTTTAACTCGGGACGGGTTGAGGAATCATGAGGCAACCGCCCGGTTGAAAAGTCGAAGGAGAACTAAAAATAACGGTGACCAAAACAGTGAAACAGCACGAATGTTCAATTTCGTCAAATATAGGAAAACAATAATGCGTAGAAAGAAAATAAAATATGATTCTGAAGTTTGCATCGTTGAAATGCAACGAAATTCTTTTTTATCTGTGGCAAAAGTAATTATTCAAGTCCAGAATGTAATTACGATGATGAAACGATCGATTTGTTCAACCAAAAAGCATATCGGTTCGAAAATTTTGAATGACGTTGAAAATTGAACGAATCATCAATAAAATCAAATATTTTTCGTTTCATTTCAACGTTGGAAACTCCAGCATCATGAGGAAATAACGTTCTAGGAAATAGTAATTTATTAGATCATTACATTCCAATAAACGGAGACAATATATTGAATTTTTCGAGCACCGAGTAAACTTACAATTTCTGGAGCTCACAGGTGTGTCTATGTACAGAAACCTTTGACTAGATCCTGCGAGGCGCAAGGAATCAATAATTTATTGCACACACGTATTTCGACGAGCTCTGCAGGTCCTCGCGAGCATGAGCATCCGTCGCGTGTTAAGCAAACGAATAACGTGATAAGGCGATTTCCGTGGAGACCTCAGCGCCGGGAAGCTGCTTGATAAATTTTCACGCTAGAAGTTCATGAGATTGAGAAAACTCACGAACTCGATTTTACCGACTAGTGATGCATAAAAATAATGCTCAAATTAAAAGTCGCTTCGGGCCTCCATTTTCCATCGGGAAACGAATTTAAAAAATCTTATGTACAGAAAATTGGTTGCAGCTCGTAAATACCCACTGATAAGACGCACAGTTCGCTAAACGGATCACGATTCTAGTAAAAACAAAGAGAATCTTCGAATGAGGACACGAGAAGTTGGTTCAGTGTGGCTCTCAACAGACGCAACTGCCAACACCGAGACAGGGATAAGGGGCTTGTTCGATTTTCGGAGTGCTCGTAGACTCGATGATCTGTGGCTGTGCGATCGGGTTGTTGGTTGGCTGCAACTGGAGCAATCGCTGTCCAGAATCGAAAGTCAAGCCCGAGTCTCTCGTTCTTCCCGAAGCTTCGGAATCGGGAATGTAACTCGGTCTCGGGGTTTCTTGGCCTCGGCCAATCTCAACCGGAAGTCCATCGTGGCTGGCGAACCGACCGTAATTAATGAAACTTTCTGTGTAACCAGAAGCCGGATGATGGTAGTGATGGTTCGTGCTGTATTGATGGGAATGGTAACGGCTCGGTGGCGTCTTGAATCCCTCGTTCGAGCCAAGGTATTGGTGCAGATGATGGTGCAGGCTTGGCGACGTGTACGCTGTGAATGGAGAATATTGCGTCCCTTGAAAATTTCATCATGTAGAAAAGTTGACTGATCGACGACATTCAAGTTTGCAACGTTGTGGTCCAAAGAAAAACATGATAGTGAAGTTTGCAACGTTGGAATGCAACGAAAAATATTTGATTTTATTGAAGATTCGTTCAATTTTCAATGACATCCAAATTTTTCGGGCCGATATGCTTTTCGAATGGCAAAAATGCATCATTTCATCATCGTAATTACATTCTGCATTTGAATAATTATTGTTATCAAAGATAGAAATGAATTTCGTTGCATTCCAACAATGCAAACTTCAGAGTCATCATTTTGTGATACTAATGAAGAAAAAACCGAATTTCGTTGCATTTTAAGGATTCAAACTTCAACATGGTGAGTGAGTATTGCTTCAGCGATGGGGATTCGTTACCTGCAGCACCGTTCGAGTACATGGCGAAAACGGCGTCGTTGTAGCCAGTAGCAGGATGTTTCGAGACGTCAGAGGCATCACTCTCGACGACGTGCTTAACCGAGAGAGTTTGACTCCTGGTAATGTTGGCCTGTGTCTCGCCAGGTATCGTCGGTGCACCTGTCCCATAAGCCATGTTGAAGAGAGCTTCAGGGTCGCAAACGAACTTGTAAACGTATCGTTCCCCTGCGACTTTCTGCATGATTCCTTTTTCGTAGTAATACCTCAAGGACCGGCTTAGCTTGTCGTAGTTCATTGCAGGTCGATTTTTTTGAACACCCCATCTTCGAGCGACCTACCAGAAAAGTTGGGTTTTCGTCAAGCTCCTCAGTTCTGTTGGATAAAGAAAGAGACGAGCGTGTTCCGAGGCAACTTACCTCTTCCGGTTCAATGAGCTTGAACTCCATGCCTCTTCCGGTCCATGCGATACACGGAGCGTTTGCAGGGTCGTCCAGAAGCGCAACCAGGAACTGCCACAGTTGGAGCGATCCTCGTCGTTGCTGTTGATAACCGACAGCGACGTCGCTCCATCCCGCAGCTCCCATGTTGGACGGTGGTCTCTTGCAGTAATCCGAACTCCATAACAAATTTGGCGAGCTTCGTTTCTGGTAGCAAGAGCCTTGTCGTTCCCAAGATGAATTCCTCAGGTCAGGCTGGGCCCCCAATTCCGTCCAGGTCGGGGTGACACTTCTTTTTTGATAAATATCAGAGCCCCAAGTTTCTTGGCGGGTTAGAAATGTCGTTTCGGTGGAAGTCTGCACCGAATGCCACTGGGACGTTGACGAACTTGCGCTCGCTGGTCTGCTCGACGTTGGCGAAGCTCTCACGTCTCTAACCGACAATCCTGTGGCGTAGCTTTCCTGCCGCTGATAAACCAGACTCCGCGCTGCAATTTTCAATATTAATTTTATCCCAAGCTGTTCTTTTTGTTTTATGAACAAAATCTCGTGTCACGCGCTCAACGTTTTATCAAATATTTCTACCGGAGCTTAAGAATATTCGGGCAAGTTAATCAAGGCGTTTCGAATCGCGAAGGCGAAACTGGAAATCGAGAATCCATTGTAGCGTTGCGATGGGTCGGACGCCGGAGACTTTTGCACAACGATGGACCTACGTGATAGATATATAGTTCGGTATACAGCGTGCGCCGCGCTAGCATATCCGGTGCACGCTCAATTATTCAAAAGACGAAGCCGGTACTCGGGCCAAGCGGTGAAACAACCCTTTTAAGCTTCTTTCCTCGGTACGCAAGAGTGAACGAAAAACCACTTATGGCTTTCGCGACAATAACTTTACGCTCGTCTGGATTTCATCTCTAGAATATTTTTTCCAACCGGACTCAAATTACCTTTTTAGACTTTTTGTAATCGTCTTCAAAATGTTGTGTAAGTCACGTAACGCGCTCGCACTCGTTTTTTTATTCCCATCGATTCAGATATCGATCAAAATTCGTAGAAATTTCCAGCCTTTCCGATCCAGTACAAATCGATTTTGAGTTTGGATCCCGCAAAAAAATCGCTTCATTGTCCTGACCAAATATTGAATAATAATCGTGAGATCTGCTCGAGAAAAAACGGAATTTCGTCGCATTCCAACGATGCAAACTTCAGAATCGTCAAACGCACCGGGTTCGTGAACTAATTCGCCCGTTGCATACATGAATCTGAAGGTAAATCCGAGTCAAGTTGAAGCAGAGACTCAACGGAGACTATTCAATATTTTTCAATATTCCTGGCGCGTTGCTCGACGTATAAACGGATTAAGGATTGAGAATAGCTTTTTTAGAGCAAGCTGTTGGGGTGTGCCATTGCAGAGGGAGACACGCTTCCCCTCACCACTTGGACCTGATACTGACTTGCGTCGCAGTCGGAGGTGGGCGAGAGAATCTTTGAACGAGGAGCTTCGAGAGTTTCATTGAAAATGTTTGATATTTTCATCGTTTTTCTGATCAGCACTGCTCCGAAAGGCACGATATTATTTGTAGAAAAATCCACCGGTTTAAGGGCATCCTCGAAGGTATCGATTGATTGTTCATGACATTTTCTAAGCATAGACAATCGCGTGTGTGATTGGAAGAGTTTGGAAAAGATTTCAGTACATACGACAAGTTCAGGTTGTCATTATAAGGTTCTTCGCAGCTGGGTGCGTATATGCCTCAGTTTCCTAACAGCCAACCCCGTGGGCTTTGAATATCAATCAATTTCCTGCCACTACTCGCGCGACGAGCATTTCACCGCCGGCGAAGCGTGAGTGCAATAGCTGATCCTCTTTTTCTCGTGGCAATCTTGCACGTTTTTATATCGGCGTTGCGGGTGGTGTCTGCCCCCCCCCCCTCACTCTGCCGTTTCTTCTTTTCTTCGCGAGCGTGTCTTGGCGTTTTCCGAACAGTCGGAGCGACAGTTTTCTATTTTCTCGCGTCTTTGCGGCCGCGTATGATCTGCGATCTCACAGGAAAAGCTTCAGTTGTTGGAAGATCGTTGCGTAATAAATCAACGAATAATACAACATTCGAGCAACTCCGCAGATGCGGCTAATCGCAAAAGTTGATGGAACTTTGCTGCGAATGATTACATATCCTTTCACATGCAGCTCTGATTGCACGGATGCGGAAAATCGATAAACTCTCGAAGACTCTCGATTCCTCGCTCCTATGGAATGGGAAGCTGGGGCTAACGTATCAGCGTCCATTGGATGATGAAAATACGCATGAAGCGGTTTTCGGAGGCTACTCGAAAAGCCCCTAGGCGAGACATCGATAACGCAGCATCCGGAGGAGCGGCCAGCTAAACTCCTCGTTTGATCCACCTTTTTCTATATCTACTGGCTCTAACTTCCTCCTATTATTAACGTAAACTGCGAGTGAATAATTGAAGCAGCTTAATGGGAGAGAGAGAGAGAGAGAATTGGGACGAACCAAAAAAGAGGCAAAGAGCGAAAGAGATAAAGGGGAAGAGCAAGTGCACGCAGACTTGTGCAGGAGCTCCCAATTCCCAGGTGGCTACGAAGTAACATGTTGAAATTTGCTTGTTATTTTGCTTCCAGAACAATTCACCGTGCATACTTCGGAAATTGGCAAATACCCAATAAAATCACGTTCTTTCGGGCTGTGACCTCGCCTACGACCCGTGACACGTAATTGTACCGATGTGTCATTAAACAGTGTTAATGAGCCCTAATTGCCTCTCGCCCCCTCCCCAAGATTGATACCAGTCCGGGCCGTGCACAATGGCCTCCTTTTTTTTCGTTTTCGTTCGTATGGTTTTACGTTAAGAAACCGAATACAATCGCACGCAGATGATGCTGAAGTTTGCAGCGTTGGAATGCAACGAAAAATATTTTATTTTATCGCTGATTCGTTCAATTTTCAATGTCATCCAAATTTTTCGAGCCGATATGTTTTCGGGTGGCAAAAATCGATCATTTTATATCATCGTAATTGAATTCTCCATTTAAATAATTATTTTTGCCAAATAGAAAAAAGAATTTCGTCGCATTCAAACGATGCAAACTTCAGAATCATGCGCGCAGTTATTTTCCGAAATGAATTCAAACAGCCTGTTTTTCTGCGAGTAAACTCAAGAAGCACACGATGTCTAGATCAGCAACGTTCGGTCGCTGCAAAACGCATCAGACCTTACCAACACCCGTAGCAACAACATCACGGATCCCCGGTCTCTCTGTTGAAAGCATTCTTTAATTATTCAATTACTTGTACTTAGACACGCGTGCAAGAATCCAGGTCTCTTGGGAGGTGAATGAAAACTGCCAGTAGGAAAAGGACTCAGTTTACCCTCGACGTTCATTTTACCCAGAGAGATCCTTAACCCTGGAACGCTAACTTGGGGTCAAAAACGACCCCAGGCTATTCAAAATCCCGCGCCCGTTTCCCCTTCGCTCTCTCGTTTTTTCTTTTACATCGTTTTGGCACATTTTTTACTTATTTTTTTACGTCGAGCAAAATTGCCCCAGGCTCACGTGATCTCGCATTAAAAAACGTTAAATTCTTGTCTGAAAGCTCGTAAGTTTTCATCAAAGTGTCACGATCCTTCGTGCTGATCAGAAATTTTTTAAGTATGGAATTCTTTTTCCATTGAATCGTTACGAAAAAACGAAGGTTCGTCGTTGATCGTAACGGTGGAAAATCAAAACCTACACAATTTGATTAATTCTGATGCTACATCGAGGAGCGTGAGGTATTCAATGCAGCCAAAAGAAGCAGCACAAGCGGCGCTTTATAAATACGCCCGTGGGTTGTTTTATCTCTGTTACGAACACCGATTGCTATGCTACCGGAAGTCAATACGGATATACTGCAACTTCCTTCGATCAACATTGGTGTTTGCGGACGACGAGTTTCGAATGAAAAAGTTGGTTTTACAGATTTCAACTCTCATGTACAGACCCCAGAGAATACAAATTGCTATTTTACTTTTATTTTCCGAATAATTCAATATCGCGCGGCGCTTAAACCTCAGCAACGTGATTTTTGTAGGAGAATAAAATACCAGGAAAAAGATGAATATTTGTTCCTGAAGAAAAATTGATTCCTTTTCATTGCGGAGTTGATCGAGAAAACATGAATGCATGCAGTTTTTTTCAAACCCCTAGCTCCGGAAATTGATGAAAACCGTATGGTAATTTTAAGGGACTCCGATGAATTCGAGCAAAACAGTAAGAATCCCGAATCGAGGCAAAGATCGTCTTGGAAATGATCGTGAACTCATCGTCGGCAGGCTTTGTTCTCACAGTTAATAGTTAATTTTATTAACAAGCAGATTGGCGTTTTCGCGAGGAGATTCTAGCGCGCGATGACGTCTATAAATTATGATCGTCGCAACAGGACAGGGCAGTTATAGCGAGGGAACGAAGTGGACATACGTGTGTCCACTATCCTCAGATTTGTCACGGAACAATGAAGGACAAGATATCTGATCAAGGGAGTGGAATAGAGTCGTCTCGTCCAAGCTCAGCGCGTAATAAATAATTCAGATTATCTTTCGCACAAGAAATCCTGTTACGTCTGACTAAACACTGACTGTCAGGCTTTGTCGCTCGGAAATTTCGACCGTTATTCCATTTTCGACAAGTTTTTCCGATTCTCGCTTTGAAACTTCTGGCAGAACTTGAGTATCGCTGAAAATTAAATTTTGTCAAAAAACTTCGATATTTTGTTGAATATGGCGAACTAAATATTTTTGGATAATTGCAAAATCTTCGTAATTTTAACAATAGTTTTGTGATTTCTTACGGAATTGTCAGCAAAATTCACGATTGGAATGACAAAAATTCACTTTTCGAAGAGACTTTCTAGAATATTTCTTGCTGTAATGACAAAATGTTTGTGATTTTTTCAAAAAAAGTTTTCACGAACGTATCCAAAAAAATATCGATCTTTTCCAACAAAATTTCCTTTTCAGTGCGTTTTCTAAAATGAGGTCTGCTCATCAACCAAATAACGGATCAATGTACTTGAGAATTTGGGAGAAAAAAACATTCAACTCGAACAATTATTTTTACCTGTAGGAGGTTCTTGAATTCTTGACGACGTCAAATTCGTAACGGGAGTTGGTTCAATGTAGCCTCGATCCGTCGGCTCTTCCTTCACAGCAACATTTTCCGTCGCTTCGTTATTTTGGGGACTAAGACGATTTTTGCTGTGCGAAAAAAGACTAAATTAAAGTTTCCATTTGGACAAGCTGTGGATGTCAAACTTTAAAGAGAATTAAAAAAAAAAAGTATCGAACCCAAAGCAAGGCGCAGGGGTCGCGGGACTAAGATCGAGAAAATTGTTGTTATGATTTTGAGAGTCTTGCACCGAAGGCGCATACTGTGATTGAAAACGATCGGTAGGTCCTCTTTTGCAGTGTGAAGATTCACGTTTGACATCGTCCCCTGTGAATTAGAGAGACAACGAAATTTTGTAATCGAGGCTGCGTCGTAAACGTCAGAAAATGATTTGCTTTCATTTTTGTCAAGTTTCGAACGTCCTCAACGTTTTATAAACAACGCGATGAGGATTTTTCGTGGATATTTTTTCATGTCGAAAGATCGCATTTTCTCTATGGATCGTGTACTTTTTTTGTTATGCTTCCAAGGCCATGTATCCTGTGTATTAATGGGGCACGTGTGACCGTCTATACGAGCAATGGGAGTACAGAAATGCGACAATGACATAAGGACGCGTGGCGGACCGGAAGCGTCATGGCGCATCGTCATACTGGCACGTGAGGGTGTAATGGAGAGGGGGGCGAGTATCCCTGTTCCCTGTGCTCGCTCGCTGTTCTATACATTAAGGCATTCTTATTGTATCCGTGTATATACGTTTTTATAGGGATATTGAGGTGGGGAGGCAGAAAGGCACGTTGCCCTTCGGCGATAAATCAAACAGATCTTGTAGTCGTGGGAAGTGTAAGTCAACAGTCGCGCATCAGCCAATCATTGTATTTACAAACACCCGAGTATCGTGTTCCAGTTGAGCGTGAAAGAATATTATTGTTTGTTAAGATTCACATCGATTTGTCCGGAATCGTTCACGCACCGTTAAATTTCAAGCTTATCATTAAACCGACTGATTTCCCAGTACATGCTGCTCAATTTTTACGATCAGGGATAGTCCGTTGAACAAGCTAAAAAGTATGAGGGATTTTTCGAGAACAAGCCCTTAAGGGTGTATCTTTCAATTTCTTCAGCAAACAAGTGCATAGAAATTAACCAGTCAAGAGGCTTCCCTGGAAAAAGCAACGAACGCCGATTACCGATAACGGATTACACGATTGAGCACTTTGCGCAGTGCCTTGTCGCATTGACGAGCAAAAAATTTAGTAAAACCTGAGAGTGCCATTTTTTTCATTTACTTTATAACGTTACGATTTCGCTCGAGTTTGAAACAAGAGCCTGCTGTGTCGAGAGCGACAGAGACCGAGAGATATTTGATCCCTCGTATGGATTAACCCACCAGTTTTTCTTCAGCCGCGCCCCTCACGTCAGGTTTATACTCGGAGCTATAAACTCGGAGCTCGATTCTCTTCATCTCTCACGCTCCTCTGTTATCTTGCTATCTGTCGCTTCGCATGCCCCTCGGGCTATTTACATTTCTTCGATTCTACTGCTTCATTTTGGTTCAGACACTTCCGGAATTATTCGCTTCGTTAAACAATCGCTGTGTTTCATAATGTGTACCTTAGCGTATAGTAAAGTTGTTGTTCCAATATCAATATATTGCTCGTTCCTGTTAATGTCACATTTTCGACTTTATTGCAAACTGTTTAGCTGGAAAGTTTCGACAAACATTCCCGAAGTAGTTGTGGAAGTTGAGGCAAGCTGAAGAGAAGTTTGTCGAGCTTACACACGATGTCCTAGCGACCGGGATGAAGTCTAAAGGCTCTTATTCGGTTACATTCGTCTGCCGGACGATGAGAGTGTCGGAAAAGGTCAATTGGACCTACGAAGAGGACTGAATGAATTTCCTCGATCGTTTCGTCCGGCCAGACATCGGTAACTTCGTATTTTTGTTGAATATTTATCAGAAAGTAATGGAATTCTAAAATGCACAAGGTCTGACGCGTCCCGGAGCTGCGTGGCAGGAACTTTGTTTCCGGATGCGATGAAAATTGTGTTCGGTCGTACATTCCCAAACAGGTAAACTATCGAGTCTTTCCTACATCTGTTGCCGACTCGTTTTGCAACGTCTAGTCAGAATTCACTAAAGTACATCGCGTAGCTGCCTATTCTATTTGCTAGAAGTAAATAGGAGCTCAGTGAAGGCAGAATCAGTCTCATGATGTTACTACGTTCAACGAGAACGCGCGCGTCTTCGACATTTCCGTCGGGGATCCGTTAACGTGGAAATTGGGTTCCTTGGGATTGCAGTTTTGCGCGGATAGTGCGTTGGAACACAATCATGTCGGTGTCGATCATGGCCTTAGCGAAAATATGCATCTAGAGTGTGTAGCTTAGCAGACGACAGTTAATTAATCGGCTGGCAAATAATTATAACCCTTAATTCCAAAATACTCGTGAGTTTAGTTCAACTCACCTGAGGAAACGTGATGAAATTCTGGGACGAATTGCTCACTGTCTTCGGTCTCGCAGCTACTCCCTAAAACAAAAAATGTTCAAAATTCTCCATACAACTTGGAATTCAAGATTAAGGGGGTTGGATCACGAAATTAAAATAATCAGAATTTGATCAAATTTGGTGATTACATTCTTGGGCATCAAGTATGCAAACACAAATTAATTCCAAATTTTTTACCACATGGTTGTCGAATAATTGAGAGTTAAATCGAAATTCTTATGCACGAGATAAATTCTATGTTTATAAACGTGAACTTGAGTGTTCAATTACTCGAGAACTACGTGGTGGAAATTTAAAAAAAAAAATTATACTGTCATATGAATTATTAAATGTTTTTAACATGGTTTAGCATGGCAATGTTGTATCGTTGTGTCCCAATGAGTCTCAAGATTGCATCGGTGGAATGCAACGGAATTTGTTTTTTATCCTTATCTATATATATATATAAATATATATGTTGCGTGACTGACTGACTGACAGACTAAATAGACCCCAATGAAAAAATCATAAATAGACCCCAATGAAAAAATGATATATAGACCCCAATGAAAAATCATTTTCATTGGGGTCTATTTTCATCAATAAATTCAAATATTTTTCGTTGCATTCCAACGTTGCAAACTTCAGCATCATTAGTGACTTAACCTCCTTAAATTCGATTCTACCTTGATCGCATATAATTTTTTTAAATCAGTGGTATTCGTCATAATTATGAATGCTCGTTGCTCAATTATTGCGCTTATTATTTTGTTGACCCGGAGCGAACATGCCTGAGGCACGGAGATTACGAACTCGAAAATGTGCTTTTCGAGCTACGAGGCCCTGTTTCATGTCTATAGACAGAAGCCTCTACCCTCGGTTTTACGCAAAGGAGACTCGGCCAATCCTCCCTCCCCCAATACTACTTCGATTATGTATATTCATCACGTATAATATCCACAGCAGACAGGAATAATTAAAATTAATGCTTGCTCGGTCAGTAGCCACTAATCTCACAGCCTCCAAGTGGGGATTACCATAGTTATACAGTTTGTGGGGTTAATACTGCGCTGTGAATATTTTGCTTCCAAATTTCGTTTCATTTATCACTGACGTTGCGCAATGCATCTTCGCGAACAGCAGGAAAATGCAAAAATCTAAATTTAACTTTATTTCGTAATGTTGGTCAGGGGAGTGCAATTTTTCTTTGCGACTTGCAATTCATAGAATATTGTCGATATCTCAATGCTCCATATTTTCATAAATTAGAGCAAAAAATGTTGCATCCAAAGCTCCTCTTTCTTTGAAGTCGACAATTATTTCGTTCCTCGATTTTCTAATTTTGTCACAATCTTGAATATAGCGAAATTATATTCCTCTAGTGTTACGTGTACATGCGATAAGCAAATCGTCGAATCGCGAATCGCACTCTTGGGATATACATAGAAAAAAAATGTGCGAGCAACATGTGCAGAGAGACAAGAATAAATAGATCGCGCGTAAATTGCCACAATGGATGAAATTAATTGCAGTTGTGGAGATTAAACGACTCTGGTTCATCGAAATTTATGTTATTTGTGATTGAATGATAAATATTTGAACGATTTTCACGTTTTGCAAATTTCAGGAGGATTGAAAAAATGCGAAAACAAAAAAATGCATTATTTAAATAATTTTCCAGAGACTATATAAAAAATTTAATTTGTGGTTAATTTTATTTTTAAGAGTTTTAAAAAATCATAGCAGTGTAGCCGATTAAGCAAAAATATTTGGTACGAAAAAAAAAACGCCCGAACAGGGACTCGAACCCTGGACCCTCAGATTAAAAGTCTGATGCTCTACCGACTGAGCTATCCGGGCTACGAGAGAGGCGACTCTAATAGCGCGTCGAGAACCACAGTATTATTTTGATGATCATTTTGGAAAAATTTTTTATGTATCATGATATTTTTATGAATAATGGAACGAATATTTAAACAATAGTATAATTGGTGGTTCAACTCACCATCTTGAAGCCAGGTTTCGTGTCTGAAGTCTTGCGGTGGAAACAGTTCTGTGCCTGGAATCGGAAAAACCATTAATATTTGCCGTTCACGTAGCGAAGGGTAGGCTAATTAATATTATTAAATTCTTCGAAAATGATGTTATCCATGGATGCTGTTAAGAAGCCTTGGAACCCTTTACTCGGAATCGACACGTTGGGATAACGAGGCAAAATGGCTGATAGTTGTCGAGTTGTTGCGGACAAATCAGATTGGGGTTGGATTTGATAGGTTTGCAAGATTCGCCACGGGAGGGAGGTCACTCATCGATAACCTCGTTAGGTCCATCAGAATAGCGTCTCGAAGGACGCATCGAATCCTAATACGACATAACACTTCATTGCTCTTGGATAATGACACACACTCGACTCATGTTGCAATCGAGGTCTTTTATTCTTCAAATTAGAGAAATATAGCCCTTCGAAATCGTCCATGGAGTGGAATTCCTGGAGATTCCGAAGGAGGGAGCTGGATCTGACTGAAATGCTTAGCCCAACGCTTCGCGGGGAGCTGGGAATGAGTCATCGTCTACTAGTGTGCATAACGCTCACCCGATGGTGGTTGAAAATCTCCCAAAAGGCTAAGCAGAACATTTTTGTCTAATTTTGCAACAATAAAATTTTGATAATTTCTTGGGGAGATTAGAATGTTTTATATTGCTATTAGGTCCGCATATCCACTAGCTAGCTCCGCAGTCTTCCAAGCAGAAATGGATAAGGTACTTATTAAGTTTCCTGCAAGTCCCTGATCGTTCCTTGCGAACGCCCTCGTTGGGAGGCGCCGGTTTCACTGTTTATTAATTTTTTTTTATTTCACTCGGAATATCGTTCGCGTTTGTTCGCTCTGGATCAGGAGCTCTTGGCATAGTGTGTTGCTACCAAGGGGCTTCAAATATATAGAGCGTGGGTAGGGCGTAACGCGATTACTATGGAGAAATTGCAGCATTATAGGCACTGATTGAGTTACAGCGGGGGGGAAAAGATGCCGATGCTGTGGCATATTTCTGGCACAGATGGAAAGTCACTACCGACCTTTTACATAAAGTGTCAATCACTGAAACCGTCGCGTATACACCCGCGGTTTCTCGCAACCGTATCGACGGCTTTTTCTCTGCTCTTCCATGCCAAATAGATTCGGGATCGTTGAATAACGGTGGACGAAGTTGGGAATGGGATAACCCAGTCCCTTCCACGAGAATTTTTCTTGCCGAGTGATAATTCGTTGCTTATTGGATTCCAGAGTTGTTTTTTTTTGGTTCAACGTTTTGCTTCACGACACCATTCCCTTTTCTTTCCATCTGGCTCTCGTCTCCACTATTTTTTCGTACATAAATCTAGGCCACCCGGTTAAGGGTGATCGGTTATTACTCCGGACGAAGTTTGTGCGGATGCCGACCTTTTTCTGTTCAGTTTTTATGTAATAGTGTTTCTATTTGCACAGTTTTGGCAGATGTGATTCGAGCTTTATTTGCGGATGATTTTTCGGAGTATTCCTAAAGCGTTCGAGTCACGAGATTTTTTACAGGAAAGTAATATTGTCGATGATATGAAGATATAAAGATATCGACTTGCCTCGATGGCCTGCTTGTGACAGGATTTCTTCTTGGGGCGGGTGACGAGGTCTTGGCGTCCTTTTCCTTTTCTCTCCACATTCTCTCGCTCTATAGCTCTTTCCCGCGTTTCGTATATTCCTCTCTCTGCCCTCTCCCCCCTCTCTCTCTCCGGTTCATGGAGTTTCTCTATCTTGTCTCCTTCTAATCACAAGGTTACGTCTGCCTACAGAGCTAACTTTTCATCGAACGGTCTTTGGATGTGTCAGTATTATATACTCGTGTTTTCGTCTCATCGGACGACACATAGGCTCAGAAACTTTTGATATCTTGCGTACGTGTTTGCTACTAGACTTCTACTTCGTCGTCGCATTCTCTATCAAAGAAGCTTCAAAGCTGAAAAGACAGTTCGCCAGCAGAGGGTGCACAAAGTGGGTGCTGATGGACTTTCTGTCTACGCGTTTCCTCAAAAAGCCACGGGGAGTTGGTTCAACGAGGAAATTTATATTTTTCGTGACCCAAACTTGTGCTTGGGAAAATTGTAATGGAAATCCATAGGCACGGCTAGAAAAAGCATCGTTCGATTAATTTGAATACTCACCTTGCTGATTTTTGTCGTTACCGGTTGATTCAGAAACTGAGTAAGTTGGGCAGTAACCGGTGTCCACAGCCAGCATCGGTTCGCCTAGTCGACCGTAGCCATCACCGGCCTAAAACAATAGAAAATAACCTTCGGGTGAATTCTTCCTCCAATTGTCTATTGCGTTCATTACTAGCTAGAGAAAGTGCGGAAAGTGCCCAATGTTATTGAAAGGAAAAAGAATCAGCTGTATGAAGACAGCCAGCTCGGGATTTCTAGTAGTGAAAAGGTTATGGAAAAAGCAGAACGATAGAAATCTCGGATGAGAGCAAGGAGGTGATGAAATGGTTGGGGCAATGAAAAGGGTGAGGACATCCGGCGGACGATTGGAAGGTTTCCTCCTCGCGAAGCAATCTTGTGGTAAACCCGATTACCGGCCCAGCGAATTCACGACTATTAGTGTGCGCGTTCTCGGCGAGTATATAGTCTCAGAGCCTGTTGCCATCAGCTGTATACAGTCCTCGATGTCACGACGTCTTTCAATATATCGGTTTTTACTTCTACCTTTACGGAACATCGTCCTTTCGGTTGGTGCGAAATATGAGGTTCGCCGTTAAAAACTAGAAAATTTTGAAAGCCCTGATAAAGAAACGCAATTGTTTCTTACGCCTGAGCTTCCCGTTGCTTCCATTTTGCCATCTGAATATGTGATACGTTTTAATATTCTTAAAATCATAATCGCTATTAATGATAGTCCTAATTAATCGTAATGAAACCGGTTGTTGGGGTAGCTACACATCCGAAGACGTCAAACGTTGAATTAATATTAATTATGGAGTTTAACCTATTAGATTGTTGATGCAGCCTCGTCTAGCCCTAAACGTGAGACTTTAAGTTAAGTGAAATGTCTCCCCTCTGGAGATCAGTCGTTTGATTGGAAAGGAGGAGATTTTTATCCTGCGAGCGGATGTTTGATTGATCACAGTTTTTAAAGAGCAGTTTGTTATTTTTTCTTATTGCTCTGATAGGCGCGTTAACACGGGCCACTGCCAGTGTCATTCGCGATCTCGTGATCGTAGTACACAAACAATTTGAGCACGAGTGAATTGGTAAGGTAATGAGTTATAAGAAAAACGGGCAAACAGTGTCACGTGTCGTGCGAAGTGGTGGAACAAGCCCTAAGTACACATTCGTAAACTCGTCAACAACACGATCTTTTTCCCCTCGAGGGACGATCCAGCCATTGTATGAACATGTGAATGATGGACCCTCACAATAAAAGATCACGTCTAGATTCTTAACTCTAGTATCTGTTGGTTCGGTAAGTTTTGAACCTGGAAAAGCCACAACCTCGCTACCTTGGAAGCTGTATATGGAAAATAAAAAGAAGTGGGGACAGTTTTTTCACGATCTTAGCTAGTCCTAGCGATCACACGCGCTGCTTGCGTGTGGTCTACACAATCCCAACCGGCCCCTCGTTCCCAACACACCCTTGTAGTTGCCCATTTCGTTTCGGTATATAATAAAGTCATCGTGAGATGGTGACGAAGAGGGGGAAATAAGCACTCGATTTTTCGACAAGCGTCACGAGTTCATCCAAAAGGGATTAATTCGTGAATGACAATCGAGAATGTGATTAAGGTGAAAAGTCAGGTGGCGTTATACAGTTATTAATTAAGCTAACGATTCGATAGAAATCTCTTTGTCGGCTTTATTCTTTCATCCACATCGTCTTCACAAAAACAGAGTTCCAAGTGCGAGAGCATTCCCTTCATTCTGCTCTGCTACTCCGTGTCTGGCGGATCGCTCTTTTGGCCGAGGGGTTGCGAAGACAATGAACTCGGGGTGAGATGACAAACAATGAACTTGGATCAACCAAAGAATACTTTGTCTAGTAACACTATACAGCTATATACGTTTTAGCAAATGTATTGACTCGTTGCGGTAACACCTCGTCGAAGTGACTTTTTGTGGCTAATTGCTTTGTTTTCTTGGCGATCAACCAACTGAATAAAGTGCCAGCATCTTAAGGGAGAACTGATCTTCAAGTTGAATTTTTTTGGATTTACTCTAGCTCGTTTGGGATATTACGATTGATGTGAATACGAATAGTCGGGACATTAATTCGCCGTGTGTAGATGGCGAGTTGCCCAAGAGGTAATGACCGCAGTTTCAATTAGTTTCAATGGCAAACGTGTGGTTTGATTGGTTAATTAATTGGTCACACTAGGCAGGCCTAACTCCGGAGTATATTTTGGGGGATGTTGACGATCACACCAGTAGACTACACGCGTTTACCTAATAGCTCAACCCTGTGAAACCGTCCTTCCTGTCCGTGCGAGGGCTACCGCTCTCATCACCTAACGCTATGGACGTTTGCCGAGCTGTCAGTGAACTGTCACCCTCGTTCTGGTCTCCATAGGCCACACGCGGTTTGGGTTACACCCTAGATCGGTTACTCGTATATTTTCTTCGCGATTCAGTACATATCGTTAATTTTTATTTGCTTTATGAAAAGCCTGAATCGTTCCTGATCCTGGAATCGTTCAAGGTACACGCTAAAGTTGAACATTTTTAATGGAATCTTAATCGACTGTGAGTGTGAGGAAATGATCTGCAATTTTTTATAAATGAAAAATTTCCCACACAGTTTTATCGAATACAAAAAACCCCTGTCAGCCCATTTTTGCCATCGTCTTGTGTACGCGGACCGAGCCTTTTTGCGATCATTCGCGAATGACATCGAAAAATATCTATTTCGAAAACTGGAACTGAGGCTTGGCGACTGATCCACCACCTTGAGGAAAGTACCGTTTTTTCGGAGCTTCAGATAATTATGGATCTTGCTGGAGATCGCTTTGAAGCATCTTCTCATAGATAGAAAGTTAAATTACAGCGACGAATATGGGTCAATTTGGCAGTGGGATTGGTTGGCAATTGAGTCTGGTCACACACGCCCCTTCGATAAAATACAATCGTAACGAGACCGGTAATTCTTCATTCACTCGAGAATGCTTGATGGTCTATGACGAGCATAGCCGAAGTGTCGTCATCATGGGAAACTCGAGTGGTGGCATATGCTTTTTCATGGACCCAGGAGACTCGTGTACGAATGTACATATCACTGCTGAGAGAGAGTGAGAGTCAATTAAGTCACGCGTGGGTGAGTTATGCGCGGGAGAGGGGTCCTTCACGTTGGTGTGTGTGGGAAACGAGAGATTTTTAGAATCAACAAACATAAATCAAGTGTTTCGACTGGTTTGTTCGAGCTATTGAGAGAGTCAAGGGTGGTAGCAAAGCGGGCGATTCCGGAGGGGTACGAAAAAACATTGACAACATGGGGGAGGCTCAGACCCGAGAAAACATGAAGCGAAAGTCTAAGTAGCGACATGATCCTTCTTGTGCCAACGTCGAAAGTGCCACAATGAAATTTCTTCTTTTTAATATTTGATCGCTAATGAAAATTAGTGAAAAAAAAACAATCTGGAATTCTCGTAGTTTCACAAAGTCTTTTCTACGCCGAGGTCGGGCGGGCTACGCTCCCTTTGATCCCGTTTCCGCAGTGAAGAAGGGAACCCGGAACCCTCGACCCCCCACGGCGACAAAGTGGAAAGGGGAATGATGCTACTCTGGATGCCACGAGATCGGGGGAATCGGGGGGTAACTTGAGAGGGGTGACAATTACATGTTTAGAGGGAACGTAAAGGGTGGCTCTCGTGGGATACAAGTCGACTTGTGTTGTGGGCCTGTGCCACCATCAATTGCTTTTCCAAAGATGATCATAATCCCTGAGAGAATCCAACTTTATTGCTACTTTGTTCTCCGGATCGTTGACCTTCGAACGATCATCCTGATCTCGAGTGAATCGAGAATCGCTCCATTTTCGTATCCTTGTTAGGGAGGTTAGATCACGAAATCAGAATAGTCAGAACTTGATCAAATTTGGTGATAACATTCTTTGGCATCGATTATAAAAACACAAAATTTATCCAAATGTTTTATCACACTGTTATCGTACAATTGAGAGGTAAATTGAACTCCTTATGCAAAAGATGAATATAATTGAACTCTATGCTTATAAACGTGAACTTTAGTTTTCAATTACTCGAGATGACTCTGAAGTTTGCAACGTTGAGATTTAACGAAAAACATTTTTTCTATTGATTATTTATTGAATTTTGAAAATCGTGGCAATTTTTCGAGTCGACTGACTTTTTTGGTCGCAAGAGAGAATCGTTTTATTGGCCGGACCAAATATTCAATAATAATTATTGGCTCTGCTGAAGAAATAACAGAATTTCGTTGCATTCCAACGATGGAAACTTCAGGATTATTTACTCGAGTACTACGTGGTGGAAAAATCTAAAAAAGTGTGTATTGTCGTATATACTATTAAAGTTATTGGTAATCACCAAATTTCAATGAATTCTTATCTTTTTTAAATTTGTAATACTTTTAACATGGCTTTGCATGGCAAAATTGGATCGTCGTGATCCAACCTCCTTAAGGTTATTTATTCGTAGTGTGAAATCCAACTTTTCTGGTGAAATTGAAACAAAGTGTAATTTATATTTTTCTTCGATTAAGTCCCTTCAACTAGAACGTGTAGCAGGATTTTTATCAACTGTACAACCGTCAGATGACCTTTACGTGAATTGCGATGAAAATACACAAGTAATAACCAAATCGTGTTTATTGTAGGTTTTTGGGAAAACGATTTATTCGTTAGATGCACAACCGTGGATCGTGATACCGTTTTCTACAAATGTACGTCGACGCAACGATCGGAAAAAGGCATTTTTAGAGACAACGATTGCGATATGATGGACTTACCATTCTCGTCAAATCCGCAGTCACGGCCGGTACCTCTTGATCGGCGATGTTCATCATGCCGATCCGTCGCGATTCGCACAACGTTCCGATCGAAACGCAGCAACCAAAAACAACTGTGTCTCGTAGACGCGATTTGTCGAATTAAACCACAAATATTGACGGGATTCTTCGAGATCCAGAAAGTCCGGCAACGATTGAGCGAATCAGCCGCTGTTTTTAGTGGAAAACGCGTGAGCGCGCGCGCCAATTCCCGATTTAATCGCGGCACGATCTTAACTCTGACTGCAACTACTGTGCTGGGGGATTTGATCTCGGTGGTGGATAAACAGGGTGTATGCTCGTCGGAAAGCTTCGTAGCATGAATAAGGGTAAGGGGGTTGGCGCTTTTCCTGCTACGTCGACGCCCACTCTGTACCATCGAGAACAACCCTGTAATGGATTTTGCTGAAGCGTCGGCGTTGCAGCTTCTCCGATGACGAGCAAAAGGGGCGGAGCCTCGACTGATTGGACGACGCGAAAACTCCTTCGCTAACATTTTGTGCTTCTGCCCGGGAGCTTTTCCTCACAATTTCACTTTGTATAACACTCTTGGTACCAATGAACAACCCACCTTTGCTGCTCGTACTGCGCAAAGTCCCCGACATTATTCATTTTTTTCATTTTTCCTCATTTCGTTTCTCTTTTTCATCGAAATTTTCACTAGTCGTGGCTTTTCCCTGGAATGGCGAAACTTTCTCGTCGATCCGGTCATACGAGGCGGTAATTTCGAAACATTTCTCCAAAATTCCTCTTCAATCTTTGAGTTCTCTCCAAATTCGCCGCTATTGTTGGTTGCGTCGCATCGAGTCTCCCCGACGACCCCTTCATGGTGCATTTCTCTCTGTTTATTTCGATCATCTCCGTATCCTTCGTTTTGTAACGATGAGAAAGCTTTGAAGAAATTTTTATTCCTTTTTCCAACATCCACAATCAATTTGACGTTGCTCAAAATATGTCCCATCGAACTTTTGCCTTCATCAGGTATTGTATTCCTTAGCACGCAAACCACAATCTCTAGTCTCCAGATAAAATTTTCAGAATTCGAGTTTGGTCATACTTGATGCTTCATTCACGCTGTAATTTTTTCAATTAACTTTCCACCCGGAGCTTCATAGTTGAAGGGAACTAAAAGGATATGCGAACGCAGTTATAGGAGATTTTAATCGTAATCGTAGAAATCCCGCTGTGGCTTTTGAGGGAATATACGAAAATGAATTTAATTATTATATCCAATATAATTCCAATAGAAAATGAGCTAATTTTGTCTGCAGCATTAAAAAAATCGATTATTAAAACATACACACGTGATTTTGACGTTCTATTGGTTTTGTCTGAATATTTGTCGATGGATATGAAATGGTTGTGGATTTGTACCATTTGCTGGATTTTGAGTTTGTCTGACAAACAAATACATGATTTTTTATCTTCGAATGGTGATTTTTATTCAATTTTTTCGCACACATTCCGACCGCCAAGTTGATTCTGCTGCGATGACTGCGTTTTCGTTGACCATCGGTCGGTAAAACTGCACTCGATAGTCCGGGGATTTGCCACCCATATTAGAGGTGACAGATCATTTTGATTTTTCTCCCTGCAATAACACCGGAGGTCACATTTACGCGCGCAAGCGATGCAGAAATAAATAATTCCACTGCTCCTGGAAAAGCGACTTCTCCAGTTTTCTGTACTGACTGTAAAGGGTCAATCATAATGGCAGAAATGGACTTTGGCCTGTACGGAAAAGTTTTTATCGGTTGAGTCAGATGTGGTGGAGATCGAATTTTCCTACAGACATGCGATGGAGTTTGATTAGGGGATGAGAGTTCCAAACAAAACTCGATAAACTCGTTGCTTTCCGAAAAACGTCAATGGATAATCGAGGCGATTTTATTTTGCCAAGAATTCGTTGTGATAATCGTTGCAGAAATCTTCTACGGTTTTCTACACCGACAGTCAGGGTCAATCTTCATGAGTAGTAGAGAAGTTGGCCCGGGGGAGTTTGAGCGCGATGAAGATTTCGCTGGTGGAGTTTTGGATGTGGTGGAGATCGACTTGGTAGAGATTAGGATTGGTAGAGATTGCCCCTGGTGAAGAAAAGTTTTGGTAGAGTTGAGACGGTAGAGTTTCTCTTCTGGTGGAGATTTCGCCTTGTGGAGTTGGTTCTGGTAGAGAATTGTGCATGTCGGAGGTTTGAGTTTTTTTTGGTTGAGTTGTTACGGTTGTTACAGTGTCATTCAGGTTGAGTTGTTGCATTGCCGCGTTCAAAACACTTCGCACAGTAAAGGGTCTTGGCTTGATCGTTTTCTATAGCGAATGAAAAAGTGAGGATCAGAAATGCTGGGCAGGAAGGAAATCGCGTGAACGAAAGAATTCAAATCGCGTTTATTTCGAGAGCGTAAGATCAAGTGAGTGAGCCGTCAAGAGATTGCGTCAAAAAAGTTCGTAGAAGTGATAAAGTTTGTTCGGGGAACACCGGCCAATCCGCGTGACAATCGAATCGAAAGATAACCTTAAAAAAAAGGAATCTAAAGGTGCCATCGAAGAATTGCTGGAGAGATTGCTCGTTCGTTTTTCGCCTTGCCAAACGCGACGATTATTAAACTCGTACCCTGTGTTACATCATTGTGAGTTAATTTTTTTTCTCCATGACAATTTTACGTTCAATCATATTGAAATTATGTTTCGGTGTTTTTTCTTTACTTTAAATTCGTCGTCTCGTGATCGAGAGAAAAGTTTTTGAAATCAGTTGGAATTGCTAATCGAATTTTCCGAGCTTTGGAGACTTTGATTGCACGTCGACTGACGTCTGCTGTGACAGACGGGGCCACTGGCGACCTTGATCCAATAACCTCTATCTCTAACGATAGAAATACATAGTCTTAAACGAATTTTCCTTCTTTTTATTGACTGTATTATCATCATTTTTATATCTTTCTCTGTCTTTTTGATGCCCGCGACGATCAATTCGTTTCCATTTGAAACTTTGAACCCCAAAATACAATTGAACGTTATTCGTACGAAATTGGGGACATTCATCTCTCCGATTGGTGCGCTTCATTCGTTCTATTATTAAAACGTAAAAAAAATGGAATATCCACAGTTATTGTATACACGCATAGGTACAAATTGATCGTGAATTATTGGGTTCTATAAAATTGGCGTCATTTTCTTCTCAATGTTAAATTTCGTGTCCCAAAACGAGTGAAAATGGTGAAAAAATGGAAAAACTGAAATAAACATGCACGTCGTTCATACCGAGAAAAAAATAACCTCAAACATTTCCGCTACGACTGGTCGATTGGACGAATTATTGAAACTTTATTCATGAAATTTTCATGAAAGTCGTCAGTCATTATTTTCTTTATTCTCAATTAACTTTGCGTTTCTCCCTTCATTAGAAAGTGAAATAATTGGCGATAAAAAATCAGCCGAAAAAAGTCAATAAATCGAAACTTTGCAAATTCTTTGAGCGTCGACGTTTTTGTTGTTCCAGTATAGACAAAGCTTTGGGTTGTAATGCCCAGTCATAGTCTGTGAGATGCGCCAATCAAGGCTTAGTAAAGGTATTTCGAAGGACAAAGCAGCCACAGCTTGGGTCAATAAAAATAGCGGCAAAGACTTTGCGGCAATAAGTGCGCCGTATCCAGCATTGTTGGGGGTTTATCCACGGCCACAAGATGTCTGCGGTCGAGGCACCACCGTTCATTCGTACCATCGAATGGGACATGATGGACAAAACCAAATTCTTTCCGCTGAGCATGCTCTCTTCGTTTTCCATAAGATGCTGCCTTTATCCGTTGACCGTGATAAAAACAAGGCTACAAATACAAAGACGAAATCACATGTACACGGGTAATTGAAAAAAACCATTTCTATTCCCTGCGCATCAAAGTTTTCCAATCAATTTCGTTTTTCTTTCGACTTTTCACGTGTCCGTTGGAAAAATCACAATTTTTCAATGATTTCTTCTTCCTCAGGAATGATCGACGCGTACAGAAAAATTCACAGAACAGAAGGTTTTTCCGGCCTTTATCGAGGGTTCTGGATAAGCTCCGTTCAAATAATTTCCGGAGTTTTTTATGTCTCGACCTACGAGGGAGTGCGACATCTTTTAGGACAAAATCCATTCACCGCAGATTTAGATTCACGAACCAAGGCATTGATCGGCGGAGGGGCTGCTAGCACGGTTGGGCAAACGATCATAGTTCCTTTCGACGTCCTCAGCCAACATTTAATGGTGCTCGGCGTCAGCAGCAAACACGGCAAACTCGCCTTTGACAAGGTTTCTTATTGTTATTCCAAACACTCATTCATTCGATCCTTTTTCAGTTAGAATCATGAATGAAATAATTCAGAATATTCGGCAATTATCAGTCAAAAATGATCCTGAAGTTTCCATCGTTGAAATACAACGACATTCTGTTATTTCTTCAGCAGAGCCAATAATTATTATTGAATATTTGGTCCGGCCAATAAAACGATTCTCTCTTGCGACCAAAAAACTCAATCGACTCGAAAAATTGCCACAATTTTTAAAATTCAATAAATAATCAATAGAAAAATTGTTTTTCGTTGAATCTCAACGTTGCAAACTTCAGAGTCATGTAAAAAACTGACCAGGAATTCGATTCACTCTTTTCAGATGGGCATGAACCCTCTGGGCATAAGCCTAGATCGAGGATCTTCTCGGGCTTATATTTCTGCCGAAATAGTTAGACTTATTTACGAGAGGGATGGCGTTAAGGGTTTTTATCGAGGCTACGTCGCCTCCTTGTGTGCTTATGTTCCAAACAGTGCACTGTGGTGGGGTCTGTACACAGTGTATCAAGGTAAAACATTCAAAAAATCTTTCATCTCGAAATTCAAGTTTTTTTCCATCCTGAGACTTTAAAAATGTTTGAAAATTCAAGTAAATTGGATCGCGACAATGTTGCTATGCTGAACCATGTCAAAAATATCAAAAATTCCAAAAAGATAAGAATTTTATAAAATTCTTCAATAATATTTAGACCAATACACATTTTTTTAGATTTTTTCCCCTGCACGTAGTGCTCGAGTGATTGAAAAATAACGTTCACGTTTATGAGCATAAAGTTTACATGTATAAATCTCGTGCATAAGAAGTTCGATCAAACTCTCAATTATTCGATAATCATGCGGTAAAAAATTTGTGTTTGCATAATCGATGCCAAAGAATTTTATCACGAAATTCGATCAAGTTCTGTTTATTTTGATTTCGTGATCGAATCTCCTTCACGAATTTCTCCATGAATTTTTGAATTATTAGATGACGATAATAATGAATAAATTCTTGATGAACAGACGAACTGATACGAGTTTTGCCGGAATGGGTCTCGCATTTATTCATCCAAGCGATAGCTGGAACGCTGGGAGGATTCACGACGACAATAATAACGAATCCTTTGGACATTGTGAGAGCCCGTCTGCAGGTGCAACGGCTGGACAGTATGTGCAATGCGTTCAAGATTCTTTGGCTGGAAGAAGGCGGCAAGATGTTTACCAAGGGTTTGTCCGCGCGTCTGGTCCAGTCGGCTTGCTTCAGTTTCTCGATAATTCTGGGCTACGAGACGATCAAGCGAATGAGCATCAACGACGAGTACAAGGGTTACATTAGGTGGTGAACGAACGCGACAAAACCTTGAAAAAAAAAAAAAACAACAACAAACAAAAATCACATGCAAACTCAAACTAATACCAAAACATAAAACCTAAAAGTAATTTTTCCGTGGTAAAGAGAAGAAAAAACTACTTGCAAAACTCCACTTCATCTTTCAGTGAAATATCCAATAATGTTTATAAATTATTATCATTGAAAACCAAACACGAAATAGACGTAATAACTCATTGGATTTTCGTCCAAAGACTACAGTGAGAGGAGCAAGTTCATTCCGCTGTTTTATCAATCTTTATTTTTATCTATGCCTTCGAATAGCTAGGCGGTAGATCATGCACGTATTACTTTCAGAGTCGAGCCGGATATGAATAGCAAAAGAACAAGATTTCAACAAATATATATACATAAATTAATATACACATGTATAAATATAGGGAGCGTCTCGAACGTCAACAAGATTTGTAAATATATTTGCGATCGAGCCTAAATGTACATAATCGCATCGTCTACTTCATTTTTTCGTTCCTTCTCGATTTTTCCTCGCTTTAACTCTCTTTTCCGACACGCTCATTTTTAGCGCACTCGTTTATTGATTCGGAACTCGCCCAAAACTGAATGAAAAAATTTAAACGACGATCTCCTTTCTCCATTCCATCCCAGGTCCACGTTTTCGTTCGAATCTAGTGGAACTGGATCGACATTTGGAAAAATGAATCTTTATCAACAGCTGCTAAATGAAACGACCGCAACGTCTTCAGTCGCTGCGAAAAGCTCATTTTCGTAGATAACGACGGATTCACAAGATCGGTATGAGAGACTTTTATTTTTATTGCAGTCAACACGACAGCGATCAAGGGATAAGAATTCTTTTTATTTTCAGCGTTCCTGCCTATCCTGCGGGTTTCATTGCCAGCCTTTTCTGATACTTTGGGAATTTGGTTTTCGAGCAGACTTTCAGGACAAAATTGAGTGTGAACGCAATTTTTTTCGGTAATTTTGTTTACATGTTTAATTATTTTTTAACTGGACGTAAAACTTTTCCAACATTTAATGACAAAAAATGACGCAGCTCGGTCGGAGTCGCTTTGAATGCTAGAAAGGCGATTAATCCATAAACCGGAAATCGTATGAATCGTCGCTTGAATGCACAACTCCGGTTTTCTACTTGCTCAAAATATTTCCAGTCATTAAGTCGCGTCCGTATTCAGGTGACGGAATTATCCGTATCATCGTGGCTAGAATTTGGGACCGTTATTCCGTCCGTCTGGGACGCGAAGTCATTTCAAGGTCGAATAACTATTTAGTATCTTTATTTTTTGATCAAACGAACGTTGCAAAAGCCGGTTCTGCTGAGAACTGCTTCTTTGCAGTTACCTCGTTATTCGATTTTTTCTTTTATTTCGATTCCTGTGCACGCGATCGACGACATTAATCGGTGGCGAGATTTTCGTCGACCTCCTTTGCTCTGGTTTCGATCTGTCAAAACGCTTCCCAGGCGCGGCATATATAAGGAGAACCTCGCACGAACTGTCTACATCATAAATATTCTCCGACCCATTTACTTGGAAGTTACAAAAAAATACTCGATCATTCCGCTAGAGAATTTTTTAAATCTCATTCCCCAAAAATGAACTTTCTCGTGGCCTTTCTTTTGGTTGTCGTTCCCTTCGTAACAGTGAGTTAAAAAAAAAGTTTAGAACAACAATTTGGAAATTGGAGTCGTACAGAAACACCCGCGAGGCCGTAAATCTGATTCGAAAATTCATCAAATTTTGGCATTTTTCTTTCAACTCCACAAATTTGACGGTCAATTAGTCTCGATTTTTGAAATTATGCAAATAACCAATTGCTTTTGATTGTACTCGTTTGTAGGCGGTGCCAATAGAGGGCGATTACGACGAGCCCAATGACTTGGCAGCCAACAATAAAGCCTGCATCGATCGAACAGGTGTGACATCCCAGCAAATTGAGGAATTACGAGAAAACCCTAAAATCGTTACTTCGAAGCCTGGAATGTGTTACATCAAGTGTATGGCCGAGTTGGGTGGACTGGTTCGTACTGATTATTTTCCTAGTCGATAAAATTCGAAAAGTTCATCAAAGAATTTTTTCCCAATGATTCAAAATTAAATAATTAAAATTAAAAAATTAAAATGATTATGAAACAATTAAAAACTTGATAAAAAAATGATGAAAATAATAAACAATAAATTTCTGTAAAAATTTGAAATAAGTTTCAAATTTTTTTTGAAATGATAAAAACAAAATTTGATCCGAATTTTTGAGTAAACTTATCGTTAGTATGAAAATAAGTGACAACATTTATTTTGAATGACATTAAATACAATTGATCCGATTTTGATTGGTTGCTCGATCGAATAAAGGAGAAAGAAGGTCTTATACAAAAAGATATCGCCGTGACTAAACGACCGGAAGGAATATCGAAGGAGGAAGCAGAAAAATTGATCGAGGAATGCAGCAAGCTTGGTAGGGACTGAATTCAATGACATTCTCGAACTTTAAGACGCGCTGCAATGAGAAATTCATTTTTGGCTCATTTCGTTATTCCGTAGACGCGGAAGACTCGTGTGAGAGCTCGTACATTAAATACATATGCGTGTTTGAAGGAAGCGAGAGGAAAGCTTGGCTCAGGACCGAGTGAAACGAACACCAGGAGGCAGTTGGTCTGGTTGGTCTTAGTAAAATTTTCCTAGACGACATTACTTTTCGCTAATTTTTCAGTCACAATTATTTAAATTATTGAATAAGTTAAAAAAGTCCCAAATAAACTCGAGCTGGAATTGATTAATTCAAAAAGTTTCTCGCATTTACATCCACAATTGAATCATCTGAAGAAAAAACAAATATGAGAGAAAAAAAATGTTCCTTTGCATGCCCACTCGTTTTTATTTTTTCATCAAATGTTTTTCTCCTCCTACGTTTGTCCGTTACGTAAATTCACTCCTTTTGTCGCGTGACCATTAGCCATTTTACGCTGTTTGTTACGCTAACGATGGAAGATCGAAAAAAAAGAAATCAGTGCAAAAATACTCCCAATCAGTTTTGCGAGGAGCGGAGAATTGCGAAAAACTGACAATCCCTCGTGATCAGAACGTCACGATTCCTATCAGGATCTTTTTTCTTTCATTTACGAAATAATTCTCAATGAATCGGTTGCAGCGAAGTTTTATGTTATAAACTTAGAATGAGGGTTCGAGTTGCTTTTGGTTCACAAGTCGCTGGCAATTTGAATAGAATCGTTTCTTGTATTCCGAATAGCACATCCCCTTTAACATGAACTTGTCATTTTTGCTGGGCTCCTTCGCCTTCGCTATCGTTGGAACAAAAATATTAACAAACTAAAGGAAATGAGAGCTGAGAAAAAATTCTAGAGCGTCATTTGCAACGTTAGGTTTTTCAGTGCGTGTGGAATTTTTGGTTCGTTCGCCTACGCAGATCCCGACCTCGATTGCTGCGAGTGTTGGCGTCCTGTTTGAATTTTTATCATATCATAGGGTCATGCACTTTATTAATATGTAGATTGTCACCAGTGCGTTTTTTTTCTCTATTTTCTCTCCGAGATCTCTCAACGATTCTCTAGGATTCGCTCACGTTTTTTCTACCCCTGCTGTTCCATCGATTTCCCATTACAACCAGGCAGTCGGTTTTTTATATACGAAATAATTATGTTTCACCGTTACGATGATTACTCCCGTGAAATATCTTGACAATCGTAAATCTTTGAGGCTCCGGGAAATCCGATCGATTGGACTGAAAACAAAAACCGTGACAAGCTTTCCAAAGATTTTCTAAAATGTTTTTATACGTTTACACGATTTTTAAACGATTTCCAAACATGTTTTTTATGTCTCGACTCAATCGAGGTGTCAGTCTGAATCTCACGCCCCTTCCCGAGGCTGATGGAAAGCTCTGGAATCGTTTTTCTTCGTCCCTCTCCATCGACTCGGTGAACGATAATTTTTTGGCGAAGATTCTAAATTTCGAAATTCTTTGCCTTTGGAATCCGGGATCGAGAATTCCTCGGCGTAGAGATATCAGAATTATTGGACACAGAGAATTAATTTGTTGTGAAATCGTCTCGACTGCCTGTTTTCACGATTTTTCGAAGCGAATCTCTGCAAAGATTCATTTTCGAAAATTTCAACAGTCTGATTGACTTTTATTCTTGACTAGTTGTCGAGAATGCGAAGAAAACTAATTAACTAATTCGTTCGTAACTAATTAATCCAATTTCACACAGTAAGAAGACTCGAACGTATTTCAAAGTGTAATTCCGCAAATTGAGAGCACGAGAAGAGTGTTTTCCCATCACAATGAATCACGTGGTGTATAATCTTGACTTTTACAACTCTCATGATCGATTAGAGGTGCCATTAGTGTGCAATAAGTACCAAACGATTTGAGCAATTTAATTTTTCACTCGAGCGTTACCACGAATTTGAGTGATTAGGAGCAAGTTTCTGCGGTTCTGTGCATGCATTTTTATTTCACTCTCGTATGTTGGCAAAGGAACTCGTCAATCATGAAAAATTCGGAGCGTCTCGTGGCTGGATTTATTGTTGTATTCTTAATAATGGTGAGTCTCTACGTTAAGAAATTTCGCCACTAAAATTGAAATATTTTCTCGCACGTTTTGCATTTATAAAAAATCGAAATTTCTAAAAAACACTTTTTTTTTTCGTGGTCAATTTTTCATGCAGTTTTTTTTTTATTTCAGTCACCAATTCGCGCTGATATTCGAAAAGAATGCCGGAAGCAAACCGGCGTCTCATGGTGTGAGTCTTTTCACTCATAAAATCCAACATGCAAATGTTCAAATTATTGAAAGTATTGTCGCCATTTAAGCTGCTTTGAAAAAGCTCAAAGCCGGGGATTTCAATCAGGATGATCACAAGCTCAAGTGTTATCTCCGATGTTTCGTTATGAAAAATGGAATAATTGGAAATGACGACGAAGTTGACGTAGAAAAAGCAGTTCGTCACCTTCCGCCGCATCTTCAAGAGTCATCGCGAAAAGCACTTTTCAAGTGCAAACA
Source organism: Diadegma fenestrale (assembly GCA_037043255.1). NCBI lineage: Eukaryota > Metazoa > Arthropoda > Insecta > Hymenoptera > Ichneumonidae > Diadegma > Diadegma fenestrale. The sequence goes on along the minus strand of CM073310.1, from coordinate 13,603,814 downwards.
TTCATGTGAGTTTTTACCCATTAAAAACAAACACAATTTCCATTAATCTTCCATGTCCTCGCGTCGCGAACAGAATAAAAAATCCAAATATGAATTGAACGGAAACATTGCAATGAAATTTTCTCGAAAATCGTATTTTTCTTACAACTTTTTTAATTTTTTCAATCCAATTCGAAAAAACTGTCGATTAATCTTTCACAATAAACATAAGAGAAAAATAGAATTGGAGTATAATAAATGTATTACGATGTTTGGATTTAGCGAGCAAAGACGTATGTGACAAGGCTTACGACGTTGTACGTTGTTACTTCAAGTCTCAGCCACAGGTAAGGGGGTAAAAGAGTCTTACCGCATGTTCGAGTCTCCGACAATACAGAAACGTTGGCTTTTACGTGGCAATTTGACTCGTTCCTGTGATTTTTGTGCCTCTGCTCTCTTCATTCTATTTTTCTCCTCAGATACTGCGAAGTATCTCGTTCGTGTAAGCTGAGAAAAAACCGAGAGATGGAGAAAACGTGAGGGACGTTGCAGGGAGCTCAGGAAAAAAGGGTTTTTCCCAGGCGTTTCGGACGTGAGAGCAAGAGGGACAAAAAAAGTCATGCACCATGTGTGAAATATATATAGTTACATTTACCGAGGTTACACACGAGAGACAGAGAGAAAGAGGGAGCGTAGAACGAGAGATTTGGGTTATCCATCGACGTAGGGGTGGAAAAGTTTAAATACTTTATTATCGTGTATTGTGGCTGGGAAAGAAAAAAAAAACGAAGAAATAAAGCAAATGAAATTGAGCTACGTTTGTTAACTGGCGATGGTGGAATGAGGCAATTTTTAAAAGAAGAAAAATATGAGCTTGACCAGGAAATGAAGAATCATTCGTGGCTGATAAAATAAAATAAAATTCCTTCGGATACCAAGTCTGACGGGAACAAAAATCTGTCGTGCATAAAGACAAAAAAATCGCAAATAAATTCATAAATATTTATGAAGATCGCTAGTGATTCAGACTCCCATGGCTCTCAGGAGCGACGGTGGTCGAGTGAGAAATTTACACGCGGCAAATTTCATCTCCTGAGTGTATCGATGGAATAACAATTTTACAGGCTAAAAAGAAGACGAAAATATTGCATAAAACCTTAATTGGGCTCTCTCTCTCCTCTAGGCCAGGAATTCTAGTACAAATTCTCGTCCCGGAGCTCCTTTTATTTCAGCACTCGTCCTTGAATATCCAATGTGATTTAAAAAAATATAAAAGGAGCGCTGGAAAGTCGATTCTGAGAGGATTCGGTTTACAGAATATTTGTCGAATTCGTCGTGTTTTCCTGTCGTCACAAGCTCACTCTTCATCCACATTTCCATATCCGGCGCTCCGGTTAAACAATAATCATACATATTCAGTCGATGCCTCGAGTAAATCCCGTTGTAATCTGGCGAATATGCAAGCAATTTTGACTCTTGGTCCGCCTCCCTCCCCTCGCTTATTCTCCAAAAATGAGAGCAACGCCGAAAAGCCTTATTTCCAATTCGTCCTCTTCATTTATGTATCTACAAACAAATTTCGATCTTTTGGCTTCCGTTGTTCTCGCAGGACTAATTATTGACTCCAGCCAACGCAGGTTTTTCCCAGTTTCTCGGTGTCTTTCCTCGCAGAAAAATGAGTCGACTTTATGACGATTAAAAAGGTGCTTCGCTGGCTTTTTTACTATCCCTGCGCTGAAAATTAAATTTGGCCAAAAAACGTCGATATTTCGTTGAACATGGCGAATAATTTCAAAATTTTCGTAGTTTCGACAAAATTTTTTGATTTCTAAACTGTCAGCAGAATTTACGATTAGAACGAAACAAAATTTACTTCTCGGAGAGACTTTCTAGAATTTTTCTTGCTGCCGAGGAAAAAATGTTGTGATTTAGAAAAAAAAACGTTGAGTCAAACGATTCCAATAAAATTTTCTTTCCAGTGTGCATAAATATTGTCCAAGGAGTGACTATAACGAACGAATGTATAGATAGTCTGCGTTGGACACGTATCCGATAAAACGAGCGATATGGCTTACCCTAGAACTGGCCGTTTTCCAACGACGTGTTCGCGCTTCCATCCACCCTGTCCCCTCGTGCTGTCCACTCCCTTCCATCGCTACCTCGGCACCTTCAACCCCTGGACAATAAATCGGTGTCTTCGGATACCGCGGAACGAGCGCGCGGAAACTACGCTGATTCTGCGACGTACACCCTATCGTAATAGCCTCTAGATAGGATCCTGCCATTCTAGCTATTCTACAAACTTCCCACGATCACTCTGGACAATATGCTTTCTTACGACTACTTCACGTGTCACGTATCGATAGACTCGACACCAACCAAGAGCTGTTAAGCACGAAATAGAAAAATGGTTCCCATCTTTTTTGTTTTTATTTAAAAACAAGTTTTTCTGTGCCCAAAATATCGAAAATGCGGGATTAAGATTAAATGACTGTATTTTACAGCTACACTGAAAATTCAATTTTGTCAAAAAACGTCGATATTTTGTTGAATACAGCGAACTAAATATTTTGGGATGATTTCAAAATTTTCGTTTTTTCGACAATATTTTTCGTTGTAACGGAACTGTCAGCAAAATTTACGATTCGAATGACAAAAATTTACTTTCCGAAAAGATTTTCCAGAATGTTTTTTGCTCGAATGACAAAATTTTCGTGATTTTTCGAAAAAACGTTTAGTTGAATGTATCCAACGAAATATCGATCGTTTTCAACAAAATTTTATTTTCAGTGTACCGAGTCGAATTTCTTCTGAAATTATTCTCCGTGCCTTCAGGTTTATTTTTCAATTTTTGACGGATGAAAAAAAAACGTCGAAATTTTGGATAGGACTCAAAATTTTGGGGGCAACAAAGGTCCTTTGCTAGATTGGAATGGGACGTTTGAAAGGAAATTGACAATGGCGCATATATAGAGAATGCACTCACACCGATTGGAATTGCTCGGACTGCTAAGGGTTCCGGTTTCTCTTTATCTTCCTCTCTCTCGCTCTCTCTTTCTCGTTTATTGACCCTAATCGCTGTTGTGCCGATAAGCCCCAAGAAATATTATGAATCGACCTACTTTTTGGAGTATTCATGCTGAATGAGGAAAAGAGTCAAGAGTTTAAGGTAAACATTTTTTTTCTCGTTCGCCTTAAAACTATATCGGGAAATATAAAATTGTTTTAGCTAAAAAGAAGGAAACGAAAATTCGCTTACTCCCGGGCGAGAATTATGATTCGTACGAAGGAAATATTCTTTTATTACTTTGCGAAAAGTGATAAAAAATAGTCTTCGCACTTTATGGCGGAAGGTTATTAAAATTTTTATCCGGAGCTATAAAAATCAATTTCGGCCAGATGCGGGTTTTCCAGTTCCGCAAAATTCGCTATATATACAGTTGCTCGCGCGTTTAGTGGCAGAAAAAAATCTACTTTTGCGGGAAACGCGATTAGTTGTGAGTGTGAAAATTTATTTTTCCTTCTTTTTCAAAATTCATAGTTTTTCGTATATTCCATATTCAATTATAAAACAATTATCTTTTTCTACAAATTTCAAACGAACATTACAGACATTTTGAAAGAAAAAAAATCCAACTTCGATATGTCGAAAGTTTTAATGACTCTTTTCCTTGTCCTTATGATTGCCTCGTTCGTCATATGCGGCACCGGAGAATGTGCCCTGAAAGGCAAAAAAGTGAGTGATCAATTATCACCAAATTTCGTGACTTTTTACCACGTAAAATAAATAAAGCGTCTGTGGAATTTTTAATATTGCAATTTTGATTTTTCATTCAACTTCACTTTAAATTTTGTAGCTTTCAATTTTTTGATCCAACAATTTATCCATTTTTTTTTTTCATCCAGTGTGGTCACGATACTCCGTGTTGCCTTCCTCTGATGTGCAACTTCTACGTGCGCAGATGCATGAAATGAGACAATTGAAAATGGCAGAAATGAAAAATCAATAAAAATGTATTTTTCCGAGAAACCCAACCGAAGCGACGCCAATTTAATTTTAACCTAATAAATCAAATTTTATTAGTTCGTGTGTCTCCATCAGCAAAATTTTTGAAAAATTTTTCAACGATGCGGATGGAATTTTGGGTCTAAATTTTGGATTCGAAAATAATTTAACTCGCTGCCAATTCGTCGTGGTGGCTCAATGAAATGGGTACAAAAGACCTCTAGGGTGCAATACAAACGAACAGTTCGATACAGCACGAGCCAGCAATTCAAAAGCCTGTTTTCCCTCAAGGGAAAAGACTCTGAGAGAGGGCGTTTCTATCCTCACCCCAAGGGCGCACTCCAAAATACAGTCCTTATGCTGCGAGGGATGATTTTGTTTGAAAATCGAGTCCATCCACCGAGCCTACTTGCCAAATTATTCCAAAGCAGGGAGCATCATCGAAACATTCCATTTTTTTCTTCTTATCTCCCTTATTCTCGAACTGTCATATTGTTTGCATGCGTACCAATGTTTATTTTTACAGTCAATCCAAATCGTGTCTGACGATCATTCGAAAAGTTCATTTCCGTATGTATGACCTTGAAAAAAAAAAATTGTTTGAATTTTTAGCAACATTTTTCGTTATCATTTTCGTAATCAATTCGCACGATTATAATTATTTTTCAACGCAATATGGAAAAATGAATAAATATTGTGTGAACAATGTTTGGAATTCCTTTCTCATCCGATCTATTTTTTCGGTGATCGTGCTTTGAATACTTGTTTTTTTTTTTTCGTTCCGGAATGCAGATATTTTTAGGTACAATAGATCGAGACGTATAGCATTGTTCACATCAATGGGCTGTCTTTTCCCTTGTCGCACATTGTGTCTTATTTTTCTCTCGTCATAGTGGACCAGCTTTACTACAGATCTGACGTCGAAACTCTTTTTTTCTCGACAGAACATGAAAAGAAACGAACGGGACAATAGATTAAGACTAGGACGAAAAAATTTTGTGCTATTTTTTTCAGCTTCCCTGACTGCCTTGTTCGTAGACGAAAACGATAAAAAAAAAACGTCGCATCGTAAAAATTGTTCGTTTGCAAAACACGATCATAGACATGAATAAAAAAAATTCAACAGTTTCTCTCGATAAACGTAATGGGAGGATCTCTTGAAAAATAATGAGACATCTTGTTTATCGAAAATCGATGTGAAAAAAAATGAGCGAAACAAATGCTTGAGAACCAGAACAGCGCAACATCTGATTCAGTCAACAAAATTTCACGGCCTTCACGAGACCTTCATACACTTTCGGCAAAAATTAAATCGTCAAGAAAAAAACGTTGAAAAAAGTATTGCTCGTGAACAAAATTAAAAGTATCAAAAGACCAATAAACATTCGGAATTACGTCAACTTCCTGGACATTTTGAATCGGAAATCTACGTCGTCATGTGCGACCATTGCTCGTGAGTTTTCTTTGAATTTTCCGCAACTTTGAGTTTCGCTATTTCTGGTTCGAGTAGTCGATTCATCGATTTCTCGATCAAATTTCAGAAAAGTCACCGGTCAAAAGGGCTACGGTGGTCAAGTCACCTGCAAGTGTGAAGGGTTAGTTCGAATTTAACAATTTTTCGATTTATTCTGTTCCCTTTCCGTCGAATGCGATCATTTCAAAATGAAATGAAATAAATAAATTTGGTCATTATTGACAATAGGAAAGAGGACGACAGGAGGGAAAGGGACCGAGAGCGCGAGTCCGATGGTCGTTGCAACAAAAAGTAAGATAAAAATTAGCAAACTCCGATAATTTAAATTGCGGGTGTGACTTCCCGTCACGTAGCTTATGGAAATATTAACATTTTTTGCTCGAATGGCTGCCTACTCTGCGATTTCTTATTCACCGTTAATTGCCAGTAGAAAAAAGAAACAAAGTCATTCAAAAAATATGGTAAAAATTACTAAAAAAATCCTGATCAACGCAACGAAATCGTGAGCGAATGATTTTTTAAGAAGAATTAATTCAACTTTTTACTTTTTTCTGATTCACTGATTTGGCTGATTCGCACGGTTTAACATACTAAAAAAAAAACAAGTCGGAAAAAGACGACTAATTGGATTAACACGATACCCGAATAAATGTGCAGAGGGGAGGAGGCGGGCGGGTCGGGTGGATGCTTTGCCTCAAAATGCTGCACCGCTACGAAGGAGGAAAGTGGTGGCTGCTGCACCGATAGTGCACCAACGAACTCGAGAGCAGGGCCCGCGAAGAAAAGTTGCTGCGCGCACAAATAGTATTAGAAAGTGGGCAATCGATTATCCGTCCGGAATGTCGTTGACGTTGAATTAAACCAAGATGGAAATAGACTCGGAGCTACTTAAATAAAAATAATTCACTGCACACAAAAATGCCATTTTCGTATGGAAATATTATTATTTATGAAACGATTGAGTAGGCAGCCAAATTAAAATGCAAAAATCACAACCGTTTCATCATTTTCGTTTCTTTTCTCTTCATAAAACTCAGAAATGTAATTGTAGAAATTATTCGGAATTGAGCAGTGTATTTATGAAACGACGCCTGCCTTAACACACTGGGTCAATTTGGCCCGGAGCATCCTCCATCCACTTGTAATCAGCAACACTCATCCGAGCCAAATCCCCTCAGTGTGTCAACGGAGAGTCAATAATTAAAAGTTTTTCTCAATATTTCATAAAATTCTTTTATTGTTAAATTCTTTTCCAAGCTCGAAAGAGGCCACTGGTAATTGCTGTGGATCTTGTGCTTGTATGGATCTGAAGGACAAGTATCGGGATGATGGGAATGGATACAAGGATAACGGGAAGAGCGAAAAGAGGAAAAATAAGGGTGCGAACCTTGCCCGATGAATTTCGTCTCTGAAACCGTGGCTGATGCAAAATGAAAACTTTTACGCTCGAAACTTTGTATTTTTTTTTCTAGATCATGAAAATTGAATAAAATGAGGATTAGCTCTGAGTTGAAACGAAATCATGAGTTTTAATTTTGAGTTGATGGGAACGAGTTGTAGTAAAAAAAAAAAATTGACACGTGTCACGAGTGGTGGAAAAATTCCGGTCTAAATAAAAAACCATCTCAACGGCTGTGTTCATTCCGTTCGGGGATCAATTACGTTTGATCTACGTATCCAAATTCTCGTTCGACATGTCGTAATTAAGAATTCATCAATTACCGAAATTCAAATGATTTATTTTGGCACATTTTATCTAAATTGTGAAGGAGTCATATAAAAGTGTCAGCATGTGCGATCACTGCAGGTAAATTGATCGAGGTTACATTTATCTCTTTAAATTCTATCGGTCCTGCAGATAGGTTACTTGAAGAATATTTTTTTTTCGAATTTTTCAGGTCAGCGGTTGCTCGGATGGAGAACAGAATGATGGGCCCCCCAGTGCAAGAAAAAGCTCGGTTCTCCGAGGGGACTCGGTAAGCTATCAGTAATAGAATCTTGGAAAAGCGTTGGGTGTGGCGTAGACACAAATCGATTCCAGACTAGACAGAAAGACCTGTCTCTTTCTCTTACCAAGAATCTTCCTTTATCTTCCCTTTTCGTTAATGCCACCATCGCTCTTGCTCTTATTCTGCCCTCCTTGAGTTTGGCAAGTCTAATTTTATCCTCGATCCTTCGTACTAAATCTCGCACCTTATAATCTTTCTTCAGAGTCTATCGAGCATAACTGTTGACCACTTTTCAAATTTAAATCCTTCAACAAGCTTATTTCATTTCCCGGCACTTGCCAGAATCCTTTCAAGTAACTCAATATTTTTGGAATCAAATTACTTTTCGAATGAATCTTCAACTTTTGCCAGGGCATGATTAACACGGTCAGTTTTTGTTTAATGCTTTGCTAAATGGCTCCAAATAAGAAGCGACGGAGCTCCATTAGTGCTTTGTCCCAATATCGGAAATGATTGAATGGGAAATTCGTATTTGTCGAGAGTTTGTTATTTTTAGAGTTGAAACTTTCGCCGAAAATGCGATATTCATGGAGCAAGTTTACTTTCAATTAATTTGAACGTACTCAAGATATAATTGAGGCACGCTGTTTGGATGTATTGATTTTATCGTACTAGGCTAGAAAAGACAGTCGCAGGAGCAGCTTGTTGTGCCCAGATGGGAAAGGCTTGTTGCGGAGGTGGATGCTGCGAGAGTACAAAATTGATTTCGGCCTGTTGCGGAATCAAACACGACGAAACAACAGTGAAAGCACCGAGGGCGTTTGATCAATCACAGCCGGTACAGTCAAGGAACTTGATGCAACGTCCTGGTGGTTCTCTTGCGCCAGCTATGTTGGCTCCAGGCGTTCGTAGGATCGAGTGCGCTGGTTTCAATTCTGGGAATTGTCCTGCCAATCCAATTAATAGGGCTCGAGAAAACGTCGCACCCTCTTACGATATGGGAGGTCAGCACTTACCCCCAATTTATTCGACAACATTTTATTACCATTCCGTTCAATTCACAGCTTCATCCCGTGAAATTTGACGAGGATCAAGTTTTTTTTTCATTGAATGAAAATTTGAAAGTGTTTCTGTCACTTTTCCATACGATCGACAGTTTGTCCGGCCATGATGAATAATCTTCCATGCACATCGTATCGCGACGCGACGAGTCGTGAACCAAAATGTTTCGGTGGTGATTGCTGCGATGGGAATCCCGACGCGAAAGATGCATCTGCAACGTGATTGAGAAAAATGCATTGAAAAATTTTGACAAATTGGAATTTATCGGACGTGAAAAAATACGCGAAGCCTGTTGGTGAGCATGGGAAATACTTGAGAAGGCAGTTTCAGGCTTGGATTTTCATGGCTTGGGAATAAGAAAGTTTGTGAGTTGCGAAATTTTTATTTGTTTTTCTTTCGAGAGGGTAGGATGATTTTATAGAGTGAAAAGAGCGGTGTGGAAATGGGGTGGGAATTGGAATAACGGGGTAAAAATGCTGTCGAGCAATCCTCGTGTACCTCGATTTATTTTACCGCGTGAAAATACTCTCGGACGGATTCAAGTGGAAGGAAGAGAGGGAGAATCAACGAGAGGGTGGAACAGGGCGTGGGATTGAGAGAGAGGAAAATTCCTGCAAGACAGCAGTATATAAACGAGAAGACGATGCAAATGAGAAAAGATAAATGATGGAGACATCACGTTAAAAGGGACACAGTAATTATTGCTCGAGTTTCTACCAACCTAATGGACAATTCATCCCCCCTCATTTCGTACAAAAGACGAAGAATTATATGTGTAATGAGTCGAAGAAATAGGGAAGGAAACGAGATCGACAAAAGCTCAAACAACACATCACTAGTTACGAAAAAAATAAATAAAATCATTACTGTTTTTTGCAATCATTTTAACCTGATAAAGATCATTTCCGCGGAAGGTCCAAATCAAATGACAAAATTTATTGGAAACGACATTTATTCCATTTTTTTTTCAAATCTAATTTGAAATGATTCGATGAAAGTTCGGAAATAAACGAATTCTCAAGGTCGACTGGCGAAGGAATCTGGAGCTTGATAAAACTCATAAAAGTATTTGAAAAAGAGGGAAAACGTTTGAAATAAATTGCAAGCCCCGACGCTCTTTGCAGCCGGAAACGAGAACATTTCGTCTCAACCGGATGTCTGACTAGTTGTTTACCGTTACTACTGACTTTTCCAACTTTTCGATGTTTGCGATTGCCCACGCTTCATTTTTTCCATGGCGAACGTAGTTTTTTCGAATGAGAAGGATAATTTTCGTAACAGAAAAAAAACTTGAATGTTGGTAAAAAACTTACAAAAGTATCGACCGCGTGCAGTCAAGCAGCGTTTTCGTCTCTTGCAACTCATTCGAATAACGAAAAACGTATGTGAATAAATGATTGAAAACAATCGGATTCGAGATAATTAGGGACGTACGAAGAAACACGAGACGCTCCGAACCGCGGATCTTGGTTTAACTGGGAACAAAGTTTGTTTACGACACAAGACACACAAGCCGACTGTTTCGGGCTTACACTAATTTAGCATACACATTCGGGGGATGCTGCGTCTGACTCGCTCCTTCTAATAATTCTTCGAACGTGACGAGCAAGCGGGGTATATCGCGTGGAACAAACGCCCTGTGCGGTATTTCTCGTGCATTAGAACACGACCTCAAAAGTTATAGTTTTGCGTTCGCGGAAACTCCATCATTTGTCTTTCATGACAGTGATACTCGTAAAGTTTCATATCGAGCCCTGTTACACGGAGATTATTATTCCGGATTCCCGGCTGCGCTGATGCTAATAATAAAAATAACAATAACAATGACAATCCTAATCACATACGAACAATAATCGTAACAACAATAAATACGAGATGGAGCTGATAATAATCCCGTAACAATTTGCTAAAGTTATAACAAGTTTTTAAACCTTCGATTACGCAAGTTCGGAAGAGTTGAATGGCAAAAGGGATTCTAGTTTTACTATGCAATCAATGAGAACGCATGCAAGCGGTAGAATATTCCGTCTCACGTTGAGCATCCCCTAAATTTCCGGCTGATTAATTCTCAACAAGTAATCAAACATTATGGGGCTCTTTGATCGATTCCATGAGCAAGCGGTCTTGAATCTTTCATTATTTTTGTTTTCTTACGTCGAATACTTTCTCGCTGTACAATTCATGATTATCAAGAGAGCAGAAGCCCTCGCGGTTGCTCACTCACCATTTTTTTAACACTTTTGTTTCCCCAACTTGGAAATTTCACCAAATGACTAAGTCGTTAAAGAGGAGAGTCGGAATTGTGTCATAAAATTGAGCGATGAACAAAAAATCGTGGTGCAGATTCGTGATAGTGTGCAGCCGACAGGTCAATTAGTGGTGAATTAAAATTACTGTCACAAAATTACTTTATTCAGGATTTTCCAATAATTTTTTATCAACACTTTCGACACTGAAACTAAGAATTTTCTCGCATGAAGAAAAATTTACTGATTTATTCAGGATTTTTTGTGTTTCATTTCCATTTTTAACTTTTCCTTTAGGATTTTTCCTTAAAAAAATTCGGTTCATGGCTTTTGTGGCAAAATAAAAAATCTTTTTCTTTTTCTTTGCAACTCTAATTTTCCAATCTTTCATCAAAAAATAAAATTTACACGCGTTTAGGTGGAAAAAATTAAAAATTGGAAAATGAAAATCTGAAATTCTAAACGTCAGAATAATTTTCTTTACAGGAGAAAAGTTTTGATGCCAAGAACGTTTATACAAAAATTTTGAAAGGACCCTAAATGAAGTCGTTTTGTCGTGATTTATGTTCGTTCGAGAAAACGCATTGCCTGGCTTTGTTTTGCGTACCTAATAATATGGTTTTTTAATTTTTTTTTATTTACGAATCGCCGCTCACCGATCCGATAATGCCGTCGGGACTTTATTTGTTACACACGCTGCATAGAATTAATGTGGACAAAGGGAATTATCAACGCGACTGTTCATTTGAAATTCCGTTATAGATCGTACGATAGGTCACGGAGATTGGTGTTGATTGGAGATGATTATTACACCAGCAAAGTCAGGACCTAATAATGAATAAGTATAAGTAATAATAATGCACGTAAATAGGAAGGTAAACAATCTGAGTTATCCGTTTATTTGATAATTTCACGTCCAATTAAACAAAGATCGTAATCAATGGGATGTTAACTTAATGAGGGTTCATTAATTTTGGGGTGTCGGTCTGGACCTCATCTTTCTTGTGTTTACACAGCTTGAACCATGTGAATGTGGAACGAAGCGCGTATTAATATAGGCTCGAAGGTCTATGGTACATAGGAGAAGGGCCAGGGAAAAGGGGAAAATTGGAGGATGTATTTTCGCTGAAGCAGGTTGTAGCGCGCGCCGAAAAACGTAGGAAAGCAGGGCGCAAGCGCTCGCGAAACTACGGGAAAGCTTTCGCAGCCACGCGGCTGCAGTCTTGATCAAACCGCGAAACTCCCGCCTCCTCTAAAGCCCTCAACTTTAGCCCGGGCAATTGTGCATTTTCTCTCGAAAATACCCCTTCGAATCCACCTGTTCGACGCTATCCACTCAACCCAGTGTGCGTCCACTCAACCTTTTTATTCCCTTTCATTGCACATATCGTTTCGAATACGCAATTTTTACCATCGTCATTTCTTTCAACTTCCCATGCAAGTGCAAGTGATTTTTTCCCTCGTTTTATCGTCGATTGGTGGCAAATAAAATCGACGGTTCCTGCTGGTTTTATTATTTCGGGGATTCCGTTAATCCTCTGTCCATTTCGAATTAATTTTCTCTTCACAACTACCATGATTTTTAATTGATTTCCTTTATGATTGATTTATCGTTCCAATCGAATATTCCTCCATCGCTTTTGCCTCAAACACTAAATCATGCTCTCATTACGATGAATAAAACAGCAGCAGTGATTGATTCTTGTGACCATGACGCGAATAAAGTGGATTAAACAAATAAAAAACAACTAAAATTCAAAGAAATTTGTAAATGATAATTACAATCTTGACTGAATTAATATCGTAAGAAAAAAAAACGATGTCTACTCAACTCGATTGAGGCCGAGGATGTTAACACGGCGATGAGATGGAAATTAAATTATTGTGATTCATCAGTGAATTGGTATTGTTTATCCCTAATACGTTCAAACTCCGCTCAGTGAGATAATTTGATGCATATAATTTAGCGATTATACGCATGATTTGAGGAGTCAAGTTGTGGGAATCGATGTGTGCCTCTTAAGATTATCATCACGCTTGAACGTACACGCTAAATAGGTGAGCATCAGGATTTGACAATCGTTTGGGAAGTTAGCTAGTTATACAGCTTAGTCGAGCCACATCGTAATTAAATTTTCTAATGCTGTCAACCAGCTTGTCGTAATACGAGAAATCAAGAGAATTCATTGACTTTGTTTTCTGCTCATAATCTCTCGTGTCCTCAGTCCATAATCATTAAAATTATCGTACGTACGCCCGCCGGACTAAAAAGCCTTCTGTGTACACGGGAAGGAGTCGAAGGGTGAATTAGGAAATTTGGAATTATCAAAGTACTCCGAAACTACGTTATTCCGCATTCTCGATGACCCATTTGGTAGCTCAACTCGCGTCGAGTGCTCGACAGCAAACTCCGGACGTATTTACGATTCACGAATTGGGACAAACATCCCCGAAATTGCCAGAGATGATGAACGACGAGTACGTATGAGCTTGACAGTTAACAGTGCGCGAATAACAAGCTACAGAAAATCAGGCGACTCGTGCTTCCTTCGGACCTTTCTTTTTGCCTCGATCCCCTACCCTTTCGCTTCAACCCCATATATACCTCAATTTCTTATCACGAATCGAGGCCTGCGTTTTTCGAAAACGAATCGTAAACACTTCCTTATTTTCTTCCTCCCCATCTGTTTTTCTCAAACAAGTCACTTCTATTTGCGATTTCATGGAAATTCTGAATATGCAAAAGAATATTGGATCTAATGAATAATAGTTCGTGAATACCTGCAATCAAAATTTAATTCTGTCAAAAAACGTCAACATTTTGTTTAACACGGTGAGCTAAATATTTTTTGATAATTACAAAATCTTCGTAATCTAAACAATGTTTTTCATTTCTAACGGAACAAAATTTTCGATTGGAATGACAAAAATTTACTTTTGAAAAGACTTTCTAGAATATTTCTTGCAGTGATGACAAGATTTTTGAGATTTTTTCAAAAAAAAAGTCTAGTCGAATGTACTCATCAAAATATCGATCTTTTTCAACAAAATTTGCTTCTCCTTCGTGTCAGTGCATGATCGAATCCCATCGACCCAGAGCAATGAGAATCTAGCGAAAATTTTGAGGAACTCGAAAAAGTTTTCTTTTTCCAGCCTCGATCATTGAGTCGCGTTGCTTAAGAATAAGAGACATTCTTTCGAAATTTATCTCTGTGTCGGAAAACCTCCTGCCTCGATTTTTCCTTTTCACACCTCTCCTCGTCTCCAATGCTGCTCCTTCATCCAGCAATATTGGCGATGGTCGTGAATGTCATTTCTTTAGGAAAACTCGTAAATACAATGCTTGAAACCGTGACACACATTTCGATCCCCCTTCAAAGATCGGCAACCCCTAAACTGTATTTTTACGCACGTACGTACTTTCACGACTGACCCCAATTTACTTCGACGTGGTAATCTCAAGATCGTTCCCTCGGGTATGAAATATCGTATACGCAATCGAGATTTCGTCTCTCAAGGATTTTCGGAGCTTGGTTCTTTTTCGTTGTATACCATCGCTCGGTCACCGTAAAGACAAAAGAAGCCCATATAGCGAGATTCATTCTTCGACGAAATTACCCCTGCTGTAGAGAAATGACGAGTCGCCTTCTCGATAGCTTTTCTTTCTTCTTCATTATTTATGTTTCCTTTCAGTGATAAAAATCATTTTTTACTTAATTTGCCAAGAAAATTGAGAGAGTATCCCAAATATTCATCTATAATATGGAGAAATAAATCAAACGAAAAATCTGCCAAAATTTGTATCGTAATTTATCATTTTTCTGTCTCCTCCATGTGGCCATCTCGCAGTACTTGAATTCATGAATATCAATAGCTCGACCGCATAGACGATCCTATCACTCCCCAGGATAGCTAAATCCATCAGTTATCTAATCATTCGCACTAGTCAAGTTTTTTTTAGCTTCAAATAATCCTCCAAATTTCATTTTCGTCCGATGCTTCGACACGTGCCGAGAATTCTTGTGTATTTTGTGGTCTCGCACACGTTTCCGAACCATCCATTATATTTCACCTCTTGCTCATAAAAATAATATCGAGCCAACATTCTCACTGATGATAAAACATCATCTTCTTTTCTGATCAAATTTCGACCAAATTTTGGAATGGGAATTCATTGGGAAGAAGATTTTTTGACCTTTTCTTCCTGGAACGAACTTGGGGTACACGGAGACTGCACTGAAAATTCAACTTTGTCAAAAAAACGTCGATATTTTGTTGAATACGGCGAACTAAATATTTTGGGATGATTTCAAAATTTTCGTTATTTCGACAATATTTTTCATTGTAACGGAACTGTCAGCAAAATTTACGATTGGAATGAGAAAAATTTACTTTCCGAAAAGATTTTCCAGAATGTTTTTTGCTGGAATGACAAAGTTTTCGTGATTTTTCGAAAAAACGTTTAGTTGAACGTATCCAACAAAATATCGATCTTTTTCAACAAAATTTTCTTTTCAGTGTGACGATTCGCGAAGAAAACGATTTCTATACAGCCAAAAAGTGGAGACGAAATATATTCCGATAGCCCGTACTTAGCTTTTTGTATAAAAATTAAAAAATATGTTTAAATATGAATAGTGTGGTGATGTTGTAAAGGAAAAATTGAAAAAGAAATGGAAATTCCAACGCCAATCGGAGATACGGAGGCGCAAGAGTTTGGAGTTATTTTCATTGATTTAATTTCAAATTGATTCGATGGGGAATCGAAGTTTTGGGAATTATTACAAACGTTTTTGCCTTGTACTCGTTTGCCAGTCGTTTAGTACCGTATGGGAACGAATTAAGAGTTTCATGGACTGCTTTTCGTAGCCTTCGACTGTTGATCGCGAAAGTCAAATCCAACAAGGAGCCAAATTATTCTAAAACCCACAAGGTCGAATGTGAAACGTCAGAGACAGAATGATCGATAAAAATGTCCCTCGGGGATGAAAAAATGGGATCATGAGGGAGAGAAAGCTCAAGAATCTTCTGCCTCTCACGATGAAGATCCCACCTCCGAGCTTCGCTTGATCAGTCCAAATTGGCTCTTTAATTCTCTAATTACGAGAAGCAGGCTAGAGCGTCCGGAAATTTTCGGGGATCGTCAACGAGAAACTGCGAGGTGGCTCTGGAGCCACAGGGTTGCATAACACTCCCGAGGAATATGAAAACTGCTCTTCACGAGACAAGCATCTTATCCACAATGTTCTTGGGGTTGCCATAAAACTTAGTCTGCTGGCACCGAACGATCGATAAGACGGCTTGATCCTTCGGTATTTCGTTCCTCTTTCATTCTTACGTCATCAAGATCGCTCGGTACGTCTTTTCGTATCAAACGATTAAAAGACGCTTATAAATAAGTAGAAGAAACTTTGACAATCAATTTTTACGATTGATAATTTTATTTAACAATTAGTCCAACGAATTCTTGGATCGTGCTGCTCCAACGTGAGAGAAAAATCATATACACAGAACTCTCTTTAATATTCAGGACTTGAAGGTGACAGCGACCGCATTTATATACGAGTGCAGATCCGTCCCTTTGATGTAATTAGAGCAATAATTAGAGTGACAGCTCGCTTTGGGGCGAGGTAAAATCGTGCCTCAAAGAGACGATGAGTTCTCACGACACTCGTGATTGTCAAGAAGACAAGAAGAGGTAGAAAACTAAGGGAGTTTTTTCGTTTCTCGATTAAAAAAGTTGCCAAGCTCTGAGGAGTGATTCTTTTAGTTTTTTTTTTTAATTCTTTTTACGTCTCGTCTGGAAGTTTCGCTCAGCCGGAACAAGGAAAACCGTTGACCCGGAAATGTATGTTTCGTTTCCTTTTCTATCCCTTAAGGGGGTGAGTGTTTAAACTTTACCCGCTATATGTACGAGAGCTCGGGAATTGGGTGAGAAGATTTTTTGCGAACAATGGATCGGAGCGAACCTCAGAAACAGCGTCCAGACCAGAAGAGAGAAAAATATATAGTTTTCATTCTCTTCAGCTTGCCTCTCCAAAGTAACAATTCTTTCACGTGAAAATAACTTTTTTCTTCCTAAAGTTTCAAACGGACTCATTGTCATTCACCAGGCTCGTTAAATCATGTTCAGACCTTCCGGAATAATAATCGTCTGATATTGTTTTACGACTAGGCATCGAAGAGTGCTCAAGACATTCTCTATTTTCTTACCCTCATATCCCAGCCCTCCTTTGAAGTCGATTTTAAGGGAGGGAAGAATTTACAAAAAAAAAAAAAGCTTTGACACCCTCTTGCGTATTAGATGACCCTTGTCAACTTTCCACGCGCTCTCGCACCGTCCTCAGCATCTGTTATCGATCCCTCGTTAAGTGAATTATTAATATTTCATCCTCGGAAGCTAGTAGTTGGTAAATTTTAGCGTGAGAAAATTTGAATAATAATAAATCGCGAAGGTGGCGAGTTACCGAGGAATTATCCGGTGTGGGTTGGCAACAAGCAGTTATTCATTTTCTTCTACACTTTTCGCTGACGGATCAGATGATGCATAAATCAAGAGCGTCCAATAAAAACCTGTGCTTCGGGACTGCCGAGTGTTAATTGCGGTAATAAAAATCCTTAAAAAAAATAAAAATCGTGAATAATAATTCGCATATTTTAATAAAACAGCAAACCGAATGAAAAATCAACCGATTATTAAACGAAAATACGAGTGATTCAGTCTGTGAAATTTTAACTTTCGGAAAGTGTGAATCGATCGCGTACGTTCGGACATCCACGATTTTAATTCCAGCCTTTAATAAAATTATGATGTTTATCTTTTGAAATAACTAATCGTGTACCGTAAACTCAACTATCAACTACTGATAAACCACGAGATGCTAATTAATCGTTAATTAAAAGGTTTATCGGGATGTTAACTTTGAGCGCAACTCTCGCTGATTATTCGATAAGCTTGTGAAGCACCTCGGTGGTTCGGGACGAAGTTATCGGTGAAAATGTGACGAGAAGAAAAAACCGAAGGTAAATCTTCATTTACTAATATGCCTGCTGTATCCTCTGATATGCTTTCAAGTTTTATTAAGTAATCGATTACTTCGATGATGAGAAATTCGTTCAGTTTCGCGAGAGGACTTTTTTTTGTCGATAAAACTTTGTGCTCGGAAAATCTATCGATTCGTCGACATCCTGGACACCCTGGACCACTGCGGATTTTTGTCTTTTTGTGTGTATTTTTTTTCTCCATTAAATTGCGTGATCGTGTTGTGGATCATAAATGTTCAGTGAACTTTACTGGATCGTAGGAGCGTGTAAAGATCGTTCGAAACTCTCTTCACTCCGGGAAATAATAGGAATTCCTTTTTGGCACCAATCCAATCAGCCCACCAGGTTCTCTTTGATTAACCGAGGTTCCATTCTACTGTGTGGAATTATCTAGTCCTGGAACGAGGGCCGTTAATTCACAAGACGCGGAATAATTATAAAATCACTAATGGGGTTTGAACAGACATTGAACAAATTTAAAGTCAGCTCCAATTGGACAACGTAATAATTCCTGATGACAAAATTTACGGACGTGCAAAAAAGTCATTTATAATTCTCCAGAGAATGCAAATCGTTCGATTTTTCAACGAGATTTCCTACGACTAATTAATAATCTTTGCACCATATAATCAGATGAATTATTCGATCGAACGTTCTTCGTTGTCATTGTAACGGATTATAACGGGTACGAATTCATTTCAAGGTTCATTAATTCCAGTTTGAATCTCTCTTCCTACCTGTTGGGCCCATTGACAGGAGATACACATTGAAAAGGATTGATTCTGATTGTTTTGGTCGCGGTAAATCTGAATTATTAGTTCGCATACGAAAGGGCTATAAATATCCGTCGTACACATATGAAGCATTAAGGGGGGTTCAAAGTGTCGGCGATGACTATCGTAACTGCGTTACGGGACACGAGCTGCGTGCGCCAGCAAAGCGATGGACACATGTGGTACGACCACAGCAGGTGCCTAAAGCCGGGAAACAGCAGGAGAGTGAGAAAGAAAAAAAGCGAGTGAAAGGAAGACAGAAAAAAGAGAAATACATCACGACTTTTTGATTAGTTTCGTGTCCTAGATAAATGTCACCAGCGTTGAGACCGAAACGAATCATCGAAAAGTTTTGAGCTGTCGTTCAATGACAGTTTCCGTTGGTTTCTTTATTTTTCAATGTCGAAAATTGCGACTCAAGAGTTTCGGACGATTTCTTTCCGTTTTAAGTCCAAATTACTCCGAGATGTCGTTTCGACATCGCGCCATTATCCCGCTACTCAAAGCTCGAAAATAATTAGATCACATTCTGCGCCCAGTTGGGCAGTTTGAATTCGTCAAAATGAGGAAAAAAATGATGTGTTTACTGGACTTTTCGAGAGGAAAGACAATTACGTCTCTCTCGCACTTGGAGTGCATTCCTCTGGCGTGCATCATGTCCTTAATGACAATATCATGCGACAGAAACGTCTTTCCGTCCTAATTCGGCTAATCCCAAGTTCCAGCATCCAGGCTATACATCCAGGACTTTTGCGTGACTTGCCTGTAGAATACGAAAGTGAAATCCGAACTGGGTCGTACTTTTTAGTCAAGGATGGCTTCGTTCTAAAATATTCTGCTCGTTAAAGCTGCAAGGATGTTCTCTGAGACCGATTGATCAGTGGCAGCGTTGAAAAGTTAACTTGTTCCGAACTTTCCAGTCATTTCAATTATCCCAATAGCCGATGGATGAATAGCGATTTCTATTTGACCAGCTGAGAAGTAGTTTGTTGGTCAATCGGTTACCGAATCACTGGACCATCGGTAGTCGATTGCTTTTCGCTTCGAAATACGGGGTTTTTTTTTTAAACAGTTAAAAGTTGCTCGTCGATTGACAGGACGATCGGATGTTAGCCGTTAGCAAGTGGAACCATTGCAAATCGGTCACAGGTCAATAAAACCCGCACATGTCCATAAAAAAGTCATCAGCGTTACACGAAGCTTGTCATGGCTTATAATGGCATGGAATTTATTCTAATGTCACGAAGCAGAGCTCGTTACAAAATGATAGCAAAACCGAGAGAGTAAATTATTCAAAGGTTTATTGGTGGTTTGCTGACAATTGAATGATTGGGCGAAATTGGTGCCATTTACAATGATGAGAGCCTCGTTGTGTCTGGCATTAGTTTGTGGATTCGTGCTCGAGCAATATTCGAGCACTCTTCCAACTTGTTTTTCACAGTCGGTTTCGTGAAAGAAAAAAATGAATCACTTTGAATGAATTAGATCGAAGTAAAAAAAAATTCAACGAGTTAAACTTTTTTCATCGACGTTATTGGCGAAAAAAAGAATCTGCTGACGGCTCGACGAAAGTTAAAAAAAAAAAAACGTCGACGCTATCGTATCGTTTTGTTTATTGTATCGTAACAGTAGAAAATCCCTGTGATGGCAGTTATTCCTGAGCACTTACGTGATCGAGTTTTTGTGCATTAGACGTTTCTCAGTGGCTTGAGAAGTGGAATGCTTAGTTGTATAATCTGTCATTTTGCGAGCTCGTAAAACAGGAGTTATCGAGCCATTTGATGCCATTTTGAAACTCGATAAACCGAGAGCAACCAATACACTGTTAACTCTGAACGACTGTCCTCGCAATTATCGTTTTTATTTTCGTCTCCTTTGCGAGAAGCCGACACAGGAAAAAACACTCTTAATTGAGTTGACTGAAAACTTGATCGGTGGAAATAAAAAAATGATGATAAATAAGAGAGACATTGAATAATATACTTGATCAGTGGCAGCAGATAAACGGCTTGGTACAGCAAAAGCGGATTACATCGTCGTCTACGTGCCTGGCGAAAGCGATAAATCTCGACTGAAATGTCCAGCTCAAACTTTTGCAAACGTATACAGAGCCGCAATACGTTTTCCGTATTTGTTCGACCGGAAATACTACGTTACACGGTTTGTTCGACGCTTCAGAGGAAATTTCTGTTTTAAACGCGCTCTTACAATGGCTGCTCTCGCCAGATTCTTTCAGCACGCCCCAGTAATTGCAAAAACAATTTATTCCGTCTAACGTACTAACTCGGATTTTTATTCATCTCTAGTCTCGAAGCTGCTCATCATAGAAACGTCAAATTTTTATATCAAGTAACTTTATTTCCAACGTGCAATTCCATCTTTGTCGATTTCTCGTGCCAAGCATGGATTTAAGCCGATTGCCGGACCGCGAACATTCAAGAAATCTCGAATTTTCGTTCACACGCTTTTGCTCCACGTAATTAGTCACGAGATTGGAGAATAAAAAAGCTGCAAGCAGTTTAACAGGGCTTGTTGAATAATTATGATGCATCATTATAAGTATACAAAGTCCGAAGGTCATCCGGGAAGGGATTGCGTTGGGAAATCTTCGAGAGCAATAAAGTCATTGCGAGAGTATTGAGTTTAGATCTTAGGATGCGGAGTCAGGCGTCCCATGAAATTTTTCCTCAGAGCGTTAGTTTCGCACGTAGCTTTTCGGAGTAACACACTATACGGCCTACGATGGTGGAGGCCACGAAAAATGGAGCATCGAAAATGGCATGCCAGTGTATAAGTACGAGAAGCCCCAAAGTTTCTATTGGCCATTAGTTTGGGCAAAAAATCAACATAAAGGACATCGATATATGGTGTCATGTTGGGAACGAGGGGAATGGGAGCCAGGACATGCCTGGATGTGCCATCGAAAAGTGCCTTTGGATGATAAAAACCTTGGGGATATTGCTGCTGTGCTATGCTCTTCTATATCATTCTCTAGACCTCACCCTACAGTGCTCGTCCCTTCTACAGATATTCACCATATACATGGCAACCCTCGTTGGCGTCTGGAAGAATATTTTTCTTCGCCGCTAGTGCCCCGGGAATCGGGATGAAATGGCTTTCGCGAACGTGCACCAAGACTCCTAGAGCAAGAGAGCAAAGGATAGAGAAATATAAGAATTCGGCGAGAGGGAAGAAACGGAGGAGTGAGAGGGATTGCTTACGAGGGTGCGAACAGGTACCTCTTCCAGCATCTCGAGCGATATTGCGAATTTATAAAGACTGGTGCAGTTCTTGCTTTCCGCACTATGCACTTCATACGTGAAAAGCTTGGATGAGGGGAAGGAGTACATGAAATCGGAAATTCTTCAAGTTCTTCCCCTCCAAATAGCTTCCACCTCGATGCTTGCCTCCGCATTGTTTTACATCTTCGAACGAACCATTTCACCAAATTGAATTCGCACAGAAATAGTTATAGTCATGCGGAAAACCAAGTTGTACTCGAAAAAATTTATTGCTATAGTGCCTTAAATAATATTTACTATTTCCCCATTTCTTTTTTGCTTGACATTAATATTTCTCTGTTTCCTCGCACAATTTCTGAGCTTATTAATCATTCGATCTTGTGAGATCCCTGCTGCCAAAGATTCATTGTTCGTCGTTCAAGACAAAAGTTGCCGGGTGAAAGTGTAAATATATAGATGAGCGAAGGTTTCCACTGACGGTCTTTGTCCCTTTTTTTCTCCAGCTGGGGCTTCGTTCTCCACGAGCCAGTAGCTACGTAAGGCCATCACTCGTTTCAGAGCCTGCTGCCAGAATGTTTTTCTTTGATCTTGGAAAAATGATTCTTTTTTTCTTAACGAAAAAGTGGCTCTTTGTTTTACATGCATAACATTTTTTCTCCTCGCACATTTCAAAGTGTGGGCACAAAACTTTTCCAGAGGCAAGAGTTTCTTTTGTATAAATATTTTCAACATGAGAACTCGAAGGGAAGGCATGTAAAACTTTTCTTCGGAGAGGACACGACGGCATAAACGTGAGAAACGAAGAAATACAAAAACGACTTGATCAACAGAGGAAATACCTTTTGGACGTCGAGAAATTTTATGATTTCCTCCATTTTTTTATGTTTGACACATAAAATATTTATTTTCCCCAGACTCCGATCGTTATCAAAATGTTCGTCGGAGACAAAAGAGTATTTGCTTTCTATACGACAAAATGGTCGAGATTTTCACTGGCTCGAAAAGCAGGGCGATCGGAGTCTTTTTGCTACCCGCGTCTAGCCTAGAGCTCGTGCTTTTCGTCTGAAATCAACCCAAAATAATAATTTATGTCTGCAAGACTTACAGCTTCTCCATAAACATCGGAAAAATAAAATCTTTAGCAAATTGAAAAATTAACGTTGCAAATTTTATTGTAAAGTTGTATGAATTCAGAAAATTTCAATATTTCAAAGGCGCAGACAAAATTCTATGATGAATGTCTGAAAAACAACGTTCCAGAAAGAATTTGTCGTCGCCCCGAGAAACCTCGTCCTTTATAATGACAAATATATAACGGTCTGAGCGTAAAGAGCGCGTGAATCTCTCCAAAATTGTTGTCGCAACATTCCCGTCAATATTGTTGCAAAATTGTTGAATCGACGAACAGTGAGGCATGTACTGTAAATATTGCACGAAACAAATAGCTTGGAAGGTGGGGACGTAGAAAAACCCATGAGAAAACAGTTCAGATCCCCCGGAGAAGTGTTCCCACGAGACCACAAAGGGGTCGTGGCGGTGTAGGTAGCGAAGAGTTGGCAAGAAGACTGTCAAGAAGTTAAATAAGTCGTGAGAGGGAAAATAAATCTCTCAGGGGAAAGAAATATGCCCGGAGGGAGAGGACAGCACTTTAAAAACAGGAGAACGAGGGGAGTTTCGGGGATCGATGAAGGGTGAAGAAACGGAATATAAAAAGATGTGAGTTACGTACACGGGGTTGGCAACTTTACATCAATCATAGCGACTCCCTGACTAGACAATTTACGATCCCCCATTTATGTAGCAAACATTGCATTGTTTGATTTTTTTTTTTTAATTTTTCACGAGTTCAGTATAAAATACCATTCGTCCCGGGATTTAGCGAGGGAGACATAATGCAATGGCGCAGACATATGCGCAGACGGAGAGAGAAAGTAGGTGAGAGCGTGCAGTAAAGAAAATGAGAAAAAGCGACAAAGTTTTATATTTGTCGCCAAAATAAGAGAAACCGATAGACTGCATGCTCCATGAGGGGTAAAGAGTTAAAAGAGACCAAGGTTGCAGCATCATCTCCGAAGGGAGTCCTCGAGGGAGTCTGTTGGCGCGGTCAGCCCCAAATTTGGGTTAACTCCCAGGTCGCATTGTCCGTCCAACCGTTCCGAATTAAATCCCCTTGGCACGATTCGTCGCTCCTTCCTCTTTATCTTCGATTCCAATCCCCTTTCTCCACTCCTGCCCAAAACTTCGGTTCTGTTTATCGTGCCCGCGCACGAGGACACTGCGTACGATATTTGCTCAGTATATTTCAAAGTTCTTTACAAATCGCTCGTTTAATTATTTTGTTCCACAATTAAGACCCTAAACGAATCGTGGACACATGAACGATATGTTCATCGTTTTTCAAATACACAGGATTTTACCGGGACTGCGAAGATTCTCCAGAAAATAAAATTCGAAACGGATCAATTGATAAAACATTTGGGTACATCGAACGGATTATAATTATTGGGGCTTGGAATTATGCGGGCTTTTTAGACCGATAACGCAATGTGTTGAATTTTCGCGATCTATACCGTTCGACGATGTAACGCAATCGTCATCAAAATGCCATCAGCGCTCCGGCTAAACGGATTTGCCGCTGAAGTTTGATGACATTCAATTTCCATTCGGAGACCCTTGCTGTTCTGGCGCCCTTAGCATCATCCACTTTTGGAATAAATCCCCTAACCAGGAAATGTACAATTCTCCATTAAATAGCCGCAGTTTGCAGGGTCGTAGCAAGTTGCAAGATGGTTGTAAAGATTTTAGTCGGAGTGTATTCAACAAGGAGAGATGCCCGAAATTTCAGAATGTTGCCTGTCACGGATAAGCTTTTCCAGCATCCGCCAACAAGCAGCAAGTCGAGCTTGGACGTGAATGTATACGCGCGTTCCAGTTTGGCTAGAATCCTGGTTACCCCGTGACCCTTGGGCTATCGGTTCACGAAGCTGCGACGAGAACGAACAGTGTGGAGCAAAGTAATAGTCACAACTTTTTAAGGTCATAGGCGAAGGAGAACTCACACGACGCGTTATGCACGGTTGCTCCGCGGCAAGTGGGCTAGGGGATGCGGAGACGGCCTTGCTCAACCTCCTGGATATTTATAGTTTTTTTTTCCCGACAACATTTGCGTCAGGACAGCTACTATTTATGGTTGGCTAACATGTTGCGCTCGCAACAATGCCCACGATCGTCGAGGGGTTTTGCACAATCAGTGCATCCATCAAGACAGTACTAACGAACTCACTTTTCTCTACTATACGCAGGCGATATGATGTAGCCAGTTTTTTAAAATGATTCTTCGTCAAGTTTCTCGGGAAACATCACACCCTCTAAGTAATTTCTTTGCTGCGACAGCCGTAAGTGATCTTGAAAGAACGTCATCATTTTCCTTTCTCAACGACGTATGAAAGACACGCGTTTGTCCAGAATAGACAAGAGGCCATCACCGACAGAATGTCAAGAGAGTCTTTTGTTAATCGATAGAGGCTTCAGCGCTGTAAGCTCGAGGTACACAATGGCCGAGGTCTCGCATCTCTCATGGTCGACAAAATGCAACAGGTGAGACTGTGCTCGACGTGTTAATAAAATTACTGATGCAAAAAATTCTCGACCTCGCTATAGACAACAGCTGGAAACTGCGAAGGTTGAAAGTTTTCGTTCGATGACTATCTGAAGTAACGATTGTTAGCAATTATTTTTTGCTTCATGTAAAAATGAATCGCAAGTTTTTTTTCACGTTTTTCTGTAAGACGCGGGCTATATAGAAGGTCAATGATCGCTTCCAAGGTCATTGAAGAACTGTATCTCGAAATCACTCTGCCATCCCCAGGCTACCTCGTGATAACGCCAAAATAAGTAAAAGCTGCGACATAAACAAGGGAGACGAGAGAAAATGAGAAAGTAAGATAATAGCAGAGATGAAAGGCTTCCTTGTACAATGGGAATGTGGACTAAAAGAACATTTGCACAAATTGGAGAAAAGGTTCTTCCGTAAAGCCGGACCTTGTCTTCTGATCCGCCAATCAAGACTGCTGGGGGTAATGCGACATTTGATTTGTTGGCTATTCGTAATCGACATGATCTTCAGCAGAATCAAGTGAGAGCGCGTCTTTTCGTCAGGATTTTCTTGCGGAGATAGAGTTCAAGGATTACCTCGAAAGGTCATCCTTACGTAAGATCAAAGACGTATATATTGCTCCATCAGGGCTTTTGTAAGCTATGAAATTCGAGGCGCCAGGACATGGTGCCGCCGGTGTCGCGCAAATTAGTTCCTCTTCTCATGTATCTCGTCGTAACTATACCATGATACACCCTAGCATACAATACCACGATAGCGTAAGGTGTTGTGTAGCAACATGTATGTGAACGTGACTACCAAGTCCGTATTAATATTAATACCTTCTAAGTTTCGCAAAGTACACGTCATCCTGGGATGTCCTAATTCCGGAGAGTCTCCAAACCTCCTACGTTGAAAAAAATGCATGAATGATGTTTTTCGCAGGGGCAGTTAGTATAATTTAGTCAAGTTTCCTCCTACTCTTTGAACTATAACTTATTAGGAGTGCACTTCCATCTCATCGTAGCATCAACGACCTTTAGCCTATGTCGTCATTTCACCGCTGACATTCCACAAAGATATTTATATTCTTTGAAATTCACTCTTATTGTACACGAGTGACGTTGTTGGACAAGAATACTGCGGTGTAGGTGCTAAACAAACGCGTCGGTTAACTGTCTCTGCGCGTTGCCAAGATTCCTATGGAACATACCTCGTACGTTCAATCACACAGCCACCCAGTCACCCCCAGCTGCCCGCAGTAACTCAACCCCTCTTCCATAACACCCTCTCTCTCTCTTTTTCACTCTCCGAGTATCCAACTATCGGACGGGCTAGTACGCCCGAGCTGGGCTCTGTGAGGTTATTATTTGATCACGTTTAACAGCTGGACGCGTCTAGATCCGATGGTCGATGGTCGTTGCTTAGTTCCCGGTCGCGCTCCTGTCACCCTCCTTCCGTTCCGAAACACGTAGCTATCGCTCTTTTTTTCCACGTTATTTCTCCGGCTTGTTTCCAAACAACGCGGGGATAAACCATTATGCATGAAAATACATTTTCAAACTAAGAGTGTGCAAATAACGGTTATGGCATGTATCAAACTTTTTCTACGTTGTTATCATTATTCTGCTTGCACAGTGTCTCGTAGGGGTTTACGTGCGAGCCGCATTGACAGAGTATTTCTTGCAACGTTCGAAGGGAGGAAGTCAAGTTGATCGTCTTATATCTTGTCGCTTGGTGTCCTCTGCCTTTGGGCCTCTTAGATACCCTGATTTGCCTATCAAATTCTGTGCTTGTGGCTGACAGGCTGACGCAACCACTTGACGAATGAGGTCTGACATCTTATATCGCAAAAACGATCGAATCCAATTCCGAACAAGCTTCTTCCTGATGAGAGTTCCACCCTTAGCCCATCGGGAAGTGTCCCGATGACTAGTGACGCGTTACCTGCCTCGATGGAGGAAAGATATATCTGAAAAAAAAACCCAGCAATAAATCAGCGACGTCAACAACGTTTTAGGAGTGGTGTTTCGGTTAGTCCTTCACCATGCGAATGCCGATAGCACTTGAAAAAAACTCGCAAATCGATCTTGCAGTGACCTAACCCAACCCCCAGCACTGGCAGGTTTCCAGTTTCATATGCATGATCATCTTGGACTATTCTCAGTTGCTGATCTACCGGAAATAGGTGATCGTATTGAACACGACGAGAATATCTCGAGGTCATTGTCACAAAATAGAGACCATTCAGGTCGCTCTACATATCCACATCCATGTACGCAAATAGCTTGTAGATGACGTTCGGGCTGATGTGATGGATCTTCTTCGTGGACGGAAGGCAAGATCGACACATCGGCGACAACACTCAACTCGAATGTCGTGCACTTGTGCAGGGAATGCAGACGAACCCATCCAGTCGCTTGAGCTTCAATGTCGGCACGAAACCATCCAATTTTTCACGAAACCCAACAGAGCAGCTCATCGAACTCCGTTGAGGTGCAAGGAGAGTAGGAAATATTTCCTGCCTATCTAGAGTTTGATGTCTTGTTGTTGGTAGTTTGTGGGGCAATGGAACCCAAGTTTATGATCATCATGTCGTCGCCATCGGAATCTTAGACCCCGAATCATTGTCACGTTTCTAATTCCCATGCAAATTCACCGATAACGCGCGGTGGCCGTCTCGTCCAGTAATATCACGTGATTCGGGGCTCGTGCATATGGACATTGCGGCCAACTAACTCGACATCAAGGGGTTGCTCATGCTCTGTATTTCTACATGTCGACAGCAAGTCCATTCGCATTCTTGCTCGCCTCAACAGGTACAAACTAGTCGTCAAATTGTGTGCATGCGCTTGACAGCAAAGGCGATTCAAACGGGTCAAACGACCTCTATAACCACTTTACTCATGGCATACGAACTGCAATTAATACATTAGAGCTTTGCTTCAAACGATTCTCTCGTCCGGTTGCTCGTCACGATCCACCGAATATTGTCGAATTCATCAATATTGACCTGCACTTGGTTGTTTAGTTACTCGTCTTTGCCAATAAGCCATCATCAAAGTCTTTCACCTTTTTTTCGCTTTTACTTTTATCGTTAGCAAAAGTTCAGCCAATTTTCTTCTACCATCACACCAGGAAAAATGTCATCGCAGTAACGTAGTTCAGATTCATGATTACCCTTGACATGATAATTATTATACGGAACATTTTGCTATTAGATTTGGGATGGAACCGCCGACGCTTTTTCTTGCCACAGGAGGGATGTCTGCGATTCGGCGTTGAGCTGAGTGGAGTTGGTTGATTAGGGGCAATTTCCAATTCGTTATTAGCCCGATTGGAATTTTAGGTGAGTGGGGAGTAACTCAAAGTCAAGCATAACTTTGCTGAATTCGTGTTTTTAATCCTTGGTAATTCAGCTCGTAGATTGAATCTCCTGACTTTTATCAAACGCTGATTTAATTGCTTTAATTATGAGTCGGTATTTAAAATTAATTATCAAACTAGAATTGCTAGATGTTGGTGGCTCTAACGGCGGAGATTCTACTTGACAGTTCCGATGCAGGACGCAGCGATGAGTCTGTTAGCTAATTTTTCATTCCCAGGCCGGAAAGTTGGCAGGAAATGATGTTCTCACACTTTTGCACGACGCGGAACTTTATGGGACACTGTGTACCTATCGGCCTCTCCCCAGAGTCTTGCTCGCGGGCTGGTGAAGTGCTCGAAATGAATAAAAATGGGGCGACGGATAAAACTTGCCCATACCAGCTCGTGATTCGATTCTACGCTATAAACGGACAGCTTTTTGGGATTGATAACCACCGAGCGCACGTTTTATTCGGTCAACTCTGTTCTGTTCTCTCGGGTCGAACGAGTTACGCACGTCGCGCTGTTATATTCGTTGCAACAGTTTGCCTCATATGCATCAGCCTCAAAACAATGAACAAACTTTTGTTCCCTCTCGGACCACTGCTCCAGTATTTTTCGCTCAATGTGATATGTCTCCTAACTAGATAACTCTCTTCCTCTTTCGCTCTCACACTTTCGCGCACGTGCATCATTTTCCAATTTTGCATTGTCCCCACAGTATTCGGCCCCTTCCGTTTCTACCGTTTCGATGCATCGTCAAATTTTCAACGTGATCACCATCCGGTTATAAAGTCTCGACCTAACGACGTAAACAGCACTGACATATAGACAAATGCAATCGAGACGTAAAATAAATTTTCGCATATTCATGACGTCCTTTCGTGACGCTCATGGATCAGACTCTACGATCTGGGGTAAAAAATTAATTGAAAAACTGTCACGTCGTCGTAAACATGAAAATAAATTGTTCGAGTTTTTAAATAAGTTTTTCAACTGATTTCAAATGGGAATAAACACGATTATAAATTTTGGATTATTATTGTTGCAGATGGCGTACAGTTGGTCTTTCGATGCGAATGGACTGGACCAATGGCTTTCGCAATGGACAGTTGGACACGTCGACATCGCTGTTCGCTCGACACTAAAAATTTCACCGCGAATTCACCGGATTAAAGATATTATAAATGTCGATTGAAATAAAAATCCAAAGTGCACTTAGCAGAGTGTCAATTGAGCAAATGCACGTCGTTGTCAAGGCGGTGTGGTGACTGTAGTGAAAACGAAAATGATAATTGGCACCACGAGTACAACTGCCATTGCACCTTGTCGTTAAACTTCGTACAATCGCAGTTCTAAGAGATAATTTAGTGGTAGAATTTCAATCCAGGTGTCTCGTGACGCGGACCAGTTCTGGTCTATTCTCTGAATCTAATTTAACCAGGAAAACATGGAGCGTTTGGAGCGAAGAGATTAACCAGAGACACTGCTTCCCGAAACGAATTGTTCAGTTGTCGTGGTCGACCTCAAATGCAATTTCCCCGGGTAATTAACAGCGTCCTCGACAAGATCGCTCGAGATCCGATAAAAATGATGGCACTTCTCGGATCTCTTTAGAACCGTGAAATCGAATAGTCTTGTTAACCTGTCGACCCGGTCCTTTAGTCATCATCGTCGTGGCCGATTGTCGTATTCATCGGCGAGTTCGTTGCCGATAATAATAATAATAACAACAATCAACAATCCATGCTCATTCAGTGCGAGTAAACGACCAGGAGAACCATAAGGTGGCAAAAAGATGTTTTGGAAAATCGGGTGGTCGGAGCGACGGAAAAGTAACGCAGGAACGAGCTGATGCACTTTATTCCGTTTCCTGAGCGAGCGATCTGCCGAAAAAGTGGTGACGGCTTGCGTCAGCTGTGCAACATTTTTCAAAGGGTCGTGAAGAGTGCTGGAGCACGTGGCTTGAGAAACAACGAGTCTTATCGAAGGACGCATACGCTGCGACGAGTTCGAAAAAGAGAAAAGCCATTCTGGCGGAAACTTGGCAAGTTTACCGACGAACATGACGATCAACGACAGTGCCATATATCTCCTGAATTGGGACGATACTTCATTATTGGCGCATGACTTGAACAGATCTTACTACAACACGAGTTATCAAAGCATAAATGAAACATCGGATAACTTTTGGAACTTGGCGGGTGATCGAGCGTGTCTGGCCGCGTTGCTACTTCTGTTTTCCATGGTGACAGTATTCGGCAACATGCTGGTAATCCTCGCGGTATTCAGAGAGCGTTATTTGCACACGGCAACAAATTATTTCATCACGTCTCTTGCATTTGCCGATTGTTTGGTTGGTCTTGTCGTCATGCCGTTCAGCGCGATCTACGAAGTGCTGGAAAATCGTTGGTTATTCACAACTGATTGGTGCGACGTCTGGCGTTCCCTCGATGTACTATTTTCCACTGCATCGATACTCAACCTCTGCGTCATAAGTCTCGATCGGTATTGGGCGATAACCGATCCTTTCACTTATCCAATGAGAATGAGTCGTAAAAGAGCATTCATGCTGATCGCCATAGTTTGGATTTGCTCCAGCGCCATTTCTTTCCCAGCCATTGCGTGGTGGCGGTGGGTCAGAACAGAAGAAGTGCCCAAGGACAAATGTCCGTTTACCGATCATCTCGGTTATCTCATATTTTCATCGACCATTAGTTTTTATCTGCCACTCTTCGTAATGGTTTACACTTACTACAGAATATACAGAGCTGCTGTTATCCAAACGAGAAGTTTGAAGCTCGGCACGAAGCAAGTAATGATGGCTTCAGGGGAGCTCGAACTAACCCTTAGAATTCATCGTGGCGGGGCTACCAACACGGACGCCAGACATCTCTTCCGTACAGCATCCAGTACGCCCGAAGATCTCCAAGATCTTGAAGAACCACTGACCGCGATTCACAACAACGGTCTCACGAGAATGCCATCCACGAGAATAAACAACAAACAACACCTCGGCAAGAATTTCTCACTGTCCAGAAAACTCGCGAAATTTGCCAAAGAGAAAAAAGCAGCAAAAACATTGGGCATCGTTATGGGGGTTTTTATCGTATGTTGGTTACCATTTTTCGTCGTCAATCTGTGGTCCGGTTTTTGCAGCAGATGCATATGGCAGGAAGAAATCGTTTCTGCGGCCGTTACGTGGCTCGGATGGATCAACAGCGGTATGAATCCTGTCATCTACGCCTGCTGGAGTCGAGATTTCAGACGGTAAGTCCTTTTTATCCTTGTCACGAGATGCTTCCGGGCAACTTTGTGGGCGAACATTCCTGGGATGATCGATAGCAGTTCAATGTTTTATTGAATGCAGTTGCCAACAAAGCAATAAAGAACTTATAGATCTTCTTGGAGAAATGTGAACCGAAACGTTTTTCGACATACTCTCGAAAGCCACGCCAGTTCGTGTATAAAATCGGCAGGAAATCTCTTGCTTAAATTTGGTTCCAACCTAACGATCCGGATAATTTTGTTTCATTCTGAGGGGGGGAGTAAACGACAGGGATCAGAGTAAAGAGGGCGTCCACCTATGAGATCGTAACGAGCGACAGTGGAGGTGAATCTGCGGAGATTTCGCCCCGACTGATGGGGCAAGCAATTGAGAGGAAAAACGATTTTTTCTGACGTGTAAAAAAGAAAGGAAGAAAAAAACGAAGATGAAGAGAATTTGGCGTCGGAAGTGGTTCACTCCCGAAGCAATGGGCCGCGTCCATGACGCGCGAGTTAGGACGGAATGAAAGTGAAGGGGGAGCGAGAGCAATAAAAACCACGGATAGTTGGGCTACAGATCAGAGAATCTTATACGTCGCCGAGGGGGAATATCTTCATCGGGATTTCACGAATCTGGGTTCATCCCTTTCTACTTCACCTCATCCTCTCCGTCTTTTTTTCTTCCTCTCTCCTCGTCTGTGCGTTCGAGCAATTTGTGTATTGATACTTGCCCAACGATAAAATAAATGTCACCCATCCCTCGGAATACTTTCCAACACTTTATTCGAGTCTCGAGAATCTAACGGACAGTCTCGATCAACTCACTGCGTATTTTTCAACCCTGAAACTTCAAAATATTTCTACCATTCCGAACACTTTACCATACGAACAACGGAGCAACCTTGAACCACATTCCAGCGGCATTCAACATTTCCCACAAACCTCAGTTCTTTTTCCTTTGCTATGATCCTGCTACATCATCGCAACCGAGGGCTGATGAAGCATAGTCGTTGCTGATACGGATTCAATTCGCTTTTGATACTGCAGAATTGTACTCGAGCTGTATAACAATGTGGGTCGAATGTATAGGTCAACCGCGAAATAGGGAATACCATTGTGTGCTCGAGTTGATTGATCAGTCTGGAAGGTCATCGAGCCCGAGCGGCCTGACCACTCATCAGTGGATCATGATCTCCTACTCTCGTAATCAGAAAGCCGGTTCGAATGCTAACGCCTGGGAGACGTTCGTTTTTGAAAGTCGCGTACGAAAGCAAGAATCGAATTCAAAATTCAATATCGATTGCTGATCGCCTGTTCATGGAAAGAATGAACGACGATGAAAAATGTTGTGCTCGAACGTCCGAGAGAAAATTGTCTACTAGTCCACTTTTCACGTCGTCCCATGTAAGCGAAGCTCAAGAATGGAACGAGGGTTAAACCAAAGGTCGAAAATAATACGTGAAAATGAAAGCGTCTGCTCGAATGGTTAGCGGACAGATGTGTGGGCAGCATACGAATTACGGATCTGTCAGTATTCCGTATCGTATGGTGTCTCGTTGCGTCCTTGCCGAGGATCTTTCTCTATCAGCAATCTCTTGTTCGTTACAGTCCGCCGTGTCCTGATCGAATGACCTTTTATTATTTCTTTTTTCTTCCTTTACTTGGCCCCAAGAGTGATAATGTTGTGGAAACTCGTGTCATCAACAACTTCTCTTAATCCTGTCCAATCAATAAAAATAAAAGAGCCATCACGATGACAGGCTTTCGGAACTTGATCTTGGCATCTGCTGAGGGTCTCCAAATGGGCAGGGAACGAACCAAACGACATGTCCTTCGTATAACAACAGTTCGTTGCCAATATGCGATTCGCACTAACGGAATAAATATGCTTGAGCTTTGAAACATAGAAATAAGATGATTCAAGAGCATCCTGCATTCAATTCCATTTTCAAACCATGCACGTGTGTTTTGTAACGTAGCGCAGCTGGTAATAGAACGTTTGGGAAGAGATAGCAGCATCGAGAGTTCTAAACAGGCCATCGAGCGATGCGAAATTAGTTGGAAACTATTCTCAATTCAATTTACAGGAATGCAGAATACGGGTGCGGGTCAAGGGGGGGAGGGAGATGTTTTGAAGCGAGTGCGTGGTATATATGGTACAAGTGGAAGAAGATGAATTCTATCTGGTCCACGTTCCTCGTTTCTCTACCACCTCTCGCTTCTCTGGCCACAAGTGCAGCGGGTATCCAAATTCAAGGGCTTTCAGTTTCGACTGCCGCAATAGGTAACTATTGGAGAATGTCACGTATGCTCTCGTCGCGTAAACTCGAGTTATCCAGACTCTCGCATTCATATTCGCTCTGGATTTCACTTTACACGTCTCGGAATTGTGTACTCTGGTTTTTACGATAAAAAAATTGGTGCATCGCGATACAATACTCATAGAAATGCCTGCTCGGGATGAACGGGTTTTGGATGGTTTTTCTGACTTTTTATGGTGAATTATTCGAGCAGAAATTGTATGAGCTCTGAAAAAAATGGTTTTAGAATTGTTCTTCTGAAAATTCGCTGGCCTCACGATCGTGCCATTTCAATACAACGTCGTATTAATTTTTTTTTTCCTCAGAGTTCAAAGGCCTCCTTTGACAGGAAAGGAGAGACACTCATATTGCGTGTAAACCGAAACACTACGTAGCGCATTTATAGTTAGGAATCCTCTTTATGGTCGAACACGCTCCGTAAAGAGCGAGGCCGGAAGAGTGACGAAGTAAAATGAGAATTTGTCCTCTCTCGGACGCTCATTCACTTGGTCATATTAGTTTCGTAAAGCTCCGAGGCCGGGACCGGACAGCCTCGCCGAATAAAGCCGGTTATCTGGAAAATTACATAGCCTCGTCCCTCTTCGGTACAGGGTTTCTCGTCTCTCGTGAAAGCGCAAACGGCGTGAGGATACAGAGAGAGAGAACGAGAGAGAAAGAGAGAGGGAATGAGAATGGGTCAAAACGAGCCGGCTAGCGGCTAGTTCTTGGACGATTTTTCAAGCGCCAACTCTATATTTCACCCCAAGAGATATAACGAACTGGACCAATGGAGGAGGAAGCTCTGCTTACACTTCTTTTGTAAAGCCAGTAGTAGCAGCCTCGTATACTCAGACAAGGAACATTTCTACACGATCTTTATCCCAGCGTTTTGGCCTGACACTAAATTATATTTTTTCTGCTTCTTTCGTACGTCCTGCAATTCAGTTACCGAGTTAGCTAACCCACCAGACCGTCCACACGGCCCGAAAAGAGGAGGGATTAGAGTTTAAGGGATGAGCGAGTCTGATCTGTCCGGGACATGGATTTTTAGTTTTTTCTCTCAAGTCTCAGTAGAAAAATCACAAGATTACAATGGCGAGACAGACACTATTTAAGACTAAAATATATTCGCGTTCTCGAAAAGATAAAAAAAAAAAACTCACCTTCTCATCGTTAATAAAGCTTTCAGTTGGTAAAAACAAAGCCATATCTTTTTATATTTCTCGTATTCGTTATCACCTGCTCTTAATCTGCTTATAAAGTCGAACCAGAGGCTTTCGCCATCTCATAAAACCCAGCAATTTGTCAGTGGTTTAAAAAATACGTCTCATCTAGCAGAGCTGACACAAGAGACGAAGTATCAACGTGACTCACCACACGTTCTGAGCAAAAAAATATAAAAAAATGCACTTTCTAACGATGCGAGCAAGCACTTGTCGTCGGAAACGTTAACTACGAAAAAAAAGCTTGGTCCACGAGTTTATTCTCGTACTAAAATGACCGATAATGAATGATGATAATTACGAATCGAATTTCAGCAGCGATTCGTTGAATTTCGAATCGTGATTATTCTCAAATTCATCAAAGTCGGTCGCAATTCGGAAACCAGAGTGTCGATCGATTATCCGAAATTACACTAGTTGGACTCATGCACACAGATTAGAGGGTTTCGTACCTCTCCACAAAGATATTCGATCTTGTGATGGTCAAAGATAATTGGTGGTTCAGTGAGAATACCCAGCGAGAACGGATAGAGTAATGCGTACAACGTTGACTACACAGAACGTTCGATCAATCGTACACTGTGGCAAGCTCAACCTCAGATAGCTCTTCTCCCCCTTTACAGTAATCGACTTCCGGCAGGACAATACGGAGCTTCTAACGCAGCATTACTTAATTATTATGCATCGGGGGGGTTACATTATGTTTGGCTATGACGAGAGCGTTCTATCGATCGATGGTCTGTCGATTTGGCATCGCCAAGAAAGTGCAAAATTAATCATTGATCGTGGGAAAAGAAATTTAGTGCCTCACAGAATTTCGTGCGAGCGAAATTATTCAACATTTTTGACTGCAATGTTAATTATTCTGTTGAAAATGATCAATCGAATATTATTGAGTAATGAACGAATTCGCTTTTGAGTCGCTTTTGAGTTGAATAAATAATGAACATTTTTCCAACAAAATCGGGTTTCTCGTGCAATCAGCAGCAATGATTGTATATTCCATTAACAAATCCAGTTAATCTTGGCGGAA
The DNA here is from genome assembly GCA_037043255.1 of Diadegma fenestrale. Lineage (NCBI taxonomy): Eukaryota > Metazoa > Arthropoda > Insecta > Hymenoptera > Ichneumonidae > Diadegma > Diadegma fenestrale. The sequence goes on along the minus strand of CM073310.1, from coordinate 13,567,255 downwards.
TCCTTCTAATGAACTTGGGAGTGATTACTCAATTTTTATTACGAAAACCTTTTCGACCTTATCGCCAGGATTACCTGACTATTACAGGAATTTCTCGACTTATGTATTATCAGATTATTTCCGGCAAACGTGACTGGATTTTTCGGGGTGAATAGTCGCTGTTTTGTAAAGGTTAGGGGACAATATTATTCCGCATCTTTCTATAGACGAAACGAAGTTACTTTATTCTTCAAGAATTTGCGCTTCAGTGCAAAGCGACGTTATATAGATTCGACCTCGAAGAATTTTGTTATTAATAAACGAGGCTCGTTCGATGTCATATCGGAGATACAGGAAAGCCGACGAGCGTTGCTTGTTTCGACCTCGAAGATCCGTACGGTCTCCGAGCTCGGCGCTATTTAGGAGGGGAGCTTTTCTATCCCGCCTAGAACAAGCTTTCAAGCTCTGCAAGGGGAAAAGCGGAATGAGGTAGGCAAGTAGGGAAGGGGCTATCGATTTTGCATTTACCCCGGGTAAATATCCGTGAAGCGTGATAGTTACACGTGGGATTGCACGTAGGTGGTCCCTGCCGATGCTACTCCACTGTTGCTGCTGCTACTCCTGTCGTTTCTGTTGCCAGTGATGCTGCTCGGTTTCCCCTTTGTTCCACCGTGTATGTACCCATAGAGAACCACGGTCAACACTTTGCTTTGGTTCTTGCACGCCAAGCCTTTCCCCACACGCGATACCCCGTTTAACTAAACTGATCCCTAGACTCGATTACAATTTTATAAACGAATTGACACCCTCTCTTCCCCCTCCTCTCCATACTATTCACCTTCATGCATATGCATTCTTCTTATACCTGCATTTACAGCCATTCTTCTTGGAATAAATAAAAAACTCAACCGACTCGAAATATATGCATTGGATAAAAGAAATCCGGAAAAGTTTCGCCAAAGGTCGATGTAAAAAGCTGTTCGTTCATACCAGATGAATTTTTTCTTGTAAATAAAACTGACACGGTTGTAAAAGTGTTTTTGAGCATAATGACCATAACGAGTGAATTTTTTTATCGTAAATAACAATGACACGATTGTAAAAGTGTTTACATGTTCCTAAAGCTGCTGCATTCTTGCACTGAAAATTCAATTTTGTCAAAAAAACGTCGATATTTTGTTGAATACGGCGAACTAAATATTTTGGGATGATTTCAAAATTTTCGTTATTTCGACAATATTTTTCATTGTAATGGAACTGTCAACAAAATTTACGATTGGAATGACAAAAATTTACTTTCCAAAAAGATTTTCCAGAATGTTTTTTGCTGGAATGACAAAATTTTCGTGATTTCTCGAAAAAATGTTTAGTTGAACGTATCCAACAAAATATCAATTTTTTTCAACAAAATTTTCTTTTCAGTGTGATCGAAAATGAAAAAGGATGAATTTTACAGTATCTTCAGAACGAAAATGACGATTGAATAAATGAGGACAAAAGGACCGCAGTAAAGCAGCTCGCTGGCCTGATAATTAAGCATTGTTATGATAATGTAAAGTTTGTATCGATCGGATGCAATGGAATTCCATTATTTGCATAGCAGCGAGATCAAACTTTACATGCAGCATTCGGTCCATGATAATTGGACAATCTTTTTTGCGATTCGGCGACGTCGTCGACTCGGGAAATTCGGGTGAATTCAAAAGTAAAAAAAGATGATTGCATGGAAAATTATTCATTATTTTGCAATATAAGAGGCGAATTTATAAATCGGAACATACATTCTTCATTTCCATATACATTTTCATCGGAATGAAGTTGTTTCACTGAGAATTAAATAGGAGTAAATGAATTGTTAATTACTGTGCTCATTATGAATTGTATTTGGCGACAACTGACGACGGAGTTTTTTTTTCAAATGTTAATAATTCAGGACGAATAAGCAACATGGCAAAGATGCACAAATGCATGCTGTGCATTTCGAAAGTGGAGAAATCCTGATTGAGGATATTTGTTTTTGCGATTACTCGGCTTTACCTCATTATTCGGCGTTTTGTTGGATTGGTCGGTAATCGACAAACGATTTAATATCCATCATTGTTTGATTTGGCGATCGCGTCATCGGGCTTCGTTAGAGCGTTATTTCCGTTGTGTCGTCGAACGCGCACGGGAGGGTGATTCTCCTGACTCATTAGTCGGGGAGCGAGGCACAAATGGTCGTACAGAATAACCGGGAACGTTGTATCAAGCGCGAGGCATCGTAATCGAAAACCGATGTAAATTTGTCAATTTAAAAAAAAAAAATTGCTCCGACGAGAAAAGATGCAAATTTATCGGTTATTTACGATAACTTTATCGTGTCAACAACCAGAAATCGGTGTCTCCTCCATAATATTTCACTCTGAATTACTATAACAGGCGTGGGTTCGCATTCCTCGTAATACAAATCGGAAAAAATAATTCTACCAGTCGTGCTAGTTCCCTCGTGACAGAGATTTAGAGCCCTCACATGTCCACAGGATTATGAGACGTTGTGCTGCTGTGACATAAAAAATTATTTACCGCCACGCACGTTCATGGACAATATAATAGCAAAAAAACGCCAATTTTTACAGCGTGTAGCCAATGCCCTGAAAAATTAGCTGAATTCAGTTTTAAATCTTCAGTTATGTTTTAAAAATAGTTAATCAGATCAGAAATCGTTGTGCTGCTGTGGCATTTACGCGTGAAGATTGTACGCACGATATTTCGGACACGAAATCAAATACGAAGTCTCGTTTGTAAAAGCTCAAAAAAATTGACGAAAATTGCAAGAATACAAAAAAATTGATGAGAGCCTTGACGAGGCGGAGTTTAGAACAATTGAAGCCCTCAAATGGACCGTGAAAATCTTGTAAATTTCAACAACGGCCGATCCTTTTAGATCACCTGGATCCTCGACGAATCCCATCGATATGTACATAAAAAAACATTCCGGTAGGGAATGTGCACACGGAGAGTTGATGAATAAATTGAGACTGGAATGAAAAGGAAGGGGGAAAGAATATTGAGGGTGGATTTAGTAGCAGACTGTTAAGCATTGGCCAGCCAAGAATCACAACGCTTTTGGCATAGTCGATAGTCGCCAAGGTCTCGATTTCAGCGAGAGGGTTCGGGACACCCTGGCGCCGCAATGTCTATGGATCTACACGGGGCTTAAAGCGATGCAGTACTCCCGAATACTTTCTCGAGAGCAGTTTCCTTCAACGAATCTTGTGCTTTTATCTCGGCTCCACCTCGAATTTTCCCTTCAAAAGTTTCCCATCTATTTTCATTTTTTGTCACTATTTTTTTCTTCTCGCCCCCGACGTTCTGCTCACTTCCATTATTGGATATTCTCGTCTATTCATCCCATTCACAGGATCTAAGCACTTGCCTCGTTGGAGAGACGAGTGCGGGGTTGTGGAGTAAGAATTAATTTTTACCATTCGCCCTGATCACCCTCCTTTGGTCACAAAGTTTTCGCTATGGTTAGAAAAAAGTATACATGAGAATACATGAGAAAAGAACCGAGCGAAAGGTTGAAAATCTCATTATCTCGTAAAAAGCATATCCACGAAAAAAGTCCTTTAGAACTTTTCTTCTCAGGCATTCACCATCCTTTCAAATTATACGTACGCATTTTCGACTCGTATTTTTGGGACACCATGTATGTTGTGTAATAACCAAGGTCACGAAGAAAGTTTAACCGAGCTCAACGATCCTTTCTCCCTGTAGTATATCCTGTCTGAGGAGGGTCGATTGCAGTTAGGATAACAAGCCATATAATCTTGGCCGTCGCTGTCGGTCCAGCGTGATTGTCCGTCTCGTGTTAAGAGATCGTTGCGGGGGGATCTCTCATCTCGCGAAAACTTCCGACCCCAGTTGCTAGACATTAGCCTCTTAATCCGGGATCTAACATTACACAGAATTCGCTCGTGGTTAAGTATCCTCTGTTTCATTCTGCTGCTTTGCTCCCCGAAATACCCAAAACAATTAAAATAGCCTTAATCTACCCGATCATTAATTATACACATGGTTCGCTCAATGAAATTTTACACCCGGTGGTTTTTCACTCGTGTAAATGAATTTTTCAATGGTCGCCGACGATTGTGTTGGTTCGTCATTCTTTTCGTCGACAATAAACATTTGATCGATCCCCTTAAAGAAGATTTTTATTGAGAGAATTATCAATTTTCACTACTTACAAACATTTTGCTCGAATATTTATTTATTCGTGGAAATTTGTTGTACTCTTTGTTGAGAACAGAATCAATTCGCGAATTCGATTGGAAAAGAAGGTTTAGGAAAAACGATTCTTTTCCGTTTCGAATGTTGATTACGTCGGTTGAATTCGAGGAGCCAAGCTTTCGTGTCCAAAGGATCGGTGATTTTTTTATCAACGGTAACATTCCGGGGCGCTGGTGTCTCGACATTTCCTTTGACGACGTGTTTTCCAGGAGATTTTCTATCGGATCTGCTGGATTGCCAGTGATAGAAGGCCACCTCGGCGACTAAAGAAATTGCAGACAAACCGTAGCCCATAATGAGTAACAGGAAGCCAGGAACGAGAGCGAGAAGATCAACGTTGTTTCCGGAGTCGTCCGATTGCGTGCGGTAAAATCCAGCCTGTGTCCGCGAAATATTTCTTGCCCAAAGCGTTATAATGCCTCCTTCGATGAGGTCAGAAATTTTGTCGTCAAGATCATCCAAATAAGGTATTCCTCTCCATACGGCAAAACTCAAAGGATAACTGGCGATAGCTTCCTTCATGCGATGCACTTTCTTGTCTTGAAAGCTGGGAGTCATCGAGGACACGTTCAATCTGACCGAGAGGGCGAGACTCGTGTTTCTCATGTTTATGAGGTCATAAAACTTTTTCTGGTATTCATCGTGCTCGAAAACCAAGAGTCGTTCGCTTATGATTTGACTGACATCAGCGGACGTACTTTCTCTTTGATCATCCATATCATCGACGTTGTTGGTTTCAGTGAAGAGATCTTTGATGACGGCGGTGCCGCCAATTTGGTAGCTCGATACTGCCAACTCCTGCAAGCTATTGATCTGTGCATCTGAAATTGCCATCAGTTGCCCAGCCAAGGAGGCCAGGTAGCACTGGGTCAGAACATAGCCGAATATGACCCAGGAGATAAACCGTATCCTTGAGGACATGACCTTTGGTTGTGTAGGCCATGAGACTCCTATGACCAAGGACAATATTTGAAGAAACGCCACATTCCGATGGAATACAAATTCGATGCAGGAAGCGAATACCATCAGTCCAATCACCGCATACCAAACGTTTTTGTGCAGAGGAGCGACCAGACCATGTAGCGAGACGTTGGGACGTATCGGTATCAACCAGACGTACCGGACCACGTCGTAGGGCAAGGTGTACACGGTTTCATTGGCGGGTGACCAAGTCAACCCACCGATGACCATGTCAGTCCATTCGGCATCTTTGCCCCAGAGAATCTCTTCGACATCGACCATTGAAGTGTCTCCCACGTTCCACTGGACCTCTTTGGCAAAGACAACAAAGTTCATCTGGGTTGCTAATGTGTTTAAAATGAGGCCCTCGAAACCTCCGAGTCGAGAAATATTGAGCTGTGGTGAAATATCGAAAGTCTCATTGGTGCTGTATTCTGTCCCATTCTCGATGTACTCGCCGAAAAATTCACCTTGTTCATCGATCGACGGGATCGTCGATCTATCCATGATCAAGTCGTTACCGTCAATCCGACTCGTCACGTAAGGTTCGTATTCCAAGAACGCTACGTTGACGATCGATTGGTTCATTTTCAAGGGTCGATAGATCTCGTCGAAGGCACTCCACTTGGCAGTTTTCCAGTCCGAAGTTTCGTCGCACTCGGCCACCAAAACAGGACTCGTCGGTTCGGTAATCATGTTGGATCTGAAAGACAAACTTTTCGCTATCAGCACTTCCTGTCCGACCACACCGAGGAACGCTACATTCGCAACTCTATGACGCCACATCAAACTACACACTTCGTCTGATTCTTTGAGGAATGATTCCACGTCCGAGAACGATGGTATCAAAACTACCAAATATCTGCAATCCTTGCCACAAAGATTTATCAATTCGAACGTCACATTCGACAGTTCCCACGAATCTTCCAAGATTATCAAACTGCTTCGAGAGTTTATGTGTTCCCAAGTCGCTTCCAGTTCACCACGGAATACGTAGACCGATCTTATTCTCTGTAACGCTGACAAATAGATCTGAGATATTTCCAGGTAATCTGACGAGTTCTGGGGCAATAAAACGGGTATGCGGGAAGGTTGAAGCGACATGTAAGTCTGGACGAACGATGCCAAGCAAGTCATCACTTTCCTGATCTCTGACTGTCTCGCGTACTCCCGGATTTCCGAAATTATAAAATCCCTGAAACCGTACTCTTCGAAGTATTTTTCCAATTCCGGAGGTATCACGATAGTATCAACACCTTTTATCCTCGCAGCGATTACTGTCAGAAGAATAACGATCGAGACCATCGTCGTCACCGAACGAAGCTTGAGCTTGTCTCCGCCAGACATTTTCTTCGACCACTAAATCTTGCTGACCTTTTCGATGCTTTTCCTGACACGTCGAATCGTCGACTGTCAGAATTGCGCATCTTGCTAAAAAAATTTATTTAAATTATAGCCCTGCGTGTCGAGTGTACGCGTGGCTTCTTCGATAACAATCTTCCGTGACAAGAGTCTGTTCTTTTATAGTCTTTTTTTTAGTATTTCATGAGGTTACATGACTTTGTGCATCGATATCATAATCAATAATGCTTTCGAGTACATTTACCGTTCTCCACGAACATGAATGTGATCCGACGAGTGTCATCGCAAAAGCAGCAACGGATAGAATAACGATACGAAAGTCCGATGGATACTTTAATGAATTTACGAAGCTCGTGACACTGTCCGAACTAGCGATTTGAACAGAGCCTTTCGAGGGCTATTTTACTGTTCCATCTGTTCGAAAAAGCCGCATTCTGTGTATTTAAGCTTCGCTCGGACATTACCATTTTTATCCCGTTCACCTAACGTTACAATCATCGACCCAAGGGCCATGAAATTGTAGGACGAATGTCGCCAGGCGTATATCGAACTTCTAGTGCCCTGGTAGCCGCATGCAACGTGCGTCAGCATTATCGTAATTCCCTTATGCAAACATATACGATCGTGGAACTTTGTACACCATCTACATGTTACCAGACTGTACACTTTTCGTTTTTATATAAACGAGAGACATAAAACATGAAAAAAGATACGATATTGGATAGGGTGCGGAAAATTGTGTGGAAAAAAAATTCGATCCCACGAAAAAGACATGCAAGAGTACTTGATCTAAAAGCAAGTGGTGCAAAATGTAATTTCCATTTTATGGAAGAATACCATACACTTTTTATCATTTCGTCATTATATTTCTGGTTAGTTCTGGGAAAATTGAAATTAATTTGTAATGTTTGAAGACTTAATTACAAATGTTGGTTTTTCTTTTGATTGCAGAGCGTTCGCTAGAATTTTGTGCGTATGCTGTCCACGTAGAATGAGGAGGAGGTATCAGCCAGCCTTTAGGTGTAAACCGAGCCAGGTAATTTTTGATGTTCCTTGTAAATGCGAGAACTCGTGAAACAAAAAATATTAATGCATATTTATGGTGAAGCGGGGGGATTTATTGAGGAAATGATATGGAGAAAAGTTTTGTTTGTTTATTTATGTCACATTAGCATGAACGATCGATAGAAAAAATTCTTCGATTTACGAGCTATGACTATGAAGAGGGAGGAAAGTAATCCCTTGAGAGAGTTTCCGGATTGACTGGGAGCTTTCTTGTCTTTCGGTTTGTCATATCAAACTAATAAATTGCCCTGAAACAGTGACGCACATGCAAACTCGCTGATTCAAAGATTTCATTTTATGCGAAGCTTGCGAGAGATTCAGCCCCGATGGCAATAGTCACCCTTGAGAAATGAGTGACGGGACTGCTCTGAGGATTCCCCTCGGACCTAACTCGTCCTCAAACTTTTTTCTTCCGCAAAATTACTTCCTCATTTTTACGCTCGATCGAGTATAGAAATTTGCCAAAATGTATATCGTTTCTTTTGGAAACGTGCCATTGATCGCTGAGGAAAAGAAAGTAAACAATTTCTCAATAATGCGCGATATCTCGAGGGAGTGTACAAAATTAACAAGACCGAAAAAATGGGTAAACAACTGTCGTATTATTATGAGAAAAGGGTGCGGATAACTCGTCCTTTTTGCCATCCCCCATCGATATCTCGACAAGAACCGGTGCGTAAAGTTTTATACCTCGGGGATCGCGAACAGTACGGGGTAAAACGAGATAAGGAAGAAAATTATGACGCGCAAAAGCGTAAAAGAGTGTAGATCGAGTGGGAAAGATTGGAACGGGCGGACAAGCGTAGAGACGAGGGGAAGGGAGTTTCGACGGAAAGTGAAAGAAAAAAACAGGCAAGAAGGGTGAAATAGCGGAAGGGGCAGAAGTCAGGATGCGGGGACGGGTTGTGTAAGAACGATTGAGAAAAAGTAACCAATCGAGATAACCTTATCACGAGTTTTTTCGACGCTGAACGAGCCAAACCCCATCAATCAATTTTCTACTCCAAATATAAAAATAATAAAAAAATTTAAAAAACCCAAACACTTTTTTACTTTTGCTGAGATGGACAGCATCCTCGCATTTTTTTTATTCATCTTTTGTATAAAAAAGGGAACAGCAATTTCGGTTTAAAAATCATTATTTTCCACACTCGATTAAACTCCACTAATTAACCGACGCGTTACCTCCTCATTGCTGACACTTCAGACTCACGTTTTTCACATCCCCTTACGAGTCTTTGCGTTGAAAAGTATCAATTTTTCTACCAAGGACATAAAGACACGCTCAGAATATTATAAATCACTTTCTACCGCAGTTGAATTATCGATCATGGTGATATTTCCGTAGCCAAGATAACTTGGACCCTTGTGGGAGGAGATCTAATTGGAAAGTTACGTTAGAATCTCAAGGCACCTCGCACTCTCGTCTGCTTCCATGCTCCTCCTTAACTCGAACCTCTACCGGCTGCTTGAAGGGAATTTATTTTAGTTGAAACAGACACAAGTTAGCCCCATTCTCCACTGAAAGTCAGAGCACGAGTTAACTGGCAAGTTCCGCGCTGTTATTTTTGCCCGACGATGATATAATTATTGCAGCAAGTGAATGTTGTACGTGTCCAGACGAGACACAAACACAACTCTTGGGAAATCGCGTGCTAATTCTCTCCTTATCATTTTCGAGTTTTCTACAATAATACGAAAGTGACGGTGGAATGTTTCGAGTTTTTAATGTAATGAGGATATCGTGCAACCATTTTGCTGTCTTCATTGCCAAAGAGTGCTTTGTGTGACTCCTCGTTACGCTACTAAATCGCAGCTCAAAAAAGAAAACAATAGAAAAAGCTGTCTGAGGCAAAAAAGCTCATGATAATTAACAGCTCGCGCTGTTCTCGGCGAGGAGCGAAAAACGAATATGAACGAGATCAGGTGACAGTATTTTCCCTCTAGAACTTTGCTTCATACTTTTCCCTGACAATGTCAAATTCCGCCCCCATCATACACGCTCAATGTAATTAAGCGTTTAACCGCTCGTGGGCTAACCCATGTAGGAAATGCCAAGCTTGACAACAGGGCCAACGCTTGGCCCACGAATGGCTTGCCGAGTGTAGTCTGCCAAGCCTGGCCCATCCTTGGGCGTTCATCGGGTGCCGTTAATGAAAACAGAATATTTCTGCCAATATCAAATCGACACTTGGCCCATGAATGGCAGTCTATGATCAGCCAAGCAAACTTTACCGGTCTTGGGCCATTTATTGGCCGATGACTGAATGCCATGGATATTTTAATACAATATTTGCCGATGAAAATTCGACACTTGGCCCATGAATGGTAGCCAGTGATCGGCAAAGCAAGCTTACCAGTCTTGGACCATTTTTGGCTGATTTCTGTAAGCCACCAGTATTTCGGTCCTATTTTTATAATAATAATAATAATAATAATAATTGTTTATTAACATCAACTAATAAACATCAACCTTTCGATCATATAGGTTGCAGAATACCGAGCACGAAAATAATTTAAAAAAAAAACGTTCATTTCGATAAAAATGTGTATCACATCATTTCTATGTATATAGAATAATAATATAATAAATAAAAATAATAATAATAAATAATAATATTGATTAATAATAAAATAATTTTTTATTGCATAATCAAGTTTTGTATGTACAAATTATTTATTATTGATAATTTACTATTATCATTATTACCAATAATAATTGTTAATAATAATTATTTTATTTTATAATTTATATAAAATAATATAATACACTAGCATATATTATTATATAAAATAATATAATAGTACAATAATATATAATTTTATTTTTATTATTATTACCAATAATGATTGTTAATAATAATAATTTATCATTTATTAAAATCATGCATACACATAGAAATAATACGATACACATTTGTATCGTAATAAACTTTTTCAATTTCGTGCTCGGTATTATGCAGCTTATTTAGATGAAGAATTTGATCTTGGGAGTAACAGCGTTTAGTGTAATGGTTAGCGTCCCGGGTTAGTAAGATAGGTGGTAGGATAGTTAGGTAGGAAAGACATAGGTAGGCAGTTCGAATCCCCCTTCTGGCAGAAAAAAAATAATCTTCAATGAATTGATAAATCTGATTTTTTTTTTAAATTTTCCCCATATTTTGCCATATTTTGACGATAAATAATCTTATTTTACGGAGAAATAAGGATTATGTAATAAAAATACAATAAATAAATTACTCGATGACCCAATCGGCCGATGACCTATTCCCATTCTTGGGCCAAGAACAACACCCAGTAACGGACCGAAGTTATCATCCGTTCTTCAGCCGTCACTGCGCCAGGCTTGGCTGCCTTTAACGCGCCAAGATTGAAACTACGGCTGCCGTCACTGGGCCGATCTTGGACCCTTCGTAAAACCCTACATGGGAACATCGTTTTCTAACGATGTTAGCCCGCGAGGGGTTGAGCTCAAAAAACCGAGTTGATGCTACTCCGAATACATTGTTTTTTGTTTCGTTAAAAATATGATTTTTCCTTGAGTCTTTGGACAGTTTAATTAAATGAAAATACCAACAATGAGTCGGCGTTACAATGCTCGAAAAATATAGTGAACCAGATTTTCGGATGATCCTGAAGTTCCCATCGTTGGAATGCAACGAAATTCTGTTATTTCTTCAGCAGAGCCAATAATTATTATTCAATATTTGGTCCGGCCAATAAAACGATTCTCTCTCGCGACCAAAAAACTCAATCGACTTGAAAAATTGCCACGATATTCAAAATTCAATAAATAATCAATAGAAAAAATGTTTTTCGTTGAGTCTCGACGTTGCAAGCTTCAGAGTCATGACTCCAAAAATGGCAGCAGTTTTTCTTTCAATAGAAATCCAAAGCATCAAGTTCCCAAAGGATTCCAAGGGATCATGAAAAAATAAAAAAAACCATAACCAAGATCGAACATTTGACTAGAATCGAATTGAATTCGAAAAAAAAAACGTACGAAAATTTGGAGTAATTTTTATTGCGGTATATATTGATGAAAATAAGAAAATGTTAGAAAAGGAGAAAACTTTTTGGTGCGTTTTTATAAAAAGGCAAAGAACGGAATATGACGAAGACGTATGACCTTTTTATGGTTTTATGTGTTGCAGTACGTAACGGGGATGGGAACGGGTGGACAGACAAGCAGCGTAAGCTACAGTAGCGTGAGCCAGAGCAGCGAGGGTGGTGCTTACAGTACCGGCAGTAGTTCTCAACCTGGTGGTATGTGACGTCACGCAGGGCCCAGACAAGGGCCACGAAGGGACAGGGCTATACGATTCCGGGACACGTGATTGTAGGTCAATGACGAGCTTGTTGTCGAAGACAAATCCAAGGATGACCTTGAAGTTGTAGAGACTCTGAGAGACGAGGAAGAGGATGAAGAAGAGGACGAAGCCGACAATCTTGGCTTTGGAACCTCCGCGACCTTGATATTCCAAGATGATGACGATGATGGAGACACCGTCAGGTCTCTAATGCTCTTGGAACGTAAACTCTTCAGGTTGAGAATGGAAGACTCCATACTCTTCGAGATACCCGAGGAGGAGAACGAGGACGGCACTCCGGACCCTGAACAAGCTCCACAGTCAAGCTTCGTTGATGAAAGCTTCGTACCCGAGACCGAATGTTCATGAAGTCTTCAATTATTCAGCCCCCGATACCACACGATGTCGAATTTTCGTGCTAAATGGTATCGCGCCTCTACGTCATGAACAAACACCAAGTTCTCCAGCTTTGGAAACATTCCAAAAATCGCCCCACATTTTCCACCTCCTCTGGTCACCTCCACCAGGACGAACATATTTCTCCGAGGATTCTTCAAGAATCGAAAAACACTCGAGTGTTCACGATGTCTCTGAAAAGTGTGCGGAACTCACAGCGAACGCTTACCCGGGATGATTCGAGGAGGTCGTCTCATCTTTTTTTTGTTCGCAAATATTTTTTTTTCTTCAAAAAACAAGTTATCGGAAAGAAATGCTTTCGTAATTTGACGTATAAGTAGTTTGACCTCTCAATACTTTCGCATTTACTCAATGCGCCCTTGGCGAAAGCAACTTTTTTCATCCTAGAAATAAATTAAAATTTATATTTAAAAAAATGAAGACAGAAATAAACACACCGACATTGATATTCTTCCAGTATTAATACACCCTAGTCTTGAAAGTCACGTGCAATATTTTTCCTCTTTGAAAATAATTCGAGTAATTATTGACCTCATTATATTGTTTAATGCCGAACCGGGTTGTTCAATATTATTGTAAACGTCGAGGCGATTTTATAATTGTAATATACAGGTATTGTCTTATATGATATTAATTAATAGTGTAATTAAAATGAATATATGTATATATGTGTGATTCGACTGCGAGGACAGTGGCGAAGTAATGAGTGAAGCATTGGCGATTTTTACAGCACAAATTAATCGAACAGCGGGCTCTGGGGGCAGAGAAAAAAAAAGTTTCAAGTTCTCTCCATTCAGCAACGTTTTAATGCACACTTACAAATGCGTAGGCCCGTGCAACGAGGTCGAGGCAAGTTCCTCAACTCCAGAAGAACGTTTTCTACATTTTTCGAAACGTTTTTTCCGTTTTATAGAGTTTTCATCATTGAATTTCAACCAAATGTCATTTTATCGTAAACAGTTCTTGGCGTTATCGAGAAACGAAGAAAATTATGTGTGAATAAACCTTGTTATCACGGACGTGATAAATTTTGTGCTAAAGAAGAGATTGGGGTCGTTTTCGACCTCGTTGTGGAGTTTACGACCGCAATGAAAAATTCCAGGGTCGTAGAATTAACATGCTGAACGATCATCCGAGTTGTACCCAAAAAAAACGACTTTGGAAATTTTCTTCACACATTTTTATTGGGTTTCGATTAAATTATAACTGCGGAGTATATTAATCTTGGGTGTGACGACATTTCGTGTTAACCCTTAATTGAAATTAACCGAGTAGAAAAAAGTAACGGATTATTTCTCACCAAGAATATCGCGTTTTGAGGTTCGCTGCTTATGAAAACGTTAACAGAGTTTTAAAGCATCTAGAATTTTTTTTTCCCCACTGTTGCCAGTAAAAACAAGAGAGCAAACGGTATAGAGTGGTTTGCTATGTCGAGGCACTCTTTTCGATTGAAATATTCCAATCGACGAACTTGCACTTTGCTCCGTAATTCACTCGTACACGTACGCGTGCCCATAAATCCATAAATTGCGCGGCAATTCATGTAGGACATTCCGGGACAGTTTTAACGACGTTCATAATTTTGGAAAATTAACAGAAATCCAGCTCGGCTTGTGAGACTGGCAAAGGAAGTTATTTTTTGTTTTTTAGTGACCGGGACTTGCATCGGTTTTTCCGGAATGCACACGAACAACGCTCTCTGTGAAAACGTAATTAATACATTGTGTAAATATGAGATACTTTAACAAAAAGCTGTGCTTTCCAATTTATATCATTTGTCCAACACAAACTATGCGAATGACCCCTCTACGCCGAAACAAAGCACAAACAAAGTACACAGCCGGAACGGACAAACTGTTATCTCTTCCTTTCTGTTTTACCTCGACGATTTTATCCCTTTGTTTATCGCGTCCACGCTTCGTCACGCACGATAATGGAAGAGCTCACAGGCTCATGTCGAAGCATATCGTTGCAATGAACTTTGCCAAACTAAATTAGAAATCGTCAATATCAGAATTATCGATCCCTTAACTCACTTCCCTCTATATTCTCGAAGAATAGAATAGAATCTAGAATATTTCTAGCTTTCTCTTTCTCTCTCCCTTTCTCCAACCTTAACTCTGCGTAATTCGTACGCATATGCATTTTTCGTCAATATTTTCGGCACTCACAACCCCATAACGATGTCTATTCTGACATTCTCCACACTGAAAATGAAATTTCGCTAAAAAAGATCGATATTTCGTTGGATTCGTTCGACTAAACGTTTTTTTTTGAAAAATCACAAAAATTTTGTCATTGCAGCAAAAAATATTGTAGAAAGTCTTTTCGAAAAGTAAAAAATTGTCTTCCAATCCTTAATTTTGCTGACCGTTCCGGGAGGAATAAAAAAATCGTTAAAATCACGAAAATTTTGTAATTTTACAAAATTTTATTTTTAGTTCGAAGCAAAACCTCGAGCAAAACTGTACAGGCAAAGATTTAAGCAGATCGCGTTAATTATGAAGTTCATGATTTTTTGTTGGAAAATTTATTTAGTACAGTCAATGATTTTAGTTGATTTATTTCCCGATAATTTGATCGGAATGAAATTGACGTTCTTCTTTATTGACTGATAAGAAACCTTGGCGGTTGTCAATTTTCCAAATGAATAGGATTAACATGGTTGGCATCTGAAAATATGGCAAAATCGATCGACAGCAGATAAAGCATGAAATTCGCTGAGCTAAAAAAGAGCATGACATGTAAGATTCGACAGGGGAGAATTTCAAATACGCTTGAGCAAAGCCTCGCATCGCTGGGGGGCACATTTCTCACAGCTTGAAAATCAAACGTATATTGAATTTACGGTTCTCGCGAGGATCCGTATTTTCATTGATGTTTGTATATCCTTTTGAAGCAGGATACGCTTTGGTATGTGTCTACGTATGTTTGGTGCAAATAAGCGTCATGAAATATTCAGAGTTTGCGTTGCCAACTTTCCGCGCTTGCTTTTTCGCGCAGTTTGCTTTTTTTCGGCTCCTCGCGACAACCCACCAATCCCTAAGCATTAATACATATGTAATTTGCACACATAGACACACACAGCACAGTCAGGGATCTTTAAATAAACACGACAAATTTATTTGAATTGAATAAATCTCTCCTGGGGGCTAGCTCGCATTTTTATACAGAAACAACCTTCCTTTCGTTCCACCGCTTTTTTTCCTACTTGTCATAAAACACTCAGCCACCGAAGCGTTCAAGCCGCCGCATCTTTATTTATTATCCAGTTCATTCTTCCCTGGTTTGAGTATAAAAACAGGAGAATCCAAAAAAACTGATATTTTTTCACCGGAAAATGTCGGTTCGCACGTACGATCGAGCTGGGACAATTTTTTGCTTCAATTTCTACGAGAAACCATAATGGAAAGTCGAAGGGACTTGTGGGCTCTCGTTACCGACCAGTTACGCAAATAATTGTTCAGTTTTTCATCGTCAGCTGATAATTGTATGGACAAACGCTTGAGACTATGGATTTAAGTGAAAACCCAGACTGCCATGAAATTTCTATAGATCGTTAAGACAGAGAGCTCCACGAAAAATCGTTGCGCTGAATCGCCAATGCGTTATGAAAATATGAAACAAGAATCAAAACCACAAGAGAGAAATGACAATACAATTACTGACGCCAAACTACGTCGGATGGAAATAAAACTAATGCGAAGTATCGATCGCTATCAAGATCGAGAAGGAAGTTTAATTCGAGGTTGTGAATGTGCATCCTCAAATCTGCTGGAATTATTCATTTAGATATATATAAATAAAAACAATCGCGAGAAGAGACAACAAAACTGAAGCGACGGTATATATTTATAAAGAAAATTGATAAATGGACTCTTGATCCATGGAAAGGTCATGGATTAATGAACAATCTGCATCTCCGGACCAAACGTGAATACGTACATAGCGACACTAAAGTGTGGCACGTATAAATATATTTTTTATTTTGTAAATACGATCGAATGAGCAGCAGCCAGGGAGATAAATGGAAAATAAAATGAATTCAACGGTAAAAAAAAAAGAAAGAAAAACGAGGACGAACTTACGAAACGCCTCCAATCACGAAATTATAAATCAATGTAACAATTCATTTTTATCGAGTACATATAGCCATCGGGAGTTGAAACGACCCAATCGTTTTTATTATTCCTCGATATAAATTCGCTGCGAAAAAACAAACAAATATAATGATAAAAATACAAAAATAAAACGAAGCACCTATGGAAATGGAAGAGAAACAAATGTTGGTGTAAAATAAATGACTGTCTGTAAAAATCACTGGGAAAACTCATATTCAACAAAAAATACTTGAAAACTTAATTAATAAAAAGGATGTAACGCGTCAAAATAAACCCTCTCGTAAAGTGACCCTTCCGTTTTTAAAGGACGTATGTGGACGCTAGAATTTCAGCCATATTGGCTGAAAAAAATAGTATTTTATGGTCGACTGTCTCGAAATAAGTATAAATATATTGTGTAGATTTATATTTGTTACCCTTCGACTGTCTCGGTGCTCACACAATTATACTATGAATAAAAATATACGAGGAATCGAGTGTGAGAAGAAATCTTAAACTTAATTTACATCCCCGTTCACTATTATTGAAAATTTTAAAAAAATCATGTATATAATTCAGGAGCATAACGTTGCAGCGAAATGTAAACAAAATTACAAATTCAATTCCATACAGTTTCCTCAATACGATATTTACTGTTACCATTATGAATATTATATTGTTTTTCATTGATTATTCAATTTTGACACATTTCATTAACTAAATTGAACTAATAAATCTTGTTATCATTATTTAAGAAATCACAGACTCTATTTTTTTTATTCCTCAAACAAAAAACATCTCGCGTACGCCACGGACTCAATAAACTACGTGAAAACTGAAACAATCAGTTTTTAATCATTGAAAAGATTAAGAAAAGTCATACAGCGAGTCTTTTGAGCTGAAGACTGAAAATGCCTTTCCCAGCAACATAAAAAAAAGCATTTCAGATTGAAAATCCATCGAGAAAATCTCGGAATATTTGATTAAAATTCGATGAGACGTTTACTCGAACGTACGCGCGTGTATGGCCAAAATCTCGAAGCTTATTTTCAGCTGTACAAAAAAAAATCACCCGAGTACTTTTTAACAAATTGAATGAAAAAAAAAAATATGCTGAATGAGATAAAACAAAGTTTCTTCGAAATTCCATACATTGTGTAAAATAAGCACGTCTAAAAACACTAAGTTACTGATTTCCCGTTCTCTTCGTATATGAACGGGTGTCCTTGAATATTGACCTTTCGATTTTCACCACCCACGAGGACGTGACACTACCGCCCACTCCTTTTCTTATCAGCATTACGTCCGATCGTCGAATCTGTGACGCTCCTTCGGAATAGAAACGAGAATTTAGATGAAATTTGTTGAAAAACTTTGCAAACACGCGATGATGAGACTCACATTTAAAATGATAGCCAAAAATCTAGCTCGTCGATGCTATGTAAATCGGATCTCATAGGTATACTATCGATACAGTAGTTTCCAGGGGATATATTAAGGCAGCTCAACAGCAGCAAATATCGAAATCTACAGTGATAGGCGAAAATGATGGAAGAGGACGGTTCGTGTTGCTAAAGACCGGAGATCGGTCAGGTAGGCTTGTTTTGTTGAAGGGAATCAGTTTAAAAAACAATAAAAACCTCAGGACCTTCGCAAGCCCGTCCAGAATAGCCTGCTCGCAAAATCCCTCTGACCGATCTCTGATTGTCAAACTCCACAGCGAAACAGGATAAAGGTCACAAATACTGCGCTTGTTCCTCATCAGCAGTCATTCCTACCACACGTTCTTGGCCAAACCTGATGCTTTGGTTGGCAGAGATGACTTCGTAAAAAAGAAACACCAGTGCGGTGCAAGGACTGCAGCAGAATTGAATTGAATGCAGTGGCCTCGAACGAGGCTCACTCGAAGCCAAATCTTTGGTATAAACTTCAAATTTCCGGCCAGGCATTAAGCAAGATAATGTTTATTGTTTCATTCGCCATATAAATTACATAACTGAATCAATTGTGAGAAATTGTTGCCGCGAAGCTGGTTCATCCACTAGCGGATGGAAAAATTACACTTCCGGTTTCATAGGGTGCTGGGAAGGGCTTCATGACGCGAAGGTCCAAGGAGTCGCCATCGACACTTCCTTGACGACGCCCGTCAGAGTTTGCCCGGATAGTCACTCTTTCGGCAGCGTGTGCATCGGCGTTGAATTCAATCGTGAGCGCCGTCACGGTGCTGCCCATTCTGGGAAGGGAAGTGACGTTATGTCCAATACTTCTGAGATGGTCCAAAATTGTTTGATCAGCACCTTCCTCGTAATCCACCACCATCGGGAACAACTGTAAAACATTTTATTGATGATTTTTGCTCATTTTTATCAACGCCGTTGTTTTGCCAGCACCGTTTCTCACGCCATCTTAGAAAAAACCTCAAAATATTGAGTTCTACAGAAATTTCTATTACCTGGTGATGAATTCTGCGTGTGTCGATCGCTTCTTTTACGTTGAGTCCGGCGTACATGTGCAAAGCCATCACAGTCGCTATCGCCGTCGTGATTTTAGTTCCTCCAGCTGAACCGACCACCATTCTGGGCCACTCATAACGATCGTCGATCTGGAAAAATCAAGATTTCATTTGATTCTTTTGAAAACCGGGTTTTCATTCATCTCTTGATGAGACGCTAACAGAGTTTTAGAAACTATTGCGAATGTTGTTGCACAAGTCGAAATGATGTCGTACGAGTTTAGGAAAAACGTTTGATCGAGTTTATAAACTTACGAGAATGGAAGGAGCCATTGAGCTCATGGGCCTTTTGAATGGAGATATGTGATTGGCAGGCGAGGCTGGCATAGCGAATCCGTTGACGAATTTCGACGAAGAGAAATCATCCATCTCGTCATTGAAGATTATACCGGTGCTCGGTGATCTTCTCATCGATCCTAAACTGTACGATAACAATTTTCAATTTCCTTTCGAGAAGTTGCAATTTTTCAAAGCTAACCAATTCATTGAATCGTCGTTCCTTTTTTATTATAAAAGTCGAAAGTGACTCACTAATGATTGATGGTCGATGTAACGGCTACAGCGTTGCCGGCAACGTCAGTAACGCAAATGTTGGCGGTTCCTGCATCCTGGACGATCTCGTGCTCCGCTCCGTAGAAACTCGCGTCTTGTGAGGTCCAGTCGTCCCTGATAGTATTCCTCACGTAGTTAATGTACTCCGGTGAAGTCATATTGCCAATCAAATCGTCTGTAATAATGACAAGTGAACATCTTCATGAAAAGACGCGTCGTGGAAATTTAAATTTTACGCCAAAACATATCGATCTCCAATTTAATTGGCTCGAATCATTTGAAAGTTCAAAAAATCATTTCTTGGCTAAACGGGAAATTGGAAAAGATGCGAAAGGTCGGAAAGTCGATCTGTTAAAAATGGCTAGGACTTACGAAGTTCTTTTTCATCCAGATCACCGAATTCGGAACGCCTGGCATAAGCCCACTTGAAAGTCTCGATGAGCCGCTGCCAGAAAACTCCGGGCTCCGGGGTTGGCAAAATATGATCAAGAATCTGCATTATGAAACTGAGAATAACGCCGGAACCAGGTGGAGGTACGGTGTACAAGGTTGAACCATTGATTTTGGCAGAAATTGGTGTTTCCCATTTGGGTCTGTAAGAAAAGATGAAAATTAATTTTCCTGTTAAAATTCACGATTGAATCAGAGCGAGACTTGCAGTTTTTCAAAAATGACGCTCTTTTTTCACGTACTTGTATTTGGCGAAGTCGGCAAGCGTCATTATTCCTCCCATATCTTGAATCTCTTTGACCATTTCTTTGGCTAAGTCCCCACGGTAGAATTCACCGACCGGGTCGCTGCTGTACGCAAGTTTTCGCATCGTTTCGGCAAGTTTAGGTCTCTTAATCCTCGAGCCTTCCTGTGATGGACAAAATGCTCGAATGTAACGTGTGCGAGAACTTTCTTTTGCATCGTGACAAATTTGGAAAATAATCAATTGGCTACTGACCTCCCAAGTCTGATTAGTCTTTGGGTCAATGAAAATTTCCCTCATGCTTGGTTGGGCCAGAATGTCATCTTGAACCTCCCGAAGAACGTCCGCGATATACTTGTTCACGATACTGCCTCGTTCGCAAATTTCAATGGTTGGCTCAAAGAGCTGGGCCCATTTCAAACGACCATATTTTTGGTGAGCTTCCCAATATCCCGAAATCTCGCCAGGAACCGCGATCGATTTTCCACCTACATGATTGGAAATTAATGAAATATTCGAAGCGATCGAACCAAAGATTCCATAAAGTTATTTTCCATATCGTTATCGCTTCCTACCGAATTTCGCTTCAGCAGCATTTTCGAACATGTCCTCGGTCGATGCGCCAGGGGCCATCTCTCTCGCATTTAAACAGTGAGCTTCTTTCTTCTTGTTGTCCCATATCGTCATCAAAAAACCACCACCAATTCCCATGCTGCCAATTAAGCAACAAAAAACCATCATTATATCGTGTATCTTGAGTTTCATCGGAACTATACAAAGAAAATTTCATCACAGCGCACAGACAAAACACTAAAAGTCCGATACTGTCAGGTTTATTCCAAATGAACGAGAATTCACATTTCAATTAACGTAAAATCTCACAATCAGAACTTTGGCGTTGATTGTGTATCAAAATTAAAGGGAAACACGCTCACCTGTGAGCAGAGACGACGCCGTCACACAGAAGAGTTGCAATAGCGGCATCCACTGCTGAACCACTACGCCGCAATATTTTTCTTCCCACACTGGCACATTCGGGTCCGTTAGCAGCTACGGCATACTAATTGCACAAAACATCTGAATTAATCCAATAAAATTCACTTCCCAATTCAGCCGAAACCAAATTCCAAATCAACGTCATTGAGAATTTCAGTTTTTCATTTTCAAAAGAAATATCACGTAGGCCAACAACAAGGCGTGTTACTTTTTATGATTATCCACACAATTTCTCCACAAAAGTCGACAGAATACACAAATTACCGATTTATAAAGTCCCATTTTTGATTCGCTGGGCCGATCTCTGGGGAACTCGTTTCTAGGGACAGTGATGAGAGCATCGTTGACTGAGAATTGGGCCCACAGGCATAATCCTGAGATCACAAAGATCACCATTCGCGCGCTGAAAATTCACATCAAAAAGTATATAAATCGATTTTGCTTTCCATGAGTTTGGAAATTTAAAAAAAAAAACATTATTTTGCCAATACTTTCGAAGAAAGTCTCATTGTTTATGAAAAAAAAACACGCGAATATTATTTAATTGTGTGCACTTACGGCATCGGGAAACCCATTGTTGCAATTTTCTTTGATCCAATTGCAACAGCTCGAGCGACTCGATGTTTAGGAATCGATGGCAGAGCTCAGTTCCTCAAGATTTTATACGAAATCGGTTCTTGTCAAAAAAACGTTTATTCCTGTTTTGCTATTTCTATACTTCACTGATAAGCATGGGGGCTGATAATAAATAATGATTTAGTAGCTGAAAAAATATATATCAAGCCCTTGCGATAAGTATTTCATCATGTCTCCTTAACCATGGAAAAGCAAACCCACGTGCCGGATCGCAATAAATTATAAATCGTATGCTTATCATTGCGGACAACCAGAAACACGAAAATGACTCGTTCCGCCCTCTCGTACAGTTCGTTTTTCAAATTTTACTATGATGAGTACACATTTCAACAAACAAATTTACTGCCATCAAAATTTCTACACGTGCACTTATTTCAGAATTTGTATAATAAATCGTGCAGTTTTATGGCAAGTCATTTACGACGTACGACAGACTTCCTCGGCCCTAAACCTCGCCATTCAAATCCATTCGGTATTTATGACACTTTCGTAACTTCGCGAGCAGGTACTTTTGACGTGGATTATAATTTCACTTGCAGTTTAACGTCATAAACAAAAAGTACCTAAATGTTCACAACATCGAACGATAATCTTTGCATGAGCCTGAAGTTTGCATCGACGCAATGCCACGAATTTAAAAAAAAATTCAACCTCCTGGACGGGGGTGTTTCGTAACGAATTTTTATTTTAAAAAATTTGTTCCTTCCCTTTTTCGGCCCTCACGAATCGATTTGTCAAATAAAAAAGTGACGAATGATTTTTTTTTTTTTCCATTTCGTGGCATTGCGTCGATGCAAACTTCAGGCTCATATCTTTGCTGGTAGCAGAAAATTCTCGTTCAAATTTGTTCTGGATGAATATTTGAGTCTCGATATCGATAGCTTAATAACTTAGAGAAAATTTTAACTGAAAATCATCGTTTCTTCAGCCCAGAAGCAGGAAATCATGAAAAACATGGATTTTTGTGGGAGAAAACTAAAATTTTGTTGACGTACGAGAAAGTTTATTTCATTTTCATAAAAAATTACATTCTGCGAAGCTAAATTTGGTCATAACTGCGGGTGGTGCTCAGTTTGTATTCTCTGTAACACCCCGCGGAGATGCGAGCAGATGCGATGAGTGATTAAACATCGATCTTCTGCGTCTTGATCTAGAGTGCGAATTATATGAGTTTTCGTTCCTGCACCAAGGCAAACACTCGCCCCGAATAAAATTTTCAAACAAATTGTTATTTCGCGGCTGACAAGCTTTTCTCTGTAGCTATTTGTATCCGTTAATGTCGCAGCTCTTATTTACATATATGACGATGATGGTCACAAATAGTTTCGGTCGTTATTGAGGATTTTATTCAAGAAACTTCTAATTAAACAAATTTTTGGTTTGTCTAATGATTTTGTGGGTTGGTTCTTGTGGCAACGAAATCATAGACATCGGATTGGCTATAAAAAGCAGCCAAACGTTGTAAACGACTGCATACGAGCATGATTTCGATGTGATGGATTAAAAACCGTCGACATTTCCCTCGCGGCGACCGTCTGCGTTTGCCTTTATAATCCGGTGGTTATTCTCGTCGCGCTCAACCGTAATAGCCGTTACGGTGCTGCCCATTCTCGGAAGAGAAGTCACATTATGTCCAACTTTAGCCAAATGTTTCAAGATTAGCGGATTTGCGCCTTCCTCGTAGTCAACGACCATTGGGAACAACTGTAAATAAATCGAATGAGCTCCATTATTGTCGAAATTGACAAAATTCGACGAAATAGTTGGTACTGCGTCTCGGTCGGGCGCTTATTACCTGGTGATGAATTCTGCGCGTGTCAATAGCTTCTTTAACGTCGAAACCGGCGTACAAGTGCAGAGCCATTGTCGTTGCGATTGCAGTCGTGATTTTAGTACCGCCAGCTGCACCCACGAGCATCCTCACAGATTTTCTTGAGTTGTCGATCTTTCAACATACACGCGCATTTTTGGATGATTAAGAGAAAATTTAAGTCTTTAAAAGTAGCTGAGAAAAATGAATAGAAAGAAAAATGTTTCGAAGTGAAAAAAGTGAAAAATTGCGTGTAACGAGATAAAGTCGATCTTACAAGAATGGAGGGAGCCATAGAACTCATGGGCCTCTTGAAAGGTGCTATGTAATTGGCTGGCGAAGGTGGCATGGCAAATCCATTGGCAAAGTTCGGTGACGAAAAATCGTCCATCTCGTCATTGAAGATGATTCCGGTACTCGGTGATCGTCTCATTGATCCCAAGCTGTAAATAATCAAATTTCCATTTTTATTCAAGCGCCCCACGATCTCTCGGAGTCAACTGACTAAATTTTTTATCAACGCTTACTACTGATTGATGGTCGATGTGACGGTCACAGCTGAGCCATCGGGAGCCAAAACGCAGATATTAGCAGTTCCCGCATCGTCAACGAACTGGTGCTCCGCACCATAAAAACTAGCGTTCTCCACGGTCCGGTCGTCCCTAATGGAATTCCTCACGTATTTGACGTACTTCGATGCAGTCATATTTTCTATCAAATCCCCTATAACAATAAATACACGTTTTTCATGAGAAACAAAAATTAATCACGTAGAAAATTGGCCCTGAATAAAATTCACATCCATTCGTGGGCTTTTTAATAGAAATCCCTGAAAAAATACAATCATTCAAAAAAACAAGACGTAATTCAATAAGAATAATTGTAACGTACCAACTGTGTCCGAATCACCAAATTCGGAGCGTCTGGCGTATCCCCATTTGAATGTCTCAACGACACGTTGCCAGAATACTCCGGCATCCAAGGTGGGCAAGAGCTCGTTAAGAATGTTCATAATGAAGCTGAGAATAACACCGGAACCGGGTGGAGGGACTGTGTACAAAGTGGTACCATCGAGTTCGGTAGCGATCGGATGTGCCCATTTGGTTCTGTGAAAGAAGAAAAAACAAATTTTTCCATAAACAAATTGACTGCATAGAGAATCTCTAAAATAATTCCTTCTCGCCTTACCTGTATTTTTCGAAATCAGAAAGTACCATTATTCCTCCCATGTCTCGAATCTCCTGGACCATTTTCCGAGCCATCTCGCCCTCGTAGAATTCTTTAACAGGATCATCGCTGGCCGCCAGTTTTCGGAGTGTTTTCGCGAGAATGGGTCTCCGAATTCTCGTGCCTTTCTGTGCTCAATAAAAATCGATTAAAACAACAAGTGAGATCGAAAGAATGAGCGAACAAGTTTGTTTACTAACCGCCCATGTCTGGTTTGTCGATGGGTCGATGAGAATTTCTCTCATGGAGGGTTGCTCCAAAATGTAATCTTGAACCTCTCGAAGCGAGTCAGCAATATACTGGTTGACGATACTTCCTCGCTCGCAGATTTTGATCGTTGGTTCGAAAAGTCTTTTCCACGGCAGTTTACCGTAAATGTAATGAGCGTCCCAGTAACCCCGAATTTCGCCGGGAACCGCGATCGATCGGCCACCTGCAATTCCAGTTTTCCATCGTCGATTGAAAGAAATTCAAATTGTAATCCCGAAATCCAATTATGCATGAAAAACCTACCGAATTTGGCCTCGGAAGGATTTTGAAACATCGTAGCGTGAGCTGCAGCTGGTGCCGCTTCTCTGGCATTCAAGCAAACAGCTTCTTCATCCTCTGCGTCCCATATGGTCATCAAAAAACCGCCACCAAGTCCCATACTGTCAGGTTTATTCGAAATGAACGAGAATTCACATTTCAATTAACGTAAAATCCCACAAT
Organism: Diadegma fenestrale; assembly: GCA_037043255.1. Classification (NCBI taxonomy): domain Eukaryota; kingdom Metazoa; phylum Arthropoda; class Insecta; order Hymenoptera; family Ichneumonidae; genus Diadegma; species Diadegma fenestrale. The sequence continues at coordinate 13,541,655 of CM073310.1, read as the reverse complement.
CCGAACTTTCGCGTTGATTGTGTATCAAAATTAAAAGGAAACATGCTCACCTGTGAACTGAGACAACACCGTCGCACAAGAGGGTCGCAATCGCAGCATCAACCGCTGAACCGCCATCCTTCAGTATATTTTTCCCAACGGTGGCACATTCGGGACCGTTTGCAGCCACTGCAGCCTATTTAATCGCGGTTTATCATGTAATTTTACTAAACACACTTATGTCTGCGCTCGGGCTAATGCTTTTGATAAATCCTTCAACGAAATCTCGCTCCCCGACATAAAAATCCAGTTTTTTCAATGTTACCTTTCCGTAAACTCCCAGCTTGGAAATACTAGGCTTGTCCTTCGGGTAATCTGGTTCTCTAATGTCAATATCGGCGTCGATTACAGAAAATTGACCGACGAAGCTTAATCCTACGATCCAAAGAATGAGCGCGTGCGAGCTAAGAAAATTCAATGGAAAAACCAAAGAAAAACTAGATCAAAAATCTCATCTTCGGTAAAGATGCTGTGTCGTTCGATCGAAACAGACAATTCAACATCTTCAAAGGGAATCAAAGAAATGCCAAATATTTTGCAGTCATTCTGCAATATTTACATATTATGAATAGTAAACATCTCAATATTGGTCAACGGAATTATGACGAAACATACGATTTCAGGAATTCCATTGCAGCAGGTTTTTGGTACGACGTTCACAACGGCTCGAGCGAAAGCTCAACGTCCCTGAATCCGTGGCGAAGTAAATCAAGTTCGAGGAATAATATGGAATCGTCCCGTTTCGAAATAAAACCATCAAGTGTTGTCCTTTGATACGGCTTTGATAACAGCAAGTTTTATCGCCAGTAGAAAAACAAACGTACGTCCTGCCTTGAAATAAATTGTAACACGTGCTCGTCAGAGTTTCGAAAATCACCGAGAAAATACCAGAAATTTTGTTAAAATGATTTCATTTTCTAGAAAATTAATTTACGGCCTCGAAATTTATTATTCGTTCAATTAAAATTTTTGCGAATATTTATTTAACACGATTTGTCATCGTAGAGGTTAATAATTTAAATTCAAAACGAGTTGCATCTTTTTAGTGCACTTGCTACTACTTTTTTTTTTACTACGTTTTTTTTTATCCCAAATAACACGATGCAAGGTCATTAAGTATTGAACACCCCCACGCGCAATCGGCACTTATAAGATAGTTCCACGATATCGAGAAAAATGCTCCGTTTTCCGAGTATGCAAAATTTTTTTATTCGCTGCACGCGATAACTTGATTCGAAAATTATGAGGAACTTGTGCGTTTGATTAATTCAACTAAAGATTTGATGGAAATGTTGGCGAGGCTGCACAAATTTCGACGCGCATATCGATGTGAAGTCAACAAATTTTGTTAAACGAATTAATAAATAATAACAGCACGATCGTTCAACATACAACTTGGAAAATATCTCGTTCGACGTTGCCCTCTCGCAGTCTCACGTGAACTGCAGTTTCGATGTCCAAAACTTTCAGACCCCCCAACGATATTCTGGGGATGAAAAAGCGGAGTGAGAGAGTAGGGATGGGTCTGGAAGTGACCATAGTCAACCCTTAACACTGCAGACCGGTTTCCGAAGCCTGAAGGCTGCCAGGAAAAAATAAAAGTCTCTCGAAAGCAACTGTAGGTGGCAATAAAAGTTTTGCTCTGCCCTTGGACCTTGACCATGCTTTTCACTTGGCTGAAAATGCTTTATGTGTGTTGGCCATGAACTCAAGGATTCGTGTCTGGTGGCTAATCCAAAAATGCCCACAAGTCCGAGAAAATTCGACGCCTTTGGAGTTCACGCCTGAATATGCGTTTCGATTCAAAAAACACCGTATCGCTTCGATGTCACTGGTCAAGAGGCGAATCGCGGCACGTGCCTTGTGTCCTCTGCTTTTCTCATACAACGCCAATGCATTCGACAGCGTGGCAACGTTGTCATACGGTGAAAAAAGCTACAGAAACACTTGTACTTTTAGTTGTGCTTCCGATTTCACTGCGACACGTTCGGAACAACGTTGCCACGTTGCGAATCGGCAGGAAAGTTGCAGATTTTTATGATTTTTCTTCTTAATCGATCGAACCAAATGATCAGTGAAACTTTAATCGTTATTTCGATGAGGGAAAAGTCCAACTGACACTGAATGGGAAATTTTTCACGATGAACGATTAAAAAATTGTATGAAATAAATAAAATTCTGGGTGGACGATAATTTTTCATAAATTTTCATGAAAATTTGCATTTGGCGGAATGAAAAATGTCCAAGAATGAAAATTGTTCTCGTTTCCGTAGTGCGAGTCACGAAGAAAATGGCGAGTTTTATCCTGAGGAGGAATCACAGGAATAAATAAATAATCGAGAAACGTTGGATTGTGTGAAATGAATTAATTTATTTTATTCGTCGGAGTGGTTCGTGTGAATTGCATTCCAGTTAAAAACTGCGGGAGTAATGTTCGTACAACGAATTAGTAACCGGCGACATTGCCTTCACGGCGACCGTCCGCGTTGGCTTTTATAATCTTGTGGTCATCCTTGTCGTGCTCAACCGTAATAGCTGTGACGGTGCTGCCCATTCTCGGAAGAGAAGTTACATGGTGTCCAATTTTTTCCAGATGTTTCAAGATGTTCATATTTGCACCTGCCTCGTAGTCGACCACCATTGGGAACAACTGTAAATGTATTAATCGAATGAGCTCCATTATTGTCGAAATTGACAAAATTCGACGAAATAGATGGTAATGCGTCTCGGTCGGGGGCTTCTTACCTGGTGATGAATTCTGCGCGTATCAATAGCTTCTTTGATGTTGAAACCGGCGTACAAGTGCAGAGCCATTGTCGTTGCGATCGCAGTCGTGATTTTAGTTCCGCCAGCTGAACCCACGAGCATCCTCACAGAATTTCTAAAGTCGTCGATCTGTCAACATACACACGCATTTTTGGATGATTAACAGAAAATTTGAGTCTTTTAAAGTAGCTGAGAAAAATGAATAGAAACAAAAATGTTCCGAAATGAAAAAAGGGAAAAATTGCGTGTAACGAGATAAAGTCGATCTTACGAGAATGGAGGGAGCCATAGAACTCATGGGCCTCTTGAAAGGTGCTATGTAATTGGCTGGCGAAGGTGGCATGGCAAATCCATTGGCAAAGTTCGGTGACGAAAAATCGTCCATCTCGTCATTGAAGATGATTCCGGTACTCGGTGATCGTCTCATTGATCCCAAGCTGTAAATAATCAAATTTCCATTTTTATTCAAGCCCCACGATCTCTCGGAGTCAACTGACTAAATTTTTTATCAACACTTACTAGTGATTGATGGTCGATGTGACGGTCACAGCTGAGCCATCGGAAGCCAACACGCAGACATTAGCGGTTCCTGCATCCTTAACGGCCTCATGTTCTGCACCATACCAACTCGCGTTTTCCGAGGTCCAGTCATCCCTGATGGCATTCCTCACGTATTTGATGTACTCCGGTGAAGTCATATTGCCAATCAAAGCGTCTGAAATAATGATGAGTAAACATCTTGATGAAAAAGCGAGTCATGGAAATTTAAGCTTATCATCCAAACATATCGATCTACAATTTTGGGAAACGGGAAATTGAAAAAGAAAAATCAAAAGTAGCGATTTTTTCGCAAAAATCCATCAAGAAAACATAAAATCGATCGCCAAATTGATAATATCTGAATAATCTTGAAAGAAAAACCTCTTTAAACAAAAATTTTCACTCCAAAATAAAAAATTACGAAAAAAATATTTACATATTCGAAAAAACCGGAAGTAATCGGGCCAGTTCGGCTCCAACTTACCAATTTTCTCCTTTTCCAGATCCCCGAATTCGGAACGGCGAGCGTAAGCCCATTTGAAAGTCTCGATAAGCCGTTGCCAGAAAACTTCCATGGATGGGTTCGGCAAGCGTTGATCAAGGATCTTCATCATAAAACCGAGAATAGCACCGGAACCGGGAGGAGGAACAGTGTACAAAGTCATACCTCTGAGTTGGGTAGCAATTGGTGTTTCGAATTTAGCCCTAGGAAGGATAATAAAAGCATATAATTTGCATTGAAAACCTTCCAATCGGCCCAATGTCAAATTCCCCCATAAAAAAAAGTCTCGTTTTTGCTTACGAATAATTTTTGAAGTCTGAAAGTTGCATGATTCCGCCCATGTCATTAATTTCTTTCACCATGGTTTCAGCCATGTCTTCGTAAAACAGTTTGACCGGATCCGAGCTCATCGCAAGTTTTCGGAGAGTTCTCGCGAGTGCGGGTCTCTTGATCCTCTTGCCTTTCTGTGCTCAATGAAAATCCATATTGTAACGACATATGTGAGATCGAAGGAATGATCGAACAAGTTTTTTTACTAACCGCCCATGTCTGGTTGGTCGATGGGTCGATAAGAATTTCTCTCATGGACGGTTCCTGCAAAATGTAGTCTTGAACCTCTCGGAGAGAATCAGCAATGTACTGGTTGACGATACTTCCTCGATCGCAGATTCTGATCGTTGGTGCGAAAAGTTTACTCCACGGCAGTTTACCGTATTTGGAATGGGCTTCCCAGTAACCCCGTAATTCCCCGGGAACCGCAATCGATCGACCACCTGCCCCATACCCATTCATGTTTATTCAAAAATGACAAAAAAAATTCAATGCAATTCCGAGAGTTTGGATGACAAAATAACTACCAAATCTGGCGTCCGAAGCATTTTTGAACATGTCACTGGTGGCTGCGGCAGGTGCCGCCTCTCTGGCATTCAAGCATTTAGCTTCCTCTTTTTTGGCGTCCCATATGGTCATCAGGAAACCACCGCCGAGGCCCATACTGTCAAATTTCGTAGAAATTCGTTTTTGATTCAATCGAAAATGTCGATTTTGTCTTTAAACTTCAAAATTCGCATTTTTTCTCCAAAAATTTGAATTCCAAATTAGGAAAGGGATTAAAAAAAATTATTTCAAAAGCCTGAGAAAAAAAAATCTCGTTATTGATTTTAAATTGAACGAAAATTTTGATTTTGTCTTCAAAATTCGAAATTTGAATTTTGGCTCCAAAAATTTGAATGCAAAATTGGGAAAGGGATAAGAAAGAATTATTTGAAAAGTTTGATAAAAGAAAATCTCGTTATCAAGCCCACCGAGACGATTCGTCAAATGGAATTATTTGCGGTCCGTTTGCGATTTTTCAAAATAATAGAAAATAAAAACTAGTCGTAAAAAACTTTTGAAATTCGTTCGAAGGCGCATTTTAGGAAAAGTTGATGTTCTCAGTGTGACATTTTTTCAGGGTTAGCGTCTATTAAATATAACGGTGACTGCACTGTAAAAAAGTGGCAAAGAACACGCCGCGGAGACATGCTGAGTTTGGAAAGAAAGGAAAAGAAAACAGCGGGTTACCTGTGAACGGAGACGACACCATCGCACAAAAGGGTCGCGATCGCTGCGTCCACCGCCGATCCACCATCAGCCAATATCTGTTTTCCAACTGCAGCACATTCGGGTCCATTGGCGGCTACTGCAGCCTAATTTCCGAAAAAAAAATCATGGTATTGATTTTTCGTTGCCACACACGAATAAGGCTGCTGTGTCAAGACACTGGGTCAATTTGACCCATAGGGTACGAGCACAGTTACCTGTCCATAAATTCCCATCTTGGAGGTACTCGGTGCGTCCTTGGGGTATCTCGGAGGTGCGATAAAAATGCGAGCATCAATTACAGACCATTGGACCAAAAGACACAATGCTGTGACTGCAAAGCTCACAGCTTTGACGCTGAAAAACAAATTCGAAAAAAAAAATGATCGGTCGGCTTCAACCAGTTGAAAACAAAAATTGCATTCACGAGAACTTTTTTTATTTTCAACTTTCTGATAAAATCGTAACGTTGATTTTTCCACTTCGTTTTATTGGCTTTTCTTGACAATTTTTTGGCACGAATATTTGAAAGAGGAAACATTTTTTTGGAGTATCTTTTTATGAGGGAACTCACGATTTAGGAAAACCCATTGCTGCAACGTCGTTTCTATGGGCAATTGCAGTAGCTCGACGGACCTGAAGTATCGAATCACTTGAGGATAAGGCTCCGGATCATCGGTATTTATACCGAATTCATTTGTATCCAAAATTCCACTCATGTTCATATATTTTTTTTGCTGACAACAGGGAAAAATATGACTATCGATGATTTGTTGAGTTCGACGAAATTTATATGACTCCCATAATAGATATTTCATCATTGATCAATATGGAAACACGAGCACCGTACCTGCCACCTCGTAGTACACGATCAATTGCAAAGACATTTTTCTATAAATCATCGGAAAAATAGTTCCGTGCGGTTTTAGATTTATGGAGATTTCCGTCAAAGACTGTCGCTAATATATTTTGCCAAAATATACTTTTCTCCATGATTTATTTGCTACCAAGATCATCGTCAATGTCTTTTTTCTCTGACAAAATTTCACAAAATATCGAAAGTTGTCCAAAATTTTCGATATTTTATCACAAAATTGCATTTTTTTATCGCGAATTCTCTTCGTCTTGGTTTTCTGATGAAAAAAAATGCAAAACTATCGATATTATTCATTTTTTAACGATATAGATGATTCAAATTTAAATATATAGTCAACATTATCTTTTTTTTTTCATTCTTTATCTTTATATCGATAAACCACTCGCCACTAACTTATGAAATCATTTTTATCGATAATAAATCCTGATAAGCATCCGTGAAGTATTGTACCTGGTCATTTCACGAAATACCGTATGCTGGGAATCGATGACGATTCGTCACGAGTATCAATGAATGGTAATGCAACTTCCTTCATATTCGCAGCAAAAAAAACGTGTCAGTATTGTGCAATCGGTTTTTTAGGTATTTGTTCAACAACCGTGTAAAATGAAATTGTTCTTTCACCGTTTTTCCTTGTGACAAAGAAAACCATTCCGACTTTTTTCATCTCGAAAAGAAATCCAAAAAATTGTCAACGAATCGACTTGGATTGTTCAGACAATAAAATAAATTCTGATCAACGAAGATTCAATCCTACTTTGTGAGGCCACAAAAGTTCGATGTCGCTTTTTGCAAGTTTTGCACGGTCGGTAAAATTTCTGCAACCCATATCAATCGGAGCAACGGATAATTATCTGCAAAATGCAATATAACATCGAGATATCGTTGAAATTATTGAATAAATGATATTTATGATGTGGAGTTTCACTTTTTTTTTATTACTGTTAGTAAAAATTTCTTTTTTTCATAGTAGCAGCGTGTTGTATTGAACGTCGTCATGATATGATAATCAGAATCAGCCTTGATGTTTGAAGTTCGAGTTATTGCAGTGTGTTGGTTCGAGACATCGCCAACGAATTCAGAAATTCGTTGACATCGCGATCGAGAGCAAATTCATGTGATTGAAGATACTGCTGTCGTTCGTTATTTTACCGTACCGCGGCGAAGCGCGAGCGCGATAGCGCCAAGATACACATACAGTGCCACAGTGCGTACGGGCTGTGTGTACGCCTGCTGCATTCATTGCCGAATAAATGCGTATACAACATATGAAAATGTATTGGTATAAATGAGCAGATATATGTATAAATGTGTACATAAGTGAAAAATAGGAAAACGTGAAATAGAATTCGCGTTAGAGTTGAGCTCAAAAGGCCGGGAAAATGCCAAAAAAACGTAAATTCACAAGCGTCGATGATAAATGCTGCGTTTGTCTACAGGACGATGGTTGCATGAGTTACATTTTTTCCGAGGACATTAAACCAAAGTTTGCCGAATTTGCCGATGCCGCAACGATCAAAGTACGTTTTTTGTTTTTCTCACTTTACTTCTGTTTCTCTTGTCACACATCAAACTCGACAAGTGCATGTTTCATTACATTTTTGAGGTTAGGCTTCATTCGACGATTATTCTATTTCGCCGTGCAGTTGTGATTCAATTTTGCCATTATCGACAGATCGAAAATGCTGAAAAACTGCCGAAAAACATTTGTCATGTTTGTTTGTACAAACTCGACATGTGGGTCGAATTCAAGCAACAATTCCTACGATCCTACGAGATGCTGCGAGAACATCTCGAGGTCGATGGAATTTCGGAAACTACCGTAAGCATCTCGATATTGACAACCGAAATATCTACAATTTTCCTTTCCCATAATATTGAAAATAAAAATCATAAAAATCATAAAAATCTCAATTCATTCCAGTCGTCGCTGACGAAACGGAAACTCTGCGAGTTGCAGGACTCGCCAAAGAATGAGTTGTCAGAAAAGAACGATGTAGTGAGTAAATCTCATTCATTTTTTCATCGATTTTCATTCCTAGCACGTTATTGTACGTTACAAACTTTTCCAGAAAAAAAGAAAAATGGCTGACGCTATTGAAGAAAATTGCGAAGCGGCAAAACAAAATGAAGATTCTTCGGTCCCCATTACCATGGACGATTCCTCCGCCAAGGTTCGTACGAAGTAATGATAAATTAACGAAAAACATTGATATCGCGAATGAATATGGAGCTGGAAATTTGAAAAAAAAAAAATTATTCGTGGAATTTGATAAAGATGGAAAGAAATTGAATTTGCAGCTCGGTTCGTCGAACGTGGAAGCTGGCGATGAGAAACCGAAGGATCCTGCAGCGAGCGCAATCGGCGGGTCGTCTGCGGCGAAGCAAATTGGTGGGAGACGGGGAAAAACTACTGACAGACGAGAAGCATCGACGAAGCGTTGGGTAGCGCGAAAGCGCGCGTTGTTGGCAGCGACGGGTGAGAACGAGACAGAGACAGATTCTGAGAGTTCGGACGAAGCGCAACTATCGCCGGTGCAAAAAGCGCGTGCGAAATGTAACGCGGAGAAGGTTGCGGCAGAGAGCCAGCGACGAACAGCCAACAGTTTGAAAAGTTTGGATAACAGTACGGCGAACAATTGCGACGGGGGGAATGACGAAGCGAGGGAGGAGAAAAAACTGGCCTTGGAAACTGGGGCAGACTCAAAATTGGAGGAGCAAAAAGAGAAACAAGAAAACGAGGTGAAAACGGCAGAAAACAGGGCCAACGAGAATCAAGTGAAAAATTCGGTGATTTTATCGAAAGAAGAAAGTTTCCTTCCGCATTCGGTGCAGTCGGAATTGACGGTGGACGACGCGACGTTCATCGTGACTTCCACGTTGGTGCTCAGTGAACCAAACCTATTGACGCGCGTATCGGATTCGCCAAAAGACAAGAACGCCCTTCAGGCACCGGAAGCGACGAATCAAGAGCGTAACACGGATATAATCGACGCGGTGCAGTTGCGTCGTGTGAGTCCAAAACCGACGGTGCAAAGGGATAAAAAATTGGTGGAACGTTGTTTGAATATCGAGGTTGAGGGCACGGAGCTCGAGGCTTTGAAGCGAGTTCAAGCAGAGCTCGCAAACTTTGTAGAAACGAAATTAATAATGGATCTTGAGTCGCGATCGAGCTGGAAAGTCGAGCCAAAAAATCAGCCTAGCCAATCGCTCAATCGACAGCTGAAAACGATTATTGAAAAGGCGATTGAAAAAAATCTGCCGATGACGAGAATCGAGCGATCTATGATGCGTGGGGAGAACACGTTTAGTCCCGAATTCGTACGGGCTGCAATGTGTTCAAAAATTTTCCAGCCTCGAGTCGTTCTTGTGCGTTACGAGGCGAAGGAGAAAAAAGTGTCGCTGTCAAACGAGCAGTCGGTAATGGCAGCGAAAAAATCAATCGAAGTTCCGATGGCGTCACTGGGCAAAAGGAAAAGCATTTTACCCGCAAAATATGCGGATTACGAAGCTTCGCCTTTTGGGACGACAACGAGCGACGACGGGAAAGACACGAAAAGGACGGAAGCTCCGGTGAGCGCAAAGTTCAACAGACACAAGACTTATGGGCCGGCGATGACGAAGGTGCCAATAATGGCGGGAAACAAACGAGAAACTCACGGCATTCCGGAGTCTAGAGAGACCGTAGCCAAGGCAAACGCTGCCGCGATTCGTGAGAAAAACGCGTTAACCGAGGCGAACGTTACAACGACGATGCCACCGGCAAAATCGAGGGTCGGTGGGAAACACATTTGCGGTGTCTGTGGCGACAGTTTCGGGACGAGAAGGGAAGTCGAGATCCATTTTTTAGCTCACATAACGATTCGTCAGGTAAAACAAAAAATGATGCGTTGCAAGCGATGTCACGAGATCGTGGAGGCGCGTTTGGTCAAGATGCACGTGTGTAATTCCTCGAAAACCAAGCCGAGCACACAAACGATATCATTGCAAAAACTTGTGGACGAACGTCCTGAGAATCCGCGAGACACTTCCGGTTTGCCTGTGAAGAAGCGATGCCTCGTATCGCCTGCAGCAGTAACGAGCAATATTTACACGTGTTTCGTCTGTGACAAGACCTTCGAAGACGAGCGAATCCTTAAAGATCATTTGCAGAAGCATTGCGATGACATAAGCGACGAGGAAGAGGAAGAAGGCGAAGGCGAAGGTGAAATGGGGGCCGGGGAGGAAGAGGCGATTGCCGAGAAAGAATTGTATCAGTGCGCAATCTGCGGAGAGTCTCTTGATTCGGAAGATGCTCTTGAGACCCACGTGGAAAAGCACCTGTTCGACGACGAAGACGATAATCCCAATCTCATAAGCATAGGCGAGCGAGAAAAGACGAAAAAGCATGATATCATTCACGTCTGCAATCAATGCAACGAACCATTCGATTCTGAAATGTTATTGATGCTGCACATGCAAGCGCACGAAGAAGAAATCGCGATTGCCGAATGGGAACGACGCGGCGCCCATAATTCACAAGTTGAGCAACATATCTGCGTTATTTGCGATCAAATGTTCCCCACCGAGGCTGAGTTGTCCGAACATCTAGATGTACACAATGGCAATGCTCACGTTTGCTTGTTATGCGACAAGCCCTTCCTTACTCTCGAAGAACTCCAAGCCCACGTCAATACTCATTGACGCATTAATACACCCTGAAAATCCGAACAGAAGAATCTCTCTTTTTTTCACTTTTATCAATCTGACAGCTGTTTAGTTCGAACAATTTTCCATTCAGTTCGATCAAAGCCATCGAACCTTCAGGCCAATTCAATTTCCCCAAATCCACAATGTTCCAGCCACCGGGCCCCGCATCGTGTTTTTCAATCTGCATTCATCCAATACTTTATTCATAAACCATGATATGTATATTATCATTATTATTGTCCTTATAAATTAAAAAACAAGGAACAATTATCGATTCGGGACGATCGTTTTTACTTCGATAAGGATATTGCATGCTCATGCCAAGCAAAAAGTTTATACCCATAGCTCATAGAAGAAATGACGACTTGTTTTTTTTTGTTAAGGATATTAAGAGATACTTAAGATTGCAAAAAAAAAACAAATGACAGCAGAAAGAAATGAGAAGATAATGATGAAAAAATAAATCGCAATGATCACGTTGTTGCTATTATTAATTAATTAATTAATTAATCTTTTCCTCCATCAATCACGACATCGCCCTGATAGAAACCGTGTGGAAGTGCTACGGGCTCGGTTCAGCTAGATAGCACAATCGGTTTCAAAAATGGATAAATTTTAGACAGAGACAATTTAGAAAAAGTTCGAGTCAAATTTTCACCAAGTCACGGAGAACCAGAAAAAAGATGGCATTGGCATCCACTCAACATTGACTTTTGCGATGAATCTCAGTTTTCGTTGTATTTTACAATGGATTCTTAAAAATTCTCCAGAAAACTCACAGCTTACATTGTAAAAACAATGAAAATTATAAAATCAACGTTAAGTTCATGAAATTACCGATGCTCCGTATCTTTTTCCTGGTTCTCCATAGCCTCATGATAAATTGACCTGATTTTTTAAAATCGTAATCGACTACAGTACCAAATTTAATCAAATTTTGAAAAAAAATTAATCAAATTAATTTAATTAAAATGAATTTAATTAAATTTTGAAGAAAAAAAAATGAAAAATGCAATTCCCTTTCAAAAAGGGCAATTGGACGAAAGAATGGAGTAAAAACTGATATTGGGTCTCACGACAAAGTACGATTCGTAAATTTAAGGTAGGTCGTTTATTAGTTATTATATAATAATAATAATAATATTAATACTTATCATAATAATGATAATAATAATAATAATTTTATACACAAACTAAATGCTACATAACAATTTTTTTCCAATGTCGTTTCAACTGCGATGAAAATATGAGCTCTCCCATCAGCGAGAACGAACGGAGCGAATGATAGAAAAAAAGGAAGAAAAAAAAATGCGAAACAATTTCGCTAAACGACTCGTCGAGTCCTAAACGCGTTCTCCTCTATACTTATTTATTTACATTAAGACGATGCTGACCTCTTGAACATCGATACACATTTTTTTTTATTCACACAAGGAACAATTCTTGTTTTTGTTTTGTTTTTTAGTTTGTTTGTATTTTGTGTTTCTTATTTTTTGCATGCCCCAACCCCGTCGTGTACCTTAATATTTGGATACTGCTCATAATACGATGAATACATAGTACGGGATCCTCTATTTGTTTTTGTTTATATTGCGCCTTTCGGTGGCTCAAATTTTTTTGCAATTGTTTTTTGCAATACACTCAGAGACACGGTCCCAAGAAAGTATTTATAAATATATTTATAGCACAGTGTGACCTAAACCCGCACTTTACGCACGCTTTTCTGTGACCTAAGTAGCCCTTTTTTACACCGTGCGAAAATGAATTAACTAACTTCACAGATGCAAGATAAACAAAAGAAAATACGTTGAAATGTCATTTTACACTTGAAAATTTCGAGCAGACAAACGTCAAAAGAGCGATAGGTTAGCATTTTGCCCAAAAACAGTTTCATGGTGTCGAAAAAATGACAACAGAAATTTAGACAAAACGCTAACCCACAGTCGGTAATTACTGAATTACGATATTTATTTGATGATTAAATGCTCTGAGGGAGAATTGGGTGAAAATGATATAACATTATTAAGAATGTTGAGTATCTATGAAACCTGTTAATGTTAATCGTTCACTGGAAAGCGTCTTAATCGTCGTGAAATTTGTACACGACTTCCTGAATACTTCATGTGAAAATAGACGAAATTGTACAAATTCTATCATCGTTACTTTCACCACACTAAGGATTGAAATAAAAAGTAATAAGAAATTTCTGAAAATTTAGCAAGTTTTTGTATGAAGTATTTAAGATGTCGTATTGAAATTGCGCAATGATTTGGGAGCTCGTTATCAAAACATTTAAATTTTGTTAATATAAATTTTTTAAACAAATTCAAAAAATATTCATTAATAAACTTCGTTCGGTTGCCTTCGACTTCAGTATATTGTAGATATTCAAATATTGAGGGATCGAAACAAAAAACTTGCCAAGTTTTACCAGTTTCCATAAGACTACATTCGGCAATATTTAATTTATTGATGTTACTTGTTCCATAACGAGCTTCCTAATGGTCGTGAAAATTTTACACGATCCCTTAAATACTTTATATAAAAACATACCGAATTTTCACAATTTTCTTATCATTTGCGATTTGGGACTCAACATCCTTAAATAAACGTTCATGGGTTAATTAGACATATCATATTACTCCACTAGTGCACCAATTTTCTAATTGTTTTTTTTTAGAATTTGACTTGTAGTCTGTATTGGAATCCTTTGTGATTGCAATACATTAATTTTACTTTTAAAACACTAATCGCAACCCTCGGGGGGGCCTCCGGCCCCCCCGAACCCCCCCTCTTGCACGCGTCCGGGGCGGGTTTATGTCACAAGTGCTATAAAATAGTATACGATACTCGTGTCCTAAGTTGCCTATTACTGCACGGCGTTTAGCGCCCTCGCTGCGCTCGGGCGCTAACTTCACGCCGTGCAGTAATAGGCAACTTAGGTCACACGTATCGTAATGTACTATTGTTTCCTTTTTTTTAATTATTTTCGCTCATACATTTATTCAACGCAACCCTGCCATGTCGAAACGTTTTTCAAACTAATTTCGGGTTAAGGGGGATATAAAAAGTAATTTTTAATAATAACCGCTCTGTCGTCAACTCGAATATTTTTTTGCAACAATATTATCAACCAAAGTCTTTATTTCTTTTTTGTTGTTGTTGCAATTAAACGCAATTTTATTCAACGAAAACAACGAACGTAGGTTTCAACGATTTTTCATAAAATTTCATTCAATTCTATTACGCGATAAATTATCATTCAGAAAAAAATGTTGCGATTTTCTTTTCGTCCATTCAAAACGAAGTCGAAGCGTATTCTTCGCCAACCGCGAAACGTATTGATTTTTTAGTTAATTATAATTCTTTGTATCCATCAAAAAACGATTAAGTTAGATCGAACATTTGGAAAACTGTCGCTTTTTTTGTTTAATTCATTTTTTTATAGAAAACCATGGACTACGTTGTTTTCGTTTAGGTCCCAGCTGCATTCCCGTTCGCGATAAGAATGCTCACATTTTTCTTCTCTCGTGTTCGAGTATCATTCGTATATTTAAATCGTCCAAGTTGTTTCGCACTCGCTTCGAGATTTTAGCATGACAAGTGTCAAAAAGTCGTGCAACAGCATTTTCCTCGAATTTCTAGGCGGAATAGAAGGAAAAACGTCTTTAGTGCTTTCGTACATTTCCACACAAATATATATATTCATATATACGAAAGAAATATCGTTTTAGACCTTTTGACACTGTATGGGATTTCAGTCGAGGCTTACGTGCTCGCGTACCATCAATTACTCGGCGTTCCCACTCGTTGCAGCCCCTTAATACGACAGCTACTTTTCTTATATTGCTATTCCTTTGTTTTTTCTTGTGTTCGTTGGTTTTTTACATTCTATTATGTACAATGACACCATTTAGATAGAAGTTTAGATTTTTATCTCTCTCGCTTTCACGCCCACTCAATATTATTATATATTTTTGGGGTTTCTTGTTTTGCCAGTTTTTTTTTATCATTCCTCCTTAACGCTTAATTTTTTAAATAACGATATTAAATTAAATAGAATTTACATTGTTGTATCGGCCCAAAAAGTCAGGGCGTTCGGTAATAACAATATCAATGAGTCATAAATACGTATGACTGTACATTTTGCAAAAAAAAAGGACGAAAATTAAATACAATAATTGGCATACACACGGATTTTCTCGCCCATCACTCATTCTTGTTTTCTAACAACAATTATTTTCCTCTCCCGCTTAGAAACAAAATTGATGGTTTTCAGACAAAATTTGTCTGAATGTTTTCCAAATTCGAAGGAAAAAAAAAAAATTAGACGATTTTGTGAAAATTCAGCGCTTCGAAAACGACAATTTTTCAGTTCCCTCCCGCATGTACTGAATGGACTATTTTGGAGGTACGAGGAAAACCAACGTACGGGCCCGTCTGCCAATAAATTTGGCACAGAAATTCGGATTTCTGATTTTTTTCGCTTCTTTCTTTTCATGCAATTCAAGTAGCCGTTCCCCGAACGATCTCGTTGGGACCGTCGGTGCTTTTCTCATTTTTATTTGGCTCTACACACTTTTCAAGAATTTTACCACGTTCTTTCGTTTCATTTTTTATTCCGACACGAGGTCGACGTAATTTGCGGGATAGAGACCCACCCGGCCATCCTTTCTGCCCTTGCACCAGCCCTGCTCGTCTTCGTCTTCCAATTTTTCGAAAATTTCACCTGCGAAATTTCAATTTTCTCATTATCATGAATTTTCTTCAAAGAATTCCTTTGCAAGCTTTCGATAAAATGATTAATGCATTCATCGTGAAAGAAATAAACTTTTTCCAAGGGACGGACCTTGCTTGAAGCTGAGCTCGTCCGCTTCTGCACCTTCGTAATCGTAGAGAGCTCTGACGGGCACACCGGGCTCGCCAGTATCGACAAGGGCCTCGCCTCCAACTTCGTCGTCCCATTCCTCCTCGTCGAAGGGACTCGTGTCTTGTTTGGCGTTCGTTCCATTCCTACTTCCAAGTATATCAAGATAAATGAGCACGGAGGGTTCATAATAAAAAACAAAAACCATACAAAAAAAAAAATTAAACCGATGTAAAAAGTGTAAATGAGTAAAATGTCGCACGTGGAAATTGAATAAAATAGGGTGGAGGAGATTTGACGGAATGCAAATGCTTACGTAATCGTGGAATTCCTATTGACAGAATTGCCATCATGATTCTTTTCAGATGTATTTTTCGTCGAATCGATACTGTCAGTTTTACTGTCACCGTGATCGCTGTCTGCAGAAATAACCCTTGCCGCAGGCTTCGCTTTCGCTTTATGATTGACCGGTGGGAATTCCTGTTCCAATTTTTCCTTAACGTTAGAAAAATTAACAATTTCAGCACTCCGTTCGCGCACGGCCACGATCATTGATTCGTCATTGAGAATTCATGAACCATCATTATTGTTAATATTTCAAACAATGTTTACAGGAATATTTATGAAAAGCTGAGCCAGCGACTCGCTGGCACGTATGAAAACGTGAATTTCAGAGAAAACATCGATAAACAAAATTATAACAACAATGACGGTATTTATATCGACACTGATAAATATGCACGTGCATTTCTCAACTATTTTTTCTACTTTGAAACGATAAGAGTCGAAGGCAATGCGTATCATTCGAGCTATAAATTCTAATAATCTTTTTTTTTCTAGAACTTGTTTCACAAAGATTTTGACATCTAATCAATTCATGCGACACGGGAGACTAGAAAATATTTCGCCACATGCTAATTCTCGTAATGAAGAATATTTGCCGGCGAAAAAACAAAAAATTGTCGTATTTTCGTTGAAATATCGCGAGGATTGCCAAGAAAATAGCGAAGGAAGGAATGGAATTCTTTAAAAGCGAATGGAATTTGTAAAACAACAAACAATCGCATTTTTTTTTTCGTTAATGAGCTGAAAAATGAACGTTTTAGTTGCAAATAACGCGGTGACTCGTCTGTAGGCAAAACGTGATCTCGTATCGCTTTTTCACAATCAATTACTTGGTAAATAAATGTTATTGTGTTTTTAGCAATATTTTTGTTGTTTTAAAATGAACAAAACTTTACAGGCAGATCCTCGCCGACCGGGCGTTGATTGATAAGCGTGATGGACCCAGCTGGCAGAGCTTCCTTAGATTTCGAGCCTTTGGTGATGTCGCGAAATTCCTCTGTATAATCCTGCGTAATAAACAAAAAAAAACAGCAACGTCCACACAGACACATGCATTATGCATTCCAAATCGAGAAATTAGTTAAAATAATATTAATCACCAAAGGAAAATCATTTTCTTATCGTTCGAGATCAAGTTTTCTTGTTTTTGTAATTCAAGAAAGGAGGAAAAAACTATAAGAAACTATCGCAAGCTCTGCTAAAAAAAAAAAGTCATTTGTATTCAAATCAATATTTTTCATTCAGTTAAAAAACAACAAAAAAATTACTCATCAGTTTCAAGAATAAAAAACGTAAAAAAATGAACTCGCGAAAAATAAATCGTGTGTAACTTTCGAGCATGATTGACGAAGCATTGAAAAAATGAGAAAATACTTTTGCTCCGAAAAATGTGTAGAGTAAAAGATTCTCTTGAAAAATCTCGACAAAAAATAAATGTTGTGTCTCTGTTTTTAAAACTTTGTAGATCAGACAAAAAAAACTGCAGAAATGACTCATTCATTTTCTAAACGAGCAACGCTCTAGTTTCATCTGCAAATATCCAATCATCAGCTGTTACGTTTAACATGCGATCGAGTTATTAAAAAGAAATTAGAGAGAACGAAACTAAATTTACCTCAAATTGGGGCCAGTTCATGGCCATATTGACCCCGTGATTATTCGACCACCATTTCAGATCTTTCTCGTGATCGGCGTTGCTTATCGTGTGATAAAACTCTTCGTAGATTTGTGGAAGACTGAAAAACAATTTTGACACATGAGAGAATTCAATCATCGCTGGAAAAACGCGAGCAGGACTAAAAAAACGTCGGATCCTTTTCTTGGCCTGTTAAGGGGCTGGATAACGCTTATGGATGCCATTGAATTATTGAAAAATAGAAAATGTATTTGTAATTCCTTTTTTTTATCTAATAATATATTTTTTTAATTGAAAACGGTAAAAACAAGTTTCAACTTATTAAAAACGTTGTATGTGAAATTTTCTATCGATAGAATTTCTTCAAATTTGCACTACACAATTTAAAGAGATTTCACCATGTAAAATTCGAGATATTTATTTATAAAAATGGCAATTTTCAGTAGTTTTTCATAAGAACTTAAAAGTTATAATGTTCAAGATTAAATATTTCGATATATAAATGTTGAAGCCTCTTAAAACTTCGCATACGCTTTTGTGTGACATCGACGAAGCTTTATTAATTTTTTCAAAGAAATCGGTGGTAAAATTTGTTCGAAATTTTGGTTATCATGTAACAAATACAAATTATCTCGGACAATCTTGAATTTAGAGCATGTTGTTCTTTAGCCAATTTGCAACAACGTTTTTTCAATGAACTTGGGCTCGCGAACCATTTTGTATGTAAGAAAAACTGAAAACGACCACACTGAAAATTCAATTTTGTCAAAAAAACGTCGATATTTTGTTGAATACAGCGAACTAAATATTTTGGGATAATTTCAAAATTTTCGTTATTTCGACAAAATTTTTCATTTGTAACGGAACTGTCAGTTAAATTTACGATTGGAATGACAAAAATTTACTTTCCAAAAAGATTTTCCAGAATGTTTTTTTGCTGAAATGACGAAATTTTCGTGATTTTTCGAAAAAAACGTTTGGTTGAACGTATCCAACAAAATATCGATCTTTTTCAATCAAAATTTTATTCTCAGTGCATTTAGATTTGACCGTCGCCATACAACGTCCTTAAGCGTTCAATGAATATCAAGGCAGGGTGCTCGTTCGAGACTGGGAAGCGATGAATTTTTTGATAGAAAAAAGAAGCAATAATTACAGTGGATCCTGAGATATGTTGAGGCATTTGTGAATACCGAAAAGTAACTCCTTGAAGAATTGGAGTCTCTGGGCCTCCATTTCTTGGCACTTTTCGTATACCTGGCACATGTCCTCCATGTATTTTGGATTATACTGATTGATTTCTTGCAGAGCAGCCTCGTATTTTTCCTTCGCCTTTTGCACCTCTTCTTTCGTTTTTTGTACTCTGTCCTGCATTTTTTTGACCTGTGAGAACAAAATACCGGTGAATAATGCATCGTCGAGAAAATATTGGCAATAATGAGATATTTCGAAAATATTACGAAGCGATATTCTCAAGGGCTCGTAAAAAATAATAAAATCTTCGTCCAGAAATTTTCCATCTGTAATATTTTTATTGCCATCGAGGAAAATGGCGTTTTATTCTTTTCTCTCAACCCGGAAGTGTATGCGACTAAAACGTAAAGGTCGGTGCATGACAAATTGAAACGTGCGACGAACAATCACTAGTTTCAAAAAAAACACGAATAAGCTCAACAAAAAAAAGTCTGCGATAAGAAATTCTAGCAAAATTCATCTAAAATATAAAAAATAAACAATTTTCTGATTTCTCCGTAATTTGCTTGTCAATTTTAGAGCCAACATTTTTTTCAAGCCACGGATTCGTTGCTACTGGTTCACATAAAAGCGTCGCGACATAGTAGCAGCGAAAATATTCAATTTCAGTGTTTTATTGCTTACCATCTGTGCTTTCTGCGTCAGGCGTAAGACGCGAAAGTAAGAAGAAAAAAAAGAGGGACAAAAACATGGCTTAATTAATGTTCATGCAGCATGCGACGAACGTATACATACAACAAGCTGAACGTCGCCTATCTTAGTATTCCTAACGGTTTTTCGAACTCTTTGGCTCCATGCACCACATCCACAATTTGTCATCTAAAAATTTGGTTAGGCAAAATTGTAGGCTTAGTACCGATCCAGGTCTCGCCCAAAATTTCATAGAAATAATGTCTAGATTTCTCAAACTCCTAATTTTTGAAAGAATTTAATTTTTATTAGAGATTCCTAATAATTTTTTTCAACTACTGCCGTAAATTGTTTTGTTTCTGTCGAAATTCGAGCGCAAAGTGCATGCAGGAGTTATCGAGCTCGTAATCAAATGAATTTGTATAGACAAAAAATATCAAAGGAGCCATTCGATCGAATATAAATGATTAAATTAATTAATCGGTTGATTAAACTCATTAGCCCACAAAATATATGAATCGAATGTATACCAAAAAACAATCACGATCAAATTGGAATAGATAATCGAATGAATCGGACGCAAGGGGTAAAATTAATCGAAAAATTAATCGAGAATTCATGCGATAATAATTGGATAGAAAAATAGAACACAAGACTCGAGTGTTAGATATTTCAACATACGTTATCGGAGCCTCGGGCCATCTGCAAATAAATCTTTGCTGAAGAAAGTTCGTGATTTTTTTGCATTTGTTGAAAAAAAAAGGATTTTTTGATTTCTCTATTTTTCAATAACTCGGAAAACTGTCAATTATTTACAAGAGCGTGTGTACGTGCTGGAAAAACGTGATTAATCGATGATGTACAAAATACAAGTTGTCGTCAGGTGCTCTGGCATTTTTTCTGTTTTGCCAACGTTTACCAATGTTTACAATCTCCGTTTTTAATCGGAGGGCCTCAATCTGGGCGAACAACGTCTTGGCTGCTCCAACGTTCAGCAGAAATTGCTCACACTTTTATGACCGTTAAACAATGAAAAAAAAAAAAACGAAAACAAAAAAGTACCTGATCAGGCGAGAGCGAACTATCGGCGGACGCGTTCCTCTCCATGTTTGCTGCGGTGCGTTCAGTCTTACAGCTATTGTGATAATCTGATCTAGCCTTTTCCACCTTTTGCAACAACTTGCCCCAAGGTTTTTGAGCCTTTTTGAACGCGTCTTCCATCTCCTTCCTCTCCTTCAACGTCATCATGGACTGCACAACATAAAAGATGGTAAAAAAAAGGAGTTTTGTTTCTGACTAAACTGTGTGTCTATTTAAATATTTTTGGAGGTCAAAAAAATTCTGAAATGGAAGAAAAAATGGAAAATTGTACGAAAATCGTTAAAAATGGAAATTGCTAAAATTTTCTAAAAATCGACAAAGTGATAAAAATCTCGAAATTGAAGGAAAAATGAATAAAAAGATAAAAAGTCAAATTGTGAAAAAACATATTTTGGAAGATTCATGTTTACCTTATGATAAGTGTCTTTCTGCCACGTCTTGACTTGCTGTACGACTTCGTTGCACAGATTCTCCTTGACCCTGAGATGAAGATCGCAAAGCCTGTCGGACTCGACGAGTACGCCTTTCCACGCGGCTTCGGTTGTCCCATACTCGGGGCCTTTTTCGATCTTCTCGTTCCAATTTTTCGACCATCCCTTCAGCGCTTTAGCATAATTTTTTTCAATCTCGGCTCTCTCTTGTACAAGAGCTATCAAACTGTCGCAGAGTTTGTGGCCATCTTCGATCCTCTTTGTCGTCCGTTTGTAATTTCCGGGCTCCCAGAACGAGTCCGAGGTCGCTATGAGCATATTGTCGTCGCTGTGGTGTGACATCTTAACCTAAGTCTAGATACTCTCTTTTCACCTGGAACAAACAAAAAAAAACATAAACAAATTGAACAAAAGTTTTTCGATAAAATCAAAATATCAGAAAAAAACCATTTTCCAAATTGTTGGAATCGAATTTCAATTTTACGCGAAAACGTAGACGAAAAAATTAAAAAAAAATTGTCATCATCATGAAATTCAAATATTTTCACAATTTTCATTAAATTTAGCCCTGAAATTTCATTTTTTTCTTTTTTTTTAAATTGTGAACGAGTATCGAATAAACGAGTTGTGGAAGGAGAGAAATTCGCTTATTGAATTATAGTTGACCGGTGAATCTTTTCCTCTTGGCGTTTTTTTTTTTTATTATCGATCGTTCCGATTTGCCGAAGCCATTAAAAATCAAATCCGCGTTGAGCTAGGATAAAGATAGATACACGAGCTAGAGAGCACGAGTATACAGTGTAACACTTTGTCATAGTTTGCTGTTCGTATTGCTCTATCCTAGTTTCACAAAAATCTATCTAAACGTTCGTTTATTTGTTAAAAATATTTCTAATTATAATTCAGTCATTAATAAACAATGGACTCAATCACGACTGGAACACTGCGATGAGAAGAAAATAAAAAGAAGAAAAATGATAAAACGTGAGTTCGGATTTGACGAGCGGGAGGAAAAAGACGAAGAAATCTCTGAAGCGTGCTCCGAAAAGTAAAATGTCAAAGAAGGAGAGAAAAAATCTTCGAAACCGATTCGACGACCAAGCCATAAAATGAATTTGTGGAAATTCGAGTGCCTGAAACTTTTGTTGCAATTGCAAAATGTCAGTTTTTCAAGTTTATTGAGATTTTGTTCGGCGGCTCGAGTACGCGGCGGTGACGAATGAGCATCGAACTGTAACGGCCTTGAAAATATTTTCAGAATCATTTCCGTGTAAAGAAACAAAAATTTCTCCGGGTTTATTAAGGAATAAAAAAAAAAAATTGGCATCGCTCTTAATATCGTAATTGATCGCATGAAAAGATTAAATCGTGACAGCACGTATGATATTTATGGAGATACAGGTATACAGGTTCGTCGGGTAAAAGCGCCCTGGTGTCAACGTCATCGCCCACGTTCGTCCTCGACGAAACCGTACGATGAAACTTGTTACGATAATAACACGCTTCCTTCACGTTTGCGTGTCGTCCACTTCAGTTCGTTCTGTAACTCACACGTTTCCTATCCGTTTATAAATACCAATACGTATAGCGTCCACTGCACGTACAGTAGAGACTTGCTGAATTCCATTCCCCATATTTCATCCTACGCAAGAAGCCATTGAATATTTTCTAAAGATATTTATTGCGAGCTATTGTTCGTGGAACGAGAAATTCCACGGAGCGAAGTAATAAATTTTTACTGGCAAGATAAAAACAATTGCCAAGGTAATCCAAAAGAAATTCGTGTGTCGATCGTGAAGCGAGTAGAAAATCGAATCGCCGGAGCATCAGCGAACACGCTTGATGCCACGAGGCTCGTGGACGCTCTGGGTTGATAAGAAAACTTGAAGTTACTGTCACATTAAGGGGCATTCGACTGTACCGATGGATACAGCTATACGTCGGAGCGTGAAACTCTATACTAACGGAGTGTTATGCAGCCTAGAAATGAATACGGTCGGCTTTCATCCAGGAATGCAGTTTCTATCCTGAAGCAAAATGGCTCCGGGGTGTTATTCACATCCACGGAGAAGAATCGATGGACATTGAGTATTGACGGGACAATGTCTTTTTCGGATAATGCGTCTATTTTCGTCGACCCTATTACGTTGCAACGGTTTCGACAGCAGCATCAAAGTTTCCCTCGCCATACCTCTTTTGTAATTATAAAAGCGTCGGATTGACAGGCGTATGTCGAGATAAAATGAAGAGCTCAGCGGGATCGAAAATGGCAACATTTTCGCGTTGTAGTTTTTTTTTTTTTTTTTTTTCCAATCCGCACTCGGATTTCTGGATGACAAACGATTTGAGGATTCGTGTGTCGAGTATAATTATGTAATCGTAACGACGAGCTTGAGCACGACCGTGACCAGTTTTAACGTCCGGCTCGAACTTTTTTAATTACTCCACAAAGAAATGACTTGAGCAAAAATATGTGAAGATTATTTTTGTGGTTGGTCAGTTTGTTTTTTATGAGCCAAAATATTCTGGAGAACCGAATCAAGAAGAGCTCTCGAACTTTGATTGAAAGAATAAATCTCGACTAACGAATCAATTGCCAAGAAGCACACCTCGAGTGTCGTGAATATAATTATTATCAAGGAGCATCCAAGACGAGGGGTTCTCGCAATGCCTGACCAAGTCGAAAGAAGAAAAAGAGGTAGAATTATCCAGCCTCCTCGAAGCATAATTCATGAATCCTCTATTAAAGTCTTACTCTCTGGTTTTGTCACCGTATGATTATAGATTATGTGTTTTCTCTCGTCATTATATATCCTTCGTGCATCGTCGTCAACTCGCTATTCCGATGTGTAGTTATCATTATTATACGCGAGAGAGATCAAGCCTTCTGTGCTATATATCTCTGCGAATGCACTGAGTCTCTTTACAACCAGAATGACGAGCCTTTCATCTAAAATATACGACCAGAATTCTACGGCCGCGATAAGAGTCGAATTATACAGCCACGTCAAAAACAAGTGCAACAGAATTATCTGTTACTTCGCTTGCTGCATTCGTTGCTCCGAAAATTCAAGAGTTTCAATCTTCGAGCCGAAATTTTTTTTTTTTATACAATTATGAATCATTTTTCAATTGCAAATGAAAAAGTGCATCAAAATCATAAAATTTGATGCACTGGAAAGAAAATTTTGGTGGAAAAGATCGATATTTTGTCACGAATTTCGATTCTTCGAGCCGCAATTTTTTTTTTTTTTTTTTAAACAATTATGAATGGTTTTTCAATTGCAAATGAAAAAGTGCATGAAAAACATGAAATTTGATGCACTGAAAAGAAAATTTTGTTGGATACGTTCGTTTGGACGTTTTTTTGAAAAATCACAAAAATTTAGTCAGTGCAGCGAGAATAATTCTAAAAATCACTTCGAAAAGTGAATTTTTGTCATTCCAATCGTAAATTTTGTTGACCAAAAATATTAAGTTCGCCGTATTCAACAAAATATTGACGTTTTTTTGACGACATTTGCTTTTCAATGTGAAATCTGAACTGATGGCGAGTGGAATTTGGTCTTGAGGTTTAACGAAATTGAAACATGCAATTAGTGGGGAAAGTAGAGCTCAAGGGTAAAATCTGCGTGGAAGTATCGTTTCGAATGGTGTATTATCGTAAAGTCGAGGAGAGTGTGCGAGGTCTGTTGGCGATCTTTAACCAGGGCGGTTACTTAAAATACGTTGGTGTAGGTCAGGTGAGGTCAGGTTGAGCCAACGTCGCTGTTTCTCGATACGCTCGAGCCCACTCCTCCTCCGTTTTCCCTTTTTTTCCTCCTCTCCCCTCGTTTTCTTTCCCTTTAATATACACGAAGGATCTTACAAAGGCAGAGAGAGAGAGGGGCAGAGAGCGTAAGCGAAAAGTCGAATGCTGGACACGCGCGTTCTCTTCACGCCCTACGAATTTATCGATCGATCGTTTGGTTGTACATAAAACGCCATTTATACGATGTAACTTGAATCGTAAACAAAAGTTTATTTTCTCCTTGAGTTCCAAGGCAAAAATAGCTGGTAAATTGATTAATCTCACTAATGGATTGGCAAGATTATTAGTCCCCCACAAAACGGACGTTATTTAAACAGAAAATGGGATATTAAGAGCGCGATTAAGGTCGTATTTTTTTAACCGTAAACGTATAGATATACGAAGAGGTTGATATTACGTTACTTCACCTTCGATAATGAAACTCGAAATCGAGCAGTGCTGCGTAAGGCTTCGATGATTGTCGATGTCACGAACCTTGGCGTGTTCAAAATGGATGGCGTGCCTCTTGGCTTCTTGCTTTTAGTGCGCGCATCTTCGATACTCGCTGCTTTTTTTATTTCCCTCTTTTTTATTGTACCTCACGCACAAATTCTTATAATCTTTGCCAAGATTATTTATCTTCCATGTGTCACTTGGTGAGACTCCGATCTAGAGCAATCCGTTACTCGGTATCGATCTCCATTCGCGATCTACTTATACTCTGATAAAAGAGTTGAGACGATTTTACTGAAGCTATGACTCTGAAGTTTGCAACGTTGAGATTCAACGAAAAATATTGTTTCTATTAATTATTTATTGAATTCTGAAACTCATGGCTATTTTTCGTATCGCGATTGAGTTTTCGGGACTCAAAAGACGATCGTTTTATTGTCCGGGCCAAATATTGAATAATAATTATGAGCTCTGCTGAAGAAAAAACAGAATTTCACTGAATTCCAACGATTCAAACTTCAACATCATTTAATCCTGTTTTCAAATGGCAAAGGAGATTGTCTCCTTATTATCGTTGAGGAATTCTGCATGAAAATTTGGTTCACGGTTATGAGAAAAAAAAATACTCTCGCATTCCAAAGATGCAAACTTTGCCCTGATTCATTTGCTCCTTTTCATTGCGAATGGATGGATTTTCTTCCTATCTGTGCGTACTATTCCAAGTTGGACCTTTGGGAGTTTTGATTCTATGGGATTTTCTGTACAAAAACGTAGTAAAGGGCGTTCCGGGGCGTTAAAACAGTAAACTGTGAAAGTTTGAATCGTATGGATCGTAATATGAAAATGAAAGATTGAAAACGCACGTGCAGCGACTTCATAATTATTAGGTTACGTAGCAATTATTAGGTTCGTGCAAATTTGGGTGAACGGGTTGTTGGATTGATTGGCTTCTCGAGTTGGACCGATTGGGAGTTTTGATTCTGTAGAATTTCCTCTATTTCTCGCTTATCCGAATCATGAATATTATTCATGCGTCGATACAACTCCGGACACACTTTTTTTTTCGTTTCGCTCTTGAACAACACAAGAAATTTTTTTATTGAATAATTGTGACGAAACTTTCAAGATCGAAATCACTACAAAAACTGAAAATCAAACGCGATCACAAGCAGCGAAAATTGAAAAATTCAGATGATGCTGAAGTTTGCAACGTTGGAATGCATCGAAAAATATTAAATTTTATCGAAGATTCGTTCAATTTTCAATGTCATCCAAATTTTTCGAGCCGATATGCTTTTCGAATGACAAAAATGGATCATTTTATCATCGTAATTACATTCTGCATTCGAATAATTATTTTTATCCAAGATAAAAATGAATTTCGTTGCATTCCAACGATGCAAACTTCAGGGTCATTTTATAGTTTGATAATTACGTGAAATTAATGAGCATCGAAATGGATAGGAATGAACTGAATGTTGCTATCGATAGCCATTATAGTGAGCTCGTGATCTGATGCAAAAAAGGGATTTCCCCGAAGAGAAACGACGACGACAACAGCAGAGCGCGAGCTCATCGTCGTATCATGTATCCGGTCAGTGTATCAGAGAATGTCTCGGCTCTCGGTTGATTATTTGTGTCCGCACGTACACATATGTACGATCGATAAACCGGATCAGTTTCTCGGTAAATCGATGACTACGGTGTGGCGTTTGAGCCGTCAGAGCTCGATGATGGTGCGCGATTATAATGCGAAAGAGACAAGAAAACTTTGAAAGGGTTGAGAGGCAAATATTACGGGGTGGGAAAACGTCAGGGGGGGATTTATTGCGGCGAGGCTATCCCGTTACATTGTCGATGACGCGAGCGTAATCGAGCGCGCGATGTCGTCATCGTGCGGTGATCGTGACCGAAATTAACGCAGTCGTGGACGAACGAAAATCCATAAATTTTTCGTTCGAAAGTAAAACTTTGCGAAAATTTCAGTAAAAATAAATCTTTTCGACGATTCTGGTTGAGTGCGTGTTTCCGGTTGTCGTGTTGGCTTTTGTCCAAGGGAGAGTCAAAGGCGAAGATCGAGCGGGCGTCGGAGGAATGAGACAAGGATGTGCACAAAAAACAATGATGAAAAAAGCATGGCTGGCGCGAGAAACGTGTATAGCGAAGTGTACGAGCGCGGGAAAAAAATGAGTGAGTAGCTCGTAATAAAAAAACAAAAAAAAATCGAGATGGATGACGTTTCGGGGTTGGGAGCGCTTTTCCACCCACCGAAAGGATGCAGGAACAAGCCGGTTCAGGTCGGGAGAGTGGTCTCGTTCTACTTAGCCTTTTAGGCGAAAGAAAGAATAGAAAATAGCAGGAGATAGAAATGGGACAATCATTTATTCGAAGCAACGAGCCATTCCGGAACAATTCGACCTCTTTTTCACTCGGAGCATATTTTCTATCCTACCGAACTATTCTTCTCGTTTTCTCCGACGAGCAAGTTCGAGGAAGGGGTTGAAACAGTGACCCAGATTCTGAGGATAAATTCGCGCCGTTGGAATCCCAAACATTGCCCTCAACCCCCTCGTTTCCTACTCGACTCTGCTCTCTAGATATATACACAAGATTTTTACATCCCCCGAAGTTTTGTTCGCGTCGCAGCAGCAGTTGCTTTTCACACGCGCGATTGCACTCAACTTACCGGGAATTGGGACTCGTCAACGGAAGGAATTGCAACAATGTTTCAATGACAGCGATCTTGCAAGAAACTTTTCCAACGAAAGGACAAACCCGGTGCATGGCGGTTCGGACAGCAATAATTTGCCAGAAAGTTAGTTCCTCGAACATGCACTTGAATGCGGACAATGGCAAGTCAACAGTACACCATCTACATGCTCTATTTTAATACACAAGCGCTTTTTAACACACAAAGGGGAAACTCGTCAAGAGTCCCTAACATTGAGGAACGGTAATCAAATAAATCTCGACACCGTGTCAGGTCAAGGTTAATTGCCACATGCAAGGCATCCGAGAGAGAGAGAGGGAGCGACAGTCCGGTCCGCTCTCCCTAATCGATCGTAACCCTCCTCTGCTAATGACATGTGCTTCAAATGCCTCAACATTATAATAGCCCGTGAATGCATCACGTAACACAACGATCCTGTCTTCATGGCTGAGGCATAACCACATTGCCATTAAATATATTTCGCACGCTGAGTCATGCCCGTGATACATCCTCGCGGTTGGCAAATAATTTCCTTCCCATAAAAATAACTTATTTAAAAATTATATTTCGAGGTCATTAAATTCTCACACTAAACTGTCGATTTGGCCAGAGAAAAAAAGCGACGAGTATCGCTTTCTGAATCGAGACAAAAAAATCATTCTGAAGTTTGCATCGCTGAAATGCAACGAAATTCCTTTTTGTATTTGGGAAAAATAATGATTTAAATGGAAAAATTAATTACGATGATAAAATGATCGAGATTTTCCACCCGAAAACATATTGGCTCGAAAATTTTGTATGACATTGAAAATTGAACGAATCACCAATAAAATAAAATATTTTTCGTTAAAAAAATGAATCATCGATAAATTTTGGAGCCTGAAAAAGTCTGGCGAGCGAGAAATATTCGTTGCATAACGTGGTCGGATTAAGTGGTCATTGACACGAATTTTCAAGTCTTGTAAAGAGACCAGAATTCTGTCAGAGTTGCATAGTGGGAAAAGAAAAATTCTGTCCGCACCTGCGGAACTCGTTCGCGATCGTACAGTCGATAGAATTGTCTAATTTTTCCTGACACTTGCTCCGATAATTTACAGCCAGCAGGTGTGGTCTGTTTCGGTAAATTCAACTTTCGAGGTTTAACGTAAGAAAAATCCTGAATTAATATTCAGTGGCATGAAAAAATGTCGCCGGTTGAGCAGCGTCCGGTTTGGGAGGAAAATCTCTAACGAAAATCTCGAGGCAGGCTCGTCGTAATTAGTCCGGAGAATAATTGTAGCACGTCTCGTATCCGCGCGCACGTGGAATATATTTATTATCTCTCTACGCAAGTGCTGCGTAGATGGCGTAAGGTGTGCGAGCTGGAGTGAAAAATATTCAAGAGGAAGAAGCAGGAAAACGACAAAGAAGAAGGAGAAATAACTCGAAGGGGGTTCGGCCAAGCGAATCGTTGATTTACTTTTCCAACACCATTGCCCCAAGTTTTTAAAGCTTTCAGAAGAAATAAAACAAAATTCCGTTCGATCAATCCCACTTTTTTTTCTGTTTCTGCAAAAAAAATCATTTTCCCAACTGCAATTGTGTCTCAGATGCGAAAAAAAAAATTTCCATCAAATTACATTCGATCGAAATGCAAAAATGAAGCAAACATTTTGCGATCGTTATGTATTCCAAATTCAAGATCATCTCGTACCGAAAAAAGCCATCAAAGTCGGAAAAAACAAAAACAAGTTGAGTTCGCTTATGACGTGCAACACGCAACACGCAGCGGAACGAAGATCCCAAGTGCAAGAGGATAAAAAAGGCGATGCAAGTTCACGCAGACGTGTGCACCTTGGCTGCTCATATATATATTTATCTAT
Source organism: Diadegma fenestrale (assembly GCA_037043255.1). Classification (NCBI taxonomy): domain Eukaryota; kingdom Metazoa; phylum Arthropoda; class Insecta; order Hymenoptera; family Ichneumonidae; genus Diadegma; species Diadegma fenestrale. The sequence continues at coordinate 13,511,582 of CM073310.1, read as the reverse complement.
ATCTTTTTCTGCCGTGGCGTTGCGTTCACAGCACGTGACTGTCTAGCTCATCCAACGCGCCTCGCATATGATTCCAATGTCCCGGCGATTTAACTTTAAATTCACCAACAACAACGGAAAACTTGAATTTGTACACGAATGACTTGCTCTCGAAGTTCCGTGAAAAAAAGTCCGTCGCCTGAACTTTTATTTCTACGTTGAAAGGAGAAAAGAGAAATAAAAGTCGTGCAGAGTTTTACTTCCAAGTCATACCAGTCACCGTATCAACTTTCTTGTTTTCTCCCATTCCCACTTTCTCGCTACTACTGGCAGTGCCAACTAGCCACGAATTTGCGAACGATCAATATAAATGGCACATTAATACGAATGTAATTGCAACGAGAGTATTTAAAAAACGAACAATTTTATCGGGAAACATCGATATTTTGTTCGATACGTTCGACTTGACGTTTTTTTTTTTTAATAATTGCAAAAATTGTGACGTTGCAGCAAGAAATGTTCGAAGAAAGTCTCTTCGGCAGCAAATTTTCGTCGTTCCACTTGGAAACTTCACAATTCCCTTGAAAACCAAATTTACTGTCGAAACAACGAAAAAATTCGAAATTTTAAACAAAATTTAATTTCCTGTGTACGTGACCCGATAATTTACTACAGTACACGGAGAGAATATTACATCAAAATTTATAGTTCCCTGGTACCAAGTCGTCCCTCTGAGAAATTTTACCAAAAACAGTAATTTTTCATTATTTTTCTATCGAAATCACGGAAATTATGACATTTTTCGCCCTTTCTCAGATTAAAATTTACCATGTTTTTGGTAAAATTCCTCAGAGGGACGACTTGGTACCCGGGAACTATATAATATCACAGTAAATTTTGATGTAAAATTCTCTCCGTGTAGCCTCTTTTTTCCATCGTCGGATTGAAACAAAAAAAAAAGCGCCGACTGGAAGAAAAAATAAAGCTCCATAACCGCGATAAGATAAGCATAATATTGAATTACGTGTGCGCATCAGTCGAGCTCACCTCTCTATTCATTCCCATTGATAACGATAAATGAACGCGGTCATAATTCGCATTTTTTTAACTCCACGAGTCTTATCAATTTTAGCACACATGCGACAAAATTCCACACACTGCTTCGCGGCGTGTGGAAAAAATCCTAATCAACGCGAATGATAATGAAACAAATACGATCGATTCGGAGATTTTGCACTCGTGCGTTTTCGATACCGGCGGGTTATATAACCCGCGACGATTATTCAGATGGTAATAAGATGATAATTTTTTCAGGCCATCACTTTTATCCACAACTTGCCGATCGATCGGATTTTTATCAATTCCACGAGAATATATTTCATCGGAGATATGAATGGGCGCGTAAGGTGGTCGAAAAAAAGGGTCGGGCGTATAGTAAATAAACGGCGTCGACAAAACGGGGACTTTCGCGAAGTGTGTGACCCAGAAACGAGCTCATTCACGCCATTTTGTACGTTCTCCGATCTTGTGTGGCAAATGCCATATTTTCTTGCCCTCTACCGCACTTAGGGTCGGCGTACGAGGCACACGGTGATTCTAAAAGTATTATAATCGTAGAGATTCACCATAAAGGAGTAGAAGCGGCAGATACGATGTGGATGTGTGCCGTGCATGCTTCGACGGAGCTTGCCCCGTCTCTGGTCACCTCGTCAGGCGGAAAAAAGGCAAGGAGGCATAAAACCCATACAGAAATAGGAAAAACCGTATGGAACAGGCCTCAGGAGGTTATAGGCCTGTAACGCATTCACTTCCCCACGGGTTAATGAACTCAGGTTATTGATAAGATAAATTGGTTATAAAACAAGATGAGCGATTATGTATCCATATGATTGGCCAATCTTGGTGTGTTTTTAATCAGCAAATTCTTTAAAACTCGATGATGCAACGCTCTGTTCAAATTTTCACAAGGATCGAAAAGACAAAAATAATTTTTTCATTAAACTCAATACATCAACAATTTATGCACCGATTCCTAAATTTTTCATAACACTGAAGTTCGCAACGTTGGAATCCAACGAAAAATCCTCTTTCCCTTAATTTTTTGTTAAATTTCAAAAGAAAAGCCAATTTTCGTATCATGTTTGTGTTGGAATCCTGAAAAACGGTCGTTTTATCCTCCTGATTCAATATCGAATAAAAATCATAAGTTTTCCTCAAGGAAAAACCGAATTTCGTCGCATTCCAACGATGCATCGTTGTTTTTCTAAGAAATCCTATGACTCTGAAGTTTGCAACGTTGAGATTCAACGAAAAATATTGTTTCTAATAATTATTTATTGAATTCTGAAACTCGTGGTTATTTTTCGTATCGCGATTGAGTTTTTGGGACTCAAAAAACGATCGTTTTATTGTCCGGGTCAAATATTGAATAATAATTATGAGCTCTGCTGAAGAAAAAACAGAATTTCACTGAATTCCAACGATTCAAACTTCAACATCATTCAATCCTGTTTTCAAATGGCAAAGGAGATTGTCTCCTTATTATCGCTGAGGAATTCTGCATGAAAATTTGGTTCACGGTTATGAGAAAAAAAATACTCTCGCATTCCAACGATGCAAACTTTGCCCTGATTCATTTGCTCCTTTTCATTGCGAATGGATGGATTTTCTTTCTATCTGCACGTACTATTTCAAGTTGGACCTTTGGGAGTCTTGATTCTATGGGATTTTCTGTACAAAAACGTAGTTAAGGGCGTTCCGGGGCGTTAAAACAGTAAACTGTGAAAGTTTGAATCGTATGGATCGTAATATAAAAATGAAAGATTGAAAACAGCCGTGCAGCGACTTCATAATTATTAGGTTACGTCGCAAAGTTGGTGCAAATTTGGGTGAGCGGGTTGTTGGATTGATTGGCTTCTCGTGCGAGCGTAAATGACGAAACCGGGGCAGGGAGGGGGGAGTTTCATTGCACGCGGGAGTTGACTCAGCCGAGAGTCTCGGCTTATTAATTTAGCGGAAGTATTCTCGTTCCCTTATGAAGAAACTTCGAAGAAAAAAGAAAACGAAGAAGTTGGTATTTAGCTTGAATGGCTGTGCGATTTTTTCTGGTATGTGTTCAATGTTCCTTGCCTCCAGCGATTAAGCGGGCGTCCGCGAGCCGCGCGTAACACAGGGAAGTCAATGATTCCGGCTTCCCGGAGTCCGGCATTATACACGCGGACATAGTTTTCGATTTACGTACCCCCCGGTGAATAAACGCAGCAGGCAAAAGGGAAAGAGAGTGGGAGAGGAAACATGCAGCTAAGCCAACAAGGTAGAAGCCTTAACCGTGTTACAATCCTGTTACGAAAATCATATCGCGTAATAATAATATATCTCTCGACTCAGCTCATAAAGACTATAGAAATCCTTTATTAATGTTAGAATATCTTTCCCACAAAGTGAAATGCATTTGAACAAAAGAATTTATCGAATTTTTAAAATCATGGCAATTTTCCGTCTCGATTGAGTTTTTGGGCCTCGGCCGACCGTTTTTTCGGCCGGACCAAATATTGAATAATAATTATGAGCCTCGCTGACAAAAAAACAGAATTTCGTTGCATTCCAACGATGAAATTTCACGACGTTGAAGTTTGCATCGTTGGAATGCAACGAAATCCGGTTTTTTCTTGAGCAGGGCTCGCGATTCTTCTTGAATATTTAATCAGGACAATAAAATGATAATTTTTTAGGGTTTGAATGAAAAGCCGATACGGAAATGGTCATTTTTAGTTTTTAATTGAACAAAAAATGGAGAAAAATTGTATTTTTCGTTGGACCCCAACGTTGGGACCTTCAGTGTCATAAAATTTCAACAACATTTTTACGGTACAACTTTGTAAAAACTCGTACAAAATTCAAATAATTAGTTGATGAAATTCAGTGATAATGTTCTTCGACATCAAGTGCGAAAAGACGATTTTTTTCCAAATATTCTTTTACGTAGTTGACTCCGCCACGTGAACTTTCGAGGTCAATTATCTCGATAACTGTGTAGAAGAAAAATCCGAAAAAAATAGTATCGTCGAATTTGGGACTCAAGAATTTTGTTCAACATAAATTTAACATAATTTTGAACTTTTTTTTATGTTACAGCGTGTAATGAAACTCCTTAATTAGCGGACGAGGATCATCGAAGGCTCGGAGGATGCTGGGGAAATTTGAAAGTTAAAAAAAGAATGAAGAAAAGACGAACGAATGATCTGAACGAAGGATCGATGACTCGATCTCGACTGGATATTCTCGGGCTGACACAATCGTAGATTTCTACAAGTAGACGGAATAGTGGCCTTGCGACTTATGAAGAGGATTGCGAAGGGTATCGCAATGATTTCGAATCGTCTCGTATGTACGATGGGATAAGGATGTATTTGTCTCTATGAACCGATGTTGTTGGAGCAACCGGTTTCATGAGGTACCATAGACGTGGTAGGACGGCCCCGTGAGTTCCCAAGATGGCAAGGTGCAGCCTTGCCATCTTGGGAACCACCACAGGTGTCTATTTTTGTTTTTTAGCTCGAGCAGGATTCGCTTTGACAAAGATTGATATCAGTTGATGATGAATTCGATTTCGTTACGTGTAGTGCAGCAATTATTCGAGGATCTTTCGGGGCCAAATTAGCGAGCAGCTTGCCCTTTGATTCCGGAGTAGACGCAGAAATGATTTCTGCGCAAAAGTCATTTCCGACGATCAAATTGGTTCGGGGCGTTCTTTGAATACGAATTTCAATTTTTTTTAAATAGCGAGTGCGCTGTTAAAGGACCAAAGGGAAAGGTCTGGGATCCTATTTCCCCGAGCAAAGAGCTCGAGCTAAAAGTCTGCGGGTTTTGACCGTAACTGGATTAAATAAGCTGAGGCGTGCCGGGAGCAACGTCTGGCTTCTTAATTGCATTCATAAACGATCCAGACCCTGACAATTCTTCTGTTGGCGCACTTGGGTCGAGAAGGCACGAGAGCAAAAGTTTTATCGACACAAAATCCCGCGCGCACATGCAAAATGGCTGCGTTGTGATTATTTGTGTTTGAGACTTTTGGTCAGAAAGAGTAATTAACGTTATTAAGTTGTTTGATTGTTGCTTGAAAGCTCGCATTCAAGTTCCCAAAGCAAATTGTTCTTTTATGAGCTCGAAATCTCATCGCAGCGTTTTCGAACAATTTCCCTTTCGTCGCTCAAGTTGGAAAAGCTTTGTTTATCGCGTGCAGAAATTTACACTCGCGAGAGTTTCCATGTATTTTTCATCATCGTGTGATCAACGAGTGGTAACGGAAGATCCAGCGGCCGGCGTAATTTTCATTCACGGACGATGAATTAAAGAGGGAAAAATATGATGCGTGCGCCAAGCGGTCTGTGACAATTAAGATGCTCCGCCGTGTCTATTACGCCAGATGAGCTAACGTGCAACCATAACCACGGTCTCACTCGCGTAAACCTAAGGTCGAAACCCTCTGCAAGGGAATGCATAAAAAATAAACGAAACACGAAAAAAAACGAACAAGATGAATGCAAAGAGGAAGAAGAAATAAAAAATTGCTTCCTCATGGTGCTCAAGATGCACGGTGAAACGATTTTTCGAAAAACTAATATTTTCGTAAAACTCAAAAACCCATAAAATTTAAACCGCTCAACCGATATTTCCCAAATTCAATCCCAACCTTCCTATTATGATACTCTAATTATAAAAAAAAAATTAGTAATAAATCTTAAAATTTGCGAAAGTTAGAGCGGTGACACCATTTTTTGAAAATTTCAAAATGAATTCGAATTTTTCTAGCGATCCGGACAAAATTCTCAGCAAACGAAGAGCTGGTATAGATTAACATCTATGCAAAACTAGAGCCTTGTAGCTCAAACCGTTCTCGAGTTATAACAATTTGAATTTTACAGTGCCAGCACATACACACACACATACACACACACATCCGGACATTTTTTCTAAATATGATTTTTGGACGTTTTGGGACATTTTAAGAACATTGACATTGAAAACTCGAAAAAAAACATTTTCACCGTCACAAAGCTTCCTCCATGAGGAAGCAAAAAACGAAGAATTGAACGTAAAATACGAAGACAAAGTCACAGGATATCGCGAACGATAGAAATAGAGTAGAAAAGATCGGAGGAGGAGTCTTTTTCAAAGAGAAGGAAGCAAAGTATTGTTTAATCGCTCGTTGAATCGACGAGCATGAACGGAATCATGTGGATTAAGCGTGACTTTGTCCGAGGAAAAAGTGGAGCGTGACGAACCATTCGATTTGCCTCTTTAAGGCTCAAATACGAAAAACCTAGCAAAGCCTTCGTGAATCCCTTATCACGATGCCATGAAGAGACTTGACAATAAAAATGTTGGTCCGGCTTGCGATGTAAATGCTGAAAATAAAAATGGACCATTTTCTAAAGCGCTGATCGAAAAAAAGCCAAAAACGATGTCAAGAATCGTACACGAGCTCAACGAATCATCGAGAACGAATACCCAAGCGATTTTTTCTATTCAAAATTGAACAGAAAAAAGAGGGGAAACGCGCGCAACCGCTTGGATTTCAAATCCTAATATGGGGAAACGTTGTGCGGAGGGTTTTTCGCAACAAGAATATCGATCGGCCCGGAGTGAGGCAGAGAAACAAGATAAACGAGGATAAACCTGAAAACGAACTACTCCTGGGGTTTTTAGACGAAGGAGAAAAGGCAGAAATACAGAGGAGGTTTGTGGTTGATGGATCAACCAGACATTAGCCATATAAATAAAACAAGAGAGAGAGAGAGGGAGAGACTGAACGGGGCATGTTCGGACTAGTTCCATAAGCGATTGAACACGACTGCGGAATGTGTCGATTCCAGTCTGCCTCCTTAAATCACCATTGAAAGCCTCCGAATAATAACAACAACATTGGAAAAAAACGAAAACCATTCAATTCTTGCAGAGTCATGGAAATGGTTTGAAATTTCGAAAACCTTTTCGAATTGACGTAAAAAACGTTATCGTCATGACCTAAAAGCCACAGCGACTCGAAAGATCGAATAATCGATTGAAACATTCATCTGGCAACTCGGTTTTGCATCAATCGACTTAAAAATTTGCGAGATCGTAGCGCGTGGAGCAGCGATTGATAGGTCATCAAAAACGCGGCCACATGTTACGAGCTATGCAGGCAGGAATTAATTCCGCAATGGCCGGATTCCACAGGCATGGGAAACAGCTCGAGATATATTTATCACGATGGATTGACGGATTGCATTTGGGTCATCGATTCTTAATATCAGAGATCGGAACTCCGAGTGGAGAATTGCGCGGACAAGAGCAATGAGGTCAAGAATGCCGGAAACCGAGGGCCAACCCTGTATGATACCCTTGAAATCGATCATCGAGTGCGGTGCTCGATCTCTTGCCTTTGTGCACTAAACATTCGTGCAAATTCTTGCACGCGAATAAATTTTACATTTTCTTCCATGGAGCCGAAGTTCGCAACGTTGGAATCCAACGAAAAATATTTCGTTTCATCGATGATTCGTTTAATTTTGAAAATTATCCAAATTTTACGAGCCCGTATACTTTTTCGTCGCAAAAATCGATCGTTATAACCTCCTAATTAGATTCCGCATTTAAATAATTAGATCGCCGCAGAAAAAATTAATTTCGTTGCATTCCAACGATGCAAACTTCGTCATTTTTTCCCCTACAAAATAAAGCGCAGCAAACTGAATCGAATTCCTAAATTTTTGTATAATTTTTCTGTCCGCGAACGTTCATTTTTGTTTTTTAAAGAGTATTTGTCATGATTTTACATCAAATTTTGTTTTTCTATTTGACATTCATGTTTTGAGGGAAATTTAAAGATTTTAACGATAATTTAATGACATGATTTCAATCACTTTTCAACGTCAATGATAACGAACGAACCTTATCAATCATTAATCAAGAAATACAATTTAGGAAGTTTGGAAAACTGAAATAATGATTTAGGCAAAAAAATGGAACGATCGTTCGATTTTTCGTGACTTCCACGTCTTTTTCATGTTTTTCCACGTTTCTCTGATAAACAGAATAATAAAAATACGTTTAACCTGAATAATTCCGCGATCTTCCCGTCTCCCTGACTAAAATCGATTTCAATCTGTCCAGTAGTTGTGAGTAACTGAACTTACAAACAGACAAAAAGTTTTCTGCTGTAATACAGAACGAAGCACGTAGATTTTTATTCGTTGGTACGAAATGATAATAATTTTTCTTCAGTTCTGAGTGACGCATAGGAAAACGATTCGCAGTTGATGCTTTTGAAAAGGAAGTCCAAATAATACAGGAAAAAGAATAAAACGAGAAAAATGATTGTCACGACGTTAGTAAAAAGCGATAAAAAAAAAGAGAGACATTTATCATGGCGAACGATCGTTATCCGAATTCTTTGTGAAACTCAATCGCCTCTTTTTGTCTTATCGTCTCTCAATGACGATAACAAAGTCCTCACAATCTGCCGCGTTTCATTATCAGCAACTCGCGATAAATACAACGTAAGGAATTTTGGCATGTCCACACGTCGTGCTCAGAAAAGGTGATTAACAGCAAAGCAAAAATAAATTTATCGACGATTTTACGTTTCTTTGGTTAGGCTTTAAATTCGGCTTTTTCTTCTCGATTTCCAATGAGCCTGTGAACCATTTTTGTTTGAAAATTCTATCAATAAGTATTGCCCAGAAAAACGCTTCCCCGAAAATCGTTTGCGAGCCTTGCGTAACTCGAAATTATTCAACAACATATCTCGAAAATAACTCTGAGGCCAAAATGTATTTTCAACCAAAGTGAAAGAGAGAGTAAAAGGAAAAATTAATGAAATTGAAAAAGTGAGTATTTGCACTGCATTTCACCGTGATTATACATTCGAATCGATTTCACGATGGGGAAAGTTCACGTACGTGAGTCAACTGCATGCCGGACAAGTCGTCCTGTTAATGATATTCGAGAATCCATAATTAGTATAGGCCTTTGCGAGTATTTCACGGAACTAGTTGGAAAGAAAAATCCGATAAGATAAAAAGTTGGGGAAACTTTGAGAAAATTTGGCGAAAAAATGAATAAACAATGGTCATCTTTGTGTGCTCTGTTGAGCACGCGGTGCCTCGCACTTTTCCCTCGACAATATATTCATGTGAACGTGCAGTGTGTCGAAAGCAATGCTAAGGCCTCTGCGTACACTTAGATGGGCACCAAGCTCGCAGAAGCAAGTTAATATAGTACAAAATTCCTCAATGTGTCTACAGTCCAGTTGCTTCTCTTTGCCTCCCTAACTTACGAGCCCCAGCAGTAGAAATATCGATTTCCGGTCCAAGGTTGTTCCTAAAAACGTGCAAACCGCATGCAGTCGCAAGACTTGACGGTTTGTTTGAAAGGAATAAAATAAAATACTCCGCAATGGCGACGAGACGTTTGAATTGCACCAGAAGAAAAAAAAAAGCAAACTCTAATAATAAAATCGTGGTGTGTGAAAAACGAACGAATAAAATTTAAGTTTTTGATTGTTGGAGTGGAAACGAAATTCTCTAATTGCCTGTTTTATTGACGCATACACTGAGAAGAAAATTTTGTTGAAAAAGATCGATATTTTGTTGGATACGTTCAACTGAATGTTTTTCAAAAAAATCACCAAGATTTTGTCATTTCAGCAAAAAATATTCTGGAAAATCTTTTCGGAAAGTAAATCTTTGTCGTTCCAATCGTAAATTTAGCTGACAGTTCCGTTACAAATGAAAAATATTGTCGAAATAACGAAAATTTTGAAATTATCCTAAAATATTTAGTTCGCTGTATTCAACAAAATATCGATGTTTTTTTGACAAAATTGAATTTTCAGTGTAAGCGTGTGTTTTTCTTTCAGCGAGTTGTTTGAAGGAAAAAATCGATAAAAAAAGGAGATTCGAACTGAAAATTTAATAGAATGCAGTTCTCTGCACAATTGATGATTCCGAAGTTTGCATCGTTGGAATGCGACGATATTCATGTTTATCTTTGACAAAAATAATTATTCAAATGCAGAATGTAATTACGATGATAAAATGATCGATTTTTGCCATTCGAAAAGCATATCGGCTCGAAAAATTTGGATGACATTGAAAATTGAACGAATCTTCAATAAAATTCAATATTTTTCGATGCATTCCAACGTTGCAAACTTCAGCATCATGCACAATTATCTTAGGTAATAAAGGTCAGACGTTTGTATACGACGAGAAAACGTTCCCTCGGAGTTTTGGACCCCATGAATGCGTCAGCAAAAAAGCAAGGTCGTGGCAACGAGAGCTCCGATAAGTACGTATGCACAAAGCGATTCCATATAGAGAGAGAGGACAATAGATGAGTAACACACGCGGATGGTCTCAAAGACGCGAGAATAATAGGTTCGACTGCGTCTACACAGATATTCATCGATGTAACGCACAGCAAGCGCATTGTATTTCGTTAGGATGGTTAGTGTGAGTTAGAGACATGTGGAAGTGATCGATTTGTGTCATCGGTTGAAAACAGCAGCAGCAGAGAAGCGATTGCGTTGTGTGGGCTACGTAAGAAGAGAGACATCGTGTCATCGCGACGATTACGTTGCTCGGAGAGAAATAAAATTTGTTTACCAAGAATCGGGGAAAAATGGTGCGCGTGTGAATTGACGTAAGAAGATTTAGGCAGATTCTGAAACATTTTTAAGGCTGCTCTGCGCCTGAGCATGGGAAATATTTTCTTGAAAGGGCTTTTCGCTATAGTTGCGATGAGATTGGAACTCAATGTTTAAGGGACTTTGTGAACGAGGCTGAGAACAGTTTGCTGTACGAGAATGAAGCATCAACGGGTTGCGCACCTCCTCCTCCTCCTCTCTGTCTCTCGCTCGCTCTCTCTTTTACTGTTAAAGCTAATACTCTCGCATTCTCTCTTGTACCTCCTTGGCAACCATCGACCGAACTCGTGTCTCGTCTATCCACTCTCCTTCCCGAGAACAGACGACACATACACGTACACGCGTGTCTACCTAACTACACGAGAAACTCTCCATTCACTCCTTCAACCTCCGCTCATCGTCGTGGTGGGTTGATGCCGAGCTTGTGAAAGCCATTGAGCACCACCTTTCCTCACTTCTACCTGGTTGACCCCGCGCGCAAAGAGCGGTGTTTCGCCCGCGCAATTGATTGATGGATGCGCGTTCGGTTTTAACCCTCGAACGGTAATCTTATTTCGTTTTTTTACCTATTCCGTTAACCTGGGGGTCATAAATGACCCCAATTCCGAACAGTTCACATTTCCGGTAAAATTTAACAAAAAGGGTTCAGCTTGAGCTCATTCTTGGCTTGAAGTATAAAAATTAGTCAAAAATTGGGTAAAACGATTAAAAAAACAGAGGACCTCAACGGCTGGGGTCGTTTTTGACCCCAGGTGGCCGTTCCAGGGCTAAAATACGATGCATATTGATGCTGAAGTTTGCAACGTTGGAATGCATCGAAAAATATTGAATTTTATTGAAGATTCGTTCAATTTTCAATGTCTTCGAAATTTTTCGAGCCGATATGCTTGTCGAATGGCAAAAATGGAGCATTTTATTATCGTAATTACATTCTGCATTTGAATAATTATTTTTGTCAAAGATAAAAATGAATTTCGTTGCATTCCAACGATGCAAACTTCAGAGTCATATTTTTCTATGATGCTGAAGTTTGCAACGTTGAAATGCATCGAAAATATTGAATTTTATTGAAACTTCGTTCAATTTTCAATGTCATCCAAATTTTTCGAGCCGATATGCTTTTCGAATGGCAAAAATGGATCATTTTATCATCGTAATTACATTCTGCATTTGAATAATTATTTTTGTCAAAGATAAAAATGAATTTCGTTGCATTCCAACCATGCAAACTTCAGAGTCATATGCATATTGGATGAAAAACGTTGGAAGAATCGAAGGATGTCCAGGTGTGTTTTTGATGAACGTTCGAACGGGATAAATTCGTAAAATCGATCTGATATCGAGGATATTGAAAAAATCTCATAAAGTTAGTGCGAGACAGTGAAATCGCGAAATTATTGGGAGAGAAAAATTCTTTTTCATTTTCCTCTGCTCCGATGTTCGTGAGATATGGATTATATAAACTAATGACCAAATCTGATGCATACGCGAGAGGTAGATGCGTGGCGAATCTCGGATGGGAAAACGCGCTTGATTGGCTGCTCGTCGATCGATTGATATCTCGCAGAGGAGCGATGCATCGAAGAGAAAAATGAAAAGAGACTTTTCGCTTCGGAAAATGCCAATCTGTTCATTTCAGCCGCGATCGCATGACCTCATCACACAAATTTGACCTTGTGCATCTATCGAATCGTCGCCAAGCCAACTGCACGATTCCAGACTATCCAACTGGGCAAATATAATTCAGAAACTCAGAAACATGCTTTATCTACATTCCCAGTCCGCAACACACACACACAACACAAGAATCCTCGTTGCCGCAGCAACGGTGCGACAAAAAGAGTTTGTTCGCACGTTCCATGCTTCCTCCGATTGTTGAGCCTCACAATCCACGGGAGAGAGACCCCGGATGACGAGGTCTCCTTTTCCATCTCGTTCGTATACATACAAGTGCTCTCACGAGAATGGCCATTAATTCAGACTTTTTTTTTTGTTATTAGAGTGTCTACGAGGCTACATTAAAAACTCTAATCTCCATCTAATCAAAATTAGGTGGGCCCATAGCACAAAAATTCATGAGCCTGAAGTTTGCATCGACGCAATGCCACGAAATGGAAAAAAAAAATCATTCGTCACTTTTTTATTTGACGAATCGATTCGTGAGGTCCGAAAAAGGGAAGGAACAAATTTTTTAAAATAAAAATTCGTTCCGAAACACCCTCGTCTAGGAGGTTGAATTTTTTTTTTAATTCGTGGCATTGCCTCGATGCAAACTTCAGGCTCATCAAAAATTCTCCAACGCGCACGCAGACTCTAAAAATGTTTTCTATGAGTCTGAAGTTTGCATCGTTGGAATGCAACGAAATTCGTTTTTTATCCTTATAGCAAAAATAATTATTAAAGCACAGAATGTAATTACGATGATAAAATGATCGATTTTTTCCATCCGGAAAGCATATTGGCTTGAAAATTCGGGAGGACGTTGAAAATTGAACGAATCATTAATAAATTCAAATATTTTTCGTTGCATTCCAACGTTGCAAACTTATGACTTTGAAGTTTGCATCGTTGGAATGCAACGAAATTCTTTTTTATATTCGGCAAAAATAATTATTTAAATGGAGAATGTAATTACGATGATAAAATGATCGATTTTTGCCACCCGGAAAGCATATTGGCTTGAAAATTCGGGAGGACGTTGAAAATGGAACGAATCATCAATAAATTCAAATATTTTTCGTTGCATTCCAACGTTGCAAACTTCAGCATCATTGTTTTCTCAATGGGAGTGTGAATGTGAATCGTGTCAATCATATTTCCAATGATAAATCAAGACGAAGACGAATTCGTCGAAGGGATCGAAGTTTTCACGTGTCAACGTTGCTAATTCGTCTAATCGTGTTACGTACGACCTTGCGCACGTGTCTCAGCCATTACAGCGATGACTGAGACAAACGCAGAGTGTCAATCACGATAAAAAAGCAGCCACTCCGAGAAATCGTCTCTTATCAACGAACCTCGATATATTTTGAGGTCCGAGCGTTTTTTTTTCTACTGTGATGATCGAATTTCTCTGTAAATTGTTCGCAAACAACGTGGAGACTCGGAGTTTCGTTGCAGCGAATGTCTCTGGGTGAAAATAAAATTCTACTCGAGCGCAAAAGGATCGAGTAAATCGTTGAGTTTAAAAAACGAACTTGCAGGTTCGTCCATTTAGTTTCGATTTCCCATCGCTCTTACATCGCATTTCGAGGCAAATGCGTTGGAATGCGAGAGAGTTTGGTCGGTGGTGAGTTTTGGACTTGGCAGTTTGCGCCGTGTGTGCATGGCGTGCGGTTGGCAGAGTGAACGACTTTGCAGCAGCGCAGCCAAGCGAGTGGGGGGAAAGAGCCAAGGAAGAGAGAAAGAAGGGAAAGGAGGGGGGGGGGGGGGTTTATAAGGAAAAACGAAAGACTTGAGAATGTCGGTGGTGCGAGCGTGGTCTACGTGGGGGAAAGGAGGAAGGCGAGTGCGCGAGGAAGCGAGACAGCAGACATTGTATACTTGGACAGCCGCCAATTTGTGGGCAAATCGGAGGAGGAAGAAAACGAAGAGGGGGGTCGACGAGAAGCGGCGAACAGGGGGGGATCACGTCGATGCACTTGGCGCAAAAGCGAACAAGTGTAGAACTTTGTACTCGGAGTCAAAGAGAGGAAAAGAGAAAGAGCGAAAAGAGATGTCCGCGTGAGAGTTCCTCGACTTATCTGACGGCGTGGTAGCCAAATAAACCGGTCAACGGCCACGGAGCGACTCTGTAGTGTTTGCCCTCGATGAGCCTCGATCGCGATGATGCCTCGATCGATAATTAATAATTCACATACCGAACGAGCATAATCAAAAGCGAAGAAAATAATTAATCGATGAAAAAACATTTAAAAATCTTCACAAATTCCCACCGAATGAAATTAAAAAAACTTCTCTCGACTCCCAAAAACAAATGGAAACGAATACTCATCGAAGCCACGACTCCCAACAAGGAATTCCACTACCGACACTCCAAAAAGATTCTCATCGTCAAGTCCCTTCATTTTTAGGACATTAAAAAGCAAATAATTATAAGAGAGAAGATTTTGAGTCTTTCCTAATTTTATGAAACGTGACGAAACTTCGATGTACCGTAAGTGAGTCAAGGTCGAGTATGCCTGACGGTCTCGACGGTTGAGCCTTTGCTCGTTTCCACGGTGCAGTATCATCGATGCGGAATCCCATAACGAGATCCGTGGGAGTTTTCGTTTACGGCGAATATAACGGTTATAACCCACGATTCTTATCATCCTTACACATTCACACACACATGGCCATATTTATGTACATATTGTATAAAAATATATTTTCATTTAAACGCTGTGCCCATTCGGATCGTCGGCACCACACTCACCCACTTTTACGCGTATAACAATTATTTATCCGTTTAGAATTTCCTTAAACTCTCGATTCATCACGAGAATAATGCAACAATTAAGAAAAAAAACTATGACGACCATAATTTATGGACGGGAATAAAAAAAATAGCAATAAAGACTCGTCATCATAAAATTATGAATTTAAATTGAATGATTTTTCGTTTTTTAATCAACGATTTCGTCACGCGAGCTCGGGAAATTCTGGCCGCAAATTTGGACCGAAATTTAGTTGAAGAGCTCAAAAAATACACGAAACTGAGTTCACAACGTTCGGGTCCAACGAAAAATATTTTTCCTATTAATTGTTTGTGGAATTTAAAAAATCATGACAATTTTGTGTTTCGATCCTCAAAAAATATCGTTTTATTGTTGTGACTGAATACTGAATAAAAATCTCAATAAAAATACACCATTTCGATGCATTCCGACGACCTTCACGTCATAAAACGATATTTTTTTAGCATCAAAAAAACACGAAAGCGATGGGAAAATTGTCATGATTTTTTTTTATTGAATAAACAATCAATAAAAAACGGATTTTTCGTTGGACTCGAACGTTACGAGCTTCAGTGACATGAAAATGTACACGAGAATCAAAATAATAAGCAGTAAAGTGAAAAATTGTGGCACAAAACGATTCCAGTGAATCAGGATAAAAGGCAAAGCGGAAAACATATAAATGTGAACGATGTTGAAGTTTGCATCGTTGGAATGCATCGAAATTGTGTTTTTTCTTGAGCGCAGGCTCATAATTATTATTCAATGTTTCACTGAAAAGAAAATTTTGTTGAAAAAGATGGATATTTTGTTGGATACGTTCAACTAAACGTTTTTTTCGAAAAAACACGAAAATTTAGTCATTTCAGCAAAAAACATTCTGGAAAATCTTTTCGGCAAGTAAATTTTTGTTATTCCAATCGTAAATTTTGCTGACAGTTCCGTTACAAATGAAAAATATTGTCGAAATAACGAAAATTTTGAAATTATCCCAAAATATTTATAGTTCGCCGTATTCAACAAAATATCGACGTTTTTTTGACAAAATTGAATTTTCAGTGTTGTTACGGACAAAAAACGATCGTCTCTCGAGACCCGAAAACTGAATCGAGACGAAAAATTGCCATGATTTTTAAAATTCAATAAATAGTTAATTAAAACATTATTTTTCGTTGAATCTCAACGTTGCAAACTTCAAAGTCATTAAGTGTGAAAGCTTTTATTTGTCTCGTGGTAGAGAAACGATATTAACTCCGATTATAGTGTTTTTTTTTTTATCTTCTCGCCCCCATCCGCGCAGTGCTTCGTCGTGGATATTCGACGTTGTAAACAATTTTCGTTCGTGTCAAAGAACGACGAAAAAAAAAACAAGTTTCTTCGTAATCGCTGAATATGAAGAAAAAAAATAACATGGCGTTTAACTCGGTTGCGATGACACACACGAATCATCGCTACAAATAGTCGGTGATTTCTCAATGAGCTGCATCGTCGACGGAATCAGCGAAAAATAATAAAAATAATGACAAGGAAAACGAATGAATTTAATTAGTTTTCGATCGAACAAGATTTTTATCGACGTTTTCAATCGAACGTTATTTACGCCCAAGCAAATGGATTTTCTGCGCCATCGAATGATTAAAAAAATGTCGAAAAAGATGAAGAAATATTACGATTCGATTTTAATCGACAATTATGTCGATTTATTTAGCCGAGTTACGTGTGATTCGATTTTTATAATGATAATAATAAAGGTCGATAAAAAAAAAATTCGCCTCAATTACTGACAATTTGCATTAAACGTTAATTAGCCGAATAAAAAAAAAAAACGTAATCGGATTCTCTTGAATGGGGAAACACTACGTATTCGTGCACTGGCAATGGAAAAAACAATACGCGCGAGCATAGACGCACGCGCATGTGCACGCACAAACACACGTACGCGAGACGCGCAGCGATGGTAAGAATTGACCGAAAATAAAAACAGGTGGGTGTATATGGAGAGGCATCGCGGAGCACACATCTCCCGGGAGCTGTGACGAGACGTTACACTGAGACCCGTATTTGCTCTTGATTATTATTATATTTATGATTATTATGATTTTTATAATATACATACAAGTTCGACATTCCTAAGCAACGACTTTTCGTGAACGCCTTTCCGTACGGATACACGGATTCACACATACCGCCTATGTCGATTTAAATATTATCGTCGTGTGTACCACGAGAGCATGCATATTCATAGAAATAGCATTCCTAGCTCTTCGTATCGACCACGAGAATAAATCAATTCGCCTGTTTTCCCCTCGCATTATTTTCGTCTGTGTCAAACACGTTGAACATGGCGCGTAATGAGAATGAAAAGCCAAAAAAAAAAAACAAAAGCCTTCGTTTACGCGTGATTTCCATCTGTCAGACACACCGGAACGATGGAATTTAACGTCGACGCAATCTTTATTTTTTGTTTCACTCTCTTGAATCCAGGTACGCGGAATTTGCCGGTTATACTATATATTTAAAAGGTCTATGTATACACGCCAAGTCATAGACAGTTTAAAACTCACCAATAGTTCCACCGTGTAGAAAATTCCTTCCGGACGAGCAAGTCCGTAGAACGAAAAAAAAATATCAACCAAAAAAAACAATGAGAATAAACTAATAACACATTTACGAAGCAATAAACTTTGTATCCACGTGGTAACAAACGTTAATCCTCTCACGGCACTTTCGTTAAATCACTTTAACACACAACCAAAATCACGGGACTCTAGACACGACGTTTTTTCTACCGCCCCGACACTCCCTCGTACCGCTCCGATCAACAGAATACGAGAATTCTTTCGTTTCGCTCCTTTTTTTTTCTCTCTCGTCTCACCCGCGACGCTCACCTCTATTACAAAGACAGCGTCCACGAAATATACGCTCCTACTGCGCCGCGCTCCGCTCCGCCGACCGAACACTACGGCTCGCCCCCCCCCCCCCCCGCCCTCGTCGCTTCCCCTCCCATCGCTGAACCAAACTTTTCACACTCTGCAGCTACGCGGCAGCACCGTCCACGCGCTAAATTTCAAGCATCGGCCATTACGACCGCACATCAAAATTGATGCACGACGCCAATAAAACTACGAATTTTTCCAGGTACACAGTGGGTCTGACAGACCCGTGGAACCTGCAAATGCTATTTGAGGCAATCTGAATTTTTCTGCTCTTCGAATTCGGGTCTCGGAGACCCAGAGTGCGCTTCTGGTGTCAAAAAAGAATAAAAAAAAAAACGATTCACCAAATTTCATTAATAATTAATAATTAATAATAATAATAATAATTAATAATTAATAAATAATGTTCGGTAAATTTAAATTCAAGAAATAATTGTTGTTGAAATGTCAACCCGGTCGTCTTGCCATACTCAGTTTCTTAGTTGTCGAATTTAGCGTCAAATGACGTGAATGCGAATGAATTTTGAGGAATTTGGTGAGAATAAATCTCGGGACCTGGAAAATGGTGGACGTAACTTGGGAATTATTGCATACAATTGAATATATTTTGTTTTTCTGCTTTTTCACTGTATTACGTAATAATTTATTTACAAAAGTCAACGTTAAATTCGTGAATACATGGTTTGTTTGTATGAATCCGAGCCGACTACGAATTTCATAGGAGAATCGATGTATCGAGTGAGCTCGGAACTAGAAAAATCATTTGATCGGGTGATGGAAAATCGGAAAATACCAGAAATCCGTGAAATCTGCTCCAAGTGTTTTTGGTGAATGATTTCGAGACGCAAAACTTGCGATTGATTCTCGGAACGTTTATCACGTGATTTTACAAAGCAAAACTTGTTATAAATAGATTTTCCATGACGCCGGATTCGCAGGTTTGTGGGAGTGAAAGAAAAAGAGCAGGAGAGAGAGAAAATAGTGAAATAAGTACGGAACAGTCGATCGCTCAATAAATCTAGAACGAAATAAAATGGAGGACGACGAGTCCGTCAACGAACTCGTTTTGTTTATTTTTGCTTCCTTATTTTGCGATGTTTTTTTTTCTGTTCCTTAAATTCGGCTGTATCTCCTGGTTTGTTGCGAGTGAGAATTATTCACGGCAGTTGTCGTACTGCCAGGCGACTGGTCTCAAGACTTGCCACCAAAACCACCCATAAGATTTCCTATACCACTCGGACCTCCCTGTTGGAGCTGCTTCATCATGTTTTGGAGACCGTTCATTCCACCTGATGAAAAAATGCATCGAAATGTCACCGAAAACACCGAAAAACATTCCCAGTCCATAGGGACTCTTGACAATTGCAAAAAAAAAAAGCAAAAGTGACGTTTCAGTCTCTAGAAACTGATGAAAAAACGTACCAATGTGATGGAGTACTCGAGGATCCATCATTTTTGCCATTTGTTGATTAAGTTTTGCCATCTGTGTGGGATTTACATTTTTTATTGCATCGCCGCCCTTGAACAAGCCCTTAATTCCGCCCATTTTTTTCACCACAGCAGCGAATTTAGTGTACTGCGAAATCATGTCTTTGACTTCGGCTTCCGTGACGCCGGAACCGCGTGCTAATCTGACGATTCTTCCAGGCTGTTTGCTGAACAGTTTCGCCCCATCTCTGCTGTCCAATTCGGCGTCGTTCATGCTGTCCATTATCGTCATAAGTCGTTTCAGCCTTGCCATTGATTCTTGTTCGTTACCTTTCGACATGAAATCTTGGCTGAAACCCGGAATCATGCCCTGATTTGAAAATGAGATTAAAAGATAAAAATTATTGAGAAAAACAGAAAAAATTTGCGTACAATTTTCCTGCAGGATCGAAAGTTATTCAATCAACTAATGTCACTTGCCATTATTTGTGAGAACGGTCCCATTTTCATGATGTTTTGAAATTGCTCGTACATGTCCCGCAGCGTAAATTGGCCGTGTTTTATTTTTGCCAACAACTCTTCGTTATCGTCAAGATTCAATTCGTTGACCTTGTCAATCAAGCCCTCGATATCGCCCATGCCCAATAATTTACTTATAAACGGCTTTGTCTTGAAAGGCTCAAGGTCATCTATGTGCTCGCCCGTACCGATGAATATCACCGGACTCTGTGTCGCCGCGACCCTTCATAGTTCAAAAATAAATTGACACAATTTAATTAACTCGAATTAAAAGCTTTAAATGCTTTTTTTGCAGCCAAAAGCCATTGAGGAATTTCGAGAAGTTGAACGAACGCCCGTGTCGACTGGACGATCGTTTTCTGCTACTCGAGAAGGTAATTCACGAGAAAAATTGAGACAATTTCAAAAACTTTACGATTAAGGTATAAACGAACATTTTACAGGTGATTGGAGTTTTTTTTTTTTTAAATGTACTCACGCCGACAAAGCTCCACCGCCCTTAGCATGTCCATCGAGCTTGGTAATTATAATCGACCCGACATTAACGCGTTCTTTGAACGCTTTCGCTTGGGCCTCGCAAGCTTGACCTATCGTCGCGTCCATCACGAATATGATATTGTCAGGTTGCTGGAAAATATTAAACGAAATAAAATTCCTGAGATCCCTTTTCACTCCCGAAACACTCTGGATCGTTTCTTCGTTCTAAGAAAAATACTTACAACGGCATTCGAAACTTGCAACATCTCCTCGAACAACGATTCTTCCTGCTTGTGTCTTCCACTGGTATCGACTATGATTATTTCGTATCCCTCTTTCTTGAACATGTCCACACCGTCTTGAGCGATTACAACGGGATCCACTTCCGTGTAACTACGAAAAAGTGAATTTTACTGTAAAAAATTGTTTTCCCAAACAGTCCAAAATCAATTTGACTAAAACAAAGTTATCGCGGTTGAAAAATCATCGGAAAAAGTGGAAAAAACATCAAACTCGTAGACAACGATTGTTTTACCTTCCATAAAACGGTATTCTGGCTTTTGTGGCATTTTGTTTGATTTGATCGTAAGCACCGGCACGGAAAGTGTCGGCGCACACTAAACAGGCTTTCCAATTCTTTTTCAAATAGTGATAAGCCAGTTTGGTACACGATGTCGTTTTTCCAGAACCTTGGAGACCGACAAACATTATGACATTGGGTCGTCCTTTTACAGGGAGATACGGCTTGACGCCAGGATCGATTAACTGCGAACCAAGAAATATTATTTTTCATGACGTTGAAGTTTGCATCGTCGGAACGCAACGAAATTTGGTTTTTCCTGCAGCGAGGCCCACAATTATTATTAATAATCTAATCCGGAGAAAAAACTCTTGAGTGCCAAAAATTTTTCCTGCATCGTTGGACAAATTTTTCGGAATGTGCGAATGAGAGAAGAATTTCGTGGACTTAAATTTCCAGAAAATGTAAAAAAACGTTGAGAAATTTTTGTACGTTTGTACTTTGGACTGTCGAGTCGTGCGAGTAGAAAAATTTATGGAAATCAGAATCGGGTTGATAAACGACGGAGAGAGAGAGAGAATTATTGATGAATAATTACTTTGACGAGTTCTTTGAAGACGGCGCTCTGGATCATCCGCCTTTTGTTGAGTCCGCCTGCCATGTCGTCAAAGTCGATGACCATTCGCACATTTTCTCGCAGCTTTTTGACCAACCTAATATTTACATCCGCTTCGAGCAATGCGGCGCATATTTCTTTGAGCATAGAATTGAGAACCTGTCGACGTTGAAGTGGGAAAGAGAAGAAAAAGTTGGAGTCATTGTCGAATTTTGACACACGTGACAATTGGGGGGTTTTGTGTGTTTTTTTTTTGTTGTTTATTAGATTTGGAGTCTTAATGAGAATTAACGTTAATGCGTTTGTTCGTTATGGGAAGTGTATCATGAGTGGCGATTGGAAAGAAAAATCCGGAAAGAATTCATGTCCATCTGTTTACAGTTGGGACGAAGTAGAAAAAAAAGCTCGTACCTCTTCATTGATGACAGTTGCATTGCTCAACGAGCGCAAAGCGGACGTTATTTTACGTCCCAAATCTGCTAAAACCATCTTGACACTGCGTCGCTAATAATCCTCTCAAATTCAACTGATTTCACGCCCTTAATTTAAACCTTTTTTTTTCTTATTTTCCCAGTTTTTTAATTATTTTCTTCGGGCATCCGAATCCCCTCACGAGATTATGTATTTTCGGGGAACTGTCTCATCCCCACTCAGCCAACGCGACACACGAGAACTGACGACAGCGACAAGACTTCCGGTGCGGATTTTTTTACAAGCTTAAAAACTCTCTAGTCGTTTCTAGGGTTTTTCTGTAGCTGCATTTCCGTCTTCGTGCAGAATATTTTTGTGAAAACGATAAATTAATGACGGATGCACATTTCCCATGCATTTATTTAAACAATTTCGATCTTTTCCTTCTTCCACTCTATAGATTCTCGGCTTATTAGTCTAATTTAAACAATAATAGAACGACGCCTGCATTACCGATCGGCAAGGACAACGATAAAAGTCGAATCGAGGTGAAAATATTTTGCAAAGTTGGTAACATTGCAGCGGGGTGTTGTGGTTGTGATCAGTCGGTCAGTTCGTTCGGTAACGAAGTCCGAAAGAAAAAAAAAGAAAATACACACATTTTTTCGCCCCTGAAAATGATTGCAATTAACCTCTAATGAGGGTAAATATATAATTATTTAAGGCTCATTGAGGCTATTTTTTTCGACATTTAATCGTTCCTATGACATTTGAGCTCATCACGACACGGTGATTCCAAGAGAACAATAAAAATTTCATCGTAAACTCCTGTCGATTAATTGGTTAATAAAACGGTGACATCGAAAGAGATCGCTCAATAATGACACAAAAATATATATGTGGTTTCGTTTGTTGTTTCTCACTGTTCCATTTGATCAATTAACACAACGAGTTAACCGCATAAATTTATTGTTTTCTTTTTGCATTTACGTTTTCCAACTTTTTTTTTCGTTTCATTTGACGAATTTCCGATACTCGAAAAGTTTTGGAGTTTGTTCAATGTTTGTGTTCGCGGCTTTGTAGCAACGAAAAAGTTTCTGCAATGATCGATTGTTACGAAAAAGCTGTTTTTCAAATTCTACTAATACAAAAATATACAAGCTTGAAAAATTTCCCTCGATACTTAATTGACGTTTTTTTTTCTCTTATTTTAGTTCCTTTTCGTCGTAAATTTAATGTTTTTTTAGCTGTTACAATTTTTTTGTGTGATTTGAAGTTGTACGGATCGCGTTCGTTTCCTCTTGTTGCGTCAAACAACTACAAATGGTCAGGAAAAGCACAAGCGGTAAGGCAAACGCAGCCGGCCAAAATGTTGCTACATTTTGCCCGTAAAACTTGAAAAATAAGACAAAAAAACGTTTTATCATCTTTAGAACTCACAGACGATTAATTTATTCTTCTCCTTTATAAATCTCAGGTGGAATCAATTCCATAGGGAAGGGCGGGGCTAGTATGCCGAGTAACGAAGAATGCGGCATTCGAGATGTTTGGGGCCACAATTTGGAGGAGGAATTTCGAACGATTCGTCAAGTCGTTCAACAATATCAATACATCGCCATGGACACTGAGTTTCCCGGAGTGGTGGCCAGACCCATAGGTATCGCAATCTTCTCATTTATTTTCCAATTTTTCATTCTTTTTATCTAATTTTGCAAATCTCATGCTCAACGTTCAATTCTCCAAATTCAAAGATAATGTCGCGTTTTTTACACAACTCGAACATCCTATCAATGCGCTGATGAATCGAACAAAGACTTTCCATCGTGAGAATGTTATTTTATCATGCTGGATCATTAATTTTTCCACCGACAATGATAAACATTAATAATTGTGAATTAACGTGAAAATATCACAATATTGATGAAAAGCAAACTCAATGTGCTCTTCATTTTTTGCATAACGACGAGAAAGGCGAAAAATGAAAACTCACTGAAAGGGAGAGCAGGTTCGAGGGAAAGGCGAAAGAGAAGCTTTTTGATGAAGCTGGAGTTTGTATCGTTGGAATGCAACGAAATTCTGTTTTTTCCTCAGCAAGGCTCATCATTATTATTAAATATTTGGTCCGGAGAAAAAAACGATCGTCTCTTGAGTCGCAAAAACTCAATCAAGGCGAGAAATTGCCATAATTTTCAAAAATCAATAAATAATTAATAGGAAAAATATTTTTCGTTGAATCTCAACGTTGCAAACTTCAGAGACATAGCTTTTTGCTTTGTTTTCAATCTCTTCTTAGAGGTCGAGCATAAATGAAGTTTAGCATTTTCGATTCCATGGGGATCGCTCATGAAGAAATCACTTGAATGAAGGGAAACAATTTAGAATGTTTTTGCTTTTTGTTTAGGTGAATTTAGAACAAGCGCCGACTATCAATATCAATTGCTCCGATGTAACGTCGATCTTTTGAGAATCATACAATTGGGTTTGACGTTTTTGGACGAGTCGGGCAACACACCGGGCGGCAGTTACACAACATGGCAGTTTAATTTCAAATTCAATTTACAGTAAGTTGTCACATTTTTCCTTAACTCTGTTTTGAACTAAAACTTTTTCTTCGTAATCTAAAGACCCGAGAATCTGAACACAAAGTTTTCGGCAGTTTCCGACCACGAATTTGACCTCGAAATTCGAAAAAAGCTGGAAATTTGTTTTCCATTTCTTGATTTCTTCCGGTAAAACATCGATGAACAGGAAATTTTGATTCGAGTGTAAATCGCGATTGATTGCATTACAGAGAAGACATGTACGCACAGGACAGCATAGACATGTTGCAAAACAGCGGCATACAGTTCAAGAAACACGAGGAAGAAGGAATCGATCCATTGGACTTTGCCGAACTTTTAATGACCTCGGGAGTCGTCCTGGTCGACGATATCAAATGGCTGTCTTTTCATTCTGGCTATGATTTTGGTTATTTACTCAAACTTCTCACTGACCAAAATTTGCCACCAGGGGAGAGCGAATTTTTCGAACTTTTAAGGATATATTTCCCAACGATTTACGATGTCAAAGTAAGACAATCAAATCTCGTCTAAACAAACATAAATTAAGGCGAATTGTCAATTTTACGAGAATTGCCAAAAAAAACATCAGATACACGTTTTTTTCTGCAAATCTTCGATTTACCAAGAGATTTACCGAATTTTTATGACCCTCACAACTAACAATTCGCCTTAATAGAAAAAACAAACCAAATTCCCCGAATTTTTCATAAACTTTTGAGAAAAATTCTTACACGACTTGAATTTTCAGTATCTGATGAAATCTTGCAAGAACTTGAAAGGGGGTTTGCAAGAAGTTGCAGAGCAGCTGGAACTTCAGAGAGTTGGACCGCAACATCAAGCTGGCTCGGATTCTCTTTTGACTGGAATGGTTTTCTTCAAAATGCGAGAGGTAATTTCTTCGGAACTTGGAACTAGCGAAAATTAATAATGCATTAAGTTATTTGCAATTAAATTTCGTCGCATTAGAATTTTTTCTTTTTGTAGCGAATTTTTTCCTTTTGTATCGAATTTTTTTCCTTTTGTATCGAATTTTTTATTCAAACGATGATCAATAATTCTTGTTGGCGTGAAATATTTGTGCAGATGTTCTTCGAAGACAACATAGACGACGCTAAATACTGTGGGCATCTTTATGGTCTCGGCACGTCATTCGTAGTGAACGGCTCGGGCGGTTACTTGGAGAGCAACGGCGACAATTCCTCATCTTCGTAATCTCCGATTTGAGATGGCAGAAAAACATGAAAACATAAAAAAACAACAACAACAACAACAAAATACGTCCTTTACGCGCTGCCTTTCGGAATGTCGCGAACCCAAAATTGGCTCCAATTGAAGAAAAAAAAACACAACCAAGCTAAAAATAATAAACGATAATAAAAACGAGGCTTTCATTTTCGTGCACCGCAGTAGATTTTTATACCGATCCCATAAATTTCGAGAAAAAAAAAATGGCAAAAATCTAAAATAAAAACCTCGTGTTCCCAGATTTACACAAATTTGGGTTTAAATCGTGAATTTCTTGAGCGATGGGAAAAAGTGATCGAGGATCGATCAAACGTTTCATTTCCTTTTGAAATTTTTTTTTTTCGTCGATTCGTTTTCGTTGTGCAGCCGAAAACTGCACAACTAAACTTGCTCGTACAGTTTTCGGCTCGTGCGCTCGTAACTTCACATCGTTTTCTACGCTGCTGTGTAAATACGCGTTTCTGCGTCTGCAGTGAATTTTTTGTTTCGTTTTTTTTTCGTTTCTATTTCTCGTAACGAGTATTTAACCCGAACAAAATTGTACTTAATTGTAAATCGAGAAAAAAAATGATGCGAAATAAAAATAATAGAGAAAGAGACAAAAAAAATGATTTATGCCTTGGCAAAGTTTTTTTTCACTCGATACTGGAAATTAACGTTAGAATAAAATGAAAAACTCGTGAATATCGTCGTGAAAATGCAACAGGGATTTCATTTTTTTATTCTCTTGCAATTTCTTTATTACACGAATTTTTTATTATACGTTTTTTACAGAATTCGGACTCGATTGTTTTTTAATGGAATTTTATTCGGTCGTCGAAGGGATTGAATTTCGGGATGGAGTAAAGTTTGAGATTTTATTGTTAACGCACGTGAAATTTGTACTGTTTACAGGTGAATGTAGGCCAAAAGGGTCCGCCCCTCCATTTTTCGGTGTGTACTCTTCACGACGCGATGTGACTCTTCATCCCAGGAACGCAGAGATACAAAAAAAGATAAGAGGCTTGGGCGTTATCGTAAAATAGCGGACGATGATATCAGAAAATTATCTCTTGACGTTTTTTTTTCTCCTACTTTTTCATTCTCGCCTTTTTTTTTTTGATTCACCTGAAACATAGGAGATTGAGCGACTCAGTCGTCTCTGAAATTCATCGAGAGCTGCGCGTAGATTTGACTTTTTTTTTGGGATAATCTCGGTGCCTGGAAAATGGGCGCGAAAAAATCGAGGATTTTTTCGAAAAAGAGATTTTTAGTGATATTTTTGTTTTTAATTGTCAGTGCTTTTGGACAGAAAGAGGATACGAGTTTCGAGAGTGCGTTCGGCCTGAGTGATTCCAATGACAATTCGGAACCCATCGTCGACGAGCAGGCTCCCAATTCTGACGACAAAAATCCACTTCCGGTCTCACGGACCGAACTCACCGAAGACCTCGCTTCCGCCGAATCAACACCACAAATCGAACATCTCGATGAAAAATTGACCGAAGAAACTGGCAACGATGACGAGTCCGCCAGGGATCTGCAGGAAAATGACGAACAAGGCTCCACACAAGGTAATCCGCCTCTTATTTCCGGTCGAATGGGCTCAGCCAGAAGCGGAAAGTACGTCAGTTACGGTGAGTTTTTTTTTATCGATGGGCGTGACCCAATCAATCTTTCATACAATCTTCAATCTTTCAACTTTTCTTTGCACCTTCGAACTTTTCGTTTCTAGCCCTTTTTTCGGCCCTGAAATTACATTTTCATTCATTGCAAAAATCGAACGAAATTCTGTCTTGCTGGCCTCAGGGTTTTCCATGGAAAACTGATGGAAAAAAAATTTGCATACATTTTTCAAAATTCTCAAACTTTTATTAAATTTAATATCCAAAAATCATTTCATGATTTCATGAACTCTACAGATTGGAAAAAAATGTTTCCCCAATCGTGTCGAATGTCCAACACGATTTTCTTCTTATTTATGAAATCATCGCACCTGCAATTCCGATTGTTTTTCTGTGCAATACAAATTTTCAAAGAGATTTATATCGAGGCCCTCCACAAGCGTACGGGGCTTTTCATTATTTGTTCAGCGTCAACTTTTTGATTATATTGGGCCTTATCTGTCGTTATCAGTTACTCACTTGCCTCACGATAGTGTCGGAGCATGAATCGGTGCTATGAGTCATGAACGCCTAGTTTGGAGTACTACGGCACCCTTTTCCGATGCATTGTACAATGATCACGTTTCCAACTATAGAATCATCGTTTTTCATTTCCGTTTCGTCACCGCGACCAAATTTTTTTTTCAGCTGTTGACTAAATTCCTACCGGAGAGTAATTTTTTCTTTAACAATAAAAACAAAACAGTATTTTTCCGAAACTCCACCAAATTGAGCCAAAAAAATCGATATGAATTTTCTTCAATTTATTTTCTCGGTGTAACCGAATTTTTGGAAATTTCATTTCCACCTTTTTAATCGTCTCAATGAAAAATTGGACAAAATTTCGTTTTCATCAAACGCTTCCGGTTGAGCTAGACACGACTTTTTTGGGATTTTTAAAAAAATACTAATAATTTTGTTTGTCGCAGATTCGAACGATCCGGAGGCCGATCGTTACGCACCTTCGAGTGAGAATTCGATACGGGATTATGTGATAACCGTCGAGAGGTTAGCTACGATACGCTCGCGAATGATGTACTG
Organism: Diadegma fenestrale; assembly: GCA_037043255.1. Classification (NCBI taxonomy): domain Eukaryota; kingdom Metazoa; phylum Arthropoda; class Insecta; order Hymenoptera; family Ichneumonidae; genus Diadegma; species Diadegma fenestrale. The sequence continues at coordinate 13,483,074 of CM073310.1, read as the reverse complement.
GTACTTCGACCGGGGTGGTGATAACGGAAACGGCGATTTCCAAACGGACGTACACTCGTCAATGTCCCAGATTCATAAAAACTTTAATTTTCAACTGCCCTTTTTCGGATTTCGATTCAATTACACTCGAGTAAGTTCTGTAATGTTTATATCGCGAGAATTTCGATTTTTCAACTTTGTAAATTGATGAAAAAATCGTTTTCATCTTTTTTCAGTTGTCGATGAATGGTTTTTTGGAATTCAGCGATCCTCCAGAACATTTTACGTATCCGGTTGTGTTTCCGAACAAAGATTGGCCGGAGAAAAATGATCCTGCTTTCATCGGTATTTTCTATAGTAAATGTCGTATCGGGACTTTACGGCCAACCGATTATGATCAGCGACGTCCGGGAGTTTATTATCGGTAAGATTTACCGATTTTTTCATGGCTTTTTCTTGCATTAAATTCTCTAGTGAGTCTAGTGAGAAATTAAAGTGTCAAGTATTTTTCTCTTCGAATTGTACAAAATCTGTAGCTATTTTCGTGGGTTTTTTCGCAATATTAACATTTTCGCATTTTCAGTATTTATTGAGAATTTTTTTGTCGTGGACTTTAAGAGGAAAATTTGCCCGCACAATGGAAACCAAATGACAAAATATTTTTACTCATTTTCCATGTTTTTCTGTGGCTTTTTTAAAATTTAGTTGGGAAATAAATTTATGATTTTTTTTTTGGATCTCAGACAGGAACGAGATTTGCAGAAAAGAACTGACCAATTTGGGGTTGAAGTTCGAGAGCGTGTCAAGTGGGATATACGACAGGGTGTAGTCGGATCCGATTCTTTCGATCCAAAACACGTTGTTATTGTTACTTGGAAAAATATGTCGTTCGCTGGTGGTATCGACAATTCTCTGTACACGACGAATACCTTCCAATTAGTACTCGCCACCGACGAGGTTTTCACTTACGCCATTTTCAATTATCTCGATCTTCAATGGACAACACATACCGAAGCGAGCGGTGACACGACTAGAGGAGAAGGAGGAACGCCTGCGTTTGTGAGTTGATAAATAAAACATTTTTAAACGTTCACAGTGACTTTTGGCGAAAAATCATTTTTTTAATATTCAGTTTATGAAAAATTTCATTCAATTTTTCGTCGTTGTGACGAAATAAGGGAATGAAATTGGTGAATGTTAATTTATCCGACATTTTTTGACTTGCAGATCGGTTTCAACGCCGGCAACGGAACTCAGAGCTACGAGTACGCTCCTTACTCACAAGCATCGACAGTTCGCGATTTGCCGAGCAGGGGTTGGGCCAACGGTTTTCCAGGACGTCACATATTCCGTATTGACGAGAAAATAATGCTGGGCACTTGCAACAAAGATATCGGTCAGTACTAACGATTTTTTTCCTTCAGCTATAAACCAGTCGACGGGCCAACATTTGCGTCAATTTCCCCCACAGAATTATAATACACGGTCGAGTGAAAAAATGTAAAAACGATTTTTTATGTTTCCTTTTCGTTTTGCTTGAGCTCTGCGCCGAGGTCGGTTGCGGAATGGCGTTAATTTTCACAAGATTCCCATAACGCTAATTTGACGAATATTGAGTTGGAAAACTAGACTCGGAAAACTTGTGACAACCGAATTTCAAAAGAATCGAGTATTTTGTTTGTAAGGCTTCCATCGTTTCTTATGATTTAGATCATTACCAAGTTTAATTGTTTAAAATTCGTATTAACCTTCTTAACAATCGTACTCAACTCTGGGTAAACTTTGAGAAAGTTTGACCGTCTAGAAATCGAGTTATTTGTTGTAAAATATCGTATTTTTTTCGTAATTTCCCATAAGACCTCGTGTTGAAGTTGCGATTTTAAACATCGAACATCTCGATCACCAGACGGTGAAATGTTCTTCAATTTTTAACACATTATAATACGACACTCGAGAAAATTCGCGCAAAATGTCAAAACATTATCTCGGAAAAATTGTATCTGATGATTTTGCCGTTACTTTTTACATCCGGCATTGTTTTTTAGGCAAAACAATATTAAAGAAGTTCTATCGTTTCTCATGCGTTCGATAAATTCCAAGCTTAGTGTTTTTAAATGCGTATCAACCTTAAAAATTGTTCTCAACTGTGAGTAAACTTTTAGAAAGTTTGATCGTCTGGAATTCGAGTTATTTGTTGTAAACTATCGTCTTTTTTCATAATTTCCCATAAGATCTCGTGTTAAAGTTGCGATTTTAAACATCGAACATCTCGATCACCAGACGGTGAAATCTTCTCCAATTTTTAACACATTATAATAGGACGCTCAAGAAGTTTCGCGCAAAATGTCAAAACATTATCTCGGAAAAATTGTATCTGATGATTTTGCCGTTACTTTTTACAAACTATTATGATTATGGCGATAGAACCTCCTTAAAGGGCAGAAATTTGGTTAAAAACTCCTTAAATCCTCCATCGACGCGAATTTCAACAATAAGATTGAAAATTTCGTATGAAATCGTGAAAAAAATGAATTACCATGGCAAGTTACGAAAAACTTCCCATAAGACCTCGTGTTAAAGTTGCGATTTTAAACGTCGAATATCTCGATCACTAGACGGTGAAATCTGCTCAAATTTTTGACACATGACGCTCCGGAAGATTCACGCAAAATGTCAAAGCATTATTTTTGAAAAATCGTATCTGATGATTTCGCCGTTACTTCCTCGTTTAAAAATTAAACAGTGATTTGTGTTTTTTGGAATATTCGCAGATGGTACTCATTTGCCTCTGGTTTTCGCTCCGGAGAGTGGAAATATGTTGGGCGGAACAGTGGTAAATATAACTGGCCCTTGTTTCGAGCCGAACGACAAAGTGAGATGCAGATTCGACACGGAAGAGGTTTACGGTACGGTGATCGATAAGAATCGTGCCATTTGTATTCAGCCCTACCTCTTGGTCGAGGGCTACGTGACGTTTGCCATTGCAATCGGCAGTGGAAAATACAATTGGAGAGGAAAATATTTCGTTGGTAATTACAACATTTCATTACCATCCACAACTCTACCCATTTTTCTGTATTCCCGAGCCAATAATTTAACGAGGGAGAAAATTAACAATAAAAATTTGATTATTTGCAGAAACACCTGCTTCGGCGACGGAGAAAATATTTTTCTCTACGCGAGCTGTGCACGAACGTTCTCCTCGTGAAATAAAAATAACGTGGGACGCTTATAATTTGACGGCGAATTTGCAAGCCGGAGTTCAAATTTCTTTGTGGGGCTACAGGGAAGCCACAATCAGGCCGGAGCTCCAGTTCATACAACTTTTGGAGGTAATTTCAATCGAAATTGACCGATTTTGTACAAATGGAATGTGATTTTTTATTCCCTTGAAATTTTCCTTGAATTTTAGGAGAACAAAGTCAACGACGGTGCTTACACGATCGTCCCGGCCACTTACAGAAACGTAGAAAATCCCCTTCAGGTCGATATGCACTTTGGCTTCATTCAAATAAATTTGACCAAGCCGTCAGAGTATTCCGGCCTCGATATCACACCGTGAGTTCATTTGTCTACAAAAAGTTGATTAACAGAAATGTAAATTTAATGAGACAGGAGAAAAAGCAACAAATCTCAATGGAAATAATTGAAAAATCGTTTTTTCCTCGACAGTGTACTCTGGAGCAAACCAATTCCTTTAGCCTGGTACTTTGGACCACAGTGGGAACGTTTGTACGGCGTGAAATGGGCGCAAAGACTTTGCGACAAGTGGACGATGGACGATCGATATTTGAAGAACTTTGCCGCTGAAGTTTCTCTCTGTCCTTGCACTTTGCAACACGCTCTCAACGACAAAGGTCGATTTTTGCCCGATTACCATTGTGACAAGGACTCGAATCCTGAATGTTATTACAACAGGGGAGCGATACATTGCGTCACCACAGGAGCTCCGAAGTAATGATTTTTCCTGTGTCTGAGCCAGAAAAAAATTATATAACAAAAAATGTCGATCTTTGAGAATCGACGAAAGAAATTGCAATGACTCTGAAGTTTGCATCCCTGGAATGCAACGAAATTCATTTTTATCTTCGAGAAAAATAATTATTTAAATGCAGAATGTAATTATGATGATAAAATGATTAATTTTTGCCATTCGAAAAGCATATCGGCTCGAAAAATTTGGATGACATTGAAAATTGAATGAATCTTCAATAAAATTCAATATTTTTCGATGCATTCCAACGTTGCAAACTTCAGCATCATAAATTGGAGAGTTTTGATAATTAATCTTGTGTTTCGTTTTGCAGTTTGTACGGCTCGGAGCAACAGTGTTGTTACGACAAAAATGGATATTTGATGCTAACGTACGATCAGCAATGGGGCTCGAAGCCACGCAGATCCCACAATTTGGGTTATTTGCCATGGAACGAAGCGAACAAAGTGCCGAGTCTCTCGCATTGGTATCACGACATGGTGCCCATGTATTTGTGTTGTTTGTGGCAAGAAGAGCAAGCGGTTGGTTGCGAAACGTTTAGATTCGAGAGACGACCATCGCAGGATTGCGTGGCTTATCAATCGCCAGCGATCGCCACTGTCTTCGGTGATCCTCACGTCGTCACGTTCGACGGTTTGGAGTACACGTTCAATGGCAAAGGCGAATTCGTTCTCGTCAAGGTTGACAACCAGAAGGACAAGCTCGATATTCAAGGACGATTCGAACAAATGCCTAGAAATTTTTATGGCGACGTTCGAGCTACGCAATTAACATCCATCGCAGGTAATTCGATGTCTCACGATTTCACGCTCTTCGCTGGACCATTTCGTAAGAAAAAAATGAATTAACTTGGCTTTTCTTTCTTCTAAGCTCGAGGAAATAACTCAGCGAGAATCGAGGTGCGGGTACGACCTCCTTACGCACAATGGCGTTATCGCATGGACGTATTTGCCGATGGACGACGAGTTTACTTCGATCGTAACTCCCTCAAGTTTCAACACTTTCCCGGTGTCGTCGTTTACACACCGACCTACATTCTCAATCAGAGCGAAGTCATTATTATGTTCGACACCGGTGCCGGCGTCGAAGTCGTTGAGAATCAAGGTTTTATGACCGTCAGAACTTATCTTCCTTGGTCGTACATGGTAATTCATTTTTTTCACGATTTCATACGAAATTTTCAATCCTATTGTCGGAATTCGAGTCGATGGAGGATTTGAGGAGTTTTTAACAATATTTCTGTCCTTTAAGGAGGTTCTATCGCCATAATCATAATAGTATGTACAAAGTAACGGCAAAACTATCAGATACAATTTTTCCGAGATAATGTTTTGACATTTTGCGCGAATTTTCTCGAGTGTCGTATTATAATGTGTTAAAAATTGGAGAAGATTTCACTATCTGGTGATCGAGATGTTCGATGTTTAAAATCGCAACTTTAACACGAGATCTTATGGGAAATTACGAAAAAAGACGATAGTTTACAACAAATAACTCGAATTCCAGACGATCAAACTTTCTAAAAGTTTACTCACAGTTGAGAACAATTTTTAAGGTCGATACGCATTTAAAAACACTAAACTTGGAATTTATCGAACGCATGAGAAACGATAGAACTTCCTTAATATTGTTTTGCATACAAAACAATGCTGGATGTAAAAAGTAACGGTAAAATCATTAGATACAATTTTTCCGAGATAATGTTTTGACATTTTGCGCGAATTTTCTCGAGTGTCGTATTATAATGTGTTAAAAATTGGAGAAGATTTCACTGTCTGGTGATCGAGATGTTCGATGTTCAAAATCGCAACTCCAACACGAAATCTTATGGGAAATTATGAAAAAAGACGATAGTTTACAACAAATAACTCGAATTCCAGACGGTCAAACTTTCTAAAAGTTTACTCACAGTTGAGTACGATTTTAAAGGTTGATACGCATTTTGAACAATTGATCTTGGAATTTATTGAACAAATGAGACATTTCTCCTTAATATTGTATAGAACCTCCTTAATATTGTTCTGTATGCAAAACAATGCCGGAATGACGCACGAAATTGTGTTTTTCGGACCTGAAAATCAATCGATTTGAGTATTTTCGAAAAAAATATCAAAGGAATAAAAATAAAATCGTTTATCGACAGAACAAAACGAGAGGCTTACTCGGCAATTGGAGCAACGACATACTCGATGACTTTACAAATCCGGACGGGAGTATAGCGGCGCAAAGTGATTTGAATAATTTCGAAAGAGTTCACAAGGACTTTGCAATTAATTGGTTATTGGAGGACAACGAGGACAGGTTAAAAGGCGCGGCTTTGTTTACCCGTGAATTCGGCAGATCGGCGAGTCAGTATGCGAACAAAAGTTTCGTGCCCGAGTATCACAGATATCCGGACGATATTTTGCCCGCTAATCGGTACGATAATTGACTGCAATTTCATTTCTTCAAATTCATTTCGTTCTAAAATTCCAAATGACACTTTTTTTTATTTTTTCAACAGTTCGATCGATATAGCGAGGGCGAAAGAACTTTGTGGCGAGAATTACCAGTGCCAATTCGATTACGCGTTGACCCTGAACCGGGATTTGGCTCATTTTACCAAAAATTATTACGACACGTATACAGAAATAAAAACCACCAACTCGAGACGCAGTAAGAAAAATAGAAAATTCTAAACGAACTAAAAAAACGATCAAATTCTCAACCAACATTAATGCCAGAGTCTAAATCCGTTTTTTTCATTTTCGAAAATGAATCCTGGAGTATTTTCCGAGTTAAAATTCAAATTTCCCTCATTTTCTGTTTAGTTATAACTTGCGGAATTTTGGAAACTCCACGATTTGGACGCAAGAGTAATTTCCTCTTCGTGCCCGGTACGAAAGTCACTTTTGAGTGCAATCAAGATTTTACTCTCATTGGAGACACGAGAAGGACGTGCATGCCTGATGGAAGGTGGGACACACCTGAATACGGTTACACGGAATGTTTACGTGAGTACAAAAACTTTCATGCTAAACCAAAATATATATGAATCAAAATTGACTAGATTAGAGTCAATTATCTCGTTAAGGGGCTTCACCAGCAAACAGAGTCTCCAATTCACCAGTACCAAGTACAAATGCTCTCGAAATCGACCGTGAAAATCAATTTTCCCTAAAATACCTTATTCGAACGTGGAAAACGTTTCTCAGTTTCGACTAGACTTTTTGATTTTTAAGCACGTTTTCGTGCCCTTTCCATTTCATTATTTTTCAAGATTTCTAGATTATCAATCGTCCAACGATATTTACGAGTCGTTCCCGAATTTCTTTCGTTTTTTTATTAAAGTTCGATCAGTTTTATCGATAATTTCCGGCGCGACGGAGTTTTTTGCGCAGACGTTTCTTTTTTGGTCTCGGATTCAAGAGAAAAAACAAAAATTTTTTGGTCTATTAACCTGGTGAACCCCCTTAAATTTGATGTCGATAATCCTGTCCCTAGAAATTTTGCTGAGTTGAAATACGCGATGGAAATGTCGATTCTGAATCGTTGTGAATTATGGAATTGGGTGATAATTAAGAATTGTGTTGGACATAAAAATACAGGTCAGGTCGAGTATTCGCAGCGTACGGCTTGGACAACGATGGGTATTATTTGCGCAGTCTTATTACCGATGATATTGCTCATCGCGTTCGTATTTGTATGTTTGCGCAACAATAACAATAACAAAAAGGGAGATAGTTCGGCAAGGTCATGGCGTTTCTCGGGTCGTTATTCCGAGCGTGGGCCTGGTTACGACAACGATTCACCGTTGTCGCGACAAGCAACCCCCTTAAAATCGTACGAACGAACGATATCGCCGGTTAGCGATTCTAGCACGACGACCAGCGGAGGGGGTAGCACGAGAAAACGTCGTACATACGACAAAGTTTATCACACTCACGAACCACTCCCCGACCGCCCCAACAGCGTTTTTGAAGAAAAAGATTGGGACCTGAAAATCCCCAATTCCCCGGACGGCTCCGACGTCACGACCGATTCCCTCCAAAAAGCCGGAAGCGTCAGCAAAGAGAGCGACGTTTAACGCGGGTCCCGAATTTGTTGCTTTTTCTTCCGTTTTCATTTTATTTTATTCCGTGTTTTTTTTTTCAATCAATTTCTCTCGAATATTCACCGCGAATATTTCTCATTCGGTTCATCTGCAAATTTGTTCCTCTGCTCCTGATTTTTACGGGCGTTTCCGGAAACACGTTTTTATGCCATTACTAGCGACTCTTATGAACTCGAATTTTGACGAGGCATTTCTTCACATTATCGTTGAAAATGTGGCGAAAAAACTTCAACTTTACTCATTGACAAAGAAAAATAGTATTTTTACAATATCCTGATATCAGTATTTCCTGTGGAATAGAAATTCGTTCGTGCTCACATACAATTATATTTGGATGTGTACGCTGCTTCCTGCAAACTTGGTGTCTTTTGAATTTTGTAGAATTCTTCTGAACTGCGAATTGTAATAGACTTTTGTAACGAATATTTTTAATAAACTTTTACACACATATTGAGTGTACCATCGTTTTTATTGTTATTAAATACCGATCGAAATTTCTATTCCACATGAAAAGTATTAGCACGATTGATTCTTTTTTTTTTTGCATTCCATTTACTACGTTGTTGTGAGAAATGATATTAATCATGGTGGAGTCGAGATTTCCATCTGTATTTGTCCTTTCGTCACTTTCCCACCCGAATTTGTCACGTTTGTTAATTCGATTTTTAATTAATCTCGTAATCAAATTCAAATTGGTCGTTGGAAATAAAGGTCAGCAGGAATACAGTTCGCGTCAAGCTGGAATCACGTCCGGAATCATTTTGGGATGCCTCATACCTATTTTAATGATCATTATCTGCATCGCAGTCAGGGCACTGAGGAGTCGGAGGATCGAGCGAGAACAAGAAGAGGCGGAAATGAGGTGAGCGTCGTTGGAGAAGCTGCGAATTATTATCGAAATCTCGTGATTATCGGAAAGGAAAAACACGCGAATTCGTTTTTTTTCAGAACTCGAACGACGGAACTTCAGAGGATGAGAAAACTCGACGGCGAAGATGACGAGGGGCCAGTTCCATACTCGAGTAAAGCGACGGTCATTAATTAAAGAATAATCGATAAAAATAACAATAATATACAGTAATAATTTTCGGTAGGAATATTCGTAACGTTTTTTATTTTTACAAAGTATCATTTCCGTATTATTAAATTTATTCAATGCAATTTCCACTTTAGAAATTAAATTTCACGTTTTTCAAATTCCATTTCATATCTTGACGCGAATTGTGGAAAAAAAACAAGAGTTTGACGGTAGTTCAAAAGAAAAAACAGCCGCATGGAAAAAAAACGTCGAAATCAGCTGATCGCGCTTGAAGGCGAACTCGCGATGTGTTCACGACGTTTTTGTCGAGATCTCTGTCAATAAGACTTTGCCGCTTCTCTCGGTCATAAAAAAAGAACCATTTGCCACGTTTATGACAGACTCATGTACCTCATAGTAATAGAAATGTTGTTTTCACGATCTATCAAGACTTTGTATACGCAATAAGATCTTAATTATTACGAAAAAACGCAAATTGATTAGCGTTCTTCATTATATATACGAATATACATATGTATCTATGCATTTATGACGTCTTTTGTATCTAAAAAGTATATATGATAATCCAAAGTCGGATTGACAAATTATTTTCACGTTGTTGTTCCCTATCATCACAATTACGCACTTGGATAATCCTAAAGTTATTCCATGAGTGTGCACGAAGCCTTTTTCCATCCGAATCCTCTCCTAAAAAGTTCATGGACTCGCTAGTGCGATAAATTTTCGAGTGTCACGAGGATCAGAAATAAACTAGACGCCCCGCACTTGAATTTACAAGATTTTTCGAATATTTCGACATTGTTTTGAATAATACTCGAGTTGAATTCAAGGTCGATGATTGCGAAAAAATCCAACAGGTAAAGTTTCCCGAACTGAACGTTTTACATGCATAAAAGGTAACCAATTAAGCAAAGAAAACATTAATTTCTGACCTTCGCGTGGAATGTATTTCGGAAGTAAACAGTGGGAGAAAATTTGTTATGGAATATGGAACTCGCTTGGTTCGTTTGTTTACATTCTGACGTTCGTCCCGCGAGCTTCGCATTTCGCAGACCAGAGTCTGACTGAACTGTCGCGCTACGCTAGTCGCGGTGCAAAAAAGCAACGGACGCGCGCGACTGTCGAAGCGGGCGGTAAGAAGAGATTGGGCTGACCTTCAGTCGGCTGTGTGTGGTTGCTCGCATTTTTTTTCGTACCATCGGTAAAGCTTGAATATTTCTGTTTTATCGATTTCTCTGTTTGTGCCTTTGACTGCACTGTGATTCTGTGTATGCGTGGCTTGGACCAGTACGACGCAGACTCTGGTGGTGGAAAGAACAACTGGAACAGCTGATTATCAATCAAAATAAAATCGCAGGTGTTTGATACACAAACAAGTTACAAGTATTTTATATCACGACCGTGCGTGAACGTGCTTCAAGAAAAATGTTTATTTCCGATATTTCCATTGGGTAATCAGTTTCGAGCTGTGAGTACTCATTAATGAATAGTTTCGTGTTTTTCTTGGTTATTGCTTGACATTCGCGTCAATAAATAAATATTTCATGCCCCGCAATAATTGATTACTGTGTTTCAATTCACGATACAAATTATCATGGAAAACTGTTTTTTTTTTCACCCTCTTTGTCCTTGCCTAATTTTCTCTTTTTTGATACCTTTTATTTTTGTTTTTCGTGGTTGCAGGTTTTGTACACAACTAATTTCGAGCATGCAAGTATGTTTGGCGTTACGCTATGTCTAAATCGTGGATAAAATGTCTCTTTGGTGTTTTATTCATCTCGATCGTTTTCTACATATATTTGTTAATAAATGGTAAGTAATTCGTTCAGTTTTTGCAAGGAATAATTAATTAAAAAATCCAAAAATCACCGAAAGTCACTGAAATTAATTACAATTGTGAATATTTCAAAAAATCGAAATCATTCATGACAAAAATAATTATATCAAGTTAGTTTATTAATTATACGCAATTGCAGTTCCATCGGGGGAATTGAAAAGTCCAACAAAACTTTTAGTGCCGGAAAAATCACTCGACGCGGCAGTTCCTAAGAGAGAAAAATCTCATCCGTCGTCAGAAAAACTCGATCAAGTGAGTTCAATTTTCCGTCACAAAGTTCCAAGTTTATTTCGAAATTTCGTCCATTCAGCTTGTTTTTTCATGACAATTTATTTTAGTTATAAATTTCAAAGATCAGTCAAGTTTAATGAGTCGAAACGGACGTGAAGATAAGTTTTCGTGACTTCGAAGACTCGAGTTGATGAAAATGATTTACAAAACTTTTTCAGTATGAAAAAAAATGTCTCACCGTTCACATCGCGATGGTTTGCGCCGGATACAACTCGACCGCAGCTTTGGTCACTGTCACGAAATCGTTGCTTTTCTATCGCTCCACGCCCCTCCATTTTCATTTGTTGGTCGACGAGATAGCCAAAAGAACTCTCAGCACGTTGTTTGAAACATGGAAACTGTCCCAAGGTTGGTGATGCCTTAATTGACTCTTTAATCGATATTAATGGAGCGCCTCCCGGCTCTACGCGGCTCTTACAATTCGCGTATTTATTATTTTGATATTAAAGACGTTCTGTCGTTTCTCATGTGATGGATAAATTCCAAGTTTAATTGTTTAAAATTCCCATGAGCCTTCTCAACAACCATACTCAACTGTGAATAAATTTTGAGAAAGTTTGACAATCTAGAAATCGAGTTATTTGTTGTAAATTATCGTCTTTTTTCGTAACTTCCCATAAGACCTCGTGTTGAAGTTGCGATTTTAAACACTGAGTATCTCGATAACCAGACGCTGAAATCTTCTCAAATTTTTAACACATTATAATACGACACTCGAGAAGATTCCCACAAAATGTCAAAACATTATCTTGGAAAAATTGTGTCTAATGATTTTGCCGTTTCTTTGGATAAATTATTATGATTATGGCGATAAAACCTTTTTAAGAAAATTAAAAAATTCCATGGAGCAACACGCTTTTGGTGATTTCATTCGGTTCAATAAGCAGTCAAAAATAACGCAATGTTTTCGGCAGTATTGACGGAACGATGTTGAAGTTTTCATCGTTGGAATGCAACGAAATTCAGTTTTTTTACTTTTTTTCAATTGAGATTCTGATTCAATATTGGGTCGGGACGATAAATCGATCTTTTTATAGGATCGAAACACAAAATCGGTACGAAAAATGTCACAATTTTTCAAATTTAACAGAAAATAAATAGAAAACTCATTTTTCGTTGGGTCTCAACGTTGCGAACTTCAGAGTCATATTGACGGATAACCATTGTGAATGAGTCTGAATAGAAAGAACACAATAACGACAGCCCTAGAGCGGTAACCTGAGGTCAAAAACGACCCCAGGCAACTTGAAATCTCCCTTCGTTCTCCCGTTTTTTATCCCTTTACCGCATTTTTGGCTGGTTTTTTTTTATTTTACGCAAAATTTCTCCAGGCTCACGTGATCCTGCATTAAAAATCGAAAAGAATGAGCCCAACTTCTTCCTTTCAATGTTTTTCAAGTCGTTTATGAGCCCAGGTTATCGGAATAGGTAAAAAAAAGGTCATCGTTCTAGGGTCAATATTAATGAGCTTGATTGATTGATATTTTCATCGTCGAGTACTTAACGAAGAGTTTGAATGGATAAAATTTGGTTTTAGTGAACGTTTCGTTCTACCCTGCGGAGCAGTGGATTCCACGAGTCTCATGGATCCCAAACACGCATTATTCGGGTGTATACGGGTTATTGAAATTAATACTTCCGGAAGCATTATCGTCGGTCGACAAAGTTTTGGTCCTCGACACTGACGTAACGTTTCTCGAGGACGTGGTGAAGTTATGGGAGTTTTTGGAGGAATTTGAAGAAATTAATATGCTCGGATTGGTCGAGAATCAAAGCGATTGGTATGTCAGAACATTGTCCTATGGTTCGCGGCCCTGGCCGGCTCAAGGTCGCGGATTCAACACTGGCATCATGCTCATGAACTTGAGACGTTTGAGATTACGAAAATTCGCTGATATGTGGCAATCTACGACGAGACAAGTTTTGAAGGATATTCCGGAAACGAGGCTCGCTGACCAGGACATTATCAATGCCGTCATCAAACGATATCCTTCCATTGTTTTCATTCTCGAGTGCACGTGGAACATCCAATTGAGCGATCACACTCTCAGCGAATCTTGTTACGGCGATGGACGAAAAATCAATGTTCGTCCAAATCTTTTTCCCACAAGAAAATTCATCCCAAAACCAACATTTTTTAATTCAACTCTTTTTTGTCTCCTTCGGCGTAGATTATCCATTGGAATTCTCCGCGTAAGCAAGATGTTCGTAACAAGCACGCCGAAGATTTTCGAAAAATGTATCAAACTTTTTTGGAATCCGATGGCAATCTCCTGCGACGACGATTGTTCGGTTGTGATAAAACAGAAATTAATTACAACGTGAGTATTTTTCATGATTTTGACATTTTGCCAGTCCCGCTCACGTTTTTACTCTTGAAAAGATTTATTGTTTATAGTTTTTTTGGCCCAAACTTGGTCGACGAATTTTCATGATTTTCTTTATAAAAAAAAAATGACTTTTTTTTTCAAATTTTTAGATCGATAGTTCGGACGTGTGTTCCAAGTTTGTTCAGGGCTCGAGCATAATTTATCGGACCCACTTGTTCCTACTGGAATACGAGTACAACGTTTATACCGAAAACGACGTGGCACTCGTGACCCAATGCAGCGCAGACAGAATAACGCTTTTGGAAGAACTGTGCAAACATTGGCCCGGCACAATGAGCGTGGCGTTGTATTTGACTGACGCCGAAGTCCAAAATTTTCTCGAATTCGTGCGCAATTCGGAGGAATTGAAAAATCGTAAAAATATCGCGTTTCACGTCGTTTACAGAGAAGGAGTAAGCTCGCATTTATTTCTAACGTGAGTTTTGATAAAATTGGGGGTTTTTTTTAATCATTAATAATGCACGAATATTTTTCTTTCGTAGGAATTTTATCCCGTCAACTATCTGAGGAATATCGCAACTTCCTACGTCCCGACTTCTTTTATTTTTCAACTCGACATCGATTTTCTTCCCCAATACGGACTCTACGAAATTTTAATGGTTCACTTGTCGACGTTGCATTTAAATATTTCGGACAAGACTGCACTCATCGTGCCTGCTTTCGAGACCCAACGATACAGGTAATTCAACCAATCCATTTATTCCCTCTATCCATTTTGTATTTCAAACGATAATCGAATTCGAATTTCCGGCTTAAATTTTCGATGGATTATTGGATTTTGTGAAATTTCACAAATACTGACGAAACTTTTCAGATTCACGTTTCCAACGAACAAGCAAGAGCTCATCAAATATTTGAACCATGGGGTCCTTTTTACTTTTCGTTACCACGTCTGGACGAAAGGTCACGCAGCAACGAACTATTCACACTGGAAGACCGCGACGCAGCCCTACGAGGTCGGTGTAAAAGCGAGAAATGAAGATTATTAACACAATTGTGGAAAATTTCCGTACGAAAGATTCAAAAATTGATCGAATTTCTGTAGTAACAAGATAATTTGTTCCAGGTCGAATGGGAACCTGATTTTGAGCCTTATCTCGTAATTTCGCGATCGGCTCCTCGTTACGATCAAAGATTCATCGGATTCGGATGGAACAAAGTTTCGTACGTTACTCATTTGACAGCTTTGGGCTACAAGTGAGTTGGGCTTGTCAAAATCCACCGAATATTAAAACGACAGCCAATATTTCATAGAAATTTGATAACATCCCAATGAGATTAATTTAATTTAGTGACACAGGATGAGTGAAATTTTCCACTTTTTGCAGGTACATCGTTTTGCCAGATACGTTTATTATTCATCGACCTCACGCTCCGAGTCTCGATATTGGAAAATTTCGAACCAATCCTCTCTACCGCAGGTACGATTTTTATCCAGAATTCTTGGCAACGAGTTATTTCAAATGTTCCTATTCAATCAGATAAAAACCATTTGGACTTTCGTTTCAGGTGCCTGAAAAAATTGAAGGACACATTCGTCCAAGAGCTCGTGTCCAAATATGGAAAAGAAGCTGCAACCAAATTAAAAATAATTGCCAAAGATGAAAACGTGCCAAAAACACTACGACTGAAGTAGAGTTTTCGTATTACTCGAATCGAATTATTTTCACTATTATTCGAAAGTTTAAATATTAATTTTCGTTGATTATCTTATTGTTAAATATCTTTGAACTGTGTATATTATACAAATATATATTTAGCTACGAAGAAAATGGCGTCGAGGATACACGAAAAATGGCAAAGTATAGAAATATTTTAAGACTGTTGAGTATATTTTTTAAAATGGAAAATCGTCAAAAGGCCAATTATCTCTGCTTGATTGGCGTTAATATGTTTTGCTATTCCCGGAAACGTTCAATTTCCACTCAGTATTTCCGAAACGTGTTAAATTAAGCAAATTGTTTCATTGAGATGAAAAAAAAATGAAAATATGGCAGTGTGTGAAAATAACATGAAAACGACCGCCGGATTCGTAACGATATTAATAAATTGGCGCAAATAAATTTCCATAAATTTGATCGAACGTTTATTCAGACAAAAGTCCTTACCATCGTCCCTATGGAAATTATCCGGCTTTTTCATAGGATGCAGGGAACAATGGGCATGAAAAAGGTAAAGGGAATAATCCGATCGACAGATTATAGGGTTGGGAAGTATTTATTAAAATTTTAACCCATTCATTGGAGTGTACAGAGAATTGTTTGTCTGTTTTTTTGTTGTTTTTTTTTTTTCATTATACATCATCGTAAAATTACAATCACACTAATTATTTCATTTATAAAATATTTATAATATTTACATACGTCAGCACGTCGATGTTTCGTACAATAGAAATCATATATTTATTTATAAAGATTTATTTATAGTTATAATATTGTATTCATCGAAGTTTCGTGGAAAAGAAAAAAAAGATGAAAAAAAAGAAAGAAACGACTAAGACAATAATAACGATCTCGATATAATAATAGGCAGTCCTGTTTAGTTTATTTATAATAATTGCAGTAATCATGATCGGAATTATGTTGGTATAAAAAGAAAACGTGAATAATGGATAGGCGTCAGATTAATTTGCAATTATAAATGCGCGCGACGACTTAATCCTCCTGTCACATTACTAGGTCACATTTTCTAAATTAATATTTATGTATATATGTATATAAGCTATAATACATTTTCGTCCGTTCTTTCGCGATTCTCCAAATTTATCAACGCA
Source organism: Diadegma fenestrale (assembly GCA_037043255.1). Classification (NCBI taxonomy): domain Eukaryota; kingdom Metazoa; phylum Arthropoda; class Insecta; order Hymenoptera; family Ichneumonidae; genus Diadegma; species Diadegma fenestrale. Next base: position 13,466,678 of record CM073310.1, on the reverse strand, counting down.
CCATTTCTCTCTCGCTCTTTTTCTTTCCCTCGCGTTTACGTATACATATTTTTATTAAATGCAAGAGCCCGAGACAGCGACCTCGTCCGATGATTTTGAGGTGACAGCAAACCCAAGGAGACCCGAAAAAAAATCTTGTTATTTTTGTACAGGTAATCGAGAAAAATCGTTTTTTTTTTATCTGACGCTTTGAAAATGGTTTTACAAAAATTGGGATTGTTTTTTAGGGTTTTTAAAAAAATCGAGCAAGTTGGCCCTTTAATGTCTCCTTCGAGCTTTTTGGCTCTCTGGGCTCTTACCGTTTTTTTTTTATATTCAAAAAATACAATCGCGGTGTTCCGGCCATAGCAACGTCAATATTTCTTCGTTTAAATTATTCTTTATAATCTAGGCCTGATGTTTAAAATCTCGTGATCATAAGTTAACATACGATTCTCTTACAATTTAATCAATTCGCACATCGAGAATTAGGGAATTTACACATTCTGTTTTCTGTATCGTCGGAACATTTTAATTGTCGAGAAAAAAATCGTTTACGATTTAATATTTGCGAATTAGTCGGACAAATCAATTTCATCGACTTTTTATTCATATAATTAAATTTCATTTTCTCCAAATTGTCATTTCGATTGAAATTCGGTTCGAAGAATTTCGTTTGTTCGATCAATTACAACGGAATCAGCTCATATTTTCCAATGCAAATAATATTCGTTGTGAGACGAAGTTATTTTTCATTTATCGAAGAAAAACTGCATTCAAACGCTTTTGCTAATTGTCAGAATTTCTACGAAATCTTTTTTTTTCCAAATCGTTGGTTTTTTTGGTCTCTTTCGAATTAATACAAACTAACGATTTGTTTTCCACCAATTTCAGTGATTTTGGAGTTAAATTGCCTCGAGGTCGTTTTTTCCAATTGTAATTATTGATTTTCTTTGCAAATTATTCTTAGGCCACTCGTAGTGACTCGATTCCGATGAAAAATTGCTGCGAGCTTGAGTTGACGAGCGAGTATTTTCCATTTTTTTGGAGGGATCGTAACTTCGGACGATTTTTCCGACCGAACTAAAAAAAAAAGGATGAACAGAAATAAAACTAAAACTTTCGCGGCTAAACTCATAATGGAATATGTCAGAATCGATCATACGGATTTACCCTTCAAAATGCGTCACCTAATGGATTCATTTTTCTTCTCGTTACTAATCGTAATCTTAGCTGCATAAATTTTGGTTATCCTAACGACGTAGAGAGATTAAAAAAATGTTTTCCCTCAACTCCATTCCTACAACAATATTTTGGCAACGTTTATTTTTTCGCAAGAAAAAACAAGCTCATTTTTTTCGCTCATGCACGAAAAAAAGGTTGCAATTTCTCTCTCTCCCTTTCCATATTTTTCTACATGAGATACGAGCGAGGAAAAAAAGTTATTTACATTTTTATATATATATATAATTTAATCTAATAAATTTATTTTCCTCTGTACACGTGGCATCGCATTTCGGCTCGTTATTTCACGACAAACTTTTAATAGGAATTCAATCGGGCAGGCCTATGGGCGAAAGCGGATCTTTGACCTTGAGATGACCCTCGATGGACCCTTCGGAGGACACTTTTTCGCGAATTAAAACGTAGAAGCGTCTTTTGTTTTTTTTTTTTTTTTTTCATTTCAAAAAATGTTTCTTATCAATGGTTGTGTACGCGTCGCGATGGATGGGAGCGTCAAAATACAAAATTACAAAAATATATTATCATGTCGTCTCATTTCGTGGCCCGATATCGATTTCCCCTCGCTCTGCAAACGCGCCTGCCGTTTTACTTATTACCAACAGCGAAGAGGCCAGTGTTCATTCTTCGTTTTTATATTTTCTTCGCATCAATTAATTTGTGTACGTACAAGGGTCGATGTAATTTTGTAGCCCGACATTTTTTTTCGCTCCTCGATTGCACCTCGAAAATCCCTCGTGCCATAATTATTGTTCACGGATTAAAGATCGCTCAATTATTCCTATCGATTTATTTCCTCTCCTTGCAATTACTACTCGGTTTATTTTGATGTCGTAATTGTCCTTTTTTTTCTCCTTCAATCAAGCTAATTGCGAGTTGTCAATTATCATAATTGAGGACACGAACTTATGTCTACGAAGCAAAAAATTTCATTAAGAATTCATGTCCGTTATCGATGTGACAATCGCAGGAGTCCCAAAAAAGTAAGAGATCAGAGCGTACGCGTTTATTATTTCCGGCAATCGTGTTCTTGATCAGCAAGCAATTATCTTTTCACGTTCCGAAATTCGTTACGAAAAATCGTTGAAATGTCTCCGGAAATTTGACGTTCGCGTGTTCTACCAGTTCTTTTTTTTTCTGTCGCGCTAAATTATCGTTCCGGCGAATTTTCAACTCGACGAAGAATCTTTTCCGCGAATGTCGATCAACCCTCGTGCCAATTTTGTTTGTATTTCGAAAAGCTCAATTATTTTTTCATGAAACGAAGGAAACCATGTGTTGCGATCAATCGCCTGCATTTTAGGGCAACTGAGGGAAAATAATTTGGACCCAATGATCAATCGATTGTCCCGAGGCTATTTCGCATTCGGTAATTAATTGATTCGCCCTTCGGGGATCAATTATCACGCTCGGAACAATTTTCTCCGCTTCAAAAATTCCTCGCGAAAAAGGAGCGTAAAATCGCAATGAAAAAAAAAAAATGAATCAAAATAGGGAAAACGATCGTTACTGGAAGGGAATAAAAAATATTTAGCGTCGATTAATCGGAAGCACCGTTAATTAAAGTCCCTCTAACGCATATCTAAATTTATCGGCTCGTGGAAATTCGTCCTTTCATGTCTGTACAGATTGCCGTTTATGTTTTCTTTCAACGTTTCGTAAAGATCGATGTGAGGAAAATCCAAGTAACTCTCATTGTCAATCCTGCTTTGTTTTCATAGGGCTATGTAAATCTCGTAAATTTCGAACAATTATATAATCTCGTAACTCTACATATATATATTTATATTTATATGTATTAAATGTAATATTGATTTTTCACTTGAATAAGTTTTGCGCTTGTTCATCGTCGACCGTTGCTGACAAGTCTCAAATTTGCATCGTTCCTCTTTTTCCTTGATTGTTTAAACATTTATTACGAACTGGGAGCAATAAAGAAATTTCTATTTGGTACAACGTCGCGTAGGCGATGTTTTTTCTTTCTCTTTACAGTCTATTTTTCCTTTTTTAATGAATCTTCTATCGGATTTAATTAAATTTAGTTCGAAGCATGTCGCAGTCGCTCGCTGCGTAATCCAGTTTATTCTTAAGGTATTATAAGTCGTTTATAATATACTGCGTAGCGGAGGAAAGACGAAGGGATTTTTCCTGGGCTTGATCCGAGACTTTTTAAATCCGTCCCGTTTTTATACTTTTATCGTTAACGTATAGAAAATTTATGGCGTCGCGTACGAACCCGATGTTCGCGCAGGATTCCGAACCAATGTCAATTTTTTCCTCATCAATGTTTCAATTTCTCAATTTCTAAAGTTCCGACCTTCTATCGTGTCATTTTCCAACATTATTCGCTCCAATCACGGGGGAAACTAAAGACGAGAATTCCAAACGCTTTTCAACACCTTTTCCCTAGCTTCGTGCACGGTTACCGTGCATAAACGTTTTTTTTTCACGAGCTAAACTTTCAAAATCCAATAAATCTGCTATGACAAAAAAAAAAACAAAAAAAACGATTGGTCGTTGAGAGCGCCAGCAAGTGAAAGACGAAAAATTGTCTGCATACTTAATTAAGAAAAATAGAAAAATAATGCAATTGTCCTCCGGGCACTCGAGCAATAGTTTGTTTCTTCGAAGCACTTTCGCAACTAAGAGCGTCTGGAGGACAATGAATAAATAATAGTAGAAAAATGTAATAATAGTAAAAATGAATAATATTAATAAGAATTGGGAGAAAAAAAATTCAACGATAAATAAAGTTATGCTCAAGGTGTCCGGTATTGAGGAATGTTGTTAACGAATGAAAAAGCACGTTGGAGAATTGGCGAAAATAGAGAGTTTCGTCGCAAGTCCGAGAGAGCGAAGAAAATAATGGAAATATTTTCATATCGAGCTTCTGTAATTATTGTTCATTAGTATCTTCGTCCGAGAAATGTAAAAGAAACATTGACACAAGGCACTTCCGGTTAGTCGGTTAATGTTGCAAAGTCATTATGTTCTCGGAGGGTAAAACTTGGTGTGACATTGAGTGACGTTGGGAGGTCACCGTGTGTGGTTGATAAGTTTAGCCTTTGAGGATGCAGCGTCGATCGGTGGATGTGGATCAAACTTCAGTGCCATCTTCGCCTTCGTCCTCGTAGAGGGGACCGTTGGGTGATCGCTTTTTGGGTTTTGGGGGTGGCCTGGGTGGGACTTTTCTTCCAAGAGTGCCATTTTCCATGATGGGATGATTGTCCATTTCGTCGGATAATTTAATGGGCCATTCTGGGGCACCTTCCGGCGCGGATCTGTCTAGTGGACTAGCGGCGATGATGTTAGGGGTGCTGCGTTGAATGGTGTTGTAATGGGAGTTGGTTGGGGTTCCTGGTAGTGGTCGGCCTCTCATGATCGACATTGCACCTGGTTCGGGGCTTTTGTTCAAAGAGCGAATAGAACTTCCAGCGGCGGTTGTTCGCGTTCCCAAATTGTCGTAAACGGGTTCTAGGGCTTCGACGGCTTGGAGGGAGGTCGGTGAAGTCGGTGGTCCGCTGCTCCAACTCGGAGCCCTTGGCCTTCTTGGTATGGTGACGTAACCATGCCGAGGCATGACCGGACCTCCGCTACTGTAATGTCCCGAAGATACACTTCCGGTACGATTGTGCGGCAGCGTCTTGAATCCGACCGGATATTGTCCCCCCGAGGGTGATCCAAAATTCATCCCTTGCTGCTGCTGCTGCTGCTGCTGCTGCTGCTGCTGATGCCCGCCCATCCCTCCCATTTGATTCGGTGGCAATCGTGAACTGTCCGGCGCCGTTGAAGCCTGACTAGTCGGTGATGAACCACGACCACCCGAGAACGCCAACAGATCCGGAGGATACTGACGATAACTCGGCCCACGTGACATTGTCCCGTTATCAAGCTCCGGCGTTCCGCGCCGCTCATTATCATCGTCAATTGTCCCGCCAACCACACCGCCGACGACTACACTTCCGGGCCCCTCAGCTGTTGCGACAGAAACAAATAAGAGAATTTTTTAAAAATAAATAAGAACGAGAAGAAGAAGAAGAAGAGGAAGAAGAAAAAAAAAGGAATGATAATTAAAATAATAATAAAGATAAAGAAAAAACGAGAAAGGACTGAAGTGGCGATAATTTTGATGGCACGAAACTAAGTTGCTTGATAAGCCCTGTCACAATATTCCTCCAGTCAAGCCTAAAGTATCATCGAAACCGTACAGTCGCGCGATGATAATAATAATTAAATAAAATGAGACTAAAAACTTTCAAGGTCAAGATCCTTAAGCTACAAAATCTCTAACTTGCCCTGACAGAACTGAAAAATTGGCTTACAAGCAAGGCAAGTTCGGAGACGATCAGTGTCGGTAAAAAATTGTTTCCTCAAGTTGCTAATCCTTGGAGAATTGTTAGGCACTTAAGCCTTTCTCAACGATTGTGCGTTTTATCGTTATTGTTTTTTTCCATCGAGTCTTACACGTTATTTCATTACGGGTTGACGATATTTCTCTCTCAAGTTAAGTCGCCTCGTTTATTCTCGCCGAGTCATGCGGGCTCAATATTAGCGGACCGGAAATTAGATTTTCTCTTGACAATTTTACCCGATCACCCGGAGTGCAATTAATTACTAAAAGCGATGAGGTTGCGAGGCCCGGATAAAATTTCCATCTGGCCCTCTCAAGTCTCGCGTCTGTTCTCGCAGTAGGACATCTTTTCAACGAGCAGGCAGAAGAGACCGAGGGAGAGAGAGAAAGAGAACGAGCTAGGACCTCTTGCTGCTTTTAAGGGGCTTTTTAGCAATTTAAACCTCCGCATATATATTTCTCCCTTAAATTTTAATCGCAAAGTCTGTCCAACCTTGTTCAATCTCACGGGGAATAAACTGCAACGACGTCGACCTAAAACTCGAGCATGAATAATCAAGTATACGAAGAAAATTAAAAAATTAATAAAAACACAAACGTTAATTTAGAAATAAAAATGAGTATCTTTATCGCTTATTCCTCATGTCGCAGCCTTTTTTCATTTTTTCAAGTGATTCCAAAATCTACCATTCAATGCCAAAATATGAAATCGGTGTCGTAAGAATTTCGATTTCCTCAACCCTTCCCCGTCGAAATTCGGCCAATAATTCATAAGTTCAACGGAAAAGGGCCTTCGAGTTATAGTGGCGAGAGTCCAAATGTCCGAATTTTTTGTTCCAGTCCCTACACATTATTCATTTACCATTTAATCAACAAATTCTACGATTTTTTGGTTCGCAGTATTTTTTTTACCCTCGCCGATGTGAAACAAATCCATAAAAAATTATTTTTGTACTTTTTCACTGACAAATTGATTTTCTACTCAACGACAATGAACATCAAACTGTTTTTTTTTCTTTTCACCAACTCAAGAGAAATTTATATTTTCAATTTTTTTTTTATGGTCATTCGAAAAAATGAGATTCGTGATGATCGATAAAAAAAAATGAGAAATAACGAGTGCCTAATTTCGAGTCATTGGCACGTGAGGGAATGCATTTTGCTCAAAAATGATCAGTCTGCGAATAACTATTCGTATGTACACGTACGTACTGTCATCCCTTGCAGGATTCTTCGTTGCTCTCTACGAGTTTTACACTTTATACACAACTTGCGATAAAAATATACTCGGATATCGGCCGACGATCAAGTACAGTGAAATCTCACGCGCAGTTAAGAAAAAAACATTTCTCTTTCGAATCTTCGCGTCGTTTGGCTTTCGCGATCGAATGATAAAATTTTCCGAAAAACGGCGATTTAATTTTCAATACTCTGTGGAAATTGTTCGTGATCAATGAACCTTTTTTGAGAAATTCTATTTTGAGGGAAAAACATCAACGAATAGCTGTTTTTTTTTGAATTTTTTGCGATCAATTTTTTTCTGATTGGTTTTTTTTTTTTTGGACAAATTTTCGAGAAGTTTTCTCTTAGCGAGTTGGCCGAATGAGATTTCACTGTACGTGCTATGATACAGATGTATTAGGTACTAAGATATAAATCTACTTGGCGCATTGTCTCGTAATAAAAGCGGTGTACTGACCGAAAACGGAATCGTTGTCAAGAAGAGTTCTGTTGAGCTCAGTCATTTCGGTGCCGTGGGATGTGACCGAGGGCGCCTCGTATCTTCTTGGTGGTTTGACGACCGGATTAATAGCAGTAATGAGTGATTTTTCTTGTTCGCCAAGTCCATGATGCTCTAACGATGCAGCTTCGGGGTTTTTCTCGTCGTTTCTTGGGGTTCGTTTGCGACAGTACCAAACGCAAAGTATAATGGTGACGAGAATGAGGAGCAAAAATGTGACACCGAGACCGAGAGCGAGAGGCAAACTAACGGTGGCGGTTCCACCGGGTTGGCTTTCACCGATGATGGAAAGGCTGACATTTTTCTCGATACTACCGCCCGGATTTTTAGCCATGCAGATGTAATCGCCTTTGTCAGAGGCAGTGACATCCGGTATGGTGAGATTGAGCCAATCGTATTTCTCGTGGATAACGTAACCTCGATCGGCATTGTTGTAGCGCCTGGTAGAATTGCTTATTATCCTTGCCCTATAAACCCAGGTCATTTGTGGTCTTGGGATGCCCGAGGCTCGGCACCAGAGCTTGACGTCACCTTGTCCAGCCTCGATTCTCGGATATGGACCGATCGATGTTATTTTAGGTCTGCACGCGAAATCATCGCTGCTCAATTCGTCCCACATTTTACCTGCTAGATTAAGCGGTTGCGCGCAAGTAGTAGGTTGCGTATAGAGCTTACGCTCGATCGTCCAATCTCGAAATCTCTTCAAGTGACAATTACAATTCCACGGATTATTGTGCAATTCTAGGCTCCCGAGTTTCGGCAAATTATCAAATGTCGATAGACGAACGCTCGTCAAATTATTACCGTCCAACGTCAGTGTTTGTAAACCCGGCAAATTTCTAAATGTCTTTTCACCGATACGATCCAAACGATTGTCCGACAAAACGACCTTTTGCAGATAACCGAGATCGTGAAAAAGACCGTTCTCCAATGTTTCCAAGTCATTTTGATTGAGTAACAACACACGTAGCCGCTGTGTCTCGACGAACGTACCGGGAAACAGTGTCTTTATGTTGTTACCCGAAAGATCGATCTCTATCACGATTTTAAGCCCGTTAAAAGCGTCCGTATGTACCGCCTTAATACCGCACTCCCGTAGCACTAGTTTATGAAGATTCACGAGATTAACCCGGCTAAACGCGTCGTGATTCACATAAGTTATACGATTACCCGTCAGATCCAATATCTGGATCTCCGACGACAAATTCTCTGGTATTTGGGTGAAATTTAAACGCACGCATTCCGCTGTCTTTTTACCTGATACCCATTTACATTTACACGGCGGTTTGCACTGCCAATCTTCTTCAGCCATCGCTGAAAGTATCAGGGTGAGAATCACCAGACCCACATACAACAATGTTCCTTTCGTTCGTTTCATTGTTGTTACTTTTTTCACCCTCTGAAACATAAAATTCAATGGTCCCAATTAATAATCGATCGAATCTGCGATCAACGGCGTAAATACACTCAACGAGGTCATTTTTAACGATTGTTTTTTCTTACACATACATTTATTTATCTAAACAAATTTCCACGTCACGGAAATGACGTTTGGTTGTTAATAAAAGTAAAAAAAAGTCGTGTCTGTTATTTCGTCGAGCATCTTTTTATTTTAAAATTTCACTAGACATTTTTACGTAAACTAAAAATATTAGTACACGATATCAGACTCGTTAGGGTGATTCATTTTTTCATATTTAATCACGTATCTTTGGGGTGGGCGGAAACAGGGACGAGACCGCGAAGACAGCGAGACGAGGAGGTTTTTAGTCTCAAATTACTTTCGGACTGGTGGCCTCACGATCTCGCACGATCCATCATCGCCGTCCAAAAGGAGGGTGAGGAAGAAAAAAAGAAAAAAAAGCGACGGTGAACGAGCAGAAAGAAAAAACAACAGACGAGTCTAAAGACACTTTTCTGTGTGTTCTGATGTTCCATGGCTCCGGCAAGTCTTTGCGGAACCCACGTTTTGCACGATATCCCGCTTATTACGGAATATGCAGGATGTCCGGAAAATCGTATTCGAAATGGACAACTCAGTGTCATAAGATCGTGATATTTTGAACGTTGAAATTTTCTGCCATTTTCCAGTACGTCACACCGATTAAAAATCCAGCTTGACGCTACATTGCGATCGTTCAATTGTTATGAATATTTTTTGAACTCTTCGTCAAAAAACAGTGTCTATGCAGATTGCCTTTTAAAGAGATTCTATCGTTTCTCATACGTTAGATAAATTCCAAGTTTAATTGCTCGAAATTCGTATGAACCTTCGTAACAATCATACTCAACTGTGAGTCAACTTTGAGAAAGTTTGACAGTCTAGAATTCGAGTTATTTGTTGTAAAATATCGGATTTTTTCGTAACTTCCCACAAGACCTCGTGTTAAAGTTGCGATTTTAAATACTGACTATTTCGATTACCAGACGGTGAAATCTTCTCAAAACGACGCTCCGGAAAATTCACGCGAAATGTTGAAACATTACGTTGGAAAAATTGGATCTGATGATTTTTTCGTTACTTTGATGATTATGGCGATAGAATTTCTTGAAAAATTCGCTTGTCGTGATAATTTAAGGACACCCTGTAAAATATTTTGTGCGGCGGGGGATATCCCGCTGTATGTCTTCTTAGCATTTCTTTTTTCACCTCATTTACTCCTCTCGCATTCACTTTTTCAGGGCACGAACCACCCTATGTATGTGATGTTGCTATCTGTGTGCGGTAGTGTATAAAAGGATATTTTACTCGTCGTCTACCGAGACCTTTTCATTCTTTAATATTTGCCCCCTTGTCTCCACTAGTCTCGTCTTTTTTTGCGTATTTTTTAAACATTTTTTTTAAATTCTCGTCACGAAGAGTCTTTCGGGATTCCATTTTGTCGAGTGATTCTCGCGGAGCTGCTATAGAGGGACGGAGCTAAAAATATATGCATTACGTCTTTAAATGCTGCGTGTTTAACCGCGCGTATAGAGAAGATTCGAGGGGGATTTAAATGATAGATAAAAAGAGTGGAATTGAGAAATCAGAAAATTAAGATTACGGATCGCGCGAAACAGAGATTACGAACAAGTAATTTCGTCAACTTTTGCAAGGAAATACATCGACTGGGATAAAAGGAAGGCGCAACGACACGAGACAAGTCGGAAAAGCGTGTAAACTTTTTCTAAACTCATTCATTTTTCACGAGGTCATTTTCTTACGTACACGTGAGTCAAGACTCGAAAGCTTGAAGGGCGTCGAGTGGAAATGGACGTTGTGAATTGTAACGATCGATGAAGAGTACTAAAAAAGTTGGCGGCTCAGCTGTAGGGTGTATGTTGAATAAAAAGGAGGTCAAGTACGTCAGTCCAGCTTCCCAGTGTGCAGAACAGTCGACAAATTTGAATTTTTTTCTGGTGGATTGTTCGAGCCTGAAAAAATATTGATTCACATTTTTTTACAAGACTTTTCTGCTTGTTTCTTCTCGTGTTTAATTCTTTTACGATCTCTTTTTCGTCCCCTGGCTCGTACGTATCGCCGTGACCTCTAATGACGAGAATTTACCGGAGCGCACAGTCTCGATGGGGCCGTTGGGTAAAAACCGCATGTTAGTACGGGAAACTAACGAAAAAGCTGCTTTTGCATCGTCCAATCCAATATCAGCAGGATGCCCGAGATAAAAGGGGTGCGAAGCTGCATTAACGTTTATATATAGTGAATCTATGTATACATGTGCAAGAAGACAGTAGGGCTCTGGGGGAAACGCGCGGGGCTATCCCGAGGTCTGTCTATGTATCCAAACGTAATCACGAACACCTGGGGAATCTAATTTCATGCAAATCATCTAATTGGTATGAATAAATTGAGGTGGGGAGAAAACGAGAGACTGGGCGGAAAAGAGTCGCAAAGAGACACAGAAATGGAAAGAGAAACAGCAGCAGACGCGTACAGGATCGTCTACAAAATATTTCACCAGCTACTGAAGTTAAGAATGACAATCGGCAAAGCTCGAGGCCAGAGAAATATGTCGATGGAAAAATGCAGAGTCGATCCGGCCCTCTCGATCGATAGATCGAAGGGAAAACGCCGAATCTTTGTTAGACTGTAAATCTTGGGTATGAACTTTGCATAAAGCTGTAGAGCCTCCGAGCGTTGCATGTGGATGTCGAGAGAGCACAGATGAGAATCGATGAAATAATGAGCCAATATGTTAATTGAGTCGGGGTGTAGAAACCAGCGGGTCGAAGTGGCGCCCGGAGGGTGAGGTTTGTAGGTACGTTTTGTAGCTGCGTCGAACCAAGCGAGCCGAGAAACGAGAGAGCAGCAAAGGGTCTGAGAAGAGCAGAAAACCAAACGTGTAGGTTCTCTGTTCGGTGATTCACGTACATGCGTGTACACACACACACAAATGGAACGAATAAAACTGCATATACTTTGTGCAAAGCAAGAGAATTGCCGTTGCGGCAACACCACCGTGTGGCCGCTCATTGCAATGAAAGGGTTCAGGAAACTCGTCGCGGTGTTTCATTCTCGTGACGGCTTCTCTCTTTCGTTTATACATGTTGCCTGCAGTTTCTGGCTTTCTGGCTGAGGAGCGATTGTCTCTTTCCCTTTCTTGCCTCTCGAAATACATTCACAAAATATCTATACAGGCATTTCAATGCTAAAATTTTCCGCAAATTCCGATACACAACATTCGACTTGTCAATTTTTTGCAAAATCCCGCGATCGAAAATTCAAAATTTCTAATGCAGTAGATGCTAAAAAAAAAAAACATTTCGTACGAGTTTCTCTTCACGGGATCTCAAATCTTTTTAATCCAGACACTAAGCTACACCTCCGCACCTGATTTAAAGTCAAAAACACACCGCACCGCAGTTGAATATTGACGGCGAAAGGAAAACTTTGCTCTGGAGGAAAATTCACTTTCAAAGTTGGATGAATCGTTAAATATGATAATGAAAAGTCATGTACGTGGAAAGTACACGAGCGTTAGGAAATCCTTGCAAGTTTTACCCAGAATATATATCCATAAATATATACGATATTGATATATATAGGAGCGAGATTGTTGAATCCCTGAGAGATGAGAAATATTAAAATTGAAGCAAATAACCTATACACACCAATCTAGCTCAAAGTTGGAGAAACTAACGAGTTTCAAAACTACGATTCGCTCCTTTTGTTTGAAAGTTGTTGAATTTCTCTTTCGTTTTTCATAATCGATCATAGAATTTTCTTCAGGAAGATGGATCCTGATACAAAAAATCGTTTTTTTCTGGGTGCGATAATCATTGACGTTTATTTTATTAGCCAAATTATTATCCAACTCGATTTTATTGGCCTAATTATTGTTAATCTCCATTTTATCACCATCACGCTCGCACATACACATGTGTTTTATACGCTCGAGTTCTCCATCCCGATTAAGCCATTAGTATATCTCTCTAGAACGTATTCGCTCGAGTTTCGAGGTTTCTCCTGGATAACCATAAACCTGCTGGATGAATTCGCGTCGGGGCCATTAACGTACGTGCCGCATGCACAGTACGCAACTGCCAAATTACGAGAGGCATCGATACTACCAGAATTACTCTCTCGGGACAATATGGAGAACCCCATCGGGCTCCATCAATCGATTTTCAAAATCGATGTTAATATCTATTTATGCGTATTTCATTGGTTCGTTTTACACGATCATTCACATGCTCTTTCATAACGCCAAAATAATGAAACGTTTCATTTGTCAGCCATACCGTTCTCCAAAATTCTACAGAGGAAAAAACATTCGGATTCCATTTATAAATGATAAACGAATCGATCAAAATTAAACGATCGTAAAAATTAAATTATTTTGTCAAAAAACGTCGATGTTTTGTTGAACTAAATATTTTTCGACAATTTCACAATTTTCGTAATTTTGACAATATTTTTTACTTCCAACGGAACTGCGTCAATAAAATTTACGATTAGAATCACAAAAATTGACCTCCGAAGAGACTTTCTGGAATAATTCTTGCTGCAAAGACTTTTGTGATTTAAAAAACAAAGTTTAGTCAAACGTATCCAACAGAATTTTTTTTTCTCGGTGATCGAATGCGTTGAATCAAAGTTTAATAAAGATGAGTTAAGAATATCCAACTGCGAGTTGTACATCCGCGGAGGATCTTTCGAACTCATTTACATTGCGGAAGAATGTCTACGAAATATAAAGCAGACATTTAATAACGTAACTGCTCGTATTTACGAACGGCAGCAATAAGTTGGATTAAAAATTCTCTGGAGGACTCTTATATACGAGAAAACGGTAATGCATATAGGTGAGTCTTGGAGCGCACTTGGTTGGCAACAATTGGAAAACTGCAGGCCCAAGCAGATGGTGTTTCCAATGGAGGTTTATGTCTCGGCGATATCGAAATGTATCTAATGGTCGTGAGAAGCTTTCCTCGCCATTTCTCCCTTGTACGGCGTTCGTTCAGTTGCATTCTATTTCTTGACCCCCCCCTTCGCTCTTTCCTTCGGCCGTTTTTTCATCGATAAACCGTAAGCTAGCCCGCCGTACTGGATTATTCGCAAAGTTTCCAAGTTTTGCGGATATTTACGAAACGACAGTAGCAGCAAGAAAAAAGAGCAAATAAAGTCTCCGCGATTGAGCTGCGAGCACGTGTGGGTGGAGAGTCGATTTCATAAACTTTTCAAATAACTTTGAATATATCTGCTTATAAATCCGTAGGCGTTTGGCGGCATACAGTTTTTCTTTTTACTCATATCCCTCAGTAGATTTTGTCTTTTCGAACGTTTTCCGAGCCTTCGGACTCGCAGCAATCGCGACAGCCTCGAGCGAAACGATCCTGACGAAATTTTCCGGCGTCACGGCATCGTCCTGATCGGAATCCATTCCGGGGCAGATTAAAATTTACCAAAATCTTCAGTTTCGGTGAGAAAAATGATGAAAAGCTCAATTGAGATATTTTTCCAACTCTCGTTGTTCTTTGCAGTGTTTTCGTGTTGTATAAATTTTTGGCAAATATACAAAAGTCCACATTCAACCATATTTCTCTTTTATTCTCCAACTTTTGTTTCACGGGCGCGGAGACGAAGATTCTTCATTATTATCCTCTTAGAACTTAACACATAAAAAAAAAAGGAAAATAAAATAGGGCACCACCACGAGATAATTAAGAACCTTACCTTTGACTACACGCGCCGTTATGACGTCGCTAGTGGGTCCGGGGAACTCGTTAGCTACTCGCTAGTGCCTGTACCTTGCGGTAAAACTCCGCAAAGGCTAAAGGGAGTAAAATATAGAGAGAGAAAGAGGCAGCAAGAGAAAACGAGAAAAGGACAGACACCGAAGAAGAAATAGTGGGAGCGGGAAAAATCTTTATAAGCTGGAGGCCGCGGTGCTTCCATTATCGGGAAAATAAATAGCGTGTAGAAAGTTCGCAGCAAGAGGAAAAGGGCGAGGGGGCTTATCCGAAAGATATTCGACTTTTGCGGTCTGCTTCCAAAGGATATAGGCTTTTTTGTCTTTTTTCATTGTCTCGTTTTCTCCGGCGTTCACGATGAATAAACTCCGAATTACTGTATACTCTGTGGCTAAAGCTTCCCATCCCAAACGTGAAAATAATTAATATCTTCGTTACTCTGCTTCAGGTTTCGAGTAATTATACCATAACCCGAGGTATATAGTTGCGAATGCATTCGCAGCAGCAAAGCTTTCATTTTGCAAATATTCCATCATCGACTTTCTCATAATTATGCGATCCTACTATTCCAATTCGACCAGGATCTTCGGATCCCGTGAAATTCACCTTGCGGAAGTCCCTTGAGGAAGCAACGATGAACGATTCCGGAAGTAATCAAACGTGTCTCTACCGCAGGTCGATCTTTCGAGTACAATTATTTAACTCTGAGCTACATTATAACGGACACGATTTTGTGTACTTAAAAACTCGCTACAAATCAAAACTTGAACACGATTTATTACAATTTTCCGAAGCCTCGCTCTCTGCTCCTTTCCAGCCTTTCAATCCTCGTGCACTTAGCGAATGGACATAACCTTAAAAACGTGAAAGCCCTCCAATATTCCGAACGACTTGGGCAAAAAGCCAATACGCATGCACATAAATTCTTCTTATTACTAAGTCGATGCCAAGGATACTCCCACTTTTACTTCCAACCTTCCAAGATCGGTGAAAGTTTGTGTTTTGTTTTTCCCTCCTACGAAACGCAGCAGGATAGAAAATTTATAATAAAACAAAAAAAAACAAAAAAAATACGATCAAAAGTTTCGCTTCAACGATGCATTGGAAAAATTCATTTTACCAGAATTGAATTCTACTCGTGGAAAGAAAACTTTCATTTGCAACGCAATACACAACTCTGAATAAAATTATTTAACCTCCGCTATGAAAATTGTTTACCAAACTATAGAAAAACAAAAAACAAAATTGCAAATACGTCTGTCGGTGAAAACGATGGAACGATGTGCAAATTTAATTTGCATACCTCGTCTTTTTCAGAACGCGATGAGTGTTGCTTTTTTCATCGCGCTTTTACTCACTTTTTGAATGTGAAAGTATATTTATTGTCAAAGAGACCAAGTAAAAAGGGTTGCAAAGAACGATAAAAAGAGACAAGAAGATAAAAAACAGAAGGCAAGAGTGCTCGGCATTTGATAATAAATTTCAAGTCTCTAATCTCTCTTTTTATTCGAAGCTCGATCCTCCATACCTTTATCGCATTTCTCTCTCATATCTCCAGGGCGCTCAAGCTTTGTGAAGAAAAGATCACGTTTTTCTTTTTTATGTATTTTTTTTCTTTTCTGTCACATTTTTCTCCTTTTTTTCTTTCGTATTATGAAATATAGGGATACAAATGCGTGTATTTATATAGCGAAGGGGATCAAATGTGTGCATGGGCGCAGATATAGCAACGTCAACGCAGCTTCATATACGGGATGTCCCCAAACTCGTCCTCTTTTTCTCCTCACACGTTTTCGTGAGTCGTTTGACGCCAACTTCGCAGGCTCCATTCAAAGCGTCCTGAAGGGATTTACTCCGCATTTTTTGATGTCGCGACCGGCTGTTAATGGTTTTGATTTATATTTTGAAAACGTTGCATCACGGAAAAAGATGCAGAAAAACTTTGCTTTTGAGAATTTCGCGATCTTTATGCTGCGTGGACAGTTTTGGACTCAGATTTCTGGATTCCCTGTAAAAATATATTAAATGTACAATATGCATGAAACGAGAGGTAGAAATCTTGCGTATCAAGCCACAATGCGATTTTAGCCAAGTCGTACGGCGTCACAATTTTTCTACCTCCCGCACAGCGACTGCTCTGGTTTTCATTCTAGCTGGAAATTCTTTCTGGCCGTTGGCGATGGTGGTTGGCGAGCTGTGACCAAGCGCTTTAATCGAATTGGTTTATCCGTGCGTCAAGGCGAAAAGCTAGACGGAAGCAAAGGAGATAGAGCTTTGCGCGACCCGTTTACTTTACCTTTTTCCTTTTTTTCATCCAAGCCCTCTCGTGGAGAGACGAGAAAGGAGGAAACGTAGCCGGACTTCCCGCATCTTTTTTTTTCATTCTCCCACTGTTTTTCTCACTTGTTCCTTTCATCCTCGCTTTTTTTTATCTCTTCTCTTGCCTCATTTTCGTACATTGTATGTATGTCATATAATTGAAGTATACGCCTTTACATATATATATATTTACTATTTCTGTTTCTTTTTCTTTTGAGCATATTTTCACACGGCTTTCCTTCTTAGTGCACGTGCATCCGGCATAATGCGAATTAAATTTCCGGCATGAAAGAACTCGGAGGTCGCATCTATGAAGGTTGGGTCGCGAGTAAAAGAAAAAATTCGGCTTGTCCTCGTACGTGAATTCGGACTGCGAGCGGAGAAAAAATTATGTTCACGAGGCACAATATTCATTCTTCAAATTATTTTCGAAATCCAACATTTGTGTGTCGAATTGCTAGAATCTTATTTCAAATTATCGGTGTACGTCACTGCACACAATGTTTCGATTATTATAAGAATTTCCAACGGCAACAAACATGTTGGGAACATTGAGAAACGGATACAAAACAGAAGTTTGTCATTTGGTTTGACTCGTTTATACGTTCAAACGACCCCTAAAACTTTTCTCTCCGCGTTTCTTACTTTTTTCCCTCAGGCTATACTTTTTGTCCACAATGTTCCGCTCTTTCGTCCTTAACCTCGGCAAACTTTTTGAAAGCGGATTTGGGAAGTATTGGAGCTGGAAGTTGGTTACGGTAGGGCGTTGTCGTTTGAGTACGGCGCAGAGAGGGTGCACGGTTGTTATCTCGCCGGGAATATTCAGTTGCTCAACAAATCAAGTACACGGAGGGTTTCCCTGTCGTAGGGCCTGGAATACTATTATAACCCACAAAGGTTCGACCTCTTTCCCTAATAACTGGCCAGGGTGTCCATGTAAACACACATATGTACGTATTAACGTAGAAATCCTGGATGGAGGGAAGTTGTAGATAATACTGCAGGAAAGTTAGGCTAGAACAAACGATATATCGTTTCTGTATGCCTCGTTATATGTTTCCTAATGTCCTGGTGTACGGATAAGACCGTACCCTACTCTGCCTCGCACCCCATAAGTACGACGGATCGAGAGATTGCCATTTTCAAGCACTGGCGTCACTCGAACGATGTTAATGCATACAACTGACAATTTATTCCTTTCAACCTCGCACCAACTGCAAATCTCTCTCTGTATAAAACACTGTTCACTACGTGAGATAAACAAATTCGGCTTAACGCGAAGCTTAAACTTGAATTGTACGAAGAATCATAACGAAGAGTGCTTCGATTTTGAAACGTAGATTGGTCTATTTTTTTTAGAAAGTAGTGATTGGAGAACCGAATGAAATATACATAGATCAATCCTACTGATTCCTTCGCCATTATCACGCGGGGATGAGGTGTTACAGGCCGAATTCGCGGGCAACTCAGGGAGAAAGTCACTGTTTATTCAACTCGCCAAGTTGGCGTCGTCGTGCGATGCAAGACAGGAAAGAGATTCGAGCCCGGAAAACTTCCCAATACGACCAAAGATATCGACGATCTTACCCTCTCTCTCTTTCTCTCTCTATCGAATTCCTTATATCTGTCCCTCTCTATTGGCTCTGAGATGGACGTCGAGATTGAAAACCGCGCTTGCTGGGAGAGTATTTTTCAATCAGAGTGTGTTCTCGCCTCTCATTCCTCATGCACCCTTTTGCAAATCGAATTCACAGATCTCTCGACTTTTGTATGTTTTATACAGATATATACATAATATATGTCTGTATATATTACCGATTCGAGACGGAGATAGTGGTGGTGGTGGAGGACGCCTCGTTGCACCATGACGTAATCAATCCCGGCATTATTCCCAGACGAGGAAAAAGGTCGAAGGCTCACGACTTTTCGACCTATTTTCCACCGCTTTCCGAGATTATTCACTTCCTATCGAGAAGCTCGGTCTCCAGTCTCGGAACAAGTGCATATTCGAGCTGTGTTCCGAGTCCTTGTCGAGTCACATTTTCCCCTCCAACAGTTTCGATACAAAAACAAAATTTAATGAACTTTCTCAAGCCCGCGATTTTTCTCTCCGAGACTAAAGTTTCGAGGTGATGGACAAAACTATTGGTGACCTGCATCAGGACTTGGAGGCTGCATTTCCCAATACTGCATTTTCTTAGTGCTAGGAAATCCTTGCATCCAATTTAATCGAGAAGAGTCTTTATATCGATTACTTCCAAAGTCGAGTCGACTCGAATTTAGATGAAATGCAATGTCTGTAGTACTCGCTGCATAATTCTCGTTATATACGTATTTATCAATGAGTGTATACGTGAATGGCCTGCTACGTGTGTATAGACTTGGTTCGATGGCTCGAACCAGCGCCCTTTTATACTCTCAGTACAGATATAGATATATGTGTGTATGTTAAATATAAAGGGCCCCCGTTCAAGCCATCAGACAAATCCCGAGTTTCTCCGAGCTCACCAGCTGATTGCTTTCCCGTTGAAACAAAACCACCCGACGATTACTACCCTCGAGCACGCTCTGCACTGCCAAAGGCACGTATTTTATACAGCTCCGTGTATTAAACGTATACATACAGGTGAACCTAAAAGTTGTATAGTTTGTCAACGTTATTTTCGTGTACTTTGGCAAATATTCATTGAACCGAATGTTTAAAAGTTCGAGCAAAGTCTTCAGGGGTGTTTTTTCTTCTTTTTTCGAACAAATAACAGTGCGACATGAATGAACGATAATTACGAGGACTGTGGCGACTCGGAGAATCCTTTTCTCTTGTTTTTTTCATACTTTTTTTTTTTTTTACGTATAATCACGCGTCGCGGTTTATCCCGGTGAAAAATGTGGTGGATTTAACGCGCCGAGCGAAGGAGCCGCTATGTGTGCGGGATAATGCCAACTAGATTTTCCGCTAGGCTCTTACAAAGTCTCGTATGGAAGGGGTGGGAGTAATTATTACGTACAATAACATGAGACCGAACGTGGAGAACTTAATAGCCGACTAATTATACAGAGAGCAAGGACGAAAGAGCACGAAGCAAAAAAAGTGGAGAGAGACACAGATCCGTGGGACAAAAGTTAAAGCGTGTATAGATTTATGAATTCAATGTTGAATAAAACAGCAGGGAGTTCCAAAGTTTGTAGCGATGGGATCAGCTGATTGTCCGGTATAGAATCAGACGAAAATAATCCTTCAACATTTTTGTTCAATTCAAAAGAACGAAAAGATGATTTGAACGGACCATGAAATCCAAATTCCCAATTTTTTCTCTGGTGAATAAGTTTTCGCAGTATCAACTCTACATTCATTTTTTCTCATCAACTCAATGCAACTTAATGCTCTTGAATAAAAAGTCCCATCGACGATGCATCAAGGGAACAGACAAATGCTGGCTTAACATTTTTTCCTACAAAATTCAGTGATCGAATTAATCCTTAAAGTTCCGGAACGATGTTAAGTGAATTGTACGACTTACATCGTCAGAGGGCTTCGTCATATCAAGAAAAGCTTTTCTACGATGGTACTGTACGACTTTTTTTGCTGCTTCGTAAAACCGTTTCGTAACACTCGTTCCAAGCTCGTTCCTCATTCCAGAACATGGGGCTGTGCCGAACGGATTTTCCGCAAGAGAGGGATCAAGCTCCGGGGGATTAGGAATTAAATCCTCCCACTTCGAGTGCCAAATTGCTAGTGAACACCGGGCGTGGAATAATACCCGTCTCAGGTACATCTTTCCACCCTTTTCGCTTTTCTGCACCTGGGCAAATGTGTGCCACGTCTCCCTACGAGCATTTATCGTGCAACTGGTGAACTAATTGATGCTCAGGGATTTCTTCGTTCTTGAAATCTGTCATTGCCATAATTCTGGCTTATTTGGGTGTTTTTATTATCAATTTAAACTCGGAGCTTTGATTTCATAATATTCTGAAAATTTTCGATTCTCGGAGAGAATTTTACATCAAAATTTACTATGATATTATAGTTCCCGGGTACCAAGTCGTCCCTCTGAGGAATTTTACCAAAAAACCTAGTAAAATCCTTTTTCATCTGAAAAAGAGCGAAAATGTCATAATTTCCGCGATTTCGATATAGAAAAACAATGAAAAATTACTATGTTTTTGGTAAAATTTCTCAGAGGGACGACTTGGTACCCGGGAACTCTAATTAGTAAATTTTGATGTAATAATCTTTCCGTGTACATCCTGAGCCGAAATGCGTCCAAAATGTCCTTATTTACTATTAGGCAGTGGTCAATTTTTTTTGGATGTTTCAGATGAGAATTCGAGCAGCTTTTATACAGAGAGTATTAAGACTCTTGCCCGAGATTCGCAGAACAAGAAAAGCACAAAATTCTGTGAGGGAAGTTCCTTAGCGATTTTTCCTTATAACCCACGGTTGACGGTTCATGCACTTATCAATGTTAGTTGGCGGTCGGCGGGCAGTGGAATGAGGTGTCGAGTGGCAGAAGCACGCCATGGCCAGTAGAGGCGGTGCGCGGATTGGCTACCTCTAATTTGGTTAATATTTCGTGAACGTTACGTCGGGAAGAAAAATGGCCAACGACTTTTTACTGTAGAATTTTTGCTATCTAACCATCCTCTGCAGTTTGGCTTTCCAGGACAGCGTGTGTGGAAATTCGCTTTGCCAGAACAGTGTGTGAGTATTACGGGTGACTCTTGATGCGAGATAAAGAACTTTATGAGTGGTGGTGTTGTAGCTCGGATCACAGGGAGAGAGCACTTTCGTGCTTGCACCTCGTACATTATTGCTCGCACCACAGCACAACGGAGAGAGAGTGACAGAGACAGAGACAGAGAGAGAGGGAAAGGGATGAAGGAAAAGAGCGAGAAAGAACATTCAGTGTTTTACGAGGGTGGATGGAGTGGGGTTTTAACGTAGTGGTACAGGAGGGAGAAGAAACAGTTGGAGCAAGAGTTGCCAAGTAGAAGAAAGAGAAGGCGCTAAGTTTGCGTGGGCGTCCTCGAGTTTGAACAACTGAACTCTCGCGAACTCGGAAGGAGAGTGATACAGTAGTACATTAGGCTGGTTAACTCGATAGTGACTTTGTTAATCGTGATACATATGTATAGAAAATCAGAAACAACAAAAAAAGAGGCATAAAAATCGAAATTTCGAAATTCTCCTCCGAATCGCAGCCATCGATGACGTTTTCGAAAGGTGAAAAATGTAAAATATGTCATCGCGTACACAGCTACGCGGTGACCCATCCGAGTAATGGACACGCCTATACAGAAATGTGGCATAAATTACGGAGAGGGCCGTCTTGTTCCTCAAAATTATACGTTTCAGTCGTCTTTGTCATTTTCTCGTTATGCGTGTTCCTCTTGAGGTCCGTGTACAGGTAAATTAAATGGTAAGAACTACTGTATATATATACTCGCACATAAAATTTGCCACGTACACTAACATCGCTTAGTGCAAATCAGGCGTCACGCAATAACAACAGAACTGACCTCGTCCTTAATCGCCGCCAGTCAATCATCGCGGAATGGATGTAATGAGGATTTGCAAGCCATCCGACTTATTCGTTACTGGAGGAATATAAATAAATGAATTAATGAACGAATAATTAAGTGAATTGATGAATAATGAAACGCGGAAACTAAAGTATCATTTTTTTTCCTAGTACCTTAATTAATGTATTCGTTATGGCGAATTAATTAAATTTCATGTTTTTCTTAATCTTATTCACTTTTTTGGTTCTGACGATCGTTTCATCAATGTCGTTGCCGATCCAGTTGGGTTATCTATACAGTTTCAGAACCGCTAATGCCTCAGTGGACCAACAGTTTCGATCGGAGCGTAATGGAGCCACAATAATGGCTTTTATGTTGACGCGGATGACGTAGGAAGCCCATAGTCCAAGAGATATCGAATCAATTACGGAAGAGAAGATGTACCACGTGTAACGACGAATTAATCGTTAGTATCGATAGGACGATTAATGGCCGTCTATAGTAAATCGTTCGTACATAATTCTTGGGCATTAGTGGAGAAGACACGGAGAATAGGCAAGCCGATTACAGCTGCGCCACAGGAAATCTGCGGCAGCCACTTCCTACTATTGAGCTTGACACAATTATTGATATAATGGTAATTTATACTCGCGATAAATGATCAAACTGTTCCTACTCAAACTCCATTATTTGCTGAATTATAATCCTGAGTATGGATTAATTAATAATGATCACGAGTCATTTGATATCAACATTTTAATCGAAGATTCATCGCAGCCTTCGTTGCCTCGAGGTACAAATGCACACGAGGTGTGACTGGGATGTTTGGAGGTGGACAGAGGGGCAAAGGGTCAGGCTCCGAGGAATGCTGCCAGGAATTGCGTGCCTTGGATTTGACCCTATCCGCAAGGGATTGCTATGGGTGAATGCGCGCGAGCTCTTTCCAACGTCAAACTCGAAATAGGCAACCAACTTGCTACAAAACGCTCGAAAAGATTTTTGTATTCCTGCAGCATTCGATCTTCGTATAAATTTTCATTTAAAAACAACAAACATTCCAATTACTTCTTCCAACTTTGGCAGTTCTAAAAAAAACCCTTAAAACTTTAAACGACATTTTACAATTCCTTTTTCGTAGTTGTTTCGAAATTCCGAATCGAAAGATATCAGCGGTCAATTAAGGCGATGTGAATGACCCGAAAAGGCATTGGGTACAGCCTCGTTATTATTGAACAACCGAATATTTGAATTGTAAATAACGACAAAAATACTTTCCATGAAATTTGGTACATTTCGAGTTCTTGAATTCGAATGCAAGACCAAAATCGTTAAATGGACAATCAACATTTGAATCGATTCGAATTTTCATTCAATACTTGTTATGTCATTCGCTTAGGCATCAAATCAATTCCTTTCAGTACATTTTCATCAAGCTTTCCGTGAAGGTTTTTAATGACAAAACGATGTATACACTGAAAATAAAATTTTGTCGGAAAAGATCGATATTTTGTTGCATACGTTCGACAAAACGAAAAGTTGAGTCGAAAATTACAAAAATGTTGTCATTGCAGCAAGAAATATTCTAGAACGTCCATTCGAAAAGTAAATTTTTGGCATTCCAATCGTAAATTCAGCTGATAATTCTGCTAGAAATAAAATATATCGTCATAATCACGAAAATTAGGAAATTAACAAAAAAATTCAGGTCACAGTGTCCAACGAAATATCGACGTTTTTTTTTGACAAAATTAAATATTCAGGGCATGAATATTTTGACTTGTCCTGATATTCCGAAGGATCCTAATCTCACGTTCTTACCATCATTTACAAGTTTTTGCTGGAAACACGGAGCACGGATGAAATATGTTTATGGATAACGAGGAAACTTATGTATGTAACGGATACATATATATATATGTTCATTTGGTAATTTGATAACGTCCTAATGACGGCGTCAATCATTTTGCGCGGTCATGTTGTTGCACGCCCCTCGTACCCACAGTTTCTGAATTGCTGTCAGTGGCCGGTGCTATGTTTACACCATCCGCTCGCCATCTGGGAGTCCTCACCTCTCTTTGCACCAGGACACGTTGCTCATCATCGCACTCAAAAAGAAAGTGTTGAAAAAATGGCTGAACTTGCGTCGACCATAATTCCGGAGCCTCTTAATGACCGGAAACGGTAAATTAACGTTTCTAATTTCTTCGCGGGAAGTTTCGTTTCATTAGAATTTCGAAATATTGTTTCGGTGTAAATTTTTCGTTGAAATATTTTGTGTTCGAATTTTTATTTCAGATGTTGGCGGACTTTTTGTGGGGTCTGGCGCACCACGATGATTTATCGGCCTATCGATTCGTCGGGATCACAATCAATGGCTCGTAAAAGCTTGACTAAATTTTATTGCGATCCGTGCGGTTATTGCCGCCATTGCTGCAACGACCTCACCGACCGGACTCTCTGCAACCTCACGTGTGCTTAATATTCCAAGGGACTATATTGTTCCTCATGCTGCATGACAAGTAGCCACGCGATACTCCGAAGTCTACGATTTTTACCTCCCTCTTTTCCACTCTTTCTCCTCCATTTTCGAATTTTCAACGACGAAATTTAACGTACGTGGTTATTCAGACGGTAATTTCTAAATAAATTGCGGAAATATTTTTTAAATATTTTCATAAATAATTACGGGTATAATTACGAGAATGCAGTAGAGCATTGTTGCAAATTTTCGTTCCTTATTGAAAGACGAAACGTGTTCTGCAAACACCGGGGGGTTTTTTTTTTTTTTTTCAAAAAATAACGGTGACCTGATTTGCAAAGGCAAAGTCGGAGAAATTTATTTTCGTCCATACTGCATACGGGTCTGGGCTGTTCGGCACGAACCGTTTCAAGTCCATCTGGAGCACAAAGCATCGCATATATACACGATGGTAATAGAATTGTAATAAAAAAAACTAGAACGAGAGTGGGGTAGAAATATTGTCTCAATTCTGGAGGCAGTTGAAGCGAAGCGTGACTGTTGCACATGTTTTTGTTCCCGAGGCGGTAAGAAGATTTCCGCGATTCTCAGAGTAACCGGTACAGTTATCCAAGTAGCACACACATTCGCTCCTGTATGCCCTGGATCGCGCGTGATCGACAGACCAGTTTCTATTGACTAAAGTGACTCGAACAGAGAAAGAAAGATACAGTTATGTCAATCCGTGTTATTTTCTTTTACGTCTGTGTCCAATCATTGTAAACTTTGCCCGTAACATGTTCGACTTTCGCGAGTATATTTCACCGAGGGGAGAAAAAAAAACACGTACAACTGGCAGAGAGTTAACCCATTGGTGTATGAATCCAAAGCACAAGCGTACAATTCCAGCTCACGCTCTTGGGCGCTCTGGGAGTGACCTGGATCAAAAACCGTACGGTCATTGACCTGCCCAAGTCGCCCTTAAGCTCGTACCTCCCTCACAATTTTTCATCCGCAGTTAAACAAAACGTCATTATCCGGTTTTTGTACTTTTATAAATTTACGTTATAGATGGAAATTAAATTTCTGACATGGTCGCGGAGACCATTCTCGAATGATGGTTTCACAATTGTCTTCATTTTATACTCTTCGTTCCTGCTCTCTTACTCGTCTTGCGATGGTCCAGCACGAGAGAGGAGTTTTGAGATCTCCTGATAAGCCCCGAATCGGAATATTTTTTTTCTTCTCTCACTCCTCTGTTCTCAATGTCCCGAAAGAAGTTTGCGTCACTCTTGGCTTACTCATTCTCCTCGACTCTACTTTATTGCCGTACGAGATCGCAATACGTGCTTCAGCTTGAAGTTCACCTTCGGGAAAACTCTTCTATCGTATCGTGGACCACGGTACACTATGCACTCGAGTCACGACACGATACGAATACAAATGGGCTCGACGCGAGCCTGTAACGTCGGAAAAGCACTACCGATTTTTTTCTACTTATCTTCAGGACTACCAATTTGCAAACGAGTTTTGGCTTTGTCACGGAAACTGGATTTTCACTATCGATAAATAAATAAACTTGCTCCTCTTGCCGTGTATGCTGCTTTCAAAGAGAGTGTGTCGCAGTGTTTTTCATTTTCCCACCTAATTTTCCCATTTTTCAATCTGTTTTTCCTGAGCCAATTTGATTTTTTTTTCCTTCTCCGACATTCGCATCTCAAATTGGTTTAAATATGGAACGTGGAAACGAAAAAAAAAGTTTTATCGCACAATTTGTTTGCATAAACTGCTGCTGTATCAAAATAACTATTGCAACGGTTATACTACACCATTGAGGATTCTTATGGGCAACAAGAGCCTGGGGATCGCAATATAACCCATTGTAGCAATAAGAAATGCAAATTATTCCAAACATCCATCATCTCAAGGACGAAGTTGAAATTCGTCGACGTTATAACTCGAGACTGTAACCCGAGGCTTTTGCACAATCTACAGATTACAAGTGTACACGAATATTAAATAGTATTTAGTGCCATTAGGATGAGTCTCCGAACATAATTAAAAGTTGACATTAAACTAGCCAATTATTTAAAGAATTGGGTATTTAAATTCGAGCGATTCGAAAAGTGATTTTTTATTTGTATCATGAAGCTTATTTATGGATCGGGAATGAATGAGTTCTATAAAAATGTTGAAAACTGAAATAATTGTGATTGGATTATGACTTCGATTCAAGATGTTCTTTTCAGCATTTTTCCCCATTGGAAGGATTCGAGTTTGAGAAAGACCCTTAAAATTGGACAATTTCGGAGAGAGAAAAGTATTTCTTTGGACCTTCAAACTCGACAAGACTTACGTGCCGTATCGCAAGATTTCTTATCGTCTTGACAATCGGCCTGATTCCTTAGCACGCTTGCCAACGAAAGGGGCCACTCGTATTGGCGCGAAGAAATTTTTTTTGTATCCTTTTTCTTTTTTCATCTTTCTCACTCTCTCTCTCGCTCTTCCGTGTGTTTTTTTTTCGTTACACCAGACCGAACGCTTTCCATTGGTAATATCAGAGCCGTGACTCGTTCCCGTCACGCAATAACACGTACACGTGTATAATAGCTGGATATTTATACCGTAGAAAGAGCAGTGTACTCACGAGCCCTACGGGCTATTATGGAATCTGTATTTCAAGGCAGAACACTCTACGAACAATTCACTGTGAAACCGCTTTTTAAGAGGGTCAAAATATAAAGATAATGTACCATAATAACTTTACAAATAAGATTTATAGCATTTAATCAGTCTGTGCATTTCTCTCCAACTCGAGGAAATAATTGAATGCAATTAGAATGCCACGTGGATGCGTCGTATTTTTCCAATCCATTTATTCACGCGAATTCATAATGCACACTAGAATATTTATTTCACATCCTCTCAATTGGGATGAACAAAAATTTACTTTGGATTTTATTGTCCGAAAGTATGAAGAAAATGTGCTTTATGCTGCGCTTTACATATGTATATTCTATTTTGGTTGCATTCCGCCAAAGATAGTTGAGAATAGTTGAGATGCATGGATGCATGCATGCATGCATGAATCTTGGGTGACTTTGGGGCGCCTTCCTTGGCCGCAGCTCTTGTGAAAATATCTAATGGTACAACAAGAGAGAGAGAGAAAGAGTTTGCATGGAATCTGAGAGTAAAAGAGACAGGGAAAAAGAATGAGGGACTGCGCGGAGAGCAAGCTGGCGCGTTCGTGCATGAGCGTCGGCCAGCAACTTCGATGCCCTCTATACGAGTCAGCAAGACTCCATAGTCATTAGTGCACTATGGAAACTTCTATATTCGTACATATTTATATTCATTCCTGCGGAACAGGACAAAGTGTTCGTTTGAGATCGAGGAATCTATAGCAGACCGCAAGTTTTTCGAGTTTAAATTTCGATACGAATGCTCGTTAGGGGCGAGCGTTGATTAGCGATAATCCAATCGGCGCTTCATAAAGAGAAGATCCGATTGTTTCCACTATTGTTTCACGATTCTTTTGACCCTCGGACACAGCCAACAATTTTATCACATCCTCTATATTTAGACAGCAAATATATATATGTATATACATCGAGACTGCAGTGCACTCGAGCGTGACCGAGATGTGCAGTTCTGCGCGCTGCGGGAGATTTCTCGTCTCTCACTTTCTCGCTTCCCAGTTTCCTGTCTCGCTGAGCCGCCTTGATAAAGTTGTGGTCCGAGCGTGGAAGTGCCGCAGTTACGTATTGCGAAAAGTACGCGCTCTTCTCTGCAGTATACGGAATTTACTGTCTTTGCACTTGTACAGGATTTTCCATGTCAGCTCGTTATTTACAAAAAAAAAAATTCCCTTTTTTCAAAAACCGAACAAACTGAGGTCAAGTAAGTAGCAAAAAATTCGCGAAATTAGTTCCATTTTTCGCCATTCAGGACTATTATTCGTTATTGCAGCAACTCTGACTTTTTTCCAAAGATCGAAACAGTGAAAAAGATGATCTATAACCATATTTTTTATTCCCGGATTATCTACATACTCATTTTCGTTTTCCCCCCTTTCAATGCTCGATTTTCATCGATTGGAGGACGAGAACTTTTTTCTTCTCCTTCGTCTCTGAGATTGCGGCTACAGTTCGTGAGATTTTCCAAAAATATCATCTACGTAGAGTTTCCTTCACCGGAATTGATTTTCGCATGTGTAAAAAGCAAGGAACAAAAAAAGTTGAAAACTAAGTCAAGCGATAAGGCGACGAGCCGAGACCCAGGGTGAAGAGAAGCTTGGAGATGAGATATAGGGAAAAAAATCTTGTCGCGTATATCCACGTCCATTTCAGCTAAACGACAGAAAAAGATGGATAGAGAGAGAGAGAGCGAGAGGGTGAGTTATAAAGATTGTCGTGGCACAGCTCCTCGTCAATCTCACGTGCACTTGGAATGTCTTACTCTTAAATTTCACGAGGGAAAAATCTACGATGCTCTCAGATTTCGACCTCAAGAGAAAATTGGAACAGGCCGAGATTAAAAGGTTGTGGTGAAGTGGTTTTTCAACTTGGTCCAGCCAAATGTATTCCAGCGATACATATTCGAGTTTCACGAATACTTAAAAAGTTTGGATTCTCAAAATTTATAACACACTGGAAAAAAGTCGATTCCTCTGCGTATTTTGTACTTTTTTTTTTCATTTTGAGACTTGTCTTATGCAGGTTGTGTGGGATGTGCGGCGAAGTAGCGAAAAAGTAAGGCTGAAAAGTAGATACGCGAAGATTTCCGAGTTCGATTTCAAAAGCTTAACGAGCTATTCATCGCTCTCTCAAGCTTTTTCTGTTCTCTTCTCCTGCATTCTATATTCCAATGATTTACACTTGCTCCTGTCTCACTCCTTTTGCTCAATTTCTCATTACCAGTTGCTAGGGATAATTGCCCTTTTCGGTCGATTCGCGAGTTGGTGCAAAACACACCCCCTGCGCGTTCCGGGTGAAGTTAGTTCAATAGGGGGTGAATTTAACCGAAGGTTTGGGTGGGATGGAGCTTCGTATTCGGAGTGTTTTCATTCCACCCGAGTTTTCAAGCCGCATTGCTCTCATAATTATAAATATCGCTTGTTTTTTCTTTCAAAGTTTATTGAAACAAATTTTTTGATATTTTTTGACAATTTTTAAAGCTCAATCAGTTTTTATCGTCGTCGCGACTTCTCATTCGTCATATTCAAAGAGCTTTTTACTCTTTCTCTTCTTGTCCTTCTTCCTCCCTCTTTCGGTTAGCCTTACCAATGAGAGACATAATATTCGATATCGGTGCATAAATCCCGCCGGGAGATTACACCCGGATGAGTCATAGCAGCTTATAGCAGAGATATTAGATACGTGGAAATGTGCCTCGGCTGCGTGAGGCTTTTCGCTTTGACGTGGTCGGAGGAATAGTTACGTGGCAGCAGTGATCCTGGATTTCCTTTCACAATTTCGTTCATTCCTGTTCGAGTTTTGTCCTTCACGCGCGGCGCTCTCAAAGAGCTGCACATTCCCAACCGGTTCAATTGACACATACAGATACTCTTACGCGAATGCTCTATTTCACCATAGAAGCCCATTTTTCAATTACCATTGTTAATTCTATTATTATTTTTATTATTACTACAACTATCATTTTCCGCAATATCATTAGCGAGTTTTAATTACGTTCTAATTTACCGAAACATTCCCATTTCTCTTGGAATAATAAAAAGCTCTTATTTTTTATACTTTGCACAAATATTTGCGGAGGACTCTGGGCTGAGTTGATTCTACGTCTTCGTTTTCGTTCTCAAACGTAATTTGTGTAATTTTCTTCTAAAAGTCTCGAAATAACTGGAAATTACGAAATCTTCGAAACTCAGGAAAAAAACTGCAACTTTTTTTGTACTCTGAATAAGAAATTCAGTCACTGGAGCAGGGGCTACATCGTTTTCATACGTCGATTGGAATGTTGAAGTGAAATTTTGCATATTGAAGATATTTTTATCGTTAGGAATTATTTTAATTACGATTGTCAGTATTGATGTTGGCAATATCAATTCGGTCATGATGGCGGGAATATTGCTCGAGGCTATACACACGACTAGAATTGTTTGCTTATTTCAAGACGACAGCTCAGCCAATTTGGTTCGGAGCACCCTTTATCCCATCGTTCGCAAGAACGACGAAGCTACAGTTACATATACACGAGAAGCCTGCTGTTAGCTCCTGGAATACGTACTATCAAGAGATTAATGCCCCCCTGCCCCTCTTTCCGTTATTTCCCTATGCTGCTCTTTACATGTGCATTAACCATTGAACCGTGGTGGAAGGTGGAGGCTGGTTAACGAAGCCAGATGGTGTGTATGCAGCTCGCTCGTTGTAAGAGCATGGAAGAGACGCAAAACAGACAGAAAGGGCAAAAGAGAGAGAGAGCAACACAGTCTTTGCTGATTCCACAGCGGTAAGGTCGACAAGAGAGCAGGAAAGATGCAGCTTCATCCTTTTCGAGACGTTGAAACTACGCGATGGACTTTATTCTCTCTGACCGTATGATAGTCTATGAATAAATGAATACCTCGACTCTGGGTACAGTGCGCAGCGCTTGGAAATTTCTCCAAGGTTACCTTTTAAGTATCTCGTAAAAAATGGTGTGGTTACCCGAAACTTTTATTCTTAGAGGTATATTTGTTTAATACTGATTACAAAAGGGAGCTTATGCATGTGCGTGGTGGTCTCTCAACTTGAGCAAACTTTAAGCCGGTCCAATAATTGGATGGGTCACCCGTTAGCGACGTAACGGCTCGCACGCTGCTTTCGTTGTAGTGCAAATTCCATAGAGCATTGCATTGCGAAAGAGTCGCTGTAGGCAACACTCCTGGGGGTCTCACAGGAACATGGGAATTAGTGGAGTAGAGGGAAAGTGGGTTTAAAACGATGGGGTGGCCTCGCGAAAACACCCGAGGGCCGTCCCGCACGAATAATAAAAAAAAAGTCACATCACGATCAATTTCCTTCGAACGATCGTTCGGAAATTCCAACCGAAATAATTATCAATTAGCAGGAATGTTGATAATTTAAAGCTTAATCGTTAATTTGTTTAATTATTTTTTCCGACATGCTGCCGTGACCTTGAAGGCTGGCAGTATAAAAAACTTTCCTTGTTTAATTTGTCGCCTTTTCCTTTAAGACATTTTATTCCAGGCACGGTTTTGTCGTGTGTTTCTGCAACCACCATTTTGGAATCCAGGACATTTCGCGCTTTCACTGTTGCGTTTACTCCGTCATAACTTCTGGCTAATCCAAGATTGCCACGAAGATCTACCGATGCTTATTTTCCCGTTTTCTTCGTTGGCAGAACGCGATGTCACGGGCTTTCGTAATAGTATGGACAATTATTTTCAATTATAAAGCTAGGTATATTTTCAGATTAGAAATAACGATTAAAATTACGGAATAACAATGTTGGCTATCAAATTACAATAATTTTACTCTGTTTTTCCACTTGGCCCATGAGAATCGTGGCTAAAAAGCATAAAGACGAAGCGTAATAATTCCGAGTGCTTAAGGTTCCATGAAAAATTAATTCGACCCGAGTTAATCTCCCTCGTCTCGTGTTTTTTCTTTCTCTCTCTTAGCGCAGCTGTACTAACATTCCTTTTAATTCATATTCGCGTTAATTAATTCCTCTCATCCGCGTAGAATTGTCTTTATAACATTCTCCGGCTAGTCGCGCAGTAGAACAATTCGTAGCTCCAGACGGTTGAAAAGTTAACAAACAATAATGCAAATTGACAAACGAGAATTTTTTTTTTGCAAATCGTTCGTTTGATAGATAAATTTTTTTTTTTTTTTTTAATCATGAAAATTACATTTTTGACTCAAACGCAATTTTTTAAATGATGTATTCACGTATTTTTCGTTATCGTACACAGTTTCTCGCGACCTTTTGCAATGCCGAACAGCAGCGGAAAAAAATTATAAAAAATTGTACGGGTTGCAACAATAATATAAAAAGTTATGGACATAATCTCGCAGGGAGAGCGCCCTAGAAACGTCTCTCGGAATGTAGAGAAATACACACAGTTTCGCGCTCGACTATCACATTTTTTTTCTTTTCTCTCTCCCATTTTTATTCCACGCGCCTTTGCAATTGCCGACTGCTGATACTTTTCTCTCTCTTTTTTGATTACTCTCTTTATTTTTTTCTTCCATTTCATTCGCACACAGTCTTTTACGTCCCAGAGTCCGACACTACAATGAACTAATCTACGTTTTCACCCCGAGGGCTCGGAAAAGCTAGAGGGGCTGCAATTCTTCCTCTCGCTGAATTCACCTCCCGCCTCCTTGTCGGTGTTCTCCAAAAGACTCTGCTCTGATATCTCGCAGCCAGAAATATTTGCTCAGAATATTCAGAGCACACGTTATATACCAACAAATTTCTATGTGCATGAAAACGTGTATCAAAGCTCGCGACTCGATACGATACAGACCGATCTCTTAATTTTCCTTCCTCTCGAATATACGAATTCCCGCATATACAGGGTGTTCCTTCGGTTCTTCAAAAAACCATTGTTTCAGAAAGTGTGCATTGAAATTCGTCGGGTTCGAAGTCAAAGAGTCTTTTTATGGGCGGGAGGAGTCTTTGCGGGAGGAAAAATAAAATTTCGCAATTGCATTGAACGCGATCTCGCATAAAAGTAACTTTCGTGAATTTATCAAACCACCAGAAATTTCCTGACATTTTTTATCTTCTCCCGCGTATAACTCTAAGAAATGGGAGCGTAAATCGCACGAAATCGGACACCCTGTTTATAAATTTTCGAGCATATATTCGAGACTGGGGCAACGTTTAGTCGGGTTTACTTTAACGGAAAATCCTGAGATTGGAGGAAGCTAAAATTCATCTCGTCGAGTATCAACGATATCGCGCTAGCGATTCCGAGAGCTGGAGAGAGAGCAGGATAAGGAGAAAATACGAAGGCTGGAGGGAGAAAGAAAATGCCTCACGGTAAGCACGAAAGGAGTGAACGACGAGGGGTTGAAGAAAGAGAATTCGAAAAGCCAACAAAGATATAGCGCGCGGTATAGATTCGAGGAAAGTGATGAAGACGGCGATAAAATATAGTATTCATTATTCACGGTTAAGTTATTGCTTCCTCTTTTTCCCTCTCTGCACGCCTTACCGATCTTTCTCCCCCGGGTACTCTATTAGAAGATCTACAAAATCTTGTATCCCGATTCTCATTTCCCTCGGCCGCGAGAGTTTTACACGAGACGCCCATTTGGGGGTATTATTTCTGGTAAAGGTTAAAATAATACATCGAAGTTTGCTGGAAACCGAATACTGTTTATTCAGGGCGAATCATTAGTCACCCCTTGTTGGTGAACTTATTCATATACAAATCGTTAACCATTGAGATGAAAACCTGATTCGGAATAATTTTTTTCCAATCTCGTTGATAACATAAAAAAAGAAAAAGAAATTTCAAATCCAGAGAAACAGAAACGACGGAATGATCCAATGAAATCTTATGATTGTATATGGCGATGCAAAAATATGAAACGTGTTTTTGCATCAACAATTGAAAAACGTGGAAATTGAGGTTGTTTGTTTGCGACGATACTGGCTATAGGAAATATTGGCAATGGCATATGCGGCTATCAACGATAATTTCTCCCTCCCCCCGCCCCTTCCTTCCCGTCCTTCGATATCGTATTTTGTGTCGTATCATAAATCGTTTGTTCATACGAATTGGTGAGAGAGCAAGAGCGAGCGAGAAGGAGAGTGAAGTGAGGCACTCACCACGAGACTATGCGCATGGCACTCTAATGGTGATCTACCGGATAGTATAATTCATGCACGAGGGCAGTCGGTGGGAGGGAGGCAACAGCAGGAGCTGGGACACGCGATACTCGTCTCTGCTTCCCGGTCTCTGCTCTCTCGATGTTTGTACGTACGTTTGTGTGAATGCATAGGTATGCGTGTACACTGCTCGGATTGTTACGACGCCTCGATGATTTACCGACAGAAAACGCACACAGGTGCCTCTCGCCCGGCTCACCCACTCTCCTCGCACCAGCCCCCGACACACATCGCGCGCGATCCCAGTTGGCAACTTTTCCCTCCTCGACGATTTGTTTTATAACGCGTTGCAACGGCCAATGGCAACAACGAAACGTTTTATAACGCGACAATTAAAGCGCTGAATCCGACAATGCCATGCACACACACACAGACCTCGTGCATGCACGTATTTATAGCCGTATATGTATATTTGTGTATGGCACTCGTGCTAGCGTCACCCAAAGAGGGCCATGAAACGAGGAACGCGAGAACAAACGCACTGGACATCCAACACCCAAATTCCCTTGTCCTGCGCGACCTATTTCTCTTTCAAATTCACACTGTTTGCATCACGATACCCAATACCGAATTGCATCGTACGCGCTTTACGGCCTCTGGGAACATGTTTTTCGAAGGAATCTTCAGTCTCCTCGGATTTGGAACTACAAAGCTCCAGAGATTTTTCCAAAGAGTTCAATAAGTTTCTGTTTTAGCGTTATCGCTGAAGATTGGCCGATTCCGGAATCGAACGTATTTGTTTTTTGTATTTCGTATCGATGTCGCGAATGTGACCATTCGCGTAACGCTATATGTACGAGAAGGCGAACGTCAGTAGGTGTCATGGCCTCGACGCCGAAACAGCTCGGGACCATCGACGTTACGGCCATCGCGCTCGTCGTGATTAATTAACGTGACATCGTAATACCGGCACAGCGCGGTGGTTGATCAGTCCTCCCGAACCTTCCGCTTTGATGATGACGGCATGTCGAATCCCAGACTCTCTCAGCCAAATTCCTCCCTCCCGAGCTTCCCACCCCCGTGCACAGCTTTTCCATACGATAATATCGGAAGTGGAATACACGCCGCGAGCGGAATAAGCGCGTGAGCTTAACTAGATGAGAGAAATATCAGGGAAACAAGATAGAACACGTAACGGGGTTGATGAGAGGATGTTGGCAACGGTTAAAATAAAACAGCGACACCCTGCTCAACGGAACGTAATTATGTCGAGAGAAACATGATATATTTCGTTATCTCAACGTGGAGCTTTATTTTTTTTCTGCAGGCACGATATTCTGGAGACTTTGATATTTTGTGGGATTATCTGGCTCATTAAGGAGATTAGAAAAATAAAATGCGACAGCCTTTTTCGAAACGAAATCCAAAAATAATTTTCGTGAGGATTGAATATTTTATTAGACTGGAGAATCGCTTTTTTTTTATTTGGCCTCGTTTTTTTTTTTTTTTTTTAGTGTGAAATAGAAAAAAGCCCAATTTAGTCATGAGGACTCATCGAAACGTTAATGTTTCAGATTGCCTCGACGACAAGGTACGGATTTGCTTCGTCGCGGTTTCGAGATAAATTATTCGGTCCAAATTGAGTATTTTGACGATGATTAATGCAGGACGAGAGTCTATGTTTCTTGATGCCATGAGTTTGGGTCGAAGCGATAAATTGATGAGGAAAAATATAATTAACGAATTCGCAAGCTCGATGGTTTCGTATAATATTTACAATTCGCCTAAATAGCGAATACGTAGGTAAACTAAAATCGATCGAAAACTGGAATACGAAGATAAATAAAGAAGCCGAATAAATTATTGAAATGAGTCCTAATCGTACCGAATCGTCGCATATTAATGACGCTTTGGCGATTTAGCGGTAAACCTGTTCTTGGACGGTAGACCTTTGAATATTTACCGACGTATTGACTTGGAGGCCAAAGTTTGTGAACAAACGTGTACACAAATAAATTGACGCACGGTCACCTGGGGTTGCGAGTTCCCTCGAGTAAACGCTCAAACATACAAAAATTCCACGGGGCGTTTAACAAGTTCGCGGACAGTAAAGAGCGCTGTGGTGAGGCTTCAATTGTTTACGAGCCAAACGTCATTGGCATCGAAAATTACACGTTGCGGAATTTCGTTACTTCAGATTCGAATAATTTCCATACTAAATTTCAATGTCTCTTCCCTACCGAATCGACGAGTCTCTCGCACGAATAGCAGTAAAAATTGGAGCCTCCGTCGACGAAATGTGTGTGTTTTTTTTTACGGTCCGTACACTTCCCATTTTTTTCGATCATGGACGGAATTCACGTTTCTATTATAAGGCGCACCGATAATTTTTTATGGATCATGGTCCAGCACACAGACTCACACGGACCGAGCGTTCCAAGATCCTGAGAAGACCAGGACGAATCTATTTTTCACCACGATACACCTTGACCACGATATCGATCATTTATCGTGATAGCAGACCAATGGGAGCTCGCGTTCGGTGCTCATTGCGTTCATAACTACTCCCTGACCCTGATTGGAGTGTAACTAAGTGATCGATATCTCGTGAGCAATGCATCGAAGAGAAAAGTAGCGGAACCGGAAGGTTTCCACGAGAATTCTATGATCCAAACTGTATTCGAAACTTTGTTCATTGTTTTCGTATCTTCGCAGTTCGAAATAAGATATTGCGAAATGAAATTTAATACGTAATTTCCTTGAGCCGTTAAACGAATCGTTAGAAACATCGAGGCAGTTATGTCCGGAGTTGAAACATTCGTTTCCCATAATAGTGCTGTAAAACCCTTAGGAAGGATCACA
This sequence comes from Diadegma fenestrale, assembly GCA_037043255.1. Taxonomy (NCBI): domain Eukaryota; kingdom Metazoa; phylum Arthropoda; class Insecta; order Hymenoptera; family Ichneumonidae; genus Diadegma; species Diadegma fenestrale. Next base: position 13,429,205 of record CM073310.1, on the reverse strand, counting down.
CGAGCCGGATATCCAGTGAAACCGGTTGGTCCATTGCGTTGCAACTAACTCGAGGCCAGAAATCGTCATTTCCGGGGCTTGGTAATATTAGTTGCGAAGCATCCGAGCTTGGGCGCTCGAGTCCGTAAACTGTTGTGACCCCCTTGAGAGGTGAGTTAGGATTTCAGGAAGACGATCAGAGAAGTACATTACCAAGTCGATAATTCGTAATATCTCTAGAAACACTCATAGTCAGTCTCGTAACTAAAGATTTTAATTTTGATGCATCGTGGGTCAAAGTTGCAGGAGTCTAAACTTGCTTACTCGTTGAAATGTAGTGTGTCGGGTTAGAATACAGTAACAAACTGTAATCGCGATGAATCGACACGAGGGCAAGACGACTAGTGAGTCCGCAAAATGGAAGAGAGTGAGGAGCAGCTTCTCTGATTCAAAGATGAGTTTCAAGTGTTACGCGCAAGAGCTGGTATAACCCAATTGTAAGCACAGCAGCGGCGCAGGAAGACCACAGAATTGGTACGAGAACGAGTATAACGAGGTATGGATGTAGCGTTGAGAGTGACAGTCCTAGGTGGTGGGTCATAATCAAGGTAATGGCAAAACAAAGGGTGCACGAGAACAATGCTCGGGGTGGGTTGTTGCGTGGGAGCATACGTGACCCTTTGCTCCGCGTTTCAATTTATGCATATATATGTATATAACATTACATATCGGTCGACAGAGTACGCCATGTGTGCAGACCCGATGTGACAAGCATACATTATCCGGGCACTGTTTGCGAATGCTTTGCATCAGCTCTTCTACCCAAGTTGCACCGTCCCAACGCGACATGGACACCTAGACCCTCCTCCCGTCGAGTTTCTAGACACGAATGCCCAGAATTCTCCCGACTTTTGCACGCATTCTTGACACTTCATTATATTTATATTTTTCTATCATAAATATGCGCGAGTATGATTTGCGTGAGCTGCTTTCATAATGACGTATCGCAACTTACACGTTACGTGTATGAAAAAAACAAATCCACTGTCAATCTAAATAAAAATTAACCGAATAAACAAACAATTAAGCGACGTCCTGAAAGTGGCGCAATTTTTCAAGAATTAACCCTAATCAATCACAACTTTGAAATCAACCAATTAACTTAATCCCTTTTATGGGGTCCTTCAGACTCCGGGATGAGTGATTAGTGCTAATGGAGAAATATCCGACGTTAATGCCCCAGTCCAACGTGTCATAATCAAGAAATTCTTTTATGGCGCTCCGAAAGGATGTTTTTATTGAATGAACAGTTGATTGTGTCCGGATATGTGCGAATTAATCAGTGATTACTTAATGATAGTGTTCGTGTTTATTCAAACCGCGTTTTCTCTCATTTCATTGTCGGAAACTCTACGAATGGGAAAGAAAAAGGAGCAAGATATATTTATTCGTACAAATAAATTGAAAAAAAGTGTGCTTGTATATTTTATAGAACTAGCTAAAAGGGAGGATCCTCGTTGCTTGTTGGGAATGTAATACCTGACGTGCCGGCACGCCCATGACTTTTCTCCTGTATATTCCTTGCTTTCCTCTTCCTGTGCAGGAATCTTTATTTTGTTATACGAATAGCGGCGCATTCGCGCGCGCTTGTACTTGTTTCTCTCCTCTTCCTCTTTCTTTCTCCTCCTCCTTCTCGTCCTCCCTTCGACTCAACATTTAAAGGAAACGTTTTCCGTGCCGGCGATACCTACAGGATGTCTCAAAAATTACGCAACAGCTACGCTCGATGAATGACCTAGTTCCGGAGAGAAAATACTTTTCGCTTTATTTCCTATGATGCATTGATTACAGGATATTGATTCTTTGGGATTGAATCCATTGGCCTGATTCGCGAACAGAGTACTGCGAAACGGCGCTTGATCCTTTCGTCTGCTATGCAGCAAAACCGCCGCATCATGTTTCCTCCGCCTCGCGTTTCTCTTCGAAGGGTTACTGTCAATCATGGCGAATTGAATTGGAAAATTGATAAATTATTTCATTCTCGGAATTTCGCGATATGTCGTCGCCCGTTGGGACGAGTTTTCTGATCCTCGGTACGCCGAGGCCGAAACTCGTCGTGAATTTCTTGTCTCGAACCAACGAAGAGAAAATTTTATTGTGCCTGTTGAAATTTTCCGCATACTTTCTATGACATTGCACGAATATGAATTCCGAATAAAAAAAACTGTTTCGTCCTCGAAACGCGCGATTATTAATCGTTAGCTTTTTATCACGCGAGTGCAAAAACATTCTTCAATAACAAGTGTTGATCGCTGATGTAAATACAGATGAAACGAAGATGATAAAAAATAAGAGTTTCGAGTTTCATTTTGAAACGGTTGAATGCACCATTTTATAATATGTATACTCGTCTTTTTCATTGTCCATAGCGCGCTATTCGTTTTTATTGTTCTTCTGGATCAAAAATTGTTGAACGGACCCTCGACATTGGAGCAAGAATCCCAGAGGACTAAACGAGCGAGACAATACAAGTCAAAGTGTTTTTCACGTAGACACTATCACCGTACTCCTTACAAAAGTAACTCTCTTGACGATGCTTCGATAAAAAAAAACCACTCGCATTCCGATAGAACGTTTCCCAGTCGATCTAACAGAATGCTTAACTTTCACGAGAGCAAACGTCGAAGAAAATAGTACAAAGTTGGATATCGTTGGATGTTCCATACATGCGTGCTATATGCATTTATACACGGTGTCCAAATCGTAGGTGTGCCAACTTTGAGAATAAATTTCAGAGACACTTCGCTCGGTAAGTAAAAAGTTTGACGAATACCGAACGCAGGAATAATTTCTACTGCGAATATGTTAATTCTTACGAGTTGGAGATTTCTTCGTAAAGCGCAAACGCGGCGATTAGTTACGCGTCGGAGAATTTTTTTACTCAGTGAACGCGGCCATTTCGTCCTTGAGGACACGATTGCTCCGAAATTTTTTCAATTGTAATTAATTTCTTAAGTAATGCGTCGCAAATTCAAAGTTCGATGACTTTCGAGCCACCCTGTAAATGCCAAGTTCCAATGGGATATTGTACTTACGTAGCGTTGAAGGAGTTCCAAGACGATGACAATGGTTTACCGATGCTGGACTTTTATATCCAAGATAAAATGACGATATTTCGATCGTGGAGCAGGCGCCACCGTTGCGTCAGCGCATCGTAATTTTTCACGATCTCCTACCACTATTTTTTTAATCTTTTCTGACAGTAACATCGACTAGAGTCCCTCGAGTTTAATTGAACCTGAAAGCCAAAGAAATCAACATTGCATTATTATAAAATGATGATATTTCTCCTAACAATGTTTGTAACAACGCTTGAGAATTTAATGAAATTCGTCGAACATTCGAGAAAAACGTCGATGAAAAGTTTGAAAAATATTTTCAACCCTATTTTCGCGCCTGTGGAATAAACCGTAGAATCTTCCGTCGCAAATATTGGCATAGTGCTCAATTATAGTTCTACGCGTCCGTGAAATCAAATATTTGTCGAGAACACAAGAAGGAAAAGGACAAATTGACTGAGGCTTTATTTGGTCTCGTATTTTCGTGGTTGCCAACGCCAAGCGACGTGAATATCAGGAAAGAAAATAAAATGAATGATTGAGAGATTTTCGTCGAGGCACGAACGTGCGTGCCACACACGTGCTCGATTATTGAAGATTACTCGACGAGCTGCTGCTGCTGCTGCTGCTGGATGGAATAGCATGAGGTGAATAAAACGTGTCTCGCGTCGACTGATCCTTCTCCCAAAGGATCGCGTACTTTGCATCCTAATTATTCTTGTCTGGGACATTTTTATCACATAGAAAACTGAAAAATGTCCTCCTCTCGTCGCCATTCGAGTTAACTTACGGAAACAATCAATCGCTCCTTTGTGAAGTGATTTTCAGCCTCGTACTATGTGAAAAATGTGGAGAATAAGAAAAAATGAATCGATATCGAAAGAAAAATTGAAATTAAACAAAAAAAGTAAAAACGAAAAGGAAACTATAAAAAAAAGAGTGGAGAATTTGGTCCACCGTAATCTCCGGCCCTCGTGGCGATTGCAATTCCTCTCAGGTGGATAGAAATCAGTGAGAAGTCTAATTGGGTACGATTTGAATTGGTCGAAAAAGAGCAGGCGACCGTGGATGTGTCAACTGCATGTCCGTTAAGCTGAAGCAATTCTGAACGGGAGCTCTCAGGACTCTTGACCGGTGAGAGCCCCGATAAACTTCTATTTACGTTTTATAAATGGATCTTGACGTGTATAATTCCATGAGAGAATCCGAGAAGATGGAAGAATGTCCTGCTCGGTTGAAATATTGAGGCGACAGGTTAATTTTTACTATTTCATGGCTATATGTGCTGGAGAAATCAATAAGTGAAAAGCTTCGGAAAAGTTCCTTTAACAATTACTCCATTTCTTTCTATAGAGCTCTGAACAAAAGGGTTAAATGATTCTTTGTGAAGAACGCAGAGAAAAGGGCAGTTTTCTAAGGGTGTATATAGTAATGTTTTGATGAGGACCATTCCTCGAAGGGTTAAGAAGTCCGTGAAGCATTTACCTTATTCGCTATATCAGAAGTAGATTTGCTTTTACAGACCTTAAGTGGGACGTAGAGATGAGAGTACATTGTCCTACAATTCCATCTCGCTATATCTTGTTCTATATCTCGCTCTCCGTCTCTTTTGTTATGCGATCGTTCGCGTTCATTCTCTTGGGTCAATCTGCTTTTCTCCCCTTCTCTAGCTCCCACTTTCTGTCTCTCTGTCTCGCTCTTTCTCTCTCTTTGTGTGTCTATTTCTCTATGGGAGGAAATACCCACGCCTCATTGTACAATGTTCGATTTCTCCTTGGAGTATGGACTCGCGCGGAAAAGGGACAAGGAGCGCAAGGGATGGTTATCGATCGCCAATGGTTTTCATGCGAGACTCCAGGACAATGGACTTACTCAGGGCAACCTGTGTCAACCCTATGATTTAGCTAACAATCGTTGGATCCTTCTGTACCTAATGCTATACCTTCGCCTCGCCTTTCACTCCTCCCGCGCTGCATCTCTTTCTCCACCAATGACGAGGAATCTTTGCGAGCACGTTCACCAACTGCCGAGACTCTGTATTTACCCTTTCAACCGTCCTCCTCCTTCGCCGCTTCTATTCTGCGTTGCATGGGCATGTACGGCGCATAATCACCGAAGAAATCGAGTCTACACCCAGGGTGTCCACCGAGCGGGCCTGAAATTTGCCTCACAAAAAGCTTTCGAAGATAAAACTTCGAAATTCCCTCACTAGCTTTTTTCTTCACGATGCTCATGAGATCTGAATAATTGACATCACGCCAATTGACTCTAGTGACCGCGTCGATTAGAATCGATCGGGAGCAAATCGTGCAGTGAGGACAGGACGATTGATACACAAGCGGTGAGCAAAATACTCACACACTCTCCCTGACAGAATTCACCGCCGTGACTATGATCTCAAGCTTATGATTGTGCGATTCCCAATACACTCTGTATACACAAGGTCGAATGTGTATATAAAGGAGTATGTATACACAGCTTTTCTCAGGAGCCGAAATCACATCCGGAAACTTTGACCATTGACTCGTTAGTGCTCGTAGCTTCTCGATATAATAGCCCTCGGGAACTGAATTTCATTCCCCAATAGAATTTCACCGATATCACTTTTCCAATAGATTTCCAGTCTCGTGCAATAATACCGATAGATTTGTCATTCAGTGCATTCGCGGCCAGATGTTGTCTCCGAGGATGCGATCTTTGGGGATCGAGTCATCAATCACATTCAATTTTCAAAGGAAATATAAGATTTCAGGTGTTTTTCTTCTCCATATAAACATTTTCAAAGTTCAGCCACTCTCACTTGCCTTGGATGCAGATTTGACATTCGACGACGATAAAAATGAAATATTGGGTCCGCAGCATTTTCCAAAAGACTCATTAGAGTGCCCTGGAACTTGCTGTTACTTTCGAATTAACAAACAGTTTTCTCTTTTTTTTATTTTGAGAATGCTCGTCGTTATATTGCCGTCCGCGGTAGTTGCGACTGAGAAACTGCGATCGGAAGTTACGACAGGATGAAAAGCCTCTTACTCTGGAGGGCCGACTGAACGTGTTAGCATTCATGGACCGAGGCGACATGCTTAGCCCACCAAAGCCTTTCATAAAGTTACGCGTTTACGAGATTCCCTGGAAGAAAGCATTTACGCCGCGAGTCCGCCAAGGCAGAAAGTCGTTCAAGAGTTGAGCTTGCAGCGTATAACCGCATGAACTCAAGAGCACTTACACCATGCGACTTATATTATTCTCTGTTTGACGAGCCTCGGAAAAAACCTCGTTTAATTCATTCAACAACTTTTATGATTTCATTTGTTTATTCAATTTTTCATTCCCTCGAAATTCAACCATTTTTCCTGTCAAATAATGTCAAATTACCAAAATATTTGTTTTATTTCGTCGAGGACGTTTTTTTCGAATTTGCAGTACTTCGGAGTGGAGTCGCTTTTTTCATTTATACTTTAGGAGTTAACGAACTCAGTCTCCGAATTGCCACGTCCGTGTCAAAAAAGTCATGGACATGGCAATGAAAACACGGTGCAATGGGAATCTCTTGAAAATGTAATCGCGTTGATGAAAAATTTGCATCCCGCCGGTCTTTGGATTCGCTGACAGGGTAAAACGGTACTTGAGAAACGTATCGGAGAAATTTTCATCTCATTAAATATTGTGTTCTAAAAAATCAATTGGAAAATATTCTTTTCAATGCTGAGATGTTTATCAATTGTAAAGTATGGGGCGATAATTTTTCGAGTACAATTCTCCGGGAACATTTTGACATGTCGAGAGAAATCCTGGTCTCATGAACACATTTGTTAGGGTAGGGTCTCAAACGGGGGTGCGGTAACTCCTTAATTGAATTTGCCTAATAGCGTGTCGCGTGTGCCCACCTTCATCCGCTATATCCGTTGTATATCTCCAGACCGTGGCAAAGGGGATGTTATGTGACGAAGCGTGTGCACGCATCTACAATCTGCTTGTACGAACATTTCACTATCTGCTCTGCAACGATTATGCATGCATTTGCTTCCGTTAATAAAAACAAAACGGTGATAAAATTCTGTGCATGCTCCTTACGAGATATTCAGAATTCCCACACGTTTTGTTCTTTTAACGCATGTTTAATTTTCATTTTTTCTCCCGTCGCACTTTTTCTCTCAGTTCTTTAGAATTTCATGAATATTTCGCTTTCTTGAATGCGGAAAACCTTTGTTGATGTCAGGAACTCGGTCAACTGTTTTTTTCGCTGTAATTTATCGAGGATTTGCATTTTTTTTGGCTCCCATCTCGATTGCATTGATTTACTTGTTCAATCATTCGCTGTGTGTGTGGAAATTCTAATTCTCTCGACTCTCAATCAATGACCTCGGTGAGGGTGAAGGTAAGCGTTGTTCACGTTTCACAGTCGATGAGAATCCGCGAATATATTTTGCGAATGGATGCCGGAGGAAAGGAGATCGAATAGCCGTGATTCACTTAGCCGCGGGAGCCTCTGAAATTGCGAAAGGGGCTGAAAGGCTCCGAGGCAAACTCCGAGGCTATGACTAATTGCTCGAAATCACGCGTTATACTATTGTCTCTACCTTCTCTCTCTCCCTCGATCCCTTTCCCAGTTTCCCTTCTTCTCTTTCTGCTCTAGATCGTCAGTCACATCCGTCCTTTTCCCTCACTTGATCTCCGTCATTTACTCATTCGGTTCTAGCGGGTTTCCCTCATCGTCAAACATACCCGCGCGTTGGCACGTCAAGCCTCCCCGTCTAGTGTTTCAGAGAGCTTAAGCGAGGTCGAGAGAAAATCTTTTCGGATAGTAAATTTTAATTTTCAAATTTACCAATCGTGACAGCCATTCGTTTCCGAGGATTAATTATGCTTTGCTGTGTCTGTGGAAAGCGAGCTTTACGAAAGAGAAAAATATTGTCGCTGTCAAACGCGTTGCTAATTCTAAAGAATTCTCCAAAAAGTTATAATTCCTCAAGTCAAGATATAAATTCCTAAAAAGGCTCAAAAATTCATTCATGACTATTAAATTGTCTGTAATTATTATTCGAAAAGGGCAAATTTATCAACAGGGCCGTAATTTCCTTCTCAATTAATTATTATTCATCCCTCGACACTCATGTCTCAGGATCTCATTCATTCCACCGGATCTCGAAGAAAATGTATTTCCAATTTTCGATTTCCGATGCTAATGAAATTTCCGATTCCGAACGTTTCGTATCCGATCATCGCGTAGAAATAAATATTCGAGAATAAAAATTGAAATGGTTAAAATTTATTGAAATCGTTGATGGTTTATGAGAAATGTTGTAAAAATGTTGTCATCGCGGAAAAAGCCATTAATGCATGGGATTGGAACGGGAACCGACGTATTAGAAAGTTGTAAATAATCGAAGAAGGTCGGATTCTGAAATTGCAATTGCAAACACTACAATGGGTCATTTATTTTTTACAAACGCGTCATGTGTGTGTTATAAATATTTATGTGAAAGAAATGAAATAGCATTAATGTATGTACATATTATCTGGGACTTTCATTAAATAAATGATCAGTGCGTCATCATCTCGGCCTCCTAACACCGGGTTTAAATAAATAGGTCCTGATAGCATTCATTCGGAATGAATTCTATTGTATCAGCGAAGACCATGAGAGCTTTAGCACAGGGAACAATATGCAAGTTATCCGTATACCTATGCTTGTATGAAGTGTTTATAATGCTCGTGAAAATTAATATGTATGTTGCGTAGCAACGTTTATTCATACAACGAGGCGATTTCGACCCCCCCCCCTTTCTCTCTCTCTCTCTCTCTCTCTCTCTCGCGTACCGATCGTTTCAACAGACGGAAATTCAGCTAATGTTCTTTAGACCTCTGTTTACGCAACTATCGAAAATCCATCTAATGCAAATGCGCCCTAACAATCGAATATAAACGCATTTGGTATGTATTCAATCAAATTTACAATTCAATTGTCTACGACGCGATTGGTGGGTCAATTAAATTGATGTTATTATGATTTGTATTTTTATACATCGAATGAAATCATCGACGCATGCATCCACAAACGTGAATCTAGTTCGAACTCGTGAAGTCTGATTCATCCAGAAAATTCGGCTCGACAGTGAGGGAGTTTATGGATGAAGGTACTTTGAGAATTTTCGGTCAAATTAATGACCGAAATTTCATTTTGTATTGTAGATAAGATCGGATTTCTCCTGCGGCTTTCTCGAAGGTACACACCGGCAACGACTCAATCGATGAATTAGAGTTCTCAGAGTTCGTGTTTGTTTGATAATGGCTTCGGAAGTCAACACTAATGCCTTGCACAGAACCCACAGCGTTGAGGGTCTAAAATTATACGAAGGCGCTTTCTTCGATAAAGCCATAGAAACAGTAAATGCGTCTTTTGCACCCTTCTTTGACTGACGTTTTAATCCACCCCTCTGAGGTTGCCAACAAAGACCTTCGCGGCTGTTGCCGTACTTTATCAGTATTTTTTTTTTTACGACTCACCAATCTATTCCACTTGGCATTTATTTCTCCAGAATAATTAACTCAATAAATTTGTTACAGGACAAGAAATAAATTAATGAGGGTTTAAATATGATCGGGCAATTCGGTTTCCCCTTAAAACTAGATTTCAGTCGAAATTTCGAATGTTCATCCATTCTAGCATGCGAAACGATCGATTTTCTCGACTAATTCATGCTTTCGAGAACGCCGAAGCACGCACGGACCTTACGAAAAACACACACATGTTTATTGACAACAGATACAGGAACGCTGGGCAATTATACTGTTCTGAAAATAAGGCGCTCATGGTGCGACTTGAGGAGGTAGTTTTACAAATTGGTTTTCAAGACTATAGTTTAGGAAGCTTTAAAAATCGTGATGAAAATTGAAGGATCGTTCCAACTTTTTGACAGGGAGAATTTGGAATTTGTTTAACTGATTTGCTAATAAAAATGGAGGCTGAAAAATATTCGTTTAGGATTGAAAAAAAAGTTGAAGAAAATTTTTATCTCGGGTTTATGAGGAAAAGCTATTGAATTGTACGAAATGCGGATCCATTTTCATTGTTTATAGAGGCGGATAAAAAGGTCTGCTATTTCTTTGGGTCTCTCTAGCTCCATCTGTGTCAATAAGATTTCAATTAAGGCTGGAAGCGTTTCATCGCCAGGAGTCTGTGTTGTCCTGGCGATCATTGATGTCGAGGGAACTCCGGATCAGGCGCAACAAGCGACCACCAACGGAGAAACTCCATACTCTCTCTGCCTCTATTTCTCCTTCATCCTCCGGTCTTTCTCGCGCGTTATCGCGTGACCCTGAGGGAGCGAAATTGCGAAGCCGGGGTCGCTGGATCGATGGCTTGGGCGTGCTAGGTTTAGATGGGTTTGGCATGCCAGCCGAAGGCTCTCGAGTCCATTGTTTCCGCACGAAGACATTCCTATTGTTTTGCTAGTTGGTGGATAGTGAATATTCTCCCGAGATTGGCATAAACACGTTGTTCGTCCCGTATAGACAACTCTATTCAAAGATTTATTAGAATAGCAAGAGAAAACGGTTATTTGATGAATGGGAAACGACTCGTGCGAGGTAATTCGACTTTTCATTCCCTTTGAGTGTTGCCCATTTCCCAAAGCACCAGAGGAACCCCTTGACCTCACGTTTGCGTGGAAAACGTTGGGAGCAGTCAAAAGGGTGATTGTTGAGTAGGATTTAGCAAAAGATACAAACGCAGTAATAATGGAGTTTAACGCAAGACATTCGTACCCGTGACCTTTGGGCATTCCACGAGAATATTCTACCTGGGCTGCTGGGATTCCATCACAATCCATTTTCACCCGTGGGAAAGCAAATATGGGTCAGATCTCTAGAGATAAAGGGGAATACGATAGGGGTGGATTTTAAGGGTGTGAGAACAGAACGAATTGGTGTGTAGGAGGTCGAGCTCGAAGCCCTCATGACCATGCTAAATCTGGTGGTGGCTTGAGTTCCACCACAGCATGTTGGACAGGAGTTGCCACTGAATTATTGAATGACTATAGCCGTCGCGATAGCGCTGCTACCAACGGACCACCCCTAACGACGTTACCCATACCAAAATTATACTACAGCACTATTGCCATGTGTTCTATGCGTACAAACGATCCCCCAGTTCAACGTATCGAATGCATATGTTTACCTCAAGGAGCCTCGGGAGGTTCCATTGTCGTCGCAGCGTTTCTTTTCCTACAAGTTCAATGAACAAGCGAATACCTTCAGCAGTTTCCGACAAGATCATCTCGTTAGACCTCCCGCTTGAGCTGCCAAAGTACTTGCTGAAGTTGGACTAAGAAAGTCAGCAACGAACACCGTACATCGCGCTTAAAGTCTGGTCGTTTAAAATTTAATCCGATCAACGCCAAAGTTCAACATTCGGACTGGTGTCCCATCCCCTTTACACCGAACAAGACTGTGCACTGCATTTCACGCAGCCCTCGTCTCCCAGTCTGCGAGCTGATGATCATTAACTGCAGCCTTCGCGAACCACCGACCCATTTCTTCCGCTCTCCTCCTTCCGTTTCTCCTATCACATTACTCGGCTCGTCTTACAAAGAGCGGAGTGTTACGAAAATTTGTTATACTATTTTACGAATTATCACATCATCAGATGTAAATATTGAAAAACATAAATTCCGGATGTCGCAAGTCTCGACGCTGAAGAGAAATTTTTGTTGGAAAATATCGATTTTTTTTTTGGATACGGTCGACTAAACTTTTTTTTTTTGAAAAATCACGAAAATCTTGTCATTGCAGCGAGAAATATTCCAGAAAGTCTCTGCGAAAAGTAAATCCTTGACATTCCAATTTTTAATTTTGAGGACGTTTCTGTTAGACAACAAAATTTGCGTGTTCAACAAAATTTTGACGTTTTTTGACAAAATTTAATTTTCAGTGGATCGTTCTGCAAATAGAGCTTCGCCTACTTCCAGTCTCTTCAGATCTGGATTACTCGAAAGCGTCGCGAGACCTTTGAATACACACGCAACAACAATATTCACGGGTAGACGTTTCCTAATTGTCTGACAGAATATTGTGTTTCGGGACGACGTAGTGGCAATTCAGTGGTTACTGGATTTGATAATTTACTGCAGGCGGTCCAGCGACATAGCAGTGGTAAATAAACGTTCTTGATGGAAGGAGTTTGCATCAAGTCTCTCTCCCTCTCTCTCTCTTGTTGATCACACGCAAATAACTATATGTATACATCTAGAAACAATATTGAACTCTTGTGTAATTAGTGGATGCTTTGTCATGAGCTACATAGCTCGGCTGCATCCGAAGGGATGGGTATTAATATGTTTCCCGAGTCCTGATAAACTTACGATGAATTGAGTTTGAAACGATTACGAGGAAACATGAATTCTAAAGCTTCTCGGTCATGGTGTCGCTGTTGTTATTGATCATTCGTGTGACGCGTCGGCACATTTACAATTTTGCAGTGAAACCGATTTCTTGATGGATATATGAAGATCCGCCAGCGTGACTTCAACGTCATAATTAATCAAGCCAATTTATTTTACACGTAATTATTTACGAATGCGACATTAATCTTACGGACTATGCTAATCTCCGGACTTGGACAGTGGAGAATTTTTTATCATCTTAACCGAGTGATTAATTCTTAGGAGCATCCTGTAAATCCCGAGCTGGTTGAATTAGTGAAATACTTTCGAAACTACGCGAGAGAACTCGTTCAAAGTCTAGCTCGAGTTACATAGCGAAGGCATTTAATTTGTTACGAGGAAGTAGCATCACGATGAAAACCGTGAGATTTTTGGCGCTTTGGTCGTAAGAAAGTTGAATGAGTTTGGAAAAGCTGAGGAAGAACCAACGACAATGGCAGCGGCTCGCCAACTTTTTCTACCAGGCAAGCAAATCGTTTCTGCTACGAATCGATTCGACGCTCGATTGTCTCTCGTTTCTGGGTCTGGGCTGAATTAACACGAGGCCTGGGTTGGCCTATCGGGCGCAATCAATGAAGGAAGAACTTATTGTCCCTCCTGGCCGGACTGGCTTGAGAGTTTGACTTTATCGCAAAAGATTTGTTTGCTCTTTTTTATGGTCATTCGAATGGAAAAACTAGCCGCAAAGTCCTTGAGGCGCTCCATCGGTCATCTAAAAAAAATGTATGTATATTTTATGGAAGAAAAACAACGAGAAACTCTGAAAATCACAGAGAAGTCGGTCGCCGGAAAACAATCAGAATTGTGTTCGATTTCATGAGAAATTGTGCGCCGAAGCTCGTCGTTTTTTCTGGACCAGAAACTGTCTCGGAGATTTCATCTCTTGAGACAGTTGATAATTAAAAATGCAGAGATCACCTCTGGCCGTAGCAAGAGAGTCCGATGGGAAAACTGGAGGCTGGAGTGGCTCGGATAGGAGGACACAGAGCAGAATTTTCTAGAAGCAAAAGCGGTCATCAAGTAGGCAAGAACAATCGACCAGCAGGCAGACGCATCGTGCCTCGTGACCCCACTCAGGAGGACGTCTACCTTTAACCTCTGTCCATGGAGCGAACTGCACCTGTGAGTTTCGACGTCTTGGGAAAGGTTGTGGCCTCGTTAGATCGAGTCAAGTGGTCTTTTTCGAGTGTGGCTCTTTCGAAGCAAGTACATGATGTAGTGAGCGAAACGTCAAAGACAAACGTTAGCAGATTCACTATTCTTCTTTTTTTAATTTAACAAGAGAAGCTAAGTTTGAATCTTTGGGTCAAAATCCTTCATTAATCTGGGTTACTTTCGCCGTTACGTATTCCGAGTGGGAGACCAAGAGATTTTTCTATTTGTCTCTATTCTTGACGTTGCTTTTCTTCTCATGTTTCGTGGAGGGTTGTACCTGAGCATTCCCAAGCCAAACGACCTTTTCTTCTCCTTTTTATCTCTTTTCCCGATGTCCCCGTGTTTCAGTAACGTCCGCTGTTGTTCCAACCAGCAGGGAATGATTCTGGCACAACTATGTGCTTGCAGGCTTTTGTGTTGTTTATCTGGTGGAAGCGAGGATGGAAAGCAAGGATGGTGCTACTAGCGTGACAGGAGCACGCGTTGCATGCTACCATGCGGGAGATTCTCTTTCTGCTTACTTTTCTCGACGCTTATACGAGAAATCGAGCCCGAGGTACAGAGATCATAGAGGGACACGAAAAATGTCTGTTTCGTTTACCTACAAAACTCGGAATAAAAAAGAAACGCAATGGACGTCAGTTCGAGCAGACAAAGCAAGATAATTAAATGAGGAGAAAGAGTGCATCAAGTGAGAGAATTCGGAGATTCGATAAATTACAACGTATGCTGGGAAAATCGAGATCAAATACAGACGAAAACAAACTTTCTGTCAAACGAATTCTATCTCAACTCTCTTGTCCATGCGAATATTTTCCCATATCATATTGCAAGATATTTAAACTCTAGTCACGTACCTAAATCCAAATGTAACGCGCATAGCGACTGGCACAGATTTCGTTACATCACCAACAGAATATATTGTACCAAAGGAATTGTTCCTTAAGATGATTATCGTCGATTCAATTATGACATCCTTGGATTTCTATCTCGTTGCTGTACGTGGATTGGGGACGAGTTCCGGTACCTGTTTCTACAATAGCATCAGGAACTCTTGGATAAAACAAGTACCTCAACCATCGAGGCAGGTGCGTTGAGACAAATTTACTGCTACCAGTCAACGTGTATAGCAGTGCAGTTGTTTGTTCACGAATTCGGATGGGTTGCAGCGATGGTACTGTTGAATAGAGTGACTACCCGAACTTTCGCTCAAGGTTCGTCATAATGAGGATGAGTCTTGGAATTCTGAAGAGGCAAACGCTTATTTATATTCCTCTCCGATGTTGGCTTGATGCGATATATTCATTAACGAGATGGCGGTTACGCGAGGTTTGCCAGTGATTGAAAAAAATGGAATGCCTGAACGAGGTTTCAACACCATAATACGATTGTATGAAATCTTACTTTTCGCAGCTAAAAGCTTCTGCATTAACCTTTACAAGTACTTGGTGAATCTCGTGTACAGGAAAATTGTCGTCTATTGCCGGAGGAACTATTCGCGCAAAGAGAGTCCTCAATGTAGGTGGGTCTACGCAAATGATAATTGTACGTTGCTGTTAAGACATTTACGTTCGCGAGGAAGTAACTCAAGTTCTCGTTGGAAGACGTGCGTGTGTCTCAAGAGGAATTTGTACCGAAGATTAACGTTTGAAGATGGAGGTTTATTTCGAAAAGTCTACTTGTGTTGAACGTGCTTTCGCCTTGATGATACACTTGAGTGCTGAGTAAATTTACGTGTAGGTTATGTTGACTCATTCACATACATCAGTCGACCGAGCAGCTTTGCTCCGTTAGGCAATTCCAGTTTTAATTAATCCAAGCCCAGTATATTTCAGCAAAAAACTCGATCCACCGCTCCAGCCGATGTTGGACCTTCCAATATCCGGAAAGCTGCATCAATCTGTATCCAACAATTATGCAACGATTTAATTCTCGTTCCAAATTGTCAAGAGCACCTTTCAGGCTTGACCCAAAAGCATCAACGAAATTTCGGCGCAGCAAAACATGCAAAACAATCGAATCCAGTCAGCTCGAAAACTCAGAGGTCTAAAGGGAGAGAACTGTGTGTAAACGAGCGGTATTGACTCACGCAGTTCAAGCTTCGAGAGCCTGTGATTTGATGAAATAGCAAGTAGCAACCTTGGTGGTATAACCCCCATTGACTGCGTGCTATCCTATCCTATCGTCCTATACACGTTCTGTTATTACGTCCCAACTCGGTTACTCCCATTAATTTGGCCCATTCAACATCAGATCCCCAGGCACTCTTGTGCTCGCCACAGGCGAGCTTGGGGATTATGAAAAAAAAAAAATCAATTAATATTCATCTTCCCCTTAAAATGGTTATCAATCATTTCTCCATAATTGCGATAAGATCGAAACGCATTGGGTTTGCATCTCGTCAAATTTTCATCAATTCCTATTTGTTTCGTTCGTCATTTTCGGCCCTTTCCCTTTGCAATTCGATCGATAACATGTTTCGTTTTAAAGAAAATGGGAAAATTCATTTTCGCCGTCAAAATTATTTTTTCCACACGAGGATTATCTGGAAAAGGGATGCAAAAAAAAATGAAACTTTGCCCAGGCTGCATGTGTCATCCAGGGGTGAGTTGCACAGTTCGTTTCTCACCGCTCAACGCAAAATTAATTGGGTTTTCCTATATAAGTGGATTTTTTTTCTTCTTTTCATAGGGGGAGTGTTCGGGGAGTTGAAAAGTTTACGATGCAGACAGTGTGTGAATTGATGCTGTGAAAGAGCGAAGCTTGAGAATCGAGAAGCGTTGCCACAACAATGGCACGATGTGCCGTTCATCTCCCTTTCCCTCGCTGGGCGGAACCGTCATGAATACGAGGCTATGGAGCATTATCTATATGGATGGTTGATGGTGTATGAACGATGCGGCGTGCTCGCCACGTTGTTTCCGCATTCGCCGGTCGTTTTAAATAATTAATTGGCCAGTTCTGGTACGGTTCGTGAACACACGTTACACGGATATATGAATACCTGGTCGTTCGTTAATTTCATGGTTCATTCCGTTTTTCCTCTCGCTCTCTCGCTCCCTCTCTCCCTCTCTTGTGCTATTTTCTCTCTTTTAGTGCATAGGTACTTTCGAGTTTTCATTTATTTGATAGCTCGCATCCATGGGCGTTGAATCCATGTTCGCGGCTAACGACATTTATCAAGCCTCGAATCCGTGCAAAAATGCTTAATCATGCTTTTGTCCGTGTCCGCGCGTACATGTTCCTCGTCTACTAATTTTCAACCAACAATTCAAATCTCTGCATTTTTATTTCGTGTCCTGATAAATTCCGTTCATACCTGAACAGAAGTGACGATGTGACAAACTTGGAACCTTTCAATATCGTTCACGACCGCGTCTATATTACTGTTTCGCGCTCATTTCCAAATGTCTCTCGTAAACTGTATTTAATCTTTTGGGTTTTCTCGTTGGCCCTGATCGAAAAATCCATCCCATTTAGCAATTTCGCTGTATTCGATATTTTATTATATTTCGGTGAATCCAATGAACCGTTCATTTTGTTCCGACGCGCTTCTTATACCGATTGGTTCTTCAATCTTGGAAGGCTGACTCGGGATTGCGTCTTGGCCACAGCAGTTTCGAGCTCAGCAAAATTGCACTACCTCGTTAACCTAAAAGCTCACCTTATTTAGCAGAAAATTATCGTCCGATATCATGGAATGTATCGATACGTTGAATTCGGTCAATTTCCTCGATTGACAATTTCTCGGGTCAGAAAAACGTTTCAGCTGGAAAAACGGCTTGAAAATGCACAAATTTATTTAATGAAAAATATTTATTTAATTCCAAACGACATCGAAAGCATTTGGAAAAGTTTATTTGAAATTTATTTTAAAAATCTTTCAGAGCAGATTTAACGCAGTTTTGCGATGGCCCTTAAAGGACGAAAATGTGCTTGTAGAAAATATTGGACCTGGATTGTGGATAACCGTAATTACACGCTGTTTATCTGACAATATTTGTCCTCGTGAAGATTGGTGGATTGTGCAGGACGTTTCATTTCATAGGATTGTAGGAAAGTGGAGGAGGAAAATAGAGGGAGTTTTAGTATCTGGGCTCGCGTTCATTCGAGTTATCGTAAAGTCTGTTTGTTCTTGTGGGGTGAACAAACGTTGCGCCCTTTCGTTGGAGAACAAACTCGAGCAGATTCCCGTTCGTCGGCCATTCTGGATTTCTTGAGTATTTTATTAGGGCTTGCGAATAAGAAGAAATTTACGCGACGGTTTTTTTATATTCGAGGTTAAGGTGTATTTGTGTGGTCTAAGATTAAGTCAGAATTGTACAGATGACGAAACACAAAGGTCGCTAGAAGTAGGAGTGTCTCTTGGGGCTCTTGGGAATGGAACGAGTACCTAAAAACCCCTTCTCACTTCCTTCACACCCTCCTCTCACCATCAGGTGAGACTAGGGGTTGGAACGGGGTTAGGGGTGGTTTTAACTTTCAATTAACTACCCGAGACATGCCCGAGGCAACGTTCCATCCTCGTAGTACTCTGCTGTACTCTCTCACGTACTCTGCCGTGGCAGGGCGAGTCTTCGTGAGCTACTGACAGACCAGAACATTACTTGGAATTAGTTACCCTCAGGCCGTGCTTGCTTTCAAAATTCCAACGAATCGCCTAATGAGACATTTTCAGTTTAAACTCACATGAGACCTTTGCTTGTTTTTGTTTCTCATTATTTTCGTTCTTACGATATATATTTCGCGAATTCTCGAATAAAAGTTTTTGGTCCATCACAAATAAAGTGCAGTCTCGCCAAAAACACTGCGACGAACATCCATGCGTCTATTTTTACAAATGCAATCATTTCCTCCTTTAATTAAAAAAAAATAGGATGACGAAATTGGCTTCAGTTAACTTCCGGCTCGAATAATCGACGAGTGGTTATTTCTCGAAAGTCTCTCATCTCTCATTGGGTTTTATTCGTAATTGGAGTTTTCTCCTTCGTTCCAATAATTCAACGAGGCTTCGAGTGAAAAGATGCCACGATGGCAGTAGAAATGTTTTTCTCTGTCGGAGTGATGAAAAAACTTTTACAATGAGATTGAACAAGTGAGCGTGGCTCTTCAGCAAAAAAAAAAAAAAAAAATATTTGGAAATTTAAATTTGATATTTTTCCGTAAATTGATCGGGATAAATTGATTCTGCATTTGTGCCTTGTTCAACGAGTTATTGCCTATTTGTGCACCATTCCGTGCCTTATCGTGACAAATCTTGAACCTCTGTTCGATTCCAACAACCCTCGGCCATTTATTTTTTCGAAGGTGTTTTCGCGAGTACTCGGAAATTGGGGAAGTGGCAATTACAATGCTTTTAGGGCAATTACCGATGAATGTGACTATGTATTCGTCGATCGATCGAGTTCTGGGCACGAAAGCACGAAGCTTGGTGCGCCAGCCATCAAATAATGCATTAACGTGACATGAATTATTCCAAAACTTCAAAATGTCCGTTTGAATATCGGAATGTACAAAAGCTCTATAGACGCGTCCGAGGAAAAGGATTGAATGAGCGTGACAGAGTGAGAAGAAAAATGAAGCAAAAACGAACAAAAGCTAGTGAATTTTTAAAGCCCACTTCTTCGTTCGGTCTCTGCGGAGGTAAAAAAAAAAAAACAAAAATCGATGATTTGGAATTCGCGAGTATTCGGAGCCTCCTTTTTGCACAGCTCCACGCGAGGATCAAAAAAACGAGCACAAGCCCGACCTCCAGGAATGAGTCATTATGGACCGAGCTTATTTGTTATTCCTCAATCATTTCCTTTTCTCTTCGATTCTCTACCTTTTCGCTCTTGTGGAAAACCCTTCGAGTCGGGTTTCACTTGTCACGGTTTTTCTTCACGGATTATTAATGACCTCGAGCGTTGTGAATGCGACTTTGGAACGTTTGACGTATTGGCAAAACTGACGGAATATATTTGACCGCGAGTGAAAATTCTCCGGGGTTTGATAATGAGAGAAATTTCAAGTCTCAGTTTATTTGCAGATTTTACAATTTTCGTAATCTAATTAGAGGCTTTCGATCCGAGTGTAAACGCCTTAAAATTCATGTCGTTCGTGTAATTCTCCTGATTTAATGGACGCGGAAAAACGTCCCAGTGAGAAAGAGAAAAAAAAGTGGAGTAGCTTAAGAATATAAAAAACTAAAGAACATTAATATTCGTAGTCGGTGAAAGAACGAACAAGACGTCGTTCCGTCTTGAACAGGGAGTGACCTATTTTTCCTGTTCAATTAACGCACCGTACTACCCCATTTTTGCTGCCACGAGCACATCACGATGATTATTAATGTAGAAAGTACGAGCAGAGAAACGTTGTTTAAATCGCTGAGAAATAGGGGTAGTTGGATTACTCATTCCCATCGGACTGGAGGTTTTATCTGCGAGAAAATTCTCACAAAGGCCGAGTCTCCGACGATTTTTCAGCTTGGCTTGCACATTTTCGAAAATTCATGTCCAGACTCGACTCCTTAACAACCCCCGATATTAATGAATTTCACCAGGTTAACAGGTCGGAAAAAAAACGAATTGTTAAGAATTTTTTCCCAGTAAACAGAATAATTAATGAATCTTTCGCTTCACGTGAATTCCGTCCAAATCAATTTTTCGTCCTTTGCGGAAATATTTACAAACATGGCCTGTATAAGGCCCTTAATTATCGGTTTAAAGTAGTCGAATTCGATGACGACTTTGATACGATTCAGTGACTTTTACAACTCTCACGTTGATGAACCAGAACAGTCCCTTAAATCGTGACCCCCGGATCCCCTCCTTGCACCTCCCGCCCCTCTGCGTCACGGCGCTTGGAACGCCTCAATAAGTAAAAGTACCAGACTCGCACTAGGTCGTCTTTGGAAGCTTACGAAACGGAGAACGGAGCAGGGTTTAGTGTACTCAACGTCTTGAGCGCTATAGTGATACGAGTAAATTTGTGATATTCGTGGAGAAGATCTCGAAAGCCGAAATACATATAAAGAAGGGGCTGGCTCGGTTCTTCACGAGGTTAGGCACGGTTCCACATATATATAGACGACTTTCTAAGAGTGCCTGTAAGCTCGTAAGTAGTAGGGAACTTGCGTTTTTTCCGTCTGTACATTTTTCTCTGTCCTTGAATTTGCCACACATAGGTAAGAATCTCTTAGCAACGTATGCGCACTTTCCTTATTTGAGATTACTGCAAGTCAGGTACATGCTGTATGAACGGTAATGCAGCGAATAGCTCGCTCGGATCCACATCGAATGCACCTGGTTTTTGGTGAATATCGTATGGGGGCTATAACTGGGCACTGAAAAACGTTGCACTTCAGTTTTTGAATTCAATATTCCTTGTGCTCTGGTTTCTGAAAGATAAGTAGAAGGAAAAACTCCAAAAGCAAAGGATAAAACGTCATGTGTGTTTTTTTCATCTCGCTTTTCATCTCAAGCCAGTCAATAGTCGTGAACTTTCAACCTCTGAGATATATAGAACGAAAGTTGAAAGGATCAAAGATTTGATGGAAATGGAACTCAATTTTTTACTCAAATAACTCATGCACTCTATACGAGTTTCGGCAACAGCATAATGAACGTGTATCAAATTCTGATTAAAAATACTTTGAGATATCGATAAAATGGGGCAACGAATAATGATACACTTTCATTAATTATTAATAAGTGGATACAAACGTTTAATTTTATTGCTCGAGAGTAAACGATTGCAATTTTATCGGATTGTGTTGCAATTTGATGACATCAAATTCCTTCTCTCCCTCTCTCTCGCTATATTGCTCCCGAAGAACGATGAGGTAAATATTATTTCCTCTGAAAATGGCCAAATTATCGTGAAATCAGTCGTTGGAATTGCTTTGATTTTCCGTAATTCAATTCGTTCATAATTATAGTTCGCGGAATAGCAAAACCGATATGGCGCACGCGCACACCGTATCGACCAGAATGTTAGTCGCTCTCTCAGTGATACTCACTGGATTACATCTTATTGAAACCCAATTTGATCCAAATTTGCGATTCGTTCCAATTTTTCCAGGAATAACAGCCAATTTGATCCAAATTTGCGATATTCGTTAGAATTTTTCCAGACACAGCCAGCAACAACGCGCATGAATTATCAGATTTTTACGGAGGCAGCATCCCGGCGATATTTCACTGTCGTTAAATTTCGTTAAATCGACGAACAGTGAAAAACATGGAAAAAAAAAATAAATTAAAGTAGCGAAATTCAGGTTTTCGATGTACAGAATGAAAAATAAAAATGTGAGTTTGCCTGAATGCTCGAAATGAAACGAATTCGAACGCAATAATTATCAAGTCGGACGAGACCTCGCGTGGGTCGTGCAAAATATGAATAGATCGAACGCAATCGATGAAAAATGAATATTGACAAATTGAACAGATGCTTGGAACGAAAAACGTGGGTAAAAAATGATGGACTCGTGACAGGCATTCAGAGAAAGTTCAAATCGTTTGCATCCCTAACTAATACTATGCGGTCTCCATATGTGTTTTCTGTTTATGGAGTTTTCCTGCAAATCATTTCAACGAGAGCTCATAAATATTCTATGAAATTTTTAGCACTGAGATGTGCAAATCTATTTGTTTCGTGAATAAAATTGTTTAAAATCCATAAACCTGTCTCCGGCAGGAAAATCTGAATAATATAAATAAACAATTCCGATGACTAGGGCGAATATTTCTGATTGTCAGACATTCATTAATGATAAATTTCCATACAGCAGTTTCAATTTCGTAGCTACGTTTTCAAGTTTATGATCGAATGCTCCGTTCCGGTAAAATTCCGGGTTTTATCTCGATTTCAAAATCGTCTCATCAGCGACAACATTTATGCGATTCATTACTCTCTGCTCCGAAGGATATATTAACCGTGTCGTATTATAATGCAGATGAGCGTCATTCCAGTGAGCAAGAACGAGACAGCGACAGAGGTAGAGGAGGGAGAGAGCAGAATAAAATAGAGCCAAATAGACAACAACCAAACGAGAATAGGCGTGTAGAAATTTAGCCAACTCCTGTTGAATTTCCCGCCAATCTATCTCTCAGCACAAGTTGTCGAGGTAGTAGAGAGAGGAGTGTGTCTAGTTGTGTAGAGTCAACATGACATTCGCAGTACTTCCTAATACCGTACCTCTCTGTAATGTTCGACCTATATAACGCAAAGCATCAACATCACACATGTTTCACTGGGATAGCCAAGTGTATACAACAGAGACGAAAATCCTCCATACTCGCTGCTGGATACGGCCCATTCCACGTCGAATCAGACGCTTTTCGTGTCTCGCATAATTTATCTCGTTCCATAAGATGGAAATGAAAATGAGACGTAAATATTTGACATAAGAAATTTCAAATTGAAGGCGTTGTCGATTTGCCATTAAAGGCTCTGTGCACGTGTTTCGAAAACACCGAGTAATGCCAGGGCGAAATATACCCTCTGTATATAACTACAGAGCGAGAATTGTGTGGGAATTTCAGCGTGTTATCGTGGAAGGGAGCATAGCAAGAGTTGGCGATAAATTGGAACGAGTGCAGGATGAGACAGCATCGGGGAAAACGAGAATAGGGGACGGTAGCTTTAACCTATAAAAGTAGTGACAACTATGTATTTATTGGCGTTGGAGAAAGTTCGTTTAGCGAATTTCATTCCTAACGATGAAATTAAAGGATCCAGTAATTCCAAAAGAAAAAAGTCCTTAAAGTGTCTCTGTCACAAAATTACTTTATTCAGGATTCTTCAATGATTTCGTACGAACATTTTTTGACACCAAAACTAACAAAAGTCAGATAAATTTTCTGACGTCAAGAATTTGCGATATTTAATTTCCATTTTATTACTTTTCCCATCTGAACACGTGTAAATTGAATTCACGTTTCGTTTATCAGTTGCAAAAAAATGTTTTCAGGATTCTTCTTGAAAAATTTCAGCTCGTAGCCTTTCTGGCGATCTGCAAATAAAATCCTAAATAAATTTATCTTTTGCATCTCGATTTTGGCAACTTGTTAACGAATCGCGACCTAAATTTACATGCACGCGTTTTAGATGGAGACAAAGAAAAACTGCAAATTCTAGACGTCAGAAAATTTTTTCTCCATGGGAGAAAACTATTAGTTTCGGTGCCGAGAACGTTTATACAAAATTTTGAAAGGACCCTGAATACAATCGTTTTGCGATAATGATACCTCAATCATTATTGATTTTGATACAAAAAAGTCGAACAATGATTGGTCACTCAATCGAAATTAGTTCATCAGCGACTGCTCGCATATTTGTGCAATTTATTAATATCTCCGAAACTGTTATGACCCAAAAATCATGAAACTTAATATTAAAGTAATAAAATATTGATCGAGAAATAGAAAGAATGCGTGCGGGTCATTCCGAGTCTCAATATGGCTCGAGGGGCCAAATCGTTGCAGGCAAATCGAGAGCAACATCGAAAGTCAAAAGTCAGGTTGCCGCACAGCCGCCAGTTTTAGATGCATTGGCCATACATGAGCATTGTTCATTAATTAACTCGTAAATGGAGCATTGTAGGTGAACGCGACTGCGCAGGTTTTTTTTTTACAGATTCCATAAATTGTTGCCTCCGTTTATGGATGTTTCGAATATTTCATTTAGGATCGTACTAAATTATAAAGAAATACGTGGTTAGTTCGTGGTTGACGTTGCTACGAAAATGGATGCGACTATGAAAACAGAATTTCGCACACGAACCGAAGGAAACGCCCCAGAAATGGCGCAGGAGTTCTCACATGTATGAAGGTCTATTACAATTATTTACTCGTACATATATCCCTCGTAATATCGCCACCATCCGAGCATCCAACGTAGTGTTCTCGTTTGTTAAGGGTCCCATTACGCGACCGTGATAAAGCCGAAGGTGAACGAACGGCTAGCTCTGAGAACAGGAACCGGAAACTGCGGTAGGTTTCATCGTGTCAAACGTGGAAACGTCCTATGTGTGAAGAGACACACAATGATAACGTTTCGTCGGTATTGTCGCATGTAGTTTTCGTGGAATGTGGGCGGAAAGAGTGAGATGCAGCGAGTGGGAATAACGGGAGAGAGTGAATGATGCATGAAAGCGTCCATCTGATGAAATGGAATTTCAAAGGCTGCTCGTCGTATTACGTTTTCTCTCACGAATCCCTCAAAAGAACGACGAATGAGTTTTAGTCATTTTCAAACGATCACGAAAATATGAATTTTATAGAGAAAGGAATATTGAACATTCAGAAACCCTTGGAAGAAAGTAGTTGATAGTTTTGATGGAGGAACAAATGTAATTGGACATTCGATTTCGTTGGAAAAGCAAGTTCCAGCACAGACGATATTATGCATCCAAGTTTCTCTCGTGTTTTCGCATAATCAAGAGGGAATAGCTAGCGGGATCTCTGCAAGTTTGCCTGGCACAGCTGCATCCTGAGGACTCTTTGGCCAGGCTCTTGCAACATCTTAGTCATACTCAGTGGTCTGGAGTCGTAATTGTACCTCGAAATAGCGTACTAGACCTTTAGCAAAGTCCCGCAATACGAGCCCCTTTTGCTGTTATATAATTCGCCGTACCCCAAAAGATTTACTCCCTCGGAGATGAATCTTTGTTCTTTTTCGTACATATACGAATGAAAATAATTTCCAGTTTTGTAGTAAAAATATTTTCTTTGATTTTTACAAAATAATCTTCATGGATTTTCTTCATGGAATCGTCCGAGCTATGATGGGCAAATTTAAAGAACAAAATGTCTCTTTGTTGCAATTTATAAATTCGCCAATTTTCAGTTTCGATTTATCATCCTCTCAAAAAAATCAGCAAAAATCAAAATTTGTGTTGGCGAAGTAACTGAAAGTAACGATCGACGAATAGAAACTCGAATCCAATCGCTTTTAAACTGTTGGTAATTGTGACTTACGTTTTGATGGGCGAGTGACGTCACAAGTCCGCGTTTTCGACGTCCATACACATGGACAGCAAATTTGAATGGAACAGTTAAATTGCAGAGAGTGAGAAAGAGGGGAAGAGGACGAGAGAAACGATATTGTTATCGCTCAGACTAGAATTTGAATAGCGCTGAGAAACCGACTAGTTAAGGTTAAGGAGGTGCCGTCCGTTGAGCAAGCAAATTTCTTAGCGTCTAATTATTTTGACCTCATCATTTCTCTTCTTGGGAAATATCAAGAAGCTCGCAATCGAGCAGGAATTTTATACGATACTTTAAGCCAACAGAATTATTGAATTGATCATCTTCGAGTATTTCAAGACACGAAAAAAATGCTTAGCTTACGTTCCACTGATACAGTTCGAAAACTAAAGGAACAGTCAAGCCCTCGACGAGAAAATGTTCGCGATGAACTTTAATTACATTAAATTGTCGTGAAAAAAAAATGCATGAAAACCCTGCGATGAAAAATCATCAATTTTTCTAGATAAACGAAAATTTCGTGAGTCAGCCTCGAGAAACGACTCTCGAAAGGACTTTCTGAAGAAAATTCTGAAAAATATAGCGGAAAAACGAGAATCAAGGTCAAGAAACAATCCCGCTTAATTCGTTGGGACATGATAAACGAGAAATAATTTGCAGCTCTCTCAAATGCATCCATCGCGATAGCTTCGCCGCAGCATTACGATCTTCATTGAATTGTTCCAAGCCGATTCAAAGGAAGATGTCATTGACGAGACTCTGATGATGAAAGATTGATTAAACGATTGTGGTTGCTTGTTTGCATGTGGTTAGTTTTGAGAATTGTGCATCGACTCGTATATACGCGGTTGAGAGCACAGGAAACTTTCACCCGGTTTTCCATGTTAGTCTCGTATGTGCTGTCTGTGTACGTTAAGTTATGGAGATCTGTATTGCGGTGACCATCGAGATTAGATCGACCACAAAATCCCCGCTCCGATTTCAGTGTAAAATCCCGCCCATAGGGCTGATTATCGATTAACGATACGATTTCTAATCTCCGACTCTATAATAGCAGACGAAAGATACAAAGTACCAATTATGTGATTTTGATTACGTGATTTTGATGGAAAAGTGGTCTCTATGAACTGTCGGGAATTCCCGAACAACCAGTCTAGAGAGAAATGTCAAAGTAACGCAGTTAGTCTCACGAAAGTTCATTGGAAGCCACGAAAGTAACGAACAATTAGATTTTTCGTTAATTGCTTTTTTTCCCTAATAGATCCGTCAGGAAAGCACGATCGAGTGACAATTGGAGTGATAAAAACTGAGTAGCCGAGACGAGAGATGGGGCAGCAGATTTCATTTTCAATTCTTCGGCTGCTCGGATTATGAATCAATCTCGTCGCTACGTTCTCGAGAAATTTTTCTCTCATTTTATTCAACCGGACAAGGGGGATGAGCGCGGCCCACTGTTGTCTGCAATTCTGGAATAAGTTAATCCCCATGTCTACTGGGGATGAGGCGGATTGAGGGTTACATTGTATAAAAAATTTCGCGATATTGCAGGCGAAGCTCCGGTGCAAAGGTCCGTTGTTGAAAATCTTGTGAAATGTTCTTTACACCTCGAACACTTGACTTGACATCGAAAACAATAAAGTTGCTGGCGTTTCCTTGGAATGTTCATATGTTCCGGGCACAAATGGTGCACCATTCGTATGTTGCCCTACTCCGAGCTATGAACTGGATATGTCAGGATCCAAAAGGGTGGCGATATTTACGCGAGGCATTCCAACAGTGGAAGCATCACGGCGATGCCTCATACGTATGTACAAGCAACATCCTGCTATTAATCGACGATCACCAGAAAGCAGTCACCGTCATTGCCCATAAACACTCCATCTCTGCCTCAACCATTACCACAGGCGCATTACTTCATGACGTATTGTACTAGGCGCGCTCGAGTTGTGCATGCATAGACCGCGTGTGTAACAGACATCCACGGCCACTTCGGCTTTGGTATGGCACGACTTTGCAGTAGACCTTGCGATCAGTTAACGCCTAGTTTCCGTTTCGCTATATCTCTACAGACCAACAAGGAAAGATGACACATTTAGACGCTGCATACGAGTTCCGTTGGAATTATTGAACCGGATATCGCGTTTCGAAGAGCATCCGATAAACAAGTGAGAGTTGTAGAATTCTCATGATGTTTGTTGATCCGGAGAGCTCAGGACATCAGGATCGCAGAGTTTCGTCGATGAACCACGAATGAGACCATTCTGGTTTATTTTTTTGGCTGCACACACTCGACTTGCCAAGTCGTTAGACCAATTTGCTGCTGCACTTGACTCCAGAGCCGCAACTGTCATGTGGAAATCTGGCAGCAATGCTTTTCTAATTATTCGCATATGCAATCGCGAAATTATGCGATAATTAGAGCATCATTGGCGCAAATGTTGCTCGTCGTACTGCTAGGTAATCAACAACGACTGTAACGGACTAACGTTGATACAGGTGACATGTATTCTCGCATATGCCAACAACGGGTGTTCCGGATTCCATAAACCGTTACGTCCATCATGAGCAGCTTTTAGGAAGAGCTTCCTCAAAAAATTCAAGCGAAGAGAACCGCTGACAATTTTTTTTTTTTTGCAATGCGACCACGAAGAACGTAGAACTTGTTACATGGGCTCGGACATCATTATGGGGTTTTTTTTTTTTAAGTGGCGGAAGTTGGAATAGATTTGAATTTAGAGATTGAAGCAAGTGCAGAGAAAGAATATGCTGGATTGAGTATAAGCCTGGAGAGTTGAGTGAGCTTGGCATGCCACATCATTGAACAGACAAGGAAGACGCGGTTGCAAAGTGATTGAGTCGGAAACAACCGCAGGGGGAGGAGACAGCGGGTGGAATGGAGATAGGTCCTCGGGATCGGAGCCGTCACGGCTATATTAGGAATGTTGGATCGCAGCCAATGTTAGTCGATTGGGTGGCATTAGACGCCTGGAGACTTGCACTATTGAACGTTCATTTGCCCTCGGTACGATCTCTCTGTCCGTCCGAGTGTTCCGGTGAGAAGTAATGAAGCTTGAAGACAGTTTCTCTCGTAGATTCCGAACTTGAAACGTTGGTGCGCGCAAACACTTCCGCGAGACAATAGCAGTGAGAGGAAAACGGAAAATAAAAGCGATTGACGACGGAGCTGGGTCACCGGAAGCTCCTAACGTTTCAGAGTTATCTCTGCATCCTTGCAACGGTGGAATATACGAATCCGATTGGGTTACAGGAAGGATGGTATCGATGTTTACCATATAACTGGAACAGGGCGACTTGATCGTTCGGCATGGGCGTCTCTGGCAGTGTGTCAGACATGGTTCGATGCTTTTACCAGCATCCTCATAAAGATCTAAAATAAAAGACCTTGAGTTCCTGCAGTGGGCAACAAGAAACTTTCGAGTGCTGTAACGTTTCCGTCGTTTTCGACGATGATTGGAATTCCATGGCGTAAATTTATGATGGAACTTGTCAAATTATCAAATTGTCAAATGTCACTTCAAAGTTTCAGAATGCCTATACCGTCGTTGTAATTTTGTACATGTATTTTCCCGCAGTATGGTCGAACGGTTTTACTTCCGCGGTTAGCCAATGTTCTATCCTGGACAGGTTTGCAACTAGAACCCAATTCCTGACAGTTCTCTGCCTGGACCAAGGCTCCGAGGTCCATACACATACAGACTTGTTTGGTGCCGAAGGTTGCCTCACGCGCGTTTCCATGTGGCAAGGATAAGTCATATCCACGTGGATTATTATGAAGAAGATACTGTCCCGTTCGGTTCATGTCCGAGACAGACCGCCATCCAACCTCTTCCTTCTCCCTGGCTCAGGGTCGTGGATCTAACCGTACTATAAGCATGCAAGGTAGCGGGATCATATGAAACCTGCATAAAACGAAGGCATCTGAAATCCAATGAGGTTGCGCACGAGTCAGCACACCTCCGTTGCTTGGATCGAGTTGCATCGTTTGCATGTCTCGTTTCTGACACCTGCTAGGTTCACATTTTCACGTCTCTCATAAGCTGTGCACTTTTTTTTCATAAGGCCACTCCAGCTAGGATAAACAGAGTTTACCTTTTAGAAGACTAATCTGTAAATTGGATTACAGCAAAATGGAGCTGGTCTTTGTTGGACTGTAACGAAGTTTATTTCAAGGGATTCTATTGATCAGCCAATCCTTCGAATGAAA
This sequence comes from Diadegma fenestrale, assembly GCA_037043255.1. Classification (NCBI taxonomy): domain Eukaryota; kingdom Metazoa; phylum Arthropoda; class Insecta; order Hymenoptera; family Ichneumonidae; genus Diadegma; species Diadegma fenestrale. The sequence goes on along the minus strand of CM073310.1, from coordinate 13,399,315 downwards.
TGCGAAATCTTTTTGAGTTCTTTCATTTTTTTCCTAACAGGATTGATCGGTAGAGATCCAGAACACAATCACGTGAAGCAATCGGGATACGTCTTGAAAATCAATGCAATGTTGGGTGCTTCGTAGAGGCATGTCAATTCCGTGGGATGGGAATGATATCAGGATGTCTCGTCTCCATTACACATGACTGATATCGGCAAGGCGGATAGGTAGTGATGTCGGACAGTAAATGCCAATCCTACTCGAACAGTACATCGATGCGGAATTACTTCGGGGAATATAATCATCCGACCGGAGGGCAAGATAGATCCATGCCCAGGTACGTACATCCTCAAGTTTTACTGAATTCCTAGTCTCTTGGTAACAATTCCGACCATAGTGGAAACACGAAGTAAATAAGATTTGAAAACCGCTCACGACGCAACGACGTATTCTTTATAGCTGTAATAATAAATCGCTGCCTCCTCTTATTCAGATAGTCCGCTCAATCGGCATTCAATTTCTTTATTGTGTTTCTCTTCTCTCAGGGATCATATCACATTTATCCTCTCCATCTCAAGTTTATCCATCGAGGCAGAACAATAGTTTATCGAGGATTTCAGTACCGACATTAGACCGGATTGCTATGGAGCTGAGAGGCTGTTTATTTATTTATTTTTGCATCAGACAAAGTTGATCAAAGGTCTAAGGCACGTGGTTCGTCATCCGAAAGTGCACTGATGTGTTGGCATAGCAATTGAGTCACGTTTCTGGATTGTGGAACTGAGAGCAAGGATTTGCGGTGCAGTCACGATAACTTGGTATTCTATAGCCCAAGCTAAAGTTACTTTGGTGGATTGCCAACTCGGTTATTACCGGTATACAATCTGGAGAGAGAATGATTACGATCGTCGACACCCACAGTGCATGGACTCTCAAAGAGATGGATTTCTTTTGGGAAAAGTCTGAAGGCCCCAGTTTATTGGGGGTCTGGCATGGAGCAGTTGGAAGTTTTGCAATGGCCTTGTGATCCTGGTCTGAGCCTTCACTAGGACTAAGAATTCAAACCCTACTCGATATCTGCTTGGGCAAAGGACTCTGAATAGTCGTCAGTCGCTAAAATTGTACTGGGCAATGAGGGGGAAAAATACATGAAAATAAATGACAGCGACAACAAAAGAGACCAAATGGCTTTTATCATTGGAGCGAAAAAGTACGCAACAATGTGACGTGATTGTCGGTCTCGTAAAGTATCTTGCTGGTGAATATAGACCGAGGTCATGTTCCACATTGGTCCTATAGTATATGCGGATATAGTATAGAAATATAGCGAAACTACATCAGATATACGGCGCTACACACTCTTGGGAAAAGTGGCGTAGGTGAAGGGAGAAAGGAAGAAGGGAAGGAATCCTCTTTCGTGCATGCATGCGAAGCATTGCTCGAACGTTACGCGAGTAGGCGGCCGTAACACACAGGTAGCATGATGCTGCGCTAGCACAGCTTGCAAAAGCCTGCATTACATAGACACGACTACGGAATGGCTAATGACTAATTTGCATTTTGCGTGTGACTTTGTTACCGCATCGTTACATCGGCTTTATTAATAATGCAACGTACGCGATGTGCCTCCATTGGTTTTTGCGTATATTCACCAAGCCCAATACCACAACATGGAATACCATTCGTGACGCTTCACTTGAATGTGTACAAAATTTCACCTTGCAAAGGTCCAAAGTGGATGTTGATGTACAACGTTTTTCTCATTTTTACTTTTTTTCAATCATTCTGACATTTCAAACTGGTCTGAAAATGCTACAGCTGCAATTACTACAGCAATTGAATAATTACGATTGCGAGTACGTGATCGGAATTGACGCATCGGTTATTGATGAATAGCACATATGAACGAAGGGGCCGCTGAAATCGCACATAAGTCACGTACGCAGGCTTTTCTATCAAATGACGGATTAACTAAATGGGTACTGGGTCAAAAAATGTTGCACAAATAAAATTTGGCAAAAATTGTCATTTCGAAACACGAGCAATGGCTTGCTGATACTTATGGCCACTGAGAACATTAATTTAATGACTAAATTTTAATGCATCGCAATTATTTCAGAAGCCCCTGAAATCCACACAATCCACTTACTCTCAATTTCACCGCATCAACGCTCAAATTTGTCTTCTTAAAGCGGCAAGTTGAGATCACTTTAAATACGATGACGTACACCACGTCGCACAAATTTATAGACGGTCGTAGAAGGAAAAGTGGGGACTCTTGATATACACGAGCCTGGCGGGACGTTCGCGAGCTCGCGTGTCCACTCGATATTACTCCCAAAAGAGAAGTATACGGCTAATTACCATTACTGTAGAGTAAGGTTACGGCGACATAACGTGGATGAGGAAGAGACGGACTGGCGGTAGGTAACAATTAGAAATGATTGTAATCCTTATGGAATTACGAATGTTACTTCTCGTGTGACGTAAATGGCGAGCCGTGCCTTCGAGATTCAGTCCATTGAATCTCCATCGTGTCAGATGGGAATATAATCATTGGGATCTTGGTACTATTTCGGAGGGATGCAATACCAGAGTGCACTGTATGGCATGGTCCCTGTATCTGGTGGTAAAAAAGCGGAAGAAAATATCTTCGTTGAGTTTTAAATTAGTCTCCGGGCACTAAAAATACGATGGGTAATGTGGGATACGCATAGCCTCATTAATCTGTTACATTTCTGGATGAGCTAACCGTGGATTTTTCTGAAAATGAACTGAAAGCGCTGTTGGGCATCTGAGGGTGAATGCAATCTGACAAATGGGGATAATCATGGAAGCACGAAGCAGAAGGGCAAAATATTGAGCCGGGGAATTAATATCTGTACTTTCCTGTATATACATGTGGATATAAATTCTTTAGCACACCACGAGAGCTAAAGTTATTAATCCTTCAGTGTGATTGAGATGGAGGATTACGACGAGGCACGGGAAGGGATCGGGAGCGTTGTGGTGATAATCACAAATCCCATTTTCACTCTATTTCTTCATCCACAGAATTTCTTCGATGATATTTCGAAGCCGGATTACTGACGGAGCGCTTTTGACATAGGGTGAACGGCAGCTCAACGGCTGTAATCTCAAAATTAATCCGCCCGAGCAAAATGGCCACGAACATTTTTCAGAAAATTTAGTATTACAAAAGCTCCAGAGTATTTTAGCGATCTGTAGAAATATACGGTCCATTTTTCCAACCGAGCAATGGCGGCGTTGTCGCTTGGAGCGAAAATGAGGAAATACAGCATCAGAAAAGGTTCCTCGTCGAGAGACGACAGTGGCAAGATATTTCGTACGGGTCGAGGTAAAGTAATACAGAAGATAAATGGAGGACGTTGAACAATCGACGCCAGAGATTTCTGGTCCGAGTTTCAAGCACAAAGAGACGGAGATTCGTTTGAGAACACAGAGGAGAGTTGGGTCAGGTGCGAAAGAGAGCCTCGGGCTTACAGATCACTGACAAAGACGTCTGTATGTGATATCAGGAATGAAAAAGTCGATAAATCGTATCGGTAGCGCCGATAATCGTCGCGGTACCGACGTTCTCGTCTTCTGTGGGTGGATAGCACGTACAACCACAACGTGTGGTTTGGTAGACGTACGTGTGACTCTCAGGTAACCACGACGATGACACATCCACGTGAAATGGATAGTCAGTCGATATTCCATCACCTTCAAGCTGATAATCCAGCCCCAACCAGATACTCGTTCAATATACAGTCTTGTAGATGTAATTCCTTCGAGCTATACACAAATTTTATCGCGAAATCGAGCTCCCCAAGCTTCTTCTACAAGAAGCTTTTTCCCAAATTCTCAATGTGAAAAACATCCGCGATGTACAGGTTCTCTCGCAAGATCCGCCACTACTGCAAAGTCATCCAAGTCACACGTCACCAGAGTGAAGAGTTTTCAATAATTCTTTTACCGGTTTCCGGCTGGTGTGGACGAAACGTGCACGACCAACGTGTCTTCGGCACGGCTCGATCCACTTACAGTTTCTTATACATCAATCCTTCGCCAACTGTGTATCGTGACAAGAGCAACGACCATCGGACCTTTATCTTTCAAAATCTGTCACTCCGCACCTGGATTTTTGTTCCCTCAGGTTTTGGGACACACTGTACTACTGTACTAGTTTTGAGATGGAGGCACGGATGCTGGTTGAACGCTTGATGTTCATGTAAAATGGAAAAGTCCTTCGGGAGCATCAGCGTCATCGCCCTGCTCCAATCGATTTTCTCCACCGACACCGCAGAGCTCTTTGCCGTTTGCAGTAGACGCATCTGCGGCAAGACAACTTTTATAGAAAGAGAGAAACATGGAACCTCTGGTGATACAGTGCGGCGTCAAAAACCTTCCCCCTGTAACATTCAGCCCCTCTTTCTTACATTTCTTCTCTCCACATATCCCTGAGGAGAACGTGTCTATTTTATATCCATATTTCAGATATTTTAATGCTAACCGGGCGTCATGAAACTGCCATGTCACGATGCACTAGCTGCTCTTTCGTTGCGTCTCAATCCGCTCGCTATCGACGGATGTGATAAAACGCCCAGTTATTGGTCACATATTCATTGAAGTAGAAGAAAAAATATATATACCAAATAATAAATATTCAGAGCTAAGAGCATCCCCCACATGCACCATCGCAACTAAAGTATCCGAGCGAATCACTTTGCTATGAAATATGCAGTATTCATCAGTTTGAGTATTTTTATATCGAGCAAAAAGTTGGTTGAAAAAAATTCACATCCATAATCAAACAACGTCAACGTAAGCCAGACCAACGTTCACGACAAAGCCCATCGATTTTTTTTATAGCGAAACTATCCTTTCCTCAAAACGTCATCATGAAAAAAGTGCAAACCAAATCACGAGTGTTTAGGAACGAACGTCCTAATGCAGGAAACTTCAAACAGAAGGATTAATTTGACGTTAACTTCTTCGTAAGATTCACTATGTATTTTATGCTTCTCTGGCAACTGTACAGCTGCCTCATACGAGCCTTAGTACATCAGTGGCAGAGCAGCGAATTTACGAATGTCTGTATGCTTAGATCATGTTCGCAGACATGATATTCATACCTGAATCCATATCTAGGTTTCCAATATACGTGTATACAGCTTCATGGTGCGTGATTAATCTAGAACAGCTATGTCATATATCATTACCAGTAATATCAGGTATCTGGTCGAGATGAGTCGGATCGAAGCGTCATAATATGGCGTCCGAACGTTCTGTTGATTCATTTGGTAAAGCAAGTGCATCCAAAGGGCCGGGGTTTATAAATCTTTTTGTAGAACGGCTATTCCGCATTGATCGACAAATTCAAGCGATTTATTCGAAAATACAATCAGCATCCGAAGTGCCTCGGTATCTAGTTGAGTTTCTCTTCCAAATTCTATTGTTTCGGAATTTCGTTTTCCATGTGTGCGGTTGGGAAAGTATAAAAATACAAACTGACGGATTATCCCAGTTTGGTCAGGGCGCGAGTATGCCAACCTCAATGCGATGCACTCAGGCAACCCATTCACCTGCACAAGTGCTTGGGCTACTGTTTACTACTCTGATACTTCATGGGAAGGGCTCAACGCTCGAGCTGGCATTCTTAACGGCCAGCAAGCTCCATCAGTTTTTCGACCCACTCGTCTGTCATGAACAACAATGTTGCAGACATGATTGCCATGAATCAAAATTTTGCAAAACCGTATCGTAATGCAAAAGGCGAACGTCATTCATATCATTTCGCGGGTTGATCGCCCAACCGGAATTCGCGTGAATGTATCGTGTGAATATTAACATTCGTGTGTGTGTACAAGCGCAAGAGCAGTCACCAAAGTCACAAGCGCAAAAAGGACGAAATTGTTCGAAATTAAACAGGCGCCAGAGAGCGCGATCGATTCCTCGTAACACGCAATATTCCAACCTATGAATAAAACAAATAATTGTTATGTTCCTCTCCAATAACGCAAATATTCACTTGGAATATTTTCAGAACGCTTTTGATTCCTAGTATGAGAAAAAAAATCTGCATTCATCCACGATCCAATGTACTCGAACCACCGGGCCAATTTCCGTTACTTGCACACAATTTTATTATTCGAGATTTTATTTCCTGGAACGGTTGCCACGTATGTTTTGAAATTTCGCATCCAACGGCGGAATTCAGTTGGAAATTCGTTAAACTTTCGGAAAACAAGAATTTGATTTGATATAGCAAATTCAATATTTTTCATTTTTGATATAGAAATTAGCCATTAAAAAAAAAGGGTTCTTGACCTGCTGTTGAAAAAAGTGGGACTATTTCACGATAATAATCAGAGCTTTCTTGAATTATTATCCTAGTTAGAAAAGTATAAATATTTGTCGTATACATCCGGAATAATAAAACACAATTACTGCATGTAATTGCAATGATTGATTTGTCATAATTGGAAATAACGATGTGGCATAAAGTTGATCGTTTTCTCTCAGCAATATCGTTTAAACGATTTTTCCCATTTGTCAGAGCTGTCGAGGGAGTGGACAACGCCAAACGAATCGGGCAATCGTGGTAACAGAATTGGGATACGAATTCTCCGATCGAAGTTGTCACGCCTCATTGAATTGTACGTGTATCAGCCCCGAGGCACAAATAGACACATTGGATCGGAGGCTAAATGCCATCGCGTTCCATTGAAATCTGAACGTTTGAGCTGCCACTCGCGAATCTTTTGTTGCCCGGTCTTTGCCTAACTTTTCACTCGTAAAATGGTCTGAATTATTTATCAATTTTATTAAAAAACACTCACCTAAATATGTGGTGGAGCTGATGACTGAATCGCGTTGCAAAATCTGGAATAAAAATGACAAACACATCAAAAATCGTCTATTAAACAGTTTAATTGGTGAAAATTGATTACGAAATTAATTAATGCATGATGCGCAGAGAATAAGTATAAATAAGACACAGGCAGTTGAAATAGCAACAATTAACACGATCCAGAGCTTCAAGTTCGTGTCATTCGAAGAGGAAAGAAACCTTTTTCGTAGTAAATACTGAGCTCGTGGCCGGGGGTTTTATTTATTAATACAAATTCAATTGAGAGTTAAATATCCGCCGAAATTAGCCAGCAGCCTCCTTCGAGGATCATTCCAATGTTTACGGAATAGAATGAAATGAACATTGAGCAAAGCAATCCACAGAATTAACTGTGATATATTCCTCTCAGTCCTGGGACAAACTTGCAGTTGCTAATTCCAAGCGCAAATTCTGTGATATCGCCTTTCATGAAACTTCTCACGAGATTGTCTCCTTCTCCCTCGGGCCTTTCTCTCTCTTCGACTCGCGAACGCAAATACATCACGATTCTCGCATTATCATCGAAGTAGTGAAACTTCAAGTTCTTAGGCAACTCTCGTCAAAGAGTTCTCAGTTTAATCGCATTTAGGTCAGGTCGTATCTCGAAGTGGGCTGAGCACACTCTTCAATCGTCGCGTTGTTCACTTCTCAGTCTCCAGCGAATTGTCATTCTCCACGTGAATTCATCAATGAATCAATGCTCTTAATAAGTCAACGATAAACTTTTGTTAAAAGGAGACTTTATATAGATATTTTACTCGAGTTTGCCAAGACCAGCCGCTTGAAACGTTTCGACGATAAAAGTTTTCCGTCAATTACGTGACTCGACGTTCAATTCCATCCACTTTTTGACAAAATTATCGAATTAAGGAACAAAAGGAATTTTTTCAATATCGAATCACGTTGAACTATTCCCCTTGATTTCTTGTCTCTTAGAAAAAAGTAAAATAAAATACGTAAACTGGTCAACATTCCTGGGATTTTCCACAAGTGACTTAATTTGCAACAGCAATCTTGAATCCGCCCATCACCCGAAAACGAGGGGTCGTACAAATTTCATGAAAAGTATAGCAACGAGAAGCCACAATTTTCCCGAGGTCACAAAACGTGTACGAATGCAATTTTCTTTGTCGATTTCAATACTTTTCATTTATTGATCCATCTCTGTTGTGAAATTGGATTGTGTGTATTTTTTCCAGTCAAATTAAATGATTTCCGATAAAATAATGAGAATTATTATCACTCGAGATCGACTGAAATACATGAATAATTAAAATCGTTATTTCTAGGTGTGGAACAATGTGAAATGTCATTTTGATTATCTTGACAACTAGTTCAATTTTATTCGAATCGAGTCATGTTTCTCAACGTTGTACCATCGGGACGTTTGTACTGTCTTAATTTAGCTTTCAATTATCAAAGTTTAAAACTTCAGTCGACCTGGAATGATCGTGAGGCCTTACGGTGGAAATGTGTACTCTTTGCAGCTCGAGGGTGTCGCTTTAAAATTGAACTTTGCAAAGCAAACCTGAGAGAGGTTGGTCCGCTCCATCCGGGAGAGGCAACACTTGGAGAGTATGTAAATTTGTGAAAATCCGTAAAAGTTTGCGTGGACACTTCGAGTATTTCGTGCATGTTGAGGAAGCTTAATATGGCCTTGAGTAGATACACAAAACGATGTAAAGTGAGTTCAGCAGGTTGAAATTAGTAGGAACGGAGTGTGAAAAAAGGATTCCGACGATTTTGCTATGAAAGATTGCTTTTCATGTTGATGGACGCACTGGATGCGCTTTTCGTGTACTTTTCTGTGCAACTTTTGACGGCTTGCATCTGCATTACGTGAAAAAGCTGCGCATACGCATTACCATGAATAGAAAAAGCCTCCGAAGGTTCGCGGAGTTTTGGTTCGAGTTCAACGAACGCCAGTGTGCTTCCTCGGTAGCTATAAGATTTTTTCTCTTTTCTTCTGCAATGAACCCGTCATTTCTCGTCGTGTCACAGAAACTCGGACTTTTCAACGCGCGCGGTGCACCACTTGACGTTCCTCCGTGATGCCGATGGCACAATAGTTGGACACGAAGCTACCCTCGAGAAAATAACACACCACTTAGAGTCACCATTTGTCCAAGTCCTTGAGAACGAACAATGATGTGACACTGTGTCTGAGATTTTGTGTGGGAAGAGGGTTGATAGGTCAGAATGATCCGAGGGCGTGGTTTTATTCTCTAAAACGTTTGATGTACTTCAACGCGTCAAACGTTTCGTCTCGGGGCCCAAAGGCGCAAATGCCTTGGAGGATATTGATCGTCAATTTGCCAAAAGAAAAAGGGACATCGAAAAATCGTGGCAGGAAACGATTCCGGTCAATGCCTGACATAAAAGTCAAAAAAATTTATGGCGATCGAGAATTAGATTATTTTCGAACCGTTTGGCTCAAATGGACTGCTTGATGCTTCATTTGGAAAACGATTATTCATTGGAAATTGGTGAGATTCAGTGATTCGTATCAACGAATGGATCGATGCACATGACCATGTGGGATGGACGGCTTTGCATTAGAATATCAAACAAAAAAGTAGTGCGTTCACAGGTAAAGACAGAGAAAAAGGCAAATCACGTACTCGTGCTGATGCGGATTATTTCGATACAAACGGTCGGGCGATGAAATCGAACGTGCCGAAATACTCGCATCGTGCCCAGGGATTTATGAAACGTTGGTAAATTTGCACGGCCTACCCGTAACATATATTCGCTTGGGATTCGATTAGCGAGCCCGCACCTCTTTTCCAAAAGCCCCACTTTTTATATCGTCCGTACGGCCAAAACTTTATTAATCGCGTTGGAAAATATTTGGTTCTTTCATATTACCAGCCAGAGGGCTAAATATTAAATCAGTGTATGCATGCCCGAGGGATGAGGGTTGAAAATTGAAATTGGAAAGCAGCCAGCAGGACTGCGAGATCCATCGGCACTATGAAGCTGTAGAGGTAAAATGTTGCTAGGGGGTTATTAATACTGGGATGGTTCGAATATGAGCTCCGAGAGGGATCTCGAAAATTCGATGGGTCCGGAATTTGTTTCGTGTGTCATGTGAAAACCCGTTTGAGAGTGATCAATTGGAAGGCAATATTGAAAATCAATTTGTATTCCTATGAAAGGGAGTTTCAGTCCTGATACTCGAATATCCTCAGGGTCTTGGTTCATCCGAAGTCCAATAAATGAAGAATCGGAATGGTTTTCATAGCGGTACATATGGTGAGTTGTACAATAGTGATGAAAATGTGGGAAAAGCGGAAAAAAACCTGAAAATCTCAAGATTGTGACTGTGCATTTGTCTCCGCGAGGTCAACTCGGTAGTAATTAGTCTTCTCTAACGATTGACCCATTTGAAAATGGATCTAATGAAGAATAATAACAGCTCGACTCAAAGGCCACACTGAATTCACAACTCCGACCTAAGTGGTCGGTGATCTTAATACGTAACTCAGCCTTTGTTATTCTTATTAGGGCTAAGTGAAGAGTACAATGACACGAAACACGATGGTCTTATATATTTAGGGCTACGAGAGGCGTATAGTGTATTGAAAGGAACGGAACTAGTTGTCGTGAAAACTTATGGAGGTTGAGAAGCTTAGCATTCATGATCAAGGATCGTAAATTGTCTTGCCAATGAGCTCGGTGCAAGCCTGCGAATCTCACGAAACCGAAATTACCAAAGTTTACAAGCAAGTTCTCTTGCCTAATGCGCCCTCGTGGAATTCGACCATCAAACGTCTGGTAAACGAGAGACGCAGCTCGCTCCCTCTTTTACTTCCGAATGTATATTTTCGTTCGCGGTTGAACAAGCAGACTCGAGATCCTCGGTGGCCTCTGCATGGTAAATGCATAATAATTATTAACAGTCCAACTAGCCAAAAGCTCTCCGTTTCATTCAGCCGGAAACTAGAGACAACGAGCCTCGTTGTTGAAAACCTGAAGCTGAATTCTACGCGATCATCGTGTGCAGAGTCCGTAATTTCATCTCACGTGTCGTCCCGAATTTCGTCAGATAAAGTTGTTCGAATAACTTAAAAAAAGGTGCAATTATACGCCACGATAATCTCGCCGCAGTCTCGAGGCGACAAATATCCGATACACATAGTTTTACCAGGGGACGTGACGACGTAATAGAATTTGTCGACGTGTTCCCGAGTCTCATCAGCTTTCCACATTATCTTACGCTCTATCATTGTTTCCCCGATGCTCTTTCGAAATTAAGTATCCTGCAATAACAGCATAAGGCAGCACTTTATAAAGCGCCCAGATAGGATGGTTAGCGAGAAAAGTAGGAAGAGGAATGAAGAGGAGGACGCGATACAGATGACGAGGGAGGGTCACCGTGAAATTGCGTTTTAACTCGATATAGGATGGGATGAGAAACCTCCACCCAGGCTTGATTTTCCTCTCCTTACTTCCTATAAAGAATGAATAACATCGTGCGGATTTTATTTCGCCCTGAATCTTCCAAACAGTCAATTCCATCTCGTGCTTCATCCCGGCACATTTTCGCAGGATAACAGACGGAAACTTTATCGTACGTTATGTCACGAAGCGAACATAGTTTGAGCAAGTAAACCAATAAAATACCAGAAGCGTGTAACCGGTAAAAAACGAGGGTGAAGAATTTTCATCAAGCCGGATAACCGCGTCGGAGGATTTACGACGTTTGCTAAATTACACGTTGTGTCAATTTTTTTTTAACGACAAAATTGATTGCGTTCATTCGTAACTATTTGATTGAGCATTATAACATTCATTCACGATTCAAATGGTGTGAACAATTTTGAAGACACGATCTGAGCATTTAATTATTATTTCAACTTCCGGTCTTGGTATCCCGCGCCTGACGTTCCAGCTCACTTTTGAAAGTTGCCTGAAAACTGGAAACAGCCTCGTCCTACGTATGACAAGATATACCCACGAGAAGATTCCACCGAGATGCGAAAACTAGTCGGAAAGAGGAATAGGAACTGAAATGGAATATTCTGGTGGTGTCGGACTCGATCCACTTAAATTGGGTGGCTCCCGTACAAAAGATGGCATCGGTGCAAAGTTGCTGAGAAGCACGGCAAAAGTTTCACTTCTCCAATCGAGAAAGATCTCGTGGGAGGAACGGCGAAAGTCGTGGTTATCCAATCATATAGCGAGAGCCGACCCCGCGTCTGTCATTCCACAAAGACCTGTATCAACTTTATTGCTGCGTCATCGTTTCCGAGCAGCGGATACAGATATCACCCTCACATCGGAATTAGTACACCGCAAGTCAACTCGTGGGTGCAAGGATCTCTATCTACCCGAGTCTTCCGAGAACCAACTCATAAGTCCGTTCCCTGTAATTAATCCTTCGATGAAAGCGGACCACGCTTAGTCAATGGTTCGACTTCACTCTTAAGCTGTAACGGTCGATAACAGCCTTTCATTTAGCGGTCTAGATGTTTGCTAATTACATTTCAATGTCACCGGCAAGTTGCTGCGCAGAAAATTGGAGGGAATGTCCAAAAGAACATAAAGAAAGCAACGAGTGTCTAAAGACGAATGAAAAAAAAAAAAGATTAAACTCTCTGACTCTTATTTGATAGAAATTTTCGTGGAGACAAGAGCGTGCGAATAAATCGCGAAGGTGTTGGAATGAGCGTGCAAGAATTAACAAAAGCTGAAGGCTCACTGAGGGCTGTCATTGTATTTGGACAACGAGGTGGTTGCTTGAAATTCCAAAACATTTTGCATGGACGCGTAGCTTACCAAGATTCTAGAATTTTTCCTTGAGAACTTGTACATTTTTGTTTGTTAAAATTTTTTTGCTGCAGATAGTTTAACACGCTGAAGAAAAGCACGAGGGGAGGAGAAAACACTCGACGAATTCAGGACAAGCGCTCGAGCAAGAATGGCCCAAGGCAACACATGTACGTTTCCTCAGTGCCACTATCCGCAACCGTAGAAGCGTTGATTCTCCAGTTCCATACGTTGGTATCTCGTTCACAAGAAAGCTCAGGCAAAAAACTCGGAGTAAAATGTGGAGATATACGTATATATATGTATATAAAATGCTGGAGCAGAGATGCACAGAATATACGAGCACGGTATGCGTCCTCTGGAGGTTTGAGGGGGTCGTGAGGTTTTCTCAAGGGATGCATGTTCGTCATATTTAATTCACGAGTTTACTGCGTCACTGTGTTGTGCCCGGGCTGCTGCTCTGTACGATTCAAGTTGCTCTCTTATCCTCAAGGTCTATTTATATGTACCTATTCTCCCGTCTTCCTCAGAATCCTGAACCACTATGAGTGTAAAATATACCGAGAAGGCTTGGAAAGCCAGTAAGGTACAGGAGCTTTTTCCAGAGAACGGTCCATCGTTCTCTGTCACTCCAATGAAAGAGCAATGAAAAGACTCAATTGTAATAAATGTTCCGGACAGTGTGTTGATTCCATTTGCACGTTCATGTCCGCTCATTAACCCGCTGGAATGGAATCTGCTTGAAGAAATATTCTCCTGCTCTTGTTTCGGACGAGAAATTGTTGAAATTCTAAAGAAACCCTAGGGAACCTACCGAGTTGATAGCGATTATTTCCGAATATGTTCACCTCCATTGACGTCTGGTTTATGAATTTTGAGGACAAAGATAATGCGTGTGTGCAATTATGGTTTTCCGAAATAATTGGCATAAACTTACGACGCTGATTATCAAGCAGTCTCTTCCTTGTTTAGAATGTAGAGAGGGAAGTATGCGGGTATCGGGATGCTTGACAAAATGTTTCAACTCTGCTGAGTCTCAGAGGATTCTGGTGGTGGTATCAGGTCTGTATCGGATTCAGCATATGAGCAGTGGTACAGATTTGGATAGAACTGATCCACATAGCGATCACCTATTTTCAACGTCGCATACTAATATCGACTGGGATGCGTAACTGAACAATCGGGAATATTGTGAAACCGTGTATAATAATATGAAGGCAGGTTCTTGGCCCGCATACATCCATTTGCTAATGAACGCACGTATCACTCGAAGCTCTGACAGAGCGAGCACGTCAGTATCGAGGGACGTTCGACCCCAGAGGATTTAGAGCCAAAGACCGTTCGACTGGACCACGGAACGGGGCATCGTCTGTATCATCGAGTCATGTCGGTTAACCTCGTCAAAGCGTGACCAAAGCTTCATTAATTGATAGGAACTCAACCACTAAGTCACTGGCAACAAGGGTTAAGAAACAACAGGATTGAGACCAGATCGACCCCTATTTAGATAGTATTCCGCATGCATTGCGCGTATTATTGAAGCCACATCGTATTTCTACATTGAGCAACTGACTATGCGATTCGGATAGTGTGCAGAATGAGATTGAGCAGGGATGAATAATGCGATGCTGGCGCTGTGATTGTTCCGGTTCTTAACTCTCGACAGGCACATTGGTAGGCATTCCTGGTGAACGACCTAAAATATTCCGGCCTTTTACCTCGTGGTCCTCTGTAGCCTCCAGCATTTTGTGCTCCCAACGACCATTAGGGTGGTTGCACTTCACCCCAAGGTAAGTTGAAAGTAAAGTTTGTTGGTACCAAAAATTAGTTGACTTACACTTTGCCATTTCAACGCTTTGCCAACGGTAGGAGAGGATAGGGGAATAATAACGAGCGAGGTACTTCGTCATAATACTCACACGAGTTCACTGCTGCTCTACCATAACGTCAGTCCTGTAACTGTCGAGTCCTCTTATATATGTAGGCTTTACGTTCACTCACAAGTTGGTAATTACACGGAAGCCAAGGAGTGTGCAGCCTCACCTATTTTCCTTGTACTTGAAAAAGGCGACAAGTTCTAAAGATCGGGGATTTCGTGCGGAAATATTCATAGCCAGCTCCGAGTATGAAACCCCACTCCTGGGGTTACGTGCAAGGAGCCTTTGATGGCAACGACAACACAAACCACCGGAGCAACTAGACGTGTGCTAGCATTGAGAACGGCTGGATCGAAAGCCTCGCCGAAGCCACTGTATTGAGGTTGGACCTTCGAACCTTCGCCTCAGACCTTCTTCAATGTTTCATCGTTCTAGCTTTACCCACCGAACAGGGGGATTAAAGCACCAGAGCTCCCAGATTGTCGTTCCAGCTCGTCTCGCTAACAAGACCAATATCTACCTATCGGCGATTCATCGATTTCTTGCTTCCCAACTCTGCTCTTATTGGAAACATTCTCGCAAACTGCTGTGTACTGGAGACTTTTTCCCCTCCTCCTAAAACCACATCGAGGACAATGAATGCGGTTCAGATACCCACCTGCGGGTTTTGCAACGATCCTTCCCAATATGCATTCTCACCTGGATATCAATATCGTCCAGGAACATGCCTGAATATTGATTTTCTCTCTGTAAGGGTGTGTGCATCACCAACCTAAATAAATCGTCACAAACAGCTCCGATAGTTTGAAAATACTGTCGCGTCACAGTCTCGTAGTTCTGGTCGAGTGGGACCTGAGCAACTAATCCAGAAACTTTCCCAGGAACGTTATCAATTATCACAACAAACCGGATGACCGTCCTTCACCGTTTTGTATCGGAAGCAAAACTTTTCTATTAAATAATCAAATGTCAGGTTTGAGGATATAATTATTTTTATCCAGACGACCCAAAAAGCAATTGTGCATGACGAGTGTTGAATTTCCTTAGGAAGACAAGAATAATCCGTCATTCTTCCGCTTTTTTGAATCATTGTTGGTTTTCATGAACTTTTGAGATGTATGCTGATGAAATTTTCAACAAAACTTTAATTGATCAGAATCGATACGCGGGTTATAACGAAATGGCAGAAAAATGTCACGTGCACTTTGCTCGTTGTCTTAGCCAGTGAATTTTTGCCTGTCCAATCGATAAATTCAACCATTGATATTGGCCGAACGAGCTTGAAGGTAGCTCAAGGGGAGGTAACATTTTCGCTTCGAGTAGGAAGATTCCCGGTGGTGCACGCAAAGTTACGCTTATACCCTCGACGGGACATGCATGCGATTCACGTCACGGCAATTTAATTCCAAATGGCGAACGTGAAGAGACAAGGGTGGCACGTACCAACACTCGTTTCTCCTCCGAGAGGCAAACTCCGCCTATAAAGGTACAACGTACCCTAGCCCGTTGCTTGATATACCTATGTAGCAAGTGCACCATGTATTTCAATGCAATGCAGAAGGTTATCGGATTACTGTGGTGCACGGTTCAAGGAGTATAGAAAAAAAAAAAAATTGCAAGGTATCGAAGAACAGACTGCGTGTGAACGACGATTGAGTGGTTTCACGAACCCATCAATAATTTAGCGCGTTGAATGCTTCAAAATTTGTCAAGCGGTCACAGGGCAACAAGAAAACTTTGATGCTCAGACAATTCGACGTTTTGGCGCTCGAATTTCCAATAAAATGACCGGTGCACGCTCTCTATCGCTCAGACTTCTGAAGACGAGATGACACAATGTGGTAGACTCGGTGGCAACGGTTAAGTGGACGTTGGACTGTACGAAGGATAAGGAAACTCTTCGATCGGTAAATATTCTGGGATTTCCAGAGAGCAGCTGGCTAATGTAGGGTCAGAAATGCAACGTTACTACTGAAGCGAAGTTACCATTGACAGGCAGCTATATATACGCTGACATTCAATGTCTACCGTAACCGTAGGCAGTTCGATCGAAGTGTACATTATGAATGAACGTGGCTGGAGTCGAGTATCACGACTCCACTTACGGCATCAGCCTTGATATTTTATCCAGTTGTCGTTATCCATCCAGTTCCTTTTCGATCTGCAGCTCTACATTGTCTGTAGTTCTGGAGACTCGATTTTTCAATAATTTAGCCACGCGTGATCGTTTCCCTAAGTCCAATCTTCTTATCACGTTGGGCGCATAAGTTGCACTTTTTTTTTCTTCAGAAAAGGTTAAATATGAAAATGAAACTTTAAATGTCACATTCCATTTATTCTGCCGTCGTACCAACCACGCCTTCGCACCATTTCTTCTTTTTTTTCGTTAAAAATGTGCCTGGTACGTGCATATGAAAGTTTTCCAGACTGGCAAGGGTGCGCGAGACAGTCAGGTAAATGCACTCATGGCTTAGTCCATTTCTCAGACTCAGTGTCATCCATAGATTTTATTCCCACGTGCTTCTGTGCCGAGCAAATAGCAAAGGATTGAAAAAATATTTGGTGTTTGAATAAAATACTTTTCACGATTCATAGCCTCATTGCACGAACAACTTCTGAAGATAAATGCTCCTGTTTACTTTTTCTGTAACGCGTCGCTAACAGTGGCAGCCAATTTAGTGCGCCGTGAAAGAATCATCGAGGGAGAACAAACGCATCAAGCTTTCCAGCCACACGGAGTTCGGCTATTTGTAAATAATGAATATTCCAAGAACAACGCTCTGTAGAGGGAAATAAAATATATTTATTCCACTCGCGTGGTTTGTGCTCTCCCACCAAAGATGCAATTACATCGATTTATTTTTATTGCCTCTAGTACAGCACTGGCTGAAAAACTGGTGATTTTACAATCGCACGATTGAACTGAGAGATTGAGACAAGTACACTTGTTCTTTTTACACTGTTCAGAATACAGAATACACTACCCACTACACTGAAAACGTCTTTGAAATAACTCCGTCGATAAACCGTGCTGGACAAGCCATTATATGATTGCAGGTTCATTTCGTTTTGGACAGAATTTCACCAGAAACTCCCGGATGTTAGCTCCGAAATAACAGACGCCTCTGGACGAGATTACAATTTAGTTTGGCCCCCTGAGGATAAAAGAAATGTTTGTATTACGAGAAATCCCCAAGGCAAACACGAGGGTTGGCCATTAAGAGGACTCTTCTAATCAACGTAAGCTCAAGTCGACCGTAGAACTTGATTTTTTTCTCTGGACACTTTTTTTGTTGCTAGGAGTGGTGTAAACTTTCGGAGAAGTTGGCGTTGTGACAAATTAGAAAACGGCTACAAGCTGCTGGGATTACGTACCTGAAGAAAATGTCAAGAACGAAGGACATGTTGCGAAAACTATTTGCAGCGTCAGCGAAAAGTCACTGTTGATGTTCTCGTCTCAGTGTGAATTTAAATGTTAGTGCATGTACTGCGAAACACAATCGTCAACAGAGATTTAACTTGACCCCGAGAAAAATTGAGAAATAGCGATTAAACAAACGACGAGGATTGGGAGAAGGGGCGAGCGACCGAGTAGATAAATCGAATCCGATAAGGGTGAGAGTGATCGATAGACTTCAGGGGAACAAACAGCATGGAAACATTCGATATCGAGACCGTAGGACGTACCAGTATCCTCGTTGAAAAGACAGTGAAAGAAATATTCGTCGATTCCTCTCCAGCTCTTTGGCCACGATCCAATTCACATCTCCATTTCAACCGAAGGGAAAAGGTAGGCTTCGATTCGATGGAAGCATCCGTACTCTTTTTCTCTTCCTCAATTTCCATACCTCCATCATTCAGTGTTTAGGCTTCACTAGTTTTTCCATCTCCGCACTTTATGATGGAATATAGCTAATCGTATTCTCAATAGTGACTGGGAGAAAGTTCAACGAGAGAAATCCTTCAGAATCGCGGATGGGTTTACAAAGTTACGTGGAATACTTTGATCATCCACTTTCGAAGGAAGCGAGTTATGCGTTTCAATTATCTAATGACGGGTGGCGAAATCGAATTGCAACCTCTTTATATTGACACGTCAGTAATTGAATTAATTTCCTATCGAGAAAGGTTCGGCGCAATGGGTTATAAAAATTGAGTTGAGCGGTGTGAATTGGATCGACGTTTTTCCTCCTATTTTCGAAGCGTTCAAACCGCCCGGACGCAGTGGGTGTGGTACAGTTCCCATAGCCCGAGGCATCATCTTTGCATTTCAAACTCGACG
Source organism: Diadegma fenestrale (assembly GCA_037043255.1). NCBI lineage: Eukaryota > Metazoa > Arthropoda > Insecta > Hymenoptera > Ichneumonidae > Diadegma > Diadegma fenestrale. Next base: position 13,380,507 of record CM073310.1, on the reverse strand, counting down.
CCTTGCCTTTGCCGACTCGAACTGTAGATTGTAGACTTCAACCATGCCCGGACTAAATTACATCAAGGGTGTGGTGTTCGCCCTGGAGCACTGTTTTCGGCACACAAGGTGGAGGCTGCAGATCCCAGAGAATCTATATCCTTGACCCTTTATACTCGGGGCGTTGTATGATTCGGTGGAACATGTTCATCAGGATATTCATCATCGGAGCTCGGATCCACGAGTATGCAACAGGAACCTCATCCAGGCAAGCGAGAAAGACGTTTTTAAGAAAAGGGATACCTGATGGATCAAGATGAGGAGCTTTTCGGCCAAGACAAGAATGAGAACACGAGGTTTCGTAGCTATTATGGCTAAGATCGATATTTAGGAGACTCCTACACTTTGGGCTCGATGGTACCTGGTGCTGAAGACATACCGAAGGTTCGTTGCAGTTGGAATTTAAATGCAAAACTTGGTAAAAACTTTAAATGTTCCACATCAGGTCATAGGAGTTTGAGTTGATGTTGTTGCACGGTTGCTCATAAAATATCATGTACGTTGCTTGTGCGATATTGAAAACGCGGAAGTCCGGACTGTTATTAAATTTCGCGTGCTTTAGGCAGAAGATGATGAGTACTAGCTCAGCTTGCAGGAGTGCAACGTCGAGTGTTGCATTTAGAAAAAAACAGTGAACCGTTTTTTACGTCGTGGACGTATGAAGAATGAGCTCAAGTATTCGTGAGGCTTACAGGCTGAAGCTTTTGTTGATATTCAAGATATGAAAAGTAGCATGGGAGTGTTGATCTGTATTGAGCATACGTGTTGGTGAAGTTACAAGACCATGTAACCATAGGGCTTGGGTGCATTAACGATAAGAGTTTAGAGGGTCACTTGGTTATGGATTTCCACTTGAGTCTACGAGACTCAGGCATTCTTGGCCAACGATGAAAAGTGCAAGAGCCCTTAGAAGAGTCTTGTTGGTCTGCGCTTGACAACTGAACGGAATTCACTATCAACCTGTCAGCAATTCACTCCACCCAAACAAATCCTAACAAAAATTGTTCTGGATGGAGGAAGTAGAAAGAGTCTTGAATAACGGGGACAGCATCACATGGATATGATTATATAAGAGTAGCTGAACAAGAGAGATGCGGACGTCAGACTAGACAAGATGGAACGTGTAGCCCAAGGTGGGGCCGAGTACAAAGAAAAAAAAGGTGCAGGTAAGCCGGTCGTGCGCTATCACAGCTTTGCTTAACGTGAGAGGCCCATCTCTGCCCTTCTTCACTTCGCTCTATTTTCATCCTGTCAGCATAATCGTTATCGCGACAAGAGCTCGAGTGTAGAATGTAGTATAGTGATAAGTGGCGCCTCACCTGCTACGTATTGTCGATCTCGAGGTTATGTCAAGCTTCTCACAACCCCCCAACCATCCATCATCCCGAAGCCGGAACTGCGATCTATTAAACTCGCGTATTTTACTGGGTACCACCGAAGAAAAAAAATATCCTTGGAATAACAAATTTGATGGAAGAGACATCATTGAATAAAAATGCAAAAAGGTTCAAGCATTTTGTGTTTATCTTGGTGCGCTGGAGGGTTAACGTTGATCGAGACTCTCAAGGCTAAAATAACATCTAACCTGATGACATCAATAATTGAAAATTCTCAACGATGACCAAACGCTGCATGGAAAGTCACTTAACAGGTTTTGCCAGGATAAGCCTTATCTCCGGCATGTTATCCGTGTCCAGGAACCGTGTTGAGCAAGACGTGCCACGTTTCTATCTCAAGGTTTAACAAAGGCGAGAGCGCTATATCCTCGTTTGTTTAGCAGGCTTAGAGATTAGATGGAACTGCGGTTTGCATCAAATTGGTGCTTCACCGGTTGAACAGTGGTGTACAAAGAGCAGGTCAACCAACATACGCTCCAGTTTATGGCTGCCTCTAACTCGACTAGCTTCTCGCAGTTTCGCGGTCGTAGATGGATAGGCTGGTCGTTGCGAATTTACTGCCCATTGGGACGTCTCATTCATCACAAGCCTGTGAAGAAGCTGTTAGCTCGAGAGAAAGCACGAGTACCAAAGTCACGGGTTACAGCAATGTTACTCGCAGAGCACTTGGACAATCGGGTTTCTGTAGCATCGTATGTGCGTGCGTACTGATGAAACGCTGCAGCTTATCTTGGCGGATCTCCGATGGCACTCCGCAGCTTGAGGTCACGCCAGAATCACTTGACTGTTTAGTCCATCAGCCGTATTACACTGAACAAGGAGATGAGCTCGTTAGCAGTGAGAGGTTACCAAACCCGATAGCCAAATGACGCTTCATCATCGCTTAGCAAGAAACAATCGCCGTAAACATCGTTCAAAGTTGACACGTAGCTTAAACAGCCGAATGGAGCCACAATAATTTGTAGGCATTGAATCGAAAAGCTCGGCTTATTTACCTCGTCCATGTGACAACGTGCCTGCCCATCAATTGTAATTGAACGATTATTTTGAGAAGCTGCCAAAAAATCCGGTGACGGCGATTGTGAGAGAATTGGAACGATCAAAAACTGGATAACCTACTCACATTCGCTTTGTTGCCTCCATAACTATACCCGTGTATTGTATGTTGACACAAAAATATCGGAAACGACTACATCCAGTTTCCGTACGTGAAGCTACAGCCCGTTGGTTTCATTTACACAAATACCGCATATGCCAATTGTCCGAAGTAGGCCGCGAGAGTACCACCGAGATTCTGTAACCGAACAAATTCAACGGAAGAGAATCTGGACGTGTATGTCGAAGGGAAACGAACGTTTCTCTTGTTTTGTTTCCAGCATCCGCTTTCTGTGCCCTGGCTTGGGACTGGGAACGAGCAATACTCGATCTCTAAAATTTTAACGTTGGTAGCCTTGCTGGTAACACATCATGTTGAAAAAACAGAGCATGCGTCTCTTTACTCTATAGAACGGCTTTCAGCTGTGACCACGGAAATAACAGGGCACAGCGCGTAAGAGGAGACTGCTCGTAAGGTTATTCGGCAACGAATAAATCAAATTTCTTTTCCTCAAGAGTCGAATGTTTCTGAACGAAGAAAAGGCTTCTAGGCGACGGGAACCGAGTGTTATTTATGTTTTCATGCCTTTAGTCGAAAAACCACAGCGATCCAGAGCTGCAAGCTGAAACGATGCTGATGGGGAGCAACATTACAATGAAAACTACGACATCTGGTGCAGCGGCAACGATACTAGAGACGCTGGGTCAAAATGACTTTTGACGACTTTAAATCAGACGTCAGATTTTTTTCAAAGACCTCCAAAGTGCATTGCTCAGGTACTGGAAAATCTGTTTCATTGTTCTCTCACAATTAACACGATTAAAGAATTGTTGATATACCCGCAATGGCTCAGGTTCAATTTAGAAAAACCAAGTGATCTAGAATGTTTTTGTTTTTTTTTCATCTTCGATAGAGCGTTTGTTAGCAAGCTCGAAATAGCTGATCTTTTATGTTTATGTACTCTGCTTTCACATGTCGTGTGTTTCATGCGCATATAACCGTGTCTATACCTGAGAGACATAACGTTCGCAAGCCCGTTGATAATCCTGGAAGCCCTCGGTCGTTAACTCTGTCTCGCGTTTCACTTATAGTTTACCGAGCTTTTACTGGGCTACAGTTCGCAACGTCTGCCCTTCGTTTGCATACGAATATAAAGGCAGAGAAATACCCTCGGCCTCGCCAACTACAACACTGTCGTTTGTGCTTGTATGGCATGTCAGCACGTGAAAAATAATACAGGGATTATGTGATTTATCTTTCAAGATATTCCTTCAACAAGATTTCTGTACGCGTCGTTCTCGTTGAATGTCCCATGCGATAATTGTTCGAAGCAAATCTAGTTCGTTAAAAAATTTGTCCATGGAAACTGATGCTCCTCGACATTTTTGTTGCAATCAGTTCTTTCTGAACAGAATTTCCATAAAAATTTTTTACCTTTTTGTATTGGTTAATTTTTTGTTTGAGCTTCGGTAAATAATTTTGTTTTTTTATTCGCTTTGAGAAAAGGGCGGAATAACGAGTGACCAACTGGAAATTTTGCGCATCTGCCGCGCAGATAAAGACCATGAAAGACGAGGCGGGAAACCATATAACTCTGCTGGCTGGCGCGAGCAACTCGACGATTAATTCTCTATGAACTAAAACGAATATCCATGCGCGGTACGCCACAAGCCTCCGTTGATGCATCGCGTGTCCCAAAAAGTGCATTACTACGCGGTATGAGATGGCAAAAAAGTGGAAACACAAAACATGAATGAAATAGTATATTACGCCACTAGGGAGGGAAGTAGGCCATTTCAAACCGCGTGCAAAATGCCACCCGAGCCGAAGGCGAGGGTGGCATGCACGCGGTTTGAGATGGCCTTTTTCCCTCCCGTGTTGCGTATACGATTTTTCACCACACCTGTAACGGAAAGTTCGCAAAGTTGCTAGAAAATTATATAAAAAAATCAGCTTGACTGCGAGGTTAAAAGTCATTCTCTGGCTCTTGCATTTGTTTTTATACGATAGAGATTTGCGACTACATATATATGTATGACTTCTATTTCGGAAAATCTGAAATAGTATACTATTTTATATAACAGGTGAGATGAACCCGGCCCGACTGCGTGGCGGGCAACAGGGTGGGGGGGATGCCCGCCCGACATTTGCAGGACCGAGGCGAAGCCGAGGTTCTGCTGGTCGGGGGCGGGCATCCAAAACATTAAGAAAAAATTTAAAAAGTACACACGTCAAAATCGCCAATCTTATCAAGCCAAGTGCGCTTATCAAGAAATCTACTTGAAAAATTATTTGAAACAATTATGTGGAATTTCACTTAACGAATTCTAAAAACTTTGGAAATTGATTTCTTGAATATTACTAATATTACTACTTCGTAAAAAGGATTTGATTTTTTTCTTAACGAACGGACTCGGACAAAGACACATGAAACGACATAGAGGTTGGGGTTCGCGCTCAATCTCTTGATCGATGAGCTCGAAATTCTCGGATCAGCTAAGACAGCCGCGCATATTCGAACATTTTGAAGTTCGGGAAACAGATTTTATGACACTGAAGTTCGCAACGTTGGGATCCAACGAAAAATTCTTTTTCTATTCATTTTTCGTTTAATTTCAAAAACCATGACAAATTTCTTTCCGATTTTAAGTTTGAATAAAAAAAACATCGTTCTGATCAAATTATCGTCCTCAACAAAAATTGAATGAGAATCTTGAGCTCTGCTAAGAAAAAAAACAGAAATTCGTTGCATTTCAACCATGAAAACTTCAACATATCGCGATTTTATGACATTGAAGTTCGCAACTTGGACGTCCACAACACAAAGTACGGTTTTCTATTAATTGTTTGTTCAATTTCCAAAACCATGACAGTTTTCATACCGATTTAGTCTTTGGATCCTCAAAAATAAAGATCGTTTCATTGTCGGGAGGAAATGATGCTGAAGTTTCCATCGTTGGGATGCAACGAAATTCTGTTATTTCTTCAGCAGAGCCAATAATTATTATTGAATATTTGCACCGGCCAATAGAACGATTCTCTCTTGCGACCAAAAAATTCAATCGACTCGAAAAATCGCCACGATATTCAAAATTCAATAAATAATCAATAGAAAAAATGTTTTTTGTTGAATCTCAACGTTGCAAACTTCAGAGTCATGGGAGGAAATATTGATTTAGAATCTTGAGACCTTCTGAAAAAAAAACAAAAATCTGGAATTTCGTTGCATCTTCAACGAAAAAACTTCAACATCGTTAACCGCGTTTCTCTCAATTTCGGTGACAGCAGCTGTCATGAGACGATCAAATGTCATCAAACAGTCGTTGCTAAGGCATTGCAGAAACCGAGATTGCAGTTGTAGTGCGCATGCGTCATCAAATTCAGAGGGCCGAAAAGTGCCACTTCCTTCCCGGAAAACAGGGCAGAAAAGCGAACTTTCCGCGGAGGTGTGGTGAAAAAGAATAGATTAGGCGAACTTGAATAACCGAAGAGGAAAATTCCAGGATTGCCACGAAATGACCAACTGCTCCAGCCTGCCACAACCTTCTCCCGATAAAAGCAGTGAAAAAACTTGAGGCTTTAATTCTATTTGAACTCAATCACTTGTCGTGTCACGTACGTTTCGTGATTAAATTGTAACGTGGCAATTTCCATTTTTTTTGTTCGTAAAACAACGAAAATGTTGGTCAAAGAATTTGTAACGACAATAACGATTTTCAAAGGGTTTTGCTGTTCCGTTTCTTACTCTCCAGAAATACAAGACAGTTTTGGAAGTTGGAACTGATAAAAGGAATTCAGTTCAAAAGTGGGTTCGCTTGACCCGTTTCGTAGACTCTTCATAAAGGAGAAAGCGAGGAGACATGTATAGGTTTTTAGAAACCGTATAAAACATCGAGCATCGTATTTATACTACTGAAAAGTTTGCGACGGCACCTGCGTCTGGTCTCAGCCCCGAACAATTTTACTCTCGTACGGTGGTCGCGAATCCACGTATCTCGAGCGCGATATAGCTGTACACATTTGTAGACATATAGTAGGACTACCCCGCGCGCGTTTTATCATTCATTTTCCAAGTGAGTTTCAAAATAGTGCCGAGTTGGGACGCTTTGCTCGCGCTCTTGCCACGGCTAGAATCCCCGGGGAGCATGTGGCACGGACTGTTTCGTGATGCAGTTGTATACGTATATATTTATGAACGGAAAACTTCATAGAGTACACATCGCTTTGGGATTTCGAGATATTTCGGTGCTTGGGTCTCGAACGTTGCTTGCACGATGATCGTAGTACCTTTTTCGCGATCTCGTCCGCGCAGAGAAAAGGACGAACTAACGCCCCGCACACATTTGCCATTATAAATAAAATTCAAGTTGACGTGAACTTCGTTTATCAAGAATTAAGGACTCTGAAGTTTTTTGAGGGCCGCGATAAGCTAATAAATTCATGTCCCTCGTCCTTACTACGCAACCCTTTTAACCCTCACGTCAATGACTGATGAGAAGTCTCGTTAGGCATCCAAGTTTCGGTCAGTACCGCAACAAAGTCATCAATTTTCGATAACCTGGAGTACTCTGTAGTTACCGAGTTAGGCTGTTCTTTTAGTAGACTATGACCCTTTTAACCCCACTTTGAAGGCGGAAGCTCAAGTATAATAGGTTGAGCAAGCCAAGAAAAGACTTTCGCAGGATATTATGTCGCGATATTGTCATCAAGATACAGCAACGTGTGCGTTTTCTATGATCAAGCCGATATTCTTATTGCATGCATTTTCTTCTGGTAATTCTGTTAATTGAATGCTCATCCTGAAACGAGGAGGTGAATTACGCGACGCAATGCAAATAGCAATATTATTCGGGTAAATCGACGCTTCAGCGATCCGCAATTACTGCCATAAGTTGCTCATTTAGCTTCGTCGGTCGGTAATTAACGGGAAAAGCTTCGAATGCGGCCTTGGCATTCGCGTTGCTGTTTGTGACGAATGTACGCCGCGTCGCTCCCGTAATCAGCAATAACGATCCGCCACGGCAGTGATAATGATGCTGAGCGAGCGAGCGACAGAGAGAGAGAGAAACAGATCTAGAGAAGCAGAGTCAGAGATGACACGAGATTCATGCATGCGCGCGCGAGAGGACACACGAACGAGATCGCCTTCAGTGGAATTCTCGGTTCCTTGAAAGAAACGAACAACAAATAATATTCTCTATACATTTCGCAACGAAAATGCATGTTCAATAATCGCAGGCGAAGCTGCAGGGTCTAATTAAATATAATAAGATAATAAGGACAAAAGGAAAGTGAAATTTCACCTCGAAATTTGATTCCTTAATGTGCTTTTTGCAAACGGAAAAAAACTTTCTTTTTCGTTCGAATTTTGCATGGAAAATAATGAATGAAAGATTACGCGGTGTTACGAACTTTTGATGTTGGATCGTCGCATTTTTTTTTAAGCTTCGCCCAACAAATGGCATAGAGCGGGAAGACTGGTGAATAAAATCATCGTCTCGCGATAAACCGCGGGTCAATCTCTTCGCTCGGACAAATCCAGGCTTCCATCGGATTGGAGAAGTGTCACCACGTAGACGCTGATCTAACAGGATAAAGCTCGGCTCGTCAATGTATCTCTGTATACAGTTAAACTGGTTTGCGGTTCGATCGGTTCCGGCGAGAGGGTCGGCGACGTTGAAAACGGGAAAGTGAAATCCGTCACGCTCGCGTCGCGATAATGGAAAGAAGAACAGGGAGAAAACGTGCGGGACCAATTGCTTCCGGCTCGGAATAATACATCCAAGAAACGCTCTAGGAATTGTAGCACCACGGAGTACCGAACGAAGAACAAAAAAAAAGTAAAGAACAAGGAGAATAAAAAGAAGGAAAAGTTTCATTGAATATTTATGACACACTCGGAATCACTGTGGTCGCCCTATGCAAATCGGAGGATATGAGGGGTTAACCGAAGAGCTGGGTGTGCCTTGCGATCTGTTTTCTCGCGCGGCTTAACCCATGTTTTACCGGCATTTTCCTCTCGACACATCACACGCTGCGTGCAGAGCTCGGGAATGTTCTCCAGGCGTGTACAGTAGATTCTCGCAGAAGTTGTACCGCGTGTTCGTTCTTTTAATATCAAACAGGAGAACGGGAAAAATGTGTGACAGGCTGTTCGCTCGTGTCGTAGAAAAAAAACGTATAGCAGGAACCAACTATTTCCGAGCTCTCGAGGAGGCAAAAGAAGGAGGAGATGAGTGATTATCGAATAAAATGGCGCAACAAAGGACGCCCGTCAGCGTGTATATCCGACAATCTGTGGCAACGTTACTCACAGATAGAATCGAACATTCAATTTGCTGTATATTAGCTGATGGTCTCGGCAAGTCATATGCGAGTCTTGCTCGTTTCCCCGCCCTCTATTTTACTCACCGAGTCGACAAATATTGTATTTCATCGCGTGTTCGGGTGTGTTTCAGGTGAACCTTTTGCCGCGTGAAATGAAATGTCTGCCAACGATAATCATACGTACGATTCCGAGGGATTCGCACACAGCGCTGCATTCCCTGTCCGGAAATGTCTATTCATCATTTCTGCTTCTTCCCACATACGGACGTTGGGCATGAAGCAGCTTTACGTACAACAATTTCACGAGGAAATCATTTGTACGGTGATACTGCAGTCTGAAATGTCCGCGCGGCGTCGTCTGTTGTGAATGTTGGCAATTTCGACAAAATATGACGAACATTCCGGGCTTTGTACGACAGCGCTGCTGGGCACATGTGCGCTTCGTCACAGCTCCAAAATTAGCAATCGTTTGAAAGTGCATTTATATATATTCCAAAAATTCTTGGAATTTCACCTTGTGACGTGTGCTTGTATTAAAATTTGAGAAAAGCAAAATGCTTCGTCATCTCGTTTCCAAGTCGAGTAGCTCGCGAACAATTATTCATATACGAGCTTTCAATATAAATGAAAAACAAATTGAAAAATATCGGGTTCTCGTCATATCTGACGGGAGTCGGATGAATTATTCTTAACCGGTTTTTTCTACAACCAGAAAATCCATATTCGGAGAGGCTGGCTGCTGGTCGAGGTTAAAATTAGCAAAAGAAAAGGCAAGCTAATGAGGATTTATTCGGTACGGTTATGGCTTGGTGGATTGAGTTTGAAAAGCGAAGCAGCAAAAGCGGCTTGATACACGTCTGTCCATCTTGGGTTGTGAAGTTCATTAATCATGGCCTCGCCACGAATTGAGTTGTTTCGTGGCTACATATACAAGAATCCATATATATATATGACATAATCCTCATGCATATACACCATCGTTTCTTTGTTCCGATGATCCATGAGAATGGCAGCATATATAATTCCATATCGCATAGTTTACAGTGCTCGATATGCAAAGGCGTTTAGTTGGGACTTCGGAAGGTGTGCTCGTTACAAAGTTGAAGTTTGATTGCTGTTCCGGGGGATAAATTACGATCGCGAGAGAAGGCTGTTTTGTGAGGGGGTGAAAATTTGAGTCTTGACACGCTCGCGATAGTAGCGAGGGCCACTTTGAAGAGAGAGAGAGAAAGTTCCGGCAATCGGGTATTCTTCGTCCAAAAGTCTCGTCCGTTATTATGGCTAATGTATCACGTTGTACGTGAACTCTAGTACGGAATATTAACGTTTGTATAGCACATACCGGTGCATTTTAGCCAAGTTAACTGACTCCGGACGGTTCGCGGAATAACCAACCAAATATAATACGATCTGATGAGACAGCATACCTAATAAGCGGTCGATCACAATCCCACAGATATCGTGCTCCTGTCACGAATACCATTCGCTCTTCCGCTTGGCATGTACCTTCGCTCCTCCTCATCCGTTAAAAAGACTCGACGTGGTCTGACCGATTGTTGTTCAACTTTTCATAAAATGACATTGAGCACGTTGGATTCTCTGAGAAATTACAACGCAACGTTCGTTTCGTGATTTCTTACGATTTGGCCAGTCAGTTTTTTCAACTTTATCAACTCGAATCTCTCTTCATTGCGTTCCGCGCAGTTGAATAAACGAACGATGCAGTTTTCTGAGTGTTCTTCTAGTCAGCATTCTTTTTTAAGGTCAACAACGCGTTCGAACGACTTTTCGAAACTCCTTCTCGCGTTAACTATCGACACTCAATAGCAGAGAATATTCTACGATACGTATCGCCGCGTTTGCCAGTCGCATCAACGTCGTTCCGAAGCGTTACTCCGGAAATTAAGCGGTTTTGCGATAATGGACAAAGCGCATTGGATTGGGGTCTAGACCCAACATTGTTCCCCGTTTCAAACCTCCTTCGATAACGCTCAGCTATTTTGATTCCGGACCAACTTGTATGCACTCGTTTCTGAACAAAGATAATTGTTCGAGCCTCGATCGAACAGACACGTTTTTCTAAAAACTGCAAACTCTCAAAATTATCCGCGTGGACCGCAAATCATATGAAGATCCACAGGAATTTTGAGACGATACGATCATTATGACAAATTTGAACTTGCGGACTCGATTTTTTTTGGAACACGTTCAACCAGCGTTAACTTCTCGTCGCTTCATTATCAAATGAACGTTCGCGAGAAGAATGAAAGCCTTCCGAAGGACTCAAACTCACCAGGCGCGGAGTACGAGTACAAAAATTTTGAGATTTCGTCGGTAGGAGTGCGCATCAAGTTCACGCATGAGACGAATACAAAGCACGATATATTCGTCTCTACGCTTCGTCGCTTATGTGCTCGCGCTTGTTACTCAACACCATGCGTTTCGTAGCAGCCTTCTCCCTCTTTTGTTTAGGCCAACTCTTGCAGAGGTACTCGCTATGTGAGAAAGCACCGTGCAAACGTTACACAAGTTCATTCATAACGCAGCTACACGGCTAAGCTTTCATACCGCGAGTGTGCAAAATTGCCGGTTGACCTCACTCCAGAGGTCGGTTCGTTAAATGCTCGTACGAGGAACATCGTGGTAAATTTTCACTCGGGCTAAATATTTATTCGGCTGCGTGCGCGAACAGTTTCCGAAAAATCGCGATAATCACGAAATATATTCGAGTGGAAAAAAATTGTTGCAAAAAAAAAATTCCAAATAGATTTTTCATGCAAAATAATTTCTTTACGCCAAAAATTTAAAAATGTTTCGAAATTGTTGAGATTTTTAGCCAAAAACAGTCATGAAAAATGTTATTTCTTCGTAAAAAAATCGTGTTGAGACGGAAATTTCAATAAAAGCCAACATTTCAACTTGTGAACTTATTTTAGTTCGATATTTAAAGGACATGGCTAATTGCGGTGCAAGAGCAATGATGGATACGACCGAGTGTTAACGAAAGGGTCAAAACTTGCTTGAAATTGGCCATTTCATTTTGACGTTAACATTTTATCGTTACAAAGTAATAATAATAATAATTTCAAGTAATAATACTGTGAAAATTTGGGTTTGGTGTAAAAGCAGTGCCAATAACTTCCGGTAAGAGTTGAGTTACGATAATAAGGTAATAATATTCGGAGGGAAAGGACACAATATCGTGGACCCTTCAACTGTCGTAAAGTTGGGGCAGCCGAGCTAGCTTATTTTCCTTTGCATGTATATATAGGAAACGCACGATAATTTTCACACCTCTAATTACCGTAGCGCGAGCGGCAACGACGACGACGACCGTGTCCAAGTGTTTGGTGGGTACATCGCGGCGCTCCGTGACTTTACACGAGAGACATATACACACACGAGAGTATTATTCGTTATATACGCTATCTCGCCGGGCTCGTCGGCTGTTTCAAACGTCATTGTTCTCTATTTTGCGTTTAAACTAAACTAAATTAGCTCTTGACACGTAGCGTGCGAGGATAACAACCTCGTGTATACGATGAGGCCAATTCTCACGGTGGCGCGGGATTGACCTCATTGCGCGGCTTCGTTTATCTGTCACGAGAGAATTTAAAGGATCATCCTAACGGAAGTACAATCGAGTTGATAGTAAAATGCTACGTTACATTTTTTTCGAAAGATATTTCATAAAAATCCCATTTTTCCCAATTTTTTGTCGAGTCAAGTGAATTTGTGTCATTTCCGCGCAATAATCGTCACGTTTGCAATTCAACAATTTTCCTTCGAGTGCACAAACGTCAATGCGTGTAAATGATGAAGAGAATTCACCGTTTTCTGAACAAAATCGAGCCCGGACGTAAGTGGAAAAGTTAGCGATACGGAGTGGCTTTCAAAGATGGGAAAATGGTTTTTTCGTGGCTGACCATTCACTGGCTTATTCCACTAGTTTTTCAACGCTCACTATCAACGGCATACAATTTTCTTTTATTTTCCACTATGTTTCTCTTTCCGCAAATGTTGATCGTGTCCTTCTCAACGATCCCATGCACCCAATACTACGTAGAATACCATTAAATTGCCAGGTCTCAGAAATAACGTTGAAATATCTACTCTGGACCTCGCAGTTCTCGCTCCCATGTTTATCTGTGGTAAGAGCAGAGCGGCAGGATGGCTATACACATTTTCAAGCACCGGACGTTTCACGCTTGGCGGACAGTGTCCGTCTTTATTCCTTACTCCTCGTTGTCCTATCCCTACGTACAGTATTTGTCCTCATGGTGTATATTCCTTTCGAGGAAATTACACGCTCCCAGAAATCCCACGATCTAGGTCGTTCTCGTTCTTTTTCCCCGCCTTTCTCATTTTTATTCATGCGGTCTCTTTATTTTTTTTCTCGAATTGTGTTTTTCATGACAACAAACAAGCGGAGTAATTAATTTTGTGGTATTTTTTGTACAGCTTGCCATCGAATATTCGACAAATTTTTCAAAACTCCACGGGGAATTGATGTGAAAATGAAATTTTATAAATTATCATATCATTTTTAACGACCTCGGAAGATTGAGGGCAAAATATAAAGACCATTGAAATTTTTCATGGTTTTGAATTCATTTCAGCGCCTGGTTAAACTTTTTTCAGTTGGTTTCAAACAGAAATAAGAAATTTTTGCGGTACGTTCGATAGAGTTTGGTCGTCTTAGCCAAAGAGAAAAGTGAATCTCGACTCCATACAAAGTAAATGAGTCGAGGAATATCCATTGACGTTATACTTGACGGCTTCGCAGACATCGTTTCGTTTTAACGAGATCCTGGAATAAAAAATGTCCATTATAATTGCACGCTCTCCCTCGCTCCCTCATGTCTCATTTCGTTTCGTTCTCTTTCGCTCTTTATATCGTTTTTTGGTCTCGTTCTCGTTCCCCCAAGTTTCCTTGCGGGGAAACGCGTCGGAAGCCACGTCAACCGAGCAGTACTTGAAAAATTTCAGTTCATCCCGAGACAGCTGTCTGTCGGTATGAAGAGAAAAGGAAGGAGGAGATAAGGATCGAGAGAGAAAGAGAAAGTCGCAGCATCCACCGCAAGTATTCTGTGACGTAATTTTTAAATTTACAAGCACGAGAAAACGTCGCTTTCGTAATAATTTTCGTGAGTGCGAAATGAATCTGAAACGCGAAATACTTAAAACTGAGAGAAATTCTTCCGGATGCGATGAAAAGGAAGAAAAATTCAATAAAAACATCGACCCAGCATATGAAATCAATTTGCGAGGATTGAATTCAACGAAATAAAGATTTTACCAAGTAACCAGAGCAAACTCTGTGAAACTCGATATCGTCGAGGACGTTTATAAACGTTGACAAAAGTGAGGAAAGTTTTGTTAGGATCAGGAACGAGGCGAGGGTTAGCAAATTATTCGTGAAGCCGATAACGGAGAATGAACGGACGGCGAACAACGCACCCGACTGGATATATAGACATACACATGCGAGAAGTGTCGCGTCGAGTGCGAGTTCCGGATATATGGAGTGGCGGAATTGCGGAATCGCGGTTGAACCACGCACCAATTGAGTCTACTCTGTTCTCCACTCTCCTTCTCATTGTCGCTCTCCCTCTCTCTCTCGCACTCTCTTTCCCCGAATATTGGTGTATTTGAGAAACACCTTCGTATATACAGTTGGCGGGGGAGAAGCCTCGGTTTACCGACAATGGCATAGTGCACGCGGTAGCCATTTCGAAATGACGTCGTTTCGTGGACGTGACCAAATGCGACCGCGGGGTTCTAACGACGCGTGCTTGTGAGCGTCACCCCGCAAGGCTTCGAGCAGCCGTTGGAGGAACAAGGCAGCGCGTGATATTTCGATCGTCTCAACGAGTTTTGTGTGTTCGTGTCTACATGTGTAAATTACAAGTATTTATCGGTACAGAACGATCCAAAAAACGGTAAAAACTCTGTGCGACCTTGACGATATAAGACATCGCGGAAAATTAGTGCACGCGACATTCGCTCGCACTTGATATCGCCGGCCACACCCGAACCGGTCGGGCAACCACACAAATTGTTCCATATTATCTCCATCGCCACCGAATTCCGCAGCAAAAAATATTGAGAGACTCATTCCTTCTGGAATTTTTAATATTCTCGAGGTGTCGATGTTACACATTTTTTTTTTTTCGGCACTCTCTGTACATTAATGGGCGTTGGTTATATTCCCTCTGAATGAACTTTGTACACGTATGCATATATGCGTGTTAAGCAACAAGATTGGTCTCAGGCTGCTCCCTCGGTTATTAACGGGGCTTTAATAGGACTAAATGGAGTTCGAGATCGGGAGGCTCTGCTATTGATGCTGGGGCGACGGACCCGTGCCGAGACTCACGAGCGCATCACGAAACGTATTTTGAGTGCATGAGACAATTTATTCCACTGGAATTAAATTTCCCATCGCGTGACGCGTTCGATGTTTATTAAATTTTTTCTATGCGTCGTTAGACGAATCAAAAATTTACTTTGAATTTTTGCATTCAACGTCGAATTTCCACAAATTTACACGGAATTTTTATCAATTATTAATCAAAGTTGCAGTTTTTCAACGAAATTCCCTGCGAAAATGATTTTTCGAAGTGAATCAGTTGAATTCTTGGTCCAGGGATTAAATGTAAAGTGCGATAATGCTCGATGAGGTTGTTGCTCGTGTCAAGTCGCGGGCAGTAGAGTTTAGGGAGGCCATTAATGACCTCAGCGAGTTAATTAAAAGGGCCATCGAGGCAGATCGTGCGAGTGGATGACGGGGCGAGTAAAGAGCGAGTATACTCGTGACTCGAAACTCTCTCGGATGAGGTAAATATGTGTGCGGAAGCTGAGAACATCATTAAATGGCAGCGGAAGCTCGTATATATGTTTGTGCAAATCGGAGGCCAAGTGAGTACATTTCGACATTGGAAACCACGAAAGCTTCTTCTACTAGAAAAAACTTTCCAACTTATTCCACGAGACAAATGAAAAGGAGCGAAAAAAAGCTTGAAGAAGATTTAAAAAAGTTTATCAATGAACTTTGCGGTGTTCTTAATCGGCTTTTGTGCGTTTCCACACGGAATGGACACGTGACAGACTGTAGAAATAATAAAAAAAAAAAGATAAAAGTAGAACGACGACAAGTCACTCTCGGTCTGACGAATAAAAACACAGGATTCTCATGCGCACCCTTTCGGTTGGGTTCACTAATACGGATACTATTATCCGCGGCATGAAGCTTTGTACTAAACGAGATGGATAGATTGATAGGACCCTCTGTAATCGCCTTCACAGTGTACCGCCTCGTTCCGATTCTTGTTTGTGTGCTTTTCGACACACACATATCCGAGCTCGACTAATTCATATATATCTCAAACGCCTGAGGCTGTTATTACTCTGAGAGCCCTTGCGGGTGCAAATTATCCGGGAGATTAGGAGAGACGTGCGTAGCAGTGTTTGCACGCACGCATCGATGTTGCCGTTGAACAATTTAGTGTGGACGAGACAGCGGCGAGACGATCATCAATGAAACGTGGTTGGGGTGTTGGAAAAAAATGCGGAGCTCAATCAGACGAATGAGGAACGAACATTATCGCGTCGCAGACTCTTCAGACGCCCTCGGCTGATGTATCAAAATCAGTTGCTTAGCACGTCACCAAAAGTGCAGGCTGAATATTCCAGCCTGCACTTTTCCACTCACGACAAATGTAGTAGAACTTTTTTCCGATCGAATAATCCACAAACGACAGGAAAATTGGCACAGAACATTTTCAATAACGAGGGAAAAGCGGGAGCGTAAAGCCACGAAAATACTGCTAAAGATGCAGAGTCGTTCGCGACACACTTGGTATCGGGTTTTCGTAACAATGACTCCAATCTCTCACATCCGCTTCAATATCGATTTTGGCGGAGCATAAACGAGCGAAACTGACGCAAAAATTCGCAAAATACGCGAGTCCCAAAGGTTGGAATTGAGCGAACGAAAGCTATACCAGGGCAGCGAGTTAGGAAGAACATAAAAATGTATTAGTGTTATGGAATACTTACCGAGTGCAGCAATGATTGAGAGTTTTGCAGAAATCTACGACAATCCAGTCGTTTTCGTCTCTGCGAACGATGTCGGGTTGCCGATACTTGGCCATAAAAAAAATGATTGCACTTGAGAAGCGGGTTCCGCCGGTCGATGTAAGTTACTCGCGGAACTCAACACGACACTTGTTTACGTCCGCGATCTTGTGCATGTATACTCGTCCCAAATTTACGAACCTGCAAACAAGAGTTCAAATAGAATAAACTTCAAATCGGATTACGTGCATCGAAGTTGGTGCAAGTTATGGGGCGCTCAACGGTACGAGTTGCCAAGCGCTTAATTTTGTTCTCTCGCGCTTTCGTTCGGTGTGTACCCAGCGATGGGGAAACGAGAGACATGATCAGACGACGTCTAATCGTGTATATATATACATTCTATCCAGCAGTCTCAACTGTACGTCGGTAATACGTATGTTTTCAGCTCCTTTGAAATAACGATGCAAAGATCGATGTTATAACTCCCTTTTACTACATAAATTGATCCTTTGAACCAAAAAACTCGCCAGTTTAAATCTCCGATAAATTTCACTCGCTAATCCAATTGTGCTCCGCTGCTGCCTTTACAAACTTATCCGTACAAAAAAAAGTACCTCATCAGTATTCGCAATTGATCGAACTTACAATGTTCGCTGCTGATACTAAACGGATTAAGAAAAATCTTCGGAACATAAAACTCGATATGAATAATTCGATGTAATTACTTCTTACGAAGCTTTGGAAAAAAGTGAACCGATAAAAAATTCAGTTGAGTTCGCTAAACGGCTTCGCCGAATACGTTGATCGTAATCATTCAGTTGATCTAATTATTTCATTTCGTTCAATCGCATAGATAATTGATTAATCCGACGAATTCGAGAAAAGAAAATTACTCAGGTGAATTCTTTTGCCTTTTTTTTCGGTATTATCGAATTTGCTCAACTGAACGATTTTTTAAATTAGCGAAATGTTACGCTCGAGGTATTTCACGAAACCTTAGTAAATTCTACACAACTTCTTTCTCAATATCTGCATAAAGGAATTAACCACACGACGGCATCGAGAATTCGCGTAGCATTGGGTAACAGAGATAACATTGAGTTAGGAGACGTAGGTCTTCGTTTTCAAAGCAGAATGAGCGGCAAAGGCAATCGGAGACGAGTAGAGCAAAAATTGTGATTTAAAAAATGAAAATTCACACGAAATTCGACGTTTTTTCGGGTCATGAAAACCGTGAATCGTTTTCACTTTGCTATTCATTTCGATGTGCAAATTTTTGAAGGAATTCAGTGTGCTTGCTGCGGAACAGATTTTCGCAGCAGCAGCACGACGTGGTCCAATATTTCTATGACTTCACACGTTTTATCTAAAAAGTATCGATCTTCGCACATGCTAGTGGATTGTTTTATTTTTTTTCGTCAAGTTCACGTTTCACGTTTGTAAAATGTCGCAGCTGCTTTGGTCGAAAGCGAGATTGAAAAAAATCACATTTTATAAAAAAATATCGAATAAAGTTTTAAAGCTTCAAAATTCTCACCGCAACACTTGGCTCCTCGAGAGGAGGAAAATAAAAACAATATGGTGGCTAAGGCGAGATGGTGTGTGCTCGCGTAAGTGTATATTTGTAATAGAAAGGACGTTCTTGTATGGAGGAATGTGTAACACGATCGAACTTAAGAAAGCATCTGGCGACGATGGGCTCCCTGGAAAAAGTTATTCTCTCGAATAACATCGTGCACGTATATACACATATATACATAACGATCTTAACATATATATGTATAATGTACATGTATATGCTCGTGTGTACACAGACTCGAGGAATAGTCGTGATTTCAGTATTCCTCGTAAATACACCAGCAGCCACTCTTTACGTTCAGGGGGGTCGTAAATTCTAATCGAATCTCCTCTCGTTCGTTTCAGACGATCGAAAGGAGAGATATATTTATACTTGCGTAGTTATACACTCGTACAACTTGTTTCAAAAGTAATATCCATCAGGATGTCAATTAGATGGATTCAAATTAAGAAATGAATACTGAATTGGCTGTTTTTTTTTCTTCAACGCGCAGTCAAGATATTTTGATTTTTTGATTGATTTCATTAATTCATTCGGTCAATTGTGGTTGGGCGTGCTTTTCTGCCTCGCGCAGATTAGTCGTGCGACGCACTGAATATTGGCTTTAATCGATCAATTGATATCTCACCAACCGTTCCAGCCGTACATTTATCCTCACGTGCAATTGACGTGAAAATTGGTACTCGTTGATTTTTGAGGTCACTGATTGCGATTCTGAAGCTCGAAATTGGCAAATTAAAAATTAATTGTTCGATGTTTATTTTTCTTTTAAACCAAAATCACTGTACGAGAAATTTCGGTAAAATATTGTAAAATTTTCTGGAGTCTATATTGAGTTTGAGTTCAAATTTTCGAGATGAGACTGGGAAGCCTTTAAAATGATATTTCAATGATTAATAACTGCAAAGACAAAAATCCATTATGACTCGAACGTTCAGCTCTGAATCGCCGAAAAAAATGTGTAGAAAAGTTTTTTTTTTCGTGAACGAGCCCATCAGCGAATCTGCGACAAGACTCTCGGTACAAATGCCACAAAATAAAGAGGAAAAATGTGTTCTCGCGGAAATGACCGTCATGCACTACTGGATAACCGTGCATATAGGGCTAACGGAGGTGAATGCGATATGCGTAAATGTATACATGTATATACATATAAATATTGGATTTATTCCTGTGCCTGCAAGCGGTCTCGTTACGTGCACACCGCCAACGACCCCGCATGCACACGATCAATCCCGAGCGCCGAGTCTCTTTTGCCGTCTCTCTCATTTCTCGATTCGCGTGATCAGCGATAATTCCTGCGCGTTTGGAAAATACTCTCAGTATCAAGAGGATCAAATCGTAAATGAAAATTGACGTACGTAAGAATTAAAAAAAAAAAAAATGCAAATTCGTGATCATGCACACGCGAATATGCGTTAAATTGTAGCATGTTGGAAAAAGATCGTTTATTTTGCGACAAAGTTTCGTGCGTGTATGTTTCTACTAACAATTTAAAGACTAGTCAACTTTCGACCTTTTTCATTCTCGTTTTTTCTCTTGTACGATTCTCTGTAAAATGCATTAAAACGAATTATTTATACGTTATGATTACACGCGTATGGTGGGCTTGGGCAATCTGCCAGATCAGACATCACGCGGGGCTCTCGGTCCTTTCGAACAGATTCTCATGGACCTATCGGTGCCAGGAAAAATCGAAACAACGTTGCACATCATTGATGAATATCCGTAACGATATCTGCCTGTAAGTATATTTTATCGTGAAAGCAAATCAGAGCCAAAAACAGTAGAATTCGACGAGCATTTGTGATGGTTGGTTTGCGGAAGCAAAAAATTGACAAACGTCGAGGCAACGACACGAGTTACTTGGAAAGTTTCGCATTTGCAGAGCTGGAAATGGAACTTTGCGCTCACTTTCTCACTTGCTACGTGAGCTTCAGGATTTAAGTTGATATTTGTCAACACTTTGACTCCAGAAGGTGTCAAAATTTGAGCCTGAAGTTCATGTTTCCAGGCGAGACTTGCGGATTCAAAGTGGATCGAAGGAGGAAGGAAACCCTCGAGAGCGGAAATTGCGTGTAAAAAAAGGAAAAAATTGTATGAAAAGTTGTGAGGCGAGGTGCTGGGGATGGAAAAGTGAAATATGAAGCAAGCTCTGGCAAGATGAAAGCATTGCGGTGGGTAAAAAAGCTTCGTTAATAATTCGTCGGATCGGAAGTTCCGCGCATCTCGGTTTCAAGATTTTATCGAGAAGCGGTTTGTCCAAGACAAAAATAATATATGAATATAGGAGCAAAAAAATGGAAAAACACAAGCACGAAGAAGCGTCGGATGTCGAAGAAATCTCGAGAGTTTGCTGACCTAGATCCACAAGCGTTCGAGCTCGATTTGCGTTATGATGAGAAAAAGAAAAATGCAGGGAGCGCGATATGAAAATTCGCACGATACATGATCATGCGTGGTTGGCGTGTCACTACGAATTTCAATACGCGGTGTCTCGATATCGATGGCGCTATCTCTGTGACCGTGAGTTCCCGATCAAACGCGACAAGAAACGCTTCACGCCTCCGTCCGATACGTTTGTTAATTTCTTCGAATTACAACGCGAGCCAGACTCGTCGTGTGGTCGTCGATGAAGTGATCAGAAAAGAGAAAATCCATGGTGGGACACCCTGTAAGTGTGTGTGAAATGAATCCGTGTATGTGGGAGCCACGTGACCTCTTCGATCCCTCTTCATCCGCAACGAGACACGTCAAGAGGCGTCACAATTTATATACGCCATATTTCCTCTCGAGATTTCCGCTTACTCCGCAGTGAGTCACGCGTGCGAATAACGCTAGGGGTGGAAGTGAGGCTGGATAGAGAGACGAAGGAGCAGCCACAACGTGGCAGCATCAGCAAAGGATTGCATTTTCATCCCTCTTTCAGAACCCCCTCTCGGAACGTCGAACGAGTTTGACTCGTGGATGCTATTCCGCTCATTTTTATCATTCTTTCCAGTCAGTTCCTGCTCCCTCCATCCCTTCGTTTCTCTCTCGTCATTTTCTTCGGTTAAACCCCTTTCCATTTATTCTTCGCGTTGCCCCTCCTGCGCTACTCTTCGGAGACCAACGAGATTCGGAATTTATTCCGATACTAAAAGATCCCTCGTCAGCCTCGCGGATGTATCAGCATCTGGTACACAGTCGTGCTAGACTTGTAGAAAGCCTCCCTGCATATTCTTGTCTATCTCTGCTTCCTTTTCCTCTTCTTCGTCGCTCGTACCATAAAATTCGAGAGACTTTTTTGGTTACAGTTAGACGCGATTTTTATGTCACGTGCCGGTAGCTTTTCTCACAACTGTGGGTAGTGATATTCAAGCAAGATTGTTCATGTACCAAGTATTATGCTTTCTTTATCTACTGTTAAGAACTCTGCGATACGTATTTGTTCAGGAATCAAAGAAACTGACTCACGTTGAGGTTGACAATCAACAAGAAATCACGAATCTATTCGAGTCACTGAATTCTGTTTCGTATATACAGTTCGTTTTCTTCTAGAAAGTAGAAGAATTCATTTGAGAGGTTTGTTTTAAGATGAAATGGACAATCTCTCACTTTGAATTGTCTTCTGCTCAGTATTTTT
This sequence comes from Diadegma fenestrale, assembly GCA_037043255.1. Lineage (NCBI taxonomy): Eukaryota > Metazoa > Arthropoda > Insecta > Hymenoptera > Ichneumonidae > Diadegma > Diadegma fenestrale. The sequence goes on along the minus strand of CM073310.1, from coordinate 13,358,365 downwards.
CATTAACGGGTCAACAAAATTCCTCTGGATGAGACGCGGGTAGTGAAAAGCGAGATGAAAAATAAAAGGGAAACCGAAGGAGAAGCCAAAGAAGAATAGAGTGGATATTCGGGGTGATGGAAGAATTTTAAAACACAGAGGTCGACGACAGAGGAAGTAGAAAGTACACCTTCTGATAAATTATGCATCATTTCTCATGAGAGAGCTTTTCCGCGAGAAGAGCTCAAATCTTCAATCGCGGAGTTGAGGAGGGGGGAGAGGCGGAAAATGGGAGATAGGCAGAGGCAAGATGAAAACAAAAAGAAGAAAAAGTGGATGGGGTCGGACGAAGAACGGTTTTTCCGCTGTCACGAACACGATCCGGGTGAAAGATATGCGATGAGGACGTGAACGAAGACGAGCTTGGTTTGCGTCGTGTTGACGTGGCTTCCCCGGGCACTCTTGCAACCGTCAGCGCGGGGATCAGTGACAGCGCGCTGGATAACTGAACGCATTGCCGGTGAGAATGACGTTATAGTTGTCGGCGAGTTACTAGTAACTGGAAAACCTTACGAGACCAGATGCGCGAAGATCCATTGCTCAATCGAAAGGAGAGACGAATCGTTGGGACACTTTGCAGGGATCCGCGATTGTCTCTAGTTTCTTCATTGAATATACCTTCCCCATCGCAATGACTTTGGTTAGAAATGTTCAATGCAAAATTGCAATAAAAACTATCCAGAACGCAGACGATTAAGTGCCTCTTTATATCGCAAGCATACGTGCTTATAATAACCCACGCAAGAATTTTCTTTGGTTCGACGATCAACAATTATACAAACTCATCACGTACAAGCGTGTCCACGTGCACACGCACCAGGTGTCAGAATCACGTACATCAGTTATCCCCGAGTGTCCGGACGTCAACGCCACTTATAGAATCATTGGCGGGTATAAACAAAAGGTTATGTTCTGGACGGGACGCCTATGAATACAAATTGCGAGGGCACGCGTCGTAGACAATCGATATTTATAGCTCGTTTGGTTCTAAGCTTTGTCATTCTCTTCCTACCGGAACAGCAAACGCAGAGTGGGCTCAAAATTTCTAATCGTACACTAATCTCGTCGATGCATAGAACAGTTTCGTTCAAACCCTCTCGGAATGGGCGCTTTACAGCTATTGTTGAAACACTCATTGTTCACTTGGCAAATCAGCTAATGAGAAATTCATTTCAATCCCTGGATGTCGCAGGATTCAGGATATGAAGTTTCGGAAGCATATAACTTGGTGTATATGTACAATTTTGAGTCCATGTATTCAATCCTCAGAGGGTCATATCCATGGGGATCAACCCTGTAAGTTTATACATAGTTATGTTTCGACCTCTGGCCGGTAGTTTACGGACTCGCATCGTCCGTAGAGTTATGCGTCACGTGTCGACGCATTGTCGTCCAATGTACATTTGCATAAAGTACCATTTAACACGTCGTAGACGTCAGAAGTGTTGCATAGTGTATACACGAGGTAGACGATATCGTACAAGCGAGAGAAGCTTTGCTCTATGGTTCTTCAATAAACCAAAACGACCCAAGGCGAGCCCTTGGAAAATCACATAACTTGTTGAACCTTTGTAACTTTGGCTGCTTTTGGTAACAGTACGCCTAACCAATTGAATCCACGATTGCTGCTGCTACCTATTTGCAGAGTCTACTTTGGTACCAGTCCAAGTCCAACAACGAGGTGGTCGATTCTGTTTCTAATCACGTTATGATGGTAATTTAAACGCTCACAATTTCACGATTTCATTGGGAATCAAGTTTAATTGAGTAGCTATTGTTTCATCGTGAATATTACTACGAAAGTTGAGGAAAAAAATTTGCACAGGTTGCTCGGAACTGTCTTCGCCTGCTCTCTTAAAAAAAGCCACATTCGACTTTCACATTGACCGGAAGGATCGCTCGTAGTCTGCACGGTTGGGACTGTGTCAGGGTCAATCGTAAAAAACGTAACAAAAATACGCGAAGTTAGCCGCGGGATCCAGCCTCAGCAGCTCGATCGCGGACGAACGTTGTTGTCAATATATTCTTTTGGTTTGACGACCAAGGTCAAGGGGATATAGAAACCGCCGCTCAGCACTTTTGAGACTTCTCTTCAATGCAGTAAGCGCACTGGAGTTTAAGGCTCGAAGGGAGCGAGAAAAGCTAAGAGAGAAAATGTTACGATCCAATCTGTAGCTCGAGCCTACATATATCCTCGCTGAGGCCGTAAACCAACTGTCTCCCTGGAGCCATTCATAAATTTTGCAATATGCGTGCATCACAATTCCCCATTACTGGGGCATACACGTACAGCACAAACGCTCCGTGTTACTGCGATATTTCTACGTTTATGTATGTACCGTGACGTATAAACGAGAACATTAGTATAAATATACCACGAAGCCATGAGCATACAGAGACGCGAACGTGGGATTGTTGCAAAGCTCTGGAATATTTTGGTGCTGAGCTAGTTTCGAAAAAATTCATCATAAATTTTGAACGATTTTCGTGCGTTATATAAACGGGGCAGAGGGTTGAGATCCTTTGATATTGGAAAACAAAGAGCCAAGATCAATATTGTTAACCCCCATGGCCATCAATCTTCGCATGCCAGTTTATTTTCAGCCTGATAGAAAGAACATGGTATTACCGAATTGAGTCGCTACCAGAATTGCAGATGGGTCTCCATAATTTCGGTAATTAGAATTTCTAGAACTGCTAATAAAAGAAAAGCAGAAAAGGCGAAACAGGAAAGCTGGAACAATGTATCAATCCAACCTCGCAGAGCTCGAACCATCCTTTATAGGCTAAATCCCTACCATTTGTTTTTCCAAAGACCTCGCGCACCATCAACGCTCGCGCGAAATACTAGAGGAAGAGAGTAAGCCAGCTGGAGGGCTCTTTAAGCCGTTTTTTCGCTGAAGAGGGTGAGGAGCTGTAGAGGCAGAAGAAGAATAGCATTCGCGGATATATAGCCCTTTATTCACTTTAGGTTGAAATAATTCTGCTTCGTATCTGAAGTGGATTAAGACAAGCAAACAATGAAATTCAATGCAGAGGCTGATACCACGCGAATGCCGGCCTAGCCATTCAACGTTGGCAGAAATGTTACGAAAGCATCAGCCGTGAACGCCTTTCATGAGCATAAATAGGTCAATGATGAAATGCTCTGCTTCACGACGCTGAAATTCGAGCATCAGACATGATGTTGTATCGTACTTGATACAACTTGGATTAAACAGCCGCTTGTGAAGCCATGAAATATACATTGAAACTATGTGCACCAGCCTCTTATACATAAGGAAAGGGGGTAACTCATCATGTCGTCTTCACAGAGGAAAATATCCGGTGTGGCAGTTTGTGTTTCCAAGAGTTCTCGAACTAAGAAGAGCGACGCACGTACGCGCTACCGAAGCAAAGCTAAACTTCTTACCAGCTAGAACACCTACTTAGACTCAAAACATACAAAACAAAGAGGCTCTCAAGGAAACGGTAGGCGTAAGAAGCGAACTAGGACGTTTGAAAGTTTCATTATCGCTTGAAGCGAGCGTCGACGATCGTTGATAAACGCCTGCGTTGTTGTCAGGGTCTCCAGAACTGTTTTTTCACAGTCGCATCATTGGAATTAATGGAATTCGTCATCAATGACCAGGTTTGACGTAAATTTCAGTTTCTGTCAAACAACTGTCAAATTCTGACCTCAACGGCGGAAGAATCAAAAACTCACACGTGGAAACGATTCTCTGACATTGATTGCTCCTTCTGGTACCCGGCAAACCTCCGTTGTCATCATCCTTTCACCTCGATGAACTTTTAACCCTCTTCTATAGTAGGATCACAGCCAGCCAGACTGCCAAAGCTCGTAACTGAAGGCATTAAACTTTTGTCATCTTTTCTTCAGTACACTTCGATACGGAATGTTACTGGTGAACTAGATTTAGCTAGTTAAGGTCCCTGGATTTCATGGCACTTCTTGTCCTCAGCCCACTACTACCCATCAAAGTACAAGAACTGCGGCAGCTCTTCCGTGTACAAGCTCTTTTTATTTCTTCCTACTCGATTGCTTCAACCCGTTTCATTGCACGATCTCGAACCGCGAGCACGTTTTCCTCAAGAACGAGGCTAGTAAGACTGCATAACTTCTCAAATATAGTCAAACTCTTGGTTTCCTACATCGATTTTTCGGCAGATCTTTGGACCATTGCAGGAAAGTTTTCTATCTTTCATGATCGAATTAACTTGAAAAGTATGTGATGAAAAGACATCATTGATCGTTGTTCAACAAAATCAAGTGTGTAGCCAGCTGCTTATTAACGAAAACGAGCAAAGACACCTGACGACGACATATGCAAACAATTCAATCGAATTATTTGCTAGTCAATATTGATGACAGATTCCGCAGTTATGTAAACACTCTAATGGCCGCGAGAATACGCTACGAATTTCGTATACGATCTTCAACTGTGTTGATTCAGTTTGTCTATTGTCTGTCAGTCAGAATCCTACGCTCTTCCGTAGAATGCATGCGTTGGAGCATTGTAACCCGATAATTCGAACGTTACCGCTGACTATGACACATTTAACGAGCTATAATTCAATAGACAACATACACATGCGATGTTTATGATCGGAAGCATTGGAAACAGTCTCGAAAATTCTTGGAGCGAAATTCACGCCTATGTGCTTGATGCGATTACGTGCAAAGCGTTGACACTAGCAAATGCTATTTCTACTGACGGGCATGAAAGCGGATAGTTCTCTCAATGTACAGCGTCAAAAGTAAATGGCATTGATTTTTTTCTTGCAGGGCCAACACCGTAGACTGGAATTTCTAGGATGAGTCTGAACAAACGAGTGGAATTCAGAAGACTTTATGACCATCAAGATATCGATGAGGATCCTCATTGGACAGTAATAAGCACTTTCATTCATATTGATTTATTGGAACCATTTGAAAAATGAGAATAAAAGTCGATCGTTTCCTCTCAACCAAGTTTGAATTAATTTTCACTTCGTTCTCCTGGATCTTCGATTAGACGAGGAAACGAGGGAGAGAAGGAGAGGCGGCTCGTGCTTTATTCAAATCGTAAAGTTTCCTCTTTGATAGCGCTGTCTCATTCAACGAGAGTTTAACACGGAGCCAGTTTTATGCCTATTGTTCTCTCAAGGATGAGACAAGAATCCTTAATATCGTCCATCTGCGTTGGCCAAGAAAACTCCACGCAAAAGCGTTCATGCACGGAAATTAGAAACTGATGAAGAACGAGCTTTCGATCTTTTTATTTCAGTGAATTTTCATGATGCTGAAGTTTGCAACGTTGGAATGCACGGAAAAATATTTAATTTTATTGAAGATTCGTTCAATTTTCAATGTCATTCAAATTTTTCGAGCCGATATGCTTTTTGAATGATAAAAATTGATCGTTTTATCATCGTAATTACATTCTGCATTTGATGATTATTTTTGTCAAAGATAAAAATGAATTTCGTTGCATTCCAACGATGCAAACTTCAGATTGAATTTTCCGGATTTCATCTTTAATAAAAATTTCAATAATTTTGTTCCTTTATGATGCTAGTGGTGAGCAAATAGCGCGAACGATATAATAAACATCGAGGGATTGGAATGAAAAGTTATGTTCTCTTTGGAAGCCATAAATTGAGGAATCAGAATAAGGGAAAGACTATTTGCGTGTAAAACACGGTCGAAGCGTAAATGATGGGCGATCAAAGTACAGCCGTATTTGATCAAACAGGCTATAAAGCCAGTCCCTTAGGTTCACGTAGTTATTCATTTGGTGCCGGTGAATAAACATTCAACGAGCTACTGATAAGGGTTTAGCAGATATGGTTTACGTGGGGGTTGTGACTCGAGAGTTTTCGCTTGTAACGGCCAATAATGTTAACAGTTTCGAGCGTAGATTCAGCAACATACATACGAGATATATATTTGGATCAAGGGTTTGGTGTACGACTCGATCATCGAAAGTGCTCCGCAAGACCAAACGAGTTTTCTCGTTTAATATGAGTTTTGGTGTTTGATGGGTTTTCGGGCGAATGCTTGAGGCCCTACTCTTTAGCGATATCAAAAGTGTCGGTGCATGCGGCAAAGAGGGTGGAAAAAGGACAAGCAGGCGATAGAAAAACGTATTATAAAATGGCGAGAGATTGCCCAGAGCAATTTTATCCAAGCGATCCTCCTCCTACACACGAATTTTCGCGCGAGCAGCACGTGTTGCTGACCGCTCTCAAATTCTCTTCCCCTCGAACTAAAGAGAGCTCCGGATACATCGTATCTCACGCTCTTATGAATTCGGAACGCTCTTGGAGGACGATAAATATTCGTTTAATAGGACAATATAGCAGGGTCGTTTGGGAGAAGCGCGTAACCGTTTGCGAAATTGGGAATCGATATCTAAATGGCTCGGAGGTGGGATATTGTACTTTATAGGACGGTAGTGTCAAGTGCGGGGGCGGCTGGCTGGTTAGCCGATCGCTTAGTCCGATTTTCGCTCCAACTGTCCGGCAGCTAACTTCCCAAATCCACCGAGCGAGTATATAAAATCGTATCAGAGATCTTTTACGGTGTCTGTTGGCGAGTTGGGCGTACCGGAGCTCCCATTTTCCAGCCCCCATAACGTACAAGTTTCCAGCAAGTAAACTCAAACGTTCTCGTATCAATTGACTGCGATTTTAATCGAGGGTCGCGAATGAAATCATGTGATTGCAAAAGAACAACCAAACTCTCCAGTATCTCCCAAGTTATTCCGTTCGAATCGATTACAAACGATAAAAATGTTTGCGGGGCTCGTTTTCAAATCCAGTTCGTCCTTGACCCTAACGACCGAGAGAATTGATTGAAAAAATGTTTTTCCGAATGACGAAAAAGTATATTGCGGAATGAAATTCTGTTTTTTTGTTTCCAAGTGTTTTTCACGACGAAGCAATTGGCCCCATTTTTTATATCTACACCTGGGTCGCGCGTCTGTACATACGTGACACTTTGATGAATATTGCGATGTTCGATATTACGAGGATTTTTTTTCTCTCACATGTAGAGCGTGCGACAGCCTCGACGAATGGACGAATCGATAATCAATTCGCGTTGAAAGTGTTTATACTTTCGATGAAAGCTTCAAATGGCAAAGGGGATGGGAGCGGGCGGCCCAAACTCGCTCTCAATCGACAAGAAAAAAATATAAATCGACCACGAACCCATATTTGAACGAAAAATAAATGGTTCAGTAGGGAATGCGTTGCAAAACATGTGAGTTATCGTAAAAAAAAATATGAAAAATCGATATGGTACGTTTATGACGGTGTGAAAAGTAATTTTCGATGTAAATTATAATTGCATTACCGCGCTCGTTGAATCAGATGCTTTGGGGGTTGAAATTGATAGGAAAATAATTGAATTCTTAATTTAATTAAAATTTATGTATTAATGAAATAAATTAATGACGGTGCGAGCTGGAAACCAAAATTTACATCGCGGAGACCGCGATACTGAGCTCGCAGATTTTTATTTTTCAAACACGTTTCAGGCCTCGAAAAAAATTAATTAAAATTCACAGTCAATTTGCTTCTGGAGGAAATGCATTCTGGGCAGCAAATTATTCTCAATCATTTGTTTCGTTCTTTTTCTGCAGAACTTTGAGGGCATGAAATTTTTTTTTATTCCTCGTCACCATGAACAGGTTTTAGGCGATATTTTTTTTGCAGCCTCCTTTTTGCGACTGCATGTTTATGGATCGTTGAAACTTCTTCCAAAAGGCTAACCAGAATGAAAGAGTTCGGACGGGCCACCCTGTATATTTTGATATGGGAAGCTCTCAGATAAAAAAGGAAAAAAGCTAAAAACTTATTCGAGGTGGACGCAACAATAGTTATCGTAGCGATTACGAGAGGAAATTTGTCGATTGGAAATTCAATCGTTGGAGAATCGACACGGTAATTGTTGCCACTATGTATCGGAGCTTAACGAGAGCGTTACCCAACTCCATTTAATATGTACAATAGCGCTAAAAGAGCACAGAGGGCATCCATCAGCTCATGTGCGTGGTTGGATTGGAGGTTGTGTGATCAGAGGCTGGTTAAATCCCGAGGATAATAAAACCAGTTGATTTTCACATTGAATTTTGTACCGAAAAGTATTGTTTCATCAGTATATTTTCGTATGGAAAAAAATCAACATGGCTTTGTTTTGTTTAGAGCGTGGTAACGCGTCGCCAAATGATAACAAAGATGAGGATGAGCGTTAGAGGAAATTTCAGTGATCGAGAGTGAAGCTGCTGATGTTGGCATGCACTGCGGAGAAAATTAGAGCGTAGGATCTAAGGATTTGGGTCAGTACAAGCGATTACGGTGATTAGCTTCTGCCTATCGCGTCGTGCAAAGCTCTATAAATTTGCTCGATTAAGTTGCCATTAATAAGCTGTAGGTGTGGCTTAAATTTCTGGATTAGGTTTACCTTCCCAGGAGAATCAAAGGAGATTCGATAAGGTCCATAACTTTTGGTGAATCATGTTCGTAATTTGATAGATTTTTCGATGTTTTCGTAGGTCTCGAGGGACGCAACAGGGAGAAGCTTTATCGAGGCAAGCCCGAAGCACTATCAGCTTACACACTTCCCTATTTCCTGCATGATTATCTGCAAGGGACCGCGAAGCATTTTGCAGTTAACTGTGTTCATTGACGACAGATGTTTTGGAGGGAGTTTTTGGTCAAGATGTAATTCTTAATCTCTCGGCCTCTGAGCGTTAAATCGGATTAAAACGTTACCCCAAATTATTGGACATTCCTTTTGGGCGCTAATAGAGATCGAGAGAGGACAGAGGATGGTCGATCCATATGGACAAGCTCTCATCCAGTCACCGGTGTCTCCTGCTCGCAAAGCCTAATGGCCTACTAACTCCATATCCACAGTTTCATTTGATGTTCCCTGCAGCTGGAATCCAGTTAATTAGGTATAAAACCTTTATTGCGCGTTGCCGGGATACTTGGAAACGTGGCGATGGTGAAGAACACGAGGAAAGAGCGGAGAGGGGGCGCTGGGAGGAGGACGACGATACAATTTGCCACTAATGGTTTCCCGGTTGCGAGGGAGAAATGGTTCCCCGAGGGCTTGTAAGCCACACGTGATGTCCTTGGAGGGCAAGAATCCAACGTACGAGGATTCCCCGAGGGTGAAAACACCGCACTTCGCAGGGTCGCCCCACCCTGACCGATCTGCGGAACGTTCAACGACCTGTATTACGATAGTCCTCGGCTTTCTGGGCTGGGGTAAATGGTAGGGAAGGTAAAGTACCTAGAAAAAAGGTTTCGAAGCAGAAGAAAGAGAAGAAGAGAAAACATCCAGTCACGATCGAACGCTTATCGACCTCCCACTGAATCTAAAAATCGTCCATCAGACCATCCGAGGCGTGTAACTATAGCGCGGAATCTCGGAGCTTCATCGCAGCCCATCAGAGAACCTTGCCACATGCGGTTGTTGATTTTTGCAGCAACGTATCGCCAAGTCGTTCACGACCGATAGATACGTTATCAGCCAAATCTTTCGGTCCACGCCGCACTGTCGATGTTAGCAAAATGTGAATATCGAACGAGACACTCGCATCCTTTCCCTCTACGGATCCGACGTCATCGCGAGCGAAAAAATAAACATATCCGACGCTCGAGGCGCGCGATCGATAATGCCGAAAAATCTATATTTACCCGACCCTCCCGGTACATATACGACGCCTAATGTACAATGATTCTCGCATCACTCGCCTGTATATCGCGCTTGAGATAAAGAAAAGCCCATTTAATTGAAACTCTCACTCGAAACCGATAAATAGACGTTTCGAATCTTTCGGCTTTTCTCCTTTACCATTAACCGCTCTCGCTCCTTTTACTTGCCACGATCCAGTATCTCGAGTGGTATGAATTAGACGTAAAAAAAAGTTCGATTGCAAGCAACGAGGAGTTTACCAATCACATCCAGAGAGACGAATCGTACAAGCGAATTAAAATTGCCATATTCAGTTCTTTGCGCAATTTCTGTAGCTTGACTCGAAATCTCCTGAAAAATGACAATAATAAAAAATACAAAAATACCTAGAAACGTGTATACGCGACATATTTGAACGCAATACATAACGACGCATGTATACCGACATATATGCATACAAACATGTGACAACTATGTGTATTATAATATACAGGAGCAGAACGAGATTGCAAAATTGTCCCGAATTTTCTCATGCGGATCATTCGTTTCGGCTTGTTTGCACATACGCTCGGATTGGTCCTCGGTGTGATTCTAATTTAACACACGTGGGCCACCGTGCATTTTAGGCTCCGGTTTAGTATGGAAAGAGAAAGACTGTGTGTGCGTGGGAAAAAGAGACAGAGAGAGAGAGGGAGGGAGGAAAGCATCGAAATGTGGATAGCCCGTGAACACTCGTGATCCAGCGATAGTTTTTTTTAGCTCTCGCACTCGCCATTCCTTTTTGCAAATCCGCCCTTCCCCCGCAATTGCTCTCCCGTTCTTTTTAGTCGCGCTCTTGGTACTTCCGGTTTTACATCGCTTTTCCAGGGAATTGGGAACACCGAGCCAGCCACTCGACGACACTCGAAAATGAGAGAGGGAAAAGAGATGGTTGATGGAAAATAGAGATAGAGGAAAGAGCGATAAATACTATTGCGCACTCGTGCACCCTCTACAAAATCCACCCACTCACGCTCTCCTATGTACTACGTCCGGCGTCCTCTCGAAATTCCCCTAGAGCGAATAGATTGGTATCATGTATCACACGGTTCGCGATTTTGCGATTTCACGAAAGACCGTACACATGCACCGCCTGATCGAAATTCAGACCACTGCCTATTTCTCCTTCTCTCCCTCTCTCTCGCTCACACATTTTTTGAGTGCAGTCTACATCGATTACCGATGTGTGTAGACTGCGCTCCAATATTCCCGCGAATGTCGCACTAATTCCATTTAATTGAATCGTTGTAGTACCGTACAGCCTGTATATGAAGATCTTGAAAGGAATAAAAGGCTATTTCGTGCATTGATCCGTCCGTTCGACTGTTTTTCATTCCACAATCATACTTTGTGCATGTCGATTTATCATTCACAAGCTTATGATCGACAATAGAATTTCTGTAACATAAAATTCGCTCCCAACGTTTTCATTTACTCGTCATAATTTCCAGACTTGTTCTCCAAGCTTTCCACACTTTTTTCTCGCTCCCTCTTTTTATCTCTTTACCTCTCTCTCTCTCTTTCCCGTTTGTGTATACATCCTGGGAAATGCAACACCTGGTAAATCATAGAGGATGGCATAGTTGGAAGAGAATTTTGCTGCGCGCTCTATTGTCAAGAAGTTTTTGGCACCATCGTGTCGTCCGATGAGAGACTCTATGGGGTTGGGACACAATACTTGTAACTACAATGCTGCACCAACGCGCCTGCCGTATAAATGTGTACATGTCGAGATTCGGTGTGTATACACACACGTACTAATACAAGAGATTCTCCTTAGCATTTTGCACCGGTTGCGTCTGAAAGAGAATAAGCTCGGTACGAACTTGGATGATGGCCCACCTCTTGGTAGATTCGCAACCTTTATTCATGCCGAAACTTAAAGCGCAAATTACGTGTCTGCGATAAGCCGCTTTCGCGCGTTTAGCATAATGAATCATTTGTGAAGGCACGAGAAAATTTCGCGTAAATACTGTTCTTGCCCACATGTATATAAATATACATGAGTTTATGACGAATAGTGCAGAGCAGATTGAAATGTGCAGGGGTCAGATTTTATATGGGAACGAATTCTGATAATGGTAAAAACTGAATCTGCAGACGTTTTGAACGAGCTGGAGAAATATTAATGATAAAATAACTTTGGCAAACTAGACGAAAAGGTTTCTCCGAATGGAACTGCTCCAGAGAATTCGAGCAGGAACTTTGGCAGTTTAATTGTTCTAATTTGAACGAAGAACTATATCAAGTGACGAGAGCTACGTATTTGGGTATCGCGTCTTCGGTATACGTAATATACGAAGCAAGAAATAGGATGAGAGCGTGGGTTAGGAACGGTAAAGGTGGTTACGTAATATGTTTTAGGAAGAAAGATCAGAGTCCCTTGGGGTTCGGCCGATCAAGTTGCTCGTAGGAAACTTTGGTTCACGACATGACGAGGGAGCAACACACCATTATGCAAAGTAACATGGAACATTCGCTTATAGTCGGTGAAAATTAATGGTCTATTGATAAGCCCGAGCGCGAACGCAAAACATTATAATAACGCGCCAAGTTTTCCTTTAGTGAGGAAACTCGAAAGGTCGTTATGCGAGTACCGGGAGAGAGAGAGAGAGAGAGGAGTATTAACACGCGGTGAAAGGATGGTGGAAAATGGCGAGGTAAATGGTTATGATTTCGGGAGCGAGGTCGGACAGGGAGGGAAAGATCTAAATATTGGGGTGGCGTTGAGCCATTTATCCAAACAATTAGAAGCTGAATGAAAAGTTGATGAAAAATGCGATACAAAGAGTAAAAGAAAATAGGATTCTAGCTTATAGAATTCAACTTGCCCTGAGCTACAGGTAGAAGGCGAGAAGGAAGAGAGGGAGGGGGGGGGGGGCATGCATTAATGTTTATTATTTCATAGAGCCACACGTTTCTCGGTCCAATGAGAAAAATCCTACTTCGGAGGTTGGGTAGTGGGAAAAAGAACATTCGGAGTTTGGTCACGCTTCTCCCAGAGCTTTGCCGATATATACTCGGCGTGAAACACGTCCATTTCTTTCTCACTCATTCATTCGTTTCCACTATTGCAGAAAGAACGAGGTTAAAGAGGAAAAGAGAAGCTGGATGTTAAATCCTCGTCATAAACTCCGGTTAAGTCTCCCGAAGTCGTGAAATTAAACTGGCGTTCATGTTGTGGGCTCTTTGTGCACATATAGGTGTGTGCAAGTGCGCGGATACAAGGAAAAAGAAAGTTGAAAAGAGCATCAGGAAAACCACGAGGCCACTTTAGCCGCCATTTTCTCGCATTGGGTTAAGGCCTATTTCCCAGGGCCCTCTTCGTCGCTAAATCGTATAAGCGTGTCCGTGCGGAGCGAGAAAAAAATCACCGATATCAGGAGCTTTTATTGACCCTTCGTCGACGCCTCCTGCATTTCTCCTGAATGTCACGCCATCTCGAACGACCGCTAACCCCCGTTTATACACTTTCAAGCAATAACCTCAACGACTTTGCGACGAAGAAGCTTTTCTCTTTGTTATATCTACGAGACACATATTTCGGAGCAGAATTCGCGAGTGCAAAGTTCAAAGCGGATCAAATGACAAATCTCGCATTGCAGCTTTGTTCGTGGTTTCTCTCCTATTAAGAAATATTCCGATAACCACATTTTGCACTCATTCCTCGAATATTTCAGACCCTCCTGCATTTCGTTCGGGAATGAAAAAGCACCGAAGAATTATCCTTGCTCGGGAAAGTGCAGCAAGAGCTTCCGAAAACGTTTATAGCAAGAAACGCGAACAAGAAAATAGCTTCGCGGCAAACTACAACGGAGACCGCCCAATAAATGCAAAGCAAAAAAAATCATGTCGTAAAGGAGGATGGGCGAGCGGAGAATTTCTTCGGTATTTCATAAACGACATTTCCGTACGCTACAAAAGTCTCTACAGACTCAGTCCAAAAAGAATTTTTCAATGACGTTTTTTCGACCCCTTTGCGCGCCATTCTCTTCAAGGCTTGACGCACCAGCCATGCAATCTTCACGAACTTCTATTCTACAGAGTTCACGCACCCCAAATAACTACGAGATAATGAGTCGCGCGATATTACGAATAGCGACGAATTTTCTCGCTTTCGAGAAGAACGACGTGAAACCGAAGCCGAATATTCCCCTGAAAAAACCGTCAATGATCGAAAAAGCTCATTTTTTATCATTCACGAAAAAAAAAAAACGAATTCGAAAGAAAATCTCTGAATTTTCAAGAATTTCTCCTATTTTTAGCAATGAAATGATTCACAAACGTAGAATCAATTATTATAAATAAATAAAGTTCCGCAATATACGTGAAAATGTAATAAAACGAGTAAGGCGCGGCACAAAACTTTTTACCGAGTCCAAAGATTCGCCAGGAGTTGCTGAATTTTTCAAGATTCAATTTCGAGACACTCGCGTTCTATGTGTGTGTGTGTCTGTTCATAGATCCACAGGAGCGATAAGACGGGAGAGATGAAACGAGAGGTTAAATTTCTCCTGAACGTATAGTATATAAAACACGGAGAAGCCGAGGTTAGGTATAAAGTTTAGGTGCATGGTACATAGAGGAGGATTACATGTGTCGCAACAGTGCCGGCAAGTTCTTAAGGCGGAGCTTTGAGAACATTTGGCACTTTCGATGTTAACGAGCCACAAACAAAAAGCGATGATTATTTTCTTCCAAATCTTCATTGGAAATGTTGCTGCGAAATATTGCGAAAAAAACGTTGAATTCGTCGCGAGGTTTTCTTGCGAAACTTGCCTCTACACTTTTCATATTTTTATATTATTACTTTGAATCCTTTTCTGACTTAGCGAGCGTACACGTTTCGTGTTGCAAAGCCAAAGAGATTCTTGGCAGTTGCCCACTGCGGTCCAATTCCTCACGCCCGCGTCTCTTTCCCCGTTCTCCATCCCCCCGTCCCGCTCACGTCACCGCAAAACGAGTGAGCATGGAATTTCACCAGCAGTTCAAGAATTCCTGCCTTTATTGTTTCTCTTTTGTTTACTTACCGTTAGCATTGCTGTGACAGACTTTAGCGTAATTATTTTTCTCCTTTATCTTCATTCAAAATCATTCCCTTCCCACCCCCACCCAAAAGCAGCCAATTATTAGCGATTAAAAAATAAACTTTCTCGAGAAACGGAAACTGCTGACAAAATTTGGAGAATACGCCAATGAAACGTGTCCCACCATGCTCATCAGTATAATGCAATGAATTTACGCGGTATCAGTCAACGTACGATATGTATTTATGAAAGAGAGGACGAGCGATCGTCCGTGTCTGTTTCACGACCGCATCCACCACATACGCTTGCATATACATGCTTTTATATATTTATAGATATTGCTTGCGCCTGTTTCCACCGAGGATTAATAAAAGATCGATGATTACCTATTCATAGATGTTTGTTCAACTGGAATCGTCCACGCTCGATGTACTGAGAGTACATCCGGTGTGATTCATATGATATGGATATAAATATACACACACACTTCAACGGAGAATACGGTTTTGCTACGAAACTCCATGCGGTACATATATTGTTCGATTCGCACCAATGATTCTCTCCGCACAAACAGTATAGTACGAAAATATATATTGTACGTGGTCCAATTAAAAGGAAAGACAAATTTTCATGGTAAGTTGCATAGTCGTAATTCCAGTTTGCTCAGATTCCCAAATGATCGTTACAGTCGATTGCAAAATCGATTGAAGAAAGGAAAATTCGTCCACAAGTAACGATCAAAATGCCAGAAAATATCTTGGTCATTGGAACCACGAAAAGTTTATTTCGTTCACTGTACGCAAATTTGTTCAATGCGCGTGAAAACGGTCACACTGCACGTGAACCTTGAAATTCAACCAGACTTTCAAATTGACAAACTCTAATTTTTTGTCTATCGAGGGATATTACGAGAAAAAAAAAATATTTTCCCAAACTCTCACTACGTTGAGCATTAGTTGGTTTCGATTACAGCTCGACTCAGGAATTTGCGATTAAAAGGAAGAGCGCGTGAGGGAAAAGCAAATTTTAACATCGATTTCTAGAACGAATATTTATCGTGTCGGAAAAATAACATGTGGGATATCTAAATTTAATCCCTTTTTTATCGCTTTCAACACCTTTCGCTTTTTTCAACTCGTATTTCACGTGTGTATATATATATAGAGAGAGTGAGGCACGTGTGCACGTGTGTCAAGGTATTATTTGACAGTTGGATATTTGTCGAAGCGTACATGATAAAGTGACTCTTCGTTGCCATCCCCTTAACCTCGGTGGTAAATATGGCGTGTTCCTGTTGGGCTTATCTACACCGCGTGTGTGTTGGATTAGTCAGTTCTCTTTGGAATAGATACGAGAGAGGAGGAGAGCGAGAGCGAGATAGACGTTAAGGTAGTTGACACTTGGATGACAAATCGTGTAAATATAGGGGAACATGGGGCAAAACGGACACATGGGGCAAAACCGACACGGTGTCCGTTTTGCCCCGTGATCGTAAAATCCGGGGCAAAACCGACACGGTTCGGAGCGAATAGTTTTCGAAATCCATTCATTTTTTTGGAGGCTCAAAATTATATTTTCACCCTAAAAAGACCCAATCGGAGAACTTTGAGACAAAATAAACGTGTGGGGCAAAGTATAATATGAAAATCGGAAATTGCATTTATTTTTTTTTTCTGGGTCCAAATTATCTTTTAGAACTCACAGGGAGCTTGGGTTCGTGAATTCTGGGCCGGAAAAGACATTTTCTTTTCTCCAAATCACAAAATGGGCAGAATTTGGATGGAAAAATGCGAGTTTAGGGGATATGGTTTCTTGAATGCTTGCTGATGGATTTTTGGGTTCGATCGGCCCGAGGAGGCCCTATCGCTTACTTCACATGGCAGAGCTCGCATTCCGTTCGGAAGCAGTCGCTTCCAACGTCTATATCGCGAAAAAATGTAATTTTCGGATTTTTTGTGCCTCTCAGACGCTGAGTTCGTTTTGCCCCACAAATTTTTTTTCACGAAATCGGGAATACAGGGGACGGGAATTTGTTTCACTACCTACAGAGAGTTCAAACACCATTTATATGCTGCCGCAGTGAACTCAAAGTTCACTTATTGCATGCCATACAAAATAAATGAAAAAATTGGCGACTTGAACCCATTTTTTCCTCTCGTATATCCAATTAATGGGCCCGAGGAGGTCCTATCGCTTATTTCACATGGCAGAGATCGCATTCCGTTCGAAAGCGGTCGCTTCCAACGTCTATATCGCGAAAAAATATAATTTTCGGATTTTTTGTGCCTCTCAGATGCTGAGTTGGTTTTGCCCCACAAATTTTTTTTCACGAAATCTGGGATACAGGAAACGGGAATTTGTTTCACTACCTACAGATAGTTTAAACACCATTTATATGCTGCCGCAGTGAACTCAAAGTTCTTTTTTTGCATGTCACCAAAAAATGGGTTTAGAAGCAATCTGCGACTTGACTCCATTTTTTCCTCTGGAACATTCAATAAATGGGCCGAAGGGGGTCCTATTTTCTTTCTCGCATAACAGAGCTCGCATTCCATCCGTAAGCAGTCGCTTGCAACGGTTGTATTGCGGAAAATGTTTATTTATAACTTTTTTTCGCTCTCAGAGACTGTGCCCGTTTTGCCCCGAATTTTTTTTTTTTGGAAATTCGAAAAATTAGCAACGGGAATTAGTTTTGGGACTCAAATAAAGTAGGAAGACCGTGCGTTTATCGACAAATATGTCTTAGTTCCTTAAGTGTCTGTTTTGCCCCATGTTCCCCTAAATGTCAAATACCTTAATATATATCGCGGTTTCACGAGCTTTCGTTGTTCAACATTTTGTCGAGCTGATAATTCGGAAAAAAATGACGTTTAATTCACCAAAGGAGATTCGATAAAAAAAGGCAGCAAGGGTACAAGTTTCCGAGTGGGAAATTACATATTTTTGCGGGAGGGAAAAAGCCCGTTGCCGTCGTTGTTGGGGGCTCGAAAAATCCGAGAAAATTCTCGCATTCAAATATGCCCCAAGTTTTGGCGATTCACTCGCTGGTTTTCCTATTCTTTTCGCGGACCTTGGCACACGTCGAATAAAATACTTTTTCTTGTTCGCTGCTCGTGTTAGTGAGGTACAAGAAAAGCTTGTTCCTGCTTTAAGAACGAGGATGGAAGAGGGGATGTTCCTATTATGTTTTCACTCGACGCGAGCAACGAGGGTGGGAGAATTCATACATTCTATTATATCCTCGCAATTCACTCCAGCGGGATTCAAGAAAAAATAAAAGAAAAGGACGAAAAAAGGAATAAACGAGTAGACGAAAACATGTAAGATACTGGAAAGACGAAGAAAGCTGGTATGAAAGAAATTCCAAAAAAAAATTCTATGAACGCGAGGCTCAATTTTTTTTCTCTCGCTGGGCTAGTAATTTTTTCCTTTCGTACAGAATTGCAAAGTGGCCGAGGGCAAGATAGCACGCGGAAAAGCTCGCGCTCTCCTTTGACGACGTACAATTACTATTTCCTTTTCTTTCCTTATTCGTCGTTACCTCCTCCAGCTCTGGCTCATCGCCGACGTCCTTTATTTACTCACTTTTTCCTCGCCCTATTTCCTTGTTCTCACAACTTTTATTTTCATTTTCATTCGGATCTTTTTCGTTTTTTTTTTTTTGTATTGCAACGCGTTTTATTCCATCTGTTGGTTTTCATAACTTTTTTTTCTACGACGAAACAGCGACAAAGAGTCCAGACTCGTGACAAAAGAAAAGTCACGCTCTTTACCCTTTCGAACGAGTTTTCAACAAAAATATTTTCATCTATTTTGTCGTTGCGGGGTCTCATTTTTCGTGCTCGCAAACGAAACTACTGTGAAAGTCGCCATGGTTTTTCTAACAGCATGTTCGGAAGACGAGCAATTAACGAAATGTCCCTGCGCTGTTCTACGACGATGAAAAAAAATTATGAAAATCATTGCAGCGCAGAAATCGGTCCAGATTTTTTGTTTCAACGTCATTTCTATACATTTTTTTTCCTCGAAATAGAAACCAAAGAGAAAAGAAACTTTTGCGGATCCCCAATCGCGCCATAAAATGTCTGCCGCCAATTTCGTGAACCTCGAGGAGGAGGAAGATTCCGATAGGAAAAGAGACCATGTAGAGAAATCGATTTGGACTTAACGGCTCGAAGCCTCGTCGCTGCATTTACATCGCCGCGATATATATGCAGTTCCCCTGGCTCTCGTCTATGACGGACGTCGTTATCTTAATGGCCAACGTAATCTATGTATGCACTGCGATAGTCCCTGTGACGTAAATACCTACGCCAAGTTTCGCGGTTATGGAGCTACAATTCCAGTGTCTATTATTATTTTTTTTTATAACCACAGGAATAAAATTGCATAGTTGATCGAATATTGTATTTGGAGTTGGATCCCATCATTATTTTAATCACGTAGCGATAGACCGTGGAACATGGACAAAGATATTTTTAAAAAATCGTGCTCAACAATCCGAAATAATTGGGATTCGAATAAAATAAACAATCCAGACCTTTTTTACCGTGACGTACGAAAACAGACTGAAAAATTCTCGACGTTACTTCCAGCTTTGACAGTTTTAACTGTTTGCAGATGCAGAAACGTGTACACGAAAATTTTGCAGTTTGAAACAGCGTTAAATACTTCAGCTGATTTGATTTCGTATCGTTCCGGATTTTTCATTGTTTGAAACTGAAAATTGGAGTGATGGGTTTGTCCTACGTAACTTATTACATTAGTACGATGTTGTCATAAACGAATATACGATTCTCATGTATAATTGGATATGAAATATTGATCGTTCGCTCGTCTCTGAGCGGTACTGAAGGGAAAAGCTGTAAATTTGAAAGTTCATTTTTTCAGTGTGTGGGTTGAGCGTAAACTGTTGAAATACCGTGCTTGACGAGTGAATATTTGTGCGTTGAAACAGTCAATTTGTCATTTAATGCAAAATACGAAATAATTCAACTCCAGAATGTGACGATTCTGGAGTATCATAAAAATGTCAGTTTTACTTCATCCCTGGGCGGAAGGGAGAACAGAGAAGGACGAAAAAAAAAACGAATTGGAGGTGCAGACATCGTGTGCATTCTTACCCTTGACTATTTGATAACTTTGATGCGAAGGAATTCCAAGAACGAAGGGAAAAGAATTACGAAAGTCACTTTGGCGATGTAAAAAAAGAAATTAAACGAAAGGAAAACCCAGAGAAAAGAGCAACTTGCTCGCGCGAATCCCAAAGTATTAGATACATGAATAGGTAAATTTATACGTATAAATTGACGTGGGTCGTGGGATGTTCTTTTCAATAGTGAAGCTCCGTTGAGGCTGAAGAAGGAAAATCGAGAGAGAAACAAAATGGAGCATGAAAATATTGCTCTGTGAGTCTAGGAACTCCCTAGGGTGGATCTTGCTACGAATATTGTTGAGTGCTGCGTAAAAGTTGTGCACTCCCTCTGGCGGTCTTTCATTTAAACTTTGAGCGGTCCATTTTACGAAAGAAAAAAACGGGCGAAACCAAATACGCGGAATTCAAGTCGAAAAGCATTTCGGTGACGCGGAGACACGCAAGAAGATGATTTTTTCTGCACTTTTCTTTTTCAATGTCAAGTAAGAAATCCCTCGTCCTTTTTATATAAGCGAATGATAAAAGTAAATCGTGAAAAAATCGTTGCATATGCTAAACAGCCTGGGTCTACATTCTCCTCATTTCCTTGTCAAGTAAAATATGCGTTTTATTCACAAAGAAGAGAAATAAAAAGCCACCTTCGCGCCGGTCTCAATTCTGTCGGGTGAGAAACTATCCAAAGAAAAATAAGAAGCAAGAGAAAAATGGCGGTTAATTCGAGACTATGGCAATTGTTGCACGAGTATTAAAATGAGCGTGTAAAAGAAACGAGGGATCGAGAGCGCGACAGAAAACTAAACGAAACATTTTCCGAGTTGGTTCACTACGTTCGTTCTTTACGAGAACAGGGTAAAAGCTCTCTCCGCGCATGCACGCAGCGTCTCGCCAAAATTAGCATATTTTGCAAGAGGCTTTCGTTTTTTTCGTCAATTAAAACAGGACGTTGCAGGTCGAAACGTAAACACAAATACACGCATTGTATTTTGTCACGAATTACTTTCTAGTCTACGTGTTTGGAACGTTAAAGCTTATTGGGTCGATGTCTTGGCCAATTTCCATACGATAATAATTATTTTTATAATTTCGTATATTTCATACAAGCCAGCAAATTTTCATTTATATTTCTTTTGACTTGTTCATACGCGATAGGATTAATCGCGATGGATTCGATAATGAGTCACGCTCATCGAACATATCATGTCGAAAGGCAGGAAAATTTATCGTTATCGACGAAGCGGACATGCGTGAGGAAGAGCGCGAGGGGAAAGCGAGAGCGGCAAGAATCGAAGCAGGTTTATCGGTCCGGCGAGGTTTACTCTGCACTTTAATATCGTAGGCAATATCCGAGTAATGTTTTATCAGGTGTAGGGTGACGTACGAGTTGATTCTTTCATTTTTCGTCGCCTCTGAGCTCCCCTTTCATTCATAGCAGCGATAAAAATCCATCACGGGATTTGAAGAAGCGAGAGACAAAAGAAACACGAGAGAAAATAAAAAGTTTAATACATTTTTAATGAATGTGATCACGCGCGAGGCTTGTGTTCTCGATGCAATCAGCTGAAGCGTCAAAGAAAAAGGCACAGAAAAAAATTGGATATTGAATAACAAAGACATACTTTTTGTCTGCGTCAGAAAAAAAGTGAATTTTCTATTAGAAAAAAAAGAGAAAATCCGAAAGAGTGAGATATGCTGAATATCCGCTCATTATTTAGTCAGGCGGGGAAGGGGTGAGGGAACCGAAATTGGAAAGCGCATTTGGTCACAGAGGAAACTTCATGACCGAGATAAAATAACGAGCAAGTCTCTAATTTGCAAGGGGGTTTTTCTTTTTGTGAGGGTCACATTTTTTTGCGTTTATTTCGGTGTTTCTGTTCTTTTATTTGCGCGGGAGATGAAAGAAAGAGGGTTTGAGTATATTGAACGTGGTAGCAGTGCAGATCCGGATCGTACACGTGAAACAGCGTTGATTTCCGTGCTTGCTCATAGACGAGAACAGAATCGTCGTTTCTTTTGTTTTTATATAAAAAATAAAAAAATGTTCGGATGCGAGAAATGGTGAGAGTTTTTTGCTGGCTAATTCATTCACCCGAAAATACGTCAGATCGCGTAAGGCTATTCGAGGAGTAAGTTTGGTAGGCTCTTTGCGATGGGATAGCCTGAGGCGCGGTCGACCACTGGTCAGGGCATGAGCTCAAAGTGAAGTTATTATCAAAGGAAATGTCTGAAGTGTCGGAAAATGGAGATAATACCTTTTCTGCACATAAAGGGTCGGCTGCAGTTGCAGTAGCGCGCGAATATAACGAAGCGAGACGTGTTTTTTGCTCTATCGAGCTACATTCGTTCAATTTTGTCATTTTCTTTAGCACGTGGCAAAAAAAAAGAAACAGAATTACAACTTTATTATATTCTGGTGATAAAATGTTGCGAATTCGTCATCCACGCATATCGTGGCTCGATGACGTGGGAACGGCAAGTCGAGCGAGGGAATGACAGACAGAAAGAGCGGAGAGTCCTTATTCACTCGGATTCGGGACGCGAGCGCGAGTGCATATTTTATTTTTGTCAGTGTAATGGACATTTATACGAGGCCAATGACGTACAGCCTCGGGCTCGGCGACCGGAAGTGGATGCTCGCTTTCTGCGGCCCTGTAACTTCCCGCCCTCCTAGCACTTTTTATAATTCACAAAATCTACAGACTCGCGCGCTCTGTCTATATGTTACGAAATATTTCCGAGTTGCCGCAATTTGTGCCATTTGTTTTTGCTTTTCGAGTGGGATGGACCATTTAGAATTGTACGACCTTTTTTTTAGTGCTCTCTATTTTTGCACATACTTTTATCCCTGGACAACAGGACATCAAGCGTATCAGTAGCGCGAACCAAGGTTTTTTCCCCCCTGCAGGTGCCCATGATCCTTCAGCCTTGCCAAATGCATGGCGGACTTTTTTGAGCCTGCTCCTCTCGCCAGAGAGTTACAATAAGCGGAGAACAGAGAGGGATAGAATTTTAGTGTATGAGAGCGAACGTGGACCACGAAAATTTATGGCCGTACCTTTTAAATTTAATACCGGACGACGAGGACGACGAACCGGAGGATGATCCTACACCCCGACTGAAAACTCCACTGTAGTAGGAGCGACGAGCGTTGAATTTCAAATTATTTTAAAATTCCCTGTGTTCGTGATACTCGAACGGCAAGGAAAGGGGTGCGGAAAAATAACAGGAGCGGTGCACGAAAAATTTCGGACACACTGAGATTCGCGAGGGATGAACCTCGAATATATATCTATATAATCAGGGATATTAACGTCCCTGGTTACAACGACTACCTGTCACCCGTAGCTCTATCAATCATACGCATAATCCGATTGCGCAACGTTTTCGCTCCGCGCCGTCGAAGTCAGCCCCGTCAACAGCGCGAGTGACGTCGCATCGTTGCGTCGAATTTTTTGTTTTCCAGAGATGCATCTTGTTGGCTTTTTGTTTATCAATTTTTTGAATATTTCTTTCAGGATTTTTTATGTTATTTGTGCTTTAGTGACTAATTTGATAAAGCCAAGTTTTTCATTAATAAAAAATTCGTTACTCGTCGATAGATTGAACTGAGAAAAGTCACTATTGAATTTCCACGGGGAAAAGAGTGAAAAAAACGCTGGAATAAAGAAAAGACGTGAGCAAAGGGAAACCACGGGCATATACACGAAGCTCTCAAGGGTACAACGATCTAAAGGGAAACAAAGGGGGTGGAATGGTCTCGCGTGGCACTTTCGGAGTAGCTCTCTCTGTGGCATTAATCGACGACGCAGTCCTTCAAATCCATTGAATCCTCCTTTTGTCTTTCAGCGAGGGATTTTCATTGTCTGTTTTATTGTTTTAACTTTTTTTCTTCGCTCACTGCCTCTTTTTTTTTATCTCTAAGGCTCATTGTCGAGCTCGTGGATGACTGAGATTGGCTGCAATCCAGCATTCAACGGAATCTCCCCCCTCCCCTCCCGCCGCCCCGCATTTGTCGTCTTTTCTGTTCATCTGCCTTTATTCTTTTCATCGGATCTTCAAGCGGTAGCAAAAGTCATGACAAATTATGGGGATAGTTATCTGAAGAGCGACTCCAAAGTTGAGCCCGACTGGCAAGTGGGACCAACCTTTCGGTCAATCGTGTCGACCAATGACAATGACAGCCAAAAAAATGGGGAGACAAATTGACAAGAAAATCCCGTACGATGTGAAAAGACGAAAAATGACGATAAAAAGTGACACCCGATAGATGTGCATTGATTTTTTTTTTTTTTCTGTGACAACGTACGAGAGTACCGCAATTTTGTATGATTCGCGAAACGCGATGAGCGAGTGATCACTTACAATGAGGGAGAGAAAAAAAAGAAAAAATTTCGATCCGTTTACCGCGGAGTTTCGAGTGTACAGCGCGGCGCGGTATAGAATTTTTCCCAAGGATTATGTATCGTGGCAAATCACTCGTAAACTATTTTCGAGGGCGTATATACATTTAATCGACTTACAAAACTTGCTGTTGCAGTGTTGGCGGACGAAAATGGTTGCCAATCGTTGGAGGATCGATCGATAGCAATCTAAAAGCCTCGTAGACCCATCCATAAATTGCTGCCTTCCTCAACGCTGCGTTGTAGCGATAACTGAAACGAAAAAAATGAAGGAAAAATAAATGAAGCGACCATTATACAGCCCACTGCGCAATCTTGGTCAGAATACCGGAATAATTCCATATATTTTTTTCTTTCTCCGCATTTTCGCATTTTTTATTTCACTTGTTTTCTATCCTTCAACATCCTGGTCTTCTCGCTTTATCTTTCTTTCGCACTAGTGCACTCGCACACTCGCTTTCGCTGTGTGTTTCGTCAACGATCGATCGTTAGTCGCGATCGAGAACCGCAATTACGCCGCTCGGTGAATTCATCACGAACCAACGGCCCGCGCGCGCACCACGAGTAACGAGACTCTATTATAGTCTTCCAAAGAATTCGTCGAGTCACGGAGGACCTTCCCTAATACGTTATGGCTTCTTTTTTAATTAATTACTAAAGGCACAACGCTTTGTGCTCAAGGGAATCAGCTCTTTGGGAATAATAATATTAATAATGACAATTATATTGTTCCCATAACAATGAAATTGCGATCTTATCGTCGAGAGAGCGAAATAAATTTTTCACCTTACAAAAATGCGTGTAAAAAGTGATTTTTCTCGAACGACCACATCATTAGAGTTGCTTGACAAAAAAACGGCAGAAAAATGATAAATTCAATAGAGCCACGTAGTAAAAAACCCGCGGGCGACGAACCAGCGTTAAAAATAAGTCAAGAATTTCCTACTTTATGAATATTTATTGTTTAAGCTAAAACATTGCAACGTTTTAACGTTTGTTCATTAAGTTCAAAAGTTTTAAGTTACTACGTTTCGATCTGCTGTAATGTTCACGAAAATGAGCGAATCATAATGTTGGCTAATTCTCATGCATCTTTAATCTCTTGCGGAAACATCGGATGTAACAAACGTTTTTTTTTTTTTTTCAGTACGTTGGAAACAATTTCACCGTGTGGCTTTAGTTGTTTGGAGTTTGGCCATCTTCGCGAACGGTTGATATACAGTTTCGTCTGCATAACAATCGCACGGAATCAGGCTTAATAGATGTAGACGCGAGGCGATGAAAAGGACGTGCCAAATTTCATTCAGCCAGAAAAGATTCGCTTACCTCATAGTACATATGAGGGGGTTTACATGTTTTAATGGACATACATTATTCATGGACACGAATGTGGTTTATGTGAACCGGAGGCTCGCGCAGGGCAGATTTTCCCAAATGAGAGCATTTGAGAATGAATATTCCTCAGTCATATCAACGTGGAATACAATTTCGTCGGTGTTTTCATGTGATATTGTATTTTGGAGTAACCACACAAAGTCCGCGCTGTCGCGGCTTATTGTGACCAGTGTTTTGGAAAGGGTTTCCTATAGCATTTGAAAAACCGAAACAAAGTTATTCGCTTCCTGCTCTCGATACACTTCAGAACGAGGATGGAGTAACCTCGGCCCAGAATTTCCCGCCATAATGATTAATTTCGACATGAGTGAAAATTCGAACGCGGCCAGTTACGAGGTTCGAGAAAAAAAATCATTTCGATGTCTTCTGACGAGGGTTGAAATATTTCTCGTAACTTTCAATATTCATTCGTGTTTATAAACCATGCACCATTTTTTGACGCGTTCTGGGGCGAGGGTGAAAGAACAAAAAGTTTCTTTTCAACTGCGTCCACCGCAAGCGAACGAAAAATGGTGTTTTGGGGTAAAAAACGGCATCGTTCCTGAAAGTAGAGCTCGCGCGGAATAAAATTATTCCAATAAGGCCTCAGCGGTTTAAGGTTTCCCATAATAATAATAAAGAGGGATGATGAGGTCTATAAATATTTTGTTACAGCCCACAAGGTAGAAATCACCTCGGAATTTCAGATTTTTTTTTTTTATACCGAAATTCAATATTTTTTTTACGAGGATTCTAAAATCTCACAGCTGCTCGAGCTTGAATGATAAACAATGTTTTTGGTTGCATTTAAAGCGGCTTTCACCCCCCGAATCGCTCATGCATTTGCGAAAAAATCTCTGCATCGGAATTATTAATTAAGAATTTACCATTTCCTCGATGAATTTCGAGGAAATGGTAAATTTTTTCAACTCTGAATTATTTTCTCAAAAATTCAAAATCTCATCCCAAAAAATGCACAAAGCTCGTACGGGCAAGGCATTTTTTATCGTGATAACGTTGGATGCTCGTAAATTCGATCAGGAATTGATTTGGAATTTGCATAGTTATTCCGAGTTCATAGTCAGCACGAATTTGTTGTTTCCATGAATTTGAATTCTTTTTGAATATTAGCACCATATCATTGGACTATTCCCATTTGCCCTCCTGGTGCGTGTTCCTCGTACAACGTGAACACATGAAGATCCGAAATACGTGGATAAATTGGCAGGTCTACCGCACATTACCATATTGATGATGCAGAGAGCAAGGTTGGGCAAATTTTCCGGTTAAACCGAATGAAACCGGGAAGCCCATCGGTCCTACACACGGTTTCCGCCGTTTACAGAACTCTTATCTTCACGTGTGCGGAATGATAATGGTACACGCGAGAGATGAAATTATTTAGTGGCCGAAATGCGATGCAGGAAAGTGGTTGGAACAGGATGTTGCAGAGTGTCTTGTGGACCACGAGAACGAGTGATAAGAACAACAACAAAGAGAAAGGAAGAGAGAAACTTTTCCAACTCGTACCGAGTTCCCTTTACACTCGATATTGCGTCAAGAAACCAACACAACAAAGATGTATAAAATGATACTGGGGAACACGATTACAGGGGCTTAGCAGAGTACATAATATCGACGATGGGATATTGATACAGGACGATGAAGAGAAGGCGACGGAACAAATGAAAAAATGCCACTGAATTTTGTTGCAGCTTTCGGTGGACGTAGCGAAAGAAAATTTCATCAGCAACGTATACAGTAGGAATAAAAATGAAAATAACGTCAACAAAGTTATACTGGAATCTAAAAGATAAGATACGAGGAGTGGCGAATGAAAAGTTTTGGTTAAAATTTTGCAATAATAGAATTATGTGCATAATTTTCAATGCGAAAAGAATTCTTAGGGCGCTATGAATGATGCTATTCGAGGAAAGTGATTTAAATTTCATTTGCATCAATGAACAATTGTAATTACTGCTCATTTCTTTATAATCAAGTTATAACCAAGTCAAGATAGCGAAAGACGAATAAGAGAAATGAATAAAGAAAAGGAGTTGAAGAAAGCGAGATCGCAGTACATCAGGACAGAGGATAGAAAAGGCAAAGAAAATGAAAAGGGTGCGGAAGAAGATTGAAAATTCAATTAACGGTGCAAAGCTCTCGTATATCTGCGAGAGTCTTTTATATGACCGAAAGAGCTTTAACCAACTGTCCCTTCGGTCTCTAACGCCCTTTGCCCATTTCTCTCTCGTCCTCGTGTTCGACTGCAAGCTTGATTTACATTTTTTTTCGATATCCCTCGAAACCCTCTTCATCCCACGAGCACAATTTTTTTCTCCTTTTTTTTCAATCAATAGAATGTGTACGTACCTGATTCAGGTCATAACTTCCTATGTACATGTCGATGTGCATGTATATATGCCCCAAGCTATACACCAAACTTTTTAACAATCTGCCTTCTGTTCGATCTGACTGACCCGTCGGTTAAGTGAACGAAGCGACGGTCGCGTATCTGACCTTTTCGCGACCGAGCGAGGCCTCATCGAACGACCTTGTTTTTGAAAAAATATATATCTATATTGATTAAATGAAAAAGTCCACCTGATATAATAAAAAATGTCTGAAAATCGATGATATTTTTGCGATTTCGAAAAGATTCTTGGAGCCACATCATTTCCCATAAAACAACGGCGTCGAGCAATATTTGTTCGATTCGAAAATTGCCGGCTATCGAAAGGTTGACTCGAAGAGAGATGAATAAATTTGTATAACTATACAAATGTGGATGGATTTGCGTGGGCGGATTTCACTCTACGATCTACTCTCTGGAAATGTCCCAAATAACACGGAATTCAACGCTCGGAAAACGTGTGTGATAGTTAACCGTGACATTCTTGGACAAGTTCCAACCATGTTCAAGTCGGTTCAATCACTCGCGCGATCCTGATTTCGCTTTATCTCATTTAGACTCTCCCCTCGATCCATCGGGTTAATGATCCCTTACTGCTGCCTCCTATTCCCACAATTTCCATTAAAATCTAATGCGCAAATGATTTGAAGCCCAAATAATTAGCAGTTACATCGCAGCTGATAAATTTTTCTCCTACTCCAAAATGTCAATGGTTCGTTCAACAATTTTCAAGCAATCATAACGAGAAACTCTTAAAAAAAAACCAAAATGACTGAATCGCAGAAAATGTTCATTCTAGCGAGTATCTTCGTGAGGTGGTTTTGCGAAAATGTGCTGACCTCAGCCCGATGCTGGAGGAAAAAAAATAAAAATAAGAATAAAATAATGAATGAGCCCCAACGGAAAGGAATAAAGTGGCTTCCGGGGAAATTCGAAAATAAGGCTTCAATTCGTACTGTGACTGGGGATTTGTGTTCAAGTGGTTGGAGCATATAGAGAATTTTCCACTAGTGGCCTCGAGTCTTCAATTTTCTCGAGACTGGCTTTCGGTTGTGGAACGAACGTTTTTTTTCGTACTATAGCCGGAGAGGATTGGGTTAACACATGAAAACTGTGTGTGGGTGTGTGAGAGAGAGAATGTACGCGAAGAGAGAAATCAGTGTATATATTCGATGTATATAAATATAAATAGAAAAGGGTGGAAGAGAAGACATGGTAAAGTGCGAGGGTGAGAGTTTCTTCGACTGGTATCGAATTTATTTCCTGTTAGTCTCTTCAATGCGCACGGATCTTGAGAGACGTCCGTTCGCTAATCCGATTATGGATCGAAACGAAGACCGATCGCTGGTCTCTTGGATTTATCGCAGTATTTCGAATACTTTCCACTTTTATATATGGAAAGAAAATGAGACAGAGACATGCGAATGGAGGAGACAGAGAGAAAGAGCCCGAACGCAGAGCAGAGAAAAGGATTGAAAAAGGAGAAAAATAAATAGAGATCAATAAAGATAGGATTGGGTGTAGATTTGGGAGGAAGAATGAGGCTGAATAGCGATGAAATCGGCCCCCGATTTTTCCCGTATCGGATCGTGAAAACTGGCGACGATTATCCAAGTGTCCTGCAGAGTTGTAAACTCTAGAGACTTTAATAGAAATTTAGCGCAAGCATATACATGACCAAAGTCCATCGACTAATCTTGCTTGGCACGAATCCAGAGTAATCAAAAACGACCGACGAGCCTGATTCTACCTTGAATTCTTCAACACACTGCTGAGCACCTTTCCCTCTAAATTTTGTGTTCCACCTTTTTACCGTTTTTCTCCTCTCTCTCTCTCTCTTCTTCCCAGCTCGATTTTCCACTTCGAATGAAGTTGCAAACAACTAAATTGGCCACGATTATCAGCGCGAGAATCTGCGCGCAAAGCTTGGTCATTTATTCATGGGACACCGTGTGGATATAGATCAAACTGAATATGTTAATAGCAGAAAAGCCAAGTCGAGCGAAAAGCAAGAGACATCAGTGAAATTCATAAGAGAAGAGGGTGCATATGGAAAAAGGTTATATTTGCAACGAGTAAGATTCTCGCGAAACGGTTCCACTTTTCCTTTGAACTCCGATCCCCTTTCTCCTCCTCCCACTGTATCTCAAATGTTGTTGATGCATTTTTTCTCTTGCTCGATCAGCGCGGAGAGCTCCATTGACAAATAGCAAAAGCAGCGAGTGTAACGGAGCTTGAGCAAACGCGCGAGTGTTTTCCCTACTCGGAGGAATCACCGGCGCCCACCGGAAGAGAAAAGAGTATAAGATCGGATGAAAAAAGATGAAGACGAGAGAGAAGAGAAAGCAGAGAGAGAAAACGCAGTGTTTTGTTTCCGAGCGTTCAAAGATAGTCCACGGTGTATTCAGAGAGCATTATTCTCTCTCGTTCCTTTGCCCTTTTCTCTTTCGCCTTGCTCGCTGCTGCAATGCTGTCTCCCTTTTTCTCCCGCCGCGTTGCCGCGAGTTCTAGCTTTTCTTCCTTACTCTCGCGAGCAGTACACACTTTATTCTCCGTAAGATAGCAACGATCGTAGGTGCAACTACGAGAGTTCCAATAGAGTGAGCGCAAAAATAAAGAAAATAGAGAAAAATTGAAAAATATCGCAACGTAAACTTATTCCGCCTGAATCGATACAAACACAACAACCGGGAGCGAGGAAATGTACGAGAAAAGTGATGCGGAGAGGATTCTTCAGTGGCTCAAATATTGTCGATCGATTTTTATCGATACTCCATCAATGGCAATGCACTTGAGTGTGCGCTGATAAAATTGCTGTTTCAATTGCGATCCTATAATAAAATCACCGTTGCATATTCAACAAATTTTACAAAAATTGTTATTTTGATTTATTTATTCGCGACAGTGCTTCCGGTGCTAGAAAAAAAAGGGAAAAAAAACATCGTGTTCAAGTATTTCTCGCGTGAACGTGAAAATGGAGAAACTGACGAAAGTTTGTAAGCTTGAGGAGCGTGGGTAATGAGGCGGGGCTCTTGATCCGCTTCAAAAGAATTTCCAAGACTATGAAGATATTCCTCTTTCTCTCTCACTCTCTCCGCCCGCCTCTGTCTTATCTCGAAATTCAATCGTCGGTGCAGAAACGTTACAGAGCGAACAAAACAGAGTGAAGTCTTTTCAGGGTACAGGGTTATTGAAAAAAAAACTGCTGTAATTTGAAGGACAGTCTGATCGCTAAAATCTATTGTTCCATATCGCGTTGTTTTTCCCTGCGCCATAAACTGTTCAATCGATTAACGAATGTGGATCAAGCTGCTTCTCTATCTCTTTCCTATTTCGTAAAGCAGCCCATTGGCTCACACTATGGACGCGATTAATCGAACTATATGCACTGAAAAGAAAATTTTGTTGAAAAAGATCGATATTTTGTTGAATACGTTCAACTAAACGTTTTTTCGAAAAATCACGAAAATTTTGTCATTCCAGCAAAAAACATTCTGGAAAATCTTTTCGAAAAGTGAATTTTTATAATTCCAATCGTAAATTTTGCTGACAGTTCCGTCACAATAAAAAATATCGTCGAAATAACGAAAATTTTGAAATCATTCCAAAATATTTAGTTCGCTGTATTCAACAAAATATCGACGTTTTTTGACAAAATTCAATTTTCAGTGTGGTCGAGAAGTATTTTCTTGACAACGTCGCAATCGATGCACCAGCATCAGGTGAATGAGTAGTAGAGATTTGTGAACGATCTCTGTACAAGTGCATGAATGTGCTTACGACTATTTCCCGGAAGAAGGTTCAAGGGGGACTTACTGGTAAGTTCTAGCTCGATTCCTCACGCGCGCACATAGTTTTGCGACAAAGAGCCTGCGCTGCTGAGCAGCGCGTGCTAGTTCGGCGTTCCCTTTTTCTCCCGGAAAGCTCCTCGAAGCCTTTCTTCGAGAGAAATGAACCTGGAATCCCCGCGCCCCCGTTTTCCTCCATATGCATTACCCACGACTGTAAGCTAAATGTGCCAGAGCGCCGCATGCATCTCGAAGCTGGTAAAATGGAGATTGAGGAAAAGGCGGTGCGCGGGGGAGTATTCCAGGAGGGCTTACAAGTCTTTGAGCATCCAGCCGGAAGTTCACGAAGCTCTAGTTTATGGAATACATATTCCTTAACCTCTATGCACATATCCTCTGATATTATCGACGTTAATAAACATAGTTTGATACGCTTCGGTAGTTTCGAATTGCAGAAATGTATCGGATCCGGCGTAGAGTCTGGCAAACAAATATAAAGAAGGACGAGCCCAAATTTGCCTAAAAGTAAAAGTAGAAAATGCGCTTATGATTTTATTTCTCGACCTAACCGAATGTTGCAGTGACGACGAGCTTCTGGTCAAATCTCGCGTCATTAATTTAGTGGATGTTGCCCATCGGTTATAAACCGCGAAAGTGTTGTAGGGTCGAGGAGAGAGAGAAACGAGAAGAGTCGAGTACAAAGGCTTGTTCTCCATGAAGAAGTATGAGAGAATTAACGAAGGTCTGGGCCGAAGGTGGCAAGAATAACGAGAAAAAGGGGAAAAGAATGGAAAAGAATGTCGGCGAGGAACGAAGCGAGCAATGAAGGAGAGAAAAAGAAAAATGGATACGCCGCCGCGGCCTCTTCGTCACCGTGTAGTCGACCATGCAGAGAGAGCGTAAAAAGCTCTCGGCGGACAGCAGCAAGTACAGCAAGCCCCTGTTTCACCCTCTTTCTCCCACAGTGTTCCGCTCCAACATTTACTGTCCCTCAAAATGCACATTCTCCGTGAATGTACAGCACCATGGCCGCTTTTGCTACCCCAGTATTTGCCGCTTTTTCATCCAACTTTTCCGGCGTTTCGCGGCACATAACCCTCTCCGGTCCACCTCGCCGGCACCTATACTCACTCATCCACGTCCGTACACATTTATTTCCTCCTGCTTTCCTTCTCTTACTCTCTTTTCCTTTTTATAGCAACCTCGTGAATTCACCGGCGCCACCTTCTCACACGGAGAGGATGGAGGGAATGATATACAAACATAAAAATATATACAGAGAATACGGCCCGAAAAGTACCTTTCGAGGGTTTTTTTTTTTTTTTATATTTGTTTCCGCCCCATTAGCCCCAGCTGCGAGTCCACCATAGAATTTCTATCGTCCCTATAAGCTCGCTGACATTTTTCATTAACAGTATGCACTTTTGTATACGATCCAACAAATATTGTAACGACATTGCAAATTCACGTTTTGCACGGTGTGTGTGGAGCGAGCCCGAATAGCGGGCGAAACTGTCGCTTAAGGGCATGGATTAGTCGCTCATGCATGCCCGTTGAATTTTCGGCGGTTCACACCGTTTTTCCAATTGAAATTAATTTGTAACTGAACGAAATTTCATTTGTCAAAACGACGATATTCGCCATATAAATATATTTATATTTATTTTTATTTCATTTTATGAAAATGATCCTGAAGTTTCCATCGTTGGAATGCAACGAAATTCTGTTATTTCTTCGGCAGAGCCAATAATTATTATTCATTATTTGGTCGGGCCAATAAAACGATTCTCTCTCGCGATCAAAAAACTCAATCGACTCGAAAAATTGCCACAATTTTCAAAATTCAATAAATAATTAATACAAAAACTGTTTGTCGTTGAATCTCGACGTTGCACACTTCAGAGTCATTAATGAAATAAACAATATAATAGACAAAATGCGTCAGGTCACAATGAAATTGTCAATGATTCATAAAAAGAGCATCGGGAATGAAAAAAAAACGACGAGTATTAAAAATTAATTTGAAAAACTGCGTTTTTGGTCACGTGGGCTCAAAAATAATAAATACATGCAAATCGAGTGGTAGGACAGTATGTTAATGATCGAGAAATAAGTTTTGGCTTGATCGAGCACAAAAATGATAGGGTAGAACAGAAATTTCATGAGAACTGGAAAACATATGCGCGGGGACGATATGCTCCAACGGTCCGACAAAAAGTGCGTCTCCCCAAATTCATGCGAAAACAGACACGTCACTGCATAGGGAAATTTCGTACACAGGCGGGTTGGCGATCATGAAATATCAATAAATCTGCAGTGGGAAGCGCATTGTTCTAAACTTCTATTCGGATGGCAATATTGAACGAATCGATACGAGGCGGGGATGAGAAAGCAACATTTCAAGAGGAAACTGTCCGGAAAAATAGAACAAAACGGATCGAGAAATAAAATGAAAGCCGCGAGACATGAATTTTTCTCAAATCTGCTTCTCAAGCATTCAGCAACGTCCTTTATCTACATAATTGCAACAATGTAGCATCCACCAAGTTGACTTAAAATATATTATGATGCTGAAGTTTGCAGCGTGGGAATGCATCGAAAAATATTGAATTTTATTGAAGATTCATTCAATTTTCAATGTCATCCAAATTTTTCGAGCCGATATGCTTTTCGAATGGCAAAAATTAATCATTTTATCATCATAATTACATTCTGCTTTTAAATAATTATTTTTGTCGATGATAAAAATGAATTTCGTTGCATTCCAACAATGCAAAATTCAGAGTCATTTAAAATACGAACGATAGTTTGTCGAGTTTGAAGGAAAAGAAGCAGAGAGAAAGGGGGGGAGAGAGAAAGAGCAAGAAAGTGCATTCATGGACACAACTATTGCATAATGTCCACCCAATTCTGCGGTGTCGAATGTCAGAGCTCCCAAAGTCCAGTGGCGTAACCCAACACGTTCGAATTTACGAGGGCTTCGTTTTACGAACGCTCTCAGAATTAAGCAAAAGGGAGAGGATGGAGACACAGGGCTTGAGAGGTTAGTACAGAGGGAAAAAGAAAAAGGGTGAATATGACGCGAGGAAGAAAGAAAGAGAGAAAAAGAAGGAAAGAGAAAAGGGGCGCGTCGGAAAGGAGCACAGCAGAGAGTTTTCTTGGCAGCGATAACCCGTCGGATTTGCTGAAATGCGCATACTTTTGGTTGGATGCATATAGATATATGTAAAATGTAACATAAAGTGAACAGTGCAGCATCACGACTCCGCCATTAGTCGTCGGGGTTCGAGGGGTTTGTTTTTTTTTCGTTTTTCACCACCCACACACAAGCAGAGAGCAGATCGAATACGAAAATCCGGAATCTTTCGTCTCGCGCGATAAATCACGCTCCTTTCAGAGTTTATGCACGCCGTAGAAAGAGAGAAAACGACTCAATAGAAGAGAATGAAAACGGGAGTGAAAACAACCACGGAGGAAGAAAATTGCAAAGAGAAAAAGATGCAAAAAACTCTGAAATATGAAAAATTGATCCACACGTTGATCAATCATGAAAAAAAATGTTTCCACGGTTCGAACAATAACGTGTGTCCTTTTTTTTCTATCAACGAATTTTTTCTCCAGCGTTCCCGTGGAAACGAGAAAAACTGTAGTCGAACGAGCGCTCATTTGCGTTGAAAATAGAAGACAAAAAAAGCATCTCTGTAATAAGTTAAATAATAATAATAATAATAATAACGACGGTCGCCGTGGTGAAATAATAATAATCATAGCAACAATAAATATGTCGGGATATCGAGGCCGCCGGAGTGCATATCCATTTCTATATGGCGGGCAGAACGAAGAAGGAGAAAAGTACGAGAGCGAAGGATCGCGAGACGAGAGAGGATCGATTCGCAAACAAAGTCGTTTCGCCCCTTGAAAGTGTGTGGTGAAACTGCTCTTCAGAACACGGTCGACAAGCTTCTTCACGCTCTAGTGTTCCCAGAGCCGACTACAAGGAGTATATACGCTGCGGTGGTATATTCACCAATCTAGAAGACGAATGGCTTGTCATTATACGATAACACACCACCAGACGCGAGGATACTCTTGCTTAAACGTTTGCATGTACAGCAGGGCACGTTTATACGGCAACAACGCGTCTTTTTCGTATTGATAGACGCGCAACCCACACGTATAACGATTTAACGACTCCACTGTCACAAGGAGCACAAGATCATGCAAGAATCAATTCGGCCAGCCAATTTTCCAAGCGAAAAAATCTTGCGGTGGCGCCAACTCTTTCAAAATTTGATCAACACCATGATTTTTACTGAGAAAATTTTTTTTTGCGCACTTAATTGTCATGAGCCTGAAGTTTGCATCGACGCAATGCCACGAAATGGAAAAAAAAAAATCATTCGTCACTTTTTTATTTGACAAATCGATTCGTGAGGGCCGAAAAAGGGAAGGAACAAATTTTTTAAAATGAAAATTCGTTACGAAACACCCCCGTCCAGGAGGTTGAATTTTTTTTTTAATTCGTGGCATTGCGTCGATGCAAACTTCAGGCTCATTAATTGTCTCGTAATTATTCGATACTTTATATTTTATTTTTGGCTCTTCCAACTTGATATAAACGTGACGAAGAGGGAGAGAAATAAAAATATTTATCTTGCCACACATGCCGCACGAACGTTCATTTTCGTTTTTCGTTTCTTCTCCCTCTTTATCTTTCATTTGCGAGAATAACGAGAAGCTTTTTCGGGAACGGGTATATACACGTGATAGGGTCGTTATATTAATCTATGAATATCCCAATTTGTTTGCACGTTTCCAGCTGTCTTGTTTTGATAGAGGGTAAAGCGCGAGAGCGGTAAGCTGTTTTCGGGTAATGCATATACATATATTTTTAGCTCGAGCAATGTGGAGAAGCGAGAAATACATGGGAAACGGTGAGGCACGTAGCCCGTACGTAACTTTTAACGCGGCCGTACACGGCACGTGCCGTACGATTTGAAACGTCGCGAGTTTCTCGTGTACAGAGGAAAAAAGTGGAGGTAAAATGAGGGCTGCCGCATAAACACGTTTAAATCGTGTATACAGGCAGCAGGAGGAAGCACACTCGGACACGAGGACTTTAGTCGACGATAAACGAATCGAAAGATGTCGGTAAAACACTCGCAAGGTGTTAGAGTAATATTCGAGAGCTGAATAAGGTTTTCGATCCCCAGGCGCGCCACCCGTTACGTGCCGTTTGCTCGGCTTTCAAAAAATTGCCGACAGAGAAAAAAAAGAGCATCTAGTAGATAAAAATCCGTTTTCCACGTCGTCAAGAAACGCCAAAACATCCCCAAAGCGAGAGATCGCGAAAGAATTTCGCGTATGAATAATACGCGCTCGTATCAAAACTCGCACATAAATTTATATCGCGACGGGTAACCATGAGCAACCATTCGGGCTTGATTTTGCAAGAGACTCCGAGCTGTTGAGGAAGATTCGTTTCCGAATCTCTGAATACACATTCGAAACCATGCAGCTAATTTCCAAATATCAGACTATTGGATAATTGACCAAATTTCTACGATAACGGAAGCAGATGGAAAATTTCGCGGTCGGATATTGACGACGCAATTACGAGGGACAGGCTGATATTCCGAGAGCTGCTCGGTGACGTTGCATTAGAAATAACTCAATTGTAGAGCGAGCTCGTTCAGCCAGGGTGAAGAAAGCGATAAGACGAGAATGAAAATTTAAATAAGTTTGGCGATTAAAACGTCAATATGTCACGACGCTGCTAACACGATTACGCGATCGCGCTCTATTTGGAGGAAGAGGCTGACAGCGAGGTCCATAACGTAAAATCCATTGAATCATTCATACAATTTTAAGAATGCGATTCGCGTTCGCGCAATTGTCATTTCAGTCTTGATACTTTCAACAAAATTCCTTTAATGAATGAAAGGAAAAAAGAACGCGGCACTGTATTATTTAATCCTCTCAACCAAGAGCAAAATTAGGACGGCATAGAGAATAGGCGAAAGGTCATGGCAGGATGGAAGGAAAAGAGGAAAACGAGTGCGGAATCGTAACGTGGATAGATTTGAAAGGGCGGGTGCAATTTCAACAATTTAAAGTTGCATGCGCCAGTGAGTGAAAGGGAAGAATAGGAAAACAGTTGAAAGTCTGAGAGAGTAAGGTCGAACAACGGTAAGGCTTGAGAGAAGGTCCAATACATCGTGATGTGTGCTCTGTGCGCTGGCAAGTCCATATAGACAAGAAGGGGAGTCAGGAAAAATACGCTCCAGCATGGAGAACGTTGGATTAGTCCAGAACGGTAAGGTTAAAGTATAAAGAAGCGGGTAAAGCGCGGACGGCGGTCGAGTATATTCCGCGAGTGGTATATCGTATGGGTTAACGTACAGAATTCTAGCTCTGATGGCAAAATGCAGCGAGCATGGCTGATGGTAGTGGCGAGCAAGGTTAGAAATGGCTACCGGACAGCTCCGGCGAGTTGGAGGAGTCCAGCAAGCCGAATAATTGAGTACCGCCTCTCGTTTCATCTCTGTCCGCTTCCTCGCTCACACGCCAAAAGTCCAACGCTTAGTTATTCTATTAAGTCGGTACACTCGTGTAACGATATAAAATAGCGGCGTCAGCGTGTGCAGGATAACTCGATAAACTTCATTGGATAAGAAAGTGCCGAGTGCAGAGGCACGACATGATCGAGAACGGTTGAAAATCAATTAACCAATAACACTGGAGTCTCGCATCTTCGACGACACACCAAAGTTCCCAACGTTCGGGTCCAACGAAAAATATTTTTTCGTATTAATTGTTTCTTCAATTTAAAAAGGACAAGTTTTTTACGTATTTTGTTTTTCGATCCTCAAAAAATATCGTTTTATTGTTCTGACTAAATTTCGAATGAAAATCTCGACAAAAAGACAACTTGTCATGATTTTTTTTATTCGACAATAAAACAATAGAAAAAGTATATTTTCCCCTGGAACCCAACGTTACGAACTTCAGTGTCATCTTCTTCGTCGTATTGCGAGTTGTCTCTATCGGTCAAAGAAGCTTATAGACGTTTAGCGTTTTCCGCTATTCAGGTGTCATTGGAAAACGAGAATATCCGGCATGAAGAAACAGAGAAAATGGCCCAATTACAAATTATAGCACTTAAAAGGATCCAAAGTGTTCACCTTCTGCAATTATCACCGAGAAGCGTCACACTTCGACACCTTCGTCTTGCGAATTTGAGGATCGTCGAGCACTTATTCACTTAACGGCAGTTCCTACGTGCCACGAAACTTTGACTACCAAAATTAATAGATTTCGGATTTTATCCGTAACGTATTCGAGAAAATAGTTTTGCCAAGAGATCCACATACTTTTGCGAGGTAGAGATGAGGAGAATTCCTGCCGGGAATAAATGCATTACGTTCTGTGAGTATCGATCAAAACTACAGAGCACGTGAAATTGAATGATAACGGTATCGAACAAGAAATTCCGAACAGGGACATTTATTGTGAGGCTAGTTGAACAACGTATGAATAAAGTGTAAGAACCTCAACGGGAATTGAGAACAGAGAATGTCGTGGCATGGACGTGTGTGCCGAACACGATGTGATCAATCTGCAGACTGTGTGTGGGCGGTAGGTCATCGCTAGGGATTCCAAAGTATTCGAGTTATATAACTGTATATTCGATTGTCGAGCTAGCGGCAACTTCCGCGGACAAACTAGCCAAGGGCGTTGGGATGTGGGCGGGAAGGAAAGGGAGTCTTTGAGCTCTTTTGTCAAATTTTTCATCCACAAGCGTATAGCGAATAACGCTTGGGGGCTGAACAACTTGGCCGTAGATGGTGATGTAGTGGTCCGTGCCATGTTTACCACACTCATGGTGTTCTGACACGCTAGAGTATAGAATGGAGCAGGATTGGGGAATAGAGAACTAAGCAGCCAAGGCAACCGGAGCGGTAGAAGCTTAGAGAATAGTTCCGTGACGACAATCCGGAAACAACTTTCCATCAACTGTCGAGTTGGTACAGTGGGTGTAGGGCCAGAGCTGCCGAATGGCTTCATTGTGACCGGCTCTCATATCTAATGCTTGGCAGCAGAGCTTTCCCACACTGCAAGTGCATCAAAGTTACTTTTTCAGAACCATTTCCAACCAAACTGAGACATAGTTTCGGTAATTTTGCGAGAAAACTGGGAAAATTCTGAATCGATTCCGAAACCGATGAAGATCTATAGTCGCAGAAGGAGGAAACTCAAGTGTTTCATCCTCACAACGTCTTACCACGGGTCTCCGGGTTGGCAAATCCGGGCGGTGGATTCAGTGAGCAACCCTGTCGAGTCCGCGACTAATTGAGCACGGAAAGGAATGGAGTGGAACATGTGAATCACCAAACCGCAGCGCACCAAGTGACACAAGAGAATTGTGGTCTAGGATGATGGTGGTGGAATTGCAGGATTTCGGCAGCATTGTTGAACTGCCCATAACTACTATACGGGGGTGCTTGTTTTTGGTGAGCTTTAGGATCCAAGTTGAAGTTTTCAAGGGCAACGAGGAAAGGATTATTGTTGTAAGGAACGAACCCAGAAGATAAATATTCGCAGGATCTCTAAAGTGCCATCGCAAAAGCGACTGAATCTCCAGTGTCGGTAGAGAATAAGGTTCGGCGAACTCTTGATTAGGCAGCAGCAGTTTGGCATCGTCGGTGTGCGCCGGATTAATATATAAGGCATGAGAAAGGAGGAATCGAGAAGTTGGTGGATAGCATGTTCATTGAAGGAAACTTTTGTCAGAGAAAGCAAAAGCATCGAAGCATCGTCCGAGCTGGACGAAAAGCAGTTTCTCGGTGATACTTCACCGGTTGCGCGCACTCCAGTACTGGCATTGTCCTTAACGTGAATCTAAGAATACCCAATGGCCAAACTTTGTCGGTATATAGTTGGAAGAGAAGCACCGAAGGTTTTGGGGCGGGTGGAGATTGTTCTATCGCGTAGCTTCAACGCGACAAGTGAACGTGAACAGTGTCGTAGTGTACGTAGAGCAGTTTTGCACTTGGCAATGGGACACGAAACGCGAGAAGATTCTTTGACGTAGAAGATAATGCGCGGACGAAAGGTTCACGATCTCTGTACAGCACAAGAGCTTCTTGATGCTGCAGCTAAGTTTCAAAACCTTGCAACACTCCAGCATCAAGATCTGCTTACATTATTACAAAGGCTGCACGCAACGATTCTTGAAGAACAAATACCCCGACGGATCCCCGAAAGATAAAGACATGGCAAAATACGAGATCCGAACTGACATCACGCTGGAATGCAAGCAGCGGCGAATTATCCTTGACATATTCTGGATAGATCGCAAAAGCTCGCGAAGGTTTATGGGGACGTCGATGTTTGGTACGAAAAGGAATATCATGCGGTTGGCCTGGCAAAGTCCAGACGACTTTGTGACCGCAACGAACGCGTGGAATTCACGTCGCACTTACGGTCAGAGGGTGGGGTTGGGTAACGTATTGAGGGAGTGGGCGGGGGCGGCCTGGTATGGGCTAAACGGGCATGCCGATGTGGCTGACCGAGGGTGGGAGCTCGTGTTTCACGTCTATGAATATGGAACTGCTGGAGCGGCCCAGTACGAAGAGAAAAAAAAAAGAAAAAAAAACATCGTATCGCGCTCTCTTCCGTAAGTTTGCCCGAGTATATACGAGAAAAGCACCACGACTGAGTTAACCCACGATTGCTCATAGTCACGCCCGTATATACCATGGATATGTTTAGTTTACGGTAAATCTTTTCTCCCCTTTCCGGCATGCGAAGCCGCCAGATATACTTCTAGAAAAATTGAATAATTCCAGAAGAACCTTCCACTCAAGTGCAAGCAATTCGCTATTTTGGACTTTAATAAACCTGCTTTTCACCTATTTTCAATAATTTTGAAGTTGCACTCGTTAGACTGCAACGAAATTCTGTTATTTCTTCAGCAGAGCTCATAATTATTATTCAATATTTGGTCCGGCCAATAAAACAATTCTCTCTCGTGACCAAAAAACTCAATCGACTCGAAAAATTGGCATGATTTTCAAAATTCAATAAATAATGAATATAAAAAACATTTTTCGTTGAATCCCAACGTTGCATTCTTCAGAGTCATTATTTTGAGTAACTCAAAGTACAGGAGCCCGCATGACAGTTGAATCGAATGGCAAATTATCGTGTAATCTCGTCAAGTCATTTGTCCTAAAGTGCGATCTCGATCATATTGACGTGACATAATTATGAACGACAAGGATAAGAAGGGGATAAAGAAGAAAAAGAAAAAAGAGTCCCGTGACTTTGGCATCGATCGAAGAGATTCGCAACGTTGCTGGTAAAACAACTGGTCCGATATTATGAGTTATTATATGACCAACTGGTAACTGCAAATATACGACCGTAAATAACGAGAGGCCTTGCTGTCAAGTGAGCGCGATATATACTTCGCTGGTATCTCGAGACCCACGTTTTTATTGCTATTTTCCGTAAGTATACTCACGAGCATTGCGGTTCGTTTAGCATCAGAAATGATGATTACGTTGAAAAATGGATTTTTTTTATTTATATCGCTGGAAAAATGAGCAAAGTTGGGTTTGCATGCATCGTAATGATGAATGCAGGGGAGAGCCGGAAGCTCGCGGAAAATCTGATGAAAGAGGAGCCAAACGACGTGCTATTGATTCAACAACTGCACCAAATCGCTCTCTCCTTCTCTCTCTTTTTATGTTTATGAAAAAATAGCGTCGTGAGCAGCGATACAAGAGAATAATGAGAAAAACAGTTGAGCTGCATGATGCATTTGCTGTACCACTTCAGAGACGACCTTGACGATCATTTTTGCATTGGCAAACAATTCCGTGAGGCCTCGCGCGTTTTTCTTTCCTCGATCGAATGATTTTTCTGATATTTTATGTGTCTTAATTGTATGCAACGCGGTATCGACGACATTTTATACTCTGACAGAGAGGCTCAAATTATGTTTGAAATCACGTGACAAATCGCCATGTCGCTCGGTGAGCTGTAATGGCCCTCGAATGGATATTTCGCACGAGAAAGCTCGGTTGAATTAATGAAAGTTTTTTTGATAAATGTGGAGAACAGATGGCAGTTTGATAATCCCAACTAAAAATGTTGAAATCTGCATTTTTTATCAGAGTTTCGAGCAGACAACCTTCAGCAACTTTACGAAATTATAACTTGCGTGGAGAATATCTGCTCGGCGTGTAGTTTCTCTTCCGGTGGATCGTTATCACTCGATAGCATTGACCTCTACGATAATCTTGCTCGAAAATATTCACATAATTTGATATCATATTTCCGAGTGTAAATTATGTTGCCAAATAATTTTTCGTCAAGCTGCTTCCTGGTTTGAGGGAATCGAATTTACAGCCGCAAGATTTGCATTGTTGGAGAAATTTAATCAGAAATATATTACGTAATTATTTTTTCTTTTTTTTTTTTTATCGAACTCATTTTCCTTTACGCGTGACTATAAATTAAGGAATTTCGACGCTACGTGCGTTTATTTCAAAGATATATAGGTCGTTAGACGTTGTTCAGTCACTCGATCGCGGTGAGCTCTGTATCCGGTAAGATCGCGTTGTGGGTAACGTTATGTTAGCGCGCGGATGTTGTGCAACGAGACGACGAACGAGTCTGGGATGGTGGGCGAGTAGAATTTACGGTTATAAATCATTCCAAGTAGCTTCGGACATGTGTGATAGGGAAGAAAGAGAGGAAAATAGAGCAAGTACGATGTATGGCTGCTTACCCCGGATTTCTCAGGCGGAAAAGACGTATCGACAATTCTCGATGTATCTCTCACGCGTTTATAAACACAAGCGTGATGGATTCTTCGGCAAACGCGCATCAGTCTCCTCTTCGCTCTTTCTCTCTCTCTCTCTCTCTCGTGTTCGCTGCACATTTACTTTCTCTCTCGTTATCACTCTCTTTCTTCCTCTTTCTCTCTCTTCCTTTCCAGTTTACGATGTAAGGTTATACCGAAGCGCTAACTCTCCGTGAACGAATTCACGTGTACATCTT
Source organism: Diadegma fenestrale (assembly GCA_037043255.1). Taxonomy (NCBI): domain Eukaryota; kingdom Metazoa; phylum Arthropoda; class Insecta; order Hymenoptera; family Ichneumonidae; genus Diadegma; species Diadegma fenestrale. The sequence goes on along the minus strand of CM073310.1, from coordinate 13,314,370 downwards.
CGCGATCTATCTTATTCCCTCAATGCGGCGACGATACGGACGTACCTACTCGATCCATTTTCTTCCTTCAAATCCATTTTCTACGCGAAACGTTAGCGAGTAAAATGTTGTACTAATATACCAAACAAAGACGGTGGTCAAAAAAAAAAACTGACACGTGGATTACTTTTCGAAAAATGACAAGAAAATTAAAACTCAGCACTGCACAATGATAAGAATGATGCTGAAATGTGCAATGCTGGAATGCAATAAAAAATATTTTATTGCATTAATGATTGGTGTAATTTTCAATGTAATCCAAATGTTTCGAGCTGCGACGTGCTTTTCGGGTGGCAAAAATCGATCGTTTTATCATCGTAATTACATGCTGCGTTTGAGTAATTATTATTGCGAAAAATAAAAATAAATTTCGTTCCATTCCAACGATGCAAACTTCAGAGTCATTGACAAAAAAATTGCAACGCATATAAAAACAAAAAAAATGCCTAAGTCGTGTCTATCCTCGAAAATTTTCATAATTGACAAAAAAAAAAAAAATTTCCACGTTATTCTAGCACGGTCGAAAAATTTCGATAGCAAGAAACACAGAAATTTACTTTAGACTGAATAAAGTGCAAATAATTTCGAAAAAAAAGTCTCGTGGCGTTCGTGATTAATTGAACAATAAAAATGGCTGTGAAATAAACAAAGAACTTGATGGATAATCATGTCGCGTTGGAGCGTTTAAATTGTCACGTGTCGACGGCATTTTTAAAACAGTTGATTATAAAGAAACGATTTTCTATTTAAATGTGATGAAATAGGAAGAATAGAGAGATCGCGATACTGCATAAAAGAGACAAGAGAAAGCGAGTAAGTTAACTGGTCGTTGAATGCAGTGTCGGCGACTGCCTTTAAGAAGGCAGTCAGAAGGCACTGCGGAGGTTGATTGAACGAGGAAAAAGAAGAGCAACGAAGCAGAAGGAGTATGTATACGGGACAGGGTTGGAGCAAAACTACGAGTAAATAATTAAATGTTGGAGTGGCTCACCCAGGGGCTACCCTTATCAATATTCATTGCCTGAAATCGAGCGACTAGAGAATGACACCGGTTACTTTCCATGTACAAAGTGTGACCAAAGTCAGTAAAAACGAAAATAATGTTAAAAAAAAATCGGAAGAAGCTGTTTTGACCTTGGTCAGTTATTTTAGGGAAATCAGGCTCGAGGACTATCCGACCGGGAGAAAATGTACTTAACGACATTTTTTCCAGCATTTCAGACTTCAAATATATTCTGAATTCCGTATTGTAGCGACTATCGAGACACGATGTACATATTTATCACGTTGAAGAGACAAAACTCCTGCGCGACGTAGTCGCGAATCTTGGAACTTCCGGTCCCGCGTGTAACTCTCGAGATGGGCGCCAGAGAGCTGTGAAATAAATTGAAGTCACTCGTGTTTTCTTCCCTATAGACGGAATGAATTACAGATAGTCGTTACTCCTTGGCGTGGGAGGTGGAGAGCAAGTGAAAAAGAGAGAGCGAGAGTTGCACAGGAAAGGCATGAAGCGAATCACAGGAAAATTAAATGTTTCGATTAATTAGTCGTCGCTATTGGCAATTTTCCTTCGGTGCTTCGGGTAATTTTATTTCTACACATATACGTTTTGTTTCTACGTCAATTTTTAATTAAAAAATATTCCATCAAATGAGAATGTCGAGAAAGGAAAATTGAAGGAAAAATAATAAACTTTGAACCTCAGTGGAAGTTCCTGTTGAATTTATTTGCTTGTCAAATTCAATCGCCGCGAGATTTCAATTAAAAAAATTCCTTAATCAACCGAATTCCATTCTGTTGTCAAATAATTTGAATATTTCACATGCTTCCGTTGTTTTCTCCCAGTAATAAAATAACATTTTGTATGACACACGTACGCGCGAAAATCTGCAGCCCATAGGGGCTGTGAGTTAAATTGACGAGAGTATGAGAATGCGACCCGAGTGTGTAGACCCGAGTGTGTAGACCCGAGTGTGTAGATAGGACGAATCGCAAACCCACAAAGATATGCGGAAGGCTAGCAAAAGCACCAAGCACAATGGACTCACCATTTTCTACAGAATATACAAGCCTTCCTATTCCTGTGACATTTAACGAGACTCTGGATCCACCTGTATCTCTGTATAGACGCGAGTGGCACACAAAAAGCATAAAACTGGTTGTCAACCTTGATTTTGGTCCAATTATTGTCATAAAAAATATAAATTTTTACAAAAATAAACTGAAATTTATCGTATTATCCAAAATTTTATATTTATCCCATGAACATTTATATTTTTAATAGTAAAAATAATCGTGACCTAAATTTATACGTTCCATGTAATTTTCAAAGTTGCAATTTTCACCAAAATTTTCTTCAAAACAGAAAATCTTAATAAAAAATACAATTTTCCTTTTATCCGGATATAAACAGAAAAATTCTGATTGTACTAAAATCAGGTGACTCGTACGAAAAAATAGTAAAAAAAAAAAAAGTATCGTTGCAGTTTGCTCGCTCGGCAATGCCAGAATACGAACCCATAAACAATCATGAATGTTTATTTGCCCCTGGACGGTAAATTCATTCCTGTCGACGCATGGAAACTTTATGCCCCCCAAGCGTATAGAGATTGCGTGTTTTTTTTTATTCTTTTTTTTACCTACACTAGCGGAGACCCTCAGCATTTTCACATTTCCATGCAAGTAAAATAATATACATATATAAATACAGGCATGTGTACGCGCGCGCGATGAGTTGAGCACCAGCCAGTGTACGAGATGTCGGTCTTGACGCAAAAAATGATATCCAGTTAAAAAATGTATGAATTTTTTGAGCCCGCAACTCGGTCGGAATATAAATTCGAGTTAAAAAATAGTTTTTCCCTAAAATTCGAATTAATATTGAGACGAAATTTATATTTTAAGTACGCAGCTGAAAAAGTTGCTTCTCCAGAGTCGAATGTGTTGTGTGGAGCGTATGTAAAAATCGAGAGCACATGATTGGTATTAAATTGCTAGGGGGAAAGAGAAAGAGAGAGAGAGAGGCTCGAAAAGGGTGAGATTAAAAAAGATATAGCTTGAGCGGATTTTCAACTGTCTATATGTATATACATTGTTTGAATTTGAATACGGCGTGGCACGAGACTCCGGCGAGCGTCGCCGGGTATATACGAAAAGGGTTTTAGAGTGGCGTGCGCGAGCGTGAGATGGATTCATAAATGTCTGGGCGCGTCTAAGCGTCATAGAGAGACCGGATGGAGAAGAAGAAAAGGGAGAATATAAAGAGAGAAGGGGTGGGGATGAGGGGATAAAAAAAATTGTGGAAAGCCCCGCGTTACGAGAGACTGATCCTCCTTCTATTTCTTGTAAAAAAAAAAAAAAAATGAAAACCTCAGGAGGAAAGAAAAAAAAGGCAAGAAAAAACTACCCTTGCAACGCGTCTGAACGGAGAGGGACGCGTTCAATGTTGGCGGATAAACGAGTCTTACGAAGGGGAAACTTGACAAAAGCTGTTTTTTTTTTTTTAATCCTCGTCATGAATGTTTTCAAATTCTTCCTTATTCCCACATCCTTGAGAGATTTTCAACAGGCTTGGAAACGGAAAACGGAGAAAAAATCTAAATCCCATGGCTTATTTCTTTCTCCATGGAAAAATCATGATTTTCTATATAGGCTCAGTCGATTCGGCGCGTCTTCGACGATATAACGATTAGAGAATTTTCTGACAGAGACATTAATGCGAATATCAAAGGAACTCAATCATCGGTACAATTCGGCTAATTTTCTTCCGTAATGAGCAAAATCACGTGTCATTCGTTGGACGCGGTCGCACCACCGTGAAGCGTGTGCGCGAGACAGCAAAAAAGAACGGAAATCATAGAGAGGAAGAGAGAGGGAGAAAATGAGATCGAGATGAAACGTTTGCGTTGGGGGGGCTCGAATCCGGTAAATATCTCTGGTCCCGCACGCGATTACACATGTCCCATTGTCCACGACAAGCACAAGCACATGCCTCCTTCCCTTCAGGATCAGGAACATCGAGTTGAAAACACAAATGGTTCACCGAGAGAAAATCAATCGAGAGGAGGGATAACTTTGTTGAGCGGTTGCCAAAATTACAGTTCGCACTGCGATCATGTTTTTATTTTCTCGATAAAATGGGCACGAAAATGACGAGAACAAAAAATAAATAAACAACGAGGAAACTGCATTATATAAGTCTGACTCGTGTTTCGCGCGTTGATTATAATTTCACGAGTATTTCGATTTGTCAAAAATGAATAAAAACAAAATCCGGTCGAGTGTAGAATCGGCATTTGTGGCTGTAAAGTTTACACGGAGAGACAATGGAACTTCGGGATACAAACGATTATATCCAGTGATTTAATTTTTGATAATGTCCCAAAACTCGTGCGTCAAAATGAGCAAATGAAAAATCGATAAAATCATTTTTCAGCCAAGATCCGCGGTTCTGGGTGAAAAAAATTGCGGGAATAGACAGAGAGGGAAAAAAAGAGAAACGCATTTCCGGTGTAAACCAGGGATAGGACAACGTGACACAGCGGAGCGTTAATCCGTCCATTTCCATTTGCGAATATAGCCACCGAACAGTTGCTCACTTTTTCACGCTTCTTTTTTGCCTCTCCGGCATTTCCATCTATATCTCCAGTGAAAAGGTGAAAATTCCAATTTTTTTTCGTTTCCCACCCGCCGGAGATCGGAGATAGCGAAAAAACCAGCCCGAATTTGACGAGAGAGCGAAAGCCACGAGCAGTATTGTACGGAAGGAAGAAAAAACGTTCAAATTTTTTCGACAAGCGAGGATGAAAAAAAAAAGCGGATAAACCGAAACTACCACGAGAAACAATCGGAAAAAGTCGAAACCTAGCCGATTGATTGGAGGGCGGAGGGAGAAAAAAAAACCAAAAGCGCTAGAATTCGAAATCCTCGCAGCCAAAACGTCTTTGACCGAACGAGACTTTTCCAACTTGTGTGAAAATGTTGATCGAAAAATTGGGCAAAGAGCCCGTTGCGCATATATTTTTCAAATTTCATCGAAAAACGAGAAAAAGAAACGGAGTATTGGAATTTCGAGATGCCTTCGAACGGAGGATTCGGCAGCGAAGGCGGGGAAAAGCCGATGAGGATGCGAGGAAAGTTGAAAGTATATGTATATCAAGAATGGAAAGAATTTTTCCTCGTCGCTGGAGAACAAATATACATACACTTTTTTCTCTTTCTCTCGCCGAGTCTCATTTTATTTTCGGCCGTGGAATTTCACCTAGAGAAAAATGGCCCGAAGTGAAACTCCCAGAACAGAGAAAAAGAGAAACAAACGAGATTGATAAAGCTCGAGCAAAGAGATTACCGTTAGTCAAAAGAAAGAGACGACCGCGAGCACGTCGGCGAATAATCAATTTTTCTCAAATTGATCATCTTTTTTCTACTCCCCCAAAGTCCAGCATCAGAAGAAGAAGAAAAAAAACCATGTTTCGTCATCCACTCAAGCCCCAAAGTGTCGGACAAAAATATTTTTCTTTCAACAAACGCGAGGATGGAAAAGGTCAAGGAAAAAACGTGCTAAACGAAACATGTAGGTTTCCACGTACACATATGCACGTTTCCATGTGCGTGGGTACGTAAAGGTTTTGGGTATCGGAGTTAGATGAGAGGCCACATGGGATAAAACGAGCTTACGGAGATCGCGGGTAAATGTGGATAAAATAGGTTGCCAGGGTGAATCTTGGAGCGAAGTGGAACCAGAAGAGAAAGAGCGAGGGAGATTCCAAAATGTATATATAGAGAAGGATGGAGGAGGTTAAAGGGTGAACGAGAGTGAACTTGTTCGGCAAGCAGCAGAGGGAAAGGCCTGGAATTGGCAATTATTTATCCAAGCCCCGAAGCTGCCCAGCCCCTTCGATACCCATGTTACTCTGTGGGGATCTGAAAGCCTCTGTCCGAAAGCAAAGGTGAACGCTGGGTGGTAAGTTCGGGTTTGGACGAGAGAGGGAGATTGCACGGTCGAAAATGTACGAAACGCACACAAAGTCGTGTAAGGCTTGATAGTATTGAGGCTAGACAAGAACTACGAGTGTTGGGTAAAAGAGCAAAAGATTCGATATGTGTGTGTATCGTGATGGTGTTCCAAAAGGCTGATCCGCGAACTGGGTTAGTACGTGCTGCGTACATGGCAGATGCAGCTTCCCAGTGATCGAAGGAGCGAAGGAAACGTGTATGTTTCGGCAAAGACAGCCTCCTATCGGTGAAAGGAAGAGAGTGAGTGTGATGCACTTTATATTGGCGTGCATCCTCTTTCGTTTTCCGATCCAATTTCCAATCTTCTAACCTAATTTTTGCCTACTGCATATCATACGAATTCCATTACTCTTTATTGCACAGTGTTCTGCAAGGTGCAACGTATACAGCAAATATATATCAATTGTAATTACAAACATTCACCGGAAGTATTCCGCGCTACTGCAAAAATTACGACGGAAAAAAAAATTGATCCACACAAACAAGAAAAATCTTTCGATAAAAAAATCGACAAATCTCGATTATTTTTTTTTGCTTGGAAAACGCAAACGTTTCGCTAACGTTTCTGTCATATTTTCTCCAACAAATGATCCCGGTCGTTTCATATGCTAACGTGACCAATAAACTTTCACAAAAGTAGCACAAAAATAAAGAGACGCGATTCATAGCATTATAAGGATATTTCAAACTTTTCCATTTTCAGGTTGTTCCCGAAACACAAAAGGACCGAAACTGAATTTAAAGTTTATGGTAAAGCCCTCAGGACCTCCATTAGGATAAAGAAAAATGTAACGATTTTGTGCGAAACTTTTGTTGTCGTCGTGGTTCGTTTTTTTTTTCTTTCGGTGGCTTTCAAGTCCCGATCTCGCGTGCTTTTCTGCGTACGTGAAATTTACAGGACGTAGAGAAAAGAAAAGAATGCCGCGCGACTGATTTACTGCAATCACACCCAATAAACTTCAATCCCTACGGCTTGTAAAGTTTTGACGCAAGTTACGAGCTTAGGGCGATAATTCAGTGGGGGGATATGAGATTACCGGGAGTATCAACTTTTCACGATCCTTCAGAAAAGAAGAAAGAAAACAAAAAGAAGATTTGCCAATGTTATTTCGTTTTTCTTGTATTCTAGATAAAGAAGATTTACGAATTTCCATTAAATATTGAACGAATCATCGAACGATGCCCGCTTCATCGTCGTTATTCCTAACTCAACGATAAATCGTCAATTATGTGATAAACCAGAATAGCTTCGTTAATTACTAATGATCATTTGAGTCGCATGCAGGCCTGATATAGCGTGTGGCAAGGCTCCACAACGTGTATGCGCGTATAGTTGGTTAAACTGGGACAATACGATATCATGTCTATAACGAGAAACGAGGGTAATGCGGGATGAATAGAATTTCTCGTCGTCCGATATATTTTCAAGTTATTATAATATAAAATAATCAAACAGAATTCTAAATCCGGAGTTTTCTTAGGAAAAGCAATGCTGAGCGGAACCAGAAGGTACGAATTATCAAGACAATATTTTACGGAAATCAAAGAACACAATCAAGTTCCTCGGTTTTTTCAGCATCGTTGAAATCAATAAAATCCCGTCGGCGTTGGTTTTATTTCGATCGAGACTCGGAAAGTGAAAAGTTTCAACTCGCAATGTTTATGATCCTGAAGTTTGCATCGTCGGAATGCAACGAAATTCTGTTATTTCCTCAGCAGAATATTGAATATTTCGTCCGGCCAATAAAACGATTCTCTCTTGCGACGAAAAAACTCAATCGACTCAAAAAAATTGCCACGATTTTCAAAATTCAGTAATAATTAATAGAAAAAATGTTTTTCGTTGCATCTCAACGTTGCAAACTTCTGAGTCATCAATGTTTGCAGCAATTTGCGAATGACCGCGATTCGGCGTCCAAAATGCGAGCAGAATGAAAAGAAAAATTTCATAGAAATTTATGCAATTTCGATACTTCATGAAAAATCTTTATCATCGCGAGATTCGTCGAGATAGTTTTTACCAGGAAAACGTATCTCGGGGCGTCAGAGACATGGAAGAGAAATGGATGGAGAAAGGAAGATTGGGAAGAGGGTTTGTGAACCACAGAGCACACAAGAGCAAAAAAGAGAGAGAGGGAGCTGCGAGATATAAAGAGAAAGAGCATCAAAACGGTAGCAGTTTACAAATCGAATAATACCGGATGAACAGACAGAGGGTCTCGTTTATTTACGGATATATCGGCAGAGATACACAATGGGGAAGGACAATCTGTTGATATACATATATGAATGCATATACATATGCGTTATATGGGGAGGTTACGATGCATATGCGATTCGCACCTCCCGCGTGTGTTTGTCCTGCGTATATTCACGCAGGTGTCAATTCGACATATTACTATAGAGAAAGGGATAGCGACAAAGAGGAAAAGAGTAGCACGAGTGAAGAAGATAAAAAGTGTGTCGGAGAAACAAGTGACAAGCGGAAATAGAAACGAATAAAGAGAAAGAGAGTATCCAAATAGAGACAAACGGAACGCGAAACAAGAAGAAGATATAAAGTGTGTAACGTGGCAGACAAAGAGGAAAAAGAAAAGGGTCATTGTATATGAGCATGTCACCGTCATGTGCCAAACCCAACGATGGTATAAAGCTGGAAAGTACGTTATAGCCAAAGGGTTGATAGCAGCAATACATGGCTAAGGTAGAATCGATTGAGCTCTCTAGTGCTACCAGAGTACACAGCATTCGCGTGCATTCGGGGGAACATCCCTGCATATAACAATTCTCAAATCAATACATACATCGACCTTTACATATTTGTGCGTACACATACACACAGACAGGTAAAATCTATACATATATATGACAATGAAAAAGGTGTGAATATACGCGGGTGGGAAGGAATTTGTGAGAATTTCATCGTGTCACCAATCCTGTCGACTTGAAACACAACTTTTCGTCAGCTTGTACGTTTCGTGTGGACCAACAATTTTTACACTATCTGAGTCAATCCCGCGTTTTAATTCTCCATTTTTTATCAACTTTCTGTGTCATTTCTCTGACGGTCCACAATAAATATCACATTTCACCCGAGATTCATCCTTTTTTTCCTACTATCAAAAATTTCTGCACCAAAAGCGGAAAACACGAGAAAAAAGCTCAAACCTCTATGCTTTCGAGATACAGATTCGTCAATCGTTGGCTGCTCTCGCAAATCAAAGTCAGATTCATCAATTGAAGCCACTCGATCTAACGGGACATGAAAAATAGACAACGTTGCGGAGTCGCGTACGAAAATAATTCTTAATAACAATAACGACATCTCGTAAAAAAAAAAAAAAGATTTTGAACGCGGATAAAAAATGCATATTTTTTCTCGGTTTTATTTCTATGCTGGTGTATTTCGCGTGTGTTTGGAATCGAAAAAAGTTTGTCCTTTTTTTCTCTATTCTTTCGACCCAGCCGTCAGAGAATGGCGTACTTGACCTATTATAAAGTTCACCAGGAGTAGCAATGATAATAAAATTCTTGGACGAAATGATACGTATATAAAGAGATGAGAAAAGAGAGGATAATACGTACAAAAAGTAACTTCAGCCTGCGCGTTGCTAATCTAGGACGCCATTCAACTTTCGCCCTTCAAACTTGAAGTGCCTATCTCACTACAAACATGCAGACACACACATACACACACACGTGCGACTGTATATCTATATTTTCTAAAGCGAACGCAACTATAAAGCTCGGCAAGGGAAAAGAAAAAAACAGTTGCTGGAAAGAGTGGAGAACAATCAAAAGAGGATTTCTGAAGAGTTAAAAAGCCCAAGTAGTTAACGAAAGACCTTTCGGATCATTGGAATAAATAAAAACATCAAATACTTGAAAACGAGATCGCACGAAACGCTGGAACGTTGACGGTGAGGAAAAATTTCATTAACCGAAAGACGATTGCCTCTGAATGTAAATGCGCGAAGATGCGGAAACGGAATCGCAGCGATTAATAGGAAGAAAAGTCAAATGAATTGATACGAAGGAAGAAAAAATAGTGTCGATCGGGAACACGAGCGATGCCACGGAAAAAAATGAACTGAAAATACTACTGAGATTTTCAATGAAATTTACAGTTTTTCCCATCAACAGTGACTCCACTGGAGTGAACTCTTAAATTTTCATATTGTTTAAGGAAAATTTTTGGATATCATATTATGACATAGTACATGCCTGTGTAACGAATTTTTACGCCGCGAAAGCGTAAAAATTATACAAGGCGAAACATCAAATTTTAATTTTTATACCATTTTTTTTCTGATGCGCTTTGCCTATTGTGCAGAGTGCATTGCAAATATTCTTATGTGCTTTGCATATTGTGCAGAGTACATTGCAAATTTCACAAGAGTACATTGCAAATTTCACATTTCAGACACGGTGGGTTTTTTTGTTTTTATTCGTAATTTTCGATTTGTATTTGGGTTACTGTGAACATTGAGTTTTTTACATTTTGAATCAGCATTTATAATCGTTCAAAAAGCATATAAATCATTTAGTTCATGATTTTATAATGAAATGTGCAGTAAAACACCTAATTTACAGTGTTGAACGGTATATTTTGTTCAAAAATTCAATCATTTTGAAATATTGCGGATGAATTTTCACAGATCATTTTTTTCCGTGTGGAATATCGAACTCCTTCGGAGTGCGAAAAATTTTTACTTGGAATGTATAGAGGAATTTTCAAACAAGTGTTGAACGCGGACGATTTTCCTGGAGGATCGAATAGAGACGAGCGAGCAGAGGTTCGATTCAATTAAAGTTATTAAATCTGGATGAACGATGGAGCGCTTAGAGTGCGATAGGAAGAATGAGAAAAAAGCGAAAAATAGAGGGACGAGGAAGAAGAAAGAACGAGAGAGAGAGAGAGAGCTCGAGAAGATTTTTACTCTCAAAGTTCGTGAAAATTTTCAGCCCTGTTAAAAGCGAACTTTCGTCATAGTTTGCTCTCGCCTAACGCCGATTCCCAGCCGGAAAGTTTCGCTCCAAAGTTTCATATCATACGGGGCGGTGAACATTTTCCGCGAGAGTTTAACGGGGATGAGAAAGAATTGGAGGGCGTGAGGAGGCATGTGGGGGCCCGAGTGAGAATTATCGGAAAGCCTTAAACGGAATATTATGCATGAGACAAAAAAATTCCAAAAATCATCGAGTTTGTCCGAACGCAAAACTGACAGAAAAATTTCTTTAAAATCCGATTCACATTTCTCATTTTTTCTCAGACAACTGAGGAAACTCCAAAACTCGCTGTCCTGGAAAATTAACAGTGAGAAATATGCATTAAATAGTCAAAAGTAATAAAATAGTTGGCAGAGCGATAGACACCGTGGAAATAGAGGCTCGAGCTTGAAAACCCAACAAGAATTTGGTCCATCGATAGGTCAAGACAAGTGAAGCAAACGCGTCAGGTGCTGGAACGCGTTTTCGGTATATCGAAAAAAAATATTTAAAAAATGGTGGGACGACGGGAAAAATTAAAATTGAGGGATGAGTCTTTGCCTGTGTACCGCAAAATAAATGCAAGGCGAGTTGAAAGTATATCTTTTAAAACCAAGGAAAGTACGAGCAAGAAAAATATGAAGGGCGGCAGAAATAAATTTAAAAAAAGGTGCGGGAAGATGAGAAAAAGAAAAAAAAGGGATAATAAATAAAGAAATAGGAAGAAAAAAATATGCGAGGCTTATATAGCGAAAAAGAGCAAGCGGAGTAAGAAAAAAAAGAGCCACGAGACACCGTGTGACGAGTCTATAAAAATTGCTCGGTGAAACTTTACGGCAAAGTCGTTCGAGTAACTTCGCTGGGGGTTGGAAAAAAATTCGTTATATTCTGAGGAGGATAGACAGGGAGGCGCGAAGGGAGAGTTCTGAGCAGCTTGAGAAGGTAAAATTGGCACGACTTCGTTCATTATAATCCGAAATTGAAGTAGAAAAATAAAAAATTTGTTTCATGTTTCAAAATTTCATGACACAAATATGCACACGAAACATTTTATATTATTGAACGAAAAAAACTGAGCAAATTTCACGGCAAATTCGTAGCAGATCCGCAGCGTAGATTCTGCGACGTTAAAAATGGCCACGGAAATCGCATTAACCTCCGCCTTATCAAGTTATCGTTTTTTATACATAAAATTTCAAAGGATCATGACAAAGTGTGAAAGAACGAAGAGAAGGTCAATTTCAAGTAGTAGAGTTCATCACGCAAAAGGAAAGAAGAGAAAAACGAATGAAAATATAGAGAGACCAAGAAGGAGGAAAGAGGACAAAAGTGTGTGAGAGATGACAGCGGGTTGTTCTAGTTACAATTTGAATTTTGTATTAAGCAGCTGTTCAGAGCATTGCACTGCAAAGTTGGAAAGAACGCTGGGAGCTGCCGTTTGTACGTACACACGTTTATTATTCTCTTTTTTTGTTTCTGGCCATTATAACGAGAATAAGAATGAAAGAAAACAGTTTAACAAACGATAAGGAACGAAACACGTAACACGATATTTTTGTCTAGCCTCGAAATCACAATAAATTGCGATAAATATTGAATAATTCGTGAAGAGACTGATACACGAATATTTATAAGATAAAAGTAATAAAAAACGGTAAAAAACGGGGAAAAGGAGCGAACACGGAAAAACAAAATGAAAAGAGGGACAAAAAAACGATATAAAAAAGAAAAGGCTAACGGGCATTGGGTCGTGCGGCGAGTTTAACGGAGGGCAGAGATAAAGCACGAGGTGATATATCGAGTCGCAGGTATTCGAGTCGAGATATATAGAAGAAAATACGACACAGAGAGGAAAAAAGAAGCAAAACTGAAACGACAAAAAAAATTGCGGCAAAAAAAGGTTTGTCGCGAGTGGAGTGCGGAGGGAAACAGAGAGTATTTCGAAGAACAAGAAAGAAAAAGATTCTCTGCTGGGAAAGAGAGATGAGACGAAAGTCGAGCCAAAAGCAATGAGATATAAAGGGTTCGAATGAAAAAAGAGCAAGCTTTGACGGCATTGGAAAGGAGAACACGGAAAAAATAGATGAACGGGCGACAAAAAACCACAAATATTATTGTCCAGCGAAGAGAACTACGCTCAGTTAGTTTCGAAGCGTCCGCAACACTTTGACGAGTAAAATAATTGACGATAGAGCGTTACAGCAGGTGCGACAGTACATTTTCGTCGTTTTATCATTTCGTCATTTCGTCGTTTAGAAAAACGAGCTCAAGCGAAGGATGGAAAATTGGGAAAATATAAAACTCGAGGGAAAAGTGACCTGACGAAAAAAACAAAAAGTAGATATTGTACGAAAACTTGTGAAGAATAAGAAAAGCAAAACGAAAACGCTATTCAAAGAAAGCAAAAAGAAAAAAATTCCGAAAAGAATTAACGTCTCAAATGGAGGGATGAGAAAAATCCCCAAGAGGATTTTCCTTCTCGCAGATATTCCGGGAAAACAGATTTATCTTTTCATTCCAGGAAAAAGAAAATTAAATAGAAAGCAAAAAAAATCAACGCGCAGGGAGAATGAAATCAGAGAGATCAGGAAATAGAAAGAAACACACAACAGAAAAGCGCCGCGTCGTCGAGGAAATAAAAATAAGGATAAGAAGCGGAAAAAGTCGCGGGGCATCGATAAGAAAAACGACATTTAACGTATGACTCCAGCATTTATTTTCTCTCGGCCTTATCCGCGATACTTTCTTCTTTACTTTTATTGTCACCGCACCGACGTGAATAATTCTCCGTCAATGCGGTTTCGAAATTAAACCGCAAAGTCTAAATTCTACATTATCGAATCGATTAGTCAGATTCAATACGTAAGAATAATTTTCCTAAAAAGATAAAAAAATCAAGGTTAAAAAATCACGGACAGAGGGATCAAGCGAGAAAAACGCAGAGAAAAAAAAATCAGGCGGTTCATGTCTGATCAACGTGCGAGAGGAACGTTTCGTAGAATCTGGAGCTTCTTCATTTGGTCGATAGAAAAAGAAAGTGTACGATAAAAAAGTCCATTGATCGTTCGACGTTGGCCGAGCTATCGATATATTTTTTTTCATCTTTTATTCGTACACTACGAGTACTCGAGTCCGAAGGACCCTTAAATTGAAAGCTCGATCAAGTGTGCATCAATCGGGGAATTTAAAAAAGAAAAAAAAACGAATCTTTTCGATGGTTTAACGGCTTTGAGCTTCGTCCAATATTGGGCGTTCAAAACCAACTTTGCTATACAAGGATGGAATTAAATTCAAAGAAAAAGAAAAAAAATCTCCCTCATTCCTCGTCCACGGGGTTTTCTTTGATAAACAAATTCGTAAGTGCCTTTATAGATCGAATCGTTTCGTCACAATTATACGTACGTGTGTGTGTACACGTGTACGTAAACATGGCATATATGTAATGAAAGTAGAGCAGCAAAATGTAAGAAGACGCGATGAGGAAGAAAGTACTGGAGAAAAGAGGGAGGGGGATAAGTTTTGGTGGACCTCGGGGGAAATTCGGACGATTGGTATTCTATAGGCATCGGTGGTACAAGAAGCCAAAGTAGTGAAGTAAAGCGCCACGCGCGTATACAGACGTTACGTATCTATATATATGTAGCGAGACATATATATCGAGAAATCCAAGTCCCGGAGGACATCGAGGACTAATGGGGAAAACCCCGTGGGCTGGCGAACCCGCCGCCGCCATTTTCCAATTTTCTTTCGAAACTTCATCCGAAAAACTTGTTCAATAGTTCGTGAACCTACTGCAGAGTTTCCTACAGCGCGCACATGCATACCTGTACAAATATATATAGATAAACGAGTGGTAAACTCGCTGGTCTATTGAAAAATCAATTGTATATTAAGCACTGCTTTTATCTCCATATTTTCATTGCGACGGACACGAAGATTCACAAGTTTTTACAACTCGTTCCCATAAAAACTACAAAAAAAAACAAGGATTTTTCATCAATGCGTAGTTTGTTTTCGATTTATATAGCGTGTGTTACGAAAACATGAAAAAAGCCCACGCCCTGAAAGCAAAATCCAACAAAAAAAATCGGTTTTTCAACATCGTTTCGCCAGTGCGACGAACTACGAGTTTCGGTAAAAAAATAAAGCATGGAATGACGACAAATAATTGAAAACATGGTAAATATGAAGAAATCGAGAAAACGAACTGCAAGTTTTACACTGAAATGAAAATTTTGTTGAAAAAGATCGATATTTTGTTGGATATGTTCAACTAAACGTTTTTTTCGAAAAATCACGAAAACTTTGTCATTTCAGCAAAAAACGTTCTGGAAAATCTTTTCGAAAAGTGAATTTTTGTCCTTCCAATCGTAAATTTTGCCGACAGTTCCGTTACAAATGAAAAATATTGTTGAAATAACGAAAATTTTGAAATTATCCCAAAATATTTAGTTCGCTGTATTCAACAAAATATCGACGTTTTTTTGACAAAATTGAATTTTCAGTGTATAAAAAGTTTCATCAAATATATCTGTGACTGAACTGACAGCATTTGAAACGCGAGTTCGTTTTGTAATTTCAAGGCGGTTCTATGACAGCGATCGACATGGAAGAATAATAATGAATTTCTATTATGGATAAAGGTTTGGAACGAAAAAGCTCTTCTGAAATCGCCATCAAAACAGTGTTCGCGGTTGCAAACAGAGACGTGTGCGACCGAATTTCCAAATGCGCCCTTTCAACGATAACCAATCGTTTGGAAACATTTTGAAGTTGGTAATGAATTAAAAAATTGCATGGACGTTGCGAGCGGGCGAAACAGAAAGAAAAACCATTGGAAAATCCAGAGTGACGAAAAAACGTGTGCAAACGAAGGATTGAAATTCAATGAATACAGAATGGTACATAATTATTGAATATCTGCCGATCCATGAGAGTCGTCGACGGCAAATTCCACGCAAACGAATAAAATTGCTATCGATGGGAGCGAGACGTAAAAAAAAATGAACATGCACGTAATGAAATTGAGAAAAAAAACATCGCGCGACATAATTGAAACGAGAATGAAATGAAAACATAATTGTACGCGGACAAGAACGAATTTAAAAAATCGAATCGCCGTAATTTTGAAATTTGGTTTTGACTTTTTATTTTCTTCATTTTTGCTGGCCATTTTCATCGTAGCCCTTATAGCCGGACGCTAGAAAACTGTGCTTACGTTTTATAGGCCATCGCTGCTATCATCAACCCGTGCACGAGGGCGAAAAAGTGAGAGGGAGAGAGAAAGAGAGAAAAAAAGAGAGTGAGTCCTCATAAACGAGAGCTGCATCGACTCCGTAATAGTCGTTCTTGATCGTAAGTGCAAGATTAGTCTTGTCTCATTTAACGAAGCAATCGCACAGCAAAACAGAGAGCAAACTTTTTTTTATTATACGTTTTTCCCTTAGTTTTTGTCGTTTCCAAACGATTTCTGTAATTTCTTCCTGCCAATTAGTCTACGAAGAAGATTCAACAATTTCGCAATAATGCGATTTCGCGTGCCAACACTAAACGCAATTTGCCTGTCTTCGTAATTAAATAATTCCAGCGCATTTATAGAAATCTCAATTGCTATGAAAATAATTGTATTAAAACGTTGCAAAACTGTCACCAGCCTGAGTCGCATTGTTCGCAATTATTCCGCTAACGATAACGTCAACAAAAATTTGTTTTACTACGTTTGTCCAAGTTTTATAGAGATAATAAACTGTGACGATGCTTAAAGCGCTGTTCATACTTGGAAGAGAGTAGAAAAGGGAAATCAAAGATTACAACGTTACCGAGAGGTTGGGGGTCAACGTTAGAACGACGAGGTTTGCTTCGAGTAAACTCGTAAATAGACTCTGGCCTGTGGTTTTTCTCCTATCGGCCAGCCCGGCTCGGGTCAGCGTTTCAGGTCCTGCGTCGGGTACACTTTGGTTCTTTCAATCTTCAGACGTGCAAATAATATATTTAAGGGCTGGGACTAAGCCAGATCGAAATATTCCGACTGGAAAAAAGCTTCCAACTGATTTCAAGGGATGGGGATTAAATTCGTGCAGATTGAATGACAATGTAACGAATCACTCGTCCAATTAAAATCCGTGCCAATTACGGATGCAATTCGATCCATTATTCCTATTTACATAAAGCAACTCCAAAAAATTCGATGCACTGTAACTTCCATAACGAATTTCAATCAACTTTTGCACTGATAGAAAAAGCTCAGAGAAAATTCTAACTTTTTGCCAGAGTAAAATGAATCTATAAAAAAAAGTTGGTATAACATCGAGAGAAAATTGACTTTGATGAAAAAACTAACTCACCATTGCTGTGTTATTAGTCTGACGAGCAGAATCGCGCAAATTGTGATTACACTGAAAACAAGCAAAAAAAAAAACAGAATTAATATTTTTCGAATTCAAAAGGGATTGAAAAAAATCGCCTTTTCAATTACAGTTAACCCGAGTTGCACTGGCAAATAACGAGAAAACATAGAAAATCATCGTATAAATCTTGCAAATTATTATTTTACTGTAATATACATGGAATTGGGAAAGAGCCTTTGCACCTGACCCAAGAATGGATCATAATTTCGAATAAATATGATGAATTTAAATGCATGAAGTATATGAAGTGGTTAACAACCGAGTTTCTGGGGCGAGTTAAAATTACACGTGAATTTGCCTCAATGCCTTCGAGCATAGAATTTCTATTGATATAAATACATTTGAATATGCAACGTCGAAACAAAACTGTGAAATACAATGAAGCCATGATGATGAAATGTTTATTTTACAAACACAAATCCATTCTCTTCCGCATGGCATTCACCAGCGTATATATAGTAGAAAAGTAATTTCATCTATTTCGCGAATAAGATTATTTCCATTTTAGCACGTGCATATTAAAACTTCAATCACTGTATTTTTTACTCCATTTACGTCTCATTTCTCTAGTAAAAAAAAAAAAAAACAAAGGGAAACCAGGAAAGAAAATAGTTTCGTAAGGCAACACCGCGCCAATTGAATCGTGTGGTCATTTAATATCCTGCCATGACGAGGACCCTCGTAGGGGCCGTAGAAAAAAAAGTAATCATGCCGCTCGACCCATAAGGCACGGAAAACATTGTTAAATGGAGTGAAATTGGGCAGAAGTCGATGCGTTTCCGCATGACGTTATAGGAAGACGCGATAGGGACGTTCGCACTTTCTTTTCAATATAATTTCGAGGTCTAAAAGGAGGGACGGTGCTATTAAATATTAATATCGGAATATTATTATTAAATATCGGCGTGTGCAAAGTATGGAGGTTGATGAAAGTAGAATGAGTGAAAATCCGCTGTCATATATAAAGCCTGCGTGAGGATCATGATATGAAATAAAAAGCACACGTCAGATAAGAATGAGGCAACTCGAAGAATGCATTTTATTTTATTCTCTCTATAATATTGGCTTTTTCCCATAAATCTATAAATATTTATACAGGGAAGTTGTACAAAATTTCAAACTAACGGATCGTAAAAGCTTTTGGATATTTGACATGCAGCGATACGAAAGAGTGTGTGTACGAAAAATTGTTAGTATGCATACGTGAATGCGACTGTCAGCGATGCTGTCTGTACCGAGCAGCGCCTGGAGCTAGACGACCTGGGGAAATCCATTTATACCCCCGCTATATACATATATTAAGAGTGGAATCGTACATCAGGTGGTAAATATCCTGAAGCGAGTAGAGACCTGAGTCTTTTTCGGGAAAATCCTCTCACATTTAAACCCTTTTATGCATGTATATGTGTCGTATTCATGTGCACGAAACTTGACACGTATGTGGTACGATGAATAGACAGTAATCTTGTCTACACTCCGAAAACCTGATTTTATCAAAAAAGCTCGATATTTCCTTTTGTATAATAACAAAAAACTATAATATTGAAAGTTTTTTCAATGATAAACGAGTTGTTGTTATCTCAACGGTATATTTGTCGAATCACAAAAATTTTGTCATTGCAACGAGAAATATTCTAGGGAGTCTCTTCGAAAAGTCAATTTTTGTCATTCCAATCGTAAATTTGGCTGGAAAATATACTCGAAATTACGAAAATTTTGAAAATATTCAAAAATATTGAGTTCACCTTTGTTCAACAAAATTTAATTTTTAGTGTAAAAATTTTGTTGCTATTGATAAATTTTCCGTTGCACGGTATTCAACGAAATTGTTCACATTTTTAAACAATATGTTGGATTTCCAGAATGAATGAACGAGACCAAGCAAAATGACAAAAGTACACGAGTAGAAAAAAAATGTATTATTGCGGTATTCGGACCCAAGAGAGCTGCAAAGATCGATGAATCGCGACTCACCGCCAAGAGGGTAGGAGGAGAGAGAGAGAGAGGAAAGGAAGGAAAGAGGATATCTCGAGAGGTGACAAATATGCTTCTACTTCCGGGCGACCTCAATCAAACTTTTCCTCTCGTCGTTCCAACTTTTCCCATTGGCGTTAATCATTCCAGTTATTAAAAGACGTCGCGTCCAAGAGCGAGCAAGTATCCGGCGAGGGAGAGAGGAATTTGACGGGGGGGCCGTAACTCTAGGATTTTTGCATCTTGCCGGCGCGAGTTCGATATACTTTCGTCACTCGCAGAAAACTCGACATAAAAAAAATTGAAAAAAACCTGACGGAATCTTGTTCAGAGATTTTCAAACTAGAGAGACGAAAGGATTTTGCGAAGCTGTATAAATTGCAATTAGAAACGCATCAGCATCAGAGGATCCGCTCACAAAAATCATTAATGCATTTCGATGCTTGTATATTATTAATTGATTAATTATTCATGCTGGAAAGCGATGGATGCGCGGTCGGTGAGGCGCTTCAGTGCCTCCCAAGTTAAGCAGCCTCAGGCGAGGTCGGAACCCAGTTGGGTGACCGCTCAGCCGTGTACCATCAGCTCGGGCACCGCGAGTTGCAACCTAAACTGATAACGAAGGAAAAATCAACGGAAATATAAAGCCGCCTACATAATCACTCGAATTTCCACGATTTTGCTTCACCCCCGCGTATATAAATTCACCAGCAGTGTGCACTCGAGCCTTTATTTTCGTACCAGCAGAATTTTGCATCCGCAACTTATAAATATGAACCGTTGCCCACGCCCCAATATCCTTGAATCTGCGTCATCACCGGGCCGGAGCTTGCGCTTCCCATCGCACAGATCGAACGATATTTGACAGGCAGTGATAAAGTTTACGTCGCAAGAGAGGTTAAGAAGAAAGTGGAGTTTCCCGGTGTGTATAAAAGCAGGAAAAAGTGGCTATGAGCAATATCCTCAGGGTCACAGGGTCAAACTGACGGGCTCGTAAAAACTAGCAAGGGCATAACTCGCAGAATCATCAAACGAGAAATAACGATAACAATAATACTAATAACAATGAACTATTCATGAGCCTTGCGCTATTCCGAGCCATATATGTTGCGGAAGTTTTTCCACTTAAGCACGCGTCAAATTGGTTCGACAGGGTCAAGAGAGACCATAAATAAGAATTGACCTCAGCAATTCCGATTGGTCCCGGACATTCACGTTTTTCATGGCGATTATTCCTTCTCATGCTACATCAGCGATAAATAATGAGGTTCAAAATTAAAAAAAAAACTACGAAAGAGACAAAAATATCAAGATCCTCAAGGACTCGGGACTGAGGGAAATGGAATCATTTTTTTCCAACCGGATCAGCTCCACGTTACCAAATACGACAGCCGTATTGACATATTTTGCGCCGGTATTTCACACCTTTGCCCGATGTGGGCAGTAAAGATACGAAATTCGATATTTTACAGTATCTTCAACGCCGAATCCGACAAATTATCACGATGTTGAAGTATGCAACGTTGGAATGCAACGAAATTCGGTTTTTTCTTGAGCAAAACTCAAGATTTTTATTCGATATTTAATCAGGAAGATAAAACGATCGTTTTTCAGGATTTAAACACAAAATTGATACGGAAATTGGCTTTGCTCTTGAAATTCAACAAAAAATTAAGGGAAAAAGTATTTTTCGTTGGATCCCAGCGTTGCGAACTCCAGTGTCGTCAAATTATCGTATTTCAATGACATTTTTAAAATGCACGGATAGTAAAAACTGACATCATTCAACTTCCGGTCGGTATGGGTCATGGAACGACTGACATGGCCCGTTTTTGCGATATCGTTTACAGAAAATTACGACGAAATTGTGTCATTTCTCTCCAATTAGACGTATTTATACGATTATCTAAATTTTTATTGAAAATGTGTTTATTTTTGAAACCACGTAAAAGCTTCGACGAGTCGTGAGTTTATCGATAAATAATAATGCGAAGAAAATGTCCAATAATAGGTGCAAATTAACTTATCACTTTTTTTCCCCCGATGAATATCAAATTTCATAAGGAGTGCGAAAATAGTAGCAATCCATTGGATCAGATGGCGAATCTCGGATTGCTTGGGTTGTTTGAAACGAGAACCGAAGCGCAAGGTCGTGCGGCTCGAAGTGCAAACGATATCTGGCGTAATACGTCGAAATAAAAAAAAATCGTCACTCGATGGTAATCAAGCAATCGTTATATAATTAGATCGATTCGCCAGGCCGTCGCCACATCAAATCAATGACATATTGACTATTATTTGCAGCGCAAATCGATATATCGAATTACCAAACGACAGGAGCCTCTCTCGCGAGCTAGTGCACATTAAAAATAAAAATTCTTGTCATTTCATCGAGAATAGAATTTTTATTTCAAAAAGCTGCTGAATAAAAATAAAAAATAAATTGAATGTTAATGTGACCCGAAAATCAACAATTCCATGGAAAATCTTCCACATTAATTAACAAATCGCATCAAATTTTTACTAAAACAAAAAAAAATTGACGAATTATAAATCGATTTTAAATCGAATAAAAATAAAATTTATCCAAAATATCGTCCGTTATTCACACAATTTTATCGAAGTGTTTCGCATTTTCGATCAAAAATTATTACAGCGCGCCAATCACCGATGATTTACCAAAGAAGAGTTTTTTGTTCGATGGTTTTTGTCTATCCAACGAGACTGCTAGCGTATACGGCGAGTACAAAGGAGTTTTCAAGTGCGCGAGAGCGATAGAGGGAGAGAAAGCGAGAGCAGTCTGTAAGGGTTGTTGGCGTCTGATTGCGAGATGCCTTCTCATCTTCAACCGTCGGTGGATACACCCACATCGCTATGTATATTTTAATGTTCCTCTAAACAGGTCTACGTCTCATGGGATACAAAGCTTGTATCGCCGTACAAAACGTGTATGGAACGATCCACTTGATTTCCTTCTACACCCTTCCGTACGTCGCATCAACGCGCAAACAAAAATGTAGCGGGTGTCCAGTTCCAAAATGTCCAAGTCTGGAAAATGATAATTTTCCAACCAATCGCCAAAGCTTATTTTGAAAAAAAGGTTGAAAAGTTCCAAGTTTCAAGTTCGCTTTTGTACGAAACTGACAATTGCATCCGCGAGGTCAGAATAAACGTGTAAATTTTGTTTATATGCCCCGGAAAATTATGAGAATTTCGTTTAAAATGAGTAAAAAGATTGAAATACAAATTTTGATGCATCGATGCACGAGGAGGCAGACGAAAATTTGTTCGGGACACCCTGTACATTTAGATACTGAAACAAGAGCATTCAGGTACTTGCGAAGGGCTCTCTATGTACCAGACAAACGAGAGCGATGTACAGGGCAAGAGAGAGAAAGAGAGAGAGCGAGGAAGAGAGAATTGAGAGACGAGAAACTCTTACCGAGGCCCGGGAAATTAAACGAGGCTTAAACTTCAGGATTTTTCGCACACGACTGATTTACACTTGGTAAATGTGAAGCGTAATGTTGCATAGAATACAGCCTCGAGTAAACCGTTTCCAAGCGAGTACATAAACGTATATTCAGACATTTTTTTCATCAAGCCATTTTTCATCGATGCAAAATAAGAGAAACGACAAGTATACGAAACAACTCTTGTGGTGTGCCCTTTCCACGTTTCCTCTTTCCTCTTTTCCTCTGTTCTTTCGTATACCGAAAAATATCTCTTATTTTTCATTCGTGGCTCAGCGCTCAATCCGAATATTCAGGAAAACCCCCAAAAAGTTAAAATCACGAGCTTTACGCGTCCATAAAAAAAAAAAAAACAAGCATTCGTATTTTTTTATGTGGAAAAATGGAATCGGGAAATTTATCGAAAAAGGATCGAACGATCGTGACGATTTCGAACAATTTAGCATGGAACGACCCATACGCAGCCTGCATCCCGAGACGCGACTGCATTCAAACGTTCCGTCTTTATTTTTCATTGTTATTAACCTTTCACCCCGTCGATGCTATTCACTGTTTTCAATGAACGAAGCTACTTATCCGAGCGAAGCAACTATGAAAGACCGTGCAAATGCTTGCAAATCGCGTCTTAAAGGGGCTTTGTGCGAAGCTCTCTACGTGGCACAGATGTTTACGCAACTGTGACGAACGGAGTGGACCGAATCAACATTGAAATCAAATCCGTCCATGTTTAGTCGAGAATAAAAGCCAAAACGTTCAACATAAATTTGGTATATTTATACAAATGTTTCATATGCACGGCCACACGCATGTTTACACGCAATCAATACACGCGTGCTTTTGACCGGACGCATGCACTATATTTATGTTCATAAAAGTGTAAGCACGCATTGTGACTTGTATGGGCCGTTCTACATCGAAATTTACAGGGACCCGCAACATGCCGCGATGCACTGAAAATTAAATGTTGCAAACTAAATATTATTGAATAATTACACAATCTCCGCAATAATTTTAACACTTTTTGATTTCGAACGCAACTGTCGGCAAAATCAACGATTGGAATGAAAAAAATTTACTTTCCGAAGAGAGTTTCTAAAGTATTTCTTGCTGCAAATGTCAAAATTTTTTTTTTGATTTAAAAAAAAAAGTTTCCAACGAAATTTTAGTTTTAGTATGCTCGTGCAAAGTGACTGCATGTTGTGTAAATAAAAGGCACCGTTCAAAGCTGTTGATTAGTAAATAATCGTCTTGAAGAGTATCGAATTTGGAAAAAATTGCAACATCAGCCTGGTCTGATTATCGTTGAATTTTCTATGGAAATTCCCATATGACTGAGGGTATGAATGAAGTGTGTACAGTCTGTACTTGACACCTGGATGAGAAGGGGCTACAGTAATCGGAAACGAGCGTTCTATACCTATATTTACAGGTTTGTATGTCCGTGTCTATATTGAATTACAAGATTTGATATACATGGATAATTTACGTGTGGAATTTGAGTTCTCGTTAGAATGCAAGCCCTTGAATAAATTTATCGTCTCAAGTGTCTCCTCGATCTCAATGTTTCGGGGCTGAGATGCTTGAGATTTTCACGAGCTATTCGGATAGATCGATCGAGTAGTCTAGCCTGTGATTTCGAATAATTAATGAGCAAGAGCTCATTATCAACGAAACCCAAAAAAAAACAGGAAGATTATGAACGAAAATGAAAAACAACGATGAAGGGTCGGAGGAGAAGAAAAATCGATCGTTAAATAGTTGCACGAAGGGTGGATTTTTCTTCTTGTGTTAACAACATTTTCGAAATGATGTTTCTTTTTATTTCTCGCGTAACCAAGTGCAGTTGTACGAATCACCTTTCCGACATTAAACGCGACGTTGGGATTTGCTACCTCTTCGCCTTTTTCTCCCTCAGGAGTATTCTCGACGCCTGCGGCGTGTTTCGTTCTTCACGATTTTTCCTGCCGTATCCCCAGAGAAGTCGCGAATGTATTTTTGAGTATATACGATTTCAAGAGCGAGAGGGAGGGAGGGAGAGAAAAAAGGGTAAGTGAGAGTAATTTACTTGTGGCAACAGGAAAGAACTTTCGGAGTTTATTTGTCGAAACTCATATTATGGGAGGCTGCGAGAAAAGAGCGTTTTGTATTCTATTATTCCTGCCGCAGGACTTTTTCACCTCGAACAAAAACTTGAAAACAAAAACGAAGAAAAAAATCTCGTATGCTTCAATTACTGGAGTACTTCTTAAAAATAAACATGGCAATTGGTAGTAAACAAAAAGCTCCACAAAACATAGAGCGCGATTGTCGAAAAAAACAAAAACAGTTCAACATATTTCACGACTTCGCGGGACGTCCTCCGTGAATTCGCGTCAAAATATTTTGCGAGCACGAGAGTACGTGAATCTGGAGAAAGTAAAAAAAAAATGGCAAATAAAAACAAAATTTAAGATGTACTTGGCAGTTTTATTTCGCTCAACGAAATTGCAACAGTAGACACTGCACGGTTGCACTTTTCTTCTCGTTGCATTCTCTCTTTTTTTGGTGTTCCGATGACAGTTTTAAAGCCAATAAATTTTCGCGGCTAGCGAAATTATTTTGACAGGTGTTTTTTTTTCTATTTGCCAAGGGTTGAAAAATGAAGAAAAAAAAAATGCAGAAACAACAAGCAACGGAGAGCCTTCGTGATATTTGTTTCCTCAACTTCCTGCATCGACCACGGAGAGTAAGAAAAATCAGATGGCGAGATAAAAGTACAGAAAGTGCCGCAAAGAAAGGCAGAAAACGACAGCAGTGGGAATAGTAAAAAAAATGCATCGGAAGTCGGTAAATTTGATGAGAAGTGACCCCGCATAAATATAGGAATGTTGGACAATTCGAGAAGAAATAAGAATAAAATGAGAATTGAGAAAAAAATGGGGTGGAACGAGCTTAAAATTGTATTTCGCTTTGGTACAGAGAGCGAGGGTGCGGTCATTCCGGTCGTTGTTTCAGAGGCAGTTGGTCGATGGATCACGGAGTCAAGGGCGAGGTAGAACGAGAGAGCGGTTCCAAGGTATAACCTCAAAAACAAACACACGCACGGAGACATGGGGCGATGCACACACGTGCGCAAGCACAGAATGTGTTCAAGTAGCCGAGGGGGTGCGGACCAGTCAAATTTATCATGCAGATGGCGTTCTTTTCCTTCTCTTTTTCTCTTTTTCCGACCCTGTTCCTACTGGCAAGTGGAGGGCAAGGGAGGAGGCTTTAATATTTGAAAACCTGGGTCAACGATGCTTCGCTACGTATATAGTTATGGTTTACGAACGCGCCGTTGCCGCTGGGCAATCTGTGGCTTTTTACTACGTGCCTAGAGCCCTGTTCGGCATGTGGTTTCCACTTTCCATACCTCCGTTTCTTTCTCTCCCTCTCTCTCTCGCTCTTTTTCAGCCTCATTCCTAAAAATCTATATTCCAAACGTTTTGGTGATATAATCACCCGGTCCTACGGATCATTAAAAACAAATCACCCAACAATTGCCATACCTCGGCGTTTCGTACGTGCCAGAAAAATATCTAATAAAAATTATGAGATTTTATAACCTGGAAAATTTCTCCCTCGCTCAGTCCTATGGCTACGTATTCAAAAATAAATCTCTGGCAATATCAAATTTCCCTTAACATGTAAAATAAATCACGCGTGCTCGCAAGCTTTTTTTCTCCAACTCTCCGTCTCTCTCTGCTCTTTCCCTTGACCCCGAGAACTCGATCCCATACTGCGTTAAGGCCGTAACACTAAAATTGTTCGGATTCCAACAAAATGCGACATCTCATAGAAATTTTCCCTCATCCCTACAAATATATGATCAAAAACTTTATTCCCAAAATATTCGAGGACTTAACTTTCAATTAAAAACCAGAGAGACCCAGAAAAATAAACGAACGTGAAAAAGTGAAAAGAAACCGAAATAATATTAAAAAAAGAATATGTCAAAGTCCGAGGTCTGAGGAAAAGGTTGACGGTATAATTTCAGAACGTCTCTCTTTCCGTAAAAAGAGAGAATGTGGAGAGCAGAAGGAAATAAGAGAGACCATGGCAGAAAAGTCTTTGCAGTGTTCGAATTTTCTTTCTCCCTCCTGGGTCGCCTGGAGGAAGCGGAATCGCGCGTATTCCTCGTTGTCATCACGCGAACCGATGCATATACGAGGAGATTCGGTAGAGAAGGGTTGAGAGAGTGGAGAAAAACGAGAGAGAGAGAGAGAAACTGGAGACTTGTCTCTTTCGGCTGGAAAGACTGCTCCGCGTGTCGGTTCGCGTTTCAAAGCAATCATGAGGGCCGAAAGTTCCGTGACTCGAGCGTGAACCAAACCAACGTTGGGAAAACACAGACATAAACAAAACAGTATACATATAAAAACTCTATAAATCGTGTCCGTAAAATCAAGCCCAAGATGGAATAATAAAAAAATACGAAGCGAGACGCTGAAAGAAACGAAATTCTAAACTTTTCCCAAACTAAGATGCTCCTCCGTCGAGCATTCCGTCGTCGTTAATTACAGAAAGTTCGAAGGAAACTTGTGAAAAGGGCAG
The DNA here is from genome assembly GCA_037043255.1 of Diadegma fenestrale. NCBI lineage: Eukaryota > Metazoa > Arthropoda > Insecta > Hymenoptera > Ichneumonidae > Diadegma > Diadegma fenestrale. The sequence continues at coordinate 13,286,901 of CM073310.1, read as the reverse complement.
AGTCATCAGGATACAAGTTTTTTTTTTACTCAAGATTTTCAAACTTCACCCGAAACGACGAAACGACACAATTTTACCATGACTTTTGACACATCCCGTATAAACTACGAATCTACAGAAAATTCAATCCACCAAATAAGGGAAAGCGAGGCGGCGCGATAAGAAAGAGAAAGAGGGAGAGAAAAGAGCTCGGTCACGAGCAGAGAATCAGGATGACTAGCGACACGCGAAACGGTAACTGGTTGGCTGCTCTCTGGCCCGCGAGTTCTCAGCCTGAGCAATCGTCTTCGTGCGAATAAACCCAAATAAAAATATATCTAAATAATAAAAAAATTGAGAACAAAGCTGATCAAAAGAGAGCCCAACAAGCCATTTAATACGTTTTTTAAGCTAAAAAAATCACAAACTGTGAGTAATTTTAGAAACGTTCATTTTTTGTAAACATTTTGTACGAAATGTGCGTCCTAAATGTTGGTACACGATCAATAACATTGCTGCGTGATTCGTTCGAGTAAATTTAAATAAAAAAAAACTCCTCTCCACTCATTAATCAGCTCGTAAACTTTGTTCCTGCGTCACCGTGCACAATGATTGTTTTTCATGATCCTGAAGTTTCCATCGTCGAAGTGCAACGAAATTCTGTCCTTTCTTCAGCAGAGCCAATAATTATTATTGAATATTTGGTCCGGCCAATAAAACGATTCTCTCTTGCGACCAAAAACTTCAATCGACTCGAAAAATTGCCAAAATTTCCAAAATTCAATAAATAATCAATAGAAAAAATGTTTTTCGTTAAATCTGAACGTTGCAAACTTCAGAGTCATTTTTTTTCCTTCTAACTGATACGAGTTGGAATATATTTAAAAATATTTTTACTACTGTGTCACAAGACGACGAGTAAAAATTGATGAAACAAGTGGAACAAAAACGATAAAAACAAGTTTCAATGATTGCAAGTTGACGCGACTGCAAGCGTATATTTCTTGATATAGCAAGAGAGCAGCATGCAGCGCCCTGTGTACAGTGAATCTCCGTTTTTTTTTTGCCTCATGCCTCTTAGGACCCTCTGTAGTGTAATCCGAGTGCAATCTTGCGAGTCGGAGCGTGCGCCTCCTAGCGAGGCGTATAAGCACAAAAGGTTCTTTCTCTCTCGCTCTCTTATGCTTTCTCAGTGACCCATACGTGAGGGGGGGGGGGGAGAGGCACACAGACACACAGACACAAAGTGAAATTGGAGGCTTGAGGCGGCGCGGGATCTCGTGAGTAACGTGGAGAGAGGGAACGAAGCGAGAAGCAAGTCCGAGCGAGCGCGAGTGGAAGGCATAGATCGAGGGGAATTAAAAAGAAATGCAAGATGGAAAAAAAGTGAATAATATAATACGAAAAACGAATAAAAGGGGGGAAAAATTGTTTCTCTTTCGAATCTTTTCCTCTCGCTCTTTCGTACGTTCTTTTTTGTTGTTTAATTCACGATTCTCTCGCTTTGTATCAGTGTGATTGGCGAGGCTGCTGGCTTTTGCCTTACCCAACGCGTTTTCTTATTCTTTCTCTCGCTCGCTGCAGCGTGGCGCATCGTTTCTTTCATTTCATCCTCTTTTCCCATCTCTTTTGCTCTTGTACGTCTTGCTTCGCTATATTCGCAGTCTCTGCCGTTTTTTCCCTCCCTTTCATGTTCATTTATTTTTTCCCTTTCCCATTCTCTCTTCCTTCGTCTTTCATTCTTAAAGCACCGCGATACAATCCAAACTCTTCAACATCCTGCTCGGTGGCGGTCAGAGGCAACGAGAGCCGAGGATAAGAAAAAAAAGATGGAAGATGAGGTGGAAAAACGAGGAGGAGATGTGGGAGGATGAAAAAACAAAAAAAAATGCAAGTGAACACGAGGAAAAGGTAAAGAGAAATCTTTGGCTCGCTGCCCGGCACGTTACCGCGAGAAAGGACTCGGAGAAAAAAGCAAACAAACAAAAAAATAAACAAAAATATTATTACATAGAAAAACGACGTCTCGCGATCGCCGAAGAGAGTTGATGGAGTAGACACTCGAGAAGCGAGAGAGAGAGAGAGAGAGAGATCCTGAGGGACGACAGAGCCACGAACCGACACGGATATGGAATGGAAAAAAACACGAGACCCAGAAAAAACAAACGCAGGGTGTGTAAATAAAGAAAAAGAAGGTACGCAGAGAAAAGCGGAGAAAAATCAAAAACAAAATGACGAGTTTTCGATCGAGCAAGATAAAGGGAAGAGATAGAGAGCAGTCCTGTAAAGAGCCCACAGAGAACGGAAGATTCACGTTGTAAATGTATCAGATTCTTCTTGTTTCATGCCTGTTGGTGAATTTCATAGATATCACATTGTTAGAGCCCCGTGAATACATATACAAATACATAATATACACGAGTAGAATACAAAGCTTGGAGAAACGAGAATGCGATTTTCTCCTACAAATATAGAGAGCGGAGATGCAAACTGCACAGACCCTCACGCTTTTCTAGCATCGGACAATCGACGCAAACATTTGCATCTTGCCGGGCCTTGAAAATTTTCCGAATCGCAATAAAATTCCTCTGTTGAGAAAATCTCAAAAATCCAGTTCCAAAGACGAGCTTGCGAGTAGCCAAAATAAGTTTCGAAATTCGAATTGCAGCAAAAATGCGGTTGGACAAAAGAAAAATCTCAAAACAAGCGAAAATTGTTTCTGACTTACGGAAAAGAGACAAAACTGTCCGGAAATAAAATCCCCAATTAAGTTTCCCCGAGTCCTTTTCAAGTTATAAATGTTCATAGCGCGTGTGTGTGTGTCCGTGAGGCAGAAACGTCTCTTCATCATCCGCGTACGTTATTCGTTGTCGCTCTTGCGCTTTCTCTTCTCTTTCGCTCTTACATCAGCGAATCGCCATGTGGTAATGGAGATTATGCTTTTAAGCGCAAAGCACAGACCCACGCACACACACCCACATAATCGCGCTTACCTGGGCTATGAAAACGAGCCCAAGCGAGATGGAATGTCTCGAAGAACTTGATACATACATAACCATTCTAGCGCATGTATAACGTGCATGAGAAACGAAGGCCTCGTGTGGCACAAGCTCGCTTATATTCAAACTGGAATATCTTCATGAATTTTGCTCTCTTTCCTCCCTGTAGAATTTCCTTCCGCTGCTACGATTATAGAGCGAAGAGAAGGCGTCAAATTATCTTTGCTCTATTATGGAGGAGGATGCACGGGCGAGAAAAGTCTGCAGCGAAAAATGAAGCTCAACGTTGAGCTCTGAACGAAAAAATTTAAAACACAATTTCCCAACAAATATTCCTTACAATTTGTATCCTTATTATTTTAATACACACATACTCCATATATTTTCGTATGAATTTTTACGTGCGTGTTACCAAACAATTAAGACATCGACCGCGAGGCCACCGAGGACTGCAAATAACGACGAGTAACGACGCACCGCAATGACTTTAATTCCAGTCGACTGAAAATGCACCTCGCTGCAACATTTCTCTCCTGAATTAAATAGCCACAACATTTATTCATTATTTCATCCGTACACATTATTAAAGTGACGATTGCCAATTGCAGCTCCATTTTATACTTCCCCGAAACAAATTACATGTGAGAAACAAGAAAAATAAACTTTCTTCTTTCTCATGGGTCAAGAAACGAAAAAATACATGACTCCGAAGTTTGCATCGTTGCAATGTAACGAAATTATTTTTTGTCTTCGACAAAAATGATGATTGGAATACAGAATGTAATTACGATGATAAAATAATCGATTTTTGCCACCCGACAAGCATCTGGGCTCGAAAAATTTGGATGACATTGAAAATTGAACGAATCGTTAATAAAATCAATTTTTTTTCGCTGCATTCCAACGTTGCAAAGTTGAGCATCATAAAAATACACAAATTTGCATGACGAATCGACGAGCAACTTTGCAAAATTAACAACCGAACAAAAATTAATTGAATTTCTTTTAATATTTTACTCACAATCAAAGTTACAAACTTTGTAATCAATTACGTAATTTAGTGAGAAATATATTGTGATAAAAAACGACTCGTTAACGATAACGAACACGGTCAAATTTGCTGATCATGGAGAAATTGATATTTTCACGTTCGCAGAATCTGACACAGCGAGAAGATCTCGCGAAGGAAAGCAAAAATAAATAATAAGTGCAGAGACGCGTGCTTATTCGGAAGAGCGCGAAACGAAAAGGCAAAAATCAGCAATTTGGCTTTCGGACAAACTAAAAAACACAAATCTGAAGGATAAAGTTTCTCGAACGAGTTTTTTTTTGGTAGCATAGCAACAGAAAAAGAGTGAAAAGTGCATCGAAAGTCGTTGCAGATTCGAAAGAGTCGCACAGAGTGCGCGGGAGGTGAGAGAGATTTTGAGGTGCGATTGGAGGAGGGACATGAAAGCGTTTCGTTGAATGTAAAAAAAAAAAAGAAAAAATGGAAAACGAACAAGCAATGAAATAAAAACAGAAGCGCGAAAAAAAAAGTAAATGACAGATAAACAAACGAGTTGGACGATTGAACCAGTGAGGGAATAGGTGCAGGAGGATTTTTCATGACGTTTTTGTTGTTGTTTTGTTTTGAGCCTCTATTTTCGTTCTAACCCATGATCGTGTGGGTGGACGATTGTAGGGGGTATGGCGGTGACGGGCACGTTGTCTCGTTTCCGACGTCAACGACGGTGCGAACTATTCCGAACATATCCAACTTCCCAATCCTCAATCCTAGGGGCGTTTTATAGTTGAACGCCTAACTAAATATAACTATACATTCATCGGGGCAGAGAGATGGATGGATGTAAACGAGTTTTGGGTGCTGCATAGAGAAACGCACGGGACATTCTCTCGTGGCAGTCAAGTGATGCGGTGGAACGAGGGGCATTGGGACAGTAGAGAATTGTTCAATGTGGCTCGCGCGACGCGAGAACCGAACACGGAATCGACCACGCGGACGCAGCGGAAAGAGCCCTCTATCTCTATTCCACGTTGAATAACGTCCCGCGCGAAAAACTCACGCAAAACTCTATACAGGCCACCGCCAATATATACATCAATACTTAACAAACACATAATGAGATATTCCGAGGCTTCTCAATGCAGATATTCCTCACAACGTAGTCCTTTGTGCACCGTGATAAACAATCCATAGTCACAATGACGATAACAAAAATGCTCATCAATCATTTCGAACCGAAAACTCGCAGAAAAATTCAACGCCCGCAACTCCATTAATCCGTGATAATATTTTTCACTCAAATAATTCATTATGAATTTCTCAAAAATTCGCACCGAGGCGATCAGAATCGAGAAATCATTCCCAAAGAATCGAACCAAGGAACGACCTTGAGTTTGCTACGCAGAGAGACAATTCCGATGGAAATAAAATCAAATTTTAATTCCATACAGCGACGTTCGTCTCGTTTGCATCGAGAAATTTTCATTTCGCAGTCTGTAAAAATTGCTCAGTGTTCAAGGTCATCCCTTCATTCCGCAATCAACAATCTTGCAATAATAACAATAAATTCCGGACTAGGAGTTCGAAAACTATGAAATAAAGTAAAAATCCCAACGGAATTTTTCATAAACCTGCTTAGAGCGAAATTCAAGGATTTCAAAGAAAAAACGACGTTGAAATGCAACGAAATTCTTTTATTCTGAGGCGCGAAGCTTATTATTAAAATCGAAAATGCGATTACGACGTTAAAATGATCGATTTTCGACGCAAAAAGTATATCGGCTCGAAAAATATGGATTATTTTAAAAATTAAACAAATCATCAATGAAAATACATAATTTTCGTTGGATTCCAACGTTGCGAACTTCAGTTTCATAAGAATAACGTCAACGATTTAATCACGCAGATCCCTTAAATCAGCAACACGTGAATGTAAACAAACGCTCATAACCAAAAAACCCATAAAAAATCCGACTAATTTGACATTTCTCATGAAAATATTGAATTTAAAAAATTTACAAATTTCCAAAACAGGCGCCGCTGATTTGGTCGATTCGTTCGGTCACTTCAGTTGCAATGGGTGAATAGAAATGTGTGTCAGAGACAACGTTCGATGCGTATACAGGGAAATGTGTCTCTATCGAGTACTTTTCGTTGTCATTAATTTCCACACATACATAAGAACATGCATGGAGTATGTATGTGTCTTGATACGATGAGGACGGAATCATCAATCGTCGGAGCGGTTCACAATCGAAATATTTTATGAAGCATATAGATTGTTAAATCCGGTGGTCGCATAGTGGAGACCGAACACACGTAGCGTTCGAGCATTGTATCGTAGCGTTCGGACACGTGTTACGATGTTCGTGTCATTCTCGTCAAGCGATTATTCACCAAGTCCATATGTGTATAAAGTATGAAAACCATAACTATATACAGAGGAGAGACTCGATCAAGCATCACGTATACAGTTACGCAAAATATTGTTGGAAAATAGAGAGACGAGTGTCAAAGTTTGAGCAGACGTTTAATTTATTAAATTCATCATAACTGGGGCGTCAACAGAGAATCGACGAATAATTGACATAAACGAGAGAGCAATAATAAACAAACCGGAATAACGATGTGTGTATATATAAACAAAATAAAATGACAGTCGATACGTAACAGGTTCGCGAATAATAACTCATCAATTGGAATAAAAAAGCAATTACAGCGTAACGTACTTGTCACGCGAATTAAACGAACTTGACTTTTTGTCCGGCGCTTTTTGTCCACGGCTGGATTAAAATCTGTTGGCGTAGTGAATTCGAAACAAGCCCAGCCAAAAAATCACCTCGACCCTTGTTTTTCTTTTGTTTTAACTTTTGAAGGACGACTAGACGAGCTCGAGCGTGACGTCGATGAATTACCGAGCGAGAAACAGAGAAAATTGTGGGACAGAGTCAGACAAAACCGCGGCTAATCTGCTTTAATTTCATCTCGCGGGACCAAAGTTTGGATTAAAAAATATACCCGAGGTGACGCTGGACTGCTGTGGCAAAACTTTCGCAACGCAAACGACAAGAAAATTACTTTTTCTCAGTTGCTTCCAATAACCGTTTCTTTTTCTACATTTACCCAACAACAATCCACAAAATTCGAAGGTTAAAAATTGAAATTACGTCGACGGATGGATTTGATAGAAAAATGTTGAAAAAAAAGGTGAAAAACAAAAATCTCGACAAAGATTTCAGTGAAGAACCAACAAACGAGAAAAAATAATTAAAAGCTGGAGAGAAATTTCGTAACTCGTGAATATTGTGCAAGAGTCATGAAGAGTGAGATATAGAGACGCGCGAGAAAAACGAATAGCAACGTGAGGGAGAAACAAGATAAAGTGAGAATCAGCCGAGTGTAACAAATGGGAATTAGCGAGGTCCGTAAACATTCAGCAAAGGTGGATGAACATAAGTTAAGTGTTAAACTCAGCGACACGTCGAGGTCGATAAAAGTCACGAATGCGAGACGAGAGATTACAGAATCCGAGCATTTTAGTGCACGTACCTCCATAAACATTGCTAAGCAGCGATTCCAACATTTAAAATGCTGCCGAAGTTTGCAACGTTGGAATGCAACGAAAAATATTTGAATTTATTGATGATTCGTTCAATTTTCAACGTCATCAGAAATTTTCAAGCCAATATGCTTTTCGGGTGGCAAAAATCGATCATTTTATCATCGTAATGACATTCTGCGCTTGAATATTTTTTGCTGTAAGGATAAAAAACGATTTTCGTTGCATTCCAACGATGCAAACTTCAGACTCATTCATTTAAATAAATTCCCATCAATTTGCAGTGGTTTATTTTTATTTTTTCATTTATCGCGAATGATGCTGAAGTTTGCAACGTTGGAATGCATCGAAAAATATTTAATTTTATTGAAGATTCCTTCAATTTTCAATGTCATCCAAATTTTTCGAGCCGATATGCTTTTCGAATGACAAAAATGGATCATTTTATCATCGTAATTACATTCTGCATGCGAATAATTATTTTTATCCAAGATAAAAATGAATTTCGTTGCGTTCCAACGATGCAAACTTCAGAGTCATTTTCGCGAGCTGTCGACGCGAATTTTTCTCAAGGAAACAATTTGATGAAATTCTAATGCATAATAAATATGCATTCGCATTCATGAAGCTGATCGTTAAAATTTCATGACATGTAATGAGAAAATAAAATTGAACAACGTTGAGAATAAAAATGGAAAGAAGCAAGAGACAGATTCGTCGTTTTTGGACGATAAAGGAGCCCGCGTGCTCTTACATCCTTAAGAAGGATGGCGCTCGCTGAGATTAGAGAAGCAATGGAAGCGAGGAGGCGCGCTTGTATTCGGCGAGGAAGAAGCGAAGTGAACCGGATGACCTCGTGCAGCCGAGCGTCGTCAGCTTCTCACTATACCCATCTCCGCGCGCGTTTCTCTTTCTCATTCCTTTTTTCTCCCCACTCTAAGGTTCGATCCTGTTCCTCGGGTGCCTTCTATCCCGAACTTGCTTCGACTCAAACGAAAACTTCAAAAGAACGAGCAAGATAAAGACAGAAAGAGAGAGAGAGAGAGATGGAGAAAGAATGAGAAATAAGAAAGAGATAAAAGGATTCGGTCGAGAGGGACGGAGACAAAGAGGCAAAAAGGTTCGACAAGCTGCTCAGTGCGGTCGTCCTCGTTGTAGTATAGATCGTGTTGGTTGGCCATCCTGTAAAAGGTTTGCCTGCTCTTGTGTGTCTGCTTCTTCTTCTTCTTCTTCTGCGGCCTGCCAGTTTGCTCACAGAGACCCGAGATTCCATTCCAAAAGAAGCGAGAGACCGAGAGAAAAAAGAAACAGCAAAGAATCGAGAGAGAGAGAACAAAGTACGAGCCACTCGAGGTTGATCTACGATCGAAATATCGTAAAGAAAATCTTCACAATAGTCAAGAGAGCGCGAGGGAAACCCCCCAAAAAAAAAGATTCTTCAAAAATCATATTCTCGCTCAACAGCACGAACCGAATTCATCGAAAGAGAAAAAACAACAAACTACCAATTACGGACCGAGGATCCGACAGCAATGCCCCGAAAAAATTAGATTTCGTTCCGTCCCGCAAGCTCTTTGAAAAACGACAAAAAAACGTGAATTTTCCAGCCAGACAACCACGACCTAAAATACTTCGAGCGTAAATACTGTTAGGAATTAACAAAAAAAAACGAGACGAAACGCGACGAGATGAAAAATTGCATTTTACTGTTATAATAGAACAGCCAAACAACAGGACATCCAATTGACAACGAGCATAACAGCACCGTTTTACTGCAATTATAAACATATGCACATATTGTGTGCACATTAATGCACGCGTGAGAACCGGATTCAATGAATAATGTTCCCCATTGAGAATGTTAAGCTTTGGACTTTCGAGACGATGGAAGCGACCACGAAACCCCCACGAATTCTCTCTACGAGGCTTCATAATTGTAACATTTCACATACGGGCGCGATAAAAGAAAAAAAAACCAAAGAAAACGGTAAAAAAAATCGCTGATTCGCATTAACAAATCGAGTCAACGTCGATGACAAAGAAAACGATTTCTAATGCCAACGATCAGCATTTCGATGGAAAAAACTGGATAAAAAATGTGACCAGTCAACAAAGCAGCTCGAATTGCGAAATATTGAATATCTGAGTCTTTCGAAATTGGATTCAATTGGAAAGGAACGGTCGAATAATAATTGGAGCTATTTAAATATTTATTTTAATTACTGCACATTCGCGTATGCAGAGAATTCGTAATTAGCGAAAGATCCATTCATACATGTATGAATGAGGCGTGTAAAAACATTGAGAATACGAGTGAGCGTAGATCGACGCCAATGGGTTCATTGGTAAAAGGACGAGAGTAAAGAAAACAGCAAAAGAAAAAAAAGCAAGAGAGAAGACGTCGACGAAGAAGCAAGACGAAGAGGAGTGTGGTCGAAGCGGCGGCGTCATTGGTTGGGCGCCCCCTACTTGACCGTATGCCCCAAAGGGAATAAGCGCGAAACAAAGAAAAACAAAATAATAAATAACGCGCTGGCCACTTACCAACCGTACAAGGCAATAATTGCTGCGTCCTCGAAGCTCAACAAGAATGGCACATCGTAAATACGTGACACGTCTCTTGTTCGAATATTACTTTTTTTTTCTCCGTATTCTATCCTTTTCTCGATACTCGCTGCGTCCAAACCCCACACGAGAGATACACACTCTCCACGAAGCACGACCACAGAGAACAACGATTCACAAAACTCAACGAAAATTCACCGAGAGCACGAAGAAAATATTGCAACGTTAAACAACGGCTAAACAAAAAAGGCTAAAGATAAAGATGAAAAGAAAAATTAAAAACACGCAAGAAACACGGAAGCACGGAAGATTCTGGCTATCGCGAAATCACGCGGCAAACGCGCCATACTTGTTGCCAATATATGTATACACGTGAACGTATATGAGAATATAAATTTATGTTTGTAAAGTGAATTTGTATCTGTGTGTGTGTGTATGTGTACGTGTATGTGGGTCTGTGTGTGTGTATATAGCACGGTACCGCACCTGGACTAGCTTTTATTCCACCAGGTTTACGTTCACACTCACATTTAAGTATTTATTTTAACGTGTGTGTATTACACACACGAGATTTCACCGAATTCACGCTTTTGCTGTCACACCTCAAGAAACTACACAATATCGGCGAATCACTCACTCTGACACTATCCCGACGTTTTTTTTTATATCCAAATTCGATTTTATACTCGGAGTAAGTGTTTAAGCACACGATCGAAAGACTCTGCAGAGTTTTGGGATTTTATGATGCCAGGAAAATTCCACTGTCACTGCATCATCGGGGAAAAAAAAACTTTTGCAATGAACTTTTCGTGTGCCGGTTTATTCATGCGAGAGTCAAACTTTTCGGCGTGTTTTTTCTTCTTTTTTTTAGGTTATTTTGTGCTCACTCCAATTTTTCTTGACGCCCGATAAAGTTTTTCATCTTTATCTACTTATTTGCTTGATCGAGCTTGTCTCGAATTATGTGTCACTCAATGACTCACGAGAAAGAGAGAGAGCGGTGTGGGAACAGGAGAGAGATGAAACTTTGCTACAAGACCGATTAAAGTCTCGTGCGTCTTCGCCCGGTTTTAAGGAATTACGACACGACTGCCGCGTGCAGCGAACTCCGGCGTACTGAGCGCCACGAGACGCTCGAACCTCGAATACGCGATCGTCGCGCCATCGTCCCCCCCACTGCGGCCGATTCCCGAAACATTCGAGACTCGAAGTATCGCTTGATATTTATATTTCTGCATGCTTTTTCTTTCTTCAGAGTACACTGCGCGTTTGTACACAAAGTCCCATGTGTACCGACGCCAAATCTTACCTCATTGTGTTCACCATACACTCGGCTCACAGTTAAAAGCTTCGTGCAATGGAAAAATCAATTTTTTCTTCTCCCAGCCCAAATAATTGGCGTTGAATGGCCTTTTTAACTTTTTAATCTGTTGCTCGTAATTCAGCACTCTCTTCGTTGTTTTTACATGCTCCGCACATATTTCAATTAGCATAAATTTACAATTCACATCGCGCAACTTTTTCCGATTTTTTTAATGCCAACTTTCGATACTGCTCGTGCTGAATTTACTCGGAATTACTGACCAACGCGTTCAAATACCGAAGTTTTCCTAATCTTCGACATTCGACATTCTACTCAGTTATCTTTGAGCTTTCGAATTCGAATTGATCAACTCCATTTCTGAATATTCAACCCCGAAGGAAACTTTTTCCTCAAACCTAACGAATTCATTCGATTTTTCATGTATTCGATTTCGTTGGTGCGCGATTAATGAATTCGTAGAAAAAAATATTATTTTTTCTTTATAAATATGCGAAACGTATTTTTCGTTCTTCAGAGTGATTCTCTAGTGAGTGATTCCGATATGTTGTGCGGATTCACGAAGTCAAGGCCGTACGCACGAACGAGTTGCGATTACTATTCCATGAACTATCAATATCAAAGCACGCTCGGCTATTTTAACGTAATCACAAAATGACTTTATTCAGAATTCTTCAATAATTTTGAATGAACATTCTCAACACCAAAACTAACAATTTTCTCCTATGAAGAAAATTTTTCTTACGTTTCTTATACTTTTCCCATCCAAACTCGTGTAAATTCGAAACGCATTTCATTAATGCGTTGCAAAAAAATGAGTTTACGATTTTTCTTTGAAAATTTCGGCTCGAAGTCTTTCTGGCTATCGGCAAAAAAAAATCCTAGACCCATTTTGTCTTTGCAACTCGATTTTTTCATCTTTTTGACAAAAAGCGTTTAGACCGGGAAAATCAAACTTAAATATCTCCGATTTTAAACGTCAGTTTTTTTTTTTTTTACAGGAAACTGTTAATTCTGGGGCCGATAAATTATTTTGAAAGAATCCTAAATAAAGGCGTTTTGCGATAGTAATAATTTAATAATTAACGCATATAAATTTTTCATTATCCATTGACCTTAAAATCCCACGTGAATTTTCCGCGAGCACAGATTTCAATTGGCCCAATAATTAAACTAAAAAATCGAAAATTAGTAAAACGACCGACCTCACTCCGTTCGAGACTAAATAAATAAATGTTCCAATTAGCGATTCGAACGATATCAGAACTCAAGGTCGAATCTTGACGCGATTCCAGGTCAATAAGTAATTCTCGCGGAATGATTTTCATGTTTGTTTTATTCGTTATAAACAAACACAAAAACGACACAGGAGAGGAGCGAGAGAGTGGAAACGGAACGAGACTAGTGAGTCGAGTAGCGAAAAGTTGGAAAAAGAGACAGAGGGTGGAAGAAAAACGTGAGCAGTGCGATACCGCAAGTGGAAAGAAGAAACTATATATACGCGAGCGTTATATCTAGAGCGGTTAGATAGCGCGGAAGTCGATTCGCATTCAGATTCGCGATATTCGGTCTCTCTCTCGCTCCGGAATCAACCCCAACCTAGCCATCCATATATGTACATACAAAATCATACACACACATACATATAATAAATATATACAGATAGTTCGACTTTCTGTGCAATGCCACGTCGTAATTGGACTGCGGAGTTCTGCAGACTCGAACTTAATTGAATACGAGCGATTGTGCCCTCGTGTGCCAACGTATATACAATCAAATCTATACATATATCCATAAAAACGTTATATGTGTATAAGGAAAAGAAAGAATCAACGAATATAAACAACAGATGAAAAATTTCGTTTCCAATTACAATCTCTGCTCCATCAAACCATTTTTCCATTATTTCTTATATATACTCTTATTGTATGTAACATGCAAGTGTATATAAAAATTTGTGCGGCTCCCCATGTGTATTGACCGTTAAACCCAAACAAGAAAGTCCCCTTTTCTTTAACCATTCCCTTTAACTCGATATCCTGCAGCTCGCTTCTCACTTTTCGTCTCCAATTTTTTCGTTTCCTCTTTCTCTGTCTCTTTTTTCTGCGACGTTGTCGCCATCGTTGTGTCGCGATCACCGCGGCAATGAATTATATCGAATCCCCTCTCTGCGGGCTCTTTCCGTTCTCCTCCTTCCCTGCATCTCATCGCACACGCTCCCCTTTCGCAAAGTGTTCGCGGACCCTTTGTACTGAGCCTTGGACGAATCTAAGAGACGCGTGCAGCCAACGATGGCGCGGTCTTGTCCGACAAGACCGAGGTCCATAAATTTCAAACACCCCTGCGTGTGTGCTTTTATGCACATTTGTATATAAAGACAGTGCGTGCGGATGGTTAACAAGAAAAAGGACTTTGGGAGGTCACGCTGGAATGCAGCAAAAACGGATTGGCTTGGGCCTTTCTTGCCACTAGGAAAAACCATTTGCGCGCGTATAGACCAAGTCGGTAGGAAAGCGCGGCTTTAACAATAATGAGGTTAGAATGATTCAGAGCCGGAGACAAAAAAAAATGGGAAAAGCTTTCAATTACGCTGTCGCAACGTTCACTAAATGTGACACAAATACCCGAGCGAAAGCTTCAAGGCCAAAGTGTTCGTCGCCTCTTTTTCCAGCAGATTTCAAATGCCACAGCCGTGGGCGAGCTCAAGGGGAAAACTTTTGTTAAAGAGAAAAATAAAATCAAGGAAAATTGTGACTCTGTGTAATTCTCGATTTTTGGGTCAAGTTTGTTGTTCGTTCGATAAACACCCAATCGAATGGCGATGGCTTAGGTGGCTGCAAAGTTATTGCGCAGAAGATTTAACCGAAATCGACAAATATTCGCTCTCCTTGAATTAATTTCATTGAAATGGTCGTCGAAATAGTGCATTTTGCATTTGACAACAATTCGTTTTCTCGATCAGCTCACGTTTTGCCTCACGCTTATTTCTCTCTTTTGGATAAAATGAGTGAATTGAAAGCATTGGGGGTGCACGGTTGTCACGTTGATCGCAGAGGAAGAACGTGATTGGCCCTTCAATTTTTCGTCTCTCCAAGTTCGTAGCTGCTATCGCGCATCTGGTATTCCTCAATTTTTCATGCAACCGTATGCAATATATATCGAAGTCGCATTCTCCGAGTACGCGCAAGCTTCCTATGGCTTTATAAATAAAAGATGCGCAACGCGAGATGTAGGACCCCATCCATTTTGTATATGTGGATGTACACACATAGAATCGCACGTTTCGATGTGCGCGTGCCTATCCGGGGTCCTAAAAATCGCAATTGCATCCCCCGAGGCTAGTGGAAATGCGTTAAATGCCGAATAAGCAAAATGTGTCCCAAATTTTCCCTGCCAGTGAATTTTCTAATTAGACATAACCAATTGTTAGTATTTTTTAACGAAGTGTGCATGCGAGCGAGGCAAAGTAATGAAAAAGTTTAAAGTTCGCGGCCTGTGCCGATGGCGGGTTCATGGGTTGTAACGGAATCGCCAGAGACAAGCACGAAAAGGATCCAAGCGCGAGATAAACGAGCAAGAACTTGTCTCTTGACAATTTGACAATCTCCCGGTGGCTCTAAATCTTTAATCCGAAAGTTGCGACACCCTACATGCTTGCACAAGTGTATTTGTAGTTGTATTTTAGTTTATATACGATATATAGAGAACGAATGCGATGTTCGAAAGTTGCCATTTCCGCGGTTCGTGGCCAATTTTCCCGAAAGTCACTATTTCTCTCTAACCCTCGACGCTCGCGTTAGAAGCCATCCTCGTGAGTGGTGCGTATGACTCTCACGATCCAACGTACGGTGTACATATCTTTGTGAAGAAATATATACACGGAGCTACTAAGGCAGGCATCGCGTCTACGGTTTCGCCCTAGTTAACCACTCGATCTCTATCTTTCCACTTCGCGATGTTCCCTTCACATGTATATAGATATATATTGCATGCATATCGATTTTGCGGTGAAAGGAGAGCAGCCGCAGAATGCATCGCAATTCGAAAAATGTCGACCGGAAATCATGTCTTTAAAATGAGAATGCCATTAAAACATTAATGGGCCAGCTCAGTGTGAAACAATTCCATCCGGAACAATTGACGATCAACCCGTTTTCTCTAACTCCAAACTTTCAACACCCTGGGTCAACTTGACCCGGACTATTTCCGCTACATAAATGTTTAAAAACAAGTGTTTAGCATTGAAGAAATTAGATTAGATTAGAAATATTAATTCTCCACGATCCACGCATTTTTGTTAAGCCTTCAAGTGTATTTATACTTTTTTTTCTTCAATTAAAAATCGGCTGAAGGGCCGACAAAATTCGCTCCTCAGCGTCGAGTTCACTGCACTCGCTAATAACCACCGTCCTGACAATATCCAACCGGACACGGGATGGATAATCTATTCTCAATTAATTGATACAAAATTTATGAAATCTGCGAAAGATTCAATCTGCCAGTTATATCCGCCACTAAAACCTTTTCATCTATACAAGCAAAAATAGCATACGAGCATACAAGCATACGAGCAAAAATATGACAGCGCAGACCTCAAAAGACTGAAATTAAATATGTACGTTTTCCTGTCGGAGTTCAAGCTCGATCTTGGGGTACAGAGACGTGTTTACTTTGATGCTTTATATTCCAACTGTGTACGATAGTTTTTCCTGGACCCTGATGGATCTGGGCGGTTTCCGTGATAGTCCCAAGCACGACATACCAATGTTTGCGGGGAGTATCATGTCCGACGAGGAGGAGAACTATATCCTGGTTTGGGGCACTCGCTCGAATTACCTTGTCAGTTATACACTGCCTCCAGCACGCCACGACGATATTGAGGGTCTTCTCACACCCTCAAGTATTCCAATATATTCTATCCATGTATATACACAAAGAGATATATATGCGAATATATATGGCTATTGAGGATACGTCGTCAAACCTGTTAATGTCATCACGTACGTGTACCAATCAAGCCATAATGCTGAAACGTCAACGCCATCCACGTTGATATATCGCTGCCTCCAGTTTTACTTTTCACTTGTACTACGTCACACTTGTGCACTAATCCCAACATAGCAATTTTATTATTTTTCTCCGCTATCAAGAAAATGGCTCGTTGAGTTCAGTTCGGGTTTGATTTTATGCAGAAAATCAAAATTTTATAAGCTTTTTCAGGAATTGGCGGTTTGAGCGAAACGTGAAGAATTGAGAGACAAAAAAAACTCGATGGAACGATCTTTTATGAGAGGAAATACCAAAGGGGACTAATAATAATTCATCAAACTAAACGAGAGGCAAAGAACGAAGTTGGCAGTTGAAAATTATTTCAGCTTATCGAAGGCTTCAAAATTCTCATGGAAACTCGAGCGAGACTGAAAATTCGTTGAAACGCTTATGGTTTGGGTCTGAAAACTGCAACGAGAAAATATAAAAACAAAATCGTGAGTATTCTAATCAACGGGGACGAATTTACGAGAGATTTTCGAGTACTCTTGCGGTGGCTTGGAAAAAATTCAAGGGGGATGATTCGACGTGCGCGCCTTGCCTTGTTTCCGAGAGCCACGACAAATTCGACGCCGAGCTCGTTCGAGTGTGCCTGCTGCACTTTTTTTTCCTCCCATTCCGTTTTTTTGCCTTCGCTCTATATTCCCGAACTATTTCATTTTCGATCATTGAAAAAAACCAATAAACTGTCAGGCCCAGCGACGAAAAAAAATCAGGGAAATAAAAATTCAGTGCGAGTGTGTCTAGCATGTGGGGCAAATAAAAACTTTATATGCTCGGGATAAATCCTTATATTTATTTCGTTCTTTCAGATGAATTTCAGTTGGGCGTTATCAATTCCATTTTATTGTTTTTCCCACCACCGATGTTGAATCGAATAATAATCAGTCGATGTACTTTCCAGTATTTTTAAAATGGCAATCAATCCTCCGCTCTCTGCTTATTGTTAATTCAATGCCAATTATTCCAAAAGCTCAAGCTTCGAACAAAAAACGCTTTGTGAACGGAAAATGCGAAATTTTCGAAATTCATTAAACTTTTACCCAATCATAATCATTTTATGAATCACTCAATTCTCAATGACACTCGTGAATCAAAAAAGCAGTCGATCGTTTTTTTTTTCATCCCGTTCCGATTCGTTGAATTTTCACGCGTTGTATTCGTTCGCAATATTTCGGACACTCTGTACATGTGAATGTTATAATTCCGGTGAACAAAGCTGGCTCCAATTATATTGAAACGTTCCCTGAATCTTTCGACATCTGTGGTACGAATCGCCGTTTCACCAAATGATCCAACTCAGCGTAATAAATTTTTCATAACTCTGGGTAAATTGTGTTTTTTTTATTTATTATTCAATTCTTTTTTCAGCCTCAACAGAATTCTCATATTTTTCATATCGGTTTTCGCGTCATTGCCCAACCAAACCCATCTCGTGTTATTGAAATTGATTCTTCACACGAGCAATAATATCACGAGTAGACTGATTTCGTGCTGAATTATATATTTTTTTCTCTCCTGAGTTGAGTCAATTTTTATCCTGTCACTCTCACGGTTTTAACGTCAAGTCGAACGCTTCGTTTTTTTTCTCTTTTTCATTCAGTGGCATTCCTTTTTTCCTCATATTTCATACGCTTTTCCGGGCTACCATAGTGAAAATCCATTTCGGAGGTTTCACCGAATCACACTTCGATCAAATAAAATCCCGTCGATGGGTAATTCATCGCATATACCGCGTACTAAGTCACACGCTATCCATTTCGTGCAGATCATTATGCCAATTACGACTTTTGGTGTAGGTTTTTCAAAACGATTATTGAACGCATAATTTCTTGATATTTATATTGATTTTTTTTTTAAATCAATCATCGTTTCCAATAATTTTCATACCGCCGTTGCTTACTTCTCCGGATGAGTCGATGTTCGTGGTCCATTGCTTATCTGTAACGAGAACCGAGAGGGGGATGAGAAACTTCAGAAAACCGTGATGACACCGCGAAACGGCCGGTCCAGATCGAAAACTCAGATTTCTGGCACTTACATGTAATTAAGAAGGTTGATATAGAGAAGGTTGTCGTCTGCCGTGACGAAAACGATTCATAATTGGAAGAACGAGAAACCGTTTAGCGAACGGTGGTTCGCGGATTGCAGTGAACCGTTTTTTTATGCCACGGGTTCATGGAAGATGGAGATGAGCAAAAAAAAAAAAAAAACTTATATTCAAGAGTAATTTCGACACGTTGTGATCCAAATTTTTACCATCTCATCCGCAAGTTTTTCCTGCGTCTAGTGGAAAGTTTCAGGTTTCTTAAGTTCGGTGGCTACTTGAGTTTTCGAGATATGCAATGTAATCAAGAGATCGCGGTAACATTTCGACGCCAAGTTATGAAATGGAAAGATTTTAACGCTTGAGTGATTCCAACCGCGTTCGCAAGTCCATACGGAATTCTTTGTCGAAGTAACTTTTTTTTTCATCAAGTACGTTTTCAGTTTCAATAAAATTTTTCATTGAATTCACATCTGCTTGATTGATGTTTATAAAAATAATTGAAAAGGGAATTCAAAGTGTTTTGTATTTTCTTCTCTCTTGAGGTCATTTTGCCGTGAAATATCTTTAAATAAATCCGTCACTGTCGCAAGTGACTGCATCGATTCGATATTGTTCGAAAGTTGCAAATGCGAGGGTCGTTCTGCATGCCCTAATGAAGGGAACGTTTGTTTCGCAATGTCTTCGGCCTCGAGGTCCATTAATAATCGCGCTCTTAATGATCGAGCGATAGAAATGCAGAGAAAGCGAATGCGGAACGAGGAAAACTGCTAAAACGCCAAGAGGATCGTAAAGAGATATTTTTATGGGATATTTCATGCTGAATTTGTAAAACCATGCACGAGTTTTTGATTAATACGTAAATTGTTAACGTGGCCATTAACAAAAAATGTTTTTTTTGTTTATATTTTCGGCTCTTGCAATTTTTTACAATTTTTTCGTTCGTCGACATTGTAATTAAATGATTTTTCTGTCGTAAAATTTGTCCGTTGAAGACGAAATGATTTGAAATCCATTTTTTCCGAACTACTCAAAGATTTTCATAAAGACTAAGGTGCACCACGCGCGCTAACGCGCGCGAACGGGTTTCTAGTAGCGCTGCAGCGCTCCTTTCATACATAATAACTAATCCAGATATGCGACAGCGTCTTGAATCCAACCTATTTTAAATTGATTTTTTTTTCTTTCCATTGGGGTTTATATAATCAAATGTGGAACTCACTATGTGGCCATACAACGTCCTTAAATTATCAATAAAATGAAAAAACGTTCTCATCAAAAAGTGGAATAAATTGCGGATAACAATATTGAGAATTATGTTGGAAATGGTTGAATTGAATGTTTTTTGTTTAATTACGGACACAGACTACAAGTGGACTCTGACGAGAACGGTTTTAAAATTTTTTTTTTATTTTCATTGGGGTCTACATTATTTTTTCATTGGGGTCTATTTTTTTGTTTTTCATTGAATTATGTTGGAAATGGTTAAATTGAATATTTTTTGTTTAATTACGGACAGAGACTACGAGTGGACTCTGACGAGAACGTTTTTTTAATTTTTTTTTTTTTTTCATTGGGGTCTATATTATTTTTTCATTGGGGTATATTTTTTTTTTTTTTTCATTGATTTATGTTGGAAATGGTTGAATTGAATATTTTTTGTTTAATTACGGACAAAGACTACGAGTGGACTCTGACGAGAACGTTTTTTTTAATTTTTTTTTTTTTCATTGGGGTCTATATTATTTTTTCATTGGGGTTTTTTTTACTAAGGGATCATTATTTTTTTTCGTCCCGTCCGACTCAGTAATCTGTGTGATGGAAATCCCTATGCATCGAAAATCTTAGTTGCAGCAACGTAGAGCCGTTTTATCGGCTGTGGGTTATATATTCGTTGTCTAATGGGAAAACGTGGAGGCCCGGTATTCGTTTTTTTTATTCCTCTTTCATGAAAAGTCTCGCATCATCGGCACAAAGATGTGCTTTCAAAGTTTGAATCTTCCTTCCCGTTCATTAATTCGCTCCCACTCGAACGCCCAAGGAATCTGCGCTCATTTGCCGAATCTTTTGCGATATCCCAACTCGATCGACCTCACTGAATCTCGTATCGCGTGTCAATTATCCCCCCCCCCCCCTGCCCTTCCTTTTATCCTCTCGCGTGCAGTTATTAATTGGCGATAATGAAAAATCAGTCGAGCGTTGTCAGTCAATCGTCGAATATACGATTTTTATATGTTATACGTTTCGGAATTTCAGTGCGTTCATTATTGCTCGTCGTTCATTTTGATGCGATCTTTGCCTCTCTGCCAAATTGTATCGAATAACTTTGGCAATTCGTGTGGAATCTTCAAATATGAAAAGGTTTTTTTTTTTTTTAACGAGATGTATGATTTTTCGAGTGCATTCCGAAACTTGTTTATTAATTTTAAGGAGTTAACAATTTTTTCTAAAAATTCTATGCCATTAGTGTCTCAGACTCTGAAAATAATTGTGGAGTGAATTTACTCGTGTCTATGTAAGCGAATTATTTTATTATACACGTCAAAAAGCAAGTTGTGCTGTGACGCGAGGAGAATTAAAAACTCGGAGAGTCCGGATAGCGGGTCAAATGAAAAAGGACGAAGAGAATGAGAGAAAACTGCAGAAATGGCATAGAAGAGGGAATCCCATCCAGCGTGCTCGATATCTCGGCCCTCAGGACGGAACGAGAGGGTTAAAAGGAAGTAAATTTAATTAAAGTCTGCGAAGAGAAAAAGTTTTTAGCCAAGCTAGGCTTCCGTGCGGCTTTCGATCTCTTCTTCCAATTCTTCATCCACCACTTATTTCTTATTGTTATTCCGACTTGAACGTTTTTACTGATTCTTCACTTTTCCGGCTAGTTCATAATTTGTTTTATCTCTAAACTATCGAAAAGCATGTTAAATAATTCTCGGGACATTGATGCATTTGGCATTCCGTAACAAAATGAAATAAAAAAGAAAATTTCGTTCGTTCCGTTTTTTTTCGAAATTCAAAACAAAAAGCATCGGTCGGCAAAGATTGGGGATTAAAATGTGAATATCTCTGCATCGTATAAACTAAGCCAAGCATTAAGAGAAGAGAGGCTAAGATAACCAAGCCCAAAAGCCACGAAAAACTCATTAAAAGTTTCATGAAAAGCTCAAGGACAATACGAGGATGCCAAGAAAATTATATATAGAAAAAAAGAAAGATATAGCAATGGATGAATGGATAAAACGGTAAGAATTGTCAATCCTATTGACTCGGCATAATAAGTTTCCGATTTATTCATTGTTTCTCTCGCCAAAGCTTCTTAGCAAGAACTTGCGAGTGGCTGCATTAATTCGAATATCCTGTCGCTCTTGATTTGTTTAAACGAAATTGTTGTACCAAAGTTGTCCAATTATATACAGTCCCTGCTTTCAGAATTCTTCCATTTCTCATTGGATTCTTCGGTATCAAGAGTTGCGGTCGTGACTCGAGGTTCTTTATAAAAATTCACGACATTGAAGATTTTCTGAATCTTGAAAATCTCTTGAAAAATGTGAAATCTTTCGAAAATCTTGAAAAATTGTTACAGGAAAAGTCATACGGAAACGTTATAGACGAAAAAAGAAATAACAAAGGAAAAAGCTTGCTGACTGAGAAGCTCAAAAGCTCGACGAAATATTTTGTTATTGCAGGCAAGTCTGGTCACCGATAATTAACGAATAATTGATCAATGGTGGATCGAAGAGAAGAAAGGTCTGGATTCTGGTCAGAGTTTCTGGTTCGCTCGGTAGGAAACGTCAACGCTGACGCGTACGAGCCTGACTGAATATTTTAACATCAGTTCGATGCTGTATTTCCCATTCGTGACCTGCTCTATTTTCACCCTGGCTCGTATCAGCATCAACGGGGAGTCTGATAACACAAAACTCTCGGTACCTTTGTCACTTCCAATACAATTGAATAAATGGATCAGTATTTCGGACTCCGGAAAGGGACGAAGTGCGCGACATCGTATCTCGGGGGCCGCCTCGTCCTTCTACCAATCCCCGCAACTGCTCCGAGTGTTTTTTTTCCCCAAACGTTGCAGAATACAGATAGTTCGCGTGTCGGTAATAAAATTTTAGGCTAAAATGATCGATCATCAGCCGACCCGTGACTTTTTGGTTTTGACAAAAATTTTGAGAACAAAAATAAATTCCAATCTTTTTCAAATTTGCAGACTGCTTCAATAAACGGAATATATCGAAAAGGTCGTAATTGAAAATCTGTTGGAAAAAAAAATCCATTACACGTCTTTTTTGCATGTCAATCTGTTACTTTGGGCTGTCGCACCGAGATAACTCACGGGATAAACCATCAATTATCGATAAGGGATATCGTGTCGCGTGGCACAATTCTATCCCACCGAGCGAACCAAATACGGCGTTATCAAAGTTTTACAAATTTTCGTTATCAACTTCGAGCTTTGTCCCATCAACGTAGACAGTAGATGAAAAATCCATCTGTCAAAGCAAATTTACTCCACAGTTTTTCACAGTCCCAAATGTCGACTATATCATTTTTCGATTATTTTTCCCACTGCTAGAGTATGCACGCAATAAACATTACATTATTTTCCAGTCCGATTATATTGATAAAAAGTAGATAATTTTTCTCCGTACGTGATCTGGCTTCCATTGTTTCCGGAGAAACGTTCTCGATTCTCGTCTCTTCCATCGGGCATTAGTCGAAAATGAATGAGATCCTCGATTGAAAAAGCCAGCAGAGAGATAGACACAGACTCGATGAGTCGAGAGGAACATAAAAAGAGAGATAATAAGACTATTGTTCAAGGATCGATAGCGTTTTCCATTCTCCGGATAGAATCGTTGATCAAATGCTATAAAAAAAATGGAAAACCAAACAGATTTTTCATTCTATCGGACCAATGGGATTTGCATAAAATTTTCTGCTTCCGTTGGTACAATTATTAAGGCTGAATTAAAATAAACCAATGCGAAATATGAAAGCGCATTTGACAAACAATTTTGATAAAAAGGGTTCAATGGTTTGGACAATTTTTGGGAATAAAGAATTTGGCTTTTCTTCTCTAAGCTTTTGCTATCCCTGATGCTGTGCATTTGAACGAGAGGAATTTACAATTTTAAAATAATTGAAAAGTGGAAAAAAATCTTGAAGTTTCGAAAAAATGCGTGAATTTTGAACAGACGTGGAAAAATAAGATAAATTTGGAATTGTTTGCGAAGCGAGCAAGTCGGAGGAAAGTTCTCAATTGTGCATAGTGGATAAATTCGAAGTTAATTGCTTGGAGGTTTAATCGTGCATTCAGGGTCGAACAGAGAATGGTAAAACGCGGAGGCTGCAACTCGTTCGCGTGCGTTGTCAAGGCAGAGCTGAAACGAATTGCGGGTGTATGTTCATAATGAAAATTAGCTAGCTCGGCTAATGTCCCGTCGCGCTGTAATCCTGAGGGTGTCAGGCTACGTGAGACAGAGAATTGGGAAGAGTATGAGAATACGAATATGATGAGAAATGCAACGGGCGGCTGTTCTTGTCAACGTATGCACGAGCTTTTACGAGCTCGTTGTTTACGTAAATAAAAGAAAAACTGAGGCGATATGAAGCAGTAAAAATAAAATGCACAAAATTAACTTGATATCGAAATTTCACTAATTTAATGAAGTGGAGTTGGGACGAACCGATAACTTTAATTCATATTTTCAAACTAAGCGGATGTTTTTTTATAATTTTTCATTTTCTTTAAAAAATTCTCAAAATTGGCTTGACACCGATTTTTTTTCTCTTGTCAACTGGTCCATTTTGGCATGAATAATATGAAAAGCGTGAGACTCGGATGCACACGCATGCATAGACAGACGGATAAACAGGATGTATTAAGCCTCCTGATATTGCACGAATGAAAGAATAGTTACGCACATAGAGATGTGAAGCTTGATCCCGCCTGAATGAGAGGAAAAAACGTGCATGGGACATCATTCATTCGTTCTAGACGCGAGTCGGATTAATCGTACGCACAGACAGCTTCGCTGCTCTCTCGACACATTAGTCCCTACAGTGTGAATATCCTAGTACGAAGGAAAAGTCGAGCTAAAAGGGAGTTTTTTTTTCCTGTGATTGAACGCCAACAGAAGCGAAAAGAAATTCCATCGATCTAGAAATTATTTCCATTAAATAAATCACAGGAAGTATTCGTGGTGAAAATTGAGAATTTATTGTTGAAATTAAGCGTCAAAATTGCTCTCTAGGACGATCGGTAAAGATTGCTGAGAAATTTTTTAATTACTGATCGCTTAATTGAATTGTAAGTGAAATTATTTCATCGGATCTATTAATTACGTAGTAATTAGCGAAGAGCATGTTGATATTCTAAGAGATGTTCAAGTTTCAGTTCGAGGCTGAATTGTCGTGAAGTAGATCCTCTTAATTGCGGAGAGCGAAGACACAGAAATTTTCTTCAGTGAGAGCAAAGTTTTCGAAGGATGTTGCAAGCTGGTAAAGGGCGAGAAATGTATATTGGGTTGGTACGTGTTCGGACTTTCCGTTCCTCCGATGTAGCACAATATGAACAGAGACAATATACGGGAGATCTATGGGGTTCGAGTATACGAAATACAGGGTGGCGGAATGGTGAGCTAGCAAAATTTGTAACGATTGAGTCGAGGGAACGACGACGCAAATTTGTTGACGAAACAAACATTTCCTCGTCCAAGACATTCGAAATTTCCCAGCATTTTCTAATCGCTATTGTTTGGGTCGCGAGAATCGAGTGCCCCTCGAAAACAAGCACGTTTCAAACGCGCTCCATAAAGTCCGGACTCCCTGTATACATATTTAAAAAGTCCACGATATACAGGGTGATTAATCTACAAGAAAAACATGGCGTAAGTCTAGGATCGAAGAGACGATAGTTAAACATGGGACACGTAGCAGCAACGCGACAGAGTCTCGCTACGTGAGGTGGTCAGGACACGTAAATAAATTACCAAGTGTTTCTTAATGAAACCTTCTCGCTGGTGCACTGTACGAGAGCAACGAGGATTCCTAAAACAGTATTCGTCAGGATGTTTCACTGTGTTACCATGGACCCGTTATTTTTCAGGCTTGTCTCATTCACATCAAAGTGACAACAATGTGTTTACGTTGCAAGAGTAAAAGCTCTGCTCCCCATATGAGTTACTCCCAATGTTGAGCTTTTTATCAAATTATTTATTTATCCAACGTCCCATCAACTAGTCACGATGATGATAACAACGACCTGAAAACTGCGTAATATCACAAGGTATATATAAACAAACTAAACCCTTTTCTCCACGATGCGTCTCGAGTACGAAAAAACGATCTGCAGCAGTTCAAAATGAAAAAAAGGTCGAAAATATTTAGAAATAACGGGAGTTCTAATAAAACGTGAGCACAAAACTTGGAATCTATCATTTTTCTGATACTATACCTTACGAAAAAATGAGTTTCATGATTCTTTACATGTCGCACGAAAATATGTGTCGATTTGAACTGTGAATACGGAATTTACACACACACGCACAAAAATGTTTCGTGGATATGTCGAACCAGCACAGCTGCGGTTCAAAAGTGCCCAGAATCTTTCTAAAAACCCTTTATAAGCCATAAACTCCATAAAAAATCAGAAATTGAAAAAAACGTGGTTTGGCATAGTTAACAAATATTTATAGCAGCAATTACGAATAAAAAGGAAAAGAGCTTCATTGTATGAAAAATATTCATCGTCATCGATAAAAACGATGATAAAACGACGCTGACGATGGTAAGATTATTTTTCAAAGTTTGCGAGGCAAGTTTCTTGGGGATTGTCTTCACGCTTCAACAAGGGAGTCAAAATATCCAGAGAATCATCACTATTTTGCTGGCTATAGATCGACATCCAACAACTAAGCCAGTGAGGGTAGGGGAGACGGAGTTTAAAGCTTGGTTGCTGCGCTCTGCTCCTCGTAACTGTTACAAACTATCGTGAGAATGTAATTAAGCAAGGAATGTGGATTATGCTCAGCGTATTAAAGCTGCAGGACCCTGAAAATACCTTCGGCTGTGTATAGGAATAGCGTGAATGAGTACCTAACGACGAGAACGAAAATATATATATCTATGCGTATACGTTCGTACGAAAATTTCGATCTCAGAGGACGCCCGTGTCCTCGCTAAACGTGTTTCTCAACATTTTTTTGAATACCGTTACGGCACGGCCAATCTGATGGGCAATCCACGAGGCAGCCAATTAGCATGTATGACGAAATCGATTTCTAATAAATATTTAAACAGGCGAAGCAGATCGAATACCGGATTTTCTCGATAATTTCAGCTCTGGAGCCCGACAATTTTTTTTCTATCCGTCAAGGTATCGATTCTGCTGAAACGTTACACTCAAAACTTCCAAGCAAATGAGAGGAATGACAGCAAGTATAAAAATCTTTTGGGATTATCGCGATTGGAATTTTTGTTTAAATTTTTTTGTTCGTTCGCGCGAATCGTACGGGCGACCAGCTGATTTGCAAAAGGCATGGTTGTATGCGAGAAAACCTAATTTTCTGTTTTTCTCTGATGTTTCTGAGTCTCGTACATGTTGCTGAAGAAGAGAGGCGACGAAACTAACATCTAATTTGAGACGAAGCGTATTCTGGCTCGATGGGAAGTCTTAATTTCGCTCGCTTCATGTAAGCCTTCGCGTGATATTTCCAACAAGTTTATTCATACGTAGATAGATTGGACGGTAATATTGGCAACGAGAAACTTAAATTGCATTGAGGAAAGAAGCCTCGCTGAAAGGCAAGGAAATAAACGAGGCTTGACAGAGGCCTTGATGCCATCTGATTCAAGCAATATCAAGGACTTTGCGTTCTCAACGTCTCTGTGCTTTACACGTACAAGGACTCCTGATTTCAGTCGCACAGAGGAACAGAAAAAGTCGCGTCAAAAGCTCAGGAGCTCGTTTGTCTCCTCTATGAATCGCCTCTTCCGAAACCAGCTCGTCAGGCATGTGTGCCTGGCTATATTTCCAGCTCTTTACATGCAATCTACTCATTTGCACACATGGCTGATTACATCCCTAAAAATGGCTGCGAAATTATCCTGATTATGGAATCTCATTATATAACAAAAAAAAAAAAAACGTAAAGCGCTGATATCCACGAATTGTCAAACAGAAATAACCATGTCGTCATCATGATATTCTTGTTTTATGCATTTTTTCAAGATAATCGCTTGCATCGCGATCGTTTCACTACGAAACCTCGTGGATAAAATACCACCAAAATAATTAATTCAAGTACGAAAAGTGTATAAAGAATATTCACGATAAAAATATCTCTTTTGAGAGAAACAACCAATTAACCAGTCACGGCAAACGATATCACCGAATCGGAATGCTAAAATTGGAATACACGTCAATTATTTATAAGCGAAGAAAGATCTCAAGATCAAAATTGGAATCGTCAGCCTCGAATTTTCTTCGTCTGCATATCGTGTCGTGTGTTATTTTCGTTCCATGTAATCTTTCGAAGTGGCAACAGTACAATGACACTGTCCATTATGTTTTGATCCTTAAATCACTGTGTGCTAAAGATTTCCATGTCCCAACATTTAAATTTTTAATTAAATACAAGAGTATCGCTTATGGTGATCTTTTTCCTTAAAGAACTCCTTTTCATTCAATTTTATGACAAGGAATCTGCTTGCTCGGAGACATCACTACGTTCTCTTGTGTTTAAAATTTTTCTTTTCACAAATGTGATCACAGATGTCTCGTCATTGACATTCCCATTTTGAACTGACTTTTTTCATGAATAGGGTCTCGACTGTTTGAAAAGATTTCGATACAGACGTGAGCAAATTTCGAGATGTCATTTGTCGCTTTTTCAATAAAGAACTGTCGATTGTCGATGCTGGTGAAAAGAATTTCTACAAAAAATATCCCTTTCATTCGACGGCGTTGTCGTTTCGAGGGAAATCAAAGTTACGCGCAGTATTTTCCTTTCATCGGAAAACGGCAATGAATTTTTTTATTCGAATCATCAAGTGACTCTGAAGTTGAATAGTTAATTTATTTTTCCGCCGAGACTTCATAGTCGTCAGGCAAAAGTCCCCAACGATGAATCGTTGTACAAGAAGTACGCGAAGCCATTTCAAACGGAAATGGATATTTTGAAATTTACAATCTTTAGATGGAAAAGTATCGGAATGAATATTTTTACACAGGTTTCCATGTCTTGTTCGTCCCCCGCTCCACGATTCATTGTCCGGTGCTTAGGTGTGAAAAAAACCAGTGGAAATTTCATAGTTAAAAGCCAACTCCGGTTCGAGCAATTAGCTCGCTGAGCCACTCGTTGCCGAAACCGACACTTCAACATGCTTCAATGTCAATCACGAGCGAATACTTTTTCGTTTGTCACTTTCTGAGTTAATTACGACACGCTCATCGCGAACTGACGATGAGTTACGTTCTCGAAAGTGTGCGCAGTTAACTTTATGGTTTATTCACACGCTTACTTTTAAATGCAACGTGCCAAGACAATACAAATCCACTTTTTTAATAATAATAAATTTCAATGATAGCGGAATTTGTTCAACATCAACGGTTTGTGCGATTTTTCAGGGAGTACAAACGTTTTAATTATGAAATTTGGAACCGACACAAACGAATGCGCTCAGATTTTGAGCTCCGAAAAATTCAAAGAGTTTGTATTTAAAAAAAAGGTCAACAGGTCATTGGACAAATAAGATGTAATTCATCTTCGTTCCATTTTACTTTTCTGTAAGTAACGATTTTATTATATTTTGATTTGGATTGAAAGAAATTGAACCGAATGCAACTTTGTAGGAAATATTTTGTACTCGTTGATGATAAAACAGAATCCTGTGCTTGTTCTATTTCGATATTTCGTTTAGTCACTCTCAACCGTATCGACGAACGGTGAAGCGCTGCGTTGGCTTTGCCAACTGAAACTTAAACAACTCTCGGCTTGCCGGCCGAGCTAGTTTTATTTCTCATTCGAAAAGCGACACGTAGATGGTTGAAGAATGAAAGAAACAAGTTGTAAAATCAAGAAAAAAAACGTATTCTCCTACATTTTACCAATAGAGCTCAAATTTTTGGAGTGCCCTTCATTTTCCTCACAAGGTAATCGGAGATTTGGTCGATAAAATCAACATTTCGTTGCTGCTCAAGATAAGGAAGCAAAGAATCGATGACCGCGAGGGTCGAAAAGGGTTGATGATAAAAAAATTTCAATATTTTGCTCTTATCTCTACCGTTCCGGCCCTTCGATCTCGTTTTGAAAATAACTTTACTTCCCAATCGTTGCAAATAAAAATGAGAGAGAGGGAAAGAGGAATTATTTCTCCGTGACTTGAAGATTTTGAGGGCGAGAGTGATGTCGAAACCGCTTAATTGTCGAGGATCGAGCATTACGATGAATCGAACTTCTGGATTAGCAATTTTTCTTGGATCATGCGAGCTCTATTCCTTTAATGATGAAAATATCTGAAATAGTTCGTTCCGAATTCGCGTATACTAAATTTGAAAAGTCGCGGGTATTTTATTGTCAAAGCATGTCGCCTTATTAAGAAAAGTCCACTGTCAGTAAGGATGACGATAAAAAAATGCGAATCTAGTCGGCACTAATTCAGGTAGAACAGCTGATGACATTTTTTCGTTTAGGCTCTTTTTTCTCTCCTTTCCCCCTCTCCTTCGATCTTTCTCCCTTTGAACCCCAAAAAACCACTCGAGCCACTCGCCTCATATGAGAAAATGTTTACTCATTTTTTTTCAAATTCTGTTGATGATTGGGATTAATATATTTCGTTTTATATACATATTTTTTTTTAATTTCATGATTTTATGTTTATAATTATATGCATGTATATTTATTTATTATAAATCGATCGTTTACATATTGCCGTTGATCATTGAAGGTTTAGTTTAATCTGCTGCGCAAAAGACTGATTTTCCCATGATTGAGTATTTTGTGTACCTGTTCCTTTATTGGTTCGTCTGTTTTTTTGTTTGTTTCTTGGTAATTATACATTTTTTCGTTTGTTATTACATAAGCAATATAGAACGATCATTTAAATATTTCTACACACTTCCGGTGATGTCCAATTCTTTGATTGCTGCTTGAATGTGAATTTCCAGTGGCTTGTCTTCCTCGATGTCCGGGTGTTTGTAATCATTGAGGAAATGACAAGTACCTGCTACATTGGTCGGCATCTCTTTTGGTAGATTGTCCTTGGTCCGCTCCTCCAGAACAAATCCTGGCCTCTGAATTAGACAACTGCGACAAGCAAACTCGACGTTATTAAATGAAATTATAGATTTCTCCCAAGTTTTTTTTTAATTATTCAGAAATTTGTCATTTTTTATTTTGCTATTCGAAACGAACTTTTCTTGTTTTCGTGTACGAGCGAACGATTTTTTTTCGACTATGTAACAGAAAAATAAAAATTTTGCATTGACTAACTCGTAAGTTGTGGGACTTATGTTGACCCGAAGTGGTTCACTGGTCGATTCGAATTTGTTGGCAATCGTCACGTTGTGTCCGAAGAGGCAATACCTCGGCATTTTTTTCCCGACGACACCCGCAAGGACCATTCCAGTGTGAATTCCAATGCGCATCTGAAACGGAAAATGCAAACTCAAAATTTCAATATTCAACATTATTCATATCGATCCAATACACAGAAAAACTATGAGCAATTTTTTTCCGTCATTTGCAAAAGTGTAGACAAAAGTTCTAATGGCATCGCCGTTACTTTGATGGATTCCATAAATCAATTAAGGACAGTAACTCAA
This sequence comes from Diadegma fenestrale, assembly GCA_037043255.1. Lineage (NCBI taxonomy): Eukaryota > Metazoa > Arthropoda > Insecta > Hymenoptera > Ichneumonidae > Diadegma > Diadegma fenestrale. Next base: position 13,255,547 of record CM073310.1, on the reverse strand, counting down.
TTAAAATAAAATCGATGGGTATAAATCCATTTCACTTTGGAAACAACTATTTGTACGATTTATCCAACTTCAGGAAACAAAAACAACCGAGAGATGTCACTCTGACCCGACGCGCAGCTCCATTCGGTGGCTGAATCCCCGGAATGGAAAAAGTTTAAATAGTTTTTCCAAGTTTTATTGTCTAGTGGACTTTCAATAGACGATGAGATTTCCTTCGGTTTATATCATGGTTAATTATCGAACCGAGCAAATTACGGTTTTTCATTTCTTTTGCAGTACTCTAGAGAAGTTGCAGCTATTCGAGAGTCGTTTGTGCCGAGGTTTGTGCTCGTATAATCCAGGTTATTATTGGGAGTCAACGATGCACGAAGTTAATTTGCTCTCAGTCTTTCTATTCGGTATCTATGGTATCCACTTGGGAGGCTTTACTAATGAAACCAACTTCTCTTTGATCTTTCACTTCGTCAAGACCATTTTGGTCTTTCTTCTTTATATTTTTCAAACGGAAAAAGCTTCATATTTCATCAAGGACTATATCGTGGTCAATATAATTGCGACACTAATAACAGCGCCGTACAATTTTATTCGTTTCATTCCTGCGCAAGATTCATTAGAATCAGTTCAGCAGTTTCGACGTAAAAAGTTGAGATTTAAAATTTTATGATTTTTTGCATAGTTTCGATGGCATATAATTGCTCGTACAATTATTTTGTTCATTATTATTGGTTCCTTGTCATTTATACCTTGATGGGCTTTCCCTCGTGCGTCAGGTGCTGGGAACACGTTTGTATCATCATCAGTCCCATCCACGCAATTTGCTGCGCATGAGTGTTGGTGTTTTTGTGTAGACCGCAAGCAACGCAGTACGCATCACCGATCGTCTCCACCTGTGACGGATTTAGCACTTGCGTTTGAATTCAATCAAATTTCATCAACATTGACGTTGTTTTAGGAATTGAGATTTTCTTGGTTTTCTTGGATTATTTTATTCCAATGACGTTCGATGCGCCGGTCGGTTTTATTTGCGATATAAAGTCGATTGAAGTATCGAAATAATTCACGTACCTTGTAGACGTCTAGCTGTCCGCAAAATCGATCGAAACGTTCGTAAAGATTCTGGAGCATGTTAATGACCATCATGGGAGTGGCGGTCGAGCAAATCGCCGTGAATCCGACAATATCGCTAAACAGCATTGTTACATCAGGGTACGTCTTGGCCTCGATAGTCTCGCCTGTTTTAAAAAATCGTTAAATTCCATTCGTTTTAACATCCAATTAAAAACGACCTATAAATTAAATTTCTCATCGATTTAATTTGTATTCCGAAACTTCTCAGGTGTTGGCACCGTTTCAAAGTAACGTTGAATTTAAGGAGGTACAATCGCTTCCTCGGGTCCCAGGAAGAGCTTGAATCGATAATACCCCCGAGCTAAATTCTGCTCCTGCCACGAAGTTTCACACATTCCGTTACGATTGTTACTCAAGTGCTCCGGGCAAATAATTCGTAGGACTTGTCCTAACGATCGTGACTCCTTAAGTGCCCTTTTCGAGCATAACCCGTCATAATATTTTTTTAATCGAAGAGAGAAAGTGTTTTCTATCTGTTTTTCAATATATGACGAAAATTTAGAGTTAGCAACAAATTTTATTGATTTACGTCAGTGAAACTCTGGGCCTCGGGTGCGTAGGCGAAATTTACAAAATTCCTGTTCCACTACGTCCAAACACTTTGAAATATTCAATAACCGAGGCGAGTCAGCACTTTGCCCAGCAAGTCTGTTACTTTGTCCGTATTTGTGTGTGTGTGATTTTGTGTGTAGTGTGTAATCGTATTGACTAATTTCTGTCTTGTGTGTGCGAATATACATTTTGACCACGTTTCTAAAAATGAAATATCCGAAGTTTACTCAACCGGGAAACCTCTCGTGTATATACAAGGCGTTTCTTTAAATGCACGCACACGGTGACTGCGAATGCAACCGGGAAAGCTCGAGGAGATCGAAACTTTGGGACGACACTGAAGTTCGCAACGTTGGGATCCAACGAAAAATACTTTTTCCCTTAATTTTTTGTTAAATTTCAAGAGAAAAGCCAATTTTCGTATCAATTTTGTGTTTAAATCCTGAAAAACGATCGTTTTATCTTCCTGATTAAATATCGAAGAAAAATCTCAAGTTTTGCTCGAGAAAAAACCAAATTTCGTTGCATTCCAACGTTGCATACTTCAACATCGTAACTTTGGGGGTATTTTTTGGCGAAGGAATATTCAATGATAAACGATTGAAGGACGAAAATATCATCAGGGATTAAAATGTTTGATTCGAGAACAAAAGTTAGAGAATTTCTATGGTTGAAAATAATATATTTGAAAAAAATATTATCTTGCTCGGAAAGGGATGGGCAGGTTTTTTTTCCTATAAACTCGTGCCTTACTGTGTATTCTCGACATGTCGAGCGAGGAAAATTCGAGCGTAGAATATTATTTGCTTTTCCGGATTTAATTGGATGCTTGAGAACCTTTGCAAGTGAAATTTCTCCGCGCCGAAGTTTGAAGAACTGTAAATTGTTAATTTTCAACTTGGTTGCTGCAGACTCGGAAATTTCTTGGGATGTGTGCAATATTTGTGCTGGAAGTTCTTATCACTTGTTTGGAATTTTCAAACGAATGTTTTTGTTACTTATTTTTTGCCTGCGTCATATTGCATTCGCCGTTCAAACGTTTCTGTTCATCGTTGCCTTTGGTCTCTTCTCCAACGTCAGAAATTTCTCAAAACAATGAATTTTTTTCTGGTCCATGCATTTTAAAGAATTTTCGAATGAATTTATTTTTCGTACCGAGCCACAAACGCTTCGCAATGTCCGGTGGAAAAATGAGATGAAGAAGGCTGACGTTTTTTTCTCTCTCAGCATCGACCGCACAATTTGCTTCCTCGATCGAGCTTTTCAACTTGTCCATACGTCTTCTCAAGCCATCCTACGAAAAGGAATAACAAAACCAGGAGAATTTAACGCACTCAAAGTTTTTCGACTATTTTTGACACTGCAAATAGAACAAAATATTTTTCCAGCCACATAAAAACTTTTGGATCCGACACGATCGATCCGTATCAAGCGTACAAATACAAGGACAATTAATAAGAAATGCAAGCTCACCTGAGCTCTCGCTTGCTCACCAACCAAAATAACGTCTCTGGTTGCGTCGTGAAGTGGAATGTCGGATATGAAAAGTCCTCTACCAGTGAGTCCTTCGAGACCGTTCAGAAACGGCGAGCTCACGAATAAAATGGAATCCGATTCTGGACAATGGACCATTTGACCCTTCAGTTCCAAGCCCTTAATGAAAAACCATAATTGGACACACTTTTCAATACGAAAGCCAAGGGACGTTTTAAAAATATCATTTATTATTGATTACGCAAGAAATCAATATGAGAACGAATGGAAAAAAAATCGGAATGTAGTCAATGTAAAAATACGTCATGCGAGCGATTTTTTCCGACGATAAAATGGTCCATGTACGCTTGAGCGAAAAATTGGAGATCGATCCATCTTTATGCTTATTTGTCAGCTTGGTCGTGATCGAAGGAGGAAAAGGTTGAAGAAAAAATTGGACAAAATAAAATTGTATCGTTCTGTTCAGTCGCCGACCCCAATCTCCCTATTCCATGTTGTCCCAGGAGAATAATATCATTTTTTTTCCTTCAACATTGGCGATGTGTCTTTCGACCCAATGATTCACCGCCTCAACAATTTTCTCATCTCGAAATTCCATCGAAACCCATATTTTTGCGCTCACTTTGTTTATTCGTCATTCCTTGTATAAATTTATTGGGCGATTTCAATATTCGGCCGTTTATGTTCGATGTATTTTCTCAATGGATTGATGAAAAATGTGAGCAGGATTAATCAAAAATTCATTCATGCGAGGATCGCATGGTTTATTCACAATTTCTATTTTTAATTTGATTCTCTATTGAATATTTCATGTAATTTATTTATGAAATCCCATGGAATGGGACAGCGCAGCATCGGAATAAATTTGAGCCAATTTACGCTCGTCTTTCTTATGGAAAAAGAGACCAAGACTCGCTGGCATTCGGAGCTTTCGGGTCCAATGCGATAAAATGATACTGGAAAAATTTGTGGCTTCGTATTTGGCAACTGAAGGTGGAAAAATAAGGAAAAGATTTTTTTTCCTCTAAAATCAAGAATTGATTACCTCGGCGAGAAATTTATCGGCACCTTGGGGCTTTTGGAGGGCGAGTACGAAGGGTGTATTCGCTCGTTTCAAAATCTCGTGAAAAGTCAGGTTCACACCCCGCGGTCTCGTAAAAACGAAATAGGTCGATATCTCACGACCAAGCTTGTTAAGATATTGTCCGAATATTCTCATGAATCCAACACCCAGCTGGACCAGTTCGAGGTGTCGATCGACCACGAAGTGCCAGGGGAATGCCTTGCAGAAACTTGCCACCCCCATCCGAAGATCAGCGGCCTCCAGCGACAGTGGACGGAGCTGTGACGTCACTACGTCATAATCGTCGTCAGCTTCGTCCTTTGGCAGCAATCGTTCCTCATAACGCTCAGGCGTTATACGATATCTACAAAAAATTCAAAGCAGTCCCATTTTTCAACTCATTTCCGAAACAATTACACTGAAAATTGAATTTCGTCAAAAAAACGTCGATATTTCGTTGAACACGAAAAGGCTTTTGGATAATTTTAAAATTTTTGTAATTTTGACAATATTTTTAATTTTTAACGGAACAGTCAGCAAAATTTACGATTTCAATGACAAAAATTTACTTTTCCAAAAAACTTTCTAGAATATTTCTTGCTGCAATGACAACATTTTAGGGATTTTTCGAAATAAGTTTAGACGAACGTATCCAAATCAATATCGATCTGTGCCAACAGAATTTTATTTTCAGTGTACAATTCCCATTACCGCAGTCTTGGATAATAGTTTTAAAAAAATCTAAACAACCAAATCGATTCAAAAAGTACTTTTCAGTAAAGACGAAACTTATAAGTGAATGCCTGGTAAAAAAAACTCTCAACGGTTCGAGCAAGGCAAATATATTCAAGCCTGAACTTGAACGTCGTTATTCGATTCAGATTCATGTCCAAGTGTTCGAGTCACAATTATTACTTTGAATCGAATTCCTGGAAGCGGATATTTCATCCTGTCTATTTCATTTTGCGTACAAGGGAAATTATGTGTGCTGGAAAACAATCAGATTGTGAACTCGTATGATAATCGAATATTCCTGTATAAATTCTCGATAGGATTCCGACGAACTTGAATCGATGTAACGCGTTCGGTGATTGAATATATTCGCGAAATTTCCATTCTTCTGCAATTCAGCGGCGCATGCCTCTGTCTAGAATTCTCTCGAATTTGAACACGTTCATGAAGGACGATTTCATTATACATTGCCAACTGCCAAGTCGATTGCACATTTTATTGCATCGTAAGCTTCCGTTTCCTTGCACATGGAACGCACTAACAGGTTAGCACGAAGCTCTTTCGAAATGATCTTTCAGTATGTGAAAAACCTGCTACACGTTTAAATTCGCGAGCATCGATATTTCGAGAAAAAATATTACAGAAAATTCCCATTTCACTAGAAGTGCAAATATTTTTTATTGATTTTGTCACAGAAGATTTTTCCGTCGTGTCTAAAACACTTTTACGATAACACGAATTTCATTAATGCTCAGACTTTCCCATTCGCATTTGGAAATTGTCCCTCGTCAGCAAGCAAAGAGATCAAGATCTTGGTCAGCTGAAAATTTTGTCATCTCGTTGATTCGACTATCTCGGATATTCGCATGCAAAAAAGAACGGTCGTATTTTTAGGTTTTCAGGGACGAATCTGAGGAAATTGGCATTACAAAAAGGAAAAAAAATGCTAGTGATTTTTCGTTTCAAAGATCGAGCAGGAAGATTTGGGGAAAATGTAAATGTTGGAGTTACCTGAAGAATTTGGTGTTGTAAGGGTCAGGCAGTATGTACACGTCGGCCTTGTCGTTATAAAATTGACTGGCAATAGCCTTGAGACTTCCGACGAGAAGATACGCGATGGACGGGTGGTCAGTAGTAAAGTGTAATTCAAGAGCTTCCGGTGTTGCGATACAGACAAATTCGGCTTCGTTCTCCGAGCCGGATTGATGCTGTACCACGTCGTTAACTCCGTCGAGCGTCGTTAGAAATGCAGTCAGGTCATTTCCGAGACATCGAAAAGCCCGCTCGAGGATTCCGACGCAAGCAGTTGATATCAATTCCTGTCCCAAATGGTCGAGAAACTCGTTAACGTCCACGTCTGTAAATAACATTTGAATATTTCAACAATCATACATTTGCAAGTATTTTAATTTATTTAAAATTGCTCACTCACTCGAAAAATAATTGTCATTTTATTTTTAACGAAGAATTTCTTTTTCATTACCGAAATAAAACTCAGTGAATATGAATTTTTATTGTACAATGGGCTGCAAAAAAAATTGACACCAAAATAAAGAGCGTTGGTTCTTGTTACGGGGATGAAATTGTGCAAGAAATTTGATGGGTTGAGGCTCGCAAAAGGGGCCAACGTGGATTTCCCTGCATTTAGTACATTATTTAGTTCCCATGGGCTAAGTGAAAGTCTGGACGAGACTTTTATTCTTATTTTAGAACGTTAAAGCATCGAACGGATGAAGGGGTATAAACAGGTTTTATTATTCTCTTGGTACAGTGCATGCTGAGCGGGGGAACGCCATTGATAATTCCTTTAAAAAGCCCCAAGTGACTTTGCATGTTCGAATTAGCAGCTTGTAAGTGGTAGTAGTAACAACCATGGAACATGAACCACACTGGCAATAAGTCTCTCTTCCTCTCTCCTCTCTCCCTTCCTGTCCGTTTCCCTTTTCCCTGTACACAGAAAATTAAGTTATATCCCTGTTGTGCTAACTCGAGCTATTCCACTTGCGAGTATCCACAGCGTCCCCTGCTGCGGCATCAAAATCAATAAATACACTTATTCATATATTCCCTGACTCTGTCCAATATTTCGTTCAGAAAAATCTCCCTCCGTAATCCCTCGAGACCAGATTACAACCGCTTCGTTCAATTTGCATGACCCTCAGTTCTTTATTCTCTTACAAAACTTGACGAAAAGAATTCATATTTTACTGCTCGTTACAAACTTTTTCTCCGGTAAAAATCTTTTCCAAAGGACACGAGGGAAAAATTCATTTTTTCGGCTGACATTTTTTACCCTTATTTCTTTCTATTCGGAATTTCATTAAGAACAAGTTAAATTTATTATCGACTGTTACAAACTTGAGTCTCCCTCATGAAATAATCATGATCGCGATTCTTATTACGTTTACGGGGATATTCCAAGCGCTGACGAAATGCGAACTGGCATTTTTTCAGGGATTTCCGGCTCCTCGACGTGTCAATTTCTTTGGGTAACAATTTATTAACCCGCGGTTAAAACATAATGGCATATTTAAGCGGTCACCATTCCGTATGCGTAATTAGCGACCGCGCAGCGTGACGCGAAACGGATAAAAAAATGGAAACTTTTAGAAATATTTTCCACGCGAATTTCACTTATTTTTTCCGCTGTACGAGCGTATCGGGAAAACAAACTCGTCCTTCTCCAAGTCGGAGATTATTCGGGCCGGAATACGTTGGAGGATGGGAAAAGTTTTTTGCCACCAGTACGAGAGTCTCGTCAGCGAGACGCGACACAAACTCCTTAACTGTATCTCTTCCCGAACTGGAGGGAAAAAAGTCTTGCAAGCAGGATTTCACATTTGTCTCTGCAACTTTTTTACATTTCTTTTCTCGCTGCTCTTACTCGTAGAGAAAAAGGATTATTCGTGCCGTTTCATCGTGAGATAAAATTCATACTTTCTATCGAATCGCTTGGTGAAACAAAACCAAAAATATTATGGAATGCACGAGCAAGAGAAAAGGATCAAGATTGAGGGAGCAACAGAGAGTAAAGGAGAAAAAAGATCGCAAAGGGAGACAACTGAATCGATAATAAAAAAAAAACATAAGTCGGAAAGAAATGAGTAAAAGAAACGCCTTGTAAGGAAAAATGTTGAGAACGAAAGAGTCGATAAAGGAGCAAAAAAGCAAATAGAAAGGATAATGAGAGAGATAAATAATAAAGAACGTGCAAAGACAGCGATCAAGAGAGATTAAGGGAGAGAGTAAGTTTGCAAAAATGTCGTACGTTTTGGTGATATGAAGCGTAACGAGAAAAGTAGAAACTCTTCGTTATTTGCGTCTGGATACATGCACGAGAACCCCATATATCTTGAACGTCGACGAAAGAAACACGAGTGTTTGAAAACTTAACCCATTTAACGATGATCCTGCGTATATCGTAGCAAAAGACGCGGAAGGAAAAATGAGGATACGAGCATTGAGGTCTATTTCGCGGCGGTGGAGCATTCGAAGTCAAAGGGGGTTGTAAATTATTTACAGTTGCCCTGCCCCCTTTCCCCATCCATGACTCTGCAACACGTACACAGTGCACACACAGAAAGCGTAGAGAGAAAGGAACGGTAGAAAGCAGAATGTGGAGCGCAGGTAAACTCACAATCAACGGTTTCTCGCTTTTCTCATCCATCGCTCTTTCTCGGAAAACACGACCATTTGTTTTGTCGCGTGAAGGAACAGTACGGCACAAAACAGACTTCGCTTATAGAAAGTTTACTCAAACAATTAACACCCCCCGTGCTGCAGACTTTGCACTGGCAAAAGTTGTTTCCCATGACCCTTATTTTACCTCCTCCCCACTCTACGCCGGCATTATTCGCAATATTATAATGAGATATTTCCGCAGGCCTCGAAACAATTATCTTCTTTGTTCAATCCTTGCAAAATTTGATCAAGCCGTGAACAAAATAGTTGAATGGATCGCAACGACGCGATGCCAATTCACTGTTCTCGCGGGAATTTTCTGCTCATGCTCTTTCCTGCATTTTTCTCGAGGTCATTCGAGTTACCCACGAAATACCTTCCACCTTCGATAACGATGGGAAATTATCGATGAAAATGGAAATTTTCGTGTCCTTAAGAGTCAGGGAACAATTTGCCAGGCTTCACGACGTTAATTTAAAAAACTAGAGTGGCCGGAACTCACTCGACTGATAGGAACGATGGTTTTACGACGAGGGAAAAAAAAACTGCAGCAAACGTTAAAGTTAGATGCTGCATTAACCTTCCGTTCTATTATAGCAATTTTTATCATAACTCCACAAATTTGTATCTCACTCGCTCAGGGCGTGACTCTGACGTTGCGCTTTGTCGACTGTTCTGGAGGAAAAACCACGAATGGACCAGCCCTCGGTGCTCTTTTTCCAGTAGCACGAGTCAGTGAACGTTCAGACAAGAATGGAACTGGATGGTATTGCCGTCGGGCGAGACGAGAGTGTAGCGAAAAATGGCGCAGCGATATTGCTCGAAGAATGTCCGAGAAAAATGCCAACTTTCAACACGATATATATATTTTTTTCATGCACAGGGTGTACGGAATGTCACAACAGCATTTTTATTAAGAACCTTCAATTTTACCGGTGGAAGGAAAATTGTAGCAAGTTCAAAATGAATTTACTGAAAATTCCTAAATATCGCGAATTTCATTATCATTTTCATTCACATTGCGAGGTAATTGGATGGAGATTGAGAAAACGAACAGATCGAAAGTGAAAAAACACTCCGTCAACTCGCTATCGTTATGTACACTCTGTATACAGACAAGTCTTTACTCACGATAACATACTTTACAGTGCATACAGGTCTTGGTACGTTGAGCCTTTAGAGCACAAGGGAAAGTTGCCATTTTATTTTTTTTCACCAGTATTAAGACCAACAAAGCGATGTATAAACTTGCCTCGTCCAGAGAACGTATCATGCTCTTTAATCCTGTGAAATGTTTCCTCTAAAATATTGTCAAGTTTCTCTCTTTCGGAGCCACCGAGAATTTTCTTTATTGCATGTACCAGACACATTAAAAAAAAATATTCTTCCCCAGACATGACGCAGTTTTTCCCAATAAATCCAAGTGTCTTTATGGGATTGTCCGAGTTCTATCGGCGGTAAAGCGACCTGGGAGCAGGATCTGATGGTCGAACTAATTCGATCGAATCGTAATGAATTCCTAATGGCGATTTCAACGATAAAAAAAAAGAAAAAACACTCACGATTTAATGCAATTACGGTTTTGTGATTATCGGAGAGATAAAAATAATTTATCGACATGGAAGTCAAGAAGTCCGATCATTCTGCTGAAGCGAAGTGGAAAAAAGGATGAATAGTCAGACACGTGAGCCTTTAATAACGAGTTATAATAATTGATGGGTTTGCTTCGCACGAACCATGCTCGTGTTTGCCAGGTGAACGAGGCTTTTCGTTCCAGAATGTTTCTAAGGCTGTCTCTTTGGAGACACGTGAACTTCATTATTTCGAGCTATTTACGACGTTTTAATGGATCGCGGCGAAAGGAAATAAATAACTGGTATGAAAGTCATTGAGCAAACGAGCTAAACCTATAATTGCAAGCCACATGAAAGATCATTATCTCCGTTGACATACGTTCTAAATAATTCATCGGTCTGCATGTCTGTTCACGAGCTTTTTCCCACACGAGGGATGCACAAAAGAAATATTCATTAATGAATGGAAGCTCGACGAAATTTTGTTTAACTTTCGAGAAAATTGCAGATGAATTGCTCTGTTCGTTGAGGTGTTGTTTCAAATGTATCCGTTTAGTGAGAGGAATAAACACGTAGATACAAGAATGAGAAACATATTTCGAGAATGGGGTGTTTTATGAGTCTAGGGTGGCACAAAAGACACCCTTGGATAATCAGAGGGAGGAAATAATAAATATATTTGTAGTCCTCATTAAGTTTAATTGCAGAAAGAAAAACAACTCGTGTACAATGGAAATCTCTGTGCATCAGTGTGTACGAGTGTAAGTGGAAAGAAGAAAGGAAGTTACAGTGTGTTTCAGAAGCAATAAAAAGCTCCAAGTAGAAGAAGATGTAGCAGAGGCGCGTGCCCCAAGCATTGCGATTCAAAGTTGGAGCAAACTTTCACTCGAGGGGCTCTTTGGTCTCCTTCCTGCGGAAACTCTTCGGCTCTCATCGCTATAGATACTTGTAATCCAAACAAACGAGAATATGCGATAATGATAACAGACGAGGAGCTTTGAGAGATGATTCCGCGAAGTGGGTGATACATCGTACAGAGTGTGCATCCTATACGTGTATACAGAGGCGATGGTATGGAAATAAATTATTATTATCATTTCTTGCGTGTACTTTTGTGCATTTTGTCGAGTTTCATAGTAACGTTTTCATGATAAATTTCGCATGAAATGTTCGTGGAGAAAACTACTTTCTTGCATTTTTCAATTAATTTAATAACACGAAATCGTTCAGGTTTTTCTTTTCATCTGTTATGCATGGATTTTCTTCGCATATTTTTTGATATCAGCAAAAACGTAGACTAGAATGGCATGAAGCTGGAGTCTTGCAAAAATAGAGTCAAGTAAACTTATATATTTAGTGGTATTCGTAATGCTGGTCACGTTTCAAGCAAATGCCCTTTCGAGTCACTTCTCTTTCTTTCTTTTACCCTCTTCACACCCTTTTCTTTTTCCTCTCCCAACACTCGTGCCCATTTCTGCGTTTTTCTCTTTTATACGTTCTTAATATTTTTGTTTTTCTGTTGTTCTTTCTTTCTTCCTTCCCCACGTTTTTTCTTTGTGTCTCTCTCACTCTCTGTCTGCTTCGTCACTCTCGACCTATGAATCATATGATCTCTTGGAACGAGGTCGACAAGAAAAGCTCTAGTTATACTTGTGCACGATCGTCTTTAGCCAAGTGTAATTTCGTATCATCCGAGTGGACATATTTTGCCGACTTTTACCGCAATTGTTGGAGCAAAGAAAAATACCAAATGTGTAAATATTCGACGTGTCAAAGTAAAAGAATGAGACCCGCAATGTTATGGTATTTTTTAACTTCGAATGATGGTTCGTGGTTGCAAGCGAGATAACTGGGAAGATCGATTTTATTTCAGTATTTTATTGCAGAAATATATTTTTTCAAGTGTCATGGCTGCAGCTTCGGCGAGTTGGAAATACAGAGGAAAAAATGTATCGACGAGATCGTTGCCAGGGGTTTTTCATCGCCTAAAAATGTATATTTACTCTGCAGTGAATTATTCTGTAAGTACTTTCCAACGCCAAATTCTCTTCTCACATCTGACGTCTTTACTGCTTTACAACGATTTGTATATATCTCTCGTGAGTATCCTTAGCGAAACCATTCGAGAGCCTTCTTTTTCATCTTTTTTTCTTTTCAACCCCATTTTCATTCTTCAGCTCTATGGCTGTCCGAGCCCTATATCTTTACACAATACAATCCGTAGGTACCTCCAAACAATCTCTACAAATCTGCACAATCATGGAGATTCTGAAAAATCACTAAAACCATTAAGACCCGAAGAGATGAAAAAATGGACATAAATTTTGAACACAAAATATAAGTCGGTCGGGCTACGAATTCGCAGCGACAGTTCAAAATTTCATTTGACTTTGTTGGTTCAAGTTCTTGGATATTTTTGAATTTTTACACGAACATTTATGCAGAATTTCGATAGGAAATAGTCAAGTTCCGAACGGATTTTTTGAGGAAAGAATAAAATAATAATTCTGTGACGAATGTGCTATGCTCAGTGAAGAGGAGCGTTATATGGAACCCACATGTATATAGCTAAGAAATGCGAAAGAAGAACTAGTATAAAAGCAGCATAATAAAACTGCTACGATAAGAGAAAGAGAGGACGAAAAGGGGGTGGGGAAAAGAGGTTTATGACAAGGGTACATATAGGTAAACAAGTGGAAGATGCCACGAGGTCTCTGCTTTGTTAGTAGAAACGAGGGAAACGTTAGTATATGCCCACAAAGATATTGGACGACCCAAAGGAGAATAAGCAGTAGTGCCACAAAAAAGAAGACGAAAGTCTCTGGTGACTCGATGACAATGTTTTTTTTTTCTTCTGACTGACACTGGCTTTTACTGGAATCGACAAAGAGCACGTGGTTGTTATTTTATATCTCTTATTTTCACCCTTCTTCACTACCAGCGTCTGGATTTTCATCTCAGTACATAGTATCTTGGTTTCACTTCCTGTTTTTGCAGCCCCGAGATTTTTCCCCCTTACGATCTTGTTTTTTCGAGTAAAGCTCGCAAAGAAAAAAAATGCCTTTGTCATCACTTCGATCAACGTCATTTCGCATCTGCTAGTTATTTATACTCATATTTCCTTCGGTACAGACGAGAACCATGAATAAAAAGTAGCACAACAAGAAAAACCTTCCACTGCGGTGAGGGTCGACTCCTACTAAATCCAAAGTTTATTTTGAACATGTCAACAACGCTGAATATGTCTGTGATTTTTTATCATTACCCAGAGCACTCGAAATCCCTTTTATTTTTACCTCAATTAACGACTTCATCAAACATCGCGCTTTTCGCATTCGAAACGATGGGCTACGAGACAAAGTTTATCTGAGCAGGATGTTTGACGTTAACTACCATTCACGGACGTTCAACTTTATGGATGTTACGTGAATTACTAGTACTCATAGTTATAATCTATTCGCGCAAACGCCACCAAAGTTTCGCATAATTTTTAGCGAGCACAGCAACGGAGCTTCAACGCTCAAAGGAAATCATAATGCATTCTGTGAGATGAATACACATGGAGTTTTAAGTTTGTCAAAGGCAGGACAGTTCACCAAAAACGTTTGACGGTCTCGTATATAGACAATTTTGTCAAATACATGAATAAACCTGAAGAAGAGCAGCTGAATAGAATATTCAAATTCCCAGACCACTACATACCACGCATTCGTCCACAACGATCTCGCAAGACTTTTTAAAGCTGCGAGTCATCACCGATGAGCCAAATTGTCGAACTAGTTTCCCGATAAATTCCTTACCTCGTAAAATAATTAGGAAACATTGCATGTGCAAAAATTGGCGAATAATTCGAGTTGCCTATAAATTCAATAGAGTAATTTTCTCGTGTTTGTGAGGCAATCATCCTTCGGTATAAATACAGAGCAAATGGGGGAGGAGAAGCGGGGGGGGGGGAGTATTTTAATGCATCCACATAATAGATACACACAAAGCTTGGAGGAAACATATTGCTTCATTTAGACCATTCTAAGCCACGAATATTCGAAATTATTTCTTGCAAAGTCATTCCGCGAATCCCACAATTATAATTCTGCCTACATGTTTGTGGTTTCGTATAAAGCCTGTCGGGATTACGGCGTGGATGAAGGTCATAAAATAGTTGCATCCAAAAGGATATTTTAACGATCAAGATTTTTTTTTCAAGCGACGCATGAATTGAACTAATTTGTCATGTCTCTGGTGAAATTAATTGGAACAAGAGTCGGAGAGGTTAAATTGTAATATTGAGCAATAAAAATCTCACCGCAATCGTAGTTGAGAGTCTCGTAAATGTCCTTAAGTAGATTGTAGTTTTCCTCGTTCTCGAGATTCCCAAGGAGCTCTTCCCTGAAACCAACAAGGCTTGAGTAAACATAAGAAAGAACAACAATGTGCAATACCGGATGCACGAGACTTATAGTACGACGACAGAGATGAACGAGGAGTTTTGATATCAGAGTCTGCAGTATTAATGCAACCACGTCTTGGTTGAATTACAGTATACGAGAGCCTTGGATAGAGTGAGTGCATCATTTATTAATGCTCGGCTTGTTTTCATCTCTGAATGAATGCCCAAGTCGAGAAAACGCAGTACAACTGACCTTGTCGTTGTGTCTGACCCATCGCTGACTCTAACTACTTAGAATGGCAAAATTCGTCAACCTTCGCAGCAAACCGTATACGAGCTCTCAAAAACGCGATTCGTAATCAAGAAATTGTGGGGTAGAGGGTAATGGATTGTTGTTTCGATCGGGTTGAGATTTTTTTGAGAAGTTATGAAAAATATTCGCGAGTGAAATAATTATGAAAAAAATAGGCATGCAAGCTATTGTCAAAAACGATGAAATTGCGGCCAATCATAGCCATGAACGAATCAGAAAAGGCGTATCGGGTAAAATAAAAGTAATGAGATTTCGTAGACTCTCGTGATATCAACGAATTCGCCAACACTCTCGTACTCGATACGTGAAATAGAGAGAGACGCGAAATAGAAGTTTGCCCGACGGGGTAACCGAGAAATCCATTATTGGAATAGCTCGAACTGTTAACGCAAGAACTCGAGGAACCAGCCTCACCCTTTCTCGTTTGATTCCCAAGTCCTCAGACCCACGGATTGAAATGATGAGAATCGATATGTATAACGGGAGGGGCGAGCAAGCGTAGATAGAGATTCGAATGCCATTTGCTGGCTGTAACTGAGTACTGCGAAAAAAATTCTACGACCAACCAGGGAAAGGGAGCCAACATGTACGGCTTCGATGATAGCGCGATACTTTTCTCTTTATTGCTTTTTCGACTGTGCAGCTCTTTGGATCCTTGTCAACAGGGTGTTTCAAAGTTTGAACGCAAAATTCACTGCTCGGCCCGATGGCAAAGGCATCGGCATTTTTTTTTTTTTAATTCGATTGTGGAAAGAAAGCTCGAAACAATAAACGCATCCCTTACGTTTTCCAAGGACAACGAACACTTTTTCGAGCTTAATATTTGCACGATCACGAGGTTCCATTATTTCGACAGGAACATCTCGTGAATCATCAAATCTCGCTTCAGATCAGGCCAATCGAATTATCTTATAACCACGAACACGATTTTTGGCAAGTCCTGTACTAATGTGAAAGTCGCAGAATGCTCTTTCGCCGAATTACCACGAATTTTGTGTCCAGATCGTCTGGCAGAGCTTCACAGAATAATTCAGCGATGTTTTTTTACTGCTTCGTTTTTCCAGTTTTTCTCCAATATTTTTCTCTTGTTTTCTAAATATTCTCGTTGCTTTTATGGATTCGTCCAACAGGAAACTTCAATTGTTTTTTTTTGTCCACGAACGCATTCACATTTTCAATATCGAAGTATTTTTTTCCGATACGTTCTCTAATGAATTATGAAGTCGATGCGAATACAAAATTTGTTCCATTTTTACGACTTTCGACTTTGTCGATTCTGTAAATTTTCAAAATTTTCTTATCCACGTCGTTTTATTGTTTTTTATCGTTTCAGAAGTTTGAGTCGACGATCAACTGGACCACGTATAATAAAACAACAATGAAACAACTCAAATAAAAACATATTAATGAAAAATATCTTTTTCCACACGATAATTTTCGACATTTGGGGAAGAGGCTATTGTTCATACGAACGAAAACATTCCAATCAATTGAACTCTTTTATTTCATAAATAATGATATATGTTCAGTCATGGGAACAGAAAAATTGGGGAGTAACGGGAAAACATACCAAGGATGTATGGAGAAAAAGTTGGCAAGAAACAACGATACGATAAAGGCGACCTCGATAATATTCTGAGTAAAGCGAAAATCCAACATCGTTCGTACGAAATATTCTCTTTATTATTCTGCAAAGATTCGCTAGTTTTATCCGAAATTTTATGAGGAAAAACTCAAAGAAATGTGTTTTTCCCTTTCCATAAACAAAAAGAGATCGAGTCGATTTGCTCATGTTCATTCCCAAGCGTTTCGCAATGGCCAATGATTGATGCGGATTCCCGGATCGATTAAAAGTTTTAAGAAAATACTTACAACGACTCTGAAGTTGGTAGTGGAATCTCGTCTTTGTTCAAGAGGGCACTCAGGGCTACCGCCATAACTTCATTCTGCAAAAGAAATAATTGATCTGTCAATTAACGTGTTCGATAATTTTTTTTTTTTTTTCAATTTTCACATGAGAAATTTTGATAGTTAAAATATTCAGTGATCATACATTTCGAAATTGAATTATTCTAAATTGTAGAGAACATAAAATAATATTATTCGGCGAGGTCAGTGGAATTTGTTACAAGAAAAAAATTGTTCTCCTATATTTTTGCTCGTCATCGTTTTGCTACGCGTTTTCATGCGATTCATTAGTAGTGGAACTCGAGTGGAACTTGCTCGGCGAAACATGTCGCAATCAACAAATGTTGTCATCCAATTTATCACTTTTCGCACGATTCCCACGAATTCTCCAGTTTTGTAGTTCCCATCCGCTCAGTGCGTCCCAGCCTTGCGATGATTTTAACTATTTTTTTCCCTGGCAAATCAAATTCAATTGTGCAACATCCAGCTGACGTGGCAAAAGGCCCGAGTAATCCTGATTGACGTTCAAAGCGGAAAGCGAAATGATGAGTAAATGGAGGAAACCAGACTGAATCATAAACGAAATATTCGGCATCGAAATTTTGCAACTCTCCACAAAATTTAAATGCTGAGACTCTAGATTTTTGGGATCTTCTCGTCTCTTCCGGAAATGATTTCGATGTAGTCTTGCTTTTCAAGAATTTCAAAGCTCGACCGAACATAGTGAACAAAATTGATAAGTTTGATGTTTTTTTTTTCGAAAAAAAAGTTTACGATCGATGCCAAAAATGAAATAAATAAGAGAAGCGAACAAAAAAATTAAATTCAAGACCCACAAACGTCCCTATCGAACGACCCTCGTTGCTGCCCTTCGCTAACCTTTACAACATATTCTGTACCATCAAGATAGTGGAATAGACTGTTTTTTTGCCGTCCCGAACATTCGTCTTCGTGGAAGACGGGCGAAAAATGTTTGGGGTTGATTTTTTGTGGTATATAAAATCGATATGCGAAAGAAAAGAAGAAGCAGCAGGAGAAAAAGACAGAGGGCAGGTTGGTGCCAAGCCCAATAAATCTCCAAATCGTCCGGATGTCCTGAGGCGTGTTTTCATAGATTCATCCCAACCGGAAACTCTCGCACCCTTGTGAATATTTAGTGACTTTGAAATTTGAATCCTCCAAACATACATGTAATGTAGTTGGAATTCTGATGCATCTGGAAATTTTCGGTACAGATATGCACCGAGGATGACGAACACATGGATTTATGCAGAAAAGAAAAATTTGCAGCAGCCAAAATGCATCTGACATGTATTATTTATTTGAATAAAACTTGGCGACTGTCAGAGCGAATGATAAATGGTAAAGTGGCCATGAAACGTGGTTTACTAGGGAGAGAGTATTTTCCATTGATCTTTCATCAACGTTCAACTCTCGGTATCCAAGTTAATTGGCATTAATCCACCCTTTGATTCAATCTGCAGTTGACGAGAGAGTGTACCTGGATACGACGGTGGAGCAGAGTTCTAGTGGCGTCCTTAATCACCAATAATGCAGAATTCCAGATTCAGAACGATTCTTGTCGAAATGTGATGATCGGTGGCTCGCGAACGATTTCCCAACAACGTACGTGCTCATTAAGAGTGGAATGTGTCGATATACATTTATATCCGCCATGGACTAGTTGACCATCGGGAAAGAGGATGAGTTATGGACGTCAGAGAGATTCATGAAGAGTGATGCAAAAGTGTGTCTGAGAATCGATGATAATTTCCTTACTGGCTGTTATGTTTCGCAACCCCGAGAGCTCTCGTGGATGTCCATAGCAAACCAGAGTGCATCAGAGCTCTTTGCGCCCCATTGCTATCGTCCTCGTCCCATCTGGATGATCTGGACATTTAGCATATCGATCGATTACTATAGACTTGGCAAGTCCGTAGTATACTGGCCAAATCTGTGTCCTCATCGTGACGCTATGGTTGCAGTTCCCATCGTTCAGTAATGAGAAACGGAAAGGGCTGGAGAGATAGAGGGAAAGAGAAAGAGAATTGGAACCTATTCGCAGTTGGAATCAATCGACGAGAGGTTATTCCTTACTCCTTGACCCAAGCTTTCACGAGTCGCGTCTCGCGAAATCAAATTATCGGTTCGGAATCCTGGGAGTTTGCTCTCTCAACTCATTCATGCCCTACGAAGCACCCACTGTTGGAATCTCTCTGACGGAAATGACTATTTCGTGGATCAATGCTTTTATCCGCGGCATTGGAAACTTGCAGATTGAGTGCTTCGACTGATTTTCTAATCCTGCCAAGTTTCCGTGCATGTTTGCAATTCGGAATATTGAAGGAAAAGGGCCGAACGACGAGTCATATTGCAGGATCTCTCCGGTACTCGATCATCATCCATTGGCGTTCGTAGCCTTATCAGCGTCGTAAACTGCATCATAACAAAATTGAACGGTTATCTGGTGCTTCGTAACATTTTGTATTACAGCCTCCGAAGTATGTGCGGAATCAGAACTTCAAAAGCAACCCTTGCTGCTCATGCAAGTAGTCATTGTTCATTGAGCCCAAACACAACGTCCCAACTCCATTGCTGCGTCTAAACCAAACGTCATTGTCGGGTGCGCGTACCAGCATTCGTAGTTCAAGCTGAAAACCTCAAAGCATGATGCATCAACCCAAAAAGATTCGTCAGAATTACATCCGGCATAGGGCAAGCTTCACCATGTGACTGCATCCAGACCCACATCAATCAACGTTACATCGTCGTCATATGGCGCAAGCTGACTTTGCGAGCATCGCGCATAACTGCTGTGGCAACGTTCTCCACGTTGGATAACATGCATATACGCAGAAAATGGCCGGGTTAGTGTGAAAAGGCTCTTCTGGAGTTGACGTTGATGACACTTCCTGAACAATTGTCCGTTCCTCAACCACAACCCTCGTCGAGTTGGTAATCACTTCGTTTTTCAAGCAGTGGTCAATCGCACAGGCATCACGTGCTGAGAACGATGCATAAGAGAGGAACTTAATGCTTTCAGCCAAAACATACTGGACGATGAAGTATCCAACTCTCTCCATCTTCCATCTCGTTCTCTCTCAGCAACTAGTCGAGCGAGAAATACTTTGCAACTGAGTTTAGGAAAGCGTAAAAATGTTTGATCTCGTAGCAACAAAACTTACAATTTGCGGCACACTTCTGTAAGATATTCGACTTATATATGGATCAGAGTATAAATTCTGTAACAGATGTTCAGCAAATAGAGGAGAATACTAATGAATTTTAATCCATCTCGATTTCTCGGTCCAGCGTTTCAGCTTCAATCAACTGTTCGATGAAATCCATGGGATCTCAGCTGAAACGCATGCATAAGTGGGCGAGATGTACAAACGCATAACTTACTGCAGCGATGCCCTTTGAGTTTGGGTGCTCTGAGTAACAAAGTTCCAACGTGTTCATACGATTATCAAATGGTTGCGAGAGAGAGAGAGAGAGAGAGAGAGAGATTTGGAGACACAGGAATGGCATTGGAGAGGGTCACAGACGTTGTCGATCGGTTAGATTTCGCAAGCTCAGGATCACTGCGACCTGTCAGATCAACCCATGTCATCCGTAACTTGTCCGGACCGATTTCGCCGTATTTCAATGTCCTTCTGAGCTGCTCATCCAGTATTCTTCGTCCATATACCACGGTGGATCGGAATTCCTGGCTGTCATTCAACCCCCAGGAATTTTTTTCCTCCCCCGGCATCACTGTCACACAGATTATATCGAAATTTAGCTTCGGAAACGGACGCCTTGACGTGGTTGCTTCCAAAAAAGTTTTCTGGTTCATTTCCGTTATGTTTCGTGGTTTATGTGTGTTGTCAAATGAGTCGACCAAAGAGCTTTGGCAAGCTACTCTAACGTGTATCCCAAGGCTTTGAACTCTTTCCTCTCGGACGGTCCTTCCTTTGAAAACTTTTGTGGTGGCAACTTTGCCAGTTACTATAGGTTAGGTCTGCTCTAACGAGTAATTCCATTACACCGACTTTACATAATGTCTTAATAGATTTATGCATGAGTGGTATGAGGTCTATTCATGGCCTCTGTATGGGTAACACAAGTTGTGTGTACGGCCTGCTGGATCGATCAGAATAAATAAACACTGAGCTGTTCAACGGCCATCAAAATTCCGGATACAGAGGAACCGTAAACTGTGGATCATGCGTTGGACATGTTGATTGGTGGAAAAGAAAAGGCCGAACAACGGAGGTTTCTCCAAAGTTGGAAGGGTCTTTCAAGGGATGGGGATGGCGTAGAACTACGCGAGGAAGCTGGTAAATAAACAACACGAGGTGGAAAGGATAAGCACGAAAATTCTTTCTGGGTTATCCATAAAAAGCCTTGCTACTTGGAAAGCTCTGTTTCCCAAGAACTGCGAGGGGCAGGATCAGGAACTCGTAAGAAAAAAGAATCAAAGCAAAAGAGAAAAAGACTGTGTGTCACTTCCTTTATCCCTCTTGCCTCTTTTCATATTGGCTTTGTATCCTCTCTCCGTCTCACTGTCGCTCCGTGCTTTCACCTTTTTATACATCAACTTCATGTGGTAGATCGAGCGTTGTACGAAGGCATAGAAAAGAGGGCTTAAGAGAGAGAGCTGCTTTCTTCGCAAGGAAACAAGAGGTCGAAGGGAAGGTAGGTCAGGTGGGGTGTTCGCTACCCTCAGGGCTGCCCCAAGTACCACACCAAAGTGATATCGATTAGATCGTGTGCGCGCTACGGGAATATGGGCATGCACCCAAGCTCCGTTTGTAGTCTATTTAATTTTTGCTTGGCTGGTATTGGGCAGCCTGTTTTTCCGATCCCATCAAGCTATAAACGAAATTTCAGCCATCCTCGTATCTCAATAGACTTCCTGACATGTGATAGCGGTTTGCGCGTCAAACCCTTATGGTAAAACGAGGTAATGTCGTAAAAGGATAAGCCAAAGGACCTGAGAAACCCTTCTGGGAACCCTCTTAAGCCCTTCACTATATCCTCGACTTTGGTAACCCATTACGAACTCTACAAAGAATCAGAGACATCCACCCCCGTCATCTCCTGAATAATTGTTTCATTTTTCTCAATTTTTTTATTTTTCAACTTTAGTTCTCGCTTGCAGTCTCTTTGAGTCGCGTCCCAAGCTCCAGGAACAATATGTTCGCTGTCTTTGTTTCTCCTCCTCTCTTGCGGAAAACCCGTGCAAGTTTTCTTCACTCCTAACTTCGTCTTTCTTTCCCTTACTTTCCTCCGCGAGTAAGTTTCGCTGATGGGAACCAGCAAGAAAACGAGGTTTCTTCATCAACTACTCGGATTCTCAACAACCCCGATGAGAGTCTTCGATCTGTCATTATATATTTCCGCCGCCATCGGAGCAGCGGATACGAGTTTAAAAATAAAATTATGCTCATTGTTATCGTCGCCGTTGTCATCGTCAATAAGACTTCGTTAACACCTGCAAATTGGTAAGAGCCAAGATCAATGATTTCATGATGTAATTTCAACAACCTCAGTAATGCAATTGGAAAGGTTTTCCTCTGCGAACAATTCTGCAACTTTATTCGATCATGAGCTGTAGCTCGAAAACTTATGCTTTATGAATCACCGAGAGCTCTAAGTTTCCTCACAATGGAGAATCGACTTTGCAGCATTTATAATTACTCCTTATAGCAATGGTGAAACTTCCCCAGTTACGAGCTGGTGTGTCGAATGGGTCGAGCGGGAAGAGAGGAAGAGGCTGTTATTATTGCCGTGTGGTCAACGTTTATTCGAATGAATCTCGATACTGCAATTGCTTGTGAACTTGCATTGTTGTATATAAATGCAAGTAGAGCGAATTAAATTGGATTTCTACGATAGCCCACGAAGAGGAAAGGAGCTTTTGGCAGTCCTTGGCACTTCTATGGCTGGAAATTCTCTTCTCATTTGGTAGATTGGAAAAGCACCGAGTCGACACAATTTACCGAAATATTTTGTTGAATGTGTATATGAATTTTGCAATTGTTTAGCTCCTTGTGTGGAAATGAGTACATTCGTGTGTTGCCCTGTGTGTATATCAATGAGTGTTTGCGAAAATTAATAAAACCGTTTTCCCGCGACAGCAGGAGCAGCCGTTAATCGTGCGACGACTCCTCCCATCCCCAATCTCTTCCCTCTCGTTTCCTCGCCCAATTTCGTTGAGCGTACATCGGAATCCATGTATGCGTATATACCAGTTACGAGAGCCGACAGAAAAGCCTGATTGCCGTGCTCTGTTGGTCGCTCTTTAAATCCCTAATGAACGAGACGCTTACCATTGGCAGTAAGGATCCCCATCAGCCAAAATAAAAGGTTACTTTGTTCGTAGTAGTTATACGCTGGATGGCGCTCGATTCACTTAATACGCTAGTGCGATCGTACCCGGATGCTAGATACTATAACGCTATGGGGTGCTGACAATCTGCAGTGCCCTCATTACGTTGATGGATTCACTGAAAACGAAATTCTGTCAGAAAAACTCGATATTTTGTTGGATGCGTTCGACTAAACGTTTTTTTTTTTTTAAATCACAAAAATTTTGTCATTGCAGCAAGAAATGTTCTAGAAAGTCTCTTCGAGAAGTGAATTTTCGTCATGCCAATCCCAAATTTTGCTGACAGTTCCGATAGGAATAAAAAATATTGTCAAAATTACGAAAATTTTCAAATTATCCAAAAATGTTTAATTTATCGTGCGTTTAACAAAATATCGACGTTTTTTGACAAAATTTTGTGCAATTTGGTATTTGTTGTATAAAAACAATGCGAAAGATTTAACAAAATTGGTTCATTGGTTTATCGTGAGAAAAGTGGTTAAGCAAACTTTTGTGCAGGAGAATTGTATATAAACAGCAATTAGAACTGGGGCATAATTTCCGTATGATCGAACGATTTTTGGAATGGTGCTTAGGCCATACCAGGCAATTCAATTTTCACATGTATTCCCAAAGTGTTGGTATGAGAAATTCATTTCGAGCGAGAACGGAGTTGTTTATTTCTAATAACTAGAAAAAATGTCATCCCTTGTGTAGCAAAATTTGCATGAGCATGTGGAACAAACGGCTGGACCTCGGGGGATCAATTCTCATTGGGTTGGTTGTCTGATACGATCGATATTGTTTGCTGTTTTCTTTGTTTCCTCTATCGGTCTGTTTTTATTCCGGAATTCGGTCGTTCGCATAATCAAACGCTACCAGACTCGCCATCCCTGAGTTCGCGTTTTTTTTTCTTCATCCCACTCGAACGAGCTCACCGTTTTTAATGAAATTTACGTACATGAACGTTGTTTTCAATTTAGCTGGAACGGCGGAAACAACGTCTTTGTTTTCATAAATTATTATTATTTTTTTTTGGTAAGGAACAGAATTCCCAAATGATTTCTCAAACGCGACGAGGGTTCGTTTCACATAAAATGGAACACGGAAGGTCACATCGACAGCTTCGTAAATATCACTCTCTCATGTGGGTCAAAGAGCTTGCAAGGGTGAAATATAAAAAAAAATGTGGCATCGACAAAATAAAGGGGTTGGGAGAAGCATCTGTGTCCCTATATCTGAACAATATGGGACGGTGATAAAGGATGACGCTTTCCACCACGTTTCATTCCCTCATTTTTCTGCCTCGCTCCTCCGTTATTCTCGTACAAACATTTACATGTTTTTTTATCATTCATCCCCTTGGATTTATTCGAATTGACTTGCCCGGCAAGCTGGAAGCAACCCTATAATACGAGGATTTTTCGCAGGGCTGCACCGCACTCACAGAAGCGTGAGTACGTCGTACCAGACTTGCCCTCAGGCTAGTCTGGAGACCGTTTCAGGTCGAAAGCAAGACCTGTTGAGTAGAGACGTTTTCACTCTTATATCATGCACGAAACCAAAAAGGAAATGCAAAAAAGTATAACCTCAGCAAATAAAAATGAAAAATGAAAGACTGCGGTTGACCGCTTGAAGGCTCCGGGGTATGCACCTGGACAGGCTTAATTAGCCAGAAAGAGTGCGAAAGAGTCTTCCGATAAATCCTCCAAGGGCCTCGCTACGTGTGAGCCCGAGGGTCTTTGAAATTTTGCTCAACTTGGCCACAAGCAACTTCACCTTTCATAAAAATTGAATAAATTTAATTCCGTTTTTAATTAATGAAGCATAATTAATCTTAAGTTTAATCCCAAGTACAGACTTTGCCAATTTTCTTTTCGAAATATCTTTTTTCCGTTTTCCTCCCTTTTTAGTCTTTCGGTTGCTCAACGTCAATGACAGGGAGACGAAATATTCAACAGGTAACGCGTACGACCGGTTACGTCTCATTAAGCTTATTCAAATCGACTTTTCCATCTCGTAGACTTAGACCTACGCGTCGCTGAGTTCACGTCAAGTCATTCCATTACGAATTCACCCCTAGCAGTATTGGTCCTTGTCTCGTACAAAGCCTA
Source organism: Diadegma fenestrale (assembly GCA_037043255.1). Classification (NCBI taxonomy): domain Eukaryota; kingdom Metazoa; phylum Arthropoda; class Insecta; order Hymenoptera; family Ichneumonidae; genus Diadegma; species Diadegma fenestrale. The sequence continues at coordinate 13,230,246 of CM073310.1, read as the reverse complement.
GGCCCAGCTTCTAGTTGGATAGTGGATTTCGTCGTTGACTCCATTGGGGCGTAGCGAGAAAGTATATAAATTACTATTGTGTGAATAAGGGTATTTGACGAGGACATAAAGATATCGAATAGGGGAAAAAACCAATGCATGTCACGTGGAAAGGAATGCACCTTAACAAACTCAAAAGAATTGACTGCTCAAAAATATTTTCCATCATTTTTGGTTTCGTTTCCCTTCTTACTTTTTAGACATTCCAGTTTTTCTTTGTTAGACGGAAATGTTAAGCCCTCAAATATTTTGATAGCCTTGATTTTAAAATGTTAATTTTGTTCTGGCAAGAAAAATGATTTTTGTTTATGTTTAATTTTCACTTACTCAATGGTTGGTTTATATTTGGAAGTTCGATACTGGATCTCGATATCTTTTAACAGACTTGGAGAGGGTTTGTGTTTGGACTTGTTTCCGCTGAGAAAGTAAAAAACACTATTTTCTAAAGTGTACAAAAGATACACATACATACTAGACATCTTCGATCCTTTTACTGTGAGGGTCGTTTTGTCCTTTTCTTGTCTGCTATCACTTCGAGTTTTCAGCCCCGGGGTATCGCGAATCTGCTCATCTAATTCTGCACGAGTGCGAGGGTAAACTCGGTGTTGGTATTCTCTCTTATAGATCGTCACTGATGTCGAGGAGAATAAAAATAGAGAAGAAGGGAGAGTTCAGATGGTAGAGGAATAGAAAAAGTCGTGACGGGGGAAAAAGGATGAAAGACGAAGAGGAAATGAGGGTGCAGAGAAAGCAGGGAGGAAACGTAGGGGATATCAAGGCGAAGAGGGGAAAGATAGAAGAAAATATAAAGTTATACCGAAACCCTTAAACTCTCGGAGAAGCTGTGCTTTTACAAACGAACCAACAGCCTATGATTGCATGTTTCAGTAATCGAGAACTTTTTCTCTATATACTCGCTTGAGTTGTCTCTCCTTTTTGCGCACTTCCTCTTTTCTACGAAAGAGCAGCGAGGAAATCCTATTTACCCCTGTGTGTGCGAGGCCTGTATTTCCGCCGTACATGTATACAAATTGCACTCTCGCTGACTCCTCCATTCTAGACAAGCATATAACTCGTCAGAATATAGAATTGACTCGAGGGAACATCTGGTACGTACCTGTGTAATACGTTATTTCATTCACAGCGCGTATACGCTGAGAGTCAATTTCATTTCGCCTCGTTCTTTTCACTGAAACGTTCGTCTTTGCACCCTTTTGTGCAAAGTGAACGGGTAATACGACCGATGCCATTGGGGGCCACAGCTTTGTCTATCTTTCCGAGGCTCTCTAAGTCTTTCACACTATTTCTAATGTTTTTTGCCTTCTCATCAAATAAATCTCAAACAAAATAGATTTTTTATCTGCATAGAAATGCAGCGTAAATAAAATTCATTTCTAAGCGTTTTGTATTTTCGACACATGGAACAAAAATGCTTGGAAAAATCTCATCTTTGACAGAATATCAAAAAGCATCAATTATATCAGAAACCACGTCGCAACTTTAACTTTTTCTCCCGAATACGATTGAATTAAGTGTTCGGATGAATCGATTCATGAAATTTCAGGGGATGTCGATGTGATTTATGGAAATTGGAGTAAATTCGAGACATAGTTTTTTTTTGACGTTTTCTCGGAGAGGTAACAGCGACTGACCTGAGAGCTACTAGTTCATTCAGTGGAGGAAAAAACAAACTGAAACAAAAAGGATTGCAGAATGCTGATAGACCTGAACCTATGCATATATGTATGAGTATGGAAATAGAACGTGTTTGGGTGGATCGTAAGGGGATGACGTGTAAGCTCATACTCTTAACCGAACAGAGTTAAATGTCCATATTTATACTACGTCTCTACAGTGCAAAATATTGCCTCTGGTCGATTCAGCTGACTGGCTGTTCGTGGGTTTCTGTGTGCTCAGAGTTTTCACCTTGTCTGATCTTCGGACCTGATCTTCACGTCCACTTCGACCTAAACTCTTGTACACACGTTTGGGTTAAATTATAGAATCACATCGACAAAATCTTGACCGGAAATAATGTTCGTGAGTACCAATTTTTCCAAGATTAAAACGAAGGCTCGTGTAGAATCTTAAAATTTGGCAATTCCCAATCGAATGTTAGAGACTTTTGAACACATTGAAATCGACCAAACATCGTCAGCCTTATATTGATAAAATATAAACAGTTTTTTCGAAACATTTCGATTTATTGTGATTGGAGTGAAAACATTGTGGCTGTAGGAAAGAAAAAAAAACATCATATGGAAGATTTTGAGATCACGTACCGATGGATTCGTGAGAACGAGAACCGCAGCTCTCAGGTGTTTGAGGTTAAGGGTTTGAGTGTCCTCCTCTTCCTCAATGTCTTCACCGAGCAAGGAGGATGTGATCTGCACGGAAGATTGCCTGGATGGCTTGGCTCGTGCTGTTTTCCTCGTTCTACTGGTTCTCGACGCTTCATCCTCCTTAGGGGAAGTATTCGTTGACTCGGAATTTTCCTCCCCATCTTGGCCACGCGTTTTGGCAAAAGCACGTGAGAATGGACATGCCATAATGAGAGTGAGTTTACGTCTTTCGAACCCAAGCTTACGTCCGTTCCATCAAGTTTTCAAACGTTTCTGCTCCGTTGCACGGAAATTTTCACGGCGATGAAGTTAAGTTTGACTTTCATTCGCTTTTACCGGATGATTTTTTGCGTTTCTCCGTCGTTCGACTTTCTCACTCTTCTTCGGTCGAAAAGTCTCTTAGTCTAAGACAGTTCGTCTATTGCTCATTACTTTCGCCTTCTCTGTGACTTATAGAAGTAAATTATCCGATCATGTCATAGTTTCTCGACACTTTTCTCTCCACTCGATCGTAATGTCTGAGGCTTTCGCTATTTCTGACTGCAGTATTTTCTCAAGACACGTTTATCACCACCTTCCCTTCCACTTTCCTACCCTCGTTTTTCCTTTCCACTTTGTCTCGCACAGAGCGAACCACTGGTACGAAAGATATTTGTGATAAGCCTTGGATTTATCTCCTTCGAGAAAATAAACGAACCGTTTCGCTTTCGTGCGTCGACAATGCTTTAGAACGGCATCAGCCTCTCACGTCGTCGATCACCAGCGAACCGCACTTCCGCGTGAGCCCTTCGTTCGTGACGATAGCACGAGGTGGTTGGGCGTTTTGTTTCCTCGAATTTCTATTCCAATCGAATTCTTCAGTGGCTTTTTTTCATTTCACATTTTTCACATAATTATTCTTCGAACTTATTAATTCGATATTACTATCAAAAGTTCGCTAACGATATGGGAAAGTATCGAAAAAGATAATCCATCGATGGGTTCACTTTTTGTGAAATTATTTGCAGAGACAACATGAATTTTCAATAATATTTTTCGTTGCTTGCTTCTGGAGATAGTTTTTCGTTTTTCTAATGTTTGGTCACTGTTGAACTTCACACGATTGTCTTTGACTGAACTGAGCCCAATTCATGAATCTCGAGTGTGATGATCCAGGCGCCACGAAACATCAGGATTGTTTGTCAACAGAGGAAAACAGAGAGAGGGAGGATCCGCGTGAACAAAAGGAAAGTAACATCACCGACAGGCCACGAGCATTGCACGGAACATGGAAGGTTCGTAGGTACGATCGGTGATGCTTGATGATCATCGCGTGACCATTGAGAAAGCGAGCGATTGGTCGATTGGAGTGCGACGGGGGTAAAGGAGGAGAGGGTCAAAAGTACGTGAAGGAACGACGATGGAGAAGAAAGATTACGATGATTATCGGTTCGCGCGCAAACATTCACGAGGTCGACGCGTATTTACGGTCGGGATGCTCGAGGGATTCATCGTGGTTCGGGTAGCCGTGTATGAAAGCGCGTAGCGCCATACTGGTATAGAATTGACCGAGTCAGACTGGCAGAGCCGAGTTCAGGGCGTCCTCGTTGGAGAGGGAAGTGTTCGTTCGGGTAGCGATGGAGAGGAAGGGGCAGCGTTCGGGCGGCAGTGGCAAGGTAGGAGAGAGTTCGGGTAGCGACGAGGCAGAGGGGGCGCCTTTAGGGTGGCAGCAGGTGGTGGAGAGTGGGTGGTGAAACGAGGCTGTCGGAAGGCTGGAAGCTTGGGAGCGAGAGCACCGAGTTGGGGATGAAGGAAACGGAAAGAGAGGCACATACGGTGCGGGAACGACGCTTGCGCTTGGATCTCTCGATTCGCGGCTAGGTCGTTGGCCAGCAGCCAGTTATTGGACCACTTCGTACAAAAGCCTGTGGATAGAGGGAGACACGAGTATCTTGATGACTGAAGCTTTCCGTCCGCTTAGATAGCCAATCACGCCACCTATCGATCTTCCCCGTTGCCAACTTTATGTGTGACGTTCTATCACCGATTTTACCCTTTTAGCGTCGAGCACACAAGCGCAGTAGCGTTAGTCCAAACTCTTCCGGTAGCTCTGCACACACTCTAGATCCTCGTATACATTGCTAGATACGTGTGTATACTTTGAGTTTTACGTTCCTTCGTTTTAGTCCAGCCTTGTCTCGATGCGACTTGAGCGAACGTGCTTTTTCCTTGGCTTTTGCCGTTCTTCCACTTCTTTCCCGTCTTTTCTTCATGACCCATCTATCTACATATATATTTTCCCACACACAACACTCTTTTTAGGAGTGTTCTCTATTTTTTATCCTCGTATCATGCCCGCGCTCCAACAATCTCCACTTGTTTCGTTCTGCCTTATCTTATTTCTCGCGTCCGCCCCGCTCCAACCAGGTCGACCTACACTAAACCTCTATACCAGGACTCTTCATCACGCTTACCCCAATCACCTGAACATCCAACTATCGTCGTGAGTCTCAAAGACTCTGACGAACTTAATATTAATTGCTAGTCGCTGCAATCTTCCCATTTATTTTGGGAACATTTTTTCACGTTTGACACACACAACTGCGACACTCGTTTTCGAAAGAAATATTTATTTTATTTATTCCGCAACTGTGCACAGGACTTAATGCCCGCCAACATCAAATCACTGTAGAAATTTGAATACGGCCATATATAACACTAAGTTTGCTTTCTATTAGATTTTGATCGACAACTGAAATGGATAATTATGCAGCCCCATGGACCTCGATAATTTTGTTGATCAAAGTGATTTGCTAGCACGCGACGGCATTGACAACGAATATGTTCCCACGCCGAACTGTATACGTCAAAACAAAGCTGGGCCAGATTTCGATCGTTTAATCATTTAAATTGAATATTCGTTCAACGTAGGTGCTTAAAAAAAGTTTTAGGTTATGAGGATGATTAACAGGAAAAAGCTAATTAGTGGGGTTTTGAATTTCTTGATGTTCCTCTTTGTCTCCGGCCGCCGTTTCATTACTCGGTGATCCTTCCAACGAGCTGGATTAGCAGGTGAATAATTACGCCCGTCGGGGCTGCGCGCTAACGCGGAAAAAATTGGCCGGATTCACCCTTCAAAAAATTGTGATTGATAACGAAGTTTCTCGCTGTCCTTTACTTCCAACAGTGAAAGTTGCACGAGATGAAATCCTGCGTAATTCTGTGAAGCTCTGATGGACGTACCAAATCGAACATCGATTAGCCGATCGATCGAAGCTACTCGCGTCCAAAAGGGGCATCCCGAGTGACAGCAGACGGTAGAGAAATTGTGGGATCTAGTCAGACACGAAAAAAGAGTTCAAGAAAAGATAAACGAGGACTGATGGACTTATGGGTTACGACGAGTTCATGCTACGTGACGTGGAAACCGGGAAAAGCTGTATTTTTCACATTCTCCTGGAGTTTGAAATAAACACGACGGACAGAAAAGCTCTGGAACTCCTTGGAGACACTGAACGTTCTGTACCAGAAACAGGCCAATGTCTTTGAATTCATTCGTTTCACAGTCCGTAGCTTGCGTCTCGTGTTATCTTTTCGGAGAGTCAATTTTTAACCCGCTCAATTTGATTCTCACTGTTAAATTTAATGACACCAGGAATTTTGTCTGATTGGACAATTTTCCCTCGTGAAGGTTTTCCTTTCTGAATTCATTTTTCGCAACTCAAACGTTGCATTTATGTGTCCTAATCTGAATAATCTTCGCAAAATGGTATCTTGCAGTTTTTTTTCTCACTATCTCGAAAAGTTTTCATTGGTTTATCAGTCTCGCTGTAAATTCTACATGAGGGTAGTTTTCCTGGCGAGGAGCTTGGGTCGATACGATTTCAGTCACGGAATATGGAAGTTAAGAATGTTAGAGTGGTTACAAACTCCGAAGAATGCATTTATCGGGGTGGCTTTCAAACGGACGTTCCGAAAGTGTTCTTATAAGGAGCGTCGTTGTCGTCTCGCCGTCGTCGTCGCCGTCGTCTTCGTTGTCGTGAGGTTTATCGTCGAAAGGTTTCCCTAGTAATCCCTGAGGACGGGGTTGCTCCACGACCACAAACTGTCGCTCGATATATGCAGATCTCATTAACGCAAGCACGAAAGACCATTTTCTTGTCGCGGTGTGGTGAAGGCACGAAAATTATGTAAATCATTTCAACAATTTATAAAAACTAAAAACGCAAGTAACATTATTCCTTTATTATGAGAAATTTCAAGGATTTATTTTACGTGCGATGACCAAACGTTGCCGAAAAAATATTTCAACCATTCCCAGTGTTCGCGGGTTTTATCTCGTGTATTCTTCGGAATCTCGTCGAATCGTCGCTTTTTCGGAAACAAAGCTTTCCTCAGATCCACCATATTCCGAGGGTGCTTTTCGTCCGACAATATCTCGCCCTCCCCCCGTCTCATGCAATGTCCACAAGCAATAGAAACCTCGATGGCCGGATTGCCGACAATAAAGTGAAATACGTATCTCCAAAACTCATATAAAAAAAAAAAAAAGCCATTGTCGTAGAGCTATTTATTGGTGGGTTGTGAAGTGAAAGAAAAAATACGCGAAATGCTGGAACGAGCGTCGGAAACGAAGAGCGCAATGTATGGAAGCGAGTTTGAAACAAATCCAAGGACGATATAGACGCCGATTAGTGTCACCCTAGGGAACGAGAGAAGCGCCGTTACATACTTTTTCCAATATCGTTGTTTCTCTAATATTTTTATTTTATTGGTTTCTCCATATCACTTATAAATCGTAGATTAAAAAAAAAAAAATTCACTTCATTGGTCTGCGTTATCCACGATTTTGGTCTGCATGACAGCGCACCAATGACATTTTTAGGTTTTGGTTGAACATCTTGATAAAGAACAATCATTTACTATGATGTTCTTAAACGAATATTTACCGATTCTTCGGAAAACTCTATTCGAATCCACTTTCGAATGCTTAACTATCAGATTTTGCAAACTGGACAGAAGTTGGATCTTTCGCGAAACTAGCGCAAATCAGCAAAACTTTGGTAAAATATATAGTGTAAAAGTTTTGGCTGCTGGTGGAGGAGAGTTCTAACTGGATCACGAGTTAACTTATTAGAATGTGAGATGTGCTTATATACAGTGATTTACGTGATTGTCGTGAAAATTCGTTGGTCGGAGGATCTGGCAGGCTGCACCCCCGTAGGTAATGCGGTTAGTGTAGCGGGACGAAGTAACGCCCACGTGTACAAAACTCTACATCGAGGGCAGCCCTTCACGTCAGGATCTCTCCGAAACTTGGTCGACTTGCAAATACGACACCGAGCGAAGCATGAACGGGTGCTGATGGTAAAGTGAGCCGCACCAAACTTTCTTTATTCGTGAGTGCATCGTGAGCTTGTTTTTCAACACACATTCAACGACTCAAGTGGCAGTTAAGGAGAGTGTCGATCAATTCTACTCAATTTACTCGCCACGTGTTCAGCTGAATCGAAGGGAAAAACATGGAACGACTTTTTTTTTTTTATGTAATTGATGTTCAATTGCAGTTTTCAATCATTGTGATTGCTTTCTGACTTTTTAAGTCTGTCCCTACTTTTTTAATCGTTTTAACCCATCACTCTGCTAGGAAATATTTTTTTTTACGCTGCAAAGTTGGATACGAATATATATTTATTTAGAACTTTCGTGGGTACTTTTGAACGGTGCACGCCTCATCCAACTCGCAGTACTTCGAATAATTGAACGATCAACGAACGATGGCAAGGCGCCAAGTGCTCGATCTCCTATCAGCACAGCTATACCCTGACGATAGACCGCTCTCTGTTTTCCCTGTTCTTTTTTCCCCTCTCTCTTCCTCGGTTCCTCCGTCCCTCTCACTCACCTTCTGTTTTTTCTCCGTCCAGGTCTCGTGAAGCCGCGGGTCTTGGAGTGCAAACAATTTTTCCTGTATCGACACGGATACTCGCCACTTATTCGCTAAAATTTGCATCCACTGAAGAATTTAAAAAAAGAGCTTACGTTGTGTATACTAGAATCTCTATTTTCGTAACCTGCTCTTTCAACGTAACTCCGTCACTCTGCACTAAATATCGATCAGCCTGCGCTCGGTAAGGCAAGTCCACATGCCAATCCGGTCTCGCGAGAGGTGTCCAGAAACGAAACAACGCAGCTGACGCAACTTTCTATATTTACACGGAGAAAACGGAGTCGAAAATTATTACGAAATATACTAGGAATCCAGTTACTTATTGTTGAAAATTATAGTATTTTGAGGACAGTTCGGAAATTACAGCAATATCTCAAATGGCAGTGCGACAAATCGTTCCAAACAGCATAGTAAAACGTAATCATCAGATTAAAACCGATTTTACAATTTAGCATAGCAATTGAAGAAAATCGCAATGGTCATGGTAAACAAAACGATACGTGTGATAAAATTTCACACATGTTCGATATATATTCATATTAGGATGATAGAATTTTACTGTGTCGACGTTTAAAATTTGAGATATTCTCACTCATAACTGAATTCTTATCTGACATAGTAAATTGTTCATGAAACCAAACCTGAAATTCATTATCGCGCGCATTACTGTTTCTTATTCATGTAGAACTGTTTATAACTCATGCTAGGAAAAATTGTAAGTGTTAAAAAATACTATGCTGTTTTGCAATTGGTGCTACGATTCTTTTGCTTCTTAACCTTCGTATAGGAATTTTTCCCAAAACATTGTATTTCTTACTAAACAAAACGAATCCGTTTTCTCCGTGTACCGGTGCAATACGGAGCCAGTTTCGTCGCTGTTACGAAAATAGAGGTTCTCGTGTATGTTATGAAAATTAAATCGTATTCGAATGTAACGTGAAATGTGAATTTTGAAATGTATAGAATCATAGAGACGGTTCATTATTTTACTCCTGGAATCGTTTAACTCGTCACATGACAAAATTAATGACACAAACACTTAATGAAATCCGTTTGATAATTTGACGGTAAAAACCACCGTTTAACGACGATCGCTCCAGAAGAAAATGATGAGAAAGAAGTGTTGAAGTTTCAATTAGTATTTTTTTATTCCGATTTCAAGTTGAAATCGAGACAATCAAAGCAATAAGAGGGTGTCCGGGGAAAAGGGAAACGGAAAAACACTGCGCTGCTTCTGGAGCGACGCTGCGATGAAAGAAAAAACGTCCAAGGGTGTTATCCAGTGGGAGGAGTGACAATCTTTGAGGATCGAATGTTTTTTCGATCTCTGCCTTTCTTGTTTCTTTTCGTATCTCGAGTGATGGAGGATCGAGGGAATAAGATTTATTGCAGAGGCTTTCTAATTGAAAAAAGATGGTCAATTTATTGATTTTTTCCAGTCAAGTGTTCTTGGATTTTGCATTTATTCTTGAATATTATATTCCTTAATGTAAACATTTTGCTACGAGTTTCTGCAGACTTTACGATTTTGAGTAATGCAGAAATTTTGTTTTCTCAACACTTGACACTGTTTCCGAAGTTTCCTACCAGATTTCACATTTTCGAGGCTCGTATTTGCGAAGCACGTCATCGTTTCTATATGAAAACGTCTCATTTATTACAATTATACTGAATTATTAAAAACATTAATTAATTTCATTCTGCCATCCGAGATTACGAAAGCTCGTGTGGTGAGGTATTCCCGGAGAGGCGGAAAACCTTCATTCAAAAATGAAAAATGGCTCATTCAATGTATACACACCACTGTGTACGGAGTCAGTTCCTCTGACGTGTAATTAATTTCGTCTGGAATTGTTAACTCGACAGATCTCCGCATACGCAGTTAGAGGCAGTATTTAATTGTGGAATGAAGAAAATGTCAGTTCCATATCCAGGCATACAAATATTTGTGTGCACGCCATGAAGCATTCGAAACAAATATGTTTTTTTATCTCTCCATTTTTATTTGTCATTTCTCGCGGTGAATTTTCATGCAAAAACCATTTCTTTCACTCGAGGGCTCGGCCAATTCGGTTTTGTTGTTATTCATAAAATATGGAGATTCTTAAAGAATGAATCAGGCTGTGTAGTGTCAAGATTTCAATGTAAAGTAAGTGAGGACATAAAAAAGTTAATCAACGTTTGGAGGCACTAGGCGAAAGCCGTTTGGGTAGTGCAGTAGTGTCGGTGTTGTAATAGTCAGACATATAACTCGTAGGGTAGTGCGACAGGAATTCAAATCGAAATCCACATCTAAGTCGAGGCTCTCTGGTGGCGATAAAACGATTATTTGACCCGAGCGAGCGTGAAACCACGTGAAATCGATACTAAACGAGATTGATGGATTGGACACACACACATACATGTATGTGTCTAGTGGATGAAGGGAAAAGGCCGAATACACGCACCCGAAACACTTTCAGTACCCATAAAATCTCCATTTCATTATTCAACACGGCAGGGACCATAAAAATTATGAAAGAGCGTTGTTAAAGGTTCTCGAAATATTTAATCAAGCTCGCTACGCTAATTATTTATTTAACATTCTTGTTGCTTATTCATCTTTACTGAAGCGGTTTTTTTTTTTGAAAACTCATTTTCAGCAATAATGCTAGTACGCACGCATCCATTGTTCTTACATGTAGACAAATAATTTATCTTGTTTGGGGCTCTCACACAAAAAACCGCTATAGGTATAAATAGAAATGTTTTTTCCTATACCCCATTTTCGGTCTGATCACAATGGATCTCTTTCACTTAGGAGAGAAAGTGTGTTTCTGGTCCGGCCACATTCAACCATTGCTCGCTTTTCCCACTGATTCTTCAGGAGATACTGTTACGTTGGTGCTTCTTATCTCCTGGGATTAAATTATCTCTGTGACCTACATTTTCGATGGATGAGGGTTCGGTACCATCCTAGTTAGCGGACAGTGCACTTTTTTGTGCACGAATTTCCAAAGTGCTATTGTTCCAAAATTTATCACAACAGCCCATGGCAATTTCTCATCGCGTGCAATAAAGCACGAAAAATTGTAATTCTATATTCGTGTGTAGAGGACAAAACCTTTCACAGCGTCAGAAAAAACCGAAGTAGACTTTGAAATCTTCAACTATATTCTCGAAATAGTGAAAATTTTGAAATAATTCAAAAAATATTTAGTTCGTCGTGTTCGATAAAATATCGACGTTTTTTAGCAAAATTTAGTTTTCAGTGTGCAGAAAATGAGGAAAGAAAGAGCGAACTTTAGACTCTACGACACTGAGCGGTAGCCAGTTTTTTTCCAATTTGTTTATTGTGTTCTGACTCAAAAGTTTATGTTGGCTTGATTGATGGTGAATCAGTTGCGTTATGGATGCGGGAAAGGGCAAATTTATGCCTCTCCAGCAATCGGTGACCCGTTAGCGAACCCATATAGCCCATGCGATCGATGTTAATGCAAATTTAATACGTGTGTTACCTGAACCAATACATTTTAATTCTCACGAAAGCTGTTGATTTCAATACAGTATAAATTAAATTATCATGGCCCATCCGTCGAGTCAAGACCATGAAAAAATCAGTGAAAACAGGAAAACCAACTTTTGTCTACTGGTTGTCGTCCGGTAATGGATCGCCCCAAAAATCATGAACAATAGTCGCGTGACCTTCCCACACGAAATGGAAGCTTTTCATTCTGAAGATATCCGAACATTTTTTTTTGTATTATTATTTCAGGATTATTTTTCCATTGAATTTTCAGTTCGTTCACTGATGGGCTCCCCCGACTCCGGCTATTTATTTGCGAGAGGCATACAAGCTTTACAAAGATTCCAGATCAGTTGGACTCAATCTATTGTTTTCATAATAATCTCTACCCACGAGTTGATCTCTGTCCACGTGTTAGTTTTTTATCAGCGAGCGTGCGGCACGCCTTCCAAAACTCCAAAGCGTTCGATATGCACACTGGAGCATATCATGTTTGATAATCGTTCGCAAATTGGGAAATGGTTTGTACATTTTCAGTTGAAAGTTCAGCACTCTTCGTCGTGTGAAGCCTGACGAGTAATTTGTATCAATAATGACGAGCGGTTGACTGTAGGAATCGCTGTTGTAATTCCGAATTATACAGGGTACACCTGATGCTGGCACATTGCAGTCTTCACGGCACATCGTTGAAGTGGAATCGACCGAGCGCGAGAGATTTGGAAGGCATTAGCGGACTCTAGCACCGAGAGAACCCGTTGGGAGATGGTGGCAAAGGACGAGAGTCCCTCATTGATAATCCAGGCGCCCACCTATTCATAGATCGCACACGTCAAGCTATAAAAGTATTCCCCTATTCATCAGGTTCAATCATCTGCCATTCAAAAGGCATATAATAGAAGGATACTTGGTATGTCTATACAGAGTGTATTCCGTAATATGTATCCAAATATATACCTCGGCGTGGCTAGGTATCGGTGAATAAGGCCAGCGACAGTTTTTTCCTGTTTTTTGTTTTTAATATGTAGCATTTAACGCTGATCGTGGTTGCGGCATCGTGGAAGTGTAATTTTGCATGGAAAAATGATGACAGGCAACGGATAACGACGATACTGAATTTTTGAGCTTTGTATAATGGTTGAAAGTGCCTGTCGCATTCTTAACTTCTTGTTATGGTTTCTTTTGCCATTGCTAAATGACGCCTGAGCTTCAAATGTATCAGGGGCTTGAAATATAGCCATCACGGACCCCTAATCAATCTTGAGCTCCAATTTCTTCTTTGGTCAGCGTATAAACGCTTGTGAAAGAACGAGGAGGGATATTCCATGAAGATCGATGCGAATGAAGCGATATAATGCCTCGAATAGGTAGATGATAGTTAGAGGGTGCGTTTCTCTCTCTGGAAACTGGGTGATCGATTCCTCGTCAGTTTTACGTGCTTCTGATGTATTGGTGGTCGCCAGAGGCGTGAGCGTTCGATGAGAGTAGGACAGAGAATGAGAGAGTAAGCAGTTATAGAGAATCGAAGTGAAGAAGAGGCTGAGAAATGATGGATAAGGGCCGCGGCGAGCAGAGAGAAGAGCATATTACTTGCTCGCATCAAACGTTCCATTTAATTCTAAAGTCTCTTGTCACGTGTAGGGTGGCTCAAAATTCACACCGGATATTGACGGACTTGAGTGAGTTGTACTTGAGAATAACAAATCTTGGAGTTTTTGGCGATCAGATCTCGATGTTAGGGCAAGAGAGCATTTTTCTATTTCAAATTTTTGAGTTTTCACCGCTTTTAACAATCAAATCGAGCCAGGCCTCAGCTGAGTATCTTGTTCTAATTTGGGCCAAACAAAACATCGATCAATGATTCGGTTGGAAACGTTTTGTTTTCCTCAGGATTCGATGATTCATTTCGTGACAGATTTGCATTAAGATAATGCCCCAGCTTTAGAAAAATCCCAAGGATTCCACATACGTTTTTTCTCCCCCTCATACTATCCATGGAATCTGTTACTGCGGGATCGTTATTTTGTTGATTCAGTCTACGTTCGGTTTGGGAATCTAGTCTCGTACGATCTACGAAAATTCTTACCCCAGCCGAATCCCCAATGGAAATATGTCGTTCGTAAAGATAACCTGCAACATAACCGTGAACTGTTAATCGGAACATGAATGGAAATGGCTTTTGAGATTTTGTGTCTTTTGCAGTTTCCGGGTAAAAAACTCATGGATGTAGAGGCGGATGCGCAGGCACGTTGGAGTTTTGTATGAACCGTCGTGTCACTGAAAAGCCGGGGGGTTGAACGATCGAGCTGTCTTAAATCTGGAACATAAGCGATTTATTAATAGTTTACCAAGTAGAGAGCTGTCCTCCGGAGCGAGAAGGACGAAAACAGTGAAATTCGTCGATACGAGCGAGTCTCTGGCGAGAGAATTGCCCAGAGCAATTTTGTCACTGAGCAGGTAGGTTGATGCGCGCGCTCGATAAAGTTGAATTTCCTAAAGGGGTTGGCAGCAGTTGAGAAGGTGAAACAGGGAGAACGAGAGATGAGCGAACAGCTTGCTGCTCAAAGCCGCGCGCGTAATGGACAATAAGAAAGATGGAAATAATAAGGGCTGGGTAACTAATTTTTTAGAACCCTTTGATAAACGTGAGTCGCAGCCTTATAACTTAGTAATCCACGGATAAAAGCACCGTGTTTCAAAAAGATTTTGTCTTCGTAAGATTTTTAGGCGTTTTACAATCATTTGAACAGAGACATTTAAAAAAAAACTAACATATAAAACTAATTATATAAAAAATTACGTTTGTGCCAAATGAATTAAACAAATTTTTGAGTAGCTCCAGCCGTTGATTACACCTTCAGAGACTTTTGCACATCGAATTTTTAAAAACAATGCTTTTGTCGTAATTTATGCTCAACTAATCTCGAAGAGAAATTTGTGAGGAAATTGTTGATCCTACGCTCGGAGCACATTGTGATTAATACCGCGGAGCTGCCCTCGAGGCAATCGTGTGCTCATATTTTCTTATCATCGATTTTAACATTCGCAAGGAAGTAGTTTGTCACGGCACAAGCGTCACGACGACCGATCATCGATATCAGAAACGTGACGGTATTTTTAATTAAATCCCCGCAGCTTTATTCGCCCTCGTGCACAACCGGTGGTACATAGCATCTTTATTGACGACAATAGGGCTCAAGAACGACCAGATGAGGGGCGTTTCTTTTCTTTTTCTTTCTTTTCTTTTCCGACGGCTCGCTCAACGTTCAAAGAGTTTGGCATTTGTCCTCTTATCAACGTGTGTCTCGTGCACCCGGCGAGCATTCTTTCATTTTTCAAAAATATGCAAATGCAATCTTTTTCGTCTTATCTCTCATACTTTACGACTTTTTCGTAAGCAGCACGAGAAATGATACGACCTACATCGAATAATTCGATAAAAATTGTACATTGCAGAATAACAATGGCAATGATTTTTTTTTTTTCGATTTTCTGAATCACTTTCGTCATGGACTGTTGCGGTGGCTCAAGACGAATACTTTTTTTTTTTGCCACAACGCAATAAAGTAAATCGAACCGAAAATGACGAAGATTTTTCAGCCATAAATATTGGGACAATTATTATAAAGAAGAAAAAAATACAAGTCAAGTATCGAGGGTAGGTTTATACGTCGCCAATGATGTCAGGAATTGATGGGTCGAACGTGAGAGAAGAAGACAGAGAGGAAGCTTTGGTTTCGCACTGTTACTTATAGCGTTATATACAGAGGGGCAAGGCACGTAGCTTGCACAATGGCTAGTCTTTCATTACGTGGCCATTTATATCGACAGGTATTACTCCACCGTATACGCCAAGAGATATAATACACTTTCGCTGGTCTCAGTACATGGCTGATAATAGCCTGCGAAATATTAGACGAGATGACAATAATCTATCTCTACATCGAAAAAAAAAATTGAGCACTAAAACAACAAAATGGATCGAAGAAAATGACAAAGTTCACGAACCATTGCAATTATAGAGTGATTAAACGAACACTTTAGAGTTTTTTTTTCTCAATATAATAACTAGAAGCTTTTTGCTTCCATCTTTCGTTTTAAATTTTCAATCCCCTTTTTTCAGTATAACTCAGTTTCTGATATATTGCAACCAAATAGAAATCTATTTTTTTCGCATCCCTCGGATTTGAAGAAATTTCATTTCTCTAGCGGTTGATTTGTATGGGAAATCGTTAATAGTTGATTGCAGTGAACGAATTTTCGTTTGTAGTTATTTGTTCAATTTTTCTCTTCCCTTTATAATTATTAGTTTTTTTTTTTTACTTGTTATCGAACCCTTTGCAGGTTTGTTGTTGTAGTTTTTTTGTCGATATATTGACGTTGCCTGCCTTTAATCTAAAAACGCTTCTGTATAGAAATAGCAAACGTTTTATTGATTTGCCTCACTTTTTGGTACATGTTCCTTGAATACATTTCGCTACATCTGCTTCTAGAGATACGGCAGCTCTGTCCGGATAAGGCAAAGAATTAGTGAACGTTGAGGATCATCAGGAAGTAAAGTCCCATGTGTGGTACGATCTGATGCTTTTTCCAGTAGCTTTTCCGCATCGAACGAAGCTCGTGTAAATAGTTGGGAGCAGGAGGACGTAGTGAGAGCGTTGGTGCTGGGATTGAAAGTCAAGAATAGCATGGATCAATGATATTTTCACTTCTTATTTTTCTTCGACACCGTTCAGACCAACGGGTGGTAAAAGTCACAGGTTGTTCTTTATTTATTAGGAAACCTGTTGTTGCTTTTTGTTCTGTCAAATATCAAACGTCTGCTAACAAAATGGAATTTGTCTTTCAACAATTGTCCTCGACATGGAGTTTGTTTCTCGACCGGATCATCGGAAATCACTAGTAGAACAAAGTAACAGCCCGAATGCTAGGCATGGAAGTTCGGAGTTTTTACGACTGAAGAGATTTTCCTTCTAAGGCTTGGCCCTCACGAATTTGATGGATGAAAACATCAAATTCACGGTTTTACGAAGAGTCTGCACTTCGAGTACTGAGCCTCGTTACAATTTTTGATAACTGGTGAATTTGTGGCGTTCGACACGACAGCGAAAAATTGCATTTTCTTGGCATGAATTTGAAGAAAATTATATCGGAAATTACACAGCCTTTAAGTTTAGTCCAAATCGTTATCCGTCTTGCTGTAAAAGTTTCATCGAAATCGGTTGAGCGGTTCCTGAATTTCAAGCAGCAAAACTTTTTCCCCCATCCTTTTATAGATAACAGATACATCGATCCGTGGACATGAATACAGGGTGCCCTAAAAGTGAAATAGCAGCATTGAAAATATATTTTAGTTCTGATAAGAAAAGAAAATTTCTTATCCACAAGATTCATTCTCGTTTTTATGCGTTTCTGTCTACGGGCTTCAAGTTTCTTGTTTTATCTAAAAAAAAATTATCTTTCATATCGAGAGATTTCTGTTCGTCGAAATCGGGCGATTGTTTCGCACGTGCAAAATTATTTCGAGCAATTAAACAATTGGAATATTCCAATATAGAATTTACTGATAACTGCCGATATCACCGGCTTCACTAATTCAATTCTCTTTGCGCTCGATGTGCCTAAACTGATTGAAATAGTGGAATGATGGTTTGCTGGATGTCGTGGCACTGGGCGGGTTAATGACTATGGCCTAATGACCATATCAGTGTGTTACGGACCGCGAGCAAACCACTAGGGGTTGTTGGGACACGATCAGTTGCTCGTATCCTCTTCCGGAAACCCATTAGCCAATTCGATTGAGGATTTCGGGCTGGAATCGATAACAATATAGTTCGAGATGAAATATTCAAATGCTCTGAAGGATCGAGTGAAAAAGTTGGATTCCAGGGATATTATGAAATCGCACCCCAAGGTCGGTTCAAAATCAGAGGAAATCTTGTCAATCCTCATTCCTTCTTCATCCACTCTCCACTCTTACGATCCCATCATTAACGATTCCATAAATCCCCCATTAAGTGACTTACAAAACCATTATTTCACATCGTCGAGCACAGAAGCAAAGTCACTACGTGCCTAGAGTTTGCTTTGTCCCTCTCAAATACAAGAATCTTGGAGATTTGTAAAACTGGAGATGCATTCGGAATGAATTATGTGTCGGAATACAAAGTGTGTAGGATCGGTGAGTTGCCAAATTCTGTGCATAAAAGTCTTGCCTCGTTTTTCGCTAAAGTATCACGATGGGTTGGCTGGCGATAAATTAATCTTATGTCCGTAGAAACCGTGGAAAAAAATGAGTCTTGGGCTTGATTCTTCCGAGTGCTGTGATTTGTTTGTCCTTTGAATGTTGAGCCTACGTTCCGAGATATCTTTTGCGTAGTTGAGGGAATGAGAAATAATGCGAGACTGAAAGTCGAGAAAGCCACGTGACCCAGTAGGGTAAAAGCATGTCGTCGTATATTCTCTGGAATGTTGGTCGTCTCTCTTTCTTTCTATTTTATAGACACCCTCTTCACGACCTACATCATTGCACAATGCGTTTTATTAAAAACATTTTCCGTCGCATGTACTCAGCGAGGCCTGGTCTGAGTGAAGGGAATAAAGCAGCACCCAGTTTAAATGTGTTATTAGTTCTGCTTGCTCCAGGAGTTGGATTCGAGAATGGGCTCAAGCGTTTCACCTTGGGATTTTATTTCAGTGAAACAAGAAGAATGTAGAGGAAACATGGGGTGGTGAGAAATGACCGGAGGGTAGTTTCGTTTCGAAGGAGTTTCTGGATGAATCGTGCCTTGAGAAATGAGCCAAAACTTGGTTGAATTGTGAAAGAGAGATGGGTGGAGATGGTATAGGATTTCCAATGGTCCAGAAGCCCCGAGGGTGCAAGGGTCAATAATATTGGTAGCTTTGCTTGAGCGAAGTAACTCATGGAAACCAAGCGAAGGATCTAGCCCAAAGAAAAGCCTGGTAAGGGTTAGGGGAGGAAACAACGAGTCTCTTGCGTCGAGGGATGGACGAATCACTAGCTGCGAAATTGTTAGTATTACGATCAGGGTGTTGTGAACGTACATAGAGAGAGAGTCTAGAATGCCCTTTGACGTATGTTTCAAGCAACGGTTAAACTGTTGAGATTGTCCGGTGAAAGTCAACGAGTCAATAGGATACCCACCAAGGTCGCCTCTGTCATCACGAAAAGTACTTTATTTTGCAATAGCTTTGTATCTCTCTCCAGGATTTTGTAACGTCCTTCTATAAGACCCAAGGCATTTGTGCATCTTCCTTTTTCTTAGCATCGTTATTTTTGGATTGCAATCCTTGAAAGGGTTCCTCCATGAGCAAGGGTCGAATCGTGTTTGTCGTGTCTACTCGAATGTAGGGAATTGCTATTGAACAAATAAAATAAAATCTCGATTCCCATCGTATTTACGATCGTTTTCCATGGCTCCAACGATTGGATGCTGGGATTGATTGTCCAGATCGAGGTTGAAGGTCGTCCCTACACACGATTTTCCAGGCTGAACTAAATTACTGCCATGACCTTGACCATTCAAATGACTTTTCGTAATATATCGTACTTTTTTTATGTGCGCATTTGTTCTTCGAACTGATATTGGCAAAATTGGAATTCAGAGAATAAGTCGAATAGATTATCAGTGGCATTCGGATATGAAAACGATAGCGTGAATTATTGAAGGCACAGGACCAGAAACTTATCGATTTGGCCTCGCACGCTCGCTCCGTAAGCATTCAATTTGCTTTTCCAGGAAATTCAAGATCTTTCTTGAAAAGATAATAAAGAAACGGTACAAACTCTCTGAAATCTCATAATCGAGGTGCAAGACCGTGACGATAAAGTAACGAGACAAGGGTGAATATAAAAGTTGATGTAAGACTCGTACCAAGGTAGCAGGTGACGCTTTAGATCCAGGTCGACAAGGAGACAGTCAAGAATACAAAAAGATATGCCAGTTCAACTCCCTTGCTCGTAAAACCTTCCCCGCGTCTACGGCCTCCCGTAACCACAAAGTACGAGAGTTTTGAAGAGCAGCCAGGCGAATCCTGAATTACTTTGTCGCGTAGTTCGTGCCAGGAATAACGACTCCAATCCTTATAAATATGATCGTAAAATGCACATTTCGTATGTCTATATACATTGACACGTTCGAATCGTACATCGGGGGTCTCCAACCTGGATATCGGCGTTTCCCTAAATCGACAGAAAGTCGAGAAATAGAAAAGAAGCCCAACACTCAATTCCCTCGTTCCTCGTCGTTATTGAAAAACGCTAACGCACATTCAAGGCAAATCGCAAGTCATGAAACAGTCCCGATAAATCCAAAAAATTGCCAAGTGAAATTTCTGTTTTCCAGGTGATTTCCTTTTTGTGAATTTCTCTGAGAGTTGCTGAACTCTTGGATCCAGCACTTTCGGGACACTGTGTATAAGGCGTAAGGAGATCAGAGGGCAATAATGAATTTGGGATGTCGGTAGCTGTACTAGTCTTTAGCAGGAGTCATGTTATTGAAGGTGATTCACGACGTTGACTCGTACTACTTGCCCTCGAGTGATGAGACTCAATGCTGGCGATTTTTCGTCGTTCCACCAACGTTTATTGCTCCATTACATACGAAGACGTGAGACGTACAGTCGTGTTTGAAGAGAATATCGTTAACTGGCGCCAGCCAATGGAAGTATAACTTTGCACATAAGTTTATACAATTTAACGAGAAAACGACGAGTACGATATTGGCTTTCTCGCATTCTCTCGCGTGCTGTGAATTACCGCGACCAAATCGTTTCACTTTATTGCAATTCTTAGTGAACGGAGCTTGAGAACATGGAAAGAACGAGATCGACGGAATCGCGGAGTTGAAGTGTAAATTAGCAGTTTCCATTTTCTCAAACGAAAAGAAAACAAGTTTCGAAAAAGAGATTTGCAATCGAATTTTCGTCGATCAACACCGCGATCAGTGCGTGTGGAGCTTCCAGGATCATCCATGTTCGGTTGCTATCGCGGTAAAGGCATTACTTGGATGGGAGCCGCTTAGTCACGTACCGACTCACTCATCGATCCTTGAGGGAACAGCAGTTTTTCTAAGTTTCTGATGGTGTCAACCAATGGGAAGTCAGTAGAAACATAGCCGTTTGTATTGGCCTAATGTTTCACACTTTTTTCAAGCCCCCGTGCAAACAATGTGATGGTGTGTCAGCAAACCTTGGCGGTCGGGGAAACTCTTAGGAGGTCTCGCAGAGAAACATGGAAGTTGGTCGAGTGAGGGCGGCAAACCTGAGGCTATAATGCCATGGATGGGCCGGATGACATGGTTATAAATGGCTTCATAAAAACTCTAATAGTGTATATCGGAATATGATTTGTATGAATCATCGTTCGAATTAACCCTCCGCTGGAAATAATGTCTTTTCAACCTTCCTTAAGTCCACCCTGGAGTTTCAGGACTCAGTTTCGTGTCATCGTGTGTTTTGAGCTCTCGGAATATTTGAAAGGGTCAGGAATAAAGTGGTTGATGAATCTTGCACTATTTTGCCAGCCAAGGGTTGAGACTCCAAGGCAAAAAAATCACTCGGACTGAACGAGAAGCGAGAGAACAAAATATGAATTTTTCTCGCGAGTATCCCAATTTTTAGCGATGAGAAAATAGAACAGAAAATTACGCGACGAACGGAAAAATGGGATTCGCAAGTCCCTTCGGGAAAAGGACGAAACTAGGTCAGGCTTGAATTTTTAAACGAATAAAACGTTGCCTAAGTTCCGAAAGACTTGTTAGCCGTTAAATATTAACGTGGGCATCCCGGACCTCGTTAAATTTTCAATCCGCACTCGTCGAGCTCTCTCGGGTTATTAACAATGCGGACATCCGATTCATTTTCCTTTACATGTTAATACGATTACGATACTCCCCTTTCACTACCGACTCGGCTGGCATCAGTCATTCCGGTGAAACTGAAGGACAACCGCGACAACCACAAAGCCCATCCTTCCAGCCACGTCACTTCTCCAGAGAGGATTATGGCAGCCTATTTCCTCTCGCGGAATAAAAGTCACTATAACGGAATCTTGAACTATATAGTTATCTCCGCGCATGCAAAGATATTCAGGAAAATATTCCGACGTGCTATCTAATGAGCCACCCACGATGTGACTGCTCAACAAATTGTTGAAAAATTGGAAAAAATTCCACAGAACGAAAAATACGAAGATTCGGGACAAATCAGACGAAAGTTCAGGGGAAATTAAAAAAACCGAATTACCTGACAGGTCGAAAATATCCCGATTTTTTAACGACGTACTTTTTGTTTCGAAATAACGAGACTCGAGATTATTTGAGTGGATCGACGCTTTTTTATTTTTTATTGAAATGGTCACACAGCTGTGTTGATAAATAATGAAGCGAATAGTTTTCTATTTTATATCATCCGGTGGGAAGTCATCCGTATGAGCATGGGGAACTTCGAGGACGAATCTAATTCAATTTGTGAACTTCTCAAGTGTTCAATGAGAAAATAAATGATAACCACACTGAGAAGAAAATTTTGTTGGGAAAGATCGATATTTTTCTGGATACGTTCGAGTAAACGTTTTTTTTTTAAACCACAAAAATTTTGTGATTTTGCAGCAAGAAATATTCTGGAAAGTCTCTCCGAAAAGTAAATTCCTGTCATTTCGATCGTAAATTTAGTTTACAGTTCCGTTATAAATCAAAAATATTGTCAAAATTACGAAAATTTTGAAATCAACTATAAAAATATTTAGTTTCACGTGTTCATCAAAATATCGACGTTGTTTGCGAAAATTTGATTTTCAGTCCATGTTTGAAGGAAATCTACAATAAAAAGTGAGCCTCTTTTGATTTTTTCTTAAATCTGGATGAATGAATGGACAAACTAATTGAATAATGCAAGGAGTCACACAAGTTTTGATTAGGCTTTGCTTGCCACGTGGTTGTTTGGTAAACGTGTATAAAAAATGAGTAGAGAGGGAGGTAAAAAGTTGGTGAACGCGTTTGGAGGTGTTTGGAGCGTCGGGGTAAAAGTGGCTTGGAAGCGAACCCGCGCACGCGGGGCCTGTAGAACAAGCCCTCAATCTAGGTGGCGCGCAGCTTGGGGGGTTGTGAAAATCGATAGTTATCGTCTGCCGCGAAGACGCGAACTCGCTTGCAGTACGCGTCTCGTGTGCATGAGGTAAACACGCTCTCCCATCCCAATTACAATGGAATGATCAAATTTTCTATGAGATCGGTATCATTGACCGTATTCTACAAAAAGTCATGGTACGTTTCGATTGTTTTTAATCGAAAAAAAATCCTTATTCCTAATAAAGTCATGGTTTTTAAAGAATCAAATGGACTTGTACAAAAAAATGTAAACAATTCCGCGCGCGTTACAAAAGTATGGAAATGTCCATTGTCAGTGGATTTTCGTTACTGTTTCTCAACATGATGATTTTCTGACGATACAAAAAAGAGTTTTTATTCACTTTCTTTATCGTAACCGTCGTCACTTTGTTTTCAACTTTTCCTGCATCGTTTAAATCCTGGTTATGTTTTTTGTGTGCAGTACGGTTTTGTGAATTACGCCCTCGAACTACTTGTAGTGAAGACCTTTGACAACGAGACATGGGAGGAGATCAAGTACGTAAGATCGATTACGAAATTCAAATTAATTATTTTGCTACAATTTTTGTTGTAACCCTCGCACAATGGATTATCCGTTTAGAACGAACGAAATCGCATTGTTTTTAATTGCCACGTGGTATCGCTATCGCTGTTATTTTTTCTATCACTCTTGCATCGTTCGCACTAATTGTTGCCTCAATGACAACTGTTCGCGAATCCCGACGGGTCGCGCGTACGAAATTATCCTCATGAATAGTTCATGAATATTTTGCATGCCTTCAATTCTCCGCTTCACCAAAAACAGAACGAAATTCGATTGATTGGCAATAATTATTAGAAAAAACAATAAATTAAAAATTGAAAAATCGTTGCGATGGTAAAACGAAATAAAAAAACCCAGCCTCACTTTAGTGGTCCATCGTGATTTGACTTAGACCACGATAAAACGGCGATATTCTGAAAATTTATCGTAATTTTTAGCCTTTGACGTTTTACGATATAATTTTATCGGTGCCACGAGAATTTCTGTTTTCCTTTTTTGCTTTTTACTCTTTGAAACCCACAACGATCCTGTTTACGCTTGGCAGAAATAAATGTTCGATAATATTCCGGCAAGAACGTAGAAAACACATTTTCAAAAATAGTGTTATCGGTATAGAAAGGGATTTTCAAAACAATTGATAAGCGGAGTGGAAGGTTTAATTGTCAAAAATACCCAACATTTTTGTTCTCAAATTTCTAGGCTCCATTATTGTCATTCAATGCTCTCTGTTAGCACGCGAAGGTTCAGTTGATTGAATATAATTGAAGAATAAACATCGAGTTGAACATGAGAAATGGATTTTTATCAAACCATGAAAAAGCTCTTTGTTACCAGATCGAATCGGCTTGATGAAAGCTCCAATATCGCAAAGTGCTTCAATTTATTTCGTTTCAGGAAAAATATGCACCTTTACAGCCCCGATTTGCTGCCAAAGTCAATGCAACATTTCCATATTTTTTACGAGCTTCGATAGTGAAACGTTCGATGATCATTCCCAATAAACTAAAAGACATGCACATGTGTCATGCGGGCTAGAAAGAAATACGATTTTGAAACGCTGCACGGCCAGAAACTTGACACGAAATTTTTTCATGGATGAAAATGAACGATTACTCGATTTTCCATCGTTGCGTCAATTAATTCAATCATTGCAATATTGGTTCACGTTGGGAAAGGAATAAGCAAATACGCGGTATTAAGTGCATTACTCTCGTATAAACCTCCGGCAAATATCAGGATCTTTTTGTCGAGTATTCTAGTAGCTCGACATCTTGCCGAGCAAACGACGTTCCATCCCTTTTCGCTCCGTTGTTAAAATCACACAGTTTTGTTTTCTTACGATTCCCACTGCTTCGTTGCACTGGCCGCGTCCTGCAAAACGCTATACGTCGCTGTCTCTCAATATTTGTTTTCTAAGTCGCTTTTTTACTTCATTCAATCATGTTTAACCGAAGAAATGTTTCAATTATTCATGCGGTGAAAATGCCGCTGCTCCGTGATAAAAATAATGTTGAATCAAACGAACCCTTGAAAATGTTCGTTTTTCTTTGGTCACTACCGACGCGAAAACGTGAAATCACTGCTCATAGCTTAATTTCAAGTAATTCATTAGTGCTTGATTTTATGAGGTGAATACAAAAGATTATTCCGTTCAGGAAAGATGCCGCTGTCAACATGGACGGTCAATTTCTTGTGCGTCAAATATACGACGACGAGCTCACGTACAACATCATTTCAGCCGCCGTAAATCGTCTCAGTGCGTAAATAAACAAGCAATTTCTTATTAATTCTCATTGAGCATCATTTATATGAGATAATTCACATGCAAATCAGGCTTCGTTTCATCGATTAATTTTCCGGCTACATGAATAATGTAATCTTGCAGAAATCCCAGCTAACGAGATACTCGAACTGTTTGGAAAAACGTTTTTCGAGTTCTGTCAGGACTCGGGTTACGATAAAATTCTCGAGGTCCTTGGAGCAACGCCGAGAGATTTTTTGCAGGTATGTTCGATGGAAAATGTCATTAAGTGTGGAAATTTTGTCTGGAAACGCGACAGCGTTTTGAGGCCGAGAATCAAAGAAGTCGTTTAACTACAAAGTACTTTGTAAACATTCGAGTGGCGAGGCAAGAATCTTCCTACACGAATATTACGGTCCTGCGTAGGCAAATCTTAACTGCATCTCCTTTTTTCCTTATGGAGGAGTGCGAATTTTATCACAAGCTCTAGTGGTTCGTGTCTCTAGTGGTCATTAATCATGCGTGTAGTCTTTTTTAATTACTGATTCAATGCAATAATTATCATACGTTCGTCCGTGGTCTCGAGGTGAACTCTGAAGCAAACTTAGGCTCGACTACGTATCATTTTCTTGGGGGATACCGCAGGTACTTTAGCTGGTAACCCTGTTAACTGCAACGGGCAAACGAATGAGGGATTCAAGCGTAATAGCGACGCACACATGGATATACATGCACAGACAGCCACACGTTGAGTCTCAAGGGAAAGAGGCGTCCAACGTAATGACTTTGAAAACCCCCGAGTGCTCATTTACGGTTAAGGTGTACGTTACGAGTGGTCCCCAAAGGGGAAAACACGTTGCATAACCATCTTGCGAATGTCATACGCCATACAGGATGTCTCTCGAGTCATCTTCGTGCTTGGATGGAGGCAAAAAAGCACCAAGTTCTGGAGGGTTCTTTTCAATATTCAACTTCGCGATCCGAGTCATGCATTCATCGGTGTCAGTCTTTCCAGTGTGTAGGAAAAATATCTTGCCCCCTGGCAGGCATCGATTTTTATAACCACATAATTAATTTATCTCGGTTCTCCGGTATTTCCAAGGCAAATATGCTCCGGACTATTTCCTCTGGAATTCCACGATCCGGACATTGTATGCCATAAGAAGCTTAAGACACTCTGTACGGGGAAGCACGATCGAGTTTACCCTCCCGAGCTTTTCCATCCGCACGTAGTGACACCATTCTCTTACGCACCACGCATATGTAATGATTGCCAGGCTCTGAACACGCAGAGGATTTTTCACATGGAATCCTGACCCGAATACTCTCCGCATTCATTTCATTTTGACTGGAGTGGAAATATTATTACGGATGAGTTTCACTAATTTTTTCATAGCAGAGATCTCCGATGGTCGGATGTGTGTTTCTCATATTAATGATCATGTGAACGGGCAACTCGAGGGTGAAATTCGTGCTGTTCTCCATAATACGTGTATATACGCGCTCACGATCCGAACGCCTTTACTTCCCGGGCGCGAGACCGCAATACCATTAATAATTGACTAGGGGCTCGCTGCTCCAGCGTCCGTACATCTATTTTTCCACTAATAAACTTTATTTCCTCGTTTCGAATGCTCGACGAGAAGAGTAAAAAAAACAAGTTGTAACGAAATATCCGGGGTATAATACCGACTCTCGTTTCGAGGGTGAAAAAAGGCAACTGGGAGACGGAGTTTCTCGTACTCATTTTCAAACAGCTTCGGATACGAATCTCATTTATTTTCTCTATCGCTCTTGAACTTCGATGCGCCGGTTCGATAAATGTGATATTTTTTTTTTCACGAATTATGCAAATTCTTGTATTTCCCAACGCCGCTACGAGATAGCATTGCGACAAATTTATCACGCGGCTTCTTTATACAGAATTGATAATTTCACTTCCATCTGGAATTCAAGTCTTAAAGTTTCTTGTTTTAATCGCCATAGAATTTGGACGCCTTGCACGACCATCTGGGCACTCTTTACCCGGGAATGAGAGCACCGTCGTTCCGATGCACAGAGCGACCAGAGGACGGAGCACTCGTGCTTCATTATTATTCCGATCGTCCTGGCCTGGAACACATTGTCATAGGAATCGTCAAAGTACCTTAACAATTATTACCGTTTTATTGAATTGAATTTAAGGACGATTATTTCATGGCGAATTTCATGTCTGCAGACCGTCGCGAAAAAACTTCATGGAACCGATGTCGACATGCAGATCCTGAAAACAAAGAACGAATGCGATCACGTACAATTCCTCATCACAGACACTTCCGCACCAGGCGTCACGACGAAACCGATGATCGCCGATCTCGAGACTCTATCCGTTGGTAAGATAATTCAAATCTAAGGATATGAACGATTCTCGTTTTTTACAATTGACATTTCAACGATTTACCAAATGCATCGCAATTTTTTTTTGTCTCTCAGAGCCCAAAGTCAGTCCAGCGACTTTTTGTCGCGTTTTCCCGTTCCACCTGATGTTCAATCGGGATTTAACGATTGTCCAAGCTGGTTGTACAATTACTCGAGTAATACCGCGTGTCAACAGTGGAATTTGTAAATTGAGTGACATTTTATTGGCGGTGAGTCAACGATGAATGAAAAACGTAATCACGAGTGACCTCTGGTTCAGGAAAATTGGTAATAAATCGAAACATTTTGAAATTTCATCTGAATTTTCATTTTTTTGTACTTTTCAGGTGAGACCTCACCTGGAATTAACATTTGAGAATATATTGTCACACATCAATACAGTTTACGTGTTAAAAACGAAAAAAGATGTGATGCAGGTCAAAGCTTCTGAGGAATTTGCAAATCTGCGGCTTAAGGTTGGTATCGCGATACTCGCGATAAATTTTCATCCAGAACCTTTTTTTCGTAATTGTTTATTACGCAAGTTTTTATTTCTTTATTCAGGGTCAAATGTTGTATATACCGGAATCGGATTTGGTGATTTTCCTGTGTTATCCGAGCGTGATGAATCTCGATGATTTAACGAGGTAAGGAAGTAGAAGATCGATCAAAAAATTAATGAAAAATGAATGAAATTCTTGAATGATCGGTTGATTAAATTGATTATTTTTATATTACGTAAAAAGCTTGAAATTTGATGGAGCGAACGCGTAATCTTGATAGAGAAACGGTCGAAAAATACTTCGTGCAGCAAGTTCTCAGTCTCTGACGACGAAATGCATTTCTAATTACGAAGCGTGTCATGCAAACGGTTGACAAGGGAAAAGGGGACTTTGTAATTGGTTTTCTTCTCGCAACAGTTGGAGAAAAAACAATTACTCTGTTAATTCATCCGAGCAGACAGCAATATGCACTTGCTTTGAGCAATTCACTATGAATTGCAGTGTCATTCACTATATAATTCATGCCAAAATAACGTTGAAATTAACAATTGCATTTTACAATTATTCAGAAGTTGCTCTGATGACGCGTGAATCTCAAGTTTGCATTTGACCAAAAGTTTTCAATGTACAAACCGATGGAAGTTGCTTCGAACGAAAACCCATATTGGGTTTCAAATCCGCCCCATTTCACTGGGCGTAACAATTCAGCAAAGATCACTGCCATACAAAAAGTATTTCGCAATCTTTTGCAAACTCTCTGATACACTTTTCCTCGAATAACTTCGTCAAGACACATGTATTGATATTTTGTGACTCTTGGGAATCGTACAACTCGTAAACATGAATGTCAAACGTAAATGAAAAAATGAATGTCAAAATTGAACCTTTCCATACTCAGTATATTGGTTTTTTTTTACTTTTTTTAATATAAAAAATGATAAGAAACAAAACACGTAAAATAATGAGGGGGCTAACTCAAAGGGTTCGATTTTGAAATTGGTTTTTGGAAACACGGCCACTACAAGCGACTGCACGACGCCAAATGGAGTTTTAGCCAAAAAATCGATATATTGGCCTTGAGAGGGCTAATTAGGTCCATTACGCGTAACTGCATCAAATTCACAGATTCCTGCGATATTGAGTGAGTTTTCTGTTTTACTCTCAGAGTTATCGTCGATAATGAAGTTTCCGCTCGATACCTTCGAAGGCAAATACGCCAACGGCTGGAAATATGGTGCATTGTGTTTCGTAACGAAGTGTAAAATCGTTAATTTTTGTGAAGAAAGTTTTACGAAGTTATGACAATAGTTAACAACATTTTTTTTTCATGAATGGGTTGGGAACTTGTTGTGCAGATTGAATCTTCCCACAATCAAGAACCAATTAATCGGTTCAGGAATACATGATTACCAGATATTTAGGATGCCTGTTTATGCTTTGTTGGATAATTAGACGTGGATTATACCTGAGTGACGTTCCACTTCACGACGCAACGAGGGACTTGGTTCTCATGTCAGAACAATTCGAAGCTGATTACAAATTAACGAGGAACTTGGAACTCTTAACTGACAAACTTCAGCAAACGTATCGAGAGCTCGATGGAGAGAAACAAAAAACCGACAGGTATCGAGCATTGATTAAAACTTGGCCTTATTATAACGAAAATTGAACAAATTTAATGGCTTTTACGATATTG
This sequence comes from Diadegma fenestrale, assembly GCA_037043255.1. Classification (NCBI taxonomy): domain Eukaryota; kingdom Metazoa; phylum Arthropoda; class Insecta; order Hymenoptera; family Ichneumonidae; genus Diadegma; species Diadegma fenestrale. Next base: position 13,200,427 of record CM073310.1, on the reverse strand, counting down.
CTCGTGATAAATAACTTTACATCGTTGATGCATAACATTCGTTTGAAAAAAAATCGATAAACACTCAGAAATGTAATGATTTTTAATCAGAAGTGAATTCTAATTAGAAGGATTTTAATTAATTATGGTGAGAAGCTCCATCATGTGACCGATTATAAAGTAACAACTTCATTCATGTCCAAGTTGATTCCAAATTATGAGGAATGTATTCAAATAATTACACATTTAATGACGGTCCAGAGTCTAATTGATAATTATTTCTAAAATAATTTCACGTTCATTTGCTGCATAATTATTTCCAGCCAAACTTTCTCCATTTTTTTCACTGCCGATTTCATGTCATCGTTATTATACAACGCTCATCAAAATTTGAGGGTCAATCCCAGAATTGCGGTTTTGACATAAACTGAATTAATTACAGGAACACAAAAAAATTTTTGCTGTTTTTTTTTCATCCAATTAGCACATCTAGTTTGAGATTTTTTTGTTTCTGAGTATTCTGTGATAGTTTCACCTGAAAAGAGCGATTTTAATTGACTTGACACAAATTACTTGATTAAACGATGACTATAGTGTACGAATCGTCTTGAATCTCTCGAGCGATTATAAAACCATGAAAATTCTCTTGTCCGTATCTTGTTTCATCTCCTTTTCTACCTTCCTCCCTCCCGTTTCCTTTTCTTTTGTTTGATCAGACGTGGATTTAAGAAACGTGCGAGCTCTTTAGCAGGCCGAAATTTGGTACTCATCGCGTATACTCGCTTAATTTTCTTTTGTATTACGCATTTATGACCCAGAGGTTAATGTAGTCAGGATTCACGCGGGCCCATGAGTTATCAGAGTTACCATCTCTCGCCATCTCCATATAACTGAATTCTTTCCGTACATGACCATTAACCTCCGGATGCTGATCAACGTTAGACACCCGGTGAAAGTCTTTCAACCATGGCGACTTCATTTTTGTTTCTTTTCATTTACAATTGCCTTCCCATTTACCTTTCCCGGGATCGAAAAAGAATTTCAATTTTACGTTCAGTCCTTTGTATTTTTCACGATCGACAAACATTTTTTTAAGATTATTGACATTCCTGTCGAGAAATCTGAAACGATTTTTGTCTCCGAAGCTTTTTTAAATAATTTTTCAAAAATAATTAGTCGCCGGGCATCGATTAAACTCGAGGAGTTGAAATTTTATCATTTGCATTAAGAAAAAAGAAAAAAAAATTGTTTTTTATGTGAACCAGATTGCTGTACTCGGTGCTGCCGATATCGGTGGCCAACGAACTGAGACACTCGAGGCCTGTGCCAGCAAAGAAATACGACTGTGTGACACTTCTTTTCTCGGGTATCGTTGGATTCGGAGCTTACTGCGCGGCGCACACGGACTCCAGCGGTGCTATGAAAATCGTCAATATGTTGAATCAACTATACATTGCCTTCGACGTTCTCACAGATCCAAAAAAAAATCCGAATGTCTACAAGGTACAGGGATTAGTAATAAAAAAACATTTTCCTTTTAATTGCCCCCAAGATTTCGATACAAACGCCACATTCCATATAGAAATAAGTTTCTCCTGTTTACGAGCCTTCGGAGGATCAAATCCTCGTTAAAATGATTGGCATTTAATTAGAAGAGTACTCGAGCATTTTAATCTGATTGATTTCTCAATTAGCGCGATGAAAAAATCATTTCAACGTCCTAATGGATTGAATTAAAAAATCGTAAATGCAGTCTTCGTTCTCTAAGTACCAAGTTTAGCAAATTTTACTTTGTGCGTAGGTGGAAACTGTCGGTGACAAGTACATGGCCTCGAGTGGATTGCCCGAGCCATGTCGCAGCCATGCTCGTTGCATAGCTCGCCTGGCCCTGGACATGATGGATCTCGCTGCTGATGATGTTCAGATCGACGGAGAGCCTGTGGTAAATATACGACCCCAGCCTCAATTTGAAATACAACCCAGAAAAAACAATCATAATTCTTAGAAAATTCAAAAACACGTGATTTCGATATGTCGGTATAAAAATTTCCCTTTGACTCATTAATCAATTGCAAGGAAATATGTATATGTGATTACGCATTCGTGGAATTTTTTTATGCTAATTTTTTCGGTGATCGTGTCGACTCTCACAGACTGCAATTTTTTCGACAGAAAATCACTATCGGCATTCACAGTGGCGAAGTCGTTACTGGTGTTATTGGTCATCGTATGCCTCGTTATTGCCTCTTTGGTAACACGGTCAATCTAACGAGCAGAACGGAAACGACCGGTGAACCTGGCAAGATAAACGTGTCCGAAGACGCTTACAGGTAAATTATATAATTAACCTCTCCAGTGAATTGAGCAAGCCGACTTTTTCTTCGACTCTAAAATATTACTTTCGAAAAAAAGACTCGTGGGAACGAATAAAACGAATATATATTTTTTTTACAATGCCAATCTCACGCGCTGTGTGTGTCTGTCAGTTTTGTAATCGATCGAACTTTGTATGAGAAAAAATATGAATTCCATGGGAAATTCCTGTCGATTGTGAAACTTGAAAAACTGGGTCAAATTATTTTTGTCAAGACACTTTTCTACCCCCTGCGAAAATGCACTCAAGTGGATATTTTTTTTTTTCATTCGGAATTAATTCACACATGTTATGGTGGTTTAAGATGTTGAAAGGTTGTTCGATATGGACCCCATGGAAGAGCATATTTTCCAACGAGGACGAAAACGGGTTTTCAATTCTTATGAAAGCCTCGAAAATATCTGAGTGTCAATTCGTGGATTTTAAATTCGTTGAGATTGTCGTAATCGCGTCTGCGGAGTGCCGGACAGGAAAAGTGTCGTGGTGAAAGGCTCGACAACGATATCGAGAAAAGCACGACTGTCGCGTAATCCGGACTTTTTAAATGTCCGTTATCATCAGTTAAGCTCGGTCGTCGTACGGAGATGCACTCGCGTAGCGTTCTCTTAATCCGAATGATCAGGTAAAAGTGAATTACTCATAAAGCAGTCTCGACACGAGAATTCTCATATACAGGGTGTCGCACAGTTATATTTACATTTCCTTATTGATTTTTTTTATTGCTAATTGAATAATTTATAGGGAATCGTGCGCGATTGGGTAAAATTTATTTTGAATTGAAATCATTTTCGTAATTGAAACGACCATCGACAAATTTGGAGCATGAACTTTCCTTCGGACTTTGCCAACTCTACCGAATTTTCTTGCACTGAGATTAGGAACATTTTGAAAATTTAGATTTTTGCAGATCTTTTTGGGAGCATTTCGGGAACTTGAGATTTTTGCACATTTAGTCATATTTTAGATCGAGATAGTCTTGAAGGGTGTTTGGTATTTGGAGCGTCTTGATGCCATGGGGAAGGGCCCAATTGAGGAAAAGGCTGTGACGTATTCGGCATCTACAAAGATGCGTTAATTCAGGTGGTCGTAATCCGCTCCTATCGGGTGGCACGAGTTTCCGTTCAACCAAATTTGGATACTGTTCGTGCAAGGGTACAGTTTCGAGGCCGAATTGTTCGGCAATGTGGTCGGGAGTTTTGACACTAGCGTTCGGGACAGTTCGCAGCACTAATTTGAGGCACTTGATTAAATTGTCAGGGATCTCGTTGACGTGGCGAGTATTTTCGTCCGTTTTTTCCATGTCGTATTCGTTTAGACGAGTCAATAAAATTTCGATGGGTGATGGGGCTAGTTTGTCGGACTCGGTTGAGGCCCCGTAACGCAACATAACTTGGAGAATATCCGGCGACCCGTGCTGTATAGCCACTCTTAGTGGCAAAACCTGGCCATAAGATTCCATCGGGACATCAATGAATCGCCTCTTTGAGCTCGAACTTTCTGTGCGATATTGCAATTTTGCAGCTACCGCATGGTCCATAAAATATATCAACGCTTTTATGTTTTCGTCACGATCGTCAAAATCGCTTTTCCAACCAGACAAAAAGTGCGTTACTCTCGTACCAAATATCGCCCCTACGAATATTCTCTCGAATGTTTTCTCACAATAAAAAATGTCGTTCAACAAACGACTCACTATTTCGTTGTTACCCAAATTCCAGTCGTAGCACAATTTCGCCGCGACGTACAACACGTTGTGAAATTTACCCAATAGACACACCGATCCGTTGTCAGACATCGATATGTTGTGATAACGCAATGCCGATTGTACGATCCTTTCGCACACGTCGTCCCTCGTTATGTCCTCCGCTGTACGACCAACAATTTTCAATCTTTAAAATGTCATTTTTCATATTAATTATGTCATTTTTGCTATTGGCATGCATGCATTTTTGGGAAGCGAAATTAAAAAATTTCAAGGGACAGCAAAATTCGTGGAAGTCGAAAAAAATATTTGAATTTATTGAACAACTTCACACTCTTTAAAAATCGATTGAAAAAACGGTTGATTACCTTCGGCGCAACTGTTTATAACATCGGATAAAAATTTGACAAGCTGACGACGTTTGTGACGCGAAACGAGGCAATTTCTCTCCATTTCAGCGAACAGTTTGTCGAAGTAACAGTCGATCACAACTTCCATTTTTATTTTCGACTATCGTTTTAACGTTTTACAACTTAGTGAAGTGAATTTTTCGAAAAGAACGAGAGAAAAATGTGGCTCGACGACTTGTGTTTTCGCTTCGAATCGTAAAAAAACGTATAAAAACAGACAACGACTCGGTCTTTTAGCGATTGTTCTCGTCCAAATGACAGCTACGGTATGTCGAAAAATGAAGCAGCGCTAAGAATAGGGTACTAATGAAATTATGCTTTAAGTACTTCAACATTCGTAGGCTTTCCTCGGCTCTATTTTCTCCCTCGACTCTTTAACAACCCTATCGCGTACGTGTTACTTTCAAAGACGAGGGTTAAGGTTTCAAGTTTCTTTACCACGAGTTTTACAGCAGCAGCAGCAGCGATTTTGAACGGATCAGAATTTTTATTCCACACGTTTTCTCCATGATTATCAAAATCTTTTCGAAGCCAACAGAATATTTTCCAAAATATATCATGAAAAAAAAGAGTCACTTGACTGGACGTTAACATTTTTAAATTCGAGATGGCCAAATTTTTTTCTTTGTTATTTCACTTTTCAGATATCTCTGTATGCCAGAGAACCAGGATCCCCAATTCCTGCTGGAGTACCGAGGACCCGTAGTCATGAAAGGACGATCAGAAGCCATGAACGTGTGGTTCTTATCGAGGGAAAGAGAATTACCTTCGTAAGCGAGTAATCATGGTTTTGAGTGGTTCTGAAAAAAGAGTGTCGTTCGTTTATTTCGTCAAATTCCAACGAGGAATTTCTTCCACGATAATTCATTGAAATTTTACTTTATCAAAACGTCTACCGTTTTTAAGCAATCATGAAAAAAAAATCAGCATTTTCAAATGGACGCGAGCAATTTTTATAAATTGTTACACGACCCTAAGAATTTTTAATTACGTTCCCTCGATAACCTCAAAAGTTCCACGATCGATTTCGGTTCCCGATTTCCTCTGATTTCATTCACAGAAACAATCCCCGGAATTTTTAAAAACTGACGAGCCTTTTTTTTGGCGAACCTTCGATTGTACGTATGCGTGAATGTGTGCATAATTCTGCGTGACTGTGCAATATCGATTGCGACCAAGAGAATATAAAGTTGAATGAAGACCACGAGGGGAATCTTTTAGAGGAGGTTCCTCAAATTAATATCCACCAAAGCTAAGGACAAACTCGATGATACTTTCACAATAGCAATAATGTTTCGAGATCTGTATCGTATAAGTTCGGTATAACTCTGTTATAACGAAATGAAGAGACCAATAAAACGAACGGGAAAGAAAACAACGAAAGAAATTAATTCTTTTCCTCACCGCGTCGAATTTCGGGCAGATCGACGGATAATAAAAGATTCGGGAAGGGAAAGATCGGCGTAACGGTTAATTGAGGTATGTATAACGATGCAGGGTACACACCGACTGGAAAAGTTTTGGAGCGTGTTAAAGGGTAACCGCCTCCTGCTTAGCCATCATTTCCAAAACAATGAGCGGAATCGTTCTCGCCCGCGGTTATGATTAAGAAGATTATCAGATTTCATTATTATTACGATGTCCAAACTCGACGTAACGCTACTTTATCGTGCCTCTCAAAAAAGTGAGAATTTAATTCTCGTTTCTTCAATTTTCTTGCCTGAATATTGCAAGAATCATAAGAATAATACGAAATTTATTCATTTCAATCAAAATCTCTCGAACTGCCAAAAGAATTCCGCGATTAAAATTGAAAAAAAGGAATTCGAGAGAACGTGGACACACGAAAGTCCGGGCAATAAATAAACGAACATTACTTTCGCGAATAAACATCCAAGGCCAAGTTTGCTAGTTAATTTTGGTAAATTAGTAGATTTAAAAACAGAGAGAAAACAACAACAGGAAATTAATGATGATACGGGTATTCTTGTCGAATCAACACGGTGTTAACTCTCAAAGAGAATAAAAAATCCGAGTCGTGTGGACTTGGGACTGGATGTGGAATTCGTGCGGCTGTGAATATACGAGAATGTATGGATGTCATAACGGAACTCGTTTTAGTCATCAGTCATAGGCGTTTATGATTTCACTAAATTTCCGGATGCTGTCGAGCTTGCTTCGTGGATCTGACAAAACAATATTTGCTCGCTTGTGGATTTTTGTCATAAGCGAATTCTTGTGAGGAGAACTCGCTTATGGAATTTTATGACGAAAATTATAAGCTGCATGTTTACGAAAGTCTACATTTTTGTACAATCGCTAAAAAAATTGTATTCACGGTCGCAGGTCCTTTTGACATTCGATGAGAACCAAATGTACGAAAACGAAGAAAAAAAAATGAAACTCAGTCAAAATAATCGATGTCATGATCCATTTAATTTGTCTCCGAATTCCAAAATCAGAAGTTCGATCGTTTAAGCAGAAAATAATAATTTATATCTTTCACTCGAATCCTTCATAAACGCGATTTGGCGAGGGGAGCTCCTTGTGTAAAGTTTAATGCTGCGTGAAGGAATGCATAAACCGCCACTTATAACTGTCCACCATGCATTGGTACAGACTCGGTTATAGGCCACGAGAGATAATCCATATTCTCATTTGGCGAATTGCATCCAAGAGTTTCAATCGCTCGAAATGATAAGAAATTCAACGTGGCAGATGGTAATTTTGAATAAAAACCAGCGTTTGAACGAAATTATTATTTATTGGCAACTGCAATTTATCCATGAGAAATCGATATTAAATTTGTGGAAATCATGATCGACGTTGAACTGTCTTGTCTGTGGAATACTTTGAAATATAAAACGCGAAACATGATTTCTAATCAAACGGTGTAAAGGCTTTTGTGTTCGCATGATAAATGTCATGGGTTGCGTATTTATGCATAAATTTTTTTCGTATACGCGCGAGTGCTGACTCGCGCGACGAATTATATTATAATTTCAAGCATGCAAAAAAGAAATCTGGTATCTTGAAGATCGGTATTCGGCAAAGGAGACGAGGCATCAGCACAGAGAGAGAGAAAGAGAAAGAGAGAAAATTAAGGAAGATCCGCTTCCGCGTCGTGTCTATTCATGAAGAAAGAGTTACCAAGCCCTGACAGGTCTCGGTGAATCTTGCCAGAGGGACGGATGCAAAGAGAACAAACGTTCGTGACCACACGTGCGCACACACATTTGTATATCGAATGCATGCGATGGGAATGTGGCTGTGTCTGCTGGGTCATTCTCGAGGCCGAGAGGTTGATGGTTGGAATTTTCGGCAGGTGTAGCCACGGTGCTGCGTCAGACAAGACCATCAAGCATCTTTCGAGAGACCTGATCTCATTGGGCCGAGAAGCCGCACGCGGAAGTCTCGAGGTTTGCGTTTCGCATCCACATGTACTGAAACAATGACTGACAAAAAGGTGTAAGTGGCTCCGCTGCTCGCCGAAAGTATTTCAAGCTGCGACCTTCTGTCCGCGAGGAATCCGTACGAGTTTGTACACAAATTTACAAAATATCTACCGGGTGTCCGGCCGGTAAATACCGCAGCATTTTCCGAAGATTCACTGAGTCTTGTGTTTTGTAAAAAAAAAAACGAACAATTACTTTGGAATCGTGTGTTTATTAAAGTTTGTAGATTTCCTTGCAAATTAGAAAATCGGTTGAAAATTCTAAAATAAAGACAATAAATATCAAGAGTTTTTTCGCGCCCGGGACAATCGCCGCAGGGATAAACATTTATTGCACGTTTATCTGTGTGCGTAGATGGTTTAAGTAGATTTTGAGTTGGAAATGACGAGTGTCAGGACACCCGATATTTTAGGGTATACATACACTCATGGGAGACAACCTGTTGCCTGACACCGATACACAAACGTTGGTGAGAGTTAGTTGTGTGGTCGGACGCGTGTTATTGATGAAAATGTGGAGGTAGTGGTGAACGGCATGCGAACAGGTATTTAAATGCGCGAGAAACCGGATTGTCGGTTGTTGGTGGTTCGTAAGAGGACGCCACTGCACCAGCCTCGAGGTCCTGGTGAATGCTCGAAGCAAATGAAGAATATATGTATATATAGGTGCGCGAGAAACTTGGAAAAGTTAGCTGCCTTGGCTCGCCTTGCACACAAGACCCATTTTACCATCTCCACCGTAGCCAAGATCTGGCCTCTCTCTTTCACTTGAAGCCTCGCCTCTCTGTCTTTCTTTGTTCAGCTCCTTTCTCTCTTCCGCTTCTGGTTTCGGTGGACTCCCGTTGATGCCTTCCTCGTCGAGATCCCTAGGAGGGGACTCGAGCCCGTCGTCGTCGTCTTCGTCGTGGTTGTCGTCACGGCGTATTCCGTCCCCAACGTGCCAGGCTTCCTAGCCCCACTACTTTCCCTAGGCCCCTCGCCTCAGCACGGCCCCGAAGAGGAGCTCCTGAACGAGTCTCTACATAGCACACGTTCTCAGTACAGTTACCGCCGGTTAATGCTCACGAAGCTGCGGGCTGCGGCGTACCAAGTTTCAAACACGAGTTAAAAAACACACGGACGAACGTATTGTTGTGGCTGGAATTTGTTACTATCTCTGCGGTGAGATCAATGTTCTCGACGCAGTTGCTCTTTTAGTCGATTTTTTATGAGCAACGACGTTCTCGAATGGCTAGTTGTTTTGTAGTATGATTATTTTGATGGAAGTGGGTGGTTCGTTTGTCGTGGTGCGCCGAGTGATATCAAGAAAGTGGTTTTCAGTTTGGCCTGAAACCGGTGGACGTGGGACAGTCAGGCCATTTTCGGACACTGTGAATTTGTGACTACCTGCCTCGTTGCGATACGGATAGCTAATTAAAGCAAATCGTAGTGCAGATCGGAGTTGCTCGTTATCACTTCCAAAATAGCTCCCTCCAAACTCAGCTGCTCCAGCAATAAAAACGAAAATCTCATAAACAACGCAACAAATCCACTTTTCGATCAATCACTCCCGCCTTTACTTCGCCTGCAACATTTGCAGGCCACACGATCAAGTATCTCGCCGGTCCACGAGGACATTCGGAAGACCGGTTCAAGGATTACCAGGACGTACAGCGCGGATCTGGTAAATTCAGGATCATGAGGAGAGAGACCCGTTGAACAAGAACATACATAGACTCTGGACCTCGCTCCATCAAGTTGTTTCTCACAGCACGTTGTAAAAAGAAAAAGAAAGATTCAACTTCCAGTGGTATTATTCCGGTTGTCGGACTCCTTCGCGTTTCACCGGACTTTGGTAAAGATTAAAGTTTCGGTTTTTTTTTGTGGTCTGTGTCCAAGAATTTAGTCGTCATTTCTGAGTGGATACATCGAAGATTTTGCTAGAGTTTTGCGTTAGTCGCGAATCGTCTTGTTCTCAGTCCTGCTCGCTAATTTCTTAGTGGAGAATAGTAAGTCTCTGCAGCGTGGGGATTTTCTCAATTATGTTGGCATAGCTACCTCGAGTGTTGGGCGCTCAGCAGGCTTAATTAGAGTCACGTAGGGAGCAGGCAGCCCGTGCAGTAAAGTACAAGTCTACCGCCAGCTGTAATAAAGGATCACGCCTGTTTCACCGTTCATTATACGTGGTAAAGAGATCGCTGCTAAGATTCCGTTTCCTCCAAAGTCGAGAGCAAAACATTCTCAACGATCTGCCCAAGGACGATTCTTGCAGTCTTGTTGCCCTTAAAATTCTTTGCGGTACCCACGAGGAATTATTTACCAAGATATTCGTCATCGACGAAGCGTAAGTGCTTAAAAGTTTGAAGCCATTGACCGTATCGATGCAACCGAGTGTGGATATCGCTGTTAGTTAGGTGACTCGTCACTTAGCATCGCTGTGGTGCCTGATCGAAGGAATCTTTGGCGGAATGTGCTTACGAAAGTCACGGAGGCGTGTTCACCAGGAATCTACTGTGAGATCGGAGTGAGAGTCGCGGCGAAGGAGCAAGCGATAAGCAGAAAGAAGTAAGTGGACGTAAAGAACGGTTGGCCAAGTTTGGGTGCACGAGTCAAAGGTGTCATCGAAGAAACGCATAAATGCTACCGGTGTGACGTATCCGGTGGTGAAATTAGATTTAGAGGTGAATGTACAGGATTCCAAAAAGATGGAGGAAATTAGCACGATGATGGTCCGATCGGCGTTGCCAGGGAAAAGTCTGATGAGTGCTCCCAGTGCGACAGCAATGATGGCCGAATCCCTTCAGGGTTCGACGATGAGGTCATCCTTGACTAGCTCGGACGTATCCCCGATACGAATGAGTTCGGAGGACAGCATGGCAGCGGTAACCGCCGGTGGTCTTCGCAAGACTGTGTCGATCCTGGCGATTGCCCCTTCCAAGATGCAGGTTCCATCGGAGACCGCTGGAGCAACGGTATTCGTTGGTGCCGGTGGTACTAGTTGTGTCGCTGCTACGAATGGCGCGGCAAATGCGCCGGCGAACTGGAGGCAAACTTCAATCCCGGAAGTGGAATCAGTGAACGGGTACGGGACGAGGCAGCATCAGGATAATCAGAAGGAGTTGAAGCAACAGCTGCAAGTAACGTCAGTCGTTGGAACTGGTACGCCACAGCAACAGCAGCAACAACAGTCGTCGCCGAGTCATCAGTCGGGTCAGCACGTAGTCAAGATCCGCATTAATCCAGAGCTTGAAACTAGCAGAGTAATATCGACAGTGCGTTTGAATCCTGAGCTAACGGAGGAAGGATCAGTGAGTGCGGTTAAGTCGAGTGTCAAGCAATCGTTCAACGAGAACAACGGGACAAATATTGACAGGGACGATTCCTCGGGAGAAACGGACGTTTGGACGAGGCGTGACAATGCGGTACGATTGAGCGGTCTCGGCGTCACTAACGAGGCCGCCGGTCAATCCGAGACCCGTGTCCGCATAAGCGTCGTCAGCAGTTGTCTCGGAAGCGAGCGAAACAACGACAACCAGCGGCACGATCTTCGCGTGGAAAAATCTCTGAGCCTGGAAAATCGAGAAGCATCTAAGCAACAGGACGAAATGATTCAGCAATGTGCGACCACAAACGAGACCATCAACGGGTCTTCGATAAATCGTGGTAGCGCGTGTTTCTACTACGGTTCCTTCCCGAATTCATTGACGAGCATGATGACCTCGAGCGGTCAATGTTCACCCAGTGATACTCTGGACAGTGGTACATGCAGTGACCTCGACGGTACACCGCCACCATTGCCCAAGAAGAAAAATTCTAGCACGGTATTGCTAGGGGTGAATGGGGGGAGCTCCGTGATTGGAAAAACAATTGGTAACGTTGCTTCTCAAAAAGGTCAGCACAATCGTACGGGTAGCGTGACCAGTAGTGGAGCGGAGCTTGACAGCGACGACAACGAGAGCAACATAAGTTGCGATTCGCTCAACAGCGGCGATCTTGCGTCAAGAATCATCGAGCATCAAAGTGTTCGAGTGAACGGAATTGCGCTCGTTGGCAGTGCCGATAAGATCGCCAAACCTGATAGTTACGAAAAGACGAATAACGGTGAAGGTCACCGGGACGTGGAGAATAGCAGAGTCACAAACGGTGACGAGGTCAGTGTCAAAAACGTCGACATCAAGCTCGACAATCACCACCAAATCATCGACGAAAACGAGCACACCGATGATCTTCAAAACAATAATAATACCAGCAAAAACAACAACAATAACCTCAGTAAAAACGAAGATAATGATACGATGAGCCTAAACGGTAGCAAGGTCATCGTTGACGAGGAAATGAACGAGCGAAATAACGGTAAGGCCGAGGTTACCACGGACACTGCGATTTTACCGTCCGAGCTAATCTCTCCTTCGAGCTCCTCTTCCACCAGCGTTTCCCCGTCGCCCTCCGGTGCCTCGTCCTTGTCGAAAGCATCCTCCACTCCGCGAGTCCGAAGTCCCGTCTCTAACGGACGTTCATCTCCCCTTTCGTCTTCCCCAATGGTCAAAGAATGCACTTACGAAGAGCGCAAGCGGGAACAGGATCGCATCAACGAAGAATCCGCCGCTGCCGATTATTACGCCAATTACAATAGAAAAAATGGCACCAAATATCTCTACGACGATGATAGATTCTACAAATTTCATATTAACGAAAATCAGAGCGACAATGAGAACGACGAGGATGCCAAAATCGAAGATAAAGAGAGCGATGAATTTTTTGCCGGTTACAAAATTCTCGATCGTGAAGCCATTAGAAGTGCCAAAGGCACCGTCCGCGGTGTCAAAAATAGAGTTCGTGCCGGAATCGCCACCTTCCTACAAAAATCCTCCACCAAGGTAAGCCTCATTTCAAACCTAACCAATTTTCTCATTACCATAAACGCCTACAAGTCCTTGTAGTAAATAAAAAAAACGCAAGTTGCAATATTTATCGACATTAACTTCAAGAAACCAAAATCACTTTCAAATGAACTTCTATGAATTATTCATTCCATTATTGTAAATCGATTCCATTGCAACAGCTCACAGATTCGTTCCAGAAAAAAAAAGAAAAAAAACGCAGTCACACGTCTGAATTAATAAAAACTTGGTCATTTCGAAAAAAATGCAGATCGGACGCTGCGCTGATTTTTCGACGGGACTTTTTTTTTCAATAATAATATCAATTCCTGAATTAATTTGTCCATTCAAGTTCAAAGTTGCTGGAAAAATATTATTCGAAATTGCTGCAGCTAAATTTTCCCGTTATCCCAAATGGAGCGAACGAAAAATCAATATTCTTGACCTAATGTGACAAAAGATTGAAGAACGAAGATAAATACGATTCGTATATGGTCCGAAGAAATCGTTTGACGTTTCGACCTACCACAGGCTGGATAGAATGTTTGGAAACGATCCGAGTAGAGAGTTTGATATGTAATGGGCCGTATATAGCACTCGATGCTTCCGGGGAAATGATAGAACCAGATCGCCAGTTAGTAAATCAGAAACTTGAGATCTTAGTACGCGAGCGTTGCAGCTGCAGGCACAACACGCTATTATATAGATATGGTTCGTGTCTGAAATCGTATCAGCTGATCCGTGTATTATATTTGGTACCCATACAATTCCAGTTATGCACCTGTACCATTGTCCTTATATGTGGATATTTACACAATCGGAAACCCGACCATTTAACCATAAAAACTCTTGTATCTCATGTGTTTGTTATCTCATCTAAAAAAAAAGTTAATTTATGAAGTAAAGTCAAACGCAGGAAAACGTAATGTTCCTCGAAAACTAAAACACGAGTACAAAACTCTTTAGTGCTCAATAAAAAGACACGCAGCGATTAATTCTCAAAATCGTTTCGTAATTTCTTGTCAAAATGTGATTTTGAAATATGGAATATAAAAACTGCCTTCTATGAGATTATTCAACGATAATTCGAGCCGTCAGCGATACTTTGATGGACCAGCTGTAACATTTTTCGATACAGACAATAATTGCAAATGTGACGATAAACTAATTGAACTCCAATTTTTATTGAATTTGTTTAGTACGAAGACGAAAATGTTTTTTTTTGTTTTATCATAAATTCTGCACGTTATAATCGAATATTAATTAGATAATTATCTCCCAGTCTCTGAGCATGGCGACAAACTCATAATTACAAAAGAACTTTGATAACATCAGAGCAGAGCTTTGTACATAAATTTAATATCTCTGTCAGAAAACTATGAATGCTTGATCGATCCTCTGATCACGCGGGCAATGTATAAATTATTAATTGTTTTTCAAGCATCCACACGTGCACCTTCTGGTCATGCGAAAAGTTATAAAAGTGCTTGACTATTGCAATCGGTCTGTTATTGCTCACATCACTGTTCGATTTACCGTTCAAATCCCCCCCGTGCGCCCCCTCCTTTCTTGAAAAAAAAAGAATCCAACGGCACGAGCTGCATCTGCCGTACGGTTTCGAGTTTGCTACGCTTTAAAAACAACTTGACGATCCATGCACTCTGATTCCTCGAGTGCCAAGTGCAAACCTGCGTGACGTAATTTATTTTTTCTCATCTTCTGACCACGCACGATTATCGAACGCATGACGCTTCGATACTAATTTATTTTTATTTCTCGTGGGCGCGAACTTTGAATTAAATTCATTAGTGCCCCTTTAGTCAGAGGGCTTCACAGTTTTTCTGACCTTCACGCGACCGAACGAAATTTTAGACTTAATCAGCTGCTTGCAGTGAATTGAGCGACTAGTATAACAACTAGTCACTTAGTTGATCTATTTTTTTTCGATCGCAGTGGCTAATTAGAGTGTACAGCATGCGCTGGAAGTTACGAACTTCCGCCTCTTTGCTCGTGTATGTATAGACGTCACCGTGGTGGTCGCGTGGTCACTTGACCGAACGAGCTGCGTGCAGCGAGGAAAATGTCGCGTACGCGCGTCGCACCGATGCGAAACTGATATAACTTAACCGCGAACGGTAAATGGAACATAATATTATGAAACTTTGTCATTCGGTCGCTTACAACCCACCACGTTATTGCGATTATTCAATTTTCCAACTTTTCGGAGCGGAATCAGACAGTCGAAAGGTTTTTGAAATTTTTCATTGAAATATACGATCTAATCGATTTCATAGACTCGTTATTTGCATGTTGATTGAACACTCTGCGTTTCGAGTCTTATTAATCTTGAATAATAACTTGAATAATCGCTCATTTCAATTACGAAACTGATTTCAATACATTTTTTATCTGTTATTCAATATCAACGAGAATTATGAAGCGAACGAACATTTCGCTTCAACAAAAATTCCCATTTTCATTCACGTGTCACAATTAAGCCCAGTTTTAAGGAGAAAGTCACGATATATCGATGAATTTGGCTCGTGGGTGTTACACATTGCTGCACGTCCCAAACGTCTAAATTTATAAAGTCCTAAAGTATCAAAAGAAAAAAAAATGATAAATCTACCCCAGGGAAAGCGTGAATGAATAAAACTTGAAAGAGAGATGGCACGACGAGAAGCGTCTGCGATTTGCCCCACATATGACCTCTTTTCGCCTTCGCACGAGGCCAAAGACTCAAGTCCAAGGTGAACGTACTCACGATTCTCCTTCCATAAAACAGCATATTCTCCAAGTTTTTCCCATATGCGTATTTTGTCCCATAACTCTGACACTCCCATGACCTCGACTTTGAGAATTTCGAAAATACGCTCACACGCTGTTTCTCGAAAATTAATAAAATTCATATTCACGCAGTATGAAATATTTGCAATTTTTTTTGACAATTTATCGTATGATATTTCTTGAATGAAATTTGGCAATAATTTATGGACATAATTCGACGATTTCCATTAGAAAAAATCGTTCATCTGGAGCAACGAAAAAAAAAAATCAATATTTTACAACGCGACAAAAATTTGAGAATTTTTCATTCATATTTTTCAATATATTTTCAAAGGAGCAATTTTGGGACTTGAGTGAAATATTAAGTTAGAAAAAGAGGAAAAGGAAGGCGAGGCTCTCGAGAGAATTCTTGAGAGCGTCATTTATGGGCTAGAAGGTGTCTTCTCGTATGTTGATCTGTCTCGCTTTCGTGAAAGTTTCCTTGACCCCATGAAGAGCGTAATATTCGGTGTGGGAAACGGTATTAAAAAGCCTTCGCGACGTGTACCTCGGGGCAATGAAGTATATAAACGTCGTGGCACTGCTCCATCAAAACCGGTATTTTGCCGACTCGCTTAAATTTGACCCAAAAATCTTTGCGATTCCCCACTAGACGTCACGTACGCCAAATTTTTATATTCACCGTGTACGCATAATACAGATAAATATTAATAAATGCTGCAGAGAATGATCTAAATTGGGGTAACCCCGATGACTCCCGATCAAAGATTCCGTTAATAATCGCAATCAGCGCAGCTTGGTAATGAAAACATCGAGGCCAGTAAGGAAAAAAAATTCAATAATTCATCAGTTTTTTTTCGATCAGTATTTCTGCGTGTTACTTTTTCGGGTTTTCACGATCCCGTCCAATCGCTTTAGTCCCACTTTTCAACTAATCTACCGAGGTCCGTGTCTCTGTGATTCATCATTTCATTGAATGCGCGTAAGTTTTGGTCGGCGACACCATCAGAAGTTCAGAAAAATCGCCTCCAGCTAAGCCGTCGACGCGTCAGCCGGTGCATGGCTAAGTGGTCACCCATCAAAGTACCAGCCTCCTCCGCATGTTCGCAGGAGATGGCCTGGCCACACATTGACTCCACACTGATCGTTATCGGAGTTCATTCATACACATAAATATAAGGTTAATAAATTCTCTTTCATAAAAATTCCAGAGGAGCTGAGAAACGGTAGAATTTTTTTTCACTCGTGTCGTTTTTTTTCCGTTTCGTGAATTTCGAGTTCGACGTAATGTCAATGATTCGAACTGTTGAGTTTTTTTAGCGGGCTCATCATGAAAATGGCGATATTTTTTTGTGGTTTCTTCCGCGTGATCGATCGAGGATTCTCATCAATTTTTTTGGTCGGCAATAAACTTGGATGGACAGGAAAGAATAGTGAAAGGATTTTTGCAACGAGATTGACCGTCTCGAAGCGTCGGACGTGAGAAATAGTCGATTGATTTTTTGCAGTCATTTCGTGTATGTTCGCAATAATCTTACGCATATGAAATATTAAAATAATATTCGACTTTTCTGCGATGGGGAGACTAGAAAGGCTCAAAATGCGAGTCACGTTCCATAGCTTTGAGCTTGGCATTCCAAAATAGTCTCTTCGCTCTAGTATTATTAGTACGGTGCACCGAGGTCGAATGTCGAATCCACCGCGATGTCCCATTATGGACCATTTCGTGTGAGAG
The DNA here is from genome assembly GCA_037043255.1 of Diadegma fenestrale. Classification (NCBI taxonomy): domain Eukaryota; kingdom Metazoa; phylum Arthropoda; class Insecta; order Hymenoptera; family Ichneumonidae; genus Diadegma; species Diadegma fenestrale. Next base: position 13,183,127 of record CM073310.1, on the reverse strand, counting down.
AAAAGATTTTTGATTTCCAAGCTCGTCGATATTCACGCCCCCTTAAATCTCACTTTCCACTAGCCAATTTATTTTCTTCTGCTTTTACAACTACTCCTATAATTATCATTTTTAAAATTGATTCCCTGTAATCAGTCACACAGGAACGACGTCCATTCTTTTTAATTACTCAATTAAATTGACGTACTTAACGTCCAATAATATTCCGAATGATAAATATTATTGTTTATGGTTCACCATAAATATTGAACGTACTTCACTCAATAACGACGTGCTAAAAAATTATTCAATTATCATTTCAAGAGTCTCGCGATTTTCTATGCTCTTTTCATCAGTTTTCAAACTTTTCCGCTTCCTTACGAGACCTCAAATTACGAAGCACTGAAAATTGGTTTCCGAGTAACTTTTAGCCGCATTTCTAATTCGATTTTCTATGGTATACACTAAAATCAGTGATTTATTGTTTCAAGTGACTGGAAACTGAGTTACGCGGGAACGGTGAATTGAATATTCGCTCGAAATTCCATTTCACTAAAAACCGCAGAATTTTAATTGGTAATTTGCAGGAAATCTGGTTTACGGCTATATGCATAACGAACGTTGGCCTGAATTGGAAAAAAAAATAAAAAATAAAAGTATAAAGCGGACAAAATTTGCAAACGTTGAAAAAAATGTGCTTATTGCGAGAACGCGCTGGACCTGTGAACTGGTCGGACAAGTAATAAGAATGCTGGAGGGAGCTGCACTGGAAGGGGGAGGAGAACGGGCAAATGCACCAGGATCGATTGGACTCGGTCAGGAATATAGCCCACGAACACGCAACCGTATATAGTTGCAAATAACCAACTGATCCTGTTTCTCTATTTTTTTTTCTTCCCATGCACCGTCTGCGTAATCTTTTTCTCCTCAGCAGCCCTCCGAGGCATGTTTTATGCAATAAACAAATTCCCAGACTCCAGCACACAGTAGTGGTTTCATTCGGAAATGGGAAACGCGAGAAATTCGCGTGCGAACAACGTGTGGACGTTGAGACATTCCTCGAATCGCGTGATACGAATGAAGATTTCAACATTCTAATCGATCGAAAGTTTTGGACGAATATCGAAAACGTTTCATTAGTAATTTTTGTCATTTTCCAATAATTATTCGGATAATTTATCATCGAACGTATGCATTAGAGCTGATTAACTATAATCATCGAGTGAATATGCGAACAACTCGGAATTTTCTTACTTTTATTACACATCGCGTACATTGTTGCCTGAGACTTTCGAAATTTCTTGGTGAGCCTCAATATAGACGAAAGTTTTGTCAAGAGGTTACGGTTTATAAATCGACTATATGATATTTATTGGTCGCTTGAGGGGGCTGGATACTGCTAATCAAACTCGAGTAGGCATTCACGAAACGAGAAATTCGAACGTTCGAATAAACATTAAGTCTCGGGGCCACAAAACGTGCTCCCTTCCATGAGACATCGACGCGGTGAACGCACACAGAAAGAATATATATAATAATATTGCTGGTTGCAAGGCAGGAGTGAATACAGCGCGAGCGACCGTCATTACTTCTCGAATACGCGCGCTCTACCGAGCGATCATTTCGTTTTCTCGAATCGTTTCGCAACACCGCCTGGTGTACCCTCGATAATTAACCATACCGACATTCACCAGCTTTTTTCTCTTTTTTTTTCCCCCCGAGATTGTGTGTATGCGTGTGTGCAACTTCCAACATTGCAAAATTATGGCCAATTTTTTTTCGAATCTATATACGGCATGATTCAGAACTCCCTGGTACCGGAAACAGCGTCAGAGGATCTTGACCCAAGCTCTACTCGAAGATTTTTTTAATGAATAATTGTGCATCGCGTTGATAGAATAATTTTCACTGTGTTTACATTTTTTTACATCCTCCAGAAACAAATTAACGATTTTTTGCTCAACTTTACCAAATTTACCGATTTTGAGTAAATAAAAGTACGTGGAAAAAATTGGGATCACGCTTTTAATTGACAGGATGAAATAAAAAATTATTGGAGAAGAAATTTTCATACAAAAATCGTGGAAAAATGTAGAGATCAACTATTTTCATTGAATAATTTTCATTGGGAACCTTAACGAAAAAAATTATCTACAAAAATCTAACCTGAAAAAACTCACCATCAAACTGTTCGAAAAATATTGTTTTCTTGGTCCACAGACGTGGCTAACGATCTGAATAGTAGTTTTCAACAGTTTCTTAGAAATACTAATATTAATGCATTTGCCAGAAAAACTTTCTTGCATATTTACTTGGCCACGTGAACATCGCGTCGGAGAAAACCCCGAATTTTCCGCTTGACTAATACTCCAGGCGAGAGCCTCACGAGCCTGCTATCGCGTCACAAATAATTCAGAAATGTACCATCGCCAGAGCTGTACACAAAAGGAGAATCAACTCCTCAGGCCTTACCGGCGTTAGTGTCGCCAAAAAGCCTCGAAGCAGAAGGGCGAAAAATTGTTTTCGGAGTTACACAGATTGTGCGGTTAGTCACTTCGAATCTCATTTATGAAATTGTTCCACCCAAGCGTACTCCCCACTCGATATTTGCGTAAATTTTCTCCCACCGTGAAATTTCATCGTTGGACGTTTCGTGGGCGAGTTTTTTGCTTTTAAAGTTTTTTTTTTTTTTTTCAATGCAACGCACCGTCGATTACAAATATTTTGGAAAATTTCTTCGACGTTTGAACACAATTCTTATTTATACGAACATAAAAAAATGTCTGGGCGCTGCCCTAGATTTCTCCTAAAAACCACAAAAGTATATTGAAAATAAAATTTGAAAAGTTTGGACCACCGGAAAGATTTTTCTTGCCGTCTCTGCTTATCCTTTTGGAGATTCGATTAAAAACTTGCACAGAAATACAGGAAAATTGTCTTTCGATGCATGTGTGCAATTTGAAAATCCAAAGATTTTTGTTTACAATCTGATGGCTGGAAGGAAATTTATTTGAGGAATGTATAAGGTTGAGTAATTTTGAAGAATGCTCGTACGTAATTTCGTATTCATGTAGCAAGCGATAGTTCGCACTTCACGCTGTTGCTATGAAGTATGTACCGTGTCTAATGTACGAAATACATAAGAATGAGCAGAGTTGATGGGTGAAAGAGAGGCCAACACTTTGAAGGAAGAGAGAGAGAGAGAGAGACGATGCGAGGAAATTCTCGTGTGGCGCGTGCTACTCTCGGTGTCGACCTACTTCGCCCCAAGACGCCTAGGGCTCCTCCATCTCACACTATCGTATGAAACGTGAAATACACCACGCGAGTGATACGAAAGCTGCGTGTGCACTGTTAACGACGACAGCAATGAAACGAGCAAATTGTGAAGCAGAATATACACCGCGTGTTCCGAAATTCGCATTGATACGTTTTGCAAGATCGCGATGTAATTGCGAAAGGAATCGTTGTCCTTTTTATTTTTTCCTACTCACAATTCTCCACCTTGATGGCTGATGAGATGGAGAAGAATGATACGGGAAATCGATCCAATCTTGTGTACTTGGGATATATCAATGCACCAAGGCATGCGGCAGTGATACATGTTCATTGCGCATGATTGTCGAGGCGGACCAAACTAGTTTCAGAAACTCGACAATTCAATGGTACATTGGATAAGTATATGCAAACCATCATGGATCATGTTATATATATATATTGCTGCAACCAAATACTAGGAATTGCATCCGACTTGTACGATACACGTGGACAAAAGCTCAGCTTAGTTCAGAAACTAGCAAGATATCTAAGCTGCAGAATCCTCCTATCGAATGAGTGGAGTAAGCAAAATCTTAACCGCACACACGTGAAAAACCTGGAGGAATATCATGGTTTGGGTGCAGGCAAATACGCGACCGTATAGATTGGATGCTGGAGCCACAGGATCGATCATTTTGCCACGTGGAATGCTTGAGTTCTTCTCTTGCCAATGAAGTCAATTAGAATTGTTGGAATTCCCATTGATCATTGAGACTTGTTTTTGCTAGATCGTCGTTCGAGGCATTACGATCGCGAGATATTCATGAAGGAGGAAGTGACTTTTTTTTTTTAGAAATTTAGCCACTGTCATTCCTCGTCGCTTATAAAAATATGTTACGAGAGGTTGATCTCTGCGGGCGTTGATTCGAGGCGAGATGTCAAAGTTGCATTGTATTTTGTTGGCGAGGATTGACGAGAAAGTTTGAGGGAAAATTACCAGATGGAATGTAATTTTCTCGAGAGCAGAAATTTCTTTTCCACTTCTGAAGCTTGCGCAACCTTCGACTCAGCACGGATCACGAAATAGTGAAATGAACGTATACGCGAAGGGGTCCATTAAAATACAGGGCACGATGAGACTCATGCGCGCGAAAGACGACGAGTGAATTTTCCAGTTGTAGAAAATGGCGTCGTCTTGTCTTACACCAGGCTCGATGAAGCCTGCGTCGTGTTCCTCGCGTATATGTCCCCATGAGACAAATCGGGTGGGAAAAGAGAAAGCGGGTCAAAGAGGCCGACATCGCGCTCGACACACAGAGAACGCGTCACAACACTTCTAGAATAAAACTGCCCGAGCACCAACTTTGGCAATTCTTTATTCGCAAAATAAGCTTCGCAGTTTATCTCAAAATCATTATAGATATCGAAAATCGAAGATATATATCGTCCCTTTCGCTGCTTCCCCAGCATTATTGCTACAATGTTATCTCGCGCGGTTCCCAAGTTTCGGATCGTGACGAAAATGTAATTTCAAGTATTTCCTTCATGCGTCGAGTCATTTTATGATTCCCGGCCCGCCAAACGCAATCGACAAACTTTTCAATGATTTTCCTGATCGTTTTCCGTTCTCCCACCCGCAAGGGGTAGTTTACGAAAAATGTTCTCGTCCCATTTGAATTCAAGAACCAAATCGAGGATTTTGAGCCTGAATTTGCTCTTGAAATTCGAAAATTATTCGACGATAGAACTTGAAGCAAAAATCGGAATTATTTTAATGACTCAATCGCTCTGCGTCGAGCGTCTCAGGTTTTTCACAAATTTGAGTCCATTAAAACTCGGAAGTGCGGAACGACGTTGAGGTTTCTCGAGTTTGCGACCCTAAATCGAATCACGTAACGACTTAATCAGCACTGCATGATCTTTTCTTTTTCTCTTTCCCCGGGATCAAAAGATGCAGGTGCTGCGTCGTAAACGTGGTGGTATGCTCGCCACCACTACTATAAACGCGGAGCCTTCGCATTGCATCGAGGGGTTTCTCTCGCACTTACTTTTCTAATTATTGGAACAGCCTCGTTTCTTCGGAGCTTTTCTCACTTTTTCTCTCTTTCGGTGTACTTTCTTTTCATTCATTCCCCTACATTTTCCCGTCGGTCCATCCCCTCTCTGAGCTTTTTTGCCTCGCCCCCATTTTCCTCCCTTATTTCCACCTTTCCCAATCTCTCCGCCTTTCCCCCCTTTCCCTTTGATTCTCTCTACAGTTTTTTTTTTTTCATTACTTTTCCCAACCGTTGCACAACTCAGTGCCCGTGTTCCTTGGTCCGTTGAATAGCAAAATCGAGTATAGAACACGCGGGTATTCGCTGACAACTACGAGTCGCAATATCCATTAGATTCTTCTATATTCGTTATTCCATCTGTATAGAAAAAATCGTTATTCCATGTATTTCTCGTTTTGTTCAGTGTTTCCCAATAATCTCACGTTGGTTAATGATTCTTGACAATGAGTGTATCAGCGGACAGATATAGTCATTTTGTTTAGTGAAATTCATGCACGCGACAATGAAAGCATTAGCTTTCAGAACTAATTAACGAGTTTAAAGCTGTTCGTGAATTCTGCCACGCGCATTTTCCTTTCCGAATCAAACGTGCAGCGACTATAACAGCGTAGAACATTATTTGCCTCCACACAATAATGGAATTACGCTGTTGTGGATAAATACGTACAAGGGGTTCCCGTAAAACGTTGGACGATCCGCTGTACAGATAATTTTACAGTAAAATACGCGTTCTCAGTGGCCATTTCGTAATTTCCCTCGATTGAGAACATTCTCTCTTCGAATAGTTAGTCAAGGGTGCTTGACCGAGTATTGCCCATGCGAAACGTCATAAACTTTCCAATCGAAGGGAATAAAAGTTTCAACGTATCGAATTATCGACGGTATCAATTATTTACCATTGATCCAATTATCTTATAAGATAATGAACGCAAATTCAAAAGTCATTTCGAGCAGCTAGAATTATTCATCACTGGGATGTTTAGTTTTCATTTTTTCAATCAAACTTCATCGGTGAAAACATTCGACGTTAAATTGTTCAGATCCGGAAAACAGACGATTCTATTTCCGGTAAGGCACACGACAGTAATTCGTCTTTAAACGCTTTTATGTTTCGGCCGTGGAGTCGAATCTAGCGATTGAGTAAAATGATTTATCGGAACCAAAAATGAGCGCTCGAGATTACATTTTTTTCAACCATCGCGACAACCGTCGAAAAGTAATTAACTACGGATTCGAACGGATTTCGTTCGAAACATATTTCAGGCACAAAAGAGCTCGGAAACTATTGAAATGCGGTTTTCTGAGATTTACGGAATGAGAATCAACACCGCTGCGTGCCATGTCAGCATTAAACAGGTAGAGCAACAAGTGCCTTGCATATACCGGTCGTAGAATGAAAAGAATAAAAAAGAACGTTACCCAATCCTCGAGTTATTGCGCCAATAGTGAAGAAGCACGATGAAGCACGACGACTTTGCTCACAAAGTCGCGATTATACTAAAGTAGCAAACTATGCGCGAGGACACGAAATATTTAAATTTCCGGACGTCAATTAATCAAAATTAATCGAAGAAATTTCGTTACCTGATCAAGTAAAAAATAAAAATAAAATATTTTCATTTTCGATAATCCCTGCGCGACTATTGGGAATGAGAAAAAAAAAATTCATTGTCGGCCTCATTTTTCGACAATTTTATCAACTTTGACCATAAGACTGAGGCATCGAGATTCTATGGGTCACGTTTTTATGGTATTCATGTTTAGCGAGGTTTGGAAACAAAAATGTGTCTTCGTTAGGTTCCAGGGGGTTGAGAAACATGTTTACATGTAATATTGATGGGAAGTGATGAGAAATTCGTTCTCGTTACACGAGGCCAATGACATTTCCCCTGACTCTTAAGCCATAAGGCAAAGGTTTACATCCCAAGAGAGCCATAAGTTATATGCCTCCATATATGATCAAAGCTTCGGCATGAATAATAATCAAGCGAGTATTCGCCAAGTGTATATAAGAGAGTGCAGCATTAAGCACTATATATTTTCCATTGAGATTTGCGACTTGTTTCTCCGGGCAGGTTGATTCCAATCGAAAAGTTAGTGCGCAATATCATTGCCCATTTATATGTTCAACTATTCATAAAAAACAGAGTCGTTGACGATCCTAATAATGATGAGACATAATTTTATGTATAGCTGCATAATAGCAAATGGATTCCTATACGGTTCTTACGAAAATAGAGGTTCCTGTGCATGAAGATATAACAAAACGACTTTAAACGTTTTTGGCACCAAAACTAACTCCTATGACGAAAAATTAGTATGTCGGAAATTTTTTCTTCATAAGAGAAAATTGTTAGTTTTCCTGTCAAGAATTTTCATAGAAAATTATTTAAGAACCCTAAATAAAGCAATTTCTCCCTGTTTCTTATGATATTCACATTTTTTTTTGTGTAACGATTATACAATTCTACAGAAACTTGTTTTGATTGACGTTGATCTATAATTTATTTCTTACTTTCTGTTAAATTCCGTCTTACACGCACTCACAGAACCTGCTGTCGCATATTACGAGATTCTGGTCTTCCGGTATGGAAAAGTTGTTGCAAAATGTTTTAGACTCTCCCGGCGGAGAACTCGATAAACTACCCTTTGTGAAACTCTCTATATGTCACGGATAATCAGGAAAACAAATTACTGTTACCTGAGGATTGAATATTGAGGAGCGAGTTCTATCAATGTTATCAGATTTCGAGATACGCAGCAATTTGACCGAGTTATGAGGAAAGCCTGTTTGACGCGGAGGGAGAGAGAGGGAGGTGCATGTTCTAATGCGTCGTTTCTCACCCGAGGTGTTTGATAACCGCGTGCAAACGCGTGAATAGCGAGTAGAGAATTCATTCGAACATTTTAACTTGAATAGGAATCGCTTGCTCGCAGTACGAGAGAACGGGGGTGGCTAGTTTTTGGTACTAACTGTTGCTGTGTTGAATAACGAAGTGAAGATTCGAGTAAATCTGACGTCCTGATGGACAGACTTGTATTTATACACAGAAATCCGGCTCACCCTCTACTGGTGCTTTTTCTAGTTCGAGGTAGCAAAATCAAGTTAAAGAAAATCGATAGTCTCGAAATTAACGGAAATCGGCACGAAGATTGCGAGCATACTCCTACGCTGGGAATAATGATTTAGAGAAAGCGAACTCGCTGCGACGAGGCGTGTGAATGATCAATTAAAATAAACGCACTTACCACGGACACTTTGGATTTCTCTATCACACTTTTACTCCAAATTTATCGTCCGCTGGTCGTGCCTTCGTTTACTTTTTATTATTGGATATTTAAATAGAAAATGCTCAGCTCCTGTTGCATGAAAACGAGAAAATCAATCGTACTAAAACGTCTTTTCACTCGTGATATCGAAATATTTGTTTAGAACTTACAAAGTTCAGTAAAACTTATTTTTGCATTGCAGTATACGAACTTGTGTCACGATTGAAAGTTCGACTCGAGTCTTTTCTTCTGCTCAGACTCGAAAATAAAAAAAAAAGAGAAACTTGTGCGATAAAAGGTCATTTTTATCGCTGATTACTCCTACAAACATTGGGTGACCCAACTTTTCTCTGTTCTGCGTAGAACAATACATGACCAGAGCCTCGTGGGACTTTCTATATTTTATCTTTCGAGCTCTCAAGTTCGAAGATTCTCCCTTCGAAATCGAAGAATTTTGTCTTCTATTCGCTTTGAAAAAAGTTGTTTTTCGTTGATGGCGATTAACGATCGAGATTTTATTGCAAACCTGCGAATTGCGTTCATTTTTGATATAAAAGTAATGCGCAGTCCATTTTTACTGGTTGGTTTTCTTTATTACACGTACATTGTTATTGCTGGACAAGACAGTTTCACAAAAGTTAACCCGCACCTCAAAGTTTCTTGTACATGAGAAAGCAGCAGGAAAGATGAAAAGTGGCTGAAGCTCGATCGAATTATCTCTAAAAGTTACACTCTCGGGATTTTCTTTTTTGACATGCAGACGCGCGTGACTGGAATTGTTATTGGCAAGAGTTTTTGTAAGGGCATCGTCATGACAAAAAGAGCTTTTTTTTTTATCGATTCCTTGCCATTCCTGTCACAGTCAGATTCAAGGTCAATTAGTGGCTTTGAAACTTTTCTAATAAAGGTTTTGTACGAAAGTGGGATATTTGTAAACGCACCCGAATATCGTACTATATAGTTAAATGAAAATTGTTTGGAAACAATATACAAAGTGGCCAGATTAGAGTTGGCAGAAGAGTTGAAAAATGAAGCGTAGAAGGCTGTACGACATGCTGCGATCAATTGATTACTCGATCGTGATGATTAAATTCTTGCAATGATGGACCCGGCTAACGAGAGAATGTGCAAAGCGTTCTCCTGATTTAATCAAGCGGCGATCGATGAGGTCAAAGGGACCACATGGACCGAGAGTGGTTGGTGGTATTCGTGAATAGTTTCGCTGGTATTTTGGAAACAAACTCCCGCATTTTATGCGAGTGTGTTGAATCCTGTGAATCGCTTTTCACATTGTTTTCGAGAGTACTCAAAGCGCTTGTTCTTCTGTTGAGCGAAGGGGAAGAAAGCTTATTCGAGAGGGAGCGTTGAAGGGATCAGAGAAAAGTAACAAAACATAAAAAGGATTTAAAATGGAGCAGCTAGGACGAAGAAAAGGAGAGGATCGAAAAGCACTCGACGAAAAGGACTGACTCTGGGAAAAATAGGACGTGCAGCACTGGCCTTGGTTTTCGATACTTGCAATAAATGGACACGCAATTTTGCTCTCGCATCGAAATTCTCTCTCCAATATTACTTTTTTGTTCGCTCCCTTGAACCTTCTTTTCCTACACAAAGGAATTAAGCTTCCGAGTCAAACGAAAGAACGCTTGGAACACGCGGTCGATTGAAAAGTATTGCTTGATATTTTGTATCCGTCATTCTATTCATACGAACACGAAGCTTATGAATTTCGTCGCGAGCCACGGCCCCATGCGATTCAAGGAAAAAAAACTGATATATTTCTATTTAAACATTTTTCTAGGACCCTCGTCAAGAAATCTCAATCGTTAAGATAATTTCTTCATGATTTTTTTTCAATTCAATAACTCGTGTCGTTTTTTTGTGTTCTTCTAATAATCCGTATAGAAGTTTGCAATCAGAGACATTTGACACGTCGAGCCATATCCCGAGAAACATCGTCGAAGATCGACGATAAATATTTTAATTGCCAGCCAGTGATCAATTAAAAGTTGAGCCGATTTCGAACATTATTTATTATCTTTTTTAATAATTCTTCCCCTAACCCGAAAACGGTATTTTATGAGGTTTTTCTTCTCCTAATTATCCGACGTCACGGAGAAAGTTTAGTTACGATGGTGAGAATTTTTTTTTCTTCAAACTTCAAGATCGAATGATCAGATTCTTCAATTTCACTGGACACGTGAGCGAAGCATTCATCTTCGTAATATGGCATTGCGCAAGTGAGATCACGTGTAAAATCGGCGATGAGATCGGTGGCGGTTTCGTGCATTATTTATTCAATCGCGATGGAAAAATGTTCACTTGTTTTTCAATAATTTGTGCTCATAAATGCTCAATTATTTTTCATCGTCATCGTGAAGCTACTGGTAATTTTTGAAAAATGTTTTTTGACTCACATTTGAATAGATTCATGGACAGAAAAAAAGAAACAAAGTCTTGGCGCGATGTTGTACGTCGATGATGCGTTTCAACATCGCTATCACTTCGATGACTATTTATACCGATGATTATTGGTACGCCATGTCGATTATAACAGACACATCGACTACTTGAGCGACGATCGATTATTATCTCGTCTCCTGCCTCTCGATTACCAGTCTCACACTCTTTCGCGATCGGTTATTCAATCGATCACCTTCCCCCTTATTAAATACTCGCCTATCAGATTATGATATTCTTGCTTCTCCGTTGCACCAACATCAAACGGGTTTCTCTCACTTTCAATTCGTCACCGATTTCATACAAGAATTCCACAGTGGGAAAGTTGGCTCTTGTAAAAATATCTTAATTCCCGTAGAGCTCCCAATAGTGACAATAACAATAAGAAATTCAGTAATTACTTTCAAGTTCCGTAAAATGCAATCAAGAGGAAAACGTTTATTCGTGTTACTGAAGCCGCAACAGGAACCGAAGAATATATCATTAACATCGCACGTTTATCACAGAATCACAGAAAAATATATTTTGTCTCCCAGAGTGAGGACTCGAGCCTGCAGGTTTCAGGGGGAACGGGGATTTTCGTCAAGCTCATAAATCTCAGCATGCTTCGCCGAGCGAGATGACTTTTAACCCAAAAAGTTTTGTCTCTTCGTTGAGTTCCGCGTGGCATATTACAAAGTTGATGGAAAACGTCTTCCGCGACTTGTGTGTGCCTTTCTGAAAACTTTCTTCCTTCGACGCTCCGATTGCAATCCGCTCGCGTTACGAATCTTGCAGATTTCTTCGGATAAAAAAAAAAAAACAAATCGTCATTTCGATGCTTTTTATTTCCTTGAGTAAAAAAAAAACGATTCATGGAAATAAATATACGACTTGATTAGCGATCTGCTTATAAATTGCTCGATTTTTCGTAAGAAAAAAAAGTGATTTCAATGGAAACGGCAGTAAATGAAATTTTATCTTCACTAAGTAGTTCATGACTCTCGATTTTAAATTTATTTACTTCCCAGTCAAATCGGCGGAGCGAGGAAAAAAGTAAAGTTAATGACAGAAAAAAATGAATTTGAAAAAACGAATTAGAGAGAGTATTCGGAAACGGTTCACTTGTCGTATATTACGCTACGCTCCAACAGCTCGAAAAGAGCACAAATCGTAACAGTATAACAGCATCAGTGTCTCGAGAGTAATCTCTCTTTTTATCTCTTCATCTCTTTCTCTCCGTGTCTCGTTCTCTCGGTGGTTCCTGTTTGTACGTATCATTCACATAGCGTTCACTCGCACAGCTTCCTAACGGTGAATTCCAGTGGAGCTCGAAGCAGCAGCAGAGGACGACTACGAGCGACCTGATCTCTCGTAACATTATCCCAGTTGCGGAGAAATCGTCGCAGCTCATTCGCGGAAGCCAAGAGGGCGTTTGTTCGCTGGTGAGAATCGCACGGAAGGAACAAACGAGAACTTGGCGCTATGTTTTTCGCGATGATCAAGAGAGATGATTTTCAATCCAGTAATCAGCAATTGTGTCGTACATCACCAGATATTTCAGTTCTTACAAATCCTCTCACGCTTTTTATGAAATTCTTCGAGCGAATCAAAGATTTACCGAAAATTTAACACAAGAAAATGATAAAAATGATCAACTACGAGCAGTAACGTGATGGATTATTAAATTGTGGAAAATTACAAAGGAACGGAGAGAACGAGCACGTGGTCTGACATGAGCACTTTTTCCTCAACTAAAATCGGCGGCAATTAGTCGAACGTGGGATTCGTTACGTGGCGCAAAAGTTTCCAAGTGTTATAAATGATGTACTATTTATGTACAACACACTCCACATAATACGTATCATTTAATAACATTCCACGGTTAAACAGGAGGCATAAATCCGTAGACGTTGGAATATTACGAATCTATTTATTGTTTTTTGAAAAAGAGGTCACAATTACGGAGGCGGAAACTCCCACGCGTTTTGCAGTCAAGTCTAAAATTTCTCCATCGAATTATTTCACTGAATAATTCATGTGAAAGTAAAAACAATGCAACGGCAGGGTTAGTAAAGAAATTAATTAAAGCAGTCACTGAATTTGCAAGTTATTATCTAAAAAACGAATAATATTTTTCTTCGTTATTTGCTTTTTTTTTTCAAGAAAGATTAACGCGTTCACGTTGTAATAAAAAAGGCCGAGGCAGGGGAACAAGTGCCTGCTCTGCGGGCTACAGGCATTATCGAATATATTTAGTCGCGTCCCGTTTTCATTACCAGGCTTGCGAAGGTTCTACTATTGATCCTCAAGATCCTTCGTCAGTCCCACCAAATACTAAAGGCGATGTTTGCATGCGCGACCTTCACAACTCATTGAGTGGATTAGTGGAAAGTCTCAGAGCCGTATTTATTTGGGGTTGGAGCTGACGCAATTTCGAACATTTCACCTATACGACCTACCTCAATCACCCCGAGTCTGATCTCAGTCCAAATTCTACTGTAACACCTTTCTTCTGGCTCTTTAAGGGCTTTTGCCGGGGTAACAGCTCGAACAGCTTTGTTGGAACTTTTGTCATCGTTCCAACGGGATGTAAACTATAACTGTATGGAACAACAGATTAATTCCAGTCAGGCCAGTGGCTAATATACAGGGTCGTAGACAAGACATCGCATAACGAAAATTCCGTCGTGGGGTTGGCTGTGAATTTCTGCATGTCATTCGATTCTGAACAAAGCACAGAAATTCCGAAAACGACCCATAAATTGCTGCTGTTTTTACGATCGTTAATAAATGAATGTAGAGAAAAAAAACAAAGTCGAGAGCATATGAAAAAAATATCCGATTATAAAAAACAAAAATTCTTCAACAGAATCGACAGTTTTTTGTAATCAATTTTGTGTCAATTATTTTTGTTAATAAAACTATAGAGCTGAGAATTCTGAAAATAATATCCATAATAAGTGACAATAATTTGGGTTATTTGGACTTTTATGCTTGAGTGGAAATCGATACGATCGAATAATGATGTTGCTGTGTCGATCGAGAATTCTAGTACATTTTTAATCTGAATAATGCGTGTTCGATGTTCAATTATTTTTTGAATCTTCGCTCCGGATCTCCGCAAAGAAAGTTTCCTGCTCGCGTTCCGGTCCAATTCGATAATTCGCTAAACAGCAAGAGTAAAAAGGCGTTACTGAGCGCCACGTGTGCTCTCGAGATTCATCGGGCAAAACGTGAGCTAAGAAGAACGAAGCAAGAAAGTGTAATAAACGGATTGCCAAGGAAACAACCGCATGGAAGCAAATAGTGAAGCGAAATAAGCGACCCCTCTCGTACAATAATGCATGCTTTAAAAGAATTGTCTATGTATATAGATACAGGGTGCCCGAGAATTGAAACGAATTCGATTCCAGAGAAAACAATATTCGACGCGTAAAAATTACATTGCATTTATATTTTTTATTTCATGATCCAAATGAGATAATCAAAAAAATTGTAATTACGTTCACGTTTCGTTATTTTACGCTGCATTCAACTAATTTCTGTAATTGGTTGTTCGATACCGACGAATTAAACGACAGGGATTTCCTTTGATCAAAAATCGACTGCACTTTTGATGGTTTTATCGAAATATCCGGAGAAATGAGACTCGATGATTTTTCTTCATGTGACACCCGTTACATTAAGGAACGAGATATACATGCTCAGCTATAAATGTTATTCTCCGTGTTTATACATGCATATTTTCTCTCATAAAACATAACCGGTGCGTATAACTGGAAATTCGATGTCCCGCTACGAGCGTGTTCATATAAATATGTACACGTATATATCGATGCTCGAATCATTCAGAAAAGGCGTGGTGAAAGACAGATAATTGCGAGAAGAGGATTTTACACCGCAAATCTTGATATATCGGTTGATCAAAAATAACATTGCGCGTGGATTTCAAATGGATAATATAAAATTACGAATCCGTTGCATCAAAAATCGAGTTCATATATTATTTTATCGATGCAGTTATTCTATGAACTATTAAATTTCCCTTGCCCATGCAGTGGACGAGAATACAACAGACGATGTCCGGCTCAATTAGATTTGGTTGTCCAATCACGATCACGAATTAATGGAATCGTTTTATTGGCGGATTTCTAGCTCCCAAAAACTATAGAAATCCAGCCAGGGGGTGAGCCGGTTCTTGTACACTGCTCTGAAAACGAGCAGCCCTTGATTTGAAGCGTTTCGTTCAGTTGATCGCAATATTTGTATGTGTTGTGACGGTTATTGTTGTTGTTTTTTTTTTTACCGTCTTTAAAGCACAACGTTCAAAAAAAGAACTTCCCGTCACCTTTGCTTATCGAGCAGAGAGGACACTTGTCGCGAAAATGGGAAAAAACTCCGTGAGTTCCTTTCTGGTTTCACTTTTTGGTTTGGTTGTTGGGCCCTCGTAGATCTCTCCCGGTTAATTTTTCGTGATTTTATTGAATTTAATTAATTATCATTCCTCTCATTATGTTGAGAGTGATTATACTTGATTAGTCTTGATAATTCGGTTGAACGGATAAAACACGTGACGGGGAGAACTAAACGTAACAATCGTCGCTACGAATAATTCGTATGGATGAAAGAGTTCGATTTATTACAATCGGTAATGAGTTCGGAAAGCATCGATAGGTATTGAATTTTCTTGAAATATTATTCGTTCGAAAAGATAATACGTAAAGACCGAATGCACGCAGCTATTGACGTAAGCAAGTGAAAGTTAAATTAGCAAAATCACGATCTTCTGTACTCGCAGTCTCGCTGCTTATTTTATTGTATGATATAATAGAAAACACGTAGATTATTTTTTACGTTTTCTAATTTTTAAAAGAGCCTCTCCACCGTGTTTATTGCGTTGTTATTTTTCTTCCATCGTTGTTGTGAGTGAGTGAGTGAGTCCATGCCAAAGCCTTGACGATCTGTACGATCTCCTGGGCAACAAAAAAATGTGTTCGACGCGTGAGTATAAAACTTACCTGTCAGCAGCATTCGACGAATCCTGGCCATACTCGTTGAACGCAACACATCGATTATATTTTCCATTTACTCTCACGCACATAAAATTTATTTCATAAACATTTTGAAACATCAATGTTGGCTTCGTACGTGTCCGTGTGAAAAAGTTTCTCAACTCCACTATTTATTTCCATTCGATTGTTAAATTCGAGGCCCAATCGAATTTAAATAAAATAAAAATAAACTGAATTATTATACAAAAAAAATACAGTAGAAATTTTTTTAAAATAAAATGGGGTTTGATTTAATTTTACGGACATATTCAACATTTTTTTGTTGTATTATTTAATGGTTTGGCTTTTATTCACTTGTTTCTCTATGTGTGTTTCTGGCATTCTTGAATGATGTAATCGGCCATTGTTTAAAAAATCGATCGTTATTTGTTGGACACAATGAAGCCCGAGGCCTCGAGTTTGGTGGAAATGAAGGCTCTATTTATTTATAGAAAAATATTCCAACTGCATGTGTGAACTAAAAGCTGCGGAATGAGGACTAAATTGGTACTCGAACGAGTTGATGAAAACTCGACCAAATGGAAATACTCGATCCCCAAACGTAATAAGGTTCAGGGTTGTCGCAAATATATATAGTCACTATTTTTGATGGGATTCATTTAATCGAACGGAAAGACTGGAATTAAAAGAATTACAAAAATTCTTCCATGTTCCGGAAACATTGAAAATTGCGTTCATGACGTAATTCACTAGTGGCAATCTTCAGCCAATTTCATTATATTTTTGCATCATTATCAGTCAAAATTTTTATCTAACGAGGCTGGATTCAAACAAAAAATCTTTTTCCTCTGGTGTTGTAATAAACAAAAGCCACTGAATCTCGTACTCGATAAGATTGAGTTTTTAAATGAGAGAAATGAAGGAAATAAAAACGGAAGTGTGCGAGTAAAAAGTACCATAAATTTTTTTGCAACGATGTTGATGATTCTCGTTGCTTATCGTATCAAGTAACGAGCGTGCGAATCACGAGTTGCTCTTGATGAGTTTGTATGTGAATTCCACCCCCTCCGCCCTTTCCCGTCCCACTGATGCTCGTCTGGACTGATTAATCGGTGTGAGCTCGATAAAGAGGTGGAGAAGCAGAAGAAGAGAAAATGGCCGAGATAAAAAGGCCTTGGCTGAAAAGTTTTCTCTCAATAGACAATTTAACCGTGACGAAAAAAATGAGAATCAAACGACAATTTCGATACTGAATTGTTGGATTCGTTGTACTTTTGTACACAGTATGAAAAAAATCGGATCAAATGCAGAATCGAATCGTGTGGAAAGAAAATTTAATTATTTAATCGTATTTTTATTCGTTTTTCAGAATTACAAAATAAAAGACGCAGGCAAGGTCGTCGTTTACGTAACTTCGATGAGCATCGTCAGAGAAACGTTTTTCGCATGCCTGAAGGTGCTTCAGATTCTCAAGACTCACATGGTCCAGCACGATGTACGAGACTTGTTCATGAGCAGGGAATTACAAACCGAGCTCAAGGAAAGAATCGGTTGCGAGCATATCGAAGTCCCACAATTGTTCATCGATGGACAACTCATTGGAGTAAGTTTAACGATTATTTGAAAACTCTCGCACGTATTCAATGACTTTTCAACCTCGTTCAGTTCATAAATGAATAATCATTTTTTGTGAAAGTGGATTGTGTCAAGTCGTTGACAAATTTGAGGTGAAATTTTTTATGAATGAGGCATTAAGTGATATCGATTAATTTTGATTACGAGCAATTTATCCGATTTCCGAGCAAGCATATTCAATTTAGTTCCGATTAATTCTCATCCGTTGAGATGGATCGGTGTTTTTTTTTTTCGTGCGCAAAGGTGCGGGAAGTGAGTCTCGCGGGAACGAACGGAAAGACTCGTCAGTCGGAACTCACGACCTCATCGTATATTTCTCAATCCCAGGTTGTATGTATATATATATATATATATACGCGGATGTAATAACCGAAGGAATAATTCGCACGTTCCAAATATCCGAAGCGTGTCGTCTCCCCTTTCGATATTTTCCAATGCCAGAGACTCTGTCTAGTCTCTGATCCTCATCCCACGAAAGTATTCTCATCGACATTCCATTCGCTCTCTCTTATACCTAATAAAGCTACATGTTATCGCTGCTTGAAATAAGGTGGCGACTGAAACAATTGGCTCGAATCACGGAATCACAACAGAGTTTGAGGTCTTGGGGTTTTTGTTTAAGTTTTGCTCAAATCGCATGATGACTGGAGTCACGGAATTTTTTGTACAATTATCTATGGCACAGAAAATTTCAATTCGACCTAGAATGCTGCGAGTTGTCGAGTGCCTTGAGTCACGAATCTTGAAGATTTTACACGCCATTTTTAAGTGCGAAAATAAAATCATTCACTTATTTCGATCACTCAACGATGTATTTTCGGTCACTAGAATATTCTCAGTATATTCGAGGAATGGTTAGTTGCAAAATTGCATCAAAGCGACGTGGGACTTCCGAGTTTGGATTGAATGTTTGTTTATCCCTGTTCCGATGTAGTGCAAACACGTATATATATAGAAATTTAATTTGCATGTTACGGATTCCGATTGGAGAACTTGCCAATGTCCCAAGAGGAATCATTCTCTGTCACTCACCACCGCGAGTGAGATTTTCCAATAAATATACATACGTCCAATCATTCGAAGAGCATAGTGACTTGTTGACAGCGGAAAGCCCAACAGCAGCCTTGTGGTAAAGTCCGAGCTAAATATTGTTCGATATTCATGTATTTTCCAGCCGTCGATATCTTTCATTGCGCGTCCTCTTTCTCGGCATTTGTATGACGTCCCGATAATTGTGGGATGAAGGAGCGAATCAGGAACCAAAAACGATGAAGCGATTGATTATCATCTAGAAAATAAGTCATTGAATGAGCGGCTGAGATGCGAGAATCAAAAAGACATTCGCGATTTTGCTGTTAGAATGACTAATTTTGTTAATTCGATCTCACGATTCGACTGAAAAGAAAATTTTGTTGGAAAAAATCGATATTTTTTGAATACTTTCGATTAAAAGTTTTTTTTTTTTTAATCCCAAAAATTGGGGCATTGCAGCAAGAAATATTCTAGAAAGTCTTTTCGAAAAGTAAATTTTTGTCACTTCAATAGTAAATTTTGCTGACCGTTTCGTTAAAAAAAAAAAAATTGTCATAATTACGAAATTTCTGAAATTATCAAAAAACATTTAGTTTGACGAGTTCAACAAAATATTTTCAGCGTTTGTTGGAAGTTTGAAAGTTCCATTGAAATATTTCGAGAATCCGTGAAAATTCGGGAAAAACTGCGCTCAATGTTAAAAACTTGATGTTAAAAAAAAAAAAAAAGAAATATTCGAGTCAACGTGGGAAGAGAACCAAGTGATTCGCTGGTGAAAAAAGTGGTTAAGAATATTTCTGCGGGGGTCGGTGAGTGACAGATTAGCCTACGCTGATTTTCCTTACGCTTCTTCAGGCTGAATATTTCATTGTCAAGTTCAGACGCCAAAGAGAAAAATCATTGAGAAGAATGGTGAATGCAGGGCTGAATTCATTGAAATATCAGCGATCGTTTATTCAACACTTTGGAAATAGCTCACGAGTCGATTGTCAATTGCAGCTTTTTGTTTAGATCACTTTGCGATTAATTAACGCTGTCGAAGTAGCGTGGCCAGCAGAAAAAGGTCAACGATAGACTTCTCTATTGTCCACGTGAATCTCGGGGTTGCGCAATGAATACTTTGGGCGTCAGTGATCTGTCCACGCAGAATAAATTAATCTCCATTTGGTCCTTTTAAAATCCTTCCATACCATTTCCATAAGAAATCTACAAAAAAAATATAATCATCATGGAAAAAATCATCTCAATGGTTATTCGTTAGTTTGATGTTGAAAAAAGTGGAAATTGAAAGATTTTGTCCAAGCGTAAGTGAAATGTCAGGCAATATGATCGAAGGACACCGACTCGAGAGAGGTGAGGCTGCGGATACTTCATTCTTGTGATACATAGCACACCTTTCCTCTAACACTTGTAAGATCGAAGTAAAGGATAGATCGATAGATAGAAAAAAAAGAGAGAAAAACCAGCAGCCATGACAGTTCAGGAATGGATTCTTGAGAAGGTGCACGCATGTACATTCATACATGAGTTTTAGCTTCTCGTACGTACATGCTGAAAGGAGCATAGCATTCCTATCCATTCGCGTCACATTATTATTTTACAAGCCATCTACGAATACTCAAACACACAAATTATGTAACCATTATTTACGAAGCTACAACTTTTCTTATTCTTCATCGTTGCATTACTTTCATTTTCTTATTCCTTCTTGTTTTTTCGCCCTTCGTTTTTTTTTTTTTTCATTTTTACCTCTTCTCGTTTCTCTTCATTTTCTACGCATCCGTTTTCCTCTTTTCTGTCCCAACATTTCTCTCATAACTAGAATATGAAAGGGAAAACATTTATCAAATGTTTTTTTTTTTTTAAGCAGCATTTTTTCTTGCAGACAAGAAATACTGAAAATTGTTGCTGTTGAAATCTTTCCCTCATCGTTTATTCGACCTCACGTTTTCGATTACAGAAGCTGCTCATAATTTGCCAGAAAACTGTATCAACTTGTGCGGAAAAAATTCTAATCCTGGAGCACGAGTCTGCCCATACGTTTTGACACATTTTTCCATGTAAAACGTCGGCACGTGTACGACGAGAATTCTATTTCTAATTCAAATACATTTCCATTCTTATGGTCATTTTTTTTCGTCTTTTTCAGAACGCCGACGCGGTTGAACGACTGAACGAGTCTGGGGAGCTGCGACGTATGTTCAAACCTTACAAGGTAAGCTGTCACGCGGTGCACTTGGGGCACGCCCGTACCTGTTAATATACGAGGAAACTATTGACAAATGCGAATTGACAGTCTATAGTTTTTCATTATTCAACCGAAAACTTAAATTTTGACTGGAACTAAAATAAAAAATCCAAACAGGCGAAGTGAAGAATCAATTTCACCTGAAACATCTCGTACACAGTCGTCTCACCTGCTTATCCATTGCATCAGACCGAATAATTTTTTTCTTCTTTGCCAAGTCATGTGTGGTCGTAAAAAAAAAAAATGTAGGACACACCTATTGAAAAAAAATGTTCACGCTAATCGAGTGTGTCCGAAATCTCCATCGATACAAAAGTAACGACGAGACTTTTTGTACCAATGAATCGTTTAAATTGTTGCTTTCAAATGAACTTTGAACATTGCTTCATGAATCCTGTTTCGAAGGATTTTCATTTTCGTTGCTCCATTCCCTCTCCGATATTCACTCAGAATTATTTTTGTCCCAAACGCATTGAGCAGACTCGCGACGCATAAAAAGCAGAAGAAAAAAATGTGTATCGTGCTAGAGACACTTGAGAAAATTGTGCAAAAATGGGCTTTCAATTGCTCGCTTTCCGGAGGAACATTCATGAAGAAAGTGGAGAACGTGGTGCAATTTCTCGCAGCTTTTACCTACTCCAACTTATTCAGAATCTGTAATAATCTTAAATGCATTATATTTACTGGGTCGATACGTATCAGTCGATGTATTTAAACATATGTATATATAAAAATACGCAGAAAGTGGGGTGCAATGGAATCTGTGTGTGGATTATCGTACGTTGGCTTGGGCGAGATCTGTGTGAGCGCAAGGTTATACAATCCTTTCACTTTTATCCTGTGTAATACATAGCTCGTATATATCTAGCAATTTCTTTCTCTCTCTCTCTGTCTCCCTGGTGTAAAACGCCCGCGTGTTCTGCCAATGAGCCCATAAATTTGTACCGTGTCAAACGAGATCTATGGTGAAGGGGATGGGGAACGGATTACCTTGCAACGAGAGGAAAGGTCGTTTCTTCCACTTTCAGCTCAGTATTTGCCAGCCATACATTTATTTAGCACCCACACACACACACACACCACCAATACTGCTCGCATTCTCGGCTGACAGACTTTATATTCCACCCTGTTACTTCCCCCATAACGGAATAAATGTATGCCTATTATTTTATAAACATGCACATACAAAAATGGACAAATAAATGAGAAAAAAATATTGGAATAAACATATGGGGCCATAAATATTCGAATACCAGGGGCTCGAACTGTCGATGTGCAGAATTCAATAACAAAACCGTCATTTTATGGAGAAATGCTTCATGTTCAGCTAGGAAATTCATCGTTCCCGAACGAATAAAAAAGCCACATTTCTTTATGAAATTCAAATCAAATTCGACAAATAATTCTTCATATTCAATAATTCTTGATTTCCCTCAGTATCACGAATTCATCTGGAAAACATTTTCTTTCCATCAGCCTTACCCGGGGCCAGGCGTGCTTGGTTAGAAAATCGCGAGCAGCATTCAGCAACGCCAATGTTTTCATTCTAAATCTTATCATTTATCGTGCCCGTTCTTTCTGTCAAATTGGGTTTTTGTGTCTCGAATGAAACGTTGATATTATCGCATTTGTCAAATTTGAGAATTTAATTACGCTCAGAAATGATGATAATGAGGAAGAGAAAAGAAAAAATATCGCGAAACAAAAGAGGAATTTCTTTCACAAAATTTTATTAGCCCAAATTATTTTTCTTCGTGTACGAACTGTACGAAAAAAGAAACTAAAAAACTTTTCGTATTGCTTTAATTTCAGAGTCCGAACTCGTGCATCACGTGCACCTTTTGCGGTGGCTGTCGTCTTCTGCCTTGTCAAGTTTGCAATGGAAGTAAAAAGTCACCGGTTCGTAACGACTTTATGAAGGAATTCTACTTCCTGAAATGCATGAATTGCGACGAGGTGGGCCTTGTGCGTTGCACCCATTGCCAAGAGTGACAGTTTCTCGTTCTTCTTGCGATTTTTCTTGGGGAACAAGAAAAAAGAAGAGAGTGAGTCGGTCAGAAATGAAAAGAGGAGCACAGCGAAATAAACCGTGAAATGGATGAGACGATCCAGAGGATTTTTTCTTCGTTTTTACTAATGAAATCTCAGAATATGAAAGAAGACAAAGTGACACACAAAAAAGAGGAAAATCTCTGGCTCCCTGAGATTAATTTATCCTTCATTTCGTATTAAGGTGCTATACAACGAACAAAACAAATGGAAATCTTGAGGAAGGTTAAAATAAAAGAAGCGAATTAACAAGCAGGGCTTGCGGAAGCGTAAATATTTAAAAATTATTTACGAGCTTTTCTTGATTTTACAAAACTTCAATTTATTTTAAATTGACTTCCATCTCGACTGTGGCTCGTTTCAATTGATTATATTAATAAATGCGATGGCCAAGTACTGTTGTTGCATAAAAGTGTACATTCATATATGCTAAAATATAAATAAAGTCGTCGAAGATTTTGTAAAAAACTGGTTAATGAAATTTTCCTGTTCCCTCGTTCCTGCCTTGCAATTCGTTGTTAACATGATTCGATTGTTTAGTCGAGTATCTCGTCAATTATGTCTCGCAGGAATGTGCGACAGAATTGAAAATTCAGCGTCAAAGTAGGATGAAATATGGTTTTATAAGAAAAGAAAGTTTCGGGTAAAACGACTCAATAAAACTGCCTCGATATTGCGATAAAATGAGCTCTGGAAATCTAACAAAAAAAGTACCTTCAAAAATGAGAGGTAAACGGTATCTGTCTTTTCAAGGTCATAAATTCATATTACTGGATGAATTCCCCATACATCGTGACATATACGCCTTTTTGTGTCGTGTACACAGATAATTTTCAAGGACACGAGACTCCCAGCAGGCTTGCACTGTATTAATTTTGTGTTGTACGTCTCTTGGCCGCATTTCTTCGTCCTACTACTGGTTAGCACACTTTCAAGGACTTTCGTCACAGTAATATAGCAAGTTTAACAATTGGTAAAGTTCCATAGTTATAGAGTTCTTCCGAGAGTTATTGCGCATTGTTTTAGAGCAATTTGTCTATAAATTGATTAGTCATTAGGTAAATTTTTCCGTTGAATAGTAAAGAAAAAACGGATATTCGAAAAGATGATTTCGGTAACAACGAAACGGATGGAGTTTGATGAAAAAATAGATTTGCCGGAATTTTGTGTTGATTAACATTTTTCCCCTCGTTTCCCAATCAGCATTTGACTGTCTATAATTTAACAAATTGTTGTCAAGATATAAGCAGCAAATTGAATTTCAATTTATTTTATGTATTCCCACAGTCCTCGTAACCCAAGTTCGTCGGCCTTCGACCCTGCTTGTGTAACACACCCGGAAGCGCGCACACGTGGCAAAAAATCCAATGTAGCAAAAATACCAGCAAAAATTTGTACGTGGGTCAGAGCGAGATTCTCTTCCGCATTGATTACTTACTCGTTCGACCTTCTCGACCTGCCTAAACGATTGGACATCAATTGTAATGATACCAACATTTCAGACATTGTTTGTCAAGCCTAATCAGGTTTGGTAAAAATGGCCATATGTTGCTTGACAAATTGTGCTCCGATTTAACGACCCCTCTTGTATTATTATCGAGGATAATCTGCCGTTGTATGTCTCCATAAATCTGTCACGCTATCTTATTGCGAGAGCCAAGAGCTCGGCCAAGAGTCAAGCGTGATGCAAACGACGTGATCGAGTATAAAACAATAATTATTGCCTTTCCAGTAAAATAACACAAAATATTCCAACTTTCAACCAAGAAATAAAGTTTGTTTCGTACCCTCGATTTTTCCCGAAAGTTTTCTGTCCCTATAATTTTTTTATCCTTCTCTCAAATGTTCATTTCCACGTCAATATCGTGCATCGCCAAGTTTATGGATTACACGCCGCAAATACCACCATAAATATCGATTACACTTACAACATTTTCTGAAGAAACCAAAGAGAGTGAAAAGCGTTAAAAAAGCTTGATCGCTCGTACTCACGAAGGCGAGTCATGCAATTTTCTATTCTAAGCCACCACGTAAGCTCGTGTAGAAATTTTGCGCAAGCTCGATTACTCTTCAACCCTCGCGATTTATTATTTATTGTTCCGCATTTATTCATTTACCATCCGACCAGATTTCCAGTTTCGTCTTTTTTTAAATCAATAATCTCTGCGTTATTTTGGTTTTTTTCTATGCAACGTTAATTTTCGAATTAAAAGGTAGAAAGAAAATTAACTTTCTGTGATTTTTGTTAATCTCCACTTGAATTTTTTTATTGCGAATCGTCTCGTTGTGTTATTTCCTGCAAAAATGTATAAATGCACGTACGCGTTGCCGAGACATATTTAAACGTCATCTGGTGTGGCATAACAGCTCGATATTATACGAGAGCACGTGACGACGCTTCGTTGTTATCGTGATCGACACGCGATGAAGGGACAGATCGTCGTTTCGTTCGTTCTCGAAATTCATATCGGCATCGCGTGGTTAAATTTCATAATAGACGCATCGAATGATTTTCCCTCACGATGCGACTGCAGAGATTTGCATTTCGAAAATAGTTTTAACTTGCCTTGCGGAAATGACGCGAAAATTCCTTTTGTCCTGCTATAATTAGAACGCTTTGCTCCATATGAAGGAACGTTGTTTCTGAACAATATGTTTAATTCAATGATTTCTCGTTCCGCAGCGTTATAATTCCGTAAATAGTTTAAGTTGTTACGTGACTGGGGGGTAAAAGAGAAATTTTGCACCGCAGGAAACTTCAGCACGTTTGCACGTTGATAATGCCAGTCGCAGACACCACTGCGCAGTTTATATTACGAAAACTCTGATTGAAAGGTACATAAATCCTCCTGGAAAACTTACATCGCTCCCCCGCGTCTGCTGAATTCATATCAGCGATGGATGCAGCACGTGTTCAGCTTGTTGATACGGTTGTGCTGCCGCGTCATTGGTCCTTCGTAACAACATTATTTCACGCTCTGGAATTCACGCTGTAACTTCCGACAACGGCTCTTTTCGCTTCTGTATCGTTTACATTTGAATTTCGAGTTCTGAGGAAATTCCAATCCTATTTGGCGTTCGAATTACCTCAAATTAACGAAGTCAATTGAGATATTAGATGAAAAATATTCGATCCTTCTGATGTAATAAAAATGGAAAAAATTTATTCGTAAAAATACAAAAGACGCTGCTGATCCCGCATCTCCGTTTGATCAATATTTTTTTGCCGGCAAAATGTTACAGAAATTCCTGAAATATTTTCCGAGTCTGAAATTTATTCTCTTGCCATGTTTATAAAAAATTAATGGTGCAGGTGAAGCGAGATGAAATTTTAGCGATCGGATTCTCGTTACAAAGAACCGTTTTCTAATGGTTTTATAAACGAACTCATTAACATCAAAGGCTAGTTTATATAAATAATGAACTGTAGTGAGACGTAATGTTCGTCCTGTTTCTCTTCACCCTCTTTGACTCGCCTCTGCCTCCCTCCTCTCTTGCTCTTGTTGTCGCACAGCCCCCATCGGTTAATCGCACTTTGCGCAGCATGCGTTCTATTGTTTACGTATGCAACAAGTTAAATCGATATTCCAGACCGAGGCACCAAGAACAGCAGCGTTCCTCCGAACCGTCAAGACCACCAGCTCGCTGCTCTGGCAATCCATGACCAAACGAGCTCTCCCATGCGCAACCTTGAAACGAGGGACTAGAAACCGCTTTATTTTCTTATGATATGGTTTTCAGAGGCGAATAAAGAGACTCCATTCTGATATCAATAATACGGACTGGAATTAATCATAAAAAACTGTTTTTCTAAATTATAAATGGCATTCTCGATGTCTTCTGTGTTTATCGCTGCAACAAAAAATCCCGAATGATGTTCCACACGCTCTTGAATGTTTTTATAGTAACGGAAACCCCAGAGCTGCAGAGTCTTAAGGGTGAGGAAAAAAAACTTTGCCACGTGCTGTAACCACTCGAAAGTCCCAGTAGGAATCCAATCAAGTCGTCGGTTTCATACACGAGGACATTTGGATGCATAATTTGGATGGAAATTTGTCAATGTTGGCCTCGAGTACTCGCCATTTATTTTTTCTCCCCCAACTACAGCAACATATTCCCCTCTTTGAAATATCCGTTAATTTGTACCTTCACTCTTGGTCTTTTCTTGTCCACGTATAACAAACGTGGAAGTAGGTCAAAGGAGGAAGAAAAAAAATACAAAACGCCATAGAGAAAAATGTAATGCTCTGGAACGATCTTCGACTTTAAAAGATATTCCAGTGGGAATGCCAATCATTTCCGCGAGCGTTTATAACGTGTGAATATTTCAAAAATTTCCGTGATCGCTCTCTCCAAGAGTTTTTGTCGAAATATTTCATCGAGAAATTAACGCTCCTACTTGCAACTTTTGGAGAGCTTGCAACTAAAAAGCCCTGTAGATTCGATAGAATTTGCCATGAAAAATCATTGCAGTTGAGCGAGACAAAAAATGATTTGAATGTAACAAATGTCAAGGGAATGAGAACAAAGATAAAAAACTGTTGATTCAGAGAAATTTTTGGTTCGACGCAACTATTCCTGGCGAAGCAACAAGTCAACGTTTCTCCCTCTGTCTGTTTGTTTCCCTCGTTCTTCCTCCCTCTCACTGTCTGTATGTGTGTGTGTGTGTCTTTCTCCCTCGCTCTGTCGTACCGGAAGCGACCCCGCCGGACCATCCGCGTCGCTCTGCTCCCCGTCCACCCTGTGTGTACGCGATATCGAACGACAGCAGGGTTGTCCGATGACCTTGATCCTGTTTCAACCCTCGTCTCTCCGGATCTCATACTATTCCACCGTGTGACGAAAGCCCAGAGTTATAATCTCGTGCTTATACTTTGAAAAGCTTGCCATAATATCTACACACCATGAAATTTTCTCCCTCAGTCACATTTCACGTTCCAACCCCTCACAAATTTATAGAAATTCTTATAAAAGCATTTCCCCAGATTCTGGAGCAGAAACTTGTCTGAATATTAAAATATTTCGAATGAAAAAAAAAATATTTTCTATCCACGGCATCCGAGAATCGATGATGACCATTAAAAAGTAATTTTCATGAACCCCGAAGTATCTAACCAAGTATTAAATTATGTATCGTTTTTTTTTCTCATGTGAACTTGTGTGGAATCGAAAACATGGTTTTACCGAGAACCTCGCATACAATGAACTCGCATCGATCCAAGTTTCTTCTCGTCCTTGAAATGATGTGCACACGTGTACGAAGGGCTATTCTCGACTCGTGTGACCGGAGTCCACCCTGTTGATCGTGCAGCAAACTCAACTGCATGCAAATGGCCATTTTTTTTACAGTAACGAATACAAACGGATGTGATGCAATCTATCCATATAAAACGTGTCGAGAGTCTGCAAATTGTGTTCCTCGCAGTACATCGCACAAGTAGATTGAAAAAGAACGACGGGATATTCATTTTTCGAACCGGGAAGTGAAATCAACGAGTGCACCGGCCCAGATGCTCATAAATCGTTGCTTTGTGCTGTTCCTTCGGATCTTAACACGATTTAAAATGTCCGGCATCGATGGAGAGTGATTGGCAGTACATAAAAACATGAATTTCTCATTAAAATCCCTTTCCAGTTTAATGAATTCACGAACGACATGCGATGTTCCGTCTTCTAATATAAACAAGCGACGAGATCGATTGGCATAATTTTCCATCGTCGATGCGACTATGAAAATATAAGTTTAATTTTGTTTGGGTTTGGGAATATCCACTGCCTGTGGCTGCAGGATATTCAGGCACGTCCGCCTCAAGGAGTACGAATTCGCATCCGGCAACACGGAGCCATCGGGTGCAGATGCGACATGAAAAAATAAAAGTTTCTTCCTGCGAAATCATGACAAACAACACGTCAGAGTTGGCAAGAGGCTAAAGTTTGCCAAAAGTTGGTTAAAAGTTTCATTGATTGGCCATTGAGGGAAATGGCACTAACCATCGGCGTTGTCTGATCGTATCTCCGAAAAGAAGTTCGACGAGTGCTTCCTGGTTTAGTCCCATTCCAAGAAAACTCTGATGCCATAGAATTTTGGTGAGCCTGGAGCTATTTTTTTGAGGTTATTGCCCGAATTTACCCACGAGGTTCGGTGAGGATCATTCCAATATGCTACTTTCTTCCCCCAGAGGACTCACGGCCTTCACGCAATGGGAAGTTGTATCAATGATGCGGGATAAACTCGTACATCCTTCCGAACCCTTAGGGATCGTCAAGGCCGAGTTGGCCAGGTTTCTTTACCTGGGCTGGTAATTAATGGTGGTACTTATCTCTCCCTAGGTACGATCCTGGCTTTAACATTTCAGGAACCGGGAGGGTTTTTGCTCATATTTACTTCGGCAACCCTTAGAACAAACAGTCTCGTGTAATCTCTGGCGTAATGGTCATTATTATTAGCTAATCTGAAAAGAACAGACTTGTACCGTGGGCTTGTGAAGTTCGTTGAATCTTCAAGACCCTGCAATATCAAAGGACATGGCCAATTCTGCTATTCAATAAAAACAAGCAGCATGAGCGATATTTGCGCTATCAAAGGACGCGCTAAGCAAAATAAACGTCTCGCCGGAAATTACATAAAAGCAGATGACCTTGACAATCTATTCACCGGAGGTGAGTTAACGACTAGAGCGATGGTTCGATCAGGTGGAACTAAGGAAGAGTTCAAACATTATGCATCGATCGATTCAGGGAATATAAAAGTTTAACACACGGTAGGATTACTAAAAAACTTCTGAACGTACCTCTGTTTCGTCATTTCACTCATTTCTTCATGTACCAGGACGCTTTCGCGAATGAAGTTATCAATTTTGGAGAACACTAATCCCTTGATGGATACGGGACGAAATTTGTTTGAAACTTGATTCGAAAGAAGTTTTCAGCATCTGATGACACTGTCGCATCGTTGCATTAAACCGTACACAGTCTCAATTCATTCCGAAGTCATCCCCAAAATCGGGATACCTCAAAAATTCATGAAAACCCACTTTTCGGAGAGGCTTTTTGGAAACGTCATGGTATCGTTTATTCGAAGGGAGTCGTTTTGAATGTTCGCAATATGCTGCGTAACTGCGGAGGTATGGAAAAAAATTGGCTGACATTAGAGAGCAGAGAAGAAAAATGTTGTTTGCAGCTGTGAGCAGGGTGGCGGTTAACTTAAGAGTCGCGTGCAACAAGTAAAAGGTGAAGAGTTTTTTCAGAGCAGCCGCAGGACTTCCTCAGCTAACCTCAAGCCGAGTAGCTGGGCGGGACGGCGACCCTGATGTGTGAAGGAAATTCGCCACCGCATCGTGCTACGCAATGTGGCGGCGGTTTCCAGAGGGTTGAAATCCAGGGGAAATATATGTATATAGAGAACAAATGGGAGATAATCCCCTGCGCTTTCCAGGGCAAACTGGGGAATCAAGGACTCGGGAACGAGCCGGCGGTGGGTTGCAGGATTTAACGTGCAGTAATAATACGACGCTAGTGGTCTGGGAGGGATGGAATGAAGTGGCCGTTGTGTCTAATCTTAGAAACGAGAGCACGCGAACCAAGCAAGAGAGAGGAAGAGATCGAGGTAGATCGAAGGAGTCACGGCGGTCTTCGGCGAACATCGAGAGATGTCAACAAAGTTATGTGGGTCAACCTAATGATTAATTAGTCAAAGAAGAAAGAGAGAATTCAGGACTGAGGCAAAAACGTCCTTCAGACATTCCAGAAGATGGATCAAACGTTCATTGATGAATCTACAGCTTAACTGCGTGACATGGTTTTTCAATGCCCGAATGTTCAAGAGGATAATTGACGACGACCGTCGGGTGCGTGGTAGATCGTTCGATTAAAATTTGATTGCCGATTGGGCAAACCCGAACAAGCTCTCCGCAACGTGTCGACCGTCTCTATAGAGGTTGAGTGTCCGGTATCAGAACATTTGATCGATGTCGGGTTTCTGGGTGTATGGGAAAGACCGCGTGATCAACAACTCTATCCTTGAAGAGAAAGGTGAACGCTGAGGAGAGATTAATCAAGGATGTGTCGTCAGGAAGGGTAGTGCGTACGACGTGATGAGCTTAGAGAGAGAGAGTTATCTATTAAATATTCAAATCCTCTGAGGCTGAGTCTAGCGAAGCTGGTCTAAGCATACGAAGAAAAAATCAGCTGGAGGGAAAGTCGCATGAAAGATCTGGGCGTTGAAGTGAGCTGCGAATAACTGCGATCGATCGGAAAGTAAGTGCAAGAACGTCTATATAAATGTCGAACAAAGACTGAGGGAGACTGAGGGAGTCGGATTGGGAGAGCGACAGCCGAAAGGAATGACGGCGCTGTCTTGGCTGCGGCGAGGAAAGGATAGCATCATGGGACTGATAAACGCAAAGAGATATATAGGAATGAAGAGATGAGGGAAAAAGGAGAATGAGGAGACGAATGAGCAGAAGAGGAGGAAAGGATGATGAAACGGAAAGAGAGGTAGAGAGAGTATGAGAGAAATGGCGGAGGGAGAGAGGAAAAGGGAGCATGGCTTCATATCGAGAGCCCGAGACCTTCACCGAGACCTAGTTGGTCGACATTGGCCCTGGCTGCGATGTGCCTGCGCTTCCCCAGAACTTGTACACCCCGCCTAGACTTGCGTCGCGCATATCATCCCCTGCAGGAGAAGAGAAAGAGAGAGAGGGAGAAAGAGAAGCTTCTCCGAGCGTCCTCCAGCGCGGCTGGAGTTCCGACACGAGCTATATAGACCGAACGCACCATGGAGGTCCAACACGTGTAACCCTCATATCTTCTGTCCTCTAGCCTAGAGAGGACTTGACTCGTGTGTCTCGGTTCCGTTTGAATGTGTTGGTGAGTTGGCTGCGCACCTGGTGAAGCTGTTTTTTTGCTTTTCTCACTCCTTTGCCAAGGGCAAACCTCGGCCCAGCGAGCATCGCTCCTCCTTTATCAACTGCGTTCTGCTCCCTTCGCCACAAACAACCATACACATCGACACGATTTTCAAGCTATGACGGAGCTACATACACACAAATGGACATTCAGAGGGGTAGTTTTTGACGCAAGCGCAAACGCCGACGCAAACACACAGGGTGTTCTCAAGCACAAGGAACTGTGCGTGAGAGGTTCCCGCATCCAGACCGCCAGACGACGCGGTACGATCCAGTTCAAGAGACGACATCGTGCTCATCGCGACCATCAACACAACAACCTTCTCCTTGGTGGTGCTTTTTCGCATCCCCAAAATTGTGGCTAGTCATATAAATATTTCCTTCTTTAGTAAATACCCGAAACACATTTATCCTCATAACAAACGATACAAACGCTAACTGGTTCATCGTACAAGTCAACGTAACATCCCCGCAACAACAGTTGTCGGGTTACCGCGACATGGGAGTGGTAAAGACTGTCTCCGACAGCATAATCGAGGAGACTGTCCTTCCCAGCGAGGAAGCTAATCATTCTTTCCAAGGATATGCCGGTAAGTACCAATTCACAAGGGAATCTATAAAATGCCCTTCGAATTTTACGCCGCATGGCCAATTTCATTCGGCGCGAGTTTAGAAACTTCCGGGACTTGCGGTTTTTACCTGTTGCTACGATCCTTGTACGTCTCGGTCACTTTCTCCCAAACGCGATGACCTTGTGCATACGCGATCGACGTTCATTCGACGTGAGCATTTTTTAAAACCTCGGCCGATCGTCCGCAAGGCACATCTTTACTCGACAGTTCAGTGCGTTTATTTAACAAAAACTGCTACGGATTCATGCGTGCTTCGTGCTTTTGAAGAATCTTTATTACGTGTTTTATCGATCGTTCGCACATCTCGCACGAACCCGACTATATTTTTTATCCTCTTCGCACAAAGAAGGGTCTTTGGCCCCATGAACATTGGAGTTAACGTTCAGGAAAGTTAAATGACACACAGGCTCGAGGACGGAATGTGACTAGCTTGAAACTCCCTCGCCCGAGTCCCTGCGCTAACAGGTGTTCGGAGATACAGATATAGCGAGCGTTACGCGTTTCATATTGTACAAACTGCTATACGCGGTTGAGCAAACTGCTCTCGAAGGAACGAGTAAAATGCTTCGGCAAATTTTGTTTCTCTGCGGATTCATTCAGTGGATTGACGCCATTGAATCCTCCGAACTTACCGAACCCCCATAATCAAGGATTTTTAAAAATTGCCAATCGAATTAACAATGGAAATTAATTAATTTGAGTTCACGATAAATTACCGTTAAATCCTTAAAAAAAAAAAAAAATTCTCCGCTTCATGATTATTTTCTTCCGAACGATAATTTACTCGTCGTCAGTTTTCAGCTGTGCAATCAATTTTCCATCATCAGCCCAAAAAACGTCCTGTGCAATGCTCAATTACTTTAGATAAAGTTCCCTACACGCCATGCAAATAAATGCATGTCCTGCTTGTCGAGAATGCACATAAATGTTTAAATTTGCTCTTCCTTGATCCTTTGGTCGTCCTTGGCCGCTATATAAGACCACCCCCGGCTCGATACGAGGTTTCCTGAAGCTGTTTCGCTGCTTCTTTCATCCTTTTTCCCTTTTCCTAGGAATACAAAATCTTTTCTGCATGGTTGCAGGAAATTCTCAGTGTGTACATCTCTTTCGTAACTTATATTCTGGTTGAGATGCAACACACACTTGCTATTTCTTGGAAAGTGGCCCTTGAACGATATTATTTAGCAATTCGACCTTCTCGATCTTGGGGAGGGAGTTCTCCCCGTTTCGAGGAATTTCTTCGCATCAGGTGACCTTGATTGTGAATTATCGATTGAATCGTTTACGCACGGCAGCTTCGAACGTACGTCTCACGGAGACCATATTTCGATCGATGTTTTACGATCAGTGATACGATTTTTATTCAACGCCAGTATACATCATTATTGACGAAAAAATGTTTACCAAGTAGAGAGTTTTTTTTGACAAATAAGCAATAAAAAAAATCGAACAGTTTTTTGATTCCTGAAATTTTTCATTCCACAAGGACGATTCGATGGGAAATATGGTAACAAGTGGAGGTTGAAAACGCTCGAGTGCTACGTTGATCCTTTGAGAGAAAAATGCAAACTTTTGAAAACATCTCTTGAAATTCCCGTTCCGCGAGAATGCAACCCAAAGGAAAATCCAGCGAAAACGGAATAAGGTGCTTTTTGTGGTGATAGTATAATAAAGGATATAAAAAAAGTTGGGAATCTGATAATCCTGAAACGCGCAGTCACGTAATCAGAGAATTACACGATAAAGAATTTTATTGTGTTTGCTGGAATATAAAAAGAAGTTCCCAGAAGTTTTATAGGTTTCAGTATTTTCGTGAGAATGTGATTTCCGCGTGTGGAATTCGAGTAATAATCCGAGAACTGCGCATTTCCGAATGATCTAGAGTTTTCGAAGTTCTTGGCAAACGCGGAGAGTACGGAGGGCGTAAGCTCTCTCTGATGAAAGTCCGGGGAGCTTCTGGTACCGTGGCAATCTGACGAGTGGGGAGGCTGGTCTACCGGTGAGCTAGAGGTCACGGTCATGTCCGGTTCGATGCTGCTGTTCCTGTTCATATTCCGTACCCGCACATTTCTTCTTTTATATTTTTCTTCGTCGCTAGTTTTCCACTCTCGATATCTGACGGGAAAATGTTCTTTTGCCTCCATTATTTTCCACGTTTTTCTCTTTTATTGTCTCACCATTTTTTCTCCTCCCCCTTTTATCTGTGTTTCTCTTCCCGCGTCCTCTTCTTTTTTCTTCATCTCTTCGCCCATTCTCTTTGCTTTTTGCTCCATCCTTTCGGACCGGCTTCACTAATTAAACGACGAAGATGATCCGCAAAAACGAAAGCTTGCAGTGATTATGAACCGTACATGTTTTATACGGTTTCAGTTCTGACAGAAGAATTTTTCTCTCTTTTTTCCTGTGTGCTGCTTCCAACTGAGGCAAAAGAGAGCTGATACGACAAAAATCGTAGCTTTTGATTGCAGTCTCAGAGGAAATCTCTAAAACCTTTGTCCCGACGTCGACTTTTCATGCACTCCGGTGAAATAACATTAGACTCGAAATCATCACGATGATCACGAGCAAATTTCGAAAAAAAGTTTGATTAATAAAAAAAATTAAAACACGGTTACAATTTCATTGGTATTTTGAGTTTATTTCAATTTTTTCGAGACCCTGGATGGGTGTACGAAAGGATACGGACGAACAACAAAAGGAATGAAATGGAAAAACACTCGAGAGGTGTGTGTTTCGTGATATCGGATTTCTTGGCAGTGACAAATTGCTTTTTGGTTTTTTTATATTTTTCTTCGCCATATTCCATTTTCTTTCAGGTTATATTTATCTTCTTCGGCTTCGCCATTTGTTGGAGGAAATATTTTTATATTTTCTGAAAAGAAGTTTCCAAGGATATTTTTTTCAAAACTAAAAGCATGAAGGGCTTCAAGGTCTGGGAAAAAGTGGACAAAGATGAATTTACAGGATGAGAGTTTTCCCCTTTTTTTTTTTTCACTTTGTCATCGCGAATCTTGGGTAGAAAAATGGGTAGAATTTTCGAACGAGGTCCGGCTAGCCTCGTCGATTTGTTCGTTATAGGAAAAACTGGAAGCGATCATGGGATCACTGTTCTGCTCTCCGTAAATTCCCATTGAGCCATGAGATCTTATAGTGTCAAAGTCGGAAACTGTGTCTTTAGATTGAACTGGTCCTTTTCCTTCTGGTTCTCCCTTGTCGTGCTCCGTCAACGTCTCAGTTTCATCGTTGCTCGAAATCCTACAAGCTTCTTCGCTCTGATCTCGTTGTCGATGTTCTTCCACCTTTAAATATTTCTCTTTCTCGCTGTCCAATTCGTTCGACGGTAAAATCTTTTCCTGGAGATTGTCGATCGCGTTCATAAGCATACTTATGGTTTCCGTGTAATCCGGCTCGAACATTTTCCCCTCGGGATTCTCACGGAACAAATACTCGGCCTGTGGAATTGAGAGAAAAGAGAATCGATCGAGTCAGCGAAAGATCTTAGAGACGAAAATCGTTGTCGACATTTATTCCTGTCATTTCTTGCTACGGATAAATTTACCGTAAAAACAAAAACTTCGTACCCCATTTTTTTCGAAGGCAGAGAAAAATGATAAAAAAAAAAGAATCCTGTTGATTGGGAGAACGAAAATCGTCGGAAATAATAAAAATCGTGGCAGTAATTCGTTCATAAATAATTCAAAATGATTGGCCCGTAAAAAATGGGGTCAAGGTCACGAAAAGGACAGACGCGAGCTCGGGTATTTGGAGGAATTAATTGCGACCAAAGCAGGGTGAGTTGGAGATGATCGAAGGAAGGAAAGTTGGGAAGGCCCGACTTGGCCCTTTAGGCGTCACTGTTGGCAAAAGCAAAGCCCGGAAATTAATGTCGACCTCAAACCGAATATGTACTCACAAAGTGACGTACATTCAGTTGAGGCAAGTACGTCATTGCAGTAAAACACAATAAGCGACCACATGAGCGCACACAAGGCTGTGTGAAAATGGGACGATGATGGGAGAACGTCCCACTTTTCGTTCTGGACAGCGTCCTTGTTTCGCATAAACTTTTATCGCGGACTTTAGTTCCACCGGAAACCCAGTGTGGTTTCCACGAGTCAACTATATCTCAAACTCTCCCTTTACATTTTTTCTCTCATTTTTCTCTCTACGATTCAAAGCAAAAACAAAACTTCAATATTTTTTTAATAGGACCATGAAAAAAAAGCATCATCGCCCTCATGATATTTCGACACCCAAGGACACGAAATCATTTTGACAAAAAAGAATACCGTTGACTCGAAAAATTTGTTCTACACATTATTCTTATCATATTCCCCCAGATTAAATGACTCTGAAGTTTGCATCGTTGGAATGGAACGAAATTCATTTTTATCTTTGACAAAAATAATTATTCAAATGCAGAATCTAATTAGGATGATAAAACGATCCATTTTTGCCATTCGAAAAGCATATCGTCTCGAAAAATTTGGATGACATTGAAAATTGAACGAATCTTCAATAAAATTAAATATTTTTCGATGCATTCCAACGTTGCAAACTTCAGCATCATTCAGATTAAGGTTACGGATGCGTGTAATAAGATGACGTTTTCTATGCACGCAGTGTCGTTGCTATCTCAGTAATATATGCGTGTGTGTATGTGGCCGAGTGTTATACACTGAGTGGCATCCGTTTCCGCGAGTACACGCTCTACGACATAATTTGATAGAGGCTTTCAAGATACGTACATTGAATCCTCGTCCTTTATCGTACGATCTTCGTAGTACGACTTGATGTGCAAGATAATAACGTTATGTAAAATGTGCCCATACCGAAGTATATAATGTGCTATTTATAGTAAAAAGTATAGATTGCATAGCAACACCGTGCGGAAGAGCTTACTTAGCTCCATAAAAGTCAAGTTCAACCAACCAAACTTTTTCCGATTTTGATTAAAAATGCGTTGTGTCTCGCTGTTGCCAAACCAGGGAATGCATTTTTTTTTTTTATTAATCCAATAGTGACGTGTGTATAATGCTCCAGGCTGCAGTAAACTATTTTATACACGAGAGGAAGGCTGGTCAAGGATAAAGTCTTCAATGTTCTGCATATTGTAGCGTCGTGCGAGACCTTACCTCGCCCGACCCATTTTACAACCAGCCCATGAAAAGTGTTTCATAAATGGCCGGAATTTTTGCATCGCTCTGCACTATGAGAAGATAGTTAAATTTTTAAGGCCATTAGCGAATTTTTTATGAAAAAATACAACGTGAGATTTACGAAATGAAACTTAAACCATTTTTTATTACATTGTATAAAAAAATGTCACAGTTTCGTTTCGAATTATTATTCCAGCGCTTGTGATTAATAATTAAACGTGTCGTTCGAATTTTAGAGGAAGACAGGAAAGTTTTTTATAGCTAAAAATAAGGGTTTCGGATTCCTGTGGGCAGAAATAATGAATTTGACAAATCCTCAGGTTAAAGGACATTTCCAAGTAATCGAGCAATCCAGTAGCGTAGTGGAATTTATCGGTGATTTGCTGCGCACGAGAAATTTCAAGCGAATACGATTCGATAGCCGACTTGAATATTCACAAAGTATTTTCCATGTTCGATACATTTTTCGATAATTAATCATTGCTATCGAGAGATGATCGTGTGGAATGTTGGAGTAGAAAAAAAACTTGACAGTTATTAATAAATGCAGCTTTTTGACGAGATTCAATCGCTAAAAGTCAAATGTTGAATGTACTTTAATTAAGAAAGTGTTCATGGGAATCCACGTTGAGAGATATATTTTTGAGATAGTGGTATTTTAATAATCGGGGAAAGAGCGAATCTGGAATTAATGCCCCGCTGTCTGGCTGATCCGGGTTAGCGCCTGACTCGCAGTAGCGAGGGTCAGCGTTGGTCAGACACTCGGCTATGCGGTACAAATGTAATCCCTTCTGCCTGGGGCTAGGGTTGGCGAGGGGGTGGAGGTCAAACGGGAGTTACTGTAACAGTCGTGTCCTTCTCTTCCTCTCCGTCCCTCTCTTTTTTCCCTTTTTTCTCTC
Organism: Diadegma fenestrale; assembly: GCA_037043255.1. Lineage (NCBI taxonomy): Eukaryota > Metazoa > Arthropoda > Insecta > Hymenoptera > Ichneumonidae > Diadegma > Diadegma fenestrale. Next base: position 13,144,549 of record CM073310.1, on the reverse strand, counting down.
TCTCTCTCTCGCTCTCGTACGTGAGTGCCACAGGGATCAGGGCAGGCCAGACGTGTGTCCAACCATCGTGACTGTCTCGTCCACAAAATGTGTACGAAAACTACCCCCATTTTCCACATTGTCTGGCAGAGCGAAAGAGAGGGTAGAGGAGGCGAAAAAAACAGAAGAGATACTGGAAGGGGGGGGGGGGGTGAGGGAAAGAGAAGTGATAGGTGTTTCTCCCCCGGCTGACCTTTCCGTGGCTACACTACTGTATATTCGAAGCCAACGTTCGAGATCGTCCTTTTGACCGCAAGCCTACCAACCCTCGACAAAATCAACAATACAACCGCAGGGCTGGGAGGGAAATAGTAATTTTCTCTACTCCTCTGTACATTACTACCAATGCTATGAGCGTTGATGACTCAAGGGGAAAAACCTACACGCTATTAACTCTCGGGGGTGAGGTATTGCGACAGCTAAATAGAAAACTGCTATCTGATTAAACTCGACGCCTCTGCTCACCCATCCCTTTACGCGTGCTTTTCAATATAGACTCAGATTTCGCTTGCGAAGAAATTCAATTATTGATAATATACAGGACGAAAAAAAATTGATGGATCAATCCAATACGTTACAAAGGGTCGTCGATAAATCCATGGATTCGCCTCGATAGTATAGACAATCTATTAAACAAATATTATCCTTTTTAAACAAACCACACACATTCATTCCAACTAGTCAGTCAGAATGAATGTGTGAAATAAACTTGAGTTAAACCGAGAAGAACCCTGCGATTAAATAAACAAAATCTTTGAATAACATCCATCGCTATTGACCGATGACTTTTTTTTTTCATTTTACGACGAAAACGTGCAACAGAAAAATTTATACCAGAACCAAAATTCATTTTCAGTCGAATCTTTCGCAAACATGATCTCCCGTCACGGACCCAAGTTTATGGGAATTTTTACCGCGGCAAAATGTGTGTGTCGCTATGAATTTTGAATTTTTCGGAATAGCAATTCACAAAATGTTTGAAAATGTTGACTATAAAAAAAAAGCAGCAAATCAAAGTTCGGAAATTCATTACTCGAACATACGAAGCGTGCTGCGATTTTCGATCTGCCTCACAAAAACAGGATTTGTTTTTTTTTTTTATTATCACTTTTGCTGGTCGATTGTTTTTGCTCTGAAAGGTTGAGCCCAGACGGGGATATCTCTATAAAAGAGATTTTGATGGACGGTTGATGGAATCACCCCGGAGCGGCGGAGGCCGAATTAGGATGGGCTATCATGAGAAACTTTAACCCCCGATAGAGTCCGTCTTGTTCTTATTTTTCGTCAAGAGAAAAAGGGAAAGTGCCGAGCTCGTCAAGAGCATAGACACCGGCGGATCTTCCTTTCGAAACTTGGATTTATATTTCTAATTTTGGCCTCAACCTCTCACTCAGCAATCGCGTTTTTTAGACTCTCCAACGAAAAACTTTTGGGATTTGAAGTCTGCTGTTCTACTGTCATAACGAGAATTAGGAGTCTTTTAAATTTGGACAAAAACAGTTTTCAAGCAGGTTCTCCTTCGACGTTGAGAATAATGTAAGGAAAAATCGAGTGAAAATGATGAAGAATTTCGTAAAATCTACTTACAAGAAAATCTATGGGGTCTTCGGGTCTCAACTTTGCGACTTCAATCAGGCCTTTAGTCAATGTTGGAAATATGTACTTAACGAGATAATGTCGTAGTGGCTCGACCATCGTTAATAATTCTGCCTCTTCTTCTTGATTCAGTTTGTCCATCAAGTCCTCCTGCCCATAAAAAAAATAAAATAACATGTAATAATAACGAAAATCAACTAATGATGGCTGGATGTCAAATGACTTAATGAATTTCTCATAAATTGGTAATTATTCTTTGGCTAAAAATAAAAATTAGCCTATTAATGAATGGACGATCGACGAGGAGATGCAGGAAAGGAAAAAAAATTCTGGGAGAGACTCGCAACAAAGGTTCTAAAAATCTGAACACTCCTTGTCTTTTTTCTCGAGATTCCAGACGGTCTGCGCCTCCCTTTTCGCCACGGCCCAATTCACTTGGCGAATGATGGCTCAGACACTCTCAACAGAACTTGGAATAGCTTTGGCTCTCGTCGAAAGCTTTTTTCCGAAACTTTTGCCGGGCAAGAAATAAAAGCACGAAAAATCTCCTCGTACCTTCAAATTATTCTTCGCGGGTATAGCAAATGCTTATCAAGCGCGGAAGAACTCAAAACCTTCCGTGGGCAACAAGATTATATTTCGAACAGGGCGGAACAATGAATATTCACGAAAAAAGTTTTCACATTATTTGAATAAATAAATATTCCCGAATCCTTGATTATTTCCCCTTTTTCCGGATCGCTTCGATTTTTATACATTTGCAACGTTCGCCTTAAGAATTAGGAAACCACTCAAAAGTTTTTGTTTGTTAAACGATCCGCTGTTAGAAAATCGTCATTAATAAAGCAGAATCAACGGATCTTTATGGTTTACAAATATTTACAGAAAAAGGCGCGTGAGAACTTTTTTATAGCGCGTTTCATTGGTTTAAAGTCTTATGTTTTATTTCGTGACACTCGAGCGTGAAAATGAAGCTATGAAAAAAAAATATTTCATAGCGATATGTACTGGAGAGGATTTGTGGGAGAAAAATATCGACTGTAAGAATGGATCACTTTAAATGGCGAAAATGTTGTGAAATGGGTTTTATCTGTACACGTGTCGAAAGTTAAGCCTCTTTGGTACTCACCCATTCCATAATCCTTATTTCACGTGCCCTCTTTCTCTCCAAATCCTCGCGATCTTTCCGAGTAGCTTCGATCTTCAGGATGGCAAGAGCTTCCGCCTCGACACGTTTCTTGGTAGTCTCTCGCTCCAAATCCGACGGTCCTGTGCCCGACGCAGAATTTCTCTCGTTATTTCTTTCTCTCTCCGCCACCTGCTCTTCTTTCTGTTTTTTTTTTATGTGGCACCACGTCTACACCTTTACACGCAGTGCCACGTGGCACAACAAATTCACTCCTCATGATACTGTTGATCTTTCCTCGAGAGTGGCCCCTACTTTTTTTTTTTTTCTACGTACACTTGACAATATTGTAATCGCTCAAGTGAAACTTGTGAAACTTCGAGCCATGTAATAAAATGTAATCATTTATAGTGTTGCAAATATGCACGGGAAACGACACTTTATATTGGAATAATTTTCAAAAAATATAATTGAGTCGAGAATATCGTCGAAGAAGTTTCAACCATTTCCATGCAATTCAATATTTCCAGAGAAACTGAAAGTTACTCAATAATCGATGAACAAATATCAAGTGAATAATGTGCTAACAAATTACCGTAATTCCTCGGCTCGCCCAGCCTCTCGATACATCGCATGAAGACAGAAAACATTTCCGGACAAACATCATCTTCGACGTTTATAAAAAGAGGATGAATCTCAAGCTCGTCGAAAAATTGCCAAGGGGATTCCTCATCGGTGTTTCTTTCTCTATAAAATTTGCGGAAACGAAACTCTGTTTAAAAAATGTTCGATTTGGAATAAAAGCTAAAAAAAAAAATTGTTGCAGTGGGAACAAAAGAGAAAAGTGTTCGAGTTTTTTATTGCTCGCTCAAAGTTTAATCGACTGGCACTCGTTTGTAATGCACCACGGCATTGTCACATACGCACGACGAGAGCAAAGGGAAACTGCGTTTGCGTGTGCGTGATATACACTTGTGGATGATACGCAAGCATACGTATTGATCTTGGCTGCGGTTGATTAACTTTGGTAATCGCTGGAGCTGTACACTGATCGCTACCCATTTAAAAATGATAGCACGATAAACTGTGAATATGGAAAAAAAAGTAATTAAACTTACCTGTATTCTTTGAGACGTCGCAGCGTCCCTTCTTCATTATAATGGGTTCGTTGAATATCCTTTTCGGGCAAGCGAATAACGCGTTCAATGAGGAATTCATCACTGGCTTCGAGAACGATCACGAGTTCAGGCATTATTTGACGATTCGTTCCGATTAATGTATTGTCGGAAATGTCACTCTCGGTTTCTCCGATCTCTTCATCGTCTCTGTCACTTTCAAACAAATGTTTGGCTTGTAATAAAGTTTTTGGATATCCATCCATGACGTATCCTTGATTTTGACAATCTTTCGATAAAAGACGTTTTTTATAAAGCCTGAAATAGAACGAATAATTGTTTTTATTTGAAAGAAATAAAAGTTATGCGGAATTGAATAAAAATAAAAAGGATGTTAATATTCTGAGCGTTTGGTCGAGTTGTATCGAAGAAAAAAATATCCGGTAAAGCGCTAATTAGGAAGAAGGAATGATTCGATCGAACGATTCTCGATGCAGGCTCGTAATAATCACAATTGTTCGTACAGTTTAATTATCGTGCATTATTATCATCATGCTCGATCGCTATCTCGTTTTAATCGTGAATTCTCATTCTCTTGGTGGAACAATTAGCGAGTGGACAATTGATTGATAATAGCAATGCAATTGGCTAGACACCGTGAATAATTATGACGATCGTGCTTAGAATATAATCGACGAAGGTTTGACATTGACTTATTGGTATATTCATGAGCAGGTTGACTTTTATCGTTCGGTTCACGAATCGTTACCGAGAGAAAAATATTAATTATCGATTTAAAAGTTCAGTTTCTATTTTGCTTCTACTTTTTGCCTGCGTTTCAAAAATATTAGCATTTTTAGGGTTTCAGATTCATTCAATATTTACGAAATGTTTCGATAGAAATATGCGAAATTAACTTGTTAAGTATATCGTCGTTGAGTCGGCCACCATTTTCGGACAAGTTGTCACGAATTTCTGCCAGTTCTTGCTGAAGATTATCCAGCCTGGGAGTGTTTTCTTCTTCCTCGTCTTCTTGCCCCGAGTCCTCGAAATCAACCTTGACATTTGTCTTTTTTCCAGCGTTCGGCGCAGCAGCCTCGATTTCTTTGGACTTGGATTTTTTCCATTGAGTTGAAAAAAATGATTAAACAAACGACTAGCTGTAGTGGAAAAATTGAGAGTCGTATTTATTGGCTTTTTATATTAACCAGTTTTTGAATAGTGTCTTCAATGAGACTTTTGACGTGGATATAGTGGACTCCGTAATGTTGACACAGTTTTCGTGCGAGTATAGTTTTCCCAGAGGCGGGTGGTCCGGTGACGATAACTTTAAGGGGTTTCAAATTCCTCGATATTTTGTATTCATCAACGAGATAATCGAGCTTATCGCGAAAAGGCAAGCCCCGATCCCACTGAAGTTCATTCTCAGCTATGAAACCAGGCACGACGTTTAGATTGATATTTGCCATGTCGTAACTTCGTTGGGAGAGTTCAGGGAATAAAAAAGCATCCTCAGGCGCTACGAAATCAACTTTCCCTGTCCCGAGAGCTTTGCTGATTTTCTGGAAACAATAGTGGCCCGAAATATTGAAATACGCTCGAGCAAATATAACAGAGGGTAGTTTTCTATGAGAAAACTTTTCGGGGGATGAAATCGTTCGATCAATCGAATTTATGCAACGAATTTTCGTTTTTTCCGTTGAAGATTTGTCTCCATTAAAAAACCGTATCGGAAAAATTCAATTTTCATCATATTTCAATAAAATAATTAAAAATAAGTCATTTTTTTCAATTACCATAGCAATTTACTCACTTTTACTATCGTCCCTTGGGAAATGAGTTCCGGTTCCACTGCCACAATGTATTTCGACTTGGGACGTTTCTTTATGAGCATGTAAACAACTCTGAGGATAATTAAAAATTTTATTACAACGGAGCCCTCGAAAGTGCTCGCAAAACTCACAGTGAAATTTCGTCATTTTCGTCAAACATCCAATTAAATATTTTCCATCTTATTCTATTGAATAATCCGAGCAGAAAATTTAAATATGCAAAGATAATTGACATAATCTTACTCGACGAGGTCACGTACGTGCAGAAGAGGAATTTTGTTGAGGCCATTTCCAAAAATGGGCAAATAATCAGCATTGCCCCAGGCCATTTTGAAAAGATAATGGAGAGGTCCTTCTTCGTCTCCGTAAGTAATACCCGAAGCAATTACGATCGTCATTAATTTATCACTGAGCTCATTTCGTTTGGCGATCGTGACCACGTTTTTCTCGCATTTTATGTGTTCCTTGAAGTTCGGATGCGGTCTCCGTTTTCTGTAATCCGCCTCGGTAAACGGTAAGTCGGGCGTTTCAGGATCCAGCGGTTTTGTCATTGCCCAAGTCATCACAGTGGAGATTAGACAAAAATAACGAGTCTCCGTATTACGCTCGAAAGTTTTCGGACTTTCGTGGCGAAACCTCAACAATTCTTTGACGATGGCTACAAATTAAACTTTTAATTAATTTTTTTTAATCAATTAAATTTTTACATTTACATTTTTAATTTACAATTTTATTTAATTTTGATTTACATTTTTTAAACACGCAGTTCAAAAGCTCATGAATGTGTTTAATATTTTACATCGTTGCCTAAGAAAAATGACTACACCAGTCGATATCCTGCGAGCATATTTGTTGCGATGTCACTAATTTTTTATTTTCTCGTCTTCAAGAATAGTCTATAAAACGACACAAAAGTTTTGCTAATGAGATTCATTCTTGCATGCCAAGGAGCCCGAGGCATAATACAGTGAAACAACGAAATTAACGTATTTAGTGGGAAACTTCGACAGAGTATAAGAGCCAAGAGGGAAATGTAGAAAAAGTATAAAAAATTGCAAACGAGGTGGAAGAGTGAAAACGTAAAAGGAGGAAAATTAGCGATTCTTTTTGCTCAACTCTGGCTTTTTAAATTCTTGAGCTTTTCGCTTGATCACTTTTGCTCTTTTTTTTTGTGATGATGCACGAATACCTGATGTTTGATCTTATAGTCAGTCCCGAAAATTACATAGAATATATTAGTACTGGTTGAGTTTGTTATCTGAATGCCAAAGAACATGGTCATTTTCTTGCTATTCAATATTAATGAGTTATGCTCGAAAGCTTCAACATGCTTTCGAGCATTTAATGCGAACGAAATGGCTAAAATAATTCTTGTTCGAATATGCTAACTGTGTGATTGCCAAGTTCTGGGACACCCTTTACATTATCTCATTTAACAACCTTCAAGAGCCCAGTTCGCTTCCTCTATTTGACTGTCGTCCTGAGTTATATCGTAGATCACTACGCCACATTTCATTAGCTCACGTAACAGGAGCTCCCTGTTCTTCGTCGTTCGTATTACCATGGCAACGTCTTCTGGCTGTTTGTACTGCGAAACCAAATTTCAACTACAACAACAAGAGTCAAGGGCGCGAGTAAGAGGCTTGGGTATTTATTTTTAATTAAAAATTTTTATTGACCATTTTTTCCGCATACGTATCAGAATATTACGCTTCTGGTTCTTCACGTTTTTTTCCTTTTTTAAGTTATTGCTTGTGGTCTCGGATAGCCATAAAGTATTATTGCAATAACCGTACGAAACAGACTCGGAAAAAAATAAATTGTATTTTTTGCGAATTCCGAACGAACCTCCTTGTTTTTGACGGTACCAATGACTTCAAGTTTTCCGGTCGTTGTTCCAATATCATCTGCGGAAATATTCCTTTCTTCTCTACCGTTCCCCCTCCACTCGTCGGCATCTTCATCCACGCTCATATCCTCTCCAGTATCCTGATCCTGAATTTGCGGTTTTCGACCCGGCAGAAACTGCAAAAATATGAGCAGGCCCATGGCATAATCACACCTCGACAATATATATACATATATATGTCTCTGGAGCTCGTTTTCCCTCCTCTAATATTCAAATATTCACTCACGAAACCTCAAGACCACGTGACTTCATGTTTTATTGGTCTCAAGTGATCCTCATACCCTCTTTCCGAATTTATGTAATTACCTTCAATGTAGCCTGTTTAGCAAAAAAAAAAAAGTGGAAACTACACCTGCGTATGGCTATAAAACAAAGGGATAGTTTATAATCCGAAATTTCATGAGGAAAAAGCCCCATGAGAAAGGATTCTCTTCTTTCAAATATAAAAGTAATGGAAAAAGGTTAAAAAGTCTCTTAAACTGAGCGGCCGGATTACTTTCTATATAAAGGATGTAAAATAGCTTTGAAAGGAGCTCATAAAAATGTATAACTTTTAAAATATCATCACTAAAAGAAAACTGGAAAAAATACTGTAAGAACTCTTTTTTTTTTTTGCAACAAGCATGGTGCACGGTTTAAAAAAGGATATTCCAAAATATAATCGAAACAATTTTTGGTCTTGTTTAAAAGTTTTCACTTTTATTTCCTGCTGACTGGAGACGTGAATTTGTTGTTTTTTATTTTTTCAATATGTTTTCATTATTAATGTCAAGGACATATTTGATAAAAAATTTGATCTCGTGGAATGAGTATTGGAGGACAAAGAATTACGTTGGCGAATGGAATGATAAATGTCCCAATTTTCCAGCAAAATTCGAGTCACATATTGGCGAACTTTGCCCGCAACCATCCTCTGAATTATAAATGGAAGGATCGTGTGTACAAAGGATGAGAGAAAATGTGACTTTTTGCAACCTCCATAAACCGTTACTCCAAATATTGTACCAGACTGGAAAAAAATTGCTTAAACTTTGCACAGGCAAAGTGAAGGTTCGTTGGGTAGGAGTAAAAAAAAAAAAAAACGAAGGGACATTAGCTTTTTTGTTATTTATGATTGACATTAACATGGAGCAATTACCTTTGCGAACGTTTTGCCATGGTAGCTGTCAATGTGGTTAATGAAAACGCGGTATGGGAAGAAAGTCTGTTCTGGCGGAGCTTTGTTTGAGTTTTCATGAAACTGATCGAGTTCCTCATTATTCGCAGATTGATTTTTCGTTGGTTCATATTGCTGAATGGTTTCAAAGCCCGGAGCAATCTCGGCTAAATCACGAGCTCGGTTATTCGAGCTTTGTCCACTTTTTATTGACGTTCTCGATTCAGCGGACGATTTTGAGAGCGACATACCTGCCCAATAAGAACGGAACGTGTCGGATACGAATGAGAGCACAAAGATCTATATAGAAATATCAATTCCGTATGGGAAAACCCGCAGATTTACACGGCGAATTCGTTGGGAATTGGTCCACGGGGATTCCTTTGACAGACTAACCTCGCAATTAATATCAAAGAGCTGACGAAGATTGGAGAGACCCTAACAAAGGCTCCTCGCTTCCTTCCGAGAAGGATAATTCTTCGGGACGAGGGTAAATTTCGATTGCTCCAGTGATTCGACTTTAATTACGATCCAAGGTCGAGCGAAACGAGTCTGGATAAGTCAACCTCGTCGTTTGATACTGAAAACAAAGGAATTTCCTAAATTCGCGTGAAGTTGATTAAATGTCGAAAATCTGTGCGTGAGAAACGCCACCATTTACTCCGTTTACTCCGTGTAAGAAAATTCTAAGGTTACAGGTCGGACCCGATTTTTTTTTTGCTGCGAAGTCATTTTATCAAACAAACCAAATTTTAAATTGATCAAAATTACTGGCAAAGTAGAATACGCAGAAAACAGTTTTTATAAATCGAGGAAAAATCGATGGCGCGAAATTCACCCTCGATGGGTCGATGCTGCGATGACGCCGACGAGGACACGGTCAAGGACTACGATCATGGGATGCGGAATCCAAAAAAACAACGTTCAGTCAGGGCCAATCGCAAATCGATACTGGAACGCTTCGATAAAATGGCAATGACGCATATCGAGGAACACAGGTGAATTGATCCCTCACTCTCTCTCTCTCTCTATAAATTTTCACCTGGATCAGTGCCCAATTTTCAGCCAAAATTCTGCTTCACAAAATTTAATGAAGTCGCGTGGAATTGTAATGGAGCCAGAGACCACGCACCATTGCTCAATAATGCACCAAAGAGAAAATAAAATTTCAAACAGACAAAATAGAACCATTCATTCAAAATTTTCATTTTCTCTCACGCAAACAAATGATAAAACGTTAAAATCTTTTCGTCACGCAATTATTTACTGTCATATGAAATTATGCTGATAAATATCCACTCCCGAGTGAGAATATATTCGCAAATGAAGACTAATTGCTCGAGGAAACGTCTGAAGGAAAAAATCCAGACGGTAAATAGGAATTCGTCGTTACATTCTCATTCCTCGGTTTCTCGTCGGAATTTCACGGCAAGTGCTGGAGCTTGCAACAATATCTGAACTAATGGACCTTCAGGAAATGCTATACAAAGAGTTAATTAGTGGAAAACGCTACTTATTAATTATTCTCTCTAGAAATGAGAGTTCGTGAGTTATAAATTGGACGGCTGTACAGAATCATTGCTGGAGTTTCATGCACTCAATTGAAAATGGGCGTCATTCAGTGCAAAGTGCATCTGTTGGAGCTTCAGCAATTGCTGTTGGTTGCTGGCAGCAATTTAATGTCGAATATACGAGCCAAGCGGATATAGTTCGAGGCAAATTTGATAGCGACGATTTACGTTGAATGGCGATTGACTCGATGCATTTTCGTCCTTTCGCGTATAGGAGATCCGGTAGACAAATCGATAGTTTGAGCTCGGACGACGATACGCAAATGCCTGAAAAAATGGGGGCTCCTCCAGGCCGACGTCCGCTAAGATCCCTCTCGCAAACACTGGCGAATAGCATGAGCAACATTGACATTCTGAACGAGCTCGACGACAACTACGATCACGAATTGGCCGAGGCAGTTGACAAATTGATCCGTGCGGAAGAGGCCTCTAAATTCACCGAGATGATGATCGCTGCTGAAGCTGCAGTTGCCGCTGCTCCTCCAGAGCTAGCCGAAGAGGCTGCACTTGCCGTTACTCGTGAATATCGTACAGAGAAAATCACACCCATCAAAGAAGAAATCGTCGGCGATACGATTATCGAAGTTGTTGGTTACGTGGGAGTTAGAAAACAAAAATCTACCAACAGAAAAAACGCATTTTGTGGTTGTTGATAATCATTTTTTCTTTGACGATTAAAATAATTGAAGAAAAATCAAACGATTCACCGATTCCGATCGTTTTTGTAACATTTTTATAGATTTTATCGAGTAACTTGATTCTATGCAACAAAAATTAGAATTCAGCTTCCGCAATCACTACAGTTAAGCAGCTTTAAGTACTTGGTTGTTCGATAATCTAGTAAAAATATATCTATCTGCATCGACCGGGTTTCCCACAGCTTTCCTTGACCTTTTTGCACACACGGCTGTCGCCAGGCCTTGTAGAAGGCTTCGCAGGAACAGGAATAGCGAAGTGGTCGAAAAATGGCATTAAGGTGATTTGATAATCATATAATAACGACGGAATTGTCATTATCACAAATTTTTGCAAAGATCGAACACAAGAAGCTTTATAGTTGATTTATTCATTCATCCCAAGTAATTGGTAGAGTTAGCAGCCGATTTAATATTTCTCAAAAGCAGAAAAGAAAGCTAGAGACGCTTGTGGCGATTTGCCCCCGAATTCCCTTTCGTACTTTGCCGTTTCGGGAAAGTTTATTCTCTGCTGAGAATATCAATGATGCATCTAAGCAGGATTAGAGTCGATTGAATATTCATGCCAAAATCGACACAAAGTTCGCTCAACTCTTGAATTTGTTTCTTTATCCCCAATTTTTAAGACTCGCAGTTACGTACTATCCATGTGGAAGTTTTTTTACGAATAAATATTTAGTAAAGAATACGCTTGCATTATGTATGGCCGCGACCAGATCGACCTGACGATTTATTTTTATCCTCTCATGACTTTATGACGCAGATGTTGTTTTGAGGAAATTTAAACTTGTCAAAGTTTCGTCCTAGCGACGACAACGCTGACTCGTTTGAACCTTAACTCGTGTAGTACTTGAAAGTTCAACGACCACCCACCCTCATAAAAATAAGTGAATGCTTGAGAGCCCACGACGACCTATTTTCGCCCTCCCTCCGTTTCATCTTCGCGCAGATGCGAAAAACTTTCCAGCCCCCAAAAGTTTGACATATTGAGATGCCAGAAATTTAAAAAGCCTCGCGAGTCTCGAGAATTTTGTCATTTTTCTTGAATTATTATTCGATGCGATTTTCCTACAAATTTTCTTCGAGTTTTTTGCATTTGCAGAGTAAACAATTTTTTATTCATTTAGAAACACATTATTTTTCCCTCTGATCGTTATTTTGTTACTCTCGATATTTTTTGCATTCTTTCATTCGAAATTTCAGAACAGCGACAAAGAGCTATTCACAGTTTTACAAGTTGTAGCGCTGTACGCTCGATCGGATATCGATTCGAACTATTGTGCGCAGCGGCTCTCTTTATTTTATGTGTTCGTTTTTTTTCTTTTTTCTATTGACCGTGTGTAATATCCGAGGGTTTCTTTTTCCCGGGACGATACAAAGAGGGTGGAGGAGGGAGTGCTAGGGAACATTAGGGGAGCATCCCTTAGTAATTTAGCGTGGAAGCTCGAATACTAATTGGCAAAGAGGGCTTTGCCATCCGATACAATGGCAATTAACAGCGAGATGTGCTGCAAACTATAGAATGATTTTCTCGCTCGTTTCGAGCGTCTCTCCTAATGATTTATATGGAGTGTGAAATGTTTCGCGCGAGATCGCATGGGAACAAACTTTCTTCAACTCCTTTGTACCTCGAAAAATTCATTAACTTTAAAAATCGCCTTCGATTTTTAATTACGTTCCAATTTAATTCCGCTTTCATTTAATCCTCATCCGTCGGGTCCATTTTTTTTTTACAGAAGAGTGGACCGAAAGCTTTCCCTACCAGTTTCTAATAGGCACCGGCGTCGCCCTCATGGCTCTCGTGCTCCTCGCGGCACTGAGTTTCCAATGCTCAGCAACCTGGAAATGGCTCTTGGGGGTCGCTCGTCAAGAGAACGACGATGAAACCGATGGAGAACTTTCGCAGCAAAATGCTATACGGATCAGTCATTCCTTGCCTGATCTTCAATCTGAGCCCATCACTCATGAATACGTGCAAGAACAGAAAGACAACAAAAAGGTAATTCAACCATCATTATCAAAATTTTACAAATAGTTTTCTTTTTTATTTCTTATATTTCTATTGAAATGCATTTGACGTTTTTGTACGATTCTGGAAAAAAAACTTGCAGATTTTTCCCTCTAAGGGGACGATCTTGACAATTTAAATAAATTGACGCTCTTTATATCGCAAACTTTTGCAGGCAGAGCGACTTTACATAAAAGTTGAATAATCTACACACTGAAACTCAATTGTTTTTAACGATTCCGATGAAAAATAATTTTTCACTTGGTTTTGAGTAATTTTTGTCGATTCAATTTGATTTAAAATTGTGTATTTTAGGTATTACGACAAACGACATTGCCGATCGTACCAATGAGACACCAGACGTTCCAACGTCAGTTGTCCCATCGCTTGGATCTGCCAAACATTAAATTCAGCATCTGCAGTCTCGAGAATCGAAGTGATTCGAGTCTCGGTCTCATCAAGGTGAATTTTTGTTACTTCTCGGTATAAATTTCCAACGAATTCCAGTACAGGATTGCAGAAATTTTCAAGGAATCAAATTAAAGTATCAATTTTCAATATTACTCGATGAAAATATTTTTTAAATCGTACTATTATTTCAGCCGGAGTTGTACAAAAAGGATCTGACGAGGCAAGAGAGTACAGAGAGTTCGAGCACCGCAGAGATGGAGTGTGCAGGCAAACTTCACTTTGCTCTTCGCTACGACAAGGAGATTGAAGGTCTGGTCGTTAAGGTGAGTGGTGGTTGGTTGGAGAATTTCGACAAATAGTTTAGACATTCAGGAATCAGCCCAGATGGAAAATGGTGGTGCACCGAAATATTCAGAATGTCGTGATGGTGAAAATCGCTCCAAGAAATTCTAAAGATTACAAGACCGTGCAATTTGCCTATGCAGGGCTATTTGAGCTTCTCTTTTCCGAGATTTGCGGACTTACATCATAGTTTCCGAATAATAGGATGTCACAGTAAATAGCTAGCGATGGAATACAGCGAAACTTTCACCAGAAAACTGGAAAACTTGAAAATTGCCTTTCCTGTTGAATCTGCAAGTCTTTCGGAGTGGATGATTTTTCTCATACAATTATAGTTTATGAGAATAGCGACGAATGCAGAAACGAATTAATTAAACTCTAGAATTTATGCGGTTGCTCACGACCTACTCGTGCGGCAGGAGAAACAGGCATACGATTTACCAGTAAACATTTCAACGTGAAAGTCAACACGATTGCTTATCAAACTCAGTCGTTTTACCGGACTGTGATAACGAGCCGCGTGAATGCTGAGAGATGAGGTGTCTTTCGTGACAGGCCAATGGCAACGATCGACCTGCTCTCGTTCCAGTTTAACGCTCGAAGCGAACATTAATTTCCGTCCCAGATTTATGATGAATTCAATCGACATGAATTCAACTTGTATTTGGAAATTTCATAGAGATTTCACGAGAGTTATGCAACAAACATACAAAAGCTCGCACTCTCGAAAATACAATTTATTATTTTGCCACGATAGACAAAAATATGCTTGACTGATGAAATATTTACTCATCGAAGCTTTTTATTTAATTTCACGAGAACTTTCACGAGATACTTGCTCACAATCGCTCACTATGAATCGTGACCGTTACACTCACACTGAAAATGAAATTTTGTCAAAAAAAAGTCGATATTTCGTTGAACACACGACGAACTAAATTTTTTGTAATAATTTCGACATTATTTTTGTATTTTCAAAGAAAGTGACAGCAAAATTTACGAGTGCCATGACAATAATTTACTTTTCCGAGACTCCTTCTAGAATATTTCTTACTGCAATGGAAAAATTCTTGTAATTGAGAAAAAAAAAGTTTAGTCGAACGTATCCAACAAAATATCGATCTTGTCCGACAAAATTTCCTTTTCACTGCAAACGCGTTTATTCTTAATTGAAGACTTCTGCTTTGTTTGTCGACCTAATGACTACAATCCAGTTAACGAGCACCCACTAATGGTTTTACAGGTGTTGGAGGCACGTGGCTTGCCAGTCAAGGACGTAACCGGAAGTAGCGATCCTTACGTTAAAGTCTACCTTTTGCCTGACCGAAAGAAAAAGTTCCAGACGAAAGTACACCGGAAAAATTTGGCTCCGATATTCAATGAGACATTTATTTTCAGGTAAATCATCGCAAAAATGATAAAACGTCATGATATTTAAATTGATTTTGTGAAATGACTTTTATAAAGGCATGAGAATTTTCTTAAAACGATATAATAAAAATTTTAGCGTGCCCTACGAAGATTTGCGGGAACGTTACGTTCAATTTTCGGTTTATGATTTCGATCGATTCTCTCGACACGATCTTATTGGGCAAGTAGTTCTCAAAGGACTTTTGGATTGTACCGATTTGGAGCAAGAGATTGAATACACCATGGACATACTTTGCGCTCAACAAGTACGAAAACATAACAAAATAATTTACCATTTGACAATCTAAAGTTGTATGTTTTTTTCATAATTAAATTCCAGCGATTTGCCGTTTTAATTGACATGGAAAAATGATTTTTTGACCTTTCAGGAAAAGGTGGATCTTGGAGAATTGATGCTGACTCTTTGTTACTTGCCAACGGCTGGCCGTTTAACGGTAACCATAATTAAAGCACGTAATTTGAAGGCCATGGATATTACCGGCTCGTCAGGTGAGCATTCTCGATAATTCCTCAATTCCCAAAACTGCTAAACTCGAAAATCAAATTTCCTGCAGGATTCATCTCACTTGTTTTTTTTTTTTTAATACCAATTATTTCATTGCAGATCCTTACGTCAAGATTTACTTGCTCTGCCAAGGGAAACGGATAAAGAAGAAAAAGACAACGGTAAAGAAAAATACATTGTGCCCAGTTTACAACGAATCCTTGGTTTTCGATGTACCAGCCGACAATGTTGAGGAAGTCAGTCTAATTGTGAAAGTTATTGACTACGACAGGTAAGAAAATCGATCATAATTTCATCTCGTGTTAAAATTAACACTCAAGAAATTTATTTATAGATTTCGTAAAAAGGAAACAAACTCACGGAACTTTTGACTATTTTATTTGTTGCAGAATTGGATCAAACGAATTAATGGGGTGCACTGCGATAGGAGCGAGTTTTATCGGCATCGGAAGAGATCATTGGCTCGAAATGCTCGACAATCCACGAAAACCTGTTGCCCAATGGTATCCACTTCTCGAGACCGTAGCTGGGCACATTCCACCAGTAAGCTCTGAACCGCTGCCGGTGAGCCTGAGCTGTTTGAACAGTAGGTCAGTAAAAAAAAAAACTCTAAACTGAAAAATGGACTGGAAAGAAAATTTCGTTGGAAAAGATCGACATTTTTTCGATTTTTTCGAAAGAGCACAAGAATTTTGTCATTTTTGTCAATCCAAATGTAAATTTGGCTGACAGTTCCGTTAGAAATAAAAAATATTGTCAAAATTACGAAAATTTCGAAATTATCAAAAAAATATTTAGTTCATCGGGTTCAGCAAAATATCGACGTTTTTTGACCAAATTTTCAGTGTGTCTGCGATCGAAAGGTTGGAAAATTCTCGATTAAAGTGTATAACGAGCAAATTTTTACAGATGAAGATAACGCGCGAGAAGCCGTTGACGCTGAAGTAAAATAACATACTGTCGGACACCCTTAACAAGGTGATCCCCTTCTGTCACTTTATGCACATCGATTGACTGAGCCGTTTAATAAAAAAGCGATAGTAAATCGAAACGAAAATTGCAGCTGCGACTAAAATTGCGAATGATGATCGAGCATAAGAACAAAAACATGCGGAAATTAAAAGAGAGAATCTCTTGGATTTCTTTGCCATTAAGGACACTGGGAGAATCTCAACGAGAGGGTGAGACGATGGTAAACGGCAGAGATCGATCCACGGGGTCGGGCGCAAGTCGCCCTAAGAAAAATCAATTGGATGATCAGAAAAACGGACCGAACAACATGGAAAAAGTCTGCTCAGACATGCCCGCTCGGTTAACAGTAAACGCTGTTTGTCCCGAATTACAATCAGACGTTACGAGGACACGCAAAGAAAAAAAAATTCAAGAAACAAGCCGCAATGTTTTAAAAAAAGAGAACGTTTAGCCCGAAAATATTTTTCTATTTTTCGGTGAAGACGACAAAATGAGATGAATTTATCTGTATTCGGAAAATTTCCGATCCTGAATAGTAATAACGATGGTAATAATTATAGTCATAGCCATAAAACATACGATAATAATAAAAATAATATTAACAATAAAATCATAAATTAATAATAAAACTAATGATAACAATAATGATAATAATAAAATACAATAACAAAAGCCACAATAAATGATAAGAATGACAACAGCGAAATTCGCCGTTCACTGTATATCACGCTCGACATATCCGAAACCGCGGGAAGGAATTCCGTTGCAAGCGATTATTCGCTGTATATGTTTAAGTCAAAAAAAAGTCGCCCATGCGGCCATCTTTGTGATAAATAATGAAAAGAAAGAAACAAGACATAAGGAAAAATAAAATAAGACAAAGATAACGCAACGTATCGAAAAAGATACAGAAAAATGCGTGAGCGCTCGTTGAAAAAACGAGAATGAAATGAAAAAAAAAGGATAAAAGTTTGCAGATCCGCTGCTTTGTGTCACCGGAAGATTCATCCACGCGACAAAAACTCAAAAATTCGATCGTGAACTTGATAATAATTTACGATATATAGAAAAATATTTAAGAGTGTATTCAACTGTACCGATACATATTTCAAAAAGATGATATATTCATACACGCAGACTGTAATAATAATAATAATACGTTTGGATTATACCAGCAAATGTAATTTCAAAATACGTCCGGATCGCATCTCCCCTGATGAATCCAGGCAATAGTTTTCCGTCGTTGCAAATCCCATGCAAAAATTGGTTCTTTTTTTTACGCGTCATTCAATCATTTTTTTGGACAAAAATCTCAACATGACTGATGTTTCTTTTTTCATTCATAGAGAACCGACAAACCACCTTGTGGAGGTGGTCCGGAGTTTACCTTTGAAGCATATAGTGACCATAGCATGGCAGAATTCGTTTTGAACTCGTCTTTGCGTCTCAAAGTAGATTTTCAAAGGGGACTTTAAACTTTTTTATGGTTTCATTGGTCACTTGAGTTGCCGATGCTTTGATATCAGCATCGCGACATACGAACGTTTGGATTCCGAGTGAGATGATGTTGGGAAAAGTGACAATGCTTGTTTTTGAATTTTCCAGAGTCGAAAGATTTCTCGAGAGCTCGCTAGATTCATGGGATTCTCACTGACGTTTCGAAACTATGCTCGAATTGCTGGACGAAAAATGAGGTTGTTTTGCGTTTTACTGGTGATTGGAATGAAAAAAAAAAAAAATTGACTTCATAGCTGGATATTTTAATGACGATTTCATCTATCGATAATTGTAGTTTTTCTTATCGTGGCTCGTAAGCGCTATTATTGAATAAGGGAAAGAATTTTGTACGGTTCGATATTCACTTGAAGTCTGAGTAGCGACGCTGTTTAATCAAAGTACTCGTGATTCGATGCTGCGGCATAGATTTTAAGAGAGCAGAAAATGAACAAAATATCAAAAGAATAAATAGGGTTAGAATGAGAGAATGAAGAAACGGGGTCAAATTATTGAAGAGAGCTTTGTGGTTCGATTATTGAGTAAATGTTAACCCTTTGAGCCAACTATTTTTCCTATAACGTGTACTCGAAGATTCTGGGCCCACTGATTACGAATTTGAGCTCTGATGGATAAAAAAATGAATTCAATTGTTTGCTGGACTTTCTTGAACGGAAGCCAACGTACAGAAAATGTTGAAAATTCACAGAACGTTATTAGAAAACGAGTTTTCACGATAAACTGAAAGTTCAAAAATTGACAAATAGTATTTGTTTATTTTTCATTAATAAATATCGTGAGGGCTATGGAAAATCCAAAAATCTGGAATTTGTTGTTAAGACAACAGTCGAACGATGAAAAAACTGAAAGATTTAAAAATCCATATGGGCAACGTGTCTCTGACCATAGCTCAAAGGGTCGGATGGTACGTGAACGAGAATTCGGAGCAAAAACGACGAAAAAAAAGATGGAATCGTAATGGGAGTAGGCCTTGAATGAGAAAAGCATATAAATAAAGAATATATATCGCCCGTATAATTTGTAACAATCCATAAATAAGCGAGGACACTATTTATCGAAGCTTCGTGACTGTCAATGTAACGGACGAATGTAAGTCCAGAAAGATGTTCGATGTAAACCGTAGTAAGGAAATCTAGAGAATTTAGTGACAGTCCATTAGTGGCCAACGATGCATTGGTCTTTAGAAAAATTCAAATAAAAACAACAAAAATGATCTACGATATGACAGACAACAAAAATGTAAAAAAAAAATCATCTCAAAATGAAACCTCTTTTGTTCTCCTTTTATTCCAATATTGTACCCAATAACTGCCTTCCTATGGTGAATTATGAATACTCTGTATACGGAATTAAACGCATATCAACCACACCCATCATTTACGGGAACCCAAACAACCAAACAATTTCAAATACAAGAAATATGCACCAAAATCGGATTGTCAAATTAATGCATTTTAGAAGAAATTCGATAAAAACATGGAATTTGGAAATTGGTTTTTGGTAATAATTCCCGTTTTTTTTTGTGGCAAACTACAGGTTGATTCTAAAACCAGAAACATCCAGAAATCCGGTAACGACCGGCGGAGACCTTTCCAAAAAAGTTGTCTCAGAACCAAAGAGTTGAAAGTTCACATAACTATTTACAACTATTTATAGTTTTGTCCTTTTTTTTATACGTTCCATAAAAATTCACCTTGTTAAAAACATACGCTCTTGTCCAAATATTTATTCATGTGAGATTGGTTGTCGATGAAAAATCGCCTTAACCATGGCGATGAAAAGTCTTGAAGTGGCTTCCACGAACAATCCACTAGGGACTTAATTATATTTCTTCGACACATCAGAGAAGTATATCAGGCAATTCTTAGTCAAGATCTCCTTAATATTTCGGGAAAACGGTCGAGAATATTCATTGGAATTCATTTTGAACAAAAAACAATGAATAGAAACAATAATTTCTTTGTTATTGACTTTAAAAACTTTTTTTGGAATTGCGGTACAATTGACGAGGAATTTCGTATCCTAGATTTTGGACACTCTGCGTATTACGTGATTATCGAATTAATTGTTTGGTGATAATTAAGAAAGAGACGTTCACTCAATACGTTTGCTCATCTCGTCCAAAGTCTACTCTGATCAACGAGAAGAAACATTTAATCGATGGATAATTAAGAATGTAAAGAGAAGTTATTACGTTTTGGAATTCGTAGATGATCGTCGCGATATACGTAGTGAAAATAATTTTCTAAAGAGTACATATCCACATTGTATTTTAGGCATAAAATGCCCCGTTGTGATTGTGAACAGCAAATAAAGGATGAGATCGAAACAACAGCAGATAAACGTCCGCCTATTTTTTCAAAGACTCTGTAGAAAATCCTTCAAATTCATAAAAAAAACAATTAATACCTCAAACCCATTTTTTATATGCGGAACAGGAACGCTACAATTTTGCACATTCTGGCAGAACAACGATTTTGGACTTTTCCCCATTGTCCTGAGAGTCCTGCAACGTGGCCTGGTTGATTTAGCTGGACGAGAGGAACGACGTAGTACGAAAACTGGTGAAACTCATAAAACCAAGACCCAATTCTTCCTCTCAATGAAATTGAGTTCGAACATTTGAGAACTGAGGGAACAGAAACGTTATTGGGTTTTCCGAATAGGAGAAAGCAGAAAAAATGATGATGTGAAACGTCAAATGTACTTTGCATTTATTTCGCTACTTATTTTTTGTTTTTTTTTTTTTTTACATATTAGTCTACCTTAATCTAAGATACAACTTGCCCATTAAGTGTTATTTCTATGCGAAACATTTTCCTCCCATCTTTCTTTGCTCTCTCTCTCTCTCGCTCTCTCGTTTTCTCTCTTTCTTTCAACGATAATTCTAAGTATAAAATAAGCAATAGAGCTTGTCTTAAGTAGCAACGATTTCAAATAACTCACACACGCGTTCGACTCCTTAAAACTTGCGGAATAAGCTTCAAAGTGTATTTTAAATATGATTTTAAAAATGCGATCCTCCTTGCACGTTTTATTGATTGAGGAAATAATTTTTATTGACCATTGAAAAAACCAAGAGCGACGAGAGCCCGATTGCGAATGAGAATTGGATATTAAAAAACGAAGAATCGTCAGGAATGCGATTCGTATTGAATGTGCACGATGATCTGTGGGACATTTAGGCCACTCGCAACAATGCAAAATTTTCAGCTTGTCTATGATCCTCATATGGTATTTTTTCAATTTTCTCTAAATAGTCCATTCATTTCAAAGCATTTACCATTGAATTTAAGGTAGTTTGTCACTACATACT
Source organism: Diadegma fenestrale (assembly GCA_037043255.1). Classification (NCBI taxonomy): domain Eukaryota; kingdom Metazoa; phylum Arthropoda; class Insecta; order Hymenoptera; family Ichneumonidae; genus Diadegma; species Diadegma fenestrale. The sequence continues at coordinate 13,123,010 of CM073310.1, read as the reverse complement.
TTTCATTATTATTTTTTTCCCACTTACGACGTTTCTACGACACCGTTTTTCTCTTTCTCGTCGTTATTATTCGATCGCAGTAACCTCACGAGGAGGAGGGAAAATAAAAAGTTGATAATAAAATTGTCAAGTTGATTATCGACACGAAAGACCAACAAAAAACTCAATCAAAATTTACACAGCTCGTACACTTTGGATTTAATTCTTCCACAATAATAATGATACTGATAATAATAACGTTAACAATAATTGTTGGCGAATTGAGATAACTTGACGTAAACGTAAACATTGAATGTGCTTACCTTCGTCGAATATACAAATCTATGCTATAGTAATGTTATACGCCGCGTAATTATTAATATTATTATTTCCTTCGATTTCCACATCGTTTTTAATGTTGTACATATATATATATTTGAATATACATATATGCATATATACGTGGATGTAAACATTCGCATATGTGCACACATATATATCGTAACGGATCGCCAAGCATTATCTTTGTTTTTTAAGTATTAATTTTTGTGTGTATGTGTTTTTCTTTTCGTAATTCACAAGTTGACATAATAATAATATAGGCAAACTCTTGTAGCGTTGTACTTAGAATTATTTAAAATAGCGTTATTTATACTGGAATTGTTTGTATGTTTGTTTTTATGCTTGTATTTTGTTTCTTTCTTCGTGGCATTATTCATTTTCGTTTTTTTTTCTTGCTCATTCTCATTATCATTTTTGTTTTTCTTCGTTTTGCTTTATTTTTTCTGAGTTTCGGACAGATATTGATTTGAGTTAACATTTTTTTTCAGCAGTTTATGGAGGGAATTCACTAACAAACTCGCGTCGAATCGACCACGTTTTTTCAACACTCTCGCACACCTATAAAGAAATATAAAAACTTCTTGCTTGCGAGACGCGCACTCACGTCAATTAAAACTCACTGTTTTTTCCTTTGAGCTCGTGTATTCATCAGTTTCCTCTTTTACTCGTTTTTTTTCTCGTTTTCATCTCGACTCCACTCGGCGTCAATAAACGCCTGAATGTTTCTTTCATCTCAGCGAGGCGAATGAATTTCTGATCAATTTTTCTGTCGGCAGTGCCAATGGTTCCAAAAAATCATCATCGCGACAGATTTTTTTTCATTTGGATACTCAAGAATCGGGACTTTTTAGTACGCTTGCAAGAAAATATTGATTTAAAAGCACCAGACGCAATGTTTTCATTTTTCCAAACAATATCTCGCTCGCGTTTTAATCGTACGTCTCTGATTTTCATTTCTTTACGTTTTAAATCTTGTTTTTTTTGTTCTTTTCACACAGAAAACACACACATTTACACTCGCAGGCTTTTTCGATTAATTTCACTATGTCCTCGAGTACAAAGACCGTTTTAACAAGTTCGTAACGGCAATGTACAGCGACATTGATATTATAAATTACACGTCGTGCTTTTTATCGTTGCTTATGGTTTTTTTTTTTTTATCAAGTTTTATCAATTTTTTCGTTTTTTTTCGAATTTTCTCTGTAATTTCTTCGCGTCCGTTTTGTTTTTTTAATTTTTTTTGTCCTTTTCACGATTTATCATTATTTTTCAAGCTTAAGTGGTTGATTGCTAAGACAACGGCTCCATGCACTTATACTTAGATCGTCAATTTTTTTCTTTATCCATTTAGTTAAGTGTACAATATATTATTAAAGAATTAAAAATTAATCCTGACCGCTAAAAACGCTTCGGGCTGCAAAGGTTGATTTTTCCTTATGTTTTGTTTTGTTTATTTATTTTTTGCTTAATTGTTGACTAGCTGGATTTTAAGTGTGCGTGCGAACGTTCAAAAGGTGAAATTATTCGATTCGGCGAATATTTGGTTTTGTGAATATGGCTTTTAGCGCGAGACGCACGTTTTTCCATCGCCGAATCGTTTACTCGTCCTTTTCTCTCCCTTTAACTCTCTTTTCTGGACACGCGATCGATCGTGATATTTGACAACACGAAAAGCGATGCTAAATTTTAGAAATTTAGCTCTGCTGGTTGGAAAATAAAGTTTTACAGCGGGGATGATCAAAAATAGTGTTCGAAGCATTGCTGTAACCAACGGCTTAACGAAACTCGGGCGATATAACATTTCGCATTTGATTCAAATAGATTTATATATTTTTATGTATATTTGTTTAAATTGGTGACAAAATAGTGTAGTCATTGCAAAAGCACGTGCCTATTCATTGATTGGGATATAAATATTATCCTCTTAATTATTCTCTCGTTTTCCTTTGACTATTCGATTGCATACGCGGAATATTTTTTGGTGCAGTTGCACAAATGTATTTATATATATATATATGTTTGTTTTTTGGCCACTTCCATGACACATTTTTTTTTTTTAATTAAAATGTCTATTAACCTCTGAAAGGAGCTGGGTTAAGGCGATTTTCAAAAATTCTCAATATTCACCAAGATATTGCGAAAATAATGTATAATGGATACTTTGATAACTCTTGTAGTATATATTGAGGTCACAATGATGACACTATATATCACGAAAATTGTCATCATTGTTACCACATTGTTTGAAATATTTGTCTGTACATTTCGAGTACTTTATTTGGTCACTATGGTGACTATATATAATTTATATCGTGTCACGAAACTGACCAGATAATATATATGAAAAATTTCAAACTGAACGAAATTGTTTATTCAGATTCCCTACATTATCTGGTCATTTTGACGACTATATATAAGCAACCATAGATTGAGATATCGAATTGAATTGACTTGGAAAAAAAGTGAAGTTAACTTTCAACTTCCAGGGATTTTGTTGGTTTAACGTTTATAACGGTCGTGTTCTCGTAACATTGTCGAGGTATTCCCTCCATTTTTCATGCGGTGCCATTGTGTTTCGACATTAGACCAGTGTTTCGAATTATTTATCCAAAAGAATAATAGTTTTATTTCATCTCATTCACTGAAACCATTGAATTAAATGTTTAATCAACTTTTGATTCCGTTGAATTTATGTTTTTTCTCGCACAATGTCATTCCACATTTATTGCAGTCCTTCTTATTTTGGAAATACATGAATGTCAACTTTTATGTCTATTCCAAAAAAGAATAAAAAGTGTAACAATTATGAAGTGACATCATTCACAAAAGAATTCGGATTCCACTTTTGTCGAAACTTTTGTTTTGATACCTCGATGGTCATCAAACTAACCGTAACATATTCCCTTATGTTATCAAAATAAACGAATAATATCCTGATGACATTTCATTCACCGATACCAATCAATCCACTGATCAATCAACTTTTGATTTGCGTAAGATTAATTGAATTCGAATTATTTTCTGTATAATATCACTCCTTTATTTTTACAGTCCTATTCTATTCGAGAGTACGAATATGCATGCGATCATGATCCCGAATTACGATAGATCGAATGGGAAGTACACTTTGTTTATTTGCTGTCGAATATAACTTGACGTTTATGTATTTTCGAAAAGAAAGACTGACATAATTATGAAGAGACGTTATCCAGGAAAGAATTCGAATTTAACTTCGTCAAGTGAATCAAAAGTTGATGTATTATTGAATTGATTGATTTTGGGACATAAAATATTCAAGTATTATAATTTGGTCAGTTTGATGACAAACATACACAGTGGATAGTTTGATAGCTCAATAGTCATCAAACTAACCATAATGTATTTTCATATGTCATCAAAATGAACGAATAATAGTTTGACGGCATTTCATTCACCGATACCAATTAATCCGATGTTCAATCAACTTTTGATTCATGTAAGATTAGTTGAATTCGAATTCTTTCTCGTATAATATCACTTTATTATTTTCACAGTCTCATACTATTCGGGAGAACGAATATGCATACGATTATGATCCCGAAATAGAATAGGTCGAATGGACAATACACTTCGTTTATTTTCCGTCGACTGAAACGTGACGTTCATGTATTTTCAAAAAAAGAGACTGACATAACTATGAGGAGACGTTATCCAAGAAATAATTCGAATTTGACTTCGTCAAGTGAATCAAAAGTTAATTTATTATTTAATTGATTTTGGGTTGGTTTGGGTTTGTTTGGGTTTATTTGGGTATTTTCATGTATTTTCAGAAAAAAAGACTGACATAACTATGAGGAGACATTATCCAAGAAATAATTCGAATTTGACTTCGTCAAGTGAATCAAAAGTTAATTTATTATTGAATTAATTGATTTTGGGACATAAAATATTCAAGTATTATAATTTGGTCAGTTCGATGACAAAATTACAAAATGGATAGTTTGATAGCTCCACGGTCATCGAACTAACCATAATGTATTTTCATATGTCATCGAAATCAACGACTAATGCTTAATGGAATTTCATTCACCGACACCAATTAATCCACCAATGGTCAATCAACTTTTGATTCACGTAAGATTAGTTTAATTCGAATTATTTCTCGTATAATATCATTTCGTTATTTTTACAGTCTTATTCGATTCGGGAGTACAAATATGCATTCAATTATGATCCCGACATAGAATAGGTCGAATGGGAAGTGCACTTTGTATATTTCCTGTTGGATGTAACTAGACGTTTATGTATTATCAAAAAGACAGACTGCCATACTTTCGAGGAGACGTTATCTACGAAAGAATTCGAATTTTACTTTGTCAGGTCGATGAAAAGCTAATTTATTATTAAATTAATCGATTTTGAGGCATAAAATATTCAAGTATTATAGTTTGGTCAGTTTGATGACAAAAATACACAGTGGATAGTTTGATGGCTCAATGGTCATCAAACTAACCATAATGTATTTTCATATGTCATCAAAATCAACGAATAATAGTTTGACGGCATTTCATTCACCGATACCAATTAATCCGATGTTCAATCAACTTTTGATTCATGTAAGATTAGTTGAATTCGAATTCTGTCTCGTATAATATCACGTTATTATTTTTACAGTCGTATACTATTCGGGAGAACGAATATGCATACGATTACGATCCCGAAATAGAATAGGTCGAATGGACAATACACTTCATTTATTTTCCGTCGACTGAAATTTGACGTTCATGTATTTTCAAAAAAAGAGACTGACATAACTATGGAGAGACGTTATCCAGGAAAGAATTCGAATTTAACTTCGTCAAGTGAATCAAAAGTTGATTTATTATTGAATTAATTGATTTTGGGGCATAAAATATTCAAGTTTCATGATTTGGTCAGTTCGATGACAAAAATACAAAATGGATAGTTTGATAGCTCCATGGTCATCAAACTAACCATAAAGTATTTTCATGTGTCATCAAAATCAACGACTAATGCTTGATGGAAATTCATTCACCGACACCAATTAATCCAATGGTCAATCAACTTTCGATTCACATAAAATTAGTTGAATTCGAATTATTTCCCGAATAATATCACTCCATTATTTTTACAGTTTTATTTGATTCGACAGTACGAAAATGCATACGATTATGATCCCGACATAGAATAGGTCGAATGGAAAATACACTTTCTTTATTTTCGGTTGGCTGGACCTTGACGTTTATGTGTTTTCAAAAAGACAGACTGCCATAGTTGTGGAGAGACGTTATCTAGGAAAGGATTTGAATTTAACTTTGTCAAGTCAATCAACAGTTAATTTTATAATTAATTAATTGATTTTGGGGCATAAAATATTCGAGTATTATAATTTGGCCAATTCGATGACAAAAATACGAAGTCGATAGTTTGATATCTCGATGATCATCAAACTAACCATAATGTATTTTCTTATGTCATTAAACTTGACGAAGAATCGTTTAATAACATTTCATTCACAGATGAAATTTACTCAACTTTTGATTCTCGTAAGAATAGTTGAATTCGAATTGTTTCCCGTATAATGTCACTTCATAATTATTACATTTTCATTATTTTCGTCATTGACGTATTTTATTTGTCAAAATCATAGAACTCAATAGTTAATCAACTTATGACAATAGTTGAATTTCGATTATTTCCTCTATAATGTCACTCCATAATATTACAGTACTATGCTTCTTGGGAATACATGAACGACGAAGGTTGATCCAACAGAAAATGAACACAATGTTGCTCCCGTTCGACCTATCGCGTTTTTGCATTACGATCGTAGGAATACCGAATTAAAAAGATTTTATATTGTATGGTTACTCCGGTAACCATTTTACGTATTTTATATAACGTTGACCAGTTCAATCAGAAAACCCATCTAATGTGAAATAATGTTCATATACCGATTAGCAAAAAAAGTGTACGTACTTGTTAATTTGTCAGAGAACAACACTCAATGCTTAATAAAAGAAAAATTCGTTATTTTCCAAGTGAATCATGCGAAGATAGTCATTCAACGGCGATTCCTTAAATATTATAATTCTCGGATTAGTCAATTTTTTAATTGGTTGAATGATTCATTGGATGAAAAATTAATGATAAGTCACGAAAACATCCAAAGGGTATAAGGTGGCCAATTTGATAGCACCTCCAAAGTGTACATTGGTTACTACTATTGTCATCGAAATATCCTCTTAAGCTTTGTTGGATATTTTGATGACGGTTATCAAAGTGTCCATGGAACATAGACGGTGATCTTCCGTGACTCTTCAAAAAAATTCATATATATACTCGATTTTCATTTCGATGACAGTCATGGAAAAGCACAGTTGGAATGAAAGTTTAACGATGACCGTCATGGAAGTGACCAAAGGTCACGGAAAATGCCAATTCATATAAAAGAATGTCACTGAAGTAATCAAATCACAAACATATATATATTATATGTATATTTCACGAGTACCAGCAATTGGTCATAAAAATCGAGATCCGTAAAGGTTAAAAAAAAAGAAAAAGAAAACAATGAAAATTATCATCGAATGAAAATATAAATTTACTATTCTGAAAGCGGATAATAATCGAAAAATGTCCATTATTTCGTGAAATTGCCGATACGCGTAAAGTTCATCGATCTGAGCAATTATAAATAAAATGGTAAATCGATCACAAGCCGTCACAATTACATTTTTCCTCGCTCCATGATTTTCCGTTGAAACAATGATTTTTTTTTTTTTCAATCCCAAGATTTCGATTAAAAAATCCCTACAATATTGCATCAAATTCAATAATTTTTTACCCAGATCCTTTGCTTATTTGCTCGCGGCTTCAACTTTCTTATTGAACTCGATTCTGTGTGTGTGTGTGTTTAAATAATTTTTTTATTCTCTTTTTTGTGTTTTTCCAAATTTTCGCATTCGCCTCATTTTAAGTACATGCGACCCACTTGCGAAAATATCGAGAAATATCCTCGCGGAGTCAAGCTGGACGGCTTTGATAAAATTAGGATTTTCAGTTGTTTACTTTTTGCTAAATATTTCCAACTCCCGTTCTCTAAAGAAAAATCTCCGTTTAGCCCAACTCAAATAAATAAATTTAACAAAACACCAACGCATTCGATTCGCGAAAAAAAAAACAAATTAATTTCCGACGTTCGTGCGTCCGTACCGATTTTCAATGTTTCTCGGATTCTTTGAAGGTCGTAAACGCTTGAGAACAGCGAAAAATTGATTGAAAGATCGAGGCGGAAATGCCAGCGTGCAGTAATTCTATTTTCTACATGTATAATAATATATATGTGCACGTCATGTGTGCATTCATGTTTTGTTTGTTTCATTTTAGAATACAAATGGCGAAAATTCTTGTTCCTTCCTTAATAATCTTGAAACACTGAAGATTATCGTATTTACAACAGGAAACACTAGTGTAAACAACGGCGGAACAATCTCAGGTTGACGGATTGCAAGGGAAAATAAAACAACAACAATAACACAAGGTATAAAGATTACTCGTCGTTTGGCATATTTTACTCCCCCTCCCCCTCGCTCTTCCTTTGAGAAAAATGGTTCGTAGCATGACAGCTCTCGAACTATCTTTTCATATATTCTGCGACTTATTTTAATTACGATTTCACGACTTAAGGTCAAAGCTTGCGTCTTAATCCCGACAATATTGAGTTGAGAATCTTTCGTAATTGACTAGCGTTATATGCGCTACCTGTGTTTTTCCCTTTCTTCTATTATCTCTTTCTTTCATTCGGTGTACATCGAGCTTAATCAATGGAAACGGAATGATGAAGATTCAAGGTCACTTAGCAAAAGTGCCTTCAAGTCGAAATAATCGGTAAATCTACGCGACGTTAAACGTTAACCGTACAAAATGCCTTTTAAGTCTCGATTATTTGTTATTAAAGTTTGCCACGTCGAGAGGTTGTCGCTTTTGTGCAAGCTGACAAAATTCATACGATTTATTTGCCATGGGCATAAATTCCGTCGAAATCAGTCGATGCTTTTCTGACAGTGCCCATTTTTATCGGTAAGTCAGTCGATGCGACAAGGTCCATCGATTATTTTGCCGGTAAAAGAGATTTTACACGTGCGTTCATCGATTTAGAGTTGTCGTTGTTGGTAACTCGCTGGATTAATGATTTTTAGTATAAATGCCTTCGGAATGTTCGTCATCCGGAATGTTCGATTGTACTTTATCACCCTCACTCTCATCCCCATACGCGACCAGACCATCACAGGAAAAAGCTCGTTGTGCTTTCACCCTCGACACTCACAGCAGTCTGGTTTGTTCTCCGTTTTTTAGTAGCGCACGTACAGGAATCCGTAATTTCAGTAGCGCTGCTGAAACTCGTGGTGCCATCTGTTGAAGTCGATGTGGAAAATGACGATCGAACCGTTCGCCAGACCAGCCAAAAGGAATCTGTTGACAAAATCGACGAGATGAGCCAGAGCGACAACCAAAAAGTAGATACACATTTTCCTCAGACATTCTTCGTATTTTGAGAAAAATAAAAGTTACACTTTTTTCTCTGGTGAAATGAGAACAACGTGTAACCAATATTTTTCTTTAAATCTTGAGTCTCGCCAAGTGAAGCACACTGAAAATTGAATTTTGTCAAAAAACGTCGATAGTTTGTTGAATACAGCGAACTAAATATTTTTTAATATTGTCAAAATTTTCGTTATTTCGACAATATTTTTCATTTTTAACGGAACTGTCAGCAAAATTTATGATTGGAATGTAAAAAATTTACTTTCCGCAAAGATTTTTCAGAATGTTTTTTCCTGAAATGACAAAATTTTCGTCATTTTTCGAAAAAAAACGTTTAGTTCAACGTATCCAACAAAATATCGATCTTTTTCAACAAAATTTTCTTTTCAGTGCATGTCGGGGGATTTTTACCGACCGAGCAAGTGATAGATCGCCTTAAATCATCCTTAAACTTTATATAATTTCCAAAATAACAGCAACGACTAAAATTTGTCATATATCCAAGAGTCCACTTACTTCTGATCGTGCGAGAGAGCCAACGATCGAACGCTGCTCTCGCAAGTGGGAAACGCGTACAGTAAAGCGAGGTTAAAGGTCCTCCAGACCTCGACGATTCCTTTATCCCCGCCGGTCATCAAGTACTCGCCGTCCCTGCTCAGCAGTAGACACTGGAAAATGATTATTGTCATAAATCTCAACTGCAGAAATGTTACGAGTCCCAAGTCTCAGCTTCAATGCAAAACATTCCAATAAATCATTGTTCCAGGAATTGCAAACGATAAATTCAAATTTTCGGCTCCTGGCAAAAAAAAAAATGTGAATTGCACGTTTTTTGCTTTCAACGTCCTTGGACTTGAAAAAGAACCAGAAAACCGCCAAGATTAATTTAAAAAACTATTGCTAATATTTTGATATTTCTTACTTGGAGGTTATCGTTGTGAGCTTCGTGGCGCAGCCTCTTTCCATTGATGGTGAATGCTGCGACGTGTCCGCGTTCGTAATTGATAACTATAACACCTTCACGAGACATGGCGATGTTTTCCGGTGAATTGAAACCGTTTGGAGCGTCCAATGATCTCAAGAGGTCACCGAACGTCGTGTGTACCAGAACTGGACCATCTGGATACGCGTGAATGAGACAAACGTTAATTTTTCATGCGAGTTCCATGACTGAACATTCCCGACATTGTGTGAATTTCCAGAGCCGAAAATGTACAGGCCGCGGAAAATTTGTACTCACAGTAAGAGCCTGACACTACGAGACCGAGCTCGGCCGATATAACGACCGCGGTGACCGGTTGCTCGTGGCCAGTGAGCGTCGCACGAGGCGCTGGGGCTTCGCTTTCTCCAACAATCGTTTGTGTTCTGGCGTTCCAATGCCACAACAATACCGTGCAATCGGCACTGCCGGAAGCGATATAACAATCCGATGTTATGTTGCACTCGCTGCGCGACAAACACGTCACGACACCGTAGTGACCGAACACGATCTGTACGATTTTAGCTGTAACGAAAACAAAGTTATTTCCAATTTTTCGGCAACTTGACCAGTGCCAGTTTATTCGTCGAAATGCAATTTATGAATTTCTTCGTCGTTTCGATTGATCGCTTACCAGTTTCGGTGGAAAACACCCTAAAGCTGTTATCCCAAAATCCACAAGCCACTAAAAATCGACTATCGACCGTCGTGACGAAACAGTTGCTACGAATTTTGAGCTTTTGACTGAAATTGTCGCCCAAGTGACGTCGCAATGCTGGATTCGAGCTGTTCGATGTTTGGGCTGAAAAATAAAGTTTTTCGAGTATTTATTCGTGTAGAAAAATCAACTTGATGATTCCTGAGAAAAACTTACACAAAACGGGATCCATCGACAAAGGTTGATTGATCGCTTGGGCCTGGGGCGTGTCCGCATAACTGGGTGATTGCACGGAGGCTGAAATCATCGTACAAATAAACAATTTATTCCAGAATCTTTTTAGGTTTTCCTATCGAAAGGAAAAAACGCTGCGGACTGATAAACAATCTTTTGACATACCAGCGTAATTTGTGTTCCAACGATTAACAGCGAACTGCTGGCCCGTGGTGACAGTGACGACCGACGGTAGTGGCAATTGGGGATAAGTGTTTGCAGAGATGTGACAGATCGGGGAATTCGATGGGAACTTTATTGTCATACACACATCGTCCGGGATACTCGAAAACATCATCGGGGACTGAAAAATTACGTTCCACGTGAGTCAATTTGTAGTAAAAATTTTCAACGCACAATTCATCGACCAATCCATGGTGGCAAAGTGTTCGAGTCACGAATCCATCCATTTTGAGGCATTTTTCAACTTTATTTGAAACTTTACCAGTAGGAAAAAGTCTCATGACGCAAGCAGCGACAATGGAATTGAGATTCGAAGTTCAGAAAATTAATAATTACCAGATGCATCGCAGAACTTCTGGGAGGATGAGGTTCCATGAGAAGTTGCGATGGCGTCTGGCCGAAATTCCTAATTTGATTTTCGATGGCTTCTTTCATGACGGGATCGGTAATAGTATCCAATTCGACGCTGCCCTCGTAAGTTAAGTAATAAAAAACGTTGGTGGCACGAACAGCCTCAGGTCCTGAAACGACAGAAACAAATGTCATAGATTTAAGCTCGTCCTAACAAATTCAAGTGACTGTAAAGTTTCATTTTTTTGTTTTTCGTTGCAAACGAATGAGTTTATATTGAAAATAAAATTCGCGACGAGTTTTCGTGTCTTGAGACTAGTTGTGCGTTTCGTTGACTCGTAAACGTGTTATGTATTACTGGATGAAACGCATTGTCGCGTTTGCCACACGTGCCTAATTGCTCAGAGCCGGAGAAAGAGCCGAGAAAAAGGAAGCTCGAGTAAAAACTAATTTCTTCCATACGCTAAAGCTCGTGCTCCCTCTCTCAAATCCCCTTCCCAGTCTCACATTTCCCGTGACAATGTTCCAGGAAGCGCCGGATATAGAGGCGCCAGTCACAATTTCAATTCCACAGATTATTCTTTGACCTGACTTTCATCCGTTTCAATAAATATTCCAACGACCAAAGATTTTTCACGATTTCCTCAACTTTTTTTCCGAATATTAAAATCTTTTTATTTTTTATGCTTAATCAGCGAACAAATTGGACATTTTCGGAAAATTACCTCTCTGTTTGTAGCCGAAGGTCAAATCGATCCACTGGTGCAGCTGGCAGGAGACAAATTCCGATTCCAGGGCCTGAATGTTTTATTTTTGCATGACAAAAACGACTGAATTGATTAAACTTGCGATGCGAACGTCAAAAATCAGATGAAAGACAAACGAAGCAGTTTTTTTTTCTTTTTCAAAATATTTGTAAATCTTCAGTAATAATTGGTTTTGTTTTTAATTACGGGAATTGGGAAAAAATCTACCGACCATGCGATTGATCCGAATAAATTCTTCGGGGGAGGATGCCCAGGGAGGAAGTTCGACGTCGCCCACGGAACTTCCATCTTCTTGTCTGCCCAGACGGTAGCGATTGGTGTTGACCAACATTTCCGGTAGGAAGAAGAATTCCGGTATCAGCTCCTGAATAGAAAAAACGATTAAAATTAAAGGCACGTTAATGAGGCTCATTCGAGAGCGATAAAGTGATTAATTATGAAAAACAATGTAATAATCGTTTACTTTTCGAGAGCATGAGAAATATTTGATAAAAATGGACTCGACTGAAGAAATTTTTTGACGAACCTTGACGTCGGACGTGTCGCGCTGACAGTTTTTCCACGAAAGTGCTACCGACGAGAAGAGCCTGTTGGGATGATCGAATTTGCCACCCTGAAGCGCCAGGAACATTGTCGTCATGGGTTCCTGTAAAAAGAAAAAAAAATTTTGGAACCAAAACCACGACATTGAAGCAAATCGTGCAATTTTGCTGAATTTTCATTTAAAAAAAATCACAGATTTAAATAAATCGGTAAATGCATCGCACGCTTTTGATTGGAGACAAAATCTTCAACTTTTTATACTCTCTTGGGAAGTTAGCACGATGGGTGAACAAAAATAATCCTCACACCCAGAAAAGGCAAATAATATAACAAATTGTGAGAGCCTGGCACGAGAAAAAAAGAATTTCGAGCTGTTTTTTGTTTTTACTTTTTTTTTTCATCGCGCAAAGACGAGTGACAGAGCGAATCCCTGCGGTACGCGTGCTTGCTGAACGAAGAGAAGCGTGGAATAAGAGGCAAGAAACTTGACAGGATTCTCGAGAAAATGTGTGGCACAAAACAGATGTATATTTAACGGAGCGTCGAGAGTAACTCTTGATTTTTTTACGCTCTTGATTTTTTTTTCGTTTCATTTCATGTTTTTTTCTTCCACAATCTCCCTCCTCTGCTCGAGTCCACGAGGGCGTTTCAACGCCCCCGAATTAGTGTTAACTCACTGCCTAAATGTGTCGACGAAATTTACGATCTGTTAATGGCGAGCGGGTGGCTTAACAAAGGATTAGGACTACCGGTTATATGAGCACTTTTATTTATCGGTTTATCCCGAAAATCCTGACAACTGAATTATTTTTCGAACGCCCCAAATATTGCTGGCACCGGAAAAATCGATTTTTTACTAAAAAAAAAAAACTTTCGACGACAAAAAATTGATGCCCTTAGCGCGCTCTCATAATTTTAGAAAACTTGACAGAAGATCGAAGAGATAATGCGCGGGGAAACTTGTTTTCGAAATTTTTACGTACCACTCGTATGAGCCAATTAAGGACGAACGCAGCCGTCGAATAATGAGTCCCATAGTGGAATGGAGGAATGCTGTCGTGTTCCCAACTTTGAAAGCGTTCCTCGAAGTAGGCCCTTCTTGATGGATTGAGGGCGCCAATGGGCTGCACGCATAAAAACAAACAATTAAAACACTCGAGTTGACGAGCTCGAAAAAAGGTAAAATTTCTATTTTCGATTAACGTAAACACAACCCTGCAGTATAAAAATCTCGTTCGACGAATAAAGAATTTTTTAAATAAATTAATTGAAAAATAATATGCAGGCTTTACCTTGGATAAGTCTCGATAATTGCTGGGTAAGCTGAGATCGAGTTCTTTGGTCTCGTAGTTCGTTAATACCCAGGGAAAAACTGGATATTGATTCAAGTCGTTGTACGTCCGGCCTGCAACCGATAACAATCGGAAAACGCTTTTTAAAACTCGTCAAGTTTGAAAAATTCAGTTTGGACCAAAAAATCGTGATTTCGATTCGAAAATCGAGCGAAATTGGAATTTTCTAAAAAAAAAAAATCATTTCCCGAGCACGAGAGGCGAGTAAATTTCACGTTGAAGGGACGAACAAACAAAAATTGAAAAAAAAAAGAAACAATTGAGAGAAAATTGCGTGACCTCCGTGTCGAGGCTGGGGGCGGTGCGGCGTCAACCCCACATTAAAAGGTGGAGCATTCGGTCGTCGGCGTAGAGTGTTCGCTATGACACTCGTGTCTATTTTTACGAAAAACTCGTCGAGTCTCAATGGGGCGCGGTGCTCCGTTTAGTACGAGCATAACTCAAACCGTGACGGCTAATCGCTCCTGAAATTGTCACTCCGAGGTCTCACTTTCACTATCCCATTCTCCTCTCTTTCTCTCCCTTATGTGCACTCTTTATACACAAACTCGAGAGATCCATAGCAAATCCGGATCCCATCCGAGATGCATTAGCCGACAAGTCGCTTCACTTCCCCCTGCGCTCTCTCTCAGTTTCCTTTACACTTATTACTGGAGTATATATAGACAGTTATTCCCATGCGGACATTAAACTAGTGACAAAAATTCAAAGAATCGAATTTTCAATTATTCAAATAAACGCAATTTCCTTCAATTATTTTCCCAGCAATCCAGCAAATGTCACGCCGTGTCGATTTTTTCTGATAAAATTTACATTCGTTTTGTTCTGAATTAAAAATTCTCCGATTGAAATGTTTCCAGGAAAAAAAAAAAAACATAAAAATGATTTTCCTCAATGCGAGCAACAATATATCGAAAATTTTCAAGGGTTTTCCATCCAAATTCTATTTCGAAAGATTCCAATATGAAAAACAACATAAATATTTGAGAGTTGATTCAAATCTGAAAATATTTACTGGTAGCGATCACAGACACACGTGAAACCGCACGAATATATATAAATAAACACGCGTACGTATAAAACGTAAACGTGGATGAACGCGGCGAGTTTGGGGTGTATGCTGCGTCGCTGCTCGGTATATACAATGCGTCGTAAATCACAGCAATGATGCACACTCCGCGCACGAGTCTCTGGAGCGGCCACACACTAATACGCCGAGAAACACACGCAGAGTTTCGTATGAGTACACACGCATCACGAGTAGACGTGAATAATAGTAGGGCCGGGCGTTATGCATCAAAGTGATTATTAATGGGGGCGTCCGCGTTGAGCGAGCGCTCGTGGACCGAGCAGCGACAGCGAGTATGCTCGCGACACTTTCCACAACGCGACACGAGCACCGCGACCATCGCGAAAAAGAAACGGAATACAAGAAAAACGAATTTTTCAAATAATCTCAACCATGAAAAATGTATCCGGTTGATTGTATTATAAATAATGTAAAATTCATCGCCAATAATGAAATGGACAATCACTAAATGAATAAAGGCCAAAACGATTTGGATTTTTTGCAAATATCAACAAATTCCGTACGAATGATTTGACGGTTTTATTTTTGCTTTTTTTTAATGGGCCGTTGGTGCGATGGAAAAAAATTAACTACCTTTTGTCATTTTGACAAGTGACAACATCCCCTTGGCATCGCCCTCCCTCCCCCATAAAAGTTGTAGTCTTGGCGAGAACACGAAAATTCGTAACAACAAGTATTTCAAGCTGAGACGAGAGGCGAGACGGGTTCGTTTTTTTGGAACCTCCGAATGAGAGTCTCGGAACAGCAGCGCATTTACATTACGTATATCTCGTATAAATTACGTTTTTTTTTTCTCAACCCTTGTACGAGATACGTGGCGACGAGTCATCGCTCACACGCCTCCTATACATGAATTTCTCGACAGCATTTTTTCTGTTTCTTTCCGTGTTAATTTATATCGCGTATATACATTTAATTCGAGACTTTTTTTCTGCCTGAATTTATAAAGAAAATAACGAGGCACACAAGGCTCGAGATTGATTTTATCATTTTTGAATTTATTCGCCAACCTTTGGGTTTCGGATTCCTTTCCAACCAAAAGTTCACGCGACTTCTCGTTTCAAAACTATAATTCCAATATTTTCTTTTTCATGTCCTATCAATTATGTGCCTCGTTCGAATGACGTTTATTTCGCTACTCAAACTCATATTTTTTACACTATTGGACAGTCCGGACGGAAAAGTATGGAAAATTGAAAAAAATCAATATTTTGGAAGCGAGAGGATGTTTCGCCTTTGACGAGTGTCTCACGATCGATAAAACCGTGTGTGGAAAAAATGTGTGAGATGCGGGTTATCATTGAGTGTATTTTCCATTTACCGATGTTAATTTTTCTTCAACCGCAATAGGCAAGATTAATGCACATAAATACAGCGGATTGTGGATACAGCGGAAACGTAGATGCGGGAGTTTTCAAGTCTCGCAGCGGGCCACGCGGTGCGCAAAAACGAGCGAGCTCGACCGGTTATCACCCTGGAACTCCGCTACATATGTTTATGCTACTTTACATATACGGTGTCCCGTATCGAGAGCTCCTTGCTACTGTCCCTCACATACGCCTATGAGAAAAAAAAGTTTCTCTATAAAACTGTTGAATTCGAATGCAGGAGACTGAAGATTAATTTCATTTTAGTCTCGAATCCACGTATCCAATAAATACGAAAACCATTTTCAATTCAACCCGTTCCTGTTCGAACAAAGTTCAACTTTAGAAACTTCGCTGTCCGCACTTTCGACGAGTCTGCACGAATCACCGTTGATTCAGTTTAAAATTAATCAAGCAGGCTGAACCGAATTTGACGCGTGGGAAAAATTATCAATTAGCCATGACGTTCATTTTTTTATTCGGGAAAAAAAAAATTAAAAAATGATCAAAATTTTCCAATTTCGTTCCCCACGCAACTCTTCGGGAATCCGACACGTGCGTTTCTTCGAAAACTGAACAATTTCATTATCGCAGCCAATTTTGTTCAAATAGCAAACAAAAAAAAATTGGAAAAATTTAATTAAAGACGAAATTAATGGAAAAAAATTTAATTATTTGAGTTATTTGTAAATTTTAGTTAGTCGATCGAATTCGGCATGAAACTTTTGCGAAATTTTGACACAGTGTCACGTTCGGGAAGGATTTTCAATTGAAAGGATTTTGACGAAGGATTTGAAGCTCGCAACGAAGCAAACGAATGGATAATGATTCGTAGTATATTCGAATCGAGACACCTTGTATATAAACACACGTATATCCATGAAAACTATTGGTATAGGTGAAATACAGAGAAACCCGGAGAATACGTGGCTGGGCGCTGGTCTGTGGCGAACGACGCTACACAGACCGACGCCCGGGGCTATTTATTTGCGCAATTAATATATAAGCCTCGTAAATACCGCGTTCCCCGAGGCGGGTGGGCACTCCCCCGGCAGTCTCGAATTTTCGAATAATTACACGTCCGTACTCATCGGCGTCATTAAATGAAAAAAAAAGGAGAAAAAATATAGCGCGAAACATTCACCCCTGCAGTTTGCTCAAACTTTGAACGTTTTCGATTCACGAGCGCCGTTTCGAACGCACTTATTTCCGGCGTTTCGACTCTTTTGCGAGATCCACGCGTTATCTTATTGTTTGTTCTTTCGTTCAGGGAAGATAATGAAACTTTCAAAAGTTGCCATTGTATTCGTAGCGGGTACGCAGAATGTTTGAGAAGATGGAAAGAAAACAAAGAAAATAAAGAGCCGAATGTAGCAAAAAGGGTCGTTGGCGTCTCGGCGGCTTTGAAATTCCCTCGACATGA
Source organism: Diadegma fenestrale (assembly GCA_037043255.1). Lineage (NCBI taxonomy): Eukaryota > Metazoa > Arthropoda > Insecta > Hymenoptera > Ichneumonidae > Diadegma > Diadegma fenestrale. The sequence goes on along the minus strand of CM073310.1, from coordinate 13,105,156 downwards.
GGAAGAGGATTACCCCGAGCGTGCGTGAGTGAGCTCACTCGGCTACCCGAGATCCAAACGCAGGGGTAGCGGTGTAGATACAGGATTACTCCGTTTGGGTGGGATATAGACGCACACCCCGGAACGCGCGCTTTGCTGATTGAGAACATCCCTAATGCACCACGACAGAATCCATCCGCCCGTGTGCAGCCATAAAAAGGCCTCGGGTGTATCTTTACTTCGGGTTCGTAATGTCTTTTCGAAACCAATGTCCGCAGAAAAACGTACGCGGGCCATTTTTTATGCCTTTGTATTCAAAGGGAGAGTAAAGAACGAAAAATCCAAGGGAATTTTCATTTTCGCCATTTCAATGGAATCGTTTTGCTTACTAATTTGTTTCAACCGTATTTGAGTGTGTTTTAGTGTGGAATGAAAATTGATAACTCACCGGCGATCGTATTGAGGAACATGAGGTACTCGAAGTTTGAAATCTCACGTCGTTGCCATTTTTGCGTCATGTTTGAATTTCTCATTAATTGTCGAGGCGACATCATCGAGGCTCTCCTGAAATAAAAAAAAAAAAATCACATTTTCCCATTAATTTTTACAGCTCCGTGGAAATTACGAGCTCGGCGATGTATTGAGAAGAAATGCAAATGCTCAGAAAGCAAAAAGCAACGCGTGACAGTCGGTAGCCGCGCGAGGAATCATTCGAGAGCTCGCGAATCAAGTTTAATACGAGCCCGCACCAAGTTTGCCCACTAAATAATGTCCCTGATTTAGGATTGAGACTCTGGTGAGTTGACGGAATGCAACCGGAGGACAGGGCTTTTAATGATCCTCCTCGCTGTCGCAAGTTTCTCACTCTTAGACTCGAATGCGCGTGAATGTAAAGAAAGTACAAAAAAAAGAAGAAACAACCGAGTCGACATTCGCGATGACGACCGGACGCATAAATATACGCGAACTGCCATATTTCTCGAATACGCGATATAAACCTTAAGGGGAAGGAAGGAAGCGTATTATTCTCGAGCGAGATCGTTCGCTCGACTGTAAATTTAATTTCCTCCCGATCTATTCACCATTTAAAGAGAATATAGTAACGAGAAACAATTTTTTTACCAGTAAAAATAATAACAAAAAAATGGCAGTCAGCGTCAAGGACGGACTGAAAATATTGATCGATGTCGATATATTTGAGGAAACGAGTGAAAAAATTGAAAAAATTGCGTGTTCTCGAGAATTTTATTGAATTGGCGAAATCGCTCTGTGAACGCGGAGACGAGAAAGGATGTGTACTCGAATTATTTTTGTTGTTGAAGACTGTTTCTTGGATCAGACGCTGGATTCGCCGCACGACCAGCGTATATTTATGACCGTCGTATCTCTCGCCGAACGCGGTTCTCTTTTCTATTGGATATATATACATATATGCATGTAAGTGTGTATATATATCTATATGAATATAACCGGAGAGGTTGCGAAGCTTGGAGAGCATTTAATGGATGGTCCAGAGGCTCAAAGATGCGAACCTGTGTTCTCGCCGCTCTCGTTCTCGATTTTATATATACACTATTTTAACTCGAATACATATATAAAGAATACACATTTTTACATATATTTTATACATACAGGACAAATCCTCACGACTTAACTCTTCGGAACGGAGTTAACCTCACATTTTAACGACCTTTTGATCTCTAACCTGGATGCGATTGCGATAAATGTTCTAGTAAAAGGCCCTTGAGCAGCTGCGCTCTTCGAGTCACGTGGTAATATAAACGTGTGGAGAGAATTTCTCGGGCGGGCGAATTCACAGATTCATTTTCCGGCACGTAAAGTTTCTTTGTAAATTTCCTTTCCGCTGATTACTCTCGTTTGGCGAATGAAAATGACTTTCCGCCGCAATGTTCTTCGCACTTTTGAAGGGCGCGTAAAAAAAAGTTGCCTGGACCGAATTTCCCAAGACGTTATATTTTGAAAAACTGGAATTTCGAGCAAATTCATAAATGGCGGGATGTCTGAGGAGGATGATAAAGATGGTGGATAAATTGGCGAGTGTACGGAGACGAACGTGTGTGAACGGGAAGCAGGATTTGTATGAGGGCTTGGAAAGGGACAAAGAAATGGTGGAATGCGTCGAGCGTGTTCGAAAAGAGAACCGCGCGCGGCAGATCGTCGTCCGCGAAAGGGACGACGGGTCAGGTAGAGAAAGAGAAAAGACAAGAATGAGGATGGGATATGAGGAGGGACGGGATATGTACAACGCGAGAATCGCGAGGGAGAAACGCGAATGTCTCGGATCGCCAAGATTCGCCGAGCCAAAGAAAAATGGTCATCCGCTGGTTGGACCTGGCGAATCGCCTGCGATCACCATCATTGTACACACAAATACACACTATCGCAGACCTCAAACGTAATATACACGTTGAAGATCTCTCGCGTAGAGATAGGGCGCGAGAAAAGGGTTGCGAAAGATCTCGGCTGTCGTCGTCGTCGTCGTCGTCGTCGTCCTACCTGAGCTAAAAGTCTTCGCGCCGCATCAGAAACACACAACGAAAATAAATGTATCCACGTCATTTGCACGCACACGAATACATACAGAGTGTCCCGAAGATCATGTTCGGAAATAATGATTCGAGAAAAGCTTGCAAGGGTTCGATCGATCGATACCGGCCAATCGATTGGAATGGCAAATCAAAAAATGCAGACCGAGAGTGCAACGAAGACTTTTGAGCCAACCAGTACGTCGTGTATCTTTCGAATATTTTGTTTTTCTTTTAAATACCAATACGTATATAAAATCACGTACCTGGTCTGGGGTATTCCGTATTTGATGCCAACACCGACTCGCGGCAGCGCCTTGATCACCTTTTTCACCGTAGCCTGGTCTGGGAACGCGAACAGGATCGAAGCTGTTGACAAAAAAGCGTCAAGCAGGCGCATAGGCATTATAAGTGGTCCTCCAATTTTCGTTCCTACTGACGTCCAAGGCAATATATAAAAATAGAGACAGAAAAACATCGAAACTGTATGGGGTTAACGAAGAGTTGCTGCTGCATTCGCATTCGCGCGCGTCCCACACGCGTTCAGGATATTCAAAGGCATCTCGCAATGTTCCGAGATCAATAAATTATACGAATTCCGCATGAGTTTCCCTGTGTTGCAATATTTGGAATCGATTTTCAATATAAACATGAATTTTAAACGATTACAAGGTCCTGAAAAATACGCGAATCCGTAGATTCAGAATGCAAATAAATTTCAAAATGATTGATCGAGTTTCAAAGATTTCGAATGCCCAAATATGCGAAGCACAATGAAAATCAAATTCGTGAATCGCGCACACCGTGTTATTCACGTTTGCAAAAGGGCCGAATTCATTATCACGGATCTTCCGTGTGTCGGAAAATATTTCGTCGCGTTGATGGCCGAGGGATTCGTGACGCTTGGAAATAAGCTCATCCGCCGTCGTTCCAAAAGGATCGTAAATGAAATGAGAGGGTAGAGAGGGAGAGCAAAAGTCTCCGGGGACTTTGACGAATGGGTAATGTTTCCCATCATGTTTTGCCGATGGCGTGCAATGAGATCGTAACGATAATTCAAAAAAAAAATTCAAATATGAGGTTAAAAAAAGGGAATCTCGTTCTGGAGTTTATCATTTTGAATATTATTCGTCCTCTCAGTTCCAAGTTTATATAATTACGTTGAGTCTTCATTAATTTCGAGACGGAAAAAAAATCGGAGGGGTTAATTTAAATCTGACAGAAACGCCAAAGTGTCGCTAAGCAAAAGATAAAGTAACTTATTTAATTTTAATATTATCGCTGTTTTCTGATATGGCCTCAGATTTTTTTTTCGTCCTTTGTTTATCCGGCCATCAGATATATCGCGAGAGAAAACGCGATCCGGCGGCCATTTTTAACGAACTGTTCGGCTGCCTCCTGGCTACTGGGACATCGCGGTAATTTCTTTTTTTCCTCTTCTTTTCTTTAAGCCACTTTTTTATCGATGTTTTTTCTTGAAACTATGAGAATATATAAACAGCAATGGTGCGTTCGGGGTTGCATTCCAGAAGAAGTAACCGTCCAACGGACGCATCGAAACTTGGGGATCAGATTAGAATCTGAGAGGACGTCGAGAGAATTTATCGGTCGCCTGGTGAAATAATCATTGAGAATGGCATCGAGCTCTTTCTCGAATCCTTTCTGTATATGTGTGTATTTATCTTTCACACTTTCCACATACACATACGAGCAGGAACATTCAAAACCCGAGTTCTCTATAGTCAAGCATTGAAATTACTGCTTTTACTGTAAATATCCACAAAATCTTTAATATCATTGCCAATTTCGATGTGCTAATTGAAATAATTCATAAATTATACGAATTTCTGCAATCGCGAGTAATTAACGAAATAATTGTCAAATAAATATTATCAGAATACGAAAATCATCATCTGATATTTGTTTGTGAAATAATTACAAGAGTTGAAAGTTTTTTTATTTGAAAAAATGAAATTTTTCTCCTCGTTCGAGTGTCTATGAAAAAATATTTCAAGAATTCGATAAATAGTGTCGCGTGAATTTATTCTTCAATTATCGTACTCTGAATTAAGTGATACTTTTCGAGTGATGGAAAAAAAACGTTTGTAGTGATAAAAAGTTATGAGAAGCAGAAGCGAATAAAATCGAAGAGAGGGAGACTGATTGGTTGCTATGGCGAGAGTAATGAAAATCGGGAAGATGATCGAACGAAATTCCGACGCGAACCTTTCGAATAATAAATCGACAGCGACAAAAACGCATACCGTAATGCGCGGAGCAGATATTTATCATGTAAAAAGTGTGCCACGGTGCACACCTCTGGACAAGCTCGAAATTCCGAGTCTTTTCTCTCTCGCGCAGAAGTTTCATTCTTCCACTGAGATTAGAGCGAGATTTGGGGCCTGTCGTGTGAAATAATGCCGCGTGCGTTTCGCTACAACAAAAAATCGGAATCTCCGACCTTTCAAAAAAATTTCAAACTCGATTCATGGGAACTGGAGCTCTGAGCCTTCAAAATATACATAAATTCGAGAGAGTCTCTTCGAAATACTCTCGATATGACTTTCATACTCGGTTCATTACTTTTTTAATCATCCCAAAACGCCATTAAAGTCCGGATGCAATTTTTCTTCCCAGGGTATGAAAATTTCGATGTTTTCTTGTTCTATTTACGAGATTTTTTTTCTCATTCAAATTCTTGATTAATATGCTCAGTAAAGATAAAAATACTCACTCCTGCTGGCGAGGAAAATCTCGATGGCCACATTTTGCAACAAATAACGACGAGAAAATATTGCACGGACTTCGGAGAAATACCATTTTCCATGCAAATGATCGCAGTATTTAAGGACCTGGAACAGCACAAAAAAAATATACAAATTATAATTGAGTTACCAAATTTGTTAATTCTTAATTGATCGATAAAATGTTTTTCATATTATTTTAAAAAATGTGCCAAACGTGATGAAAAACAACAAATAATCAAAGTCCTTGAATTAAATTTTCGCTAAATCTTTGATTTTTAATATTACGAGAAAATCTGAGCGAAAATTTTGCTACGAATTGGTGAAAAATATTGATCTCGTATGAAATTTCGCGAGATTGAAATTTCTAGATCGTGAGTCCATCAGACAGTCGGTTGGAAAATCCGATATTCGGCAGTTAAAAAGCTTGATGTAAAAGTCGAATGAGTTCAAGTGTGTGATATAAAAATGTATAACACACGGCAAGGATAACAGTAGCGGTAGCAAGATGGCCGTCATGGTGGGAGGAGCCTTTGGCCGCGAGTCGGGAATCGATTCCAGGACTTGCTTCGCGGACTTGCGCTCTTTGGTAAAAGGGACGAGGGAGAATCTTGGTTGTTTTCGTGCTAAAAAAAAGAACAAGTGGCAAAAAAGGAGACACGAATTGAGCAGTCGAGAAAAAAACGTACAGCAAAAGAGCGGAGAGCATGGTTTGAGGTACCAGAGGAAACCCTCATGTACCCTTATTTACAGCCCTGTCTTTTAACAAGTCTCTCATTTTTTTAGTCTTGATGAATATTCATTAAGAAGCCCTTAATTCTATAAAGTTCTCTTAAACTTAATTATACTCGAAATAATGGCACGACGCCATTTTTCTTTTATGCTCCTCAAGCCAAAGACATCCTGGATCAATTGAATTATAAATATTGTCAATTTTTAATTCCATTTTTTGAGGACAAACGAAATGCGGAGCTTCGGGCAAGTTTATCGATTTCACAAAATTCTGGAAAATGCTGTAAAAAAAAGGGAATAATGCCGGGTCGGGTTTAGAAAATGTTTGGTTTAGTTATAAATGACGAAAACTATCGTTTTTTTATTTTTTATTTTGACGTTGTGATACGAGACAAAGCTCGAGGCAAATGACGACGCAACAAAATTGAGAAGTCCACATTTTCATCTGCTCCCTTTGTCTCCTTTGATATTTTTCCCCATTTATTTGTCTCTCTTGTTTTATGTTTCTCAATTTCTATTTCGTCTTCCTCCTTCACTCTTTCCTCTCGCCCTCTCTCTTTTTCTCTCTCGCACGTGTCGCGTGGACTCAAAAAGCCAAACAGTTGTAGTTTGTGCTGACACTGGCGAGCGTCAAAACCCAATTATCCGGCGGACGTTAGTCGTTTGGAATCCCCAGAGGGAGAAGAAATTCTCCGTCTCTGGTCTACAGCGAAACTTAAACAAGGGAAATGTGTCGGTGGAAAATGTCGAAACATCCGTTTTTGTTTAAAGTCTTTAAAGTATCCCGAAATTTAGTGCCCGAGCCTGTTCCAAACTCGCAACGTGTGTCATGAAAATAAAAAATAAAAAAAAACAGCTCTAACCGAAACAATAATAAAGTAAACGGACGGCGATTGAATTTTACTCCAAATTATTCGGAGTAAAAAATAATTGTTGCTATAAAAAAATAAACATCTTATTTTGTTTATTTGATAATTTTCTTTGCCCGAAAATAAAGTGAATTTGACGATCGAAGAGTAAAATAATCATTTCGATTCGTCGATCGAATTGCTATAAAAAATAGTAAGTAAAATATTAATTTACTCGCGAATGTCTTGGCAGAAAAATATTCCGAGTAACCGGAGATTCCGTTTGGTACGTCCGGAGAGTTCACACCGAGAGAAGCAGGAAGAGGGGAGAAAAGGGAGTTGAAGTCGGTAAGCCACCCCCTGTAGGAATGGTGCGCATGTCGACTGCGTGTGAGCGAGAACAGCAAATACTGCGCTTGTCCGATAAGGGACGGTACGTGCTCGAGAATTCATTATACTCGACTGCGAGTCACCATTGCCTATAGGACGCAAATTTCGTCATATATGTATTTGTAGAGAAGGCAAAATAATGGAGGCGATACCTTATCAAAAATCAAAAATATCTGGACGTCCTTAAATTTCGAGGATTATACGCGTTGCTCGTATTCACGGTTTCGCACGATTACGACGATAATATTTTTCATATTCGATGTTGATAGTTCGGATGCTGATGAACGAACGATGAGGGTTAATTCTTGTCATCGAGTGTCAAGTGGTAAATGAGTAGAGCGTCGCCCCATGGCGCTGTTTTGTATATGAACGAAGCAGATATGAGTGTATTTGAGTTAGCCCCACGCGCCTAGTACGTATTTATAGCCGAAAATCTAAGTCGAAGTGTGGAGCGAGTGTGTTTGTGAGTTGTATCGGTAAAGCAACCCTCGCGGTCATCGGGGGAAGGGTGGCCAACAATGGGGGACACGTTGTAACAACATGTGTCGCGTTCACAGCAGATCGTCGATCTCTTTCCGCTGTACGACTTTTTTCGGGTGTCTCACTATACACACAAAACACACACTTGGAGTTGCGCATATTCGGTGCAGTGAGCACAGTGTGTACGTACACGCGATCTTTTCTGAAAACCACCCGGGGAGATACAGAATGGGAAACCACTTAGCAGCCCACCAGCGGTATACAACAAACAGATTAAGCCACCGGACAATGATCGAGGTTCGCCCCCATCCCCGCGACCCTGTATTCACCGCGTAAGCACTATAAAACATAAGTGCGACTCTTCAGCACATCAACTTTCTCCAGAAGACGCTTTCACGAGTGCCTTTTCCCGCAGCCCCTAACTAGGCGTGCGGAACAGCCTCCGCATACTCGACTTTCGAGTATACGAGTTCTCGAGATTCCCGAGGAGCCTCAAGAACTTTTTCACCACGTACTACTGCAGAGTTTTATACACGACGAGAGAAAATGAATAAAAAAATCTTCATCTACTGCCACGTCCCACAATAAACAGTTTTTTTCGATCTGGTCCTGATCGTTTCGAATGGAAGAAAGCAAGGCGTTGATAATTAATCATTTTTCCCCATGGAGATGAATTTCGTTCAGGTACATTACGAAAAGTGGATCGAAACTCGAAACAACGCAGGTCTGCGATGTTTCATCGCCACAGATCGATCCCTCATCCGACGAGAAGAGAAAAGAATGTTCCCTGCGAAGAGTTGTACATTATGACGCTGCTCGATGCACTTAGTTCGTGTTAGCTATTATCGATGATCGAATAAAGCACTTCGTGATGAGAGGACATTTAACAACGCACGGGGAAAAAAGTCTCGCAAGATTCTCAACGTTACATGCTTAATACGTTTCTACTACAAACATCGGAGCTGCTGAACCACTTTTTCGTTGCGGCACTGTGAAATATACGAGCCACGTGCGAGTTCTCATAGAAATTTTGGGGTTCGTGTACCTTTGGCTGGGACGAGAGATAACGCTCGCGTGAATGGCTCGCGGGAGACCAGACACTCAGACGCCACACAGCATCTCGAAAATTCAGAGACTCGTCGTATCTTGGGACACAGTCGAGTCACAAAATTATTGGAACAAGAAGTGAACGTTCTGAGTTGCCAAATTTCTTGTTTTCTGTAGTTTATTGAGTTCTGATCGCTTTGGCAAAGTTTTCAAACTCTTCTCCAAAGAATCCGAGAGATTTTCTGATAATTCGTGAAATCAGAAAAGTGGATTCTGTTGATTCATTAAATGTTTGTTTTTAACAATGTTGGGCAGCAGGCTGGGCAGAATTTAAAGAGAAAAAAGCAACGGGACCATCAGGGGCCAACGATCCGGAACCGCAGGCTAGCAGAAGTCGATGCCAATGTGAAGAAAGTTTCATAAACTGGGACGAATTTCCACCTAATTAAGATCTGGATATTCCAAGTGTGTGAGGAGTTTTCTTTTCCACTTGCCGGATGCTTAGGTTATATGAAAAAAAAAGTAAAATAATTGCCACGATCTTCCCGGAAGCAGATGTGCGTGCTGGTGGCGTCGAATGTCGCTCTAACCTTTTTCTACAATTTCTTTATCGGGCTCCGGTGAAATAGATCTGACTGAAATAGAAGCGAAGAATTTTTTTCGCTGGAGATCAAAAGACCGTGAGTTTGAGCTCACAAATTATCAATATGGTATGTTTTTTTTTTCTCGTCTTTGGATCTATGGAACTATGAAACCGATCACGAAACATCTGAAGCGCGGCAATTCGCGGCAAGAAACGAAAAGAGTCGCGGCCCTTGAAAACTCGAGCTGCCCGCCTTTGCCGGCTGTCAGGGCTCAACGCTCTGAGCCTGGGATTATTCGAGGATTATTCGGGGATGTTCATTCGAGCTTATTTACAAGGACGAGTCGAGACATGAACTCTGACGGCGAACAAAGTCTCTTTAGAGAGCTTCGATCGCCGCTCGAAATTCCATTATATAAAAATCGATTCGCATCTAATAAAAGTCGCGGTTATCAAGAAAAAACAAAATCGAAACGGCTCTCGTTTAACGTTTCGATCTTGAAATTTTATTCGCAGCTTCGCAGTTGCGATTCAATTTGTAAGTGAGACAAAACTCCGGTTGCAATAAAATACGGATACGATTTTATAAACTGTCAAGAACCATCTGCGCACGTTGTTGATCAGATGAAATTTGAAGCTTATTATTGCCGATTCAACCATTTTTCCATAATCCTCCGTTTTTCTTTCATCGAATTCCACGCTGGCATTGCACAATAGTTAGAACGTTATGTCCTGTACACATTTATACGTATTACTCCTAAATAAAGACACTTTTCCTTAAGTACCAACCGCCATAGTATATATTACAAAGCTCCAGGGAATTATTTGTCAAACATCGATTGGCTATGGCTGCTCTTTTCAAGCAGGGGGGAGAGACGTTTATATTCACGTGAACTGTGGCATAATAGGTATATCCGCACGTACAAAGTCTAAATGTGCATGTAATGTAAAGATTCCAAAGAGGACCCAACGATCTTTCGACCTACGTCCGTACGGATGAAAGATCATGGCTCTTGATACGTTACGACCCTCCACGAGAGTGTCAAGTTCTTTTGGCTCGTGGATAAAGATCTTGGAGAATGAGGCCAAACCAAAAATATCAGCAGCGGTTTTCGAAGACGAATATTTTTGGCAAAAATAGAGGAAATTGTTAATAAATTGTGGCGACTATTGGTTGATTCACGAAAAACGCATATGCCAGTTTTGGGATTCACTGGTTACAGATTTTCAGTTGTTGAAAAGAGAGAAATCCAGAGAGATCGAACGGATTTTTGGAGTTTGAGAGGTTCCCAAGCGTTAGTAATTCAAGGCTAATTAAGAAACGAGTGTTTCTCCGAGTTGCAGGAATAATTCAGTGAGCGAAAAGCGAATTAAGTCGAAATCGGATGATGAAAGACACATTTGGGGAGCTTGAGTATTCCGGGTGGGCACGGAAAGAGAGAAATTTAGAGGGGTTGTGCTCAACGTAGCAGAGCATTTGACCCCCTGGAGTCACGGGAGAATCCTCTGGTACTGGCTTCTCGTATGGAACAAGAAATAAGTGAGAAAACTACACCGGGGGGTGAGCACGAGGGATGCTTTGCCTGTACGCGTGGCCCGCTCATGAATCAAGTCGCATTAGAGAGAAGAATCCAGAGGGTGGATGGATATACAGTCCTCGCCGTATACCAATCTACCACTCCACTTTCTAGTAGATTGGATTTTGGAGCTTTATTCAATTATCCGTGACCGAGAGAGCGAGAGAGAAAGTGAGAATCGTAGGCAAGTTGGAGTAACGATGCAGGTCAACTTGTCGTTCCAATAAGTGGAAAAAAGATTTGAAAAGTGTTGAGATGCAGAAAGCCTTAAAGTCGGGCAAGACTTTGGAATATTCATCGTAAAAAGTCATGCAGCAAATACATCGCGAAAGATTCGGAGAAATAGATTTTAGGAGATGATTTCCCAGATGACTACTTTGACATTAGGGCAACAACGAAATCGTCATGGGCTGGTGGTTCATGAGGAAAGTTCCAGCGAGCTGGGACGCGAAGCTCCACGGGGTTGTCTCGGTGATACGCTTCTGCGCGGCTGGCCCGTAACCGACGAACAGCGTTCTTGGCAGAAATAAAAGAGAAAGAGGGAGAGGGAAACAAGAAGGAAACGATAAGAGGCTTTGTCGCGGTTTCCGCGGAAGAAGGCGGAGCTGAATGGCGCAGCCGCCAAGCGAGTTTGGCTCGGTGATAGTGGGCGGGACTTTGACGCCGGGTACACCGAAGCAAGGGTCGTTGATAGAGCCGGTGTGTGGCCGGAGAGTGTAAACTATCTCTAAGCGTGGCTTTGGCACCTGCCTCCACCGCCGCCGCCGCGATCGAGCGAGTAAATATCGTGCGACGCATATACCGTTTTTTGTAATCGTGACAGTTTCGATACATCACTTAGTTAGTGGTTGTAATAAAGAATAATCAATTGGCAGGTGGTTGCGATTTAGGAATCGTCGAGCAAACAGTCCAGATGCCGATGGACTGGTCGAGGCGAACCAGCATCAGAAAAAGTTCGGGAATAACTTGAAAGAATCGTAGATAAGGAATGCTATGAGTTTTGTTGGCAAATCCAAACACGAGCAAAAAGAATGTTGCATCCTCGTGGGGCATCGGCGATGTGTGCTCAGGCCAAGATGTTGTATCAGATCAATAAGTACTATGGTGAGCGAGTACAAGCCCGAATGAGCCAAGTCCAAAAAACCATAAGAGAAGTCTGCAATGTCGTGCAGGACGTTTTGAAGGAGGTGGAAACGCAGGAGCCACGATTCATTTCTTCGTTGACCGAGTGCAACGGTAGATTCGAAGGTTTGGAGGTAATTTCTCCCGGTGAGTTCGAGGTCGTTCTCTATCTGAACCAAATGGGGGTTTTCAATTTCGTCGATGATGGAACATTGCCCGGTTGCGCTGTGCTCAAGCTCAGCGATGGTCGGAAACGATCGATGTCACTCTGGGTCGAATTCATCACAGCATCGGGTTATCTCTCCGCACGAAAAATACGCTCGAGATTTCAAACTCTCGTTGCTCAAGCTTGCGACAAGTGCGCGTACAGGGATTCCGTGAAAATGATCCCAGACACTACGGAAGTTAAGCTACGGATACGGGAACGTTTCGTCGTTCAAATTACACCTGCTTTCAAGTGCTCCGGTGTATGGCCGAGGTCTGCTGCCCACTGGCCCATTCCTCATGTCCAATGGCCGCATCCTAATCTCGTTGCCGAAGTCAAGACCGAGGGATTCGATCTGTTGTCTAAGGAGAGCGTCGCTCTTCAGGGCAAACAATCGGCAATGGAAGGCGACGCTTGGCTCCTCTCCTTCAACGAAGCTGAAACGCGCCTTCTTCAAGGCAGTTGTCGACGAAAGTGTCTCAGCATCCTCAAAACGTTGAGGGATCGCCATCTGGATTTACCGGGGAATCCAGTCACCAGTTATCACATGAAAACTCTTTTACTGTACGAGTGCGAGAAACATCCATCCGAAGCTGAATGGGACGAAGGCTGTCTGGCTGATCGAATCAACGGCATTTTTCTCCAGCTCATATCGTGTCTCCAGTGTCGTAGATGTCCTCACTATTTCCTACCGAATCTCGATCTCTTCAAGGGCAAATCACCGACTGGCCTAGAGACCGCTGCCAAACAAGTCTGGAGACTGACCAGGGAACTTTTAACCAACAGCTGCGCACTCGAAAAGCTTTAGATTCCTATTTCCGCCACTTTGAATATTTATAACGGATGAAGCCGGAAAATCATGAATAAAATCCACTCGCGATCGAACCTCGAAAATGCGACGATCTGCACTGGACTTTAAATAAATAAAATCGTCTCGAAAGTTTCACAGCTTCATGGATATCGCGATCTTCAGTTTATTGTGCACAGCTAGAATATTTTAATTCGCAAAATAATGCATAAGGACTTCAAGGGAATTGAGTGGCTGCAATCTCTTTGACTTTGATTCAGAGTCAGAAAGAATCGATCCATTTCGAGCCTGATGTGATTTTCAATAATTATTTTAGTAAAAATCATATTTGTGAATTCTCATTAATGAGAGACTTTAGTCTTAGCTGCGATGGATCGTACGGAATACTACGAATAAGCTTGTAGAACATGTAAATATTAATTCCAATATTGATTTTATCGAATTTAACGTCAATTATAAATTTGTTATATAGTTTATTAATCGCTGCCTTACACCGAACGTCTTTTCAAGTGATTCTCCTGCCCAAGTCTCCCTCCATCAGTCACGTGCTTCAGCGATGAGAAAAAAACTCGATGATTTTGTTTCTTTTTGTATTATTTTATATGCATAAATAAATTCTCCGAATTCAAGTCCCAAGGGGTTTTCATAATCATTGTAAATCTGCGATGAAATGTTTCTCAAGACATTTTTATCTCGAGAATAATCGTTTCGTCATTTCGCTACGCGGTAGCTATTAATTAGCGATGGAATCACGATCGAGACTGGTTGATCTCGAAATCGAGATAACGATTTAATTTATACGAGAAATTTTAATGCCTGGATAAAATCACATGACGTGTATGTGAACGGGTCAACGTGGGTGAAATAATTATTGGAAAATATGACAGAAATAACCGTATTTCAATTTGATGCACGTTGCATACCAGTTTCTTGTTAAGCAGAGATCCTGATGGTGTAGAAAAAAAGTTAATTAGGCACTTGCATCGTTTTTTCTGCGAATGTGACGCGATGTACTAATATCAGAATATATACAGCATTTGGAAGCAAGCAAATTAATTCTAATCTCTCTCGCTACTGGATCCTGGAATTGAATGAAATAACTCGTTTCTGTCTGGTCTTATCTTCGAGTCCTATTTTACGTTGACAAGCGTCACCGAACGAGATATCGCGATAAATGTTCAACTCAATCCCACCTCCGACCGCGAATGCGACTGAGCCATGCAGAGAAAACCGAGCGGTAAGTATTTTATCAAATGAAATTTGAGCTACGATCGTGCTCTATCTTGCTAACAAGCGATAATCAAAATTTATAACTGTGTGTAAAGTTTATAACACATGGCAACTGTGATCGTATAAAAATCGTATCGTCGATTCCGTGGCACGATGCGATTACCAGCAGTAATTGCACTCAATTGTTTCGATGACTTATCAACCTCGAAAGATGCACTTTGCAGTCTTCATGAACGAAGCTCACGATTGTTTCCTAAATGTGGTAAGCACTGCCAAACGAATGTTCCGAAGACCGGTCGCAGGGGAAACGAAAGAATTTGTGCCCAAAGATGGTCTCGCCGTCGGGCTGGTCGACTATCAGGAGGTTCGATCGTTTCTTGTATTTTCAAAAGCGTTTACTATGATCGAGAGTCCTCGTCAATACTTCTCTAGAATGTCCGAAAAATGCCTTGTGCAGTTTTACGACGGCCTAAAATCTCCTGAACAAACGATCTCAGGGCATGATGCTTTTCCGGCGTGATAACCCGATGATTGCTCAGTGTCATCCATCATCAATGACACGAGGAGGCTGTTCCTTTTAGCCTGCACGAGCAATGAAAAAATGAATATCCGGGTTTCTTGAACTTTGCTCCGCCTCTCACCCCGCAAACGGCCGCCATATTTGACATTGCGGTGTAAGGATTGACAAGGAAGAAAGGGTGAACAGGAATTTTCGAGCTGGGACAGCAAAGGCTTGTTCCGGAACAGAGACTACGACGGGATAATTTATGCACGAGCAGGACTCGGGGGCATTGTATACTACAACAAATACTGATGTAGCTTGCGCGTATGTACAAGAAGGCATTACGGCAAGAAATTAATGCAAAGCTCTTGTAGAAAAGCGAGAAGAAAGAGAGTCGCGGCATGATGTATAGAAGGAGCGGCTGTGTTTGCGGCTGAACATCTTCTGCGCGCAGTGGGTTCACTTTACCGCGGTTCACACACGTCGGAGTTCCCCCGATCGATGCAGCCAGCAACGCAAGAGACTCGGAGAGAAGGCGGAGTCTGGTTATTTACCGCCGTTTGCTCGTTGGTTGGCGGATAACGATGAGAGGCGTTGCCTACCGAATCGAGGGCTGGGACTCTCACCTGGTCTCGCGAGACTCCGGCTTTCCGGTAGAGGGTGGGCGGCAAGCAGAGGTGAACCAGCACAGTCTGCAATCTGCCGTTTCGGAGCCGAGACCAACCGGCACCACGTTCTGTCCTGGCTCTCACTATACAGAGATTTATTCGAACGAGAGCACAGTGTTGATTCATCAAAGCCCGGATCATTGCCTGACGCGCATCACTCCAGTGTATAATTAAAGAATCTGGTAATCAGGAGATTGAAAGCCTCGTGGAATATTTTGCAAATACTCAAGTTAGATCGCGTACCGACGGCCGTGGGATTACATCGATTGATCCACGTGGTTCATCAACAGAAGCGATAAACGGGAGTATCGAACGAAACGTCGCGCGGTTTTGAATCGTTCCAACGATTCTAGACTATCGGAAAAGAATGCGGTGATTGGAAGACTGTAAAGGAGACTGAAAACCCTCAAACTTTCGAGGGTAGTCTCAAGATGCTCGTCCCTGCTGATATGCTGGCAGCCCAGTCGAAAATGGTCTACCAAATTAACAAGTACTTTGGGGAGCGCGTGATGACGAGAAAGGCTCAAGTTGCCAAGACGATTCAGGAAGTTTGCCGGGTTGTTCAGGATGTGCTGAAAGAAGTAGAGGTCCAGGAGCCTCGTTTCATCTCATCATTGACGGATTACAACGGCAGATTCGACGGTCTCGATGTCATATCACCGACCGAGTTTGAAATCGTTATTTATCTCAATCAAATGGGAGTGTTGAATTTCGTCGATGATGGGACATTGCCAGGTTGCGCTGTGCTCAAGCTCAGCGACGGTCGTAAACGTTCGATGTCATTGTGGGTTGAGTTTATAACAGCATCCGGATATCTGTCAGCGCGTAAAATTCGTTCGAGATTTCAAACTCTCGTTGCTCAAGCTTGCGACAAGTGCGCGTACAGGGACTCGGTTAAAATGATTGCCGACACGACGGAGGTTAAACTACGGATACGGGAAAGATACGTCGTCCAGATAACACCAGCCTTCAAGTGCGCCGGTTTGTGGCCAAGATCGGCATCCCATTGGCCCATACCGCATATTCCATGGCCCCATCCGAACATCGTGGCTGAAGTTAAGGCCGAGGGTTTCGATATGTTGTCCAAGGAGTGTATCGGTCTACAGGGAAAACAATCGGCAATGGAGGGTGACGCGTGGGCTTTGTCGTTCATCGACGCAGAGAATCGTCTTCTTCAGGGTGCAAGTAGAAAACGTTGCCTCAGTATACTCAAAACATTGCGGGATCGTCATCTCGATTTACCGGGAAATCCAGTCACGAGTTATCACATGAAAACGCTTTTGTTGTACGAGTGCGAGAAGCATCCTCACGAGGCCGAGTGGGACGAGGCATGTCTGGGTGATCGAATAAATGGCATTTTTCTCCAGCTCATATCGAGTCTCCAGTGCCGAAGATGCCCTCACTATTTCTTACCGAATCTCGATCTCTTCAAGGGCAAATCTCCGAGTGGATTGGAGAACGCGGCTAAGCAAGTTTGGCGACTGACTCGCGAATTATTGACCAACAGTCGAGCATTAGAAAAACTCTAATTTGTGGCTGAAGCAACTCTCGTGTGATCTCCTGCAAGTGTTTTCGCGGCTCAAGTACCGCGAGTGCGATATTAAATTCTCAACCAAGTTTAGCATCGTTTACTTTTATAATCGAGTGGTGCGTCGTCTCTTTCGATCGAGCAACACACTTTCGACTTTGTGAACGTTTCTCGAATCGGCATCTCGCATTAGCGAGCTCTGCTCTCGACGAATGAGGATTATGAATGCTCGTTTTGCACCAGTGCGGTTGTGTCGTTCGTTATGAAAAATATGAAAGATAAATAAACAAAAAAAAAAACTCGAAAGAAGCTGTTGCATCGAGTTAGTGCCATATATATTAAAAAAAATTAATCGACTTCCTCAACGAGAGAGTACGAGTGATTGTCTCATTGCAGTGAACGACTGGTTCTTCTGTTTTGTTGTTGTTTTATCTTCTTCATCCTAAAATCACTGATGTAATATAATGTAAACGTCTTTGTATGGGAATATAGAAAAAATGAGCTAGAAATATGAAGCGACTGATGAAAAAAAGTGAGACGGGCCCCGTCGCCTCGGAGGACTCGATACTCTCGGTCGTAGGCTATTAAAAGACACGGAGGAAAAAAGCCACGTTTTAATTCTGTTATAATTCTTGTTCCCAATGCCTGCAACCTATACCGCTTTGTAAATACATCTAAAAGATATTTATTGAACTGTAACGATATGTGAAAAAATATATAGCAATATTTATATGACGATAAACGTGCATTCGTGTTTACATTCATTCGTACAAAACTCTTAGAGCATGTGTTTGACATTATTATCCCGGCGTATTCGTGAATTCTTTCGTACCCAGGTCATCTCTCCGTCTCTTTTTCCTTCTCTCATTTCGATCTCTCTCACACACAGATTGGACGAATATTCTCGATTGGCTCGTAAATTCTTGGCCGCTTAGTCGTCATCACGCCGAGATCGTTAAACACTTTTCTCTTTCTCTTCTTCCCTATCTATCTGACTCGCGTCCTCTGCCAAGTTAGGCATCGTAAGTTTTACAATCCGCTCTTCCGACACTCTTCTTTATTTTTTGCTCGATCAACCAGTGTGCCAGACGCAGATTCCTCTAGCCACGAGACTTTTTATCGTATTGTTCAACTCTTTCCATTATTCTGAGCAATCGCGAAAAGATTTTGGCTCCGAGATTTCATGTTCCGAGATTGAAAAGCAGTACGAATGATTAGAATCCCAAATCGAGTCTTTTCTCGATTATTTTTGCTGAAGCAAAAGTCAATGAGTCCAGAATAATAATGAGAAAATTGATCGATTCTTCTTTTGAGGTCGAAATATCAGACGAACGTGAAAATATTCGGGCAAACCATCGACTTGCTAACGATATTCATTAACATTTTAGTCCTCGCATTTCCAAGTTCATTAGTTTCATGGAAAAGCGTGTCAAGTATGTTTCGCCCATGCATATCCACGTCGACTCATTGTCGGAATAAACAACGTTCAACCCTCGTTGACTATCGCTAATTCGCAGATATCCGCGAGAAAATTATGTCTGGTTTTTGTACCGTCGCTCCTGAAACTCTTTAATTTGTAAAAAAAAAAAAAACCAAGATTTCGTGCTAACAACAAGCATGTTATTCAATTTTCAAACGGTTGACGAACGACGGAAGGTTCAAATATTTCCTGATGTCGAAACAATAAAAATTAACGAACAATATCAACTTTTTTTCTTGTCAGATTACATTTACACTCGAGATCAAATAATTGAGAGTATCAAATGGTGGCAGTTGAAAAAAAAGACTCGCAAATAATTGAATCCCGTTTGCCCGCCGTCTGTCACGCTCAGATTTCCAACGTTTACAAATTCCAACAAAATTTGCACCTTTCAAGATTCAGGAGTAACTTATGGCACTTGAGCTAATGTAAAATGTTGCTGAGGGCATAAGATGTGCATTAACTCTCGCACGGGTTTCGTTATATACAGATGCAAGTTATAGGCCGAGATAAAATGTGATGTACAAATTGAATTTTGCAAGACTCCGTGGGAACGGTGAGAAACGAGGAATTGGATGAAGAGGAAGTGAGCAAAAGAGAGAATTAAACATTTCCCATCTCATAAATGACTTCACTGACATGTGAGCTGTACTACAGCCAAAATCTACTGCACTGATCTCTTAAGCCACTCCAAACCTCGTTTAATACCGTCGCAAACATTTTTCGCGCAGGGTCATCATGAAGTCGCACGTGACAAATAACTGCAATAAGGAAATTAATTTGCTGATTTTCTTTGAAACAAAATTCCAAACTTAACATTCAGTGTGTGTGAATTTATTCATCATTGCAGTTACACTTGCAGTTCGAGGCACTGAATGAATCTTTTTAATCGGGAATTCATAGATGAATATGAATTGTTGCAATTGCGGAATGCAATTCGATGAATAATTGCCAAGCAACACTCAACGAAACGTTCGCCTTTCGGTTTAATTGCTGTTTCTCGTTATTCCCAGTTTAATTGAATTTTCACTCCTCCCACGCTTGCTTTTGAACACACGCAGATAATAAGCGATTTTCCTATCGTACAGCAACATGTATATTCATAAATTCGTACCTATCTCTAATTCATCAACGCGCAACGCCGTTAACGATGATAATTGCTCATTTAATACGAGATACCCGTGAAATATGAGTCTGCGAGATCAAAACTCGGATAAATAAAATGTAAACTGCAAAGTCACACATAGTATTCTCGATCATTTTCAGTTGAAAAAGAAAAAGAGAGACAGAGGGAGGAATGAGGAGAATAACTTTAAACTGGTATAATTAACGACGGACATAAATTGAATCATAAAGTTACACCGTTTCGTAAATTAATTTGTCGCAGCATTCTTAAATCGAGATGGTAATTAGACGCATATGTATGATTAAAATTCCAAGATACGATACAACGACCGGAAGTTCCTCGAAAAGTTATATTGCCAAAAAATTGAAGATTCGAACTAAAATTACATATTGTTTCCAAATTAATTGCATGACTTTTTCGACAATGGAAAAACTAGCTCTCCATCGACATTCAAATTTATTCGCATAGGCGGAAATTTGAAATCAATAACGGGAAAGTTTACTTTCCTTTTTGAAAGGACTTTTCGAGTTCTGGACGATACAAAAAAAAGGAGTCGTCCTGGTTGTCGATTCAGTTTTGGTTCGTCGCGAAGCCTCTCTCGCTATAAAAATTTTGGAAGATAAAGCCGCCAAGTTTATGCAGGCTGACCAAAGTCAACGAATCAGAAGGAGAAAGAAAAAAGCGAGGGAAGCAAAAAACCGAGAGCGAAAGAGAAAGAACAAGAAGAAAGAAAAATAAAAAAAGGGTAAAAGGGGACTCTCTCGTATTGCCCGAGATACCTGGCAAGTCTCGCTGGACAAAATAATAAGACAAAAGCCCATCTTGGGGGTGGATGAAACTTAGAGAACGAGAGAGAGAGCGAGTGGACCGACGTTTTCGAAAGAAAAAAAGAGATTAAGAGGAACGAAAAAACCGAGAGGAAAAAAGAGAATCCCGCAGGGCCTATGGCGATGGAGGAGTGGGGTGAAATGGAGAGAAAACCGGCCATGAATTCACGGACGAGTGCAGCAACTACAGCAGCAAAATATCAACCGACCCGATCCGATCTCCTCACCAGAAAAAGAAACTTTACAAACGCATCCTCGGTACACAAAAAAAATCTGTTGACTTTCATCAAACGCTCCTGATACCCAAGAATAATTTTCGTTGCGAATTTTTCATTCGCAACATTGTCACTATTTTACTTTTTTTTACATCCAGAATTCCCAATTGCATAATTTCATGCATTTTCAACGAACATTTTCCTTCCGACAAAATCGTTCATGGTTTCGCTAGATTTTTCATCCTTGAAATATAAACTCACACACCTCCTTAAACTGTTTGCTGTCCTCCTATCCGGTTAATTAACATAAACATGGGGTCGAACTTGCCAAACGATAACTGCAACGAAATGCATTTATTCAATCGGTTCGCTCAATCTTGATCCATAAATAGAAAAGCTTTTCGTCGTCGTCTTTATTTCAGCCCAAAAATGTGTCGTATTATCTAGCTGTCGAATTCCACTCAATCGCTACACGATATTTTTCCACCACAAAGTGTTTTGCATTCAGTGTAGATTTTCGACATTCTGAATTTATCAGTTTTTGCATTTTTTTCTCTTTTTTCGATATTGTTTCATCGACTTCGAGAAAAACTGCACGAGCCTCGTTCGAGATGACAATTTTGTGATGCGTTTGGAAAAACTTGGAAAATTTGTGCAATGGGGCTTGGGAAATTGAGAATCGATAAAATGACAAGCCGAGATTAGCGAGAAATTACTTTCTACATAGAAAAAACAACGCATACGCCAATAATTGTTAGAGCAAAGAAAATGTTCAAAAGGCACGAGCTTCTCTCGTTAATGCATGAGTTTCGGATAAGAAATATATTTTTTATTAAAGAATTCATGATAAGGATTATAATTTTGTACCCTGCGCAGCCGTTATCCAAGTCCCAGGTGCTCGAGAGCGTTTCCTTTCCACCCTTACTTACGAACAACATTACGTTAAGGGTCTTTACAGTTTTATGGACAAAACCACTCAAGTATCAAAGTTCCCAGCAGTGACTCGATAGCCTCGACTCCACTTTAGCGAATTTCCGAGACAAAAGATAAGAATCGAACGTCTATTTAAATTCGAAAAAGCCTAAACTCACGAAAATGAGAATGAGGAAAAAAAAGTATGTATTGAATAAAGTTGTGAGTATATGTTTTCGAGTGGGTGAGAAACTTGTCACGTGAGGGCATCCGGTGATCTGGTTAATGTCCCGCTGAGTCGACTATGTGGCCCTCGTTTAGCCAATGCAGAGCTCTTTCCTCTAAGTGCGCTTTGGGCTCCACTATACTTTTACTCGATGTCGTCGGAACTTCTTTGTCGGCTTGTTTCACAAGATCAAATTATATACAAAATTCTCCCAAACTTTTCGAGGCAATGGATATCCAAAACGTGCTGTAAACTGGCTCGGGTCTTGGCTGAACTCGATGAATTAATAAAAATGCTTCTTAAACGTTTTTACGTTCGTTTGATCATTAACAGTTCATTGAAAAAGCTTCCTAATGAAAAAATCGAATGAAATTATTATTTGACTGAGTTTTTTGCTGTTAACTCATGAATATTGTTTTGGTAAGTGCCACATATTGTTTCTTGGAGAAATTTAGTGTCATAAGCCTCAAGATTTATAGGAAGTAGTCAGGAAAATTTAATCTAACGAAATACACTCTCTTTGTCTCTCTCGAGGCAAGCTCAACTGCACTTGGTCGTGTACATACTAAATGTCACTTTGGGAAAATTATTCTTAAATTGATACAAACGATCGTAGGGCACGAAGTCTCGAAGATCGATATTACAGGCTAGTACAGGGTTGTAACACCCTGGGGAGAGCGCGAATCGTTTTTCACCAAGACAGAAAGCAAGGGGGAAAATTATTACGGTGGCAGACATGAAAAAAATGAATAAATCATGGAGCAATCGGATGAACAGTAAATTCGAATTGATCTCATACACCATCGGACTTTCCAGGAGCGATTAAATGTTCGATATTAAACACAAAACTCTAATTACAAAATGTCAAGCCCTTCGGACCACATTTGTCGAGTAGACGTTTTGTCAAAATTTTGTTATCCCTTCTTGACTCGAGGTATACGAGAGCACCCTTTTGGAAATGACATTAACCCTTGAGAGGGTTCAAAAGGGTTGAGTGCTTCCTGGTGAGTTGTCGGTTTACATAATTTAGTATCGCGGCAACGAAGGGAGTAGGAAAGTCTGACCAATCGCTAAATTTTCATCCAAACTTTACTTTTTTATCAACATTTTACTCGCAAGCGTAACGGGACAATAAAATAATTTACTTGGATATTTCTATCGACAAAAAATGTCCGACCGAAAGAGGAATTTGTTACAATTTGAAAATATAAATTTGTGTAGCGTTTTACTACGTCGCTACAGAAAAAAAAAACACACACAAAAATTGGCAAAACGGTACGATTTATAATCGTGTTTTCCGCTTGTGTAGTTCGTGAACTACGACGCGAGCTTTTCATCCCTTACAGTCGGGATGTGTGCGTGCTCCCACGAGGGTGAATCGAAATTTGATTGGTTCTGGGCGGGGTGGTTTATAGCGTGCCCAGTACCATCAAAAATCCACGTTGCGCTTTCTCATTCGCCATTGAGTGTTACAGAGATTTATGTCTCGGTTTTTTTCCCTCGTCGACGAAAAGAGTGAAAGACTCGAATAAGAGAAAAATGAGCTGGTTGTTATGGCAGCCTAAGGATGAGAAAATGGAGAGCCATCCTGAAGAGCTTGTTTCCAGGGAAGACGAGGAAACTTCTGTGGGATCACAGCAAAACGCTCATCGTCCCAAAAGGGGAAAGAAACACAGAAAAAGCGAAATGGGCAGAAGAAAGATGTGACAAAACGTATCAAACACTGATCTATTTCTGGAAACCTGGTATGGGAGGCGAGACGCAAAGAACGTGGGTGCGCTGCGACGAAGAGAGAACGAGAATTTGGTTGAGGGAACGAGGAAAAAGAAAAAAAATTAAATTAATGTCCATGGAGACGAGACAAAAAAAACGGAAAAAGACAACAAAATAAAGGGACGAACGATAAAAACTTGAGAACCTAAATCTAATAGGATATAAAATAAATCGAATAATTTTTCAAACTCTTTTATGTTTCATTGCTCACATCTTATGGTTTACTTATTATATTTATACGAGATCATCGCGCAAAATAAAAGAGAACCAACGCGCCAGAAAGATAAAAAGAAAACAGAGAGTAAGGCAGTAGCAGCGAAATGAATGTATCCTTCGGCCTAACTTACGACCACGTCAAACATGATTTCCCATCCGTCAGTTATTCTCTTTCTCAAACTTTCCTTTGCGTCGGACGCGTATAAAAAATAATATTTCGTGTCATTATTCCACCAGGAGAATGAGAAAAATAAATAAATTTTTTGCCTGCATTATTTATAGTTTGAATGTTGAGCTTTGTGAGGTTCGCCGTATATACGGAAAGGATCCGGCTCTAGCTCGCGCGCAATAAAATCACTGGAACGAGCATCTCGCACGAACAAGTTACGCCGACACTGAGCCAAGAAACTCCAGCGCATGATTCTCGAGCTCGTACAAAACGAGTAGAAAATTAAAGTTACAGGATTTCGATGCTTGATCGGTTCGAAAGATTCTCCAATACAAGATCATCGTAAAAGTTGAGGACAATGACATTTTTTGTCACTACAAAATTACACGAGGCTCGACACGAAATAAAAAAAATTACAACAATCAAAAAATGCCACTCGTCGCGAACGTATGCGAAATGAAATATTCAAACCTCGTGCTCACCAATGCACGAGGGTACAGGTCCAAGAAATAATAATAAGTGCGTGAAATGTTGAGCGTGTGCGCGGAATTCACGAGCCAAAGAATGCACAAAAGCTGCACGACGTTTACCACGCGTATCAAATGTTTATGCAGGGTATGGTCGCGCTGTCGCAGCTAAAGTGTTTGGATTATAAATGTTGTCCACTCACCAAAGCGGAAGATAAAAAACGACTTAATTTCAATTTCATAAAACGATAATTACTAAAAAAAAAAAACATCCAGAGGATTTAAATGCTCCGAGAAAAATGAAAATATCGAAATGGAAGCGGGAAATTTCAAAACGTCGTCAAAAAGGAGCGAGTACACGGAGAAAACCAAGTCTAAAATTATTAAGCCAGTTACTTATTGTTGAAAATTATAGTATCTTGAAGACAGTTCGGAAATTACAGCAATATCTCGAATAGCAGTGCGACAAATCGTTCTAAACAGCATAGTAAAACGTGATCATCAGATTAAAACCGATTTTACAATTTAGCACAGCAATTAAAGGAAATCGCAATGGTCATGGTAAACAAAACTATGCGTGTGATTAAATTTCACACATGTTCGATATATATTCATATTGGGATAATGGAATTTTACTATGTCGACGTTTAAAATTTGAGATATTTTCCCTCATAACTGAATTCTTGTCTGACCCAGTAAATTGTTCATGAAAAAAAACCTAAAATTCATTATCGCGCGCATTAATGTTTCTTATTCATATAGAACTGTTTATAATTCATGCTAAGAAAAATTGTAAGTGTTAAAAAATACTATGCTGTTTTGCAATTGGTGCTACGATTCTTTTGCTTCTTAACCTTCATACAGGACATTTTCCCAAAACATTTTATTTCTTACTAAACGAGAGGAATCCGTTTTCTCCGTGTAATTCGATCGAGAATTATTATTCCAAGAGGGAAAAGAATATCCTTCATCCTTCTCGAGTGTAATTCCGAGAGACCAGATGGCAGGCCCGTTTCAACGCGACAACAGTTTGAAATGAAAATCTCTCGAGCAGATCGGCGAAGGTATCTTGTTGATCAAAGAAAATAATGAAAGAAAAAAATATCGAAAACAAACGACAGAAGAAAAGGAGTGAGATGAGAGGAAAAGATTGAAAGGGGAAAGAGAGGGAGCGAGAGCTCGAGGCACGATGTGTGGTGCGTTCTGGAAAAAAAGATTTTTCGGTAGTGGATCTTGTATCTCGGGGGCATCAAACAAGCTGCCAACAATTAATCCGGATGAGAACTGTACCCACTACGTGTGTTGATCTATACATATATAATTCTGGGGTAACCCTATACCTGCTGGGGTCTTCTGATCACGACGATTCTAAAAGTTGGTCCAGAACTTCCACATCTTTGCGTCTCTCCATAAAAACGTATTTCGAGGCGATGAAACTGACCGAGTACGGTGGATGGCAGGATGGAAAACTTTGGAGAAACACCGAACCAGCTCGGTCAATTTCACGTCGTGAAAAATACGCAGGCCGAGAGGGGGTGGCTCTTGGCAAAGCCTTCCTTCAACCTCATATCATATTTCGTGTTATTCAAATTTCAACAATACCAACGTTAAGGGCTTGCTAAGCCTTTCTCTCCATGCTACATGTTTTTTTCCCCAGCCCTATATATTGAAGGGTAGAATGAAAATTAGAACCGAAGCAGCTCGGACAATTGTTCAAAAATTCTTTACAACAATCGCTTCACAAAATAATGAAGCGACAGTTTAATTTTCATGACGATTTTGTTTTTTACTTTCAACGAATCTAAAAAACAACTGAACTTTGCGCTTTTTTATGCGAAGTTTGAGAAGCAACAACTCCGACGATCTGAGCTCGAAAAATATCTGCTGAATGACACAGAACCCCCGATATATATCTACAAACATGTACTTAATATCCTGTACAATATGTGCAAGCCGATAGCGCCCCAAGGGACAATAACCTCCGGGTTTGTAAAAATACAAACAGGACACCGTAAGCGCAAACAAGAAGAACCCTCTGTGCGATGGATCCGCGAACAAAAGAAGAACATGGTCGTTCGTTTTCACTTCATACGGATCAGATCGGGCAGCTTTTGTTCTTTCGATCACAATCTTACAGCTTCCCTTGCTGCTTTCTTCCCTTCTTTTTTCTCCGTTCGAATTCATTGAAAAAAAACGCGATATTTTGAAATTCAGTTCGTTTTGCATGTTTTCGATACTTTATTCGTTGGATTTTAAGGAGGAAACAAAACGAAAGCATCGCTCGTCTCGAGAGAAGTTTGATTTTTTTCCTGCAGATAATCCGCTCGTTCGAAATGACAAAACAACTGGTCACATTTGCTCCCGGTTTCAGTTCGGTAAATATGACTCCGCGCGTGGACGGGCCAACACTATTTCGAGGATTGATGAAACGAGAGAAGATCTGTCCCCCCGCCTGCTGGTAAATCAGACGGGGGATGAAGTCATCACCACCCCGAGGATCGAGTATTCCTAACGCGACGATCTGGCATGACGTTGAATCCCCTCGAACTCTCAACATTTGTTTTGTTTTTATATTTTTACAGGCTGTTGCTCGGGTTGAAAAATAATTTTGCACCGAGGAACAAAAAAATTTGTGAATGGAAAAATCAAATCTTTGTCGTTCGGAATTGCGAAATATTTTGTGATTTTTTTTTCACATCATTAGTGTTAATTTTATTCATTATCATCAATTTAATTGAGATTCAAAACACTTTTAACGTCGAAATGGTTTCACGAGAGATCTGCGACGAATTCTGAAGAATCGCTGAAGAGATATTCGTTCTCACGATACCAGTGACCGAAATAATCCAACTGATTGGTGTGTCCAATTTGAATCATCCTGTATTTTTGCTGGACCCTTTGCTCGCTCGAACGGAAACAATCACATTACATCCCATACGTAGAACACTTCGCTTTACGATCGCCCATAATAATGCGCGTGCAATTCACCCCCTCCCTCCTGTACTCTTCGAGGCATCAAACACCCCTCTGTCTCTTGACAGGGTTCACTAATGTAATGTAATGATTTCTTATTTATTTTAAGCTCATGGCTTCACAGAGATGCTGTATTATTTCCTACACCCCTCTCCACTTTCCGCGATATGTTACAAATCGATTTTATAAATAAAATTTCGCTATCGAAGTTTTTCTTGAAAAACCACCAAAATTTTGTTAGTGCAGCAATAAATATTCTAGAAAATCACTTCGAAAAGTAAATTTTCGTCATTTCAAACGTAAATTGTGCTAACAGTTTCGTTATAAATAAAAAAATATTGTCAAAATAACGAACATTTTTTAATTATCCAAAAATATTTAGTTCGCCGTATTCAACAAAATATTGACGCTTTTTGACACGATTTAAAAAGCAAAAGTGACGATTTAAAAAAAAATAAATGATGAGTTTTGTCAAAAAAAAATTTTTTTAGGTCCGAAAAATTAATAATAATTGTAAATTATAAAGTTGATCGTGTTTTTCATAGAAATTATTGACAGAAATCATTGTGGTCTTGGAATATCTCGAAAAAGTCGAGATTCGATTTCGTATAACTTCCGGGCGAGTGAACAGGTTAGGGGTCGTTAACTCCGGTATTATAAATGCATTACATACTAGAGCTGGAGATAAAGACGGAGATGAGTCAGTATATATCACAAGGATTGAGGAGCATCGAGAGAAAGGACGTTAGGATGGTTCAATTTATCTGTGCGGGGTTGAATTTTGGTGAGGGTGGCAGGTGGCACTAATTTTACGGATCAACGGCTGTGACGGATGTAACGAGACGCACGAGCTTTTGCTGCCGCTCCCGACCGAAGTCACCGAAAGAAAAATCTATCTTTGTCTTTTCTATTTCGTCACACGTGGTCGCTTCTATGAACACGTTGTCATGGTTCGTTTTATGAGATTGCGAGGCTGCATACACTGAGAAACGAAATTTGCACACAGTCGACAAAATTTGGCGAGCAAAATGAAAATTTCTTCGTAAATTCGTTTCAAACGAAGTTTGTTTAAACATTTCAAAAGCCAAATGAAACATTCTTGAGGTCGGTGACGCCCATGAAAAGTTGTATTCGTTCTGAACGATTTCATGCTGAGAAGCCTGAAATTTGCTTCCAAGAATTTCGAGACTGGAAAGAATGAGAGCGAAGAAGAAAAATGATTCATACTAAATTCCTGGGGCAAATGAGACCTGGCACTTCATTAGTATCGTCATCGATCATAAAGTCATCGAGGCTTTCGTCGAGTCATTTGATTTTTCAATTGCCTCGAAGGCGCCACCACGCAACATCATCACCCTCGGTTGAAGAAAGCACACGAGATATTTGAGTGCACGTTTTCCCTTCGAGTCTCATAAACCCTTGCTCTATCGATCGCACAGGCCAATTAAAATACTAAGCAAGCTTTTGTACCACGAGGGCCAAAGAGTTTTTACCTGCACAGAATAATCTTGCGTGAATCTTATCGGAGTTTTACGTCAACGCAAAACACAGTCCCGAATTTTATCAAACACGGTGCATGTCACTTTTCTCCTACATCCTTGAAAAATTTCATGCGAAAATGGTCAATTGTGTCCACCTGAAAATTATTTAACAAACAGTTGCTCAATTTTTTTCATGTTTCTTCAATTTTAGCGAATAAAATGGAAGCAATTCTTTGTTTTGCAAGCTCCTTATACGGTTACGGAAACAAGAAAAGTTTATCTAATTGAATGTCTCGAGACAATGACCATTTTTGTGACGAGAAGTAAAAATTTATTCGAGAGCAATTTAGAGATATCCAGAGATTCGATGGTTGAATATTTTTCATGGGTGTCATATATTCCATAGTAGATAGCGTCCTTTCGCACCGTACAGTACGCGTGGCTCATTAGTACTAATGAGTAATGAGCCAATGATTAGAGGAGGCGGTCTGGAGGCGTGTCGGTCCCTTGATGTTGCCGGCCAAGCAAAAACCCTACCTCTCTTTTCCTTTCTCTCTTGCGCTGACTACGGTTTGTACCTCGAGCTACATCCGTCTCTGTCGCGATCTTTCTCACTCTCACTCGTCAAAGTTGCCATGTTGTTAACCTCGTTTTATCCGTTCTCACTTTATGTCTCGTCTCCACAGACTTGTCATTTTTTTCTGCAGTCTTAAAGCTCATGAGTTGTAAAGGTCAGTTTTTTTTCAGCCTTGGATCGGAAAGTTCATTGAGAAAAAATGGTGGTAAAAGGCTAAGGAAAAATCGACAAAATGCTGTCTCTTTGGTTTGGACTGATAAATCACTTTTGTTGGCTTATTACAAATCGTTAACACAAGGTGCAAAATTTAGGACCTTTTTTCGGCAAAGATCAAAGCAAATTTGGGATCAACCCTCTGCTCGAGCCTGAGGCGTCGAGACGGGGTGTCAAGATGGCATTTTTTAAGTTGATCGTCAAAACGCTGTAATATACCGCGGCACAATTCCGTCAAGCCGCAAGCCGCTCTGATTAGATCGTTAAGCCGAGTAAACGCAACCATAAAGTCACTAATTCAAGGGCTAACCTGCCGAAACTAAATGGATGCACGCGAATATAGTGCTCGCAGTGAATTTCAAAGACATTTATCAAGCGAGCAGAAAAATTTCATGATTTTGTTGCGACCGCAAATTTTTGAGCACCGTGAGAAGTTGCAAAGATTCTTAGGAATTGCTACTTTGATGTGAAATTATTACAACTCATATATTTATAACGTGAAATTCGAGAAGTTCCATAAAAGCTAAAACTTTATTTCAGCAATTTGTGCATAAATTTTCCGACAGACGTCGCGCCATGTTTGGTTTTAACGTAGAGACCCCGTGAATTTACGATTAATAAATTTTTTTGATGAATTGAAAAAACGAGTCTCAATCCACGTGTGCTCAAAGTTCCAGGCGAGTTTCAAAATTTATTTCACGTACCGTTTGCCTCGGACGGTCTTGATAGCTGATACGATTTTGGAGATAGCGAATATTATAATTAAATGATATTTCTCCGTCGTTGACATAATCCGTGAGTCACCGGAAAAATGTGCGCGCAGACCGAACGAAACGGGAGCTAATACAATTTAAAAACAAAATCGTTTGTAATGACGAGGCGGAGGGGGGATCTTTGTGTGAGGGATCCACACAAAAGCCAGAGTCGTATTTGGGTACTATGTGGCCCAATATTACGCCTACCTTTTTG
The DNA here is from genome assembly GCA_037043255.1 of Diadegma fenestrale. NCBI lineage: Eukaryota > Metazoa > Arthropoda > Insecta > Hymenoptera > Ichneumonidae > Diadegma > Diadegma fenestrale. Next base: position 13,074,543 of record CM073310.1, on the reverse strand, counting down.
CGGCTGTCGGCATTCCCGTATCCGATAATAATAACATAACGACACGAAATGTAAATAAATAAAAGTAAAAAGAAAAGTGGGCTTGGAGAGGATGCGAAGGGACGAAGAACGGAAGAACCAAAAGCGAGTCCTGCGATCCTTCGGTGTCCCGTGGCTAGTGTCAACGTTTGACTTTACGAGGGAGCTGGTGGCGCGGACCCGGAGGAAGAAAAGAAGTAAAAAAATCACGCGTGTGACAGAGAGAGAGCGAGAGACTGAAAAAAAATGGAGAGAGAACGAAAGAAGGATCGCGCGGAGTGCAAGTCCACTGTGCTGGGTTTCAACTACAATGGCCACCCGTCGTGAGCAGGCCAGCCTCTTCGACTCCCGGATGAGTTAATGATATCCCGTTCTTTTCTCGTCCAAGCTATATATAGTTGCATTTCTATTAAATAGACGTCAATCAACGACTGCTACGAGATTTCTGCCTAAGCAATACATTCCAGGGTGGCCCGGACTCAGCAGCGCTCTTAGAACAATCATTTTTTTCACCTGCAGCTCCGGAGCGTCTTCCCCGGCACGTCGGAATCACTTGACCTCATAGTACGTTTATTCCGATTAATTGAAAAGACCAAAGTTTTGAGGGGTTGACTCGAATCATCGCAATCTCGTAATCTGCGTCATCATCACTTAGTCCAGATCATTGAAGAAGAAAAGTGTCCATCTATTTCTATACAAAGTTGGCAAAATCTTGCCGCAAGGATGCAGGACAACATGTTTAACTATTCGCGGTCTCTCTCCCGATAAAAATTTGTTCAAGACCGGTAACTTGATCCTGTTATTCGCGCGCGGCAGAGCCCAGGGTCGGGCTGACAGCGGCTGGGAATCATGTTTCGAGCTACACCGTTGCATTCCTTTTTTTTCTCTCTTTACCCGCACTGTTTTCTGCCGAGGTATAATATGCGTGAAGAAGATAGGTAGACGAAGATAAGCCAAGAATCCTTGAGTTCGGATGTTACTCGAGCGGTGTGTACGCGAGACCAGGTAAGAAAGAAAGTTGGGCCGGAGGAGTGTGGAGCGGGTACGTTGGAGCCGGGGGACTCGGAAAGAAATTGCGAGATTCGATGTTTTAAACATGAACGAATCTCACAGCTTGTGTGTCATTACTTTGAAAGAATATTCCGTGGAAATAGCGACTTATCATGCCATGAAAAACAAGCGACGTTCCGTGAAGGTGTGAACTGCATAAATTTTTCCTGCTCAATCAATTCCAGTCGGCAATTCGGTAACGAATGTCTCGAGACGACTCGAAAAACTTGGGTCGAGGCGTCGAGTTGGCGCGCGAGCAAGAAAACTCGTCTCCGACCTCATCGTTCTCATCGAGATGAGACTGATGTCCATGCATTGTTTTTTTTTTCTTTTTACGATGCTTGAGGTGTCACCGCGCCGTTCTTTCGTGGCCGATGCGTTGGACCTATCGGGACTTAGCATCGACTATGAGCTCACGCATATGCCGAGCTTCATACAGAGTGACCCAAAAGTCAGATGACTTGGAAGTCAAAACAGGCGGAGGGAGAAAAGTTTGTAAATTCGAGCGAAAACACTCGCTCACTGGGGCCGATGTATTAATTGCATTCTCAGAGACAACCGAGTCCATCGTTGAGGAGGATTACAACGTTCTGGAAGTTTATGAAATCCCATTCGATCGTACAGGGTCCTGGAACTCTGTGGAACCAGAATTTAGTGATCTTGTTGTTGTCGAAAGTTGGAAGTGATTTTAGAGACATCCTGTATGCACCGAAGCTTGTTATGTGCTCGACCGTGGCATGAGGAACAGCCGCTGTGGTCCCTCGGCAACTGGAAGTCTGGAAGGTCTGCCAGGTGACGGCGGCGCCTCGTAGGACATCCATCTTCGGGATGTGGAAGAGAGGCCATATCCACCATGCAGGCATGTAGCCATTCAGTGTTCTTTTCCAGTCCCCATTCTCGCCAGGATACCGGGCTCCTTTAGCAGCCCTTTGCGATCGAGGCCCGGAGAGATCCACCGAACTTGAGGGAGTCTCGAAGCCTCCGAGAGAAAAGGTACCCGGAGGAAAGAGACCAAAGAGGAGATACAAGATACGAGACAGCGTAGCAAAGAAGAGGAGTATGAGGCGGACGAATGAGAAGAAAGCTGAGTCCGTTCGAATCGCTGAGAACCCTCGCGGTTATTTATTAGAGGGATTCGTTAAGGCCATCCTAGATTTCTACTGGTTACACATCCTGCCTCTCTTTCTCTTTGTTTCCGAACCTTTTGCGGAGACTTTCGAATCGCAAAAGACAGCGAATCGTCACGCCATCGGAGGCTTCTCGGCGGTCTATCTCCGCAGTCGCATTGTTTTAATCTAACATCACAAAACGCAAAGTTTCCTCTTTCCTCCAATGCGTTTCCCTACTCAGTTTCATTTTTTTCAACTCTCTACAGTTGCCTCAGCTTCTCCGAGTCTTCTCCCAATAACACACCTTCATTTTCCTTCTTTGTCCCTCCGCATTCGTTGTCGTTCAACTCGGATCAGTGACCACGAGGTATCTTCGCCTCTGGTGAGTCCTACGCATCCTACCTGACGAGATCCACTGCCGGCTTACCTACAAGCGAGGAATTTTCATCAAGATCCGAGTCCCAGGACATCGCGACCTTCCCTGGCTCGATACAATCGGACATTCGGCCCGTGTCGAGCTGTATCAAGCTCGAAGCCAAAGCGCACCCGGAAAAGAGAATAAAACGACGTCTCATAGTGCCCGAGGACCCCGTGACGAGATAAATATTTGAAAACATTACCGATCACATTTTTCTTTCTCCAAAACAGTTAAATACGCATAAATTAATGAATCTTAAAAAAATCGTAATTTTATGAACAGTTGATGGAGCGCCCACGCGCTAATTGTACGACTTGTATTTTATGACTGCTAATAAAACAATAAATGGATACATCCCAGCAGGCCTTCCTTCATAACAAGCTTTCGAATCGAGCTCTTAACATTTTAGACTAGCTTCGTAAGAAAATACAAGAATTAGGCAATGAGTTTTATCGCTAATCACGTGTCGATTCTGGAAACAAAGATAAAGAAGTTTGCCCTTTTGGAAAATCGAAAAAATGAACGAACATAATTTTGGTTGGAGTTTGTCGACGTGAAATCAGGGATTTTTGAATACAAAGTCTCCCGGAATAATTTGTTATTCGACTGGAAAATAGTACAAAAAAGAAATAAAATTCTGGTCATTTATGGGGCTGCGTTGGCTCAATGGACAATTCGCTTTACGCGAGCGAATCACTGCGCTGTAAATCTTTTTTTACGAGCAATGATTCCTAAGCATGTGGCAGTCATCTTTTAATGCAGCTCGTAATCACGAATGGAAAATACGAGAAAATATGAGAGGTTTGATGTTTTAGAGGAGAAGAATTTTCGATGGTGAATTTTTCCGGAGGAATTTCAATGTCGATACTCTCGTAACTTTTTGCTCGTGTAAAAGAGTTGGTTCATACCTGTGTACAGTGTACTCGGTTGTTGGTACCCAACTGGGCACGATCGCGCTATACCCCGCTGCGAACGAACTTTCAGTGACGTTATAAAAGATAAATATATATTTATATAAAAGGGACGTGACTTCGTGGAAAAGAAATATGATATTTTTTCGGTCAACCGACGTAAAAGACTCGTTTTACACGATCAAAATTAAAATAAATGAAAAATAAAAAGGAAACATGGAAAACACGCCATAAAACGTGAAATAGTTTTCTCAGCGTGTCCTCGGACCTGTGAAGCTTTATCCTGACTCAAGAACACTGGGAAGTAGCCTAGGTAACAACGATCAAACACCAGTTAACGGAGCTTCAAAAAACCTACGACTCAAGGGCTAGGATCAGGGTTCCCTAAGATATGAATAGAATGATTTTTTTCCGGGTATCAAAATCAACTTTTCATCGATAATTATCGGCAAATTATTCATGGTCAATCGTTATTCGTCACATTCAATAGAATTTCACGGGATAATTAGTAGGTCGTCACGTCGATTAAAAGTGTTAATGAGTATAACGAGATAAAAACATTATAATTATCATTGAAAAATTATAATTCCGTTATCTTTTTTCTTTATTTTTTTTTGAGTTTGCAAGGAGCGCGTGCTCTGGGCGAGAAGGCTGCATAAATGAGTGAGATTCTTTGGTTTAGAGGCGCCAGTGATAGTCTCGGAGATTGGTCCTTATGACATTCAGATTCGTTTGGTATTATGGTTGCGGCGTCTGAGGCCGCGGGGGGCGCCGGCGCCGGCGCGTAAACTTCTTTGCGTTATGGCAATCTCTGTTCTTCTCTCCCTTCCTTACTGCGTCCTTCTCCCTCCCTCTCGCTGCTTCGTTCTTTCACGAAATTTTCGTTCTCTTTCTATTTTTTTTCTCTTCCTTTTTTTTACTATATATACTGCTCTCTCTCTCTCTCTTGCTCGCTCTCGGTTTTGGCAGTGACTATATCCCTCCCACGCGCCTAAAACCCACAGTACCAAAGTTGGTTTTCTCCCTTCAACTCACACTTCTCGTTATCTTGCTCCTTCTTCTCATTCTTATTCTTCTTCCCACGTCCTCTTCATCGAAAGATAAAACGTACCCTCCTCAAAAACTCTCATGGCTTTTGTTTCAAGCTATCCCCAAAGGACCCCAGCCCATGATAAATGGTCGCCCACGGTTACTGACGAGCTCTGCAAATCCTCGTGGATGTATAAAATGTCCAACAATGGCTGATGACGTAGCTATGCAGTTATTGGATTGTTTAGCTCCGAAAATCGCAACTAGTTCTGCATCGCTCGATCGTCCTTGCAGAATGCAAATTAATCTTTAAGGCCCCCAATTAATAACAATCAGATCCGAAGACCGGAACATTGAACGGTAGCCAAACAATGCTCGACCGCGAAATCCTCGCCACCCTCTGGGCGGGTCTGTTGGCGCGATAATTGGAGAAGCGCGCGCTCGGCTCACCGTCGCACGGCGCGCAGTAGAAGGGAGATTAGGAAAACGAGAAATCAAGATCCTACTGTAAGTTTCTCATAACCCGAATCTAGCTGTGTCCGATCTGCTGGCGATTTCGGTAACTCACCAATCATTTAAAACGGACGTGTGGTCGTCGCAATGGCCGACCTGGTGACACACAGGCTCTTGTGCAAACATGCACAAGAACCGAGGGATCTATGGATCGTGAGATCGCACGAGTGAGACCGACACAGGCTAGATCCGAGTACTAGCTTGGGAATATACCTCAAAAATCTTATCTCTCTTTGGACGAAGACGACGACTTCGCCACGGGATATCGTTTTTTTCGACCGGACAAACTTTCTTGGCCGTTAACAAGGACGATTTACATATGGACCGTTCTACGTCAACTCCGTGATCTATTTCCTCTATTTTGTATAGCAAAGAGATTGTCAGTAATTCGGATTTCGTACCGGCTCGATGACTAATTATCGCAGAAATTTACGACGTTGTAATCTTCGAAATTTTCTCCACGCAACCGTAATAGACGATCGAGAAATTGGAGAAAAAAATTGTCGACGTTCCTGCAGACACTTTGAATAACTTGCGAAATTATTTTTTGATTAACTGCTCCAACATTTCGCCCGTAGTAGCTCAAACAAAACTACTGTCTCTACTTTGCTTCCTCCGTCCTTTCTGTCCCTCTATTTTTGTCAACTTTATGGGTTAACGCAACGTGGGAAGGTACGCGTGAGTTCCCAGACGTTTTTCAAAATTCCGAAGGATCTGATACAGCGATAGTCTCTAATTTAGCATCTTTCGTACGTCAGATTTATCTATTAGAAATCAATTCTTGACGATCCCATTGAGGCACGAATATACTTTACGAACAGCCCTGCTCGAATGATTATTTATAACATCGACGTGTATATGAACTTTGAGTTTTTTCCGAATCCATTCAAGATACTTTTGCTTGTAAATTTGACCGAACGAAAAATGAAAGATTTTTGGTCGACGAATTTGAATGGACGTTTTTTTTCCCCAACTGCACAGACCGACGTTCGATAAAAGACGAAACGATGCTTCGCAAGGAAGGGTAAGAAAAAAATGCACCTGTGGCTGACAGCAACAGAGGGCAAAATGAATATGCGAAAAAAATGAAAACGATATAACGCATCGTCGCCGAATATTCGTTTTTAATAAGAGCGATCCCGATTCATGCGCGTTGATCGAGGAGAACTAATACGAGCTCTCATGCTGGTTGGATTTAACAGCAGTCTCGATCAGTCGCTATATCTAATGCCGAGCGGTGTATGCGTGCATCTCGTGAACGGGTTTGTTGCGAAGGAGTCACTCGCAATGTGTGTGAATCTCGTTTTAAACGTATAGGCAAGAAAAGTTGTGTGTTGGTATTTTCTCGGGGAGGTATAATTGAATGTTTTGTATAATTAACCTGCGCCATAACTCAAGGTACGTCGCGTCTCCAGCCGCGGGCAGACCTCCCTCCTTCACGAGGCACGCCACCGCTCTCCGATCATTTCGATCCTTCTTTCCATCCTTTTCTCTGACGACTATAATCCTCAGGGTATTTGTATATTCACGGACACGCGTGTCCACAGCTTATCCATCGGTTCCTCATAAAATCTGCCTCGTTATACACAGGCCGTTCGGAAAATCGCGATCAAAGTCACATTCTCATTGTTTTAAGCGATTTTGAACACATTTCTAAATGGATTAGCGATTAAGCGTTCCTGGAGACTACGCAGTAAAAAGAGCGCACGCGACTCACTTTTTTTTTTTATAAAACCGACATTTTCGATCGATTTTTGTCGAGCGTTCAGCGAATTCTTCGAGGATCATCGCCAGAAATCCACCGCACGAGCTCACAGGACCACAAGTTTCCTTGATATTTCTGCAGGCTACGGAATGAAGTCTAAATGACTCTTTAAACAGCTATATTTTACAATTTAAAGCGCAAGGAAACGACCGAGAGGAACCAAGAACCTGTCAGATCATACCCTTGTCAAAATAATCGCCAAGTTATGGGAGCTACGAGCCCCAAAATACACTAAATTTCGTGTAGTTTTTAGACCCAAAAGTTCCAGATACACACTTAATGACCGAGGGTCCTTTTATTTCCGCTCAAACTTTTTCGCCTTATCTCCCAAAGGACATCTCTGGACAAACTGCCATTAAGATCAAGATATTCAACCTACACACATTTTTTTTTCTTTTTCCTATGCCATTTGTTTCACATATTTCCGGCATTAGCCATGGGATTTATTGTTTGTTTGTTCAGTCTGAATATATCGTTTCATTCAACAATCGCATAATCGCTCGCTGCAAAATGATGAATAACGATGCCTCGAGGTTTTTCTCGAAATTGTTGAATTATTAATTCATTAAGAATTGTTGATTATCCACAGGAAGGCATAATTTCTGTGCCATTTTCGCACTGTCATTGTGATCGACATATGTTGATGCTAGAAAAGGAAAAAAAAACTCTTGCTTGTTGTGCGTCTTGTCATCAGACATTGAAACCCACGTAGGAAATAATCGTTTTGAACATCATCAAAGATGAGAGGCCCAACCCATTCGCCAATAAATTATCATTGCAATTATACGCAGCGAATCGCGATTTAACGATTGTTTTTTTTTTTATCGTGTGTGTTTTTTTTATTTCGATTTATATTTTATTTATTCCGCGGAAAGAGGTGAGGATTCTTATGCGAATCGTCTGCGAGGGATCGTAAATTCTCAATGCTGCGATCGAGAAATGAATTACGACGAGTCTGACGAAACAGACGAACTACGAGCGAATCCCCATTAGCGACACTTGATTAAATTTTTTATGTTTCCATATCATGTTTCTCGGATGATTCAGACTTGGATGCTTTCGATATGTTGATTTCAAGAGTGAGCATAAAAATCTCACTGCATGACGTGACAGGAAATGAAAGAAAAAAAGTTGAACTGAATTCAAAATTGTACAAAATTTCTTAAGGGTTTACTTGGTGATTCTAAATTGCTTTATGGGACTTGCTCCGTTGGTTGGGGAAAACATGTGAATAAATTAAATTGATAAAAAGGTTAATAAAATAATGAAATAAATAAAGTTGCTGGGCTCTCCGACACCCACAGCAATTCGAACGTAAAGCACTCGTACACATAAGTAACGACGCACAGATGCAGCTGTAATTATGGGTTTAAAGACACGCTCCCTCTCTCTAACTCTCCCTTTCGTTCTCTTCGTGACAGTGCCCGAGTCGGTGTTGCGCGAGACCATAAACAATAAAATATTCTCACCTGAAATACGAAAAGGCTTAACTGAATCGATCGTACACGCGAAAGATCGGTGCTCGAGCCTTTTTATCGTTACGACTTGCTGTCGGTGGTTCAAGACGATCGTCTGCTTAAACAAGCCGCGGTTCCGTTCGTTTTCACCTGCGGCTAACGTACGCAACGATGAATTAGTCCGAGTTAACTAATTCAGCGAGGGTTATAATTGCAGGAAAAAATACGTCCGGAAGATCCAATTTACGCGTCCTGAGTAAATTTACAGCGTCGATCGTTGCATTAATGCAAATTTCTTGTCATCGTTTCAATCATTTCAAAGAGATTCCCCGAAAATAATGAATAAATGAGAAGAAAATGGATTTCCTATATGGGAATCAGAAATCGGAGCTACGAAAGAGACAGAAAAAAGTGGCAAATCGTGGCTCGATTAGAAAGAGACTCGAGTGTGGTATCAAAGTAAGCGGCGAAAACGTGAATTCGCTTTGGCCCCGGCCCTGCTCACCGATAAATATCGAGCCAAAAGGAAGATCCTGACTAAGGAGGGGGTTCGCGAACCACAAGATTTGGAGGGGTGGAGAAATGAGGGCGCTACTTACGCCGTCAGCGATAATGACGGGGTGCGGGGTCGGGCTGTTTGCTTAGCGAGGAGATTAGTGAATGAATCCACAGGTGGGCGCCATCCGTCACACACACCAGAGATTCGAACGGACCCGCCAGAGTGCCCCGCCTATAATTCACCGTCCGCGATGTATCGTGACGCTATATACGCTCTTCAATATATTATATACCGCGCGTTGTATAAACCACATATACTCCATATACTATAATGTGTTATATTATCGCATCTTCCCTGTAGGTCCGCATGTAAATCTTCACTCTCAATTTTCCAAATCCGCCTGCATTTTTTATTTTTTTCTTCATTTTTTCACTCGTTCTGCGATTCAACTCGCCCTTAAATTTCATTTTATTCACGAATAGATTCGTCGCTCTGAAATGTCAATTTCTGCCTGAATATTAACTCAAAATTCGTCCAGATCGTGATAAAAAAAGTTTACGAAATTACACGTAAACGCCATGGATCCGAACAGATTTACGGAGAATTCGGATTTTTTTTCTGCTGGGCATGACATTTCGTGGGCCGTTCACCTGGTCAACAATTTCGACGCTTTATCGCTGATCCTGGCACGAGACCGAAATTTCAAGCGGACAATATCAATCATCGGACCGTTCCCGTTTCAGGGATTAATAGTGGCTCGCACCTCGTGAAATAGTCGAAACAAACTTGACGACTACGCCCATAACCCACCGCTTTTGAGGGACGGCTCGAATAAATCACACACTAAAAACTCATCGAGGGTCTAAATGCTGTTTATATAGATACGAATAAGTATATACGAAACTTGAATTCTCTCGTGTTATGCTACTTTGCCCATGATTATGTTGTGAAAGATTATCATCAAGATTTATCCTTAAGTGTGTGTTTATATTTATCTGCGTATAATTATAGGTCGAGTTGTCATTTTTGACACATTAATTTCCTACCAATATGTTTTCTGACTTGTACAATTAAAGATTTTGTCGAGATTCTCGAAATAATTGTTCGTGACAGGATCGCGAGGGAATCAATTTCTCTTATTTTTTCTTCATTATCGTGGGAATGTGTTCGAACGCAAAAAAACGAAGTAAAATTATAATTATTACGAAAGTTGTCAAAATTGATAACTTTCGTCTTTTCATTTGTTCTTTTTTCCTTCGTTTTCTGTGTTTGTATTCATTGCAGAGAAACAGTGTGTGGGTAATCAGATGTCTAGTTGTTTGTACAGAGAAACACAAAGTAAGAACGGAGGAACAAGCTGAGAAATGAGATTGGCGGACCACCGGAGTAATGTCCGCGCTAATAGCAGTGATTACGTTAGCTCGTTGGGAAGTAGTGAAACACGCCCGTTCACTCGGGCCGAACTGAAATCGGCGTACGAGAGTCTGCCCGGCAGCCCGAAACATCTTGAAAAGCCACGAGCTCTGTATAATTCCCTGCCCACCAATTGATGGATGTTTACCGAACACTAACTGGCCTCTCGCTTATCTTTTTTTCGTCTGTCTCTCAGCTCGAAATCCCCGAGTCAATTTCAACAGCTACTTTGAAACCGAACGGGGGATCTGGAGAAGGAATTTTCGGAGGGAAAAAAAATTGCAGAGGTCAATTCGAGACGATTCATTGTTCGAAATTCAATTGGAACCATCTGGATAGCTTTTACCGAAAACGCCATTGGAAAGAGGAGTCACGTGGGCACTCGGAGATCGTGCAATAACGCGGTCGATAATGATCCAATCGATATTTCCTAATCTGATGACTCTGAAGTTTGCAACGTTGAGAATCAACGAAAAATATTATTTTTTATAATTATTCATTGAATTCTGAAACTCATGGCTATTTTTCCTATCGCGATTGAGTTTCCGGGACACAAGAGACGATCGTTTTATTGTCCGGGCCAAATATTGAACAATAATTATGAGCTAACGATGCAAACTTCAAAATCACTATAATCTGCATCTGATTCGAGCTCGCGTTTCTGTCGTTGTCAATGCCTGATCGGAATATTAATAAATAAATAATTATCCGCCTTCTTGGCGCTGTAAAACTGTCAAAATTTGGCAGGACGTCCAGACGGCATCGCGACACCAGAAAAATGCTGGACAAATACGAAGAAATAAAATAATTCGAGGCGCGATAAAGCGATTGAGGAAAAAGCTCGATACAGAATATTTTCTTATTCTCTCGTAACAATAAATAATGTATTGTTGCTCGAGGAACGGTAGGAGTCCACACGTACGGGGATAAGTGTATTACCCACGAGACTAGTACCATTGACGTTATTTATCACCGCCGAAACATTCGCTAAAGCACCATGCGAGGCTCCAAGTGAGTTTGAGATCAGGAAAGATAAAGGTGATGTTGGAACCGAACGAGCATGCGGAGCAGCGTGTTGTGTCGAAAACGATGCCACGAGGAGATTCAACAGATGTCCGAAAATTCAATACACACGACTCGAAGCCCATAGTCGCTTAAATTCAATTGTTTATTTCACAAAACGAGAATTCAGCTTTTTCCCTTCGAGCAAATACCGTCGAATCATTTGATCAAAATAACGAACAATTTGACGGAATAAAACGCAAGAGAAAAAAAATGAATCGATTCTCTTGACTCGTTCAATTTTGTGGAATTAATGAATAAGAAAAATCAGTGAACATTTTTTTTCGTTATCCGGAAATTTTCCATCTTCCAATGACAGTGTTTGTAAATTTTGAATAACCGGTTTGAGAGCTCGGTAAACTCAGACCTAATTATAGTTGCATTATTACGACGATAGCGTCGATCCGCCGGGTTCGGAAAGATGGAGCGTGCGTCATATCGCATAAATTTGCATAGAAGCAAGGAAGAAAGTGTTGAGTGCGTAAAGCCGAGATAACTCGCTGCTGCGTGCATCTCGGCCCACAGTCGCTCGGACACATTTTCTCACATTGAAACAACACTCGTTATTTATTCGTTCGGTCGTTTATTCGATAATAACAACTTTGCCGAGCCCCGCAGCACTCTTCATTAAAAACAACGACGAAACGTTCAAGGAAAATCGCATAAAAGCTGAGCCAACGAAATTCCTCAAGGAACGAACAAACCCCAAATTTTTCCGCTCCAATTCATACGATGCGAAAAAAAAAACTAAAACGAAGAATTCTTCCGATGGAAATATCGATCAGAAAATATAAAAATTGTACTGAGCTGTTTGCACCTGCGGCACGATTTCGAAGCTAGTGCATTCGCAAACAAAAAAAAATCACTTTTGAGCTTGGTGTGTCGGTCGTTATTTGTTTTATATATTAATGCGATCCATGGACTATCAATAATTCACAGGACGTAATCGAACGGCGCTTGTGTTGTATATTGTGCGGTCTATGGGGTATTTAATATGGCTAAAGCTATCGGCCTCAAATATATGTATCCACACACTAATTCATATGTAAACACATGCACGTGTACGTGTGTGCATGTGTAGATATATTTGTTGGAAAGAAGGCCCGTGTAAACGATAAATCACGATAAATACGTTTGCCCGAGCCATTATAACAGGAGAGAGGTAGATGGGGATAAAGAAAGAGAGAGAGAGAGAGAACGTTAGAGAAAAAAAATGATGGTTCGCAAAGTTCGAGAGCGAGAGATATGGAGAAAGAAAGAATACAAACCCTTAAAGAGCGCTGTGATTGGCAAGAGGAGGCAAAAGACAAAACACAACGGCGGGCAGGAAGAGAGACAGAGAAAGGAACGCGAAATGCATTTTAAGTGTGCATGATGGGGAAATTTCTTACAGGATATGCATTGCCTCACCCGGAGGGCAACAACTCTACGTTGGATCCAACTGCTCGCGCATTACGATCGCTTAAGTCTCGACTCGAGTAAGGAGTAATTCATCGCTTGAATTTCTACTGATTATTTATTTTATTTGCGGTGCTGAGTTCCGGTACAAATGGCACAGTGCTAATTCAAGGGTGGTGGAATATTTTTTGTAGAAAGATACGGACGCTCAGAGTTTAGAGCTAATTGGCCCACCTGTCAACTTTGAGAAAATTTGGGTTATCCATTCTCGATTTCGTTAACGAGCTCTCGGATTCACGAGCCAACCGTTCCCCACCAGAGCGATAATCAATCCGTCCATTTCTTCTCGTCGTCTCTCTCTCTCACTTTTTCTTTCTCCACTTTCTGTTTTATTTCTAATCGAAAATCCACGAAATTCTCTCGGGATATTTGTCGATTGGAACCGGTTGGCCATTAGCCTACACTTTGACAACCCATTTTGTTATCGCTGCAAAAACAATATCGCCAGAGACTCGTTTTCGACAACTTCTCGAAGCTTGATACGGTAGAGCTCTTTGGATTATCGGATCAATGGCAAGGCTCCCTAAATAACGAAGATTGTTTGTGAAGCGAGATTGGATTACTGGTTGAAAAGCGCCCAACACTCCTGAGCAGTGAAAAGAAAAGTTGCCACGAAAGTCACTGCTCGTGAGGTTTTTCCTTTGGATAAATCGAAATTCTAGTGAAATTCGTAATTGAGGAAAAATGAAAATCGTAACAGAGCCAATAACTGGGTCAGGCGAGTAATTTGATCAGGATCGAAATTCCTGCAACGAAGAGAAACTTGAGAGAGAACAAGGGACAAGAAAAACTTGGAAATATATTCATATCGATCTAAACTACGATCGTAGAGTGTAAAACTCCAAGTGGATTATGGTGTAGAGAATTGAGAGTGGAGGATAGAGCGAGAGAGTGGAAAGAGGTAGGGCCCGGCGGGAGGCTCATAATTGCCGAGCCTGAAGATCACTCCAGGCCCCCATGGGGCCTTATATACCTCTGTTTGTTTTATTCCTCGGTTATACAAACCAAGCAAGATCTACGACCGATATATGATAATCGTTTCCCCGGCTAGATCCTTGCTCGCTTATCCTCAGCCTCCCATTTCTCTCTCTCTCTCGCTCGTTCGCTCGCCAACTCTTCCTTTTCTATACGCTCCTCCGATCGTATGATCTTGTCGGGATTGTGGCGTTTCGGACTCGCCTCACGACGAGCTTGCTCGTTGTCGAGCGATCCAAAGTTTTATCGCATCTCGCACCATCACAGCGTGATGAACTTGATGAGAGAGTGAGAGAGAGAAAAGGATAAAGTTTGAGAGTCTTGATAAACGAGCCAAGCTCCTGGACTGCAGAGCGAATTCCAGATTTTCAGATTTTCTCAGTTTCACTTTGGCCTCATGTGGAAAAATCTTAGGCAAAGAAATTTCAAGAAGAATCATAAAATAGAGCAGAAAAAATGGCCGAGGTGTTGATTTTCTTGAGAGGCGAACGAGATCGTTGTAGAAATGCCTCTGTAAGAGAAATTCTTGTCCGCATGAATTAAAAGCAACGAGTACAAGTTCGTTGTAGCGGAAAGAACGGAAGAAGCTTCCTAACTCGAGGGAACGATCGTCCAAACGAATGGAAGCTCTCGGCCACGTCTCATCACTTATGGATCACATTCGTTCATTAATTTCAAGTTTGCCAGGGTCACGTTGATTTATTTTACCTCGTTATTTATCCGCCACCCGATGCCAAGACTGAGCCGCGTGTTTTCTCGAGCGAGCTGCCGGACCTCATCAGAAACGAGCAAACTTCTCATACATCAAATGGGCTTTTCTTAATACTGAACAGCCACTTTGGTATCTGAGTGAATGCCTCGGATATTGCTGCTTCGCACGGACCGAGAGAACGTGAGAAATGGCGGGTGTGACGCGATGAATAATTCAAAAAATAATTGAGTTAACCAGTGTCGAGCGCAAGACAACTTGCAGCCACGAGACATTCTAGATTGTTGGACTTTTCATGTTGATATTCATTGAGCAACCAAACAAAAAAGATTGCTCCTAAAAATAGCAACGTTCAGTCTAAAAAGTCCCCAACGACGAAAATGTTACTTCGGAGAATTCAAATGAAGAGTGTCGGGTAAAAGAAAATCTTTAAGAAAATCGTAGTCACTTACCTCACTGTCGATTTTCTTGAAGTCGGGATCTTCTTCATCGACTTCAAAGTAAAGTTCGGTGGAGGTGATTGACACGATTCCAGGTGCGACGATCCCAGGGGCGACGATTCTGCCTTTCGTGCTGATATTGACCGGGCCTGAAAACGGTTGCATTGAAATTATTGCTCGCGTTCTTGATATCTTGATAATGTGAGGAAACGAAGAAATTTACGAACCGGTAAGATCGTTGTCGAGATCACGGTCGTCGGAGAGCAGTTCGCTGTCGTCCATGAGGTCGGTTGATTGCAATTGTTGTTGATGGGCACGCGACGCTGCCAAATGAGCGTGAAACTCTTCCCGTGCTTGGAGAATCGCATCTTCCGGGGCACCGTGCTCCAGAGCTGCTTTGAGTGTAGCTTCCGGATGACTCGAGCCCAAGGGATTATGAACGAAACGCTTCCGTCTACGTGCATCATCCTCCCAGGCATCGAGTTTCCAATATTCAGCCAATCTGTTCCAAGCAAACGAACCCTTTTAGTCGCAGTCCCTTGTCCTTTTTACCCTGCGAAAACTCACAATATTTTTCCAACACTCACTTGGCTGCCATTGGATCCATGTAGCCCCAGGCTCCATGCTTGTTCGACAATATGTTGCGAATTTTTTCCAACAGTCTGCTGGCTATTACGTTGTCGCGTCTTCTTGCTGCTGTTATGAGATGGTCGCACATTCTTTCTTCCTCTCTGCGATCGAGGAGACTCTGGGCACATTGGGACTGAAAAAAAACAACGGACTCATCATCACGCAGTGCCTCAACCCGAGAAAAAGAGACTCGTCAAAATTGCTACGAACCTCAAAGTCTGCGTGCTTGAGGACGTCGTCAGCGCGCATTCTGTTGAGTATAAATTCTGCCTCATTCGCTACTCGGACAATGTGATCTTTCATGGCGTGGGAAAGTAATCTGGAACGAAAATTTGTACGAAAATTTGTAATAAATAAATTTTTAAGGGGATTCGCGCCCACAGCAATTGGAATTTGCTACATTAACGTCGATGGAATGTATTTTTACCTTCCCTCGTTTATGAGTTCGATGAAGGCGAGGCCAGCGTGTTTCTGCAGTGAATTTTGCCACTCCTGGGAGCACAGAAGCATCACAAGTTCGACGACAGAGTTGCTGTTCTTGAAGGTCGTCAAACCTTTAATCGAGAATGTACGTGGTGTGAAAGTTCAGTGCAAAGACGAAATTGTCGTTGGAGAGCTCGGAGATTTGTTAGGGATTCCAAGATTTATACTCACGTGTTTGTAATGGGATAAAAATAGGTGCACAGGCTATTGAATTGCTTTATGTTTTTCGATATATCTGCACGTGAACATAATTTAATCCTCGTTCCGTGGAAACAACATATGCATATACATATATATTTCCCTGAGACGAGGATTGAATGATACTCGTGTGTAACTCGCGGAATACTAATTCGTGCAGTTTCGCTTGGAATAAGAATTTCCACTATCGACAAGATCATTGTCCGGTTCATTACAAACACGTTGCAGTTTTTTATTATCGCAGAAAATTGTCAATCAACAAGACGATGATCTTTTGATCTTAATTGATCAATCGTTTGATCGTTTGAAGTTCAGCAAATCAAAAAATGTCATCGATTGCAATTTTTAAACACCTTTGGAGTCAGAAATCAAAGAATTTCGTGAAAAAATTGAAGCGAGAAGCAAAACAAACATTAATTAGTGCTCTGGGAACGATTTTTTTTTGTTAATCAATTAGCTATGGAATTTTTAACTTTTCGAGCCAAAGTTTCGATGCAAGATTGCGAAATGGAAGTGAATTTTGCCTTCTCGTATTTTTACCTTCCATTAGAAGTTCCTGACCATGTGATCCAACGAGTGTTTTCGATAAAAATGGTGCAAAGTCGACCATTATTTCACGTAGTAATGGACAAACGGAGCCGAGCGCCATTTCGAGCTTCTGGGTGAGGGAAGCTTCGCGAGAAGGCGTAGGAACTGGAATGTGTTCCACGAGGCCCTTGATCGGTAAATCGTCGGGACGAGGCGAAGCTGCAGTTACTACGAGCCTGTCAGGAACCCGAACAACTGAAATTTCCGCTGCTGGTTTTTCACCGCGTCCCGGATCACAAAGATTGTCTTGGTCCAGAACATTTCCTTCGCTGTCCGGATCGCCTTGATTATTAGGAGTGAGCAAAATCAATTTTATTAATTCATCAATTAGGCATCGATTTAAAGTTCGGTGGTCAGATTGACATTTCGAAAAATTGACTTACCATGAACATGCGCAATGTTGTGAATGTTTCTTGGATCTTCACGAGGATTCGTAATTGGTAAATTGTCGCCGTCTTCGTTGAGATTAACGTCCGTCCAAGCCTCTTCAGAGGAATTCAGCTTGTTCTCGTTGTCGGTTGTAATATCAGATGGACTCGGATCAGCCGTGATGTTGCTGCGTTGCATCGCCTCTTCGCTGGAGTCATTGCTCTGCGGGATCAATTAAAAGATAGATTCGATTCCTCATGCTAATTTTCATACTTTCTCATTGTTTTCATCTCGTTTCTTCCTCGATTATTATTGCTCGATAGTCATCGAAGTTTTTCATTCATCATTTCGTCAATAATGTTGTGTCGTCACTTCGTGATAATGATTACACGTTAAAACTTGATTGGCACCGAAATATTGCAGAAACGTTTGCGAAATTGACGAAATTTTCGAGAATTTTTTAAAAATAATTAATCAATTCATTAACGCGGTCATTTGAGTTGAAAATATTTCGACACCATTGCTCCAATAAATCTATTCTGTTTCGCAAAAAAAAACCGAGAAAATCTCGCGATACTTGAAAAATTTTCCTTAAAATATCAAACAAGGCCAAGTTTCCGATGAATTTGGAGCCAAAATGACGAAGCAAATTCAATAAAGTATGGAAAATGTTCGTTTGCAAAAAGTTCGACACAGAACCATGAGGACCATACAAAACTGTAAGAAACTCTTGCCTCGAGTAGGCATTAACTTTGGGAAATGTCAATTGCGACAAATCATCCTCTGCACGGCTAAGAGGCCAATTGTATTTGTATTTATTCTTTGAAGCATGACCCTCAATGTCATTTTCTGCAGAGAGTAAAAGATTAAGGTAAAGGAAAGTGGATCAGAATTTTCCTATTACGAATATCGACTCGTAAATCGAGTTCCAGATTAAACTAAATAAACTTTGGTAGAGTTTTCATTTTAGCTACACCAACTAATCTCCTCGACTATATTTTAATTCCTACATTACCAATTCCCAACGATAACCAAAATTATTGTAAATCGATATTTCCTGAGTTCTCTTAATAATATTTCATCGACAATGGCAATGATAACAATAGCTATGAGGCAAAACACGTCGATTTAGAAACACTTTCCATTAAGTTTCAAAAAATGATTGTCATTTTTTTGAAATTTTTTTACAAACTCGCCGGAAAATCCACAATATTTTTCTGATTTTTGATTGTGCAGTTTATTGGAAAGGGAAAAAGAAGGAGAGAATGCCAAAAGGAGCAAAATTTTGGCATTGAAAATACCCAATAAAAAATTTATTATTTATTTACTCCAGCAAAATGAACGATTTAATTTTTGGAATCAACGTATATCGTTGTACCGGGGAATTTGGAGGAAAATTGTGGATTTTCAAGCGTTTTGACGGAACGTGGAAAAAATGATGAAAATTTCTTGGTACGAGTGGTTTCTTTGACAGAACGTGTTTAGCCAGTAATACTTGACGACAAAACGAGATATATGGTCGAGGCATGCAAATATCGATATACACTACTCAATACGCAATCTTCTATCATAATGATTATTATTAATATCGATACAAGTAGAAAACGAAGCTCATCATCCGTGATCCGAAGCGGTGACAGCAAGAAGAGAGTTGAAATATCGGGACGTAAAAAAAAAAGATCAGAATCAACAGCGGAATGATATTTGTTGAAATTTGTTGGTTTTTATCGTGATTCAATTGTTTCCCCTTTTGTAAAGACGCGAATGAATGTTTTTTAGTGTCTCTCATTATTTTTACGAGGTTTTTGTTTTTATCTTTATCGAGATTTTACCTGAATATTTCGTGCGACTGGCTCGGACCTCGTCAAAGCGCCGAGCGTCTGTTCCGACGAGGCGTAATCCTCGAGGATTGTCCGCGGTCGAGGTACACCACTGTGACCCCCCTTCAGAACCAGTAGTTAGTACGCATAGCCAATGCAAGCAGAGAGAGGGTTAACGTTGAGAATTACAGGAAAATAGACTTCTTCATGCTTCGATAATAATCGATTGGAAAAATTTGTTAATTTTTGACACGTGGGATAATTATTGTTTATTATTACGTGGGAACGACAAATCTGCAATCTCCTCAGTGAAATAACTTTTGTAATTATAAATATATGTATAGAAAGTTTCAACTCCCCATAGTTAATGGTGGAGCACATTTTTTTGGACTAGAGTTTCCAGGCAGTCTTTCATTCAGGTCGAATCATTTTGTCCAGTTCCCAGAGACGGTTTTCCGAATATTTCAAACGGTTCCAGTTGATTTTCATAAAATTTTGCACACGGTTTAATTTTTAAAAATATTTCCGAATCCTCGAACACACGTTTTTCATTTTTTCGACGATGATACCGATGGTAGCGAGTTTCTAAAACGACGTTAAATCTTGAACAAATCTTTATTGCAATATTTTTCAAAGAAGCCATCGAGGTTGAGTCGAAATAATTGTTTTTTTTTAACCTCAGGAGTTTATTTCTCAACTTTTCTCGGGAAAACAATTTTTCTGTCTGCATTTTTGAAGTTTTTTAAAAAATACTTTTACGTGCTTTTTAAGAATTGCCAAAATCGGAAGAAACAACTGGAAACGCTTGGGAATCATTTCGTCTCAAAAATAGCCACAGGAAACTGCATTTTAGAAAACGATTTCGCCTCAAAATTGTAAAGAAATAACGATGGTTTGGTGAAGAGAAAAAAAAAGATTTTCAGAGTCCAACTGATTTGTAAGAATATCGAAGAAATTGAAGTACGAAATTTCAAGGCTAATATAGAATGCAGGACATCGATTATCGTAATCAGCTAATAGACATGCCAAACATTGCAGGGTCAACCATAGAAAGATGGATGGAACCATGAGAAGATGGTTGTTCTCCAGAATTGTTGTCAAGGAGAATTGAAGATCGTGAGCGTGCATTTGCCTCGCGTGCATGTCACATGCTAATGCTACTGGAAAAGAAACTCCTGATCTCTAAATCGAAGTCGAGTTTTCCAAACATTTTGACAGTCGTCATATTTTCATGGCACAGGAAAGTAACATTTTCGTGATTTAAGAGAGTTGTTTTGTTTTTTACGAATCAATGTTTGTGCCAGAAGAGTTTGCACGGAAAAATTTGTCCAGGTGATTGAATTTTTTCCAGAATAAATCGATTTTTCATCGAGAAAGGAAATTAACGAGCAAAATGTTGACTCACTTTTGTCGAAGGTGGTCCAGACGAGGTGACATCGTGATCAGCAAGGATCGACGAATTGTTTTCATCGACGATAATGACTTCGTACTCTCCATCGTCCTGCGATCCTGACTGGCTTATTATTCCGCCGCTTCCTGAAAATAACTCGCGTCACTTATGCATTCCAGCCAATTTGTTCTCTCGGAAACGATGTTTTATCGTCGTTTTTCAAGGCAATACGAATAAAGTTTGAGCAGCTGATCGTCTCAGAGTAAATCGACCTCTAACTTCAAAGCTAAAATTCGATCAAATTGTAAACACATGCAGCGACTTACCGACCCTTTACTTGGGTCGGAATCCATCAAAATCTGATGAGAAATACTCGTTTCTGCCTCATGCTGCAAAATAATATTGATGAAAGCTCAGACAAAGAAATTCAGCTACGACGCAACATTGCCGTCCATCAAAATTCCTATTCGTAAGTAAAAACAAAAACTCAGCAGTCTCTACTTTTTTGGGAGTCGAAATTATTCTAGTCACAAGAAATTTTTCGTTCATACTTCGTGCCGTTTCGTTAACCTGGCAAAGGATACTCGAAAAAAAATTCAAAATGCTTCAGAAGCTGATTTTTTGACCACAGAAAGTTGTTTTCTTGGTAATTGATGATAAAAAAAATTTAATAACGCAAAAAATAGCCTGTGCGATTCATGTCCATTTTTAAATCTGCACGAGTGGATTGAAAGAAAAAATTTGCACGACCGTCCAAAAAAGTAGAAGAAAGAAAAATGACAACGCAATCGAAGATGCAAGAGAGTCGAGCCAGCCAATAAAAATAATAAATATACAGTTCGAAGGCCTCTTAGATGTAAAAAGTATCAGTTGTAACGATGCTGAATAGAGACAGAGAGAGAGAGAGATATTTACGAAGACACAAATGAAGAGAATCATTCAAAAAAGACGAATTCAGTTATTTCCAACGACTTCTCGATCGTACACATTTTGGTGAAAGATTAAATTATTGTACGTGATTCTTTACCTGGCGAATCCTTGCAGGACACTGATTATTTGTGAAAAGATTCTCCTTCACGAATAATCGTGCCCGGAAAGGTTTTGATAGTCAAGGGTGTTGAAGAAAAAACAAGCAGTGGGAAATAATAATTGAGTGTTAAGAAGCATAGAAATGGTGTGGTAGCGTGAGTGTAATTGCGTGGGTGCGTAAGCGTAATTGGGTCTGCACAACAAAACTTCCAACTGGAGTGAGGAGAATAAAAATTAAATAAATAAATGGGGAGTAAAAAGTGCGACAACAATAAAAATGGGGTGCTTCGTAGAAACAGGCAAATAAGCAGTTTGACATTCGTACGTTTCGCTTTCCTTTTCGTTCGTTAAATAATTTGTCATTGTTAATGTTTCGAGCAATGAAAATTACCTTGCAGACCAACACCGGAGTTTCTATGATAGAGATTTCGGGGCTGTTCGTTATGTTTTTGAAGCGGGTGGTGATGATTGTTGTTATTGTGATGATGATAATGATGGTGACGATGATAATTATAATTGTTCGGATGATGGTTATTGTAATGGTTGCTGTGATGATTCGGGAGATAATAGCTGGATGGGGTCTGGCGATTAGAGTGCCTGGCAGCCGGTAGCGGGTGCTGGTGGTGGTGCTGGCTCATATGGTGGTTCGCATTGGCATTGGCATTGGCGTTGGGGTGAGTACCCGGGAGGAACTGAGGATACACGTGGTGTGACCACTGTGGAAACAATGGCCGCCCTCCTCCACCACCATTCCCATCTCCTGAGAAAACCCACATTTGCCACGTTACCATGCATTCCAATCTTTCTCCCGAACAACAAGGAGAAACTTTGCAGTTGCCAAGTTTCACAAGGCATCTCAAACCCATGGAAAATCTTAACGGAAAAGTCCTTGTCAATTTCTTTTTGTTGCATCATTTTTTCGGTAGCAATTCATGAATTAAAAACTGTGTTTGAATTCGAATTTTACGCTTCTCGAATATAAAGAACTTTCCTTTTAAGAATTTCTGGGCCTCGTTGTCTCTGCTCTCAGGTCCGGAATATTGACTTTTATATTTTTCAGGGTTACAGGGACAAGTTTCCACCCCTAAACTCGTTTTTTTCGGAATACTCGACCGCGGAGCATAACGCTGCGAAACCCCGGAAAAAAAGTGGATAAAGGCTTGGCAAAACGTTAGTAACAAACTCCAAAGCCCAAAGATATTTAATGCGATTAGTAGGAGAAAAAAGTTTGATGAGATTTCGAATTTTTAATATCGAATAGTAGATACAATTGAAAAATATTTCTTAAGCTCCTTCACCTCGGACTGCGCATGCTCAATTTTATTATTCACGAAAGACGAATATTAATTAGGAATATTTTTAAAAAAAAAGGAAGTTTTGAACATGGAATTCGGTCTTGAGCTCGAGTTCACAGTGGGTAGTCGAATCAAAACTAACTTCGATTTGACTGACGTTCGATTGACGAATGATCCAAGCTTCGATACAGTATCTCCTGCCTTCATGATTTATCGATTTATTCATGGATACAAATGATGTACGTATGAATTTATTTATTTTATTCGATTTTGCCTGCCTATAATGCGTTAAAAAAAATTACTGGATCACAAAAGTGGGTGAAATAAATTCTCAAGAACGATCTCGAGTGTGATTCGAATTTTTCAATCGAATAAAAAGTTTCAAAAAAAGCCACCATTTATTTTAATACCTTCCATTATGATAATCATTAGGTCTTGTATTTTTTTTTGTTTCCATGTCGTAACAATTCGTCGATAATAACGGCAATGTGAATTTTTCTAATGATAAGTGGTGCAAACACATTCGACAAACATCAAAACTCTCACTGTCAGATACAGATAATTAATCATTACTGCCTACACGAGTGCAACCACACATGCTTTACTACAAGGTGGTGAAAACGAACCTCGACGAAAAAAATTAGTCCCGAATATTCTCTTGATAGGGGAGTATCTTTTTGTCACTTTTACAAACCAACGCTCAACGAAATTCGCGTTTTTCCCAATGTAATTGAATTTCTTGACACTTTTAAAGACAAATTGACATTTTTTTCCGTGAGGTTACATTGCTGCGACTAAAATAACTCCAAGACATTTCTGTACAATGCTCAAGTGAGATGTTTGACCGTTTTTATCCAAGAATTTATCTTCTCGCCCGTTGTTCCCGAAATTCTTCAAGAGAACGTTGAAAACTATTGGTCAAGAAATGAAAAGAAGTTTGAAAAATCGAGCAAGTCTCAATGGATTTTATTCCAGATCCTCAAAAAATTCCATCGTCCGATCTTCGTTATCGTGGAGAAAAGAAGAATAAATATTGACTAGATTCTGGAATTTGTCAAACGATAATAATCGTATGGTTTGTGCTCACAATCGTGGAACATTTTGATTCATCATGCTGTTAAAGTGTCAAAATAAATGAAACCATGCTCTATTGTGTATCTTAATCAAGAAGTCGAATGAAACAAAACTCGATCGTTTGGATGAAGTTTCATTAAATGGGAAGACGTTTTTTTTCCAGACTCGAATTTTAGCCAAAATACATATATTATACATCACGTGGGTGTACATATATATATATATAATCATTTATATATTTATCAGCATGAATATATCTGACACGTAAGAGTTTTGAATGTAAAAACGCGAATTTCTACAAATTGGCAATGGACCGACATCATCGAAATAGAGAATACAAAAAATTATCAGATAATAATAATATAAACAGTGATTTATCGAATAAAGACGGAGAAACCCGAGTGAATCGGCGCAACAGTCGTTTTTGCAACGAACAAGTGGCTGCCTTTTCGTTTTTTATGGTTGCACCGATTCGCTAGGAGAGCGAATGATTTTTCATCGAATGAAGGAACATAATGTCGGTGTTGGAAATAGTCCGAGTGCACAAAAAAAAAGAAATTAAGAGAAAATCGCAAAGGGACTGTTTTGAGAAAAATTCTTTGCGATCCATTTCTCTGTGATGCACCGTTCGCTGTGAGTTTTTTATTTATCAATTTCCTTTATTCGTCAATAATCGATCGTATCGCAATCAGTTTTGTAGGAATTTGTCGCTATTAATAAAAAAAAAATCGGGATGACAAAGAGCATAAAAATGTAACGAAAACCCTTTCGTTGAATTTCTTACCTGAAGGACTACCCGTTCGCAGATTTGCACCGTTCGTCTGTATCGTTTGCACAGGACTCGGTGGACGCTGAGAAATCGGGGGTTCTAGGATGTCACGATATTTCGAGACCATTAGTACAGAGATGAAGTAAACTATAGCCAGAGACAGAAACTGTGCCTGCTTGGTTTCTTCCTGCAATCATAATTCCACACGTCACATGAATACACAAAAATTATTTTTATTCATTAATCGTTTGGATGGCCAGACAAACAATTACTTTTGTAAAAAAAATTCAATTCGCACTTACAACATCTCTGTAAATAACCGCTCTGAGACGATTGACATCCATGTCTTGTAATAGCTTTTCAGGATCCTTAACCGGACTCATTTGATTCGCCAAATTTTCCACAATGTTCTGTGAAATAATAATCATGTAGCGAATGCATTGCAGCAACTTTTCTTCATCAACTCTATGTCAAACCCCATAAAACTATGAAATTTTTCTCTAACACCACATTTTATGTACGTAATTTGAAAAAAAAAATAATAATCTACTAGTTTCGTAGTCGTTTAACTAATTTTCAGGGTTCGTCTAATCGACGTGACGTCTTCCTACTATTATTGGTCGAAATACACGTAAATTTTCAGGTCAATTTTGCGTAAACTTGATCTTTTGCAAAAAATTCAATTCAGTCGGTGGTTTCAGTGATTTTATTGAGAATTTGTGTCTTTTTTTCGTCCATTACAACTTGAACATCTTTTTTCAGTGAAAATTATTTTTTTCATGCTTCACTATTTTCCACGGGTAGAAAATACTCGGGATGTCACTCTATTCTCTCGCAAAAGATCGCTTACGAAAAATCATGAACGTCGTCATTATTGCGGGAATAAAACGAAAATTAGCGATAAAAGTAAAAAAAGCTCTGGTTGAGTAGAAAAAAGACATACCTTGGGCGACGATTGTGCTCCTCGTATGAGGGATTGTATGTGCTGTGATTTATTACTAGTACCAATCTGTCGACCTAACATGCTGTACGATCTGCCGCGTTCTTTACACTCTAAGCAGTTTCTAACAGCACAAGTACAGACCTAAACAAGCATTTTAATTCGGTGATTATGAAAATTTCATAGAAAAGTGTACGACACGATTATGACATCAATGCACCTTTTCTCTTGATTCTAGCAAAATTAATTATTTTCCACACTGAAATATTAATTGAAAACTTGTTTTTTTCTGTGAGTGATTATTTGAATCAAAATTAAGGATAATATTTTACTGCAACGGGTGATTTCTACCTTGATTATTCTGATACAAACTAATTTTCAATAATTCAATAAATAATAATAAAAAAAAATAACATGAAATAACAGAAAAATCGAAAATACTCTATTATTCGAGCTATTGCTTTGGTCAGCTATACAGCTCACTCGTAATTTCGGTGCACAAAGTTATTGCCAGTGAAATAATGACGGTACACACACGAAGTAAATAAAACCTGAAAAAATTTCGTTTCGGACTCGAAACCTGGAACGACGTTGATTTTGAACAAATTTTACGATGCAGCAAATCAATTTTCACGCAATTCGATACAAAAAAATGCAGAATTCTATTTTTTTTACCATAAACTCAACTCGAAATTCAAAGTTGTTCGCTGGTTTCGTTCCGAAACGATTTTGTCCAGTTTTTATCAGCTCCGCATAAAAATACATGTAAAAATAATCAATTTTTTACATTATTCGTTTAATTAGGAAAAATCTTGTTTTCTCGTTCATGTGGAAGAAAATTCATGTTTTCTGTGATATTCTATGAATAATGGGTACGGAACGTTAACACAAACCAGTCGCAAACATTGTCGTAAAATTCCACCACTCGACATGTTTTTCTCGGCTTCGAGCTCCCCGAAGTTTAACGAGCTCGCGAATATAAGTACGTCCGCCATATTGACTAGCCTTTGAAGAAACGAGACTGCCACTTCGATCGGCATTCCCTGCGTTGGCTCAATCACATCCAATTCGCTCTACAAAAAAAAAAGGAAATCATGAAATTTCATTTTTTCACATTTTTGTTTATCGTTATTTAAATCGCAACTCACGTTGGGGGATGTTGCCGAAGCCAACAACGGGAGCAAACCACCACAAGCAATGATCAAGTTGTCCGCTAATTGCGATATCAGATGAACGGTATTTACAACGAAAATAGCATTTTCGCTGTTATTGACGAAATCGAGTACTGACTTTGTGGAGTGACTGTGAACATTTTTGTGCAGATTATTTGAGGCGAATTTGAATGTGAGAAAAATTCTTAGAGAAATACGTAAAAAAAGTGCAGCCTGAAATTTTCTACCTTCTCCAGACTTGAATATCGGTTTCGAGCGAGAAAAGCACGTCCGAAAGAAGTCGCTGGTGTATGTAGGACCATTTGAATTCGGGTATTCTGAAGGGAGGTCTCGTTGGGCCTGGACTAAACATTGGCCTTGTCGAGGGATTTCCTTGTTTGGCTCTCTTGGACTCTGTGAACCAAACGATTCATTGATATCTCGTTTTTCAGCTTTAGCAGGCAAACAAATAATTGAGTGAAAAATCGGAACCAGAGAGGCGCAATTTTTTATGTTGGAGTGGCAAAGAATGTTGTGAGAAGCAAAAGATTGAAAATTCATTAATTCATGAAAATAAATGAGAAAAGAATTTGACTGATTATGAAATATCTGATGACTCTGAAGAGTTTGCATCGTTGGGATGCAACGAAATTCATTTTTATCTTTGACAAAATTAATTATTCAAATAATTAATTCAATTAGAATTAAGAGAATTCAATATTTTTCGATGCATTGAACGTTGTAAACTTCAGCATTATAAATTTGTGTTGATTGTTCAGTGGGAGAGTGTCTTGACGATAAAAGTATGAAAAGTTACCAAAATGATTAGGATCCACTTGGGTGGACGTAGAGGCACTCCGTGGTCTTTTTTGGGGTGACGAATTTTTTCTGAGAGGTATGGGTAACGAGGGTGGTTGATCGGATGGGCTGTCGTCGACGAGATTGTCGGTGTTGACATTGGGTAGGCTCGATCTGCGATGAACATCGATGTGTTCTTGAGTCACATTTTGGCTCGAAACAGGATCGTCCCTTTCGATCGCATTATTACTAACGTTATGAGGCACACCATCGGGTAAACTTTTAGTTGCATCACAGACCGTAGATATTGTTGGTATTTGATGTTTTGAATTTGGCACTTGAGTCTCGTTATGTACAGTACTTTGAACATTGCTGCTATTACAAACACTATCGTTAACAACATCGGTTACGTCGTTACTCGCGTCAGCGTCCCTCGTCATTTTAATATTATCACTTGTATCGCTATTAGAAATATTGGACGGTACCCTCGAATGTTCATCATTCGTCGTATTTTCAATGTGGCTATTATCATTTATAATAACACCACTTTTATCGTCTTTCGAAGAATTAAGATCACACACGCCGTTGCTTAATTCACTATTCTCGCAAACTTCACTGTCCTTCTTTTCGATCTCGTCATTTTCTTCCGTTTTCTGCTGTTGCGTCTCGTCGCCGTCGGACTTGTTTGTTTCTTCCGGCACCGCAACATTTTCGTCCTGGTCACGACAATCGTTTGTCTCTTCGACTACGCTAGTTGAGCAATTATTGGTTTTTACATCCTTTTCGACCTTATCATTACTCTCCTCCAACTCCTTATTGGATTCTCCATCTCCTGTCGCTTCCGGAGCTTTCGTTTCCTCCGTCACTTCGACTTTCGTGACTTCCTGCAATTTTTCCTCGATCGGTTTGACGTCATTTTCCTCGGGGTTTTGCGCTTCGACGATTTTTTCGTCAATTACCACGTCACTCGTTGCTTCTTTGTTTTCTTCCGAATTTTCCGATGATTCGACTTTCGGCTCGGCCGGGTCTTCGACCTTTTCTTCCTTCGGTGGATTTTCTTCTTCATCGACTTTGGAAGATTCCAGCTCTGTGGTCATCCCTGGAATTTCGTTTTTCACTTCTTCGACCGATTCCACATTTTCCGGCGTTTTCGACGACTCGGTTACGACTTCGGCGACGCTTTCCTCGAGCGTAGGCGAAGACGTATCGATTTCAGAAACGATTTTTTCTGTCGCTTCTTCGCTCGTCTCTTCGGGCACCGTTGACTCGACGTTAACAGCTTCAGGCTCTTCAACTTTCTCGGTTTCCACCGGCTCCTCGGATTTCGCTACAATTTCTTGCTCTACGTTCTCGTTCTCTTTGGCACACTCTTCGTTCTTATCTTCGGGGTCACTCGGAGTTTGCTCCTCGGTAATTACAGCATGCTTGGTTTCATCGCTCGTTGCTTCTTCCGACGGATCCTGAACTTTCACGTCTTTTTCGACGTCCTTGGTCTGTTCGGCGATTATTTCGGTAGATTCGACAGTTTCGGTGACCGGATTTTCTTCCGGAACGTCGCTAGGTACAAGGAGTTTCTCGGCACTCGACGTTTCTTGTTCATTTTCGGAATTTTTATGCTCGGTCACGGCCTCCGTGTCCTCGGCGACTGTTGAGTCTTCCGCGAGCTCCTCTTTTCCGGTTTCCGCAGGACTCGCAATTTCTTTTTTAGCTGTATTTTCTGCGAACGGGATTTCGGACTCGGAATCGTCCGTAACAGCCGGCGGTTCGATAACCGTCACGACGACGTTGTTCACGTGCTCCGACGAGCCGACCTCGCCGCCTTCAGCGGACTTGATCGTCTCGTGGATCACAGACTCGGGACTGGACGAGCCATTTTTTCTCACTTCGCTGTACAAATCGCTGGAGCTTTCGATCGATAGAATTTCGCTCGTCTCTTGAGTGGTCGTCGGTAAAGAAATAGCCTCGCTATTCGCTTCCTCCAGTATCGTCGGTGTTTCCGCGTGATTTTCGAGGGCCGTTGTCGGAGTGTCTGGTTTTTCACTCAGTCGGGAATCCAGCGATATAACTTCGCTCGACTGCGGAGTCTCGAGGGTCTCGCTTCGGGATTTTATCATCGATGGACTACCGTCGCTCTCTGTATTATCGATCGAGTTCAAGTCACAACTGCACGATTCCTCGAGGCGCTCGTTCGATTCGTCTGATTCCTTCAAAAAAAAAAAAAAAAATTACGAAAAAATTAACGAAAAACTGTGTGAAAATCCAGAAGTTCATTTTGAATTCCTTTTTGCTTGATTTTCCGAACGTTAGCACGATGAGCGACTCGAAAAAAGAAACGAAAAGACACTCTGGCAAAGATTGACCTCGCACGAGGTCGTTCGAGGCGATTTATCACTTTTGCTCAATCGGTAAAAATCCCCCTACACGGCTTTCTCGGCGAGACTCAATATTTATAAAGAAAAATATTAGTCACACGATGTTCTCACTTCATCAGAGAAGAAGGCGTAACTTTGATTTTTCTCAAAATACGAAGAATCTCTGAGAAAACTGTGTATCTAATTTTTGGTTGTCTCTCTCGCATTCGCGCGACTGCTAGATCACTTTAACGAGTCCCAAATCGAGCGCGCACCCACCATAGTTGCCCCATAACCAAAGCAGTAAAGATACCTTGTAATTTCTGTCTATATGTTGCATTTCTTGATTAGGTTGAACGGTCCAAGTAGCAGGTCGACTATAACCATTGTTTCCGGAATGTTGTTGATCCCATCCTGATATCGTGCTGATTGGCCTTTGTTGTCTGACCTCGGGATCAGTAATATTGTCGGATCTCTGTCGCTCGTAATGTTCGTACATTTGAGCAAATTGGAGTTTGAATTCCTCGTAAGAGACCTGCGAGGGAATAAAATACGTCAGAGTGATCGTGAAATGTTGATTGGCAAGTTTTTGGCCGTTTAATGATTTTTTGTTGTGGTTTTCTGACCTTGGAATGGACGATTGCCAACGTATCGACCCAAACTCGCCAGCCTCCATATTCGTGTTTAATCGCATGATGCAACAACATACGGAAAAGCGAATAAACCATGTCAGAGATTTTCTGTTCTTCGGTGTTTTTCGGATGTATATAAGCCATGGCAATTAGCCATTCTTGCCAGACGGACATTTGAAGGACCGTGCGTCTGTTTTCGCGATTGTTATTGCACAAGAGCGTCATGTCCGAGAGGAAAAGCTTCTTCACTTCGAGCAGCTGTTCCGTTTGTTTCGACTGCCTTATCAACGTCGCGACGACCTTCAAAATCACTAAAAATAGAAAGCCAATTAGCTGTGAGCTTTTGTGCTTGGGGACGAAAAGAAACTACGAGAAAAACACGCGCTGCTCCTGCAAAAACACTGACAAATATATACTCACTCGGATTTTCCAAGCGATAATGATTCTCCGGCTCCGGGTGTCTCGTGTAAAGAATATGCTGACTAATGTGCTCGGTCATGATCTCGTAGAGCACGTTGTAAGTTGGTAACAGGAGGGTTTCCTCATTAAGTAGCAATCTCTCGGACAACAGTGTATACAAATTGTGTGGGCTCATAACATCGTATTTTCTTCTAGAAAAAAGCAATTCATTTATAGTTTCCGTATTTAATATAAATTCATTATTTTATCGTCGAATAGCATTATTTACTTGTGCGTGCTTCGGCTTAAAAAAAATCCCAAAAGTTTCAGTGCCTGCAATCTTATCAATTGACTTTCGGCGGCAAGCAGCTTGAAGATCGTTCTGACGCCTTGTTTCGCGTCGAAAGCTGGCACCATCGATGACGGATGTTCCGACATCAGTGATATCAACATTTGCAGCACGTCGTGAAGGTTTTCATCCTCGTGCATGGTCGTCAAGTAGTTCAGAATACTTTGGAGCTCATCGTCCTTGACGCCATTCCCAATCATAATGAGTTGTTTCAGAAACAGCAGAATGTACGATCGTATCGTCAGGATGTCTTTTTGTTGTGGCCTCGGACCGTCTGGAATAAATTACGAAATTTATTCGTGTTTGAATCTCGTGACTTTGGTCGAGGAAAAATAACGAAAAATTGTGACTTCACGGCTGACTCGGCGGTTGCTTGACCGAAATTGCCAGGAATTCATCAAATATTTAACGCGTGAGAAAATTATTTTAATCTCAAAGTAACAAATTTTAAGTAAAACTTGACAAAATCTCGAAAACCGACGAAAATGCAATTTTAAATGAGCAGAGACATCTTCGTGTAGTGTTGAAAGAAAAAAAATCAAATTTCAGCCCATTTTTAAAACCTCCGGTGAATGTAAGCCCTCGAGGAACAAAATTAAACACGAATTTCGTGGTGTGAGTTGGAAAGTAATGGCAGTTGAACAGCGCAGTGAGGTTAATGAGTTGGGCAAAATTTGCTCTCAAGAGCATGGCTCACCCATTCCTTTGGGTGTTATGCCACTTTTCCCCCGTGGATTGGCAACCCAATAGTAATACTTGAGGGTGTGAACGGTCTGAAGAACAGTTGATACTCGTCTCACGTTTGAATATATCTGCGTGTCGCTCAAAAATTCTGTCGCCAGATACGAGTAAAGTCTCGTTTGTACCGGTGCCGGTGTGTAAATCCATAACGCAGGGTTAAAGAGAACGTGGTCCAGCAGCTGCCATGTTAGGAATGAAAAATAAAACATCTACATCACCATTTATCTGCCTGTTCTTCGAGCACGACAATCTAGCCGACTTTTATCAATTAATCCTTTGAATTCCATTTCCATATACTTCATAAATATTTATTCAACGTTTATCGATTCTTCGCTTTGACAAAATCGTTCAACTCTACAACGAACAACATTTTTCATCGAACATTCGTGTCAAAAATATTGCAGAGTCTCGTAAATCAAAGTGCTCGATATTTAAATAGACCTTAAAATTTTTCATGCAGTGAAAATCGATCAATCTTGTGGATAGAAAAATCGTAACAAATTGTGCGAAAACACGGTATAAAGAAAGTCGGTAGATTGCATGCGAATCAATTTATTGAAATGTCAATTGCTTTGGGGGTGCAAAGACATGCTGAGATCCGGACATGTGTATATTTTTTTTTTTTTTACGCTCGACAGCATGAAAAGTATTTTCATGCGTCCATCATTTTCATAAATATGACATCGTCGAAGTTTTGCAAAAGTATAAACCGTCGAAATTGTGCATTTTGGTGAAATTTTGGTTTGTGTTTCACGAGCAAAGCTTCAGACACTTTACCTGCTTTAGAAGGAGATCGCTGTTGGCGCTCAGACACGTGACCAGATGTTTCGTTAGTTCGAGAAACGATGCTAAGACTTCGGTCGTCAAGTGATCTCTGCTTGCTCGTTGAAGCATAAAACTTATCACCAAAAATCCACGATTTTGTACCATGTGTTGTTGGACCGTTTGCGATGTTTCCACCAGATCGCAAATAAAACCCAATAATTTTGAACTATAAGGAAAAAAAGACTCGGTGTTAAAATTCATAGACGTTGAAAATAAATGCTAAACTAATTGCAATCTTTCAATTAATATTTTCAGAATATTCTTTCATCCATTAATGTCATTGAAATTTTTACCATAATGTCGGATCTCGCTTGATGTCGTTCGGTGCTATGCAATCGTAAGGCATGTCTAATTGCGAAAAGAGCGGAAAAAGTACTTGTATTCCGCCAATCGAGTTGAGTGTGCTGTGTATCGAGTGAGTGATGACGGCTTTGACATCCTAAAAGAAAAAAGCATTTGCATATTATTATTCATGAAGAAATTCAATGGCCTGTCGAGTTTTTTCTTTTGACAAACATCATTCGATTCTGTGGCAACAGTTTTTCATTACTATGCAAGAAATCGACGAAT
Organism: Diadegma fenestrale; assembly: GCA_037043255.1. Classification (NCBI taxonomy): domain Eukaryota; kingdom Metazoa; phylum Arthropoda; class Insecta; order Hymenoptera; family Ichneumonidae; genus Diadegma; species Diadegma fenestrale. The sequence continues at coordinate 13,041,316 of CM073310.1, read as the reverse complement.
TTTTCATCAAATATTTCCCACAGCAATCGAGGGAAAATTCCTCGAGCGAAGTGAACAAATTTTTTAAAATTTTTTCATTTCAACTGCGTGCGAAATCCATTCTGGTCACAAGGTCAAAGTATGATGACACTTTTGCACAATGCGGAGAGTAAATTCTGACATATAAGTGACTGAAAATTGCATTATCGTTGACGTGGAGAAGTAATGGGGGAAAAAAAGTAATACAAGGAACGTACCTGGAGCATAAGCGCGTGTGGTGTATGTACAAAGTAAGAGACGTTCCCTTTAGGTGCGCTCTGGAGGCAGAGTTGAGAATCCGTTGCTACCGGGTTGTACATGAACACAATTGCATTGGACAGCTTGCCATCATAAAGCACCTGAATAAATTACAAAGGAATATCAATTATTCGTGTCGAAGGAGGTGAACCGGGAACGACTTGGAACGACTACAAAAGCGACTATTCAACAACAACAAACAATAACAGCAACGACGACGAGGCCACCGAAAACTAAATATTCATAAGCACAACGTAATTCAATTTTACGAAAGAAAAATAAACAAGAGAACTGATGGAATAACAACACAGGAATAATTGGGAGGAATGCTGATCCTGCAAACACGCAAAAAAACGTGCAAGAATAATCAATCAAAAAAATCACTGCTATTCGTTGTCGTTCAACATGCGACTACAAACAAATAAATAAAACAAATCAAAGACAACGTTCTCGAGTAGCGAATTTTGATCAAATGAAAAATTCATCTACATATTTTCTCTGGGAATGCTAACGAAGAAGAAACTCTTTGACTAAATTTCTTATGCATCACTGCTTGGACATGTTGAGAATAATTGTCAGATCCAACGAGTTTGAATATGCACAAATTGGAAAAGTTGAGATTTTACTGGTGAGCATGAATAATTTACCTCTCTCATTATATTTCGTGGCTATGACCGCTGTTCACGGTAATTAACACAATTACAAGTGACAGATATGGAAGGAGACGAAGGATTAAAATAATATGAAACGAAATAAAATAAACTAAATCAATGCTTACAGTTTGCATACTTTGGTCCACCATGCTCGCGAGCTCCAGCTCGTCACTCACCCTTTTGTGATTGTCGGGTAGATTCAGGTAACACTCGTTGTCGAACCGGAATTGACTCTGAAATGATTGAAAGTTTGTCATGTTGGAGTTTTTCTTGCAATACCAAAACGACCAAAAAATAAAATTCTGTTCTTTAAAAACCGATTAACGTTTTTTCGGTCATTTGTAGGAGGATAAAAAAATTGAAAAAAATGTACCTTGTAGCCAGGACCTAATCTATGCATCGCACAAATTTGATGAGTCGTCAGAGCCTCGCTGAACAAATAAATCGCGCTCATCTGTCCACAAAAAACTCTCTCCTCGTCGAGTTCCGGCGTGGCGCCTATGTAGCATTTGTCAAAGGGCTGAAAACATTGGTAAATTTTTAGTTCATCATTGTCTCTGACATTACAACAGAAAAGACGAAAAAAACACACAGTAATTTGTTCGAGTTTTCAATCAATTGTTTAAACTCACGTCGTTCGTTGACACAAACCACGCCATTTCCGTATTCGAAGCTAGCTGCCCGTTAACTAGACACTTAATTTCGCTCTTTGTCCACCTATTATATATGTACACTACGGCGATCATGTACCACTGAAATAAATCAGTTCAAAATTATTCTCCACGTCGTAAAAATTCATTTTTACGACTAAACTAACGAAATTCCATTTTTCTTGAGCAGAACTCAAAATAATTATTCAATATTTGATCAGGACAATAAATCGATATTTTTTCGGGATCCAAACTCAAAATCGGTACGAAAATTGTCATGGATTTTGAAATTGATCAAACAATTAATAGAAAAAGTATTTTTGGACCCCAACGTTGCAAATTCAGTGTCATGATTTTCAATCTCGTTTCATATCGCTCAAAATCCTAAAAATCTTCAAATACTTGTCAATTTTTTTCACAATTTCATGGAATAATTCTAATGGAGCGGAATGTTCGTCAACTTTCGACAAATCGTCGAGTTTTCATAACGATGCGTTTTTTAGTTTTTTAATCCGGTAGCAAAAAGTTTGAACGATATTTCTAGAGCCAAGGACATTGTTCATGACGTAATTACCTTTCGCGGTTGAAATTCATATTTGACACAATGCTGGAAGCCCTTGCCTTTAACTTTCATCGAAGTAAGGACCAAGCAGTTACCTACGAAATGGGCGGAGTAACCGACGCCCTTGCTAGTCTTGAAGCTGGAAAAATAAACGTTTTGTTGTAACAAGATTTTGAAACAAACTGTACGACGTGAAGAGTTGTTCGGTAGAGTATCTCTCAAGGGGGGATGGCTGGCTTAAAAGCAGCTTCTTAAAGAAATTCAGTGTACATGCTTGTGTTGGTACTTGACAAAAGAGCACTTACCAGTAGAGGTACGGCTTTTCCCTCTCGATATTAACCGAGTTTATAGGATCGAGACGAAACCACGTCGTAAAAGTGAAACCACTCTCGTGTGGCCACCTCGCCATTGGTGGCAAAACTACAGCCTGAAAAATGTATTGCGTTAAAAAATGAAGAGAGCAAGAGATTTATGTTGGAGTCGATCAGCTGATTGACATGCGATAATTCATCGATTTCAATTTTTCCAATATTTAAACGTAGTTTTCCTTGGATAAAAAGTTTCTCGTTAATTGGTCCATCGAAATAATTCTTATGCGCGCGATAAGCGTTCTTCTTGATTGAGAGCATCGAGTGAATTTTGCAAAGATCGAAAGCTTCAAGTTTCCATCAGTTTGGTTAGTTCGAGCGTGATAAAATTGCCTGGGTAACGAGGAGGAGCGTAAAGTTATAACCGCAAGCCTAATTGACGAGTCATGCTTCAGAAAGTTTGCCAGGTCACGTCAGGTTCATTGAGGTATACTTGTATTTACGTACATGGTTATAGGACCTCAACGCCGCCATCGAACATTCGTAACTTGTGTCATTACCATTTGAGACACTATTTTTATACCTCGTTGTGACTTTTTTTTCATTTCGAACGTTGATGCACTCGCATTTTTGAGGGAGTGCACAAATTTCTGTACTCACCGATCCTTTCCTGCCGGGAAAACTAAAAAACACGTCAGGTCCATTTCGTTGGGGCATTTGGCGGAGTACGTTCAGCAATTTCGCTGAATGTCGTGGCTGGAAATCATTTATTACTTCGTTACACTGTAAAATCACACACGAATTATCGTTCAAGCCGGAAACTCTATACGAGAAAAGCTTATCAATGATTTTTTTTTTATTTTATAGTTTTTTTTGCAACTATTCTATGCAGCATCGATTATAACAGCTTAATAAAATTATTCGGGATATTGATAATCTTTGAAAACTCGTAGCTTACCCATTTTCCTTTTACTGCTTTCATCGCGCCGAATAAAAGCTTCAATTCTTTCACCGTTATGCTGTAACTCGCGAGAACGCCCAACATGTCGATCAGTAAGTCTGCAAATTGATTGGAACATTTTTTTCAAGTGTCTTTTCTTTTTGTTCGTTCAAGTCAAGCCAAGAGATGAAATTTTTCAAATTCAAAGGACCGATTCGGATTTTATTGCATCGTGAATAGATGATGACTAAAAATCGTTATTGTTGATTCTTGTAACTCGACACGGGAAAATTGGGGTAAATAAAAACCTGCGACGACGGTTTCCGCTCGGGACAAACGATGTAAAACGTGCTCGATGAGATTGACATCCGTGCAGGCCTGCAAGTTGCGCACGCTTTTCCTCAAAATGGCGATGAAAACGCTCCATATTTCGGCCTGGAACACAAATGTTGAAAATTCCTTTTTAATATTTGTTTGCTTGTTTTTTTCTGTTTTAGTCTACGACGCGATGAGATTGAGTATTTTTTCCCACGGTCCTTTTACATGACTGAAATCTCATCCTGAATTGCGGTTATTTCACGAGACTGAAAGATTGGAAGAGCTCGCGGTTCGAGCTATTCGCACAATTGTATTAAATATGACGATCTCGGTCTCTCTCTCTCTCTCTCTCTTTCTGCTCTTCTTTCCCTTTCTCTCGTTCAGACTCTTAGCAAGTGCAGTGGAAATGCAATTTCCGATCTCACCCTCTTCGACTTAACTTCCAAAGTACTCTCAGCGAGGACTATATTTCGTCCAACTTCCGTTACACACAAAGCTTTCCAGTTGCGCAGTCTCTTCGATGAAGCATATTTTATTCTCGGAGGCAAAGAAAAGAGTCCGCGGGTATGAGGCTACGAAGGGTTACGTAAATTTAATCAGGAAATTGCGTCTCCAACTATAAAAGTACAAAGGATAGGAAAATCATTCAAAATCGTCGATTAGTTAATTGGAAAAATGACAATGTGAACTTGTAAAATGTTTTTCTTAAATGTCAATGAATATCGTCGTGGAAAAAAAAAGGATTGCGATAAAAATTACATAGAGAACGTTTCGCTGAATGAATGAATGAAAAAGCTCTCGAACGTTGTAGTCGTCGACGAGTTTTTCAATAACCAGAGATTCCAGAGTCTTCAGAATTATTAATATTCGCTTATTAAAACCGTCAGCGATACCTGCTCCAGCAAGAATGAGAAAGAGCAAGACCAGCCCGCCTCCTTCGTCGGCGATAGCTCATCACATCCCGTGATTTGAAACTCGGCGATCATCCAGATCTTATACGATCAAAGAAGGGGACAATGAGCGTGTGGATAAAGGGATTACGGATTCAGGAGAGGATTCATTATGAACTTAATTCGAGGGATCACGAATCTCAAAGCTGCACTTTTTCTTCTCCGAATTAGAGTGAAAGCACACAAAATTCATTAAACATGCGCGTTTGTGTCTTTCGATTGAAAAATTCATCTCGGACTTCACGCGGACACTCCGTTGTCAGCGCGCGAGCATTTTTTACGTTCGAAATGGAAAAGCACACGCTCATCACAATGTGACGATCTTTTTATTTTCCGTCCAAAACTCTCTCCGTGAAACGATAAAGTCTTTACAACTTCTCAGCATAAATTTGACGTTTTACCTTATTAGCAAACTGAGTCAACAACTTCTTTGCGGTGCGCTGGTCCATTATATACATCGACAAGGAGCTTCGCTAATATTTGGGGGAAGTAATCATAGCTACGGGAAAATCAAACTTGAAATAGGAAAACTTGGTATTAGGAGCGAACGTTAGTCGACTCCGGATCGAGTTGGTTTCCTTCGTCCCTATGGAACGTTCCTATAAGCAGTGGTTGCTCAGGAATGTCAAGAAAAAAAGTAGTTGCTTGACATACATTCAGACGTACCTACGTAGCGATATGTTCGAAAATCCAAAGACATCGGAATCTCGACGAAAAAAGTTTTCAACTATGTTGGGATTCGATAACGAGCTGCTCAAGTATTTTTAAACAATTAGGAGCAAATACGTTCAACGCCCGATTGCGATTCACCCTGCACGGGATTGGTTTCGGTGGTGGGCGTGGCCTGCTCCTTCCATCGTGAAGCATGTTTCGTCCACATACCGGATAAGCTGTCGTTATTAATAAATACCCCAACTATGAAATCCAGCAACAAACAAAATAGTTTGAAAATCTCACTGTGAGTCTTCATTGACCTATTTAATCGATAAATCTGAAAATTACGAATTCTGGCATAAAGGCTCACAATGTTTAATCGAAAAATTGGAATTATGGTGAATGAAGATTGTTCATTAAAACCTTTAGAGAAAATTGTCGCAGCCACCGGTTCGGAATGATCGAATCCGCAATAAAAATTCGAGCAAGAAGAAAAAAAAATTGTGAAATTTCCATTCCATTTCTTTTTCCTCCACGATCATCTGGATTTAAAGTCTCGGGAGGGTTGAGGGCGAGGCAGACACCATTGATTATGATATCCTGTATCGGTTGGTGTTTAGTTCTTTTGTTAGTGCGGAGTCTTATGTGAATCACGAGCTTGCAGAGTGTAGGATTCGATAATGCACGCCACGTATAGAAAGTCGTATATATATTTTACGAATCCTCGTAATATTAGCTCGGTCTAGTGTGTGCAATACACGCTCTGTGTGCATCGCATTCCGTGATTATTACATTCCAAAGCCGTTTGCTCTTACGTATGTACATACGTCGATGTACTACGTTTCCCGGGGGAACATAACCTCTATTTGCGCTCGCTCTATAGCAGTCTGTACCGTATGTATTACGATGTGTGTGGTTATATACATCCATATCCACATATCCATCGATTCCATCCCACCCTCGGGTTCACACAGTCGATGGAATCGATCGTTGCGTGGTGAAAGATGGCCTTATAGGAATAAATTCTCCATCAGGATTTCCCAAAGACAAAGGACTTTACTTTTATACCTGATCTCGTTGTACGTCAGACAATCTAGCAAAAATTTATAGATCGTTTCATATTCATGCTGCTATTAATTATTTCCATCTGTCACAAAAAATTAGATCGCAGAAATATTTGAATTATATATCTTGAAATTCGTTTATCGATAAGGAAATCGAGTGGAAACGATGCATTGATTTATTTGGTGTTTTTTTTTTTCGATACTTTGATCGAAGAACCCGATGATAAGTGTGATAACATGTCCGTGCACAAAATACACTGTTGGTTAATTCGGTAACACTACACCTCGATTAATTATACGGCGAATCACATTTGGTGGAAAATTTTTTTTGCTATCTCGACCAAATTGGAAATTCGAGTATCGTACAGTAATAAATTTCATGGAAATTGCATGTATGAATTCACGTGTATTTGCTCTCGCTTGGTTTGCATGCCTCGTTTGATAACGTTATTTGTTCCGGTGATATGACATTGTTTGACCATAAAACTTGATACCTGTCGATTCGGCGCGTGACGTGCTCGTTGCAAAAACATGTCATTTCATGACGATGACGTTTTTGGTCAAAAAATCGAGGCAATCCGCGTATACGAACAACTTTTGGGTCAAGCATTCACGTATTTGCTGATATCAGTCAAAAATCGAATGTTTTTAATTGTAACAGAAATTCGTATTCTCAACAACAGTTTTTTTTCCAATATTTTTTCTTCATGGATTCACGCAATTCGATATTTTCCATTGGTTTTCGTTTTTTTTTCCTTTGGTTTTGTTAAAAATCTACAAATATTAATTTCGTAAATATGTATTTCCGCACCGCACGTGAGTAAAGATTTTTCCACAAAATGTATTAATCGATTTGTTTATTTATTCTTAAATTGGAGCGGCAGAATTATTTGTAAATCCAAGTGCGATGGAAAAGCTCACAGACCAATTGTTTCGAGAATCAGAAATCATTATAAAAGCGTTGGGAAACGAATGGAAAATACGTTTGTTTTTCATTTTCGAATGCACTTGCATCTGGAATATATTTTGATCTTCGATATACTGAAAAATTGTTAAAAATTTTTATTCCACAACGAGTAACTCTATTGAAGAGTTAAAATATATGCAGCGCGCGAATTGCAAATCGGAAGTTTGTTGGAATAACCGCAAGCTATAAAGTGTGTAGACAATTTATTCATAAAACATTAATAATTCGTGAGCTTGAAGGATGAACACGTGTATTCGAGTGGATTGTCGTGCCCGACGAGTTTCGATTAAACTTAACGAGACGATTGAATTCATACTGGTCCGCACGAGAATATCGTTATATCCATACACGCGAGTGGATATGTCTGTGGTCGTATTTGACGCAGACTAGGGCTTGCTCGATGCACAAGGAGTAAATGATATTTTCGGTGTCGGGAGAGTTCACCAAACTGGTATGAATTTTCTTCACCAGAGTGAGCCATCACCGCTTCTCGCTCTTTTTTTTTCACGAGTACAGCCCTCGAGGATACGAGAAATTGCTTGAACACTGAAAACTCAATTTCAAACGGCAATACGGAAAAGTTAAGTGTCGCATGCACTCCGTCCGAGATAACGTGGTGCGAGAGGGTATAATATTTGGTACATCGAACGTATATATTGGACTGACGTGAAACGTTGGTCGACGATTTATAATGATGCAAATGAAATATTCAATTCGTCCGCCCCTTCGCTCTGAATTTCGAAAAAGTCCAAATTGAAAAGGTGAATGAGAATTAAAAAAAAAAAAAAAACATTTTTAATTACTCGGTAGATTTTTTCGGGTGGACCATTTTGTAGCCAATTTTTACTAACGAGTCGCGTCGTGCAATCTATTCAGGAGAACATTTCTTTTCCTCCAAATAATTAAATTTCCTAGCGCAATTTTTTTTGTACTTTCGGACTTGTAAAAATGTTGTCTCGAAAAATGTAAGATGCAGCCTCCAGCCAGCATGACAAATCTTTCACTTCAAAGACCCAAGCGTTTTTGGTTTTTTTTTGTTTTTGAATTTTTAACATTTCCGTCACACTCGAGGTTTAGGTGTAACGCGTTCACTTTTTAATCAAGGCACATGCCAATTTTTTTTCCAGCCATACTCGAGACGAACAGATATATTCGTCGGAGCATGGGCTTTAATTAACTCTCGCGATGCGGACCAAAGTGGCGAAGGACTCGTCGAGCTTTTACTCGAGCGCCAGTCCGTAACGCCTTTCGCAACGACGAGACGAGAATCATTCGTACGACAATTGGGTGTTTCATATTTACCACTAAATATGTGACTTTGAGTACGTGCACAAACATAAATATTTACACGCACAAATGTTTCAATGCTTGTGCCAAAACTTTCGAGACTTCAGAACCAAATAAAATGGCCGGTGCAGCAGGCAACGAAACTCATTCCTGAAAAAATCCTTCTGTGTTTGATGAGTGATCTTCCTATTTTCAAAATTGACAACGTGGCCGGAAGAAATTGATTATCCACAGAAAAATGTGTTCTGGGAAAGCAGAAATTGCAGCCGTGGCTCGATCCTCGCGCACGTACGTGTGTGTGCAATATCCCCGTGTTCAGGTTTATTTTTAGCTAGCTCGTTACGATTGCCTTCGTGTTGTGAATTGTGTTGGATAGCCCGAACCTTATTCATGATATATTCATATATTGTGGCCCGCGGGAGTCACAAGTATGGAATCCCGGTCGGGAAAATCCGTGGCTTCTATACCCTGCTGCAAGAGAATCCACTTCAGCAGCATCCAGCTCGTATCATGTTGCTATATATGAGCAGCCGTAGAGAAACTTTAAGCTTGCCATCATCCGGCTCGATAGACTGCACGAATTTCCAGATTCCTGACATTCTTTCTCTTTTGTATACGCGTGCACGAGATTTATGGATTATTAATTATTGAGTCCGAGACAATCTGGGCCAATCTGAGACCAAATGAATCGTAGAATTGATGGTTTGGATCAATGCGAAACTGGGAAATGAAATTTCGAAAAAAATAGTCGAGAAAAATAAATGAAAAAGCGTTTTTCATTGAATTCCGAAAGGAATCAATAAAACATATCGCAGACCAGTAATGGGACGATGATTCCATATGAAACGGGGCTCCGGAAGCGTTTAACAAACGATAGTCTCAGTCAGTAAATAAACTGCAAGTTCACAGTCACACTGGAGCAATTATCTCGCAGTATTTATGTACAATCCGCGACCTCCTTCAATACGACCAACGTCAGCATCCACTGACGAAATTTGTCGGCAGTTGTGGCGTCCATAAACCACGTCAAGACAAATAGTAACCAGATGGTGCGGTGTGATGGCAGTTGAAGCTGTACGAAACGTGCCACCGCAACTTGCAATATACCAAAACCGAGTATCAACAGTTGAACAGGCTCTTGAAACTTTGGCAACACATATCTCATCATCATACTTGATATCATTAGATATCATCAGTTTGTGGACTGTTGCAATTTCCTAACGACATGCAAATCCTTCACCTGCATGTTAATTGACCTCTGAGTCTGGACGAGTCTTATCGAACAGTATTTAGCGAAATGTTTAGACTGTGAGCAACGATACGTTTCAATGGGCATCGAGGAACTCTGCGATACATTTTTATAGTAGCAATGACGCACAATTAAAAAGAAAAATCCCCATTAAAGTTCGCCCCCCGTTGACCTGTTTGTCGGACTCCGATCGTGCGAAATTTATGGTCATTCTCGTGAAAAGTTGTTCACCGGGAGAAATATCGTTCGGGCAGTCCTTTCGTTCGATAGAGTTTTACGATAAAAAGAACTGCTGCAAGGAGCTTCCGAGCAGTAGTTTCCACACGATATCAGAGGAATTTTCAAAACTCGCCTCGTTTGCACCAAATAGAAAGCGAAAAAAAAGGAGAGAGGAGCAAAACGAGAATGGTGGGCGCAAGTGAGAAAATAAATCTTTCAGCTCTTGGTTCGACTATCAAGAGAACGCGAGGATCTTGTAACGGCCACGTTTAATGACACAAAAAACGCCGAGAGCGTTTCAGCTGGAATTGTTCATGCGAAAAATACATTATACGCGTTATCTTGATTATAAAATCTCTCAGCAGGAACAACCCCTTGGGGAAAAAACGGACGATGGTAAAATCCAGGAGTTTTATTTTTGGATACGCCAAAAATTCGGAGAGAGGGAGAGAGAACACTAATAAATAGATATAGGAAAAGAAAAGGAGCAAGATTCGAGATTAAATGAGAGAATTTGACTCGCCCTTATCTCCCATAAGGAGCGAATGAAATGTTCTTGCAACGACTCTCTCCCAAACGACACTTGAAATTCCACGTCGTTTCTAAGTTGCTGCAAGCCCATAATAGGTTAAACTCTCGCGGCTGTCACTTAGAGTGTTTTTATGAATTCTGAAGCGAAAAATGACTAAAGAAAAACTAGAGAAAGAATTGTGACGACTGGGGAAAGAATAAAAAAGCACTCGCCCTGCCCCGCACCGACTGTTTAACTCTGTGAGAACTTACAGGCTGCTGCAGCATTCTTTCGACGTTTTCCAGTCTGTCTCGCGAAGGTCCTGACGAATGGAATACGGGAGAATGTGTGGAACGTTGTTTTTTTCTTCTCACGTAAACTCTCCCGCCCTCAACCGTCGTCACTCCCAAGTTTTTTCTTTCTTCCAGAATAAGGACCCTGACAGTTTTTTTTGCGTATTCGTTACACGAGAAAAACATTGAAAGAAAACACTATACGGGACGAGGGAAAATTCCATGCCCGCTCAACGGTATAGCTGACCCAGATAGTTCTTTAGGCACTGAGCATAATTTTTCAAGGCATTTTCCTCAGCCCTTTCAAACGAATGCATCAACAAACCATTCCTCATAATAATTTAATTCATTTCTGAAACAACAAAACGACTCCCTGAGTGTGGAGGATCAAACCGTTGTTTGTAACCAAAATATTCCCACACATTTTAGAGAAAAATAACGAGTAATGTAAAAAATGGAAAATCATCGCAACTCCAAGTGGTTCCGACACTCAAGAATGTCTAGAAAAAGCAGAAAAGCTTCAGATATATTCATGCACGTGTTTTCTACCGTTAGGTAAGAATGGTCGAGGGAAAAAAGGCGATGTAAAGTAAAGAATAAAGATCTCTGTACAGCCAGTTTCGCAACGAGACGTCCGAGCACTAAAAGCTCTACGTTCTCGGAGCATTTCGCCTTTTTGGCTTCTAAAGCAAGATTGTGCTATTGGACGAGAGGTTACCCGAAACTTCTCGGTATGCTGGCCATTCTTCTGTGGGGTTATAAGGAAGCTCTCGCCCTTGTCACATCCCTACCAAGCTAGACTGTAACTTTCGACCTCGTCCTCCTTATCACAGTTGCTGGAATGCTTCCATGGCAAAAAGAATATAACAACAGCACGTTCCAGCTGAACAAGTTGCAGATCTCGTGTTTATTTTACGGAACAAAAGATTTTTTCATTTCGCGTGTGTCCAAGTTTTTAAATTCTCGTGCTCGACGCGCATTACTTGACAAATTAAGATCGATTCAGAACGAGAATGAAGCTGGGTAACAAAAAGGGATTAAAATGCCAAGGAAATTGAGCAGATCGTTGAAATCATAAATAAATGCAATTTCTAAAACATCAGAAAACACGATTTGATTGAAAACTGCCGGTAAAAATCCTATAAACTTGGATATCGAATAGCATCGTTCATCATTTTGCCAGCCTTTCATACGTGATTTATAAATACAGCTAATTCAGTACCTCGTAAATATCAACTGATATCGAGAACAGATCGTCGTCGTTCGTTCTGCTTGGGGCAAAGGACCAGAGCAGCCCAACGTTTCTCCGAGTACTTTCGGCTTTATGACTTTTCCAATTTATCAGTGTCCTCCAGAACCAAGAGTGAACGTATAAAGAATTGATACTGCGATAGAACCAAGTGAGTACGTGACCCGTGCCATATCACACTCATGAAAAATTACAGAGTTCAAGTCCTCACTATATTCTTTCCAGCGAAATGTACAAAAAATCTCGGTTCTCGGTTATTGCATCGAGACTATATTGTGTTTTTGAGATAAAGTCATGATTCGAGAAAAAAAAAGCTATCGAAACTAATACGCGAGTGCATGATTAAACTTCGAATGCCAGTTGAGCCATTAATGCCGCAAAATCGTATACCCGGAGTAACGAAATGTTATTTGTGTGGAAAAAAAATATCGTTCCACCGATAACTCACTGGCGTTGTCGATGCTCGGAAGTTGTAAAAGGAGCCTCGGAGAATTTTGGCGAGGGTTGAAGAGATGGTACGATGTTGGTGGTCGAACCGCGAGTAAAGGGGTCAAATACAGGAGGCTGCGAAACCTTTTACACTCGGAGTGATAAACGGGCTGACCGCGAACCCCTTTGCCCCATGTCGGGGCAACCTGGGTTCAAAGTTGATGCTCCGTGAACCGTAAATGCTCGAGCTGTGAGGCAACTTTTCGGCCTCTTCTACCCTCTTTTTAACATATTATACACAAGCGTGAAGTGAGTGGAATCTTCATCTTGCGGTTTTAGGCCGAATCGCCCCTCCAACTCAAACACCAATTTTATGGGAAAAATTACCCTGATCCAGTTAATGACGGTTGATGATATTCAAACATCATTTCACGTGCGCCCCAACAACTATTTATCGTCGTTCTTCATTTTTTACGAGCTTCTCATGCTCTCGGCGTCTTTGTTTGAATAGCAAATGAATTAAAGGTAGTTTGAAAAAAAAAAACGAGCATCTATGGAGAAAAATGTTTGGCTGAGATGCTCGATTCGCTTCGGCTGCATTTAAGGTTTTTTGATGGCGATTTTTTGAGTCGTCGTCAAAGAATATCTCACAGGATCCTTTAAAGGATCGTTCAAAGGATCGATGTAGAAAATTCCTTGATAAACTTGGCGAAAATTTATAGAGTATATATGAAATCCGTATACGATCGTCGGGTTTGATTCTATTGATATTATACATTGAAATACAGTTTGCGAAGCAACTGTTGACATAATACCGCTCGAGCTTAATAGAAGAGGATGAGAGACCCTCCCGATCTCTCGATAAGCGGTTAATCGGATTTTCCATGAAAATCTGTGTACTTCGCTTTATGGTTACGGATCGAGCGACCACGAATTAGCAAATGTTTGAAATCTGAGGCTCAATGTGTCAAACACAGTCGTGACGATACCACCGAAGAGATTTCTATGATTTGCCAAGCGGAGCGTGGATCGAAATTCAAAGCGATTGTGAATCGAGATTCATTACGATTCATTGCCACCGTGCACAGATTCAACCGACCATGGTTGCATTATTTTCTCTAGGCAGAAACAAAGTCAGGAACAAGAGCAAAGGCAACGTTCTTCCCTAAGGAGTTATCGTGGGGGGATGAGGATCAGACAGTTAGAGAGAGCGGAGAGTAAATAAATGAAGGCGGTACAGAAGGCTCATTCGTAGAAATTAACAAACATGCAACTCCCTTCCTACTATTTGGCTTTGCCGCCCTTGCCTCGACCCATCGCCCCGGCCGATGGCAGTATCGGATTTCTGTTTAATTAACTTCTTGAACCCTGGCAACTCTTGGACACTCCGTTTCCAGTTGTCTCTTGACAATATTGCTAACAAGGCATTTCGATGCTTCAGACATTTTTGCTCATCAATTCATTCATTCGTCTCTCTTAAAAACAAAAAAAAATCGCCAATACCTTTCGAACTTTTCCATTCAGTTCCTTCCCATTTGCTGTGGAATTATTTTCATAAACTCTTCTCAACTTTTTGTATGCACGGACACAGCATTTTAAACGATGAGAGTGTCGGAGAATCGCTGCTACCGAATTAAACAAATAATGAGATGTTCGTTCGATCAAATTTGTGAAAGATTAGCGAGGAAAGAAGCAGCAATAACGACTGAAATGCAGGAGCGATATTCGCTGAAGTTGATTCCGTAGGAATTGTACAAATTGAACTCCTTACAGAATTCCGTTTAACCTTTGAATTTGAAAGAGTAGAAATAGCCAGGGAGAAACGAGCGACAAAGAAAATAAGTATGGGAGGAAAAAACGCAGCATTGAAAGAGAAACAACGTGGAGTATAAATAAGATCCGAACTTGAAGTTTGTCGTTGAACGAGGGCACGGTTTTTCATTCTTTCTGGCTACGACCGCTGCATTTTACAAAATATAAGGAAAAAAAAAGTGAAAAGACGTCGTAAGAGGGAAAGAGAAAAATGAAGAGCAATGGGAGAGTAGAAAGTATAGGAGGGCGAGGTTGAACAAACTTTAAATTGAAATGTTTTGTAAGGCTTTCGGCCGTTTTCGACTAATTATACCGTAGGAAAACTTTTCATTCTCATGAATTCATATCCGGTTCTTTTTCATCCCTCATGCTTCTTCGTTCTCGCTCACTCGGTTCACTGCGAAAACCAAGAAAATCCCTTGGCATTCCTTCACCATGAGCCCTTATACAATTTGTGGGACAAGACAAATTTCGAATATTTTTCTTGCTCGTAATTTGACGGATTCCACTTTTTCTTTCAGAAAATGAAAAATTGAAATTTTATACCATTGTTCGTTGAATATATTCGAAAAATTTGGTGCTCCTGGATTTCTGGATGAGCCTGCCTGTTGTTTCGAAAGCTCGACCGGGCAACAGTACATTAATTTTTTTATTAATTATTTGGTAATTAATTGGAATTATTCGGTAAAGGCCGCGCTGGATTTTACCAAATAATTGTTATGTTGTTATTCCAAATAGCCGTTTGTTTATGTCGAAGATTTTAAGAAAAACTGAATTTTTTCATTAATTTTTCACTAATTGGGACTTGAATATTTGTGCAAAAATTCAGATGAATGGCGTTTCTCGTTAACAAGAAATGTTTCAAACAAAAATACACGGTGGGAATTAACGCGAGTATGTCACTTCAAAATCGTATCCAGGTGTTAATTGCAGATATTCGATAGTTCCAGCCAGTCGTGGAAGAGGAAATTCCATTTGATCGATATCCGGGTAAATTTCTCGCTAGCTCGAATACAATTGTTCACTTTACGGAATTGCGCCCATTCGTGCACCTGCTGTAAAATTCGAGCCTTCATGCAGTTGCAGAAAAAGAGCGAGAGAGAGAGACGCAGGCAACGGTTGGAACGAAAAGTGCAAATGTGGATATAGCTCGCGAGGTTCATTTGTTAAAGTACTGGATGCAATCTCCCTTCATATGTATGGAAATGACGATAATATAATAACGCATTGTACAGGGCACGCAAACGCACATCCTCGTGAAGCGAACAATTAGCTGCAAATCGCTGCGGTGCGAATTTTGGTAGAATTTCAGAGTAAATTTCAGGTTCGAGAAAATTGAGTTTTCAAATGAATTTTCTGGCGATTTTTCATGCCGAAAATGAGAAGTTCGTTTTGCGTACATATGAATGATAATGTAATGATTCAAAAGGCTCATTTTTACAGCTCTCATGTAACACGGGTTGGGCTAATAGAAAGTCACAGCGAGTGCTGGCTGCATTTCGCGAAAACATCGCACCACACTGGGCGAAAATTAGTAGGATTCTAATTTCGAAGCGTTTACGTGCAACAATGGATCTCGCACTTGGCAGAGCTTTCTTTCACGCTTCCAAAATCTCGTTCCATTGTCATGCATTCATCCTGGCACTCTCGTTCGTCGTTGATACCACTTTCCTTCCCTTTCTTTTTCCTTCGCTCCGTAACGGCATGCTTTCAAATGTTCCATACTCGCGTACGAGCAATCTCAAATGCATTTCATATTTACTGAGATCTTGCGACGTTTTCCATTATATTATTAAAATGGTGCGCTAGAGTAACCCAATAAGGAGGAAGCAAAACTGAGCCTAAGAGGGCGAAGCGACAGGATAGAAAACAGTAACCGAATAAAAAATGTTTATGAAGTATTTATTATTTATTTCCAATTTCATTCATTTCCTGCGTCACCTCGACATCCGATTGCGCATTAAACCGTTTATATTTCTATTCCGGGGCCATTTCCTGGACGTCGTCAACGCCCGCTATTTTTTATATATGTTTTCACGACGAGAAGAAATAGGAAAATCAGTAAAACCAAAAAAGTTTCATAGTTGAGCGAGAGAGAGTGGAAAAGGGGGGAGACAACTTCTCGCCGTATATTCAGACGGATAAATCTCGACGAGTTGGTCTTCATAATGGAAAAAAATGTTGGCTGTGTAGAGATTTTGTTTCAAACTGCCTGTATGACCTAAAACCAACGGGTTAAAGATATACGTGGGCGGAGAGGCAGCCTGAGGTGCTATCCGATGATATACGTTGATGCAAATGAGGATACAGTCGTGGAGGGTAGAAGTGAAAATCATAGGATGCTTTGTGGCTTCCTCAGGAGGCAAACATTGACACAATGTACGAATTCAGCCTCGAAAAGCGTGCACAGGATGTGTGTGATGTTTGTCCTCTCCTCTGTGGATTCGGAGCGACTCTTCCCTTGCAGAGATTTTCCAACGTGGAAGCCATTCTTTTCGAGATTAAACTTTCGCCGACGAAACTTCAATGGCTTTCCTTTGTTTTTATTTGTCTATTGCATCGAATGTGGAGAAAAAAAAATTGCAGTTTATTCGAGAACACGGAGGCCATGATTTTTCTTCATAAAAATTCTCTCGCATAAAGGATCTTGACGGATTTATTTGTGGACTTATTTTGATTGGTTGGTCGAGGAACAATCAAACGTAATTGATGCCCGTCCACGTGTATTCTTAAGATTACGAGGTGAACGTAAATGGAGCTTGGACGCAGATAGATGACGCGTCACATGCCGCATGACTGTATATTCAGGAATTGGTGCACATCTCTCGAATTCTCTGATGTCCGGTTAACGTACGACGCACATGAGATAGTAACCGAGGGACAGACTGAGGGAGAGAGACAACGAATTCACCAAATTGTCCTCGTTGAAAACTCCCTGAGGGGTTGTTGAGATGGATCATTACTCACACGCCATTTCGTTGAATGCGACGGCATTACATCGCAAATCGGTATCCAGACTAGAACCCAATGTGTCTCATGACAAAAGATTTAATCAAATTTCGACAAATTGTTCGGAAAGAAACGGGAGACGTGAAAGAAGCGAAGATAGTCCTTAATCTCGTATTTTATAGGAAAAAATATATCAAGAAAAATGAATTTTCCGTCGAATGTATTTTGCGATAAAATTACTTTGTCGAAATTGTTTTATTTTTCGAATTTCTGTTCGCAATCAGTGGTAAATACCCAACCCCATGGAACGTCTATCCTTCCGATTTGATTAGAGGTCAATCAGGGAAATGAAGTTAAACTCTCGTCTTTATTTGCCTCAATTATACGATCGGTAGTGAAACTTGTACGCATCCATTCCAAAGAGCGATTGGCGTGTACGCAATTCGACGAAAATTGGAGATGCGAGATTGAGTCTGGCGATGACGAGATCGATGCCACCTGGAATTTGCTCAAGTCCATTCTCGGTCAAATCCAGGAAATGGACAAATACTCCGAGAGTTCTGAGTATAGGTTTACTGAGAGAGATATATCATTTGAAGGCCAGGGAGAGAGAGAGAGAGCGAGAGAGCTGAGCGTCTCGTATTTATATACGAAGACCTCTCTCTAACATTTCGAATCGTGAACGGTTTTGGAATTAGATTTGCTATTGGTCTGTGGTAAAATAAACGACTTTGGTAAGTCCGAATGAGGAATGTTCTTGATGTTGAATTTTCCGCTTGAGCGCAATCTCAATCAGTTTTCATTTTATTTGTGTCGAAGCATCACCGCCACCTTTTTTCATATCAAACCGGAAAAATGAAGCGTGAAAAGTATTTCTTTCGGGATTCAAACTTGGAAAGAGTACACACACGCTTTCCTTTCGTTATGCGTCGACGTTTGCTGGAATAATGTTTTTCGATCTAAACAAAAACTACATTAAATAATATTAATGTAATTATATATTTAAAAAAAGAGATCGTGAAACTTTTGATCAATTATTTTGCACGACGTATAGTTACTCAATGCCCATACGTATCTGAGCCACTCCCGAAGTGTATGATTCACGGTTACTGGATAGGATAAACGCGAAAACAAGAGCACAGCAAACAATTAGAAGCGGGATAACTCACGCGGGTAACGAGATAAGTTTGCTGAGAAAAATTCAGTGCCATGTCGTTTTACTATCTCTCGCTCAGTTGCTTCGGTCCCTTGGACAATATATTTACCTCTTTCGTATTTCGTCTCGACACACACTATCCGTGAGTAATTACGACGAAGCACTTACTGATTTACGTGCATGCTTCGATGAGGTATTGGCGTTAAAATGAAAAGATAATGAACTGAACAAATTGGAACACCCTTGAAGGTCATTCTCATTAAATGAGTTGCCCCCCAACAGCGTCATTAACTGAGGAATCTGTTTTTCAATTTCTTTCTGAGGACCGACCGACAGGAACAAATATGACATTTGAAGGAAATTCAACGATCAACGTCACACTGAGCTGTTCGTTTCTGTTAATGTTTCATATTATTTTTTATGGTTTCTTGACAGACCGTAAATTCGGAGCTAAATTACGAAACGTCAAAATTTTTGCTTGATTTTCTGACCTTGTTGAGCAGCCTCTTCCGGGGAAAAAGCAAACCATTCGATTGTTCAATCAATGATATCCACAGGATCGGAAAAATTTTCAAACAACCGGTTTCCGTCTTTTTGTTCTCCGTAATAAATCGAATTTAAAAAAACACGGATAATTCCGTTGGTGCCGAATGAAAATAATCCAAATAACGATCCAAGTTGATTCAATTCCGAATCTCTTTTACACGGATGTTCAGTTTTTCCATTTATCTTGGTTCTTCGATGTGTGCTTCGTTCTTGAAGCAGAAAAACGGTTTTTTGATGTGTTTTTTTTTTGCCATCGATAAAATAGAATAAAAAAAATAAAAATATATCAAACAGCTGCGTATCTTGATTCCGATTATGAAATTGTGAGCTTTTTCCCTGTCGAACGGTTTCGTCATTTTATTAGAGAATTATTTCTGCAAATATGGAGATGAATTGATACTGAATAATATTTCGTATAACGATCGGCGGATAGAAATTGAATAGCACGATGTTTTGCTATAGACTCTTGATACGTGCATGACTATATAATTGATTTACCCCATTGGCACGCATTGGAGCATCGCAAGTGACCGAAACAAATATTATTGCTTTCCGCCAATATAACAAAGCGTAATTATGCACTTGTAA
Source organism: Diadegma fenestrale (assembly GCA_037043255.1). Lineage (NCBI taxonomy): Eukaryota > Metazoa > Arthropoda > Insecta > Hymenoptera > Ichneumonidae > Diadegma > Diadegma fenestrale. The sequence continues at coordinate 13,021,686 of CM073310.1, read as the reverse complement.
TTCGTGATTGATCTGATGGACGTGTAATTATAATTTGTGCACGAGAGGAGAGCAAATCGGGCACCACATACTTAATTGGATCTGATACCGACGATGATACTCGTAAAATAAAAATAAAATTCGCAACTCATTTCAATTATATCGAATTTCCATTGAATTAAAGATCCGATAGCGGGGATTATTTGGTTTTTTAATGACGTAGAGAAATGCCAAATGGGGCTAAATATATTGGGAGTTTATAAAGATGAGAAATTTTTTGTATTTTTTTCCGGAAATGTGTTCATTTTGGATGAATAATTAATCATTCGTGGATGATTTTTCTCCTGACAGTTTCCGCGATAATTTCTTATATATTCACAAGGTAACTTCCAGGATAATTTGTTTTCCATCGCTCTTTCCATTGGTTGGAATGAAAAAAAAGGATCCGCGCACCTGCCATTTGAAATTTTGACAAAAATGACACGTCTCAGGCTCTCGGTGAATAGCAATCGATCATATGGAAAATCCGTCCCGTTCCAACTGGCAAACGTGTTACTCTTCCATGCGAAAATAGGAGGGAAGAGATCGCTATCTCGCCTTTTTTACTCTTTTTTCCACGCGAATTTCCGCGGCGTCAGAAACACCGGTTACACCTTTGGGGAAAAAGTGCTCGATCATAGGGGACGTCAAACTTGTTTCGAATAAATGCCAGCTACGTCACAACACCGATTTCAAGGATGAATAGATTTTTCTAGCTTCGGCATCACTGCCATTTATACACTAGATTCCATCCATCTTTTCCATGCAGATAAATATTCCGCAAGCGATACATTCCACCGTTTATGGAATCGACTATTATGGCAAACATGGAAAACCATTTTCATCATGTCCTGATGGAGGGAGAATTGTAGACGAAAATTATCTTAGCGCGTTTATTTGTTTAGATTGCAACTGTCACGTGAGTGCGCAAGTGGCGATCACTTCCAGTTACTGTTCGTGTCATAATCATGCGCATCAAAAGGCACCATGTATCCCTGGAGTTTGTGATACTCGCTAAATTTGCATACAAATAGACGCGAGCACATATACATGTAAATAGATGATGTGCTGGCTTTTGCATCAAACGTGTATATACGTCGAAGAACAGGAATTCTCCTTGCGCTGATCCCTCTGGATCGATGGATTCGGTTCGATTGGCACTCGATTGTGCGAGAAGCGATCACACGCAGAACTCTGCCGTTTCGATCAATCCGCAGCTTCTCATCAGAGTGTTATATACACAGGGGCACACCTGTTTATGATTTAAGCTGATTCAGAGCCAACGTCCCCGGAGATGTCTCTGTATCGGTGTAAATGTACTCGGGTGATCAATGGCAATTGATGGTATCCAATGTTTGTTGGGATTAGAACAATTCCTGACATCCAAACTGCATTCGAGCATCAGGGCTGTCCATCCCAGTTATACGCGACGGAGTAACGTCCAATTCCAAACAGTGAAATGACATAACGAAATAACGATTCATTTGTTTGACGCTGATCCGATCATCACTTGACGCTCGATAAAATACGAATCACGATTACGAAAACTAAACAAAGTAAATTGACAGATTGTCTGATCGGCTTCCATGATTGCGACCATCAAAACATTTCCGACACACGGAGAAAATAAAGTCGAAAATTATTAAGAAATGTACTAGAAATCCAGTTACTTATTGCTGAAAATTATAGTATTTTGTGGACAGTTCGGAAATTACAGCAATATCTCGAATGGCAGTGCGACAAATCGTTCTAAACAGCATAGTAAAACGTGATCATCAGATTAAAACCGATTTTACAATTTAGCATAGCAATTAAAGAAAATTGCAATGGTCATGGTAAACAAAACAATACGTGTGATAAAATTTCACACATGTTCGATATATATTCATATTGGGATAATAGAATTTTACTATGTCGACGTTTAAAATTTGAGATATTCTCACTCATAACTGAATTCTTATCTGACATAGTAAATTGTTGATGAAAACAAACCTGAAATTCATTATCGCGCGCATAACTGTTTCTTATTCATATAGAACTATTTATAATTCATGCTAAGAAAAATTGTAAGTGTTAAAAAATACTATGCTGTTTTGCAATTGGTGCTGCGATTCTTTTGCTTCTTACCCTTCGTATAGGACATTTTCCTAAAACATTTCATTTCTTACTAAACAAAACGAATCCGTTTTCTCCGTGCAGTTATCCGTTGTTGCGAAATCAATTATAGACAACGTTGGACAACAAAATCCCATAATTCAAAACCAAAACTATAATTTCACTGTCGGGAAAAAACGATATCCAGAAAGAAAAAGAAATGACGATTTCAATACATCGTTAAAAGTTAGAATTTGCAGAGATGGGAGGCAAAAATGGGGTAAATTGAAAGCGAATAAGGGGCAAGAATGGCCTAGGAATAAGATGCCCGTTTGAAGGGGTGGAAGAGCAGGTATTGAAGCCAAGAAAGAGTCCTCCGGGGAAATGCTTTTCAGATAATGAAAATGAAATGGATAGAAGAGAAAGACAGTGGGAGGGAGGGGGTGACATAGCTGGGAGAAAAGCCTTATATTTCAGATTCAAGAGAACACGTAGTCGTCGTGAATAGTAGAATATTCCAGGTGAAATCTGGCAAGCCCCTTGGGTAGACAAGCTTCAACATGCACTATCAACAATGGACTTGCACACATGGACATGACTCCTCGGATTCAAGTATGTAGTATAATACGAAGAATGTTTCATATGAAAAGTTGAAAGCGAATAGTGCACGTGCTTCGACTGATTTTACACAGGATGAGGAATTTCAAGAGAATTATTGTGTCCTGAAGCACTGGAATACTCTCAGCGATGAGTTCGTCGCATCGACAAAGATGTTGCGAGCTGTTTGCGCCATCGTTCTCAAAAATCGAGACACATGTTGAAACATAGCAATGGATGCGACAACCGCATCCATGCAATTCTGTTATAATGTGCCGGGGAAGTCGCGACTGCAGCTTCGTCCCAGGATTTTGAAAGAATTGATTGACTAAAAAATTGGAGCATAATTAAAGGCGACGGGCGCCTGGATCGGAATGAGCGATCCCTAGCGGCGATAATTGTTGAATTAGTTCGCACTCGGCTCATTAACACTGACGCAAACGCTGGGACGATTCAGTCGCGTCGGAAAACAGAATAATTTAATTAACGGATTTCCGTAAAATGAATAAATTGGGACGAAAGGACATCCGGGAAAAAAACGTAATTTACCGACACGAAAATGTGGTAAACGACCTGGTAATTAGACCGTTGGCATGGAAAATTGTGAACATTTTACATGCTACTTGAAATAATGGAATGATTACATTCGCGTTAAGCCGGGGCATATTGTTCCGTGATTTTTTACGAGAATGGAGCTCAAGATCCAAGATAATAAACTCGATAATCTCGTCACAGGTACGACGAGATTGATCGACATTTTCGTTGGCAATTCATGCGAAAGCCAACAAAACAAAATTATCCTAAGCTTCTTATCGTTCGCCACAGATTATGGTGACTCGGGCTTCGGGAATGATTAACTATAATTCAAAGTAAAGCTGATCTTATGTTTATGACAAAAACCGAAGAGACACAAAGGCAGGATCACGTGCCATTTAAGCGAAAACAATTTTTTTTTTAATCGCAAAGGATTCTGATTATGATTAAAATAAAATTTAGACAATTAAATCGATTTTTCATATCAACAGTCAAGTTTTTTTTTAAGCATTGGTGAACACTCAATACGATAATAGTGAAAACATCTGCTACACGTTGCTCTCGCGCTATTAAGACCACACGCGATAAATACACGCGAATTAACATAATTGAAAGCGTCTCCCCATGGGAGCAGAAAGGCATGGAGGTACGAAGAGTTTCCGGGAATGCCACGCGACCCCAGACCCATAAAAATTTTCAAGATGCTAATGTATGCCGCGAATAAAATCCTTGCTGGGCCACTAACGACTGGGAAGGAGAGTTGGGGGGCGCGACAGATAAAGGTAATGGGGCCACGAAACGAGTCAAGGGTACCTAAGAAAAGTTATTCGGGCAAATGGGATGAACATGGAACAGGATAGCAAGGTAAAAAGCGTTGATTTTATCGCGCGGAAAAGTTAAAATTCTGTCGAATTAAGATAAATTAGTTTTTAAGTACCACAAGTCTTCAATTTTGTTTTTAAAGGCAAGTAACACGGGTAATACATTTTTCGCTTGGACTATCGTCGGAATTATGAAATGCAAGGGAAAAAATATGAAAAAATACGCGGCGAAAAATGTTACGCCGGTGGATTCAAGTTACCAAGTGGAAGATTCATTCTGATGAATAAAATCCGCGAGCGTAGAGTTTTTAAAAACGATAATAGGCGCTACGCGAGAGATGTAGGTGTGTCTCGTTGCTCGTGAATAGGGGTGGAAGCGGTACGTCATTTCGTGACACAGTTTGTGAGAGACTGGTTATTCCTCGTTGGACAAAAGTCAGTAACGTGTATATACCAATACCAGTGGAAGCTTCCGAGAGAGTATGTGTCGTACAAAGACAATACAACTTCTCTCTGTCGACACATACAAGCTAAATTTTCCTTCCCTCAGCTGGATATATTCATGGTTCGTCGTCTCGCAGTGGGTGTAATCCCAGGCGCTTTCAAGTTTTCAACATCGAAGCCCATTTCGGTCTCAGGAGGTGGTTCGCGTTCCTTTCATCCCCCTTTCACTCTCCCACCCTCTCTCTCTCTCTCTCTTTCTCGTTCGCACGATATAGAATACTTCTAGAGTACGAACGGAACAGACCCGAGTCGATGTATCTAGAAACCCGAAAGTTGCGTTTAAGATTAATAGGATAAGGATGAATCGCAAAGTTATTCGAAAGAATACTTGTTCGCGATTATTTTTCCTCCGAGATGCTGTCCAAGATGAAATATTAAGAGAAATACCAGATAATCCATCAAGTATGATCGCTTCTATCAAGAATTTGTTTGCAAAGCTTACGAGTACTGTATCCGAGAGAAATTACGACAACCATGTGAAAAGTGAGTAGATCATTATCGTCGGAAAAGTTAACACGCAATTTATTTTCCCACATATCCCACGCGAAAACTTGAAGGGAAAATTTTAAATGATTTAACCGTCACGCGAGCTAGGGGACCGGATGCACGGGATTTAGCAGAGCTCTCGATCCTTTTCATGACGAAAACGAGCTCAACCACGCGGTGGGAATGGACGCTAAATTCACAGAGAGAATTTTAAAAAGTAGTCACTGCTGTATATCCATTTGTCGAGGTTGACATTCAATGCAATTTTGTCGTTTGGACGACGGTTAATAATTGGCTGCCCAAGGTTAAAATTCAATCTGATTTCGGGACAATGTAAAAACCAATAGTAATTAATACACGAATTTCAATCATGCTGACCTACTTCCCGTCATTCAAATTTCGTACAGTCACCAAAACAAACCGAACGAACCACCAACCGAAATCTGGAAACTCATTATAAAGTTAACACGTTTGAGTTGTATTCACCTGACAATGCGAAACGTATGACTGTGTTGCTCCGTGGTTGAGGCTTTGAAAGAAACGTCAGAATATTATACACAACAGGGAAAAACGGAATGAAACAACGTGACGAACATTTGTGGCAGAGACAGCGTAAAATAAATTTTGGTGAATTTCATTTAAACGCAGAGAATGGCAAGGAAATCCTCAATGCATTTTCTCTGATAAGAATCTCTTCCAAGAATATCTCCACACAGCCTATTATATTCCGACGCACCTCTCACGCGTGAAATTCCGATAATTTAATGCCAACGTGACTGTGAAATTTGGCTGCGTCGTATCCTCGAAGCGGAATCGATAATTAATAGAAACGCGGTAGAAAGAGGAACGTGAAAGTTTATTTTTCACGATCCAAGCAGAAACTTCATTAAGACCTTACTTTGAAGCTTTTGAAACTACACCGTGTAGCTTTCCCGACCAAAAATATAAATATCATGGTTGGTCGTTCGTTTGCATCGAAATTGTTTCCGCGGTTCTCGAGGTATAAAAATAAAAGAATACAGTCACACAGTTCAACGGTGCGTGTCTTCAGAGAACTAATTTCTGCATTTGTAGTGACATTTCGTTGTTTTGTTTCTATCAACGTTTTAATTTGTTTACCTTCGTTTGTCCCCGGATCATGTGTGAATTGTGGAGCCAGGGGAACTTTCTGCTCTGACATTTTTATAGAATGAAAGTAGATAAGCAAATAGGCGATTTTCGAGTAGAATTTCCACAATTTCTTTGTAAGGCAACGTGGCTAATGAGGAGATTGTTTGAAGTTTGCAGGGTTGTAAGATCTGTATGCTTATAGTTGGCTTATGGCGTCGATGCGACACCATCACGTTAATTTATCTTGAAATGATGACATCGCGCATTTCGCGATTCATACGAGCAGTTCGTTGGCGAGGAGCGAGGCAGGTGCTAATGTGTATAAGCACGCTATTGCGCGCCCAAACTCCAACAAGGAGGAGAAAAGGTCGTTGGGTTAAACACGAATTACGTGTTTGAGGGTTGAAAGCGAGAACGGTCGAGTTAAAACGCGCGAGGGGTTGTTCGCTGGTTAGGAACGAAATTCACTGGCTCGGCAACCCGATAACTGGATCACCAAAGCGAGAGACAGAGAGGACACGCGGGACCCGTTGCCGGCTGGGAGCTCGTACATTTTTTCTTTCCACTATAAACCTGTACACATTCGTGATAACGATACAATGTTGCATCGTGCAATGTTACGTCAGAATGCTTCCCACCGAAATTCCACATATCTCTTCCGTCGGGAGAAGTTTATTTTTTGCTATAAAACAGCCTGGAGAATTTTTTTGATTACACGATTCACGGTTTCGGTCATATTTATGGACACAATTCGAGAATTTTTTTTCTTTCATACTAAAACCGATTTTTTTCCTGCGCTTTTAAATAATTCTGGTTTTAATAAGTCAGACGTTATCCTCAGCGGAGAAGGAACTAATTCCGGAATAAAATGTCTAGACGGAATATAATTAAAGAAATAACTATCTTTCCACTCACGTACTAAAATGCTTGAATCATATAGTCACGTCCAAAATAAGTAGAACACCGTAATCTTTTCCCGGCCACCCGGGAAATACAACCAACCAACGATATCGAGCCACCAGTTTCGATAAAAACTGAGAAATTCATCATGCTACAAATCGTTTTTTTGGTTTTTGGAAATCGGGTAAATTTTTTTACCAAGATATTCCTTAACCAGCCAAAAAAGCCGATTTTCTCTCGCTACTTTTGGACTTTACTGTATCACATATTGTACAATGGAATATACGGAAAGATTTTTTCTCCTTATTACTTTACAAAAGCTCAAAAGTTACAACCGGCTCTATAGCCTCACGGACGAACGCTATATATTTCAGACATAAACTTACAATATATAGATGCCAAGGGATGAGCATCGTGTGCGCAGGATCTACGAGTTTTCTTATTATCTAATACCCAGAGAATTTTTGAGGTTTTTTAAACCGCGTTTTGCGATAAACATGCAGCGGAAAAATCTCTCTGCATCTTCCACTAAAAAATCGCTGGCCCGATTTTGAGCAAATCACTTTTCCAAAGCATTAAAAAAAAAAAAATCGGGAACTGAAGAAACCGTAAGAATGTTTTTACGAAGAAAATTGCGAAAGGGTTCACTATTTCATGTTCGAAATATCAGCCGTTGAATCACTTGCACAGTTCGACGAACTTTTTTTTTTAACAGTGGGAAACTTTGGATTTGACGGAATAATATATAATTCCAAAACTTTGACAGATTTTTCGTTCTTCTTTGCGTCCAATAAACGAGAAACATATGACGAAATTTGGATTGCCGAAAAAAAGGGAAATCCGAAATTTGATCATGATTTGTTTCTGTGCAGCGCATTAAATAAGCGAGGTATAAAGGCAGCAGCGAGAAAAAGTAGAAGCGAGCTTGAAAATTATCACTTCCGGAGAAAAGTCTCTGAGCCTTGCAGACTGGCTCGTCGGGCGGAAGGAAGTCTGCAAGTTACTGGCCTTTCTTTTGTCGGTTCGCTATTCTCCGGAGATTTTCCGATGGTGACTTTAGAAACATAGACACTTAAATACACACATACCAAACATAGCCCGGACCTGCTCTAATGAATTATTCCAACTGTGAGGAGCAGAGTTGCATAAAATTAAAGTTTACGTTCCTCGCGATATTTCTTGCATAAACTTCGAGAGCAGAAACTGCGGATTTCACGGCACGTAAAATTCAAAACAGATGCACTTTGCTTGTCGCCCCTCTTCACTTTTATTATCCACTCTGATCAGTCTCGAAGAATGTCCGAGATTAATAAAGATCTTTTAATGATCTCTGGAGAGATTATGAATACGAATGAGGTGCTGATAATTCTTGAAGTATCGAGATTGTTACGTGATTAAGAAAAGGTCCGGCATATTTAATGAAAAAAGCGATATTCGAGAGATTCGAATCGCTTCTGGTGCAAGTTCAGGAAAAGTTTAAATCCGTACCAGTCGCCATGAGATTCGTATCTCGGTAAAAATTTGTTATCTCTTTTTAAACTCTTTTTGCACAACCGTTAGCTGGAAGGAGCGGAGGATCTATACAATCTTTGAATTTTTATCGTTATGCGACGCTTGGTACATCGTATCAAGACGTCATGGAATAATTTTCCGGTGGCTGAGTGCGGGTGGAATTCGGGCAAGCCTAGAGGGTGGTATAACGCCGAACCAGGACGATTTCAAGCGGTGTGGAGTGAAGTGGAGAATCGAGATGTGAAATGTATGTACGACGAGAGATTGGTGGAGGAACAGGTCACCCTGGAGCTATGAAGGGAGGGAATATCGCTCTGGTAGTAGAGTGCGAGAGGCATATCCAGATAAGCTTTGTGTGAGTAGAAAGGAGCTCGCTGCAGATGTCGGCCGGTTAATGCTGCTGATGGGATAAGGAGGATCGACGAATTCCTAGACTGAACTCACGAGGCGAACCACAAGTAACCTCCAGCTATTATAACTATAGATCTTTTGCATAGGTTAAGTGACAGAGGGAGCGAGGCAAGGGAGGGCAAAGGTGACAGGAGCCCGAGGAAAGCCAGGAGCTAGAAGACCTAGACAAGACGCCACAGAAGCGTGACGTGGAACTAAATTCTCATCAGCATATTGACGCCATGGCCCCTAGTCGCTTCCCCTTTCCCATCGGCAGCAGAATCACGCGACGATGAACGACGACGCGATGATCAAACGTTGTCCCGATCTGCAGATCTCTAATGCAAGAGAAAAAAATCCAAGGGGAGAGCGAGAGACTGACTGAAATAACTGCTGGACCGATTTTCTTGTTGCGCGTTCATAAAATTCATTTACGCGCAAAAACCTGACCCGGAAGAATTTCGCAAGTTAACGTCGCGAAGCTCGAGAAATTTTAAGCAAATATTTGATCGCCCCATGAGTACGAAAGAGCTACTAACAGGTTTTGTTGTTATGGTGAATAAGTAGGCCACGTAATCCCTCTCGATTCCTCTCTTGTTTTCTCTTCCTGAAGTTTTTCAAGGTGCAGGACGAAAATTGTCAATACATCTTAAAAGAGATTTCGTCATCCAATTTTTCCAAGCGAAGGAACATTTTATTATTTATGACGAGATGGAACAAGGAGGTGATGTTGGAATTCCTCGAACATATTGCGTACGTGATCAGCACCCCTCGACACGTCATCAACCTCGACCTCTTCTCACCCTGGCTTATGCTTCAATTTTTCTTCTCGCCTTTTTTAACATCTCACTCCCCTGTCCCAGGCCTTGTTCGTAAAAGCATTTCTGCTCAGAACACGCCGTACAATAAAGAGACACGAATGCAAATTCAGTCCGTCACCTTAGTAACGCCGAGTGCGCCACCTTCACGAACAATTTCAAACGGATTCTTTCGTTAATATCAACTTAATTTGTTCCTCTGTCACATACGCTCCTTCTCCCTTCACCGCACGCTTCCATTACTCTGATTGAATTACCTCGTTCGCAGAATCGAGTGAAGACTCTCGGAGTAATGTAATCCTGCGTTTCATTGTATAGCTTGTGCAGCCTCTTCGTCTACCGACAATTATAATACTCACTGGATGCTAAATTTTTGCAATTTTCACAATATTTCTTCATTAATCAATAATAATGGAGAAACATCACAATAAAAATAATATTTTTCGATTGAAAACGTCATCTCCACCGTTGGAAACTTTAGTATTTGCCATCCACTTCGCAAATAATGTTGTTTCTGTTTTTTTTTAACCATCTTAACTACTCATTGAAACTTGTAGTGTTTCTAGAAACAAAAGTCTGATTCGTACTCGAAAAACCGACATTATTTCGCTGTTGAATTGACTCTCGTTTCGAGATGTACCACAAAATGGTTACAAGCGTGTCTGACAAAGCGTCGACCATTTCTACTAATGGATCAGCGCGCGAGCTTAGCTCGAAGTAGAGCAGTTGGATAAAACGTGGTCGTTATGAAAAGATGCGAGGGATCTCGTCTTTCAGTTGTTTTTTTCTTTATCACGAGTGTCTTTGGCCACACTTTTTTTTCATTATTCACAGCCTTGCTTATCCTGAGCAACCCAGTACAAGGTTTGAGATCTAGCATCATAATGACGTTTGAGAAATGGTCAGTCTTTGATGAATACCGAAGAATCGTGATACTTTCTCTTGAAACTTTCCTGGAGTAATTGTTGACCACACTTTCCATCAACGTTTATATACAAAGAAAATGGAAATCATATAAATTCCACGATACGAATTCAGCATGGATCGTTGGGTTTCGGTCTAGTCGACGAAAAAATGATAAACCAGCTTTTCTCTCATTTTTGCAAGTTTCAGACGTTGGCTATCACGTTTCTAGCTGAACTTGCAGTATTTCGAGCGAGTTTTTGAGTTATAGATTCGATGCATCAACCAGGAATGATAAAAAGCTCTGAACCAAGCCCTCCATAAAAATGGAAAGGAGGGGGTAAAAAAATATGTATACAGAGATGCGAACGATGTGGAGGGAATATAAAACACAGAAAAATAAAATACGAGCGAATGTGAGTAATAATATAATGGATTCGAAGCGGAAAACGTGCTGTGCATAAAAACAAATACGTAATCGAGAGATTTTTGCTGAACATTATTCACATGCATGTGTCTCATTATAAAAACTCTTTGGTTTCCAAAAAAAACAGAAAAGAACTCAGAAATTAAAAGTTCGAACCGTAAATCATCACGTTTGGAGCAAGTATTTATTGAGGTATTTTTGAAAAATGCATTCAACTGCAATCATAGAATTTCTTACACTTTTCAAGGAGGTGTGGATTAGAAAAATGAATTCTCATTCGATTGTGCTCTTTCCTACACTTGCATGTCACTTGAAAACAAATTTGCATACTCTTCGAGAAATAGTGACCAGGCAACGGTAAGCGACGTCGAAAAAAATTGTGAGCGAAAAACACGAACAATTCCCACGGGATTCGATTGTTTTTTTTTCTTTTTGTTTTTCATTTTACACTGTTTAGGCTCCCGAACTTACAGACTTTGCATACGGTGGATTCTCGATAGCTCTTTCACCCTCAAAAACGTATCTCTGCTGGTTGGAAACTCCCATTCGCATAGAGGTATCGCTATTGAATCTTTCCCCCATTTCCGGGAGTTGTACTCACCCTTGTATCTCTGTTGAGGCAGATGAGAAAAAATTCAACGGAAAACTGTTCTCAATGTGCTCGATGATACGAGAGAAAAAGGGCATGTTGTGTAAATGAAAATTCTTCTCTTTGCTGTTTTACCTCGGTTCCTCGTTTAAAACGACTAGAAAACAGCGCACGATAAATTCCTGGCGTACGTAAATATTGAACAATCTAACCGTGAGGAAGTTTCGTGCTCGCCTCCGCGAAATGTTCCAATAAAGAAATGGGAATTGTCAACAAAATCCTAGCTGTCCGTAAACCACGAAACATAGGGGGAAAAAACATGATAAAAATATAAGAATATTAATGAAAAGACAAAAAAATTTGTGTGGGATTTGAATATCGTGTTGATTCGTATATTCAGTTGAATTTGAGCTCTTGTTGGCCGAGCAAACCCAAAAATATTCGGGGTTGTCGAGAGAAATGGAACTCTACAGTATCGGGAAATTTTGCTATGCCGGATGTCGCCACGAAGGCGACACACAGAGGGTGGCTACCGGGAGCGAGCGTGGGGATAGACGGTGATAAATCAATATATTCTACTCACGGGATGGCCTAACGACACAGAATCTGTGTGCTTCACGCCACCGTTATTCCACAGCGTTTAGTTATCGAGGCATGGTCCCTATTTTTTTCTCTTTCAAATTCCAATCCTTCATCCAGAGATCGCTATTAATTACAGTGCTAAGTCGTGCATGCTGAACAATATAAATTACCGTCAGTTGCCCCGTATAATTTCCACTATTCTTTGAGCCTTTGCGAACGTTGGGAACAAATATTCCTCGTGTAATTAATCCACCTGTTCATCATTTCACCAACTGCCAAATAATTCTACTCGATTATCCCTCAATCGTTAATAAATCCAATCAAAAACCAAAAAAAGTACGAAAACGACACAGAATTTTGACGAAGTAAAAATTAAAGACAATTTTTCGCACCCACGTCATTAATTTTCTTCCGAAAAAAGTTCAAACTCCATCGAAGTGGTCGTATGTTCAAGTTGTTCGATGTATCGTCGGTATTTGCTGGGAGAAGATTTGTAACTGTCGCCCAAATTGAATATTTCAACAAGCTGTCAGTAAATTAGTAATTTTTAAAAAGCCAATTGTTTTTCGTTTTGTTGCTCACTCCCACGTGTCCATTTGACGAAATATTCATACTGAAGTGTTTGGTATGCCATAATTTATTAATATTTAATGATTTTAATAGCTGCATCGTCATTCTAGATGGGTTTACTGGACCGTGTGTAATTTATTATATTTTATGGTTCTCTGGAATAAAGTGGAACCGTCGGCTCGTACGCTCAAAACACGATGAATATTAATTCATTGATGATGGTGAATATTAAAGCGCAGTAGGAAAATGGTTCATCGTCTCAATTTCGCACTGTCGAATTTAACTCGATGAAATAATAGTCATGAAGTCTCGTAGTGGCGTCGAGCAACGGATTTGGCAGAGGTACAGAGAGTCGACGGATTTATATAGATATATTCGCGGCTATATATAAGCAAACTGCCGATTCGACTGTAACGGTCTCTCTGTCTGGAGCAACGAATTATGTTTCCGGCTGTGGGCGTGAGAGAGTTGCAGCATCCCGTACAGTGCCATCCTCCTTCAGCCATCCATAACTCACGTAACGATCTATGAGCAGTTCCCGCGGTACGCGCACAATATTCTAAGTTATAACGTTTAAATGCAGTTGATAGCTCATAAATCGAGAATATACTGTGTATACGTATGGACGAAAAGGGAGAAAGGGATGGAGAGCGAGAGCAGTGCGGTAGGGAACGGAAGAAAAACGAGTACGGCAAGAGGTTGCAATGAGTTTGATATAGTTGGTGAGAAAACCACGGGACGCAACGATTTCAACACAAATATCAATATTTATAGCAACGAGATCCGTTTCTATCGGGATGAAAATGTTGAACACATTCTTTTCCTATTCTTCTCATTATTTTCCATGATGACCAACATTTTTTGCGACTGTTTCACCAGAAGTTTTGTTCGTACGTCATTCCATTGTCCGATCCGTTATAACGATATTCTTGATTAATGTTTCTGTGCTTTGGGGAAAAAGAAGATTTGACATGTGTGTCATGTGAGATTCACTGAATAATTATTTCACAATGACAGGATTGAGCTTGCGGATCAACAATAATTGGATAAAGGCATTTGATACGGGTGAAAAAATTGAGATATCGATGACGTAATACCTCCGAGCGGTAATCAACGCGTCGAAATTAAATCGTGCAAGGATGACGCCCAATTTATTTAGAGGTTGAGTACAGGGTCAGCCCGGAAAACAGAGAAATGTCGCGTGTTGACAACAAAGCAAATTGGAACGACGAGGAAATTAAAGTGATGGGAGAATCCTGTAGCTTTGATGCGAAACGGGATCAACGAATCCCACGTTTTTTTTTGTTCGGTTCGACGTAACTATCGTGGCCGGATATTTCGTATATAACCGTCATTAGTGATCCCGCTTATTTACAGCGAAACATTTGGAAAAAAGTGAACTCACGGATTGTAATTGGCCGAGAGCGATTTTGATAGGATGAATTTCGGACGTTTCTCTTGATGTAACTCGCTCGCAATCACGCAAGCCAGAAAAAAAATCCGAACCAAGTCTGACAGAGTAAATTTAGAGTGAGAAATTTGTTGTGTTATTCGGTAAACGAAAAAGAATAGAAATTAAAATAAAAGTCGATCGATACCCTTTCCAGGAATATTTACGAAAAGCATTCGTTTATTTTCGCAGATTTTTACGACGATATTGAAAATTGTACGTAAGCGAAGAATATTCGCTCGGGGAAGGTTTGCATCAAGAGAAAAGTCAGCTTTCGGGCTCCGAATTGGTTAATCCAAGAATCCGTTCCACTTAGGCGTAGCTGCGGCCACAAAGCCATGGCGTGTCTATAGTTACTATTATTAGTAACTCCAAATAACTGCACACGCGGCCGCTATAGCGAGACAAGAGTAATAACGAAAAAACGAGAACGAACTGGATGAGAGGAGGAGGGAGCGAGAGGAAGCAGAGGATACAAGAAAAAGTGTCCACCATGGGACGGAGAGGAATATTTGTGAAAGAGAATTTTCATCAGGCTCCATTGTCCCGATAGAGGTTGAACGCGATGCTATAGATAGAAACTAGCTTGTAGATATTATATTAGAGGCTGCTGGTGTGAATGCGGATGATTCTCTGTGGGGGAAGGCGAAAAGAGACTTTTTTCTGGCGTTAGATAGAGCAGCACCCTCTGAATACCTCTGTGTACCACTCGAATAAAAAAAATAGAACGAGAAAGTTCTACGAATGGTTGGCTCCGACATATACATTTTCATGTGGTGTTTACTACGAATAGGAAAACAGGAGATGTGGAAAATCTGGCGAATGAGGCAAATTCAAGCTCGCGTTGGTTCGTGTGTGCGTGCTTATGAATGGAACAAAAAAAAACAGAGTTTTCGATGTGGAATTCCCATCATTCGCAGATGATTGGAGTCCTGCCGGAAACCTCAGTCTATATACCGGACAATCGCAGGTCACCAATCATAAAACGAGCAGAGAGTTGGACGTCGACAAACAAATCCAACAAATATTATGATGAGTGAGCCTCCAAAGTTGTAACGCTATGAGTCCGCGAGACTTGCAATAAAAATTCGTCCGTTTTTTTAGTGGAATAACGAATCGATTCTTCTCGCAAGGGCCTTCGATAGAACACGCGCTACGGTCCGAGGGTTGGTAGCAATCCCGAGGGAAATTGAGTGTAATAATTATTCGATTGTAATCGATTTCTTTATCACCGAAATGGTTCGGATATTCAGAATAATAATACAGCAAGTTCTGTAAAGTTTTGTGAAATTACGGTTGCAATCGTGGAATAGGAAACGTGAAGGGGAATAGGTAAAGGGTCTGAATGAGGAGGAGAAGGAAGTAACAGCCTCGCAACAAGCGATCTAATAATATATACAATTGCAGTGTTCCCTCTTTGCGTTTCCTCTCCATCCTGCACCTCAACGCAAATTTTCGAAATAATGCAGACTCTATGCATGGAATGAATCGGTCTACCGAGGTATATCGCTTTGGTCGATCGTTTGAAAGCTTTCCAAGCGCGCGGAAGCTTTGAGAAGGAAGAGCGAGCAGCAGCAGGGAGAGGAAAAAGAGGGAAAGAAAGACAGAATTGCGGTCAAACTTTTTTTTCCTTGCAGGTTTCTATGCCCAGAGATAAAAAAAAAATAGGAAGGGCGACATTATAGAATGACGAAAATATTCTCGATGAATGGATTCTACTTTTTTCGCCTCTCCAGGTAGTTGCGGGCCCTTGAAAAAACTGCAGTGATTTTCATCATTAATTCGAGTACGAGTTCGAGATCTTGGCTGACGGTGTAAGCCCTTCGAGCTCCCTGCAACGTTTGACGAGAAATATTTTGATCCAAAGTTCAAATTTATCGGCTGTTTACACAAGAGTTCACCGAGTGGGTACGGAGCCAGCCAGGAGGTAAAGTAGAAACGGATATAGCTCCAGGAGATTATGCAACGAGCTTCGTGATAACGAGAGTGACGGGGTTGTTTACGTTCGAGCATCTTCTCGCCTCGACCTCCCAACACCTGCTCGCACTCCCCGGAGTGCTCTTCACTCGTAACCCCCAAAGTACCTGTACGCATCGCAAGCTTTCCTATTCCTCGTCGTTGACTTACTCTGAAAGTGGGCTCAACCGACCGCGCCGTATAGTCTGATGTATGTCTCGTGACACGCGCATCTCTACGTGTCCACTTTATACAGACATTCTTTGAATCCACGCCCTCTCAACATCCAAGCAGCTGGAACCGTTTTTCCTTCAGGCAAATCTCACGATCAGAAATCACAGATCAAAAAATATTGGGAAAATCTGTTCCCTCTTGCTCAATTTACCTAAATTTACACTCTTCGAAACGTCTGCCAATTTGACTGCTTTGATTCAATGTCCAAAATGACGCGGCTTATTAACAACATGAATTTATCAATATGCAAGTAATACCAACTTTTATTATATGTCGAGAGAAAACTTTTCCACTTTCCCGATCTATACCCTCGCGGGAGAGGCTTAGACAGGATTATGGTCCCCCGCATCTCGTTTTTCTTTCTGATACCTGTTTTTCTTTCAATCCGGATTACGGTCCACACAAAATGGCCGCCATTCGCGAAAAAAATCGATATTATGATTGACCGTTAAAGAAATATATTTTTCCTCATTATTGCGTGGCAATTTTTCGTGAACGTGTCCACCGCGATCGACAATATAATTATTTCACTTGTTGAAAATCAATTTTAAAGTCATTTAGCAATGAAATTCGATTTCGTCAAGTGCGAAACGTGATTTTGACAACACGATGCAATAAATCATCGAAACGTCGAAACAAAAGCGTTGAGGATGTTTTTTTTTTTTTCATTCACTTTGGTCACGCGAAGAGTTCATAATAAGTCTAGCTGTTGAGCTAGTGTGTACGAGCTTTAGAAGCACGGAGGAGGGAAGTTCCTATCAGGAAAACCTAACACTCTCATCACGTACTTTTTCACGACGTTTGTCCGCGTCTCGAGGTGTCTGCAACACCTCACCATGACGCAAAATCCTTGGGAAACTCGCGAGCGTTACGACAGTTCTTTTTTTTCGTTTTGCCTTTGCACGCCAAGCCGCGGTGAACCGTTTACCCAAACTTTTTCTCACTCGCAGTCAACCTCACGACATATCTTAAGCCTTTTTTCATCTTCTCTGCGAGCACTTTTAAAGCTCAGGCTCTCGGTTGACGAAAAACGAAACTGAATTGAAAAATCGTTTTTTCAAGCTCTCATGCATTTTGAGATTTAAAATACTTTTTTAAAGCTATATAAGAAGCAGTTCTCCGCCAATTCTCGTAATAGTGGGAAATCTGCAGCGTAAATCTTGAAGATTTTCTCCAAAAGTGGCTCGAGAGAGCGAAAATTTTTTTAGGCACGTTTCATTGAATTTTCGCGCGGTTTTCATTTTGTTGCGAATTTCTCCAGGCGTAACAAAACTCGTAGTTTATGATTCTTGTCACAATTCACACATTTTTATGCTATTTTTCAAATTTTTTATATACTCGGCCTTTTCGGACATTGAAACTTATTCCAAAGTTCAGAGGGAATCAAATAACGTCATGCTGTATATTTTCGTCTGGACGAGTAACTGCGAGGGCTGACCAAAGTTTT
This sequence comes from Diadegma fenestrale, assembly GCA_037043255.1. Lineage (NCBI taxonomy): Eukaryota > Metazoa > Arthropoda > Insecta > Hymenoptera > Ichneumonidae > Diadegma > Diadegma fenestrale. The sequence goes on along the minus strand of CM073310.1, from coordinate 13,003,744 downwards.
TTTCACAGCTCAGAGCTTATAGTGGATGGGTCATTGTTCGCTGAGGATCGACGCAGACTTTGAGCTTTTACGAAGGATTATTTACTTGGGTGAAAACGCCGAAGCGGTGACCTGGCAGATTTTGAAATCGCAGAAGCTCTCGTCTCGAGAGAACGGCTGGCGCTTATGAAAGGATAAAAAAAAGACAAATATATGCCAAAAGAGAACTGGAACACGAGTAAGAAAGAGGCAAAGATGAAAAAACTCTTAGACAGAGAAAACAAGAGTAGACGAAAAAAGGGAAAGAACTTGAAATGTTTTGAATTAAAATTTAATTAATCATGCCACTTAGTAATTATGAAAATAATTGCGGAAATGCTTCCCTTTCTACTGGCCCAACGACATCCTTACGGCTTGAAATTCCGTTCATGAGGCGAAGCAACAAAGAAAATAGCGATTACCAAAGACGAGACATGGAAATGACGTCGATTGATAAATTAGGATTCAACGAAGTAAAGGAAAAGTTGAAGGAAAGAAAAAACAGAGACGCAGGGCGGAAGGAGGTTGAAAAAAAAATGAATGCAAAAGTCCAGTGGAATAAAAAAGCAAGCCGATATATCCGGGTCACCGAAAAACTCGGATGTTGCACGACGAGGGGTTGGGCTGAAGAAGAAGCTCGCTGATGGCTTTACCCTGTATCCATACGGGAATAGAATTTTTTAACGCGAGCCTCCAGAAAAACTCTTTTCCCCAAATCTCTTATTCTATTCCAGTGTCTCTGAGTTTCGGTTTTCTCGCGGTTCAAATTTAAACTACAAAATGAGATTACGAATTGACGCCCATTCGCAACAACCACCTGAGAACCGTTTTCCACTGAGATGCGATAGAAGCTAAACTTACTGTGTAACCGAAAGATTTTTGGTGCTGTTTCAGATATTGCAAAAACAGAAACACCGCTCAATTTTATTATATTTTTTTCCCATGAGACACTATCGGTTACAGAAGAAAATTGAGGCACATGCCACCGTTGGCACGGGGGAAAAACTATTCAACTCAAAATTTCATAAATATGGACCACACTGAAAAGTAAATTTTGTTGGATACGTTAAACTAAACGTTTTTTCGAAAAATCACGAAAATTTTGTCATTCCAGCAAAAAATATTCTGGAAAATCTTTTCGGAAAGTAAATTTTTGTCATTCCAATCGTAAATTTTGCTGACCGTTCCGTTACAATGAAAAATATTGTTGAAATAACGAAAATTTTGAAATAATCCCAAAAATATTTAGTTCGCCGTATTCAACAAAATATCGACGTTTTTTGACAAAATTGAATTTTCAGTGCATAATTATTTTTAAAAAAACTTCATTTTTCTGAATATTTTTCAATTCCCAACAATGACCCACATTCACAAGACTCAGACAAAACCGTTGGTCGATTTGGTTGCCCTCAAGGAGTACCCACGATTCAACTGAACGGGAAAAAAAATTTTGCTGGATCTCCTTGATCCCTTAATGACTTACCAGTGACATTACTTCATGCTGGGATCGTCTCGTAATTCTCTCGCTCCCCGCCGTTTTTTACCACACTCTACTCAAAATTGAAGAAAAAAAGCACTTCCGGGGACCCTAAAACGTATAGCACACGAGATCACGGCCATAAAACTGGATTACGATGGCCAGCATTCCCAAATAGCACACCAGCGAACCATCCCCGCGTAACTCTAGCCTTTGCTTTAACCGAGCGTTTCGAGTGCACTCAATTTCGAGTGCACCGTTTTTTTCGACTTGAACTTTCTCGGTGCCTTGGACATCGGTCCAATAATAATCGCCGAATGAAATCCGAAGCTTGATCGATACTTCTTGACCTATGATGCAGCAAATATCGATGCAACTGCATGAGTTTCCAACACGAACGATCGAAGAACCGTTAGATTTACTTCTCGACCATCGGAGTGGCCATGTCCGGGTGAATTTTCATTTCAAGCATACGTCATTGACAGCTGTCAAAAGAAAAATTCGCACAGAAAACTTACCAAGTTGGAGGACTGTAACAACAGTATAGAAAGCTTTCAATCGTTTTTTTGAGATGGAGAGCCTCGAAGCTGTCTTGTCCGGAAAGGTTCTTTGAATAAATATATATCGCCGGGCTGTGCGGGCATGAACTGAGAAATTGCAACGTTGATCGAATGAGACGTGGCTCTATGCAATTTTATTCTCTGTATCCAGAATCAATTTTGTGCGATATACGAGAGGATTCCGAAACGAGAAATTTCATTTTCTTCTCAGAATCCCAAAAGAGAAAAATAAAAAGCACACGATAGAAAAGACTCAAAGAAAGTAAGAAACATGAAAAGAAAAATAAGCAATAAGGGAGTGTCTTTCCGAGACAAAAAGATGAAGGAAAAGAAATCATCGAGGATGCAACGAATGACAACGAGTTAAACTCTGTACCTGCTGTCAGCGCCCTGTTTCGATGGACACAGAAAAACGAGGTTATAGGTGCGTCGTCGTAGTCCTTGAACACGACGTTACCAGCCGAGGCTCTGAGCATTCGGATCGTTTTATTTTGCGACCCCGGTTTACGTGATGCGAATAAATATGACGTGCACATACGAAACTACAAAAATTCTCTACCTCTATAGTGTGACCTATGTACAGGAGAAACGGACCAATTCGATCCTGTCATCGCCCACTGGAAAATGTTGACTCTACTATTTTTATTTCCATTTTTTTTCAGACTGATATTATTTTCATTTTCGAATCATTCCCCCGCGGATATTGTAGACGAATTGAAAGGATCGCAGTGAAAAAGACTGTCAAATTAGCGAGCACGAAAAACTCGTTACAATTCGTGCAGAAAAAGCTTGGACGCATATGAAATTTACGATGAAAACGAACCGCTGAAATGAGTAGAGTTCACCTGTTATTTTTTCTTCTACCGACTCTGTATTCAGAAAAAATTTGTACCATTTTCCTGCCCAACTGCAGAAAGTCGCCTCTGGGTCATGGAGCCATTGTCCGCGCGATATTAATTGAATTCGCCATTCAGCATTTATTGCATGATCAGTAATTGAACACACTCACACACATCCAAACGAATTTTGATTCCCTCTGAAATTTATCGATTCAGAGAGACGAACATATAACAATCGTCCATGCGGTTATTCTTTTTTTCATTCCGAAGCTTGTCCAATTAATGAGGAAAATTTTATATTCATCATTCCTCGATTAGTGCTACGCTGCGAAAGTGGCGTTTGCACTCGAATCGGACTTCAGATACTCGAGGATTTTACACTCAATATGGATTAGTGACTCACCTGAAGATTCGGAGGACAATGATCGAGTAGCTCCAACATATGCCTGATATTCTGAGCGTCCTGAATCACAAAGTTCAACTCCATGTCGAATTCTCCACCGACCAACTGTGGACAGACAACAACAACAAAAATCTTACTCAATCGTTTCTCAATTAATATGCTGGGAAATTCGGTATGTAAAAAAAATTGACAGTTCCGGAGAATCATTATGATCTATCAGGAAAACTTATTTCTAATCCTTTCTTTATTATTATTATTCGGACGTATATTATTTATGGAAATTGTAAAACTGCGGCCAAGGTGGCTAGAGAAACGGAGAGAAAGGGAAGTGGCGATGATCGACAGGAAGTTTCGACGATGAACACAAATATGTACATTATCGATCAAATATTGGGGTGTGGCAAGAGAGTTACGGTGGAAAGGCAAAAAGTTGGATTTTATACAACGACATGAACAAGAACATGAGCAAAAAAGACGGAGATAGGAGAAAGGGAGTGGGGGACAGGAAGTACAAGTGAAAGGCAAAGAAGGAGGAAGCAGAGGAAGAGCAAAAGGAAGATGAGTTGTATTCGTTGGTTTTTTGGTTCAGTGTGGAGTCTGTATCAACGAACCGGAAGCTTTGCATCTGCGGAGAGCGTAATTTCCGGCAAAGTCTCACATTTTCGATCCGGACTGGATGTCTCTCGTATTTGTCCTTTTTTCAAGCGTCGTCGTATTTCTTCGCCGGAGGTTACATCTCGTCGTTCCAACAAATTTCAAGAAACTTCGAACCTATCATGACTGTTTCTATGAAGTTACTTCTCTACTTCCTCATTCCAATATTCCTATTTCTTCATTCGATTCCACTGGTATTTCCATATTCTCGTTCTGTCTTCTAGGGTTTCGATCTAATCTTGAGGTTAACCGGATCGTAACAACCGAATGAGATGTCGATCATAAATTTATTCTCGTCGTCTACCACTCGTAAATGTGTTGCTCTTTCAGAGTCTGTTCGTGTCGTAACTTTTCTAACCGTGCAATGGGTAATGTTGATCTTTTCTGTGGTTGCAAGTCGCTTTTACCACGATGTCAACGTTCCATTTTAATCTCAAGTCCCTGAGAAAAATGTTACGATCGTTCGCTCTCGTCTATGGTAATTTTACAAGCTTGGCGAACAAATTCGCAAAGTCAGGCTTTTGTCGATTGCTAAAAACACTAGAAAAACTGTGCTGAAATACTTCGACATAGTTGGTTGTTCTTGTCCGGTTACTCAACAGAGAAATTTGCATGACTATTTATATTTTGCAGCATCGATTTCCATTGGAATCGAATTCATGCAAATGAGAGATCGTTAATTTTATTAAACTTGGCAAAATAGTTTTTCTTATATACATTTCGATTGAATCTTGCGTCGTTTGCGTATGTGGAAAAAGGGATTTTCCTTTGATTCGAATTGAATTAGGTCGATTTTTACGAGATACGTTTAAGCATCCGCATTTGGTTCGTAATGTTTTTCCAGAGAAAGCGAAAGAGATGTTGAATCAAATTGGACCAAGAGTTTCGAAGAAATCTCCAAGTCAAAGTTTGCTCCGCACCTGGGTAGGACGGTCGAGGGTGAAAAGGGGATGAAATCTCATGGCTATTACAAGGGTAGAAGGAAAGTTCAACCACTGAGTGCAGAACGTATTCAGGGTGACAAAATCTTCGCCAAAAGGTTATCGCTTTTCTCGCGGGAGGAAATGAGGTTGCTATATAAAGCCCTAAATAGTCGGTACGTTGAATGTGACATCAAACCATTGATACGTGACTAGGGTTAACAAAGAGACTTAGAAGCTTCGAATTCCTCAACCCTCTAGTTTCTCTCAATTTCATTCTCTTTCCTTCCTTTGCTGTTTTCTTCCCATCGGCGTGCATTTTGGGCATTTTTCAAAATTGCAATTCTTGTTTTTCTGAGACGATGACACGGTCATGAATAATTTTATTTTTCAATCATCTAGATCTCAGACGTTTCCAATTCGACGCGGCGAGAATCTTGTGCTGCGTTAATACAACACGGCATAAAGGGGCGAAGGGTAGCCGGAGGGAGAAGTTATTTCCATCCTAATTAAATCTTGGCCTTTCCGACGAGATCTTCAGCCTCCGACCTCACGTACAACGTCGTATATTTAATCGGCCATCCTTTGCCAGCCGGTCAAGAGATCGTAACCTAAATTTCCAAACCTTCCCAATCTCTCACGTTTTTCTCGAAAACCTATTGTCCCTGGAGATTTGAACTTTGGAGTCACGAGGGATTCAGATGGTTTTAATATCACTCTCAGACGATCCGCACGACAAGGGAAAAGAGAGAGAATGAAAAAGATTCGACGAGGAGAGACAAAAAGAACGCGCAAAAATGTGGATCTTTTTGGATCCACATTTTCGTCGATTGATCCCTCGTGGGGATCGGGGAATGAGATTGAAAAAGGCAAAATCTCAGAGTAAAACAAGGAGAAAGAATCTGGAAGAAAAAAAAATGGCAAGAGAAATGAAACAATAAAATGAGAGTGAGCTGAAGTGCAACCCCTAATTGGATACCACTTGCTTCCACTTTTCCTCTCTCTATTCGCTGCTGCTTTTTATTTTCACCGAGCTCTATGCACTGCGTAGGCGTGCCTGTGAATGTGAATACTGTGTATGAATATTAAAATGAATATATGTTGGAGTAGAATTCAAGACTTGACACACTTTCCACACAACTTTCCACACTTCGATGATGATCTCTTTTCTTGACTGTTCAATCGATTGCATAGAAAAGTTTATACCGAGTGAGCATTAGAACGAGCAGGAATTCTGCGATGTCGTACCGGTAACTCAAACTGTAAAGCAAACTTATTTTTAAACTTGTCTTAAAGGAGGAAGAGATTTTCAATAGCATCGGGTTTCAGATTTCTCGATGCTCAAATTCACATCCGCCTCGTCTGTCGACCGGAACGAGCTCCCATGGTGGAAATGATGACAATTTTGTGGAATGCTTCCGGTCTGCCTATCTTGAGTGATGGCTAATCGCTGCCTTCCTGTCATTTTGTCGATATCCTCGGGGCGTCGTGACGCTATCGAAAATTCCGCCAAAACATTAAGTGTCCCCGCGTGTGAACGTTAAACGTAGCGAAGGAGCAACGAGCGTACGAATCAGTGCACAAAGAGAAAATTTCAAAGACAGCAAATCGACAGCATTTTTCAATTATTTCAATAATTTTTCCCAAGTATCGACGTCACTATTTATTTATAAGATTGGCTGATTGGTTACGAAATATGACGTTACGTGAGTCAGTCTCATGAAGATTTTGATCTCAATTCATCCCTGAGACATTTATGTTAAAGTCAAGCTTCCCCTAATTAGGTCGTCATCGTCGAGAGCCCGAAAGGTCGGGATGCTGTAAAAGGGGGAGAAAACTCCTTAGAATTCACAAACATCAAGCATTGTTCCACGAGCTTTCTCGTTCCCTTTTGCTAGCCCACTAAGCTTTCCCTTTGCTTCGTCATCTCTCTCGAGCCTTATCATGATGTCCAACAGCAACTAAGACCCGACGACGAGAGTAACCCTTAGCACACAAGAGAAGAAGTAAATTTCTGTGTGGCAGCTTGCTCTCTATTTCTCTTTCTCGTCTCGGGAGCTCCCCGCAAAAAGCGACAACGGAAAAAGGGAATGCGGACTAGGGATTCATGATACGTGGATATGTAATCCTCAAGAGGCTTTCATCTAGTGTCTGTACACCACAGAGTCCCTCACGTCATTCAAAAGCTGCTTTCTCCATTTCCTACAGCCCATTTCTCCACTTTCCAAAGTTCTTTGAATCAACACGTGTATGCCAAGACTTGATTTATTTCCCGCAATGACCCTTGTCAATATCCCCCAATTAGTGAATAACGAACAATCCAAAATAACTTTTACTAAAACTAGAAAATTAACTTTCTGGCCGTTTTATAAACTCAACCATCGCTACGATTTGACTTAATTAATTAATTAAAATTAGGATGAAAATTCGCAGCTTTATTCCCATTCGTGCCTTGTTCTCGTGACACATCGTTTTCTCTTGCGAAAATTTGTAGACGTATTTACTCTCAACTCCGTAATATATCCACTCAATCTCAAATGTCGCTTTAATTAGGGAAAGTTTCTACAATTAGGACGAGAAAGAGAGAGAAGGAGAAATGAGAACAGACGGAGACAAGTTGCTACAGCATGCATCACCCTGAGTTCATATTTCACACGAATCTACCTAGATCCGTGACAAAATATCTCTACACCCGTGTTGTGGTAAAAAAAAGTGTTATTCTGGTATAACCACGCGCATTCGCGCATCCCTGTTTACTTTGGTTTTACGTTCGGATGACAAAACTTTAATTAAAAACTACAATTAAGCTTACTGCGGTGGAGTTGTTGCAGTAAGATTAGCTAATGTGCGAATAAACAAAAGTTTCTGTGTCTGCATCGACGCACGACGAGTAGTTCGAAGCTTTTACATCCGGCAGAGTAAAACTCGAGATACTCTCGAGCGAGAAAGCCTCAATAATTTCCTACTTTATCGATTTTTAAAGCTTCCTCGCGGCTTCGGGATTTGCTTTATGAGTGTGATTCAAAAAGCATCAGGCGAGTTTACAATCTTCGTGCCTATCTCTGCTCCGAGGAAAAGCTGTAACTTTGGAAATATGCTAAGTATTTTTTCCCCAGTAAAAATGTTACGCCGAGTCCGTCACGATGCTGAAGAAAACTTTATCAATGTACGACGGTCCATGCAAATTTCCACAAATTTGAGAAATGTCATTGGAAAAAAGTTGCTTCCTCCCACCGCGTTCTGCAAGTTTTACTTTGCATGAGGAAAGGCAAAATAAGTCCGTGCAACTTTGAAATATAATAATAGTGACAGAAGTTGAAAATCTTGACCACAGACACTTCCGGGAATGGAAGTTCGTTGTCATATTCTATAAATGCAAATGCAGCCTTCGAGTTGCTCTCAATATTTGAAAATTCGTGGAAACTCGCAATCTGTTCGATCCTTCACACCGTCTCCTCACGTTTTCATATGAAAGAAACTATTTTTGAATGTGACAGATAAAAAATGATGAATTGAAAAGATTTCATGTCCACCTGGTACGATAAACTTTCGAGGCTAAACAAAAATAATGAAAACTGACCTTCCGGTTTTGAGCATCAGTGCGAGAAATGAAAGATTACGTGGGCATTTTCAGTCTTTCGGGGCAACGAACAGAAAATGAGAATCGTTATAAAAATTCATTATGGGATAAACTGTAATATAGGATTTGCGATAATTCCCGGCAAGTTGCATCTCCGCAATATATTCGAGACGAGCTTTCGAGACGGATGTTGAATGTTGCCTCGCACCACAATCGAGTATCCCAATGGGTCTTTATTCAAGTGTACCGAGAGCCGCATAATAATCCATGCAGCCGTCGCATTCTCACGTTTGCATCGATCTCGAATTCACTCTCGTATAATGCATAAGAGAAACGCGGTACACGTCTCTCTGCGTGGGTCTGTGTGCACAGTTTATACATACATTCTGAATCGAGAAACAGAGCAAATGGGAATGTGTCTCGAAATGCAAGCTTCCATCACAGTTGGCTGAACAACGTTTTTAATTAAAAATGCTCGGGATAAAGATTTAAAGAACGTGCAAACAATTATATTTCCTGCAAGAGTGCAATTAATGATCGTAACAAGATAAAATGAACGACGCTCAAAATCGTCATTGTTGCATAGAAAATGTTTAACATTTTCTTGACGAGTTCGTATCACAACATTAGAGGGTACAATGAATTGCTTGAATCTCATATTCTTGAAGATTATAGCGAATCACCGAGCACACATTTATCCAGTTCAATTTCATGCCCGAGATGCGAGAGGATATGTAAACGAGCAATAAGAGGTGGAAGGAAGGACCGAACACGCGCCAACCACCACGCCCGTTGCAGCCAAACTTGTCTCGTTGCAAATGAAACTCCGGAAAGCTCACCCCGAGCTCGTAGGTCTATTTGTTAATTGCGTAATATGCATGTGATGTGCGTAGGACAAGGACCACGAGCACGTAGAGTGATTAACGTTGGGGTATCGCTAATATATTTGACAATCTCCAATAAGCTTTGACCGTTCTGCTCTTCACAGGCTACAAACAACTAGGAATGTGTTTGGAGTCAGCAAACGAGTGGGAAGGAGCTGTCCGATCATGGAGTCATTGTGTTACATGAATAGCAATAAAATATAATGATAAAATCTGATGAATTTCGAATTCACTATCGAGGATTCAAGCTGATGCACGTAGAGACGTTGATCATTTTTTGGGAGGTTGTCGTATTTCTAGATTCCCATCCGTTTTGCCATAGACACTTTGTGAATAGTCCGGACCATTCTCAAAGGCGAACGCCATTATCACAGGCTCGAAATTCGGAATTTGGTAGGCTGCTGGTGTTTTCATCAAACGGGCCTGGTGTGGGTTCGCCGCTTCAAACCGATGCATTGAGACGCGATTAAATTCGATTATATATACAGGGAAGGTCTCGTACTACAGATGGATGGATCGGTGGATCACGACTGAAATGTAATACGCAATGGGACCATTGATGTCGAGACTGGGATTCGCTTCCGTGTCAGGTGAACCAGTTAAGGGTGGAGGATTCGAGCTGCGGCGAGAAATGGATGGTCTGTGGGTACGAGCGGCCATCGTCTAGCTTAGATTGCTTTTCATCGGAGGTTTCAGGGATAGAAGACCTTTGGAGAGGGGAAAGGGATGGTAAACTATCACTGTGTACAAGCAGAAACTGATAGACGCGCTGTATACCCTCTACATATACATTTCAGCTCGTCGCCATGATTGAATTCGCGTTCCCGTGTCCAGGCATTGATTGACTTTCTGATGAGTGTTTCAACATTCAGAATCCACGGTAGGGACAATTAGATGAAGTTGGCTCGGTCTAGATATCCAGCTTTGTTAGTTACTCATGTCTTTGATGACTCTTCAAAATTTTATCGAGTTTTCAAGGACCTTGGATTGCCGTTCTCGGCAATATCCAATTCGACACTCGTCTTTAAGAAGATTTTCAAACATTTCCACCAATTTTCACTGAATGCATGGAACATGCACGAATTGAAAATTTCTTTCAACATTTCAACGATTGTTCTTTGGAGTTATGGAGAATTAAAGGACGCGGCACTAGATTTTCATCAAACTTTAGGGTCAAATGGTTTATCGACCCCGAAAAACCTTTCATTGATTCCGAGATTCATTTGGCGCGTATTATCTGTCACACGCGGTAGTCTCGTGACACGACAGAATAAGGAATAAGTCAAAAATGTTTGCATACCAGGTCGAGCGTGATCGCATCAGGCAATTTTGTTTTCGCAGTCAAGCTGCTGCGGCAATTTCCCTACCGAATCAAATCCGGAAGCCTGAACTTGGTCCTGGAATAACAAAACTCGGTGAAATGAAATGTAAGAATGAAAACTTATGAGACTTGCCGAGGTATTTCGGAGCGGAAACGAAATTGCATGTAGTCTGACGAGTTTTGCACAACGTCGTGAATTTCCATGTGCTGGATAAGTTTGTTGGAAAAAAAACGGGATATTCGTCAGCGAAATGTAGAAAAACTGAGACTATCAAAAAGCTCCTAGCTGCGGAGCAATTTTCGTCTTTTTTCCTCGATTTTAAAACATGCACTACGTAATTTTCGCCGGTTTCTTCAAGCATCGTATTTTCGAGCGAACATATTGGCAGCAAAAACCAGCGGAGCATTAAAATCTTCAACGAAGCGAATAGGAGAATTTAGTCACGAGACGATATGGTGACAGGCAGGGGGGATCGCGAGGAATTTCTCCGGACCAAGATTGTTAGCACTGTTCAGGGAATGATGGACAAAACTCTGAACAACTTGTCTAACGAGGGCTATTAGCAAATAGTCGTATACGTTCAATGTGCATATATATGACGAAGCTAGAATGGATTCCGAACTTAAGAAGACAAGGAGTGAAAGCCGTTCGAGACACGGTGCAACTTGATCCACTCGAATCAAAATGCAGAGTTGGAGAGGAAGGATCCTGGAAAATCCTTGTCAACGGGATGGAGACGCCCACGAGGAACAGGAACTTGGTTAACCAGTCAAGACCAAGAGAAATCCGTTGGTGGCTTTACAACCACGACCAAGAGGGATGAAAGAAAGGTGGAATGAGAGAAAGATGTTGGATATCAAAGTCTCGGACAATCGTGCGGTCTGCAAAAGTCCTCGAGACACGAGGTCTCTTTTGACCTTATTCGCTTACGTACCGACAAGAGTTCACTCGGTCTCTTTCATGTTCAAAACCCTCTTCTCCCCTTGAAACTTCCACAGCTTCGAGATCAGCATTCTCACTGAACTTGTCGACGTTCCACCATAGATAAGTTGTTTGTCGAAAAGAGAGAGACTTAACGCACATATACCCGTGCGAAAGGGGTAAACTGTATCGTTTTATGTTTTAGCGCAAACTTTCAGCATTGCTCGTAGAATAATAATCCAAACGGTTTTTGATAAAAACGTACCCTCTCCTTGAAATTGTTGACTAAATCACATTTTTTCTGTTAATTATTCACGGTTGAATGTTCGCTATATTTATGGAAGAATGTCAGCCAGAAATTCCGGAAAGCAAATAGATCCGCAGTTTGTCTCTTTTTTACTTTGGACATGTAAAAATAACGGAATAGCGGAATGACGACGTAACTAAAAAGAATTCATATTATTCCCATTATATTTTGTTTTTCGATCACCCTGTGGCGAATTTGCAACAACGCCGCTCATCCAATAAATAAACTCTTGAAATCGAAGTGAGTAATTCAGTGGTCGAATATTCATTATTTCTCAACTTTGTACTTAATTGTAGTTCAATGTTCAGTCGTTGTATGCCCTTAACTGGGAATTCAGGAATTCCACGGTTAATTCTTTTTTTTTTCAACTTGGAATTGTCTAGCTTCGGTTTGGGGCAGAAAATTCTTGAAAACGTTGTATTTACACAATGTCACTTGAAACAGAGGGTTGGGGCAGCGACCCGAATGAATGAACCCCGTTTAATTGCAATTTTATAACAGACGGAGTAGCGAAAAGAAAAGAATAGAACTGAGCACTGTTTTCTTCAGAAATTCGAGACAATGTGTGCACGGATTTTTGTGTGAGAAAAAGCAGTGGAATGTAAAGATTGTGCGGGTGGGGAAGCCAGGAATGGAGAGCGAAATGAGAGCAGCGGAGACTCGAAGAAGAAGCATTTGAGGGGTGAGGTCCAAACTTGATATATAAATACAAACGGTCAATGCAGACATTTGCTAGAAACAAAAGAGGAAAGAATCAGGGAATGGGAAGCAAGATTACGATACAGAATGGAATAGTAAAAAGAAATATGGGAAAAACAAACGAGAAAAATCTCGTCAGCGATAAAATTCGAAGGGACTAGCCGTAAAAAATAAATCGCTTTTATGTTATCACCGGTTGCGCTTCATCTCTACTCTTTCCACTGAGTGAGATTGCCGTCTCATCTCGCGATATCGCTTCGGTAATTACATTATTTCTCAGTTCCGTTTAATGAAGAGCTGTCACGTGCACTTCGAGTGCACTTCGAACTGAGCTAGAGAGGATCTTTCTTGTTGTTATTTTGCCGGACGTAAAACACGATCGAATGGGTATCTTGAGAGCTCGCCCGTTTTTGATGTTGTTTCGTCATCGCGTCCTGCTTTTCCTCGTGTTATGCTTTACGAGTCGCTTATGATTGTGCTATATTTATATCATCTCTGGAGATTGAAAGCTCATAAAGAAGATAAGGAGATTAAGGGGAACCGCGTAAAACTGCAATTGTTGTTACGACGAATAAGAAAAAATCAAATTGAAAATGAAACTAGATCGAAAAAAATAGTCGACATTTTTCAAAGGCGAGGATTCACAACCAAATTGTTGCAACGTATCGCTAATTTTGAAACGTCCCCGGACACTTTGTCGTGTTTTTTGTCCCGAAGAGACATTTTTCAGTGTGCACATTCGTTCACGGTTGTATGTCATGGATAAAGCATCCCCGTGCGTCAAATTGTTAGGGCAGCCTTGTCGTGGGTCGGGGCCTCGGCGGGCTTTGACTTGGATACCCTAACATGGAACACCCGAACACCGCCAGATTGGGCCCCGAAAAGGCAACGCTATGGCGGCTCAAACATGGCTGTCTCAAGGAAACCTATGAAGGACCTAGTCGGGCTTCATTGAGCTGCCCATATTTATATTTGCACAATAAAACCAAATCGGGCCCCAATAGGGTAAAGATATGGAAGCCATGATTTTTTTAAACATGGTTCTCTTGACGTCACCCGTCGAGGACCTAGTCGGGCTTCACTGGGGCAGCCCACATTTCACTCACAATAATAGCAAATCTGGCTGGAATGAGGTGAAAGTATGGAAGCCATGATTTCTTTAAACATGGATCTCTCGAAGTGAAGCGCAAAGGACCTAGTCGGGCTCGAGGTAACCTACGAGCTGATTAGTCGATTGCAAATCCAAAAGTCGAGGTTAATTAAGGTGCCGGTAACAAAACCTTCATTTTTTGAAAAAATGCAGAATTTTTTCACCGACACCATTTCATGAATATAGGGAAAATCACAAAAGTAAGAACTTCTTTTCTGACGAAAAGTAAACAATGTGCATGTTACATTTATGATAAAAACCCAACGTTTTGAATGCAAGAATTTTAATATTTTCTCCTTTCAAAATGTATAAATAAATTTTTAATAATTAATAAATTGATTCATTATGATTAAAATTGTTCAATTCATTGTTTTGATCGTCATAAGTGAAAAATCCTCGAATGCAGAATATATAAAATTTCATGTTCACTTTTCTTCAATGATGTCGTGGTCTAGTGGGTAGCGTGCACGGTTACAGAGTTCTAGTAGTGGATAGGTAGGCGGATCGAATCCCGGTATAGGTAAAAAGTTTTTTCCGCAAAAATAAATGTCAAGTGCATTCAAATTGCAATAATATGATCAATAACGATCGGAAATTGAATTGCAGGATAATAACAATTTTTTAAAAATAATTTTTTGTTTGATGTGGCTCCGATCGGGCGACCAAGTCGGGCCCCGATTTTATAAACTTTAAAGGCCCCTGTCAACAAAGCGTGACCGTCCTCTTAGGAGCCCGATCGGGCTCCAGACTAGGGCCCCAAGTAAGTTAGGGAAAAATGATCGGGGCCCCACCGAAGCCTTAATCCATTTCTTGCACGGGTCTCTGCATAAATTTTTCTTGCTTTAGGTGTTGGCGTTTTGAAGATAATTTTTCTGCTTCTATCTAACATTCGGCTATCTCTGCGATTCTATTTCATGTGCTGGTGCACAGATTTTTAATTATCCTTTGTCGTGCCGCTTCGTGATAATGAATGTGGCCGTCGAGAGGATAATCCGGGATTCCTCGTCTTTATAACAACCTCATAAACACGTAAAGTGTCCGCACAAAAGCCCAAACACAAATCCCAACACGCAAGGCTGTCAAAGTGAACGAATCTCAAATTCCGGGCATGCGAATCTCGAGCTTCCGTCCTTTACCCGCCAGAGCAATCATGAGCCTCGGAGAGCAAGAAATATCTTGGCGACTTTCTGTTTCCGAACTGCCACGAGCTTCATGTCGGTCGTGATGTTTTTCCTTCAGCACAAAATATATTTTATTCCGAGATTCAAAAAAACGGAAATCGCAGGGTTCAGCCTCTCGACTTGAAAATCTTTTCTCTCGGATGTGTAGTCCGCGGATTGTTGTGAGTGAGAGAGCGCGCATGCATCTCTCTGAAAGCTTTGTGGGAAATCTAAAGCTTATATAGTCGATGCACTCACGGGAGCACTTTCCGGAAAATCGGAGGGTGGCACGGGAAGGTGGATTAAAGGATACATCACGAGCTCGATTCCAATCGAGGCCGCATGGAAAAAAGTGTGAAGGGTCGGCAGCAATCTTCTATCTTTGAATCCCTATTTTCCTATCGCTATATGGGAAAAATATTCATCTCCGGTTTATCTCAAAGTCAGGACCACAATACACCCATCAAGTGGGTGCTCCATTTTTCCAATGGTTTCCAAGTTCAATGAACAAACTAACGTCGCATCACAGCAACACTCATCATGCCTTAGAGAAACATATAAATAACGATAGATTGAGAAACTATCAACGGACCAATGGGAAATTTGCAATGGCCCATTCTTCACGAGATTTTTGTATTAAAAAATTGCATAGTTTTGACCAATCCCCCAATTACGTAGAATAATTCGCCCCACATGGACGTTGGGCCACCCCAAATCTCCGTTTTCCAACCTCAGTACCAAAATATCCGAGTGGATCGCAGCCCCAAATTCTGATAATTGCTCGCGCATCACATTTCCGATGAGCTCGCCCGTATTTTTAGTCGAAATTCTTTTATTGATTTTCGGGCGTGTATGATTGCATGAAAAGCAGAAACGAACCCCAGCAATGAAATATGGAGGGAACGTTAATATAGAGAAAAGTATTACGAAGGTATGGGAGAACGAAAACGCAACGCGAAACCTTTAGCCGCATTAACAAGCGGAGCAAGGTACAAAAAATGTTGTTCTTGGCGATTGGCGCTGGTACCACGGGCGCGTC
Organism: Diadegma fenestrale; assembly: GCA_037043255.1. Lineage (NCBI taxonomy): Eukaryota > Metazoa > Arthropoda > Insecta > Hymenoptera > Ichneumonidae > Diadegma > Diadegma fenestrale. The sequence continues at coordinate 12,987,811 of CM073310.1, read as the reverse complement.
TGCATTCAGAAAGTATCAGCCATATTTTATTGAGGGTGCATCGTTGATGCTGGTGTAGTATGTTGTTCGCGAGAGTTTGACTTTCAGGAGGCGGAACTCGGCCATTGCTATGGTTGGGCAGCAGAGCTGCTCTTCCGAACAGAAAATACGCTGGTTTGTATATATACCGTGTAGGCAACTCACTGTTTATACAGCTCCAGGCCGAATCGATACGCGCAACATTTGCCTTTTCTGCGTCACATGTGAATCATTCTGAATTTATTACAACTTTTTTCGATCTCGAGCAAGCTTCCTATCGTGTAACTCAGTGTGCTCGAAAAAAAAATACACTTTCGTGTATGCCTTTGAGTTTAAATTGAATGAGCTTCCAGCCCGCTTTCGTACGTCGAACACAAGCTGTTCCTGTATCAAAAGCACAATAGGTAATATACGTGTAGCAACAACGACATCGGCACAAAAGCGAGTTTACTACACAGGCTTGGCTAAATAGACTTTAGCGTCAACCCTTTCCCTCCCAAGCGTAGCACTGAGTTACTGGCGTCGCCGAAAAAACCATCAGAATCCATATATAGCGTATGGAAATCCGGGACTCTGCGCTAAAACTCCTATGCCCCTGGAACAATAGTGCCAATTCGATGGAAATAACAGGCCAATCATTTTTACATGGAATCATTTGCCCTCTGAGAGAATTCATTCCGCACTAACTATAGATCGTCGTTAGTGTCAAATTTACTGTAACATCAAAGTTATGGGAGAAAAAAGCCGCGGATCGATGTTTCAGGTTCGACAAAATGTAAAAAAGCGGGGTACGTTTTAAAGGAGGTTGAAAAATGCAGGTAAAGCCACGCGAACGCGGAGATCGACGGGCGTTTGGCCGGAGGTTGGATCAAACGTTCTGGTGAAACACTTTTTCCATTTTTTTCTCATTCTCGCACGAAACGCCGCGCGCGTCTTCTCGCTTTTCTTTGGGTCTCTCCGCTTCACTTTTTTTCAGCCGATTTCGCGAGTAATGAAACTTTTTCTAGCGCTGTCAAACAGAACTGGCGGAATATCTTGGCCGCCTTCTGTCTCGAGCTGCTACAGTCTTTCATGGTGTCCAGACTAGAAATTCAGTGAACGGGGATTCCTGGACCAGGTTCTTGGGGGCATGGAAACCCGCGCCAACTGTCAAATATCATATGAAATGAAATAGCACGAAACAAATACAACGATTACGCGAATATGCTTCTGCTTGACCGTCACATGGAGATCAGCATCTCATTTGCATGGGAGACAAAGAAAAAATGGTTTTCGCCCAGGAAAAATGGTTCTTCCATCAGGCGCATGTCCCTATCGTTGCTGGGCAACGATGAGAACCATCGACTCTCTATACCGCGTTTCTCTGCATTTTCTCTTTTATCGTTTTTCTTTTGCTTCAGCCTCCCTCGCTCGTTTCAAGTGCTTTGTCTCACAACGAGGCCCAGGACCGCTCCCAGCAGCTCGAGATATCGATAACCAATAATCTTGGAAATGTGGACGAGATCGGTTAATGAGAGCATCAGTGAAAGAATCGACTCAACACAGCTCTCGGTGGCCGAGAGCGATGTGACTGAAACTTTCTGCGTGTTTCGCCCATACCTCCGGCGAACAATTTTTTCGCTCCATCTCCCGTTTCCTCCCAGACTACGAGACAATCTCATTTCCGAACAACATCGTCTCCTCGCCCACGTTTCTCTGTTGATGACACTCGATCCGCTCAATCGAGAAGCATCTGTCGATGTCAAATCAATTTGTTTGCCCTCATAGCCTCTTGACATCAATACATCTTGTACAGGCCTCACTTACATATACTGATTGAATGAATTTTCTTTTTCCCGTTATTACTCTCCCGAGTTACTATTAGCCAATGACGTCGTTCCCCTTGTCTCGATGTCTTTAACATGTTAATAGTTTTTTACTGAATTATCTTGAGACACGGGACATCGAGGGCTTTATCGTTTTTGACGGCGAACAAAAAAGATCGACAGGGTTAAAAATATAAAGCGAGTATAAAAAGCGAGTTCAAAAAAACAAGGACATCGCATTGTTGTTAAAAGGATAACAATCGTTATCATGCGTGGTAAAAAATACTGCAGAATATTCAATAAAAGTGCTGCAACGTAGAATAATGCTATTAATTTTCTATTCACCATTAATTATTTATTGTTATTTGGTCTCCAAAGATGATGTGGCGTCAAGGCGAGCTGGGATGGTTTTTAATCGTAACGTGCACAGCAGTTTGCAACTCGGTTTTAAATGGAATATTTATCGGAAATTTGAATTTCCAAATCGTTTGGATGCACGAGTTGAAATGTTATTATAATTTATGCATGAGCGCAAGTTGGATTATACAAAGAAAAGTGTATCCTTGCTTTTGGTGAAACAAAGGTGACCTACACGAACGCGGGAGCAAGATCGTTGAAATTTCCAATTTTTGCTTACCAATCGTTTTGTTTTTCTTCTTCTACCTTTTTTCTCTACCGTACACTGTTACATCTCTTGTTCAAACCAGGTCATGCAATCGTGCTTCCAGGTCTCGTAAACATACGTCGTGTCCTCCTTTTTTTTCCCCCGTAACCGACAGCAACCCGTGTATTTTAACCCTCGTTCGCACAACTCTCTTCTGAGTACCCACGAAATACCAAAACGTTCTTTTGTCGCAATGGCTCGGGGAGAGGAGCAAAAAGGGGGCAGGACCTAACGATGTCAAATACTCGAAACTTTTCAATTCGCATTCCAGGGGTATACATGGTTTACCCGTCTGTTGACTTTATTCGACACGATTCCGCAGCCATTTTCAAAAAGGGTAGAAAAAAAGCTCATGTTCCATCTCCCGCTCTTTGTATCTTTGTCTCTGTACGCCTTCCTCCTCCTTCTTTTCCTTCTGTTGACACATCGTCGGGCGCAAAAAGCGAAAAATCATCAGCAACCTCGCGACCAACAAACTGCATATATTTTCGCCATATATCATTTCAGCTTTGTACATTTTCATACATAAAAATATTCAACGCCCACAGCGAAATTGTCTTTCATTCTCTCCGGCGGATTCGCCAGCCCCTGTACGGCCCACCGCACTTGTTTCCAATTCTATTCGAATCGTTGTGAGCAGTTGCGAAAAAATAATGATACACAGATGCGGAGATGAAAAATAAACAATTTCCTGGCTTGAGATAAATACGTTTTGCCCTGGACAGATTTGAGGGCTCCGCCATTATTCTGGATATACGTCCTAGCGTGATGACCTCGAACGGAAAGAAAACAAGTAATTGCAGAGAAAAATCAATGACGAAGGCTCATTATGCGAACATTTAACGAGCGGAAGTTTAAAAATGTATGTATTAGATCGAGAAATAAAAAATCTATTGAAATGAGTTGGAAATTTAATTAGCACATGCATAAAACCATCGGAATTTATGAACTTTTCCAATCAATAAAAGAATCGGTATTAAAAATTCTATTGTTTAATGAGCTTCCATTGTCGCACGCTGAATATCGACTGGCATAATTTCCATGATTATAATGAATGAACTGCCGCGAAGGCTGCTGCCTCCCACCGTTTGGCTGCATAAATGAATGTGAGCGTGATTTTCAAAGGGTTTTTCACTTGGAAAAAGCGCGGAAAAAAGGTTGTATTAAAATGAAATAATAGACAGGAGCGTTTGATTGTTTGAAAAGGCAAAAATTAGCCCTGACGGAGCTTCCTCGAAATCCTTTTTCCGCATTAGAGGCGAGAAATTTTCACCGGAAAACTCTACATGGATAAATAAACTCAAAGCTGTTGTCTTTCATGGAACGAGCAAGAAAAAGCAATCAAGACCTCACTCCGAACGGACACGCACTGGCTCTCTCTGGAGGAAAATAATATTTTGCTCTCGAGTCCTCCCATTAAGGTCGATTACATCTCAATTGAGCGAAGCCCAATCGAAGCTCCTATAGATCCTTCCACTTACACCCTGAGACTTTTATATTTCGATGCCATATTTGACTTCACTCTTTACATCATCGTCGAATTTGGGAGGATCGCTCGATTATTTTTCAAATTGAGGGCCTTCGGATAAATCCGTACGACTCCAAATTACATAGTGACTAAGGAACGAATAAATATTTCGACATGTTTTAAACTTTTTCCCACGAAAACGAGCCTCAGAGTTTGCAGATCGCGTCAGAGTCTCGGAGCTGCTTGTTGTACACGAAACAGAGCATTTCAACGTACGAGAAAACGGATTTCGGTTCAGAGGCTACGTATCGGATTCCCATCAACACTTGCTCACACTCTGGGAATTCATGATATCGAAGAATCCGGTGTAACACGTACTCGTGCTGTCAATAAAGAACCTGGTATTTTCCGTTCCGTCAATTACGTAAAGAGAATTAGAATACGGGAATGTGTGATGGAGAATGTCTGCCATAGGAGCTTTCAAGACTCTGCTAAGCTGGAATCTAAGCGAGCGAATGAAACCGGATTACCGGGAGGGATCATCACCACGCTGATTTCTCTCATCTCGACATAATTCACCTTATGACGTCATACAGTTCGTTATAGGTGTAGTAATGCAGGACGTAGAAGTGCTTGATGCACGCTAATTTCACCTCAAATGTAATTTGAATTTGCGGTATGTTGCTCGCCCGATAACGTTTCAATGGGAAATTCTATATATTCACGAGGGGAGATGAGAGTTGGAGAGGAAGCGAGGGAGGGCTTAGAAATATGAAATATCGTGGTGTATGCGTTCGCTCGTTGCAAATTTGCCAGGGCTTATCGAAACTGCCAGTACGTCGCCTGGAAATATACCGGGTGCGCTAGATCCATTCTAAATTTAAACAACTGTAACTCCATGGAAAAGCTCTCATGGTTTTTCATTTACCTACAAAAGGATCACGCGTGTCTAGAGATTTTTTGATCAATCACCGTCATGGTGACCTCGCGCTAAACATTTTCTGATAAAGCCAAGTACAATTTGATATTTCTCTCACAATTTATTCCTCCTCCGGATTTCGAAACTTTGCACGCAATTTCTGCCCTGGATCGTGACTCTTGGGACACCCGAAATATTCTCACTTCGGTTATCCATGGTCCCCACAGTCGAGTCCGCACTTCCGGCTCTTTGGTAAAACAGAATTCAAGAGACTCGTGTATAGCACACGTGTGTGACTATTTTGTGCTTATTTCTCCATATTTCTGAGCCTCCACGTTATTGGCTTCGGTTTTCAAAACACCGAACGCTATTTTGAATGCTATTTCGACCAGAATTCCATTAAAATGCGTGCGCAAAATTCCGTATGAAAAAAAAAAATTTACGATCGGGCAGTATTGCTTCTAGAAATTTTTTATGTGAGCTCCAGAGCAATCAATAATCTGATTTTATGAAGCAAACTGTCTTCCTCTCTCTCCCCCTCCCACTACCGAACGTTTTAGATTCATTTTTGTTCTCTATGGTGCTTCTTTTGGTATTATTTTTCTTTTTCTCCCTCTCTCTCTTTCCCTCGGTCATTCGACCCTTTAAATAAAGGAGATGACTGACGTTTCCAAGATTCCTGTCGGATCTGCCTACTTCAATTTAATTTATACAATGTACCTCGTGACTGGACTCGACACGATCCACTAGGATTCGTTCCATCATATCACTGGCATTGACTGTAGATTTGTAACCATACTAACATGGTTGTTTCCTCTTAATCACCAGTGGTATGAGATTTATTGACAGTTCTGAGCTTCGGTATTTTCAATCATGCTTTAGGAGTTGTCTACGATTCGGACTTTCGATTTATTCTGTACGCAAGGGAAATTACATTTCATGGCTGATTTCTCTCAAATTTCGCTTTACATCGAAGCATTTTCGCGGCAAAAGTTCCAAAGGGCTGACGACGGGAGGAAAAATATACGAAAACGTGATATCCAGGCACTTTTTTAATCAGAGCTTTCCTAATCAGGGAAATTTCATGCAAGCAATCAATCGAATTTCGTTCAAACAAATTCTATACAAAAATACGTGTCCGACGAAATGTCGCGTAGAATTTCGAAGCGTTTTGGGCTTTGGTAAATGTTCGACATCGAGGGAATGACGGAATCACAAAACCGTATGAAAAATCCTTGGATTACAGGAACAAGTCAATCGAGCGTGTTGAAAAACATACCGGCTCAAAATTCCACTTTGGGAAAATCGCACCAGGTGAGGATTACATTGATGGGAATTGAGTTTCTAGAAAAATTCATACGACGAGGGAAACTTAAATGCCGAAGCATTATTTTCCATGATTTTGAATTCTAGTTGGTGCGTTAACATCGATGAAAAATTGTGATTTACGATGTTAAGAATGATTATTGTTGAAAGAGAAAAAATCGTACTTAACGGACTGGCAGAAAGTTATGATGTGACATTTGTCGGGTTTAATGGCTAGACACAATCCAGTCTCCTGTGATTTTAGCATTTTTATTTCTCCCAGAACCAACATGTATTTTTTCCTTCTATTTCATTCGTTCTCTCATTACAAAATGTTTGCCCTCGGCTTACATCGATCCGGAGGCTGCTGACGTAGATAGAGATCCGCCTCATTCCTCCCCACAGTCCGACCGAGACTTTTATTGTCTAGCAATTCTCGAAAAAAGCGTCCGAATGTAGAGGAATTAATATGTACATAACAGGCAATTTTTTTCTTTTGGTAAAAGAGAGAAAATAAAATACGAAATAATAAATTTCCAATAATTTTTCCTCTCCACTCTTCTGTCAGTTATTCTCGATTTTCAACGGTGCATTTCTATTTATAATGGATGCCGAATTATAGGTGCGGTAAATTGAACGAGCATTCCGTATCGATCAAGCACGACTCTTGCAAGGTTTATGATTTTCAAAGAGTTCCAGGACTCCCGTGTACCCAATTTCATTAACGTGCGAGCAACGCTTTTTCTTTTAGTCATTACGTATGCGATACCGTTGAATTCATTTTGCGCGAACGAAGCAGAGTCTATTTCTCGCGATAGACGATATTTTTAGACCCATTGAGAATCGAGCCATGATTAAAACGCTTCGATCCCATGAAAACCCTGTGAAACATATCTACTGATAGAAAAAATCGTCAGTGGAGCGATGGGCGATAACAAAAATAACAAAACCATGAAGTTAACAAATTTTCATCACAAAAAAGTTTTTTTTTTACGTTTGATGAATCAGAAGAATTGGCGCATCCTCTGCCATTTATTCTATGCTTTTTGAAAAGAGAAAAAATGAATACGTTCGATGTTCATAGATTTCAATTTACTCATGCGTACTAACAGATGCTTGGAAAAAAAAAAACTATCGATTCAACAGCAGCAATAGATGTGAAGAGATTGCGTTCGTTCAGTCGCGAGACTTTTGGTAAAAATGAAAGTGCACGAAGGGGATTTGAATAGAGAAAATACCGTTGCAGAATAGAGTCGGTGGATGACGTTGAATTTGGGGAGCAATTTTTACTGTGTAGTGGACGAGTTTCCATGAAAATGAAATAAGGTTTCGAACGTAGAAGAAAAAATGATTTTACTTTCGTAAAAATTTGTAGTGTGGACATGAATTTCTCAAAGAATTTTCTCGTTACATAACTCTATTGGTCCTTGGGGATGAGATATTTGATTGAACATTTTTTTGCTCGGTAAGCAACAACGAAAAATATTATTAAGTATATAATATTTTATTTAATATTTCTCGTTTACGTAAATCTTGAATATTTCAGGACCTCTTATGTAATTGAGGCATCTTTGTCTACAAGATATATTTATACAAAGGGCCGGAGCAGCTATACGCAGCGTTCAACTTGATACTACAAGCTTTCGACAAAAGTTTCCCAACCGACGTAGCAGCTAAGGTGTATATAATCTATCAAAGTTTGAAACGATCTTGGCGTATGTCTTGGGGCAAATTCGTTGGACCACTCCTTAAGTCCTCCATACTTCCGCTCTTATTAGATTCTGAAAGATCAGAGACTATGGTTTGGTAGGTATTCTAAACCACAACCAACCACCATGTTCCGTACAAAATGCAAACTGGATTTCTTTCGCTCTTCATTCCACTGATGAAAATATCTGAAAAAAATTCATAATGGATTCAGCCTAATTTGAGGGATTTGAAAAAAAAGATCAATCGCAGCGATTTTTCAATTTTAAAATAATGATTAATTAAAAAAACAAAATTCCGTTTTTGTTACGTGGTTCGGGGACAATTCCTTTGAATTATTTTTCGTTGCTTTGTATTCACTGACCGCTGGCTTATGACAAGAGGGAAGGGGCAATTTTCAATCGTTTGCCTTGCAAAGCTTTGGCCGGCTAATGACGAGAAAATGCGGCGCATTTTGACATTCAACGATTAATTAAACCTTTGGCGGACGCAGGCGTTGTCACGGGAGTTGCGTAGGAAGCGCGATACGCTTCAAAACTTTCGAATAGATTTGATATGCACATGCGTCTCCATATGCATCCATTCACTGCCGCGGCTTTTGGTAATTTCAAATCCTGCGTATATATCTATGAATATATTATATGAAAACCATGAACGTATGAAAATCCGCCGGAACCAACAGCGTTAGATCAATTTGTCGTTTATCTCGATGACAATGCATCGCAATTTTTCAACACATGTGGAAGCAGCTTTGTTGTTCCAGGCGACTAGGTAGTCGCATGACTCTGAAGTTTGCAACGTTGAGATTCAACGAAAAATAATGTTTTAATTAATTATTTATTGAATTTTAAAAATCATGGCAATTTTTCGTCTCGATTGAGTTTTCGGGTCTCGAGAGACGATCGTTTTTTGTCCGTAACAAATATTGAATAATAATTATGAGCCTGCCCTCAAGAAAAAACACAATTTCGTTGCATTCCAAATCTATGTTCGATTCCCATAAGAATTTGAAACTCAGTCGAGTTTATTCTTTGGATTCCTGAATTTTTCCAAATGAATCGATTCCGACAGCCTTGATCCATGGGATCTTTGATTGGAGGATTCGAAGCTTCTCCCGAGGTTGCAGAACAAGAATAAAAAATACGGGAGATTTTTTCTAGGGTACATATACGTCCCGGAGCAATATGCTCGTCCATGGAGCTCCTGGTGTGGCCGATTCATTTTCCTTTATTGGCAGGAACTGGATTAATGAGCGGATGGGTATTACTCGGGGTGGTAGCGCCATTAAGAATGGGTACTCGTACGTTCTCTGTTTTCGCAGCATTCTTTTTAGCTCGCTTTTCTTTTTCTCATTGCCGTTTCTCTCTTTTCCTCTTGAACGTTATTTTTCTCACAGGATCATGAAAATCTCCCCTTCGCAGTGAGGCTCAAGAGACTCGGCCGAAAGATAAATTTCAGTTTATGCTTTGACATTATAATCGCTGTGCTCTCGTTCCTCCAGTGCTCTCAATCGCCTCGAATTCGTCCCCTGCTGTTTATTTCGATCCCATTCAATGGATCCGATTTTTTTTTTCGTTTCTCCATAATTGACGTATTAAAGTCATGAGCAGTGTCATTAGCGGCGGGAAAAGTTTTTAGTGGTTAGAACAAAATCCAATAAAGTAAAAAAAAACATTATCGTCGATGGTTACGCCACAACCCGGACACGCAGAGCGAGAATCATTGGGCTCTGATTGGCCCTCTCGCCTTGTCAAATTTATTCAGCACCCGAAAGCTTATAGATAATCAAGCCACATTAACGTTGATAGCTGGAAATTTTCGGGGCTCAGATATCGACCCAATTGACCGATTAAATTGCCCTTTTGTATCTCTCGCCATGGACACGAAGGATTTTACCAGCGACGAGGTGGAAACGAGAGATTTCGGATATTCATGAAAATATTTGGTCAAGCAAACTGCATCTCTTTTCTTCTGTTCCCTGGGAAATACTTTCGCGCAATTTCTATTGATTCACACAGCAGCAGCAACAGTGCTGCGTTTTGTAAAGAACCGAGTTTTCATTTAGCGGCTGATTCAGCACGTTTGTTGAAGAAACCCACGTGTGGTTGCATTCAAAAAAATTTCAATTTCCGGAGGGAATTATTTCGAAGGCGTCCTGCGATGCTGGGATGAACGCGACGGAAGTGTGCAGTATCATTTATACTTTGGAAAATGCACGACATCGATATTCGGAGGTGAGGGAATTTGGAGCCGCTGAAGGTATTACAAGAACGTGTGGACTCGAGCGACGGGAGCCTCACGTACGTTCGCAAAACACACATAAAAAGATGAAATCTGGAACGACTCAACGGTCACGATCCGTTGTTACCGTTCCAAGAAATAGTACGTGCATTTGCTATCGATTGGAACGTTTCGTTTCCACCCTCTTTCGCTATTCCGCGCTCCAGATCCTTGAAAGGCCAGTTTTTTTTTACGTTCAAATCTGCAGTCCGTCGTATGCTTTGAAAGTCGCCGACGATCTTCAGTAATACGCGGGAATCTTCACTCTTCCCGGCTCTTATACCTTTCTGCCCATTTTCGTCGAGCCTCGTGCATGTGAAACGTGCGATAATTTATCGAAGAAGATCTCAGGGGCAACGCGGGTTTTCGCATAATACAAGTTCGTGTCAAAAACAGCATCAGCGCGATGCACTTTGTCCTGGAGAGCCGGAACGCCGGGGATATTGAATGATGCGAAAGCTCAGTGTGACAAAGCGGAAAGAGAGCGGAGGATTTTTCGGTAGCGCGTCGTACGAACTGTGCAGTGAACAAGAGCGGGTTTCGTTCTCTCGAGGGAGAGATTGATTGAGGTACGTGGGGAAACTTTTCGACCGAATGGCTACGCGCAAAAGGCAAAAGTAAGTGTCCTGGTCGGATGCCCTCCGGGTTCTTTTAGCGTGAATCATCCATTGCACCATTTACTTAAGTACCACGACCCCGAAGCTTATCCATTTCGAAAGATAAGCAACTATCTGGATGTTTTGCTGTAGGTACGGGGCACGTACACAGAAGCGTTGAGCCGGAGAACACTAAAGCAGCAGGAACTTATATATTATTGCGAGGGGTTGGTTGTCTGCAGTTTCTTGCTTTCCCCTCCTTTCATCCCCGACAAGGTTCTATCAGTGTCCCTTATCGTCACCAACATGAGGGCAATCTCGTGTAGCTTGGAAAATAAACTCGGCGTGTATTCCGCAGTGGATGCCTTGAACAATCATCGCGCCCAGCAGTTGGTCGATTTTGCGCAGGAGTGGAGCACAATGGGTGGGTGTACTCCCGATAACCCTCGGGCAAGGAGTCGAGACCCGTATTTCCTTCCACAGACTCGGGACTACTCCCCAAGACAGAATTGTAGTCGACGCGAGGGTTCAAATACATGCAGCAAGAAATAGGATACGGGTGAAGAGTGCTTGGCCCGCAAGGACCCGGCCGACCTTATTCGTATATCGCACCACACCACTTGCTTTTCTACCACTTACCAAGCTTTTCCTCTTATTGCCGCTGCCTATGCGAGTAATAACGAAAATGGCTTCCAGATTTTCGAAAAGATAGCGAATCCGTTCGAACGAACTGAAAAGCTTGTTTCCAGCAGGAGAAGATGGAGGACCAGGAATGTGCTAGATAAAAAGTGTGAGAATAATTCTGGAGCTGGAGTATTCTACACCAGATTTCGGCCCAGCAAACCGTGCATGTATTTGGAACTCATCCGAAAGTTACCGACTGCTCCATCGGAGCAGCAACAACGGGCCATTCATTCCTCCATTTTTCCCTGAACTTATCGTTTTCCTTCGCGGCTATATGAACTTTAAATGCGGGCAGCTTGTCGGCATGAGCTTCCGAAGAATATGCCAGGAGATCCGGGTCAGTCGGAAATTGCAGTGGAAAGAAAGAACGTGGGCCGGATGGAGCTCATCTGTGTGAAGAGCAAAGCGCGTGCTATCGCTCGGAATATCTTTTTTCTCTCGGCCGACTGGAGAAACGTCTCCCCACGGAAAGATTCAATAGGTGGGAAGGATCTCGCAATATCGAGGGAGCTGAAGAAAAGTGTTCATAATTACTTTCAACTTCGATTTCACGGTGTGGCATTGAGAAATTCCTTGATTTCCACTGTCATCACTGAGTTATAGTTATCGTTACTGAACTGCGTGCGTTTTTCGTTGATTGTATAGCTTCACGAGATTATTGCTTATGTGTGTAAAGAATCACTGCGAACTTCCAAAAGAAATAGCTGGGAAATGACGGGTTTGTAAAGAAAAAGTACAAAATATCATCAGCAACACTGTTAGCGTGTACGGATACAAGTCCGTGCGCGTCCCATCCTTCAGCAGGCATGTATGCCAAGAAGCTTTTGGAGTTGTATGCACTCACCCCCAAAGCTTGCACCCCGCAAGCGACGAAGAGGTTTGTATGAGAAATGCGAAGATGGAGAGCTGCAGAAAAAGAGAGTGGGGGAGGAGGAAAACGATGAAAAAAGACAAAACTCCCCTAACCTAAGAACGTGCTGAATCCATTCGCGTCACGTGCCACTTTCTCTATATACGCTCTCAACCATCCGCTGCTTCTATCGCTCTTTCGTCTCCTCTCAGACACGTCTTCCTTCTTTTGCCTTCCTCGTCCCGGCAATCCCCGCGTTACTGGCGTTTCTCACGGATATATCCGGCTCTTTCGTTTTCTCACCGATATAAGGAGCTCTGCGGGACTCGAGCAAAAGTACTGATGTGTATATCGAGGATTCCCAAACGCGAGGAAAGCCCGTCTCCCGCAAAACTCTTTCTCCTACCCCTAAAAATGAGCAGACTCGTATTATAGCGTTTATTAAACTCGTCGATATAAAGTTTTTGCTCTCCATCAGATATACGTAAAAAGCTTTCATCGCTACCACATCCGTTTTCCTGCCCACCTCTTATATCTTCTTGTATCTCTATCGATTCTCACTCCTCGCTGTCGATCGTCCTATATTCGTAAGCCACGAACGTTCGGTTTCATGGCGAATTAAATTTATTCCTATACGTCGACTACGACGAAGACACGGACTTACCACGCTCGAACATGGTTCAACTTGATTTTTTTTATCTTTAGTCTTTTCGCTCAAGAGATCGTCGCAAGTTTCCGTTGCGATTGATCGCGTGTCTCAAAATATTCTTACAAAACGACGCTATATTTTAGGATTTCCATCCTACTCACTGGATCGATTCCATGGAATCGCGCGGCTCAAGTTCCTTCGCCAGAAGATTATCGAAAAATGTGAAATAATTGGGCCAGAACAATTAAAAGGTCAGCTAGCAAAGCCAAACGTCAATGATGACTTTATGCGCAATTGGCATCTTCCACCACAACCCGTGAAAAGAAGACGATGTGTCTTGAATAATGGAGAAAGTTTAATCATATACGCGCGAAACAAAGTTTGAGCTTGAGGAAAGTTGCTGTGCGGAGCTGCACCAAGAAAATTGTATGGTCGCAGTAGCAGGTTTGCCTGGGATCGCAATAGCTGCGTCACGTGCCCATGGCGTGACTCGATTTGCCGACACAAGACCGAGAAGGCGGCAGACATCAGAAAAGGGAGTTCCATCAAGACAGTGAGAATGCAGCCGCACAACACAATCGGGTTTTTGTGGGAACAAGCCACGACGCGAAATTTGCCACGACGTTGGCCCGTCTGTCGTCTCCGACGTAGCAACACATCGTGACTTCCCAGCAAACCTTATCCAGCTACATGCTCAATTTGCATTCGATCCACGACCATGCTGGACTGTCTCACGCCCATCCATAACGATGCCTGAAACTGTCGACCTCGCAGAGAAGGCTCCGGAAAGCTTGATGGAGAGTAACCATCGATTACAGTCTCAACCAGACGTGTGTTCCCATTTACACGCGGCTGCTCATATCATTATCTATTGGAAGAGATTTAAAACCGTTGAACCGAAACCCAGAAACTAACTTTGTGGGAATTCCTTTTCCTAAATTCATCTTTTACTCCCGAAGATGCCAACTCGGATACTATCGGACATGACGCACTCTGTCGAAGATTTGCTGATAGTACAAGGAACCGCCTCTGGTTGTAAAAGTCTTTCATATCTGCCAGGATCGCATCTATCTTTCTTCGTCCAAAAAATTCGTAAGTTTGCTGCGGAAAACTTGGAGCACAAGAGATTGGAGTTTGCAGCACTTCATTGATGCTGATGGATCACGAGTCTCGAATCTAATGCGGAAAAATAGTGGCTGCTGTACGAGTTACCTGTTTTTCGCAAGTTGAGTTACTGTGAAGAATAATAAAGCTTTGTTCTGTTCACTGGAATTGTAGTGAATCGCGATGCTGCATTTGGATCTTCCGCATCGACGTAGTATTTAAATTATTCAAAATTCTCATTCACAGCGCCTTCGACGCGTCGCGGTTTAATTGCTGTGACATTAATTGTCAAATAAAAGGAGAGCTCGTCATTTTTGTATGTTTTCAACGTTCGAAGCGACTTTTCAACCTTTATTTTTTTGACCCAGTTCCCTTCCACGATTCCCTTCTTCTAATCATCCCTCCGGTTTCTTCTCTTCATTTTTCTTTCGCGTTGACAGCGAAAATTAACATGAATTTTGCCGAGAACTAATGCATCGAGGGTCTCGCTCACTTTTGCATCGCTCTCTTTCATTCCGTCACCAAGATAATTGGCTGCTCTGCTAATGAAATTTCGCTGTACTATGGATTAGTTTAATTATCACGGGGAGCGAACGGAACACGAGGGAAAAAGTTTCCGATGTGAACGCTAACGGAGAAAAACAATTTATCCAGCGAACGATGTTCATTTCCGCTAATCACATGGAATCTCAAATTACGCTGACGCGCAATTAGCCATAGTGCATTAAACCGCGTGATAGTAATTTCATTTCCATCCTAGTACATTTATTTTCCATTCGCATTTAAAACTATTTAACCCTGCATAATTGAATTAATCGTTGTTTTTGTTTTTTTACATATTTACAGACTTGTTAGACCTTGAATGGTAATTTTTTAATCTCCTTAAAAAAAAAAAAAAAAAAACATACTAAACGTAAATAATTTTACTGTGACGTGTCGATTAATTAAAAATATATATTCGTGGTTTTTGCGAAGGTGACAGTATCGAAATATTACCTAAGAATGCGTTTGAAACATTTTTAATTGTTGTATTCGGGCACGCGCACACGCCGGAGTGAATGTAAAAAATCGAATTTTACATCAAAATTGACTATGATATTATAATTCCCGGGTACTCAGTCGTCCCTCTGAGGAATTTCACCAAAAACGTAGTGAATTTTCATCTGGAAAAGGGCGAAAAATGTCATAATTTCCGCGATTTCGATAGAAAAAGAATGAAAAATTACTATGTTTTTGGTAAAATTTCTCATAGGGACGATTTGGTGCCCGGGAACTATAATAAAAAGGTAAATTTTGATGTAATATTCTCTTCGTGTAGGGTTGATCTGTTCGTAGTTACGAAATGATTAATTGACCAATGTACGCAGATCCACTTGGCCATTCCTGTAATTCTTGACGAGTGTTTTCCTCGTATTTATCAAGTGGAAGCGGATACGATTTAGAGATCAATGAAGAGGCATCGTTTTTTGCAATTTGTAATCTCCATGCCCTCGTGCATAACAACCACTTGCGACTCGAACGAATAGGAGTGCAGGTATTCAAGCTCACGGAACACAATATAAAGCAGTCGATAGTTACTGTATGGTTGATTTCGTGTAAACCGAGTAAATATTAATTCGTTCGATATCGAAGTTCCCGAGCGAGGGATGAAAATTTTCAAGCTTAATCAAGATCGACCTTTTACCGTGCAACCGAAGTCGAGTGCACTTGACGGGCTAGCACAGTTCCTGTGGCTCTCTAATTATCTTGTTTGGGATGCATCAACAATGTCGTAACATCAATTTCATAGACGATATATTTTGAATGGGACTAAATTAAAAGCCAAACACACTTGGCCCAAATTTCAAGAGGGATATTCGGGATTAAAATCAAAATACAAAATAAATTTGGAGGATCCTGAGCAAGGCGAAAGTTTGAAAAATCTCATTGAACAGAGCCGTGAATTTTTATGAAATATTCTCGGGCGAAATTCTTGAACGTGGGACGTAAAATAAAATGATGAGGTGCAATAAAATTCAGGATCACGCCGCTGTAAAATCAGTTTAATTCAATGAACGTGCTCACGTGGTGGAAGTGTGTCGATTGGAAGGGAAGGGTTTCTCTGTATGCACTACGTCCAAGGGCCATAAATATCACTGGTGGACGTAGAGGAAAGCTCAAGTGAGAGGCTCCAACTGGCACGCTGGTCTTTCTATTCTTTGCCCTCGACATTTATGTGTGCTGGTGTGAAATGTTGGCATGTCCCTGAAAAGCGTGCATGTATTTGTACAAGTATCAAACGCTATAGTTGAAAAATATATCGCGGGTTCGTGTATCGCGAAAATGAAAAAAGAGAAAAAAAGTCAGAGGGTTGAAGAAACGAGGCACGAGCCACGTGGGAAATTTCTATGCAATATACACGTACCACGGAGTACCGTGTGTCATTCACCAAACGGTAAAGGGACCTCCCATAAAGTTACACTACAAACGCCCGAGTTCCTCCCTTTTTTTAAATCTTCTTTTTGTTTTCTGTGTTTCTGAAAACTTACCTTCGGAGTAAACATACCGATGAACGAGTATACTCCATAATGATGACGCAAGATTATTAAAAAGAATTGAGTCATGACGGAATCTCATATTCGTTTTTATTCTCCGCCGCAACGGGATTCGGCGTAGTTCGAGGCACATAACAAATTTGTTTTTTTATATTTTTCTCTACTACTTGTTGCTAAGGGCAAACGGGGCCCCAGATCCGCCAGTACATCGGAAACTCTACAGAATGGCAATCATTATTGCATCCCAGAGGATCTGCGTGTATAAAGCTCGCGACAGGAGGAGGTGACGCGGAAGAGGATTGTAGAGTTTTGTAATGAAATTCATGTGGACGAAGAAAAAGATGGCGACCGTGCGACGTAAGCAGGGCCGAAGCTTTTGGATATAATACATTATTCACAGCGAAGCATTACACTGTTTGGTGCACATCGAGAATGACGCGTGTAGAATATCCTCATCTCTGGAAATCGCGCTATGATCCAGCACGGTTAAAGTAATTTGTTATTCATAGTTTCTGGATTATATTGCAAATGCGTGTCGGTAGCATCGCCATTTCTCTTGTGAAGCTTTGAAGCTTGTTCACGCGGGAAAAACTTTCCGTCCACACTGACAAACAGCACGTTAAGTTATGTTAACCGTAAGCAAATACTTGTGCATGTACCCGGCGTTCGTTTTGCTCGCAGTGCAGGGTTTCATTGAGCGCATGTATCTCACTGTTTTCCTATACACATAGTAACCCAGAGCTTTTGCAATCCATTGGATACCCAAAGGAAATAGAGAAGGGGAGACCCGGAAACGAGAAACTAATACGATGGTTATGCAAACAGAGAACGCGCTTCGGCTCGTGTATAAATTACGCGGAAAGGGCGCAGAATCAGGTTTAAGCGCATGTTTACGTCACTCCAGAGCAATCATACGGAACGACAACGAGCTCGACATATTATACAACGCCATGTACCTTTCACATCTACGTGCTCATAACACACGATGTAACTTTATAAATTACGTATGCGATATGCTGCTAAATAAACAGCCCTTTTTCATCACTCGCTAACATTCTTTCCAACCGAATGCATGCCCGTATTTCTATGACTCTGAAGTTTGCATCGTTGGAATGCAACGAAATTCATTTTTATCTTTGACAAAAATAATTATTCAAATGCAGAATCTAATTACGATGATAAAATGATCCATTTTTGCCATTCGAAAAGCATATCGGCTCGAAAAATTTGGATGTCATTGAAAATTGAACGAATCTTCAATAAAATTCAATATTTTTCGATGCATTCCAACGTTGCAAACTTCAGCATCATATATTTCTACCATTGCCTCCAAATTTTTCCATAATACTGAGCAAAAGATATAATGCCTGCTGGTTTTTCCCACAAACTCGATTCAAACGAGGGCTGAAACTTTTTTCAGACTTTGCGAGATATCGTACACGATTATGTCCGAATAATTTTATAAAAAAAAAAAAAGCAATCATAAGGATCAAAATAAATATTATATTCATGTATATATTCATGGAATACGAATCATCGCTCCAGAATCGTAACGAGAAATTGTTATAGTCTAATAATATAGCAATCATAATCCCGCTTCCACTCCAATTTGCCTCCACGAGAATTGACGCAACGATTCCGCAAAAACCGGCTATAAATACCACCATGATTATTATATTGGATCGATACGTAAATTTAACGTGTCACACAATCGTGGTTCGTTATATTTCACATAAAATGTATCAAATGGCAGAGTCACCAATAGAAATGGTTTTTGATCTCAATGATTACAATGCAAATTGTAGTGTTATCATTATTTTTACATTCAGAGCTAGAAATGCTGTTGATGCGGTTAAATAAACTGAGGAATGAAAATAACGAGTTGAATGAGGTTACTTTGAAAATTCAAACAAAGGAGCATCGAGTCGAATTAACTGGGAACGATTAAGTGGATTTCCGTGTAATGTAAAGAAAATGTTAGCCTCGTGACAAGATACAAATAGAACGGCAAGACCCGGGGCGATGAAATGAACCGGGATGGATGTGTACGCGGCGACAAATGGCTCGTTCTTACGTATCAATATCAATGTCTGAACAAACAAACGAGAAAGATGAAAAAGAAGAATGGGAAAATGTTATGTACACACTTGAATAAGTTTCGAGAAAACTTGACGAAACGTAGGCTCTCCAGACTTGGACGGAAGAGAGAAGACAAGGGAGGAGGGAGATTGAGAAATGATAAGCAGATATATAACATGTTGCATGGACCTGACCCCCAAAAACGTATTACAGTGGAATCCCGTTACAAGCCTCTGTCTCAGGGGGTGTAGCGAAACTTTTCCGAGAGTACTTGCTATAAGCGCAGGGCTATAAACTTTTGTTATTGCTCGTCTTGGGGCCAAACATATATCCGAAGAAACTCAACCAGCCCGTATTAACGCGATTGTAATCTGCTGTACTTATTTATGTCCTTTCACGTCGTGATGCTCGCATCTGGGCCACAGATAAAGTTCGATGAAGGAAAAGCTAGAAAACCGTTAGTCCAAAAAGAGAAATTGATTAGTCACTTGTTTTTTTCGTATTTATTTTATGGTGCATTAAAAAAAGAATGAAACTTTTTCAGCTTCAGATTTGAAGAATGCAACAGCCGGAAAACGTTTCTGATTCTGGTAATTTTAGAGGTTTATTTAAAGAGAAAATTGCGGAAGGATTTCTATTTTATTCAGTGCCGCGGATTAGCCGAAGCAATTTGGTTGGTGTCGTCGCGTAGCACGGGGACATTTTTGCGGGGTCATTTCCGGTGGGCGAGAAATCGTTATTAATACGTCCTAGGTGGGCAATCCAGGGGGAAAACTCATATTCTGGCTTGCCCGGGAGAGAAAGGATCATCAACAAGCGGGAAAACAAGTATCGTCGACGCGCAGGTAACAAAACATCTCGTTGGAAATTGCGGCTGTGGTTTTCCCCTTCTTCTCTCATGCGACACTATATATGTATATATGAAAAACACAAGCCATATCATTGGTGCAATCGTTCTCCCCTAGTGTGTATGGGATTTGCACCCTCTGCTCTTAATGGCCACCATCCTCTCATCTGCTATCACGTGTCCAAAAGCATGCAAGAGCAGAGTAAACTCTTCCGCTTTTGACGCAAATGATATGGTACTTCTCGGTGTCTGCTGTACATATTCCCGAGTGAACAGCCTCAATGGTTCCACGCAAATTTCACACACGAAATGTCATCCGTCGACCAGATTCCTCCCCAAGAGGATCAGAATAAACTTTCCCATTAATTTCATCAATTATTTTCAGCCACACGCTCTCGCTGATATATATTTCCGGATAATACAAATTTTCAATCATTCATAATCGATCTTGCTATGAACGACAATGAAATATACGAATGAACATTTTTCCCGGAATCTTTACGTGACGTTTGTTGTTTTTTTTTTTTTTTTTCAACGTTGATCGAATCACGAGGTCATGGAATAAATTTCCATCCTCCTGTCTGTTGGGAAAATTGACAAGCATTCTGATCGTGCGAGACTATAATTGATCGACGTATATTTTTCAAAAGTTTGAAACAACTAAAAAAAAAGGAAAATGAAATCGTCAGAAACGACAGCCTGGGCCGTTTCCATTTTTCCGGAGTGCCCTAATTAAAAATCTATTTACATCTTGAGTAAATAATTTCTAGGTCACGATAAAATTTTCCTCCACGATCCACTGCATTTTTGTTCCCTGATTCTTATATATTTTTTTTTCTAATTTTTTACACTCGTCTAAAGGGGAGTTAGATCGGAGTCTGCTATCGAAGTTGACATTGCGGTACTTGAGGAGAACGCACTACCGAGTTGGCCTGGGAATATATAAAGTACGCGACAACCGGATGTTCACGAACTTAAGACACAACACATAATCGAATAAGTTTTACCGACTGATATGTCACGGTGTTTCACTTTCGTTTGTTTTGGTTCTCGGAAAAATCGATAAAACGTTTACGTAGTCCGATTTTTTCCATGTCCTTCGAAAAATCCAAGGACGAGAAGAAAACACGTCAACTGGCTGAATCTTTTTTCCATTATTCTAACTGCCATCCCCAGAAACATTGTGCAAGTGTAGCATCAGCGCCCGATCGTTTTACTCGGTTGAAGAATTAATTTTTCAGCACTCTGCTGACCGCAGTAGAACAGCCAGCGTCAATGAACGAAAAAAACGATTCCAAGTTTCTTGCCCGTGAATATTTAATCGTCGGAGCTTTTCGAAACTCATCAGCAGGTCAATACAGGGAGCAGTCGCATTTTGTTTGGCCCGTTGCGCCTTCATATAGCCGCATAAATATGTAAAGTCGACTGAATAATATAACGTTGAAAATGTCGACAATACAGCTTCGGCTAAAAGTGTTTCAGGTGCTTCGGAGAGCTGAATTCGAGAGCGTCGGAAATGAGTCTACGTTGGTTAACGTTTTTCCGTTCAAAGATTATTTTTTCTATAATGGAATTGTCTGGCTTTCGTCTCAATTTAGCGAAAAATCTGGTAAAACATTTACAAATATCTAGTTGATCTGAAATCCATGCAAAGACGACGCAGAGTTTGGGCAAAATGTGGAGTTCGATGGATGATAATCCGAGTCTCAAGTTGTTAATCCAGATACATCCATTTTTGCGAATACCGAGCCAAAACTTTCTGGACCATTGCTCACGGACTTTGGTATTAGAGAATATTCCCCGAGGGAAAACGAAAGCAACGGTTCTCTCACCGTTATTCCAATCCACATACTCCATAAATACATGTGTATAAACTGACAGTTTATGTGAAAAACGCGTACGAGTTTTCACTTGGCTCGTAAGACAGCTTTTAAGTCGAACCTGCTACGACGTCAGAATAAGTTCATAAGTTTCTCTCGGGTGGTTGATTTCTCGTGGGTTCTTTAAATTCTTTTCCCTCTATAATCTCATCCCACTTGTTTACAACGCATTTGAAAAATACTGTTTTTAATATTTTCATATATCCGACAACGTCATTTTTTCGATAATACATAAATTTGCAGTCTTCGTGCTCACATGTCAGCGAGGAAAAGTCAACTCGCGAGAACATTTGACCGATTCGAGTGAATCTTTTTACGGAAACATTTATGATGGAAAATAAAAATAACGCTGAATGCTGGGGCATAAAAAATAGGAAGAGAGGCTAGAAAAAAAAATTAAATTGAAATGGTGAAATTATTTTTAGTCTCAACTTTTTCATGTACAAACACCGAAAACACGAATTTTCGTTTCCACTCTATTCGGATAATTGCATTGAACTTTTTGAAAAACGCATTTTGTAATTTACTGAAAATTCTTCGTAACCACGATTTTTGGTATAATTTGCAGGCGAATATTTCAAGCGTTATGAAAATTGAGAGAGATTGCGCTGGAATGGAAAATCAATAGACACCAAAGCCGAGTTGATTCAGTTTTAATGAGGAGCGAACAAGAGGTGAACAAAAAGAGCGAAAAGAAGGGAGAGAGCGTAATGAGAGATTAAATTTTACTTTGCAGATCACGGGGAGCCTCGGTTTACGAAAGAAGATGGCAGAAGGGTGTATGGATAATGAATTATGGTGATTGGTCGAGGTACGTATTTTCGAGAAGAAAATAATCATCAAGATTGTACAAAGCATTAATGCAATCTTCAATTTTTGAGGAGAGGAATTTAGACAAAGCGATTATATTGGAAAAAATGCCAGAGATGGCAGGAGCACAGGAGTCTGGGCACAGAAACGTCTGCACAAAAAGTCTTCGTGTTCCTTAATCTCGTTAAGTATCGCCTGATTGATGCAGAGAGTTTCTCGTTCTAAGGATGGAGGAATTCGGGCTCCTTACTCAGCAAAAGACGAGAACAAGCTTAACGCAGAGAATAAGCGAGACCATGAAAAATGTATGAATATATAATCGTAGACCGTGAGCTTTGATGTTCACAATAAGGTTCTCCATAAACGAGACCGAAATTTCCCAGCCGCTTGGAAAGTCGCTCGCGATTCTCGCCGAATATTTTTTATGAGCCGTTTACGGCAGAAAGAGGGCGCCGAATAAAAAATTGCTGTCATATACACAGAAGAAAAGAACATTTCTCTTAATTCTCGGAAACTTTGTTGCTGATGCGACGTTAAAAATAAATATTTGGCTCACGAAGAATCACAATATTTCTTTGTCTCAATGTTTGAATTCCTCTCGAAGGAAAACAGAAGACAAACATCGAAATACCATTTTCTTATTGCCACCCGGTTGATCACACAGAAAACACGACAGAATCATAAATATATTTTGCCATCGGTAAACAAATTGTTGACGTTGAGTATGATTTCAAAATTCCTCTTCCACTTCGCCAATCGTGAAAATGCAATTTTTATAGTTCTCGATGTTGACGGATGCATATTGACAGCCTTTACCTGTGAATAACGTCGTTTGTCCGTCAAAAAAATCGATTCTCAATAAATTCATCTCTGCAGAAATATATTTCCCGTCGATGATCTAAATGAATTCTGCGTATGACGTTAAAATATGAAGTTGCGTAGAAATTCATGGACCCCGAATGTCACAAAACGCGAATTTTTCCATAATAATAATAATTATAAATATTTATGAGAATGCCACGATTATTCAATCATAAATGAACCAATTTTAATTTTAAATGACGATCTTTCACGTTTGGAAATTATTGATCAATGGAATGCGAAAATTTTGCCATCGAATTTTGTGATGAAAAAGTTCAAACTGTGCGAATGAAATTTCACAAACTGATTGACTTTTTATGGTTATTATTCCAAGTGGGCGGAGTTATATCTCTGAGGATTTTCTTTCGTGACAGATGAGGTTGAAAATAAGCAACGGAAAGGTTATTAATAACGGTTTCGTGGGTGAGTAATAAAAGTGGGTAGAGCGTCTTGAATAGCGGCTGGATCTTGTTTTCTTCATCATGTATTTTTTTCTGTATGATTTTCGTGTTATTAATGGCTCCGCGATTGGCCATTCTTGCAAGAGTTTTTTTTTTATCCCAAAGAAATTCGGTGCAGAATGAAAAAGTGAAGAATAAAGAAATGAGATGAAAAAGGAGAAAATCCATCAAACGTTTTGACAAGCAGGTGAATTCATTGATCGTATATACAGAATCTCATTGGAAGTTGCAAAAAAGTTTTGTATCAAACAATTTTTTTCATCGGTCTCGTCTTTCCAGAAGGTTTAATGAGATTCGAGAGAAAAATATCCGAGTAAGAGGAAAACTACAAGTTGACCGATCGCTCGAGATATACTTCGAGGTGGCATCAATCTCTCTTTCTTCTTATCCGCCGGGACGGTTCGCCAAGGTCTGGGAGTGATAGAAATAGCTGAGAAATGGCTGACGGATAAAAAGCATTAGCGTCGAAAGAACCTTTCGATGCTCAAGATGAATCCGTCGAAATGAGAGAGCTACAAATCA
The DNA here is from genome assembly GCA_037043255.1 of Diadegma fenestrale. Taxonomy (NCBI): domain Eukaryota; kingdom Metazoa; phylum Arthropoda; class Insecta; order Hymenoptera; family Ichneumonidae; genus Diadegma; species Diadegma fenestrale. Next base: position 12,963,768 of record CM073310.1, on the reverse strand, counting down.
ACGCTGTTGTTACGTACACTCACACACACACACGATGCATAAGCTGGCACCTAAATGACATTTGGATATATGAATGACAGCTGCTTGAGAACGGGCGCACGAAGAAGGAAAAAAGTTTGGTCCACGATGATTAATGTGTGTCGTTTATAAAAATTTGCGAAAAATGTGCCACTGGAATAATTATTTCCCGATCGAGCTCGGTCTGATCTTGGAATTTCAATCCCTGGTCGAATAACTTTATGATTTCATGAGCGCGAAGCTCGTACGACACGAAGGCAGGACGAAAGTGAAGGGTGGATGTAGCAAGATTGATGCTTGCCCGACGATTTCCGCGAGCAGCGATTCACTCGCAATCATGCAGGTAGAACAGCCGAGAGAGGAATTACGGCAATTAACCACCCTTACGACACACAGACTTGTCGAACTGAAGGGACTCGAGTCCGGGTGAGAGAATCATGGCGAACGGGAGAGAGAAAGATCGAGTACGAATCGTATGCAGCAAAGATATATACTGCGAAGGACACTGGAGCAGGCTAACACAGAAGAGAATTGGAGAACCATACGTCCGGCCATGGCGACTGGGAATTGCGGTTGACAATTGATTCGGTGAACTCTGGACACCCTTCTAATTTACCCTGGCGGATCCCTGAATAGATCACACCGGACCAGTGTGTTCTCTTTAGTTCTATATCAATCTCTATTTCCCTCTCTCTTTCTCTCTGTCCACAGAATGCTGACGTTGCCCGAATCCAACATCCCTTACAGCAGATATTCCTCAGTCGAGTGCAGATTAAATCAATTATTTGTGTCGAAAGACGAAAAAGAAATTGGCTGCAATTAGAATTAGACTTTGACGTCTACCTTTCATTAAATCCTCCTCGATTGAAGGTTTTGAATGAATGCGCACGAGCTTCAATGTGATTCTGGATTCTGCTGAAAATATATACAACATGTTGAGGTTCTTTATCTAATTAGACTCTGAATCCGTCGAGACTATCGAAGGAACATGGAAAAAATAATGAGGACGATAAAGAGGAAGGATAATTTTGAAAAGGTTTGCCTGTGTCACGAATCCCTCCGGTATCGACCTTGATAAGCAGACGAAAAGCCTTATTCATTCGAGTTGGGTCATGCTTGGACAATAGATAGATGGAACAATGCGTCCGACCAGGTTCTTGGAATCTTTCATACATAAAGGCGTATCTTGCTTTCAACCAAAACTTCGTTTCCATCCTCTTTCTTCCCTCTCTCTGGTCTTTTGCAAGGCTCGCCAGAGCCCTTTACTCCCTTCAGCTTTCCCTTGCAATCTCCACAACTTACTTATTTGTTTTACGGACAAAGCCTGCTCCGTGATTCAGTAATTTATTGAATCACGTTTAAACAAAGCTTTAAACTCTGCGTTTCTCTCACCGCTCTTCATTCCTTTAAATACCAGACCAAAATAAACCGCGTGTACTTTAAGTTCTCAATCCTTTTCTCAATCCAGAGAAAAAAAATACAAAAACTACGAGTCCAAGCATTCGAGACGTCGAATTGAAAAACTCTGATTTCCACGGAAATGAACTGTTAACCTCATTAAATGGGCAAGTAAAATTGCTTTTCAACTATATATAACACAAAAATTGTCCCGACCTTTGTTGTAATCTTGAGAAATAATCGTACACTCTTGCCCCAGTTTGACACAATTAATAAAACCTCCTCGCTGCTGTTCACATTGTTCCACGATAAATTTAGTACCGAACATTTCTTTTTATTTCCTCAAACGTTGAAAAAAAAAGTAATTGTTGATTGTGACTCAAAACGATCGGTCGATTTTGTTGAGAAAAAGATATTGGCTTCAAACAGTAATTTAGAGATGCCCCATATATTTAGAAAATGGGCCTTGGGATTCACTATGTCGGCTGTCAAAGACGTGCAATTCTACTCATATTAATTTTTTTTTTATTCATGCATTTTCGTGGAAAAACCGTCGAAAGATCACAGCGAAGAGAAAATGATTTTTTTTTTACGGAAGTATTTCGTGTAGAAAGCTTGGACCGGATACACGTGGAGTTGGAAGGGGATTATTAAAAATTCAATGAGTTTTAAGAGCTCATTCTTTTTTCATTGCGATGTGAAGGGACGTAACGCGCGAGGTATGGAATTCATATTTTCTCAAGTATACATGTGACTGGACTTGCATGGGATTATTAAAGGATTCGGTATGAATGCGATGAAGATGTTTGAAATATCGAAACGGTTTTTCGTACGAAATTTAGTCATTGCCAATGTTTTTTAATCTTGGAAAGATTGGTGTCGAATTGTTGAGAATAAAAAGTCTAGAGCAGTTCCATCTGCTTGGGAGGAGTTGAATTTACGAGCAACTCTTTCGAAGTGAAATTGAATTGAGTAATAAAAATGTCGTCGTCTTTCGCGGCTTACGTTTGACGCACGCGTGAGAAACTTTCATAGGCAATCTGGTTCTTAAAATAGCAACTATAATAATTTGATTTTATCACGTTGTATCGCGACACAGCAAAGACTGGAAGAGATAGTCCGGGTGGCTAAGAGAGTTTATATATTTTGATGAGAGGATCGTAAACGCGACGGGAGCAGCGAAGTGAAAAATTATGAGGGGATCCAGCGCCGAGTGCTCGATAGGGGTTAACACGAAAGGAGTATAAATTCAATTTACCCCTCATCTTTCTAGGCATATCGCCAACGAGAGTAATCGTTTTTAGGTGCCCATAAATTTCTGGATTATTTAGAGGATACTATCACGCCAGATTTCATCAAATTTTCAAAGCTTTTACAGTAGACGCTAAAAAACGAAGAAATGGTATTCTAACCGCAGGCTATCGAGGGATGCGCACTTATTTGGATTTAATGACTAGTTAACTCGAACCGTCCATCATCAACGAGCTCGACTCTTCTTTCAATTCCGAAACTCACCATTTCCCGACTCATTTACGATCGAATTAACGCACTCTCTGCCAACCTTATGTAAAAAAAAAAAAAGAAGGAAAAAGGTAAAAAATAGACCGAGGCTGAATATACACGAAGCGAGTGCAAAGCGCTAAACGTCATCCATTAGCGTTAATAGCTTCGTCATCGATATCACCTCTCAACATTCATTTGCGAACGGATCAGCCATCCAGCCAGAATTAAACCCACCGTTCGTCTGCCCAATTCGACCGTCCCAAGAGTTTTCCACTCCATCCGAGTCAATCACACGTTTTTCAAGTATAAATAACATTTTGCAATATCAATGCTGAATTTAATCGCTCGGTCTCATACGTGAATTCAGATACGAGATCATACGCGATATGATCTCGGAAAACGATTGCTGGGCCCATTCATCCTTTCGATACCCATCGACTCCGCATTGCAAATTTTTTTTTTTCGATTACGTTGAGTACGAGAGATGTTAAAAATAATGATTCAATTCCAACAAAATCCAGCTGATTTCCGTAGATTAATTTTCAAATACCTTCGATTTCGCCGTTTCATTGTACTCGCTGCGTTTTCGTACAAATGAATTCATCATTTTTTGTAATTTTTTGTACCCCGCATTTTTAATGTGCCAGTTTTTTGTCGAAAAGATTGCGATTCTTCCATTATTTTTTATTTGAAAAATAATTATCATAAACCTGGACTCCAATAGCAAATTCGTTTCACTGTTACGAGCGAATGAAAATTTGAAATATATCAAGAGCCTGTTTCGAGATCCGAGCTCAACGGCGATGACAAAGAGCGGCCAGCTGCAGCGAGCTCGACTATTCGCTGACTCTCACTACTGGCAACGGCTCAGCCAAGCTTTGGAACTTTGTACTGACTGAAAGCACGTCGAGTGAAGCATCGAGCTGTTTGACGCCCCTTAGTAAAATCATTCGTTGGCTCGTCCATTATGAATATGTGAACGCAGCGTCGGATTATGAATTATCTCATCCATAGACTGATTATTTTTATGCACACTCGCATTCATTTTTCGTGTCGCCATTTATCGTATACCGTACAGTTTCCATTTTATTATTCGCCTACGAAATCTTGACAAATATGTTCGGCCGTGAAGCAAGGAAGGAAAAAGATGAATTTTAAGGATAAACTTTTTTGAAACTTGGACTTTGGTGGATTTTCAAAAGAATTAAATATCATGGGAAAAAAATTGACGACGTTTTGAAATGAAAATGCTCTCTCGTCGCGACTGCGCAAATGTAATAGACCAAAAAAAGAAAATACCAGAAAAAAATCGCGGATACACAATGTCACATTCCCGACACAGAAATAACTATTCGGATGAACGCAATTCTCGTAAAAGCAAAAAGGTGCTCTCGTAACACAATGTAACACAGCGTAGGAGGAAGAGGTGTGAACAAAAAAAAAACTCGTTTCTCGACCATGTTTCCGGGCAAAACAGAGAGGATTGTACTCTCGTCAGGAGCAAAAAATCCTATTCCCAGGGAGTGAAAATTCCAGTTTTCTGAATTCCACGTTTGAATCGTGTGTCGTTTGAATCGAAATAAAGTTGTACGAAAAAAAATTATGACCGTGTTACTTCTTGTGGCAAGAAAATTCCCAACACACGATCGTGCGGCCATTTTTTCTCTGCATTTATGCATCGATGGACAAAAAGTCAGCGTTTTCTGTTGGAATATCAAGAATTGCAATGTGCTCCGAAATGATTAGCCACACACAATTATTGCACAGCCTGAAAAACGTAGGACACGATGGTGCATCAAGCAGATTCAGGAGGAAAGTTGTATCGCAGTGATGAGGGAACTCGTATAAAAAAGTTTCGGATACGAATGCATTTCCCCGCCTCGTTTTCCCTCGTCGCTATCGGCCTATTCCAGAAATGCTTGAAATTGACGAGTGAGGGCTGGTGAAAGAAAAGTTGAGTGGGTGGCAGCAATGCAACGGGCATACGTGACAATAACCTTCGAAAATGGCGTCACATTCTTCACGCTGGTATTTTTAAATCTGTACCAAAAAGTTTATCTGTACTGTAGCGTAAAATACTCAGTGCGAATACTCACGAACCATGCAGGTAGTAGATTTAGAGTGTTTTATTTGTAAAACAAAATTCACTGATACGCGCCGAATTCCGTTCGTACGAGATGCGAAATAATTAGCGACGTTCATTTCGTCATTCCATCGCTCGCAAAATATTTATGTCAATAAAAATCCACCATGAAAAAAAATGAAGAAAAAAAAACTAAATTGAAACGATTCGTCAAACAATGACGTAATTTGAGTGCGAAACGTGAAACCATTTCCGGAGATGACTGCAGTGAATTGTTTACAATTTTTCGAACTGTTGGGTGCAAGTTATAAATGGAAAATGTTAATTAACATGTGACGAAATTTAGTTGGAATTGAACTTTCGCTGTTTTGAAATTGTTCAACGAGCGTTTTGAAACAGGAAAAAAACGAAGCGGATTTCGAGTGAACGAGACCGAATGTATATTTATTTGGGTGTTGTGTGGGTGTGTGCAGAATATAAATGTGTGTCAACGCTATTCAAATGGTTCCACTGGAGCTTTAGCTGCTGAGCGTGAATACAATCGATAGCGATCGAGTAGTTTAGCAGCTGATGGTCTCTCTGTTCTGCGAACTCGACTCCAGAAAAGAGTTGTGAAAAAAGTAAAGTGAGCTATAGATTGCGACCAGGCCAGAAGCAAATAGTAAAGTAAATTGTAAAATCACTGGGACGCGAGAGCAAGCTAACGAGCAGCAAAGGGAATAGAATCGCGTAAAGGAACAAAGAACGATAATCAATCGAGGCGAAAGGCTATTTCGGATTACATCGGAATCAGCTTTTTCTCATACAGATGTCGAACTTTTTTGGCGGACGATACTATTGACCGTTACTTCTACTCCTTAAATATTTTTTTCGCCATTTTATCATCTTCGCTCTTGATCAAATTAGCGAAATTATTGTATTTACGTAGATAAAGTTTTCGGACTTCTAACTCGAAAGCCCCAACTCTGCTAAGATCGGGACAAATCAAGAATCGGGTCATTTAGTTATTCTTCACTTGGTAAACCACTGGAAGCGGAGATATTCGACGATCTATTGTTTCAGTCCAATGCAAGCAACAGAATTGTGCTTGAAAATCGAAATCTCTAATTTCTAAAGATATTTTTAAAAATTGCTTTTGATTTTCGCTTCGTTAAGCCATTGTTTCGATTTGAATAACAGCATAAAAGCACAAATGTAGTCCATGAAACAGCCAATGCACGGAAGACTTATTCAGGAGGCTAATGGATTATTTGGATCACGAAATATAACGACAAAAGAATTGTTAATCTTGGAATCTAGACTCGCATGCAGGAAGGCATGAAAGAGCTTAATACGGGCGTGTGTACGGAGCATGAAATAAGCGAGAGCCATAGATTGACTGAATGGAGTGCGAGCTACCCACCGCAGCCTCCCCTTGGTAATTAACTTTGAAGGATCATACATGGTGCAGCTAGTGACGCATACGAGGTTAGAATTTGCAGTGAGAATTTGAAATTTCAATACGCACAGGTACATGCAACGCGTGGCTTGTTCGTTGACTCGTCTATTGTGCAAAGTAGTGCATATATTCGAGTCAGCACGGTGCACCGGAGCTGCAGTGTGCATTCCACACAATAGCCTCTTTCACTTCAATTCTTCCAAGACACGATGACAATTGTATCACTCTCTTCGAACAAACATTGTGCAAGAAGAGCAACGAGATATTTCTGCTCATACGTGGGTTACGTCACATTTCGCGTTCGATGCCAAATATACGAATGAATAGATCGAAAATACCGGCTAGGGTTTCGGTTACACGTCGGGATCTGAATTATTTTCCGAGCCATGGACCTGGATGTCAGGACAATCGTGTCTGTGGCAAGAGACGCCACGATTCCAGCGAGAAACAGAAACAGTTTTTCTCATGAGAAATATAATTGGAAATGACCCGAATAAAAATAATAGAAAGGCCAGTGCACAAATAATAAATAAATGAAGAATTCTTCAGCGTGACAGGATGAAGAACCGTAACGCAAAACATCGGAAGCGAGTTTTTCTTTCAAGAAAAATTTCGCATCACGTAAAATATAGTTTTCAAGCTTTCACGCCAGGGGCAATAGACTGAATGAAATATTCAGAGTGACTTTAGCGGATGACAAGGAGGTTCGGCTTGGACAGCTCTGATAGAGGCTGCAGCGATAAAAGAGGCTTCTATCGTCCCTTCGCATCAACTACTCGGTGTGGGAGCCTCGTTTCAGGCAGCGACCGCGCACGCTGCATCGATGATAGCGAGCGCGAGCTCCAGTCACTCAAGAACCGAATTTCTAAGGGCAGGAGTGCAGCAAAGATCTTCAAGAGCTTCCGAGCCATGCAGCAAGCAGCAGGGCGTCGACATGACTGGAGGCGTGCGGTTCAAGAACGAAGCTGAACGGAATGCAAAAAAAAAAAGAAAAGAAAAATATTATTACCGCGAAGTATTTTAAAATTAGCGAGATTCGTTTATGCGGTTTTCGATCTTCGTTGATGAATCCCACACTGTGTGGTATAGTTCGAGCGCTGAAAATTATGGGAGACTTTTTGCGGATCCAACATGATCGAGGGCATAGAATATTACGAGAATTTTCTTACCGAAAAAGCTTTCAGGAAGACGAGGCACTGTATGATGCCCTCCATCGTGTCACCGGTTAAACAGAACGTGCCGGTCAAGTGACGACCTTTCCGTCCAATAACTGAGCACAAACTTGCCTGTACGCAGGCATTTTGAGTGCGCGATGCGGCAGTGAGCGCCGGATGATGAGGAGCTGCGCTCATCAGACGCTCGAGCGAGTCCATGCCTTTAATATCGTTGAATTTCTCCTGCGACGAATGGTGCTGTCTGATTCAAGGGAGATTCACCGATCATGAACTCACTTTGTTACCAAAAACTCGCCACGAACAGTTACTCGATGACCTGAATGAGAAGCGAGCCTTATTGTGTCTCTTTTTCGTTCAGGATACGTCGAATCCAATTAAGAGGACAAATGGACTCGGTTGTTCTTTATCTTCCACGTGTGACCCGGATCTATGGAATACCGAGCAAACTGATCAACTCGGAAGGATTCCCGGAGAGTCTACTCCTCGTCGCCAACGTGATTGGTATACATCTGCACACACTCGTCCACTCCGAATCGAAGATTTACTGGTATTTGTCTGTGATGTATGTACAACAAGACAACTAGGTTGACTCTATCTTGACCTGTATCAGCCACTCTGGCACAGACGGGAGAGTTGATTGGCGGGCCAGTTACTGAGAGAATAGATTTGCCTAGTTGATTTGATGGACGCAGTGCTCTTCAGCGAGAGCTATAAAGTCCACCAACAGGCTACAGCTTCGCGATAAGCTTGCCGAAGTTGTTCAAAGTGATACTTCGTGTACGCAACCCAATATGGAATAATTCAACATTTCACCAATTTACCAAGTTGACCGGTTCTCTGTGTCAACATTTGTCGTAGTCGTTCCACATTCTCTAATCTGGAATAAGCAAGCTGTACCGGAGGGTAGTGTACTACTGAGTTGCAGGCAACTCAAAACGTCAACAAGTATCCAGTATCGCAACGAGAAACTTGTTGATGAACCAATAGAAGGACACCCAGTGGCTGCTCGTTGAATCTCTTTATGGGGATCACGGTTGAAACGAGAGGCAACATTTGTCATTTAAATTCCACTTGCTTTACGAACGTGCGAACTAGTTCAACTCGTCGTACTAGGGAAGACTTTGGAACGAGACACAATTCATCCTCGGAAAAAGATGACTCACAGGAGCTTTTTGACACTTGCTGCGTTTGCGATTTTCAGGGCAGTCACCCAAGCATAATGTCTCGCAAGTTTTTTGGCACTTCTTATTTGGCTTGACTTTGTAAGCTCCGACGAAATTTTTGGCAGTTTAAGTCCGAACGATTCCGTTTGTGGTCCTAATTCACTGGAGTACATGAACATAAGTAGCTTTACACGAAGCCACACAAGCTGTTAACGCACTCCTCCGATTCCCAAGACGCGTCTGATTCAACTGTCAAGATATCTGCTCAGAACCGCATCACATAGACACCGAGCGATAAATTATTCCACAGACAGTCATCTCACTGGACAGAATCGTCAATGAAATCGGCGCTTGATTACGTAAGCCACAACGAATTACGTTCACGGTGAATAGATTTTGCGCCTATCGCTCGTCGAAATTGGTTTCACTGACCAAGTGGCCGATAATTGAGCGGCGATAAGAAGGTGACGACCCTATTGAGAGCAACAGGCCGTTGAATTCTGCATTTTTTGGGATATTGAAAATACCCCTGGCGAGGGTTGTTCCGCGTCCCTTACGTTCTGGCCGGTTTCATTCGTCGACCTCGACGTTGCGTAATGTCGTATCAAGTCGCACACCTCGTAGCAGAGGACAAACATTCCTATTATTAAAAAGGTATCCATGTCTGGGAGGCTGTAGCTTTTGGCCAAATTTGTCACGCTCTACTACCAGTGAATCGACGATTGCGTCACAATCAGTCGCACCATGTCGATCGATAAGTTTATCTTCTTCTGATGCTCTGGCAATAGTGAAACTGTTGGCATTTATCGACTAGAACTGGCAAACATCATGAGGCAACATCACCGTGGATCTCAGCCCATACAGAAATGAGCAAAAGTTTTAAAATGATTTCGAGAAAGAACAGATTCACTGGTTCTCTGAAACTATTTCATCAACACGTTTTTTTTATCAAGAGCTCCGATCACATGTTATGCACCACCGAGAAATTCATGAAGAAAAATCAAGAGTCGAGCACCATGTGATTCTTCGCGACAGAAAATCGCAAGAAAGTATTGCAGCGTTCGCGCATGAATTCAAACAGGAAAATACCGGTTCATAGTAATCCAAGATCGTAAAACACTTGTCGAACTTCTGCAGAATCGAAAATCGTTTTATTCGTTCACCCACGTCACGTTTAACGACAGATCAAAGTGGAGAATCAAAAACTTGAGAAAGTATGGGAAAAAAGTTGAAAAAAAGCGCGAAACGAAAATAAAGAGATTTTAAGTGTACTGGTTAGTATTCACGGTACAGATGGTCATGGAATGGTCACTGTGTCTCCCTTCTTACTCTTCGAATAATGCACGCTAATCGCATGTCTGTGAGTGTTTACTATATCTGGGTCAGGGAGAGGAAAGACGCGCAGCACTACACGATGAAACGATAAAACGCGTGGCGCGGCGCGGGCGGTATAACCAGAGCTGCTCGCAACGAGGCAATGTATGACTCTCTCGCTCGGTGTAGCGAAGGATGCGCCCTGACGGCGGCAGCGGGGCAACAGAAGAAACGTTGGATGCTGGGCGACGGCGCGGCCTCCGGCGCCACTCGCACCCCTCTGGCCACCCGTTCAACGAAACCACCCACAACATTCCCACTCACCCACAACCCGACCAACCCACTCTAACCCACTCCTTCACGAACAGGATTCTTTTAATCACCTCCCGTTTCTATGAATGTTTATTTTTATTTTTTCTCTTCGTTTCCAATTTTTTATTTTATTTTATTATATGACTTGTGTTTCGTGGGTTCGTTGATGTTGTTAATTAGTCTGGGACCAATATGTCACATCGTCACACGAAGCTCATCCCAACTATTCTCTAGATTTGTGCAGAGTTGTATTAAACCTCGTGTCGAAGATGCTCGTGTCGAACTAGAAATTGACGGAGTTGCATTTCGATTTCGTGCACATTTGCTCGATGCTATTCCCCGAGAACATTTTGCACGTAGTTCGGAAAACTAGTTATAGCCAAGTCATGCTTGAATATTTTATTTTTTCTGCGTAGTTTATGAATCAGAAGCGATCGTGGACTTTCGTAAAGTGTGAACGACGTTGCCGTTTCACGTCGAATTTCTTGTCAGCACGAAAGGCTTTTGCTGCAAGTTTTTGAAGCTGCTGTTTACCATGGAACGTTGGCCCGTTGGGACGAGTGTAAGCTGACGTTATTAAGTCAAGTCTCATTTGATTGGTACTTTAGTGGGAAAGTTAGTGAAGGCTGCAACGTCGAGGGGCAACAGTGTATAGTGGAAACAGCGAACAACCTCTCGCCACGCGCACACTGCTGATCCCTGTCGAAGGGTCTCTGGGGCTTGATATTTAGTGCTTGCTCAACTATTGATATATTTCGACATTTACGACCACCAATAAGTTTACTTGATACATTACTTGGCTGAGGCAGTAAATTCCAGTGAACTTCCGAATAAGGCCGGAACCCCGTGAATTCGTGTGAACCAAATGAACGGGGTGGTGGTAGGGCTCGATTACGCGGAAAGATGGGATGAGGCCGAAATTGGTGGAAAGTTCAATCCAGAGAATTTACTGCTTCATCGTGAACCCAGAAAAATGCAGGCGCTTGAATTCGCTCATGGACTCGCTGCAACGGCCAACGGAACAACGATTTTGATACTTTCAGAATTTCACCCCATTCATTCGATCTTTGTACCATTTATCATGCGTCAAGTTCGACCACAAAATATGGACACAGCGATGGATTTGTATATTTTTCAAGTACTTGAGAAATAAAAATTGGAATGCAATACGAAACGTCCGCGTGCTTTTATCGCCTCCCCAGTCTCATGGCATCTCGACCGAAGTTCGATTAGCGCGTTTATCAATGCACACAAGTAATTAAAAAATTTGCAAGAGCATCGACATTGCCGCCTGCTCGGCTGGCATGTCATCGAAGTTCGGAACGTTCGAGTCGAACGAAAAATACTTTTTCTATTGATTGTTCGTTCAATTTGCATAACCTTGAGAATTTTCCCATCGATTTTGTGTTTCGGTCGTAAAAAAATATCGTTTTATCACTAAGATCGTTGGCATGCATCGAAATTCTGTTATTTATTGAGATTTTCATTCAATATTTAGACGGAACAATAAAATGATATTTTTTAAGGATCGACACACAAAATGGATGAGAAAATTGTCATGGCTTTTGAAATTACCAACTGCAGTCTCATTGGCTGGCTGCCTGTTGACAATTATCGGGATTTCCCTTTCCGTGAGAATGCGCGAAACGGGAAAAAGGACAATGCTCCATGCGTAATATGGAATCATCGCTATTTGTAGTGACGCTCTATAGGCCAGCTCAGAGGCAAACAAAGCTAATAATTGCAATCCTGTATTTCCGAGCATTACGCTGAATGTCACGTATTTTGCTGCGAACGTGACGTCGTAAAGCTGTTGTCTGCCCGCGGCGCCATTCGGCAATATCACGTGAATTATTGCATGAAAGTTTCCCAGTGAAAATGACCAACTGTCTTCGCGCAACTATTGACGTTTTCGTTAGATAGAAATGTAATTCGCACATATGAAGTATCATCAAAAACTACAGCATTAAATCGTTCAAAATCGTTCGATGTCTTCATAATTAACACTTGGTCGACCCTTTCACCAAGAATTTCAACGGCTTGCCCACTCCTTCGAACCCTTTCCGAACTTTGTCGCCTGCCTCGGTGAATATCCAGTAAAGTTTCAATGAGACCAGAAAGTTCGACGGACTATCAACTCTGACTCAACTCTCGGTATCAATCTTCGGCAAGTTCTAAAGGAATCAGACAAACATTCGATCTTTACCTTTCGATTGCATATGACAAGAGAAAATGAGCTTCTTGGTTGATCGGAAGTTTCCGAGCAACCGGAAATGCAGAAAAAAAACAAGCAGCGAAGGAAATATTGCACCGAGCGCCTCAATCATTATGCATCCATGGAACTGTGTATCATGAATGGACCAAAACAAGGAATGAAACATTGCCATTATGGCGGCCCTGTAATGCTAGGATCCTGGGATGGTCCGTCGCAAATTCAGCTCACGCTCGTAGCATTTCACATGCAGAACCGCGAGTGTTGTGTAGAATTTGTAGGTTCGTGAAAGTTGATCGAAACGAACACGTTGCGGGCAGATATTACATTTTTATCGGGAACATCGCGTTGGGAATTGGTCGCTTATGTTCGTGTTATACGAGTCTTTAAACTCACGTTCGGATACTGAAATTCAACAGAAACTGTGAATAAAGAAGATTGTAATGAAAGTGCGGTTATCGCACTTTTGTTTATGTGTTTTCCTGTGGAAGCCTCAGGCTCTGGTAAACTGGAGAGAGAACTCTGTTATGTCTTTTCTTTTTCACTTGCTGCAATGTTGATGAAAAAAACTACGTGAAAAAAGAAGCAACGGTCTTGCATGAGATAAAGAGGAAAAATGACACGTTATCATGTCGGCCTGTCGGTACTGAGAACACCAACAAGAGAACTGTAACATGGGTTTGAAGTAATTTGTTACCCGAGGAAGAACAACCTGGCGGACTTACTACTTGCCATCTCGACTCACTCAACATCGTAACGTCGTTTCGTCGCAGTCTATTACGTACCTGAAACAAAAGAAATAACAAGGCATGAATACCTGAAAGTAAACAGAAAGAAAATGTACAAGGAAAACGTTGCTTCGCTAACATCGCGGCGAGTCGTTCTCGTTTGAAAGAAAATACGATGCGTGCTTAATTTTCCCACGAGACTGGTCGAAAGTAGCATTTAAAGTACAAAGTCTGAGAAAATCTGTATTCGAAGGTTTGGGTAGGTCAGCACACAACGAGACGTTCAAATTTTCCATTAGATTAATTAAAAACTCGGAAGAATCGAGTGAGCGAGAGGCGACGGAGCATTTGGCATTTGGCTGAAAATTTGATATCAGGTCTCGTGGTATTTGAATTCACTATACAAACGTTGCCGCGAGTTCAGAGCAAGTACATAAATAGTTGAGTGAAGAAATAGCAGAAAAGAGAATCGCAGAGAGGGAGAAAGTCTCGTGGGAAGTTGGAACTTTGTTCCATATTTTACTACTTAATAATTCACTTTAGAACCAAGAGTTCGCCAATACCTTTTGCATAAGGCTTTACAGTTTTTCTCTTATCTTGTTTCGCAACGAGTTCCTTAAATATAGCCATCTCTTCAGCAAGCAAGGATGAACGTTTGCATGGAGCGAACGTTGAGCGAGATTTCAATTTTTTAACCGACCGAATGCACTGCAAATCTTGCTAAGAAATATTGCCAACTTTCCAAGTACCAGAGTTGTCTAGACTGCGTTTTCGGGCCTGAATCATTTTCCTATTTTGCTTGACCGGGATATGAGGCATCTATCGACCAACTTTTTCGTCATTTATTTTCGATATTCGACCCATTACCGTGTCGTAGCGAATTGAATCGGTTTATAAATTTATTAAATATTCAAATGTCTTTAGCTCATGAAAAATATATTTTTGGTTCGAAATAAATAATTCCTCGGATTGGACACCCTGTATACGACCATTCGCGTTCTATTTTCTCTTGGAAACATCGCACTTTTCGAACCCTTAAGTCTCGACGTTCTTATCAAGTCTTATCACCGTTGTCACTTCAAAAAAGATGCTGTAGTTGAAGAGCCGTTCGTCGAGTAATGAGCGATCAAACTCGCAAGAACGATGAGGTACAGACTTGAGATAGAATGCGAGACCGATCACAGAGAGAGATATGATTCTGCCGAGAAAGTTACAAATGGAATTGCAATTCTCGTTAGGGTGAGAAAACAGTTCCGTTATTCCTCGTGAAAAAGGGATGAACGAGGGATCATTACGGCTACGAATTTCTGTCTGAGACTAGTTGCGAAGCTTTTTATATTGTTGTGTCGTATTTTCTTCTGATTATAGATAACAAAACAACGTCCTCTGTGAGATGTTAGAAAAAATTGGCAAATAAAAACAAATTGATAACAAAGATTGAGCGAATAATTCATACGCAAACTCGACAAAGTAAAAGCCTGAGTAAACGAGTATTTTCCGAGGGAAAGTGGATAAAATATCACCTATAATTGCGGAACGATGGCAAATTGGGAAAAGTGTACAGTGAGAGCTTCGGGTTGGGGAAGCGAACTCGACCCTTCAAGCTGTACCATTAAAGCTTCTATGTTATCTAGTTTCCGTTGCCGATCCCATTTTTCATCGAGCCATCGTATTGGCTGTCACTAATCAATTGATTCATTGGAGCTTCCCATTGGAGGTTTTTGCCTGTGTTCTTTTTGTCATGATCAATATATCGATTGACATATGCATTTATGCAAATTATGATAATTGCAGGAAAAGGTCAGTGGAAACTTCTGGCAGCTCGAAACATAAAAACGCAGTCATATAAATAACAAGCGCAAGGCTTTTGTTTTTGGCACAGTTTTTTTTTTTACTTCGTCCACGGTCGAGGCCACTCATTGCAGCAACCTTCATCAATTCCAAAGCCGTATCAGCTCGAGGCTTCCAAAACTACGAAAAACCCGATCGACGCTCCTCTGACACTGAAGTTCAGCCAACTGTGTATCAGTGTGTATTATTATATCTAGAAAACGGTTCGAACAGCTTGTCAAACCCTTTGACGGAAAACTAGGGCATAATCCCTTTGCTCTTTTCTGAATTAGACTTGCTTAGTCTTTTCCACATGCAGCTCGTCGCCCAAATCCGTTATTTTTTTCATCATCACTTCCAAAAACTTAAAATTCAACTAAAGCTCTATATGTCCGTGCGACTCAAAATTATTCCCAAAAGCAATTTGGTTTTGCATTATCTTCGTCACGATAAAACCGTATGTTCAATGTCGCTGTTGTTCGCTTATGTATCGATGCGGGAACGAGTTCGCATGCAATCTGCAACAATAGCGGGTTCGATTTACAGCTCATTGTTGCATTTCCGATATTTTCGATAATGACTATGCGGTGCGCACAATTAATATTCTTCAACAACTTCCGCATCGCTTTGTTAACAAATGACGAACGCTGCAAAAACCACGTTCAGGGAAGGCGTCGGTCGTTACGTCTCCCTATCCCGAATAACGTTGACCAAGAGGACTATCGAATGAAACGATCAATCCGCAGACCTCCAGATTTACGCAGTGAGAAACGATAAAATGACCCAATGCGTTCATTCTTCCTAATCATGTTCGAGGACTTGATCAAATTAACTACTCCACCGTGTAATGGGACTCGCCATAGAAAATATAAAGTTTGTACTACACTCCACAGAAACTCTGGGACCAACATATCAAGGGGGAGGCAAGAGGACAGCCCGCGGTGAAAAACAGCAACTGGAATCCACCCCCGAACACCCCCAAGACTGTGAAAGATTAACCTCTCAAGCAAGCGTTCCAGACTGGACCGAGGCGTGCGCTGTAATTTCATCATAATGGAAACATCTTCCCCTATCGTCATCCGATGCTCAGTACCGTATTGCGTTCTCCCCAAATTCGATACTTTCACGGAGACGTAACACGATCCCTGCTTTTAGATTTTTATCAAACTTGGAGGTGGCTGGCGCATTAATTAATTAGCTATAAAATTATTAAACGATTCTATAGAGAAATTGTCCATTAGGATCACGCGGTCAAAATTAGTTGAGTGGAAACGTGAGAAGATTTTTTTCATGACAAACGGTTGTTGGTATCGTTTAAACTTTTTTTTTACTGTGATTCATTGCGTTATTGTTGTTCGAATATCGTAGTAACTTCATGGAAGAAAAATGGTGCAGGTATGCTCGTTAGGATTTGTTGGAATCTAATGAAGTAGAAATTTCCATCATTCCCCGATAGACCCGAGTTTTACGTATATAAAATGGGTGAAACGAAAATCCTACCACGTCGCTGAAGGGCGTACAGTTTTTCCTCGTCCCCATGTCCCTCGCGCTTTGTCAAATCGATAATTAATTTTTCTCTATACCATCATTTTTTTTCGTTCCATACAAATGGTGAATTTTTTGTTCAAGCGACGCGCCTGCCGTGTTCGCTATCGAATGCGCGCCTGGAGGATAATCGGATGGTTTGCCAGTACGTTCGGGCTCTCTGACCACGTGCTGATTAAAATAATCCACCGGTACGACACTCTTGCATTTGTTTCGAGAGCGAGTGGAAAAAAAATAATAATTGGTGAACGAGTCACAGTCAGCGGGTACCGACAACCGGTGAGTGCGAAATATTAATTACTTTTCGTAGCGGAAAATAAATGATCATTGTATTTGAGATTTCCGGAGCTATTCAAAAAAAAAAAAATGTCATACTAATGAACGTTTGAAATTATTACAGATGGTGCAAAAATCGAAAAAACGAACGTCAATGAATCGGTTTTAGAGATCAGTTCGATTAAACGATAAATGTCATGACTTGGATGAATCCAGAGACACAATAACACGGAAATTCCTATCAGTTTAATCGACCATTCGAGAAACTATCAAAGAGAGACGCAATAAACTTTTATCTGTTAATTACGAAATTATATGAAATACACTAAATCTGTCGTAAGGAATTATTTGCCATGGTTTTATCTCCAGCTGAATTTATTCCCGTAACATAAACAAACCGAAGGTTCGAGTCCTCGATAATTGAATGTTACGTTTCCACGTTCTCTATTTGGCCCTTAATAAATTCGACTTAGCATCGCACCTTGTTTCTTCCAGCCGTTCTATATGGTCTCCCTCGTGGATAATATACTCCGAGGATGAGCTTGCGTAAGTGAATAAGCCCCATAAGAACAGCAGGATTTACGACTCGTCAGAGAAATCCGTTTAATCCAGCGGAGAACATACCGTTCACGGATTGTACTACAAATAAATGCCGCACGCATGGCAAATATCTCGTCGATTATCACCCAATCCTATTATGAGCAAAATTATCTGAGCAATAATATTTTTTCCGCTTTCCAGACATCGGGCTCTCGGTGTCACGAACAACGAACTTGCGATAAGATTTTCGAAAGGCATTTCGTTGGATGAGTCTGAAGATTGCATCGTTGGAATGCAACGAAATTCGTTTTTTATCCTGATAGCAAAAATAATTATTCAAGCGCAGAATGTAATTACAATGATAAAATGATCGATTTTTGCCACCCGGAAAGCAAGATAGCTTGAAAATTTGGGATGACGTTAAAAATTGAACGAATCATCAATATATTCCAATATTTTTCATTGCATTCCAACGTTGCAAACTTCAGCATCATTTCGTCGGTTCAATTTAACAGAATTCACCGCAGTCCTTGAAGCTCACGACTGTAAAACGTACGAATTGAATATTCGAATGGGACTTGGCATTTCCAATTGATGTAAATAATTTCACGATATTTGTGGAGAAAATAAAAATTCATTAAGCCTGAAGGAGTTTTGAGAAAAAATAGTCGCAAAGAGAGAAACTGGGCGACAGAAAAAAACTCGTGTGAGAAGTTGAAGGGAGAAGGAGAGGTTCTTGGTGACGCACGTGGACAGATCAAAGGACTAGCTTGTTGTTCTTTGACGCCTTCATCCGCTTCTCGAGCGCCCCCTTCGCCCATTGGAGACCGTAGCGTTTCTGCGGAAAGCTGATACCTTGGCAAACTCACTCTCACATGCGACACTCGAAGATATTCTATAAGTGAGGTAGGCGGAAGGAGAGGGCTGAAGAAACATTGTGAGCGTATCGTGATACGCTTATGGACCGTTGCAACGACCTAATTTTATTGTTTGCAATCTCCTGCTAGTTGAGGCGATACGATCTGAGCACGACAGTGTTGCCAAGGCGAAATGGCTCAAAGGGAAAGAATAACAAAACAAAAAAAGCTTGAAAAAATAACAAAGTTTCGTTTATTTCGAAATGCTAGTTTTTCGTCGATTTATCTTTTACGGAATTTTGTTTTTAGAATATCGTTCTCGTAGGTGTTGAAAAACGACACGAGAACCTTAACGACCCGGGTCATACGATAAAAATTGGTCATTGCTCAAGTATAATGACGTGTGACCAATATTTAGGAGTGTCAGTAAATGGGTCAGGATCATACTTAGTGCAAGCAAGTGTTAGGAAGTTGTTGCAAACCCTGGATTGGCACTTTGCATCGAAATAGGTCACTGAACTTTGAACATAATACATTATAGACTACTTTGTGTCGTTTTTTTTTTTTTTGTTGTTTTTTGACTTCGAGTACCGGGCAAGAGAAATTCAACAGGGGAAGAAATACATCGTTGAATTTTTTACGCATCATTCCACGTGCACGAAGATGCACATTTGGGTGAAACGTCAAAGTCGAAGTGGAAAGGAAGCTCAAGAGAGGAGAATATATATGCAACTCTTGCAATAAATTTTATATTTCTCCAATCCACTTTACATTTCCACGATAACTCGCTGACTGCTGACCTGCATGCACTCGGAGCATACGTGCGACGGTTCAAACGATTCAAAATATATTTGTATTGGGAGCGAAGGTTTACGAGTATGTACGAGTAAAACAAAAAACAGGAAAAAACCGAGGATGAAAAATCAAAGAGCGAGCGAATGGGAAAGGCCATTTGTAGAGTGTTTAAAGAGTTTTATTCTCCGAGGACAATATGTACGACAATGAAGAGAATTGTTCTCTTTGTTACGAACGAAAAGACTTAAAAATATTCGTCCCTCACCGAATCGTAACATGAACGAGCGCAAAGTACCGGATTTTTTCATTTTTTATTGTTCAATAAAAATCGAACAATTTCAATTCCTGACAGATTCAACAATGTAACCGAATTTTGGTGGGATCACAGTGCAAATGTAGTCGCTCCGACTTCAAGGGGCCGCTCCCAGTGAATCTGAGAGGTTTACGTTATGGGCGGTGCAATTATCACGTATTTGCTCCGAGGTGCTGATCGTTGTAGATCGATCTGCAGACACAGGGAGAAGCAAATACACCGCTAAGCGTAACTGCTTGTAGGTGCGACTCGATTGCATTAGCTACGGTTACGTCACGAGAATGCAGACGCATGACGACGAGAAACCTATCTCGGTTCTCTCTAATGTCGTATCCAGGGTGTTCCGGAAGTCGAGATCGCGATTCACAGAGAGATCGTTAGTTCGCCAAAGAGAAATGCACGACTATTCTCCCTTTTCCTTTTGTACTTTCTTATGGTTGTCGATGTAATTAGAATCTCCCCGTGGGATCGAGACTTCGCGTTGCAACGTTTGACTTTCAATTTTGCTTGAATCTGCTGGAGATAAAAATGCAGCTTTCGAAAGAGTTTTTGAACTGTGAGCGAAAGCTCGCGGTAGGAATGAATGGAAAATTCGCTAGAGGTAGAAAATTCAAAAGTGTCAAGGTAGTTTTATGCAATTGTTCGCGTGCACCTACACATAATTCTCTATCCTTACGCAGCTCTTTCCAGAGACTATGCAGCATCGTATGAAAACAAAAAATCAGTGTAGATAGAGGAAAAATAATTGTGGGAAAAAGTGTTGGAACAAACAGAAAGGATAAAATAGGGGGCGGGGGACAGGCGAAGAGAAAAAGAGAGTGAAGAGAAAAAAGGGAAGGAAAAAGTAAAAACACACCGGAAGAGAGAGCGAGAAAGAGAGAGGAGCGTTTCCTAGGGCGACGCCTGTATGCTCGATTAAACTTCGCTTACGACGTCATGCTGAGAGTGCGAAACGCCGCGGTCGTTTGCCTCTTCATCCCCTCAGCGCTCTAACGCTGCTCCATACTTCGTGTCTAGACACAAACTCCGTAAAATATGCGTGTATGACAAATATACGCAAGTGCTATCACACGCTTTTGTTGCCTACGCTCTCCTCTCTTCATTGTGTACGATGAGAAATTAATTGAAATTTATTTTCAATTAATATATACGGAGTCGAGCGAAAACATGCGGGAGCGAGTGGAATTTTCTACACCCTCTTTTTCTGGCTTGATAAAATAAAAAATTTATAACCTAACGCGCGGAATAGAATATTCGGATTCCGAAATGCCCCCGAAATCCAAAACCGAGACCAATTCATAGTGGAAAAAGATAACCAGGAATCCACCTGTCACTGCGAAGCATTTATTGAACGAAATACCATTTTCCAAGCATCTGTACAAAGACAATAGACCTGACACTTGCCGCGGAAGGTTTTCGGGTCGCTGAAAGGTGGCACTAATGTCAGAGACACACTAGTCGACGACATCTGCTGTCGTGGCCAATCGTACTTACTCTTAAAGCATAATTCACTATGCAGTGACGTGCACACACGTGGCCATGGAACCAGCATGGAATGGATGCTGAGAGACATTCGTTACGACAATTTTCGGGTCACAAACTCGCTTTCAATAATTACAGCAGCCATCACACTGAATTAAACGAGACACCGCCAAACTCCAAAAGCAATTAAAAATATTTCGAAGATTTTCGAATCGAAAAAAAAAGACAAGCACGCTTTGAGGGTTGGCGAGCATCTGCGTTTTTGACAACGGATTGATGACAGTGGGAGAGATATCAATAGGGAAAAGCGTTCTCGAGTTAGGAAGGGAGTTAGCAAAAGAGCGATGGCGTACGCGAATGATGACGTAATGCAGAAGGTCAATGTTTGTTCGGTACTTGGAGGGAGCTAGAGTTTCAACTCTCAGTCTTGCTTAATTTCCTAATCAAACATCTTGTTCCCAAGATCGGCGGACCGTCGAGTGGCCCCTTCTCTACGAATTCATCTCAACACGGTATTCCACTGAAAATTTATCATTCATGAAATTTCATGAAAAAAAGAAAATTCTACGAAGGAAAGTTAACTTTTGCCAAAAGTTTAATGTCGGCAGAATATTTTTGTTGGAAAAAGAACATTATGAGATTAATCTGAATTTATGCAGCTTGGCAGCTTTTTTTTTCGTTGCATCTGATGGAACACTTGGCTGCAAAAACTTTTGTGTATTTTTATCAATTTCCATCGGTTCTC
This sequence comes from Diadegma fenestrale, assembly GCA_037043255.1. Classification (NCBI taxonomy): domain Eukaryota; kingdom Metazoa; phylum Arthropoda; class Insecta; order Hymenoptera; family Ichneumonidae; genus Diadegma; species Diadegma fenestrale. The sequence continues at coordinate 12,942,041 of CM073310.1, read as the reverse complement.
TAAGAACAGCAAACATCGAGTCCTTTTAACGATCCACTAAGACCATTCGTATTTATTCAATGTTTCATTTTTCACGCTGCATGATGTTTAGGTTTGTTAACTCAAACGAACCCCGATGTGTCCCCAAACGTTTGGCAAACGTGAGCATCCTAATTGAAATTTATTGCTTTATTTGCGTTACTAATCACATCCACTTTGACCAGCGGAATGAGGTTGATAAATTGAAACGTTTGTAACACGTTTCCCATCGAAATAGTAAAAGCACCGAAGCAGAAACAGACCTTTTGAAAGTTAAAATTCGATGATTACTCATTGGTTTAGTTAACATTTGCCCTTTCCGTTCTACATCGCTTGTTTCTGAAGTGCATGATTTAATTCTCATTTACCTGCAATTTTCTAATACTTGGTTTATTCACCGAGCTTGAAATTGTTATTGTAATTGCTTCGTAATCCTTTTCCACTGTATTTCCTCTACTTTGGACGCGAGCAAGTATCAGTTTGTGAAATTAAAATATCCAGCATTATTTCATTACAGTAAGCTATCGGACTTTTCGGAAGTGGTAATTATTCTTGGGGATCGGAACGGTGAAGTAAATTTTTTTTATGCAGCTCCCGAGCAACGTTTGGGGTAATTTTTGAATTTTAGCCAGCGAGAAACTCAGATAACTTGATTTAGCCATAATTTGTGGCTAAACCGATTTCCGATCGTTTTATTCGTTTTTTTTTTTGCAACGTCGTTACGGGAAAAATTGTTCTTGTTGTAAAAGTCGCCTAACCCAAAAGATTCAAGTATTCGAATCGATTATCTGGATAAGTGTGAAGTTATTATCATTTTATTTTGCTCGTTGAATGAGTTTTTTCAAGCCCACGGAACGACCAGATTGCACCACTAAAAGGAGCTTGAATCATGAGCTTCGGAGTTGAATTAACATATTATACCGAGCAAGGTCCTGAGGTGCAAGCCTGCAGGCAAACCTAACGAACGGAAGACTATTGGACGATTACAAACGGCGGTTAACCTTCAGCACGGACTAACTACTACCGGAAGGAGCATGTGTTCCCAATTACTGCGGGTACCGACCTCTACAGCATACTCCGTCCGAGCTGATACTCCTGGATATAGTTTGGCTTACAGGGAATAGCTCACACTAATGACACGTCAGGATGTTGATCCATTTTCACGGAGCTCCTTCAACCCGTAAAATGTCTCTATTTTGTTTCCGTCCTGCTGCTCTATGAAGAGCTTTTTTCGATTTTCCATCAAAGTGTTTCTCGATTATGGAATTGAAAGTAAATTGGATTGGAATTAAAAAATAATGAATTTCTATCAAAATTTCAAAAATAAAACAAGTTAATTCGGTGAATGTCGTAACTCGAGTTCCGGGGAGGATCCGATTTGGGATTCGTGACAAATGGAGGGTCGTATTTCAGATATTTTTGTCCCCCGGAGAAAATTGATGAAAACGAAATCGATCCCTTCGATACGATAATGACTGGATGTAGAATGAAATTATTGGGGTTCGAGGGAAGCTGGTTCGTAATCTGCATGGAAACTTTTGAAGGCTACCAAAGCCGAAATCTCCACGTGTCGTGTATCTCCAGAGCAGCTTAAGAAGGAGCATGATTGGAATATTCGTATACATATATACGAGTAAGATCGCCCGGCTTTGGGAAACCCTTCGAGGGAGAGAGAATTCCTAGGGAAAACCACTTCTAATAAAATTAGGTAGAGCCCCTCAAAGCCCTGGCGTATAGTACGAGCTTTTCTTTGCAAAGCCAAGTCTCTGCCTGGGTTTATAGAAACTTTCCGAGAAAACGAAGCAACCGCGTGGGGTTGAAGGAGAAATAAGGATGTGCGTTTGCCGAGGGGTTTCGCTGTGTGCTTTTCGACAAAGAGCATGGCGAACCAGAAACTTGCTCCGATTTCAAGCACTTTCTCGAAAAGTTGCCGAAGCCTCGGAGCAGGCCCTTCGATTATTGTGTATAGCATCAATCCCCCTAGCAGCATCCCCTTTCCGCTTCGTTTATTATGGCGTGCCACACGATGACTGGTCACCGTCGAATTCATATTTCAAGATCAAAATTTATACGAAACTTTATTTCTATATGGAAATCTTCATAGAACTAAAATTCCCGTCGATCCATTTTTTTTTCTCATAATTTCTCCAGCATCTGTCAGTGAGCAGCTGGGAATGCTAGAAAAATGGAACAACAAAGTGGTGAGATCGTATTTTGTGCCATTATTGGCAAAAGGGCACAAACAGTTGAACGCAAAAGTTCCGGATCGGGTAGCAGAGAAGAGGAAAAACTCTCACACATCAACGACTTTCACCGTGACTTTTGATCCATTAGACAAACCCGATTTGACCCTGGGAAACGACTAAAAAGCCGAGATTATGTCAAGTGTTGAAACAAACTCAAGCCTCCCGATATCCTTTGACAAATCGTGTTAAAAAATGAAGCAAATCGAGCAAAGTCTCATTTTGAATGCTTAAACGAAACACCACGAAATTCATAATGAATCAAAGACTTGGAGTGTGCGTTGAGCGTAAGCGAACAAACAAATCGTATTCAGTTTCGTCAGAGAGGGATTTTTCACATATGGGAAACGATTCCGTTTTGCGAATATATTTCGATATAACGAAAAAGTTTATAGAAAGTTAACGCAGTGGCTGTTCCGCGAGCTTTGCTTGGAGCTCTCGAACAGTTTGAGGCTGAATTCTCAACACACCGAGAACTCTGCTAGGCGCTGGATTACAAAACAATGAAAACATCCCTCGAGGGGTCAGTCGTAGCGTTGAAAAGTTTGTTGTACGAAACACACGCGCACGCCCTTCGGAACGTTTGTTACGTCAAATACAACGTTCGTTACAAAAACTCTTTTCGTGTTGATAATGAATTGTTTGGAATTCTGATTCCGTCGTGTGTGGATATTTATAATTTGTACAAGAGAATTATTGTACGAGCATTTATTGTGACAAGGCTCAGGACTGCGTCTGCAATTTATACTCAATGCAGCTCAATTCCCATTGCCATTGGAACGCGAAATATCAGATTGTAACTTGCGACTGTATGTACAGCTCGTACACATTGATTCACGACGTGCATTGTTCCGCTGGTCAGCGTACAGGACTAATAATTGAAACCATACATTTCAGATGGTTGAAATGCTGCAATTTAACTTTTTGTTTCATTCAACTCTCCCACGACAGAATCGATCGTTTGACTAATTATTGCCTGAAGAACATGCATATATGTGAATGCACGAAAGTGATTTCCTAGCCAAGATATATTTTGCCAGTAATTATCAAATTAGACAAATTTCATTTTCACTTCTCCATTACGTATTCGATATATTCCCATAATATGACTGACAGATATTCAAAAGACCCTCTAAATCATAAATTATGACTGAGGCAAATGAATAAATAGTGGGAGTGACCCCAGACGGTTTACCGATCACTCGTTTGCGCCGTGAATATTGAAAACGACCACGGTGGCTCGGAACGCCAGGAAATATTGACATTTCTGTCGCGCAGTGAGAGCAAACGACGAATTATAATTTCTAGTGTCGTACCATAATGGCAAATAATTTTTGTTGACGTTTCTAAAATATTATTGCCACCGAAGGAAATGACTTAAAACTTGCGATGATAAAAACATTAAAAAAAAAAAATGACATGCTGCGTTAGCTTAAAAAAATTAACGTTTTTTTTTCTCAATAATTTTTCACGAAGATGCCAAAATCACAAGAGCCGCATTGACCTTTTTCTGAAAAATACTCGATCGATTACGAATCGCAAAAGTTTGAAAATCGGTAAAAATTTGTGGGAAATCTACAACGGGTCGTGTCACGAGAAACAATTGTATGAGTCTAAAGTTTGCATCGTTGGAATGCAACGAAATTCGTTTTTTATCCTTATAGCAAAAATAATTATTCAAGCGCAGAATGTAATTACGATGATGGAATGATCGATTTTTGCCACCCGCAAAGCATATTGGTTTGAAAATTTGGGATGACGTTGAAAATTGAACGAATCATCAATAAATTCAAATATTTTTCGTTGCATTCCAACGTTGCAAACTTCAGCATCATACAATATGAGGTTCGTGGGAAATGGACGAGAACAATAACGGAAAACTTTCTGGCTTCCATAAATTTGTGATAACGCCAGAATAAAAAAAAAACACACACATAATTCCTGTAAGCGTTTCGAATACTGTTACATGAATGGTTGGAGAGATCTAGGGGTTGTAAAAAAGCAGCGGGAAGGACAGTTATTGTCGTTACGGTTGCACGATCGGAAATGGAATCCGTTTGTGTTATTTGCTTGTGTACGGAAGAATTATTCGACGAGTTATAAAACCGAGGTGTATTTTTTGAAAACAGCTAAAAGCGGGTGGCCAAATTGAGGGGGTGGTTGTTATCAATATCCGCAGAAGATAAGAACCGAATAGCCCAAGTGTGTGAAGCAATTTTTCCTGAACGGGCAGCCGTAATTCTGAGGCAAAAATTTCGATAATTCGAGTAAAGTATTTGAGATTGATTCGATTTTGGTTTCTGCAATTTTTCTCGATATCCGGCAAATCGTTGAATCGCTCGTAACTTTTTTATTTTTACCACTATCCTTCGTGTCGTCATACCCACAGAGAACAGACATCCGGTAAGCTGATTGCGAACTTGTCGCCGTGCAATCACGGGCCGTCTCAAGATCGAGGAGCGCGAGGGAGAACGACGCTAGTTTAAGGGAACAAAGTACGTGAATTACAATTTGCGTTGACAATCGTTTTGATTTTGAATAGTGAATAATTATTCGCTGATCTTTGTGGGCGACTAAAGCCACGAAGCTGTTTCGTCGTTATTAAGCGAAAAATCAGGAAAAAAGGCTCGCTGGCATGGACCATACGTAAAAAATGCTTTTTCGTTGAAACTCGAATGATTTAACGAAGTCGCCGGTGCTTATCGAACCATCAATGATCGGAGTGCAATCTCTTAGAGAATTTGATTCGTTGCAACGTCCTCTGGCTATTTCTCGACTGCATGAATAGTGCGTGGCAGTGTTGACTCGAAATCGACAGCGGGATGAAAGAAGAGACAAAGTTGGTGGGAGTAATCGAGCGGTACTTTGCTCGATTGTATACAGCGGGAACACCGTAAAAAGTAAGGGCTTTGGAGTGTGCTTTGGCGTGAGTTTTGTCATCCGTGTAAACGAGAGTCTCGCGTGAGACGTTTTCAAAGAAATCGTTTGAACGTAACGCGACTTCTTGACTCGAGTTCCGAGCCAAAGGAGAGCGAGAAAGAGAGAAAACGGAAAAGTCGCAGTTGGAGAAGCAACGAACGAGCCATTGTTTTCGCCTCCTTGGCATCAGGACGTGTATCCGAAACGCCAAAGCAGGACACTTTTCCGGCAAACGTGGAGAGTATTTTACTGTCGCCAGTTGTCTGCCTGTTCCGGCGAACACATATCCCTTTTCTTCTAATGTACTCGACCGTCTTATCGAAGCTCCTTTGCGCGACTCTTTTTTGTTTCTTATCATTTTTACGATGCTCCCGCGTGTAAGGAATTCGATCGAGTCAACTTGATATCACGTTCCACATAAATTCAACAACTCGATCATTTTATTTTTCCGAAGATGCTCGTAAAAAGAAAAGCGAAAAAGACCGATAAAAATAATAATGCGGTATGACGATGATCGTCTGTAATTTGAAGGAGAGAATTTTTGCTGAAAGATATCGAGTTTGCGAAATTCGTGATGATTCGTATAGATTCCATTTGTATATATTATATATATGTATAAATGGCTAAAGTGAGGGAGCAGGCGATTGAGAGGGAAAAAGGAAAAAAATGGAGCAAAATATCTCTCCGGTGGCTCGATGTATGTACCAAGGGCGGAGGTAAATAAAGAGTAATCGATCGATTTCCAGCCCCCTGAGCAATTCGTAAATTACGAGAAGAGAATCAACGAGGTAAGAGTGAAACGAGGACGAGGCGACCGAGAAAAGATTAAAGGTTGTCTCTATATATATATTCACACTGAAAGCTCACTGGCAAGGGCCAAATTTTACCCTTTTTTTCTTCAACAAGCTTCGCGCGCTTGAAACGCTCCCCATGGTGGCTTTAGGGCGCCAACGACAAGAGACACGTTTTATCAAGGATAAGCCTACCTCGAAATCCCACCTAGACTCGTGGAGAGCACGGAAAACTCGTTCTTAGTCGGACATCAGCGTATACCACCGCCCGGAAATAAGTTTCCCACGCCACAGGCTCGCGTACATAAACGTTTTTTTTTCTCTTTTTTCCTAAACAAAGACAAATTTGTGCTAAAAACGTTCACTTGTGTCTGTTCAATGATATTTTTCATTTCCAACTGCAAAATAAACTTGCAAAGTCTCCTCAATGTATAAAAGTTCCGAATAAAAGTCACATTTTAAGCTAATCCGATAATTTCGGTAACGACATTGAGCAAAGATTAAAAGAAAATGTGAAAACTGTTCAAACAGGATGAGGCACAAATTAGCGCAAGTCAATATTAATCTTTCGATCTTCGTGCCTGCGATTCTTCGCCGAAGTTAACTTTGAAGCTGCACGAACAGAAGAAGAGATCGGAAACTAGTGTCGTTCGACGTGAACTCGATCATCGACGCAGGAGGACTCGAGAATTTACTGAAAAGGAGAACTACTTGGAAGAACTTTGAATAGCACTATGATATCGAGGAGGTTAATCTTCTTTTTACCGGGCCGGGTCTGATGTTGGTTAGAGTTGAGGAACCGACGTTGAGGAAACTTTTGTCAAGTGAGGAAAAACTGGAGGAGCAGACAGTAAAAGTAGAAAAAGGAAAAGGAGCATGAAAAAACTTGGTTATACCGGAAGCCTTCTGACTTGGACGTTCGAGTGAAATGATGTCCGCGAATCATATCTGCGAGACGCATGTCGCCCAAGAGCGATCTTAATTGTAATTAAATAAAAAGATCGTACGCGAAAAAAAAATGTAAAAATGTCGAGACGATTGTGAGAATTTAGAAAATTCTCTCGCTCTGAAAAATGTAGAAATGAGGGAAGTTAAAATTGTGAAAATTCTCTCTCGTTCGTGTTTCCAAAAGAATCGCGCGGCGAGTAGAGACGGAGTGAGAACTCAAATGGCATAGAAGAATGTCCAATAATCATAATGAATGGGTGGGGAATCGTAGATGAAACTATTGAAGGTGAAAACGGAGAGAAAAAAGGCGTTGCCGATAGTTCAAGTTGGCGGAATCGTCTGCTCTCTCTGATATCGACAGGTTCGAAAGGTACGCTCTGGCTATTTCTCGGGATCTTAATGATAACGGGAGACGCGCCATACTGGTTTCCGGTTCACCGACGGTCTCTCACATTTTATTAGGAAAAGTGGTGATTCTCTTTTCTTTTCGACCACGTCTCAAGGCAACGGTAAGAAATGCTCCAGGCATCTCCGGTATGGTATATATTGGAGTCGCAACTATGCTATAGATGTTGGCTGTTATGACAGAGCTCAGCATATGAAAAGCGGAGGTCAAAGGGGAATTCTTTGTCTAGAAAAATGAAGCGTCGTGAATAATATTTGCAGCGTTTTCACGAGTTTACCAATTTCATTATTTCTCCCGGTCGTATATCTTGAAGTACGAAATATGCGTCAACTATTTACTCGCACGCTCTCGTCGTCCTTTACATTCATTCGGCTGCATTTTGCGGAACCAGGAAATTCGATTTCCCAGGAGCGAAAGAGCTTCCGCAAGCTTTCGGCCTTTCTATACCGAAGACTATACAGCTGAGTCAAGTGAACTACCGATTCATTCGAGGAGTTACGAACTGGGAATCGCGTATCCATTCATCATATACGTTGGAACACTTAGACCAGTGAAAACGAATGATTTAGAGTTCATGCGGATAAGCAAATCCTCAAATGCAGTTCAATGAACTGCGAAAAACCGACATTTCATTATAAAACCATAAATCCAATTGCAATACGCTATGAAATTATGAAACTGTCTCCACTAAGAACGAGACCGCGTGTAGACCGAAAACGCAAACGAACGAGAGCACATTTGAAGGAACGAACGTAAACGGCAAACGTACAAATTTGAATCAATCGTCCGAACGTGCTGGGATTCTCAATTATGCGATGTCAGACGTTGATTTTCGTGAGGTTTCAATTGTAATCATATTATTTCGGAGCCAGCGATTAATTACACTGATATATATCGCTGCGATGCAATGAAAGCTAAAATGCGAAAAGAATACATGACTCTGAAGTTTGCAATTAATTATTCATTGAATTCTGAAACTCGTGGCTATTTTTCGTATCGCGATAGAGTTTCGGGACTCAAAAGACGATCGTTCTATTGTCCAGGCCAAATATTAAATAATAATGATGAGCTCTGCTGAAGAAAAAACAGCATTTCATTGCATTCCAACGATGCAAACTTCAACATCACAAGAATACAACAAGTTTTCGCAATCTCGAAGCAACGTTGTATCTGACACGCAATTGTAAATTTGTGTGCATCAAAAATATCGTCGGGAACCAGCGAAAGGGAGTCTGACGTATTTAAAAGCCTCATATATATATCGCACGTATATGATTGTTGGAGATCGTCGGTAGGGAAGCGGGCGAGGGTTCACGAGGGTTGACGCCTCAGACAATAGCACAAGTGTAAAACAATATGCTACGGAGCTCGTACACACCTGCCCTAATCTGCACGTAACCAGACCGACGATAATTCGAAAACTTGGTCGAAACGGCAAGAAAATTAAGATAAAAATAGATTTTTTCAACCTATCGTTACGGAAAATGTGGGAAAAGTTTTAATGGTAATTTTGAAACGAACAACAATATGGAGTCTTGTAACAAGATTTTGCGGTTACAGATTTGTGCAGGGATGACGCGAAATTGGGAAGCCGAGGGATTTTGGGTGAAGTGTCTACACAGGCTTCTTTGCATTACACAACTCGTGGAGAGATAACGGATGAGGAAGAGCGCGAGACGTGCGGTGGATTCGGTGGCTGAATTAAGTCAACGGTCTCGCGGAGCCTCCTGGTCCGAGGCACCTAAGCGAATAATTGTTTACATTTGCATAAAATTATTATCACCGTGCATGAGAATTGAAGCTAGAAGTAGGCGTAGCAGCGGAAGACGAAGTAGATGGTCGTGATCACGCAGGGTCACCGAAAATACAAAAGCAGAAGAATAAAATGGCAGAAAATGGGGGAGAATACGAGGAGCTTGGGAAGCTCGTTAGTGTCGTTAGCTACGAAAATATAAAAGGAAAAGAGAAAAAAATGGAAACCACGGAGCTCGAGGTCAGGCTCTGCAGCCTGCGGTCTATACGGAGAAGACACTGCGGTATTTCATGCACTCAAGTATTCGAGCGAGCCTGCATACGTCGTACACCTAGCGCAGGATCTCCCAAAGGTTATCCCGACAACGATAATTGACAAAGAGACCGACTTTGTGTTATGCTCAAACGACGAATCTGTCTGCATATTTCTTCTGAATGCTCTTCCGACGAAATAACAGTAATTTATTTGCGAAATCGAAGAATACGCGTAATTATGACTCTAAAGTTTGCAACGTTGAGATTCAACGAAAAACATTTTTTCTATTGATTATTTATTGAATTTTGAAAATCGTGGCGATTTTTCGAGTCGATTGAGTTTTTTGGTCGCGAGAGAGAATCGTTTTATTGGCCGGACCAAACATTCAATAATAATTATTGGCTCTGCTGAAGAAATAACAGAATTTCGTTGCATTCCAACGATGGAAACTTCAGAATCATGCGTAATTTCCGTTCGTACTTTATATCGACGCGCGCTTTTCGTCGTAACTTTTGAATCGTCCCGTACATGTAATAATGTTAAGCAAAGGAAAGACGACCATAATAGCGGAGCATGACACAGTACAAAGAGACCGAGAAGTATCTCGTTATCACGCTTTGCTCGTGCACGTATTCCACGCAAATGAATTTCTTGGCTTTGCTAACGTCTGATTTATTTTGGCAAATGTAGGGCTTCCCAATAAAACGCTGCGTAGTGCTATGATCGTAAAAGCAAATGAGTGTGGGTTCGCCCTTTACCATTCTCCCGTCCTTCCCTTTAACCCACGAATTTAATTACACTGTGGTTGATTAACGAACAGGTGCAAATCCGTTTCGCTGACAAAGTTTGAGTGCTACGACGTCCTCCGCAGCACGGTTATGGCGACATTTAAGCCAAACGCCCTTTTGGTTCAAATTTCATTCCCGCTTTGAGAAAATTAAACCCTTTGAAACATCCTCCGAGGATCGATCCTTCGTCTGTCAAGCTACGCCCTACTTCGCACCCGACCCATCATTTTCCGTCGGTATAACCAATGGAACTCGCACCACCTATTGAGCATAGAGTAAAGCTCGAACGCTCGAGGATTTTTCAAAATCCCCAGAACAACGATCGGTATTTGGGCTCCAGGGGTAAAAATGTCGAAAAACCATTGCAAAACGCCCACAGCAGTCTGATACGAGTGTCCAAAGAGGAATCTACTTTACCGAAGATGCTTCGTAGCTCTCACGATTTACCATGGGGTGGGTTTCGATCTGCAACGGTATTCAGCGGGTAAGGCAAACCCCTTCGGGTCTCGTGGATAACTGACAAATTCATTCGAACATGAAAATGTAAGGAAATTTTCCAAATTTCACAATAATTCAACAAACTGCGGATGCAGATTTTTTTAAACTATATTTTCGTAACTCGAACACAATGGTAACATTTCACAGTCGACAAGTAACCCTCGAATTTACCAACTATCGATACATCGACAACGCTGGACTCGAGAGGGTGCGGCAGTCTACAAATACGAATGTGCAACGTTACATTTTTCTCCACCTTTCTCAGCACGTGCGTGTCGCCACAGTTCCTGGAGACTTTTTTTTGTTCAAAAAAACGAGAAACCATGGTCTCGATTCTCTAGAACTGACGTTTCGAACAAGAGAACTTGATTATTATGGAAATTTTTGGCAGTTTTCATTATGCAGAACGTAAATTGTCATTTTGCGGAAAACTGCATCGTCTGCATAGGGAAAATTTGATAAAACTTGAGGCAAATGCGCTTTTTTATGCTGAATAAATAATTCTTCAGTAACGATGAGTACTTGTTCGTGATTCAACGTTTTATTAATCGGTTTTTTGATCGCCGAAAAACCTACAGCAGATTATTTTGTTGAAACGATTTGGTAGGTCGAGAAAACAAAAAAAAACTTTCTTTTTCACGAAATATCAATCGATGCCATTAACGAGTGAAGAGTCACACTGTTTACTTGATTATATTATGCAAATACATATTCAAAGTATGAGTGAATTTTCTTTTGCGACAGAAATCGCGAACAAATTTGATAGTTCAATGGGTTACACGATGGCTCTGCTATTTTTAATTAACGCGCACTTGAATATTCCTTAGACGGCGATTCCGCCTCAATAACTGATGAGCCCGCAAAGTTTTATGGAAATGAGGTCACGTGTTTTATCGTGGTAGAGCCAAAAAAAAATGCTCAAGTCACGCGCGCAGAAAGGAACAATTGAAATGGGACGGAGAGCACAGAAATTATTCAAAAATTACCCGCTCGATTATCTCGCGCTATTTTCTTCTCCGCGTCCTGAAAGTCTCTGGAAATTTGTCCATGCTCTTGCTAAGTGCAAAGTAATCGTTGTCCCACAAACTTTATTCAAGGAATTCATTTACTGCGAAGTAAAACAATTGAAAATTCACACTTAGCCGAGGGAAAACTCAAATGCAGACAATGTTGAACAAACAATTATTGACTCGATAGTGCAGTGTCGAACTACATCGTACATTTTCCAGAGAATTCATCATGCTTTTCCATGAAAAATGTAATGAATGTTGCTTTGAAGGGCCACGCGCTCGTAGCAACAAAACCCCACAAAAAAATTTCTCTGCACCATTCAAAAATGCATTTTTATCGAGATGAAAAAAAATCTGTAGCAGGAATCGCGTTAGAAACCTCGACGAGCACAGTGAAGCGAAGCAGATTCCGACAAAATCCTTGAAACACACAACTGAACTAAAAAGAACCGAGAGACGCGAAAAACAATCAGATAATTAGTCAAAAATATATAGCAAACGACGGAACCGTTCGACAACTGTTTTTGAGAACTGTTCGGAAATAACGAGTAACGATATTTCCATCGGGTACGATTGTCAGTTGCAGCCAGTCTCGGATTCACGACCCCGGCGAGCCGTAGAGGGATGAATTCTCCATGAAGGTAAAATCTACGCAGCGCGAAAAGCTTGGGAAGCTCCGACATAGTGGCACATCCGGCACTCTGGTTTATATCCTGTTGCGAGTAGCTGTGAAGTGAGAGACTACGCAGAGACAACTTTTTGACGGTGAGTTGTAGAAAAGAGAATCTGTACTTGAAAAGCCTTTGCCCAGCAGTGCTATTCATGAAAAAATGATTGCCTCGAAAATCGATGAGTCGAGGGAAACACAGCCTCCAAAATCCTAAGCAGAATTTATTAAAATTTCAACTCCCAGACGGCGCGATCCGTTTCAAGAGATTTCCTTGATTCCGTTTTATTTCGAGGATCGTAATACAAATAGCCTCGGGATTGATGAATCATTGTAAATTAATCAGATTCGGAAAATGTCCTCATGATTATTTTTACCGGGAGAAGAAGGCTCGCAATGTTGCAAAGGGGACATTCGTTTGTAACGCTTACAAAACGGTAGTTACGACCGGGGGAGAATGGAACGAAAAAAGAAAGGGCTGTAAAAATAAGGCAGCCGCATTGAGAACGAGAAATCAATATTCCGACCCTCAACCCCTTTAATGTCGACCCAAAGAGCACATTCGGGTCAAAGTCATTCCGGCAAAAAGTAAAATCCCGCGATTTACCGATATAATGCTTATTTTTTATTCGCATTATTTTACCACGAATTGGTGTCGACGAAATAAAAATTTTCATCAGCGTAAAAGCGTACGAAATATTTGACAAGTCTCGGCGAAGATTAACGGCGTGACCGACAGTGATATAGTGACGATGAAAATTCCCAGGCATTTTTCGCTCCGATGCAACATCCACGAGACAAAATAAACAACGAGATGGATGGATTCACTTTTCATTAAAAATGGCGAAGCATCAAAATTATTCTGCATTCGATCAACGACACCGAAAAATTTCAATCGGTTAAGAATTTCTGTCAAATTTTCCAAACATTTCGTTCATAACCCCTTAATCCATGAGCCCTTAATAAGCTGAATTTGTACTCGCAAGCCCGCGCCACATGGACCTTGCACGTTTTCCTCGTACTCGCAATCAATAAGCGCGCAAGCCGCCCTCGCTCGTCGCTTTCGCTCTTACTTTTTGCTAGACGTTCTGATTTATGAACGAGGCTAATATATGGTGCACTCTGAATATCTGGTTAATGGTCATCACGTGATCAAAAATATCCACACACTCATTTTCGATCTGATTTTCACTGTAAACTCACTTTTTCCAATTAATAACTAAATTCTACAATTTTGAGCTCAAAATTAGAAGAACGAACGACGGGAAACTGGGGCCAGCGGAGTTCGACAAAACTTGCACACTATTAAGCCCTTAGGCCACTAACAATAAGCATCGTCTGCCAATATAACGTCCCAGCCCAATTGTCACGAAGAAAGAAACAAGTTTTAATTGCACAGGAGAGTTTACGATCATTGAATGAGACACGAAGGTCATCACTGTAACTAAAAACGACGAGATTCGATGCTCGTGTAGCTCCGCGAGGGAAAGAGAATCTCAGACATTGAATCGTATCGTCCTGAACGGCATTCTTGCGAAGGGTTGTGGCGGACAGCGACGATAAAACGCATTTTCGGGTCAGAAAGAATAGCCTGAGCCTGAAGTTGCTGGGCCTCGAATGAGGGGGAGAGCGAAGCGTACAGTTTTATCGACTTTTCATTACCTTCGCGTCGTTTCTCCTCACTCATTCGTGAATACGTGTTTGAGTTGAAAAGAGATGGAAGGGTGTTGGAGAGAGAGTTGCTGACAGAGGCATCGTGCAACAACATCGCTTGTACTCTCTGCTTTGTACCTTCGAGTTCCAGCATGTGCGACCATTCGAGGTGAACTCTCTGTATAGTCGCCATAGTGAGGATCACTCAAGTGGTTCAAAGTTTTAACCGATATTCGCAATCGATATACGGGCTAGCTTGATAGAGCGGAATTTCAAGTTGTTGGACGTGCTGAGATGCGCTTGAAAGACTCGTGTTTTAACCCATTAGACTTTTATTCAATATATTCCTGCAGTTTTCCTGTTTCTATTCAATTTTTCCGCCACATTATTTGAAGCCAACAACTGTACGTGACGCTGGATCAGTGCGCGACTCTCGAAACTTCTAGATATTTGTTTACGTTGAAAAAAACAATGAAAAATTTCGTGCTGTACTCTGGGGCGTAAATTTTTTTCGCCAAAAGGATCGAGTGTAGAAGAAACATTTCAAAATTTTACACTGAAAAGAAAATTTTGTTGAAAAAGATCGATATTTTGTTGGATACGTTCAACTAAACGTTTTTTCGAAAAATCACGAAAATTTTGTCATTCCAGCAAAAAAAAATTCTGGAAAATCTTTTCGGAAAGCAAATTTTTGTCATTCCAATCGTCAATTTTGCTGACAGTTCCGTTACATTGGAAAATATTGTCGAAATAACGAAAATTTTGAAATCATCCCAAAATATTTAGTTCGCTGTATTCAATAAAATATCGCCATTTTTTGACAAAATTGAATTTTCAGTGGATTTTACTTAACGAGAAACCTCCCTCGTCGCGCGGGAAATGATCAGGAGCTTTCGTGCAAGTTGGCAACGTAATATATGGCGTGTAAACTTCAAGTGCTCATAGATTAGCAGGCAATTAGTTCTGTCTGTTTCAATAAAATCCCTCGTTCCGCCGGTGGAGATGCAATTCCTGTTCAATAAACAACTCGCTGCTGTTTAGTTTCCTCTCCAGACTGGGACAGAAAGAGTTTGTCTGATTGAGAGATCTATTTTGCCTAAGATTTTATTGGCTTTGTCAGATACATCCATCGACCGCTATATGCGAATATCCATGTGCGCCTCGGTCTCGATGAAATTGAGAGAACAAATTGAAAGCATAGAATTTAACGAGAATACTCCATAGAAGTGTACGTGGCGTAGTGGGTACGTGACTCGACGTATGTTTGTTTTCTCTCCTTTCTCTCTCTCTCTTCCTCGCACCGTCATGAATGTACGGCGTTCATATGCACGTTTGAGTTTTTTCAAACTTTCTTTCGGCAACGGAATTATTTCGACAAACCCACAAAAAACAGTATGTGCAGAAATTTTTGGATTTTCGTCTCAGGTTCTTCATGATTTGGAATGTTCCGAAAAAAAAATCGATTTTTGCGAACGTGCTCAAACTTTTTAACTGACACTAGGGAGCACCACGCGCACTAAGCGCGCGAGCGGTTTTTCAGTAGCGCTGCTTTTGTTTAATTACGGACAGAGACTACGAGTGGACTCTGACGAGAACGTTTTTTTAATTTTTTTTTTTCAATGGGGTCTTTTTTTCATTGAATTATGTTGGAAATGGTTGAATTGAATATTTTTTGTTTAATTACGGACAGAGACTACAAGTGGACTCTGGCGAGAACGTTTTTTCAATTTTTTTTTTTCATTGGGGTTTATTTTTTTTGTTTTTATTCATTGAATTATGTTGGAAATGGTTGAATTGAATATTTTTTGTTTAATTACGGACAGAGACTACAAGTGGACTCTGGCGAGAACGTTTTTTTAATTTTTTTTTTTTTTTTCATTGGGGTCTATATTATTTTTCCATTGGGGTCTTTTTTTCATTGAATTATGTTCGAAATGGTTAAATTGAATATTTTTTGTTTAATTACGGACAGAGATTATGAGTGGACTCTGACGAGAACGTATTTTTAATTTTTTAATTTTTTTTTTCATTGGGGTCTATATTTTTTTTTCCATTGGGGTCCAAAACTTTGCCGCTCCCGGTTCCGTTGTACGAGGGAAAAAAATTCATCATTCGGTCAACTAACCTGCGGTAAAAATTGTAGTTGAATTCCGACCACATATCCTTCTCGAACGGTTACGACGACAACACGTGTAATACCATGGCTACAAGTACGCGCATCTGTCAAAATGACAGCGGGACTGCGCCTGTGAAACTGGCAGCGGCACTGCCGACAGTGAAACTGGCAGCGGCACTGCCGACTGTGAAACTGGCAGCGGGACTCGAAACACTGAACCGACCAATCACAGGACGAATAAAACGACACGTTCGAGATATATCGTTACTTAGAACTTTTTATAAGGGGACCCCGAAAGTTGCTGTATAAATCTCAAGTCACATTCCTTTCGGATCGAAAGCTGAAACCTCTTTAGACAATGCGCCTTTGATGATGACCTTGAAGATCAATCTGGCTCGTCCCGCACTTGGAATTTTGACTGGCGTGCTCGAAAGCTCAGGGTAAAAGCTTCAGTTAGCGACCCTCACTTGACGATTCGGAATTCCACGCTTGCTTTGAACGGACAACAAGAACGCTACTTTGATGAACTCCGGAAACCTAAAACCTCTGCGACTGAGCTTCCTTGAACTTTCGACCCCAAAAACGACGCTCAGCCCTCGGCAGCGCTATATTTTCGACGACCATTTTCCGAGCAAAACATTTCGAACGTAACAATAATAAGCGCGCTTGCAAAGTTTTCATTATTCTGTGTAAAATAAAAATACATACTGCTTCGTACAGGATTTGTGAACAGTGCATGTTGCTCGTACGGAGTAATGAAAAGAAGAAAAAAAACACGAGTTGTAACAAAAGGATACCAGTACGCGTGTTTGCTCTCCTGGATTCTTTTGCTCGCTAGAGTTGATGATGAAAAAAGCATTTTTCCACGCCGTCCCAATAACTTAAAATCACTGTGGGCTAAACAGCACGACGCAAAATGCAAATATAGGAGAAAGATATTAATTGGCGAGCATAACCTCATTGTGTTCTTTTTGCTATAGGCGAAACACACAAAGTCGCGATAGAACGCACACAACAAAGTCCATTGCACCGCGTGTGTGCTCGGTATTGAACACACGCGCACCGTATGCATATCGTTTTCCATGGACTCCTGATTCGTTCGATGAATTGAAAACTGCACTGGACCATATCACTCACTCTCGCTCCCTCGATCTCGCTTGCTCTCTAGTCTGGATCGCGTGTTTGTACGACCACGTCATTCGACCCTCGAACATGCCAAGGCTTTATATGGATGGCTGGTTGATTTTGTGGACGATCATTAATGCGCACCATTATGACGGGACGAATGCACGATTTTGCTTAATCATACCAAATAATCTGACACGATGCACTGTAAACTCGTCCTTTCACACTCACCAAAATTCACCGCATTGGGGAATCGTAACTGGATCGTGCTTGTTTAAAATTCCGGAAAATCCCCCATTTTAATGTAATGAAAAATTGGAAAACGTCGTTGGAAAAGCTGAAAAGTTTCTTCGAAAGACATGCTGCCAAAAATTTACTCACCGCGACACCAGCCTCCGGGTCGGACACTACTTTTCCCTGAATAAACGTTCGTAAGGGTGTGGATAACGATCAGACTCAATGGGAAATGTGAACTTACCTGTAAAGAGAAAAAAAACATCATTTAAGTTCAAACATTTCTTGAAAAATCGGAACGAATCATGGGTTGCTCGATGAGTTTTTTTTTATTTGCAATCAAGAATCGGAAGTACGATCGATTCGATCGCGTACACAGAAAATATTCTGGAACCATCGGAAAATGAGTTTTGGTGCTCCGCAAGGGCAAAAGATTATGTGAGAGCTTCGTTTTTATCTCAATAATGATGACCGGATGATTTTCTCTTCAAAAAGAGAAGAATGTCAAGTCATTCTCATAAAAAAAAAAGATTTTCCCCTTGCCTGGTGCTATTGAGAGTTAGTGAACGATAAGATAGGATGGCACAATCATTATGAGCGAAAAATCGAACCAGTGAAGAAGGTAAAAAGTGAAAATATGTGGAGCTAGAGGATCAAGATTAGGCTATTGGCAAAAAACGTGGAAGGAGAGTAACGATATCGTGAGGAAAGCGAGAATGAGCGGGGCAGAAAAAAAATGGACAATAGTTTCTATTCCATTCATTATGCTCCAGCGAGGTTTCGAGCAAGAACGACACAAATTCGTGAAATACATTGATGAGGACGAGAGAGAAAAAAACGCGAAAAAGAGCGATATTATTAAATTGCATGAAATTATTCATACGATGCTCCAGTATTTTCGTAACTTTTCAGCGAATACTTTTTGCAGGAAACTCTGACAATTTTTACAACTTTTTAAAGCAAGTACTTGTCACAATAATCGCATTAAAAATATACAGAGCCATTAAAAATTTGGAGAGTACAGAAAAGAGAGAGAAGGAGGGAGTGCCATGCACCGGAAGCATTTAAAGGTGAAAGACGAAGTAAAGTAAAGAGAAGGGAGAGGAGAATCAGAGAGGAAGAGCGTACTCGGTTATCTCAACGTTCGAGGACTCAAGGGTTCTCTTGTGAATAACGATCTACGCAAGCTGACTTGAAATTCAAATTCAGGACGAAGGTATCGAGTAGACAATTTTATTCCTTCTTTACACAGCATCCTTTGAACTTGGTCCTGGGACAACAAAGGATCCATAGCCATTGAATATATACAGATAACGCTCAAGTCGAATGAGATTTGAAAAATACAATGAAATTCATGTAGTTCCGTTAAAAAAAAACTTGAAGCAAAAAAAGGGAAATTATATTGCTAAAGGGCATAGGAAAAACGAAGGGGATATAAAAGCAAATTAAAAAAAAACTCCAACGTCCAATTAAACGTTACTAATTGTGAAAACATTCGATATTCTCGTATATTTGATATCGCGATATGTCAAGTAACGAGACGTAAATAAGTTCAACGACCATCTCGTTCCAGCAACGGCACATCGGAAAAATATTGATGACGATGGATATACGATGCACGTTCGACGACACTAAGGCGAAAGACATGCTGTAATGGATATTCAATAGAAATTATTATTATTTATTAATTGAATTTTCTAATTTCATTTCGAAATTGATATAACGAGAAATTTAATACATTTTTGTATCAATAGATGCTTCGTGTTCGAGATTATCTTCTTAACGATACTATTTTGTGTGTGTTTTTCCCATTCCCTCTCCTTATTCCTTTTCCTTCTCTTCGCGCATCATTTCTCTCCAGCTCGATCGACGGCTTTTTATTAACCCCTAAATCCGAGGCGGGTTTATTTTATCACTCCGCCATTGCATGGCAAATAGACAGTATTATGACGAATTAGCTATGACAATAAAACTTGATGAAAACTCGTGCGGATGAGTTAGTGAGATCGGATGACACATTCGGATTTCAGGTTTCCTTTGGATCGAAGTTCGCCCGGATTCTCCGGGGTATTAATTAGGCGGATGCAGCAGACGCGAGACAACGATGTTGGTGCTTTCTTTGTGTGCTCAGGGTGGGCCGAGGGAGTCTATCTCCGGGGCAGGCTAAGGAGGAGGAGGACATCGACAACCTTAGTATACAGATACGAGCTACGTTTCCTGTGCTAATTAGAAGATGTGCGGTGTGCTGTGCGGGGATGAAGCTCCAGCAAATCTCCAGATGACGAACCGACACTTGATTGACTGAGTTTTATATATTGCTATACTTCACCCAAATATGAAGAAATATTTCAACAAATCGAAAGAGAACGAAGGAGACGAGGAAGCTGAAAAATCAGTTCCCCGACAAATTTTTGGTTCATTCGCTTCATGCAATTTTCGACGTTTAGACTCGGTTATGTCGGAAACGAGAAAAACGGCTCAAAAAGAAAAAATAATCGAGAAAAATGAACGAAAAATCTCTTGGTTATTGGAGTACCATTTGAATAAAATTCAGACTATCTTGGTCTACCAGCAACGTTCCGTTTTATCGTAGTTCACGTTAAGAGGACAAAATTCCGTCGAAACCGAGGCATCATGGGAGGCAATTTCCCTGGTCGTTGTTATACGTTTCCCGGAGTAGCGTATCAAAGGGCAACCATATTGGAGAAAATGCGACGCAATAATAACGCGCTTGAATCTCTTGAAATTTCGTACATATATAGGGAGCATGATGGATCTTTGTGTAGGCGTAGACGGTCCTGTAACAAAGCTTCGCTAGAGCAAACGGAGCAAAACATGATGGAAGAACAGTAGGAGTTTGTTTCCGGGTCCTTACAAGGCAGTGAACTCGTTCGAGTCCATCAATATGGTTCGCGAGGACGCGTATTACGAGGACGGACAGCGAGAGGAGATTTAGCTACACGCGGAACGATGAAATGAACGAAATTAGCGCGACTGCACGCAGACTCGTTTTAAATCACCAAATCTCCGGGAACATTTCCAGGTTACGAGTTTTACGTCTCGATGGACGTTGTTTTCATCCTGAGGCACATTCGATGGGAAAGGCAGAAGAGATCGAAAATCAAACAGCGTAGGATTAATGTTATGGGGTTTTTTGACGATATTCCCAAAGATACCAAAGAGAAAACTCAACAGATACATTTACTTTAGAGTTTTGAAAGAATTCTGAAAAGTAAACCCGAATGGGAAAATGTAATCACATGTTATGGCTATTTGAACGGGGGATTCTCCGGTGAGGTTATTTCAAGAGGACGAATGAATCAGTCGGGGTCGATCGATTATACGATTAGTTAGACATACGAGCACTAATTACCACGTCCTATTCACGCATTCTCTCTATAATCCTCGATGTGTGTGGAACTCCCTCTATCTCTCTCTCTCTCTCTCTCTCTTTCTATCGTGTGTCACACTAATGGTTACACGCAATACCAGAGTCTGGATGTCACGACACACCCACTCGCCTATGCTTCGAGTGTTGCCACAAATCTGTGCGAATTTCAATGTAAGCTTTTGATACCAGGCCATGCAGCAGCCGAGTCACGTCTGCATGGCTATGCAGCAGGGACGACCGATATGACGGTTCGCATCACGTTAGTCTCCAAACGGAAGGGAGCAATAAAGTAAGGGCAAGTCCGCTGCTTCTATTTCGCATAAATGCTCTCAATTCATATTCATTTTTGTAATATCTGCACAATTTTCAAAGCGAGAAGTTCGCTAGCCTGGAATTCCAACCAATTGCCGGAATCGTTTTGTTCGACGATGCAATTTATCGACGTTTCGAATGATTCTTGGCAATATTTTTTACCGAGAGAAATCGAAGGACAATTTATTAGAAAGACGCTCTCACGACGTCTCAGGGTTTTTCTCAATACCTTAGATTTGAAACGATGAAAAACTTTTCCATCAAATATCGAAACTTCACGTACGTCGTTGAACTCAATAAAAAAAAAATCGATTTTTCGCATCACCTTTATTCATATAATGTTTATAGATGAAAGTAACGGCCGTAACATTCGTGTCTGAAACGTTCGCACATCTTTGTATTTCTTCTAAGATTCCAATCGTTCTGCACGTTAAAGTGTATATAACAAAGAGCCGAGAGTATGAGGGTCCACAAAGAGTAAAAGCTCACGAACGGGAATAAGAGAGAACTCAGTTCGAGATTGGTTTGCTCAGGCACCACGTGCGCCGGTCCATTCACCCTGCTGCACAGACTGCATCATTTTTTTTATCTCACTCACAGCCTTTGGAAGCGAGTGATAGACTGAAGGAAATTCTGGAGACAAAAAAGTAATGGACGCAAAAGAAGACGCAAAGAAACGAAAAGAAGCAGCGAGAGGGATGGGGAAAATAATTTATCGGGTGTCCTAGAAATTGATGAAGAAAATTTGCCACGGAATTCGGGATGATATTTGTTCATAATTTTCAACGATGCATGCGAACTGCGATCTACGATGAATCATGTAGAATCAGCCAAAAAAAATTAAAATTAATGTAATTGCAGGTCGAGAACCTTCGACTCTTTGTTTTTGGGTCCATGATGCTCGGAGTCTGTTCGCTTTGGCAAAATAAAGTGAACTTGACGGCAATCAGCCCAATGAGCCGAAATTTTCATATATCAAAGTTTTCTCAAAGTTGCATTACGATCGCATCCTAATATTTGATGAGGGCGCGGCACTTGTTGTAATTTTTGAGCTGTTTCTACATCCCAAGCGAAAATATTCGAATGAGTTTTTTAATTTCGATCAACGAACGCCGTCTCAAATTTTCATATTTGGATTTAGCAGCAATTTCACTTGCAGGGGTTCGTATGACACTCGGCGAAATGAACCGAGGAGAAAGTACGAGAAAAGTCAAGAATATTTGGGTGGAACTTCGCGTGGAACTTTTTCGGAAGAGTAATTTCCGCTGCTCGAGTCGTCAAAGGGAGAGACCAAACCTCCCCATTGTCCGAGCACACAAAACACAGTTTCGAGGTTTCCAGGCTCGCACCACAATGCCGCGAGTTCTGACTGCAAAATATATTAAGGCAATCGCGACTCTGCGGAACATGTTGACGAAGAGTGTGCGCCCAAGCTGGGTGCCCTTAAAGGCCAGAGACAGAAAATTGACAAAGAGTTATAGAAAACACTTGCGATACTCCGATTGGAAGTTCCAATTTCAACAGTGAATTCTATAGCAACTTTGGTTTCCGTATTTGTAGCAGGTGAGCAATGCCTTCGCTGCAAATACGAATTCAATCCGTATAGAAAATGTGTTGCACCGTATTTTCCGGCTTCATGATAAAAATAAAAGTTACACATTGTTCCCGTTTCATTACAGTCGAATATCCGTCGTAAATTTCATTTTCATTTTCTCGAGATATCGAGTGTCTCCGAGCTCGGTGAAAATCTGCTTTTCCGGCATTTTTCTCACTGATCAAGTCTTTAGAAAAACAAAAACGAAACTTGATTTGCCGTGAAAACATTCCAGAGAAAAAGCGAGATCAAAAAAGGGTCCGGGTTATCGCAGGAGAGGGAAAAGTCTGAAAAAAATAGAATGAAACGAAGAAAGGACGAAAAAAACATGGAGCACGAGCCAATCGAAAAGGGGAAGAAGAAAGAATAAGCGGGATAAGCTTCTCCTAAGCAATCCCATTGGCTTCTGGTCGTGCTGGCACAGCTTCCACTGTTCCTTTCAAAATGAACCACATTCCATGTCGAAGCCCGCGTTGCCGTAGCTCGGCTACGGCGGTCTGCAACTCGGATCCTGCCCACTTGGCTCTCTTCCCTCTGCCTCTTTGCTCTCCCGAACCTGACTCAAAATGCCACGTACTATTGCAATCCCTAGTTACTGCAACTGGAGTCAGTTGCAGCCAGAGCCACCGCCACCCCACCATCAAATGTCGGGGAAAACATCTTCGGGGATTTAAGACGAAGCAATAGGAGCAAATTATACTCGCGTAGGTATGCTAATGGCTGCGGAGTTGGCCGAAATAAACAGTATTTCTCGCTCTTCTTGTTGTTCCGCCACTTATGTGTGCCAGACAAATTAAATGAATGTCAGGCCCCAAAATTCATGGGGTGAATTTCAACATTCTTTAGTCGCATCGCGTTGGAACGCAGCAAAACGCAACTTCATCGTTTTGAAAACTGAATTCAACTAAATTTTCACCTTGAAGTTTTTCACTGATCGAAAATCTTGGAAAATTCCGGGTTTTGCGGGCTCGATTTATCGCTTCCGTCGCGGGTCATGACCGTCAGCGCGAGATCAAGAGCAAACAGAACGGAAAAAAGCAACAGGAGGAAAAATGGGACAATGCAAAATGTACTTGCCCGCCTGCACTCGGGTCGAAACTGATTTGGGACCCGCGCCAACTGCCGCATTTTTTTACAAACTCCTTAGATCGAAGAAAAAATGAAGCACGTGAAAAAATCGAAGGCGAGAAAAATGTATGGCCGGGAATAAGCAACGAGCGAGGGGATTGAAGAAATCACTGCGGGCTTATCGCTAGAGGATTTCAGTGGCTTCTGTAACAATCTCTGGTGTTCCTCTTCAACAGCGCAAAATCGTGGCTGTCGGCTTCTGCGGAGAGAGAGAGAGAGAGCTTTGTTACGTCGGTACTTGGTCCCGGACAAATCCAAAGCTCTGCCGCGAGCTCGGGCAACCCCAGCTCGAAGCGCGACTCTCTCTTTTCTTTCTCCCTTCCCGTACATAAATAAGAAGAGAGGAAATGTCTAACGCAAAAAAAAACGAGATAGAAGCGGAGAAAGCGGTCAGAAAAAACGGGACGAGAACTGCGAGCCTTGGAAACCAATGGAAAATGGAGAGGATGGAAGGAGCAGCGAAAAAAAGAAATGAAAATGAGTTGAGTTGCGAGCAAAGCGCATGAATAGAGGTTCAAGAGATTTCTCTCTTTCCTCATCACTTGGTACTCTCGGCCGAGCCGGCCCCTAAACCACCCCTAGAAAACAGAAGTCCGTCTAGTGGTGTAGACTCAATGCATCCCTCGACCAGCAACCCCTGATACTGTGGAATGCCAATCCACCTTTTTTAGGGGAATGAAATAAAGCGAGAATGCTGGACCGATAGTCCTTTTCCTCCGCAACTTTCACATCATGAAGCACATAATCATGCAGAGCGCACGAAAGTACACAAAAAAAACGATTCGCGTTTTCGTATTTAAATTTTTCTACAACAAATCTCCTCGTCCTGCGTGCCAAAGCCTCCGGATATCCTGCCCTCCTTAATTTTTATTAACACAACTCGACTCGACACGATCGTAATTCATATTTTACTATACACACTAGCGGCGTTTTTGCAAATGTTTACAACTTTTTATTCATGTTATTTGCCACAAGGGCTCCAAAGTAACGTTATCATTGTGGAAAGTTGATCTTTGTGACGAAGCGACTGAACGGACGTAATGCGAGTAATGACTGAAACAAATTTATCATTGTTGGTAATTAACCACGCGTTATCAAAAGCTTTTGTTCCATTTCCAACCACTGGATATGCGGAATTTCTGTCTATTTGTTGTCATTCATGAGGTGCACGTATTCGTTGGAGTCGGGAATAAGTTGGGAACTGATTCTATAACATCGTCCGGATAATTTTGCCAGCTCCAAGTCCTGGAACCTCAGAAAAGATCGAGATTCCTGGATTTTTGTTCATAAGACCAAAGATATATTTAAAAAAGAGTAATAATGTCGATGGGAAAAGAAAATTCGAAATGGAGAGAGAATTGTCGAAAAAGCAGGCAAAGAAAAGAATAAAAAGATGCTCTTCCAATCGTTCGTAATGCTATCAAGCGCACGAGCGGATCGATTCTTCGAACGGTAACGATCTCTCGACTCCGCTTTGAGCGTGTCTTCCGGACGCACGAACCACGAATTAAATAGAAATGAAACGCTCTGCTACAATTGCAGTAATGCGACTAGGAGTCAGGATGGAACTGCACCAAGACTCCACTTCCAACGCTCGAGTCTTACGTGATTGCGAGTATGCTGTGCGATGTATTTACAGGTCGATTCACAACAAGGGATTCGGAGCGAAAGAGCAAAACGCTTAATCTCGTTGTTATCCCGAGAGCTCGATTTTCCTACTTTATTTTTTATTCCGAAGGATGAATCGCCGCGACAGCATCCGGACGGCGTCCACGTGAGTACGAGTCGTTCATTGGACACGGTCGCGCAACTATGAAATTCTGTGATCTTTGTCGAGAAATAGAGAACCATCGAGGGGAAGGAAAACATAAAAGGAGAAAACACGTGAAGCGAGTACGACGAGAGCTTATCTCCCAACAACCAACTCGATGTGTACATCGCACGCCACCGCATTGTTCGTCTCCTGAGCTGTATGAGATAAAGCTGGAAGTTACTGGGATCGGAGAAAATTTAACATCGTCGGTTGAGTGAGGAGGAAAAACAATTGAGAACAGTCCGGAAAAAAGAAAAAAAAAGTAACTCAGCTGCAAATTCCCACGGATTCGAAGAGTGATTTAAGTTTCACGATTGATTTTTCGTGTGTATGAAAAGTTGGATCCGTGATTGCTCACGTGAATGAATAATTGCCTGGCGGGTGTAAAGATGTACATGGAAACAGAGGAAAAGAAAGTAGAGCATGCGGATCCGTATCAGGGGGAGGAGAAAATGAGATAAATCGCTTGAAGCTATTTGTCGAGAGCTCGCGCGACAGCGGAGTACGTGAAGCCAGGATGCAAAATTTTAAGGCAGTAACAACGCGCGACAAGCCTCCGCACGAGTCTCGAAAGTGATTGCACTCTTGAGTTAAACTAAAATCTGATGTATAGCGGCGCACCACGTAGCTAGCAAGGGGTTTCATTGTTTCCTCGCTCGTTTGACTAGCAGCTTTGATTGTCGCGGGTTTCAAGAGAGCTGCGGTTGGAAGTCAGTGACGAAGGGACTAAACCCACGTCCGCTGTCGCTCTATAGCTCGACTGGTAAACTGCTCTATTGTCAAGTACGATAGTAGCATTTGAGAAAACAAAACGACGACGAGGTTTCACTCAACGCGACTATGTCGAAAGAAGCACAAAGTTACTATCTCCACTTGAATTTTCACAAAACAACATTAGGCTCTTGAAGCTTCCGAGCTTTCGCGGTATAGAAAAGTCTCTTGGGATGATTATCGTGGATTTTAGATTGAAAATACAATTCGTACAGCTTCCGGGATAAGGCAAAATGCCTGACGAAGAGTGACGCGAGAGCTTTAGACATGAACAACGGAAGAGAAACGCGACTGCTTTGCGAAAGCTCACTTCACATTGCCTCGGACTTTCCAGCATCATTGTTGACTGTTCAATACCGTATCTGGTGGCTCAACGTTGCTTTCTCTTTGGGGAATGTATACGAATAATGTAAGCGCATGGGCTTACGTTTGCCCAACTTTACTGTACACTCTCGTTCTCTCCTCTGCTGTGCTTGGCCCTCTCTCGCTTCCGGAAGCCAGTGGGAGCAGCGGTACAGGAAATGTTTCATGCATAACTCATCTTATGGGATCGTAACGCACAGCTCATAAGATATACCCAGACTTGCTATAATCCCTTCGTTGGTCCATCGTGGTTTGTAGTACGTGACGCCCCCGTCGCTCTATATTTATGTTTTCCGAGTTTAACTTCACGCACAAGCGCGTATACGTGTTTGCCAAGTGGTCAACACGAGTTTGTGCCACAATTACAAAACGCAGCACAGCGACTCGGGAGAAAAGGGCACACACGAAGGGAGCAACGTGAAAAAAGCTCCATAGTGGCATGAGAAATTGGCAATTCGAATTTCATCGGCATGTCCGAACTCTTTGGCATTCCGACTTTACGTCTGGGCATGGAAAAACAAATAACGCCTCGCACAAAATCTCGGAAAGGGTAAGATTCGGAAAATGTTTCTCCCGCGTTTTCTATGATCCTGAAGTTTCCATCGTTGGAATGCAACGAAATTCTCTTATCTCTTCAGCTGAGCTCATAATTATTATTCGACATTTGGTCCCGTCAATAAAACGATTCTCTTTTCGGACCAAAAAGCTCAATCGACTCGAAAAATTGGCATGATTTTCGAAATTCAATAAATAATCAATAGAAAACAATATTTTTCGTTGCATGAATCTCAACGTTGCAAACTTCAAGGTCATCGTTTTTTGGCATCGTTGATTTGTGGCTCGATCTATAATTTTGCGTAGGCGTCACGCGCAATATTGAATATCCTTGCGGAGGTGGCATCGTATCAGATGTCAAACGTCGATCGCCTGAAAGGCGAGACGAGCTGCTAAATTTCGGAAACTGAACGTAGTATCAGTGGACGGGATCGACGACACAGTATCAACGATTACATGCTGCAAAAGCCTTTTGTGAAATCGATTACGCGGAAGGATGTTATTAATAGAGAATGAATTATTGGTATTTGCTTGTCGGTTAAAAAGTAAATTTGTGCATGTCTATGAAAATGCAGTTTTGCAAGCAGAACGAACGCCACGCGGGATCGATTCGCTAATTACTTGAGCAAAGTTTTTTGAAAGGTCTCGTTCAGTTGGGGAAATTAGTTCCCAATTAATGGTTCGAATACCAGTGGAAAGCCTGCGAAAAGCAGCTCCAGAAAAGTTTCGCCAAGCGGTAAAAAAAAACTCTGTAAAACCGAATGATTTTTTGCTCGCGGATCGCGTAGTTCCCCGAATAAAATTCCGAACGAAGCTCAACATTTATTCACTTTTCTGGTACTTAACGTACGAGCATTGAGCATTTGCCAAATAGTCATTTTTCCCCTCGCCACTCATGGGTTATGAATTATTCAGGAGTGTTGGCTCGAGAATTCCGTTGCGCGAATACTGATGTGCAGCCCCCTCGTCGGAATGCCACTAAATGCTAAGAAAGAATTAACGATCTTATCAGCGATGAACCGGAAGTAAAAATGCGTGAAGATTTTTCGCTGTGAATTGTCGTGTGGCTCGGATTGATACCCTCTCAACTTTGAGGATCGATTTTGAGCAACTTTCCATACATTCACAGCTATATATGTATTAATATGAATATCTCGCTTCAGTCTCCCTTTTTGGCGCTTATCCTTCATTCGCTACCCACTCGCTTTTCCTCCATTTCCGGTGAAATCCACTCACCATTCACAGCGAAGCTCTATAATTAGTTTCGATCTTCCAAGGCTCGCCGAACGTGAAAATGAATAACTCTGGAACCCAAGCGCGCCCGCGTCCTCTCATCCGCGCTTCGCCCCCTCTCCATACCCACTTCGCTCCCATCAGCCATCGGTATAAATTACCTACCCTTGCAGAGTTTACTGCAATACTTTCCCTCCATTTCCAAGTCAGCAGTCTCTCTCACATGCAATTGGTTATTGTATATCGAATTAATCGCAAAACATTCTGACAGCAGCAGTACCAGAAGCACATTGTGAAATTGCGAAGAAAAATTTACCCTCGTATCTCAACAGCTATCGGTTAATTGAATTTCGTAAAAAGATTGCTTTCAATGCTAAATTTCGAACGAATCGAAGCTCAAGAAAAAGCTGAACCAGCTGAAACTGTCAATATGTGACATCGTGGTGACCGCGTTTGCGCTTTTACAAACAAAAATTAGAGCTCGCGATCGTCTGCTATTGAGAAGTCATGGACTCGGTCGTGGGAAACGAAGACGCAAACGTCACCTGAGCAGACTGAGCAGAGTAAAGCACGCGGAGAATTGGAAAGAATTTTAATTCAACTTGACGAAAAACAAGTTTCCAGAACGTCGGCAATATTGCTCGATTCCCGAGGCGGTTTTTCTTGCAGCTTCGGAAAAGAAATTTTTCAGAGAATAGTGTAAAAGATTCTGTGAGTTCTTGATACGAATACTTAAAGAAAAATACATATAAGGCCATTTTGCAAAGTCTGGACTCGATTTCCAATTCAAGCCTCATTGACGATCTGGGGAATGAATAGCTAGGTTCGTATATGGACTCAAGTTCATATAGGTTAAAGTCGATTTGAATTCGCACCCACACGAGCGATGTGGTCAGGAACAATGGAATATTAAAAAAGAGGCCACGAAAAGGTGTGGGATCATTTCTTTCTATTCATGTGTACAAATGAGTGGGCACGGATCGGATAACGCAGGTCACCCCAGGAATTTTATTCTACGTTTTTGATCATTCTCTCCCTGCTCTGTCTCTTTCTCGTTTTCGAACACACACGTGCCCGCATTTTTTTGTTTCCAATACTCGAGATGTTATTAAAAAATATCGGAGAATCTGGTGGAACAAAAGTTTCGAGGAAAATTGAATATAAAGCCACCGTATTGGAGGAAAAACTCGAGGAAGAGGGAAGGGCGAGAGAGAAAAGGGTTGAAAAGAGAGAGAGACAGGGCGAGGAGACTCCCTCGTCGAGATGCAAATTTAATAGCTCATCTTTTGTTGTTGGCCTGTCTGGACTAAGAGATGTCTCGTCGCAACGGTGACTAAGTTTACCCAAAACCCTTGCGGCAGCAGCCATGCGAAAAGAGAGCCCCTCCTACCTCGATTTAATTATTTAACGTCGTCAAATTGGCCACTACTGCTACTGGTACGGATGAATCAAGCTCGAAAGGATTCAGTACGCAAACAGCCTGTTTGCTGAGCTGCCACAGTCAGAATGAGGGAGTCACTTGAAAAGTTTCGCAGTAATAAGATGAAAACTGCACAACAGGATGCTGAACAATCAGTCATTAGGATAAAAATTTAAAAAATAGCAATTCGTTCATGCATCGATACATTTCAATGGCTGCACAGATGAAAAATTCATAAAATAAGAGCCAAAAAAGATTTTTAAACAATTTCCATCAACTTATTGCGTATAATTTGCTCATGTGAATTCTTTTTGTGGCAAGATGTATCGATTTTGCAATAGGATTCATTAAGTTTTTGATACGCGTGACTCTTACGCGTGATTTAATCAAACTTGATCCCAATCACGAGAATCGCTTATGATGAATTTTACGACTGACTTTTTTTATTGCTGTTTTTGGTTATTAGGAAAAAAAGGTTGGCAGGATTAAGCGAGACGCTTTAGCCTTTAAATTTCATAAATTCCCAGCTGAATCGTACAATTTTAGGAGATTAATAAAAAATAAAGTTTTTCCAAGGATTCCGAAGCAGCATCCAGGGAGCCTGGTGCGTCTTCGCTCGACTCCTACTCCCTGGCCTTCGGATAAGGCAAGGTAACTATAAAGCCCCGGGAAACCCAACGTCTCTGCCCGACTCCTATTCCCTGTGTGTGTTCACCTTCAGAAGCGTTCAGTTGATAAATACCCTGCTGGGCATTTTTCTCGACAGAGATGAATCTTCGCGGAAAATAAAAATCGCACGTTGATGTCGTTTCACGAGACAATAGAGTGAAACTTTCTTTGCTCTTAGAATTTCAAGCATCTTATTTGGAGGAAATCAATAATCTCATTTCCAGCGAGCTTTTTCCTACTCACGCATTATTATGCAAGCCAGTGATGGAAAACCTTAATGTTGGAGGCATTTGCTTACCATGAAATCCTCGAGCGCTTTAACTGATGACTCAAATCTCATTATGTTTCTTGATTGCATTTTCACCTGTGAAAGTACTTTTCTCTGTATTTTCCTCACTCCATAAAAACATAACCAAGAAGAAAACTCAATAAAGTCTTCGTAGAATTCTCGTTCTATTTTTACGCTTGTTCTCATCGCCGACCTTGAGCTTCTGTAGGTCAACTTGTTTATAGCAATGCCAAATGCGATTAGAGTTGACTGGTCGGTGCTAAGAAAGAAACCAATTGACACGTATTTCCATCATTTTCTGATGGAAACTCTCGCTCTCGTCGCGTGTCTCGAAATTCGTCTAAAACGTCGGAATAAATTTTCTTTTCGTTCTACATTTGTATCGACATTACAAGTCGCAGTCCGTCTTTTGAGTCTTCGACGGAAATTTGGAATCTTATCAATTTTGCACAAAAAAAAATTGTTTTTATGTCTTTTGAACTTTTATTATTTCATTGAAAAAAAAAGCTTTCTCACGCACTCGGAGAAGCTCTTCGGCATTTGTGTAAAAGGTTATAGCATAATTAGTTCAAAGAGGCACGTAAAGTCACGATAATGCCAGAATACTGTAACAGCAGCAGGTTAAAGCCCTGGCTCGTGAGCAGACCGTAATACCGAATAGAAGCAGCCCTTTAATTTAGAGGCCAGGACAAGGGGAGCTTTTGAACGGTCTGGCAAACGGTGTATGGAGGCGATGCGTACTCACATACAACATATATGTGTGTGTGCGTGTGTACACAGTTTGACCGATACGCTCGTTTGGCGTTTCCATTCGTGGTTCTCTGGCTTGTGCTCAATTCACTTGTAGACGCTAATTGGCGGAAACGCGACGTACAGGATTACGGCACACGTTGAAAAGCTCGATAGAAATTTATACGATACGCGCCTTTTTCAGCTTCTTATAAAGGACCTCGGTAAAAAAAAAAAAAAATACAAATGCCTGTGTCTGTGAGGCTTTTGGCGTTTACTCTTCACTCTCGTGCAAATGAAATTGTGCTCCAGCGGAGGGTCGCACAGGTAGTGAATTGGGGGAGAGAGGATTTGAGTGATCTGCTCGCAAATACTCGCAAGGTTCTCATACCGACGCAAAATTGAATGATGAGAAGCGACCAAGTTGGGAAAATAAAGTACACGATGATGCATCGGTCCATGGGAACAGGTGGCTGTTGTTTGTTTTTGTTTTCTTGAAAGCCCACGAGCGAGAAAAGTTTTCATGTGCACAAATTTAATTCGCTGCGTCGACGCTCGTTGTGCAATCGATATAAAAAATTAAAAGTGATGTCGGAATTTCCAGTTCATTATTCGAATTGACTGGTCAATTAACGAGCCGATACGAAAAAAATCTCGAATCATTGAACTCGCGATTGATCTCGAGTTCGGACGAGCGCGTACCCGAGCACGTGTTACATCGATAGTATTGCAAATAATTTTTTGGCAATAGAGAGCTCGTTGAGAATTGATTGTTGTATAAAAAAAAAAACCCCTTGGGAACGCTATGGCTTTTATATGGTGAACGATACTTCACAGCGTTTGGTTTGCTCCAAACAATCTCATCCTCATGAAAAAATAGTTTGTTTGATTCTGAAAATTTGGCAATTCTGATTTCAGTCATGTGGGAGAAAATTGGAAACGTAAACGTGTAACGATTTTCCGAGCATGTAGTGATGCGAATATGGACGATGAAAAGTTAGTTGGATAATTAATTGCGCTTAGAAATTCAAGTCGTCATATTCCTCCTCGTTAACGGGTGGAAAGAGTCTCGGAAGTTTAATTGGACAAGAGGGAGGGAGACGATATAATATCCCCGAAGCAGCAGCTTTCAGTATACGCGTACGACGATTTTATTATTATAGATTAACGTTGTCGGAAAATTCACTAGTAAATTCCCCGAGCAATTCATAAATTGTAATCTTGAAAGTGCAGGGAACAGGATTATAAATATGTATATTACAAGATTGTGATGTTCCGCGTATACTTGAAATTGCTAGCCTTGGCTGCTCCTCGTTGACGTACCGTTGAGAAAAGCAACTCCACTCGATTTAATATAATTCACTTGCTTTTGCACATTCCGCAACTTGGAATAATAATTCAACGGAATTAAGACATAAACGCTCGCGATTATTTGCATTGTTTCTCACGACAAATGCCGCGCTTAACGATAAATATTACAAAGACGATTCCATCGATGGAGAAACTTTTAAGAGAAGAACAAATTTTGATTGTCACTAAATTTACAAAATCAATAAATTCCAAGAGACATTTAGATATAAAGTCGTCTGGACGAGCGGTGTATCGTTTTAATGAAAGAATACAATGATGCGAATAAAGTGCAAGAAATGAAGAGACAGCCCGTGAAGGATGAGGGAATCAAGAAGTGTGGGTTTTTCTATTCTCCGGTGAAAGATCGAGGGAATTCGAAAGAAGTACGTGCAGTCTGTGTGTCTGTGTGTGCTGAGTGAGCGCGGGACTGTCCGGGGTTGTGTGTATGAGAAAAAGAAATGAGATCGTCGACGGCGGTCTAGGGGTTCGCCCCACCGGACAAGCCACCCTTACGCGGCTCAAACTCTTCAGGGTTTCTCGAGTATTTCCGCGCGCACTCTCGTTCAGTCTCATCCTCCACTTGTTATTCTCATGCGAAATAAAAAAATAAAAACTTTACATAGAGTCAAACACAATTGCGCCACAACGTGTCCATCATCTTGTGAAAGAGCGCGACAACGACGAGAAAGAAAAATTGTCTTCATATCACGAGGCTGTCTAATGTAGTCGTGACACCCACAGCGGACCCGGGTTGAGGGCGCACTCATTTTCTTTCTTTTTCTTTTCACAAGTGTATACAGCCCTTATTCCGGCTTTGCATTTGCTTCAGACCATGGGACCGTGGAACTTTCGCAGACAAAGCCGTTGCACATCCAATTGTCGACCTTACAAGCACTCATCGTCCTCAGACCGCAGCCCCTTTGGGCTTTTGAAAAACAGGCTATTTCGATCGAACAAATTAACGCTTAATTATGAATTCTATATTTTTCTTGCTCTCGGGTTTTATGTGTTGAACGAGACCCACAAAAGTATTCAGTACTTTTCAGCACCAAATGCTACAGAAAAAACTTGTTTCCGCGTCACGACGGATCAGGAACACGGGAAAAAAGGCTACGAACAGGTCGACGTTGAAAGAAAAGTAATAAAAACAAAACGGTAGCAGGATCAGTCGATTGTTCCATGAGGACAGGAGAAATCTCGAGAAAGAAGAAAAAACGTGTACAACAAGACGTCGACCAGAAATAATTGAATGCATATTCGAAAATAAAAAATTGCTGCGAAAACATTGACTAAAAATAAGTTCGGTAATGGGTGAAAGCGCTCGGAGCACAATAGGTGTTTATAGAGGCGAATTCCGAATAGCGAGAAAGACGGAAAAGAGAGCAAATGGCAAGTAAACAAGGGCGGCGCACACGCGACTTGGCAGGGGTAGTTTCCGTTCGTTCGTGACCGTTCTCACCAGTTCTATCCTAGTGGGATGTAGGCCGAGCATAGAAGACACACTGGATGAGCAGAGAAGAGGAGGTTCGTATCGATCGATAAGATAGCGTTAAGCCCTCGCCATATACTTTGGCATAGTACCTTCGGCTCCAGAGCCAAGACCGAGAGACTCTGTCCCCTCCTGCGCTGCTGTTCACTCTCGTGCGACCAGCGATCGTAATATAGAACCATGGGGGATCGCTGATATACTCGTTATATGACTGTGCAAAGCTTAGAAAGGGCGCTTCCCAAAGGTATCACGTCGAAGCAAGGAAGGGGAAACATTAAGGGCTCGACGATGCCACTGCACGCCATCTCGAGTGCGTACTCAAACGTGATAAAGTACATTTACAATCTGTATACGAATATAAAGGGTGTCCCTATACTTTGCGTCTCTTATATGATGCTGAAGTTTGCAACGTTCGAATGCATCGAAAAAATGACTCTGAAGTTTGCATCGTTGGAATGCGACGAAATTCATTCTTATCTTCGACAAAAATAATTATTTAAATGCAGAATGTAATTACGATGATATTAAACTGATCAATTTTTGCCATTCGAAAAGCATATCGGCTCGGAAAATTTGGATGACATTGAAAATTGAACGAATCTTCAATAAAATTCAATATTTTTCGATGCATTCCAACGCTGCAAACTTCAGCATCATATCGAAAAATATTTAATTTTATTGAAGATTCGGACAATTTTCAATGTCATCTAAATTTTTCGAGCCAATATTCTTCTTGAATGGCAAAAATGGATCATTTTATCGTCGTAATTACAATCTCCATTTGAATAATTATTTTTGTCAAAGATAAAATTGAATTTCGTTGCATTCCAACGATGCAAACTTCAAAGTCATCGTCTCTTTGTGTATCTTCTACAGACTTTCGTTCAAACTGAATTCTCAATATATTAATCGATCCTCTGAGATTTTCCATCACGGAAATAAGTTTTTGCAAAGATATTTATCGATTTTTCGGAAAATCAACCGAGTACACCAAGAAAAACGGGTCAGAATCGAGGGAGAAGCGTGCCGCACTGTAGATAGCGGATAGATCGAAACTGAATGACACGTTATGCTTTCGTCGCCATACTTTTTCGCTTCAAGTTGAACAGAGCAACGATATACCACGCAGGGGTTCGTTTTGAATCGATCTGTAGACAGACGCGGTCGAAAAGTTTGATGGAAACCGAGAGTTGTGCGGGTACACGGAGCGAATCCAACAGCTGAGGGTTCTCCGCCGACCCGTAGCTCCTGAAGTGATGATTTCAGCACGCTCACACTCCCGCGTCCACACACATACACCTTTGTATGTAAGTGTGTAATTTTCTTCCATAGGGGTGTTTTTCAATCTTATACACTCAATCGAATCACTAGCAAAGTGCTTCACAAAGACTGACTGACGGCGGTGAGGAAACTCGAGACGAAAACATGGTTGAGGAAGGACAGGAGATGTCAACGAAAAAGGAAACATCCAACATCACGCGAAACGTTACAGGAAACTTGGCAACTTTTGGCTATTTTCCCAACAACACATTTTCCGGCAAGGACCAACAATGACGTTTCTCTTTGAATGATCAATGTATGTCTCCGACAGACGTAAGATCGAATCCTATGAAAAAAAGGGATATCCGCATTTTTTAACGACGTTTTGCGAACGTTTTTTGGATAAAGGAGCAGGCGCGTCTCGAGGGGCGCTGCGTTATGCATCGTTTTACGAATTCCGCTGCAAATTAGTCGCTTTATTACCCTGGACTGAAACGCGCTCCGGCTAATCCGAAAGCCAATAAAAATGACCGTGAATCGCAGTTTTGTAATTCCGAATAAAGTGATGCAAAGCAGCGACATCAGTATCTACGGCAGTGGCGATAAAAAAAAGAAACCCGGGCAATTCTCTAGTTTTCTGCAGAAGACGAAACAATAACGCCCCAGTTTTGTTCTGCTATTTGGTGGTTTTGCGCATACATCCTTTTCCTGGCATTAATGCCACTTGTTTTATTTTTGCGTTTTATTTCACGTTCCACCGTTATTTTTCGTTTTTTTTACGAAACGTTGCTCGTCGCCACCAGAATTTTGTACATGTAGATTCGTACGACAATTTTTTGCTGGTGCATTTGCAAAAATATACAGGGAGGACGACGTCAACAGGGGACGGCTGTTTCCTCTTTTTCGAATATACATTCCGTTTATACGCGGCTGCATCCCAGAGTACCATGATATGTTGTAGTGAATTAATAAATTCGGTCCCGCTTTGCTTTCGTGCACAGAGATTGTCACTCCGACTGCGGTCATCCAGTTTATTTTCATTTCTGTAAAGCTTCTTACTTTTTCTTTATCTCCTCAGAGTGGCTTGTTTTTCGCTTTCGTTATACGGTTGCTTTCCGTCTTGGCTGGTTTGCTTCCATCAACGCTCTTTCGTCGCGTGTTATTCTCGACCGACGTTTCAGCTTTTTTCCCTCCCTGTTCTCCCTTGTGACCTCTTGTTAGCCTGGCCTTGTGAACGCGTGGGGAGCAAAAAAGTGCCACATAAGGCACGTTTACCATTCTCTTTTTCTTTTCATACCGTAAACCATCCACTTTGATCTCGCGGTTCGTGAATTATTTGTAACCTTCGCGAATTTGCGATTCTCTGAAGGTTAGTACGTGCGGGTAAGGCAACAAAACTCACGGCTTGGAATATTTTTCAGATCCGATCGAAACCACCATGAGCAGGTAATCTCGGAACGCCGGAGACGAAAACCCTTCGCGATAAAAGTGCCGAGCAAGGGAGCGACCGAGCTTAGGAAAACCTGAAACTTTAGCCTCTAGATTTTCCCGGAAGATTTCGAATCGTGAAATTTCCAGAACCTTTCCCGCTCCATCCAGGAAATAAAAAATGAAACCAAAATAAAAGGGCCATAAAAAAAAAAAAAAAACTGGAAAAAAGAGGTCGAGGACAACGCGAAGCGAGGACAAAGCGAGCGGGTGAGTGCAGCGGAAAAATGCAATAAAGTGCGGAATTGGCGGTAGAGCACTCATCAGCAGGCGGCGTTTCGATGAAAATGACGTTCACGTGATGCGTTCGATGCATGAAAAAACCATGCATGGTCCGGGACGTTTTCTCTTCGTTTCCAGATCTGACTTGGTGCACGGAGAAAACGAAGTCGAAAATTATTTATTAAGAAATATACTAGGAATCCAGTTACTTATTGTTGAAAATTATAGTATTTTGAGGACAGTTCGGAAATTACAGCAATATCTCGAATGGCAGTGCAACAAACCGTTCTAAACAGCATAGTAAAACGTCATCATCAGATTAAAACCGATTTTACAATTTAGCATAGCAATTAAAGAAAATCACATTGGTCATGGTAAACAAAACAATACGTGTGATAAAATTTCACACATGTTCGATATATATTCATATTGGAAAATAGAATTTTACTATGTCGACGTTTAAAATTTGAGATATTCTCACTCATAACTGAATTCTTATCTGACATAGTAAATTGTTCATGAAAACAAACCTGAAATTCATTATCGCGCGCATTACTGTTTCTTATTCATATAGAACTGTTTATAATTCATGCTAAGAAAAATTGTAAGTGTTAAAAAATACTATACTGTTTTGCGATTGGTGCTACGATTCTTTTGCTTCTTAAACTTCGTATAGGACATTTTCCCAAAACATTTCATTTCTTACTAAACAAAACGAATCCATTTTCTCCGTGTGTAAAACAAACAATAAAAATGATGGCGAATCATCGCGATGTCTCTACACCGATTATTTTTAATCCGAATCCCGAAATCCCGAGCCTAAAGGGACGCGCGAGCGTGAACGTCGACGTAGACAATGCCCAGTGAATAAAATATCGCTCGTGCGTTACTCTGCACGTACATCAATGGTTATTTACGTGGATTCACCGAGCGAGAGGGAAAGATCGCGTTTGTTGCACCCAGCAGCATTCCGAGCAGCGATTATCTGTATGAAATATGTTTCGTGCAATGTAAATACAGTCGATTGAATGCACGAGCTGCGAGCAGGAGAGAGATCGATGAAAAGGGAGAAAGAGAGAGAGAAGAAAAGAGCCGATCGCTCCTAATCGACATGTCAGCAGAGAGACGCACTGCGTCCCCCTCGCCAAGCGGAATTCTTCTTCCGCTTTGGTCTCCACCTCGTTCTCCTCGATCCTCGCGTTCTTCCCAGCCCACTAACCACCCCGCGCGCCTCTATCATCGCCACCTTACAGAATTCTCGCTCTACAGTTTCACTGTACCGTTCTCATCCACACTCGCACGCTCCCTTAGCAAACAAAGTGTCTCGTCCGATTTCCGTGCCGAGCAAAAGTCGCTTTACAAATCCATATATCGACTGTCAGCCGGACCTTTATTTATTAAAGCGGCTTGCTCAACGGGGGTAGTTTGCAATGCACGGCTACACATACACCCCGACGTCAACGTCAGTCTCGCAACCCGACAGTCCGCTATAGTCTCGGTCCCTCCAAATTCAACCCTCGCAACTGAGCGCATTACACGCTTGCCTTATTTTTAATTAATACACCCAGGCCCAGGAATAATCTCCATGAAGATTGCTCGAAGCGATCTTGACCCAATGACTGCGTAAGAAAAATGGATAAAATTTCCGAATAGACAGAAATTTCGCATCCGTCAAAATTTAATATTCCGATTGCAAGAAAAATCGAATAACACGACGATCGACGTTCGTGACTTTTTGGTTATGAAAATCCAATGTAAAGATTGGAAAAATTCATGGATTCGTTCGAAATTATCGGAGTCGAAATACTTCCAAGCGAATCATAAATCTTCGTCCAGGAAAACGTTTCTTTCCGCTTCTCATATAACAGTCAACGAAACCTTATTATAATTGATAAGGTCAAGTGGTCGTAGCATCAGGGGAGCGAAAATTCGATTCTCGCTCACAATACGTTCACATTAATAAATTATTTACACGACCTGACAGGAATAATGAAAGACTAAAAAAAAAA
Organism: Diadegma fenestrale; assembly: GCA_037043255.1. Taxonomy (NCBI): domain Eukaryota; kingdom Metazoa; phylum Arthropoda; class Insecta; order Hymenoptera; family Ichneumonidae; genus Diadegma; species Diadegma fenestrale. Next base: position 12,902,532 of record CM073310.1, on the reverse strand, counting down.
AACGTGCTCGTCACGCACTGGTGACTCAACGACGTCGATCAAAGCAGTCCGGACGCAGTGTTGATGGAACACTTTACGTTTTTTCCAGGAGAAAAAGTATTTGTGGGCATCGAATTTGTCGAGTACCACGCTGCACGTTGTGTCACAATTACACGCGAAAAATGAGAGAGAGAAAAACAGAAAACGGATGGAGGGAGGAAAGGGATGGCCAGAGTCGTTCTTTCCTCGTAGAGCAATTGCAGAGCATTCTTGACTGTAGGTTAATGAGCGTTCATTAGCGCTTATTTGTAAAGCGCTCGTTCTCGTTTCATATTTTGTTTCTTTTTGTTTTCAACGGTTCTCTGATTGCGTAAAGTTCATTCTCCAGGAACACAAGAGTCGAGGAGGAAAAATAACCTGCTTGATTCGAGTGTGCATAAAATTAGGCGTTTTCAAATAAATATCACACTTGAAAAGCAAGAAGAATGCGATGAATGATATTTAAATGAAACGTACGAAAGAACATCCCGATTTCTTCGAGCTCTCCGCGGAACTCGAAACAATGAACAAAAAAAGTTCCTTAAAACTGACCAGGATTAGAATTCGGTTGTGTTGCTTTTCAAGCTTTCGCTCGTGCCGAGTGAAAAGCACAGACACAACATGTACCGAAAGTATTTTTATATTTCTCTCGAAGAAGAAAAATGCAGTGTCAGATTCACGCGCTGCTGCTAATATCCGCGATTTTCACGCTAACGGTGGCACTGGACGGCAAAACAGAGAACAAACAAAAAAGTGGATTGTGTGTTGGCGACAGTTTACAAAGGGTGTCATGACTGAGGGACACCTGACCGAGTGCAACTTCTGAAGGGAGCTTGATACACGACGTACAATACCTGTCTACGTGATTTCCCAACGACGAGTGCGCGTCGTTCCCCGTGTCGTGACAGCCACTCGCCTTTCGTACAGGCTCCCTGCTCGTGACCTAAAAATCATCGCCTAACGATATATGGGCTTTTTTATGCCGGAGCCCATAGCGCGAAGCATTTTTTTCCCTGAAATTTTTAATTCATTTTGCGCGAGCCTTAAATTATTTACGAAACTTTATAAAATATTCATGAGTCAATGGAATGCAATGCAACTTGAAACATTTTGCGATTTTCTGAAACTCCATCTCTTGAAAAGACCCTCAACGAAAAAGAGACACGAGGGATGAATGCGGGTGTGGCTGAAAGGCGATTATGAGAGGAATTGAAACGTCAAACGGCACACGGCGTAGGGTGAAGGTGCAGTAACAAGTAGAAACACTCAAGGATAATTAAATAAACGGCTTCGCAGGAAGTTAATCTTTGTGCGCTAAGAATCCGAGTCAAGCCGTCAAAGTTTTCGCTTCTGATGGCTCCTTTTCTAATCAAGAAGCATATTCACTTTTGTGCGTTATAAATAATATAAGAAATTTCGGTATATGGTCGTTTGGGAAAATATAATTGTCTTGAAAATTTCGTATATAGTTAAGATACGCCATTCTCATCCACGGAAAAGTTAAGAGTGCGAGGGTGCAAAACGTACGATAAGATCCAAAAGCTTCGCCTCGTTACTGTCAGTCTTAAAGCGTCGGAATAAATTGTTCCTCAGCAATTCTGCTTGTCCTGTAGAATTTCCATCTGCTCCGAGACTTGCACCCCTCGTTTACTCTCTTCCTCTCTCTTTCGATGTCTTCCCGACGTTCCCTACTCGCAATCACGATTTCCTAATCATAAATACTAATTGACAGTTTCGTCAATCGACCAAAATGATTTAATTCAATGAATTAATTGAGATGTTTCATATTTCTCATACGCTTTTCCTTAGTTATGAGAATTTTCGGAATTTCCAATACATTTTTCCAGCCGTTATGTTGTGCGATGTGGATGATGGAAAGAAAATGAATGTTCCTATCAAAGTGTCACGGAGGTGGTATACACCAGGCGACACGTAAACTCCGACGTTGGCAAGCAACTCTTCGTCGGACGAAAATGAATGGAGCTACGATCCAACAGATGTTACCAAATGGGGAGTCAGTTACTCGTGTTACTCGTTCACTTGGCCACGCTCGCAACTACAAACTCCCGTCCTTCTCCACGGTATTTTCGAGATTCAAATATAACTATAACCTGAACGAGTCCTAGGACTATATCAAGAATCCCGAAGTGTTAACCAACTCTGCTCAAAAACATATTCTCAAGCAACATATTGACCGGAATAATAATAAACTCTGTAGTGAATCGGACCAGCCGTTGCTTCAGACTTGTAAAACCGTTGGTAATTAGTTTTCGTTCCTTTTGTAATCGTTTCCTGGCTTTTCCGTCTGTTAAACACCACAAAATGACAATTAACACGATAGCTCTGGTTTCCTCGTAACAAAAAGCGACTACACTTCGTTGCCCGGTTGCTTTCAGGTTCAAATTGCTTCCTGTAAACGACACAGAACCAAAGAACGTCCATCGGAAGGCTGAAGTTGCATGGAAATATCCTGCGTTCCCTATCGACTGTCTAAAAAGTTGTTGAATCGTTTGATCCTTTTCGAGCTTGACTGTACGTTGTGAAGTGACATTTAAAAGTCTGGTAGCTTTTGACAATTCTGTACGGTTTCTCGCAGCCGTGCGGGAAAACGATCGTTCGGCTGACATTTTCGATGGTGGTAACGATTTTCCAGGAAATCGTGAGGCGATGAATCACAATGGAAAAGCAAGCACACTGAATTGTATCGCATCAAGGGGCTTGAGACGTGAAAAGGGGAACGTGTAGCCCTTTCTTGCTGAATTTTTTGTGGCAAAAATAGAATAATTAAGAAGGATAAGTGGGGGAGACAATAAAGACAAGGACCTAGAGATAAATGGGGTCGTTTCTTTTGTTTGAAAAGGTGAAATAAGGCGCGATTGAAGATTTCAAGAGTTTCCTCGTGGGGATTTTGATAATAGCGTTCGAAGGGTGCGCCGAGGGTGCGTCCATACACACACGTGCATACGTAATAGAAATGTGAGAGACATTCTATGCTGAGTGGGCCCGCATTCGACTGCTGTCACATTTTTTCCGTTCAATTAAAAAATCTTACTCGTTCGCACGACTTTTCTTGATATTTCTCAAACTATCCACCTTCTCGCTTTTCTTTCTTCTCAATTAGTTATCAATTCACTTTTCGATGTCCATACGCTCTTTGTTACAAAAACTGAACGTAGATTCTCGGATTTACACTGAAAATGAAATTTTGTTGAAAAAGATGGATATTTTGTTGGATACGTTCAACTAAACGTTTTTTCGAAAAATCACGAAAATTTTGTTATTCCAGCAAAAAACATTCTGGAAAATCTTTTCGGAAAGTAAATTTTAGTCATTCCAATCTTAAATTTTGCTGACAGTTCCGTTACCATGAAAAATATTGTCGAAATAACGAAAATTTTGAAATCATCCCAAAATATTTAGTTCGCCGTATTCAACAAAATATCGACGTTTTTTGATAAAATTGAATTTTCAGTGTACCCAAGAACCTGAAGGTACAGACGGACATTCCGGGCGACCACTTGTGTATTCAACGATTTACGATCACATGGACAGTGGGGAGCGAATAAGCTCGAAAGCGCTTTATCCTGACAAAATTGGGTGGGCAAGCCCCTTAATTGGTAGCTCGGGCCTTTTCTTACCGCGTACACGAGAGGATTTCGGTATTCTGGTTAATCCATACGGCCATCTCACGTCTCGGTCTTTTACGTGCTCATTGTTTTCCATTCCACGTTTGTATAAAAATGAAAAGATGCCGGAACAATAACGTTCTGCCGCACTGAAAATCGGACGATAAGGCTGCGTCTTATCGCAATATCGAGTGATGACCGTAACACGTTTTCAGGAAAACAGAATAAAAAAAAAAAAAGATCAATCGGTCCTGTGAGAGTTTTCATGCGCACATTCGTGATTCATTTTCCTCGGCACATTTTTCCTCAACATGAAAAGTTGGAAATCACCCGAGTAGAAAAAAGCTAAATGTCTCATCGTATTTATATAAAAATAATTTGATTCACCGCCGGTTGCAAATATAATGTCCAGCCGAGACGATTCCAGGCCAAACTGGTCGTCGCAACGAGTTAAAGTAGAAAATTCGAGGAACGAGGAACTGGCATTATTGTTGCAATGGTAAACTTTTCAAAGTACGTTCTTTACTAAGCGGCTTTGGAGAGGTACGAGACGTGTTCGGATCGATTGGCACGTTTACATTTTTCATCATGAAAATTACTGAGCGACTGTATAGCATTTCACAATACCATCACATGTTTCCAGCTAATTTCCATTAACCCGATGCGTTTTTATTCTCCATATTCTGGAAATTATCATCCCTCCATAATTTATTAATGACAATTTTATGCCTCTGCGTAGTCGCAGTCGTTTGCTCATTTCGTGTAATTTATCGAACGTGGATATCGTAATTAATGTTTTTTCTATCCGAATTGGAGAAGAAACGATTGGATTTTAAAGAATGGCAATTTATACAGTTTGATTAGTTTAATTGGATATTTATGTGGGACGATGTTGAAGTTTGCATCGTTGGAATGCAACGAAATTCTGGTTTTTTTGAGCAGATCTCAAGATTCTTGTTCGATATTTGGTCAGGACAATAAAATGATCTTTTTTAATGACACTGAAGTTCCCAACGTTGGGGCCCAACGAAAAATACAATTTCCTTCATTTTTTGTTCGATTAAAAACTAAAAATTACCATTTTCGTATCGATTTTTATTTCAATCCTAAAAAATTATCATTTTATTGTCCTGATTAAATATTCAATAAGAATCGCGAGCTCTGCTCAAGAAAAAACCGAAAGTCGTTGCATTCCAACGTTGCGAACTTCAACATCGTCTTTTTTAGGATCCGAACGCAATATCGATACGAAAATTCTCAAGGTTTGGGAAATTGAACAAATAATTGATGATAAAAGTATTTTTCGTTGGACTCCAACGTTGCGAACTTCAGTGTCATTTATGTGGGTCGGTTCATGACATAAACGTACACACCAGGATATACAGGCGCAGCAATCCATTTATTCCTGATCTAATGTCCACGCAGCACGACTTATGACGAGGTTAACGAAAAAACCCATGGGTTGCGTGCAATAGTTCAAAGACACCATGACTGGTGAGTGGGGGGGTCGAGACAATGAAATTTCTTTGAACCTGGCGGATATTTCATGTCATACCGCGACCTGGTGAACTAGCATGCACCTTGAAGAGCTGAAAAAGTTATCTAGGTCAGTGGAAAAAATTATGCTGTGGTCTTATTGCGAGGAGGAACGACGTGAAAAGGAAATTATACAGTCTCGCGGTTACGTCAATGACGCGGTTGGGTCTAAGGAACAACAAGGCCGTAACGATTGATTTGAGGCAAACATGAAGCACTTTTTTTGTGAGAGTATTTGACAAAATCGATCAGGAGGATTGGGAAGGGAAGCACCAAAAAGTTTGAGTTTCGTTCTCGCTGCCATAGCGAGACGCACAGATTGAAAGTATAAAAACGAAGGAAACTGCAGCGAATTCCCATTCGCCTTTCTTCTCCTCGTCCATATCCCGCCTTATTCCATGACTCGCATTTTTTATACGCTGCTGCAGTGTCTATACGATCAGAGGATTGCTGCCACTAAGGCAGACACCGTCGAGTCTATTCCCTCGAGAGCAACATCAGCCTCGCTTTAAGTTTTCCTCCCGCTCCAATTACCACTGGAGTTCCGTTGCGGAGGTTAATTTTGCCCGCGCGTCGTTCATACTACGCAAGCACTGCACGGATCCACATGCAATGACGATTCATCTGGTTCTACAAGAGCAGACTGCGACTCCAACAGTCGGGTTAATGCCGAGTCGTTGGAGATGGTTCCGCAGGCAAAATAAAAAGCATCCTAGAGGGAAATGGGAAAGATTATCGTTTTCAAAGTTTGCAAAAGTCCTGCTGAACATTTGCTAATCCGCTCAAAATCTCGGAACTCCATATAATTAAACTCAGCAAGTCGGACCGACTTTTTGCCACTTTTCCGCTCCGATGAATTCATCGTTTCCCGGTGGAAACGCAGAAACACCGTTGCAACGATGAGGCCCTTCATCGAAGGACGTCAAAGCATCGTTATTATAATTCCGACCTGCTGCTGATACAAGTTTAGGCTGCGCGCTTGTCCCAAGTTATAATCGCAAATGCTTCCAGGAAGCTTGCACTCGTCTATGTTACAGTTTCGTAAGCGCGTATGAACACACGCTCATGAAAGCCATACGGTTCGATTTCGCATGTTTTTCGCGAGTCTGAGCAGAAACTTGGTTCTCTTTTCCGGAACACGACGATCCGCTAAAATCCCGTTCGTAGTAAGTTCTGTTTACGTGATATTTCTTTTAGAACTAGCGGCTTACGAGATGCGTGAGACGAGATCACATCTCTGGACCATTGTGGCATTCAAACTCTGAAAGAGCGTACGGTGAAGCTTCTGGAGCTGAAAATTGGCACTATCCTTTTTTCTATCGATATACATGCACGTGATCGTTGCAAAATGCTCGAGGGTCTCTGTGAATAATGATGTTCCAGGAACTTTTGCCTCACGTGGATCAAAAAATGTGCGACGGAGGAAAAACGAGCCCAATTACGAACAATCGAGAAAAAACGACGCAGAAAAACTTTTCTTCGCAACAAGATACTCGCTTATTCATAGAATTTCTTGCATACACAGAAATGGCCCGATATTGGCAAAGAAATGAGAGAGAATTCTTGTAGTATTTTCCCTTAGAAACACTCCCGGCCCCTCGGGGAAGGACTAATGTAAGGGAACGTCAAAGGAAAGTTCAAATATCGACGTAACATGACTCCATCAACTGTACAACTTGAGCTCCTCACGTTTCTACATTCCGGTGCAGTATATGGTAATAACAAGCTCGCTGAGAAATTATACTAAGCATCTTCCAGACTACTGATGGCTATTTAAAGGGCCAACGAAGAGCAAGCACTGAAGTTCTACGAGAAGCACTCGATAATGTTGCAAGATAATGTTGCTGGTAGTTTATATGAAAAATATCCTTTGCCCCACGTAGCTTGGTATAGGAATCTCAAAGGACCATTGAATAATAATCTCTCGCGTTAAAGTAGTAAGCGCGAAAAAATGGAGTATTAAAACGCGAGTTGTTGAGAGCGATGAGGTGTTTTAATGTTGCCGTGGCTACACGTCGTCGCTTTTATCCTTTCACGTTGCGCCCCTCGAGTGCCGACGAACGAGCTCGAGAACTACGCTTTAGTAAATGTCTCAATGGATGTGGGTCAGGCCGAAAAAGAATCATGGAACCTGAAGGTTTCAATGGCGCTAACCATTTCTTTCTCTCGGTTTTGGCTCCAGAATTCTGGCCGAATAACTCTTTTTATTCAAAATTTTGGGGAAAGATTAGACGCGTTAAAAAATATGAAAGCAGCTGTTGAATTTGGGGCGCAAACGTCATTTGCGCCAAAAAAAAAGGATCGCAAAGAAAATAAATCATTTTTTGCCTCACTTTTGCCATTATTTCGCAAGTAAGATAATATTCCTTCAAGTGTGATGATACGAGCGAGATTTTTTTCGCTCCAAAGATTCGGAGTCAGGCAGCGGAAAATGTGTTTTTTGATAAAATTCGATCAAGCTCCGACCTATGGAAACTCGTGGATGTCTTCACCCCCACACCAGAAGATTCGGTGAACGTTCCTTCATCCCACGATCCTCGTGTGCCTCGAGGCCACGAGCCTCGGCTGCTGCTCGCTAGTCGAAGATTCTCTCTAAGGTTGCCCGTTATAAAATCCATCTGTGGCCCATTTGGTCCGAGTTTACTAATAAATGTGCTATGGCTCTCACGTACAGACATATCGACACGTGAAAATGTGCGACTAGAACCACTTCGTAGGAAGGGGAATCGATGATAGAATGCTGCGGAAGAGATTATTGAATTTCGGTAGCCCAAGATTCGGTTTTAACCTCTGCTCGCTTCGACCTGAAATGTCGCGATTTCGAAGCCGAAACTGAATTTCCCATCTGGCCCTCTATAGAGGGAAAGAAATTCAAGTTGAATGCTCCGTAATCACCGAATACTAGAGACGTACGTGACTCCTTCAGCCTTACAGAACAAACAACAAAAAATAACTCACTGATAAATAATTTCCTTGTTTCTCATTGAAACGACAAAATCAAAAACTTCGGAACATCGAAACACGGAAAGGTGTCATCCAGGATAAAAATAATAAGTTCGAGATAAACGAAAAAAAACGTGTAGAATCTGAAGCTTGAGGGACTGGAAGAATTATGAAAAGCTCAATGCATTTTATCAGGTTGAAAGGTTACACGAAGTATGAAAATGGAACATTGTGCAAGACGAACCGTATAAACATCGCGAAGTGGAGTGCAGTTGTTTCGGAGTTTACCGTAGCACGACAAAATATAATGAGAGCAGCCTAATCGTGGCTGTTGTTAGTGCTTTCTGCTATGACATCGTAAACGCTGTAAGCGACGAATAACCAGCCTCAAGGCGCCACACAGATGAAGATGCACTGGGAGAGATACAACACACCGGAACATGAGGAACGCATACTAATACAGTCCGTCGCTTCTGCTCATCGCACACTAACATTACCGATAACACGAGCTTTAAGCTCCGCATCCAAAGCAGCCATGTCCACGTCCATTCAAATCCAAGAGACATGAAGATGTAGGCAGCAGCATCCTGAAATCTTATTCGTGTACGACTTGAACGACCTATCCAGAGACGTGAACGAAAGGAAGTTTCGAAAAAATTCAATGCCAAGTGCCGGAAAGAAATCTATAGGACGAAAATCCGCTCGCCATCCCTGGAATTTCTTTCTTGCTGCCTCAGTATCGCTCGCAATCGTCATTTCTACATCAGAATATGGGTATTTGGGAATAATATCGCTCTAATGTGTTTGATTCATAACGTTTCATTCACCAACGAATAATGACAGTAATGACATCACAATTTTGGAGGATAACAGCATGAGGCGTTACGGTTAATCGTTTAATCACTTTCATGTTTGCCTGAAATTATCCACACGTATACTGACGAGAATCTGCATGAAACTGCGACGTGACCCCGTTTCGGGTCTCCTGTGCAGCGGAAGCATAGATGGTGGATTAGAGGATATCTTCTACATGAAATATTATGGACGGTGATGTACCAGATGAATGAGGATCCAGAAGTAATCTTCCGTTAGGGATAAGGGATTCGGGGGAATGATGTTTTCTATGGATTTGCTTTATCTACTCATTTTCCGTAATCCTGTACGCACATAAACGCACACGCTTGCATGTGTACAGCGCACTACAAAAAATGTGAATTTCATCATAGCGGAAACGTCGGGAGTTTCGAAATGTCAAATCGAATCACGCACCCAGACACAGGTCTTGCATATTTATGTCGAACTTTAAGAAATAAGTTTGGGTTGAACGTCGTACTTCGAACTGGCGATATGACTGTTCATTTCCGTCCCTTACCCCCGTTCTATTTCGATCTCGCACAAAGTTTCAAGAACACGAGAGAGCGGTTGCTCCGGTGGGATCAGGATCCGGAGTTACCCGCTGAAGATCTCGGGGTTCAGTTTCCGAGTGACCACCTCAAAAAAAAAAAGAAAATATTTTCCTAAAAGCTGTTCTGAGTGGTCCGGACTCATCCACTCGCTTCTGTGGACAGTTCTCATCGTGCAGCTGATGCGACACTTCAGGCATTGCAGTTAAGCAGGCTCTCATCCGAACTCCCGAGGGATCAGTAAGGAATCGGAAGTATCGGTGAGCTCTCGTGCAGCTTCTTTCCGGATGCAGCGACAGCGTCATACTTGAAATAGTTTCACTGCAGCCGCACTGCACACGATCGCACACGGAGGCTAAAGTAAAAACCAAGGGCACCGCGTGGCGATGACAATAATGTCGACTATTATAAAGGAAACAAAACCGTAACTAGCAGATAATGGAGAAAAGGAATCGCTCGTGAAAGAAATGTGATTGGCTTGACATGACCCGCTGATAAAACCGGAGAACAATAGAGCTGCAGAAAATAATGAAAGCTGGAAAAACAGAATCATAGAGTAACCGTGGAATGTCTTGGGAAAAGAAGAAGAAGAAAAGAAATTTCAATTGCACGTTAAAGCTGCCAGTAGCAAAGACTGTATATAACGTACACAGTGCTGGATGGATTTGCTCGCAGGCGCCGTTTCTGTTTCGTTCCTTATTCAACATTATCCAGCGATTTATTAACCAAGAGAGAAAGCTAGAGGGATCAAGTGATGGAAGCCATAGAACGGGGATCGATCACAAGTTGAGGCAAAGCTGCAGCGAAAGGTTTTCCTGGGTTTTCCCCGAGGAGAGAACGAGAGATAACAGGTGTTCGTGCAGACAAGTGAAAACGGCGGTGAGCCTATAGTTGGAAAGCTCCTGAGTTGCACTCCGAATGTCTAGAAAGATATCGGAGCAGCATCAGTCGATGAGCGCGTACCAAGGTAGATAATCCATTTGAGCAGAGTTCGGGGATTCCGGCCGCATGTACTGGTCTCCGGAGTCTCTATTTCCCGAGCTCTCTACGAATAATGGATCGAACCTCGTCGAACTGGTCCAACGGAAATATGTTGGCAATGATGACAGAGTACGAGGACTCAAACAAAAGAAGAAATGCTTTAGAAACGTCGCCCGGATCAACATCAAGACCTCAACGGATTAATCCCAATGATGCGCTACTCCAGGGGAAAAAACTATGTCAAAGTTAAGTGCGAATAAAAGAGACATGGATCGCAGTGTTCTTGACTCCCCTACGGTTGTTTCATTGTGACAGAGGATCAAAAGGGAATTCTCTTCCTTTCCAAATCTCTTCCAGCTCATATAACTTTCGCCGCGTTTCCTAATTCTTCGATTAATCAAGCCCGTAGAGATTATACGCTATCAAAATGATAATGCCAAGTCGTGCTTCAGTGTAAAATAAGGGACAGAGGAGAGCCTTAAACAAATTGCAACGATTCTCATTATACCGTCGCTCGCAGCTTCAACAAGGGATCCGCTGCAATCATGAGAATCTGCTTCCCGCGCACAGTAGTCTGAGAGGAGTTCGAGTTGACCTTCTTCGGTAAATAATTCATGCTGTCGGCAAAGCTCCGAAGCTTTTTAGAGCCGACGATGCTAATCCGGACTGAAGCTTCAAGGATGTTGAACTGTCAATGGGTCAATGCGATTTATGCAATCGGCGACTATGACAAGCGTCAGCCTTGGGACGAATAAAACGACTCGATCATACGAATCGTTGTACAGACCAGTCGGAACACGACGCAATCATTTTGGTATACACACCTCCGGCTTTTGGCTCGAAATTATTATTACAACGGTGTTTCGCAGAACACGAAGACCGTACATCAAACTGATATGCTACAGGCATGGATCGATAAAGACCGATGACGGGAACTCAAACGAGAGAGTACACTCCAGAAACCTCCACATACGACAGGCCCGGCGAAAGTGTCAATTGGGTAAGCTGCTCTGTAGGACAGAATCAGGGAAGAGGAAATATCGCCAAGTTTGCAGAAAAGTTTAGCTTGAATAAGCAAACACCTAAATAATAATGATTCTGAAGTTTGCATCGTTGGAATGCAACGAAATTCATTTTTATCTTTGACAAAAATAATTATTCAAATGCAAAATGTAATTACGATGATAAAATGATTCATTTTTGCCATTCGAAAAGCATATCGGCCCGAAAAATTTAGATGTCATTGAAAATCGAACGAATCTTCAATAAAATTAAATATTTTTCGATGCATTCCAACGATGCAAATTTCAGCATCATGAATAATATTCTTGGGCTCATTAACGTGAGTGAAGCATATCGAGCTTTTTAAAATTTATGTTCACAAATGTTGCCTGGAGTTTCTCGGAAGATAACGAGACTGCAAGGGCACGTAACCCATTAAAAATGTTTCTGCACTATCGCGAATTGATTAGCCAACGATTCTCTCTAAAGACTTTTCCAATATCTGTCGAAATGACGTTGTACAAAAACCTGCTGTTCACTTTCACTCACTGGCGAGCCCGAAAGTAATAAACGACGAAAGGGCATCAAGCAAACAATTAAGGGAACCAAAATGTTGCGTGCCAAATAAATTTCAGTTCCCATGTCACCAGCGTCCAATTAAATGGCAGCTGGTCAGTGCAAAACGTTGGTCCTAAACGCGAATGCCTGAACCGTTCTCGATGAACAGAAATGAATCGTCAAATCCATTAGATTGAAACGTAGGAATCCCAAGGGACGACTGACAATGAGTGACTACGAAACACGATATTATCAGAGCGTCGACTTGTAATTTTTTTTATTTCCACAGAGGGACAGACAGGCGTACGAGACAGACCATCGAACCGACAAATCATTTTCGCATATAACTGTCGATAGTCCCGCGCGTAACGTGCCACGTTTCAAGCTAAACATTTTGACAGAAGTGACAACACTATTTGTCAATATTTCTCTAGTGTGCTCTCGTTGTTCCTACTCGTCGACCCAACTATATTTCCCCTCGTCTCAGCCTCTCCGACGTATCACTGTCGTCAACGCGCTGCTCTCAACCTCTCGTTTCTCTCGTATCGAGCTGTTTTCCATTCTTCTTCTGCTCAACCCTTTTTTTACGCTTATCCGTAGCTCTAAACTTGGTGCGATACTTCTGCCTGAGCTATGAAACTTCAACACACTGGAGCTCATGTTCTATATATATTTCGTTTTACCTCCTAACGTACGAGCGTGTCGTTATCGAGCTCATAGTTTTATTGCCCGTAAAATCGTTTTCACAGAGATAAAAAGACCGGCCGGTACATAAATCTCTTCGTTTTTAATACCGAAGAAAATGATCTGCGAGGAATTCAATTCTGTGGGGACTGGGGTAAGGGAAAATTATATGAAAATTCAAGAAAACTCACAAAACTATTTGTTTATTTACGTTTATATCGAAAGAATCGAACTCGAGCCCGGTTTCACGATTCCAGAACTAAAGAAACCAATGCTCATTGCTTCAGGGCAATAACTCATTTTTCAACATTCTCTCATGCAAGAGTTTTCGATCAACGTGAAATGAATATCGAATTTTATGAATAGATTCTGAAAATGTTTGACGCATTCCGTTGCCGATGATAAATGTTATCTGATGTGTTGTATAAATAAACGGCGCAGCAGGTACTGTCTCGATTCCATAGCGCTAGATTATTTTTACAACCATGAGATACCGTGTGAATACTCAGCTATATACGTACTTTGTACAAACGTGGATCCGATGCAAGATTAAAGCGATTAAGCACGACTCTTGGTTCGATGATAACGCTGTCGCTTATCATGATAAGCTCGCCTCTATTGATGTCGTTCGCCCACCCAAATCTCGGAATGGCTTATAATATCTGAACGTAACTTAATCATTATCACTTTAACAGCGTGCAGGGACCACCGTCGCAGGTCCATGGAATTTCCATTACACGAAGGATGTGAAATAAAAATTTCATGTTAACCGCCCAATTCTCTTCACAATTCAATCTCCACAAAATTTTCATATCACTTAAGATCCAATTCTCGGGGTTCAGGCGAGCGAGATCAGTCGCGGTATCTCGTGACTGTGAGTGCGAGAAAAAAGGCTGCAATTTATAAATATGAAAATTTCTTACACGCTTTCGTAAATTACAAAAATAAGCCCTTGTCAGCGAATTTTTGCCATGGCTCTGCGTACGCTGACGCAGACCTTTTTTATGTCAAGTCAAACAACTTCGAGAAATTTTTATTTCGACAACTCGAGGCAAGGTTCTATGACGAATCCATCACAATAAACGACAAAACTGTAATTAACAGTTCTTTGTTTTCATTTATTTTTCACCGGGACGTCCCAAGGGTTTTTCGCCCTGACGCAGAATCGACTCGGAATTCGGTGTTGAGAGATTGTTGGATTAGCACATTACGAATCCGATTTTATACTATTTGAAATAAACAGATTGTCTATTGGACACAACAGGAAAAACGTGTTAACGTGTCAAGATAATTAAAAATGAGAAAATCTTGATTGCATCTTTTGTCTGTTTTATCGAATGCAATGAATGCACCAACGTGATAATTCTGCTGCTCGGTATTATGACTTCCTTCACGCTGTAGGGGTCGTGGATAAACGGCAGCCATGAATCGGCAAACTGTCGGATATGCGAGGCGTAACGTTATCCAACCTGCTGCCTGCGACCGCAATGAATTTATCGGCTTTGGGATGAAGTCGTATACCCTTGAGGGAGAGTGCGGGAGGTTGCGTTGCTTCCGGTGAACCGAACGTCGTTCTCGGCGATTGAGTCTCATCGTTGAGAGCGATAAAAAAAAGGTTTCTCGTATCCAAAAATCAGTAAACCAGAAATAAACAAAGGGAGACCCTGAAGTGAAGCCGCATAGAAAAATCTCCTCGAGCTTCGAGATCGAAGACGTTTTACTTTAAGGGAGAACGATCGATCATATTGGATGTGAAAAACTATGGTGGAGTTCTATTTTTCCGGTGAAATAATAGGGCGAGAAAGAAAAATCCAATCGTTTAATGCTCCGCGGTGGAAAACGGGGCCACAGAAAATCTCTCGCACGCCGAATGGCACCGAAACAATTCCATCACAATTCCTCGTTCAATGAAACCGTCGAGCGATAAATTTGCGTAGAGATAGTGAGATTCTCGTCGAGGAAATTGATAGGCACAATGGCCGGCAATTTGCCAATTGCTTGCCTCAAACTCGAAAGAGACGATTCGTCGGTAAACATACAGCAGGCCCTTTTCTGGTGCGGGTCGCACGCGTGACTTTATCGAGGTCTGTAGTTTCTCCGAGTCTCTTGTCCTCGTCCACAAATGGTAAAACGTCAACGCGATGTAAATACTGAGCTTGTGACACGATAAACTACCCCGATTGGCCCAAATCGCATCTGCAATTTTTCAGAGTGGCAAAGTCACTCGGAAGCAGCGGCCGATTTGACCAATAAAAACTTTCCCTTCCACATCTGAAAAACGACAAAAATCCAGCGATTCTGCATCGTAAATCTCGTTTCCATCGAGCCTACAAATAACCGAAGTCACTTTGCCCGAAACCGAAAAGCCATAAGGTGAAAAAAAATGTTCTCTATCCCGCAGACTGAAAAATCGTATTTGCTGGTGTTATTTCTTCGAGGCACCCTCGCCATGCCATCTAGGCTCGCACCAACACGTATATAAATACTGTAGGATATGCAGAGGGGCAAGTTTACGCATAAACTCGGTGCATCGAATTCATAGAGGCATAAATTGCCGAATATAGCCTGGCCATACAATAAATGGGGAGTAGAGGCGAATGAACGCTACCGTACGGAGATACCAATAAAAGTAGTACTATAGCAGCGACGCTCGTGGTGGTGGTGGTAATAGGGGTGCGCCGGCGGCTTCAGGGATGAAAAATGAGAGAGAGAGAGAGAGAGAGAGAGAGAGAGGAGTTGCAATGCTCGTGGTGGTGCCGTACTGCTGTCTATATATTATACAGTACACGGCATACTCGTGGGCCAACCGAGGCTTGGCCGAATGATCGATCGCGCCCCAGGCATGGGACGTGCCTCGCGTGCCATCCTCCGTTGTCGCGACACCGTGTACGTACATACAAGATTTATAAAATATTACTACACACGCCATGCCATTTTTTCATGTGTACGTGCGTTACACATACGCCTCCGTATAAAGCAATATTCTACTGTACACATGAACAGGGTGATTGAGAGGACGAGAAAGGGAGGGCGAAGGTGTGGGCGAGACAAATGAAAATAGAACACGTCGGGAAATGAAATTTTGTTTTTTAAATTGAATAGTCTTTGCGTCGCACTCAACAACGTAACTATTCGCGACAGCGACGTTTTCGACCATTTTGGCAGTAGATATCCGTCAGCTTGGGTCACCTCGAGAGTACTCTGCAAATTGCGCTGCTCATGAAAGTCAGAATGAAACTAATTGAAGGAGTCGAGACCACACACGTACACGCAAAAATGTATGATAAAATCTGCAATCCACAGATGCTTTTTTGACCTGGACTCATGGTGTTTCGATCACCCCCATAGGAAAAAAAAACTCCGTCAAATGGTTAGTTAAGCAAAAATAATAATCGACCCTGCTGCTACGAGGGCTGAAGAGAGAATCGAAAGAATTGAAGAATTCAATTTGCACACGTCAGAGTTTTCGGCGGTGAATCGTCATTGAATCGACCGCGTTCACGCGTGCATAATGAATCAATCCGCGGCCAGCAGAAATGTCACATTCGAGTCGACAATACGAGAGCTGATTACGAGAAATACTTGGGAATAACTCCCAGCACGAAATTCCCCACCCTCGAGACTTCTGACACTGCGCAAACATCATCATAATCAGGTATGCACGGTTAATGTACATTAATCAAGCCTCAACTAGATACAGGCCAAGAAGTGAACCGTAAACTGCAAATAAATCCGAACGATCGTGACAAATTTATGTGGCTAGTATTCCCATGGCTCTCTTGCCTTTTTAGCAATTCATCGCTGCACCCAACATCTCGTCAATAAAATTTTTCGATGACTCTGAAGTTTGCATCGTTGGAATGCAACGAAATCCGTTTTTTATCCTTAGCAAAAATAATTATTCAAGTGCAGAATGTAATTAATATGATAAAATGATCGATTTTTGCCTCCCAAAAAGCATATTGGCTTGAAAATTTGAGATCACGTTGAAAATTGAACGAATCATCAATGAATTCAAATATTTTTCGTTGCATTCCAACGTTGAAAACTTCAGCATCATATTTTTCGTAGATCTTTTATCAATGGATTGATAAGCCGCCGATGCTCTTACGACCCCCCACAAAATCCTCTCACACTGTTCGACTCGATTCTAAAAATTGCAACGCCAACACGTTGCACCAAAAAGTCATTTCTTTCGTCCAGTGGGGCGGCAGGTATGCGGATAGTAATTTGCCTTTTTATCGCGCGACTCCACGACAACGTTCTTCCTGTTTTTTCCCCTTTGTGAAGTTCTTCACAACCAGCGCGCAGAACTTCCGAGGCCGACACACGAAGCAAGAACAGGCTCGACACCAAGGTCCTCGACACCGTTCTCAGATGTTCTCGCCAAGAGTGTACTGCTGGTATTATTACAAGTACCATATAGTGGCGAAGGTATGTATGCGTGGGAGAGCGAGGAGCAACCGAAGCGACCAAGTACACAGACTCGAGCTCAAGCTACATGAGCCAATCTTCATGTTGACGTATTATGAGCGCGCTGCTGGTTTGCAAAGATTATCGCGACAAAACAGAAACATTTGGTGACCGAAAGTAAAATATTCTTATCACAAACTCGACCATTTTGCGATCAAGATGCTTTCCGTGCAATGCAAACAGAATCCAATTTAATTGGGAAACTATCGAGCCAACCTACCGAACTCTTGACCAAAAATCATCCGAAAGTTTCAAAACAAACACTAACGTACTAACACACTTGGAAAATTGTTGCAAAGACTTTTGGGGAGCTGGATTTACTTTGAGAACGTTCATTCAATTTTCCTCACGATGTTTTTTGCCCCCTACAATTCGGCTTCGTTTTTACCAACGTGACTGCGCACTTTGTACGTATTTTTAATCAGTGACGCAGCGATTCATGTCGCTGACAGTTTCGGGGCTCATTGGGCTAATGATTCGTAATTACATTCCTCTAACGAAGGTCTCGTTTAATTAATGAACGATCATCGATGACAAACAACAGCTGTTACAGCTGTCAAAAGTAACAATAGCCTCAAATTACAATTTATTCGAAAAGTTACACCAACTGTAATGCTGGAATGATTTGCTGACCGGAGATCCTGTTGGTTTTACAAAAGTTTTGTTGATTTAACAAACAATTCGGTAATCCAACAATTCAGAGTTTTTTTTAGTGCAAATGCTCGTGTTTCACGCTTAAATTGGAGGGAACTCTGTAAAGCTTTTAGGATTCCGTTATTTCATTCGGAAAAATTCGGGAAAAATTCCGTACCGCATCGAAACTAAAAATACGTTGGAAATTCTCTACATCGGTGCAATGAGCCCCAATGAGATTTTAACGCCGATCTGTGAAATAAATTCCGACTACAGTGATCACCGCGGAAGGAAAAAACAATTGGTACAAATTGCGTTGCCCCAATAATTTTAGAATTTAACGAAAAAAAAATCATTTGTCAAGTTCAACAATTGTGCCAGCAAATTAGGCTCGATTTTTTATCGGAACGATTTATTTTTCTGCAGAAACAAATTCTTGAGTTTGGTATTTTTCAGCCACGGAGAATCAAACGCATGGATTTGGATCCCTGCGGAATATAAAAGCCGAGGATCATTCGTACTCAACGATTTTTAGGGAAAAATGGAAATAATGCCTGCAGCCGTTCCGGGTGCGAAACGCACCGAAAAAAAGTGAATCGTCGCGGGAGCGTTGTAAACGGTGTGAGTCTGCGTGTGTGGAGCTTGTGCGAGAGGATTATTTCTCTATGGACCGTTTCATGTAAATCTCGGGGATGATAATTTTTTCCGCGTGATCCCCCCACGCTGTTGGTCATATCAAGGAATTCATCGCGATCCTTCGAACGCAAATTTCAGCCGGAAAATATTTCTGCTCAGTCGCGTTGATAAACTTCGTGGATTTTTGTCCACAATCCTAAACATTCATTGTGGAAAGCCCTTCGTTCTGCAGGGGGTTGAGACAAAAATATGGAGGAATTGCATCGTCGGATCGGGCATTCGTGACGATTTGTATTCCGCCGATGGTACGTGACCACTTCCAATTCGATATTCGTTCTTTCTATTGCCTTGTGCAAATTTTATCAACAAATAAATCTTTACTCGCTGGATTAATCGCTCCATTTTTTTGTTTTTTATTACATCGAAAAAAAGACCCAATTTTTCTGCAATTCCATTATTTTGAAAAACGTTTTTTTATCGCGAGATTGTTTGAAACTTTCGGGTCGTACTTTCCTGTTCTCGTGCCTTTTTCAACGTGATTCGTGGGCTCCTTAGACAGAAGCTGTGAAGAATGATTCTCGATGAATCATGAAAACTTACGAAGCTCGAAAATTTGGTGTCAATTTTGGAAATGACTGGAAAAACATTTTTCTATACTAATTCGAGAAACTCCTCTTGACACGATTATCTCGTGTCTACGAGTGGCAGGAAATTTGACGCGCTCGCAATTTCGTTCCTCAGGTGCGACAGTTATCGCCGATGGACTGTTTATTTTAGAAACAAGATAGCAAGGCGTTCGCTCACGCTGATTCTTCATCCCCGAACGTTTCATTTCGTCTCCGCAAGTCTTCCGAGTTCCTTGACACGTTGAAATTCCTTCTTCGCGCCTTGGCGCATTTTAATGTTGCTAATTAAGACTGAAACGTTGCGATCCTATCAAGGACAGCGTCGTTAGCGTGGTGTGAGGTTTTTCATGTGTACACGATGACACAATAATCAACGACGATACCTATTTATGGTGTTTTTACTTTTGAACCAATATTTTTATACATTCGATCGCGCTTTACATTCAACTTGGCCTTAAATTATCTTAAACGTATTCTGAAATGTTGCTCTACACTGTAAATAAAATTTTCTCAAAAAACGTCGATATTTTGTTGAATACCGTAAACTGAATATTTTCGTCGACTAAATTTACGATTGGAATGACAAAAATTGACTTTTTTAACAGACTTTCTAGAATATTTCTTGCTGCAATGACCAAATTTTTGTGATTTTTCAAAAAACATTTAGTCGAACGCATGGAACTAAATATCCATCTTTTTAAAAAAAAAATTATTTGCAGTGTGACGAACAACATTCGTCGAAGCCTAAAAACTGCTCCAATAAACTCAACTGAATTAAAATTACGTCAACACAAAATAAATGAAAGTTATTCTCACGAAAATGTCAACGAGTCAAAATTCCGAAACTCAAAAACACAAATTCCCACAGATTCTTTGCTACTATACAAAAAAGTCGCAGAGTTTTTTTTCAGATGGTTAGAAAGTATTGAATTCTTTGGATTTTTCAACCAAGAATTTACAGTAAATTCTTCTCGTTTTTTGATCGAAAAAACATACTTGTCCACGTGGAATTCGTGGTAAGCAGAGTCGACGCAGGAACAGCTCGAGGCAAATAGAATAAAATGAATGGAGACGGAAAAGCTGTTAAAGGCTCGCGGGGATATCAAGCAGTAGACCCCGAACTGCAATCGATAAAGAATAAAATAAAAAAAAAGTAATATGACGCGTTAGCCTCTGCATAACGCGATACTTTTCTACGTCGAATTATACAGTACCCGAGAGTTATAGAGCGTGCACAGCCAACCTGTATATCGTTTGTGACCCCACACCCAGTTTCTATGCTAACACCGAATATCATTGCGCAATCGATTACAAGAGTTATTATCGACTGAACGCTCAGCGTTTCCACGTTGTCAGGTGTGTGAAGATTTTGACACAAATGCCCAGAAAAACAAAGCATCCAAACATGGCAATTTTAATCGCCAAAAATGTGTAAATAAAGCGAATTAAACGATCGAATCGTTGTCGGAATGCACTGTAAGTTTCGGTGGCCGCAGGTCAAGCCGATTCAGAAAACTTTCGTGCAACCAACAAAAATTTCTCAGCCCCAATAAATTCAGTTTATCAGTACGAGGAATCGAGGCAATTACATCGCTTCATTCATGAACGACGATCCCCTAAAGATTATACGTAAAACCATGCTTGCTGTAAACTTGAGGGCTGAACCGAAATGCGATCAACATTTCCAGGAAAATTGGAGAAATGAGTCAGTCCCATTAAACATGTGGGCTTATATTTTAATCAGACCATTCTGTTATTTTCCAGGGGGCATGCAATCGCAGGGACTTAGTTTACGATCACGTGAACAACGAAGAATTCGCTCTCAAGGCTCAATAGTATTTGAAGCAGTGCGAGAATGTTTTTTGCGTTTATTTAAACGACAAACTAAATGAGAATTTCGTCTAAATCAAGGAACACTTTCGCATCCAACGCCAAACCGCCGATTATCAAAAACGACGATCGTGCATGCGACGTAGACACAACGTAACACTCTTTAAGCATTCACAAAACTATATATTCTGGTCATGCATTTGAAAAACGTGCAAATTTCGTCGCCACGTAGAAATATTTAAGGAGACAAAAAATTCATCGATCGAGTGAACGATCGAGGCAATATTTGAATGAACGAGAATCGACGCGAGAAACGCTTGAGATTTGCGTCACTTGAATGCGAATATAAGTTTATCAGGAGTTCCCACAATGGGAATAACAACAATTCAGGATTATTCTAGCTTTACGAAAATTTATCTCCGAACAATATTCTGTGGATGGAGAGAAAATGGTAAATTGACCTATCGGCCATTTGCCTATCGGCCAGGCACGATATCGATTTTGGAGTGCATTGGGTTATTTGGCGTCGAGATGTTGCAGTGTCCCTTGATCTAGAACCTCGAGGTCGTAGCGGAAAAGCCCTAAAAAAGAAATAAAAAGCAACAAAAATAAGGAAATAAATAAATAAACAATACAAAAAAGGAAGAAAATAAAGCAAAACCGAATCGAGACTTCTGAGCAATTTTCGACGAGTCCACTATAAAAAAAAATGAGCGAGGAATAATCTTCCGATTTCCATTCGCCCACTGCGTCTCATTTAAAGTTGCGAACCGTCAGTTGTGCTAATACCGCGTGAGCGGTCAATTGCAATAAAATTTCCGCACAGCTAAAGAATCGCGTAGGAATAAATTTCATACGAGTTCGCAATCGATGCCTTCCCACACGAAAAACGATCAAATCACCAAAATTTCTACAACAAAAGTCACCAAACTACCATCGCATAATATGATTTTCATATCAGCGAAAAATACTTTTGAACCGTGCATAAAGTTGACGAGACGAAAGAAATAAGAACGTGGCAAAAAAGTCGGACGAAACTGGGTCACGTAACGAAAAGAACTCAAGTACGTATACGTATCGCATTCTGCTGTAGAGCAATGTGGACAATGTTCAATATTACGAGGAACACTAACAGCCCGAAAAATGAAATTAATTTCCGATCAGCCATCCTTACGAAAATAAGCAGCTCCGAAGAAAATGATAATGCTGAACTTTGCAGCGTTGGAATGCAACGAAAAAAATTTGATTTTATTAACGATTCGTTCAGTTTTCAATGTCATCCAAATTTTCATCATAATTACATTCTGCATTCCAATCATCATTTTTGTCGAAGACAAAAAATAATTTCGTTACATTCCAACGATGCAAATTTCAGTCATAAGAAAATGAGGAAAAATAAAAATTCCAAAATAAATGAAATAAAATGAATGATTGGCCGTACGCCGTTGCAGTTTCTTGTTCGCGAGCTTGAAGTTCCTTGTTTACAAAATGCCACAACTACGAAATTAAACTTGAAATCAATTTTTCATAAACTCGATCGATTTCACGAGTCGCGAACGAATAAATTCTCAGTATTTTTCGTCTGGGTAAACTGAAAAGCGTTTTTATTCGCTTCTCAATTTTTCTTCACGATAACAATAACAGTAGCGAGAGAACCGGGTCCTCGTAAAGGACTTTAAGGAACTTTAGCGAGAAAACGCAATATCCTCAAATCGATAAAGTTTGATGAGTTTCGAAATGAAATTTCGGCTTTCTCAAACGTGCCAACTCGTAATTCAACCTGCTGTTATGAGATCTTGTCGATGGTGTTGACGTCGGGACGCAAGGTAACTTTTTTATCATTATTTTCGTAATTTTTGCGAGCGATCCTTTTTTTTGCTCGCGTAAAGCTTTCAGGCTTTTGGAAATATTTCGATATAATCGCAGTTAACCAGTGCGTATAAATAATGGATGACTACAAAAGAAAATTTAAGGCTCTCGATCGTTCCCAACGGTGCCGTTTTCACGGGACAAGACCCTCTAAATATTTATACACTTTCCAGCTACCCGCGCGACCGTAAAAATTCGCATCGACAATTGAACGTTTTTCTAAACTTTGTATGACACGTAATTTTTTCTTTTTCTCGTCGTAATTCGATTTTGACTCGTTGTTATTACAAGCGCAAACAATTGCTTCGAAAATGACAAAGTCTTGACGAAAAATAACCAAAACCAACTGATAAAGTTACTTTCGCAATGACACGAAGATTTTTGAAGAATAAACCAGTTTGTACTGACTCGCTGGAATGAGCAAGCATTTTCCAAAGGTTGATAATTTCGTGTTGCTCGCAACGAAGTTAGGCGCGTTCGAGAACGGATGGGCCGTTATATTGTCCCACGGGCAAACTCTGTAATATGATTTCCAACAAGTCTACGTATCTCAAAGTCGTACGACATTTTCCAACTCGGGCCGAACCAAAACAACAATAAGAGCAATGAAAAAAACAGGATTGAAAAATTCAAATTTCGATGGACCGTTTCCGGGCGAAATTTCTTTGATTCAATTTTTCGAATCATCGCAGTTTTCCCGGAAAATAATAATTCTCCAAGTGACAACGAAAAATTTCAGCGTCTGCTAACGAAAAAAAAAAGAATTTCGTATGACGGCAAGATTAAAAATTTCCTCACCGTTTTTTCCACTCGAATTACTCGAATCACGAAGCAGCGCTTCGCAGCTCGTCAGTGCAATTTTTTTAACCAACTCGGTACATCCAGAAATCACGATACAAAAGAAATTTTTTCATCCACCAAAGTCTCAAATTGAATCATTTCGCCATGAGCACGATCGCGGGTTGCGCAATAACAACATTCTATTATTTCATTCGGTCATCGCGATATTTCGTCACTTCCCGAAAATTCTTCCGCGGTGATGTTTCGAAAATAATTAAAAAGTCTCGTGTCGCGTCAGACTATAAAAAAAAAAACCATCAAATTTATTGGTTTTGGAACGAACTCTGCGGTTTGCTGCGCAATTTTTCGACTTCCGGGTTCAAAATACAAATTTTTTTAACCTCTGGCAAAGTTGGAATGACAGAAAAAAACGTTTTTTCGACTTCGAGAAATAATAATGCGCGTAAAATTGACATTGTCTCATATGGATTTCAGAATACACATGTCTAGAGCGTTTAGTCACGAAAGAATATCGCGATAAGAACAGGGTTGTGACTCGAAATTCCGTGCAACACGGAAGCCTCAGTGTCGGCGAGTCGTAAATTTTTTCCAACACGATAAAGAGAAGAGCACATTGAATATGGGCGCCTGTCCAGTACGTGTGAATAGGGGAAAAAAAAGTATTTCCCTGGTAGTGAAAATATGGATGAATAATACGTGAGGGCTACTGTTTAGATTTTGACGAAAAATGGCCAAGAAAAAGAAGTGAAAAGGATGCAAAACGCGGAAAAGTGTGAGGGCGATAATCACGCGAACGAGGAGCCTCAAAAATCTCTTATTTTTACGTCCGAATCTTATATTTATCGGCTGTCTATCAATTTTAATGATGGTCGATCTATAGAGGACCTGGAACGGGACGTTTGACAGGCGAAAAATGTGGGAATTCGATTTCATTGGCAAAATTCGACGAGTCGACTGAACGATTGGTCTCGTTCCGTGTTTTTCTCTTCTCGATCTTCGTCTCGGCAAAGTTGGACGAAATTGAAGTATTTTTGGGCGAATAAAAATAAATTGATGAAATATTTGTTCCGAAAGTGGTTGCGGTAGTGAAATCACGTTGTTCCAGTCGACAGTGGAATGTTTTGCTTGTTGGATGATTTGTAACGAAATAATGTCGGGGTAGATCGAAAGTGAATTTTTTGGTTATGTTTGACGGGGTTGAAGATCGGGAAAAAAGCGTAGAAAGGGACAATGTCCCGGCACCGGGGAAGGGGGATTGTTCAGTGTCACGCTGGCTCCGTTGTCAAACCGCGTGTCGTTTTCCCCCCACCATTGCCAGCGTAGAGCATATAAGTAAAATGATCGATAAGTTGGCGGAACCGGGAGCTCGCTCGCTCCGACTGTATTATTATTTCGTTTTAAATGTCAAGCTTTCGATTCAATTGAACAATTAAAAAATGGAATCATCGATAGATACGTTTGCAATGATGACGCATGTATATCGATGCAATATCTATATAATATACACGCGGCGAAAATATAGGAGAGTCCGGGGAGGGGAGTGAAACCGGAAGTGATAAAATCATGACATGGTTCAATGTTTATTTGGAGAAAGCGGAGGACAAAAAACTGGAAAGACATGTGTCAAATGATGATTGGTTTGCTGACAAGTTTTTTGTTTTTTGGGAATAAAGTTAGCGCAACTCACCAGATGTAGAACAGTGTTGACGACCTCACGATTGGAGACTTGTCCGACCTCGATGAGACCGATCAAGACGGCAAATTTGAGGCTGTCGTTCATCGCCATAGCCACAACTTCCTCCGGCCTCTTGATGTCACTGAACGGTGGACTCTTCATGTCCGCCATCGTTATAATCGTAATAACGTTTTTCCACAGACGCACAAGAGCGTCGTAAATCACGCACCCACAAAGCCCTCGATCGTTACGAGTAAGACTCTTGCAACCACAGAACGAACCAACTAAATAAAATAACAAACAAAAACAAAGATGTTTTTCGTAACACGTAAAGACCGCCTCTGCCAAAGTCCCGAGCCTCTACCCCGTCACATGATAATACAACACACAAATTGATCTGCCATGTTAGAAAGTGGACACTGTTGTGAGGGGTTTGCCAGTACGCCGAGGCTAAATGTCCCTAGTACCAACCTAAGCGATACGAGCGCGAACGCGCGACGCACCGCGGCACGGGCCCGACCCCAGCGCCTCTTATTCCCGGACACCCGCTGTACTAACGATATCAGCCACCCACCGGCCGCGAGCGTCTCTCGCCCCCCGAGACTCCACCGCGCGTATCGTCGCTCGACACTCTGCTGTTGCTCCAAAGATACGCGCTCCTTCTCTGGATACTTCTCTCTCCCGTTACTCGAATCTCTTATTCATTGTCGCGACTCGTTGTAAACGATTGAACGACACAGCGTTCGTGATAACGAGAAAAATGTTTTATTTTTTTTCATAAGAAGATTTAAAAATCGTAATCGCATTCGAGGGTGCAGGACAAAGTGCTTTGTCGGCCAACAAGCGATTCGACGGAAATACTTCCAAGTCTATATTCGCAACCGGAAATTTGTTTTCACATGAAAAGTCACAGAAATACAAATAAATACATATTTTACTACCAGTATAGTTTTTTCTTTTACGAACTCGAATGTTTTATGAAAAAAACTCGAACGAAGTGTTACCGTATGAAGGTAAATCCTATTTTATCTACGATAGGCAGGAGAGCGTGAAGAACTTTTTGTTTCCGAACATTTTATCGAATTCATTAAAATTTCAAAACAAGAAGAATAATACGAAAAATGTAGCAAGCAGGAGTGTGACAATCATAATAACCGAAAGTTTCAAATTTAACAAAGCTCGAAAACAAAACAGATCGTGCAGTTATTTCGAAAATTCATCGTATCAATTCGATTGCGTTATGAGATGTTTATCCCATTTGCTTATTTTATTCAATTATATCCATATGCAGTAACATTTTTTGTGGCCTTCGATAATTGACTCAAAAATCAAATTTATAAATATTTTAAATACCCAGCAAACCAAGCAACGTTAGAAACACGTCAGATTTGCGTTAGCATCTAACTCGCAGTGAATCTAACGTTAGGACTTTACGCAAAATACATAGGATTCTATGTCGCCATTCGCAGCGTTTCTAACGCCAGCAACTAACGTTACCGAGTAACGTGATGCTAACGCAAATATTACGCCACGCTGTGCTGCTGTTGAACAGCAGCCTAGCAGCAGGGTCTGGCACGATTCTAGCGTTAGAGTCTGACGCTAGCCTAGCGGCAGAGTCTAGCGCCACCCTAGCGGCAAACTCTAACAGCAGCCTAGCGGCAGAGTCTGACGCCAGGCTAGCAGCAGACTCTGGCAGCATTCTAGCGTCAGGTTATAACACAATTCTAGCATGGAATTTCGACAGCGTTTTATCAACTCGCCGGAACCTGATGATAGAATGCTGTGAGATCGAACGCTAAAATTTACATTTGAAGCAATCGATGGGAACAAATCCAATTTTCCCCGCAAATAAATTATAGAAACGATTGAAAAAATTTTCAATCGATTAAATCTTAAGCGAGCAAGCTCAAAATTTAAATATTGGTTTTTACGTTACTATTGAGTAAGACTTGGATAGCCGCAGACGCCAATTCAATGATTGCGGCGTCGAGGGCGGTAGGTTCGATTCTCCGAACTGCTATGAATTTTTTTTTTTTTTTTAATCCGTACTCAGAACTCGTTTCTATAATCATAATTATAATTTAATTATAATAATTATATATATGATTATAATTATTATATTATTAATTAATTATACATATATTAATTAAAATAATTATAATTATAATTATAATTATAGAAACGAGTTCTGAGTACGGATTAAAATAAAAAAAATTCATAGCGGTTCGGAGAATCGAACCTACCGCCCTCGACGCCGCAATCATTGAATTGGCGTCTGCGGCTATCCAAGTCTTACTCAATAGTAACGTAAAAACCAATATTCAAATTTTGAGCTTGCTCGCTTAAGATTTAATCGATTGAAAATTTTTTCAATCGTTTCTATAATTTATTTGCGGGGAAAATTGGATTTGTTCCCATCGATTGCTTCAAATGTAAATTTTAGCGTTCGATCTCACAGCATTCTATCATCAGGTTCCGGCGAGTTGATAAAACGCTGTCGAAATTCCATGCTAGAATTGTGTTATAACCTGACGCTAGAATGCTGCCAGAGTCTGCTGCTAGCCTGGCGTCAGACTCTGCCGCTAGGCTGCTGTTAGAGTTTGCCGCTAGGGTGGCGCTAGACTCTGCCGCTAGGCTAGCGTCAGACTCTAACGCTAGAATCGTGCCAGACCCTGCTGCTAGGCTGCTGTTCAACAGCAGCACAGCGTGGCGTAATATTTGCGTTAGCATCACGTTACTCGGTAACGTTAGTTGCTGGCGTTAGAAACGCTGCGAATGGCGACATAGAATCCTATGTATTTTGCGTTAGAAAACGCCGAAATGTGGCATGAGTCTAACGTTTGACGATTTTGAACGCCAGCTTTGGTTTGCTGGGATAATTGGCCGGCGTCGGATGTTCGATTTGCCGAAGGCGTCAAAAAATCAGAATGGAACTCGACCAGCCGATGGCGATTGCGAGCAGTTGGGGAGCAAAATACTTTGCGCGCAGGCTCGTGAACGCCACGGGCATCCATGGAGGGGGAAAACGCGTGAAAAAAGCTGAAAACTCTATTCTCCATCGTTTGTTGAGTGTCCCGTCCCTTGTGTCTCAGTCGCAGAGTCTAGTCTGGCCAGTCTGGCGTCTGCCCGAGTATTCGTTCAGTGACACATCAGAAATGGCTGCCGTCGACGTCGAACGCGTCAAGGTAAGAGTTGAATCAAATCAAATTTGTGCGTTAATTGAAAAAGTTTCCACTCAATCTTCTCATGGTAATTCAACAAAATAACTGACACGTTCATATCGCCTGAAAAACAATTCAAATAACCAACAATTTACCAATTTCCGAAGGGCGTTGGTTCGTTTATCTTCTCGTCCTTTTTCATCCGGTATTTCTTACGTGAACTGTAAAACAACTATAACGGTGCCGGAAATTCTATTTATAGATGCGCGTTGCACTCTACATTTTAACGAGACATTGTAATATAAATTCGACCCAATATATTTTTGAGGTTATGAACAGCGGTAGTTTCTATTTACCTTGTTGTTATTATTTCATTCCCAGTTGGAAACGAACCTCCGAAACCTCAAGTTATCGGGCCATGTCGGTTTCGATAGTTTGCCTGATCAGCTGGTTAACAAATCAGTCCAAAATGGATTCGTGTTCAATATCCTGTGCATCGGTGAGTCACTGTTCAAATTCTCTGTACACAATTTTTGTCTCCTTGACGGCTCGACTTTCACGGTCGTTCTCATTTGTATGAAAACTTCAACAAATCCTTGTTTTCACTTTTTTTCTTTACTTTTCGTTCACGATGTTTAAATAACGATGTAAAATGTTTATTTCTTCTCGAGCTTCTCTCATTTGCATTCAATTTGCAACGTTTTTTTCCGTTTTGACAATAAATCGAAAATTCTTGACACAGAATTACCGGAAATTGTTTTAGTCACCGTTTTTTTTATTTACAATTGATTTGTTCATTGATTTCGATCGAATGAACAGGCGAGACTGGTCTCGGAAAATCCACGCTGATGGACTCGTTGTTCAATACAAGTTTCGAGTCCAATCAAAGTCCCCACAATCTACCGTCCGTAAAACTAAAGGCCCACACTTACGAACTGCAAGAGAGCAACGTCAGACTGAAACTGACGATCGTCGACACTGTCGGCTATGGCGATCAAATCAACAAGGAGGACAGTTTCAAGGCAGTTGTTGATTACATCGATGCTCAGTTCGAGGCGTATTTGCAGGAAGAACTGAAAATCAAACGTTCGCTGTCGACTTATCATGACAGCAGAATCCACGTTTGTCTCTATTTCATTTGCCCGACGGGTCATGGGTTAGTTCTTCTCCGTACTTTATGGCATGGGCCGATTGTCACTCGACGTGCACCCTGGTGTGAAATTCCACCGGTCAATTTTTGCATTCAATCAAAAACTTTGGGTTGAAATCCTCGAAACGATTAAAAATTATTCACGTTCGTTAAAGTTGGACGAACAAAATCGAATCCGTTTTTTCAGTGGCAAAAAAAAAATTGTGTTTTGCAAAGTTTCTGTTGTAACGCGCAATGTCTGGAGGAAAAATTCGCACCTGCGTGCAGCCGAAGAGTAAAGAATTATTGGAAATTTGGTTGATTCTTGGTTCAATAATTACAAATTTTTTCATTCATAATTTCAGATTGAAATCCATTGATTTGGTGTGCATGAAAAAGTTGGATACAAAAGTCAATATCATTCCAATAATAGCCAAGGCCGACACAATATCGAAGACTGAACTACAAAAATTCAAAGTGAGTTTGAAGCTTCTGCTGGCCTATGAAAATATATCGCGAAATAAATGCAATTTTGTTTTTATTATTGTTCAAAGAGCAAAATAATAACGGAACTACAAAACAATGGGGTGCACATTTACCAATTCCCGACCGACGACGAGAGCGTGGCGGACGTTAATTCTTCGATGAACAATCATGTGCCATTCGCAGTGGTTGGAAGCACGGATTTCGTGCGCGTGGGTAATAAAATGATGCGATCCCGCCAGTATCCATGGGGCACTGTACAAGTTGAGAACGAGTCACATTGTGATTTCGTTAAATTACGAGAAATGCTCATTCGCACCAACATGGAGGACATGAGAGAGAAAACTCATTGCCGCCATTACGAGCTCTACCGGAAGAAACGTCTCGAGCAGGTAAAAAATATCTCGAGCCAAAATTTAACGCAAGATTTCTGCAAAAAAAACGACAAAATAATTGGATTTGTGAACTAATTCTCTGTTGCATGTCTCACAGATGGGCTTCAGCGATGTAGACAGCGAGAACAAACCAGTAAGTTTTCAGCAGACTTGCGAAGCTAAACGTTCGACCCATTTGCAAGAATTGCAACAAAAAGAGGACGAAATGCGTCAAATGTTTGTTGCGCGAGTCAAGGAGACCGAGGCCGAGCTGAAGGAAGCCGAAAAAGAGGTAAATCGTAATTTTTTATCCCGAACGACTGTAACGGCATCGATTTTTTTTCATAATTTTCGTTTAAAAACTAATCGCAACGTTGGCGTCGATTCACGTTGAAAATGAAAATTCATCCTTCGATTATTCGTTATCCTCGTC
The DNA here is from genome assembly GCA_037043255.1 of Diadegma fenestrale. NCBI lineage: Eukaryota > Metazoa > Arthropoda > Insecta > Hymenoptera > Ichneumonidae > Diadegma > Diadegma fenestrale. Next base: position 12,871,658 of record CM073310.1, on the reverse strand, counting down.
TGTTTGCTTTTGCAGCTACACAATAAATTCGACAAATTGAAAAAGGATCACACGGAGGAGAAAAAGAAAGTCGAGGAGAGTCGAAAGAAGCTGGAGGACGATATTCTTGAATTCAACAGGCGGAAGACACAGATAGCTCAACAGGCTCAACATCACACTCTCACTTTGGGCAAAAATAAGAAGAAATAATAAATGTCAGAGTAAAAACTAAATTCCTGATGATCGTATTTACGAGGTATATATATATAAATATATACAAAAATGATATAATTTTAAATCGAGTGTTTGGGCGTTCTCATTCCCACCAAATTATCCAAAGTTAAAGATCAGCTGCTCGCGTAAATATACAACAGATGCATTTACCAGTCTTTCCAATACTTTTCCCCGGTAGTACGAGACTATTTATCAAGTATTATTAGCCTATAAAGCGGCGAGCTACCCAAGCAGCGATAATAATCGTCGAAAATTGTAATTTTCATTTTTAACTAAACAACAATGTATTTAGAATTTAAAAGAAATGACAAATCCAAGTTTTTAAGTGCTCTCTGTATTTTACATCGAAAATATATTTAATACTTAGATACGTTAACAACTCGTTGACTTTATTTGAAAACCTCGAAGATCATGAGCGATGGTAAATAACGGTTCCCATCAACTTTGCAATTAAACATTTTATTACTCAACAAAAGATAACAATCAAAGTACAATATAATTGGAAATAAATCGCAATGCACTTATCAATAATAAATACAATCGTTTTCGTGAATCCTCACAGAATCGATTTACGCGCGTGAAAAAACCATCGACCAGCCGGCAAACTTATTTTAAGCGTGTTTCGAAACAACGCGAACAATACCAGGTACACTCAAACATTACGATCGATTTATTTGCGTTTTTTCATTTCTATTTCTAAAAGTTATCAACGTAAACCTACTTTGTTTGATCTCCTGGTATCTTTTTGTTTTTCCTTTTTTAATTTGCTCTCTGTTAAATACAATTATGGCGACAGATTAGTTCGATCGACGGAGTTGCGATTTTCGCACGTAATTGCCGGTACCCGATCATGAAACTCTAGCAAAATAATCAATTGCCAGGTAGAAGGATTAACAAGAAACGTTCTCTGCCAAGTGCAGAGAAAACGAGGTTCCCTTTGAAATCTCCTGATTTTTCTTGCCTTCCATCATACACTTAAAAAACATTTGTCTCTACGAAACAAGAAGAGAATGAAATTAATAAGAATTACGTGAATAGCCTCAACGCGCCGACAAAACTCGTCTCGTGTTCCTTAGCTTTGGTATTCCTTTGCAGAGTGTACTCTTGCATTTCTGAAAACAAAACCCAAGAGCGTCGTTCAACTTGGCACGCCTAGAATCATTATTTTACCACCAACGATACCTAAAAACCCCTCTTACCTTAACCCTAAGCATTTTTATAAAAATACAAAAGGTAGATTACAGGCAGTTATGTGTATATATAAATATATATATGCAGATACGATTGTATACGATATGAAGCATATAAATGAGCATTAGGCGATAGATTGTGAAGTAATATTAATTAGCCTAGATCGGATTGTGTTCACGACTAAATGCAAGAGCGGCCCCTCGCCCAAATATCATAGAAATGGAATGATTATCGATTGATTGGACGTGAATCTCTAAATTTAAAATTTTCACTGTAATCCGCACTTTTTGCACCCAGAAAAATTAATAATATAAAGAAAAAAAAAACGCAAATGAAAGAACAAAAAAATTGAGTACCGTCGCACAGGATTTGTGAGTAACAAAAATAAAAATTTTTTTCAATAATTACTTTCTCATCGAATTCCCCAAATATTCGTTCGAATATTCAAAAAAAAAAATCTTTATAAATCCAAGGCATTCAAAGCTCGTAGGGCTCGGTGTACTCTATTATCCCGAGGCATAAAGTAACCGAGTCCACGCTTCGTCAAATCGGCACGTTCACAACCAGTCTACGTTTTTTCTTCTTTCTTAAGAAGCAGCGTGACCATTATCAAACAAATTTCTAGCCGATCTCCTTTTCCCCTTACGAAGTAATGACCGTCCGGGCTTATTTGACATTTCGTCAATTAAGCCACAAATGTTTCTATAAATATATGTGTATATTTATAAAAAGAAGTGCACGGTGTGCAACCCTTGAGAATGTGCAATGGCCAGAGATGCACGTGATCGTTGCACTTTGTTATTCACTAAAGAATCTTCTTTTTCCCTGTCATTCTCATTTTTTTTCTACCGATACGATGTATCGCTAAATTTAGTCACAGATTTCTTTCCAACGTTCTAAAAAATACCCAGTCCATTAGCGTATAACCGGACTTGACAAATTTATTCATTTTCTCTTCATATCGTCTTCCTGAGAGTCCGTTTGCACTTCTATGTGATTAAGTGTGTTCGATCTCCATCATGGCCATTGCGTTACTTATCGACTAAATTACCAACTACCGGCGTGTCCCGGTGCATGTGAAACTAGCGTGATGTATCGGACGTTATTGAATATGGAAACGATTTTATCGAGCTTTTTCGTTCAGCTGGTCAAATCCTTCAGATTCGTCGTTGACAGAGGTCGAAACGGCTTTCAATGCATCCGCAACTATTAACTATGTCTCGTTAGTATGCAAAAATAGTCATGATACAATATTCCTATCTGGTTTATGTTACTCGTGTGTATGTGCCTGTGTGTGATATCGTAATTGATGTATTTATCGTTCAATTTGATGGAAATTTTGAGTGTCCAAGTTGCTTGGTAAACTTCGACTTCGACTCTAACAATCTTGATGAATTGGACGAAAAAACTGTTTGCTTTTTATATAGTACAAGTGCTGTATCCAAAAGGTATCAAAATACTAATGTGTTTATACATATTTATATGATTTATGTATCGTAAATAACTATTAGGCAGGCTGCGTGAAATAGGCTACGATAATTTGAACGTGAGCACGAGTTCGGAATGATAGACGCAGTGCAGTGACGACTGGGAAATAATCGTTTTGATCAACACATGCATATCGTAAATAATTCTTTAGATAAACTTTCCCAAAACCCGTGTCAGATATTTAGATTATTGAGGTTTCAATGTTAATGTAAAAAAGAAACGTCCTTTTGACTATAAAACGAACCGATGGGAAAATATTTTCAATTGATTGGTACCATGGCACTAGTTAATGAGTGTCTCATCGCGGCGATAAGTCATGGTAGAAAAATTGAAATGGAATTTTATCAGTAGCAACATCATCGAAATGCTATCGCGTAAGAAATGTCGCTTTTTTGTCTTCGTACGCGTCTCTACATGAAGAAGGAAAAGCAGAAATTGAAAAGTGAGAAATTTTAATGCCCGGTAAGAGTTTCGGATGGAGGGCTCCGATACTTGGCCCGAATGTGAAGAAAGCTGTGCTTGCTGTTGCGAGGTGGAGGTGTACTTTCGCGGGTGAGAACCCTCACCTGACACGGGTCGTGTCTCGACAAAAAATGCTCGAGAGTGTCCCAGCCCCCGCCAACTCTCACCATCATGTGTCGTCCCTTGAGAAGCTGCGAACAAACCACGATCATTAGCGACGTGTCAATTGCCACGGTCTTGAGTCATTTCTTTTTCTTTTTTCTTGCTAAACCCTCGAGCTATCGATTGTTTTGGTATCGTCGAAACATTGACAAATCGGTTCGGTTGCGATGAAATATCGCGTTGAACAAGCGTGAACGTTAATCGACTTACCCTAATAAAAACATTTCGTCCGGCAATGTAATAACGTCCTTCACCGACTTTCCGAACTTTCAGCTTGGAGCATTTTCCTGAAGGGCATTGGCAGAGCCTTTGTACAGCCTCAGCGGCTCTTCGCACCTGAAAACAATGCGTCATGAGCGTGAGAGTGTCGATCGGACGATCAGTGCGACAAATTTTGTACTTTTCACATTCCAATGAATCTTTTTCGCGCATTATTTGAGAAAAAAAATGAGAATAATCAATCGATAGGAAACTATGAAGACCTTTCGATCGAGTTCGGTGATCGGTCCGGTGTGTTCGGGTGGCTCAGCGGGCGAGGGTGAAATGGAAGGCGATGGCACGTCGTCGGGATCTTCGGCACTTCCACGGGACCAATCATCCTCCGTTGTGTCGCTGGGAACACCGTCGCTTCCGGTCGGACCGTTGTCGCTGACGGAACGACGCATCTCCGGTTCGTGGTTGACCGTTGGCGGAGGATCCAGCCATCGATCTGCCACGGCATCCACTTCCGATGCCGAACTTGAAAATAAACGAGAACAAAATTTCACCAAAATTAACGCCAACCGATTCTTGAACTTCTTTCCCTTTCCACAAAATACTAGAAAATTTTGCTATTTATGCGATATTCCCCACAAATGATTCACTCTTTCGTACGATCCTCAGCAACTTTATAATAATTAATTATCGTAACAATTTATTTTTCCTCTAATAATTGATATTAAAAATAAATGAGACCGTTTTTATTTTAATCCATGAGCAAATAAGACAAATGGAGATCTGTTGTTAAATTAATGAATTTCCGAGCACGATCTACCAAGTACGGACTATCTTCGGATGTACGATAACGGAACGGATGAATCTAATGCCTCTATTAGGCGGTTGCGCGAGCTAACAGCACATAAATTAATTACGAAACGGTGTCCGGCGTGTGTGGCGTTCGTAAAAGCGCTACGGCTTGACTTGCTCAAATGTAAATATGTGTACCCATGTCCATTCAAACTCCACCACCATCATCATCATCAGCATCGAGGCTTACCACGCGAGAAGCTAAAGATCGCGTGTGCACTTTGAATTCCCTATCGTCATTTTACACGATTTATGTTCCTACGTATGGGGAATTCTGGCCGAACAAATCGAACATTAAATGATCTCTGAGCACGTGATTTCTACCATCAAGTACACAAGCCAGTAGAAGAGAAAATTTAAAAAATTTCAATTCCGTGTGAAAAAAAAAACATTTTGCCGGGTAGAAATCGAGACCGAAAAATCGCACCCAAAAGAATCGTTGCAAGGAATGCATTCTGTAAACTGTAATATGCATACGAGCGTGTTGCGATTCAAACATTTATCGTACGCGACGCCGCTCCCGGAACGTGTAGCGTTACGTTAGTTCCGGAGATCCGTCAGTTCTCATTATTATTCGCAGGATGTAACCAGCCAAGTTCTCGCCCTGACTCGCCCAGTTATTAATTTCGTATCTTGGCCAAGTCTGATAAGAGTTGGGATCGAAAAAAAACCGAGGGAAACCGAAAAGGCCAATAAGTTGGCTCTATTTTCTTGAAAACAAACGAGAAACCTGATCGAGACGGTATCGATAGGAAAAATGGTCCATTTTTGAGTCGCTGAGTGTCGCGATAAAATTCTGTTTTCCATCTTACGAAAATAATGAAATTGCGTTATAAAAATATGATCGTAATTTCTGTTCATTTTTGAAATTACACGCAACTCGATGATTTCATCGTTGCGAAGGGTAAACCAAGACAGAGCTCAACAGAGGGAATGCTCGCTTCGCTAATTTTCAACTCACCTGCTATGCTTGATTTTGTCTGGTTGCGGTTTAGGCGATTGTGTCGGCGAAGGTGGCTGGAATTGCCATGACACTAAACTGCTGTGCGAAATACCGCTGTCCGATAAACAGTGTAAATCTCTTTCTTGCTCGGCTGCAATCTCACGCTCAAGTTGTACTATACCGGGTGGCTCGAGCGAGTATCTCGAGGCAAGTCTCGCCACCTCCAACAGACAGAGGACCACATTCCTCGGCTGGCCGTGCAAAACTGCAAAATTCATATCAAACAAATATCAACAAATTTATTATCAATCAATGCGGATTTTGTGACCTTAAATAGATCAGAGCTACGACGTTTTCGATAATCACTTTGTAACGAAATCAATTCAAAATCTGACGACAATCTTAATCATAGTTATTGCTACGGCTCCATGATCAATTTTCTTCTGGTTTTAGAAAAAGCTGCAAGTTTTGGAATCGAAAATTTCCTACACAGTTTGATCTTCGCCTTTTCGTGATTAGTCGAACGACATTGAAAATTTTTTATTTTAAAAACTCCAATTGAGGTTCCGTGACTGATCCACAAACTCAATCCAACAAATTAAGTCGCTTGATATTTTTTACTATTGAACAAAAACCAGAAATTAATTATGCAAAGTGACCGAAAACCCAATTTGAAATAAATTTGAAAACCGAAAAGGAAATTGTTGCTTCGAATCACCAACAAGCTTTTTAATCTGTCGATGCGGAGACTGAAATCTGAAAAGTACGATCAGTCTCGAGTGTGGGAGAAAAAATACATGGGATTGTGAGAGTCTTCAATGAATTTCGATCGCATCGCTTGTAACAATTCGTTTTGTTTTTTTTTTTTGCTCTCCAAAGTCTCGTGTACCGAGATTCCTTTGTAGACAACGTCGAGCTTTTGGAGTTGGAGCGCCGTTGAGCAGGGCGCACATTAACGATCCACTCACTCTCTTGCCTTCTATCGTTCGCGCGTGTGCTAACGCACAGCAGACACACACCCGCCCACGTAGTACTTGTTTCTACGGACACACGAAGTTTCCATCTTCCGACAAAGTTGAATTTGAAATTGTGCGCGTAACAATAACGTGGAGGTCGAGGGAGAGGGAACACGAAATGAAACACGAGGGCGGATAGCGACAAAGAGAAGAAAAAATTAGTCCGTCACATTGTTTCGGAGATGATTTAATTTTTCTCTTCGTCGTCGATTCTCTTGTACCGTGAGTGAGAGCTTGGCACGAACGATGACGTCTTGTTGCTCGGGGACTTGAGAGAGGAGACAAAGGCCAACCGTCTTTGAGCTCAGGCTCCGGGTCGCAGTGGCGAATGAGAGTAAAAATGTAGAGCGCAGCTCTAATGACACGCGGTGAACACTTGAGTTTTTTTTTTTTTTACTCCAAATTCTTAAGAAACGGAGAATTCGGTGGCAAACGTGACATTAATCGGTAGTCATTTGCGGTAATTCTGTCGCCACTTATGGATTTCCGCCCCTATAGATCAGTCCAACCATATGGAACAAAAAAGTGAGTCTCACTGTTGAAAGTTACTTCGAGGCGTGATTTATTCTAAAAGCACATTGCACGCTGCAGGAATCTCTGCGGAACAACTTCCGGTGGGTTATGGTTGACTTTTGGTTCTCTACAGGTGACGGAAAATTACTAAAACTTGGAACAAATTATTTGTGGCCGATTCGAAGCAACGATTCTTTTAGTTTTTGGTCACGCGATCATTTTTGTGACCGAAAAGTCAAACTCGCTCATTTATTATTATCATTTTAAATGAATGATAAAAATTATTCATTTCTTACCAAGGTCATCGCTTTCGAATAGAAGATTCTCGTGCACACCGAGTCGTCGACAAAATTGTATGAAATTTTCCATATTGTCCCTCGAGAAGAAACTCCGCCGTGCTGCGTTTTCCCAGCATCTTCCACGTATCACGGGCGTTGGCTGAAAATTTCAGGCTCCACTTGAAATTTACAACTTTATACAACGAATTTCTCTATTCCATTAAAAAATCAACGAGTATTTCAATCAACAAGCGATACACTGAGTTTTTTGGAGTGTCTGCCGCGTACAGATCCGTAATGTGATGGAAAATTGACTGAGCAAAATCGAGTTCTTTCGAATCATTGGAAAACTGCGGTTTTCATAGTCTGAATGTAATGCATTGGATGCAATTATGAAACTTTTGAATGAACCTCTCTCGTCTCGCCAAAAGTCAATATTCGAGTGGATTTCATCGTTCGTTTAACAAGTTCCATGTTGATGCTGCTAATTAAAGAGAATGAATAAAAAAAACGATGGTGAAAAAACTCACCCCTTTGACTCTTCCAGCGTCGACGGCTGTTCTGGCTTTTTCCTGAATCACTCGAGCCAATTTACAAACCACAGCACCATTGTCGAGAGCGTCGAAGAAATTGTCGCCAGTCACGTGATCGGTGTCTGTAAAAAATATCAAAATAAGTAAATGACGGGAAAAAGATTTTGTTTCTTTTCGTATCGACATCAACGATCGATCCTGCAAGAAATCAAAGTCCACGAATGGAGGGATTCGCGCTGAATGAAAATTCGGTCATTGTTGGGACCATTCTCAAGATTAATCGTAAATTCATCCAGAATTAATCAGGTGCACGTTGAAATCTTATTACACAATTGGCCGCGTCCAAACTTGAATGCAAAATGTCCTGTCGGTGTTTCTCATTACTTCGACCCTGATTCGATTTGTAAATCATGTTCAACCAAGGGGAACACCATTTTTTTATTTTCCTTTGAGGATATTCATCCATGTATCTCGTGTACGAGACTCGATCGTGGCTACTGCCTTATCGAGCGTTCGATTTAAAATTCAGATTCTACGTAAGCGTCTTGTGTGTGCGTGTGTCTTTGCGAGACTCGTGCGTATACCAAAAATGATTTCCTCGTCTACCACGAATTTCATTAAGCACAAAGAGGGCGTCCTTGTGCTCGCTTGTGCAGATACGAATGGAAGATGAAAGAAAATTCAAGCTTATCTTCTTTTCGATCTCTCGCTGCTCCCCTCGATCGCATGTAGCATCGAATCGACCGAAAAAAGCGTAAAAATGTATTGGACTCTCGACGCAGGCTTGAAAAACTGAAAAATCATTCGCGATAATCGTGTAAAACTTGAACTGAAAAGATGCACGTCATTTTGCAACAAGTTGAGAAGAAATAACCGAGCCTCAGCGGCCAGCAACTTTTCATATTTTTAAAACCATGATAGAGTGAAATTAGAATATTATCCATTGAACCATTGGATAAATATCGTATTGTTGTGGCTTGGTCTCATTTTCTGCGAGTGCGACAACTGGGCAGAGGCGCGAAATTGATCCACGTTTTTCACTCAATGACTTTTACTGTTTATATCGATCGCTTGTCGCGACTGGCCGATTCGAGTGTTTGCGCAAAAAACCGCAAACTAGATCTGAATGTCAATTGGCCTGTTAAATAAGCAGAAAGAGAAAATGATTTTTCATAAAGTGAAGCAATATTCAAGCTTAACGAAAAATTGGTTTGATGGATAAACTTTTCGTCGTCTCCGTTTTTTCCGTGTCGTAAATAATCGCGAGGATAGTTATTCACTTTCGTATAGGAAGGATCTCGATATTTAGTCATTAAGCAGCATGAGATAGTATTTATTTGCTTGGAGAGGAATTGTAGAATTATCGGAATGAATAAAGCGGAAGATGGCGAATCTAAAACGATGCACAACGAATTATCGTACAGTTTCGAGTCCCGTAAATAAACCATATGTCTTGGAAGACTTCCGGGACGAAGATAAAGCTCTTGGTACATGCTGAAGCAAATATAAAAAATCAACAGCTGCTTCGTAGAATCCATGTGGTGAACTCGTACACCTGGCCTGTCTATTTTCTCCATCGCTGTATAAAGGTAGGATGTAGATCCGTGTGCACGGATATACATGCGCAAAAAAGACACAATAATGAAGAGCCACAATATAATAACGACCACACTCGAGCTTAATAAATATATTATAATCGATCTGCGGATCGAGTCCGGGGAGCAGACGACGATTTCGGTCTCGGCACGATCGTTTCTATTCCAAAACGGGATCTCCTGCGCTCGTTGCTCTGGTAGATCGAAATTTAACACGAAAAAAAAAAAAACAATCTCTAAGGGTCGAGCACGATCGGTGTGGCGATGTCGTGTGTCTTTCCTGTACACACGAGTCGCTATGAAAACGATACACAACGTTTTCCACGTCCAATCGACCCGCATATCGTTCGCTTTTAATTTTTTCTATTTTTTATTTCCGGCCAATCACGATCGTTGAGGATAAACATCAACGACGTATTTTTCTTTAAAACGCGTGGTATCATTTTTTTTTTTTTTACAATTGGCCTAAATCGGAGTTCGGTCGAATGATCTCACTCATGTAATAAAAAACGGAAAATACGAAGAGAAAAATCGTTATTGCCGAGCTCCAAAGACACTTGGTGAATGGTCAGCGAATCCGTAAGCAAGTTTTATAGGATTCCTTGTGAGCGATACAAGCTCTGGGCAATGGGAAATAAGAGTTGGGTTGAGCAACTCTTAGGAGCAATACAAAGGAGTGAGGGAGAGAGATAGACAACAGTATACAGATGCGGATGATAATGAGAGAGTACCGCGACGGTTCTCTCGTGACTCTCTCGACTCTTATTTTGTGCATCCACAGGAGTTCTCGCAGTTGCTCTTGGCTCGCTATCTCATGCACTCCGCTCCCTTCTACAACTTGTCCAAGTCGTGCATGCATGAGACGGTATTCATTCCAAGGGCTTAGTGCCCCGCATGAGAACCAAAAAAATTATCATAAAGGTCAAAGGAAAAGGAGTGTTATCGGCAAGAAAAGAAAAAATAATCCACGGCTCAATATTTTTCGTATTGTCGTCGTACTGCCGAGAGCATCTCCGCGGAGAATAAAATTGCCGAGTTCCATTTTTACTGATAAGAAAACACCACGCGCCAATTTCTAATTCCGTATTAATAAATGACAAAAATTTAATCTTTTTTTATCTTTACTTTTTCCATTTTTCGAGATCGTAATCACTCATTTTAGCAGAAAAAGATAAAATTCCCTTGGATACAATCCGAGTCTCTCATTGGCTTCTCAGCAATTAACACTTTATCCCACGTATTACAGAATCGTGGCAGAATGCACTCAACAGTGCACTGCGGGCACACACACACACTCACACAGAAAGTCTCACACGACTCCCAATAATGCCAATGACTTCAAGAACGCTTTTTTCTGTAATATTTTTTTTTTTTCCAACAGCGTATAATGAACTCATTGATACAGTTCTCACGTGACTCATGCCAATCGAACATTGTACAATACGTCGTGACAGTCTAGCTCCAGTGTTATTTTACCTTTATAACTCCGTCTAGTACTCGCAAAAGTTGCAGAATCTATGGCGCGATTCTCACATTGGAAAATGGCAACTATTATACAGTTGCTCTTTCGTAAAGTAGAGCAGTTTTCTATAGCAGTCCCATGCATCAGACTGACGTGTGTGGCGTAATAATAAAAACATACATATACAAGTCCAGAAAAATGTCAAATCATTTTGTTCCTATTTCAGTTATCGCTTCTCCAAACTGATTGTGAGAAGAGTCTGAAAAGGGGTTTCATGAGATTGCCTCACAACGATCAGAGAGTGAAGAAAATTATCATTTTGATCGAAATATGTTTAGGGTTCGAAAAAAGTCGAAACTTTGGATCAACTTTGACAACGACGTTCGCTTTTTCAATAGTGAAAAACGATGGAAAACGAATATTTATTCGCGTACTAATTTTTTCTTTTTAATCGAGAAAAAGAGTGGCAAAAAATAATTGAAACAAACTGCAGTCTCTCGGTTTTCTCGGGATGGAGGAGGATTATTTTCATGGAAAAATGCTATTTTTGTCTCAAGATTTGCTATGTGTATCCGTATACGGATATGAATGGCCTAAAAATCCACGTTCCTGCATACACAGCGAATTATGTAGGCCCATAAATATGGGCGAGACACACAGGGGACACTCGACTCTCAAGGATCTCAGTCACCCGGAACTTATCCGTGAAGCTCGAGACGCGCCTCTACCGCATGGCGTATCGCTAGCTAATATATACCACAGCGGGTTAGCTGCGTGCCGGCAATTTCATCTGCGTTGTTGTTACCAGGTCACAACCTTGTACCGAGAATGTTCGAATTTTCGAAAATCGAGTCTGCAAGGGTCGCTTAGTGAGGAAAAATATTTCTCTTCAGCTTTCACAGCGTTGTGGCTCTCGAAATTTTTAATATTATGATAAACGATAAAAAGTTTCATTTGTTTTTCCAGTTTGAAGTACATTTTCGTGAAAATCATTTTTTTCAGCGGATCATTGGACAAAATTTGACAAAACGAGACCGCGATGGCGATTTTTTCAAGTTTTCACCCTCAATTATCGGTACGAATTCGAAATAGAAAAATTTTGGTGCCAAATTATAAAACGATTCGAAATTCTAGAATGAATTTCTATCGAAAATCGGGTTCAAAAGGATTTCGAGAAAAAAATCAGCTTTTCAAGTGTGAACATTTTCCTGAACATAAAAATTTCGGGATGAATGAAACAGCTGTTTCTTTTTTTTTTTTTTCTTCAGCATCAGCTCGAGTTGGATTATTCCCATGCAGCTCTGACGTCCGGCAATAGCATCGAAAGAGAATTCGGAAGAAAGTTATCGTGTTTCTTTCGGGAAATTGTAGTTTATTCGTACGAATACAATAACCTTAAGCACATAAGGGCTTTGCGTGGTGAGAATAACATCGCTCGGAAGCTCGGAACCAGAAAAAAAAAGGATAGAGTCTGTGAAACATTCTTCAAGGAAGTGGTTTGTGCCAGCTTTAATGCTGGTTTTAGGGCCTTCGAATGAACGACAAGAAGGACTCCCATGCGTCCGCGGAAGGACAGAGAGAGATTGTTCAAGGAAGGAGTCCCAGGGTGGGCCGGGCTCAACTTCCGGTGAGTCACGGAGACGCCACAACGTGCGCAAAATCAGCTTTTATGTACACTCAGAACAGAGAACGGAATGATGAGACGTTGAAATGTATGCCTTCTGGTCATTTAACTATAGTCGCAGCGTAGGATTCTTGGCTGCGCGTTATTCTGCATTCTCTCGAAGATACGCACGCATGCATGCACGCAACCATTTTACGAGAGGAAACAGCTTCATACGCGAGAAGAATTTCCGATTATCGATGCGACAATTGCTTTTTTTTTTCTTCTTACTCTATGCCGATCCTGCGTGTACTTTCTTCCTTAACTCCTGCTGTCACAAAACGATACGAGATCACATAAAAAGACATCGTATGAGAAATGAGAGGAAAAAAAAGCAGTCGAACGAGAAGAATCCTACGACCGCGTGATCTGAATGTTAATAAATATTTTCGAGTCAATAAATTATAAAGCCTGGCTGTATCTCGTGATACTCACTCTCCTTCGGAATCTCGTTCACCTTGACTGCGAATATGAGAAAAAAATCGAGTCGAAAAAGTGCAGCTATTTATTGCACGAATATAAAAAGCGAAGTGGACGTGCGCGAGGGAAACTCTACCAATCCTGAAGCTCATTGATGCAAGAGACGATTCAAGAACCTCACGAAAATTCGCTCTTAGAAAAATATTAGTCGCGCAACTCAGTTCGCTAATCGCTCAGATGTGGCAACTTTTTTGGGTGGAAATTGGAGTTAAATTTTAGACTAAACTCACCCCTTCATCGAATCTGCTATAATTATTTGGAATTTTTGAAAACCGCGTCACTGTTCCGACGATTGTCGAAATAAAATTCATTTTTTATGGACGAAGAGCCGCGTTTATATGATTTTTCAGCGTGGTCCAGTGTTCAGAAAGCGAGCACAGGAGTAGAAGCCGCAAAGACCGGATTGGCCGGTCTCCATCGGAGGTTGCGGCTGTCACGCCAATAGTGTTAAACACCGCGAAAGCCACCAAATGTGCTGGTCGTTCACGCATTCAAGAATAACTGGTCGCCCAGAATGCACTATCGATTGCGAACTGGGAAAACTGGATCATCCGGAGCAATTACTTGATACAAAATTCATGAAGAAATCCTCCGTACGCCCGGTAAATAAATAATTGACTTTGATTGACACGAAACCTTCAGCTACAGTCACGAGAGACCAAAATAGTTTACTGACGATACCAAAACCATCGCAGAGATTGTTTAGTCAAAATCATATTTCTGGAAACATTTCCGCGTCCGCAAATCGCTGATATCCGGTGCCGACTGCATAACCCAACAGTCGTTGATGCACGACTTTGTTAACGTTTTCGAAATGTTCGATAACGTTCAGTAGAGCAAGTGAGAAATAGCTGTTTGCGTACCAACGCCTTGTGAGTAAGAAAGAACCATATTTGGAAAAATACATACAAATCTAACCGGTCGGTCTATCCAATGATTTAAAACTGGTTGCTCAGGCTATCGTGTATCTGTTTCCACATATTGAGAGGTCGTAACAATGGATCACTCTGCACTGAAAATAAAATTTTGTTGAAAAAGATGGATATTTTGTTGGATACGTTCAACTGAACGTTTTTTCGAAAAATCACGAAAACTTTGTCATTTCAGCAAAAAACATTCTAGAAAATCTTTTCGACAAGTGAATTTTTGTCCTTCCAATCGTGAATTTTGCTGACAGTTCCGTTACAAATGAAAAATATTGTCGAAATAACGAAAATTTTGAAATTATCCCAAAATATTTAGTTCGCTGTATTCAACAAAATATCGACGTTTTTTGAAAAAATTGAATTTTCAGTGTGGAGTTTGCATCGTTGGAATGCAACGAAATTCATTTTTATCTTTGACAAAAATAATTATTTAAATGCAGAATGTAATTACGATGATAAAATTATTCATTTCTGCCATTCGAAAAGCATATCGGCTCAAAAAATTTGGATGACATTGAAAATTGAACGAATCTTCAATAAAATTCAACATTTTTCGATGCATTCCAACGTTGCAAACTTCAGCATCATTAACAATGGCCCAATTCGATTTGGGAATTTGGGCGTATGAATTTGCAGTGAAATTACGTGTATAAACTTTCACGTGTAACAAAGGGTGTATACGTTATCATCAGGTTTCCGAATGGTTTCTGCAGCCTGTGTGTACGAAAAAACGGAGAGAAGATCGCGGAAAGAGAAAAAAAAAGAAAAAGAAACTTTAGTTCGTCGGATCGTTAGGCTAACCGGGTTAGTCGGAGCGATGCGATTCCCTTAGACTCGGTGGTGGGATCGTGTAACCCAGTCAGTAACGTAATAAAACTTTTCACACTCATTTGGAGCTTAAAATTTGGTAACTTTGACAAGCACTCGTCCGTCCGCCAGCTGAGCCGTCTCAGGTTACAATGTTCTGCACCCATCCGATTTTGAAGCCGATAACGTCAAGTCTAATTAGAATCTTTGAGCACTATTTTTACAAATCGTAGGCAGGGATAATCGATATCTTCATATCGATTATACACTCAGAGTGGGTTTTTCTAGAATGAAATAGTTTAGAAAACTGTAAATTTCCATAAAATCAAAATATTTTGTTTGACTGCATTCTGCAGTTCTCGAAAAATTGAATTTTTAAAATTGTATTGAATAAACTTGAATCGACAATAGCCTATTCATTTCTATAGGCAGAAATTGAATGAATGAATGAACGTGCGATAGTCCTGAGGAAGCGCGATTATAGGGTCTCATCGGATATTGTATACGGACTTGTTTTTTCTTTCCATTTGGTTCTCGCCCTTATAGCCACTCGATTCGCCTCGTCATGCTCGCGTCTGAAAAGGCAGCACACGACGTCACGAAAACTCGTGGCTTAAATAACGAACATCTGCACAGGCTTTAACAACAGGGCACTCTCTCGTCAGGAAACAAAACCTTGCGCCGCACACCCACTGTGAGAACATATTTTTTGTTGTTTCTTTGGTATTCGCTCGAGCGACTTCAACAAATTTCGATTAACGATTTTTCGTCGATATAACGGATTCAAACTCTTTGCTGTGGATCAACGAATACTCTTTTCACTACAAGTTTAGTAATTCTTTGACAATCTGACGAGAATATCTAAAAATAAAGAAATGGGATTGCTTTTCAAATTGTTCGAGTCCCGATGCCAAGAACAAATCATGTTTACCAGAGAAATTCCAAAAACGAAAGATTATCGGAGCAAATTTGATTTTAATCGAAATAGTGTTTACTTCTGCGCGAGCCTTACGAGTCAAGGATCCGTGCGTTACATACGAAATTGAGTGGCGTAAGACGGCGATGAATGAAACGCGAACGGAGCATATTTGGTCTTTATGACGAGTATACGATCTGCGTAGCGTGTGTTGAATGCAACTCGCTGGCTAGTCGTCTCGACGTCTGCTGCGAGCATTTACCAAATCCGGAACGGAGTGAAAAAGACCAGGAGCAAAAGTAGAAAAAAAAATTGGGAAAAGAAGGAGAGAAGAGACGGAGGGACGCAGAGGGATACAGAAAGGCGAGAAAGAGAGAAAGAAAACTAAAAAAAGAGAAAATGGAGAACAGCGATACTGCTCACATGACCGAAACGATCCGATTTTGATATTAAATTCGAACCTCTCGTTATATACAACACATCGGAATATTCGTTGCTTTTGCTACATTAATTTTGACTGTGTGATAACTTTCATTAAAATGGAAATTCCATTGATATTTCGGTTGTATAGAAAATATGGTGTTTGCAAAGTTGAGATATTCTTCATGATGGAAAAATGGGATCGAAAAAACGATGAACACGTGCGCAGAATCGAGACGGTTCGGTTGCGAGTTTGGGGGCATGCACTATCGTGTTGTTGAGCTGCGTATAACGAAACATAATTAGCGAAGCTGATAAAAGTAAGAGAATGACTCACTTATCGTTTTGTTGATCCAATCAGCGAGATCCTCCTGAAGGGGTATGAGTTGTCGACTTTGTGCGGAGTGAAGACGTTCGTTGTAAAATTCGGCAAACTCTTCTTCCTCGGGCGAGGGTCTCGGAACATCGGCACGAGCGAAGGCCGATACGGAGGACGGTCCCCAGCTGCTACGATATCTCGTGTTTTGCGTGGGAGGAAAACGATTCGTGTACGACATGGTTGAGTGTTGGAGAGAATCAAGAAAGCGAGCGCGCGGGAGAGACAGAGAAAGGGGCAACTAGGAAGCAGTCCCAGGAGTGCAGGATCTTTGAGTTCACGAGAGGGCACAGTGTCGTCGTTCCCACAATCCTCTCCAGCCCCACTTATTCTTGTTTTTAACTCCTTCGTTCCTTTTTTCAAATGTTTTTTTTATTTCGAGTCACTCTGTACTTATTTTCTCTTGACAGCTTCTTTATTTGATGTCTTTATTCTTTTCGGGTTGTCTCTGTTTTTTCTCCATACGCGATAGTTCCTCTTGTGCTGTAAGGCCCTCGCATCAACCCTCGGCCCTTATTCCCCGGATCACCAGCGGCATCAGTAACAACAATAACAATAACGACCACTTCCGTCCTGCAGCACGGCCCGTAGAACGCGCTCGGCGACTATACGTGCCTGTCAAACGATAATACGAAATATTACATTTTATTCCGTGCGTCCTTATCTTATTCAAGCATTTGGCCTTATCATCGATATATATTCGCATACATTACTCGTGTACGTAAATGTTTGTAAAGCCACGCTCGAAACGCACACGTCCACAAGTGCCACGAATTTATATCGACGATTCTTTACAAAAAAAATTGCTTTGAAAATCCTTTCGAATGTAATCGTTTCTGAAATAATTTTCCTGGAATAGATAAGAGCGCGCGATGATCGTGCCACGTGAGTATTTGCAACCACAAACTTACGAGCGAGCAATAAATGCGAACATGGATCGATGATAAGGCCAAAAATTAAAAAAGAAAATAATTAATCCACGAACTGGAAATTATCAAAGTGCCTGGGACGTGGGAAAAACGTTTTTTTGTTACTTTTTCCCCGCATATTACGCAATCGTCTTGTTGGAGGCAACAGGCTGAACGAGGCTGACACAAACTGAAGAAAGCAAAGTTTTATGTGTCTCAAGAACCCCGAAAAGTACACGCGGAAATCTCACAAACGTCCAGGGAATTCGGAGCTTGATGGAAATTACGACGATCGTAAAAAAGAGAAGGGATTTCGTGGGGACCGCATGGGATGAGTATGTGCTGGGAAAAAAAGTCTGGCAAGGGTCGTTGGGGAACTAATAAATAACTCGGCGTGGTAGTAGAGCAGCAGCAGAGGAAGGATGCTAGTCATTGCATCGTAACGGCAGTGCATACAGTCTGCAGAATCACGTAATCTCACAATAAAAAGACGTACGACTAATTCAGCAGAAACATGGGTTTATATACAGGACGTCCCAAAAGGCTGTGTCCGGAGAAAACTCCTCGCAGCGACGCCGAAGCAGAGACCAAACCTGCTCTGAATCCGCACACTGGCTTTTGGGGCGAAAAAAGTGAATCGTCGATCAACTACGGCATTGAAGTTTGCATCGTTGGAATGCAACGAAAACTCATTATCTTTTATAGCAGAGCCCAAAATTTAAATGCAATATATGTCAAAAATAATGAAACAGTCTTGTTTGCACATCGAAAAACTGAATTATCGAGGAAGATCGTCAGGATCGCAGTAATTATAAAAATAATGAATGAAAAATTTATTTTTCGTTGATTTCCAACGATGCAAATTTCAGGATCATCGATCAATTTACTTTTGCCTCCCATAAGCTGGAGATTCTCCCGCTTAGAATGTCGAGGATTGCAGTTTCTTTGTCAATTTGAAAATTGAACCTCGGGGTCATGTGTTTTGTGTGTTGACACGAAGTGTATGCGAGATTCTCAATGAGAAACGACGACAGCGATCTCGAGCGAAACCTACGCCGACCTTCGACATCAATCCCTGAGACTCCTCGTCGAAGTAATTCTATTCGATATCTTCTCCCGAGTTGGTAGTCGCATGACACTCGATGAATAAGACATTGCAATATCGACTATCGATTGGACGTTAATTGCTTCAGGGATATTTCGTAAATTTAGCTGAGACGGAGTTTTCTTACTCGATTCTGAAATGCAGTGAATATAAATGTATTTTCCACGCCAACTGAAGTGGCAGCTCCTCAAAATGACTAAGTCAGCGTTTGAATCGAACGGGAAAATCGTTTTCTGAAGATATACTTGGAAATCCCTTTTGATCCACTTCCCCTGGATATCACGGAGACACGATATTTGATGACCCCTCACAATCTCTAGAGCTCGCTTCTCCGCGGTATGCTCTTGACGTGGCTGGAAGCCCCTGCAGTGCTTCGGGGCGGTTCGATCGACTTTTCAAAGTGAATTCAATCGAATTCAACTGAGCACTCACATCGCAAGCCATAACTGACGTTGCAACAAAGAAAGAGTCTCGCGACGCGAGATATTATCAAACGAGACATAATTCATGATTAAATATTTATTTGACTATAATAAATCGATCAACAAAATCGCTGATTACGCCCAGCACTCTGTTGGTCACACATCGCGTCGAGTGTCAGCGCAATCAGACTCACGTTTGAATACTCCCACGTCCATAAACAATGTTGCGTACGCTAGAAATTATACAGAAATATCTCCGAGACCATCGTATTTTTATTATTGACGTTGTAAGACATCGAGAGCATTGCTTGTCATTTTCCAATGACACTAAAGAAAGATAAACAGCCTGTTCGTGAGTTTCAGATCTTTAAGACTTAATTAGAAATTCGCAATACCAAGATTTGTCGTTACATGAATTATTTCGTCGTGGGTTCGTTTAACTTACCAGTAAACATCACATGACGTCATGGCATGACAATTTTTTCATTATGTCATGAATCTCTTAACGAACCAGCTGCGTTTGAACGTTCTCCAAGACAACGATGGTCTTTGTTGAATATTCATTTCAATTTGACGTGAAATAATTCATTCAAATTCACTGATCGATCGAAAGTTTTCTGAGAAACTTATTAAAAGTTGATAAACGCTCGAGTGCCTGCTCAGCCGTACTCAGGCTCGCTCATCATTGGTTTCGTGGTCTATTCTGACGTTCTTATGGTGCCAATTGTCTAGAATGTTACTAAAATATGTCGTGGCTCGGATCGATCGAGTTTTGCACAGTTTTCCTTGGCCCCCGGGAAAAAAAAGCCAATAATCATTAAAACGAATAATGAAAAGGTGAAAAGTCTCTCTTTTCACGGTACGTGTAACGTTCACGATGGTCAGAGCGCCAACACGATGATATTCGAAGCGAAAAGCCTGGTAGAAAAGAAGAGTCAACGCCCTAAGAGAGCAAGCAGCAAACTGCTTGGTGGGACAATTGCCATGTCCATAGAATACAGTCCACAAGAGATTAGGCCTGAATTGAATCTCATTGTCCGTAAACCCTCGTTCTTCGACTTTATAGTGTATCTTGCATCTTGTTCGAACGCAGAGTCCAAGAGCCTATCGTAACTTTTGTATGACAAAAGCGAATGACTGCACTGAGATAAAAATTTTTGCGATCCAACAAATGTCCAAAGAAATATTTTGTTGATTGAAAAATAATTTAGTTGTACTGCAAAACACTCTTGATTTAATCGATCAACTAATCAGTACAACCAAATTATTTTCCAATCAACAAAATATTTGTTTGGACGTATTTAACCGTGCCATTTGTTGGATCAAAGAAATGTTGGTTAGCTCAACAAAATTCTTTTCTCAGTGTGGAAATTCTCAACTGCTGGGACTCTTCATATCATACCAAAACCCACGATACCCAAACCCACAATTGCCCCGAATACGTATGGACCATGAACCGAATTCCAGTTTACAATTTGAGCAAAATTTATTCTCATATTTGTATTATCCAGATTTCGCCTCCTCGGAGAAAATCAAAACTGAAAAATCAACGATGCAGGGAAAAAACGACGACCAATCTTGAATTTTCGGGACTCTTTACTCCGCAAAATATTAAATACCGAAAATTTTATCAAACTTCATTATTCATAGTGTAAAACTTGATGCTCCGGCGCAATTTCGAGATTATCCATGAATGGGATCGTAAGATATATAAAATTTCGAAAATGCATCGTCAGAAATAACCTAAAAACTCGGTGCCCGCGGAAGGCGTCACGACACTTCAACGTGTTGATGAAATTCATTAAAAAACATAATTTAATCGAAAAATTATAGACACAAAGTGTTGATAAAGTTTCCCATAGACGTCGCATAAGATCCGAGCATTTTCCGTAAATAAAAAACATTTATTTACCTGCATTGAGAACAGACTGTCAGTACTGATTCGTACGCAGGAAATGACAAGATTACGTCATTGAAATAGTTTCACATGGCGTCAAGCGCATAATGTGTTTGCTCCCCCGTCAGATAAACGTCACCCTGACCTCGAATCGTTGATTGAAAAAAAGCTCAAAAAAATCGTAACGTAGTAAAATCGCTCGGTCAAAATTCCGCTTGCAATATTTATGAGATGTATCTTTCGGTCCTAGTTTAAATGAAAATGACACACGTACCGAGTTCGACACATGCGCGGCGGACAATTGCGATTCGGGAAAGGAAAACGCAGAGCGTGATATTTCCCAATTTTCCCGAAGCATCAAATATCGTACAAGAAGATTCAACTTGAAGCCAGCAATTTTTTCTTCCGGTAAAAAAAAAAACGGCAGACCGCACAATAAAAATTCAAAACCCGCGACCCCTTGGCCGTAATTATTGAGCGATTTCGAAGCTGAAAGTCTGGTGATGTCCATTACCAAATGGGGAAATGAGATTCGCGACGAGCAACCGTCTGTATGCCCCGTGAGAAAATCTGAAGAATGCCAAAGTACGAATGTGACGCGGCCTGCCAAAGTCTACAAAATGAAAACGTGTATGTCGTTGGAAATCTCCAGTTGTCATCAATCATCGCTCGAACCGGACAAGTACGAGGCTGTGGACGCGTCTTGCACACGCGTGGGTGCTACTCGATTACACGCACTTCGAATCGAATGTATACACGTTCGGTGTAATAACAACGAACTAAAAACTAAGACAATAAAATAAAAATAATTATAGTAATAGTTTGAATCGAGAGTATAGCGTGTGGGTGTGTTCACGTGTGTGAAGGAATGAGTGTCAATGAGGAAAGAGCCCGACGAGGGTGTTCCTGGTCTGTAATGTCACCGGGTGAATTTTTGCCTGCCGCGCGAGAGCGAAATAGGGCGTGGGAACGTTTTATCCTCTAAGGATTTTAAAAGTAAAACGATCGGGTTAAGGTACGCGACGATGGTGTTTCGTACGTGAGTAAGTGCCTCGTGACACACTGCGAAGATAAATCGTATTTGCTGTCCTCATTTGTATTTTCTTCTGTCATTCATGGTCATCGGTCGCAGGAATGGTCAGTGGGTTGATATCGATTGCGCGGGAATACTGGATCATCGTTATGTATCAACAATTTTAAATTAATGCGGAATTCGATAACCTTGAAGAGATCGCAAGTAAATCATGCAATCGAGAGCTTCGTGATGTTGGGTCTCTCGTGCCCTCCGAAGGAGAGAGTGTCAACTATACATAATGGAAAAAAAGCGAAAGCAGACAACGGAGGAGAGAATCGAGACAATGAAAATTGATTTTGAGCGATCGCCTTTTGGCAATTCTTCATCAGGCAGCGAGTCGAGACCAACGGACCAAATTCTGCCTACAATATTTAAGAAGAAAAACTTTTGAGCTGAAATGTTGACGTTATCAAGATTCTCATGTGAAAATTAATGTGGAATCGCGACAAATTAACGCTGAGAGTAATTGACGTTTGTCACAAAATGCAGAATTTATATTTTTTAAGATGGTAACTGAGGAGGCTATTTCCAGTCTAATAGGATGGATAATGATTGTTATTTTCCGCCTGAGATGGAAAGCACCGCGAGTACAAACTAGCGAAGCCGCGTAAATGGCTTTCGAAAAAACTAATTGTTTATAAGCAACGCGGACAATCCGTACGTATATAATCAAAGACGAGTTAGCGAAATAAAATGACGAATAAAAAGAGACAAACACACACATGGGCGAGTGTTTGGATGGGTGGGCAGAGGAGATGCAAATAATGTATTCCCCGCGCGCACATCTGGCGGAGTTTTGAAAATGGCGTAGGAAGATCATCCAACTCTTGCATCATACGCTGCCCGTTTAGCAGCTTGGAGCACCAGCACGTAATGTGCATACGTACGGATACGGAATCCTTACGTGCGTGCGTAAGACGCAAAGGGGACACAGCAAAGAGTGAGAGAGAGCTTTCAGCATTGTTATTAATCCGTAAATCGGTTTTTTTCACAATCGTTTGCGATATTCCGTTGACTTTTTCAAAACGATCTCATTATCGGAGTCTTCCCGATTTTTTCCAACGCAAGTCCGTGCGGAATGCGATGTTTCGAGGGTCTGTGAAAAGATCAAAATGAGGGAAAGCTCACGTTCAATGAGTTCGTTTTTTTTGTGGTTTTTTTTTTTTGAATTTTCGTGACTATTTCGTCGACGGCAGAAAATAATTTCTGTTTTTTTTCTCTCATAACGAAGTAAGCGTTCGTATGAAGTTCTCTTGGTGATTCGAGTGTGATACGAAAACTTTTTCTTTAACCCGATGTCACTGATCAACGAGTGAGAGAAATTGCTGGCCCGGTTGGACTTGAATTAACGAAACAAAAGAGAGAGGGATAGAGAGAGAGAGAGAGAAGAGAGATGCTTGCGAATTGTGAGCTATTAGGATTGCCAATTAAAACGCATAAACAGAGCGTGCCTCACCTCTCTCTTATTACTGGGTTTAATTATCGCGCTTAGTACGATTACGCGAAGAGCTGGACGATTTAACACGAGGCCCGAGATATTCGTGCCGCGAGTTTCGCCATCGGGCGTTCATTTTTCATTATTTTTTTCTCTCGCCTTTCGATTAATAATTTATGCAATTATGTATACAGCACATAATGGCGAGGCGTGTAGACTGAAATGATTTTTTCTCCGTTGTTATATATTTCGGATACCCATAAAATAGAAACGAATATCAGAATTTATCGCAAAAGAACAAAATTTTCTTATTCTCGTTCATTATTGCATGTTTTTAAATCAACTGTTCGGAACGAAAGGGTCTAAATGTTTTTTAATGGCTTAGAAATTTTCAAAGGCATAGTCGCCGTACGATGCAAATTGGAGACACTCGCAGAGGAGAGTTTGCGCTGATTCATACGTTTCCACGGTCAGCGGTGTTTACTCGTCAAAGTACCAATTCGAAGGCTACGATTAAAAGAAACGATGTTTCTCTAGGCGCAAGGTAATACGCCGTTAGCGGTAATAAGATTGGAGCAATAAGACAGTTTTGGAGCGTGACCAGGACGCGTGCGTGCTGCTCGGTGTTCCACTGGCAGAAGGAAGGAGTTGGAGAGCTCTCACGATGGCTCTTTGCGCAAATCATAAAGCGAGAGAACATCCGAGAGAACGTGGCGAATATATGAGCAGTTTAAAAACGCGAGATCTAAGGGTGTTGGCGTGTGCATGTGGCTTAAGATGCAATTCGTGCAACTCCAAAACTCTCCTTTCCTCGATAAGAGAGAACTCCGCGAGGAATTTTCACATTTAACTCTATGATGCCCACTTGCGATGTCTTCAAGTATCGAGTTAATTTATGCAGCGTGGATGACGAGAAAGTGTGCTTATGAGCTCAGAAACACCTGTAGCATTTAATCGCGCTCACTTGCAAATTTCGACTTCTCCCTACGGCCTCCGTTCGACTTAATAACCAAACGAACATTCCCATCATTGCCACTGTAGATTAACGTTAAAAAAAAAACGACTGGAGCAGAGGAGCTTGTAAAATAGACTAATTTTTTCCTTCCATCTCATTTTCCATATTTTAAATTCTGAGGAAGCTGCTGCCTCAGCAAAAACTGGTCCAAAGCTCCTCTTAATTCGTGCAAAACTCCATTCTTTTGACCCAAATGCCCTTAGAAGTAAACTCTCGAATGACTCTGAAGTTTGCATCGTTGGAATGTAACGAAATTATTTTTTGTCTTTGACAAAAATGATGATTGGAATGCAAAATGTAATTACGATGATAAAATAATCGATTTTTGCCACCCGAAAAGCATATGGGCTCGAAAAATTTGGATGACATTGAAAATTGAACGAGTCGTTAATAAAATCAAATTTTTTCGTTGCATTCCAACGTTGCAAAGTTCAGCATCATACTCTCGAATCTTCTCGACCTACCAGGGAATGAAATACTGTTGCTCTTGATAGTTGACCAAATCCTTTTGATTTCACGCGAAACATGTTTTTTTTTTTTTTCTTACGATCTTACGTTGGATTAGCTACGAATCTGTAATTCCAACAGGGAATATAGTGGATTGAGAAACGAGCTTTATGGAAGAAAATGTAGATTATTCGCGTGGAGAGAGAAAAATTGAAAGGGGATAGGAATTTGTTGCCATGGTGAACGGAGCACGTTAGTAAATATGGCTTATCACGTGAAAAAGCGCCGGTGGTTCGGTTTGCAATCAATGAAATTTGCGATAAAACTCACGATCGATTACTCGAACATTAAGAGCATCGAGCCTGCGCTGCCCTGCGATAGATTCATTTCTTTCCGTCCTCAAATGTGACCAATTTTTCAACGAAACTTTAATTTAACGCATTGGATATTTTTCACGCGTACTATTTAGCCGGTGGCTTAGTTGGCATTCATAGAAATTACATTGGGGACATTGGCCGATGCCTTAGAAATTCTTTAATGACTTTACGTGTCGCACAACTCGATGCACACAACACGAGAATTATACTGGATTTGAAACTGGTATAGTTTACCGGAACAGCTGAGCAAGTGTGTGACTTGGCCACTCGCGAGACCGTCCGCGTACACATCAGAAACAGAGTCAACTATGGAGTTAATGCTACACGAATTTGACTTCTGCACGAACGGTCCCAAGTTCGTACAAACTCTGATTTACTCGTAAAGTTCGGAAAAATCTCTGCATTTAGATTTTGCGAATCCAGCGACTTGAATTCGATATTAAAATTCTTAGCGAATTCCACGAAAATCAAAACGAACGTTAGTAATGAGGAGAACTTTCCAAATATATCGATCGGAGCTTTGCGTTGCTACAATTTCCTGAATATTGTTCCAACGTTCGAAAGTCCCACCGGAGTCATTTGACTCTACTGGAATATAAGCAGTGCATGAACACGCGATAATCCGAAACGATTGGAATCCATGCAGTCACGAAGTCTCGTTGTGCATACGAAACAGCAAACCTGGCACAGTTTTTTCTCTTAAACGAGCTTGAGAGCTCGAAACAAGTATATTAAATATGAATTGCCTACAATATCGTTTCCCCCTTTTTTTCCAATTCTGCGAAACGAGAGCTTTGTAGAAAATTACTAAAAATAAAACAAATCGATGCATCGGTAAACAATTTCGATTTAGCTCTCGATCGTTGCCAAACTTTATTCCCACCGTTCCCGTGATCACACTCAACTATTCGTAAAATAATAAAGTCTCCACTTTGACTTTAAACAAATTTCGACTTCGTCGTTTGCTAAAGTCAACTGTCAACTTTTTTATTTCACAAATAATTGAGTAAAATAACAAGAGTGGCAGGGAAAAAGTTTGGCGAGGATCCAGAGCGATGGAAAGTGTCTCAAGCCCCCTTGATAAATACTTTCCATAACTCCGTTCGTCTCTTAACTTCTTTTCTGCCTTCTAGTAGTTCTGGACTCTCTGTAGAATGAATAAATTGATAATTTTCAAAAAGTTTCAGTTCACTCGTTTTTCAATCAAGGAATCTTCAGCATCATGTTGTTTTTTGGTGTACAATTTGGTGTAAAATAACAAATAAGTAAAACAAAGCCAAGTTGTAAAAGATTTTTAACTAGCGAGCAAAGATTCTTTTAATTCACTGAGGCCAGAAATAAATGAATTCATCCATATGATAATACTTTCAAGCAAATGTCGATGACGCTTAATGGGTATAGATTTTCGCGAGGTTATTAAATCTGCACGGTCGAGAGAATCCGTCTGTGGTTATCGATTTACAGAATGATGAAAGCGCGGAATTAAATATTTCAATATCGATTCGTGTCTCGGGCGCAGAGCGCAGATACTGGAATAGAATCTGGTTGCTATCGAATTCAGAACATGAAGAAACATCAAGCCCTATGAAGATTTATAATTATTCGAAGTAGTCGAAAAAACTTAGTTGGTCGAAAACAAATGACTCTGAAGTTTGCATCGTTGGAATGCAACGAAATTCATTTTTATCTTTGACAAAAATAATTATTCAAATGCAGAATGTAATGACGATGATAAAATCATCCATTTTTGCCATTCGAACAGCATATCGACTCGAAAAATTTGGATGACATTGAAAATTGAACGAATCTTCAATAAAATTAAACATTTTCCGATGCATTCCAACGTTGCATACTTCAGCATCATGAAAACGAAAACAATCCAAAAATACTTAGTAAAAAATAATTTTTTTCCCATTTTTTGTAAACTTCTTTTGATTTATAGTTTTTATGCATTTTTGGTTCGCAGACTGCGACTCTCTCGAATCATTCGCTTCGTTGTGAGAAAACGGAGCACACGCCGCCACGAGGTTTTCGTTTCTAGCGAAAAAAAGATTTTCCGAGTATCAGATCGAAGGCAGAGTAGATTTATTTGAATCTAAAAAAAACGTGTTAATCGATCAATCACTTTTCATCGGCATTGAGAAAGTGACGTAGGAATTGGACGAATATGGAATAACGAGCCAAATGTGAATTATTTTTCGTGATAACCTGTAAATCGAGTGATAAACTGTGAATGTCCCGCCCCGAAAATTACGTGACGCGATTTTGGAAGGATTCTTGAGTCGTTGGGGAATTCTCGAAAAAAAAAAAATGAAATTTTCTTTCATTAGGTATAGGGAAACTGGATGGACCTCAATGTCACGAGAGTAAACAAGTCACGTCACATGTGAGATTTCTTTACACGGTTCGTGAAATAGCTTGTACCAGTAGTGAGAGGTAGCTATTGCCCTCATTTTATTTCTCTCTTTCTTGTCGCGTAAGACATCGGTGAGATCGGGAAATGTGTGTAATGAGAGCCACACACGGTAAGTGGACTATTTGAAAACCGAGGAGGAAAAGTCTCGTAGCCATCATTAGAAAAACTTTTAGTCACATGTTTCGATATTTCAATCACACTTTTTCGCTATTTCTTGCGATCGTATTGGCCGAATCACGTTTTTGATCGTCAAACTTCGCAATTTTTATGAACGAGCCGAAAAGTTCGTGAAAATAAAGTGCGAAAATAAATTTGCGGATTTTTAACGTATTTCGTAAACTGACCATTATTGACAACACAGTTTCCTTGAATATGAGCCAGCGCGACTGAGAAACGACAGCAGCCTCGAATCGAGTTCGCCGAAAAAAAAGTAAACAGCTGAGGGCAAAAGGGTCAAAGCAAGTAACTCGAATAATTCTCACGACGTTTGCCCTTGAATTTTACAGCGAGCAAGGACCGAGGGCGACGAAAGCAAGTGGCCGTCAGAATCGTCGATCTTGCGATGAAATTAGTGCGGAGAATACGCACGAAAAGCAGAGGAGTAAAGAAACAAATGAAGCATAATATCGCCCACGCGGTATAATTTGATATTCGAGTTTTTACGTACCGATCATTCGATCGTGACTGTTGTTCCTTGTTGTTGCGACAAGATAATTCTTTTCCGGTTCCTTCTGCGACGACAATAACAAACGCACGCACATAAAAACACATTTGTATCGATGTGCAATTGTACACGTTTGAATGTGAATCCACAGATTGATGAGTGAGGCTCACGATGAGGTGAATTTCGTGTTTGAAAACAAAGTCACTCGCGAAACTTGCAATATCACTTTAACCGAGCAATTCATAGCGTCCCAAAACACCTGTCACTTTATAACGAGATTATTAATTCCCCATCGATTTTTATCGACCTAACGAATAAACTAAATAAACCAACGATTATTTATTTTCATACTCGATGATTTTGGGAACGACGATCACGCCGGTGTGTCGTTCGCGTACGGACTGCGACTACTAAGAGCAGCGTTAGCCGGTCCCCTCTTTCGCTATCCCTCACTCGCTCACTCCCGCCCCTCCCCCCTCTTTTCCCTACCCTCTGCGCCGGTCTCTCGGCTACTTGTTCGTTGTATACATCGCGCTTACTCCCTCGGGTTTCACGTTGCCTTATCGCCGTTCCGCACTCCCTATCCCTCACTATACACATCAACACAACTACACAACACGCGGCTTCACAATTTCTCTCTTTCTCACTCTCTCGTACACACTCGTAGTAAACGTCGTATGTATCGGTGAGGGCAGACACCACGTGTAGCCGGAGACCGGCTCTGAAACACACCGACGACTCTCATTTCGCAATATAAAAGTGAAATGCACTCTTTTCGAGTCTCTCGTTTTGATGAACCCTAATTATAAACTTTTCCGACAGGTGTAGGATATTTGGCAATTATAAAAAATTCTACAAACGTCAATTTTTTAAGGAAACTTATCTCAACTAAAGCCAAATTGTTAAAATACGCGATTTTTATTTCAAAATCGATTTCCAGGCAATGACTCAATTAAAAAGCATCCGGTCAATTACGAGAAAAAAAAATCTAATGCAGTCGCTAACATTGACACTGCACCGCACGCATCAACCCCTTAATTTACTGCCGTTCTGCACCATTCTGCGTGACTCATAGTCTCACGTTTATCAGGCAATGCGTATGGAAACCTCGCTGACTGATGTGTCCGCTGCAGTCTGCATGCGCAGTAGAAATGGTTCATTATGCGAGGTGTCCCATTAAGGGCTTCGCATGCTAACATTTCGATAGATATTTTCGCCCCTACGAGCTTTTAACGTCAAATTTACAATCCAATCTTTCGCTTCGTTTACCATCGCAGCCACCTTCGATCAACACGAGCTTTTTTACGCAAAAACGTCTACACATCGTCACACCCTATATAACAGAACTGGACAAGCAAAACTGCTGATGTTCGCGTGTCTGTGCGCGTGTATTCTTTTTTGCGTATGCGCAAAATACTCAAATGATCCTGCTGTGTGTGTGTTTGTCTTTATATACATATGTGTTCGACGCACCCCCTTAAGGATAGCTCTTTCCCGTCGCTGCACCCCCATCGACGCGAGACCCTTTCCGCTTCCCTCTTTTATATGCAAATACAGGGGACTCGCAAAAGTTTCGGATCACTCTTCAGACGAATAAATGTTTGGAGTACAATTTTTCTATACATATATTTTTTTATTTAATTATACGTGCAGAAAAATTAGTCACTCCGCGAGAGCGGGGGAGAGGGAAGAGAAACTTCGACATATCGCACTGAATTCCATTTCCCATTAAACTGCACATTGCCATAGTATATAAGCAACAAAACGAGCAACTCTTATGACAAAGTTTCGTTATTTCACGATGTATTTTTCCGGAATTTCAAGCGTTACGAGGTTTGGTTATTAAAAGTCGTTTCTCATGAGTTCATGAGCCAACATGAAGTCACTTTAATGAGAGGGTTGCGGTAAGTACGATTGGGGTGCTTAATTTGCGTGTGTTGTTTCGGTGCGTTACGAGTCCCGAGACTGCAGGATTCGTAAACGAAAAATGACAGTGATTGATAATCTGAAAAACTGGATGTTCAATATTTAAAAAAGAGGATAAAGAATTATTAGTCGTGGACTTTCCGTCTAATTTTGTTTATTGAAATAAATTCTTGAAAAGGTGAACCTTGCCCATTTCGTCGTCCGGGGCTCGGGACTTTCCGACCACCGGGTATAATGGATATATATGAATTCACTGCTGTCAGTTTCCTGTGGCTGGTATTCGCCCCAGCTTTCATCCACGTGCTCTTCGCAACTCTCGTAAGAATTTATATCAATACCTCAGTTCGTTATTTGTACTACGAGAGGTTTGCGAAGTAAAAAAACCTTTTGACACGCGAAATTTGAAACTGTCTTTCGTTTTCTTTTTATTTCAGCAAATTGGCTGAGGGAGCAGGGAAATTATGACGAAGGATGAAAAATGGCAGACGAAATTTCATCCGGCGAATGAGCAGGACATTTTTTACAAGTCTCATAAATGTGGTTTTCTTCTTCACGAAATCGATCATTTTTCTGGGACAAGTTGATCCACAAACGGTAGAAGGAACAGCCTTGCTCATTCATTACAGATTTTTTCTTGTATTTTGGTGGGTATAGATGCACGACCGGATGTAGTGGAAGAGTAAAATGCTCGACGAGCGAATCCCTCCGACGGTCCCTTAATCAATACTCTCGCTCTTCGCCAGAACCGCGAGGTCCCACATCCCCGTCATCATTTTCTATCGCTATCCCTCCCCTCAACCTCTTACTCGCTTTCTCTCGTTTTTTCCAGACTTATCCTTCGCCAGAAAGCATTTCGCTTTTCTCCTTGGCTGAACCTTTCGAACCTGACAGAACAGCCACCGTCTTATATCAAAAATGCCTTGGCAATGGCAACTGTGTCTTTTTTCTCACGTACGAAAAGTCGCATATCATCTTGATTCTTACAATCTGGACGTATTTATTTTCCCAGTCGATCATGCACCCTGGGCGATATTGTAAAAATAAAAATAATCAAGTCATTTTAATTATTACTCGTTATGGATGCACAAAAAAAAGAGAATTTCCAACATATAGACACGCATTGAAAATTGAAAAACGAACATTACGAATATTTATCTTTATTATTTATTGATTATTTATATTTATCTTTATTATTTATTTATTATTGATATTCATCTTTATTATTTATTTAGTATTTATATTCATCTTTATTATTTATGTATTATTTATATTTATCATTTATTTATTTATATATATTTATTACGATAAGGGCACGTAGCACGCAGAGTTGCGGGCCAGAGTCTCTGAAAAACGAGACTAGAGCGAATGTGATCGCAAACGACGACGATGATCATTCGCTTGTGTTTTACTGAAAAAAGTAATTTTGACTGAAAATTCCATTTTCTTATATAACTATTGTCCAAAAATTAACTTTAGATCGTGAATGGCCACTAAGGAGTATAAGAATGTAATTTTTCCATCGATATCAGCAACAATGAGCTTCGTGTGTATAGTGAGAATGGAAAGAAGCGATGTTGATAGATGAGAGTGGTGAAACGGCTAATGTGCTTCCTCCTCGAAATTATTACATTTATTAGCGAGCGATATGTACATACTCGGTCGGTTTCTGCATGGTACCGAGTGCTCGTGGAGCGTTACCAATTGTTTCTCTTTCTCTGGTCCCTGTCTGTGTACAATTTAAATGTCCATGTAGTTCGAATTGCTCCAATTGTCAATTTCTTCTCGAAAGAGGAAGCTCCTCTTAAATTTTTCATAACTTTCATTCACTCGATCTTTCTCATGGGAAATTGGCGCGTTAACACGACTGCTCGGTTCTGCTATATGGTGGGATTTCCATCATCGCCCTGAATCCGAAAATCAAGGACGATGCGCGAATGATTCATCGATAATTCATTGAATTGACGTATTAAAAAATTCAGCAACTTTGAAATATTTCGTTCTATTCTGCTGCTTCGTAAATTACGTTTAAAACGTGGTAGCAACTCCTGATGCAAAAGTTTCTGCTCGAAAAGACTGGGACGACAGTTTTCCACGAGAAATATCGTGAACCAGGTTATCTATTTCTTTTTTTTATCTTTTTGGTACCACGATATCGAATGGTATATTCCTGACGTGAGAGAAATATGCATACAGATATATCCATATCGTTATGTCATAAAAATCGACATAGATTTAGTGGTAGTACCAGGAGCTGCCAGTCGGCGTGCCTGAAACTTGCTCCTAAATTTGAAGCCTCAAGATCATTACCATCGTATATAGTTTCGTCGACAATTTTTTCAGCATTCGTGTTAGTCAAACTGACTAGTAAATATTGTAAATCGGTGGATATTCTGATTAATTATTGATTGTAAACGAATTCGTCGAGTTCATATTCATAATTGTGCTGTACTTAAAGTTATTTATCAATAAATATTGAATATAAATATGAATTTTTCAAAATGTAATATAATAACATTAATGTGTTGTTTTCTGCCAAATTCACTAAATGATTTTCTTGAGGGTTTACTCGCAACTGAAGAGGTGAAAAAATAAAATATTTTTCGTGCCTTGATGAAATGTTCGATCCCCTACTGAAAAGTTGGTGAGTAACGCCCGAAGTTGGCGACCAAAGAGGGGCATTGTTGTCGTTTTATTCGTTCTGTGATTAGTCGCTTAGTTATACACAGGGTTTTTCGAAATTGGGGGTCCTGCTGTCAGTTTGACAGTTTCCTGTATGTCAACCGTTTCCAACATAATTCAATAAAAAAAATATATATATATATATATATACCCCAATGAAAAAAAAAAAAAAAATTAAAAAAACGTTCTCGCCAGAGTCCACTCGTAGTCTCTGTCCGTAATTAAACAAAAAATATTCAATTCAACCATTTCCAACATAATTTAATGAAACAAAAAATATATATATACCCCAATGAAAAAAAAAATTAAAAAAACGTTCTCGCCAGAGTCCACTCGTAGTCTCTGTCCGTAATTAAACAACAAATATTCAATTCAACCATTTCCAACATAATTCAATGGAAAAAAAAAAAATATATACCCCAATGAAAAAAAAAAAATTAAAAAAACGTTCTCGCCAGAGTCCACTCGTAGTCTCTGTCCGTAATTAAACAATAAATATTCAATTCAACCATTTCCAACATAATTCAATGAAAAAAAAAAAAATATATACCCCAATGAAAAAAAAAAAAAAATTAAAGAAACGTTCTCGCCAGAGTCCACTCGTAGTCTCTGTCCGTAATTAAACAAAAAATATTCTATTCAACCATTTCCAACATAATTCTCAATATTGTTATCCGCAATTTATTCCACTTTTTGATGAGAAAATTTTTCATTTCATTGATAATTTAAGGACGTTGTATGGCCACAGAGTAAGCTCCACATTTGAATTATATAAACCCTAATGGAAAGAAAAAAAAATTTCAATTTAAAATAGGTTGGGTTCAAGACGCTGTCGCATATCTCGATTAGTTATTATATATGAAAGGAGCCCTGCGGCGCTACTAGAAAAACGTTCGCGCGCGTTAGCGCCCGTGATGCCCCCTAGTTTGTTAAAAACTGTTTTCATGCTGCAACATTGGGCATTGCTGGGCTCTTGCAGCAAAGTTCTCGATCAGTAGAGCTCCGATTCACCGACAGAGGTCAAGGAAGAGAATGCAGGTCGGTCTCGTCCCCCTTTCTATGCGGCAGCTACACGTTTGATAACGATGCCTGAGAAGAAAGAGAAGGAAAAGGGCTCTTTGGAACGGGAATTTCCTGCTGAACTGGCGGTCGAACAATGAGAGAAATTCGGCCATTCAGCAAATTATTTTTTTTTTTTGCTTTTTACCACTAGCGATACGGCACGTAGTTTCAGTTATTTGCCCTCGCGCGTGTAGACTCAAATATTTCGGTTAGATAGTGTGCCGCGTGACGCGATCCGGACAGGATTAAAAGACGTTTTGTATTTTCGTTTACTTTGGATTCTCCAGTTTTTAGATTTATTATTCGCAATAGTTGGTTACTCCAGAGGACGAAATTCAGGTGAATATTTTTAATCAATCTCTCCGAAATGAGCTTTTGGTGCTAAATTTACAAAGTCTAGTGGACGAATTGTGAATTATTTAGACCAATAAATGCCACATGCTCGTTGCTGTTTCAATTCTCACTTTTCTCGTAGCGATCTATGTCCGGTCGGTAAAAACCCTCCTACACGTTTTACCTGGAGCTGCTTGATATTTCAAGAGAAATATAAATTAAACGCTGTTGTCTCTTCGTTAGAAAAAAAAGGTGTAACTTCTATTTATCCCGAAATATCAAGCATGTCCGCGAAAAATGTGTGTCCGCTGTTTGGTCGTCTCTCTCACACTCCCGTATCTGAAAAATCGTTCAAACCATTTGGAATGTTTGTTCAACGAGATTTTGACACTTGGACATTTTTAGGCAAATATGACTGGCAAAAAAACTGACTATCTTGACTGGGATGAATATTTTATGGCTCTTGCTTTCCTGGCTGCAAAACGTAGCAAAGATCCCGTCACCCAAGTTGGTGCTTGTATCATAGATCCGGACAAACGTATAGTGAGCTTAGGATACAATGGAATGCCGAGGGGTTGCAGCGACGACGAATTCCCGTGGGGCAAAGACACTACAAACTCTGAAATGGATTCGAAATTTTTATACGGTATCAAAATGCTCGAAACTCTCGTCATTATTTTTTTCTTTCTCGCCCATGATTTTTTTTGTCTGAATAATATTCCTTGGAATTTTGTCTCTCTATTTTCCTTCTTCGTTTCCCAATCAAATAATATTGACAACAATAACAACGAGAATTGTTTTCGTGTACAGTGTGTCACGCAGAGGTCAATGCCATATTGAACAAAAACTCTGCAGACGTCAAAGGTTGCACGATATACGTTGCCCTTTTTCCATGTAACGAGTGTGCCAAAATGATCATTCAATCAGGCATCCGAACGGTTGTTTACTTGTCCGACAAAAACTCTCATAAGACGGGGACGAAAGCATCGAAAAGGATGTTCCAAGCCGCCTCTGTTGAATATCGGTATTGACGAGTTTATATCTATTTTATTTTATCACTTTTCATTACGATTCGCAACCTCTCACGGGTTGAAAATCGAAATGCCTTTAGAATCGAACGATTTCATCATATTTTTCCATTTTCGTCATAAATATCGTTGGGCTTCCGTTTTTTTTTTTTTTTATTAATTCAATCATTAGAAAGCCACACACTGAAAATTAAATGTTGTCGAAAAACTTTGATATTTCGTTGATAAAAACTAAATATTTTTGGATAATTTCAAAATTTTCGTAATTTTGACAACATTCTTGATTTTTGACGCAATTGTCGGCAAAATTGACGATTGGAATGACAAAAATTTACTTCCCGGAGAGACTTTCTTGAATATTTCTTGCTGCAATGACAAAATTTTTGTGATTAAAAAAAAAAAAGTTGAGTCGAACGAATCCAACAAAATATCGATCTTTTCCAACGAAATTTTCTTTTCAGTGCAGATACTTCGAGTTTATCGCATTCAGTCATTTTACATTCGATTTCGCCGTCAAATAATTTTTCCAAAATGATAAAAATTGAAGTTGACACGAAAAAAAATTGATTAAATAAAAATCGTTGCTTTCCAGGCAATACGTACCAAAGAATGAGAGAATTGTGATAAACTTTCAAGATGTTAATTGGGATAGCATGAATCAGTTGCCATCGACGCCAGTGAAAAAAAAGGAGGACGTTGAAAAAGGCGATCTCTAGACAAACACTTTTTAGATATATTGCCATTGCTTTTATGTATGACGTGTTTAACGACGATTAAAAAAAGTATCATGTTGTCCGCGTGCCTGTATTCACGTTGAGTGCGAAAATAATCTACAGCAATATCGTAATTCATTGTTTATTGAGACACGTCGTTTTAATGACGTTGGAGACGAAGCAAAATTTGTTGAACTTGTCTAAATTATTTATATTCACGATGGGTTATTTTTTGTTCTTTTAAATTCAGATTGGTAATCGATTTTATTGGACGCATTTTGAATGTTTTTACAAGTGACTGAAAACGGAGATATTCAAACAACTATTTGGATTTCTCCGCGTGAATTAATTATAAATAATATTTTTAACGGATATGTCGTCAATCATATAAATACGAAAATTAAGAGAAAGGGAAATTGTATGGAAGATATTTTCGTATAATTCTATAATATGTGAACCTGTAACGAGATATTTCGATTATTATTACTTTCAATTATTCGGTACGCGTGCATGAGGATTTTTAAAAATAATCATGAACAACTTGATTAAAAAAGAAAACAAACGAATTATCGTTCAATCGAAAGCGCACATTTACGGGTATATCTCTTCAATCGATTGTACAAGTAGCTTAACAAACAGTTATTGTTTCAACGCTATATGAAAAACTGCAAAATAAGGGAGTCCAAAGTTTGCGCCGGATAGCTAATTTTTCGACGAGCTCGCGACCTGAAGCGGCTAATATACAATTACGTCCGTTATTTCTATAAATCCAAATCTGAAAATGTCCAGAGCAATAGAAACGTGAAAAGATGAATTTTCAGTTATTTTTTTATCCTGGACATTTTTCCAAGTCCGAACGTTACACTGTACTGTACAAAGTGTTTTGGAATTTAAAAAACAAACTGCATCTTCAGACGATTATGATGTTTTCGTATTTGCACGATATCTTCGTCCTCCTGCTTGTCATTTGCTTTTTTATCATTTCCATTCTCCACTTTTTCTATGATGATTTTAAATACGATTTTATTTTTTATATTCACACGTTTTATATGTACGATGAAGAGGTGTATGACAATATAATCATGATGTTTTACGCGAACCATTAATGAGAATATAACGATAGGACTTGTGTCAAATTGACATGTGTTGTTTTGTTTTTTTACTGTCTCGATTTGAAATGTTCAGCAAGAAGATGTAGCAATAAATTTAATTACACTTTTGTTTTCTGTAAAATCATTCTCTCGTCCTTTCCGCCAGATTTTTGACGTTATTTAGACGCTACTTGAAGTTATATCTCCGTTACTATTATTCGATACGATCGCATCGTTGGAATTCAACAAAATGACCGTTTATTTCCCCGGTACCCAAAATTAATGAACATTGTCAAGTAATTTGTCGATACTTTTTCGAGGGCCAACGAAATAGTTGGCTCTGAAAAACTTGGACGACAGAAATGTTACATTTGAAACGGTACAGAGTTTCGTGCCCGTTTTCAACGGAGTCAATTTCCCTACCGTCGTTTGATTCTGTTTGCGAAAATGCTCCTCAGCTGTTTATTCCACATTCCACAATCGTTTTTCTCTTTCTCTCTCTCTCTCTCCCATTCGCCATATAAAGATTAAAGGTTTGTCAATAAATAATTCTTAAATACGCATAGTTGTAAATTACTGAAGTATGTTGTGTATTGATATCTGTTTTCGTTCGGTTTTTTTTTAGAATCTCACATTTTTATCTGCGCTTAATAACGTAGTATCGTTTCTGTAAATTACATACAGACGGAGTCGATCCTTTTTTTACTTTAATTTCAACGTTGGCAATTATTTTTTACGCTACCTATTCCGTCGATCGGACAATGTATTCAGCAGCCATTGAATGTAAAAATGGCGGAAAAAAATGAAAGTTTGTTGCGATATTTGAAAGGAAAAAAAATACTCTTATGATTATCGGATTTTTTTTTAACAAAACACTGTGCGACGAGATAGTTTAGTTGTTGAGTTGTGTAGTCGTAAAAGTTGGTCATTTTTTACCGACAAGAAAGAATCGTTGGCTATTTTTGAACCAGAAGTTGCATGTGCAAAATTCGATAATCAAGTGAGATTTTTTCTGGCTCATTTTGCTGCAATTTCAATTATCAATTTGGAGGAAAAGAATAATCCAGTGGGATGAATTATGAAGTGGAAAAGCTTCTGGAAATTTGAACAATTTGGTTAATATTTCGTTCCTTTTAATGCGCATTTCAAGAAACGAGGGAATAAAATTGAATCGCATTGATGACGAAGGAATATTGAGCTGGCCTTTTTTCACAGGCTTCGTAAATTGTGGTTTAATTAATCTTCACGGCGTACACCTTCGAGAATCGATTAGACAATGCAGAGAAAACACCCTGAGGCAAGGAAACTTAAAAATTGCGTTGAAATGTTGTTTCTTTCGTATTTTTTTCTCTACTAGTTTTGTTACCAGTGCTCGATGAAAGTGGAACTTAACTTTGACTCGATTGATGATTTGTTTGCGTTTTGAATGATGTATGGATGGATGAAGAATTCGCGAGTACGAACGTATACAAATTTTGCTTTTGTCTCCTTCTCTCTCCGTTTATTTTTTATTATATATAAATTTTGTTGTTTTTATTCTTTCCATCAGTGGATCGCGCACTCGGATCGTAATTTTCCACCGTTTATTCTTGAAAGACTCGAACGTCTATCCGAGCCGTTACCGTTAATTAAACACACAATTACGCTGTGCGTCCTCCCTTCGAATTCGTTACAATCATCATCATCTTCACCATTATCGTTCTCTTACGTTTTTATTTCTTCATCAATATTCATTCATTAAAAGTCGCAGACTGTAAAAGTCTGGAGGGCGTTTTTTTGCACACGCATTAATTAGTGTCACATACAATTTGTTAAGATAGTTCATCCAGCACTGTTCCACTAGCACCGACCGTTGCGCACTCCTCGGCAATCCAGTCGCGCAGGCTTCAGTTATTAGTTGTTAATTTTCCCTTTTCCTGTTTTTTTTTTCGGCTGTATCGAAATGCAACGATAATCGTAAGCGTTGACTCAATTTCATGGTGAAATTATCTTTAAATCGCGATTATTTGCCTCTCCCTCATAAAACCCCGTCTGTGTCGCGCAATCCGATAGCAAAATTGTTGGTTAAAGATTCATTTAATGCGTTTTATTCATCCTTCTAAAGTGTTATGTTTGTTTTTTCTTCATTTTTGTTTATTATTATTTTGTATTATTCAAAAAAACACCTCCGTCTCGTGTCGATTAGCTAATTCTATAAGGGAAATTTGGACGCAACTGAGGCAAACACTGGTGGATCATTCGAGACAACTCGTGATCGAGTTTTCCTTGTCCTGATGGTTCAAGCTGCTGCTCGTCTTAGTAGCCTCGGGAGGTCGAAACGCGGTCGCATACGTAAAACGTTTGTGACATTTTTCGATGTATTCGGCTATCGTTGTCTCGCATGCACCGAATTCGTTGTTTCTCAATGACTCAAGGACTCGCACGCATATCGGCAACGTAACGCCTTCCACACCCGCCTCAATGTTGGTTACCAGCGAGAGAGCCTTGCTCTGAGTACTCGGATCCAATAAATACATCATACGAGCACCTTGGAAAAGATGAGGATACGATTTGTTGTTCTTCTGCAAAAAATCAGCGTTCAATTGGCTCACGTCCGAATTGGAAAATATGTCGCTCGTCTGGCGATTAACCACTTCCGCCACTGCTCCCTCCAACTTTGTCGACTCGACGTGACGCATAAATTGTACCAGACACGCGTGAAGATCCGGATTATTTGCGTCCAACCGATGCGCCCGCTTTATCGACTGCAGCATCAACAAAGTTCGATCTGCAAACCACAATCTCGTGTTAAGTCGTATTTAGGCCTTTAGGGACAACAATTTATCGCCACAAATTTTATTTTATTTTATTTTTTCAATTATTGTTTATCAACTCACGTTTACGAATGTATATCTCGAAAGCTGTCAAATGCGTCTCGATCCTGTCGGATGCGAGATTCTGCAGAGGCTGCAAAAACTTGATGGCCTGTTCCAGTGGATCGTCGACCTGAACAACGACATGCCAATCAAATGTTTTATAATTTCTCCATTTCGATCTTTCACCAACAACCGTTTATTATTACTCGATAATCCATTATAAAAAATGTAGCTTACCCTTTCCAGTTTTTCCGGTATGAGTTCGTCAAGAGTGGGTTGTTCAAAGTCAGGATCAGCCTGCTGCCGTGACTTGTTGTGCTGTTCTCTCTTCTCTTGAGCTTGCGCAGCTTGTTGTCTCTCAAGTTCGGCCTTCCTGCGTTGTTTTCTCTGCTTGTTTCTCAGTTTCTTCAATTCCGACGGTGCCAGGTTTTCTGCAAAGATAAAAAGCCAAAAGTTATTCGTCTTTCCACTGAATAATTTTCGTACACTTTGCTAAATCAACCAATTATCTGACTAATCTTTTTTTTCATTCAAAAATGCATTCTAAACGATTTCCCTTCGCGGCCCGAAAATGGTCAGATCAAAAAACAATGTGCTGGTCAGAATTCTGCTGGATTACATTTCAATTGGGTATTGTAACGCTGAAAAATCAGACGAACTTTCTAATTATGTAAAAGGAATATTGAATTCATTATTACGAAGCGTTGGAATAATTCGTGCTGGTCTCGTCTTGCATGCTCCGTAAATTTCGGACGTAAATAGCGTGTTGGGCAGTTGCTCGGTGCATTCCTAAATTCTTCAACAAGTTTTCTCGACCGCTTTTGTTACATAAAAAAAACTTGTATTTATTGCCGAAATAGAAACAATAAATATATCTCGTCTCCATATAAGCCTGCGGCATAACTCTGTCAAGAGAAAAAATATGGTCTGACCGTTGGCTGTATGTTTAATTAATTCTACCTCGAGAAATACCAAATCGGTTGCCATCAATCAATAAATAAATAATTGAATCAGGAAATTCCTCAATTTTTTTTTCTTCTCAATAAAAATCGGCAACAGACCGAAAAATACGAAAAGTATTATTTTTCGTATAAACCGAAGAAAAATCGCACAGTAAAAAATTTACTGCCCTCGTCTGCCTCTCGTCCCGAATCCCTCATTTCTAAAGAACGAAGAAGCCCCTGAATTCACGATCGATTTATTCAGCAACAGGGAGTCACATTGCATTCAACAATGCGTTTAAAAAGTATGCACAAAAATGAACTTTGAAAGTGTGGGTGATCGCGAACGACCATGATACGTCTGGAGCGCTAAGCAGATCTCGTGGTAATTATCTCGATGATCGAGACCACTTTTAATTTGCTCCAAGCGGGAAGACTCTCTTTCTAGATTTTTCTTCGAGTAGATTTAATTTACACTCGATGCCGGATGCTGCACCCACATGAACGATGGAGTATGAAGCATGAAATTATATCGATAAAAAGCTGGAGCAGAGCGTCGTAAGTTGAAGGTATCGATAAGATTGCGAAAAAGTCGATCGTAGCCACGACCTTCTCACGCTTCGCAAAATTATAGAAAAGTTTTTATTAATCAGTGAGTCTTAAGCGACGAGAACTGGGGACTCGCTTATCAACGCTTCTACATGCGTTGGGAACAATTATCACTCTTTTTCCATCCAACGAATGTGGAGTAAATGAAGGACTGAAGCAGACAGGCGCGTACAGTCGTCAGAACCGCGGGAAAATAAGAGATTAAAAACTCGATCGGTATGCAACGAGCATATGTCGAGATAGCTATCTATTTTTATATGTTTTCGCGTCCTTGAGTGAATGGACCTTGCACGCGCTTTTACGTTCGACAAATGTCGAGTGTGTAGTAACGAGAGCATTTACATAGAATTCTCACCGTTCGAGACATGCAAATAACATCCCTCGTGGCGCCTGACAACGAGCCGAAAATCTCTGTCACGAAATTCTACCGCGAAAGTGTTAGACATTTCTTCTCAGTCAGCAGAAAGTTTCTTCTCCGATAAACGGCTGAATGATGGAGTATTATTTTCTCGCTACAAACACAATCCACGTGTGCTTTCTGCAAAGCAATACGCCAATGGAGTGGGAGAAGAATCCCGCAATAACGGACAGCGGGCTCGAGCATTTATTTTACCTCGACGAACACATAACGCCACCACACCCTTCTTTCGATTCCCAGCAGTTAATGAATATCTTATGACGCAACGGTACATCGAAGGAAATGAACTTGACAATTTGCTCATTACGCTAATCAATAAGTTTTCATAGACTATGA
Organism: Diadegma fenestrale; assembly: GCA_037043255.1. Taxonomy (NCBI): domain Eukaryota; kingdom Metazoa; phylum Arthropoda; class Insecta; order Hymenoptera; family Ichneumonidae; genus Diadegma; species Diadegma fenestrale. The sequence goes on along the minus strand of CM073310.1, from coordinate 12,829,397 downwards.
AAAACACGCTTTTCACGTGCATTTTTTAGCACAAAATCAATCGGACAGAACGTCAAACACACGAAGATGTTGATGAGGCCGAGAAACGAGAAAACGTCGAGCCTGGAGAATTACTATTAAAGACCAGAATTGGGGACAACTTTTTAATTTGGTTTTCATGAAGAATGAAAATGCTTTGGCGTTGAGACTGTAGTTTCCCAGTCTTTATTTCCTCAGTGCAATGAATGTAACGATTTGGAATTCGCGCATGTGTATTACGTTGTTTGATTCAATGACGAAATCGTCAAATTTCAGAGCTGAACTTTTCGTTTCACTTCGAATTAGTCTCAATCTGAATTGGTGTACGTAAAGCCCGAGTGTACGCGGCACATATGTTCAATTTTACATAACTTCTCGGCGCAGTGCACAATGCACCAACATGCATGATGGACTCCGCCGTTGTTAGAAAGTTAACTAATTGAGAGCAGTTAACTCATTCGCAGTGCATTGTTCCATTCCCGTCGAACGTAAACAATCGTTTATCTATTTTTTTAACCTCCGCGAAGTCGTTCAAGATTTTAATAATGAATGGATGCACGTCTCATAAATCAAGATTTTAAAAAACTTTACAGCCAAACCACGTGCATCCAGAGACACAAATTCAAACTGGAACATTCCCGCAACTACATTTCCAGGTTGAATGTGAACTCCGGCAACGACGATCTTTTAGAAATCCGATAAACGAAAACGTCGATATAGCGAAACTTTTTTCGTGAGAATTTTTCTCAATAATCGACGTGTCGATCTAAAAAAATGCACACTCAAGAGATCAATTAAACGGATTAGGCTCATGTAATAACTCAATTAACGAGCCATTAAAAGATTGCTTCGAGACAGGTCTATATCATCGGGTCGACGCAACTCACCGACCGGAGGACGAATTTAGAAAAATTCTAATAACAATGCTAAATGCATGGATAGAACTTTTATTATCCCCTCTTTCGACTTATTTAAGAGATTTCTCCGATAATCAATCAATGATTATACAAGACATTGCAGAAGAGGGTGGAGACCTGAATCGAACGATCAATCGGTCGTCTATAGTATGTGGCATAATGGAAAGAATGATCTAGGTGCACTCTGCATGTTGGTTACCACAGAATTACTTTACATGAATTGCAACAGAGTCACGATCTATGTAATTCAATTGTCTGTCGAAAGGCGAAGAAATATAGAGGAAACAAATTCTCTTTATCTTTCTCTCGCTCTCCCTCCGTCTCTCGCATCGCCCTTTATTCATTTTATCATCATCGCGAACCTCATTTTCCCTCGCTTTTTCGTTTTTCTTCATTTCACATTCAACTCACATCGTATTTTTTTGATTTTTCTTTTCCTGCTTCTCCCTTTCTCTTGTTTGTCTTACTCAGCCGTTCATTGTTCTTGTCCTCGCATCTCTTTCGTTTTGCCGATCATTACGATCTCGGTTTTTGCGAGCCACAGTTCATTCGTGACGATAACTCGCGAACCACGCCTTTATCTACATTCGTGAGCTAGTCGATCGAACATCTATTCTCTTCTGTCCATACCCCGATCTCGCTCCCTCTCTCCTAGCTCCTCGACTCTTTTCACTTCTTCTTCCAACGAAATATTTCTATATCCTCGCCAGCATAATTTCCTAAGCACGAATGGTCAGAGGCTCTTGTGTTAACTGCAGGCAAAATCATAGCGGTAGACATTTTTTAGATCCAAAGCCTTTAACTTTGATTGATAAAGGTCACAGCATGGTGTGTGCACTTGCAATTTTCTCGACGATAAAACTCAACTTTCGTATGGCGAAACAAATTGAAAAAAATTGTTCAAATTACTGCGTTAAGATGCTGAATCAGAAATCTTGAGAACCTCAAATTTTGGCAGTCGAAAATTCGGAAATCTATCGATCGCCATAGAAATCGATTAGCCGACGCAAAGCGATTTCAAATATGAGCTGATTCATTTTTGTTCGGACCGACTGATTCATGTTTTTAAGCGAACCCTTTTTGCCACATTGAGAGTGCAAGTGCCAGTGAATTGTTATGAATTGAAATTGACCATAAGCCTGAAAATGTGTTTTAGCGGATACGATTTGGCAATGTCGCATAATAATTATAACTTGCGTAAGTCTTGGAAGAGAGGTGAGACGAGAGAGCAGCCGCGAAGCAATAATAAGAGCTAATGGAGGCTCGCGAACAGCGAGGAATCAGACGACAAGGCCAACGGATGGTAAAGAATACGGTTGTGTCAAATGCAGTTATTAAAGCGTGTACGGAGCAGAGATGAGAAAAAGGAGAGGCGAATAAATAAAGTTTAATAATACGCCGTATGAGAAAATCGCTCGGTTCTGACCTTTGACCGATTTCATAGAAAGTCTGTCATTAGAAAAAGTTATGCACGGAGCCCACAGTCGGAGTGTCCGAAAGAATGCTCGAAATGGCACAAACTTTGCTTGAAAGAAAAACGAAGGATAATTCTGATAACGTTCAAAACTCAATAGAAGGAATAAACAAATCCACGTGAATAAAAACTGCTGATTTGTCGCCGGAGTCATTGGGTTTATTTGCAGTTCGTAAAATTTCAGACGTCCATGCATTTCCGCATGTTTCTTCGCAATAGAGTTTTGTTAATCGGCGTTGAATTACATGGCATAGGAAACAACGAGTCTCGGTCTCACGAGAGATTGAGCAATTGGCGCTTTTCTCGGAACGATGATGTTGCAGTGATAAATCGAGTATATATATAATAAACAACAATAAAAGCGGAAGCCAAGCGACGCAGTAACGTGGGCGGATGATTTACAAATACTGTTAAATTGTGAAAAACTCCGTCAGTCCATTCAAAACGAACATTTGCATTCGTCTTGCTGCAGTTGGTATTCTCGAGTTTGAGATTCGATTGATGCATAATAATTGCAAGGTCACGGCGCAATGATTCACCGATTGGGTACACAGTTCGAGCCGAAAACGGTGTTAGTTGAGAGTATCGATTCTAAGCATAGATATTGAGTAAGAAAACGATTATTGATGTCAGTGAAAAATTATTCATGCACAGAACTAAATCCAACGCTGTGTGCATGCGGAAAATGCACAAGTGTTGCGAACGTCGAGCTTATATTATTTCTGAACGAAGAGAGACATATGTGTACAGAAACCAAGTGGGCATAAGTAATGAATACGAGAAAACCGCTGAGACGTCGAAGATGATGGCCTCGTTCGCAGAGTACCAACAATAATTATTTATCTCACGTCTGAACGTAATGACAATATTATTAAATCGAATAAGCATAGTTAGCGAATGTGTGTGCCAGCCCAGTCGCATCGCAATATTGCACGGCAAGCAAAAATATGCACGCAGCAAGAAAAAATATATGGCGAACTCATAAATATTTTTATGGTTTAATTGCTGGTGTAATCGTTTCCCAGGACGCAGATCACATGTTGGAAACGTAGTAACAGTCGATCAAAATATTTTATTACAGTGTCAATCCGACCGTTCCGCTTGATTATTATGTGGGCAGTACGAACTTGAAATACCCACCGACGCCTCATTGATTCTCGCAAAATTTGAATATCGCACTGATGCTGCCAATTCTCGAAACGAAGTTTCAACAAAATAACTTTTTCTTTTCGTTCTAATATATCGGTTGACCCAGTTTTTAAAATTTGTCTCGTGATCTCGAGGAAATGCGATAACAGTGCGGTCTCGGTATCTTTACTGGAATATTAAAACCGCAAGGAATATCCTAACGGACCTTCAATGTGGATTCGATCTTATTCCACGCAGTTGCACTCTCTCATGCATCGTTCAGCACAGTAATCCGGTAGAGATTCATTTTTCTACTTATTTGAATGAAAAAGTTTTCTTTATCGTAATATACCAAAAAAATACTGCCGCGCGTCATATTTTTTAAAAGAAATCTTCGCCATCTCGTTCCATTGTTACGTTCACGAAACGTGACGACTTTTGATTTTTTGGAATCGAAAAAAAGTTTTTTTTTTATAAAAGAGGAAAGGATACACGTATTTTGGAGTTTTTCTATTGGCCGAGCATTTACAAGTCGGTAGAGAGATGCGAATGAGAAGAATCTAGTGATTCTGAAGAGAACAGTTCTTATCGGTTGAGGCGCCACAAGAAAGCAAAGGGACAACGGGTTTCGCAACCGTACCGTTCTCAAGCCTCGCCGTCGTGGATTCGATATCCTTTTAATAATTAATCTCATCAAGTATCCATACGAGAAGCCAGGAAGAAATCTTCCAATTCTTATTTTAAAGAAATTTGGCCATCCGTTAGAATTTAACTGAGATGCGAACTGTCGTGCGTGTATGCGTTGATGGAAAAGCGCGTGTACGAATGGAACAATTCGAAAAGTAGGGCGCGAACGTGACCCGTTCCTCTGATTTATATTCCAGCACAGAATGAATCGCAGGATGCCTGAGCATTCAATTTATCGTCCCAAATCGCTTTGTATGCAAATATTTGACTAACGGCATGTGATGCTAGACTATTGTCCAAACATTCTATTATCATTCGACCAAATACTCGTACCGGCTAATAAAAAGTGTCTGATGTACATTGTGATAACAAAAAATCGTTACAGCCTCATTGAGAAATAAATCTCAGTCAATTACAGCAAAAAATCGTGATCACATCAAATCAAATGCTGGTGACACGTAACAATTGGTCGAGAAAAAAAAAACTGACAAATTTTATCTGTCAAGCTCCGAAGTTTAGCGATCAATCCACGCACAGAGCACGTTGTACGTATCCGGGAGGGAAACTTTGTACAGAACGAAGTAAGAATGAAAAAGAAAAATGAAACTTCGAGGTGAGACATAAATACACGAAGAAATACGCATTGGTACGTGAAAACGTGATAAACAGTTGAAGTGTAGAGAAACCTAATTTCGGATCTCATGTTGAGAAAATCTGAGAGGCCTGGATCGGTCGAAAGGTCTGACAACCTGATCACTTGGTGTATAATCGATAAGTCAATTAGTCGATTAACCGCGTGGTCGGCTAATATCTTAATAGCTTCTCTTTAAACCGAACCAAGCAACCATTATTTCATTTTTTTTTCTTTCTATTTTCTCGTTTCTTTCGTTGTGTCCTGGATCTGGGCTTCTCGCAGGCGAACGCATTCGAGGAGAATGAAAGCAAAAATACGATGCAAGTCCATCACAAACGCCGTGAGCACGAGGCTTGCCCACACTTTTGCGAGGAATCGACGATTACTACGATAAAGCAAATAAATAAATGAGCGTAAGCACGCGGGAGAGTGGGAGAAAGAAATCAAACGTTCTCCAAGTTTCGTCACGTATGGCTAGTCAACGTAAATCGGTGAAAAGCAGCCTCATATTATAAATGAGGCCTGTACGAAAGTGGAAATCGAGCAGATTAAGAGACAGGAAGATTATTGAGTAAGGACAAGTATATACATATATATTTGCGCACATGTAAATATCCACGTGTAATTATTGTAATGAATATGCATAAAATAAGAAAAACCTCAATATTTATGATCGATGGTTGAAGAAAACATTTGCCCCATTGACAGAATTGATTCAATCACACTTTTTATTTCCAATTATACGACATAGTCACCGAATAACGCGAGTTGCACAGACAGGGAGAGAAACTTTATGAGTAATTCAATTTTCATCGTATCGAAGGAGTGACACGTGCATGTTTTGCTCACTCAATTATACGTCAGCCTGTTCATTCATCCGAATGATATATCTGTTCCATCAAGGTTCGGGCGATAATGTCAATTATTGGCATGAAAAACCGGAATTAAAAAAAAAAACCAAAAAAGAAAACAGCAATAATGCGAACAGCACATTTTTTTTGAAGAACTGATTTGTGATTTGGAGAAGCGATTAATGGACCAGTCTCGTAGCCTTTTTCCATTCGAAAAAATCCATTAAATGATCTTCCGGTGTATGTTTCACAACGGTTCGAGGAAGCTATCAACGAGATCTGCTCCCGATGGGAGAAAATCGATACATCAATATCCCTTTCATCCTACTATCTCTCGTAGCATCATACGCTTCGAGTTACGTGAAACTTTCATAGTCTCGAACCAGCTGGGAAAGATTGCTCAGTGGGGGACCGAACAGTGTACCTCCGCAGGTGCCGGGACAAAAATCGCCAAATCAGACGAGCGTTTTGTCGAGAGTTTCAATACCACAAGAATAAATACGAATTTCAGTACGAGTTTGGCGTTTAGCCAATATCCTATGTACAAAAGTCTTGTGATGCCAAATTGAACTTTCCCTGAGAATCGTCGCTCCGATTCTCCCATGTGAGGTACGCCAAGTGTATAGACATCGCCCACGTCTGATTAACCAACCGAATAGAGCGTATATACATAAGCACGTGCGGTGAAGGGGTACAATTCCGATAAAATGGATTTCTATCTCTTTGTAATAAAGGCGTCAACCATATTTTAAGCGGTACCAATATCCGTGCAAGTTACGCCATTCCCATGCTCACACATCCATATCGTATGTAAGTGCAAATGCATAGAGAGTGCGGGCCATCGAAGCAAGGCCTGGTAGGCGAACTCACACGAGCAACACAGGCCGACAGAAATATTATAAGAAAGGAACCAGCCCGCTGGTATACGCTGCAGGCCAAAATGCCCACGGAGGCGTGCATCGGTGTAGATCGGCATGCACCCAAGAGTTTACGATTGGCGAATATCGGGGAACATTTTTTTATCCGAAAAGGTGAGCCTCGGGTACGATGAACCATAGAAATGTAAAAAAAAATGTCGATTTCCGTGACAATTGCAGAGAAATGTTTAATCGTCGCGCTAATTGTCAGTAGCAAAGCGACCGAATACTTTTCGCTGCAAGAATCATTTATAAATAGTTCCTGCCGAGCTGGGCTTTAAAACCCGCGCATTTTATCGAATCTGAGGAGGACGATGACGCATGAGAATAGGAAAAATTTCGAAAGACTCGGCAAGTGCGAGAGAAAAACGACGATTTAAGACCTGCGGACGGAAAGAAAGATCCGGGATCGCGAGACTGCTACGAGTGTTGAGGTCGAGTGTCAAGGTCACCTACTGCCTACCGATTCGGAATAGAACCTCGTCGTTCAGGCTTTGTTAATGATTTCATAGCGGGGATTTGTAATAAAGATCGTAATCTAGTCCAGATGAGGATCCTTTTGAGTAAAAGGAACAGAACTTTTGTTTTTTTTTATCTAGAGCCTTCCTTCTCCGCACAACTGCTTCTCTTTCATTATTTTTTGCAAATTTCATCGAGAATTTGCGCAAAGATTCAACACAAAGGATTTCGAATCTCTTTTTTTCATTTTTATTTTATTTTTTACGATTCGTGAGACTTGCTGATTCCTTTTCGACTGCATCAAGTTCGTTCCGCGATAGAATGAAAAATTGGTTCGAAAAAACGATGGGAACCTCTGTTGACGCAGTTCGGAGATATTTCTCGTGACAAAATCGATTAAAAATGTGGCACGTAAAGATTATAGTATGTAAATTGGGAACAAAAGCATAAATCCGCGAAGAAAGTACATTACATGTTTGGGTTGAGTTACGTTGGGCGTTACATCGTGCTTGAAGCGAAATTAAATGATAATCGTAAGTGTTTTTATTTATTATTATTGTTATTATTACGTTGTTGGCGTAAAAGTAGGGAAACGGAGAAAGAAAGAGTAGGCGAGAGCGAGCAAACGAGCGAGCGAGTGAATTGTGACTGGAGAAAAAAAAAGATTTTATTTTCGCTCGGGGAAGCATGGCATCGAGCAAGTCTTTCGGACAAGAAAGACAGAGTCTATCCCAACAAGTAGAACCGAAGCGAGCAGGAACTCGGAAAGACGAAATTCCACCGAGAATTTTGCTCGTGAATTTCGTCACGCTTCTTGATAATATTAACGGGAGCAGAATTTCCAACTTTAGTTACGAACAGAATGAATAACGAACCATCGACAACTGCTTTCTCACTTTCAGTGAGAATCTCGCTATTCCATCTATCAATGGCTTTCCACTTAATATGTAATTATATTTTTAATCCAATTATTACGACCGTCAGCACAGGTTTCTTTACGAAAACAAGAGATTCCAGTGTCCCGGCCGTGACGCCTTAGGAACTTCCGGCAAACCTCAAAGTCGAGATATCACTTTGAATGTCTAGAAAGGTCGAAGCCATATCGGGCAGTGAATTAGGAAAGTGTCGCGATAAAAAAGTGTTTTGTCGTTAGAAAATTTTTAATGGAACGATGAAAAGAAAAGAAGAGCGAAATGGAAACTAGCACGATTACGGATAAAAAGCAAAAACTTTAGAAGCGAGTCACGTGAGACACGCGCTCTGCTCCGGTGTGCCCTCACTTCGACTCGGTTGCTGAGCGCTTCGCGACACTTTCGCTAACATCGTGTACCGCGATCAAACAATATATACGATGACTCTCTCGTTCCTCTTCCTAACGTACCGTGTCCCTTACAAGGTCATTGTACCGCATGAAAAATCGAGTCGAGTACTTCTGCTGGTCTCTCTTTCTGTGTTAAGAACCCTTAATGGAAGCGGAGGCGAGAGACAATTTCTAATTTCACATGACAATGCGCCTCCCGCATGCGACTCAAAGGAGCTCTCAACACTTACTTCGGCGCGTGGAAAGTTGACGCTCGTTGAGAGTAAAACAAAACTGCAACGCCAGAACCTCGTTATAATCTCTTTTAGCGATACGAAAAGAGAGATTCTCGCATTGTCAAACAAAATAACTGAAAACTATTCAAATCTTTTCCCTGCCGTTGAAACCAGCAGAATTTTATTTTCTTAGATCCACGCTCAAGGATTTCAGTCAAAATGCCGCAGATTCACGATTTACGACCTCCAAATCAAAGTACAAATTTCAAAATATTTCTGCACAAGTATCGCCAACTCATTATCGTCCGATTCGAATCAATTTTTCTCCATTTTTATATCACGCGTTTACTTCGTGCTGTCAGACGCGAAATGTCGATGAATCAAGGAATTAAATTTGCCGCGTGTTCCTCGGGTGTTTTCTGCATCGGATGCATCGCACGCTCGCGGGTTTCTTTCGTCGCGCGTGGCAAGAATACACAAGTGAGTGTTTTACTGGTGCAGAGGAGTCATTACAACAACCAAATAAAATAAAAGAGAGTTGTCTCGGAAGAGTCAAATCTGCTCGCACATCGAATCTCGAATTTCACCGCAGGCACTCGAGTAGAGAATGAAAAGTGTAAAAAAAGAAGGGAGAAGAAAAAAACTTGGCAAACAATAGCTATTTACACCGTATAAAGATTTATAATGTTGGGAAGTTCCGGATACGCTTTATAACGAGACTCCTTCCGCATGACAGTTGCGCGCGAAGGAGCAGATGACGCGGTGCGCTGTTCGTTTTAGCATAGCACGAAACGGAAAAAAGATTGCTTAGCGCGATTAGCCCTTTACCATGATCTTGAAATTACGAAGGCGCGCGAGCGCGCCTCGCGTTCTCGTGCGACCTCTCGCTCCAGTTCCCAGGACTTACGAAGGCTATACTAGAGGCGAGAACGCCACAATGCGAGTTGTTAGTTTGGCTCTCGTGATGCAGCTAATTATTTAGTGGAAAAGTCTCCGCCCAGGTGCGAACTCAACCAGTCTCGTTCTTCTCGTCGACCTCCCACCCACCCTCCGTCTCTCTCGGAACGAACAACGCAGTAACGCAGAACAGAGAGGCAAAAGTGATTCCGTTTTCACACGCAAAAACGACCAAGGAACAACGAGACTTTTACCTTTTTTCCAGATGCTAAAAAAAAACGGAGTACGCACGTACAAACGTTCTGCGGAATTTATAACGAAATAAAAACAATGAGACACCATGTAAAATATTCTTCTTGTTTTTTTTTTCTTATCGCGACTTGAAGGAAATGAAGTACGTACTCGGCTCGAGAGCTGGGGAAGAAAGTGTAGATCCAAGTTTAGAGATTTTTGTAGAGGGTTCGCGAAATAAGCGTCGCAGAACGAGAGACTTGCGAAACAAGACATTTGGAGAGTCCGAGTCATTTCAGTTCCGCGTCCTCAGATTTTCCAATGATTCGTTCGAGCCAGAAATAAACGTTGTATCTCAACCGGGAGTCTTTAAATTCTGTGGTTCGCGTTTAGCCGCGGATGACATCTTTGGCGGCGATGGTCAAGTCGTCGCTCGAGGCGTCTAAAAATTACGGGTTTCTCGGGATCCCTCGTTCGATATTTATTACGAGCAGCTCCGACACGCGGAGAGCATCTCGTAGCAACAACGACCTTGCCGGATGAGTCAATTATCGTCGCAAAAAAAAGGATGAATGAACGGAGAAATATAAAATACCAAGAGACGTAAGAATGACGAGAATCGTGCGTGAAAAAAACGGTGATTCCGAACGCGATTTCGCTTGCGGCGCAATGACGATTTATATCTCATTACACACACTATCGAATTAGTATGAGTAAACGACGCGTCTACTGTTTTTTCTGCTTTAATTGGCTCGTTGCACGACCCGCTGCGTTACGAATAAACGAATTAATAACGCGTGAATAATAGATCGGTATTAGGAACGTCAGGGTACCGGAAAAGGTGCGCCCTGTCGCAGAGGGCTGAAGATCTGAGATAAAATCATCATCGCGACGCTGCTATTAATAAACTTATAAATTGTTTATTGTTCATTGCCACTCCTGCTCAATTACTAGCAACATACAATCTGAGGACCTCGGATTATGACTTTTTTTTTTGTTGCCAACCCTGAGCTGCACCTCCTCTCGTCATATTCCGAAAAGGCCTGCAGCCCGAATTGCTGTTTGAAAAGCTCCTCGATTTTGCGATACAAGGCGAAAGGCAGTGTTTTCGTTTCTAAACACGATTTTTCAATAAGCTACGATCCAAAGTTTTCTTTATTCAGACAATTCTAAAGCGTGGAGGCGTTTTTTTTTTTACATACTTGTAACTCTCGATTAGCAGCTCCTGTAAAGGCGGCTCGAGAGCGTTAGTCAAATTCGCGGTATCCTTGCTTTTATTCTCTGACAAACAAATGCCCACCTACGAGAGGTCCGAACCAAATTTGGCAAGCTTCGAGATGTGCATGAAAGGACGGGGCTAAAACTGAATCGGTTTGTTTCAAGTCTAGATCAGCTTAGGTTCGTTCCTATCGAGAGGGCAGACAGGCAACTCGAACGCGACAGTGATCGCGTAGACTCTATTCGTATGCCATGAATCATCGAAGATTTTCACGACTGATTATTATAGGCAACTGGAATATCCAGACAGCGCTCGCGGATGAGACAAACTGATTCGGGCCTATTACGGGCTGGTGAATACGCATAAAAATCGTTTCTGATATAACTCAATTATAATAATCGTCGATCCCCGGAACGGTCGCTGCGCGGTAATTAGCGTCATCAGCCGCGCATTCCAATTATTCCACGCTGATAAGAATGCACGGAAAAACAAGTTTTATATTCTGCAACTACGACCGTACGAATTGCAATGAATCCGGATTGATTCACACAGTCGATTGGATTTTACAACAAAAAGTTGTTTATTAATCGATGTTTCCATGAATTTTTTAATGCACACGGAGATGCATGGAGTTTGTGTACTGCAGCTCATTCGTTTGGAGTTTTCCACAGCGAGCGATTGCTTTTTTACGTGACTCTTGTCTTCTGCGAGGGAAAATCCAACGAGTGACGAGCCACTCACCGAGTCTCTCGTTTCAAGTTTGAAAAGAAACAAAAAGCAATTTGTCAAGACTTTCCAAATGAATTTAACCAGTGCATGGTTAATGTGCGTGCAACGATGCTCCCGGCGTGCTTCGAGCGATGTAGCGATGCATGTGCAAAAGCCTGATGCGAATGCCAAGAGAATTAAAAGGATTCGAATCGATCCAGGCAATAAATTTGTCCTTAATCGCACGTCGTAGCGTGCACCCGCAGGAAGATAGTAAAGAGAGTTTAAACCGGATGCAGGAGGTGCTGACGCTGTTGGGTTCATCGCTGTATTTTCATGTGGAAATAGTGATTGGTGTCGGGTTGTTGATAAATGGGGTAAGTATAGGAAGAAAAGGCGATATAGTCGCTGAGGAAAGGGATTTCGAAGCGTTGTCGAGCCGCAAATGCGGAGGTGGTCGTGGTGCTCGTGGTGCTGGTCAAGTGGGGGCAAGTGGAGGAACGGATTCGACGAGAAGCAGCCAGACACGAGGGATAACGCCGCAGTTTAAGGCGAGAACTCGGTATATCACGATACCCGGTCTCTCCGAGTCCTCGGACACGAACGCGGCACAACTCTCGAACCGAAATCATAAACGCGCAATCATAACCGACTGTATTGTTACTCGCTGATTAATTAGTGCTCCTGTGTCAATAAAACTTCGTAATCGGCAGATAATCGATAATATTCAAAAAAAAAACCAAAATAAGTCAATTGGTTTGGAGTGGATTCGCGTATTCGGGAAAGCGGAGATCAGCGAAAGGCCGAGGGGCAGGGTGAGGGTTTCGCCTCTCGCCCGCATCCGCCTTGGTGCAATCCCCGAGGTGCTAAATCGGATATAACAACCAGTTGCACAATGACCAATCTGAGAGCAAAATTCAACGGCAGGCTGAGTAGGAACGATAACGATATTGCTCGGGCTTGCCGCCGATAATTCAGCGTTTAGATTTTCAACCTCGACGTTTTTCATCTACGACAAATCGTTTTGTTTTTTTTTTTTTAATTTTAAAACGAGTGTGGAAAAAAAATACGAAAAACGTTAAACCGCCGGAAAACGTAATCCAAAGGATTTAAGTGCACTGCGCGAAAGAAAAAACATAATAAAAACAATACCGAAAGATTCTAGGCCACCTCAACCAACATTTCAGCAGGAGAGAGAGAAAGAAAAATATTTTTCTCCCTCCAGACACAGCGATAAATATTTTGCTTTCAATCGTGAGTGACATTTCGTTTTTTCTTCCACGCAGTATTTAATGACGTTCAAAACAGATCGACTTGATTCTTTTTTCAGGAAGTGAACTCAATATTTTTTTCTGTTTGCCATGTATGTTTTAGTTTTTTTAATCTCTCGTATGAACAGTCTCTCATCATGCAAATTCAAGAAAAAATCGTTGCACCTGTGACTGCTTTTGATTGCTCGATTTTTTGTCTCATTTTTTGTCGCATCGAGTCCCCTTTCCGTCAGTTCCGATTATGTACAGTCATCTTACACGCCTAACGGTATTATGTACCAGTGAAAGTCGCGTAAATGTCTCCTTGCGAATACACGCACTCACACACGTACAAATGTACATATAATATGTGAGAATGCATGCACTCGTCGATTCATGTATTTACCGGTATGTCCAGAGTCGATTGATTGCAACAACTCGCCGAACGTATCGGTACGGAAGAAGGAAGAGAGTTCTTATCAGAGCCGTTATTCGCGTAACTGATAAACCCTCATCGGAATCAAAAAACCACCGAATAATTAAACCCTGACCCAAACGTTTCACACGATATCGATTGAATCTCGAAACTCGAGTGGGAAACAAATCAACAAGCGAATCTTTTCGGAATTTCAAAACCTTGTCAAAAGTGACGTTTTCCCGAAGTAATAAAAAAATGTCCGCATTGAAAACAAGATTTTCTGTTCGATTTTCTGTCGTTTTCTGAATTACCGATTAAAAGTCACTGATATTTTCAATAATATACAAATATTTTTTTTCTAACGTTCTCGTACGAGAAACCGCAATTCCCCCAGGCGTAAAGTCCCCAGCGTAGTTGGGCGTGAATACTCGATTAATTGGTTCATCTATGCAATCCCCTCGTTTTCGTATCGTCAGCGATTCGTGTTTGAAATTATATCGAGCGTTGGACATAACGAAAAATTAACGACATGACCGATTTGCTTTTCACCAGTAAAGCTGAAAGTATGTTCGAATTAATTTTCATTTTTTTGCTCATCTCTCGAAGGAGAACGGATGTCTAACGATTAATCTCGCGCGTTTAATAGTACAGGTTGAGGTCGACGTCGCTGATTTTTTATTATCCATCAACGCCTAGTCGTTGAGTTCATCGATTAAACGAGGGGATTCGCAACGTCAGTCTGGGACTGACGTTGAGAATATATGCAAACGGGGAGAAAACAAATGTTTTTGCTTCGGTATTGCAATTGTTTTCTTGCATGAACGAGAGATTGGAGCGAGAAATTCGAAAATTTAAAAGAATTCACATTAATTTTAAGCCCCTCGTGTTAATAATGGAAAAAACTACCAACTTCCGGTCTCCCGCGTCTATCAACACTCTCCGCGATTTATACGCGAGTATAGGCATATCCTCTCGCGAATCACAGTTCCGCGAAAGTTTGAATTTCCGCTCAGACTCGCACGGGGGAAACACATGATTTTCAACATACGCTACATCTCCGATATTACTTTTTTTTATCGACAGATATCCGCCGTTTCAGCGTCAGGTCCTTCACTAGATATCCGAGATATTTGACTAATTATAACCTCCTTGGATCGAGTCCACCAGCCTCATTTCTGTCACTATGAATTGCCAACTTGCTGCACGATCGTTTTAACATTACTTTCACTATTGAATCAAATGAGATGGCGGGACGAAACGAAAAAGAGATAAATAGATGCATCTGCGCAGAGAAATTTAACTATTTTGTACAGAATCTTTATTTTCTCATGAAAATTTTTCATTTTTCTAATCAAATGTCTTCACTCATGCCTTTGAATACCCGAGGAGATCTCAATGTCCCAAGGACCAAGATTTACGCGTGCGTTTTCATCCGGTGAAAATGCGATTTCACGATGAAACTTAAATCTTTGGCCTCGTTTCTCTTTCACGTCTTCGTGGTCAACTCATTATCTCTCCAAACGCTATATTCATCGAACAAGGTTTTTGTCAGGAGAGCAACTTTTAATCGTCATGCGGTGTAGCGCGAGGCATTTCTTTGCTGCATGTCCATTATAAATCGTTCGGGCTCGCAAGCTCGAACATAATCTTCCGAGCCTCAATTTCATCCTCTCGTATCAACAGCTCTGTTGATTCCCATTGATTGACTACAAATTGTCGAGAACGTTTATACGCAACGTTTTATCGTCATGCTTCTTTGGTTCGCTTTCTTAGAAACCAATGCACACACGTATGTTTAAATAATATGGCCTCGGCCAGCCATTTACTTCGGCATCGTTACAACTATTTTTACAACTGTCTGCACGAACCGAACGATTCGGGTTGACAGATTTTCCGCAATACTTATAAAAGTTTCGATTGTTTATTTATCAAAAAAGAATCTCCAGGAAAATGATAAATATTACGATCCGAGCCGGAGATCGAAACCACATTTATTTCTCAGTGAATTTGCTTGCGTGTTTTTTTTTTTCTTGTTTCATGGTGAATTTGCCGGATTCCAGAATTTTTCTTGGTCAGTGCTCAGGGCGTGGGTGGAGCACGTACGTAGTAATGTGCAAGATGCATAAGAAATTTTGTAGAAAGGGAAAACCGTGAGCGCTCCTTCCCAACTTATCATAGAGAACGACTTACATAATTTCTATTTTTTCCTATTTTTTTGCCTGCGAGAATCGAAGAAACGCGAGCAACGTGCTTGAGACACCGTGCGATATACAGTGAATGCTCAGGGCGTGGTGAAAGTCGTATATAATCGACTGATTCTCGAGTTTGAAAACGTTATTGTGCAGGGATGTAATATTTCCATAGATACGAATCGAACCGGATTTGAAAAAAGAAAAATTGACCTAAATATTTTCAATAGTGATAAAACGTCCATTGCACGAGCATTCATTAACAGATTTTTGAATCTACGTACATGTGCAAACGACAAAAAATAACTAGGCCATGCTAAAAGTTGAAATTAAAAACTCCAACGAACGTGTGAGCGAGAGGGACAAAAAAAACTCGTTGCAATGAAGAACGTGTGTCGTCTGCAAATCGTTTTGGCACAGCATGAAACTGCAACTCGCTAGAGTTAAAATATACGGTCTTAACTGATGAAATATATAGGAGAAAGAGTTCCCGTGAGAAAATACGACTGTTCGGAGGAAGACTTGACCCGAAGAATGCGGATTGAAATGACTCTGAAATGACGCCAGGGCGACAATCGAGAATCCACACGCATTCACACGGAAAATATCTTCAGGATTCACTCGCTCGATGCATCATGCATCCCGCCTAAAAAGTATACATGGACCGTTTCGCCTGAAAACGATCCAATTGTCAAAAGTTTCCTGAGCTCAATGCGTTTCTTTCCTGAGTTATTTTGTGATGGTGAAAACCATAAAAAAGCGTTGTAGGGGATAAAATAATAAACTCCATAGACGCATCACCGAAAAAACAAACTTTCCCGCGAAGTCTTCATAAAATCGATCGAACTTTGATGGAAAATCGATCAAACGAATTATCAAACAGGAAATTGATGCAAATTAATTCACAAGTTTGACAAAATAAAATTATAATACCCGATTTTCGAAAAACTCTATCGATTGTACGTTTCATTGGAACTGGAAATTCTTGTGCATGTTCGGTGAACCGTCATAAAAACAGTTACGCGTAACGTGTGTGAAAGAATCTGGCATAAATATTCAATCGATTCCGAAGCAGGCGGCACGGCGGGCTCCCGTCCTCGATTTATCGTCAAACGGAAGTTATTTCGCGCGAATACTCATGTTTTTGTACGAATGAACGAAGCGTCGACTCGAGAGATCATTAAATCCTCCTCCAGCCCTTGTCACTTTGAGAAAAACTGAAAGATCGTTCGCATTCTTCGAAAGTCGATTAATTTCGTCATCTCCGCGAGTCTCTTTATCGAGAGAGCGTTTGCGAATCGTGCATTCGGATTTCAGAAACTTATTAGCATTATTTGAATATTTTCCGGTGACAGTTTCACTTTTATGTCGTTCGTTTCTCTCGGAGGAGATTGAATTTTCAAGTATTTCTTGCACATTGTTATGTTTTATATAATTTCTCGTCGTTTATTCACGCGAGCATAAAAAACGACGTTCGTCTTATTTATTTTATGAAATTTATGCACAAGAATTCTTTCTGCAATATCAAGCATCCTGCTGATTTGGTCGTGAAATTTGCTGAAAAAATTGGCACATTATCGTGTGTACATATAATGTTGCATTGCGATATAATACGTGGATACACAAATGTGGCTCCGAGTTCTCTGGTGTTTTATAAAATCACGCGCAGCAGGGTTGACGACACCGAAAGAAAATACTATACGTTTAAACCAGCTGACGAGATTAACAACGACAAGCAGAGAATTATTATACTGATGATGCTTCGCCGAGGATTACTTATCTCGGTGATTATACGTCTTGAGTCTAGTTCGTGCGACAATAATGTGATTAAGGAAAAAAACAACCTAACGAAGGACGTATGGAACGAAAGCAATTGGGCTATTTTTTTTCTCGCGTTAGCGAATTCCATAAAACTGTTGATAACGCGCGGAGTAACGGGGCCGAGGATGTCGCGACAATTTTCCAAGAAAAATATCGTCGCGAACTCATGTGTTAATTTTATTAGCTCCTGATTTTTATCGGAGTCGGAAGATTCAATGAATGTCGGCTGCGAGAGTCAAAACATGGCGTATCATCGTTATCTCGAGATGTGCAACTACGCGATAATTTGGATAGTGGCCTTGAGGCTAGGAACAGCAAGAATTATTATGTTTTTTTCCTCAAAGGCTAGAAGATAATTACAGTGATGTGTTTCATAGTGTCTTTTTTCTCTCCTTCATTTTTTTCCTCTTTTTTGACCCCGCGACGAGAGAAGGTGGAGCCATTGCAAAAAAAAAAAAAAATCGTGCGACGAGGATCCCTCAAAGCGATCTCTCGCTTTTTCTTACTTTTTCTCTCGCTTCCTCTCTCTCGGCCTCTGTTGAATGATTCCTCTCCACTCCCGGCGAGCAAAGTGCTTATCGGGATGAGAAACGAGACGAGCAAACATTATGCAATATAAAGCGTAAGCACGTTGCCTCGTCTCGGAGCAAGCCGGTCAATGCCAAGGTATTTCGCGCCGCTTAGAACTTCTATCATCGAGTTTACGAGTTTCACGCTCTCCTCTCGTACAACTAACGAACCGTTAAATCTATGGACTACGATTTCCATCGTCGAATTTTTTCCTCTCATCGATTCTTCTTCATTTTCGTCAGCCTCATTTTAAAACTCTCCTCCAATTTTCTACTTTGAAAACTAAAATTTTATAATGACAAAGTAAATAAAAAATTCACATTGTCTTCCCTGACGACAAAAATGAAATTCCTTGCTTCGTTGCATTATTTGTTATTGTTTTTTTTTCTATATTTTGATCCCCTGACGGCTCTAAAGTGTTGCCAATGATTATGAAGCGTTTTCAACTTCCAATTGGCATGCTTTGGAATTTTCTGTCAGTCCTGCCCGAGGTATGACACACCGCAGCGCTTGTCAATCAAAGAAAAGCATAACTTTCCGTTTAATAATGACAAGTCTACGATTTATCGATGATAATCGATAAACGCACATTCTGATGATTCATGAAACACGAGAGAAAATGTGCAACGCCGTTATCGACAAAGATCGTGATTCAGAAGGATCGGGCGTCGAGCGTTACAGCATAAATCTTTGTAATAATAGGACGCACTGTCCAGACTGCGCGTATAGTAAAAATCGTTAAAGAGTGCGCTTTATATGAGTAGCCAGTGTCGATGGCCTGGGGGTTTGGCGAACGGGGAAAGTGTAACACATCCGATGGCGAAAGTTATACAATTGCATGATATAAGCGGAACTGGCTGGTTAAGCGTAAATTGTCTAAATGTGTAATTTTTATTATCCACGCTGTTTATTGCAAAAACGTTGTAAAATAAAAGGCGAAAGAAGAAAAACTAGCCCAATCTCTTTATGAGGATCGTTTGACGAGATTTCACGAGTGATAAAAAAAATGATCATTGAAATGACGGATCAAGGATTATCGCTTAATTTTTTATCAAATGACAATCGACCTTTATTTAATCACGAAAGATGGACAATAAAACTTTATAACTCCGATTTTGTCAAACTAAATCCAATATATTCCTCGTATTATGACAAATTGGAAAAAAAAGTATTTCACGGTGAAGAACCTTTTGAAAGTTTAGTATCTCGTCGGCCATTCATGAGACCAAACATAAAAAATTGAACATTCAAATTGTGAACCATAAATTCTCATGAAAAGTGTCCAATTATACCGAACGGTGATTATAATTCTTCGTTATATTTACTCGACATATAAACATTAGCAAACAATGACAAGAAGCGATTGATTCGATATAAGAAACGATCGTTGGTCGAGCGAAGGAACAGTTTTCCGAGCTACGTGTAAATAAATCCAGGTATGAAATCGCGTGGTTAGCGAGCTTCTGATATGGCGACGAAAAAGGCTCGAGGCCCGAGGAAAGCGAAGCGAACCGCGATTAAATTGAATAACGACAGGCGCGAGGGCCGAACCCAATGCCCAAGCGGCGAGCTAAATTCTTTCGTATCGGTATACTGCCGAAAGAGAGTAGTTAATGTGCAAGGAATTACGAATTACTATAGTTGGCCCACGAAAGGGCTAGCACATTCATATAAAAAGTCGTGTCGAGTGAATTATTCAATTGCCTTTGGCACGTGAATGGCTCAAACCTCTCGCTAATCGTGTTACCGCTCGTTAGGGAAGCCAAAGTATTCTCTTTCGTTTTGTCGAGTTTTGCGAAACGTCGCTATCCCGACTTCTCATCGAGTGTGAAAAAGGAGGAAAAGAAAGGAGAGTTGAGAAATTTAGTCAAGTACGAGGCTGAATTTTCTCGCCGCGTCCAATTAACGCCCGAATATAAATAATGCAAATAATGTAGTTGCAGATCGCGCAAGATCGAACAAGTAAAAATACCGAAGCAAAAGTTTTCGGGCCAAAAATACAACGTCGCCCCAATTTTCGTGCGTTTTTCGCTCGATACCACGAAATGTCATAGGCCTGATAACCCCGAGATAAATAATGAGGAAAAAAAACAGTATGAGGTGTCATCGTGTTTGTGAAACGAAAGAATATTGACTGTTCCGTCGCAATCGAGGCTGTTTTCGTCGATTCACACAACTGGAGCTTATCGGCGCGTGTGATGTAAAAATAAAAATAAAAGTAAATAACACGAGAATTCCTGAGGCTCGTTCGTTACAACAAAAAAAGGTGAAGAAATTGGGCGAAAAGTGTGACACGAGGCGTGATTCGAGTGTTGGGAAGGAGCGAATTCCGGTCCACTCTCGTGGAGTCCCGTCCGGCGCAATTGGCCCCTTTTTTGGTCTACTCCATGATTCGCATGGGCCGGTGAACGTTGCGGAGTAAAACGAGAGTAAAAAAGAGCGGAATTTTCGAAGCCAATGGCACTTGACGGAACGGAATATATGATGCAGTCTGAGGCGCAAGTCGTTGAGATAATAGTGTCGAAACTGTACGGTGTGAACCGTACGGACACACCCCGGCCGCGAATGCCGTAGCGGGTCATATCGCGGCCTTTCACCGTATTTTAAAACACGTGTTGTTGTTGCTGGTACGCTGTATACTGGAAATAACTTGGAATCTAGACGTATAACGCCTTTTTGCCCTGACCGGCCTGTGGCCTGCACCTCTCTGGTGCTCTATGGACCCGAAGGATAGTCAAGGTCCAAGGCTGACCGTAACACGAATCAGCCACCACGATCTCAATCCGTACGGAAACAATAATGTAAACGCGTGTTTGTTGGTCAACACGGGAGGCTAACTGTGTTATTACGAATTCGAGGTGAACAATGCCTGCCGAAAAATTCCCCCCGTCCAAAAAGGAACGCCTGCCGATCGGGTTTCAATCTTGAACCGCGATCGAGCGGACTCGCTCGATGACGAAAGTAATTATTGCCAGAGCGTTTGCACGGAAACGGCACATCGAACCGAAGGAAAAAAATGCTCTTGCCCAATAACAGCGGGATAAAAGATTAATGACTATAAGTCCGTAGAGCAATGATCGAAGAGAGACAGAATAAAAATGAGGCTGTACGAATGGCCGAACGAAATTCATACACCGCATGAATACAGCTTGTTAACAATTGGATTACAAGCCACGTTAACGAGATGGCTGTATAACAATGCAACGTGCTTAACGATCGAAACCTAATTTTATAAGCCCGCGTGCGTAGCGTCAAAATTCACAGCAAGGTTAACCCGAACCTTTCGGAGTTGATTCATCGAGTCGGTTCTCTGTTTTTATTTTCTTCCTCTTTTCTCTCTCCCTCGCACTCTTTCTCTCTCTCTCCGTCCGTGAGTCTCCGAATGGCGAGGTGTACAAAGAGTCACTGCTCGTAGTTTCAATTGCGCTCGTACATAAAGCGTTGGCTGGTTAAACTACGAGTTCAACTTTATTGCATTTGTCAGATTTTGCAAGCGCGTCTACCAATATTTCTCCAGGGCAAGAACGGTTCCCATTTGTATTGCGTTCTCGCGTATGTATGCACATGTGTGCAACAAAAATACGACCTAGCTCGGTGCTCCGACCCACCGGTTGAGAAAACAGAGTGAAACGGAGGCCCAGGCCGTTGTAAACGAGAGTACGAGAGATACCAAATCCACGTGAGACAGTCGTGAGAGAATCGAGGTGAAATGGGTGGAAGAGAGTTAAGGAAAAAAAAAAAATTGCAGGCCGATGGAGTTAATACGATTTGAGCGAGTTGTTTTGGGCTGAGAAAGATTTTTTCATAGTGTGCAACGTTTGATTCGACGGGCACGAATACGTGGTTGGTTCCGATCCCCTTGGGCATCTCGGAACTTGTGAATCAAGAGCGCTCCGAAGAAGAGAGCGGATAAGTTCGTGCGTAAGAGTCATTATACGTCGAAGAGGAATAAAAAGATAGTAAAATGGTTGAAGCTATCGATGGGTGATCGCTAAATTGCCAAGAGTCTCGAATCCCACGAGCTGCTGGCGTTAACGTCGAAATCTCACTGGCTATAATTTTCATCAAGTTCGTAATTAACGTTAAACCTTTCAGGTACAATTAGCTCGATAACATCATTACGGAAGATGATGAAGAGGCATTTTCCGTACGGATACTTCCTCCTTTCGTTCTCCCTTCGATCTGCAAATTCCTCGGCTCCCGTTAGGCATAATATGCTGAAAGCTGATTACCGCGTTCTCGACGCAAAGCGAGTAAGCGTATAGCTCGCAGTGTTTGAGTCGCGGTGCGCCGCTCACGGAGACTTAAACTCAACTAGAAAGAAACGTCCTTGCAGGACCTATAATTGCGCCCGGGGGAATGCTCCGGGTGGGATCGGATTTAAAAAACGCTGACAGTGACGCGTAAAACTTGCTCTGGGAGACTGTTGCTTTGTTGGAAACACGCGGGAGTAGAAAGGTGTCCTCATGGGCAAACGAATTTAGCGTCGTTCGGTCTTGGAAAACGACGCGGTTGTCGCAATAACCAATTCAGATGTTGATTGGCTTCGTGCCAAAACCGATACGACTCGGTGTCTTTCTTTTCGCCATCTTTCCTCCTTTTTTTTTATGCTTCCAGTCTCATTCCCCGCAATGTTTTCCAACTCGCAGGATCTTTGACGTCCCCGCGACGTCCGAGACTAAAGAGAATAACTCGGAGGGTGTGTATCGTGCAACACGAAAGAAAAATAATCAGGCGACATGTCCGTATAAGAACGCGAAAAATTTGTAGTTGACTTTTCGAAATGTCTTTTCTTGTCCTTGGGGTCGATACGAACGGAGGCGTGAGAGACAGGCCACTCTCACTCTCTCTCTCTCTCTCTCTCTCGCTCTCCCTCTGTCGGCAGATTGTGAGACCCGAGTCACGTGTATCTCACGTTCGATCGGATCTATATCGATCGCTGAGAGATACGAGCGCGCGGCAAAGGGCCGACGCAACATTTAATGTACGCGCTGGATTATTCAATCGATTGTCTCCGCGACAGCACAACCGGAAAGTTTTGTGTGCCGATTGTTCTACCTACACACTCTTGACACACAAACGTCCATTCAAATCGCCGAGAGAAACAAATACTCGAGCGCACGAAATCAACTTGCAAGAAGCGCGTGTATACCTCGTGCATACGTGCGCTCACTCAACAATCGAACGTACGAAATTGGGCCATTTTTCTCATTTCCAAATATTTCCGAACATCGGCTCTTCGCATATTTTCCCGATCGACGCGACTTTGCCAAACGACATCGAAATTTTGAGTTCCAACTGATTTTTAATGAAATAATGGTAAAGAGGAAAAAAAACTGAAAGTACGGTTGACCGTAAAGCAGAAAAATGTAACGAGTAACTTGATAAACTCATAGGAACGCGCTCGCTTTGATACACTTTCTACCTCCGCCATACTTTTCCACTACTCGCTTTTTCAAGCAGTCCTCGAGATTCAACGACTACGGTGAAATTAAAAAAAGAATGATTATTTACACGGTCATTATAAATATTCCGTTGAAAACGAGTTTGCGAGCTACCGAGTCCCCGAGAAATCGAATACGTGTGTTGAGGAAATGAATCAAGTTCGAAGAGCAAGCAGAGCAGAAGAATGATTGATCTGAGAACTTTGCACCAAGACATTTTTTCGAATTCTCCAAAATTTTCACTCGTTTCTCAAAGTTTGAGTAATCGAAAATGTTTTTATCGTACAGCATTCTTTTCCTTTCGGGGGGAAACATTTATTGCTACAGAGCGGATTGAGGTGATTTGGAACGTGGGGAAAAATGGACTGCAGGACTCGTCCGAGGTTAATAAATGGGTGGATAAATATCGGTTTGGTCAGAAGTATCTGGTGTGTTCAAGGCGTCAAGTTGCGGGCTCCGAGTTGAAGCAGAGAGTAGACGTAAGATGGGAATTAGTTGGCACTTAGGAAACGAACGATTCAAGGACTTATGGACTCGCGAGGGAAGGAGCAGGGCGAGAGACAAGTGTCGGAAATGCATTTTTTTTTTTCCTGAACGTTACTTCAGTCTCGGAGTATGAAACTGCACGCGGTTAGAGAGCCCCTTAACTTCCGCAATGTTGGGCGTGTACGATGACTGAAATTGTCGTGTTCTCGGTTCGCCTCGATACATGCAAAGTATGCACACAGTGTGTGTGTGTGTGTGTTTGTTGGCCGTGTCAGCAGCAACTGAACGAATGCATCACGAGTGCAGAAACGTGCACTCGCCCGCAGGTTTGTACCAGGCTCGCACGTCATTACGTGTTGGTTCGTACTCCAGTGACCCGTGAATATTTGTCGACGAGCGCGCTTGGAGAACGAACGTTCACCAACGTACATTTTGCTCCGGCTGCATTTGCCGCTGCCGAGGGAAAGGCGTGGCAGCAGGCCTCGTGTCTATCGTGGCATTCCACGCTCCCGATACTATAACCGAACCGAATTTCGTTAATAATTCCAACAACTTTGAATCCTCGCCCTTTTATCTCATAATAAAGGAAAACCGAGTGGAACCAGCTGTGTGTCCACATTTCGTTATGCCGCCGACTCCGCCAGCGTTATTCTTACGAAGCTTTAACCTTGTAACAGTTATGCTCGCTTTTTCGAAACTTATCCGCTCGGATTACGTCCCCGCGATTCCATTCCTGAGGCGTTATCATTTTTTTTTTTTCATACTCACAAAAAGAGAGTTTTCAGAAAAATCTTTATTGGAATGTCTGCGAATAAAATTGAAAATCTCTCGCCATCCCAACGAGAACGAGTCTCTGCAGCGCAATTATATTTGAGACGGAAGTTTACAGAGTCGCTGCATCGAGTCAGGAAAAACTATAAAGCGTTACGTGAAAGCACCCACGCTTCGTAACGCCAAGTTTAATGCTGCGTTCACCACGAAGACTCCGAAATTAGTAGTCGTTATGTTATCCACTAGCTTTTCTACCCTTTCTTCCGAGTGTGCAGGAAGGCCAAGTACTTGGCAGAACTGCGCCGTGTCTTACTGCAACGTTGACATTAATAATTTCATTGTTTTCTGTTTCAGATGGCAATGGGTCGTCGTACGAAGTTGATGTCGATAGAAATGTTTCTGGTTGTTATGACGATAATCGCAGTCAACGTTGCATCGGGAAGAGTTTTGGAAAGACGCAGACGACACGTGATTAGCGGGAGCGAAGGGACTAGTCAAGGTCGTCCAAGTGGCCGATCGCTTGATCACTCGAGTCCGAATTCGTTGGGGTTCGAGGAAAACGACGATTCGAGCAGGGAAATGGGAGGGAAAAAAGTGAGCCACCGGTTGGTCGGTGGTCACATGAGATTGGGGACGACGACGACGTCGACAATGAGAAGCGTGTCGCTGTTGAGACGAGCAATGAACGATTCCAGAGAGTCGAGTCAACAGCATGAAGAGGAAACGGACGAGGCTACGTGGGACGACGGTCTGGTGATTTCCTCGGCTGGTAATGGCAAGGAGAAAAAAACGAGACCGGACGAGGACGACGACGAGAAGAAGAGCCTCTCGCAGCAGGTGAAAGAAGGCAAATACGGGCTGATACAGAACGAGATATATCCGACGAGGCCCAAAAGACCCGGTATCATAAGTTACCTCTCGAATCCTGAGGTACCGAGAGACAACGCCAAGAACTTGGGTGGTTTGGACGAGGAAGAAATCTGGCTAGCAGAAAACCACGTGCTCGTTTTGCGAGGCGGTAACTTTCCCGACCACGGCAAAGAGCCGCACTCGATTTCGTCAAACAGCGACGATTGGACGCCGATCGATGATTACAAGGCGCCAAAGAGGCAGGTCAAGATACCCTCAAGACCGCAAGTTCCGCCTCCGTTCCCGGTACAACTTACAGAGAACGGACCCGTCCAGATCCTCAGCACTAACGGAACCGGTTGTTCCGGTACGTGCCCCGAGGATGAAACGTCCAGTGGCGGCAGCGCGGACAAGGACAAGAACAAAAGTGAGGACGGCCTCGTCTCGAAAGATCCGACCAGCCAGGAAACCAAGACTAGCGACAAAGATCAAGATAGAAAAATAAAATCGGGACACGTGCCGCCCCGGAACGGTGGAGTCATCGGACCCTTTTTCCCGTCCCTTCCACCGGGTGCCGTATTCGTCGTACCGCCCACCAATCAATCAGACTACGACGAGGACGATCAATCGATTTACTATCCAGCTCCTTACAGTTTCTTCTACAAGCAGGAAAACTCGACTCCGGTACCTCCTGGACCGCTTGTCCCAGGAATCATACTCCCACCACCGCCAGATTTCTTCTCGAAATTAGAGGTGGAGAACAAATCGACGACGAAGCAGCCGTATCGAACGAAATATACGAAACGACCACCCACTACGACGGATGCTTCTCCTTCTCTGGGAGTCGATCCGACGTACTATCCGGCTCGTAAATCCGTGCCAAAAACGTACAAGGGAACGACTTCCAGGGGTAGCAGCAGCCCCGGCGGAAAACCCTCGACCACAAAGTACACAGGCCCTCGGGGATCGTCATTCACGATGAAACCGCTCAGTGGAATCAAATACAAGAGTACGACAGGCCGATCGAGCTCAAAGAAACCAATTGGCGAACAGGAAACTGTTGAGGTCGCTACGAAACCTTACGTAGACGCGAAATCGACAACGAGCCTCGAATTAACCGAATTCTACACAGCCAGACCAAACACTCTGACCAACTCCGGAGCCGAAGAAACAACGACCAAGTCAAAGAGCCGATGGATCGCGAGTGTCAGCAGCAAGCCAGTTCCCCTTGTTACTTATTACTCGAGCTCGACACCTTCAACGATCGACCGACCGGTCGAGGTCAAAGCGACTCCGCCACCAGGAAGAGAACGAAACGGAGAAGGCTCGACGCCGCATCAAGCTTCGTACTATTTCTACGAAGAGACCAACGAAGAAGACACGAGCGTGGGAACGACCCCGAGCCCGAAAGTTTATTACCGCGCGACCACCGAGGCTCCCGCCACTTTCTACCGACTCCAGCAGCAGGTCGACCACCAACCACAACGAGTTAAAGTGGAAGAAACTGGCGAATCGTACTTTGATCGTCAATTCGGTCGCGGGCAAACGCAAACGCCCAAGAGCTTGGAAATCGTCGAGTCATTGAAGCCTCTTGAAAAAACGACTCTCCGTTATCAATCCGCGAATTCCAGAGCTCCATCTGCTAATTCCGTGGAGCCTACGACCAGACTGAAGAGTCAAAGAATGCTCGCGGAAGTCTCGCCTTCCTATTACGACCAAATAGACGTGCGCACGCGGCCCCACCTGCAAAATCTACGACACTCGCAATCCTTGTACGTCACAACACCCAGAACGACGAGTTTATCGAACGCAAAGCCAAAAGCGATTTATCAATACAGCTACGAATCCGCGGATTATTCAAAACGCAGACAAGAGCAGAAACACGACGATTACGCCAGCGAGAACTCAAGCTCGGACTATTACGACGACGGAAAAATAACTTCCGAACAAGTTGCGTCAACGCCGGAACCGTTTGACGAATGGCGGGACATCAGAGTCGATAGCCAGCCCGAGTACGAGTACGAAGAAGGAGGTGAGAAGAGCTCGCCCGAGCAAGAAATTCGCTCGGAAATTGTGAACAATCGTTATGGAAATGGAGCGAATCGCGTCAAGGATACAACCGCAAATCCCAATCTCGCGTACTACACCAAACAGGACGACCAACTGTTGGATGAGGTAACGCGAGAGTACTTTACAAATTTTGGCAAGAAAATCAGGGGTCAAAGTTTGCCCAACACTACGCCGATCTACAGCTACGAGGATACGCGAGTCGTTACCGATCGACCACGTTATACTCAAGTAGAACCTTATTACCTCTCGAACGATTACGAGGACGAAAGGAGAGCACCGGCTGCTCCGATTTACAAGACACCACGAGTCAGAGTACATTACGGTCATCAGGCACAACAGAGGCCTTACTCGCTCGACGACGATACTCAAGTTAATTACAAAACTCCATTGCCCGCATTGAACCCAGACAGCGAATGGATTCCGGGCTTTGATCCAAAGCAGAAGCCTCAGAAGCACTCGATAATCCCTAATTATCGAGAGCATCAGAGCCAGCTGGATAATCAAGAGTACGTAAGAGCGAATACACCGAGACAACCTCTCTCACCGATCATCAGGAATTACGACGGTCGGCAACGTTTGATCGAACCAACGAATCCTCCACCGACCAATTTCCTTCCACTGGGTGATTCGAGGCCAGATGCTCCAAGATCCTACGCCACTACCGTCAGGCCACCGTCTCTTGAATCCGACATTGACGTTAATTATGGGGATCACAGACCACCCATTAATCCTGACGCCGAATACATCGATCCATCGGGCTCGCGCGAAACCTCTTCCAACAATAACAACGAGAAAGCTTCCTACTTTGCTTACAGATTACCGGGCGACAGCGGTCACTTTTACTTCCTCACACCACAAGCGATAACTCAGAGACGGGATGAGAACGGTGCATATCTTTATCCACGACCGAGAGGCACAAGATTTTCAAGAGAGAGAAGACGAGGCTCCCGCAACTCCTGAAGCACACGCTCCGCTTCCTCTTAATCTCTCAATGTCCCCCCCGAAAAACGGCAATCGCGATTAATGCCATAAAACGATAATCATTGGTGTTATAAATAAATTTATAACCGTGGGTGTCATACGTGCGAATGCTGTATCAGCACCACGTGCATAGAGAATATTTATTACCTGTAAATATGACGAGACCAATTTTAATTATTCGTAGTATTGTCGTCGAAATGCTTAAATAATTAATGTGACCCGAACTTGCTGTGTAATCGATCGAGGCCCGGGTCCCTTACTGAACTCTTGTGTGTTTCCGAATCGTCTGTGATTAATCATTTTAAACTTGTCTTATTAAAGTTTTGCTACCTTCGACATGATTCTTCCAGGATCTATCCTCCGATCCGACAATTTAACGACGTAAATATTTATCAAATGCATTCTTATCGATTTCATTCGATCGAAATATTATTACTACTATCATTATTGTTATTATTATTAATATTCAGTCGTCAATCTACCTGCGAGGCCAAAATCAAATGGCGATTTATTTAAGGATTTGTGTGCACGATTAATAAAACTTGTGTGCCTTGCCAATATTCTGCATATCGTTCGCTCCCTTCCCCGCTTTTTGTTCTTTCAAAACTAGTCAAAGTCAACACCAGCCCAAAATCGTGGAAATTTGATTGTTGCAAACTCTGAAGCGAATATTGCAGTCGGAATGTCGAAAAAACAACGCGATTGCGATTGGTTCATGATATTTTTAAAACTCACCGGTATCGATCTCTTGAATCTGCGTCGGGTCGGGCAAAGGATTGTCGTGGAGTCGGAGATAAACTTCCATTGCACATTTGGCGGCTTTGAAGTAAAACGGGTGAGAACGCAGCACGTCCTCTAGCCTCAGAAGACCGACGTACGAACGCAGTGTCATTTTTCGCATACAGTACGTATGGAAGTCAAATTGATCCTCGATTATCTCCGAAAAGTGCTGCAATCCGGATGGAAATTCGTTACAACTTTACATTGCTAGAAAAGCGGTTCACGAATCTTTTGAATTTTCTTACGATCGCAAAAACTGATCGAAAAATGGTAAACGAGTTTTTGTGGAGAAATAAAAAGGCCGAAACGTCTCGTCGGAAATCGTGAAGGATGAGCCGGAAGGGGAGGCAAAAGACACGTTTAACTTACTCGATCGACTTCGTGGCATTTTTTCAAAGCATCTCCGTACTTTCCAAGTCTCCGGTAAGCGTTGGCGGCTTCCGTTTGGATCCACATGCATTGCATCTCGTTAAGGTTTTCCATCGCGAGTACGCCCTCTCTCGTGAATTTGCCGCAAGTCTCTTCGGCTTCTTTGATAAGATTAGCTCGTAGCATGTACTTGGCACATTTTGAATTGATGTAACGATCGGCCGTGTCCAATCCTTGAGCTTCGTCGAGCCATTTGTACGCATCTTGAACGTTGCCTGCGTGCTAAATACGAGAATTCAATGCATTAGTTTTCTCACCATCGAAATTGACACGTAACAATGACGATTTGATTTTTAAAACGACAGGAAAATGAATCGAGTTTGATTTTTTACCTTGTAAATGCGACCTTTGGTAACGAAAAGTTCTATAAGTGTAGGAGTATGAGCTAGAGCAGCGTCGATTTCATTAAGGGCCTTTTCTGTAATTCCAAGATGATCGTAATGCTGAGCTAAATAGTAATAAGTCCACAAGAGTGCGGATGCTGGTTCCCGTGGATTAGCCTTCTCAAGGTCACTAAAATGACCATGATTCTTCAATGCGTCCTTGTACTCGAGCAGCAGGGATTGTATCGTGTCAACTTTCTGTTGATCGACGTACAAAGAGCGTAAATTAACGAATAAAGGTGGCACACCTTTGTGAAGACCTGCGAACCCAAAGAATGAACGTTTGATGAATTTTCACGAAATTTTAATTCAGTGAACGAATAAAATGATGAGATCGTACGAACCTTTCCGCAAATATTGATCGACCAATTGCTTGAATTGGTCTCCGGTAGCGTAATTGAGTTGCAAACGACGCGGGGCGAGAGCGCGAGGAAACAGTTGTTCGTATCTTTGCAGCATACGAAGCGTGTCCTCGGGGCTCGCGTGTCTTTCAGCTTCCGCTAATTTAGCGTAATACGTCGTATTCTCAGGATTAATGTTCAACAAATCCTTGTAAACTTGAACTGCTTCCCCGTGTTGTCCAAGCTCGAGCCTCAATTTTCCTGCATCGATAAAAGCCCAAAACGCCAAATTCATTAGCCAATCGAACAAAAGTAAATTACTCATTAATTATTTTTATCGGGTTACGTTACCGTAAGTTTCTTTCACAGTGACTTTGTCGCATATTTGATCGCCGTACTTGTCGAGATGCTTGAGAGCCTGTTCGCTCTCGCCGGACTCTTGGATCACCAGATTTTGGTAAAGCAACAATTCGCTGTGCTCGTAATCGTAGCAAACCTGCAATAAATATTTACACGTAGAAACAAAACGAAATCTCCAAAATTCAAGCGAATTTGATCAAATTAATCACGATTTACAAAGTTTGCAAACTTTACCATAGGAGAATCACGAAATGTGTCCAATATCTTGAGCGCCGTCTCGTAGTCTCTTAACAAATGATACGAAATGGCGAAACCGATCCAGGAGGCACGCTGCGTTGGCCTCAGCATAAATAGTTGATACCTCGTGTCCTGGAAAACGACGCAACGACGGTAACAAAAGCACGATCACTGCATTTTTGCAGTGGGGAGTTTTTTTTACACGCTGTCGTGTGGCAAGGATAACGGACTCACCTTGTAGCCGTCCAAATCTCTCATTTGTATTTGTAACAGCGACAAATCCCTGAGGATCTGAATGTTGTCCTTGTCCCACTTGAGAGCATTGCGATAGCACTTGATAGCCTCGTCGTATTTCTTGTCGGAGCGTTGCAAAAGGCCGTAAACGTGCCAACAAACGTGCGACTGTAAATCGTTCCTAAGACCTCGTCTGACATGATCGTAAGCCTCTTCCTTGCGCCCTAAGCAATTGAGGGTGAGACCTTTCATGGCCAAGGTCTCGCCATGTTCGCTGAATTTTGGATTTGACAATATTTGCTTGGCAAATTTCAAGCCATTTTTGTACTGTTTGTGTTCGTAACATCGCTGCAAACAAATTTTTAATATATGTGAATGGGGAGTTTGCTGTAAGTTCGAAATTGCTTAGTGACGCGATTTTATTATTTCTGATCTTTGACCTAAGGCAACTACGAAGAGCTAGTGGAAATGCTTGGCATTTGTTGGATTTTTATTCGTCAAATAGGTGGACATCCCTTGGGGGTTAGGTAGCAAATTGGCAAACATCCTGACAATCTTGCAAATCGCCATTTTATTTTTTATCGATCAAGCGAATCGGTCGGAATTTGTTGAATTTTTATTTTCTCAAGTTTAATACAAGCGACGTCTATTTATCATCGTTGTGTTGCAAAGGGAAACGATAGCATAATTCTCGTTGAGACTCTCGCTCCGTCTCTCTCTCTCCTTCTCTTCCGATCGGAGCATTCGGAAGACTGAGATGGGGGAGGGGCAGGGACGGGGGTAGAGGGTGAAGAAGAATCCCCAAAACACTAGTACAAATTGGACGGACGCGGTACTCACCAAAATTCGCTTAAACAAGGCATTTTCTTTTGGTGGCAAGGGGTTGCTGGAGGGCATTTTTGTATTTCTATACAAAAATAGTGGTCCTTTTTCAACGACCCCGGTTAACTTTTAATTTCCACCACAAAACCTCGTGGCCACAAACTAAGAAGTCGATTTCCTCGATCACGTGATCATTCGCCGCTCGTCGCGCGGCTCGTCGCTACAATGCAATGCTGTATCGCTGTTCCGCCCGCAAGTGCTGCCCCCACGGCGTGTCCTACGATAGTTAACTTCCGAATAGGTATTTTTCTATTCGTATCCTTCGGAAACTTCTGCCAACTTGCACGCACGCGCCTTTATCCTACGGAACTCGGCCGAGCCTGCAGATTCGCATGCCCACCCGCACAGAGACCAACGACGACACCCCAGTAAACCAGGCGTACTATTGGGTACGAGGTACTCGAACGGTGCTGCTACGGTACTGGTATGAAATACCAGCGCCACGCCGTATCGGTACGGTGGCAGTATGTGTTACCACAGTACGGCGTACCACTACTGTACCGATACTATGTACTGTTCGCCAACTTGATACGTTTTCCACAAAAGTGACCCTAATGTATCGGTACGGTGTACTGAAAATGTACAGTTCGCCACTTTGGTACGTTTTCCACAAACGAGACCATACTGTACTGGTACGGCGTATTGAAAATGTACCGTTTTCCACTTCCGTACGTTTTCCACAAAAGAAACGCTACCGTACCGGTACAGTGTACTGAATAGATAGGACGCGAAAAATGTTATAAACAGTAACTGTACCGTACCGGTACAACGTATTGAAGGGGTACTGATGATATTATCCATGCATGCGGGGGTATACAAGAAATGCTCAGGAAAATCGTGATTACATAGAATACCATGAAAATGAATGAGTATCCGGTGACATTGCCTCATCGGATATTTTCTCTTCGGTCTTGCCACGGGTGTGAAAAGTAAAAAAAATCTGTATAAATATTAAGCATCACTCAAAATTTTTGTACCAGTTTCATTACTATTGATTATAAAGTGGTAACGCAGTCCTGTGGACAGCGTAACTTTTTAGTGTTAAAAAGGACGCGCGATCAAATCCTGATGATGAATTATTTTTATGTTTTATTACAATTATTTTTTTTTTCAATCAAATTGATCAAACTATTGAGTTTAGTTATTGGAGCCATTCTAATATAAGGTAAATGAAAAAAAAATGCTAATAAAATTATACCATAGGACTGAATTGTGAAAAACTCGGATGTTCCAAAAAGACGATTTTTTCATCCAAGGATAGAATTTCATTATCATTCATGCGTTTAATTTTTCTTTTATTAAAATAGCTTTAATGACTCAACTTAATATGATTGATTTCGGTGTAAACAGAATTTAATATAGCATAAAAAAAAAAAAAACTGATTTATTCCTGTCAGGACTTGATCGCACGACTTTCTTGCCACCAGAATCTGATGCTGCCAACAGGACTACGGCAATTAGTTTGTAGGATAAAGTTGTGAAACAGGTACAAAAATTGTGTGTGGCTCTCAATATTTATGGATGTTTCATTTTCTTTACTCGCATGCATTCTCGTTAAGAATAAACATTATTCATTGCCACTGATATACAAAACGAGGATGCATGAACATGCAGTTACATTGAAATACCGTCCATTCATGTATACGTCTGAATTCGTAATGATATTGCAGCGAATTGTACTCACATCGTACTACTACAATTAAAGTACGCCGTACTAGCACAATTAGAGTACGCCGTACTAGTACAATTAGAGTACGCCGTACTCGTACAATTAGAGTACACTGTACTGTCAGATTTCCCATGCAGTAGTACGGTAACACGGTACCACGGCAGTCTCGTGCGAACGTTCGATCTGAACGGAGAGTACTCTGGGACGACTGATTGCTAATTTATATAGCGATGAAAAATTTATTCATCAAAGTCTTCCAAGTGTTTTTACGGCAGGAGCAAGATTTGCGATTTCATTTGTCAGCAATAATTCAATAAGGTAAGAACAACTCTAGTATTTTACAAGGCTTGATGCAGATGTGATGAAAATAACGATATATTGTTAATCTCCACATCATTTATGTCAGTTATAATAAAAAGTTATCCATATTGTTTTCAGAAAAGATTCGCCGTTTTAAGAAGAATCGAGCGAAGATTGTGGCCGCCGAAATCGATTTTGGGAGGAACTCGATCTTTATTTATCAACACACAACTAGGACGGTCATCAGATACTGAGATAATCACAATACTGCAACCGAAGAAATGACTCCACTACCCGGATCCAGCGAAAAAATTGCGACAATTTCAACGAAGTAAATTGTACATGATATCAAGATAAGTTGTTCATATTGCTTAGCGGTACAGATTTTATTTTTATGTATTCATTCCACAGCTTCGACTAATAAATGAATTTTGTAAAAAAAAAACTAAATTGCTATCCATATATCTGTTTTTTTCTATAACCCGCCCTTTAGCAGCACAATACCGGTACGGCGACGGTATTGTGTACTAGAAAACATAACCTCACAGAGGTATTATTATCAATATTATATAGGTACCGTACTGGTACTGCGGTAATACAGATATTGTACCATACCGATATTGTGGCGGTACTGTACTGGTACTCAGGCGGTACGGTGTGCTACAATTTATATAGTAAAAACGTACATCATCAGTACATACCTAAGTACGGTATTGGTACTGTATCAATACAGCGTACCGAAATCTACGATTGAGGCATACGCTATCAATATTTCAGCAGTATCGTACCGGTACGAGAGTCGTACCATATCAGTACTGTACCAATACGGCGTACTGGCATAATCAGGTGTACCGGTACATTTACGCTACCGTAAGTGTACCGTACGGGTACCGAGAGAGCACACCGTACTGTTATGACTTACCGTCAACCATACAGTGGCAGTACCGTGGCAGTACCGCGTGCCGGTACGCTGTACTAGTATCGTACCCTCACGGTACGCACGTACCTGGTAGGTTTAGTACCAGTACGCGGTGGAAGTGGTGCTCGCATCGTACCAGTACCGTACCAGTATTTTGTTTACTGGGACTCGATGGCCTAACGGCCAAAAATCACTCCAGATACGACATCGATTTTTTATATAAATAGAAATAAAAATAGAAAATTCTCGGGAGTCGTGTCACTTTGCCCGAAAATTGCAAAAAGACGAAAATTCTATAATCTCCGAAAATCATCTGGATTATGGCGCCAATTGTGTGTGACAAACGAAGTTGATTTTGTTATGAATTACCAGGAGGTTGTTGAGTGGTCCTTAACGTCCTTAACTCAGCAGAGGTCGATTCAATGTCATCAAACGATTATGAAATTACGATATTATGAAAGAATCGCGGCGAATTAAGCCGCAAATTTTCCAACGGACGACTTTATCCACCGGTCCCGCCACGTGGCGCCACATTACATGACGGAATTTCTCACAACTACCAAAATCAACAGTTTTCTCCTGCACGAGCAGTTGCTGAATCTGAATAGTCGAATGAACTCAATCACGTCGTAAATAACACTGAAACACACAGTAATGGTGACAAAATAAAAACCTGAACCCCGAATTTTCGTCTATAATAAACAAACCGAGTCAGGCGATATGGCGCATGTTGGAAAAGATGGCAAACGGTAAGTAGCTTATTGACACACAGGCGCGCATGCCGAATGTTTATTTACATTAGGAAACGATGAAAACATACGCACCAAGAATCCTCAAACTCGAACAAATTTTTCAATGATCGCAGCAACGAAATATCAGAAATAAAAAATAAACTTGTTCTAAATTCGAAAAAAAAAAATGTAGCAATTAATCAAATCGATGAAATTAATTCTGAACAGGTTCGGTTTATTGTGCCCAAACAAGGCCCCGTTGTCAGCACCAAAAGCGACCAATGTATTTGGAAATGATGACGAATCTTCCGAAGAAGATGGAACGGACTGGGTGAAAAAGGCTCTGAGAGCGGAGGGAAAAAAAAATCTTGCAAAGAAACAAACTCGTTTAAATATTGAAAGGGCGTTGGAACAAGATCCAACGATATGTCAGTACGACGAAGTATTTGACGATATGAAGAAGCTCGGCGAGGAAAAAAATGAGAAGAAAAAGAAAGAAGTTAAGAAAGCCAAGTACATTGATAATTTGTTGAAAACGGCTGAAAGGCGGAAAAGGGAGCAGGAGCATAGGATAGAGCGCATGGTGCAGAAAGAGCGAGAAGCCGAGGGAGCCATGTTCGCCGACAAGGAGAGTTTTGTTACTTCTGCTTACAGAGCCAAACTCGAGGAATTCAACAAGATGGAGAAAGAAGAAGAAAATATGGATCGTTTGGAGTCTATCGGCGACGTTACCAAGCAGCCGGACATGTCAGGATTTTATAGACATCTTTACCATCGAACAGTAGCGGGTGAAAAATCACCCGACGATCTTGCCGCATCGGGCTCGATCGAATCGTCTCAAGACGGAAATGGCAATGCTACTCGAGCTCTGGACAGGGACGATTCTGCCGACTCGGCTTCCGACCAAAATCCAGACGATAACGACGACAGCGAGAGTCAATCTAGATCGAAAAAATCGAAGCTCCCGTCGAAAACGCGTACGAATGAGAAACAACGAGTGCGACAATATCGTCGACGAGCGACAGAATCGGCCTCGGAGTCAGATTCGGAGATGCCCGAGCCAAAGGTTGATGAAAATGCCACGAGCACGAGCAAAGCAATTCTCGACGACAAAAAAACAGCAGACGATACGGACGGGGAACCGAGTAAAAAAAAAATGAAGCAATCTACCGCCGATAACGCAAGTTCGAACAAGGAAAGTAATAGCACTCCAAAAAAAATATCAACAGACGAGCCCAGGCCGGCGATGACCGATAATGATGATAATTCGGTAGGAAATTCAGACGCGAGCGAAAAAGATGATGAAGCGAGTCGAGCGAAAGTCGCAGAGGAACCGAAAAAACCCAAAGTTTCTATCTGGGAAAAAAGAACAGTAGGACCGATTTTTGATGCCGCGCTTGAACGATATTACACGCGAAAAGCGCTGCGACTCGGCGGCTCATAGTACGCCGACATTATCGTCGAAAACCGATGTGTAATTTCAAAGTGTAAGAGCTAAAAACTGAAAACGATAATTGTAGCGGAAAAACAAACGTTAAAATAATAATAAAAACGCGAACGAAATTGTTTTTTCGTGGTCATTCTTATCGTTGCCCAAGAGCGAAAAGTGTGAAAAATGTTCTACGAATAGAATGAAAATAAAATTTTTGTCAAGATTTATTCATCAATAAATATTGCGTTGGCGTTTTGCGCCACTCCATCACGAGTACGGCAAGAGAATTTATTTAGTTTTTTATTGCCCGTCGATCCCACTCTCTATGACGCAGGCAAAGCGTGGGTGATTCCCTGAACCCCCTCCTCGCGACTGATAGTTGGTGGGCGGGAGGGGGATACAGTGCGATCCTCCGACAAGCAAAAGGCAGAATTGATCGATCCGCGGTTCCTGTGACGGTAGGCGGGCAGAGTAGTCGAGTTTGATTGGTCCCACAGTCCCCCCATTGCTACATGTTTTCCGCTTCCATTCTTGGAGAGATGTACTGTAACAAGTAAAAAAAAATATAGACGAGGAGAAGTTTGTCAGGATCACTAGGTGCTCGTTCCCACTCTTTGCCGCTCGACAATCGTTGCGCGCTCTGTTGGGGGT
Source organism: Diadegma fenestrale (assembly GCA_037043255.1). Classification (NCBI taxonomy): domain Eukaryota; kingdom Metazoa; phylum Arthropoda; class Insecta; order Hymenoptera; family Ichneumonidae; genus Diadegma; species Diadegma fenestrale. Next base: position 12,791,524 of record CM073310.1, on the reverse strand, counting down.
TGTAGTTCCTGGCGGATTGTTGCTGTCGTCATCAGACAAAGTGAAAAAGAAAGAGAGAGAGAGAGTGAAAAGGACGGAGCAAAAGCATACACCAAACACCAAGATCCGCGAAATGTTCGGCCGTTGAAACGTCACTCTCGTCCGATCTGTTCTTCCATTCGGTTACAAGAGAGTTTCAAGCTCTAACGATATCCGAGCATGAGTCCGTATGGATATTTACTCGGGCTGTGCGCGCTCGCGACTTTATCCAGTGGCCGGAATCTAATATCGGAACGTTCGACGCCTAACGAAGACTTCATAGTGCCCCATTACACGCACTACCCGAATCTTACAACCCTTTTCTGTCGGCTCGTTAATGAATTCCCAAATTTGGCTAAATTACACACAATTGGTAAGTCAGTCGAGGGACGCGATCTTCTCGCTATCGAAATATCCGAGAATGTACAAAACCGCGGGATCCTCGAACCGATGGTCAAGTACGTCGCAAATATGCACGGGGACGAATCCGTCGGCAGAGAACTCATGATTTACCTCGCACAATATCTTCTCTACAACTATCATACCGACAAGAGAATCGCCAAATTGGTCAACCATACGGACATATTTATCATGCCCTCCATGAATCCTGATGGTTTCGAAAAGTCTCGCGTAAGTCTATAACGTTTTCGATATCTGTCAAGTTCCTTTCAACTGCTCGACGCGACGTTACACGCGGGCCATACTTTAAATTCGTCCAGTCGCGATATCAGTTCAATTCCATTTTCAGAATGCGAGTCTACACGCAATTTTACTCGTTCTTTCCACGAAAATACCGCAAAATTCAAAACATTCGTCCAGTGGCTTTCTCGTTTCCTTTTCGTTTCTTTTTTGCTTTTTTTCTCACCGTCAATTCTGTCATCCGTAGGAAGGCAGCTGCGAATCTTATCCGGATTTTAGAGGCCGAGAGAATGCCAACAGTAAGGATTTGAACAGAGATTTCCCAGACAAGTTTGACAGCCATTCCAATAGAGTATCCCCGGGAGGAAACATAGTTGACGGAAGGCAGAAAGAAACAGTTGCGATGATGACATGGATAGTGTCGCAGCCTTTCGTGCTCTCTGGAAACTTCCACGGTGGTGCAGTGGTGGCCAGCTATCCATATGATTCTGGGTACGTCCAATTTTTTGCTCCATTTCCACCATTTTGGTGAGAGAACGTTTGTAAGATAAACGATTGTGAATTAATTGTCGTAGAATTCAGCGAGAGTGTTGCGAACAGAGCAAATCGCCGGACGACAAACTCTTCAAATCGCTGGCTCACGTCTACGCGGACAATCACGAGGAAATGTCTCGAGGCAACTCTTGTCCGCCTGATGAATTCAAAGGCGGTGTTACCAACGGAGCCGACTGGTACGATATTGCGAAAAACAATTGAAATCCCATGGAAAACTGTTTGACGAAGATTCACGTTTTGATTGGACAAGATTTATTGCAACAAATGTCTTTTAAACAATTGTCTTTCAGGTACAAGGTTGTAGGTGGGATGCAAGACTTTAATTACGTTCATTCGAACGCCATGGAAATTACGTTCGAGCTGAGTTGCTGTAAATATCCCAATGCATCGGAGATGCCAAAACATTGGCGTATGAACAAGGAATCTCTTCTCAAGTACTTGGAACAGGTTCATATCGGAATCAAAGGTACTTTGTCGAGATTTTTTATGTTTCCACTGATGCAATTTATCGGGATCGAAAAGTGCAGGAAATGTAAAGAAAACGTAAAAAACATTATTTTGTAACTTTCGTTGGCAGGTCTCGTTGTCGATGAGAACAATCAACCGATCGAAGCGGCTCAAGTAGCGATTCGAGGAATTCCGCGAAACGTAAGCACGACCAATCGCGGTGAATACTGGCGTTTACTACTCCCTGGAAATTACACGGTCTACGTCAGAGCCTGGGGGTAAGCTCAATCGTAATTGCGAGTCACAGCTGATTATTTTAATTCTTCAACTCGATCGTTTGTCGTCGTTTTTTTCATAGATACGAAGCGAGCGAGCCGATTAACGTGACAGTCACGAAAAAAGGACCGAGTATCGTGAACGTTGTGCTGCGCCGCGATTCTTCGCTTGAACAAGGTAAACCCGAGGTGGATTATCCTCAAGAGATACCGGTTTTAACGCGTCTTTCACCGCTCGAGAGAATAATCTCATCTTTACGCATCAGTGACTATTAATCGGGGATTGACTTGACTCTCTTCGATAAAAACAACTTCCCGCCTATCCATTGCACTCTAGTAACTTTTCTAATTAACTTTATTATTCATGCTTTTTATCCTTCATCGAAGCTTTGTTTTGATATTTTTGCCCAATCTCGCATCACTCGCTCACATATCATCTTATCATTATTATTTCCCCTGAGAACTTGGTGGTTGGTTCTTTCATGTGTCATTTAATTTTTATTTTTCCAGCAAAATATCCGTAATCTCATACACTTTGGATCTCATGCTCTCTGATATTCTCGATTTATTTTCTCCAAATCGTGTAATACCGCCTGCATCCCGGACTTGTTTTGTAGTCGCTACTTACTTATAAGGCTACGACAAATAATCGTCTCTCTAGCCTCTATTTTTTATCACGAGAGTTAAACGAACACACAAGGTATGCGAGATAAAAACGCGGCAATTTGTTTTCCATTATTTTTCTCAAATTCAAGTTATTCCTTCTAAATGTTTACGAATTGTGCGATCGAGGAAGCGGATCGGCGACGACGACGTTGCGAGCTATCAGGAAAACTTTTTTTTTTTTGCACCGACGGTAAAAATCTTGTATTTGTTTCAAAATTTCATTTTGACAAGACTCGATTGTCTTCCATTCTTTCATTTAATGAAATTTCCGTTCCGATCTACAGCACGCGATTTCGTCAATCCGTTTCTTCGAAAACATCAAAACTTACGCGCTACGGTTACTCCGAAATGACTGACCGTGATTTATATATAAATACAAATATATCTTCGAGGACATAATTAGAGTAATTGGGGAAAAAAAAGATTCTTGTATAGTCGGTGTTTCTCGACATTTTATGATCGCAAACATATCCAACACCGATCGGACGATCAACTGAAAACCTGAACCATAAATGATGATTATCTCAAAGTGCTTGACTGTTCGAACTACAAAACCCATTGGCTCTCAATTATTCTCGGAAACGAACAAACTGTTTTTTATCTAATGTTGAAAGAAACTACTAAACGAAGCTCTCTGAGTATCGAAAATTATCGCATTCCACATGTTGACTATACATTGTTTCCATGACGTTGGTACTCGCCACATTCGATAATAATTACAATTTTATTGTTACAAAAATGAACAAACAAAAAATATTTTACTTTTTATGCGAATCGAACAAATAATTGAATAGAAGAACCGAAAACTGGTGAAAATATCGTCGAGCAATATTCGACAAAATTGATGATTAAGCAAAAGAAGGCACAAAAGTTGTAATTAGCACAATCTCGACGCCCAAAGTAGCCTCAACTGTGTATTTTCATGTCTGTATTGATGAATTAAGAAAAACCAAAAAAAAAAAAGAACAAAACAAGAAGGAAATGAAAGAAAATCAATGTACAATGTATGAAGCGTATTTGAGAAATAAAGTAACCATTTTTTGCGGCAATGAACGCACGTACAACGTAGTATCGTGTCACCAGCAAGCAGCCTGTTCCTCGCTTCCTCTGTGGAATTTGTTTTACAAAGTTTTGTTGTTGTTTTGGTTGGGTGTTTGGGATTGAAAAATTCTTTTCTCATTGTACCTTGTGTTTTGCGTTACTCGTTAAACTCCCAACGTCTCTCTCCCCGTTCCTCTGGAATGCTTACCAGATCGATCATTTCCATTGGTGTGCGGAGTTGCTATAATTATTCCCGTATCGTTTAATCACGTGACCACACTTCAACCTGTTTTATTGATTTATCCCTCGTAGAGCGTAAAAACAACAAAGTCCAGACGATCGAAAGGCTCCAGGACGAGTATGGATTTTACCGTCCAACGAAATTCGTCCACCACAATCACGAAAAGATGTACAAATTTTTGAAAGAGCTAAGCGAAGAATATCCGAATATCACGCGTTTGTACAGCGTTGGACGTTCGGTGCAAGGTCGAGAGTTGTACGTCTTGGAGTTAACGACAAACCCCGGAGAGCACGATCCTAACAAACCGGAAATGAAGTACATCGCTAACATGCATGGCAACGAGGTCGTTGGCAGAGAATTATTGTTGCTCCTGTTGAAATACATGTGCGAAAATTATGGATTAGATGAGAGAGTTACGACGATCGTCCAGAGTATCCGATTGCATGTTATGCCGAGCATGAATCCCGATGGATACGAGATTTCAAAAGTTGGTGACGTTTCCGGTTTAGTTGGAAGAACCAACGCCGATAACGTTGATCTTAATCGCAATTTCCCGGATCAATACGGGCCGACGCAGGTACGTAAATGGCGTCGCGCGGACAATCGCTGCGATCGTAAATTCTCAGTGAAAATAATTCATCAATTATGTTTCAATTTTTTCGATAGTACAATCGCAAACAAGAACCGGAAACGAAGGCTGTTATGGATTGGATTGAAAAAGTGCCTTTCGTTTTGTCGGCGAATTTGCACGGTGGAGCACTCGTAGCGAATTATCCTTACGACGATGGTCCAAGCTTTGGGAGTTATTCGAATCCGAGCCCCGATGACGCGGTATTCAAGGCCATGGCTCTTGCTTACTCGAACGCTCATACCAGAATGCATCTCGGCAAACCTTGTCCAGCCTTGCCCGGTACTCCACCGGGTGTTCTCGAGGAACGGTTCCCACAAGGGATCACAAACGGTGCAGCCTGGTACTCTGTATCCGGTGGTATGCAAGATTACAATTATCTCCATAGCAACGATTTTGAGATAACGCTCGAGCTTGGATGTACGAAATTTCCTCGAGCTGAGGAACTGCCAGCTCTGTGGCTTGAAAATCGGGAAGCTCTCCTGGTTCTCATCGAAATGGCAAGTAACCAATTTGCAAATAGCGACCACAACGACGACTTTTTTTTATTTATCGCTTATAATTTTATTCACTTACAAATCTTCGTTTCTCCTTTATGCGATTCAAACAGTCGAGAAAAGGTGTTCACGGCCTGGTGCGTTCGTCCATCGGTAACCCCGTCGCACATGCAAGGATCAGTGTCGAAGGCATAAATCACGACATTTATTCAACCACTCAAGGTGATTACTGGCGTCTGCTGGTACCTGGAACTTACAACGTCACGGCAAGTGCTGTCGGATACGAAGCTTTGACCCAAACCATCACCGTGCCGGAGACTGGCACGCGCGAGGCCACGTTGGATTTCACGCTGATGCGTGACGACAACGATCATTGGTACGGACACTCGCGTGCTTGTCAGCCTAATCCATAAAATCTACTAAGCAGATGGAAAAAATCTTGGATTTCCGTTTTTTTTTTTGTTATCTCTCGTTTCCTTTTGACCAACAGGTCCTCCGCGTACGATTTCCGTCAGATGGTCAACATGAGAAAAGGATACTTGAAAAATTCTGAATTGAGTGCTCGCATGAGCGAGTTGGAAAATCGCAACCCGGACGCGGCCGAATTCCAGGCCGGAGATTCGTTGATCAGCATGGCTATTCATTCCCTAAAAGTTACTCACTCAGTAAGTATCCGCGCTCTCAAAACAAGAGCGTAAAATTTCGTTTTTATCTTCCAGAATTTTCACGTGAATTTGAAATCCTACAGATCGGCGCTCCGGAAGAGAATAAATTCCATATCGCGTTGATCGGCGGATTATTCGCGGGTCAGCCGGTCGGCCGTGAAATCATTTCGAGAATGGCGACTCACCTGTTGACGGGAGATCGAATCGGCAATCCACCGATAAAGAAGCTCCTCGATAACACGGTCTTGCACTTCATACCCGGCCTGGATCCGAGCTTTGACCAAGTTGCCGACAATTGCAACCCCCTCGTTAACGATCAAGTTGGCAAAAATTTGTTAACCGAAGACGACGAAGCCGCTGAGGGTCTCAACGCGATCACCAATAGCTTTAGAAAAATATTACGAAACGAAGGTTTTGATGCGATCATAACTTTCTCTGGTGGAAACAAAGGAGCGAGGTAAATAAATTGGAGAATATTCAAGCTGGAAATCCGACGATCGTAAGACGCATTAATAATGAATATTTCTTTGATTCTCTTTCCCAGACATACGGAAAGTGATCTGAACGTGTTTCACGAACTTGCAGAGAAATACGACTCGCAAATGTCAAAGAAAAGATGTCAATTTCCGAACAACGACTCTATCGTCGTGGGAAATTATATCAAGAGAAAATACAACATCCCTGTGGTGAGTAAATTATACTTTTGCCTAATGAATCATAAAGAATCAAAAAAAAACGGCTGAACACCATTTCAGATCGACCTTGCGCTCTCTTGCTGCAAATATCCACCGGGCGAGACGATTCCAACGATTTGGCGTGAGAATTTATTACTCTTGAAAGATTTGCTGTTTGAACTTGGAACGGGTGTCCGAGCCGTTGTAACCAACAAGCAGGGTAAACCGTTGCGTGACGCCAAAGTACGAATCGAATCGAGCACGTACGGAGTATCGGCGAACATGGCATATTTCAAGAAGATTTTGTTGCCCGGAAGTTATTCGATGGAATTCTCGTGTCCCGGATACGAATCAAAGAGGATCGGAGTTCAGATTACGGAAAGCTCGATAACGAACGTGAAGGTTTCGTTGGAAAGTCATTCGTCAAGCGGCTCGATAGACGAAGTGCTTACGGACAAAAATAACAATTCCATCAACGGCTTGAACCGCCTGATGGATGATTTGAACGGCAAATATCCAAGCATTTCGAGGATGCACGAAATTGGCAAAGATTCGAGAACTGGTGCGAAAATAATGGCTCTCGAGGTTGGAATACAAAACGACAACATCGAATTGACCGGTAGGCCTTCGATTATCATCTCTGCCGGCGTTGGTCCAGGAGCGCCCGCAACTTCAGATATTCTCGCTACTTTCGCGACTCACGTTCTGAGCAACTACAAAAAAGATCAAGTCATAACGGATTACATAGAGAAATTCAGCATCTACGTTGCCCCAAATTTACATCCCGACGCTGAAAATCAAACGTGCTCGGCCGAGTTGCCACCGAACGAAAGATTGAAGTTCCCAATCGATGCAGAGCTTGGCCCAGATTCCCGCATGATAGTCGACTGGTTTAAGAAAATCAACCCCATTGTCGCAATCAATCTCAACACGGGTTCGAGACACGTTGAAATCCCGTACGGTGGCAAACACGGCGACGGAAAATACGAAACGCGGGACGAAAGTATTCTCCGATCGCTGGGCAAGACGTACGCGAAATTGGCCGCTCTCGGTAAAACCGACCTGTCGAAAAGTCCGTGCAAGACTGACGTCCGTATCGACGATGACGGAGTATCTCACGGTGGAGACGTTATCGCCGGAGGTCGTCCGGACTCGCTGATGGATTATCTTTACTTGAACTCAAGCACGCTCATGATCAACGCGTATGTCACATGTTGCAACACCGACAACGTCCTCCAACTGTGGGAGGAAAATGTCAAGGCCCTTCTGGGAATATTGAAATCCATTGAGCAGGGCGTTACGGGATACATCGTCACGGAAGACGACCAACCGATCACTAATGCCATCCTCACCTATGACCACTCGAGCCATTCAGTCGTCAACAACAAAAATGGCGCTTACTGGATATTGTTGCCACCGGGAAGTCACAGCATCACCGTAAACGCTGCTGGCTACATTTCCGATACGAAACTCATCGTTACCCCGGATGTCAACAAGTTTTCTCATCTCATGTTCAAACTCGTTCGCGACGACAGTGTCCTCGGAATGCCTAGATTGGTATTTGTTATCGTGTCCGGTAAGTCGATGCTCCTCGGAGCCAAAAGTCTCACGATTAATCACACGGCACAACAAGTTTTGTAAACGATTAATACAAATTTGCAGGTATAATATGCCTGGGAATTGTCGTTCTCGCTGTTTGCTGTTACGCGAGATGCCAAGCACGAAAAAACACTCAAAAACACAATTGGAGAGAGTACGCTTTCAGTCTTCTCGGCGACGGTGGAAGTTTCTTTGACGACGACGAGAAAGAAGTTGAAATATTTAAGCGACCGGCTAATCGAGGTATGTTTTTTCATCCCACCATTGAAATCATACGTTCAAGACGACACTGTTGAATTTTTTTATGTCTTCAATAGCGATAATCGAAAAAGGGCAGGATGTCGTTATTCAACGGCCTTACTTCGATGATGATGACGACGACGACGACGAGCAGGAGGAGAGGAAGCACGGTACTAGTTCCGAAGAAGAAAGCGACCTGGAGTTCATTAGACCGGGCGATCCGGACTATGAAGAAAAAATTCCGATCGTATCGCAAAATTAACTATACGAATCTGTCCATTTGATAATGTTGTAAGAGATATTTTATATATTTTATACGATAAAACGGGCAACCTTATTGGACCCCGTTGAAGCTAAGCAAAGACAGCTGTCGAGGAAGCAACGACGACGATCCCCCTCGTACAATATTTTCGAAAAAGGGAAGGAAAAATCTGTGCGACAAACTATCACGCGTTTCTTACAATCTTACATTTTTAACGTATGTAAATATGTAGACTATATAAATATTCATACATGGGGATCGTCCAGTGAAACAGGAAACGAAATTTTGTTACTCCACAGAAGGAAAGTAAGAGAGAAAGCGATCAGGAGATCCAAATCAATCCAGTGCGTAACGAGTGCACATTGAGCGGAGTTCGAGACCGATTTGTAAAGATACTTTCCATGAATTCGGTGCTTCCATGAAATACGATTCCTTGTTATTTTATTTAAATTATCTTTTTACAAAATACGACGTAATTTTCTATGATCATGATAATTATTTTTCATTAATATAATTGCATAATGGTATTGATGTACTTAATTCATATAAATATACTTTTTCATATCGATGAAAGTGAAAAAGTTCGAGAGGCGAATTTCGAAATGCGATACGTTACTTTTCTGTTGATACGTTTTAGGAAGATTAGAGAGCGCTCATTTCGCCCTCATTGTTAGATATAAAATTATTATACATTCCTACAATTTGTACGTTCGTTTCAAACAACCCGTAAACATATCCAGTCTTCCACATCTCAGCCCGAAAATCCGCTTGTCCTGTCCGCACCTGTCCTCAATCGCCTTCATTCGTTTTACCGGTGTTTTTGTTTCTCATTTTTAACGGACGAAAATGATATTTGCACCGATTTCACTTCGATCGATCGGATAACTCACTTTTATTGAGAATATCCCCGGTTTACACGGTTTTTAACTCGTAATACTGTTATTTATCCTAAAATTATAAATATATATTTATATATCTATGAAAATGTTTATCTGAGGTCGTAATTCTCATTTAACACCCTGCAGATGCACCAGATGCGTACAATTTTCCTCCAAATTTTACGGTAATCCGTAAATTAATAAAAAATAAAATTGTTCGCTGTCATTGTACGAAACTAAGTTATAAAAAATGATTTCCTCTCGGTTCGCAAAAGTAGTTCGCTTCGGAAGTGACTAATATTACAACGACGTAACTTTTGTAAATGCATTTTTTTCTTTTCAACATTTTGTTCGAACGGCAATTTCGCACGCAGTTTTCGTCGTCGTCGTTCTCGCACTTTTGCGACTGTACACAACCTCGATTACTTTTCTTAGATACGCCGATATGTTGTGCGCGATGGAAATTGTACGGGCAGTCATTTAGAGATGCGATTGATGGTAACCGCTTTCGTCGAAATCGATCGGTCACGCGGCTCAAAGCTCGTTTACATGGAGGGCGGAAAGTACGAATCATAGAGAATATTCCACAATATAGCGGCAGTCATTAATGCGGTGTAGGTAACGATGCTCGTCCACCAGACGGCCTTTTCCCACGTTTTAACCTCGAGATTGCGAAGTACATTGATACCGACGAGAAGTCCGGCGATTGCGCCGGCGAGATGAGCGACGTAGCCGATCTGATCGTTGGTGCCGAGCACGTAACGATAGTAAACGGCTTGACTGACGTCTACGATCGTTATAACGAGAAAAACGCACAATTGGAGAACGGCGAATTCCATTTGCGACCAATTCATCAGGATGGTGGCAACGTGAGCGGTGATCAAAGCGTAAACACCGCCAGAAGCACCGGCCAAAAAGACTCCTGGATCCGAGACGGAAGTACCGAGCGAACCGGCGACCACGCCGGCCAGATAAATCACGAGAACTCGCCACCATTTGTGCACCATTTCCAGTGGGATTCCCAGCATCACCTGGACCAGCAGATTCACGACCAAATGGAACGAACTGAATAGCAGAGAGGGAGAGGAAGAGAGAGAGAGAGAAAAAGGATTTTTTCGTTTGAAATATTTTGCACTTGTAAAAGGATCGACGAGTGAACGTCGATTTAAATTTTTAAGTTATAACGAGCATTCGCAATGGCCTCGGACCATTGACCGCTTTTCTTCTGGATATCAATTATTGAGAAAACGCGTCGTTACCCGATATGGTATTTGTTTCCGAAACGATTCAATATCGATATTCATGAAGAATTGACTCACCCAACGTGGACGAACATGTAGGTCAGATACCTCCAGGCCTCGTATCTCTTGTAGGGATTGTAAATGAAGATAGTGGCGGCTGGTCCCTCGACGGGCGGTCCTTTTTGATTTATCGCGTCAAACATGAACAATATGATTTCGATAATGGAAATTATTATCATCGCTATAGCAGGCGGCCTACAGCTGTATTCCTCCTCGTACTGCCCGTCCGGAGAGTCGCTCGAGTAACGAGCTGTTTGTGTCGTCCCCGCCGATAAACACGGCCTCTGGGGTACCATCTTGTGAACGTATCTATGTAAATAATGACCAAAAACGCCTTGCATGTCTTTCCGATGAATCTGCAAATTCGAAACAACATTTTCAAAATTTTCCCTTCTCAATATCGTCCCATTTATCACAATAAATTTGAATGACTCTGAAGTTTGCAACGTTGAGATTCAACGATAAAATTTTATTTCTATTAATTATTTATATTGAATTCTAAAGATCATGGCAATTTTCCGGCTTGATTGACTTTTTGGGACTCAAGAGACGATCGTTTTTTTGTCTAGAGCAAAAATTAAATAATAATTGCATGCCTTGGTGAAGAAAAAACAAAATTTCGTTGCATTCCAACGATGCAAACTTCAACATCATAAATTTGAAACGATCTTGCTTTTTGTCCATTACCATGGCTATGAATTCAGGAAACTCCAAATATCCAGAATCATCCAGATCCGCTTTGCGCATCATCAATCTGACTACTCGCTCTGGAATATCATTCGAATAAGTAGATCCGTGAACCATCGCTTTTAGTTCTTGGTAAGATATTCTCCCGTCATTGTCCAGATCATACTTGGCAAATATTTCTCTCCAGTGCTGCAAGAATAATAAAAAACAAGAAAATTCTAGTATTCACAAAAAAAATAGAGCGATAATTTAACTCGCTCCTGTTTCTCTTGCTTTTGACTAATGAAAATTGCTTCTCCGAGCGCAAACTTACGGCGTCGTTGTACCGCAGGGGTATCGTTACCCCGGATCGTTGGTCCTGTCCGCTCGCCATTCTGACAAGTTTGAAGCTTCTGCAAGGAGAGAATAAAAATGTGTCAGACGCAATTCTGTCAATTAGTTTCGCATAAAAATCGAAGGAAAAAATGCGCTTAATCGATCAATTACTGGGAACTTTGAGGCTGAATAATTGCCAACAAGCGCTGTCACGAAACTTGACTGTTTTGTATCACTACCGGCCGAGTCACTCGTTTAAAATAAAAAAATACGGTCACCAGTTTGGGTGAAGCGAGAACGAGCGATATATGTATCGACTCGACGGAGGGTCCGTATTGAAAATGAATCACCGTCTAAATTCTATTAGTTATATCGACGGAGAAGCGTAGATTACGAACGAGTTATTACTCAGACTACCAAGAAGATATTCGCGATCCAAGTATAGTTGAGGCGGCGGTGAGAGGGTGAGTGTGTGTGTGTATGTACACACAGTATACCGTTATCACGAATCGCGACGGTCAAGTAGGTATACGGTCGTTCGAAAGGTGAGCGCTCGCCGTGAGATTGGCTCTCGGCGTCTAAACAGCAGCACAAAATTCCTTAACCTGCTGGTGTTTCGTTTTTTTTTCATCCGCAAACACACTCACACCGAAAAATTCGTAAAAGAAGGAAAGAAAAAAACATTTGGAAAAACCCTGCTAAAAAAACGGATCGGTTGGGAAGAGCAGCAGGTCATTGTGGCACTGCCAGTGGAATTGAATGTCGTAACGATATTTTCGAAATTCGTCGCTACCCTCCTTTCCCCATTTTTCTCGCACACTGCACTACCCCACCACACATGCACACGCTTCCGCTTCACAGAAATGCAGAAATGCTGCAGCTGCAGGAGTGGGAGAATATCGAGGAGGGGGGCTTGGACTTCTTGTGCCACCTGTTGGATTCTGAGAACCCTTTCGTATCCTGCTCTGCTGTGCTCTTTCGTAACGCGAAAATAAAACTCATTCGGCAAAACTTATAATATTTGTTGATCCGTCCACATTATTGTTATTGCGATAAATATGTTTGCTGTTCTGTAAGTTTTCGCGGAATCACACATCGAACGTGTCAAACTGGATCGATCACATTCGCGCATACTTTCTCACCGCCATTTTCTTTTTCTATCCTTTTTCTCTCCACCCTCCGAAGCAGTCTCCGTGACAACCGCAGTCGAAAACAAACATTACAAGATATACACGAACACAGGGTATATGCGTTAATATGTCGAGGATACAAAAAACAACTCAGTTCGTTGCAAGACTCTGTTGGGGGTTTAATAAATATATAAATTTCATCTCGGTACTCCCAAATTTTTCATCGTCGCATCTGTATTCGTGATCTGAGTAATATCGAAAATGTTGGGCCACCCACCGGGCAGATTGAAAATAGCTGCTACCTACAGAGTTAGTCAGCCGATAGAAAACTTTATCCTGAGGTGAATATTTGACAATATTATTACGTTTCCGGCGTTTCCGAAAAAAAAAAAAAAACATCAATCACCATATACATGTGTATACGGTGAAAATTTCGCTTCACGTTTGGTTCGACGGAGCTCGATAGTGACGTACGTCAAACTTTTCTGTTTTTCGGAACATCAACCGTGTGTTCGAAAAAAGGGGCATCCGCGTCTCTTACTCACGCGACTGATTAGAATTAGCGCCGATAGCAAACAGAATTTCCTTCGAGGGCGTCGTCGAGGCGCCGGCGATAGTATCGGGGCTCAAATCAAAAATGGGTTATGTTTTTTTTATTCTTTCCGAGAAAATGAGCGGTAGGTACAAAGATTGCAGAGAGCGCGCGCACGGAAATAACTTTTACCCAGTCACACGGTAGATTTGTTTACATTGATTGAGCCATGTGGCGAGTCCCGCGGCGAATTCGAACGAGGACGGCGAGCATGCCAGTCAGGGCGGTTTATATCGAGCAAGCATATGACGGACATTTACATATAAATTCCGTGTGTTGTTTTTGTGACGATTGCAGAATAAGAATCGTTGAGCAGAAATCGCTACTGGCGGAGTTGTTCGAGAACGAGGGTGAGACGCGAGATCCGAATTCTTTGGTCGTCGAAGAGCGCGATTTCGCTTGGCAAGAGAAAATTTTCAGTCCCGAAGAGATCAAATTTTACGGAGACGAGAAAAACTGCGTAACTGAATTGCAAAAAGAATACAACGAGAAAATTACTCGAGAGGACGGTGAAAACTGCCAAGGTTCACGAGTGTATTCTTACACGCATCGAGACTCGTATTATCCGGAGAAATCAATTTTAACAAGCAATTATGTAAGCCAATTGTCCAAGAGGAACGAAAACGCACTACCGATAATTAAGAATCGAAAACCATTCGGGGAGCGCTACAACAAAAAGGTAGTCGACACATGCTCGAACGACAATCACTATCTCTACAAGGATCCCATAAAAATGTACATCCTGGCCGATCTCTCCTCCAAGGACGATCTCGTGAGCCCACCGCAGTCGAATATTGCGTCGCCGGATTCGGAGATTCTCCTGTGCACTCTGAGCTACGATCGAGCCTCAAAAACTCTGACGATAGATCCGGATTTGTCGGGCGACAATTATTACACTCTTCGAACGAGCGATTTTTATTACGACTATTGGATCGAGGACGTTTCGCGTCGACCTACTGGCGACCGACTCGAACAACCCGGCCAATTTTCATCTCACGTAAATATATTCTGGTCTCATTTCCATATTTTATTGACTCATGTCCGATGTAAAAAAAAAAATATCTTTTAAAAAAAACCGTGATCGGTACTCACCCAACGTACGAAATTTCCGATATCTGTCGCATCATCCTGTGCACCCCGAAAGTATTCATCTTGATATTTATTTAGCGCGAATAAATCCGCGCGCCAATTACAAAAATGACGATGTTCTATCGCAGAACCGGATTGCCGAATAATTAACTATCATGCTCGTGCAGGATCGTGGCGAGAAACCAGCGACACTCGCAGTTCAGCGTCGCGCCTTCATTATATATTTTACAGTATTTCGTTAACAACAATATAGCAGGAAACGAAGCGCAGATTACGCGAGAATCGGGATAACTATCCGTAGAGAGGCGACTATAGAGTAGCGATGACACACAACAGGAGGAATGTCACGGGCGCGCGCGCGAATCCCACTTAATTGCGAATAAAGAAATAATTATTAACAAAAAAAAAAACACTCGTGACTTTCAAAGCGCAGTTTTATTAATCAGCCTCGCTGGTATTTTTATTCATTGAATAAACGTGCGCAACGCTATACGTCAACGGGATAGCGCGAGCCCTGGACAGTCAATCCGATACGAACGACTCGACGTTCAGCTAACAACTGAATCCCATGTCCTCCATCCCGTGTGTGCTATCGTTCGAATACATAAAAACTAAGCGCGTGTATAAAACATTTACCCACGACTGCTAAACGAGTGCGCGCGCGCTGGCGAGTACGCGGTCGCGCGACGGGCTCGTGCGCCTTTTACTCTCATCATTTGATAGTTGCGGAGCGACGACAGCCCCGGCATATTCTACTTTCACAAAATAGTATATAACTTGTAATCCAACTATTACGCGGCATTACAAATTAAATCATGATACGTCTGCATGTGCAGAGACGTTGCGGCGTTTTGAGGAAAGACATTGAAAAGAAAAGTTTCAAAGTAACTGCGTGCTGCCCCCGACGTGCCCTTCGTTCTGAAGAATTTATTAACTTGGAATGTCTCGACAAAGCATCGATACTCGCTGCGTTATTGTCTTGAATTATAAAACGCGGGTTTATGTGAAACCCGCGGATGACAATGTCCCTGATGTTTTCAGGCTTCGACGGAAAGGAAAAGCTACGGAGAGGATGCGATGTATCAAGAAATGTTGATGCCACCAGGTAACATTTTACGATTATTCGTAAATTTAGAAATCGCCTCGGCTCAAGATTTCCAGTACGCACCGTTGTTCGTAAGTTACAAAGTTGATCTGCCTCGCCACTGGGCAATCAGCAGTGGTCACGACGGTGAGAGCGAACGTTTGACCGGAACGAGTCAGCGTTGCTGTCCTGTTAACGGAAGAGCCAACTTCAGTTACGTCACCGAAATTCCACTTGATTTTGACTTGAATTGTCTCAACGCTGTCGACACTGTGCAACCCGCGTGGCCTTATATCATATTTACCGTGGGTTCGATCGACCATTGGACGAGGTACACTATGAAATATTAAAAACTTGCCAAGAGCAGTCACTCTGATAATACGTACGTAGTCTCGGAGTATTATTTCGATTGATAAAATAAAAATGATGATAATTGGTCAAGAGCAGATATCGAATCGAAGGTTACGCGTGCATACCGTTACCGGCGTCCCCGGGTGCTCATAGTTTCGATTTACCAACGTGGCGTCCAATCGGTGGATTCGTCAACGTTTTACGAAGATTTTTTACCGGTGGAACGGCCGAATTGGAGGACGTTACATACTGCGGAATTCCCGAATCTCGTCGATCCGGGAGGCTCGACAAGACGCCGTTGAAGGTCATTCCGGGCGGCTCGATATCGATAAATCTCAACATCGCCCATCAGAGTAAAATATTTACAAAACGACGGCAAGGGGAAACTTTCGATAAACACAACGCGAGCACCCTCATCAACAGTCTGGACAATGCCCTCGTCCAGTTCAAAGCAGCGCGTGATCGAATGATTCAGGCGAAATCTCAGTCGATTAATTTCTCGTCGGATTATAAAAATAACAGCTGAAACGCGTAGGTGCGAAACTCACATGCCCCATCATTTCTACTATTAACATAGTTATATTTTATGTTTTATGATTTTTTAACAAAAGAGCCCCGATGATAACGGAGGTGATTTTTATTTCAACAAAAATAACAATTTACATTGAATTGTTTTGATAATAATTATATATCGTGTTATGCTACACCTGTTTGTTTGTTTTTTTTCCTCTCTTCATTTTTTTCACTGTAGGCGTGGTATGCGCGCTCGCTCTCGCTATTATTTAAAGTTATTTATTAATTTTTTCTTTTATCGTACTCACTCAATTATTCTCAATTAGTTTCTCGTATATAATATCGCGTTTTGCATTACTTTTTTGCGTTTGTATGTTTGTTTGTTTTTTCTTCCATTTGTCGTTACTTGTCCTAATCCTCAACTTGTGTTTCGCTTCAATATCGCCGCATCAGCTTCTATATGATACAATTTGTTTGATGGGAGGACGCACGCGCCTCGCGGCATCAATATTTTTATTTTTTTTCCTTCCTTCCTTTTATTCAGCCTTTAGTCCGCGGATGATCGAGAGGGGAAACATCGAAAATTAAATCGGCTTTCAAGTCGAATAGGTACACTCGTTACAGTACATTATACATCGTGTCTAGTCTACATTTTTGTATTATTTTTCCTTTTATGTTGTTATTTGAATTTTTTGGAGCATTAGCAGTGACGAGTAATATACACTCGATCGTGATTATCTCTCTCTCTCTCTTTTTCTCTCTTTCCCTCTCGCTCTTACGGTGCTAAGAACGTCTTAATTTTTATAAACATCGCTCGCTCGCTATCATCGACGAAAATCAGACCACTTTTACTCTGGAAGCATTGACAGTATGTTTTCATTTATTTTTCCGCATTTCATAGCTGCGAAACTATTTTCATATTCAGTCGAAATAGTCAAGGGTACGTTAGCGACAATAGAATTGTGATTTGGATAATAAACCAAAAAAATTTTCATGTTCTTCTTGTTCTTCAGGTCGAAGTCGTACAGACGAATGGAACAACGAATCGATCATAAAAGACAATTTGGATATAGAAAGAAGGGTTGGCGGTGGACCAACGAGTATCATGATGAAGATCCAATGATGGGTGCTCGTAACGAAGCAAAGACTGAGATCGAAGTACGAAAGTACCTCGAAGCATGCATCATCGAGGCTCCTTGCGGAGAAGGGAATATCGACAGAGTCAAAGATTTCGAGCAAACTGAGAGAAAAACGTGCCGATTATTTCGAGAGTTCATTTTTTCCTTTTTCTTTTGTTTCGTATTAAAAGGCACCGAGTACTCTTCGTTCGTTTGTATGGATCAAAATTTTCGAGTTGAGGTCAAACTAGCGACAAAGATACCAACGACTGCACATCGTACCTGTTGCAATACCAAAGTATTTTTAATATACATATTGATTTTTAAAAAGCCACAAATAACGGTCAGAGGCAAAGAGCTGATTACGATTCCGAAGTCACGTTGCGTACAAGTATAAAATTAGGCTGTATAAAAAAGTGTGTAGTATCTCGTCCGAGTAAGTGGGTATCGCGCGTGGGCGAGAGTGTGAGTGTGAGTGTGTGTTTATGTGTGTGTGTGTGTGTATTTCTGTATACGAGCGTACGTGGTATGTGTAAATTGTATCTTTATGTTCGTTTGTTGTTGTTTTTCAAAACTAGAAATAAACGGTTTCGTTATAATTAGCAAAATAAAATAAAATTCACATCCATTCCACTGACGATTCAATCAAATTTCGTTTCAACTTTTTTTGTGTGTTTTTTTTTCTTCATTATTTTTTTTTGTATTTTTTTTTCTTTTCTTTAAATTGTTTATTCGTGAATAAGAGAACGTAGTCTCGGGAGAGTCTCCCTAGTCAGTTCGTGGTTTTCCTACTCGCTAAACTCTATCTACGTTTACCTTACGCTATGCTTATTATTTCTTAATCTAAATCCTATGATAAACTAGCGATCGATATAATTACTTGCTCGTCTTAAAAACTAGGTACTATGTACTATGTACAGAGGCTTACAGTTACACGTTTTTTTTTTCTCGTTTTTACCACATCACCGAAAAGAGAACGATAAATGTGTGTATGTGTCTGTTTATGTGGGTTGGCTGAGTATATGTGTGTGTATGTGTGCCTGTGTGAGTATGCTATGTGTATATATACACACATAAGTTTATTTATATATATATATATAATATGTATAGTAATATATAGTCATAGACGGCAAACGATCATCTCTTTTCATAAAACGGTACCACGTGTTCGAATAAGTTCTCGTCGCACTCTCACTTTTGTTTCTTTATTTTTCGTTAATCTCCTCTGTCCGTGATTAATGTTTGCGGATTATCTCTCACGCTGGTACACACTCCTGATCCTCATTCGCAAATTAAAAACACGCACACGTTTAACGGCGAATCATCATTTAGATGATAATTACTCGTTATATATACAAAAAAAAATGGTCGCACTAATTGTCCGTGCCATGGGTTTTTTTTCTTGGTTTTGTTGTTGTTGTTGTTGTTGTTGTTGTTTTGTCCTTGCGTCACATTCGTGCTGCTCAACTTCTGAGTGCAGCGGCTCGTGAGAATTCCACGGGCGCCTTTTATCTCTCAAACACAATCGGGAATAATCGCTCGTTATTGAACCTTCATGGCAATGCGCAATTATATTCGTCCCGTTTGGCGTGGAAGCAGCAAAGAAAATAAAGACAAAAACGTTAAAGATTCGCGATAAAATAAAAATCCACTTGTCGTAAGGAATGATCGCGGGTACCGTTCGGGTGTACACGGCTCGCTTTGTTCACATCGTCATGTCTGCCGGGGGAAACAAAATATTTGTATGCAAAGAAAAACCCGCACGGTTCACCCGTTGGGATTGACCGAGCAACAACTGGAATGCGTTACAGAATTATAGTCGGGCTAACAAACACATCTAAAACGTATCGCGTTGCGAAACACAGCGTACGGAGTTTCCGAGGACAGAAACATCATAGAAAAAATGATAAAATATCCTCCAGCAGTGCCACATTTTAACAAATAGCTTCTCCAACGAGCTTCGACGTGGAAACAAAAAAAAATACAAATATATATTTTTAAAAAAAAGGCATGTTCGGCACGTTCGGAGGCGTCAATCTGTCGTATGAACTCGGGGCGGTGGAGGGGAGCAAAGACGGGCATATCACGAGAAAGAATAGCATGGTTCCATGGTCGCCTCGGAGGATCTGGACGAAAATCATGATTCGAACCTTGAGTTTAGCGATTCGAGATTGTCTTATCACGCTCTCGATGGCTCGTTATTCGTTTCAATCCTCGTCGGAGAGAGGATCGTACTGAGCGGACAAAAGAGGCGCTGGTTCCGCTTGCATTTGATCAACTTTCGTGACGGTGCCGGTACCCGAGGTCGTAGGCGGAGGTGCCGGTGGTGGTCCGGTATGAACACCAAGGGCGCTGAAGGGATAAAAGTTGGTCGGTGTTGGTGCCGGTGGTTGGCTCGTTTGACTGGAACCCTCATCGATCATCATTTCGCTGCCCGATGGACCTTCGACGACTCCGCCTTGTTTATCCTCTTTTTCTGAATTCCCACCGTTGCGATCGCCCCCTCCTCCCGATTTGTCGTCCTCGGATGTTCGCATTACTTCGACTATTTTGTTCTTAACGTAGTCGAGAGGCGAGAGATGTGGCTTGTTCGGGGGATTGCCGGAAGTCGTAGTGGCAGTGGCTCCTTCGTAGAAACGTCGAGCATAATGATTGGCATTTGTTTCCGGTGGGGAAACTGGTTCCACCGAATGGAACTGTTGTTTGCCTAGCGGGGCAACTTGTTGTTGTTGTTGTTGTTGTTGTTGTTGTTGAGATTGTTGCTGCTGTTGCTGCTGCTGTTGTGGCTGCTGTTGTTGTTGTTTTTGTTTCTGTTGCTGCTGTTGCTGTTGCTGCTGTAGCTGCTGCTGCTGTTGTTGTTGTTGCTGTTGCTGCTGCTGTTGTTGTTGCTGCTGCTGCTGTTGTTGTTGTTGTTGTTGTTGTTGCTGCTGAGCCACACGTATAATCTGCCTCTCATCGCCGGATTTAACAGAGTCAGCATCCGATCCTTTCCTCACTTTCCATTGATCCTCGGACATCTGATATCTAACGAGAATAAAAAGAAGAAAACAAAATTCGATCGCCGTTCCCAAATAATCTGTCAAACGCATCGGGAAACAATGAAAAATTGTATAGGCTCACCCTGCGTACGATCTATACGAGGAATGCGGAGGTCCATAATCCTTTGTGACGATGTGATCAACATGCTCACCCAATGTCATTCCTTTGCCGCTATTTCCACTTCCGGTACCGGAGCCGCTGTTCGAACCGCTGGCATCACCGGCTGGACTATGCGCAACACCGTTCGGTTCTGCTTGATTCTCACGATGAAAACTCTGGTTAACAAAAATGGATGAAAATGCGTTAAGAGATAAAAAATAAAGGCAAAGATCGATGATCTACGAGTTTGAGAGAAAAAGATGATGCATTTACGAACTTGGAACAATCGGTCGCCCGGCCTCGTTGGTTGGCTGTTCGATGCCGGCGTTCCGCCAGTATTCTCGACACTTTGATTAATTTGATGGGTTATTATCGCATCTATCAAACTGGCAGCAGTCAAGGTCGACGAAGTTTCATTCTGTTGTTGGCTCGATGACTGGCTCTGTCTTGAGCTCGACTGTTGCTGCTGCTGTTGTTGCTGCTGCTGTTGCTGCTGTTGCTGCTGTTGTTGTTGCTGTTGCTGTTGCTGTTGTTGTTGCTGCTGCGGATGTCGCGACGACTGTGAGAATCCGCTCGTTAGAATTCTCGATGAATCTCTATCGAGCTGTTGGTGTTGTTGATCCCGATATATTTGAGCGAGATGACGTCTTTCAGCCTCCATTCGCTGTTGAACTTGAATGTGTTGTTGTATCTGTTGATGCTGATGAAGGTGAGCGAGATCCCGTTCGCGTTGCTGTTGAACAGCCAGACGATGTTCGGCGTGTTGCTGCTGCATTTCTTTTTCTCGTTGTTGTTGTACCGCCAGCCTGTGCTCTTGTTGCTGCTGCTGTATTTCTTTTTCGCGTTGTTGCTGCACCGCTAAACGATGTTCCTGATGTTCCTTTTCTCGTTGCGCCGCAGCAGCAGCCGCTGCCATCTGATGCTGTAATTCTTTTTCTCTGTGTTGTTGATGCACGCTCATACGATGATCGCTGTGCTGTTGTTGCTGTATATCTTTCTCTCTCTGCTGAATCGATATCCGGTGTTCAACGTGTTGCATCTCTTTTTCACGCTGTTGGGCTATGCGATGCTGTTGTTCCTGCTGCAATTCCTTTTCCCTCTGATGGTGATGTTGCTGCTGCTGCTGTTGTTGTTGTTGTTGTTGTTCTTGCTGCTGTTGTTGCTGTTGCTGCTGCTGTTGCTGCTGCTGGACCGAGATGCGATGCTCAAACTGATGCATGTCTTTTTCACGTTGAATTCGTTGCTCCTCTTTTTCCCTCATGTGGGCTATTTCACGATCGCGCTCTCTGTCGCGCTGGTGCTGATGTTGCCGATGAACAGCGGCCATTTGATGCTCCGCCTGCTGCTGCATCGCCAAACGATGCTCTTGCAGTCTGATACAGTCTTGGTCACGAAAAGCACGTGCATTGTCGACGTAACGATCAGCCATCGTTTTACCAAGACCCTCGTGGCCACCGCCACCGCCGCTTCCGGAAGAGGAATGGCCGTGTGGATGGGGCACCGGAAGACTCGGTTGTTGAACAGCCACGTCGACCAGACTCGAGAAAGCCTCGAGACCGGCTGGCGGCGGTGGGTAATGAATTTGTTTCTGAGGATTGTGCCTCTGTATGACACCCTGACGAGGTTGCGTATGCGATTGAGGAGGCGGCGGCGTACTCGTATAATACATCGTAGACGGTGGCGGCGGTGGCGGAACTTCGCTCTTTACCGGACTTTCCGCTACCGATGCACCACCCCGACTCCTCGCGTGCATTTGCTGGCTCGTTATGTAATCGTTCATGATAATTTGACGGGAGGATAATTGTTGTTCCATCGTGTAACTCGGTGGTGGACGAGCGGTGTACGAATTGTACTGATTACCGCCGTGTGTAACAACTACGCCTTGTCCCTGATTCGAGCTCCTCACGTTGCCAGTTGTCGTCGGCTGGGAATGCCTCAAACCCGGACGATGATAGTCCGATATAAAAACGTGTTGTTGTTGTTGCTGTTGTTGTTGTTGTTGCTGCTGCTGTTGCTGCTTCTCGACGGCGAAAGAGGGAACCGGAGTGCCTTGAGTTATCGAGCCAGACGGCTCTTTCGGACCGGTTTGATTTCCGGTAACGAGCGAGCCGGCATTACCCGGCGGTGTCATTTGACGCAAAAGACCTTCGTAGACTCGTTTTTCAACGGTGAACGGCTGCACCGGCGTGCCGTGCGTTATCGAGCCGCCTTTGTGAGCCCCCGTTGCTCCGATACTACTCAGCTTCGGTGACAATTTCGGATGTGCAGGTGGCGCCGAGACCTTGTTGATTTTTGGTGTTATAGGAGCCTGGGGACGAGGCGAGGACGAGTAAACCAGTGGACTTTTGGCTCCGCGACCTTGATCTCCGTGCGGATGCGGATGATAATAGGCTCCGGGTGGTGGCGGTGGCGGAGGTGGCTCGGGACGATATACCGTCACCGGCGGAGGTTTGTGCGCCTGTTGCAAAGTGTGATTGTAATCTTGCTGTTGACGGGGCTTCTTTATACTCAGATCCAGCGTACCCTCGGTCTCTCTCAGTGCTTGCTGTACTTGCATCACTACGAGGCCCTCTTTGGGCAACAGATCCGAGGATTGAGACTGTGCGCTCGAAGCCACGGGCGGACAAGGTGTGATGGTGGCTTGCATCTGACCTGCGTTGCGTCAATACAAATTTCGTCAACAAACAGTCAATATTACTTGGGAATTAAGGTGATGGAGCAGTCGCATTCTCGCAATGTGAGTGCGACACAGCCGCAATTTTTAAAATTGAATATTCCCGTCAGGGTTCATTAAAAAAAAAAAGGCCCCGTCAGCGGATTTTTGCCATCGTCCTGCGTACGCTGACGGAACCTTTTTTTAATAGTCAAACGACATCGAAGAATTTTAATTTCGAAAATTCGAAGTGACTGATCGATCGTCTCAAGGCTCGAAGTGTAATGGTGTGAAAATAATACTGAAACGTACCCAAATGCTGAGGACTGGCGGCGGCTGAACGATGACCGTGATGAGGAACAGAAACTACCGACAAGGTAGCGAGATTCGAGTCCCTGTTGGACATGGCAGTGGCGGACAAGCTCGAAGATGGTTTGTACTCGCGAACGAATGTAATGTCGTTCCTATGATCTGTTTTGAGGATACTAGAGATGGTCGGTGTTCCGGAACTTCCGGGTATCGATGATCCAACAGCTCCCGCTGGACTATTCGGATTTCTCTTCAGTTGCCTCTCTATGACGTTGCTCATGAGGTCTTTGACGGTCAACGGGGTGGTCGTACTCGTCGCGGAGGACGCAGGTGGCGAATGATCGATCGGCGGCGGTGGAGGCGGTAACGTAGGCGGTTGTTGCTGTTGCTGCTGAATAATGCTACTCGTCATGCTAGTGGTTGGCATGTTTAGAGTTCCGTTACCATTGTCCATGTCTGTCCCACCCTGACCCTCGTCCGCCGTCTCCTGGAACAATTATTCAACCTCTATCAGATGGCTCCATTGAGCTAATCGAGTTAAACGGAAGCGCGCCAGCGTGCGTCCACCAAACACCACCGAAATTCTACTTATTGCTAAGAACATACTAAAGTGTTGCGCCAACTCGCTGTACGGTCATCGAAAGAGACAAACGTCTAAAAAAAAAAAAGAAAAGAAATACGTTGTTGCAAAGACAACGGCGTGATCGTTACAACGAGGCACGGATTTCTACACTACGGGAGGGATGACAAACTATGACACAGAGATGCGACCAAGATCCCACTGAGAAAAGATATGCGTCAGACAGAATGCACCAAAACGTCAAAATCTCTTACCGTGGCAGAGCTGTCGTAATCCTCTCGATTCGAGATTGGCTGAGCGACGTTCGTCGTCTGTGGCTGTTGTTGCAGAGATCCTACGCTCGTTGGCGGTGGCACCAGAGAAATTCGTATGTCCGAAACGTTCTCCGAGGGAAATGCGACCTTGATTGTTGTCGAAGCGGCGCTAGGTATGAGAGACGCGGACGTACTGCTCGATATCGTGTTTACCGGACTCCCAGCACTCGCTGTATCACTCGAGTCGTGTACCTTTTTGTTAATCGTCATTGGGATTTAAAAAACCGTTTTTTTGTTCATTTGGTTCGAAAAAAGTATGAGCGCAAAGTATTAAGGAGAAAACTAAATGCATGCAACTTACAGCCAATTCGTCGCAACTGCTCGTACTACTACCGCTCTCTTCCTCGTCCGTTAGACAAGGCCTTCTCTCCTCTCCCAGAGATTGGTAATATTCCGCAACGACCTGGTCCAATCCAAGCTTCTTGCGGTACGTTAGATAATAATTTTTGCACTGATGGTTCGATTTTCCGGGTATTTGTTCGGATACTTTTGGCCAATTGGTGCCATGTTCGCGCAAGGCTCTTCTCAATTGTTTGAGTTCTTCGTCGTTCCACGCTCTCGCTGACGATTCGGGGCTCTCGTCCGAGGCGTCTGTGCCGCCGGCGAGATGCGGGGCCAAACGCCGGGATATTCGATTGAAACATGCCGAGCAGCATTTTGTCGCGTTGCTGGGAATTTCTATGACGAATAAAACCAACAAATTAATATTTATTTGCGGATAACGCGAAGAGCGTCTCCACGTTTTATTCCACTTACGAAATTCCTGGATAACGGGATCCCGTATTTCCGGAGGAAGATCGAGCCACTTTGGGGGAAGTGCTCTCAAACGTTTGACTCTCGTCTTGGCGGAATTGGCGTTGCTCAAGTTCGGACAACCAGGCAAAGGGCAAGCCGTGTAACGGCCCCGAACTGCTTTGCATCTACACGTGTTGCAGACTCTCGCACCCGGTTGGACCTGATCCTCTCGAAGCCCGTACAACGAGGCTTGGCTACGCGACAGAGCGCGACTCTGAGAACCTCCCTCTACCACCGTCTGACAGATGGCACACGCGTGAGGACCCACCTGTCTACCGCTTTCTGCAATCACATTCAAATCGTAAAAACACGTTTTATGACATTGATTTTTTTACAAAGATACGTCATGCTACGTCCACATTATTAGCATGAATTTTTTATCATTGTACGACTCATCTCACGGCGATTGGTTTCCTAAAGTTTCTTTTTGAATTTTGTATGACCAACTGCAACCCCTTACCGTCCGGTCAATCTGAATTTTTAGATCCCGCAAAACGACGAGCGAACTCATTCACCAGTTTTCCTCGGACCGCGAGAACCCAATAGTTATTAGCCTCACGCGACGTACCGGACGTTGACAACGACACGATAAAAATCAAATAATATACCAATGGAAGTACAACCTGCCACTAAGGGCTCGTAAACCCGCTCGGCAAACTGACCGTTCGATCGTATCTCAAAAAAGCAAATATCGACGATGTTTCACGCAATTTTATTTCACGACACACGTTGAGCGAGCGATGAAACCCAAAAATAACAAACGTAAAGTTAAAAACTGTAATTCAGCGCGTGTCTATTATTGCTTGCAAAATTATTGCAATTTCGCCTTTTTTCATTGCGTAGAATATTTGCAAAAAGCAGACTTTTGGGGTTAAACGAGGATGGAAAGAGAAGCAACGGAGATGGGAGTATAAATGAGCGGGGGATGAGAAGGTGCACGGGGACCACGGGAAAACGGAATAATTGCGGTGATACTTGCTCGTTAACTAATTAAGGGTGGCCAATTAAAAAGTTTTTGCACCCGAGCGTCGACGAAAGCGCTTTGGGGATACATTATGTTGAATATTATTATAGCGCAACGAGATAACGAAAGAGGGAACGCGCTACGAAAGTTTAAACCTGTTTGAGGAATAATTTTTTTATCATTCAACATTCAACGACGTTTCCAGCTATCGTTCAAGCGGTAATTTCGCCCGCTCTCTCGCGAGCTACGAAGATTTATATGAACGTATTTCTCTCCTAATACCAAGACTTTTTTTGGTCTCTATAGCCGAGCATCACGGATGAAAGACGTCGGTGATATTTTATTGGGATGTTCTTTATGGGAATGACATTGGTTATTCGGTTTCGATATTCGCTCAATGTCTATACTTTGGCGTCTCGTGAATAAATTACAACGAGGCGGAAGAGGGTGGAGGGGTGGCAACGCGAGCTCGGTGATTTTACATGGTTATTCGAGTCTGTTGGAAATGTACAACGAAGGACAGTTGAATATCGATATTACGTGGCGCGAGAACGCGAGAGAGAAAACACGTAGCACAAACCCCCGACACAGATCGAAAACGTTAATTTTGACAAGCGATTCCCGAGGGCGATTGCCGGACACTCCCGAGCGAGTGGATTGTGTTTTTTTTTTTACAATCGTTTTTCCTGCAAACTTTTCCTAATCCGTCAAGTTGCTTGGACAAAAACTAATGAAATTATGAGCGAACATTGACATTCGTCAGAATCTCAAAATTTTAATTATGGAGACGTATTTGCTCAATTCTACGAGAAATCTCGCTCGACGATCGTTAGTATCGAAAACCCAAGACGTTTCCATCCGATACGACCTGAACATTCGATTGTCTCTGGTACACATGGGTCTCCGATGCAATTGAACGAAATATCAAATAGTGTACAACGATACCGCAAAAAAAGGGGGGGGGGTGGACGTTGTAGGAGAATAAACGAATGGCTGTATCAAGTATTAAGTATCAAGCATAAAGTGCAATGTTGGCGAGAGATCCTACTAATTAAGCCGGGGTTGCTGAGTGCGGAATAAGAGAAAGGAGCTTTGCTGGGGAGCCACTTTGAATTTTTAATACACCGAGAGAGGAAGAGAAGAAAAGTTTTTACGAGATAGGACGAAACGCTTCATCAGGCTGCGCGATACTCGTCGAATATCCTCAAAAACCTCAATAAGAAATATGGAACGCGCAGAGCTAAATAAACGTCGAACCGTTTGAAATATTAATTGAGTTGTGGCTCAAGTAATTGGTAAATGGTTTTTCGCACACTCTACTCGGGCGATCTCTACGGAGCCAAGTTGAGAGACACCATAGTAATTGTATATTTTAAAATAGACTATTTAAACGGTTTTTTCAAACAAGTGTTGGAGCCGAAATTTCATTCGTTCGATCGCATCGCGAGGAGAGAAGCGAGAATTAGAAACGAGAAACGAGTTCGTATATATTTTAGGAGCGAGGCAGAGTGAAAATTAGCGCGCTAATTGCTAGAGCTCGCTCGAGAAAAGCGAGATCCGGGAGATTAGCGGGGGTCTCAGTAATCGTCGATTCAGAACTCGTGAGGGTCATCAGCCTCCCTCTGCTCGCTCCTCTCTCGCGAGATCACGCTCAAGTATTCCGTTTGATTCTTCCGCTAATGCTACATATGAAACTATATGCATTTGTATTATATATCCGCAAGGTAAATTTACATGGGAGCCGTGAGCGAGTAAGTGCGATATGCCACGAGGTTCGTAGCAGGAAATACGAGCGTGAGAGAGACTCGTCAACTGGATCGATCGAAGCGTTTTATCCCGGCGCGAACACTTGTGCGACTTGACAACAGATTATTCTCGATAATCATACAAAAAGTTCTAGATATTTCAAACTAATTAGAAAAACCTGGCGAAAGTCTCGTCGACTATTTCACGAGAAAACTCCCTCGCAAACTTGGACCCTTTTTCGCTTCCTGTAGTTGGTAAAAAGATCGATCCCTGCCCGGAGGCAAGGTTTTTCAATTAATGTATTTATGAGATTCATGTTACGCGGCTAGTACTACGAGCGAGTGGAAAAAAAAAAAAATTAAAAGCAAACAACGGGAATCCCCTCGAAACGTATGAATCGCTGCAAAAAAAATGTTTCGACCGAGAAAAAAAACGGATTTTTCGCTCGTCTGACCGATGGAGTGGTTGTAAAAAATAAAACAAAAATCAAGCGTCATTACACGTATTTACGCATCGGGATTTATCGACTGTATGAAATAAAAAACAGGAAAAAAAATTGAACGGTAAATAAAAATGCAAGAAAAGATGATCCGTAGCGGTGGAAAACGTAATACGAGAAGAGAGGGGGGAGCGAGTAGTGGATGAATCAGGCATGCTCCGGGGCTAATTGCTGTCGGTTGGATTGTGGCTGTGCAACGTGAGCAAATAACATCTGTCAATTAGAGATTGCGAAGAGGATCGTTGGATGGTGGATAAAGTTTGCGAACGGGAGTTGCTGCCGCAACGTTTGTGAATTGGGCAGGATCGTACAACTAGAGCAATAACTTGAATAAAAATTGACTGCACGGTACACGCTGTGTCAATACACTGCGGCTTATGTTGTATTGAGCCAATTGACAAAATGAAAAAGGGATGAATTGATCGAGTATCCAAGGGTAGAGCGAGAAACGATATTAACAACAGAAAGAACGGATTCTTAGAGTCGATACAAATGTTTCAAAATTTGTTTTTATTCTTCACCGACTGAGACGCGATGTGAAACAACGTTTCATCGAATTATTCGTGGTGCTTGGTGTTGGAGGGAAACAAAAGTACAAATAAGATAACAAACGAGACAAGAGTGTGACGGGGGAATAGAAAGAGGAACGAGAATAAAACGAAAGAAAAAGGGGAAATATAAGAGAGGGCTCGGTACATTCTCTTTGGTTGCCTTAATACGGAAACGTACGCACGCATGCAGATACACGGGGAGATAGAGAGAGGAGGCGGAACTCGAGATCCGAGAGAAGAGAGAAGAAAACCCTCGACCGGGAGTTTGCGCGGGTTAACGTGTAACAGTACGTACATAATCTGTTATTTGCTTGGTGAAGCACCGAGCTCGCTGGGTCGGTTTCGCGTACGAATGTATATAGAGAGAGAGAGAGGGGGGGGGGGGGGAAGCTCCGGCGTATAGAGCAGTGCATACCTGGCGGGTGGGCGTACAGCCGGAGCGATTCTCACCGTACATAGAAAATCGCGTTGTGCAAGTACTAGTCGAGGCATTAATTGGGATTAAGTAAATCAAGACGCTAATTAGCTCGTCCGTTTCCCGGACCAACATTCAACCGTTGCCTCCGTGTGTTTCCACTCCCGTTCCGCTCTCCGAAAGCTTCATCCAATTTTCCCGCCAATTTGCCACGGTTCGAGCTTTACCGCAAAATTTCATATTTATACCGGCACAGTTGAATATACTTTATAAAAGCGGGCGCCCTCGGCCGTGCCTGTGTTTAACTGGGAATCGGGCTTTGGCGAAGGCAGTCTTGCATACTAGAGGAGAGCATGTGCCCCTTTCCCCTCCGGGCAATCATCGAAATTTCATACGATGAGAAAAAAGAGGTGACCCTCCCGAGGGAAAAACTTGTCGTACAGCGATTAATACGTCCGTACAGATAATTCAATCCAGAGTCGAAAAGAGCCAGCTCAAAATGGACAAATGTCAGGCCCCGGAAACGATTGGAAATGAAATTTGCCCGAGACTGCGTAGCGGGAATTTGATTAGACTCCGGGACATGAGAGGAGACTTTTTGATGAAATGGAAGAGTGAGATTGAAAGGAAGGCAACGCGACTGAGAGGGGGCCAAGAAACCAAGAGAGAAAGAGGGAGAAAAACGAAGGAACGGAGGCGATGTGCCTTCGTAATATCGTGAAAAGTGTTTGCTCAGCTTGTCTCAACCAGGTTCGGAGCATTAAACGCCAAGAGTTCTTCTTTCTTCAAATACGTATGTATTTGTAGGAATAAGAGTACCCCGCGTTCCTCCTACCACCCCGCCGCTCTTGGTATACACTGGTCTCTTAGCCCGATTGTTCCTTTGGGGTGTCTGTGCCGGGGAACCGTACACCACGAGTATGACCCTCTTCCTCGCCAATTTCCAAGTCAAGGCTACGAACAAGACTGTGTCACATTTACATCTCGGGTCTGCTGGACCCAGAAGTTGTTTATTGCTCGCATCGACGTTGAACGTTCGTTTGTTTTTGTCAACCGGAGCGTCACGATCGTAAAGTCCGCATCACGAAAGTGACCATTATCTCGTGAATAAAAAGATACGAGTTGATGCTGAAAAAATGATCGGTTGACGTTAAAGACAGAATTGAAGGTGGTTCGAAACCGCAGGGCGGAGAGGGTAAGGTTCCCCGTGCCACGACGATCGATCGAGCAACGTTTTGCGTGCTTGAAAGAGACCCGCGCGAACAAAGGGATTCCCACGTGGGGATGCTTTGATTTCTGGTTCTCTCATCGAGGTCCGTTGTACTCGAGATATTATTCCCAAGGGTACGGTTAGTCAGCATCGTCACGACGAGTAAAGCCGAGGCGAGACGCGAGAAATTAAAACAGCGGCGAGAGTATACGAGAAAGACATTTCAGAAGCGCGGCGCGACGTCGTTGTGGAATACAAAAATATATATATGACCATGCGTGTTTGTCCAAACTCGAGAGACACTTCATTTCGCTCCGTATGAGAATTTGAGCAAGCCAACGGAACGAGAGAAATCCTCGGAAACCTTGTGCACACCCCTGCTCTTTACTTTTTCCGCCAACTACCGTAACGCACATATCCACTTAATATATTCCTCCAGTACCTACAACGGAATAAAGCACGAAATTCAACGCAACCTGAATTATAAATGACATTAAGCAAATAGTTACGTTAAAGAGAGGGTGCGCGAGGAGAGCGAAGGGAGCGAAATGTCAGAGCGAAAACGAAGAGTCCGCGAGCCGTTTAATTTGATGAAAAACACACGAGGCCCAGAGCAAAATTCTGCAAAAGAGCGCATCTTTCTCGTTAAGTGAGTTCCCGTGCGTTATTTCCTTGGAATTCAAAAAAAATGTAACAATTTGCTAAATTCGAGCTGCTTTCAAATCTGTCGAGTAGCGAATATCGTACCCTGTACTCTTTCTCTGTTTGAGGCTCCCTTGAGGCCACGGATCAATCGGTATCGCCGAATCGTGAGTGCGAGCGATATCCCGACGAATAACGTTGAAAACTTGAATTTTCTCACACTGTTTATGCTAATTTTTCCAATTATTCATGTCAATCAGCAATTTTTGTGAAACTCTCAACTTCCTCGAAAGCAAGGCTCTCGCTTTCTTTCTCGGATTTTTCTCGCTGCACACTCATTCGTTGTCTTTGCTCGTCGAATCGTAGAAAATATGATTGAAAAATGAAAAAATTGGCACTTTGAAAATAACCTCGGTCTTTCGGATCGCTAGCCATCTTGGTGACGGAGAAGGTAAAAGAGGGAGAGAAAGAAGAGCGATATTGGCGAGGGTGAGGAGAAGGAGGGTAGCGAGGGTGGCAGCGGCCAATCTGGTCTCATCGGGGGCGGGTTCTCC
This sequence comes from Diadegma fenestrale, assembly GCA_037043255.1. Lineage (NCBI taxonomy): Eukaryota > Metazoa > Arthropoda > Insecta > Hymenoptera > Ichneumonidae > Diadegma > Diadegma fenestrale. The sequence goes on along the minus strand of CM073310.1, from coordinate 12,759,649 downwards.
GCTGGTGGAAAGCACGTTCGAGCCGGAGAGAGGGTTGAAAATAAATGGAGGAGTAGAGAGGGGGGGTGTATCGCGGAAATGGTCCCGCGTTGTGCTCCCCCAGCGTTCAAATCACGGAGCGCGCGGAGCATCGTCAAGTTGTTCGCGCTCGCCTCGGTCGAGAGACACCTTTTCTCTTTTTCCTCTCGTCTCTCCAAAAACTGTGTAACGCGGGGATTTCGGTAGCATTAAGTGCGGCCGCGAGGATCGAACGAGTCATTTTTATCGTGAAATCCTGCGGAATCATAAAAAATGTTGTTCGAAAAGTGTACCGAATCGAAGAATCCCGAGATAGAAAAATCGTAGTGTCTTTTTTTTTTGGGCGCACTCACGAGATGTACAGTTTGTACAGAGCGTGGTTCGGCGTCGAGGAAACTTATCCTCGTTTAGAGACACTTTCGCCGCCCGACACGCTGGTCAGAGTTGGTAACGAGGGTGAACACCAGTTTGTCGCTCACCGCGGAGTCTTGGCCGCTCACAGCGGTTATCTCAAGGCTCTGTTAGCAACTTCGACGAATACCTCACGCGAGGATTCTGCTTCTCCGACCGTGACTTCCGTCTCGGTCTCGTCAGTTGGTAATGAATTTCGCTAATTTTCTTGACAATGATTATTGTAATTACGATTATTCGGAGTGAGTTATTTGAACGAGCGATTGGTTGGTTGATTGACAGGCGGTGAAGCCTTCGCTCCGCTGCTTAATTACATGTATACCGGACGTCTCGAGGTAACCCTGGAAAATATCTACAGTGTACTCTTGGCGACGCATCTGCTTCACATGCCCGGTGCGTTGGAGCAATGCAGAGCCGCTCTCCTCAGACTGCGCGGTCCACCTCCAGGCCTCCCGGAAACGTGCTCCTCTCAAGGAACCACGACACCGGTCTCGACGACGGTAACAACTGCACCGCCTGGTACGATTCTTCGTCCGGTACCGAATCGACTCGTGGGTCCTCCACTGTGCTGGCCACAACCGGCTCTTTACCCTTCCCCTCCTCACGTCGGTCTCTCTCATTTGACTAATTTTCAACTCTCACCGGGGCTCTCGATTCTCCCGAATTCCAGAGGAATGCTTCGAGGTTCGAGCACGAGCGCGCTCCCTTACAGGTATTTATGCAAAAGAATCATCGTCTCGTTGTCAAAAGTAAAGGAGCGTAATGAAATGGAAGAAATTGTGGAAATATTTTTTTGGCAGTTACAGAGGCAACGGCCGATCGTCCTCGCCGCCGCAATCAGGCTTACAAATTCGTCGAGCCGACACCGCGGAAGTTCCGAGTATCTCGGACGGACATGAAGAGTCCGCAGTCGACGATGAGATCGAGAATTCGAATGTGGGTGTGGGAGAGGATGGAGGCGAAGGGGATGACGATGAGGAGGATGCGGAGTACGAGGAGCAACCGGAGGAAGCGAAGGAAGGAACGGCGAGTAACATCCAAGCGGACAGGAGGAGCAGGAGGAGAAGAAGAAGGAGAAAAACTGAGAGAATGGCAAACAACAATGGAATTGGTGTGAGCAACGAGCGTTCGGCGAGTTTGCTTGAGAGCAATATCGACAGAAGCGTCTCGACGACGATTGAGAGAACGGTAAAAAGTCAATGTGTCGGAAACCCCGTAATCGGGAGTCCAAAGTCGAGAAACCCTGAGGGAGCAGCGAGCACGAGCAACGGGAGCGGATCCGGAGTAATTTACGACGTCGCTTGTTGCGACGGTCCCGTGAAATTTCATCGTGTCCTTAACGAAAACTACGTCGCAACGAGCCGAGTCCCGACGCATCGAATCCCGAGAACCGATACACCGAGCGAAGAGGATCTCGAGGTTCGACGCTTCGTCGAAAACGACGAGAACGGTAAACCCGAGTCGACGACCTCGAGCACCGATCCGCCCGGCACGAGCGATGGCAGCGGTGTCAACAATTCCTCCGGTGTCCTCGCGCCTACTTATACTTGCAGCTATTGTCGCCACACTTTCAAGTCACACTATTGCTACAGAAAGCACGCCAGACGACATTTACTTCCCGGTTCCGAGGGTGGCGAGTCCGGCCGTTTACCAACGACAACTCCCAGCCCGAATCGTCCGGACGGAAGACGCAGAGAGGTCAAACTTCTCGACCTCAACGTTCAATACTATCCCTGCAAAATTTGCGGCAGCAAATTCCCCAGCTATTACTTTGTCCATAAGCACAAGAAACTCTGCCACGCGAACATCGAGGAAAACGTTGGAAATCTTCCGGAACCTGAACCCGGCGCTACCACGTCCGATTCATCAATGAAAAATCATCCCCGAGAGGAGCCCAAGTGAAAAAGTCTCTTTGAGCTGCCGCGGCGATTCCACATCCGACTCTCGAACAACAGTGCCAACTTTTATTGTTTTATCGATACATGTAAATAGTCTAGATGTTGTAAATTCTGTCAAATCGTCCGCCGCCGCCCCCCCCCCCCCCTCCCCAAATCTTGCTGTTGAATAAATAAATTTTCTTTTTTTTTTTCTACCAGAGTGCTTGCGAAAAAAAAACGTTCTCAAAATATTTCCCAATCCCTTATGCGTCAAGTTTCACCAAAATAAAAATGCCAACGTTGAAACACGAAAAGTTTGCGTCAACTCTTTGTCGACAAACGTCGATGAATGGAAATTGAATTTTCAAAAAATGGAGAAAAATGAAAAATATCGAGTATCCGATTGGGCGATGCAGAAAAAACGCACAAGAGGATTAATCGAATATTCTGGACTGTGGGGTGTATGAAACGCGCAGGCTAGCCGCGAGCCAGGGTCCTCGACAATTACATTAATGACCCTATCAATTGGACACATCGGTGTTTAAACCATTTGACGCTATCGAATCGATATCGTCAAGCTCGGTAATTATTGCTGATTAAACACGAGTAACTGACGGTGTGCGGGATGCGGTTGGGGGCTCAGCGGGGGGGGGGGGGGAATAACATGCCCGCGGTTCTAATATCGACACTAACGCGAGCGCACGCGCGACCAATTCACCTATAAAGGATTCCGCGCGTATCGCTTCTTTCTCATCGCGATACGAACTTTCCTGCAATCGGCCAATTAACCATGAACCAACCGTGCGAATATTTTTTAATGAGCTCGTTGGAAAAAAAAAATCGGTCAATTACGTACCAATATTGTCGATCGTCTGGGCCTCTTCGTCGCTCGTCTCCATCGGCGTCGCGTGATTCTCTTTCTTCTTATCCTTTGACCTACCGCTGGGGGTGGTGGTGGTTGTGCTGGTACCGCCGGTCACACTGGACGTCGTTGTCGTCGTCGTCGTCGACGTAGTCATCGCCGACGAAGACGTCGTCCCCGTTGCGATCGATGGTGCTTTCTTTTTGTCTTTTTCCGTTTGTAACGAGCCCACGACGTTCGTGCCACTCACATTCAAACACGACGACACCAACGCACTTTCGGAACTGTGAAAAAGACGCGACACGGTTAAGGCAAATTCTTGAAATCACAGCTCTTTGTTTCTTTTCAATTCCTCATCAATCGATAAAGTCGAGAGTGATTTATCGCAAAAAGAATTTTGCAAACTTCTCTGCGGTTTTGGAAGTTGGAACGCGAGGAGAATCGTACGAGGGAAAGGGGCCGAAGGGAAACGGAAGGGACGTAAAATTTGCGACTACGATATTGCGTGTCGAATCAATCGTATCAAAACTCGAGTCAATTAAGATGATGAACGCCGAGTGGATGGCTGTGCAAATTATGCCCCGCGAACGGTTAACCATTGATTACCATTACAATCCGCTAATAGCCTGAGCTGCTTTTTTCCCCAGTGATTTACCCAGCACGGATCTCCCCCTCGCTGGTTTTCCCCGTCACGAGTGGTAAGCCCGCGTACGCCCTTCTCGGAAAACGTACAGCACCGGAAAATCGTGTAACAATTTTCAATATATATTTTTTTTTTTTACACGCGTTTCCCGATATTTTCTGAAGTTTGCAAACTGCGCGTGGAACCGGTGGATATGCGCACTTAATCGCCGAGCGAATATTTGAGAGAGACTCGAGAGCGAATGCAGGAAGGGCGGCCGGAGGGAACGGGACACAGATATCCCCGACGATCTGTTTGTACAGCGGATGAATTCTACCGAATGAAAGCGCCACTCAATCAAATCAATCACGTTAACCGCGCATCTATTCTAATTGAAACGAAGCTCGAAGGACGGAAATGAAAAATGATGGAGAGCGAAGAACGGGGAAGTTTGTTTGAGGCAGAAGCGACTGGGGCGTTCGTTGGTAGAAAATTCTAAGGATAAAAAGTGTAAAACAGTTATCTTGTAAGACAAAAACAATTGTGTCGAGTTTTGAGTGATTTAAAAAAAAACTTTGAGGGTTTGTAGGACAAAAACGAAGCTACTTACGCAGCGAGTTTCGAGTCTTTTCCGGAAATGATATCAGAACTAGAATGAGAGTCTTCTCTCGTGTCTTTGACAATGGTATCCTTGGTGGCGCCCTCGAGTTTGTTTTCCTTGTTCTCTTTGTTGGCTTCTCTGGCGTCTTTAGCGCTACAAGTGGAAGAGCTCGTGAGAACACCGGTCGTAGAGGTTGTACTAGTTTGGACGGATGTGGCGTTGGTTGTTGAGGTCGACATTGCGGTACTTTCGATCGACGCAAGAGCCAAACTCGAGGACGAGATAGTGGAGGAGGTCGAGGTACTATTTCCTGACGTCCCCGTCGCAGTTGCCGTTCCCGAGCCTGACAACGTGGTCAAAGTGGTCGCGGTGCTCGACGCGGTTGACACACCGGTGGTAATGGATGAGGAACCCATCGACGTTGTAGTTGTCGTTGTGGTTGTGGCTGTCGCTGATGCTGTGGCCGAGGTCGTTGTTGTCGTTGACGCGGTCGTCGTCGTTGTTATTCCCGTGGTCGTCGACGAAGTTGCGTTTACCGTTGTCGAAGACGCCGAGGACGTTGTTACCGAGGCTGAGGACGACGAGGCAACCGAAACGGCCGACGTCGCGGTTGTCGAAGTCAACGACGAAGCTGAACTGTTTTGAGGATTTTCCTGCGTCTTTTGTTGCTGCTCGCGCTGCAGCCTCGTTGTAACGCCCGTCGTTAAAATATCTATCGCTCCGAGCGTCGAATTACTATTGTTTACCTGCAGAAGAGAAAAAAACAACGAGTTTAAGGATCGAACTGGAGTGCTGTCTCGATTCGCGAGCCTCATTCGAGCTCAGCGAGGACTTACCTTATTGTTAGGATTGTTTCGCGAGCTACGCGTTCGTTGCCGCGACTTTCGCAAAAGCTGCTTGTAATTTTCAGCTTTTTTAGTGAGGTAGTAATGATGCACGCAGTCCGGAACCGACTTGTGTTCCAACGATTGAGCTATAGCTCCAAAGTTCTTGGGATGCTGAAGATACTTTTCCTTGAAGAGCTCGTGCTCCATTGGGCTCCATACGTTGATCAACTTGCGCTCCCGATGAAGCGACTCGAGTTCCTCAGGTGGCAACAGGCCATTTCGATTTTGAAACGCTATCCTCCTCTGTCTCGCGTCCAGTAGCAACGGCGGAATAACCGCGTACGAACGCATCTTTTTATCCTCCATCTAAACACACAACGACACACGCGTTAACAAAACGCCTCTTTCCAATATTTCCTCTTTTTATTTCTGTCACTCATTCGCGCCTTTGCAATCGTTTTTTACTCGTCAATTCACTCTCAATCAGGCCAATCGATCTCATCGATAATACGTTGAGGGGAAAAGACCGAGTGCCGACCCACACGTTACTAACCTGACGAATTTTAATCGAAATTTTAGACTCTGTCGACCCTTCTTCCTGCGGATTCGATCAAACTAAGTATCTTCCATGAAGCATCCACGAATAAGTATTACGACCGAGATAACGAAACAAACTTTTTACATCGAGACGCCATCGAAATGACAGTGGCAATCATGCACGTTACGAAACTTTTATCTTTCTTTCCGAAATATCAACAAAAACACTTTTTTTTTGCACTGTTTGAAAATGAAAATGCGTCAATCTGATTTTATTATCCTTGCGTTACTAATTTAGCTATCGTCGTCCAAAGGATCCGGAAAAACACGCTCGTTCGCATTGCCAAAACTCATCGCAGCTCCTAGGCTTGAAAATCAATACTCCGAATCTCCCGTTAACGTTTCGTCATTAATATTGTTGATTAAATGGCAAAGCTCAAATTTCAATTCTCGTAATAAAAATATACAATTATGGTGCGAGTTAACTGATGCCGAAACCATTGCAAGCAAGGTTCAACGAAATTAGAAAGCAGGACAAACGTGTAGAATGATGAGACGCCATTGAAAAAGCAGCAAGTTAGTTCAAAAAGTGTTATTCGATAAGCAATGCTCAATAACGAGAGTTTTTGCGGGCCCACCTTGTCCCTTCGATTGTTAGATAAGTTAAGACGATATGCGCGACGAGAACGAGGGCGGCCAAAATGTGCAACGAAGCAACACCGATTGACAATGAAAATGGAGTGAAATATAAACGAAAAAGATTTCGTAACGATGGTGTAAAAGTTTGCGTGGTTGGGAGACAACGAAAACGTTTTTGGACATGAAATTGATAGATTTTTGAAATTGTTCAAGTTGGTTTTGCAGGTTGAGTTGTTTAGAAGGAAAAAAGTAGAAGAAAAAAGTGAAATTTCATTGCCTGTCAACGGCACAAACTTCATCGACATTCGATAAGGTGCGTCTTGCTTTTTTTTGGAGCGACTTTCTGGCTTTCCACTGATCGTGGCAAAACGAAGTTTATCTCGTTGTTCTCTCTCCCTCTCTAATGAAAATCGCTCGATCAAAGGATCGTCGTCCCCGAGTGGATTCGCCTCCCTTCCGTTAGCGCGGTCGAAAGAAAAAAAAATGGTTTAGGACAGAGGGAAAAATACCTCTTGCTCTTGAAGACCATCCATGATTTCTTCGAGATCGGCCTCGCTTTTAATACGAGCGCCGACCCTGTTGAATCGCTCTTTATCCTCTCTCTGCTTTCGCAATTCGGGAAATACCTTCTCGAAAAATTCGCGATTCTTAGTCTCTTTGGACTTCCTCTTTTGCGTAGCCTCCAATCGTTCGACCTTGCGATGCCACTCTTGAACAAGAATCGCATAAGTTTGGGACTGCTGACGATGGAGCGAAGCTCTTTCAGCGTGCTCTCTTCGTAACCTGGCGACGAGTCTAGCACGCATGCAGGACTGATGCCTGGTTCGATTCTCCTGGTAAACGTTAGTGTCGGAGGGTTGATTGTACAAGGGGAGTTCGACCTTGGGACCCAGTCGGTCGAGTAGCCGATGTGCTTCTTCCGCCTTTTTCTGAAACGACAATCTCCGTTAATAAAATTCGATGGTCTCAAGTGTAGCGATTGTAGAAAACGTGAAAATTGCGTTTACTCTATTTTCAGCATAGATTTTTTGTGCCAACGACTGATGCTTCGGTTGGAGCGACTGTTCCTCAACCGGTCGTTTGAGACCAGCAGCCTCCAGGGGTTTGCTTGCCGTTTCCTCGAGTTCCTTGAGCTTTTTACGAAGCTTACTAATCTGAGACTCCCGCTTGGCAATTTCCCGATCGACTTTCGCTATTTGTTGAAGCAAATCGTCCTTGGTACTACGAAATTGAGCATCCTCTTGTGTACTAGGCTCCGGTAGGGTAGGAGAGATCGCTTCGGTTTGCGGAGTGTACGCACCTGCCGTTGGCGGCTGCTCCTAACACGAACAAAAATTCATCATGTAGTTTGATGCAGCGTAGGAAGGTGGTCGATGACCGATAGAGCGCGGCGCTGCAGTCTCATTCGCGATAAGGTATGCTCTCTAGTGTAATGATCCTCGGTAAAACAGTTTGAGTTATAATTCCCTTTACTCGCGGACGAAATGCACGCGGAAGTTCGAGAAACTCGACCGACCGAGGGTCCAGCAAACCCAAACAAATTTCCCTGACTTACGCAGTAATTGCTTTAAAAAATGACGCGAAAAAAAGAAACCCACCCTCGTATCTATCCTAAGTGGTTGTTGCAACTGCACGTGTTCCTGCTTGATGCATGTATCAGCCGGTGAGATTGGTTGACACGGTTGTTGTTGCTGTTGCTGGCTCTGCTGCTGCTGTTGCTGCTGCTGCTGCTGCTGCTGCTGCTGTTGCTGTTGCTGTGGCTGTGGCTGTTGCTGCTGCGGTTGGCCGAGACGTATTTTTTTGAACGGCGGTGCTTCCTGGAGCGTGGCCATATCGACTCCGCGATTGCAATACGGCTCGGTCTGCATCGGCATTATTCCCCGAGGATTTCTCGCTCCAGCGACATGATACTCGGTTCCCGTTGGCGAGGGTGCCGGGGCTACCGAAGCAGGTGGTAAAAGGGAAATTCGTGGCCGATCACCGCGACTGTTAACCGCATATTCACCGGCAATGACTCCGACACCGACACCGACCCCGACACCCACCTGCGACACTGGGCTGCTGCTCACGCTAATCGCCACCCTCTCGTTAACCTGAAACCCAAACGATTAATTAATTTCAACGATTCTCCGAATCCCTCATTGGCTGAAATCAACGTGAAAACCACTTTGGACGGAATTTGACATCGTATAGCCGAGTGACACGCGACAGCCGGATCATTTTTTCAAACCAAGGCAAATATATTGATTTTTGGACGAGAATTTAATCGCCTCGTGTGTTAAAAATTTTGACAAGCAACCCGAAGGAATTTTGATCGTAAAATCCACGAAGCAGCAAACTTTCACTCGCCCCCGCGTCGCTCCGATCAGCAGACTCGCTGCTTGGTTTTTCAACAAAAATTTAGAAATAAAGTAGGAAATAAATAAAATAAGGGAAACGTACGTTGGGGGTGGCATTTCTGTAGGGATCCCTCGTATATGCGGCAGTAGCTCCGGGTGGCGGTGGCGTCTGGTTAACAGGGGCCGACGGTGCCGAAGGTGGCGGTGGTGGCGGTGGATAAGCGTGGACATATCGAAGAGCATTGGGAACAGGTACGGTAACGTAATTTCCCGGTGGTGTACCGGTCGCGGTTACGGTAACGACGCCGCCTGTCCCGCTCGCACCGACCGGTGGACCGACCGCTCCGCCACCCGACGGACTTCCTCCCGGAGCTCCTTGAACGTAGTTGCCTCCCGCGACTGTACGCGGTGACACGGGGCTGCTGCTCTTGTTGATACTTATGTAGCTCTGTGTAGGCCTGAAATGAAAAATGATTGATTACTCATTAAAAAAAAAACCTGCTCGAGAGTCTTAAAATTCTACCCGGGGCTTCGTTCCCCGCGACACAATCGTTGCGCCACGCCCCAAGTATATTTAATCCCTCGCTCGCGATCGTTTTTCTCTGATGACGAGAATGGCTGTGAATCGCATGCGAATGCACCGAAATCTTGTCAAAATTTCTACACATTTTACGAAATAAGCAAAAAATCATTCGTGGTGCATGGAAATAAATTGACAGGACTGCGTGGACGCAATGCGAGAGAAAAACGAAAAGGAATCTCTGACCCGGAAGAGGTTGAGGTATTTCGTACGGAAAGAGGGAAAAGCGAAAACGGACATTGTCCATTGGTCGGTGTTTCTTGGAGAACATTGCTGCTATATATAGTTCTTGATACCGCGTGGCAAAAATATATCCGAGTTGACCCGACCCGATAAACTTTGCACCTAGTTTGTGTGAGAGTCTCTCTCACGGAGGGATGAGAGGGGGGGGGGGCGGTGTGCGAACGAGACCGAAAGAGGGACGACGCGTTTACGGAAGAGTAAGCCGCGCGGGGATGTTTCACATGGTAGCTATATCGAGCTACGGAAACCGTACATGCGGAATCTCAGGGTAACGTCTGGACGCGCCGCAACCGGGTGTCGCTTTATTTCCGGAAGTCCTTTTCCATGTGGCTCGACTCGGGTTTTCTCGTATTAATTGGGAAATGCATGCAATCTTTTGATATTTTTCGATTTTGCCTCGTGTCGCTCTTCGATCCGTCAGTCGTGCCATAAAGTCTTGGGCTCGTCCCCGCAAAGTCCGCTGAGTGTACGAAAACAGGGCCGTTTAGCTAGGTAGCCGGATATTCGGGCAGAGAGGATCGGGAGAGCTCCGGGTTTTTGCACAGATGCAATTCCCCGAACGGAGCCAGCGGGAGGGTAAGAGAAAGAGATGCGCGGCATCGAAGCCGTTCGAAATTAGATTCGCGAACGAAAGTATACTCTCCCGTGGTAAGTTGGAACAAAAACATCAGAGAGGGAGAGAGAAAGAGAGAGAAAAGTAAGCGGACCAATCGTGGAGGGAGGCGGCAGGGACGGCAACGGCGGTTTGTGCGCTTGGCGATGAACATGGCGCCCGAGTTTGTCGGAACGCATGCGCGCCGCGTTACAGCCCGCCAGTTTCACGGAGGCACGTGGCCCGTGAATATTGCGCGTGGTCGCGGAACGTTAACGCGCAGGCGTCTCGAGCTTGATGAATCTCTCTCTCTCTCGTCCTCTGTCTCGCCCTTCTGCCCCCCCCCCCCTATCGCCCTCTCTCCCTCTCTTTGTGTGTTTCTTTTTTTCTCATGGAGTGTCTGTGCCACGCAGCACGGATCGGAGAGCACGTCGCGGAGCAACGTTGCCACATCGTCGTGAAACTGTACGACGATGAGACGAGCGAGGCATCGCGACGTCGCTCCCGTTCTTCTCCGGGATGCCTCGTGTAGCTTTTCTAATCGATCACTGATATATATATCGAGCTCGCTATCTCTATCGCTTTCTCTCTCTCTCTCTCGAGCTCACACACACCAACACATACACTCCATCGTCTCGTTCATCGCCGCTAGAAAATGCTCTTATTCCCGATCGAATCTTCCACCGTCAGATTCTCTTCACATTTCGTATTTGCGATGGGCATGAACGCACGCAAACATACGCTCGTCGGTACATATTTTGACATCCTCCACAGAACTACCGCTGAGGTTCCCTCCTATACGTCCAAAATATAATATGTTGACCGTGGTGGGGTCGATCAACGAGAATAGATCAACCTCTCTTCTCTTGCATCGCTTCGTTCGTCTTTCGCCGCAAGACGAAACGATCGATACCAACTCAACTTGAAAATGTTACTTCGCTACAGGCTCTAAACTACGAGAGGGCTCGTCGTACATCGGAATCGAATCGTCCACCGCGCTACGAGCTTCAAACTTCGCACTCAACTATCAAATAATCGAATACTCTTTTTTAATCTTCAGCAGAAAGTCGAAATTCGAATGAAAGTTACGTTTTCATTTTCATAATTCGATTCGCGAGCTCGCGAAACAAAAGATCGAGACGTTGTCACTTGCTCGAATAAACGAAATAAAAATCAATAGTTTTGTGAATGGCGCGATTTGGGGAAACTCTGACACAAATCTTTTCGTTTAAAATCGCCAATTTGGCGACCAATTCTGTTCAAACCTTTTTATGCTTTTACAATCCCTTACTAACCCCCTACTTCACTTTTAGCCCACATTCAATCCACTCCAAGAGCTCTTCCTGGTTCCTGTGGAACCCTCACAGGGAGTGTTGCTGACAGACTCTGTAGTGTATTCGATTTGCATGAAGGACCAGGATAAACAGTAACGATACAAGTAGCAGAATTCTTGCCGGGTTAAAGTTGGTTAGTACTCAGTCAGAAGCTCGAAAACAGCAACTAGCAACGCCCGAGGCAATCATTGTCAGTCTCAGTAATTCTAAGCAATATTCTTTGACGAGTCACTGGAATTTATCAAAACTGTTAATTGTTATAATTAGACGAATGAAAACGAGCTTTACTTCACTAAATTGTCGTCGTGAGCCTATAGTTTTGTATTCACAATCTTCATCGAATCATACTAAATACCAACTTATCGATAATTTCATTGTTGACGAAAAAATTTCACGAAATTTCGTAAGAATTCATACAAATTTTTCTTCGAGAGTCAATTACGCCGGAATGGTTGGATTTACCTAATTTTGTCAGAGGACTTTTTCTCTAGAGCATTGAATTTCCTATGAAAATATGCTGTAAAGTTGTTCCTTAGAGTTCTCATTTGGACAAAATTATTAGTCACGTTAATTGATGGAAAAATCGAAAATTGCTACAGTCCAGGGTGAATATTTTCGTTTGCGGGTCTCTTCTGTAAAATTTTCTCCGTGCCCTTTTTTGGGAAGGACGCAGTGCTGTAACGGGTATTCGGAAGAATGGAAAAAGTATGGCAAGACGCTCGCGACGAGGGATCCAGATGTGCCCGTGTGTTCTGCTGGTTGGTGGGACCTGCTGGGCGCCCGCCGAGTAATTGCCCATGTAGGAATTACACAAGCTGTACGAATACGCGGTGGATCGACTTTTGCCCTTGTGTTTGCGACACTTTTTACCGAAACGAGCGGAAAGTTATAAAACGAGAAAACGATAAATAAGAGGAAAAGAGTGATAGCGATGAAAAATAACCTCGAAACCAGTATCAAAGGGATATCGTCGTGGTGCAGGAAAAAATTAATCTATCGATCGATATTATTGGTACAGTCTCGAAATTCGATGGAAACGCGACTCATTCGCTATTAACGAGTTTCTCGGAAACAAAAATGACAGATACCGAATTTGTACGGTTTGGGCAAGAGTCGGGTAGAAGATAAATCAAATAAAACGTTATCGTCTCCATCGAGCGTGTCCCTGGGAAACATTGTTCGTTGTCGTAGTTGTTCCATTATTTTCAGCCTCAGTCCGTTTCAATGGTTGCTTTGTTATTCCAGGCTTGGTAACGAGCCTATCGAGCTCGAAGAAAACTCGTGTGTCCCATGGTCTTTGAAGAAAAAAGCCGCATTAATGGAACTTTGCCCAAGAGTATGAAGAGACTCTCAAACGTGGGCAAATTTCGCGACTTCGAGACAATGAAAAGCAAATATGAAGAAAAAAATAAAACTGAAAAAAAAAAACAAATTACAACGTATGATTTTTTTACTGGAACTCGGAGTCTGTTTACCACGCGAAGGCCCCGAGTGTTGAACACGAGAATAATTATTCGGCCAACGAGAGCAATGAAAGGAGACGAAGAAGACGCAAAAGCAGCAGCAGAAGAAGAAGAAGAAGTGGAAGAAAGGTCGCGTCTCGGTCCGAAGATGCGGGGAGATCCCCACCGAGAAAGCGCCTCGAGCGTGGACCGTCGATGACATAACGGTCGCTGACCCCCTCCCACCTTTCTTACACGTTCGTACAAGTATACACTCACGCATCGACTGTACCAATTGGCTAGTCGTACAAGTATTGGTATACGCGAGCAAGAATCAGAGAGAATGCGAGAGAACGTTAAAAAAAAACAATTTTTTCCTCGAGACACAAATATAGAACGACATTCATTCATAATCTAATAAACCTCGCTATTTCACCTTTTCTTCTCTTCATCCCCTTCCCCCGTCTCGCTTCCATTATTTTCTACGCAGACTGCACAGTCCGAAACGTCGGAGAAAAAGTTGAAAAACGTGGTTTTGGGGTATTCAAGAATTCGCACAATATTATTAACGTCCATCGTGAATCACGGGGCAGATGCACGTGCATCGTTGCTATACACACGACTCAGACAAAATGGAACCTCCACCATGACTGTCCTGAAACTAATTTCCATTGATCAAGTATTTTACGAGGGTAAAATGAATTTTTCCGACGATCTAAATCGATCGTCTGAATTCTCATGAAATGGGAAATCCCAGTAGATTTCCTGTCATGGAAGAATCGACCGTTTGTCTTTTGGATTCCTCGAAAAATCGAAAAATCGAGAATAAGAAACAGGGAGCTGCTGTTCTTATTCTCTGCGCTCCACATAAGTTCATCGGACGGAATCGATAAACTGATAGGACGGTAGAAATTTGTGTCTAAAGTATTCATGCACGGCGACGATTCGGAGAACACCAGACGAAGAGAGGAATGGGAAGAGAGGGGTAGAGCATTGTTGTAAACATATCAACGTGAGATACGACCCGATGGGCGTGGAACCAATTTAAAGTGAAGAAACTTTTGTTTGTTTACTATCCATGACCAACTTAAGCCGAAGAGAAGGCCATTGGGATAGAAAAAAATGTAAATAAAATATGACAGCGAGAATGTCAACAGAAACGGTGAAAATGCGTATGCAAGACGAAGAAGACACAACGGTATATAGTCGGGACGATAAAAACGATAGAATCACGTGACTCGGTCGAGATAAACCGGAAATGAGGCGTTTATTTAGTCAGCTCGATTCTGTGGCAACTCCAAGTGCCCTTTCGTCTCGCCATCGAGACAGTAGCGTTACGAGACTCGTTGTTATTGCGCGGATCGATGAGCCACGCATGGATACAGAATCGAGAGCGTGGAACGCTTCCCGGAGCGCTAACACGAGGAATGACTTACTTCATAGGAATAACGAACGATTCAACGTGCAGATTCCCTTGAGAATCAGAGTCCCAAGGTGTGCAGTACCGCAACGGTTCCACGCCAATGGCAAAAGTGTTGACCGTTGGCGAATGGAGCTGACGAAAGACGAGATAAAATTGGCGATTATCGAATCAAGTGAAAGCCTCGTTCGTTGCCTAAAATTTTTCCTTGATCCAGGAAACGTTTCGATCATTTCCCAATATACTTTGTTTATATTCGAGTCGAGAGAATTGACGTTGTTGTTACTGTTGACAAAGTTCAAGCCTCGAATGTCCGGAGCAGATTTTTTGCCAAACGTCTCGCTCTCTCTTTGTAATCAAACCAAGCAATGTATACAAACATTGTTAGCAACAAGGAGAACGAAATGTTTCGGGAGTTATGACTGAAGAGAGATTTTTCCATAGCCAAAAGACGAGCAGCGTTTCTCTGTATTTGAAATTCAAAGCCGCACGAGCCAGCACCACCCACGGCTGTGTAAAAATAGCCGCGGCACAAAAAGGACAAGATATTTTTGCGAAATTAGTGAAACTCGAAAGCGATTTCGATCGAATCGACTTCCTTACCGAGTGTCGTTGTGAATGCGTGGCAAATTTAGTACCGACCTGTGCAACTGAACGGGGGTTGATCTAGCTGGTAAATGCTGATTGTGTGAGGGCGGGGGTGGCTGGCCCAGATGATTCTGGACTTGAACGCGGCCTGGATTCGGCCCCGTGCCGACCATCGAGTGGCCATGGCCCCCGTGGGGGTGCGTGTGGTGATGATGATGGTGATGCAAATCTCCCCCCACAGGGCCGACAGGCCCGACCGGACCCCCCACTCCCAGTCCACTCACTACTTGGACTTGCTTGCCCACAGTCTCCATCACCCTTGGCGGCGCATTATGTACTGCAATGACAAGAGAAAAAGCACATAGAAATTAATAACACGAAAATTTATCAACTTTTCACAAAAATCTCAGAGTTTATTATTGAAAGGGATCGTGAAATTCGTCCTCGAGATCGTTCCGCGCCAATATTTAGTTCGCGATTGCACATTGTTGCGAGTTAACGAGGCTAATCTCGCTCGT
The DNA here is from genome assembly GCA_037043255.1 of Diadegma fenestrale. NCBI lineage: Eukaryota > Metazoa > Arthropoda > Insecta > Hymenoptera > Ichneumonidae > Diadegma > Diadegma fenestrale. Next base: position 12,744,199 of record CM073310.1, on the reverse strand, counting down.
GCAATGTTCTCAAAGAATTTACAACGAATATTGTGTCTGCCCAATAACCCGAGCCATTTGCTACCGAGTGCCAAGTGCCATCGGTGCACTTGCATGCATCGCCTGCACAATTTACAGTCCCGACGCTCAGTTAATAAAAATAATAAAAAAACACTCTCAGCAGTCTCCGAAATAGAGACGATGACGTTAGAATATTTATATTCGTTGATTCGGAGGCGCCGATCAATTGCGAGATAAATCCATTTGGCACCGGAAACGCGATCAGCGGACAAATGTTAAAAAAGCGAAATAAAATTTTTGGCTGACTGAACTTAAAAATCGTATTCGATGGAAAAAAAAAAAAATAATCTAGCACGTCGCACATATTGCCAAGCGAGAATTTCAACTTTCCAGAGACGATGCCTCCCTCCTTCCCATAAAGTTGACGATCACGATCAGAGTCTAGTGGCCTTAAACCCTCGGGGCTAATGTCGGCTAGGGAAGAACGTTAAAGCCGAACTACCAACCAGATCCACTCCCTCTCGCTCCGCATCACTCGCCCCATACCTATACTCCCCACTTGCTCCCCGACAATAACATCCCAACAATGTCTTTCTAATTGCGATCCTTCCGATCACAATTAAGTTGGCCATACCTCATCGCCATGATACAAGCAATTTTTATTACATTAAAATATTCCTGCCATGGACTATGATTCGTAGGTCCTTTCGATGGTATTCGAGATTCGTTCCTACTGCGAGTTTCCCTCTTTCTCAAAAACTCGACAAACTAATTTTTTCACGTTGTTCGTTCGATCGGAATAGAAAAGATTGAATCTATTTCTGCCATTTTCTCGCGTGATGATTCTGAAGTTTGCAACGTTTCTATTAATTATTTATTGAATTTTCAACATCATGGCAATTTCTCGTCTCGCTCGACTTTTTGGGACTCGAGAGACGATCGATTTTTTGTTCGAAGCAAAAATTGAATAATAATGATGAGCCTCGGTGAAGAAAAAACAAAATTTCGTTGCATTCCAACGATGCAAACATCATCTCGCGTGGGCTCAAACCTTGTCATACCGATCGGTCAAACGGTGTTGAGAAATTTTGCATTCCAACGATTTTAATTTGATTTCATTTTTTCATTGATGATTTTCGCAGATGGTCAAAATGTTTCAGTTTTTTTCGTAGACTCGGATGTCAGGTGCAACCTCGACTAAGGGTGCAAATAATTGTTGGGTTTTGCCGAATGAAACGAAGGACTTTGCGTTCCATTTCAACAATGCAAACTTCAATGAGATCACGAGAAGGCAAGCGTGCTGTACGCGAAAGGCCACGAGATGGTTGGAGACGATAAATAAATATGAAGGAAATTTATTGGATGTAGCAATTATGAAATTTTCATTTGGCTTGCATTCGTTGCTCGGGTGCATTTTCATCTCGGTGGAATATCGATTTTCTTATTTCCAGGTGCGTGTTTGCCTTATCGCGTAAACTCATTAATTTCCTAGAGCTAGACCGAGCGCGTTTTAATGCATTTACCCGCAGAGAGCGTGTCGCGGATCGTCGGGCGCTGTGACACAAGAATTTGATGCATCGGGACAACACCTCGTTGCTTTTTTCTGTTTCTTTCTCTCCCAGTGTAAAAGGCCTTGTATTTTAATCCACGAATGTACACACTGTGATGCGTTACGTCACGTTCAACCGGAAGGATCCGCGACCTCGAGTGTCATATATATAGACGCGTATTATAGTCCCGAACGGAAAGAAGACGCGGGAGATGCTGCTCGTTTCACGGAAACTCGAACGCGAACAAATATTCCCAGAAACTCTGAGTCATCTAATTTTTCCAGGTGATTTTGAAAGGCTGCTCGATCGGCAGTTGCACGCGGTGGTGCGATATAAAAACATGCGGCCGTGTCGCTCGCTCTTGAGAATCGAGAAGCGCGAGAGATTACACAATTAGAATGGTTCCGAGACGTTGAACTTTAGCAGGTCAACGTGTCTCGGGAACTCTGGAAATTCTGGACCGAGAAGTTTTTGTTTCTATACAACAAGAAAATTATTTAATAATTCCAGGGGGAAAAATATTTTGGAAAATTGGACGAATTGAAGAGACGAGATGCGAAAAGTAATGATCGATGGGGGAACGAGCCAGAAAACGAGTGATCGACGCGGTGACCGGGTTAATAATAGTTTGATTTGAATTTGGTTGAAATTTTCGAAGAATCGCGGATAAGGACGAATTTTACGAAGCGAGCACGTGCAAATGGTGCGGTTCTCTCCGAACTTGAACCACGATCGTGTCTTGCTGCGATTACGTACGTGTGAGGGAGAGAGAAACAGGCACGAAGAGAGAGAAAGAGAGCGAGAGAGAGAGAGAGGGGGCGTGTGAGGAAGAGAGCCGAGAGCGTGTGTGATGCGATTGAGGTGGGATCGTTGCGAAGCCGCGGTTCTCCTTGCGGGTAAAAGAGAGATCGGGAAAGGCCACCTTGCGGAGTCTCGCTCGAAGGAGATAGTGAGCGCGTGTATGGGTGTGTTGGTACAATGGAGACTTGTATCGTAAACTCACCGGTAATGACGTCACCCGCCGCAGGAAGGAGAAACAGCCGGGGTTACGAAGGACCCGCAGCGGCGACCGATAATTCACGGAGCGCCTTTTCTCCTCGCTGGCCGCCACTGCCACCACCTCCTCCTCCTCCTCCTCCTCCGCTTCTCCTTCCTCCTCCGCCACCTCCTTCTTCGCCTCTTTCTCCTTTTTCTTTTTCTTCCTCGTCTCCTCCTTTCTTCTTCTTCTCCTCCTCCTCCGCCCCCTCCTCTTCTTTTTTTTTCTCTTGCCTCGTCTCTCCGAGTCACGAGGTCTCGTTCGCATACGCAATCACGCCAACACGATCGTCACTATCGGCGAATCGGCCGCCCCGCCAACACAACCCTTTTCGCGTATGCCCGTGCATCCGAACACCACCAATTTTCTATTATTTATATACATATGTATATCACACCTGAATCCCTCCCCGTTTATAAAGAGATCTATGTCTTATTCGCAATGCAGCTCGTCCCGCTTCCCCTGATGCTCACAAACAAACATCAACATCTTCCTCGTGCCCGCGTTCGCCTTATCTCATTTTTTTTTCGAAGCACTCTCTCCCTCCCTCTTCTCCGCGATCCTTTTTCCTCCCTCTCGCAATCTCACACCCCGGCAACACCCTTATTTCGTTTTCGGCCTTTTATCCTTCGCGCCTCCGCTCATTCCGCCTCATAGACACACGCGCACACGCGCCAAACCCGCTTTTCGCCCTTTTCATACGATACATTTATTTATGCGAATTTACGTGTGTATATTTTCATAATCACCTCGTCGTCACTGAACTACCGTCGCACTCGTAACTTTTCCTCTTCTGGTACATTTGCACTCGCGCACCTCATCGCTGAGCTTCCAAAATCGAGGCCCCTCGATTCCAAGATCCTATCTCCTTCGATACTCTGCGTCGCTTTCTTTTATTTTCTGCTATCGTTTCACGCCTGCCCCAACTTTTCTGCAAATAAGAAGAAAAAACAATCGTTAGAACACCAAATCGACCACGTTACACCTTCGGGATTGGGATTCGTGAAAGAGGTGGGAGGCGTTCTCAATATTCTCACTCATCATCAATCATTCCAACCGACAATCTAGAAAGCGTGAATCTTCTCTGTTTTCGATGGGAACTAAAAATAATAATAAACGTTATGTATTTCGCCCTTCGCTATCTTTTGCTCGGCCGACGTTTCGACCCTTCCCATTAGGTACGAACAAAAGAGTAATGACATAGTAATGGCTCGGCATGAAAGGAAGACTCTGGTGTGTGTGTGTTTGTACGTGTCACATCGACGTTTGTGCGCAAAAGGAAGGTCAGTGGCTCGAGCCGCATTTCCCTTGACGCGATCTTCCAGCGTGGACAACGTTACACGAATTCTTAACGTTGGCAGGGCGAGACCGGGTCTTGCGAAATAACACGGCGCGATCACGTACACCGACGTCCGCGCGATGAGATCCTTAAATTGCACGTACTGGTAATATTTTAGAGGAAATCGTCATGATTCGATTAGCCGGTGCACTAGAAAAATGGGAAGATTTCGCGGACGCATACATCGAAGAAAATTAATCCCCGGAATGACCCTTTGGCTCGCGCCCTTCGCGTGACTTTTCAGACTTTGTACAAATACGCGGTGGATTCGTCAACGTTGCAAGTCGCAGCAACACGTGCGTTTTCGATATCGGAAAAACCCCCCTCCAGCGGTATTTCGAGGCGAGGAAGAAGGGGACGCTAAGAAACTGCTCGGTAGGTCGCTGTTTGTCGCGTTGTTGCCGTCATCGCCGCTCTTTATGAGCGCGTCGCCACTCTCGCGCAAAGTCCAGCCGGATCGTTCTTTCGGATGATTCGCGACTCTCTCTTTCTCGCTATAACCCCCCACCCCCCTTTTTCCTGCCGGTAAACAACTCGCTACATACGCTTTTAGCGTGTATGAGAATATTCTCTTTCAAACGTTCCTCTCTACTTCGCTCCCCCCCTTCCTCCCTCTCTCTCTTTTTTCGCACCGAGTGCACGCATCCGAGATGCGCGCGCAGCCGCTCGCACGCAAGGGGGCAGAAAGAGCAATGGCTCCGCGTTCTCGCTATCCCCACCACTCGCCACTCTTCTCTGCGACTTTCTTCCTCTACTATATAACATATCCCTCGCTCGTCAGATTATTTTTCTCATTCGTTCATGACTCGAGGCTACCCTCTCTCTCTCTCCCTCGCTATTGCTTATGAAAAAAAAAAAAATTGCCACTTTTCGGTCGATTCAACAAGCAGGTCTTGTGCGTTTATCAGGAATTTCGAGGTCCCGCATGCACGCCCACGATACGTCGACCATCTGAAACATAAAAGATAAAACAAATATTTTACTATGGACAGAATTTGGAAAATATTTTTGGACGCAGCTCCGCAGTTCGAAGAAATAAGATCTCGTTTGATTTGAGATCCGATCAAAATGTCGGTTGAAATCTTTCAAGATAATTGAAAATTCCACATTGATCTCTTTTCGTCAGAAATTACTTTTCTCAGAGTATCTGATTTTTTGTTATCTCTCTCTCTCGCACCGGGTAAATCGCCTTAATGTATTTGAGATTCGTATTTGAATGGAGAACGGCGAAGTTTTGGTTCGATGCTGAGCGGCGTTGGCGACGATGTAAATCGAGCGCGGGAACCGGGCGAGCGCACATAGTACACAGGAAATTGGAGATTTTCAGCAAGTTTGTCAAAACGCGGGGTAAGTTGGTTGTCCCGAAGGTGCCTGGAGGGGAAATAACGAGTCTTTGCTCGCGGTAGACAACGACGTCGGCGTAAAGTAACGGAAGCAGTGCTGAGAAGAAAGATGACGAAGCTAAATGGCCGCTGTGTCGGGGAAGTCGCGAGAGGCCGCGGGGGGAGTTCGGCGAGACGAAGAAGCGAAAACAGCAGGCGCGGGAACGCACTGCCTCGAAGACAGCACGAGTCAAAAGACGAATAACTCGCCAAATGAATAAAAAAAACGAAGGAGCCAGAGAGAATGCATATGTGGCTGTTGTCCTTGCGTCGTTCCTTTTTTTACGTACGAGCCTTAAATTTTGCACACGCGTACGAACGCGCATACCGAGTTGCACGGATCAGGCTTACGAGTAAAACGCTGGAGGTCGATAAAGCAGTCGTTTTTCAATTCATTTTCGATATAGAAACGTGTGCGCGAGTAGCGTGTCGTTTTTTTCGTCGTACGAAACTTGGATAGTACGACGAAGAGAGAGCCAGAAAATTGACAAACTATCGGGCGTCGCCGCGCGTCAACTAACAACGTGCAGATCGACCCGATGAACTGGCACCCGTTCTTGCTGCTTGAAAAATAACAATTGAAGCATCTACTCTCGCGCACTCGAGACGACGGCCTTCCAGCCATCACAGCTGACGCAATTTCAATAGCACGTCGAGGTACCGGAATATTTATTCGGTACTGATGCGGTTGGAACAGCTAAGGACGACACGATATTACTTTTCTGGCTGTTCGAGGAGGGCGTGGGTCGGAAGCAGGTCGGCTCTGTTCGAACGATGTAAGAAAACAACGGGACAAGTCCCACGAAGTACGCGCGTTTTTGCACGACGATAGTTACGCGTCCAGTTGCGAAACCTTCTGCGAATACGTAGTGGCTTCTTTTTCCCAAGTCGCCTTGTTCTCCGCGTACAAAGCAAAGCCCGTAATGAACGCGGTTCCAAAATTCGTCGTCGATTATTCCCTACCGAATGGAAACTCGACTCTTTGTCTTCGAAAATCTGAATACGAGCTTTTCAAGCCAACATTTTGCCTCTCCGTATCGATTGATCATTCCGAGTTTCATGGCGACTAAATTTTCGTTGCTAATTTGATTTTCAAGCGTCACGGAACGATATCGTTTGATCGTTCCGTTCAAACGCTCTATGAATGAACATCTCGGACTGTGCTGAAGAGAAAAAGTAACGACGCAAACTTCCACGTGACTATTGGAAGCGAAATGTCCGAAATTTCAAGCAACTCGAAAGGCCCTTCGGTCTCTGGAACTCTGGACATGGCATGAATAAACTCAAGCAGTCACGTACGATGGTTGATGGTGCCGGTGAGTCCAACGAGAAAATAGAACGACTGGCAAAAGCAACGGAGAGGGAGGGGCCACGGGGGAACAAGTACCAACGTCGAAGCCGCTGGCCACGCGTTTTCGCCTTTTAAACACTCGCTCTTGCGAGTATACCCAAATATATCCGTCGGTGTGTATATTTTGCAGCGTGCAAAAACCGAGGAAACAAACAAAATGAGAGGAAGAAAAAGGAGAAAAGAAAAAAGTGCACTCGCCACGGTGGTTGCGCGGCGTATTCTCCGTCCGAATTTTTCGACGATCCATTACCGACCCTCCTTCCCTTTCACCCCCTTAATCACGAGATCTTCCGCGAGAAGCTTTTGCCAACAGCAGTCGCTTCGTCTTTTTTCCTTTCAAGTGCGCCTTCTTTCGTACGCGCAAGAGTCTTTCTCCATTCTCCGCGTATTTTTCCTCCACACTCACCGCGCTCGCTCCATTCCTCGTGCTTTTCTTTCGAAATATTCGAAACCGGGTTACCCGCGCCCTATAACACGATTCGGAAACATTTCTCGCTTCCTCATTGCAGCTTCGACTTTTTCTTCCTTATTTCCCGTCGTCCCACCCCGACGTTTCCGCGAATCTCACAATCATTCTTATCGATTTGAGCGAAAGAAAATGAATAACGGAGACTTTTTTAAGCACATCAAGGGCGTTCTCTCAACGAGCTCGTCCTTTTTTCCAGTGCTACGGCCTTTGCCCGTAAAAAAGCGTATCTCGCTGACTCTCCGTCAATTTTTTCGCAATTGCCAAGATTATAATTGTGGGCGCGTACAAAGATAACGACAATCGTGTTTACGAATATATCTCGAGCGACAAACTCCTGAGAGTTTGGTGCTTCAATAAAAAAATGTCGGAATGGAGCTGAAGTTCGTAACGTTGGAATCCAACGAAAAATATTTCGTTTCATCGATGATTCGTTTAATTTTGAAAATTATCCAAATTTTTCGAGCCCATATACTTTTTGGGTCGCAAATATCGATCGTTTAAACCTCCTCTCGTAGAAAAAAAGTAATTTCGTTGCATTCCAACGATTCAAACTTCAACGTCATAATGTTGGACGCTTTCCATTATTTTGCTAATTTCATTCACGAAAGGAATATTTTTATATTTAAAAAAAGTCGAAATAACGGTTTTCTCGTGCGACTTCACCGACAGTATGGCGACACTTCGCATTTCGGATATACGCCCTTCTCCTGCCTCGATCGCGCTCCTTCCTCCGACAATTATTATTCCGGTTATTCCTGTATTTCGATCGACTCGTTTGCCATTATATTTGTAAGAAATCGCGGCAATTAATGGCTCTGAAGACACGTATCGCGTCTAGGATTCATCGTACAATAAAATAAACGTTAAGCACTGATCGCGTCGCTGCCACACAGTTGCACTTTTTTCAATAAAATTTAATTCCCCGCTCTCAGCATTCTGTCAATTTTTCATCATCGATCCACCCTTTTTTTTGGCTTTTAGTTCGAATTAAAATCGTTGGGCCAACGCAGGAACGTGTCCAGAATTCTCTACATTCGTTGGCTCGTGTTTTCCCGAGGCGACGGGCCCGACGCTTCGCTCACAACTTGCTCGAGACTCCAGAGTCTTTATTCCCCATGGCCGAGATGCTTTATTCAAGGAAACGAGATTCTAGTATTTTATATTCATTGATTTAACTTTTTCGGCCGCGGTCCGATCACTTTCACGAATTTTCGAAACTTTTTATTGGGATTAATGCTCCATGGGAAAATACGCTGCTCGTGTGAGAAGCGAGTATTATCACGAGAGGGGATTCCATCGAAATGTTTAACGGTATTTCGACCCGTGAATTTTTAAATTTATTCCTCATCGTCAGGTATGGCCTGAACGTGTGTCTCGCGCTCAATATCGATACGACCGCGCGACAACATAAACTGCGCACTATTTTCATCAATTCAAGTGCACACGCGTGCTCGCCGTCGGTATGCGATTTCGTACAAACCCGAAATTGTACTTTGATTGGCGGGGATCGCGAGAGAGTAACACGAAAAACAATTAAACGAAATCCTTTCTCCTCGGCTGCGAGGCCAGCGCGTAAAAAAAAAGAAAAAAAAATTCACGCATTTAGAAGCGTCAAACTAATGAATATTTTTATTGTTATTTTCCCTTTTTTTCGTTATAATTAATAATGAAGAATAATACTTACGTTTTTGAGGATAATCGATTCTGTTCTCGACTCGATTATCTCTTGGCCGACATCTCGACAGAATCCTCTGTACAAATCCAAAAGTTTACTCGTCCTGGCTCTCGTCGGACACGTTACGATTTTAAAAAAGAAAAAAAACGTTTTTTCTATCTAAACACTCACGCTCCTCACATTTCTACGACACACATGACTCGGAAACTTTCTTTCGACATTTCCAAATGTTTCAGGCGTTTACACTCGCACTTTTCGCATTGGGATCACTATTTTTTTATTCGTTTTAAATATTTTCCGGGTTGGATTATCTCCTACGATCTAACTCTAACTCCCTACACTTGAAAACACTCCTCGTTGTAACAACAATTTGCCAAGCTTTCCGACACAGCAGGAACAACGTTGCGAAACGTGCTCTCTCGCCCGCTCCTTTATCCGTTCGACTGCGCGCTCCCTTGTCACAAATGCGACAGCAACAGCGCGGAAAATATACGTGGGATATTCCGACTCCCGATATTCCTCCGTGAGCCCGATCCTACATTTTTTATTCTTCAAACTTCAGCAACGAGCGAGAGCAAAAGGATGAGAGAGAGAGAGAGACTCCCGGCTTTATATTTTATTTTGTGTACAAGCCATCGTTTCGCGCACTATCGGTTCCCATCGTCGGCTAAACAACGCCCAAAACGAATAAAAAACGAAGGAAAAGAAAAATTACGAAACGGCGATATTTGACGCGTTGAAATTTCGAGACTATAACGGTTTCGACGGGATCGCGAATGAACCCACGAGACGACGGTTGCGAATTTCTTGCTCGCTATTCTCGTTCCGTTTGCCCGACATTTTTCTCGCTCGTCCAAATCGCGCGATCTCGGAAAAACGAATTTCCAAAAATATTTCAAAACACGACCAATTAATTTTGCTATTTCGAACGATATACGCGATCACCGACCGCCCTGCGTGGGTATAATTTTGTTCGGGTGTGTAGGAATTGTAAAAATAAATTTGAGAAAAATAAAAACGTACCGATGCTAATGAGAGGCAAAGCGAGGCGTGAGGAGGGAGGGATGGGGGTGGAGAAAAGGGGGAAAGGATAGAACGCGTTGAAAGTATGAAAACGAAGCCAAGAATGAGCAACGAAATGCACGAAAAAGGAAAGAAAACGCGAGAAATTTGTGATCGTTTCGTTGCTCCTGCCTCGCTTTACACCTTGTTGCCCGATTTTCGTCGTATTCCCGAGCGTTTCTCGCAAATTTCAATCACTCTGGTGCGTTTCTACGTTTTTCCAAGGTTTCGCAAAGAAGCAGCAGCACCACCACCACCACCGCCACCAACACAATTAACGAGCGTCGATCTCACCAACTCTCGTCACACAATTGAAAATCAACTAATAGCGCCGTCTTGAATTTATTCGTGGGAGAAGGAAAAGGATAATGAAAATAAGTAAAGACGAGGAAAGTATCGTAAACAGGATGGTTGGCTTACCCGAGAAAGAGTAAAAACTAGCAAATATTAAACGTTTCGTTCGCATCAAACGAGCACAACGGTACGGGTCCCGTGTGCTTATCGCGTACACAGGCAGTGCGACGAGACCACGACACGGCGTAACGACGTTTTTTTTTCTCTTCCTCTTTCTTCCTATTTCTCGCTGAAAATTCGCCAAATTTTCACAATATCCAGACTCTTACGATAATCATCGTCGAGAGGGCACTTTTTCACGCACTCGAAACCCCTATTGATGTATATAGCGACGAAATAAACTGTTAAAAAGTCGAATAGAAAAGAGACGGCGGCGGTCACATACGCGCGCACAGCCAGCCACCGCGGCAAACTCGCACACCCGCGTTTCACACGTACACGGATTCACGCGCGCGCGCGCGCGCTCCCGTGCACACGAAGGAACAAACACACGTACACAGTGAAACACGCGGGCGCGGATAGAGGGAGCAGCAGCAGCAGCAGCAGCGGCGGCAGCCACCACAACTACACACAAAACACGTTCGAACGTGAATTCTAACACAACGGAACGAGGACACCCGATCGACGGAGATGAACGTATACGCGTACCGTACTACCCCCACCCCTTTCAGCTCACACACACAGCCAAACTATCTCGTGTACTCTTCCATCGCTATATATAAATGAACCTAACACATACGATTCTGCACAGTGTAGATTCGTATGGTGTGGTTTATACGGAAAGAGAAAAGGAGAGGAAGGAACGCGCGGGCGCGCTCTTTCTCTCTTAGCTCCTCGTCGAAGCAGTACAGGCAGAGCCAGTGGAGCGGCCAGAAAAGAGAAACAATTTTCTACAGCTATGTATTCGTCATTGTACGTATGGGTGTATACATTTATGTTGGTGAGGTGCGCGGGAGGTTACGTCGGGTGTGTATGCGAGGGAAAAACTCGACACTTTTGTATTATATGTACGGGTTTCGTACTCGTATATCCCTGTGGATGACGATGACGACGGCGAGGATGAGGACGAGGACGATAGCGATGTAGATGATGATGATGATGATGATGTCGACGATGATTCTCGTCGAATTTGTACGCAAGTGGTGTACGCCGGTGGATTTTTCAGGGCCGCCAGGTTAACGTCACGCGCGCGGGCCAGCCAAACTATACAGATAAAAGCCGAATCACACACGGGCAAGCGTTTGCAAAGGGACTAGACGATATAGGCATGCCCGAGAGGAGGATCGAAACACCGTGCACGAGAAAGAGCAGCAGCGCGCGGACGGACGTAAGGACGGACGGTCGGGAAACTTGGCCGGGGTAGAGCGAGGACAGAGGTTAACGGGCGGGGAGAGGGCGCACCGAGCGAGAGAGAGAGAGAGAGAGAGAGAGAGATAGAAACGACGTCGACTACGTCTGGACGGCGATCGAGCGGGGTGGAGGGAGAATCCGAGTGTTCGCTCTCTGCTGTGTGTGCTGGTAGTGGAGACCGTCAAGACGCACGGAGAGGGGGTTGCGCCAAGCCAGTAACGAAAGAGCGAGCTTCGCACCCTGCGCTCTTCCTCATATTTTCTCTCATCGAAATCCTCTCTTTATTTTTCTCTTCTCCATGACCAATGGACTCTCACATTCGAGCCTGTACACAACGATATTCAAAATCATCCGTCCTCGGAATGTTATCTACATATATATATTTTTCAATACACCCTCACATTTCATGTGTGCGATTTTTTTTTTATCAAACCATCGGAATATACTCGAAATAAAAGATTGGCGTTGTCGCTCACTCAGGAGGGCTTCCGATGACGATGAACAAATCGATGGACGAGGACCCTGCCTGCCAGGCTATCGTCTCTCGGATACCAAATAATATAAAAATAAGTGAGATCGTCGTTCAAGCTTGTTCGAAAATACCTACTAGACGCCCGCGACCAACGATATCGAGCTATTATTTCAGCTTAATTAACAAATCGGTCATCGCCACATCTTCCGACGAAGCACGATGATTGAGAAGCAACTTTAAGGTTGCTCGAGAATTATCATGCTTTTTCCTTGCTAGCTTTTATAATCGAGAAAAAAATTGATTGTCGGCTGTCGCCGCATGCTCGAGTGTCATGGCATTGATACTGTTGATATTATTATTATTATTAATATTATCATTATTATAGCGAAATTAATAAAAGGTCGCGTTCGACACATGGCAGAAAATTCGCAAAGTTATGCGTAATTTTGGGTGCGTGTGTGAGTTGCCAGTTGTGTAGTATGAATTTCTCACTTACAGCAGCGTCGAGCTGTATTGGGAGCGGCGGCGACGATAAGGACCGCAAAAGCTATCCTCGCGACTTAAAGGGGATAGAGCATTAAGAATTAACTTCGGAATTTCGATTGAACGCTCGACAAGGCTATGTCGTCTGTATTTATTGGATAATGATGGAAAAAATGGTAGGTCGGGGTTTGCGAGGATGTCATTTTGCGATAGTTCGCAAATCGTTTTGCTCGTTTCGCGAAGCAAAAATAACCTCTTACGACCTCGAGATTTGCGAGTTCCTACGAACGCGGTTGAAACCGCGTGTACACTCGCGCGTACACGCGGTCAAAGGCGAAATATATATTTTCTGCCATTAACCTACCCAAATTCATCTTCCAACATCGTCTCTATAAATAAAAATGTATCTCGGTCGCACGACGTATACGTGCATCGCATTCGCGTGCGAATCGTAGTCATTATTATTTACAGAATTCTTTGGGCTCTCGCGGGCTTGTTCCTCGATTTCAACAGCTATTACAACGATGATTTTTCTTCTTCTACATCTTTTTACCGCGACAAACCCCCATCGATGAGCTGCTAGTGCAAGGATATCGCGGTGTACGCATCGGCTCTATAAAACGCTAGGACAGATGAGCATTTCCGAGACGGAGAAACATACAATCGTGGAAAGCCATGTGGATGTACCCGGACGTACATAACTTGATCGATCGGTGTACGTCGTCGTGGTTTCGTCGATAGCTGGTGTCACGACTGGCTGTGCTCGATATCGAATCGTCACGGAACAATCATGCTCGGGATATTCGAAAATTCATTTAATTGACAATTTCCAATGGTCGATCGATATGTAAAACTTTTGAAGAAAAATCCTTTTCCAGCCAGAGGAATGAACGCTCCGTATAATAGGGGCGAAGGTTTCGAGCGATGGAAAAGGTGCGCCTGAATTGGAGAGGCCGAAATTTAAATAAACATTCATCTCGACGGCTTAATGTTTTCCTTGGCTTTGATTTTTTTCTTCTCATATAGGAACGAGTTGAAATTTATGCGAGTCAGGCTGGAGCCAAAGTCCAATGATACGGTCCTGAGACACGGTCTTCGGAGAGCAACGTTGGCCGGGAGTGACTGGGTGGTGGTGGTGGTGGTGGCTGTATCGCGCGAGCGCGGGCGGTGAGGGACGAGAAGGGCGGGGGACGATCGCGACACCGTCTCTCCGATCCCGGAGAAGCCGTGCTAGCCGTGCTGGCCGTGCGGTGGGGTTGGTTGGCGTCGGTCGTCGCAGAGGGCCCCGAGAAAAGAGACGAGAGTACGAGAGAGCCAGCCGTGTAGTCGTGTGTGTATGCTTGCCTGCCCGCCTCTGCGAGTGACTCGCTCGCTCACTCGCGAGGCAAACGAGCCAAGAGCCGACGATCCGACAACCTTGTCGATTCTTTCGGTAGAAGCGGCAACGCTGTAACGCTCTGTGCTCTACACTGTATATAGTCTCGACTAGTCTCGAGCGCGCTCGGCTCGCTCGGCTGTTCTCTTCTTGCGCCAAGGCTTGAGCCTCCTCCTCTCTCCTTTTTTCTCTCTCTCTCTCTCTCACACACACACACACGCACGCACACTGCTGTTACGCAGCGCAAACACATTGACAGGCGAGCTCCGGTGAACGGATAGAAGCAAAGAATCCCGTTCTTACCGCGAAACGAGATGCGGATGGGGAGAGTCGTCCATGGAAGAGAAGCGAGCGAGACGGTGAGATTCAAACGATTCGTCAAAAGAAGAGGAAGAAGCGATAAAGACAGACGTTTGCTAGTGGCACTGGCGAAAAAACCCCCCGAGCTTTCCTCACCCGTGACTGTCGCATTTTCCGCGATACACGCCCGGGCCTCTTTCAATTTTTCACAATTCTTTCCACGTCAATTCAACCCATACGACCATGAACCCATGCACCTGCCCACTTGCGAGTTCAGACCGCCAGGATGATCCAGAATCCAGGGCACCAGGAGGTTCGAGAAATTGTCGTACTCGTAGATTCAGTCTCGAGTCCAATTCACGAACTCCATGGAAGCAAAAAAGGCAAAAAAGCTCCCAAGCGAATTTTCTATAAACTTTACACCTGACAGCCGCGCCTCATATCGCGAATTCCTCAATATTGAATAAATTTTTCTGAAAATCGATACATGCGTCTTCGCATTGTCTCATGAATATGACTCGCAGCTCGCGTTTTTCAACGTAATCCAAAAAAGTTAATGATAATAATAAAAACAAAGATAACAAAACGCTCATAATGGTGGATTTTGCGTCCTCGAACCAATCTTGACGTGTCGTCGACCCGCCCGATTCCCCATTTGCAATACGACGTTGACAGGCCGCCGCAAAACCAAAGCGCCTTTAATCTGCAAGTTTTACGATGTTGTACTACGAATTCGAGATTACTCCGCAGCCCTTTGCTGCAGCAAGGAAACGAACGACCCAAAGATCGCACGTAGCACAACAACGCTCGACATTTTCCAAAAGAATTTATCAACGTTTCGACCGTTTCTCCCATGTCGACGTGTGTCGCGGGAGTTTCATCAAAATTAATTAAAATCACGATAAAAGCATGATCAAGAAAAGGAAATAATTCAAGTCTCGTTTTATTTTTCACGTGGATTGTTGTTAATATTTGATTGGGCAAATTTTCGTCCGTGTTGCTATATTTCTTTGTTTGCGTATTTTCACGATTTGTTTATTCAAGAAATCGGATTGATAACCTAATGATGACATTTCTCGCTGATCGATCGCCTAAAAAGCGAATCTGTAGTTGGCTCTTGTGCAGTTAAACAAAAACGCCATTTCTATTGCCCGCATCGAGCTCTATCGTCAAATACAGGTGACGAGAGCCGAGAACTATAATTAGCATTTAGCATCATCATCGAAATAATTGCGACAGGAGCAGGATCGGAATCGGTGTGAGCAGGCGGGTGGGATATTACCAGAGGGATTTTGTGCTCTTGTCGGTTAACGTAGTGCATCGCGGGTCGTTAGACGAGATAGCAAAATATAAATGTTGCAAGTTGAAATGGCGTGCGGCGGCCACGATGCCGCACCTTAGAAACGATGATCCATTGCAGCAACCGTGTGTGTTGGCCAGTTGGCAGCTTTTGTGCCTACTGTTAGTTGTGCGCGCGAACCGCGAACCGTGGGTAAGAAAAAGGGCGGGGGATTGCGCGGGCGCGTTGACTCGGCAACTGTAGTGAGAGAAGCGACCACCGACGACGCTGTTTGCAGACTTTCGTCGCAATTGTCGCACCGTCGAGTTCCGCTGCCTGAAAATGCTCTGCACAGGGCGAGCGGACCAAATATCGGCTGGACGGCGCGCCGACAAAAGTTTAGATACACACGATCGTCGTTCCACGTTCGTCTCACCTCATGGGCTAGCGCGTAACTCCCTCGGGACTTTTTAGGAAACGGGAGGGGGGAAGCTAGTGCGCGGAGCAGATGCGAGACCGCGACTGAAACTATCAAAGATCAAAAGTACGCGCGCGCGAGTTATGCTTTACTCCGTCATCGCGAGATAGTCATTTTTCTCTACTCTGTCATCATTCTCACAGCGGTCACGAGGGCACTGACGTGTCACAGGAATGGGAAGGGCGGGGGGCGGATTACACTACAGACGACTCTCTGGAGTATGGGCATACGTGTGTTCCGCAAATACTCGTGACCTACAACATTCGCTCTCATGTACACCAATTTTTTCCTTCTCCATTTGATAAATATAATATGCATGACTAAGCGTTAGGAGGCTCCACGTGGTCGTGCGACCACACACACACACGCACTTAATCTGAATCAGGTGCCCGATGCGTGCCTTGTCAGTTGGTAGAATTTCGTAGAAAATCGCGCGACGCTGACGAATTTCTCACTCACGGTCCCTAGGCCGGTTTATTTGTATCGCGCTGGCCGCGTCGTTCGTATTCGTTTTCTCGTATATGTCCGCGATCTCTGATCGGACGGTGCGCCAATTTGCGAATGACCGAAGTTCAATATTTGTTCAAGATTGTCTAGCTGTTGCGTGAGTGCGAGAGCGATTACTAAAAAGAGAATGCACGTTTTTTTTTTTTTCGAACGTCGTTCGTATTCGCAGAAAGATAAGAATTACACTTTTTTCTCCCGCGACCGTGGAAAAATGACGTGTAACTTGTATTTTTCTTGGAATATCAAACTTCGCCAATCAAAAACGTGCAGCGGAAATTTCACCGAACGAACAACTGGTAGAGCACGTTAAATTTCACCACCATCACCGCGTAACAAGTATTATACGATGTAATTGCATCCTCGAACGATTTCAATTTCTGCTTTTGCGTTAAAAAATGTTGATTTACGAAAAGAGCGGTTGGGTCGCCGGCGATGATGTACAATCGACAAAATAGTAAAAAAAAAAAGGGCAAAGTGGATGCAGCCGGTGAAAGCGAGTACCTAATAGAGCAGCATGATGCTCCAACAAAGCTGCTTGGGCTTCTCGTATCAAGTGGAGCGTTGAGCAAACTATCGCACACTCGTGTTGGTTGGGTCACATCATTTTGATTTTGGTGAACAAGTGCGCATGCGGATACAGATGCCCTGCGCGCAACTGTGCAGCCAGTTTGTGGTGCCATCGTACGGCTCCACGTCTTACTGCGATTATTCGTTTATTGCGCATCGTTACACGCATGCGCACTTGTTCCAGACTGACGAGACCCAAGTTGGTAGAAAAATAAAACGAAATATTTTCAACCAAGACTGAGAATTATGGATCGTCTCGTTTAAGCCTTCAATAATTAAATGAACATTATTTTTTTCTAATTTTTCCTCGTCGCATCAAATAAATTATTTACGATTTATTTGAATCTTCATTTTCTGAGAATTTTCTGGAGATTACGAGACACACTGTTCGTTTCATTGTTAGTGGAAAAAGTTCGGAATTGAGCATTTTTTGAAAAGTTATAGAAAAATCAATCAAATTCACAGGCTTTTTAGTCGTAAATTTCGTTTTTCTGTCATCTGAGGGCAAATAATAGAAAAAAGTTTTATGTAGGTGAACGAATAAATACAAGTGGATTTACACAAGTCTGTTATTTATTTGATACAATGTGAATTAATGCATGATGGAATTATGCGACAAGAGCACTGGCCGTGCTGCTCTCGTATTTCCAGTTCGGTGCGAGGGAGCCCTTGGATTTGTAATAGCGTCCCAGTCTATGGATTCTTGATTCTACAAGAATCAGACGGAACTTACTGTCCGTATCTTTTCGATTCCGTTCAAGATGTTTCCGGATCTTGACTGCTTTCTTAATCAAGTAATAAAGGTCCTCTGGTAGATCCGGAGCAAGTCCCATGCTCTTTACTATTCGGAGAATTTTGTTTCCAGTGCGGAATCGCACTTGGGCCACTCCATGAGAATCACGGAGCACAACACCTGAAAAATAAATTTCAATGCTGTATCAATTGTTTTGAAAAAGTAGAAAAAAGAGAACGGATCAACGTTGTTCAAAATATTTAATCGACTTACCAATTTGAGACGGAGTATGACCCTTCTTCGCTAATTTGAAGATCAAGTCTTTGCAATCATCCGGCGTGAGCTTCAACCATGTTGGTACACTCCTCCTGTATGGCAGTGCCGACTGGGATATACCCTTGCTGAAAAATAAAGTGACATTCGTATATCGGATACAAAAATTAACCGAGATTCCTTTAACGCGTTTACACTGCAGAGTTATCGCGTCTAGGTTAGAGTTTGTGAAAAGTGAGGTTAGAGAGAGAGCGTTGATAACAAACGTCAAAAAAGCCATCAAGATCAGGAACGATTGTTGCTATTTCCATAACTGGAAGGTCATTAATAGAAAAAATGCAACAAATCAGTTGGTGCACATTGATTAACGTCCTAATTCGTGCAAAACGAAATCACGAAGAACTCATATGGCGAGCTCGAAACCACGTTGTAGTTGACATTGACAATCATCGTTTCAATGAGAGCGTAACCACAAATTATTGTTTAATTACGCGAAGAAAAAAATGATGCTTCCGTTTAAATGAATTTTAGGTGGATAGATTATTGTGGAATCATGATAAATTAATAATTTCGTACCCCGGAGCGTGCATACGACCCATGGCGGCGCGTCGTTCTCTTCCAAACACACAGTAGCGTAACTGCTCACTACTGAACCCAACGACCTATTATGCTCTGTGTGCGCTCCACGTGCGCTCAAACCTCTACGCAACCCCTGCCTCGTGCGTGTGCCGGACCGCACGTCCCCGTCCTATCCCAACTCCGAGTCCGCCTGCGATATAAATATATACTTTGGACCCTACATAATTCGACCCGCGGATTTTCTCACCCTCGTATCTCGTCGTACTGCTCAAATACGCAAATGCGAAGGAGGCGAGCTTCCCTTGCAAAAAGCATCTGTGACAACGCCATTCCGCTGTCGTTTTTGCACCCTGTCTCAAAAATCCAGCATATCCTGATCCATTTATCCCGAGTTTCCCCTTCAGCTCTGAGAGTAAATCCTATAGAAAATCTTGCCACCCAGAAACTTCTCTCAATTATCCACAAAAAAGCATTTTCGGCATCGGGACACGAAAAAAATTCCATCCCGCTGGTCGACGATCTCGTATCGCGACATCAACGTGCGTTCAGTCACCTTTTCTCATTCTCTCAATTCGCATGCACACACCCAGCAGTGTGGTTCGGATTCCAGGGACGTTGAGACCGTGTCCGAGAATCGAAACAACAATAACGCTGATTAGTGGATGGCGAAAGGGTGTGGCAGCGCCATTGAGTCGTTGTACGCAAAAATAGAACGAACGACCCACGGATGGAACGAGTTACGATGATATAGTGATATAGATATAGTGGTGGAGTTGATGATGCGTCCCCGGCTAGCAGCAGCAGCAACCAGTCGGCGGTAAAGAGCGAGGGGAACAAGAATGAACCACCTTACGAGCGGCAAACAATCAATAAATGTGATTACCGCTGTCTTTGCAAGGAACCAACGTTGCTATGGATTATTGTATTTTTTCGGTTTGGATTGTTTGAAATAAACGTGTTTATTTCTTTTTGGGGAAAAATCGACTCGCAGATGTAACCCTCGATTGGGATTTAATTATTTTCGTACCATCCGTCCACTACGTTCAATTTTCCGATCGCAAAGATACATGTTTCTAGTCGATTCTGTACAAAATGTATTTCTTTGATCCAAATAGTCTGGCTGTTGAGAAAAAAGGCGAAAAGCCACAATTACAATGCAACGCTGTTAAGCTTCTTATTCGTTCACTGACTCATAAGTTTATTAACATTTTTGCTACACCACTGAGAGAGTGGAAGATTTTTCGTGTTGAGTTCGGACGTCGTGTCGATCGCCAAATCGTACGGTATCGGCTTGCAGGAATCTGCCAAACCGAACATTCTATTCAGAGATTCGATGGCGGCTGCCTCTCTCGCCTCTTCAACCGTTTCGCCGAAACCTGAGCAAGTAAAAGTTGAAAACGCGTCAAGATACAAGCATAAGGATTGTTGATTGATGTACGAAATTATGGCAAATTCAATGTTTCGGAAAATCGCCTTCACGTTTCAATATCGATGAAAATTTTCACCCTGGTCCCGAAGCTGGTTGCAATTCTGCAGGATTTCATTAAATTTGTTAAGGAATCCAATTTTTTCAGGGAACAACCTTTTTTAGATATTTTTCTAAAACTTCCAACAGTTTTTCAAATTTCTACGGAAAAGCCTTTTCTCAATAAGGAAGAAATACAAAGAGAACACTCTATAAGAAACCTTTTTACGTTACCGAGAAGATTCGGGTCATTGACGACCCGGTGGGAGAGTTAATGTCTTGAAAAATTGATCTTAAAGCTTGAAAATTGTACACAAGTGGATAAGATTATGTCGCCACGCTTACCGCTTCCCAAAAATTCTTTGTTGGAGTAAAAAGCAACGCGATAAACGGCGAGCAAGCTCTGCACTCCGGCCTGGCCAATCAGACGAGGTTCGGCTTCCTCGCGATCTTCACGAGCAAGAATGTCATTGAGTATTGCCTCGGGATCGTCCGGTCGCCATAAGGCGGGGATGTCTTTGTCGTGAAGGCAGGCGATCAGGAAATCACGAACGAATTTAGAAACATGAACGGAATCGACGTCGGGACTCTGTTCCAGAGCGCCGACGAGCGCGAAAAATGTGCAAGCCAGCGTGTCTTCCATAACTGGATGATCCTGAAAAACAGGGAAAACATTAGACTCTCAATCGCTCGGAGCATCGACAAGAAGCTCTCGACACTTACGGCCGTCAATATGAGATCTTTTGTGCCAAGGTGCGAAGAGACTTTGGCGACAACGTCTTGGGACATTAAATAGTCGAGCAGGGCGCTGTAAAAATGAGAATCATGAGAAAATCCGCTACCTGGAATGGCCAGGGAAATGGAAAGAAAGCAAAGTGCTTACTGGATGCATTCTTGAGGCGCGCGTGGCAAAGCTTTGCAGAGATAAGCGTTGATGATATCTTCGCAGATTCTTTGGCCTTGTTCTATCAAGTCGGTATTGTCTTTCGTCTCCAAAATCGCCGATTCTATGCCAACATTTTGCTGCTTACGTTCCTCTTCCGCCAGGTAAGATCGGAATGTGAAAGCTCTGGCCAAAAGCTCGGGATCAAACTTCTCCGACAGTCTGCTGTTGAACGCATAGAGTTCAGCCTCCTCGTTCCACTCCAAGAAACTTCTCCTGCGAGGTATGGGCTGCGGACCAGCTCTGTCTTGGCGGGATACCAATGCCTTGATTGTTGGTGCTACCCATCGCTTCATCCATCTTTTGTTGCCTGTTGTCGAGCATTTTTCATTTATTTATTCCACTATTTTCTATTTATATCCGGCCGGCCGTTTGAGACTCCCGAAAAGTCTGCTTACCTGGGTAATTAACAGTTGTCAGTCGTTTTCCGATCAACAAGCAGCGAGCATAAGTTCTGACACAATTCATTTTACTTAAAAATCACTTGGCAGCATCGAATTTATTGTTAAACTCTCGAAAACTCGAGCCGACTGTAAAAGCACGAAAAGAGGTTAGGAAATAGGTTATGTGGTTATGCCAATCCCCGCTGATTGATTCCCCGCACCCCGCATTTCGACCATTGAGGGTGGAACTTGGTTGGTCGACCGATAAACAGCGCCCCCTATCGATTGTTCCGCGTACACGGCACGCGAGCCCGCGTCATCGACACTATTTGAATTTTTTTTACTCGGAATTTTCCTGCATCTCGTCGGAAAATCTACTTGGTGGAGTCTCGTTGGAAAATACTTTTCAATTTTTTTTTTGAATTGTTTGAACGATTCATTCCGCCACTGCGGATGGGCATGAGACGTTTCTGAAAATGAAAAAAAGGAGCAGAGCCGAGCGTTTATTTTATTGCTACAGGACGCGAAGCAGATGCTGCGCTTGGGGGGGGGGGAATTACATGATATTTTTCCCAAAATCTGGTGAAGTCGGTCTTGAGAGAATTGGCCTGATGTCGCAGAGTCGGCAAGCAGTAAGCGTCGTGTCCGCACTTGGTTACAAGTCCGACAGAAATGGCATCCTCGAGTTTGTCTTCGAGCTCTTTCTTCAAGGCTTCCGAATTGGAGTCGACCGGATAACATTGTCGTAAATGATTCGCTATCAGAGACGAGCTCACCATAACTCTTTTACCGTGCAATTCTTTCACTGCCAGACGTATCATCTGCGGCGTTACAGGAACCACCATTTCCCCCGGTCGCACTGACTCCTTTCTCGTCGGCTGCTTCACATCCGCCTCCGTCCCTTTATTCTTATTTTTATTTTCATCCTCGTTAGCCGCTCGTCGCTGTCGCCGTCGTCGCTGTTGACACACACTCCTGCGCGTGCTGCTCCTCTGCTTTCCATTTCTTCTACTCGCTCCGCGTCCTTTGATTCGTTCCTTATACTTGCAGCCAGAGCGAGTATGCCTCATTTCCGATTTTCCTACTTCTTGTCTTTACCAACCGTTTGTTTATGTATTTTTTCTTCTATCTCGGCTACTGTGACAATGAGGCGCGAGAATTGTGTCTACGCACAAGGTCCATCATCGATTTTTTTGAGATTCATCTCCGCTGCTCTGGTTATTCGGAATATTTTTCAAGCGTGATTTGAAAAAATATCTCGAATTGCTTATGTCATAACCTCCTGCTGTTTGTAATTTGTATCAATAATCACGCAGGAAGTCTGCCTATCAAATTTTCTGTCGTTTTTGCAAATCAAAAGCTTGTCCCAGAAAACTAGGAATTGACAATAAAGATGAAATTTAAGGAGGAAGGAAAGAAAAACTGTTAAAAACAACCGTGACACGGAAGTTCTGCTGCGAACCGTTGCTCCTTGTTACTCAATTCTCACGCACCTAGTTCGATATATGAAGATGGTTTGCTTTGTTTTTGCTCAAACGATTACACTTTTCTTTGTTTTCCGGAGATGACACTTTCGGGCTTAGCAAGGCTGAGATGAGGCAACGATCGCATAGAGACAGAGTGTAAGCGAGTGAGAAAATAAACATTCCGAATATCGGATTTAGAGATGACACATGACGCTGACTGCATAATTGGTATAATTGTGAACGTGAATGCATGCGAAAACGAAAGGGGAAAAGGGCATAAAGTGGTGACGATATTAATGAGTGTGACGGCACAAAAAGAGAGAGAGAGAAAGAGACTTGGAGCATCGGGTCACAAGAAGGCGACAAGAGTTTATCGGGTCGATCGATCATGATATTTCTCGAGTAGATTGGTGCTAGGAATAATAACAAACGGAGAGCGCTGTCGTAAGCGACAGAAGGTAGAACGTGATACAAATACAGTCGCGAGCAATTAATGAAACGTTATTACGTTTTTGTCATGTAGCAACTCTCGCGTTATGTCGTTGTCATATTGCCCCGAGCCGGCTATCGTGACTCGTACGTTTTTCGCAAAAAATCGCAGCTTAATTACATCACTTGCCGGAGATTTGTTACTCAGGAGTGAAAAAATGCCAATTCAGCATAAAAAAATGACAGGTTAAATGATAGAGATGCCATAATTGTGCGTTAACGCATAACGCATCTGGGTGGTACGCCAAAGAAACTAATCGGAAGATGAGAAAAAAACTGTTAATTGGCGCGTTGGCGCACATCCGGCGTTGAGGAGCGTGCGCGTCAGTCGCTAGAGTCGGTATTGGGCTCGGGACTCGAGGTTCGCGGGATCGCGGGACAGCAACAAAACGCTTCTGCTGCTTTGTCGCGAGTGTCGTCGTTTCTATACTACTGCCGTGTGTTTTTCAGTCGATCCCAGTGCGCGATAGCCGCAGTTCGATCCAATCTCACGCTGTCCACTCTCCTCGTATTTTACATACGCACAGAAAGAGGGCGACGCAACATTAAAAAACAGCTGTGCGTTGATTCAACTATTTACTACGTGTCGTTAGATAATAAACACAACCGCAATCGCAAATATCGCGCGTTCACGTAGGTGTGACTACAGAAACGAAGAGTGTTCGATTGTGAAAGTGGTAGATTATTACGCATTGACCTGCTGTACTGCGTTCACCTAGTAGCAGCAGCAGTGAAATAAAAAGAAATTATCGTAGTACACCGATCGATACGGATTCATTATCGTCCGTGCGGTCAAGCGGGGGAGGGGAGTCTTTAGATATTTTTTTCACTCTCCCGCCGTCGTCACCGCCACCGCCGCTCCGATACCAACAAGACAACGAGTATGTCTCCGGTAGTATCGTTTGATCCGATGCGAGAAATGAGTTGACTCTCGTTCAACTCGTAATTACAGCTCCGCGATCCAAGGTATTTTTTTTTAAATGCTCTTGCATACTCCTCAGTTTCGTTTCCGCAGCTTCACCAGCAGTATCGTCACCAAATTTCAAAATCCACCGACCGCAATGCGGCCCGCAAAATACCCCCCACCCCTGCCTGCTGACATCCTCCCTCAAAATTGTTTATGTTTACATGCGATACAAAAATTCCGATCGTCACTCTGATCGAGGCTTTCCGTTTACAGGCAACCAAGGAAATTAGGACAAAGCCTCGTCAACATGAGTTCCCAACCGATTCTCGTTCCCGGCGGGGAACGTCGTCCTACCTCCGACACTCAATCCGTCTCCGTTGGTCATCCTAGCGATTTAAAGACTATGACACCGCCCGGCGTCAGTAGATCCTTCAGCAGCCGTAAGTATAACCTCTCCTATAAATTCCTTCTTTCGTACGCCCTACATAATTATTCACCCACTACGCTTTGCGGTTTGTATAGCGAAACTTGGGCCTGACGCTTTTGCCAATAATCCATTAACTATTTTTATCAAATTTTACGCAACGCCGCACGCCACGCCAATCATTCTTTCCGCCGGATTTATCCTTCTCGGCGTATCCAAACCCGCCAGCCAATCGAGAACCCCGCTCCGTGTTATCTCTCCGAATGCTCATTGATAAAGCAATAAACATTGAATCAACTCGTGTCGGAGCGAACTATCGAGTGTCGAAATTACTTTTCGGTAGATAAAAGTATCTGGGCTCGTTCGTGAAGAGAAATTTTTCTCGTCGTCGACACGGCGGGCCTATTGACACTAGCAGTTGCAATTTTAAAGCGGCACCTGTGTAATTAGGTTGCCAACTTGTAGTTACTATGAGTTTTTTTATTCATGACTTGCGTATACATGTGAACAGTAACCCCTTGCCAGCGTGAACCTTTAGTCTCTTTATTGTGAGAGTCGCTTGCTGAAAGGAATTGAAAAAGTTGTACAGTCGGTCAAAATTTTTCAATTGAATATTAAAGAGGCCGAGCGGAATTTGTACGGAAAAGTTTCATAGCGTGTATCCTTGATAACGTTGGACAATAGTTCTGAAGTTAGTCAAGTCCGCGAGGGCTGTAGGCTCATCAATATTCCTAGACTTTTTATCCAACAAACTCGTTGGCCTCTTGGATAAAGACGAAAAATCGATTTGTTGGTAGTCACTACGGTGGTGGATTTGTGTGTTGATTTCGTTGTCCGGTCATTCGTTCGAAATTGTTGTTCCCGCGACGTTGTCATTACGAAATTCCTCGTGAAAATCCGTCGAGTCTGCTCGCGCGCACGTGTCCGTTGAGAGAGTGCAAAATCAGACATGGCCTATCGTTTCCTTCATTTTTTCACACTTTTTTGCGATCATCAACGATCGTAGATCGCGATAGTTTCGATACGCGCATGAAATTTCTTGATGACATAAAAAAATATCGATCAAGAAGATGGGTCGATGGATGCGACTTTTGAACGGTAACGGAGGTAACGGGAAAAATTAATTGTTTATCGATTTTGCCTCGAACCTATGGTTGCTCGAGGTAAGAACGAATTCAAATTCCATATTTAACCGTAAACGCTCTGCGTATGGAAACACGTTTAGCACCAGGAGAGGATCGGCGATCTCGACACAGTGGCGTCCCGCAACAACCAGCCCAATTACCGAAGCTACCCTCTTCGGAGTCTCTCACCTCGAGCGGCATTAATCTCACAACTGGTCCTCCTCCACCTCTGTCTCCAGGTATATTCAATCAATCTGTACGAAATATCGAGAGCCTCGAGTTCCGACGGGGGGAAACCGAATCAATATCTCTACTGGCATTCAAAGTACAATCTGTACAGGACATTTTTTCCCTTTTTTCATTATTGCACTACGCAAATCACACGGTGGCTTTTGAACACGATTTTGAAAAATCAATTCTCGCTTGGTAACGATAGAACGTGAGAGAGAGAGAGAGAGAGAGAGAGAGAGTGAGTGAGAAAGAGAGAAAGTGGCATAAACATTTAATTTTGATATTAAAAAAATCATGGCTGTACGCAGCGGCATTTCGCCCCTCGCTTGCTCAAAATATCGATCGCACGATCCTATCGCGTCAGATTTCAGATGCCAGTGGGGTAAGGTATGCGCGCGCGCATTTTTCGGATTCGAATCACAAAATCCATAAATTCCTGTTTAAGGATGTGTACCATGTCAAATCCGCAGAACATCCATTTCATTTGTCAAATTAATTTTCATTTGCACCCAATAACGGCAATAACTCAATTCATACGAATAATGATTTCAAAATGAAAAATTGAGTGAGTATTGATAATTATTTACTATATGAAATAGAATTGAAATCGAATTTTACTACTCGAGACACAGCCAATCAAAATGCGATATTTGCGGTTGGAACATTTGCCAACAGCATTAGCAGCTTTTTCAACTTTTCTGGCGTACATGCATGAAAAACGAGTGAATGAGAAGTATAGGGAGAGGGAGAGAGAGTTTGCAAAGTTGCCACACTTCTGTATAGAAAATGGTAACTGCATCGAAGACAGCTACGCAATTTGATAACGGTCCGGACACACGGGAATAGAATCAAGAATAGTTTCGTAGAAAAAGCGATAACGGTGGTGTTTTTAAATTCAGAAGTCGAGCAGAGTATAAAGTTACAGAAAATCCTTTTTCTGATTATAAAATTACTGTCAAACACAAACATTTTTCGCTTCTTCTTGCAATTCAATTTCTGGTAAAAATAACACAGGCTTGAATGTAATCTTGAAGGCGAAACAACTGATTTTACAGTACAATTTAATTTCGGCGAGAAATATACAAAGCCAAACAATGGGTACACATCCTTAATGATGACGCGTTCGTTGAATGGTTTATTAGACGATCAATCGCCGCCTGTTGCAGGTTTATCGTCGGGAATGATTGACAGCAGTTCGAAAATGGATAATTCTTCGGATAAGGTGAGCAGCCGATCGTTTCTCCAAATCGTATTAACAAAAACCTCGAAATTCAGAAATCCCAGGAAGGTTAACGTATTTTTTTTGTTCCATGTGCAGTCGGCGGACGCGTGCAAATTGACGAGAAAAGAGTCTTACAAGGCACAACGGAAGAATTATAGAATGGAAAAAAAACGCGTCGCGAATGAGCTGTTGAGCTCGCTCAAGGATCCCACCGTGATTGTCATGAGCGACTGGCTCAAAGTTCGAGGTACTCTCAAGAGCTGGACGAAACTTTGGTGTATCCTCAAGCCGGGTCTACTCTTGCTCTACAAAAGCCCAAAAATCAAGGTGAGCTGGACAAAAGCGGCGATTGTTTACTAGCGGCGATTGTTCGTCAACATTGATCGAACGTCGATGGAATTGTTTCAGAGCAACCACTGGGTCGGAACGATCTTGCTGACGACGTGTCACGTGATTGAGCGACCTAGCAAAAAAGATGGCTTTTGCTTCAAGTTGTTCCACCCCCTCGAGCAATCGATTTGGGCACCGAGAGGGCCGGAGAAAGAGGCCATTGGTAAATCGATTTGACCCAAATTTCTGCGATTCTTTAACAAAAGCGCGTATTTAAACTTTTGTCTAATTTTCATGTATTTTCAATAAATCCCAGGTGCCGTTGTTCAACCACTACCGACCGCGTATCTCATATTCCGGGCGCCCTCGCAGGCTGCTGGTAAATGTTGGCTCGATGCGCTCGAGCTTTCGCTACGTTGTTCCTCCTTGATCGTTCGTTCGGCGAGCGCCGTTCCCCGTTCACCGCAGCATGATGCGACTACCACCCACGAGACCCAATGGAGCGAGTCTGATTATGAAAAACATTTCGACGATCACGGTAAAATATGCCCAAATATTTTCATCTCTACAAACGTTCGTGTTGTTACCATTATTATTATATGTCAAAGAGTAGCCAAGTTCAGTCTTTTGAGAGATAACAAATAACGCGCTAACTTTTGACATTGACGCGCGTATTCGTTAGTAAGCGTCGTTTTTGCAAGACCGACATTTCCCCCGCCCCCTCTGATGCCAAAAATTGTTTGTTTCTTCGGCTACATATATCTATACGTATATACGCTATAACCACAGAAAAGTCGATGACGCCGGTCCATCGGTGATGATAATGGGACGCGCAGTTAATTAACACCGTGGTTTAGAAGTACATATGTATAGGTGTGTGTGTGTGTGAGTGCGCGTGTTTCTTGGCGCGCCACACACTTGCAATTGAAATAATAGTTTGGAAAGATGAAAATAATAAAAATGTGTACTAACGACTGGTGAAATTATCGTTAACGCGGCTCCGATCGGTCGGCCAACTAAATAACCCGGTTCCGACTCCGTTGAGGATTCGTACAGAGCACGAGGCGATCGTATTCGAACCACCGACGATATACCTGAACCATTATGCACCGCGATCGCCCACTACGCCCCAGAGACGATTACTCTCCTGTCCTCAACCTCTGTCTCCGGCTTTCACTCCCGACACCAAAAGTCTCTGTCCCTCGCCCACTCCGATGTTTCACCAACTTTATCACGCTGTAGCCTATTGGGAAAAACAACTCATCGGTAAATCAGCTACCCCGTCGCACTCGTCCTCGCCCAACGACATCCTCGATCATCCAAACTTTACCAAATCTGGTAATTCTTCCCCATCCGTTTCACGCTTATGCCACCTCGAGCCCCCGAGACGCATGACCGTACCCTCCGTCCATGTCGTAGAGTACGAGACCACCCGCCGCCAAGTAGTAACGCTAGATCCTGTATACACCTCGCACACAGACCTGGACGATATCAGTCAACCCGAGAACGGAGTCGTCGTCGATGCTGATGCCGATGCTGAGATAAGCCCCAGCGACACCGAGTCCGAGCTCTCCATCAAGGAGGACGATAATTTTTCCGAGACGCCCTATGTCGCTCATGAGAACGAATTCCTCGGTTCTGTGAGAAAAACATTATTCAGTATTTCACGCTCACTCTCTTTTTCCGTTATTTGTTTTTTCATTTTACTCTTTCTCGCAGGCTGGCGAAGTCGTGGCGGAACTTCCTGACGAGCAAAAATCATTGATTTGGTTCTTGATGAAACAAGTTCGACCAGGAATGGATTTGTCAAAAGTAGTATTGCCGACTTTTATCCTCGAACCGAGATCCTTCCTGGAGAAACTCGCCGATTCTTATTATCACGCCGATCTATTGTCTCAGTGAGTAAAAAATTTTCCTCGCTAAATTGGCCCAGCCAACAGGAGATTTCGTCAATATTAATTTGTGGCCCTTTTGCGTGAAAAATTGACGCAGAGCCGTACTCGAGGATGACGCTTTCACTCGTATGAAGGGAGTCGTCAAGTGGTATTTGTCGGGATTTTACAAAAAACCGCAAGGTCTTAAGAAACCTTACAATCCACTCTTGGGCGAAACTTTTCGATGTTATTGGCAACATCCCACCGGTTCACGCACCTTTTATCTAGCGGAACAGGTACAACAACGTTTTTCATTATTTTTTAAAGCTTTCGAGCAAGAAACAATTGTCAGCTCCTTTATTGACGTTTGCGCTTTCCAGATATCGCATCATCCACCCATTTCAGGATTTTACGTCACCAATAGACGGGACGGATTCACGATCAGCGCAACTATAATTGCCAAGTCAAAGTTTTACGGTACGTTGCTTGCCGTGCAGCACGACTCAGTCATAATTATCGCTTTCGCTTCGTTTCGGTTTCCGTATACATTTTTCTGTTCACAGGAAATTCAACTTCGGCAGTTTTGGACGGCGCGGCTGTGCTAACGATGTTACCACGAGGCGAGGACTATACAATGACAATTCCTTATGCGCATTGCAAAGGAATTCTCATGGGTACCTTGTCCATGGAGCTCGGTGGCAAAGTCAATGTCGTTTGTGAAAAAACTGGCTATCACACGGAATTGGAATTCAAACTTAAGGTAAGGATGCAATCGATCTTTCGGAGCACGAGCGTGATCGAATTTTTAACGCGTTTCTTCTCTTGATGTTGTTGCAGCCTTTCTTGGGTGGCTCGGAGCAAATGAATCAAGTCGTCGGAAGAATACGACTGGGAAAAGAAACGCTTGCAACTATATCGGGTCATTGGGACGGAGAAATCATGATAACTGACAAACGAACCGGAGTAAGTTGCGTGAGCACGAGTGAGATTGCGCAACTGTCCCCGCAACTCCCCCTCTCCAATAATGATCGTTCCTTTGAAAATTTTAGCAAGAAGCCGTATTCTTTAATCCGACGCCGGATGTTAGGAGCAAGAGGCTCAAGAAATACACGGTACCATTGGAAAGCCAGAGCGAGTGGGAGAGCGAGAAACTGTGGAGCGCCGTAACTCTCGCTATAAACAACGACGATCAAATCGCGGCTACGGAGCAAAAGACTTTGCTCGAAGAGGCTCAACGCGAACGAGCTAAAGAGCGCAAAGCGAACGGTCAAGAGTGGACTCCAAAATACTTTGTTCAGGTAGGTTTCGACTTTTTAATCTTGTCAGTTGCCATCGTTAACTCGTTTCTCACCTGCAGGACGTTATAACCGGCGATTGGCTCTATCGTCACGCTGACATTCGACCGTGGGATCCGCGGAACGACCTGGTACAGTACGAGCACGATTACATCGTGTGTACAAAGACGAGGCATAAAACGCCGATAATGCGAACGGGTAGCATCGTCTCGACTGATCCGCAGATCCAGGTATCGAGGAAACATCCAAAATAATTAGCTCGGGATCGTATTAAGTGGATCCATCAGTTGGACGAGTGCGAAAAGTTCCACAACTGATTGATTCCCTTAACGCGGGGGAATCAAACGATGCACTTTCTCACTTTGATATTTGTGTTTACGCTATTTATCCGGACAGATTGTATCGACGCGCGTACCCATGTAAACGCGTTATAAAGAGAACCCAGCTGTTTCTTGCCTTTTTCAAGAATATTTCTGTCCGCAAGTACGCTCCATTGGCAAAATACGCGAGTCCCCTACTCTTTATCCGGATAATTGCGCTCCGGAAAGAACCGGATTGTTGTTCGTTGTTGATTCTCCGGGTTACGAGGTTCAGGATAAACGGTATAATTACTCCAGGTGCCGTTACTACAGGCGGAATCACGTTCGTCCCTTTCCGTTCTCAAATCATCCAAGCGACAACTGTCCAACAATTTACCTCTGGCGGATATTGCCCACGATTCAGCGAGTTCTTCGGCCGATGTACATTCCGATTCTAGTCAGTCGGTGGGAAAACCCAACAGGCATTCGATGGCGCAGTATGTTTCACATTTTAATCTCTCAATAGTTTTTGTTCTCGGCGTTCTTGCTCAATTATTTATTTATTTCTGAAAAACAGGTTGTACTACAAGATGAAGGACGTAGAAGACCAGATGAGGGAACACGCTGGAACAATGAATCGTATTCAACGAACTCTCGAACAACTGGCCGTCAGGCAACGCTTGCAACGGGACCACTTGTGGGGTACGAATTTGATGAAGCACTTTTTCGATACGCTGATAATAATTGCCACCTGGTTTTTCGTGCAATACGTCCACTCGAAATGGAATGGCGAGAAAAACGGTGTCAAAACAGTTTGGTGAGTTTATTACCCTTATGTTGGTTCGTCGAGCCTCATTCTTATGATCGATTGGCGGCCGACGGCCTCGTTATCGAGCGTACCGCCCCATCTCATTTATAATTCTTTCATTCCTTCGTTGCGGGTCGAACGAGCCAGAAGTTTAGAAGCAACACGATAAAGCATCACCCTGCTGCTGCTGGTGGAGTCCGATCGCTTGTTAAGCAACAAAAATGAGCCGTATGCGATGAAAACGAAATAAATTTGCGTAGGGATTATTATAAGGTGTAGATGTTGATTACGCGATGCGCACCAAACACGTATTTATAAATAATCATGTCACTTTTATTATTGATAGTTTGTTACAACTGTAATAAGCTCGCCGCTCGTAGATGCGAATGAGTGGCTGTGTTACAGTTGATTCGTTTCTCGTTATTTAAATTTTCATTCTCCTTTCTTTCCGATTAACTCGTTCGAGTGCAATTTTTCATCGGATGTTGTTGTTATTCCTGTTGTTTCGTTGATTTTTATTATTTTTCACACTTCCCCATGCAATCGTTCCATCCGCGGGTTGGATGCACATAATTAATTCTTTTGCACTTGGAATGCACCGTTCGATATTCGTTCCACACCATTTTTGCTCCTTTCGAAACATCGTATTCCTAAACGTACGCTATTTCTCATTTATAATATATATTTGTAATTTGGGCTCGTCTTATTATATCAACATATTCCTTTGAATTATTCGTCCGTATCTCTGCGAGAGATTTTCAGGGTACAAGGTGAAGGCCGCTTCTTATTCATCCTAATGCTAATTTTGTGCAATTGTTTTGTGCGGTTTTAGAAACACACGTGTATATTATTATAGAATCAGAACAAGATTGTATTTGAAATACAAATAAAACATAATTTGGTGCTGCTGTTAGTGGATTCGAGGAAGTTGGTACGGTAGAATAATGCGCTTTAAAGGAGATGTTGCTATGTTCATGGTCCTTGACAACGCAGGGTATGAAGGGACCGAAAGTACAGATTAAAAAAGACTTGTTGCAAAAGAGTGTCGAGTCCATAGAGCAGGCGCGATTGAATTGGCCCGTAAAGGGCCGTTTCGAACATGCGGTATTAGTTGCAATAGATGATTTTATATATTGTGCAAATAAGAGAGGACAAAGTATGAGACGAGGAGGCAAATGATACGCGTGTATTTCTCGAAATTGTGATATTCTGTCGGAGCGGGCATTAGAGTAATTGCCGTCGTCATTATTAAAAATAACCCATCGCGTGCCATGCTTGTTGTCTCCCTTCGAATCCACGTTGTAGAAGAAAAGAACAAATTTTGCAAATATGTCGCATCGAACTTGAATTCGTCGACTTGACGAAGCTTGGATGATTTTATCGTACAGTCGTCCTACGAGCAAACAGGCTCTGGTTTAGTCAAAGCAGTTGGGTTTCGAGACTCGAACGAAACCATTTGAGATTGCGGTGGTTAGTTGCGAATCAAGCTGCAGCTTTCCTCCTCCCTCCTCTTTTGACTATTTCAGAAACAGCGTATTGTAAATAATTTATTTGTGTCTGTAACGAGCGTGTATTTGAAATACATTGATTAACGATACGAATATTTGCTGGTTGGATGTGTTTTTTTATTTGATCCTAAGGCTGACACTTGGAAGATTCGGACAAATGAGAGCAGCAGCTCCTTTGCGCTTACATCTACAAAATCTATTATTTACAGGGATAATCTTAGGCGGCGATGGCGATGCAAGCCTCTCACCGTTTTTGTATAATACACAGAGTATTCATCAGGTAATTTCACTTTTAACGTAAGCGTAAGGATATCCCCTCCCCTTCCAGTTTCATTCAGTTGGGTCAGGTCATAGGATCCCAAACATACGTTCACACGTATATGTCTGATTCGGCCTTGATACAAGTCTTGTTTCTGAAATAATCCTTAATGTAAGCATCAACGCAGTCTTCCTCTGAAACATTAATGAAATTCATTAAGAGCGAAAAATCGGAGTTAAATTATCGGGAAATTATATTCGTCGCGAAGGAGCGAAGCGCTCAACTCACCTGGAAATGTGTTTTCAATAATTAACATGTCCGTGATGTGTTTGGCGACTGTTTTGAACAGGAGCCGATTGTCGATAATCCTCTTGGTATAGTAGGGCATGAGATATTTAACGACCCACGGAGCTATACGTTCTTTACACGCGGTCAAATGTTCCTCGATGCGTATCGGCGATTCCGGCATCGCCATTTCCTCCTCGTCAGGATCTCCGAACAATTCGATAAATTTAGCGCAAATGCGGCCGTGTTTGCGATAATTTTTCATCGACAATTCCATCATCTTTGCCTCGAGTTTTGATACTTGATGGACTCTTTCGACGAACCATATTCCTCGAACTTTACGATCTTGTCTCTCCTCGGCGGTTTCCTCGTGCGGTGGTGTTTCAGGTTCCCCCATTGCCCGTTTCTTCATCCTCTTGTAATTGCTGAAGCTCAATTTCCTCTTGCCCGTCGTGACACTCGTCGCATTCTCAGAAATTTTATCCTCCAGACTTTCTTTCAACGAGCCGCTACCGGAGCTCGTTCGGCTTCCCGACAGTCGTCCGGGCACTGGTAACAGCGACTGGTGCTTCTGTATCTGCAACTTGTCAGGAT
The DNA here is from genome assembly GCA_037043255.1 of Diadegma fenestrale. Lineage (NCBI taxonomy): Eukaryota > Metazoa > Arthropoda > Insecta > Hymenoptera > Ichneumonidae > Diadegma > Diadegma fenestrale. Next base: position 12,709,679 of record CM073310.1, on the reverse strand, counting down.
CCTCTCCGTCTAGACACATCTTCCCGATTTCTGAATCGATGTTAGCCTTCGTTACACCCGAGTGTTTTTCGATCAGTGTCATCAGATCGCTGCTGTCATCGCTCTCGCAAAACATGTCTTCCAAGTGTCGCATCAGCGAGTCCTGCGATCCTTCCTCAACCTCGTGTCCCTCTGCCGGCCCTTTCTCGACGACCGAGGTGTCCTTTGATCCTTCCAGCATCGTTCCGCCGCTATCGTCCTTCTCCAAAATCTCTCGTAATTGCTCTTCGGTTGATTTACGATGTTCGACGAGCGGCGGTTCAGCGTTCGGCTCGCGCCGTCGACGATCCTTGTCAGTTTTTCCTGGAACTATTTCCGAGATTCTGACACTTTCAGATTTTTTCATTTCAGTGCTACGTTTTACCGGAGACACAGCCAAGTCGTCTGTTTTTTTTCTCATCTTTAACGATTTCTCCGGCCGAGATATTTTCAGTCGCGTGGATTCCGAAGAATTCTCATTCTTCAATAGTTCTTTAATTCTATCGTCAAGATTCTTACTCGATTGAACCTTTTGGCTCGCCTTCTCCTCGGAATTTGACGTTACGAATGCGCTTTGGATACGCCTGTCCTTATCCGGGTTCGCATTGTCAGATTCGCAAATTACTTTTGATTCATTCACACGCTCCTCATTCGTCTGCACCGCTACGTCCGATACATTCGAAGGAGTTTCCAGAAAACTTTGTAATTTCTTATACGTTCTCTTGCTCGACGTGTTGCTCTTGATATCTGAAATCTATATTTGTCAAGATGTTTCAATGTGCAAAGCTCTACTTGGTACTCCACAGAATTATAAGTACAGAAACGAAACTTGCCATTTTGAGCATCGATTGTCTGTAAAGAGACGCTTCGAGAGAAGCTTTTACCGCGCACAGTTCCATCCTGCTAGCAAATTTCTTCAAATCCAATTTTGTGACTTGCTTCTCTTTCTCTTGCCAACAAACGTTGTAATTACCGATAATGGACTTGTGGAGGTATGAAAAGTAAACACGACGTACCTGAGGGATATTCGTTTGTTACCACTTGCAAGAAAAACACAAGAGCTAGCGTTGTTATTAGAAAAATATTACGAAGCTAACCATTGAGGTGAGACGGAGAAATTCGTCCGTTGGTTCAGCGTATTCGAAGGATTCTTTATCGAGAATCGAGGGTAGTGTCAGCGATGAAACGCTTGTGGCATCATCTTCATCATCATCGTCGTCATCATCGTCATCGTACTCTTCATCGTCGTCGTTGTTGTCGTCTTCTTCGTCGTCATTCTCATCGTCATCTTCTTCGTTGGAACAATCGTCTTTTTCCTGTTTAAACGTAAAGGGGGAAGCGGCAGTGCCGAATGATTGGGCCGCGGTCATTGTTTTTCTCTGTTTTCACTGGTTGAATGCAACTTGTGTAACGCGATTACTTCTGTAGTTAATAATTCACAATAACAAGCGATTCCTTCTTCATCCTTGATTTTCTTTGCGCACTGGAATCATTTTCGGCAATCGGAATAAACTGTTCAAGCAATCATTGTGGCATCATCGCTATGAATATTTGAGGTTATAATTTACACAACAAGCGGTTCGCGGTTCCCCTAGCCGCTCCGAATAACCGCGACGGTGAAAGGCGAGGGTGGGGGTAAACATCATCAACGAACGCCATCGTAAGCGACAGGCAAACGGGAGATTTTCGTAGCTCCCTCAACTAGAAATGACCCGTGGTGCTACTCGAGTCAAGTGAACAATTTTTTGTAGCGAGGTCTGTGATTATTAGAACGTTACGGCAAAAAAGTGTTTTCAAAACTTCATGTTTATCATTCGATTGTATATTTAATACGACATTCATCGAAATACTCAATCGAAAGTTTACAATTAAACATTTTGTGACTCGCGCTCAAGCATATTAGTCTATGAGTCGTCAGTCGCTCTCCGGTCGCTGCTCCGTCCTTCTCGTTATATATATTACAATCGGGGCGAAGGTGGCCCACCGCCATAAGGGCCACAAGCTATAAGATCGTCGTCGAAGTGAAAACTAGACCGCTCCACGTTTTCCAATTTGACAGGTGAGTGATTTAATTATTTGTTTAATTTATTACCTCGTGGGATGTCAATCGCTCTTTGCTATGATCGAGAAACAATTGTCGTTGGTTATTCGCCAGAGCTCGTAGCTGATATCGATATCGACATATGTTTCAGGCGTGCTTTTTTTGCTCTCAAATTTAGGTTAAGCATATTGTAATGGTCGCTATGTCGCATCAACAGTAGGAAGAATAATGTGTCGACGTCGTAGAACGCAATTAATTTAGAAAAAAAAAACAATTTCAGACGCCGAAAGGCAAACTCTGCGGTAGATCATGCCGCCCAAAAAGTCGATGGAAGAGACCGACAGGCTCACTCGTATAGCCATTGTCAATTCGGACAAATGCAAACCTAAACGATGTCGCCAAGAGTGCAAACGATCTTGTCCCGTAGTACGAATGGGGAAACTCTGTATAGAAGTAACCCCCAATAGTAAAATAGCTTCCATCTCCGAAGAGCTCTGCATCGGATGTGGTATTTGCGTCAAGGTCGTATAAAACAAGTTTATCGAATACATCGTTGGGATTGATTGTGGAACCAATACAACTGACTGCGTTTCTCCCTTATAGAAATGTCCGTTCGAAGCCATCTCGATAATCAATCTTCCCAGTAACTTGGAGAAAGAAACGACTCACAGATATTCCAAGAACTCGTTCAAGCTTCATCGACTGCCGATTCCACGCCCGGGCGAGGTCCTGGGTCTGGTAGGTACCAACGGGATTGGTAAATCTACCGCTCTCAAGATCTTGGCGGGTAAACAGAAGCCCAACCTCGGCCGCTTTACCGTGAGTATGCCGACACGCCGATAATGAAAATACACTCAGCCATGTTTTGCGGGATCCGTTGGACGATTGAAATAATCGTTTTTGCAGGATCCACCAGACTGGACGGAAATTTTGAGCCATTTCAGGGGTAGCGAGTTGCAGAATTATTTCACAAAAATCTTAGAAGATGATTTAAAGGCGCTGATTAAGCCCCAGTACGTCGATCAGATTCCAAAAGCTGTCAAAGGAACTGTTCAACAGCTGCTGGACAAAAAAGACGAGTGCGATAAGCAAACGCAAATTTGTAGAATGCTCGGTAAGTCACGATTCGGTGTGCGTTGTAAATGCGAGTAGGAGGCGAATTTTCACGTTATTAATTCGGGCCGTTATTCTCCTTGGACAGATCTAACTCATATCCGAGATCGAGGTATAGAAGAACTTTCTGGAGGTGAACTTCAACGTTTCGCTTGCGCGATGGTCTGCATCCAAAACGGCGATATATTCATGTTCGACGAGCCGTCGTCCTACCTGGATGTTAAACAGCGTCTCAATGCTGCCGTAACCATTCGTTCTCTCATACACCCGGACAAATTCATCATCGTCGTAGAGCACGATCTTTCCGTTCTCGATTATCTCTCAGATTTCATCTGTTGTCTGTACGGAGTTCCCGGTGCTTACGGAGTCGTGACGATGCCTTTCTCGGTTCGAGAAGGAATCAACATTTTTTTGGATGGTTTCGTTCCTACGGAGAATCTTCGTTTCCGCGAGGAATCGCTCGTTTTCAAAGTGGCCGAGAGTGCCACCGAGGAGGAGGTCAAGAGAATGAATCATTACAAATATCCCGCCATGACTAAGACGATGGGATCTTTCTCGTTGAGAGTCGAGAAGGGACAATTTACTGATTCCGAAATTCTCGTCCTGCTCGGCGAAAATGGTACCGGCAAGACAACGTTCATTAGAATGTTGGCCGGTAATTTGCCTCCTGATCATGGATCCGGTAAGCGCGTTTTTTTTTTTCGTAACCACTTCGATTTCGCAACATAAACCCGAGTTATTTACTCAATGATGAACTTTCCTTCGCAGAGGATCTTCCAACGCTCCACATCAGTTACAAACCACAAAAAATCAGCCCCAAATCACAGGGTATCGTCAGACAATTGCTGCATGAAAAGATCCGCGATGCTTACATTCATCCGCAGTTTATCACGGACGTGATGAAACCTCTCAAAATCGACGACATCATGGATCAAGAGGTACAAAATCTTTCGGGAGGAGAATTGCAGCGTGTCGCGATGGCTCTTTGTCTCGGCAAACCTGCCGACGTGTATCTCGTCGACGAGCCATCCGCCTATCTCGACTCGGAACAACGTCTCGTAGCTGCCAAAGTAATCAAGAGGTCAGTTGCCAAATCCGTTGCAACCTCCCATGAAGATTATTCGAAAACTCGTATTTATGTACTCGTTTTACTCGCAGGTTTATTTTGCACGCCAAAAAAACTGGTTTCGTCGTTGAGCACGATTTCATCATGGCTACCTATCTCGCCGATCGCGTCATAGTATTCTCTGGAGAACCTTCTCTCAACACCGTAGCGCATACACCGCAATCCCTTTTGAACGGAATGAATCGATTTTTGGAACTCCTGGGAATTACCTTCAGACGAGATCCCAATAATTTCCGACCCCGTATCAACAAGAATCAGTCTGTCAAGGTAAGCAAATCCAGCCCAATTCGATACTATTCCTTATCCCCGAGAAGTGACATTTTTCATTTTTTTTTAATGGTAAGAAATTACTAAAAATCCAACTTTTTTCATTCTGCAGGATCTCGACCAAAAACGAGCTGGACAATACTTTTTCCTCGAAGAATAAAAACTCATTCAATCTCCGGGTCAATCATGCGAGCTACATTTTTCTTACATGTCGGGGATAATCTTCCGATACCACGATCATCAACAATCGAGTAAAAACGCCAATCATACAAACGAAAATGAGGTAAAACGTGTGGTATTATGTAACTGAGACGGCGAATTCGCACACACAAACGCCAATCCCGATACATTTTGTACAAAAGCAAACGCGCAGAAGGAATAAAATGTACTGGCTAGAAATTTTACTGCGTCATTCATTCAGCGAGAAGAAATGGTGGAAAGCTCTCTGACTGTTTCGTGTTTACAAAAACTTGACGGAACCATGACATTCAATCGTGCATGATTCACGAGTTTTTTTCTCCTTTCCTATTTTTTATTTCAGTATTTGTTTCAGGTGCTTTCGCGTACTTGAGTTTCGCGAAAGAAAGAAAATGATTTGCAATATTTGTCGATTTATCGCCTCCAATTGTGCTTTTTATTTTAATCATCGTTGACACGTATAACGATTATTGTGACAATGAAGCAACATAATTTCTCACAGTGGGATTCTTCTGGAATTTTTCGATTGCAGAAACTCTCTCGACGTGGTTGAACGCCGTACAAATAGTTAACTAACATCGATAGGAATATTTTTGTTATAAAACATGTTGAACCGTTGACGAAGGCTAAACTATGAGATGAGAGACGTCGACGGTGTAAGCCGCGGGTGAGAGTCGTATATCGTCCGGTCGAGGAGATGTTCGTTGTCGAATATCGCTGTCACCGGGCCAGGCTCGGCCGGGACTTCTCGGTGTGAGACTGGAGCGAGCCACGGAGTCGACCGCGAGACTAACCGTTGCTGGATCGTTCAGTCCATTGCTCTGAATTCGTCGCTGCTGTGGTGTCATCGTTCGCGGCATTTTTTTACGCTTCTGTCAACAACATACGCGGTACAACGATGAGCGCGCAAAAAAATAAGGGAGGTGAGAAACATGACCGATTTAAAAATATGGTCATGCGCGAATAGATCGTCTAACGAAGCGAAATTTAGTGCAATATGAAATTTCATTCTTTGGTGCTTCTATTTGAGTAATTAAATCTTGCCGAGTTTTGGATAATAAGAAAATTGTCTATCAAAATGTTTCTACGTCGAGTATTTAAGCGACTATCATGCTTTCCGATTCGTCTGATTGTTATTTTTGTAATCTCGTAGGCCACTAGTTCGAGGATTAACGACTCGAAAGTAACGAAATAAGACGCGATCAACAAGATCCCTCGCAACGCGTATAAGACGCTATTGTTGGTGGCCGGTGCGTGTGTGCCTTTTGCCCCGATTCGCGTGCTTATTTTCGTGCTACGGCGGAGCAGGGCAGGCAGGCAGAGCAGAGCGAACTAATAGCGTGTGTGTGAGAGAGAGAGAATCGATAGTAGACTCGGATACCTCGTCCGCCTGGTCGGCACAAATTTAAATTGACCGTTTTTTGAGCAAGATCGAAGGAAAGGGATCGGGTGATTTGTACAAAAGATATTTCGGAATAATACCTCTACGAGACCTCTCCATTTGTCAGCCGCGTGTCTCGCCAGTTCGAGCTTTTTTTGCTTCCTAATTTGATGCTTTTTGTAGGCCATTTCTATTATTATGAGTACGACACCACCGATTATGCCCGCACCAACGAGGATAAACACTCCGGCCATGTTCTTCAAGCCCAATGTATTTGGAGTTTTTTCCTGATGTTCGCACTGTTGCTCGTTATTCTGCAAGATCCAGCGCTTGTCCAGTTTTTCCATGATGCCACCTGCGTCGCAGAATAAACAGCATTACCGTGAGTTTGTGAGTCCGCGGCAACGGCTCTTGACGATCAAACTTACTCTCGTGAAAATCAAGTATGGCGATGGTGACCTCGTCCGCCCAGGGTGAACCCTTTTGCAAGCCGATTCCGTAGCCCGATCTACCGAACAGTTCCCCAGCTGTTACCAATTCGCAGTCTCGAGCAGCTTCAAACTCCAAACGAGAACTATCCCATATGAAGGCCATGAGTTTCCTGTAAACGTTGGAAAAACATTTCCCAATTACCTCCCTTCGTTACTCTCATCCAGAGACCGTGGCTCGCCTCAGAATATCAAATTCGAAACGAGAAACTCACCCAATTTTTACATCTTGTATAGCTCGCTCGGCTGTGTCGTAATTGTTGGCCTCCATCGTCCGATACATGTTCGACAATTCAACTTGACGTCTAAAGTACATATCGACGGCCGAACCTTTCACTGTCGCGCAAGTCAGATTTTCCATCGTGTTTCTCAACTGTGCAACAGAATCGAACGAATAATCAGCAACAAGGAAAATCACACGGAAATAATATCAAAAAATTAGATTTTAGTAATTTTTCATTCGTATTTTTCAAATTTCCAATGAAAAATGACTCTGTATCCGCTATGATATCAGAAAACTGTCATAATAATTTTTGACACAATTTTCTCTCCGTGCAGACTAGAGGACAATTGTTATCAGCTGGAGGAGGCGAACCAGAGTAAGCAAGAGAATAAGCAACTGACCCTGGCGTCGTTGATACCAGTGAGTTTCGTCTTGGGCCGTTCGAGCACGAGGAAAGCGGCTAAGTTGGCAGTGTACGAGGCTACGATTATCATTGCAAAACCAGCCCACACCATTCCGAGTACGCGTGCCGAAAAACTGCGCGGTGTACCTGTGTTTCAAGTATCATTTTGATTTAGTAAAGGGTAGAGCGAGTTTAAGAAGTTTACGAGGCGAATTTACGAAGAGAGACTTACCCTCGCCGATGCCACTGTTGAGAAGCACACCCCAAGCGAACCATATCGCGCTCGATAAGTTGAGAGCATCCTCCTCGGTGCCGTCAGTGTTGGCTAGCTTGAACCTCCCGAAGGGCGAGAACCGGTCGAGGAGGTACAGAACTAGCGCCACCACGTGCACCGACACCATCACCAGGATCCACAGAGTGTTGCTGAACGGTTGCAAGAAGGATACCAAAGTCGACGATCTCGAAGGCTGAAAAACCACGCGGTGGTGTGAGCACAAATCTATAAATCTCTCTTCAATCTTGTCTTCGAAATAGCATGACGTTGTTTTTAGTCCAAAGTTAAAATTCAATAAAAAATGACCATACTTTCTTCTCGAGGATGGTGATGCCTTGATACTTGAAAGGTTTGCTAAATTCTATAAACTCGGCGCGCTCGGGGTTGATGGTGAGAGGCGCGACTATCATGTCGGCTCGTTCGTTTACCAATTCGCCTATCAAACCGGTCCATTCTTTTTTACCACCTGCTACGTACACGTAGGAAAGAAAAAAACACACGCACAAATTAGCGTTTTTGTTGGATCTTACGTATCGATTTCATACTCTCATCAGCAATTCATTATCGTCTCACTCGAGCTGTTTTTTATCATATAGCTGCCGAATTGACCGTCCGGGGAGAGCGCCACGCTGTACGTAAAGTTTATCGTTCTCGAGAGTTCCTTCAAGAGATCCATGCAGTATCCCTTGCAGCAGTACGAGAGACCAGCTGTCGACGATGTTATACAAGTTGAGAAACAGGAGAGATCGAGCGAGAGAGATATGGAAATTGTTCAGTTGAACGACTCACTGTCACGTTCGGAAGCATTGAAATGCGGACATGGAACTTCGTCCTGAAGACAAGATTCGCTATCTCCGGCGCGACGCACGTAAACGAAAGGCTTTTCTTCGATCGTCAAAACTTTGAGGTGAGTTGGTATCATGAAACCTTCTGGTTTTGTTTTCAAACGACCGGGCCACATTATATTCGATTCATTGAGCATCAGTCGCATTTTACCGGCGCTCTATTGATCGTATTCAATCACATTTTCGTTAAATAATCACCTCGTGGGTAGGGAAGAAATAATTATGTAAATTTAGTGAAACTGAATCTTCACCTCGGAATAGATGTATCGGCCGACCGAGTCTTGCTCCCCTCGTTGCTTTATATTGACCACGTTGTATTCGGCGAAGATACGATCACCGTTATCATCAAATGCGACCCTTCCCGTTGCACCTTTCTCCAAAACTTGCTCTCTTATGTACTTGAACAATCGCTTTCCAGTCTCCCATATGTATCCAGAATCGTTACAATCGGTCGGGGCCTCCGTAATGTCCTCGGTTTTGTTCATCGCTCGTAGAGCCGAAACGAGGACGTACCTGTACCATCGAATAAATTGAATTCAATAGTGCTCTCCAAAATTTAATATTCGTAGAGCTCAGTGATGTCAATCGATTGTAAATATTCGAAAGTTTGATTTTTCGACGCTGCCCGACCGACGCCGATTCGCTTTCTCTCTACTATTCAGCATTTTTCTTTTTTTCCAATCAATTAATATCTGACGAACGTTTTAATCATGAAATTTGTAACCGGCAAACTAAAGGCGCGAATCGATGGAACTTTTAATAAGAGAAAAAAACTATTCGATTTGAAAACCATGAAAAAAGCTCGAAAGGACTTTGTCCTCGACCATTTTCGTCAAAAAAAACGTTTGAGACATAATGTTAATTCATTGAAAACTCTCTCGAAAGATTATGCAAAATTAAAACTCATTTTTCCGTCGTCCGCGATCCAGGCGCCACAGCCAATACCAAATAAAACTGAAAAATAAATGCTCACAAACTATCGCGGATATGGGCCTTTTCTTCAGTCGCGTTTATCAACTTGAGACCGAGTAGTCCTTCCGGTGCATTGGTCGCTTCGAGGCCCTGTTCCGTGACAATCCATACGTAACCAGCACCGGTCATATTCAACGCTGACGCGTCTCTGAAGATGACCGTCGCATCCGTTTTCCTTTGGTCCAGCAGCGGAAAAAAAATTCATATAAAAAATCGTTCATTCTTGTGGCGTTTGCCGGCCTCTGCCGGCGGACGATATACTTACGAGGCGTACATGAGGCACACCCTCGCTTGAGCGTTCTTCATGTCCATCAATTGTTCGGTAAAATTATCGAGACCAGGCTCGAACTCAATGACAGATTCAACCTGTTACCAAAACAACGTCAGTTATTACGATTTTAGCCTGATCGAGCTATTGCCTACGATACTGAAGAAACACGACACTATTTTTCATAGCAGCAAACATTTTTTTTTTTGTGAAATGCAAAATACAGAATAGCAAATACAAAACTTTCAAGCGCATGCTTTTTAGTCGTTCGAGAGCACGACGACAGCTACGGCTAATGCTACTTTTGCTCATACATTTTTATTTCATTTTAATAGCGATTTTGTATAAATCGGCAACTGCAGAAATCAACGAGTGGATCGGGCCTCGTTGACCACCGCCGACGAATACATTTATAACCAAGTTACGTTTATCTATTCAACGTTTAAATGGAAAGACCTTTACTTACCCTTGGAATTTAAAACGTTGTTTATTTAATCGAGAGATTTAAAAGTTTTCTTTTATTTATAACAATACGTATACAGTGAGGAAGAGGTGAGAAAGGCCGTGAACGGATCGGTGGAGGGATAGAACGAGAGAGAGAGAGACAGAGCGCGAGTTGATGGAAAAATGTGGTTGGAAGGGGTGAGATGAATAATAAGAATGACGAGGTACCTTTTGGACAGACACTCGCGCTATGGAGGCGTGCAAACGAGCTATTGACATATTTTCTTAAACGTTAGAGGAGAGACGTGCGAGGTAGAGTGCGCAACCCACATGTACTTTAATCTCCACGTCGTCTTCGAGGCTCTGGGAAGTTGTTTGAAAACGGCCGAGCAAGGCGCGACCGTCCGTATCCGAGCTGTGGATAAATATCACTTTCATGTAATTGAAATGTTTGAGCAACTCGACCCAAACGTCCGCTTGATGGGAGTACGGTGGTACGGTCCGTAGAAAAGACACGTGGATGTTCTGTAACAAGGATTACGCGAGAGAGTGTAGAGAGCAAGTACAGCAGACGCGCGACGTATGTACATGCGGCGCTCCGTGTCGATCGTGCATCGCGCGTTACGATTACGAGAAAATGACAAAATACCTTGTCAGAAAATGCCGAGTCTCGGGAGGAAATCCCGATAACGGGAATGTGATAAAAACCGCTCGTATACGAAACGGCTGCTGGTGAGAGATCGCCTGTGAGAGGATGAGAGACGACCACGGCGTAAACTCGCTGTGCGATCAAAGATTTGCACACGCTCAATGCCGTTCGTATCGGGTTCGAATCCATACCGATCACCGTGTGATAGAAAGTGACTCCTTTGTTTACGTGATGCAAATCGAAATTGAGCGTCTGCAAATATCATCCGTTTTATTTACCGATGTAATTGCATGAATAGAGCTGTTGGAAAAAACACGCGGATCAAGGGCAAAAGGGTCGTTCGCTCACCTTTATTATGTTTTCAAAGTGAGCTTTACTCTCGTTGTTGGAAAGCACACCTCCGATATTGTATAACGTTGGATTATCGTGACCTAGCGCTTGCGTTGCATCGAGCCAATATCCCAACGTTAGAAGTAAACACAAAACAAACTTTCTCCGTTCTCGTCGAGCCATATTTTTGCTTTCCATTTGCAAATCTCAACTGTCACGAGCGAGCTCGTTTATGATCAGCTGAGATGCGTTCCCCTCTAAAATATATCGCGCAAATCCACAAACACACGTTTTCAATCGCCTATTTTCTTGTCACGAGATAGACTCGCCTTAAACGAATCCGCACCATCAACTTTTAAAAACATACCCTTAAATGCCTGCTCTGTGATGATGAATCCCGAAGCAGCGATATGTATCACTATTCGGAATCAAAAACAACTTGTTCGAAAGTCGAAGGACATGTTTTCAGGGGGTGCGGTCGCTCGGACTCTCGCTGCCCTTACCGCCTGTCTCTCGCAAAGTAAAAACCAATATTTATATTGGAGCTACGTTTCGAACGCGGCGAGATCCGTCAACTAAGAGTTCACCACCCACCCGAATTCACTTGATCTTCCTCCCCCTCCCTTTCTCATCATTGCCAACTACTCTTCGCCATCGCATTGATCCGTACGGATGCTGCGCCCAGCTCGTCGACTTTCGTATTATTTCGCCGCCACCAATGGACCACTCGTTCACCGCCCCCAACACAATTCCTCCGTCCCTCCCTTTGTCACGACCTATAACAGCATCGCACTGCTCTCACACTTTTCATCGCGTCCTACATTTACGAAGTATGTACACATCAACCCCTTACCCCGTTCTAGGCACGAACGGTAATATTTTATTTTTGTTTACATCGAATTGTGATATGTCAACAAGGCACGCGAGTAACACAAAAAAAAACGATTTTCTCGACGCAGCAGAGCAATTGTTTGTAATCACACGTAAAATATGCTGGAAAAACAAAATATTCCGCTGGTAAGTTTTGATGAGTTTTGCCGATGGACAATGACAACAAACGTCGAAGTAGTTGATGCTCACGAGTAAACACGTCTTGTTTATCTGTGCCTAAAATGGCTATTGGAAAATGTTCAAATTGCCGCTATATCAAGGCCACGACGCGTTACCAACTAAAGATAAGTTTGCAACCGCATACGACTGTGACATCATACCGACTATACCGTCTTAGGCCATTGTCGCAATGAATCTGCATTCTCTGTCAAGTTGGTAGGAGTAATCGACAGAAATACGGATCAATGGTAAAACACGTTGCCAAGTTGTGACAGAGAGGGCTACGAAAAGCGCAAAGCACCACTTTTCCCGCAAAGTCCGGAGAGTACATCAGAACGACTTGAACGTGTAACAACAATCGGCGATTTTGTCTCGTGCAGCTCGTGCTCGAAGGGTCACGGTTACGCAGGGGGTATATTCACACGGTATAGCGGGCAGCAGGCGATGGATATGCGGTAGGTGTCAGATGCATATCAGAACCGTGGAGCACTGAATAATCGCACGAGTGTTTGACACGTCGGTGCATTATGAAGAATGAGTACAAATTGACTCGTATTGAATCGGTAATTTTATCTTTTCGTTATTGAGACAAGCGAATAATAAAACAGCTTTCGTAAGGTCAAACGAGAGCAGAGATAATAGTTATCTCGTCGATGAATTATCACGCTAACCGAGTTTCCATCGAGCTCCCGATGTTGAGAAAATAATAATTAAACGAGCAGGCAGATGAACGAGGATCGATCCGATATTTATAAAAATGCTTCTGAACGACCTTGTCTACTGGTGGGTGCAAATCTTCTAAACGTCAACCTCGCTAAAATGTCATCCCTGACAATTTGCAATTTCTCACTCGCAGGTATCAGAAGAAAATTGGTACGTATGACAAGCAACAATGGGAAAAGAGCGTGGAACAACGAATCTTCGGTGGCTTTACCAACGTTCCTATGCGCACAGCCAGACTCAAAACAGAGCTCATCGATGTAGATCTTGTCAGAGGTTATTCCCTACAGTCGCGTTGTCCTTTCCAACTATTACCGAATCGTTGAATCCTTTTCGCTTAACCATCTCACTCTTGCAGGATCTTCGTTCCCAAAAGCCAAACCAAAGCATGGATTGGCAACAGTCGCCTGGTTGGCTGTACGCCGTCTTGTCTTTCTACCGCTGTATCGCGCTTGGTGGATTCAGCAAACCAGTCCGCGTGTATTTCTCCTCTTTCTGGTCCTCTACGCCCTACAATTGTTCAACGTCTGTACGTTCTTTGGTATCGCTCATACCGATAAGCCGGATGTACGTAAAATACAGACGTAAGATGAAAATTAGTGACGTTATTTATATCATTGAAATTCCAATTTGCTTGTAAACTCATGGTCCGTAGATCGTTTCCTCTACCGAAGTACTGATGCCCGTTGGTATGATGTTCGTACTGTGCCTGGTGCACTCCCAAATAGTATCGACAAATTCGAGCCCAGCTGTGACGAGCGCCCGTAACAGATCGAGAATCCGTAGATCGCGACACGAGAGATGTCGTTCCGGAAAATTAAGGACACGACGAAATTTACGTACGTTGAAAATACCGCGTTGCCCTCGTCTTTCGACCAAACGTTGCTGCCGTTGCTGCTGCTGCCGTTGCCGTTGCTGTTGTTGCTGCGTTCACTTGAAAAGCCAAGCTTTTGTTCCTCGTAGGATCGAACAACGAGACGAAATCTTGTCAGGATGGAGGAGGCACGGGGTCTGTCGATAGGTCGACCGGAATACAGCGGAGCGACGTCTCACCATCCGTGAGGTTTGCCAAAAGAGTCAGTGTCGAGAATTCCACAGCGAGCGGAAAAGTCCAGGTGAGATACGAGTTTCTCTCTTTCACAGCGTCATCGATAAACCACGATTTTTTAAAAGAATTTCTCTTCCCAGCTCGAAGTCAAGTCTGGCCGAATAGAGATCGTCCGCTTGCCAGAATCTTTGCCCGAATTATCGTTATCCCGGCCTATCGAGACAGAAACGTCTACGGGTACTCGATATACTTTTTTTTTCGTCCGCGACAAAATCCCTAGGAGTCCGTTTGTACACTCGCTCTTTTTGTTTCCAGATGACGTTGCCCAAGAGAATCCGGCGAATGCAGATATCGTTCATCAAGATGACGACGGTTTTGAGAGTCTCAATGGAAACGTATCGAGTGACAACGATCGCGTGACCGTTGCTCGTCAGGAAGAATCTCTATTACGCAGCAGCAGTCATGAAAACAACGACGACGATGAAAATGACGATGACGAAGACAACGAAGCTGAGAATGACATTGACGACGATTACCATCGGGATGACGATCGAGGCACTAGAAACGATTCCGTTGAGTGCACGTTTCTTGAAATGCAGAAAAATCGGACTGCGGCGGAACTCGAAAGAACAAATCATATTTGGCCCGTGGCTTCAGCAGGTTTCTTTTCATATTCTTCATAATAAAGCCAGGGAACAGCTCTCTGTCAAGCTTTTCAACCGCAATTCGCTCTAGAAACAACTATTGGTGATATTTTCTCTTTTTTAGCAATATCCGCCACCGGTATCCCGGAACTGATCGAAATGGAATGTGATAGACGGCAGAACGATCCGCGAGAAGCCGCTTCGGTACGTTACTCAGAGTGTCTCGCCCTCCCTGCGCTTTTTATCTCCCAAATTCTGAACGAAAATCTCCACTCTGCAATATTGACCTTGAAGATGCTTCCCATACCGAATGTCACTTCACCACACAGCAATTTTCTCGTTAAGAAAAAAAACTAAGCATTTTTTTTTATGCTTTCCCATAAGGAAAGCTCCAAATTATTTTCGCTAATTTTTCAAATGTTTGTTTCACGAAAAAACGGAGGGTGTGAAATAAGTTTTGTATTTTTGCCAATCAGGCTCATTTCGATCTTTTTGAGTTCGAGATTCTTTTCATTTCGAGTTTCCTCAGCATAGGGTTGAGCTTTGAAAAAATTGTTTTTGGTGTTAAGGATAACAATATTTTCTATCGGGAACATAATTTTTCGATAGGTCAGTACGGCCAATCCAACCGCTACAACCAGCGCTGCGATCACGGTCACACAATCCGCCAAGATGATTTCTAGAAAAGAGAAACGAGAGTGCGAGAGCGAGGAGGAAGGAGAATGCGAGGAAACGACGATAAATCATTTGACCGAGGCGACTACATCCGCTACAGAATGGATGGGTGTAACAAGCAACAGCGACGTATGCAGTTATAGGTACGAGTTTAGATAGCGTTGAGAAAATCAATGTGTTGGCGGTTTTTTTAGAGACTATCGGAGGATTTTTTAGCTCCGATTTGGAAGAATCCGAGTCCGTGGACATGGAAGGCAACTGTAATTACGCGGATTTGTTGGAACACCCGTTTTTTTGGGAACTCGAATTACCGTCGTCGATTCCCCTTGGCTCGAGCTGCACCTCCTCCGATCGTGGTCCGTTTTTTATAGATTGACACTATTAATTATAGCTCAAAAGCCAGTGAAATTTCTTGATAATTGACGCTTTACTCGTTGCTGTTTCTCAGTATCTTGCACCATTTGGACGCGAAGGGACATAAAGAAGGTAGAATTATCGGTGCTCGATATAAGCTCCGCTATAATAGCTCGAGTTGAGTCGATGCCTGAGAGCATGGATTATCTTTACGGCGGTCTCTTCATGTCCCTCGTCCTCTCGCTCATTCCCTCGATCAAGCGTCTCAGCGATGAGTTCGGAACGGAAACGTCGAATAATTTGACTGGATCAACGAGCGAGAATATCCGGGAGATCAGCTTGGAAATGACGTTAGAAAGTTGGTCTAAATGTTTGTGCGACATAATCGACGTTGCGTTCGGCTCGACACTCTGGTCTGTAGATTATCCTCGAATCCCTACTCACCAACACCAGCAGGAGTGAATAATCGTTCGCTATCGTTTCAGGGAGCGGACGGTCGTGCTGACGCTAGCATTCGAAAAATTGGCGCTTTCCTGTTTGTTGTTTTTCCTCCTGGCCGTTGCTGAGCGAACCTTCAAACAACGATTGCTCTATGCCAAATTATTTTCCCATCTGACGTCATCGAGACGCGCAAGAAAGTCCGATCTGCCGCATTTTCGACTCAACAAATTCCGCAACATCAAGACTTGGTTGAGCGTCAGGGCGTACTTGAAGAGGAGAGGCCCACAGAGATCGGTCGATGTTATCGTGTCCGCTGTCTTTATCGTTACTTTGCTGCTACTGTCCTTCGTCAGCTTAGAATTGATCAGAGTACATCGTCATTTACTCCTTTTATTTCTTACTCCCTCGCTGTCTTCGTCGATGTGTTAATTTGCTCAATTTTCTGCATTCCGTTGCCCAGGATTTGGAGAATCTTCACTCGCGATACAACGTCGAAGCGCTTCTGTGGAGTTTTGCCCTTGGGATATATATACTGAGATTCATGACGTTAGGAACCAAGATAAATAAAAAGTATAGGAACTTGTCGATTCTGATAACCGAGCAGGTAAGAACGCTCATCAGTAAAACGCCTTTTATTCGTTATCAAAATTTCATTCATTTTCATTTTTAGATCAATCTTTATCTGCAAATGGAGCAAAAACCACACAAGAAAGACGAACTCATGGTAGCGAATAGCGTTCTCAAACTGGCGGCTGATCTCATCAAAGTTTGTATCCAGTTTTTCACTCAACCCTCAATTCCTTCTGATCTCGCACTCTGATCTCATCGGTATTTTCTCTTTTAAGGAGTTGGAGTCTCCGTTCAAAATTTCTGGACTCTCCGCGAATCCATATTTGTATACGATTACAAAAGTTGTTTTGCTCTCGGCTCTGTCGGGAGTTTTATCAGAGTTGCTAGGATTCAAATTAAAATTACACAAGATCACGATAAAGTAGATGAAATTTGGAGCATGTGGAGGAGATGGGACTGACTTTGACAACCAACCGTGGAATATGGTAAGAATGTTTTGTTTTTGCTTCGAGGACAACGTTACTACGGACCAGCGTGAATTACGGACGAGGTTTAGAATAAATGTTTTACAAAGAAAAATCAGGCACAAGTTTTACTCTTCAATCCCATGAACCACTTCCACAGTTTTCCTCGTTTCATCGTGGCCATTCCGCTCGATAAAACTCGGGACAATAAATTCGTACCGACCAGGCAAACACAACTACATTGTCTTTTTCATCATTTATTTTTTAAAAGTTCCTCTCTGTCGAGGCCGACACAGCGGCGATTGTCCTTTGGCACGATTCTATTTACATTCTTTGTCACTCGTTTTGCTACGAGGCAGTAAAAATAATGATAATAGTGACCTTAGAATTCATATCCGATGTGTTTTTTATTAATTTTTTTTCGTAAAATGCATGAGCGCTTGTTTTTAGTGGAAAAAGTCCCTTTTACGCAGGACCTAAAAAGAGACTTTCGTCAGCCCGTGAATTTTTTCGGTCTGACGCGAGTGATTCGTAAAAATTCGATTGTGTGCAAGTTTAAAAAACAACAAAAAATACATTCGAGTAGTGAAAACACTCGAAACGTATACGAAAAACGATTGTGCAACATTTGCCTCGGGCGTGAGCTCCGAGGACAAAAAATATTAATTAATAAACGATATAGTAATTAATAAAAAAAGGACGACGATATGGCCGAGCAAGGAACGACGAGAGCTAATCCGTGAACGAGCAGCCAAGGAGTAGAAACTCGTCGATCCCCGGAAGATCCTATACCTGGTACAACCAAGATCTGGGTGTCAGAATCGTCATTCTGAATTAGGGCCCTCGCCAAAGGAACGAGACCGTCTCCGACGTTGCAGAGATTTTGTTGGCAGGAGCGATAGTAAGCGACATGGTTCGGGGTTTTTATTACGGCGTTTAAATAGGCTGGCCGATCCTCGCATGAGCGATGAAACTCGTCTATTTTACCGGAAGGATCAACGTACTCCCGACGATATATCGTGCAGTATTTCTTGTTGCACTCGCTCGTTTTTTCCATGCTCGTAGAGCATTCCGCTTCGTGCGTGATTCCTCCGCTGCTTCTGCACTCGTAGCACACAAGACCTGTCGATAAGTGACACGGAGTATTGTTCATATTAATATTTCCTTTCACGCAAGAAAAAAAGTTTGTGAAAAAACGCTTTTTTTCTTTATGTAAATAACGCGAAATATATTTACCGTTAACAGAAATAAATTGTCGATCCAGCAACGAGCAAAATAGAAGAGGCAAAATAACTGAATTAATTGACCACATTTTATTCGATTTTTTAAGCAGTAATTGGAAATGAATTCCACGACAAAACGGCAAATGGCAGATCAGAGTGTCGTGGATCGTTATCGTAGCTGTCCTCTCAGCAGATTGCTTATCGCACCTGCCGCGATATGCGACAAGACCCGCGCACTAGCCATCCTCACATTCTCTCCTGACTCATATTTTGTTTAGATTTCAATTGTATCGTCAATCGAACGCGATACAAAAATTCGATTAGATCAACTACGGAATGTGTGTGTGTGGGGGGGGGGGGGGGGGGAGTCCATCTCTCGCGATTGTAAACGGAAATGGACGCGTGCGGGAGACGTACATGTACGAGGGACGATTGCGACATTTGGGCGAAAAATTATGGGAAGTGATGCGTGGTTTTCGTGCTCTCGCAGTGAAACGACTTGAAATTACCGGAATTATTCTGGCACCAAGGTCAGCTGACCTTGGTCATGAGGTCGCGCACATTCGGCTTATTAAATATTCGAGCGACTCGAATGTAGAAAATCTCCCTATTGTTAAAACACGCGTCGTGTTTTGCTTAAGCGATGCCACGAGTCACCGCGGGTAGTTATATCAACAATTAATTATTCGTACTCATCGCATCTCTTTTGTTGCTTGTTGCAATAGACACATATGCTCGTGCCGGCTTGTAACAACGAACAATGGAGATGTGATCCTCTCGTCGCTGTATGCTCGTCAATCGCGCGAACGCGAGGGGAACGCGATGATACAGACATGAACACGCGTCGTTAATCTCGCTCTACCGACCACCGCGAGCCGGGAATAGCGGGCAAATCCACCAATTATTACGGTACGTCGCTCGCAACCTTTTTCTCTGCTTTTGTTTACGATTTTTTGCGCCTTTTGATGGGGCCGGCCCGTTGGTGTGATTCAATTCGTTCCCCCGTTTCCTGAATGGATCGCACTGAAGCAAGCAGCGTGCTGCTTGCTTATTGTTCGCGCGCGGATAAAAAAAATTAGATCGGCGGGCAAGGTCGTTGAGTCATTGTATTTGCGCGCGAAGCTGGCACAGCCGAGGCGTGGATGGATGTGTACCAGTTAGTAACCATCTTTTCTCCGTATTTATGAGTTAAAAAATGGAAATACCGGAGAAACGATTATTCGAGTGAACGCTCGCGCACTTGTTCCGCCGGTACGTCTCTGCGGGAGCAAATGACGTACGAGAGCCTAGCTCTCGACTGCCGCGGAAGGGGATGTTCCCGCAACTGTGCTCAATGTATATAAACTTCACCGCTCGGTACTCGCTCAATTGTACTCTGTTCTCTATTTTCGGCGGTTCGCGTTCCAATACACGGATATCACATTCATCATGTCTCTCGATACATTTGTGTTTCTCGCCTTCGCCGCGTTCGTACGCTTACCAACTAGTTACGCCCAAAGCGATGGGATCGTTTTCGCCGGTTCCAGTAAGCTAAACTGCCATAACCTTCCCGTTCCTTTGAGGAGCTGGGGAAGCAGAGCAAAGTTTAATTTCCCACCGAATATAGTTCTTCAATTCGCAAATTAATCCCTTTTTTCAAGTTGATCGTTTCGAGTGCATTCCACGGAGTTTTATCAACTAACAGATTCGCGATACTGCGGGTCGACAATAAAGTGCTTCTGCGCGATTTTCATTGCAGCTCCGAATATTTTGAACTCTAAAGAGAACAAGATAAATTTTCTCAAGCTGAAGAGAAAGAAGAGAATCGATTTATTTTTTATAAAAACAAACAAAAAAGAATTATTTCGAACGGCTGGGACTTTACGATGAAAATATTTGGCAAACTTTCCTCTGCTTACCCCACGCGTACTATAATCCCTTTAAACACGAGTCAGTTCGCTTTGATGGTGTCATTGAATTATAAAATGAATTGAAGCTACAGCGGCAACGACTGCGGCTCCGGCGACGACCCGCGCTAGTTCGCAAACCAGCTGCCGTTGCGTGACCGCAGGAACTTGCGGTCCATTCCCGGGTCCTGGATTCGACGTCCGAATCGTTAATCAGGTGATGCGTGATACCAAAATTCCTTTACCGAACATTCTGCCTGTGATATTCACTTGTCAGAAAAATTAGAACGACATTTTTTTTTTATCAAAACGGGGCGATACTTTAGACCACGCGGTAAAATTTCAAAAAGTTCAAAACACAATTTTCCGTCGTTTCGTATAAAATCGATAATTTTTCGAAATCTTTGATTTTTGATATTTTTTCCTTGCCGAAAAGAAAATTATCGCCCATACGTCCGTGCCAATTGCATGCGTCGGCAATTTGAGGGATTTCAACAAACTCGAGAATTCAAACTTGACGTTGAACAATGAAAATTCAATGACAGGGAGCGGCTGGTTGTCCGTATGGAGAGGAATGGTGTTGTGGGTTTCCAACTGCTCCACCGCCGTCATGCGGTGTACGAAAAATCACGAATTCGGCGGCACAGCCAACCGGTACAGCGAGATACGGCGCGTATCCGTGGCAAGCTGCCCTGCTGACACGAGACAACACTTACATCGGATCGGGTGTATTGATCAGTGCCGATTACGTGCTGACGACAGCGCACAAAACTTCGATGTATCCGTGAGTATTGTTTTTCGTCCTTTTCCCGCAGATTCGTCGATTATTTTCCATCTCTCTCATGTGTTTTCCTCATTGTCGCCCCTGGACCCGCAGGAATCGGAATTTCATTGTGAGACTCGGCGAATGGGACGGTCAAAAAACCACCGAGCCGCATGCGTATCAGGATTACACTCCGTCCCAGGTTATTACGCATCCAAATTACAACGGCGATAATCTTCACAACGACCTCGCAATCATCAGACTCGACCGAAGCGTACCGATATCTTCGAGCCCGGGCATCAATACAGCTTGTCTCGGGACGGCCGTACCTTCCGCAGGAACCAGGTTCGTGCAACGTTGACCTTGGAACGAACCGACTCGCTCGATAACACGGAATCGTCAAAGTATTTAACGATTTTGGTTTCAGATGCTGGGTCACTGGCTGGGGAAAAAACGCGTTTGGGGCGAACGGCAATTATCAAAGTATAATGCGAGAGGTCGACGTGCCGATAGTTGATCAAACCAACTGCGAGGACCGTCTCCGGAACACGAGACTCGGGCAATTTTTCAATCTCGACAGAACGAGCTTCATGTGCGCCGGTGGCGAAACCGGCAAAGATGCGTGCACGGTCAGTCTCGATGGCTGGATACTTCTTGTTTTATTTTTCCATAAATTCTTCATGACACATCAGAGACGAGAGTTTTAACGTCGCGCTTTGTTTTTGTAGGGAGACGGAGGTGCGCCGCTCGTTTGTCAACAGAGCAACGGCCAGTGGAACGTCATCGGACTCGTCGCATGGGGCATCGGATGCGCCGGTACCGGAGTTCCTGGAGTTTACGTGCACATACCAAATTATCGGGCCTGGATAACTCAGCAAACGGGAGTCTCCAGATAGAGCGTGCTTTCTGCTCCTGCGTCAAACTCGTCCACCAAAAAAAGCCTCATCCCTGTTCACCACGTTTCATATAAAATCACCGCCGTCACCAGTCACGCACCATTAAATATTTCATTGAGCGACCAATCGGATCGGTAAAATTTATATTTCTTCAAATTATTGTAACATTGGCTTATAAATATTTTCCATCTCGTAACTTATTTACACGTGGAACGCTCGACTTGTTAATTTCCCTAGGGATCCTTCTTTTTCTTTGGCTTTCGTTTATTTTCTTAATTTGTGAAAAAAACGACCAACGAGAGAAGACGTGCGTCAACAGACGCTGCCCGCGATGCTATCGACCAACGAGTCATCGTGATCGATCGTTTCCGCTCGTCCATCACCTTACTACACCACCACCACCACCGCCGCTGCCATTACCGTGCGCTACGACGACATTATGCAACGTCGATTTTATAAAAAATACGTCATATCGACCTGTCCCTTTGTCGCGTGTCCTCACGATTCGCAACGTCCTCATTACGCTCGCGTCGCTCATTCGGAATTCGATCCTTCTCGGATTCGTATTTATCTCACCCTCCCCCTCACCGACGATCTTGGCCAATGGATCTCTTGACGCAGGACAAACTTTTTTCTTTGCACAGGAGGTAGTGGTAACTCGCAATTATTTTGCGATATTAATTCTTTCGATGGGTGCATCGTTATCTTACAAATAATACATTTGTTCGCGTAACACTTTAAAAATTGTACAAAATATTATAAATATTTGTCCGAGCAACAGCTGTTACAACTCTAGTTATTTGAAATTTCTTTAACTTTCCAAGCTGCTGCTGCTACTACATACTAATGGGTCGCAGCAGTGTCAGCATCGCGTAAATTCAAATATTTTCCCAAAGAAAACGTCGAACGGCCGTACAAATGAATGAATGTAATTATTCACTATTTACAGAGAAATTGACAACATTTTTTCCATTTCCCGACGATACGCACATTTTCTTTCACTAAAATTCGAACCAATTTTCGCGATACATCTGCCTCCGTTTTCTCTCTGTCTCTGAATTAACCGCAATTTTTAAAAGTGGCTAACGAGCATTGTGCGTACATTTTTATTCGTCCCCCGACATTCATTCGCAAAAAATGCCCTTCGCAAGACGAAGCAAGCGCCCTTGAAGAATGGAAAAAAAAGAGCAACCACTCGTGACAATCTGCGACCTCCTAATGATTATTATGTCTCACATACACAGGCGTTATAAATAAGAATTTCACTTTTTTACGCAACGCCTGCTACTGCTGGAAGGAAACTTTATTTTCTCGTCGACGTCGCGCCCTCCTCGAAAAAAAACCTTCATACATCCCTGGTTCAGCAGTGAGTGGGTAAATTTGATAAAATCACCGCATCGTCGATGCAAATACTGGACATTGATATCTTAATAATAATAATTCACAAGTCGTTTCCATGCCGGATCGTACGCTCTCCGTGTCGGGCGTTTCGAAAATTAAAAAAAAAAAAAAAAAGTTGAGCCGGCAATCGTCATTGTTTATCATCGAGTCATAACGCCCTCGTCGTTTCTCAGCATCGAAAATCGATCGAGCGATTTTCTGACGTTTTAACATAAAGCTTTGCGATGCTGCAAATGAGAGCCATCAGCTACGTCGCAATTATATTTTTCACGTCGAGACAAAGATGTGATAATGACGTACAAAGTAGTTAACGTCCCGACGAATAATAACGACGCGTTAATATTACGCTACGTATGAAATATATATACAAACATGCGCTCGAAACAAGAGTCATTGGTGTGTACAATCAGCATAGTTTAGATCGAGCTCGCTGATCCGTTTGTAGAAAGGTGCATCACGAAATTCTCAACGTCTTCGATTAATTTAATTTGTTTTTAAAAAAGAGGGATCGCGTTTCCACACGTTATATATTTACTATGTATTTTCTAAATTAGTATCAATCTAATAATAAAATGCCTCTGGCAGTCAAAGTATCAAACGGCTCCTTCCGATGGGCGGTTCGTTGTCGAATGAGAGAGCAGAGGAATAACCTAATCGATGTTAACCCTCGTGATATTCGATAAGTCTCGGTGGGAATGAGACGACGGACGATGACGGAAAGCATTCGCGTTAAACCAGCGGGAACCCGCGCCTGATGCACGTTCGCGTATGATTTAACAATTTTGTGCGATACGCCGTTGGAGGAGGAAGCGGCGGCGGGGGTGGCGGTGTCGCGGATACACGACATTCGCGGCTGCGGAGGTAGGCATCGTTTTCTCTTTTTCTCCCTTCTTTCTATCTTCAAACCGACGGCATATTCGCGTGAGGATGTGGCAGTGGGCCGGAGTGATGAGAAACAGGAGGCAAAAGCAAGTGACCACGCTCCATCTCGTTCACTTCTCGTTGTTCAGTCTCCATAATCCAACCGACCGGTCTTGTCAGACTATTTCGCTGACGGCACATGTTTGGTGTTTCTCCAGGAGAAGGAGTTTCACGACCCTGCGTCATAACAATAAAACGTTTTTTTATTTTATTTCTTGCTTATGGGATAATCGCGACTGTGAGATAAGGCAAAAACGATAAACCTCTATCTCATTACCGATAACCGTACTCGACTCTGATTTTATTCCCTCGAGACAACGACCGAGACATCGGGATTTCGGGACGACCGTGGGGGAAGAGGAAGCAGAGGATGATGGTTGAGGTTCGGAATTTCTCTTTAGATAATACTGTGTCTCATAGAGAAGACGAAACGAATTAATTAACGGGAGGAGACCGGATGAGATATTGAAAGAGCTTAAAGAACCGGACTTACCTGTTTGGAGGGACCGCAACAGGTTGCCTGATTGCAGGGCTTGTCCGTTTTTGGACAATCGAGAACGCAGTCTTCGGTCGGTGTTTCCTTGACTTCGCTGTTCGAGTGATACTAGAACAAACAACGGTTGAGATGTCAGCGTCGTTTTGATCCAGTGGCAAGAGCAAACTTGCATTCCGTGTGTGCGGATAGTCAATCAGATCGAGGGGAAACTTACTTCAATGAATTCCGGTTGTATCGTGGTTGAATGAATGCCTTCGTTATGGAAAAATTCTTTGACTTGCTCAGCGATTTTCATGTAGTCGGACAAATTGCGGCAACGTATATGAGCCGAGGCAATGATACGATCGCCGGCCAATTGCCACACGTGAAACTCGTGAACGGCCAATACTCCGTCGACGTTTTCCAACAGTCGTTGCTGTATCGCGTCAACTTGTATGTGAGTTGGTACCGTTTGCAATAGGATCAGTGCCGATTCTTGCAACAACGGCCATACCGATCGAAGTATAAGCAGCACGAGAAGGAGCGAAAGAGCCGGATCGATGAAATATCTATTGGACGTTATTATTAAAATGAATGTAATGTTGATACATGTTGCAGTTCTTTGACGTCCGTCTCACGAGATAATTTACCTGTACTTCCATTCGGTGAGCCACACTATGAGGGCAGAGATTATGACAATGACCGAGCCCAAGGCATCGGAAAGAACGTGGAGGAAAACGCCTCGCATGTTCATTTGACTGGCGTCGTGAGAGTGACCATGAGCTCGCTTTATCGGCGGCGGCGGTGGCGGCGGTGCCGGTGCGGGCACGGTTGGACGAAACGCGTCGTCGTTCTCATTGTCATCGGTCACTCCACCTACCAGAGTACTCAGTCTGTTGTGGCTCCGGGATATACCGTGGGAATGCCCAAGAGTGCTTCCGTGTTCTGAAATTACATGAGTTTTTCCTCGTTAAGGTTTTTCCGTCTTTTGAATTTTTCCACGAACACATTTTTATATAGGGAAAGACTGTGGATTAATAGTGAAGAAGAGAGCAGCTGCGATGATGGATACGGAACGTGGCAGCGGATCGACTGACCTACTACCACCGGGCAGGAGGAGCAACACGCGATAGGATTGGTATCGTTGATGCTGTGGGCGCTGCTCTCATGGGTACGAATAGCACGCGGTAATGGAACGAGTTGGACTTGTTCGAGCTTTGGTCTTATTACAGCTTTCGTCATACCTACGATAACGTTGACAAACGGGCGACAAGCAACATCTTTCTATGGCCTCGGCTTTCAGTTTCTAGTCGAATTTTTTCAACGCAATATTTACCGTGGAAGAGGCAGAGTCCGATGACGTTGACGAACAGTCCCAAAACACCAACGGCTACAAGCAACTCTGCTTCGTGAATCTTTTCCACCTCGATAAACCTCTTGCAAGCTTCGACGGTTATGCTGAAGCAAAGGGCTACGAGAAAGACCGCGTTTACGAGGGCACCCAGAACTTCGGCCCTCGCCCAACCGAACGTATTCTTCGACCACTTTTTCGGTGACATCTGACCAATTAAACAACAACAAATGATTATTTTTCTCGTGATAAGCGTGTGCAATTGACCGCGATTTTATAATAAATTTTCGAGATTTATTATCCATAGAAAATTTTTTCCGAAAATTGGAACACGAAAAAGATTCCGATAACGATTGTGAAAATTGTGCACTCACCTTGACGGATAAAAAGGCAACAACGAGAGCCGCTACATCGGACAGCATGTGAAAACTGTCGGCCATGAGGGCCATTGAATTTGTTACGTAACCTACTATTATTTCGACGAGAAAAAAGAATCCCGTCAGCCACAGCATCGTCAATAAACGACATTTTTTTCCCGTGTATCGGCCCATCGTACTGCTGCTGTTTTATCTGCAATTAATAATAATAATAATCAGTTTGACTCGCTGTCCTCGCAGGTTTTCCGTCCCGCCGAGATTTTCTTATGAATTATCGAGCGATTCGTCTTTATTATTCCCGGTCAACGGATCTATCTCTCTGTTCTCGTTTTCAATTCCAATGAGGCCGATTGTCCGTTATTCGGCCGTCCGTAATATCAATCGAGTCTATTTGGGGTTGATCGAGCGTTTATCGAGCTATCGTATCTCGACACAATTATTTAATAGCGTTCTTATCTCGAAAGGAGTATTACTCGTGTGGCTCAACGCGGACAAACTCCCATCGTCGTCTTTTCACTGATATTAATCCTAATCCGTGAGCACGCGCGTTCACCCGCGATAAGCCTCTATAATAATTCCACAGTACAATAGTACTTGATTCTTTTATCACAGACGAAAAGAAAAAAACGTACCCCAAACGAATGGAAAACGAGGCACGTATCTCGAGAGATTTGTCTCTCGGACCAAGATCACTTTCAACTTGTAGTTTCTTTTTTGCGATAAAACCCAACCAGCCAACTAGCTGTGAAATATTTCTTTGTACATTCATGTCTATCTTGCAGCTTTTATCTTTTTCTTAAAATATGTGGCATGCTTTTGCAAATATTTTCTATTATTTTTTCAAGTTCCCACGCATCAGTCTGCCTTTTTTGCAACTATCCCGACTTGACTAATGGAACAAATTGAGACAAAGCGGCTCCGTTTTTGCTCAAACAAATTTATCCGCATCTAATTTTTGCATGGATTTCATATTTATTTAGAACGGCGAATTCATTTCTGCTACACAAAAAGACTTTGTTGCAGTCCGACTATTGGAACTTCGACACCATTGTGGCTGATCGTTTAAATTGTTAGCAACAGCGACTCAAAAAAATGAAAAATGTATTGAGAAAAAAAGGATTGCAAATTGTTCCCGTGCTTTGCTTGATCGGCATTGAATTTTTGAACAAATTTCATATTTATTTAGAACGGCGAATTCATTTCTGCTACACCAAAATGATTTTGGTTTCCAGACTGCATAGAGTGATTTCTCAAGAACCGTTCGGGATTCTTCTGTCCAGTCAAAAAGACTTTGTTGCGTTCCGACTATTGGAACTCCGACACCATTGTCGCTGTTCGTTTAAATTGTTTGTAACGGCGACTCAAAGGAATAAAAAATGTATTGAGAAAAAAAGGATTGCAAATTGTTGGTGTGCTTTGCTTTGTGTGCAAAGAATCTTCATTGGGAAGTGGGGAACAAAATGTTGTTAATGGAGAGAAGGCATGGTATTATTGTATTAAAGGAATCAATCTGTGCTGCTCATTCACTCTCTCTTTCTCTTTCTATCTCTTTCTTTGTCCATCTGAAATAGTCCGTGGGACCTTTGACAAAATAGATACTGCAATGAATCACGAGGTCATATAACGCTATATGAGTCATGGGTAAATGTAAATGAAAATAAAAATGAAAAAAAAAAAAAAAACCATGACGAACGGTATTTGAAATATTTGGCGCTGACGATAATCGAGGGGTGTAGAATTCTCGCGATAAGTTTTGTAGGTTTAGTTATCTTGAAAGATGAGAGCTCGGGACGGGAATCGTTAAAGTTTCAAGTTCTTACCTCTCGTGCTACGACAATACGACGACGAGAGAAGCGGTGAATAAATAATGAAAGAGGTAAAAATCTGTACAGACACGGATAACTGATTTTGCTTTACGAAACGTCGCGAGCGTGAGAAAGCTTTTTACTTGACAAAATAATATCGGACATGTCACACGCGAACACGTTTTCCCGATATGTGTGTATACTCATATACGTTTAGACGCACACATGTATAGATTTTTCCAGACACTCGATGAAAATACATTTCATTTGTAAACGCTGAGTTTCTCGCTCCGGGCAATAGTATTATTGTTATTATTAAATTTTTTTCTCCGATGATCGCACACCACTATCGCTCATCCGTAACACGACGGAGCGTACTAAATTTTCAGCTCCGAGATACCATGCAAACGATACGTTGAGATAAGTGTAATAGAATCGAAATCACACACCGAAAAAGTACAATTTTTGAGATAATTGAAAGAAAAATGTTTTCGTCGGTCGCCTGTTACGAACCCAATTTCGTTTACCACTCCATCACCAACCCAGCCTCGAAAACGCACACAAAACTTATCAACGTACACGCCGAACGACAGAGAGAGAGAGAGGAGAACAAGGAGGACGACAATTTATAGTTTCGGATCTGCTCGCGTCGTCCGCTCGAAGCACACTGATTTATCAACTGGCGATCCTGGCGATGTTACAAATTTTACCAAGCACTCGAGAGAGAGGGAACGATAGTACACGGCGCGCGTCACACGTATGGCTGTCGCGACACTGCTTCAATTTTCATCGTGATGTGAACGGATTAAAAAAAACAAAGGCGCGTAAATCGGGACATAAATGTGAAATGTACGACACTCTCCAAGTTCAAAGTGTCTTTTGAAATAAGCATGTAGGAAAATTATTGACAAGCTGTCATAATACATGTAATATGTTTAACAAATTGGCGCTTAAGTTTGTCGGTGCTCTCGGGACTATTGTACAGTACGGATGCGTGACTCACTGCGCTCTCGAATACATTGGCGATTTCGTCGTGGTAAGATGTCTCTAATGTTTTCGTCTCAATCGCAGTTCATTATTATCGAGATCCGATAGGGAGTAAAACGTTTCGTTGCCCGAGGGCCAGAGAAATGAGCTGGGCCATTATTTTGAGGTTACGTTGAACCTTCGCTCGTAGGCACGTTGTTTTGGTTGTTTTTTTGCCCTTGAAAGCCATCTGGTGGCTGGTCGCGGCTCGATTTTTCACGTTTTTTTCTGTCGATAAAGTGACATTCTCTCGGTGTATATATATATATGTCATGGTTCCGGTCTCCTTGTTATAAAACAGTGTACCGGACCCTCCATGGAACCGACGATATTCAGCAGAGATATCCTGTTCACGGAGCACTTGACAACAAAGTTTCAAAGACTCAGTAAGGGCGACATAATTATTGCGAAATGTCCGACAAATCCTCGACAACACATATGCAAAAGGATAACCGGCCTTCCCGGCGACAAAGTTCGCTGTGGGTTCACCACATACGTCGTGAGTTTTTTCCCGATCCCACTTCGCAATATTATTCTCGTGTAGAGAAATAAAGCTCGTATATGCGCGAATAGGTACCCCCCGGACATGTTTGGCTCGAGGGTGACAACGGGAATAATTCGGCTGACTCCAGGATCTACGGAGCTGTACCCCAAGGTCTATTGCGTGCTCGAGCACTGTGCAAAGTTTGGCCCCCCAACGACGTAGCTCTGTTGACCGGATAAACCGACCTCTCCGCCGTACCCCATCCTCTTTAAATATCGCTACTATACTTTTGTATGTTTTCAAATTATACATATATTTATTCACACGACGTCTTCCGTCGTCTCGTTGGTTGATTACTCTTAATCTAGTGAAATAGTCAGAATTTCCTGTATTATCGCAGTTCTCGTGCGAAATAAAATCGTAACGAGCGTTTACCGGCGACCGAATCGTGACCCGCATATAAAGAACGAAAGATGAAAATGTTGCAGAAGGTTTTTTCGTATTCTCTGTCCTTGTCTCCATTACCTCTTCGATCCTGCTCGGTTTTCGGGGACTTTGACAAGCAGCGCCAAACGCCTGTCCCTTGCACACGCGATAGTGACTAGTGACAGTAGTGACCGCAGTCACCACCACCGTCGTACTTGACTCGGCGTCTACTGCGCCGCTCGGGCTGGTGGGTGTTTATTGTTTTTTTTGTTTTTTGTTTTGCAACGATTGCAACGAACCTACAAGCGAAGTTGGAGCTCTCGACGAAAAGAAATAAAAGGATTGCCGTTTCCTTGGCAAAAGAATAATTTCCTTCGGGCCATGAATGAATGATTTACTTCGTGGTTGTTCGTGTGGGATCGGGCGATGGCTTTATAACGCAGAACAGCACGGATTTTGCATAATCGCTTGTCGATTGTGAGTTATGAATGTCAACTCAATCAGAAAAATCGTAGTGTCCTAGCAGCAGCAGCAGCAGCACAAAAAAATCAGGTATTTTTTATCATATTCGCTAAGAAATAATCAGCTGGAATTTCGTTGGGCGGCCGTGACATCGATAAATGGACAAAAAGTCGAGTCAAGATTTATCGATGATCGTGATTAAATGACAAAATGAATTATTTCAGACACGATGCTTCGTGGCACGACAAAACACGTGTGGCACTGCTGCATGATGATAACGGTCATCGTGATATTCGAATACGCCTCCGGTGTGTTTCGGTGGGAAGACGAGCCGGAAAAAGAGCAGGAAGATGCTTGGTCCAGATACGGCTACATAGGAGCAACGACGCTCTACATTCTCCGCCTGCTGACGTTTCTCTCGTTGCCCCAAGTTACATTCAACTTTGTTGGACTGACGCTGTACAATGCTTTCCCGGACAAAGTGGAGCTCAAGGGATCGCCTCTGCTGGCGCCGTTCATCTGCATACGAGTAGTAACTCGAGGGGATTATCCCCAGCTGGTGAGAAACAACGTAGCAAGAAATTTGAGCAAATGCGCGGAAGCCGGTTTAGAAAATTTTCAAATCGAAGTCGTCAGCGACAAACCGATGGAGCTCGCCTCTCATCGGAGACTGCGTCAAGTTGTTGTTCCACCGTCTTATAAAACCAGCAGCGGTGCACTGTTCAAGGCTCGTGCACTGCAATATTGCTTAGAAAATTCGGTCAACGAACTGGCTGGTCATGACTGGATCGTTCATTTGGACGAAGAAACCTTGCTCACAGACAATTCTATACGAGGTATATTGAATTTCGTTCTCGATGGGAAACACCAGTTTGGCCAGGGATTAATTACGTACGCTAACGAGGATGTCGTTAATTGGATAACGACGCTGGCCGATAGCTTTAGAGTCGCTGACGATATGGGAAAGCTGAGATTACAGTTTAGAATGTTTCACAAACCGCTGTTCAGTATGAAGGGATCGTACGTCGTGACGCAGGTATGTCGATGCCGTCGATTATCCCGACGTTATCGTCGCTTATCGTTCAATTTGCTTGTCATGTTCGTACGGTAATTTAACGGGAGAAACTTTTTGCGATACAGATGTCGGCCGAGCGGCAAGTCTCCTTTGACAACGGATTGGACGGCTCGGTAGCCGAGGATTGTTTCTTCGCGATGAAGGCGTTCGCAATGGGTTACAGCTTTAATTTCATAGACGGCGAAATGTGGGAAAAGTCTCCGTTCACCCTGTGGGACTTTGTCCAACAACGGAAACGGTGGCTACAAGGAATACTCCTCGTCGTTCATTCCAAAGCAATTCCACTTAGGAATAAATTGTTCCTGGGTCTATCGTGTTACTCGTGGGTGACTTTGCCTCTTTCGACATCGAATATCATACTGGCCGCGATTTGTCCCATCGCGTGTCCCCCCTTCGTCGACTTTTTGTGCGCTTTCGTCGGGGCAGTTAGTATTTATATGTACATTTTTGGAGTGGTCAAATCTTTCTCGTTGTATCGTTTCGGTTTCGGCAGATACATCATGTGCATATGCGGCGCTCTCGCGACCATACCCTTCAATCTAATTATCGAAAATGTCGCTGTCATATGGGGTCTTTTCGGCAAAAAGCACAAATTTTATATCGTTAGCAAAGAGTACAAAGTACCGAGTATGGTGTGAGCCGATCGTCACTTCCCACGCTCTAACAGTACCTGTGCCGCGCTATTATGCACGACGAATCAACGACGCAACCTCGACTCTCCAATCTCGGTTCAATCGTCCGGGGGATCCGAAAGAAAACGAAGCTTACATTTTCTCTCTTTTTCTCTTGTAGCGGAACTCCCATCGACTATTTCGTGCGTGAAAATCGTACAACCGCGGCGATTCGTACAATTTTAAAACCCCACGAGGGCATTTTCTCAGCTTTTTCCCTTTTGGTGAAAACAACAACAAAGCAAACCTAAACAATCGAGTCTCATCATCGTACCTTAATCGTATTCGCGTCACCAAAGTTCTAGGTATATATTTATTAAACAAAACTAATATTCTACTGCTATTGCACTATTGCCATTCTGTATTCAAGTTTTTTAACGTTCGTCGGCACACAACCGGCCAAGTTAAGTTGAAAGTAACTAAACTGCGCAACACGCCGAGTTCGTACTCTGTAAAAAATCTCAAATTGCTAGCAAGTTTTTTTTTATACACGCAATTATACAAACTTTCATACCGAGTGAAAAGCGCGTCTGGTCCAACCGGCCACAAATCGTCTGCGGTACGCGAGTCCAAGTTTCCCACGATATGGAAAAATCACTCTTGGACACGACGAGCCCAAATTTTAATTATTACATACAAGTATTATGCTGCCAGCGGGGCTGCTGTCGTCGCTACGATTATTCGACCTTAGCTCCAACTTCGTTATATACTAGCCCGCGTGCTTTCCATCTACTTATCGCCAATTTACTTCGGTTTTCGTCACCATCGTTCCTCTCTTTTTTTTCTACGTCCAATACGTAGCTCGTTTCATAATAATTGAAATAAAATTATCTCATCAAATGTTTAACAACTCAATGACAAGATCCAGCAGCAGAATCTTTATGTCGATTCTACTGCTGCTGCTTATCCGTGCAGCCAAACGCATTGGCTGAGCGAACTGAAAAAAGTAGAGAAATAAAAAATACGAATACAAGTTTTTAATCAACGTTCATATTATTCCTGCTCGCAATAATTTTTCTTCCAACACTCGATCGCGATCACGAACCCAAATGTTTACGCGAACTTTTTTTTTCAGAATTTATCAATGAATTTCCTCGTTTAGCTCAGTCGTGAGAATACTATCAGGAAAGTTTCTTCAGCAAGTAATTTTCTAGAGTTTTAGCATGAAATCTAGCGTCAGAGACGCCAGGACGGTGTAACGAGAATTCAAAATGTTTTCTGCACGTCTTGTCTCATCGGCTTGTTCCTTGATACGTTATTAATAATAATTATTCACAAAATCCGCCACAATCGTACGTCAGTGGCTCCGTTATCGAAAAACCAAGAGAGCGGTATGAGTCAAACTCTATTATCGCGTACCGGGACATTCACAATGACGAAAACGTTGAGGCAATTATCTACTCGGCTGTGGTTTTTACGTCCGCGCAGAGAACCGTTTGTAAGATTCTGGGCTTACGTCAACAGATCGAAAAGTTGTGTCCCTATTTTTGCATGAATCGCTTGACACAAGATTCGATGATCTATTAATAATCGTCATATTATTATTTTGCACAGTCGTGCGTTTATTGTGGCAGCGCAATTATGACGTTGATAAAAATGGAAAACATGTGTGTTTACCGCCATATCGTGTCTTCTAACCAAGATAAATAATTGCTAACCCGAGTGTATACACCGGGCTCTCTGCTACCACACGATTTCCCGAAGCTCGTGACGCCAACGACGTCATACATGCATTCCTGTTTCGAATTGAATATGACGATAGGTCCGCCGCTGTCGCCCTGTGGCATTGAAAATGAATCGATAATCACAAAAAGCCATTAATTTTCCAATGTAAATTTATCTTTGTGAGATGAATATTAACCTGGCAAGTGTCACGCCCCATCTGACCGGCACAAATTTGCCATTTGCCGACAATGCCTCGCGCGAGATGTCGATCGCTGCCTCCATCGCCGAGATAGCTGTCATTGCAGCTCTCCTGAGAAACTCTGTCCAGTGTCACTTTCAGAAGGTCGGTCGAGCCTTCGTCGTCAGCTGAGACACGATAAATTCAGAGAAATATTAGAGCTGGAACTTTGCGACTGGGTCGAATTGTTACAAAAACGAACCGGTCGAATTGTTACAAAAAAAAAAACAATAATTAAGTTTTCAGACGCGATATTCGCTTGATAAGGTTTCGGTATCGCGCGTGAGAGTGGAAAAATTGCTGAATGCAAGTTTCGTGTTATTTTTTCCGTGATGGAACCCAAAAAAACGCGACACGTTAATTTGCATTCGATTCGATGAGAAAAAGGGAGTTGGTTGATGGGTAAATAAGAAAAATCGACGTACCCCAATCGACAAGACCCCAACCGGTTGCGACCGCTTGCTCCCATCGCTCCTCGTCGGACTCGGCACTCGGCAAACAAGCTGGTCGCGTAAAAGCATTGAAGACGACTCTCGATTCTAGTCTGAGGAGTGCAATGTCGTGATAGTACGAGGGTTGCTTAAATTGTGGATGACGAATGCGTTCTGCAATGCGAATCGTTTGTGGTCGAGCATCGTCGTCGTCCCTAACGAGATTCAAATCGCCCAATCGGACCCAAGCGGCCTTTCCACTGATATCGCAATAATAAAACAAAAAATGATGAACCATAAAAATTACGAGGAATATGCTGAAAATGAGAAACGACGAAATGCGGAAAAAACGACAAAATATACGAACTACGAGGAGGAGTAAAGACAATGGGCTGCCGTTAAGACGAATCGATCGGAGACGAGAGTTCCACCGCAAAGCCAGACCGGAGGTTGATCGGGTTGTGATTTCGAGTCAAAGCCCACGGCGACCATGTGAGGAAACTCTTTAGGCTCGGCTTTTGTTCCCCCAACAATGAGTTTTTTGGATTTGATGGCGCACAAAGAAATATTTAACGAGCGGCGAAATGCCGAAAGGGTCGGTGAGTCGACCATCGCATACACCGATTTCGCGTACTCGGCGCATTCTGCGAACCGATATCAACATCAATCAAAACCCGCTGATGACGATGACAGATTTTTTGCAACGAATATGAAGCGTCTGACTCACTTTGTTCAGCGAGACGCCCCGTGACCTTGAATTCGACGGTTTTCTCTGTTTCCGCTTCTGTCAAAGGCGCTTTTTCTGTTCTGGTCGTCTGGCCGATGGTGCTCGTCGTGAGAGACACCAAGGGACAGCAGACCACCGGATCGTAACGCAAATAGCCGCAGATTTTGCCCGGCAAAATACCGGCTAACGCGTCTTGATACACGGATGGACACTCCGTAAGAATCTCGCACTTACCGGGTTGCCCATCGTTCGTCTCGCACCCATCGCCTGGATCACACCGAAAGCGTGACATCTCATTTCTGAACGTTTTTTAAATCCAACATTTCATACGTACCGCGATCGGATTGTCGCTGCTGAGCCTCGATGCCGAAAGAACACAACAACAGCAGACACGCACACGCAAAAAAATAGTGAATGGGGATCGGCATATCGTTCACGATCGGAGCGTACGACCTTTCACTGAGTCTTCTTCCTTTGCCCGCCTTTGACCGCCTCGGCTGACTGACGATTCTCGATCGTACGCCGCGCTCGACAAGTATTCGCCTCGCTCCCTTCTCCCTTACCCCCCGTTCGTCGTTGGGCGCGTATTTATCGCGTAAAACCGCACACGATCGGAATAACTGTGTGCACGAAAGCCTGGCTTCCCTCTCTCTTTTTTTTCTCTTTCTCGGTATTTCTGCACTGACGCGAATAACAGCATGCGAGGCGCATATATCGCGCCATGCAATGTGCGTTTCGTGTCATCGAGTGCTGTGGAAATCCCCGAAGATTTCCCACTCATCACGCAATGGCTCAAATGCGGAAGCATATTGGACACTTAGACTCTGGCATTACCAAGTTCAAATGACACTCGTTGAAAACCACTTTTCGGAATATCATTTTAATTAAGAGACGGAGATATCGCGGTCTGTTATTGTTTACGTTTCTTTATTTACATGGCTGGAGTTCGAGCATTTCGATGTGGCCGGACCAGAGCGTTCCGGCATAAATGAAGCGAGTAAACTAATTATTTGTGTAATTTCTGTTTGACGAAATACTCATCCTGAGAACGTTTTAAGTGGCGGTGATGAGTGTCACGAGAATTGTCGTCCTTCGCCAGCGGGAAGGAAATCGCGATGCACGCGGCCGGACGGAAAAGTGCGAGAAGCTGCCGGCCGACAAGATCTTTGCTCGTTTCGCACGCATCGCCCGGATAAAGTCCAAGCAAATTCTCGTTTCATTTCCATGTGCGATATTTATTAGAATGACCGCGACGTATCCAACCGGTTTTGTGGCTGAGACTCCATGTCGAACGCGTACAAAACAACTGCAGAATCGCGCGCACGCCGTGAGCTCGACGAACGAACACTGCGACAACGCGTATGGTCGGACTTTTTGCACGCTATAAGTCTCCGATCGCCTTCGAATCGAACTGATTGACGATTTTCGATCGTACGAGCAATCAATATCATTCCATCTCCCACCCCCACTTGTGTCCTTGAGCGCGTACGTTTCGTACGATGGCACGGATGGCACTCACCAGATCGCCGTGATCCGAACGACTGGTCTGCGCATCTGCCAATCCGCATGCGACATCGGCGAGTGGATTTTATTGTTATTCGCCTATTGAGGTTATCTTTTTGTTGTGATTTTGTCCCATGCCCCAAAAACCGGTGCGGTGTTGAAATAAACGATTCACGAAATAAATTTCCCCATTTTCTCGATCACGCATACGTAAATAAAGAAAAACATGTACGAGCCTCTTCGCATCGGTAAACGTAAATATCGCGTACATATGTATCTCCGAGAAAAGCGTATCGTTTCATGATACTGAAGTTCGCAACGTTGGAATGCCACGAAAAGTATTTATTTTTATTGACGGTTTTCTTAATTTTAAAAAATTATTCACATTTTTCGAGCCGATATTTTTTTCTGGTGCAAAAAACGGATCGTTTTATCCTCACAATGAAATTTTTAATTGAAATAATGAGCTATGGCGAAGAAAAAAACGAATTTCGTTGCATTCCAACGATGCAAACTTCA
This sequence comes from Diadegma fenestrale, assembly GCA_037043255.1. Lineage (NCBI taxonomy): Eukaryota > Metazoa > Arthropoda > Insecta > Hymenoptera > Ichneumonidae > Diadegma > Diadegma fenestrale. Next base: position 12,672,348 of record CM073310.1, on the reverse strand, counting down.
ACGTCATATCGTTTCGCCTAATAATCGTATCGTATCGCGCGGACGATTCTCGCCTACTCACAACATGATAAATGCGGGTCGTTCAAACTTGCCGGACCTTGGTTGGAATCCCCAGGTTGAATCGTTAACAAAAACGAGAACGACTTTTCGAAATCTCATTAGGAGCGACCGTGTTAACTTTTTACGATCTGTTGTCTACAATTCGTTATACACGCGGCTGACCGACCGGCAAATAAAGTAGTTCGAGACGATTGCTGCGATATATATATCGGGGCGAGCGAGACAGTATTTGTACCGAAAAACGAGGGAAACATGTGGTTCTTGTTCGAGCAGCGATTGCTTCTGTATACGTTGTTAGTGGCGGTGGCGGTGGCGAGTATTAGGAACGTCAGTGCGGAAAGAAAGTCCCGAGAAAGTAGGAATAAAATCGAACAATATTTCCAAGTTTCCGTGAGAAAATCGTAATAGCACGAATATGAATTTTGAACGTTTCGACAGAGTGCAAGGAGTACGGAAAACTTGTATACACCGAGGAGGCGTCGCCGGTTTTGAGAATCGGCGGTTCGTCGAAAGTCGTATCGAAATGTGGAATAGTTGAAACGCCCCTCATAATCGGCGGTGTCAAAGCCAAACCGATGGAATTTCCTCACATGGTAAGCTGTCCATTACGGATGAGAATCGCACAGCTAAGTGTCAAATCGTTTTCGTTCTCTATTCACTGTATAATCCTTTGGAATTGCGCGCTACGGCAGGCGGTCGTTGGTTACGGCGATCCAGTGGAATGGCTATGCGGAGGGAGCGTCATTTCGGACCTTTTCATTCTCACCGCCGCGCACTGTCTGGACAGCTCGTTGGTCAAGTTGCTTCCTTCCAATCTTCTCTCCTGATATTCCATTAGATCGAATAGAAACCCTTCGCGGTCACCCGGGGTCAAAATTACCCCAAGCGCAAGTTTTAGCTACAGCATGACTGAAATTTTTTTTACGCATTGTCTCCGTGTCGATTTTTTTCGTTACTTTAAAAATTTGACAATTTTTTGCCACGAGATTCTCATTTCGATAGATTCAAAGTAATATGCTGAATTTTAATGAGTCGAGTTGGCAACGATACTGGGTCATTACGACCCCCTGTGATCGCCGATTTATAATAAAAATACACGGAGAGGATATTACATCGAAATTTACTACGTTATTATAGTTCCCTGGTGCCAAGTCGTATCTCTGAGAAATTTGAGCCAAAACAGAGTAATTTTTTTTTTTTCTATTGAAACCGCAGAAATTGTGACTTTTCGTCCTTTTTCACACGGAAATTTACTTTTTTTGCTAAAAATTTTTTAAAAGGACGACATGGTACCAGGGAACTATAATGACATAGTAATTTTTAATGTAATATTCTCTCCGTGTAGATAATTATCTTCGAGTAAGATGCCGATTGGAGATAAGCCGACGAAAGTGTTTTGTTTGTTCGAAGCACAGAGGTAAGCCCGCTTCCAAGATACGCGTCGGTTTGACCGATCACGCGAATCCCGAGAGCACAATGGAGGAGCGAACGGTCGTGGAGAAAATTCCGCATCCCGAGTACAAAATTCCCGCCAGGTATCATGACATAGCATTGCTGAAAATTGATAAACCGCTAAAACTGGGGGCTGCGATAAGACCAGCCTGTCTCGAAGTCGAAACGAATCTCACGGTCTTTCAGAAGGAGAAACCAATCGCTTCCGGTTTCGGTACTACCGCTTACGGTATGTATAACGCGAGATAAACGGGCCTCGGGAGAAAAATGATTTTTTTAGTAGCAGCAGCTAAATTATCGAGTTCGTGGAACTTGCCGAAGGTTCGAAGGGCAACACAAACCTAATGAAAGTGAGCCTCGATTGGGTGCCGACGGAGACGTGCTCGAAGCACTTTACGAGCGAATTTGGAGGTCGAAGAATGTCCCAAGGTCTGATTGAGAAAATGCTCTGCGCCGGGGTCATGGAAGGCGGCAAGGATACGTGTCAGGTAAATTGTGTTTATTCCTCTCGCGAGATGAAGACAGAAAAATGACGAGGAACTGGTTTGGACGACAGGGGGACAGCGGGGGTCCGTTGCAGCGGGTTCTCAAGGATCCTTACTGTACGTACAGCCTCGTGGGAGTGACGAGTTTCGGAAAATTTTGTGGATTCAAAAATTCCCCGGCAATATACACAAAGGTCAGTTCCTATCTCGACTGGATCGAGTCGATCGTGTGGCCGTGATTTCCACCTTCCGAAACCCCAAATATTAACCCCGGAGCCAGAATCAACAATTTCTTCAGTCATTATAAAAACGCATCTTTTTATTCGCTCGACAAATAAATATATCGTGTTTAAAATATACAATTTCTAATGTAACAATCAATTATAAATTTTGTTGCGGCTGTGCGTAAAATATAACATAATCGTATACAAAACAATATAAACTTTCTCCGTGTGTAAATAACAAAGCTTATTGCAACTATAATTTCTACTGATAATTAGGAAATTGTTCGAATCGGAACGATTATAACGATATTTACAAAATTATTCATCCGTTGGATTAAAATAAAAGAATCGAATGAAAAAATAGTTTCTAGATACACGCGTGTATAAGGGTCATCACGAGAATTTGTCAGTCTTGCAGCTCTCTGTAAAGGGCATGTTTGCTTCAGGCGGAAATATTTCTACACGCGTCATTCCTTTGATGGACCTTCAAGGCATTCCTTTCGCGGAGGGCCAGATTCTTTGGGCACATTCTTCGTTCTTAATTCTGTGGATAAATGTAGAATTCCACTTTTGCGAAGGTTCATGACCAATTAATCGTTTTCAAGGTCGATAATTGTACTGTCAAAACTGTCAAAGTCAGAAGCAGTAAAAATTGGCGGAAAAAGTTGTGCAGAAATTCGATTTCGTGAAAGAAATATTTGAAGGGTTCATCAACAATCAGGCTGTTTTGCCAACGAGCGTCAAAAAATAAAATTACATTAATCACCGTATCATTTCGGATGGTCAGCCTATTCTACGTTTTTAGTCGTATATAAAGGGCAAATGAAGGTACGATTCTATTAAACAGTTGCCACGCATGGAAAAGCGTTGCAACATTTTTTACGAGTAAGATAAAATTCGGACGATCATCGTCGCGAGAAAGAGAAAAAGAAAGCGTGGAGCACCGTGCGAGGAACCTGCAGTTACAATGAGGCACTCGAAGCAAAAGTGCGAGACGAATGTGAAAATTTGAGGAGGATCGTATCGGACCGCGAAGCCTGTTGTTCGGTGATTTACGTAGCACCGTCTCCACAACGAGTTACGACATGCTGCAACGAAGGAATTGGACCAAAAGTCGCCGGCGATTGTTGATTGTGTGGCGGCTCGAGCCTGTAACATACGGAAGCAATAAATGAAAACGAGCCGTACTGAAATTTCGATGTAATGATGGAGGAGCGAGATACACCAGCGCAGCCGAGACGGTTGCGACACTTTTGAAGAAAACTGGGAGAGAAAGGAGGCGAGAATGGATAAAAATGAATTTTTACAGACAAGCAGCTATTGTAACTGATTTTCGTCCCACGCGTGAGTCTAGACGATCGACGGAAAAGGGACGAGGGAGCGAGAACCGCGCCTGGACCGGTCTCGGTCTTGTCCTACCGGAATGTATGGAGTCGTTGCGTTTGATGCCGAGCATTCCGATAACGTTGAGAAGTGTTCTCAGCGAGTCTCTTCCGGCGGGACTATTTATAGAGAGAAAGTTCACGCGGCGGCTGGAGCACCGTCCAGTTTTGTTGCGCACTCGTATGTACGAAGCAAAGGGAGAAGGACGTCCTTGTCACGCATAATATATGTGACGGGTGGAGAGGGAAAATAAAACTCGATCGACTCGGCGGGCAACGTCGACCCACGCGCGCGCTCATATACTCGCTCTCCCGTCCCTTTGCCAGAGCGCAGCGACAAACGTCGCCGGTATCTTTGGAATATTTAAAACCGTAATATACGACGACCGAGGTGGTCGCACGTGTTGGCATGCATCTAACGAGACAAGAGCTCCTACACGCATTACACTCACCTCTGTCGAGAACGATCGTCGATTCAAACTTTTTCCTCCAATCTCTGTCCGCCTTGAATCTTTATCCTCCTCTTTCTCCCTCTCGCTCTGTCTCCTGCCGTTTTTCCTTGCGTTGCATGCTGCAACGAGCGGTCATTTGATTTTCTCCCCATTTTCCTTATCGTCGTTGAGGTCTCGATGCTCGCGAGACTCCGAGACTCCTTTGCTCTCGAGTGTCTTCGTAAATGGTCCGCTCTCGCCTCTCCTTATCTCACCAATAGGGCGCGTCGTTGTTGAGATGCTGCCACGAAGCAAATTCGCTCCACGTGAGCATGTTGGCTCTGGTGGCATCCGTTGTTACGGTCGTTTCTTGTTCGGAGTGGCAGAGGGAAGAGCCTCCGCCGAAAACAGTCCCGTTCGAGATTAATCCGATGTCGTTCAAGCTGACGGTTCGTCCCAAATTCTAGAAAAACAAATTTCAATGATGAAAAGCGCTAATTCGTAAGGGGAAAGAATTCAACGATTAGACGATCAACGAACCTGGTGGCGCTGATGATTGTGGCGTTTGCGAAGGATGTAATTGTTGCCGCCATTGTTGTCCCAATATTCGTTGGTGCCGGCTGCTCGATAACGAACGCAGAACTCGACAACATCAGATTTGACTGGAAGCGTGAGGCGGAACCGAAAAGTGTCGTAAAGGACGAGAGCAGTTTGAGGAACGGAGGGAGGCTGCTCGACGTAGGCGCAATGAATGTCCTCGTGATTAGCCCACCCGTCGCTGCTCACCCTCACAATGATTTCTTTGTCATAAGCGAGATTTTTAACCTTGATCGTACCAACGAGACATTGCTCGGCCTCGCGAAGGATTACATTTTCAAGGCTGACCGCCTCTTCGTCGAGCTTTCGTCGAAAAACCAAATAGTCACTGGCCGGTTGGACGAAGTTCATTTCCCATCGGGAGCCGTTCTCGTTCAAAGTTCTCGCTTCCGATCCGACTGTTTCGTTACCCGATTCAAGTTGGGCCTTGAGCTGAAGTTTATTTTTCGTTTGCGGTTGTTCGTTCCATCGCGTTACACCATCGAGAAACGCGCTCGTCCACAAGGGCGGTACGTTGCTCGGCTCGGACATGACTCGAATCTGCAAAAAATAAACAAAAACTCAACGTGTATTCAGTTTTTTCTCCACGCTGGTAAATCGCAGAGCCTCAAACGGTCGAACAAGCGTTAGAGAACAGTTCGACGTACCTGGGTCAGGGGACGTCCCCGATCGTCGGCAAAGACGACTCGTTTTTTTCTCCGGGCCATAGCGGCAGTGACGGCCGCCTCAGAGTTCCTAGCAGCATCGCTGTGAGTCTCGATCGATCCGCTCGAAAGACACGGCCTTATCCGTGGTGGAACCGACCTCGTACTGTTAGTTGCACGTTGGCCTACTACCGGCTGCGGTGAATTAACCACCAAAGGACGGTGATGGTGATGATGACTGTACAGAAGATGATGACTGTACGCCGGTGGACTGTGGCCCAGCATCAGTTCTCCGGGCATCGCTATTGAACACATTTGGATCTGTAATCGCGGTGCAAAAAACATACTTTTAATCCTCCGATCAATTGACCTTGCCCGCGTTCCCTCTCCCCGCAAAACGTGATATTTATTAATCTCCCGTTCTCGCACTCGTATCTTTTCTTCTTGTCGAATTCGCAGACACATTCCTTCGTAATATGCATACAAATATCAATGCGATATTACAAAATACGATTCCTGTTTACCCCCGACCCCCTCCCCCTCGCGCTCATGTTGAAAGCAATCGTTATCGATATTCCGTAAGATTATTACCAGCACGAGATTAATCGCGGTCTGTTCAATTGAGGCTCGTACGAGCTCTCACAAGAAACGTCATTTCGACCAGCTTCGAGAATCAAATACAATAATTGCTGGCATAAAAATAACAGAAAAACGATGCAACGAGAATAGACGCGTCGGAGGACGCGACAAAAAATAACTGGCGCGTCCCGCGTCGCATTCGTGCCCAGCAAGCTAAATTTATCTCAGTTGTCGCGTGGTTCGCGGTCGCGCGCGCTTCATCATCGCCCTTGGAACGTTTCCAAGTCCGACACTAATGCACGCGGGGATGCACTCGCTGAAGCTTTTATCTCTCCTTTTCTCGTCGTTTCTCGCTACAACTGCGGGATTATCTTAGCCCAATCCGCCTAGCCTCGTATAAGGGGAAAAAAACACATGAATACATCGCCGGCCCGAGCGACTCGAGACACGGTGGCCGAACTGGTTACGCGCGAGTATCAGCATCACGTTCATCCTCAGACGCATCTTTATTTAAAAAGCATAAAAAATGAATGAAAACCCGTAAAGACGCGAAGCAAAACGCGTAACGACGAGACGAGTTTCCGATTTCCTTTTCAGAGAATCGAGCAGAGCGTGTCATTCGTCGTGTCTCCGTGCCGGCACGATCATGGCCACGACGTTGCCGCATCGACCAACAAAACTGGTTCATTTTTCATTCCTACGTTTGTCGTGGTTCCCTTAAACTAAATAACCCTCGAGACGTGGCTTCGATCTCAAAATGCGGCAACATCTGGACGCCGCGAGTATTACGGAGAGAAGATAAAAGCCAAAAAACAAGATGCGTCGCGTCTATTCTTGGAATTTGACTTTTTTCTGTTATTCGTAAACTTCGATTTTACGTCATCCAGAAATGCGTCCACATACCGAAAAAGGAATGAGTTTGAAATTCATCGGGCGTACGGGCCGAATTATATCGTGAATTTTTTACCGCGACCATTTTATTTCTAAACTATTTTACGCAACCTGCTGCCAGAATTATTGTTCAGGACACGGCACTCGGGCACTCTCTCTGTTTCCGTGTGCATTTTCCTAAAATTCGGTCAAAATCGGCCGTTCCCGGTGAATATTTATCGTAATATTTCGTTAGCTGCGCGGGAGCGAAAGTCGGGAAGGGACGTAACAGGTGCTTGTAACAAGTGTCCCCGCGCTAATGATACGAAATCTGCGCGAATGATTGATCGAATGAATGATTAGTCAAGAGACGCGGGAGCGGCTTTTTATTTTATACAGCAACGAAAATAGTACTCACGTTTTGTTGTGCGAATTCCAAGACAAGGTGAGTGTCGCGTTGTAAAGCAGGACAACAATACTTGACAGCCTCGCGCCCGCAGATTTGGCAGATTTTTGTTTATCCGTTGACCCGTTCCGTCGAGGACGAATGCACGAAGACCCTTTCGGTTACGATGATTCTTGAACAGGTTTTCCTGCGATCTTCAATGGCAACGATCAGTCGAGTTGCATCAGCTCGTGATATTTCCTCACGATCGCGAATCCGTACACGGTGGAAGAATTTGAGAAAAACTATTTGAAACACTTGTTGCCTACTCCGTTCGTTCGATTTTCCACCATTAAAAACTCAATCGAATTACCAAAGAATAATCTTTTTTCTTTCACTTATTATTCAACTTTTCGAGCTTAAACGCGAATCAGATTGTGTGAAATATCGTTTTAAGTATTTGTTTTGAAAGAAGAATGACGGTATTTTTCCGACGATGAAGCAGCGAAGAACGCGGGGAAAAGGAGAGATAATATTGTCAGGAGTCGATTAACGACGTTTCACTTGTAATCGCGCGTATTTTGGGCGAAACGCACGCGCTTCGACACTCTCCGTCTTGTGAGACGTCGGGAAACCGTCTGCCCGCTGTCAGTCGTTCGTCGTCTTACTCGACCGAACGAGCGAGCGTGCTCCTTCCCCCAAATCAACGCTCCGCCTGCTTCTTCGTCGTACCGCACTGTCCCCGGCTCCTCGCTCGGGGTGTTCGTAATAATAACTATACGCGCTCGAGATCGCCAATCCCCGTTTGCAGCCGGTTTTTCAACGTGAGCCCAATACTCCCCTCGTGTTTTTCACGTGATCGACTTACAACGACCAATGAGGACGCCACCCGAACCACGTGTTTCTATATGTGTTGGTTATTTTGCCTACATACAAGTAAAAAAAGCTCGAGATTGGTGGCGACAGTAGAGAAAGAAGTGGAAAGCGGCGCTTGTTGCATCGGAGGTGTCGGGGGATCGAAAAATGCACGAGAAACGATGAGGGATGTCGCTCGCGGCTGTAACACGAACAGCTTTTGCTGCTGTATCAATATCCCGGAAATTTCGAGAGCCACAAGAACCGAGCGGAGTAGTCGACATTCTTCATTTTTATTCTCATTCATTATATTCCGTCAACCCAACGTCTCGCTACGATACAGCGTACATGCCCGCGTGGGTAAACAAACGCAAGAAACGAGATCTTTGTGTTGTATATTTCGACAATACAATTTTATCGAATTCGCTTCAAACACTAGTTCAATGAGCTGAACGCGTCGCCTCGTCTTACGTGCCTAACGATAACCTAGAAAAATATGAAATTTCAATTTGTGGAATTCAGGCTATACCGGACAAACTCAAAAATCCACATCACAACATCGACATATTTTTGAGAAAATAATCCGCGATCCATCAATTTGATTCTCAATGCAGTAACACGTTTGTTTTCTCCTCTAAGCAATGCTCTACGAATTGACAGGTCAAGTTTTATACAAAAGAAGCCACGGTACTCGACAAGTATGAATTGTTTTCTCAAAATCCTAATCGACATGTCAAATATTGGAATTCCTGATTCTGCTGTTCGGTATGTCGCAAGTCATCGTTGCCATCAACATTTTTGGTACTTAATTAGCCATGCGGTAATTAGCCACCTCTGAATTATTCAATTAACGCGTTGAGCTTTCCATTCAACTCTGTTATTCGGAAAGTTCAACACTCATTTGACTAGTGTGTACGCAAGGCTGCCTCATGACACGTGTTTGTTCTATTCGAGGCATCCCATTTTCCTCGTGTCGTCACTCGTAGAATGTCCAATCTCGAGGAAGATTCGTAAGCTCGTTATTCAATCAGGTTCTTTTTCATTAGTCCCATGTTTATACCCTTTCAAGTTTCATCGACCTCTACGACGATTATGCGGGCACGAATATTTTCAAACTATTCATAGAACGAGCGTAGCCCAGCATCGGGCTCGTTGAATTTCCATGCAGTAGAACGTTGCGATGGCGCTTCGATAGAGAAATGTTGATAATAAACTGAAAACGCTTCGGGATACTTTCTCAGACGAAAATTCGAATCATTTTTATGGGACGGGAATAAATTAATTCAAAAAAAATCCTACGGCTTTCCTACATCGTCGTGGAAGCGGTTTTGGGACTCACGATTATTTATTGACCTTTTAGAAACCGCTTTCTCGAGCATCTGGGAACGAAATCTCTTCTATACGGAAAATATATGTCTCCGGGCCCATTAGACATTATACGATGGTCGTTGTTTGAGTTGAAAATTTCTCAAAATGGTGGTTCGCATCTGATTCATTTTAGTCCAGACAGACGCCATGATCGTGCAAAACAAACTAATTTCGTCTCTGCCGATGTTAATAGGTTTTAAAGTGTTATTAGCATAAGCGCCGAAAAATGTTGATTCGGAGAAAAGTGATTCCAACTTTTGACGGACAAATGACTATACTGCCTGAAGGATACTTTCTAAATACTCGAAAATTCCCACGTCAAACAGTTTAATATTTTTTTAAAGAACGACAGATAAAAAGCATTAGTGAGATACGAAGGTGTGTATAAACAAGGAAAGCCATTTTTCGTGATATTACGCACACGGAACAGCTGCTCGAATTATGATAATGTAGATGATGAGGATAAATACAGTGTGCGATTTGCTGCTGGTTCGTCAGTCGATACTACAGAGGAGGAGGGAGAATACAGAAACAAACTGTTGGAAGCACAGACCTACCCCACGCGCTCCGGTTTGCGCGGTTGGCGCGTATTTTTTGCGACATCGTTTTTCGCGAGTCACGAGACGAACGCGTGTCGAAATAAGTTCGAGCAAGAGAGAGCTAAAGAAAAAAAAGAAGCACTTTGGGCGTCTCACCAAAAGCTGTTTCTTTGCGTTAGTTCCTATCTCCAGAGTAAATATTTTTTTGTGTGCTCATCGATGCGTAGTCTCGTCGTATTTCTCTTCATTTTTTCGTTCCAGAAGCGAACAATACAAATTCCACGAGAGGGTGCCACGTATACGTATCGGCCCGATAGAAACTCCATTTTTCGTTTTTTTCGAGATAAATTATATTGGTGTTATCTTTTTTCTTCGCTGTTCGATGACGAGAGCGAAACATTCTGGGAGATATATTTCGAGAATTTTGGTTAATGTTTATATTTGGTACGTTTTACATAGCGACAAACGTCACACACGAGACGCATATTGCGTTGATATGTGTATATGAACGCATGATTTTGATACGGCGAGCGATAGAACTCTCGAGTCGTCGCGGTTGTTACTGCAAGTCGATTTTACAGTCGAGGAAGACAACCGCGTTATCACGTATCTGCGGTCACACGAAACTTTGAATCCGGAGAGTTATTTATATATTTAAGGAAACATAAATTTGTCCACATGGCCTTCTTTCTATCGCGCGCTATCTCGATCTAAGAAATATTTTGGAAAAGCATTGGCCGCGCCGCGTAGGCGCCAACAATAATGCTCCTTCAGCCAGAAACCCCGCAATGCTATATCGCTCGCAGTATTTTTATTTTTAGACGATATTTATCAGGGAAGAGTCGCGCGCACGGTTTGCCAGCGGAAAATTGAATGAAATAGGGTAGAATAAAGTACAACCGGCGAACGAAATCAGAAGAACGCGATGAGGGTCGTCGGCACGGGCACGTCTTGACAATATGGGGGAGTGTCGGTCGAACGGCAGGCTGCGTTGTTTGTGTAGGACCGATGCACACATGTAAAATAAAGGGGCGTTGGTTGTATTAATTTCTCGGTTTTTTTTTGTCTCGCCAATTAACGTCCAAAAATGTCGAGCTGTCCGGGACAATCCGGCGTTATTCTACACGCGAAGGATGGGGATTCGGGGTTGGGAAACGTGCCACGATCCTCGTGAGCGCGACGTGATCAAAATAGTGCCAACGTGACCCCTAGGGTCCGCGTGCCGGGGCTGAACTGTAGAAAAAAAAAAACGAATATCTGCGTCGTAGCATGTTGTTTCAGTTCGAATATGATTCGAGATTGTCGCTAGTCCATTCTTTTGTAATTCCACAATGTCTCATGGAATATTTCGACCTGTGGAATATTGCGGAAATCGCGTTAATAATCTCTTTGAAGACAGCGTTAAGTATCGCAAGAAAAAGTTGAAATAATCGGAAATGGGACTGGTGATTTGACACATAACCCCCGTTCGCTCCGGGCACATTTTATCACGGTGCACAAGTCATAACCCCGGCGCCTCGGCGGGTTATCAAGGAGCCTCGCTCCGTTAATGTTCGACTAGCAAGCAAGAGTGAGATCGAGCCACGCGCGCTGTCGTTTAATCGATCCTGCAACGATGATCCAACGACTAAAAAGAGTGTGACCACGTTTTTTAACAGACAAGCTACCAAATTTTCCATCGCAAACAATGAGCTATTCGCGACGCCGCGCGACACGGATCCGATCTAAGTCGACTTTGGCGCCTAATATCACGCTCCAAGAAGGTGCTGCTGTTTTTACCTCTCACACGCTCCGAAAGCATGCGAGATTATAACAGATTTAATCGTCCGCGTCGTACAGAGGTGGCGCCGTGCGGACGGGTGGTTGCTTGTGCGCGGGCATCATAATGATGCGTAAATTTTCCATTCGATATGATCGGGTCAAAACATCGCGCGACCGTCGCGACCATCTTTCTTTTTTGCTATTCACAACAATCTAATTTTTAAAATACAACTTTTAAGTGTCTGCTGAAAAATATTTACTCGATTGCCAATTGTATCCGGGTCTTTCGCGGTCACGCTTGTTTTTCTCGATATACTCCGTTTTTCACTAATCCAGTCCGAGGAGTTTGATAAATAATCAATAAGGAAAATCGCTCGTTGCAAGCAAACAAAATGGAATCTTATGCAATGATTATAAAGTCGCACTTGGTCGTTTTTTTGTGATTTTTTTTTTTTTTTTATTATTCTTACAAGCATTAGAAAAAATCGACGCCTCCAGTCGGAATCCCCGAGGCATCTGGAACTGCGTGTTCCGTAAGCAGAATCGTAGGGCGACGAATATCATCTCGTTCCCCGGGAGTAATTCACTGCAACGTACGATTACGACCGGGCGATTGCTCGGACTTTCATATAATACAAACACCGCTCGTCGGTAAACTCGACGGAGATAGACCTAATCGAGCTCGTTGATACCCACATAAATAGAAACCACCGTCACCTATAATAAAGTAAATACTAAACGGTGCGAGTCGATGATAGCGGAGAGTGCCGTTTCCATTTATCCGTGAATCCATCTCGCTCTGCCTTCGACTTTTTCCCCGTAGATCGGCCCGTAATCGGAGAAGAGGGAGCGGGAGGCACGTTATCGTTTGAAAACCGAAATGATTTGTCCTCCGACACCGCCGGTGGAGGAAGAACAAAAACATGATTTCGCTTCGGAGGAGAGCTCATGAGATTCGATAATTAAGGGATGAATAAAACGTTCTCGACTCTTCCGCGAGCGAGAATCACTGTCCAAAAAGGACCATATGAGATCGTAGCGTCAATTAGGACAGAGCACTGCAAGCTCTCGGTCTCTGACAACAGCAGAGACGACGGAATCTAGCCGCAGGGCTCGGTTCTTCCGATCACCGTTCTTCAGCGCCTTCGCCTCCGACGCTACCGGAGCCGCTACCACCAGGTCCACTGCCGGATTCCTGTTGCGGTCTGACGATCTGGTACGTTATCAGATATTCCGGATAAGCTTGTTCGCCGCGATATACGACGTATTCAGGGAATACGAGTCCACCTTGGGAGGGTCGACCCATCACGCTGTGATGACCCGGTGGGGCGTGAGCCATTTTCATTGCCGAAAATTGGAGGAAAGACTTGCCGAGCGTAACTCGGCACAACAATAAATGTCTGAAATAAAGAAAACAGTAAAAACAAAGCCGAAGAAAATGATGCACGTGGGAAAAAGAGATTCGATCGAAAAATTAACTCACCGGTGACAAATATAGCAACTTCTATCTTTGTGGGTCGGACATCCCGTTCCACCGCAGATCCCGTAAACATATTGATTGCTCTTGCTGCTGTGCTCGGCGAAATAAATTCCTGCTCCGAACATACCGCCTATGTAGGCGTGTCTCTCGTCAAATCCTTTTTGAACGATCGCGTTGATGAAAGAACTACCGTGGAAAAGCATTCTCTCGTTCGCCTGGGGTGAGGTGGGACTTGGATTCGTTCGGGGAACGCTACTCGGCGAGGCTGGACCTGCGGCCGCGACTTCCTCTGCCACTTCTTGACGTCGATGTGCGTACCGTTCCCACAATTTTCGGTTTTGCACTTTTTGTATCTGCATTTTAAAAAAAAGTCGTCGAGGTATCGAGCAAGAACAACCCGCTTTAAGGAAGTTATGCAGAAAATAGAATTAATGGACAGAAAAATCGCAAACTTGGCAGAAAGTTAGATAATGATGTAAAAATGACTCGTACCAATTTTTGTGAGCTGAGGTGGGTTCTTACGCGAGATATTTGTAAATATTTGACAAGCCTTGACAACCAATTTGACATGGCCTCTTATGGGAAGTCACGAAATAGGCTGTACATTATTCTTCATATCTCCGTAATTGATGGATAGATTGAAATTAAAATTAAACATCAGAGCGATTGAATCCTCATAATCATTTACCACAGTTAAAAACGTTCAAAGGTGACTTGTAACGGGAATGATAAAAACTATAAAAAGCACTTGCAGTGGTTTTTATTTTTCGGCTCTCCCTAAAATATTGCAACGGCACGCACTCGAGGTTATACGTGCGCGAAATTTGAAATTTGACAGATATAATAGCAAGTAAACGAAATGTGAAATTGGAAGATCGATTACTACTAAAGTCAAATCTTTTTATGACTAGCTCGGTAGCTGCGTAACTTCCTTAATGCGAAAATTGGATTTTTCGATCTCACTCACCCTCACGATGTTGTAGCGTCCGAAAATTCCACCCGAATGGCCATTGTCTCGATGTTCTCTGATGGTACTTTGCATCTCTTCCTCAACCGCCAGGAATTCTTTGTCCTCGCTGAGGAGATCGACGAGGAGAGTTCCTGGATTGACGGAAGGTTGCCATATCGATCCAGCTGCTGAACTGAGTAGCTTGTCCATCCCCTTGATGAGTTTATGGCGATATCCATACGCCGAAACGCCAACCTGTTTGAGATCTTCGTGGCCCATCTCGGCCAGAATGTCAAGAGTGATTTGTTCGCGCTCCAGCAGTTCGAGCAGATGCTCGAGTCCAAGACTCTGTAGGAAAGTGGCGACATTCGTGATGTTAGCGCAATTGCGATCGTCGCTGCCATCTTTGGTCTCGCGTTCGGAGCAAAGCTCCGTCGTTGTCGTTGTAGTCGATGTCGTAATCGTTGTCGTTGCCGATGTGGTCATCGTCGTGGTCGCTGCGGCGGGCATGGGACTCAGACAACTGGTCGGACGAGCCAGCGGTACGCACAGAGTCATCGCGGCTCCGGACGGCATTATAACCGTCTCCTGGGTCAACGAGGGCGGCGGTGTAACAGGAACTGGAAAAAAAAACGATGAAAAGAAGCTCCGGGAGTGAGTAACCGCGAGAAAGAGCGCAGCTAAATCTTACCCGCTACTATGCTAGGCGGACGACTGTTCATGTTGTTCGTGGCGATGGCCGCGCTCGTGCTGCTGTTCGACCCGTTAACGGCGTTGATTCCTACGATGAGATGGCCAGCTCCGCTGCTGGTACTTCCAGGCAAGAGGGAAGGTACGACTTGTTGGGAAGCCATTGCATCCTGTAACAAACATCTAACGTCGTCGGCGCTTGCGAGGTCCACCGGACTTTGGCCCTCTTGATTTTTGAGGAAAGGATCGGCCCCGTGAGCGAGCAAGAGAGCGCACAGCTGAGTTCGTCCTTTCTGAGCAGCCTCGTGTAAAGGCGTGAAGCCCCATTTGTCTGTTGCATTAACGACTGTATTATATTTAATGAGGAGAGCGGCTATGTCCAGATGACCATAGCTCGAAGCGTTGTGAAGCGGAATGAGCCCGCCCTTGTCCTGGGCATTGACGTCGGCCCCTCGTTCCAGTAGAAACTCCGCAACTTCGAGGTTGTTGTAACCCGCTGCGTAAAATCCACGTAGTTTAATTATTAATTCATCATTTTTCTCAAACGAGAGAGAAATCCAGAATTTTTAGACTTACCCGCGAGATGCAAGGGCGTGCTATTTCGACCCTGAGCGTCTCGACAATTAATGTTGTCCTGCGTAACGAGTCTTTGAACTCGAGCTAAATTTCCTTTTTTCGCAGCATCCAAGAGCGCACTGTTGCCGCGCAATAAATCGGCAACGTCCTGATCGCTCTCTCTGACGAGATCGAGCGGCGTTGCTCCGTCGCGATTTTTTTTTGTCGCATCTGCTCCGTGTCTGAGCAACAGTCTGACTATCTCGCATTTTCCTTTAGCCGCAGCCTCGTGCAGTGGCGTGAATTTCCACAGGTCAGCAACGTTAACCGAGGCACCATGTTTCACCAAGAGTTCCGTGACTTCGTAGTGGCCGTAGGAACAGGCGTTGTGCAGAGGCACCAAACCTCTGTGTTGGAAGAAACAAAATAATTTGAATGATCGAAAAAGACAAAAAAAAACCAGAAAAAGCGATGACGCGGTTCCTCACCCTTTGTCCTTGGCGTGAACGTCGGCTCCGTGGGCCAAGAGATACTCGACGACGGGGACACGATTGTAGCCCGCTGCAAAGTGCAGGGGCGTTGAGTGTCTTCCGTCCAAATCTCGACAATTAACGGCATGCGGATTCGCCTGGAGAATTCTCTCGACGGCAGTTAAATCGCCCGATTTACTCGCGTCGAGAAGCTGCACCTCCGCGTCTTCCGTACCAACCGGTGGATCTGTTCGAAAGAAACGTTCCGTCTCTCGTTTGGACAATTGAATTTTGGATGTTCGTGTAGAAAAGTAGCAAAGACTTACCCTGCAGGATTTTGAGGACGTTCTCCGTGGCGACCTGGGCAGCCGTGTATCCTTGGAGTGAAACGAGCGTCGGATCAACGTTGTACGAGAGTAATATTCTGCAGGCTTGAACGTTGTCCTCCCGGGCGCATCTGGCATTTGACAGATTCTTGTTAAAAAGATGGGACGATGGTGGATGGTGGTGGGATGGCGGTGACGATGACTGCAAGATTCGATCGACGGCGACGTACCTGTGTAACGCCGTCTGCCCCAGTCCATCGAGAGCGTTTACCTTGGCCCCGTGTCTCAGCAGGAGATCCATAGCGTCGTAATAGGAATGATCGCTCGCCACGTGAAGAGGCGTCAAAAAGTCTTTGTTCTTCTCGTTAAGGCTCGCGTTTTTACGTACCAGAGCCTCGATAACTTGCTTCCGCTTGGGATAGGGCGAAGCGACTGCACAATGAAGTGCCGTGTCTCCCGTATACGGATGTTTGAAGTTAACAATCTCTTGGGAAAGGAATTTTTTTAATTTCGCCGGATCTGCCTGCCTGCAAGCGTCCAAAAGGCAGTGTCCCTTGTATTCGTCTGTAAATCAATAATAAATCGACCATCGTCTTTGACGTCTGACAGTCTCAACGGGAGACCCTGCACTCTCTCTCTCCCACTCCCGCCTCGATCGTTTCTAGACGATCTTGGATGACCTTTGGCTCAGTTAGTACTCACAGGCTAATCGTTCTTGGAGCTCGAGACTAGGCGCTACGTCGATTGCACTTTTACTGTGGCAGTTGAGTTGTGTGGGATCCGCGCCCTCGCTGAGCAGCAGCGAGCAGACCTCGGCTCGCGATTTACTAGCACCCTCGTGGAGGGGCGTGAACGCCCAAAGATCGCTCGCATTTACCGCCGCGCCATGCTTCAGGAGCGCCTCCGTCACCTCAAAGTGTCCGTAAGAGCAAGCGTTGTGAAGAGGTACGAGGCCACTGCACCGACGAAAACGACAACGTCCCAACAAATTAATTATTCGTCCTCGTCCACCCATCCCTATAAAACGTTTTAAAAAAAATCTTACCCTTTATCTTTCGCGTGGACATCCGCGCCGTTTTGCAACAATATCTGTACGACCCTGGAGCGATTATAGCCCGCGGCTAAATGCAAAGGCGTGGATCTGCGTCCGTCGCTCGCGTGGCAATTGACGTTTAAAGGATTCAGCAATTGAAGAAGCCGCTCTTCGTTTCCCGATCTCGCTGCTTCCAGAAGCTCGTCTTTTCTGTATTCTCCAGTGAGAACCGGCTTTGTCGCAGAGTCCGCCAGTTCCAGCGCCGTTTTCCCTTCGGTGTTTCTTATATTGGGATCTGCGCCATGCTGAAGGAGAGCTATGCAGACGTCGATCTTGCCCTGCCGATTCGAAAGATTGGAATTAATCTTTCAGGGATTTGTGAAAAAATCTCACGCAAGATTGAATCATAATGATGAACGTCACGCTCGTCCCGTACCTTTATTGCAGCTTCATGGAGCGGCGTGTAGTTCCAGTTGTCACGAGTATTAGGATTTGCACCGGCTTCCAAGAGAAGTCTGACTACGTCTGAATGTCCAAAGGAACAAGCATTGTGCAAGGGATGCAGACCCCCGTCGTCTCTTGCTTGTATCGAAGCTCCGGCAGACAGTAAATACTCTACGACCTCCCTCCTGCCATACCCTGACAAGTGCGAATATCATTCGTTATTTCTGGTTGAACCCTGAGATAATAATCCTAACGGGCTTTGTTAAAATACGAAACAAAACATTGTCATCAACAATGCGCCATTAAACGTCCAAAAAGTGTCGGCGGAATAGTTATTTGATGACAAGGAAAGTGAATGATGAAACACAACAAAAAAAAACATGGACATTCACGACGGCAAAGGGACGATATAAATCGATGCGTCCGGCAACAATAGCAGCTTTGCCCGGGCCGCGTTATATTTTATCAACAAAAGAATCGAAAGGGCCAACTCGCTATGCGTTATTAAACAAAATAAAAAACAAAATAATCCAAGAGATGGAAGAGTGAGTGGAGAGAAGATGGGTGAAAGGGGCGAGGGAGGGCGGCCGCGGTGGGCAGAGGGGAGAAGGGAAAAAAAAACACTCACCAGCTGCGAAATGCAGGGGGGTGGACTTGCGTCCCGCGGTATCTCTCGCGTTGACCGTCTTGGGGGTGACCAATTTTTTAACACGAACGAGATCACCTGTTTTGCAAGCCTCGAAAAGTTCTCTCAGAGGATCCGCCGCAGCCCCTGATCCTGTTAGGGACTCGGGATTTGTCAATACCGACCGTCGTCCTGCCATTTCACACCGCCATTTTTACGCTACTGTCATGCCACCACACGCATACTCCTCACCGCACCACCACGGCGCTAGTCGCGCTGCTACTGCTTTCCATTATTCCATTTTACACTGATCGTAACAACACGCATGCGCATACACAGTAGACGACCGCGACGACCACAACCGGACAGTGAGACTCGACTAGATGCCCTGCTGGTTGCCTCAGCTGGCGAGCTCGTTTGCAAAACTGACAACTTTGAATCAAATCACTGTGGAGCACCATCACCGGACTGGTCTCTTCAGCCCCTTTGTCCTATTTTACAGGGCGTGTGCGGTCGAGACCGTTAGTGGGCATGGGCTTGACGTATACAGAAGAATAGACACGCACTACTCGCGCACCACCTACTACTCGTCATTTTATTAATTTTCCAGGTCATAGGAAATATATATTTTATCCCGTAGCAGCCACGCATTTTCCCATAACACTTATTACAGTGATTAATCACTCATACGACTGTGAAATCACTCGGATCATAAGATCCACAATGTTACAATATGTCATCATGGATTATGTGAAAAGAAGAGAACGGTATAGCGTGTATAAAGACGAGGCTCTTTTCGGTCCATATGGGGCGGCACTGCCATCCGCTGCCCCCGCCGCAAACTACATCTGTCTGGATGTTCGTCCTTGTCAGGGTCCTTGTGTTGTTTTAACAAATGTATCGTATAGATTCGTAATGTCTGCTGTTTTCATCGAATCACAGCAGCGGAGGAAGGAGCTGGATTGATCACGCAGATTTTTGAGCATGCGAGCTAAAATCCTGCATTGCAGCTGTTTAAATTATCGACCAACGGTCTCTCGTTATTAGTTATATTATTTTTCAATATGTCCATATCACGTGATGGTATTATAATTGTGTACAATTCGCGACGTAGTGTTGTATCAAATCACACGGTTTGTTTACTGTGTGCAATAATTGATAAAATGTTAGACAACGCGGGCAGGGTTAAAGTGGGCGGGAGGGAAGAGCTGCTGACTTATCGGGGCTGTGTGTGACAGGACAACAGAAAAGGTTCAAAGATCATTGCCATTTGGCGATTTGACGCGATCAAGGCCGTGATCCGCGATCGCAACCAATCGAGCCAAAATGCCACCTTCGCGGCTGTGGCCGCCATGCAGGCGATGCAGGCAGGAATTGGTTTTCGCGAATCTTGCGGTTCACGCGGTTCTCGAGCTTGCGATAATGTCGCGATAAGCGGAAAAAACACATTCGTACTTTCGGTTCGCTCGCCCAGTGAGAGATAAGTAGTGCATATTGAAAAATTCACGACGAAGCTCAGCAACGAGTTCGTGTTGACCAAACGGGGTGTGCAGCTCGTAGAAACTTTATTTTGAAAAAATGCCGTCGTCTCCCAACGGTCGGGCCTCGTTGGTGCAATTTTACAACTGCAGAATTTTACGAAACGGTAAAATAATAAACGAACATCTGTGGGTTCGAAACGGTAAAATCGTCGACCCTGAGAAAATATTTTTCGATGAGAAAGTCGAGGCCGACTCACGGATTGACTGTCAAGGAGCGATAATCTCTCCGGGTTTCATCGACCTTCAAATAAACGGTAAGATTGGCACACAATTAATTAAGAAACGAGTGAAAGTTTCAAGACGCGCCTTATTGTCTCTGCTCGCAGGTGGATTCGGTATCGATTTTTCGCAAAATCGCGAAAATGTCGAGGAGGGCGTAGCCAAAGTCGCCAAAGGTCTCTTGGCACACGGAGTGACTTCTTTCTGTCCGACTATCGTGACATCCCCTCCTGAAACTTATCACCGAGTCCTGCCAAAAATAAAAAAACGAGAAGGAGGGAAAGAGGGTGCGGCAGTTCTGGGTGTTCATTGCGAAGGTCCCTTCATCAGTGCGGCCAAAAAGGGCGCTCATCAAGAGACTTGTATCCGCACTTTTGACAAGGTAAATTCCTCGCTTTGCTCCGACCAGCAACTAAATCCAATTTTTAATCCACTTTTCCTCGTAATTTTCAATCTTTTGGTCCAGGGCATAGATTCTGTCATTCAAGTCTATGGCAGTTTGGAGAACATTCGCTACATCACTCTTGCACCAGAAATTCCGAATTCCTGTTCGGTCATTGAGGCTTTGCGCCAGAGAGACATAAAAGTTTCCTTAGGTACAGCCTTTTGCAATGTTACCAAACCCCGTTTTTCCTCGTTTCGCTAAACGATTTCGATAACTGCGGCTTCGATTTTTGTGCAGGACATTCTATCGCGAATTTGAAAGAAGGCGAACAGGCGGTCAAATGCGGAGTTTCCTTCATCACGCATCTTTTCAACGCGATGCTTCCCGTACGTAATTTTCTTATATTCGTTTATTCCTCAGAGCGATCGCGATAACTCTGGATTCTTTCTCGATTATCTTTCAGTTTCATCACCGAGATCCCGGCCTCGTCGGTCTGTTAACTTCGGACGAAATACCGACCAACGCGAGGGTCCACTACGGAATAATAGCTGATGGAGTTCATACGCATCCGGCCGCCCTACGAATCGCTCACAGAACTCATCCCGAGGGTAAAAAATGAGACAAATAGCTAAAGTGTAATGGTTACCAAATATTCAATAATAATCGGCTTTTTCGATGATAATCGCCATCGACAGGTCTCGTGCTGGTCACGGACGCGATCGCAGCCTTGGGCCTCGAAGACGGGACTTACAGACTCGGACAGTTGGACATTGAGGTGCAAAAAGAACGAGCCTATATCGCTGGTACAAATACTCTGTGCGGAAGTACCGCTGACATGGCGACGTGCGTTCGACTATTCAAACAAGCCACAGGTACAGCCACAACTATTCAAGGCCACCGCGGTCGCGCAAAGTTCAGATTGACAATATTTGTCTTGTTGTTGTTTATCGTACAGGATGCTCCGTGGTAGAGGCTCTCGAAGCGGCGACTCGCCATCCTGCCCGAGCTCTAGGCATAGATGATAACAAGGGAGTTCTCGACTTTGGCGCGCACGCCGATTTCGTTATGCTCGATGATGATCTGAACGTGATTTCTACTTGGATCGCTGGAGAACGCGTCCATTAGCCCGTTCGCGGCTACTGGCACAGTTTCCATTTCAACGACGATGCGCTTCTATTTTTATACACATTTTCTATCTTTGTATCCACGCGCTATAGATGGAAATATATTTTTATTATTGCGCTTTAAACTTTTCATTAAAATTCAAATTTTTTCACAATCTCGAACGTTACATCGTGATTGCAGAGTTATACAGCGTTCGGAGTAGTTAGGAGGTTGTTACTCAACTGCAAATAAACATTGCACGTTGAAAAGAAAAAGAGACAGAATGGAAATCGTTGTCGTGAAAAGTAAATCGATGTCGCGGCAATTGTTTTTCTTCGAGGAGTTGGCGCGTGCAGCGACGATTAGTAAACGGTATCTTTGAGGCTGCAAATGTAGGGTGAATGCCTGATCCCGAAAGTATGAGCCGGTGGAATATCCAGAACCACCTGTAACGATAGCAAGAAGATTTAGAAGATTCTCATGGTGGATATCGACGCCATCAAAGATCGAATGCTCGTTACAAGACAAAGTACCTTCTCGGGACAATGGGCTCCTGGCCCAGGGATTTTAGCGTGGTCATTCGGCAATGAGAATCTTGCGCTCATGCTATAAGATGCACTTTTTGATCTCAGGATATCGGTCCTGATGGCTTCGTAGGTTCCGGGTCCGGGCACCAATACTCTGTCATCCGTGAAGACTTTTTGTCTTCCCGATATCGAGTACGCTGGTGCCGTCTTCTTGTTTCCTTCTTTAGTTCCACACAGAACCGAAGGAATTGTATAGACGTTGGGGGCTGCAGAAAAGTAGAGAACAATTCGATTTTTTATTTTCACCAACAACAGACGAGCGAAGGCGAAAAGAAAAATAATTTCAATCGGCTTCCACGCGACGCGACCGATATTGTTTGTGTTTTTCGTTACCCGGCAGGTCGTTGTTTCGGTCCGTAGATGTTCTCGAACCAAACGTGAAGCGCATGGCATTCTGCCAGATTGCTAACGCTTTCTCCGGGCTGTACTCTCCGGGTCCTTCAAGTGAAATCGCCGTGTCAAAACAATCAGTTAAAACAGGCTTGCAAGAGAGACTTTCTCTTCTCGCGAAATTGCCGTTTCTTCGTCGGGTACAATAATTTGAGAGGATTTTTCGGAATCGAACGTTACCTGGATTTCCACTTAGTTTTTCCTCGGGTGCTTTCGCACCGAGAGTGTACGCCGGCCCCTTGTTCAGCAGTTCGTTGCTCTTCTCTGGACTATAGACTCCCGGTGCTGCTGGAACACGAGGGTCGTGTACTATCGAGCAATGAGCCAAGTGAAGAACATCAAGAAGGGGATTATCTTACCTGGAGTGTCGCTCGGCTTCTGGAAAGGAGTTCTCGAGCCAAAAGTGTATCGTGGTCCTCCGGTGCTCGAATTGACTCTCTCAGGGGAATATGTACCTGGTGCTGTGTGTAGTGACGCGGGTCAAGGGAGACAAATCGTGCACACAATGAATTATGAGTTTCTCACAATGCACAAAAGCGTTGACGGATAATTGTTAGACAAACATTCGGAAATGTGCAATTATGATTTGCACGGCTTCGTTACGTGCAGGCAGTTTTTGCGAGTGGAACAAGGTTCGATTAGTAATTATCTCTGGCTGAATCACGACGAACCATGCAGCAGCAACGCCCGATGACGATATTCCCTCATAAATAGTTCTGCATCGCAGCAGAGTCTGTTACAACTCTGTTGATTTTGGTCAAGACCATCGACACGAAGCATTGAGTCATGTATTGTTTGGTGTCAGTGGAAAAAGCGGATTATTGTTAGTCACGCTTTGCGTTACATTTGATACAAGACCGCATTGCGTTACCTGGAGTATCGCTAGGTTTGACCAATCGTGTTCTACTACCAAAGCTGTAATAAGGTTTATGCTCCAGATTTTCTACTTTCTCGGGATAGTAGCGTCCCGGTCCTAGCGAGTCATCAATTCGATTAGTTATTCGTCGACTATGTATACTTTTGTCAACTGGATTTAAGTCTGTTTTTTCTCTCATTTTATTGAATGATCGTTAATTATTATCTGCCAACCTGGATTATCGTTCATCTTTTCTTGAGGAGCTTTCCCGTACAGACTGTACTCCGGACCTTTGTGGGGATTCGTTTTTTCTGGGCTGTAAGCCCCTGGTCCAGGATTCTCGTTCGGTTTTTCTCGGGATGCTTTTCCGTATAAACTGTACTCTGGACCTCGGTCGAGATTCGTTTTTTCTGGGCTGTATGTACCCGGAGCTGGAGTATCGTTCGGTTTTGCTTCCGGACCTTTTCCATACAAACTGTATTCTGGACCCCGATGAAGGTTCGTTTTTTCGGGACTGTATGTACCTGGTGCTGGATTGTCGTTCAGTTTTGCTTCCGGACCTTTTCCGTATAAACTGTATTCAGGACCTTTGTGGAGATTTGTTTTTTCTGGACTGTAAGTGCCTGGAGCCGGATTGTCGTTCGGTTTTGCCTCCAGACCTTTTCCGTATAAACTGTATTCAGGACCTTTGTGGAGATTCGTTTTTTCTGGACTGTAAGTGCCTGGAGCTGGATTGTCGTTTGGTTTTTCTTCTGGACCTTTTCCGTATAAACTGTATTCAGGACCTTTGTGGAGATTCGTTTTTTCTGGACTGTAAGTGCCTGGAGCTGGATTGTCGTTCGGTTTTGCCTCTAGACCTTTTCCATATAAACTGTATTCAGGACCTTTGTGGAGATTCGTTTTTTCTGGACTGTAAGTGCCTGGAGCTGGATTGTCGTTCGGTTTTGCCTCTAGACCTTTTCCATATAAACTGTATTCAGGACCTTTGTGGAGATTCGTTTTTTCTGGACTGTAAGTGCCTGGAGCTGGATTGTCGTTCGGTTTCGCCTCTAGACCTTTTCCATATAAACTGTATTCAGGACCTTTGTGGAGATTCGTTTTTTCTGGACTGTAAGCACCCGGAGCTGGAGTATCGTTTGGTTTTTCTTCTGGACCTTTTCCGTATAAACTGTATTCTGGACCTTTGTGGAGATTCGTTTTTTCTGGACTGTAAGTGCCTGGAGCTGGATTGTCGTCCGGTTTCGCCTCTAGACCTTTTCCATATAAACTGTATTCAGGACCTTTGTGGAGATTCGTTTTTTCTGGACTGTAAGCACCCGGAGCTGGAGTATCGTTTGGTTTTTCTTCTGGACCTTTTCCGTATAAACTGTATTCTGGACCTTTGTGGAGATTCGTTTTTTCTGGACTGTAAGTCCCCGGAGCCGGAGTATCGTTCGGTTTCGCCTCTAGACCTTTTCCATATAAACTATATTCAGGACCTTTGTGGAGATTGGTTTTTTCTGGACTGTATGTACCCGGAGCTGGATTGTCGTTAGGTTTCGCTTCTAGACCTTTACCATATAAACTGTATTCAGGACCTTTGTGAAGATTCGTTTTTTCTGGACTGTAAGTACCGGGAGCTGGAGTATCGTTCGGTTTTTCTTCCGGACCTTTCCCGTATAAACTGTACTCAGGACCTTTATGAAGATTCACTCGCTCCGGCGAATACGTACCGGGTGCTGAATAAACGAAATTAACCGAAAATAAAAAAATAATGCCAAGGAGCAAGAAGGAGAGAGAAACAATGATGAGTAAGAAACAAGTTTACCGGGCGTGTCGTCTGACTTGTCATGATGAGACCTCAGACCAAAAGAGTACCGCGGCATTTTGTGCTGGTTCATTCTTTCAGGACTGTAAGTGCCTGGTGCTGTCATCAACGATATCCACGATATCAAGATAAAAATGACAAAAGTGAGACAATAAGCATTGATTGTGCGCAGCGACGATCAAGCATCAGTTTACTGATTTTTTCGATATAAGATCAAACTAGGTCGATGGTTGTCGATCGAGTGTTTCTCTTACCGGGAGTATGATCGACCCTGTCGAGGGGTGTTCGTCGGCCAAAGCTGTATCTCGGCGTTCCATCAATATCGAGCTTTTCCGGGCTATAAGTTCCAGGTGCTAAAATAATAATCATACGTTTCTCGTGAATCCAGAAAATCTCATGCAAACGATACAGTGCATGAATTTTTCTCTATGTCTAGTGCTTCTTAAAGTTGCATAAAGTTGATGTTAATATTAGTGGGCACTGAAAGACCTGAGATTAATTAGAGCGGTTTGTCCCTCCGTGTTCTGGCTCCTGGACGGAAAATCCTGCGCGGTTGCGACGCGTTGATAATTTGGAGCATGCTTCACGACGCTACGAGTTATGGGGTATAAGGTGAAGGTTAGTGTGTCGTTTTTCGTAGTATCGGCACTTCGTGGAAGCCGATTTTTACTTCCGTTGAAAAGTGAGAGAAAAAGGACAAAAATGACGATGAACAGCTTAAAATTGAGTGTGGCTGCTTACCCGGCGTTGTACTCAATTTTTCAGCGTGAGGTTTTATGCCAAAAGAATATTTCGGTGAACTGTCCTGGATGATCTTCTCGGCCTTCTGGGGATCGTAGTCACCCGGTGCCGGAGTCGATTCAAATTTTCCGGGTTTCGTACGACCGTGAAGCGAGAGGGCGAGAGCTCTGTCCTTGCCTGAAGAAACACGAGAAGAAATGGAGTGAGCGTTATTGTTGACAACAGTGATCAATCGTTGCTGCTGTTGCTGCATGAAAATTAACGCCGGCGTTGAAACGCCGTGGCCTACGCGACAATTTTTGCGTTCTCATACAGCAACAGCCAATTTATTTTTTGATGCAGTAAAAACGGTTGATCTCGCACCGTTTATGCAAATGTTCCTCCGGCAATAATGATACGTTATGGCAGTAAATTCTAATTCTCTAAATATCGTAGGCCGAATGCACGGAGCTTTTTTTCTAATCCTGAAATTGCCAACAAACGCGATTTTCCTCGTCTAGAAAAATTTCAAAAAACAATTTAAACTAGAGTCTCCGGTATTTGCATATTCCGGTTGCCTCAAAAGTATTTTCTCTGCTGTTCTCAAGATTATCTCGTGCAAACTACATTGCCGCGGTACCCGGAAACTATTAGCAAATTATTGTTTGCTCAGTTCTGACTCAAGGATTTCATTCGATGCTTCGCTGTCGCTTGAAAGAAAAAAACTCGATCGATCGGAAATTAATATGGAGAGCAAGGGATGAGGAGAAACTCGAGAGATGTCTCGAGCAATGCTGCGAGTTTGATCGATACCGGGGTCACCTAGCGACCCGGGATCGACGAATTCCAACACGAATAAGCCAACCTGCAGCCCACCCTCGGTATTTTATATTTCATTTTTTTTCTAGGGGTGAAACGAGTTCTGGAATGTTCGCTTAATCCTCCGCGCAAATTACCTTTGGCGCTGAGTCCCGAAACGTTGTATTGACCTGGTCCCGGACCCGGACTTTCGTTCTTACTCGAGTGTCTGAAAAAGAATCATTATTTCATGATTTTCAAGCTGATTGGCTCTTGATTTGATCGTTTTCAAACGTCCCTATCGTTTAGCATGTCTTACCTACTTCCGAAAGAAAAAGCCGGAGCTCGTTCTCGTTTCGAGTCAGGCACGGTTTTACCTGCGCAGTAAAAAGATTATTAAACGAGGGGATCGAATTCGAGTACGCACGGGCAAGGGAAAAATCGGCACGAGTAGAGCGAATAAACTCAATTTCCTTGATTTACTTTCAAAATGAAATTTAAAATAATAAAAAAAACAAACTTATTGGCTTTTCTATAGCTCTTTTTCTCATTCGGCGCTTGCCTTAATTTTGCAAATGCATGAAATCTGGAAAATTACTGCCGCGGAATGGAAACGGGGGGCGAGCGTGGATTTTGGATGATTTGTAGAACAGAAAATAAAAAAATTTCATTAAAAAACACGAAATATGATTTTCTGAGTATGAAAATTTGGGTTTTGTGACTAAAAATCAGGCAAAATTTGAGGTCGTTCCGGTGTCTTTGTATAACGGTAATTTTCTAGTTTTTTTTCCGTGTAGAATGATTTTTCGTATTTATACCGATGAGAGGCGGGAGGGTGACGCACGCCGGTCCAGGACTGCTGTATTCAGCGGCGATCGGACCTCGCCTCTTGGTCGGAGTCCAGGCTCGCTGGGTCATGCCGCCCATTTTTTTTTCGACTTCTTTGAAGGTGTTTCTTCCTTTTCCTTGGTTTTTGCTCCACAAACCTAGAATTTAGCTCGCTCCGACGGCGACTATCCAGTATTCTGTACAGGCAAAAAGAAAGACGCAGGGACAGAGTGAGACGCTGCGTGACATCGCGCCAATGAATGTGAATTCGAAGGGCAGGGGACAAGGTCGTCCTTGGATCGGGCGGTAGAAGAGCGCGATTTCTCGTTCGTTGCGAGCACGACGATCGCGCGTTTTTTACACCGCGTTGTTGTACTTTCAAAATATTTTTGTCTCGTGACTCAACAACGTTCGATGATAAATCGAGCAGACGTGGCGGGGAGGGAGAGGGAAAAAAATTTGGTCGCATCGGAGCAGGTACAAGCGCTTTTTTCGAGGTTGAGTTCGAGTCAAGGGTACATCACCATAAAAGACTCGTACTGATGTAAAATCGCGCCCACAGCCCACAACGACATCGGACGCTCATGAGCCTCGCGGAACTCCGTCATCGTCGTTATTACCGCGCCACCGCGATCTCTGACTCATTCTCGATCCTGCTCGCGAGTGTATTATCTCGTGATCCATCCGAGCACCAAGTACATCGTCCAACCGTTTAAATCGCCTTGTTATTACGAATGTTTTCACATCTGAGCGAGATAAATCGGCGCTGAGGTAATGGAGTCGGAGAGACAGAGAAGAAATGTGTTTGGAGGAAAAGCGCAGCGAATTATGGCTGCGTGGACAATAAATAATATGAACGCGTCAAGTTTTTTTTCTCTTGATAACAGAGCACGTTGTTGCAGCCAAAATTGGAAGAGATTGCCCGCTTATGGAGACTTGCTCGAGCGTGGGTGAAGGTGCCTTGATTTTTGCCTCGCGATTCGTTACATCTATGGGGAATTCCACGCTAAATTCACATTCCCCAAACACGTCGCACTCAGGATGAATAGACGTTGCATTTTTTAGAATCTATGATTAATTTTTACCCTTTCTTCTCCGATTAAAATAAAGTAATTAGAATTATCGCAATGCGAAACGAAGGGATGGAAAAAAGTATGGAAATAAAAAATAAAAAATCAGGATAATGTGTCCGCGTGTTTCTTGCATAGAAAAGCGTGCGAAAAAATCGTGGAAAGATTGTGAATTTTTGATAAGGTAAAAGTAACGCGGAACGCCCCGTATGTGTATTATTCAAGCAGTATGACCAAAAGTATCAGTCCGTTTACGATACGAGTATAGTAATACGAATAGTGCGGTGAGGATGGGGAGCTTGGGGAACAAGTGGGACACCCAGATTCATCGCGATAAATCTCGAGCGCGCTGAAAATGGCCTTGCGGATGGTCGCGTCGCATTCACCTTCGCGCCACATCCCATAACGGACAAGGACAAGCGTGGGCAAAGGATTTATGCTTCGATGTTGTTATTACCGCGAGAATGACAACGCGTACGTACGTGCGTATTCCAAATAACAGAATACAACACAATAATGAACCTGACTTGGATTTTGCTTCGAGAATATTGATTAGTCGAGCTGAGTACCGGCTCGAGGTCAGCCAAAAACGTTTATGCTCGTTTTAATCGGAAGCACGATCGTAGGTCGAATCGCAAAATTGATTCATCATAGCAAAAAGACAGAAAGAAACGACGACGACCGCACCTATATATACGTTCGAACGAGCGTCTGGTCTTTTGTTTTTCTCGCGACAAATACAGATGACGGAATCGCAAATAATAACGCATGCACACCTTTGTCTCCCTCTCTCTCTCTCTCTCTTTTTTTTATTGACAAGCAGCATCCGTCCCGTTCGTTGTTGTTGCCCGCGGACGCGATAATGTTTTTTGTTTGCCAATGACGACAAAAAGAATGCGGAGCGAAACAACGAGAGTTTGTTTTTCTTTCTACCGCCTTTCAAATGAAAATACGAAGGCCGGCGTGATAAAAGGAAAAGAGAAAAATGTGGATTTTGTTACTTACGACGTTGAGTTCGAGGCGACGAGGATATTTTGGATGAATGAGAAGAAACGTACTCGGGATTCGATAAACAAATGAGGTGAAAACTGCGAATGCAGCCTGGCGGTAAGACGAAAAGTTTACAGCGCGATTGGGTGTTTGTTTTGGTCGGAATCACAGTCGATCGTACGCTCGTAGCAGACAACCATCAACTGGCAGGTCGCATGTACCAGCCTTCAAGTTTCAATCCTCTGGCTCGCTTCGTGCTCCCTGCCCCCAGCGCCTTTTGGGAGGCTCGAGCAGGACGCAGGCGCGATACAAATTCGCTCGGAAGAAATGTTTCGCAAAGGAGGGAAAATATTGAGAAGTTTAACGAGGTGCGATGATTAAAAAAAGGTTGAATGCGACACGCGGATAATGCCAGTACTCTCGCGGTGAGGCGGAATCATCTCCCTCTCTTCTTGATCGGATTACGCGCTAACGAGCTGCGCGCGGAGTGGGGACCGACGTCCGGCACGGCGGAGGGGCTGCGGCCGGCCGGTCGGCAGTCCCACGCTTCGCGGCGGCCGGTCACTCGCCACTCGTACTCCACCCATTTGTAGCTCTATTAAAACTTTTCCCGTCATACATCGAAATACATGTATATACTCTTTTATCATCCACGAAATTTTGGAGGTGCGGCTGAATGCGAAAATCTCGTCGCGACCCATTCGACCGTGCCTTTTTGTCCGCCCGCGAGCGTTCCGCATTCGTTCTTCTACGTTCGAAAGTTGTTGCTAGTTTAATATCGCATTGGGACAGTTATTCGCGACGTTTCTGGACGCACGTTTCATCTGTGAATTAACGTCGGTGGCGCGGAACGAGCGACTCATCCTCTCGTCTCGTTGATTCTCATATCGCACAAGATCGAACGAGATATATCAATATATACATTTTTTTCTGGCTTTATCTACTCGCGTGCAGTCCTAAAAAAATTATGTACGCGACGCCGTGACGTTTGACGCGTATCCCGAAGGATTTTCGCTTCAAGGTCGAAATCATCAACGAAACAGGAAGCGCTGGCGCGACAGTAGCTCGACGAGCTTGATGCAAGAAGAAAGAAAAAGAGAAGCACGATCACTCGTTCAATTCTAGCGCCGCCTTATTGCGATGACATCAGCCTGACAAGAGCTGCTGGGCCACTTTACAAAAGCTCGCTGTTCTCGTTCGTTGCTTCGATCGAGTCGCACCGTCGGCCGAATAATCATCGCGGAGAGACACGTCGTGAATAATAAACAATAAATTGACCGGGGTTGAATTGTTCAGAGTAATCGAATTCCTCGTGGCGCGATAGCGACGAGAAATAAGAGACACAGGGAGCTCGCGATAACAAAAGGAAATAAGAGACTCGAGGAGCAGGCGGTGGCGCGAGAATGGAGGCGAGTGAGCTCGAGCCCATCCGAGGGTATTCTTACGAGCGAGCCGACTTGTTGGAACATTTGCGCTCGCAGGAGAACCGAGAATTCGAATTATACGCGAAGGGTGCTCTCGAGCGAATCGCCGACAGCGATGTTGATTACGTGTATCCTCATCCCCTGGAAAAAACTCTGCTGGACATCGCCTGCTGCGAGGGACGCGAAAACCACGTCCAAAGTCTCCTCGAATTTGGCGCGGATCCAAACAGAATTAACGAGGCACATAATCGCACACCCCTGCACTTTGCCGCGGAGGCCGGTCACCACCGGGTCATCGAGCGTCTCCTGGAGGATTCGAGAACGAACCCAAACATCCGAGTCGGGGAACAAACCGCATTGCATTTGGCCGTTCGTAACAGAAACGCCGAGTGCGTTCGAATTCTTCTCGAAAAAGGTCTCGCCGATCCGAATCTCGTTAATTCGAAAGGCGTCACGCCGATCCACGTTGCCGCGAGTACGGGACAAAAAGAAATGGTCCGGCTCGTACTCGCGGCATCAAAAATCCCCGTCGATCTCGACGGATTTCCTGACTTCCGAAAACTCACCGCTCGCGATGTTATCGCCAAGAAAATGCCTGACCTTGAGCTTCCTCCTCCTCTTGCCGACAAGTCCCAGCGATCACGGTCACCGGAAACTCTCGACGACGCAGTAGGCGAGGAGACGAGCTTTTTGAATAATACGATAAACGTCAAAGACGAACGAGAGATCGAAGAATCTCTAAAGATTGCCGCGAAACGAAATTATCGAGTGGCTGCGGGACAACTCGCGAGAAAGGCACACGCCAGTGGATTTGCCAATTTCGGTGAAGCAGCCGCAAAGACTGCTGTTCAGTTGGGACACGCGGACGTTTTGCAAGAGATTCTCAAGGTGGAGCCAAAACTCGCAAACAAACTTTTGCTGCCAGCGGCCCAAGAGCTCGGAGTCCCCACTTGGCCCAGGCGAGGAGAGAACGATCAAGAAGACGAGCGGGTCAGAGTTCTCAGACTAATTCTGGAACAGCCTGAGGTCGATACGCGTCTCGAGGACGGTGCGTTACTCGTTCGCGATTGAAACGATGAGCCTGACTTTCTATGTATTAATTATTCACCTTCGTGGTTTTTTTTTTTTTACGGAACATTTCAGACAAAGGAAACACCGCTCTGCATTATGCCGCACGAGCCGAATGTCTGGAAGCTGTTCGAAGCCTCCTAAAATCCGGAAGTTACATCGGCCACAGAAATCTTTTTGGGGTTCCGCCTCTGGCCCACCTCTCACCGAGCAACCTCGCCGATTTCTTTGACCAGTGTCTCTCCAGCGAAAACGATCGTACCGACGAGTTTGAGATTGAATTTGATTATCACTGCTTAATGCCAGCCTCTTCTTCGTCCTCCGAAATGGACGCACTTGCTTTCATAGCGGAGAATCGTGGATTGAAGCCACTGCTCAAGCATCCACTTTTGTCCTCTTTTCTCTACCTCAAATGGCACCGAGTCAGATACGTATTTTATGCAAACTTCATATTTTACCTCATATTTTATTTTCTCATAAACTCGTACGTACTGACGATGAATTACGATTCGGGCTTTGGCTCGAACTCGTCGAATGCGACGATATCGAGAGCAACAATCACGAGGAACGAGACGACGGTTGAGGCGGTAGGGAAGGAGGAGCAATCGCCTCGTCCTTTCGGGTCTCTTGGATTTCTGGCGTTAGTCGCTCTCGTTATTTTGGCGATTCGGGAGATTCTTCAGTTTGTTTCCTCGCCTCGACGCTATTTAACGAGCAAGGAAAATATCCCGGAAGTGATCCTGGTAGTTGTCGCCGCTTGGCTGATCTTCGCTCCGAATCCCCAAATCGGAGCGATTGTCGCGCTACTCTCCGCGTGGCAACTCGTTCTTCTGATTGGTCACCATCCAAGAATGTCGACTGGCATAGAAATGTTCAAGACGGTCAGCGTTAATTTCGTTCGATTTCTTTTCCTGTACGCGTTTCTCATTCTCGCATTCGCTTTAGCGTTTTTCACGCTTTTTAAAGACTCGGAGGGTAACGAGAGTTTTCCGGATCCCGGGCATTCGCTTTTCAAGACAATTATTATGCTGACTGGAGAATTCGACGCCAACGACATACCGTTCGTGTCGCGCCCGATTCTCAGTCACTGTGTCTTCGTATTATTCGTTTTTCTTATCGCCATTGTTCTATTTAATTTGCTAAACGGGCTGGCGGTCAGCGACACTGCTGATATTTTGAATCGATCGGAGCTCGTTTGCCTCGTTTCACGAACGAGACTCGTCGCCCACGCCGAATCTGTAGCCTCGGGTCTTGATCGATTCGCGATTGCTCCTCACCGGCTCCTTTCGCTCGGGAGTCTCGTCGCCGGGCGCATAGTTCGCTTGTTTCCGGACTATTTACCGCGAGCTAAAATCGCCGTTCGGCCCTACAAATCCAACGAGATTCGCGTGTACGGAAGAGGCGGCACCGCGGCCGAGGCGACGAGGAACTTGGCGTGTTGTTGCACCCGCTTTTCCATGGATCCCTCGATCGTCGCATACGCGAGAGAAGTTTTAAAACGGCGAGGACAAACTACGGAGAACGAACGGACGCTCGGGGCACTCGAAGCGATCGAGCGGAGACTCGATAGTCTTCGGACGAGCTTGGCTCGCATCGAACTCGCTATGGCTAATAATAACGTCGTCGTCGGATCCACTTCCATGTCTGCCTGACTCTAGCAACATTCCGATTAAACTCATTTCTTTGAAAAACTATTTTTAATTAATTAGAAAAATTAACAATATTTATTACAGTTTCGTCGCCAGGAACACACAATTTTTCAATTTTCTTTGGCCACCACGATCCGACTCTAGCCCGAGGCCTCGTTGCGCTCCGCTGTAGGTTTTTCTCGACCACGGTGTCGCAGCATATCCGTGTAGAATAAATTAAAGTCCAGCCTGAAACAGAAAATAATCCACGTAACGATCAATCGCGCCCGAGTCCTCGTTTTCGTCGCAGTCGAGTAATCTCACCTGCACAAAACGTTCAGCAGTTTCTCGTTGTTGTTGTCACAACCCAAGTCGCAAATTCTATCGAGAAGCCGAATGAGAACGTCGGTGAATCGAGTGTCCAGCGATTCGATCGTCTCTTCGAAACTTGCGGCTGTCGTCCCAACGTTTCCTTTAGTTTTGCCATTGGTGGCCTCGTGCTGCTCCGCGCGCCGCATCCAAACATACGTCGCGATTAATATTATGCCACAAAGTTTTTTTACACCGTTAAATGTTCTCGACTATTTTTTTTTTTAACTGATCTACGCTAGACGGTTGATACGGATTCCAAGCCAATTTCATAATCCGTATCAGCCGTACAATTTCGCTGCCATAACTACCACCTGTTTTGCCTTGGAATTAAATAATTAACATAAATATTGTGACGTGCCAAATGGGAAAATGAGATATCGAGCATGCTGGCGGTATGGCACGCTTGGAAATTGCACTGGACCATCGGAAAACCGGAGGCCAGACGTAACTCTACAACGACGACATGAAAAATCAACCAATACACAATCCTCGCCTTCGTAATGGATAATTATCGAATTGTAAAAATTGTCATGCCTCATTGAAAAAATAAGATAATTGTATAATAAAATATAACGACTACGGAATTTTAAATACGTATAAAATACAAGGAGTTTTTCAAATATTCTGTACGAAAAAAAACTAAAAACAGCGACGATGCGACAATGACGATGCGGATGCCTGCGAAACGAGCAAGTCCATGAAATAATGAATCTTACAAGCATTGCGCAGGATGATAATCTAGTCGCTCGGGATGCGAGAAAAAATGAACGTCAGTAAAATATTTCTTCCCTACAATAATGTACCTCGGGTTCATAGCCATCGTCTTGGCAGGCGCTGATCATGGAAGTCAATTCGGCGTCAATGAAGTAGCGGCTCATACGCTTAACATTGCCAACATCATTTTATGTAATATTTCTCAATTATTATTCCCCAGAAATTGCGCGAAAGCGCGCTGCGTTTTTTTCCCATGTATTTGCACCCTCAAGGGCTGACTCGTGATTTGTTTCGTTGCACCACAGCCAAGGATGACGCACGGAATAAAAAAATAGAAGAAAAACGATAATCGCGAATTACCTGCATGAAATCGCAGAATTCGACGCAAACGGCGCAGAGACCCGTGATACATCCAAGCAAATCAGGGTCCGTCAACATGCACTCTTTCAAATAACTGTCTTGAAGATCCTGATGCACGCTCAATACGTCGTCGACATTGCTCACCTGGAATGCGATTAATCAGCAAATGACAATCAGGTCACGAGTCCAACGAATATCCATAATCTGAATCCCACAGCGATGCATAATTGTCCTCATACCTTGTTCATTTTGTTGATGAAGGTCAACCAGTTTGGCTCAATTACTTCGACCATCATGTAATATTCGAGATGTTGAATACAATCGAGCATCCGTTGCCTCACCGAGAACGCTTGTCTGTACGCCATCGCCGCTTCGTGGGTAAAAGTTTTCGCTATTTTGTTGCTTATCCAAACCCTGTTCAGGACATCGATAAAAACAACATGTATAATACGACAGGGAGAAAATTTCACGTCACGATTGCAAAAAACATGAAAATCCATTTATTTGTCAACATTTCTTCAAATTTGGTACTGATTGACAAAAAATCCAGTCGAATTTTCAAGAGGCTACATAAGAATTGCATGGAAAATCTCCGTTTTCATCGTGTTTGATAATGAATTCTTATCAATTCTTAGAAAAAAACGCAGATTTCATTGTATAATTCAATGAAATGTATAAAATCAATGTTGAATTCATGAAATTACCAATGCGAATATTTTTCTTCAGATTTCTTTAAATTTTGTCGTCTTGTCTTGGAATTATTCGGACGCGTGACCGCTTGCACTGTTTCTTTTTAAAATAAGGTGGGAAAATGAAAAACTTGCCTGCATAAGAGTCTCTCGACGTGTTTGCAATACAACAAATGTCTGAACAACATTTGGTAGCAAGCAATTGCTTTTCTGTTGATAACTAATGAGACGGGCCACTTGACGTCATAATTGAAAACAAATGCTTCAAGACCGGTCAACGGCTTTTCCGCTTGGAAGCAAAACTCTGGAATTTGTTGTGCTGATTAGTATCACGATCATATTGCAACTGCAGGCAAATTCATAAATGTCCTAGAACTTTGTACCTTTTTCATCACGCGTCTGAATCGACAGGATCCGAAACATTTGGAATTGTAAATCGTAGGGAAGGAGCTCGGGCTTGAGATCGTCCTTGTAGGGGTCCGAGTCAGCGGTCGATGTGCGAAGTGCCACTTCGAGGAGAGATGCCAATCGATAAATAACAATGTCGTACATATTTTTGCTGAGTTCTGGCTCGCAGAGATTGAGAAATTGAACCTGTAACGCGATGGAATTTAGAGTTTCCGTTACAGACAAAAAACCTCGTGTGATTTCAGACGGACTGCCGACTCACCACAAAATCTCCTTGAGCGAGAAGAAAATAATTCTTAACGCTCCGCAAACGACCCATCAAGTCATTTTCGTTTATCAAAACCTCGAGCAATGTTTTCGCAGCTTCGGAATACGCTCTGTCGATCGCGGCTATGTATTTTTGATCTCTGTGCTGGTAGACGAGAGGCTCTTGCTTTCCCCATTGCACTGTCTTTCCTGGGTAAATGTAAAATCAAATTTGTAGCGATTTTTGGTAGAAATGATAATTAGTGACAACTATCGATCCGTCGAAAACTTTTTTAAATTTACCACATTGTCGTATGACGTTGAAATATTTTCCAGTTCTGAGTATCGTTTGAGCGTGATCATTTAGAAAGACAGGAATTCTCTCGGGTCTCATAGTGTAACGTTTTTCCCAGTAATCGGCTGAATAATCCATCGGCAACTCTTCTCTCTGTATCAACTCGTTGTCCTCGACGAGAAACTGGAAAATGGCAGGTTGATCCAACGAATCACGACACAATCCAAGTTGATGAACCAAAATTTTCAATAAAGGTTTACCTCCTGATATGGATCACAAATTACACCCTTGTAGACCCACTTCTCGAGGGTTTGCATGTATGGAACGCTGGCTGCCTGGATAAGGAACAATCCGAGCTCTTTGCATTTGGCATCCCCGCTCATGTCGTTCACTCGATCGTGGAGAAGACTGAGTACCTTGCCGCCTCTCGCGTTCGCCTTTTCACCCGGAAAACATAAACATTTTTATCCTTCTCGTTCAATCTCATTTTTCATCATCCGTTCAATTATATTCACATGCAATAAATTGTTGCTCGTTTCCTTTGCCTTGCTAAGGATCCAGCCAACGAACCTTGCAGATATTCGAAGTTATTTGCGAGAGTATCGACATGGTTGCCATCGTCGGTTGAACGTAAAACCACATTTTTTGTAGATTCAGTTTGCCTCGGACGTGCTGCATCTCCAGCTGCACAACGAACGACTGAAACGATTAAAAAAAACGATACGAATGTACATTTCCATGGGAGAGACGAAGGAAAAACTCAGAAATGGATTTTTTAAGACTTTGTTACAACGAACCAAATAATCCTTCAGGAGACAGATGAGAGCACCTCGGAGCGCGTGGTTCACTTGTCCATCGTCCGGCAAGACTTTTTCCTCCACGAACCTGACGGTCATTGAGTAATAAGAGGCCAGAGGCAAGATTTGTTGAGCCAATTGCCTCAAGGAAATAGATATGTCGGGGGCCATTCCGAATGTTTTGACGTCGTAAGGTCCGGACAGAGGCTCCGAAACTATGTACGATCCGTCGGTTCCTTTTAAGCAACGCAGCAAATCCCATATTATGATGGTCTCTTGCGAAACTGATGGAACGACTTCTAGGAAAAGCAACGAGAGACAAAAAATTCATTAGTTTATGGGAATTCTCACTGATTGGGCAAACGATTATCGCTGCAACCAGAAGCCATGCGTTAATCAACTTGAAACGACGTACTTTCGTACAGAGGAAAACCGCTTGAATCTGCATAAAAATCCCACGATATTCGAGGCCTCTCGACCACCCAATTTTGCTTAGTTGCATTGGAATCGGCCGTGCCGCTCCGTCGACCAATCCATCCTCCTTGTCTGTTCAATTTTCTTTCCCCTTCCACAGCAGCTTTCATTATGTTTTTTCTAATCTGGATCGAGAAAATGGAAATGATTGGCGATTTCTCTGGGATCGTGCGATCGTAGTTGTGACGGACTGGGCTACTCACCAGAGGCAAATCTTCTTTTGTGATGGTGACGCCGGCTTTGGCAGCGGTGCTGGAAGAAATTTCTGTCATGCCGCTCTTTGCCAAATAGTCCTTGAGGGACTTGTCCGCTGTGATTCGTCGCAAAAGCTGCATGAAAGCACCCAAACCGTCGATTCTAAAGAAATCGAAAATCAAGCAAATAGACGATTTTTATTATCCTGAAAAAAAGGCTGTTTGACAGTTTGATAAACTTACTTTTTTGCTTTGAGCTCTTCGTATTTTTGGACGAATAGTTCTGGATCTCGAGCATTTTTGACGAGATGTTTGAGACACGCGGGGGTTGGTACATTTTCCGAAACTTCTCTGTGCAGCTTTTCGATATTTAGTTGCTCCGGCGGTACGCTCGATCTGGACATACGAATAATAACTCAGCATCTTAGTTTCTACTTCGAAATTCACAGGACGAATGTCCACTCGAGACACTCTCATTGTCGTTACAATTAAAAGCACTCACTCGAGCAATTCCGTTAGCTTTAGTACAAGATGATGCACTTTGAATTCACTCATTTCTTGTTTTTGTATTTATGGGGTTTACTCTCGTTGCCGAGGTTATGGAAACGTCAAGTCGTCCGGGAGCGTCGTAGGTTCAAATTTTTCGCGAGCGGTGATCTGCACTTACCGACCGAGGTCCACGCTTCTCCGACCCAACGTCGCATTGCACAATGGCGCTCGCGATAGAGTCACTTTGAAACGAAGGTCATCTGCGCAATTTTTTTGTTCACGACTTTCATAAACACCACTCCGGGGGATCAATCAAATTATCACACATTTCCTATTCCCACAAGTGTCCTGACACCCGACACTTGAAATCGAATTGACCCGTAACAGCGGTCGGGCGGGCGGTATTTGACACAAAGAGACTGTTTACAGTTATAGTTCATAGGCAGCGCCAGCTTATTTTGACAGATGGAAGTGCCGGCTCTGCGCAACATTCCTTATGTCGTTGCCAGTGGCAACAAAAATGATGCTTTCGAACAGTGTTGTGCTGGTGTAATAATCCATCGAGCTAAAGTTTCAATAATTATTAATTCCGCTGTAATTCAATCGTGTGAACCATCTAAATCGTGCTAATCATCATCGCGATGACTTCGATTTTCGGCGGGGCTGAAAACAATGCGGATTTGATAGTATTCGACGCATCGAAGAACGAGAGAAGGCTCAATGAGGAATTCAAGATACTTCAAAGAAAGTTGAGACCAAAGTGGAAGTTTGTCGAGTACGTTTTTCTTTTATTTACATTAATACACGTGACGCCGCTCAAGGACGAGCGGGACGTTTTGTTTTCCGCTGACAATACAATCGCCATCTCTCCTGCAAACTTCTCTAACAATAACATACATTTTATTAAAGAAATACCGATGTCTTGACACCGGAAACACTCGCAACTGCCAAAGTTCTCGTCCTAGCTGGACCACGTAGTAAATTTACCGAGATCGAAATGAACTCGATACGAAGTTTTATCAGCGAAGGTGGCAATGTTTTGGTAATGCTGGGCGAAGGGGGGGAATCTAATTTCAACACGAACATCAATTTTTTGCTTGAGGAATACGGAATAATGGTCAACAACGGTAATTCATTTTTAACGTGTGCTAATCTAAACTTTTTTCCGTAAGAATTATCGGAAAAGTTGCAATAATGAAAGTTCGAATAACAACACAACAAAAATAACAATAATATTGACAATATGCACATTTCTTAGACAGTGTCGTCCGGATGAATTACAGTCAGATCTATCATCCGAAAGAGTGTCTCATAAGTAAGGGCTTGTTGCACAAATCGTCTGAACTGTTTAATTCTAATCGAGTCAACCAATCGTCGCTGTAAGTTGAACATTTTTCGATCATTTCCGTTAGAGAAAAAAGGGCAAGGGGGGGGGGGGGGAGAATCGAAAACGTACATGTAAATGGGTTGGAAATAAAAAAAATAGTGAGAAAAAGGCGAACGAAATAATAGACGCGCGTCGATTGCAGGGAAACGGCAACGGGGACTGTTAACTTCTTATATCCATACGGTGCAACCTTGAACATAGTAAAGCCCGCGGGAGTTGTGGTGTCAACCGGACGACTGGCAGTTCCTACTAATCGACCGATTTGCGGCTTTTATTCCGGGGCTAATAATACTTCTTCCGGTAAATTGTTTGTGTTGGGCTCTTCGAGAATTCTCAGCGATACTTACATCGACAAGGAACACAACGACAAGTTACGAGAAATGATATTTGACTATTTTCACACGGAACAACGGACCATCAACAATCTCAACACCGATGAAGCTGATGTCAGTTTTTTATTTTGCTATTTAACGTTTTGTTTCGTTTTTACTGTTTCCAAGTTTTATGCACGAAAATCGCCGATTGGAAATAAGATTTTCGCTTCATTCGTCATTTTGGCTTCGAGTTTGTTTTTTTTTTTACCTTGTGGCCTTTTTTTGTGTCTCATTAAGAAAAAAAACTTCGATAATTACGATACTAATGATGGAAATTACGTTTCTGGACGACCGAGCAGTATTCCGAGTACAATTTCGTCCCCGACATAACGCAACAAGCCGACATGCCGAAAGTGTGTACACAAGATCTTGACAACATCGACGTACCGCGCGAATACACCAAACTCTTCAAGCATCATTTTTACTCGATAAATCTGTCGATGATACCGAAATGCGTAAAAGCTTACGAGGTTCTTGGTGTCAAACACGAGCCACTCACTCTCATTGCTCCACATTTCGAGACTCCGCTTCCTCCCACTCAGGCTTCGGTACGTATTTCGTTATGATTTCCGCGAGTGCCTACGAATATAAATCGGCGGGAAAAGTTGCTAATTCAAAAAACCGACCGCAGGTATTTCCGCCGAGCTTTCAAGAACTTGCGCCCCCGGCACTCGAACTATTCGATCTCGACGAGGCTTTCAGTTCCGATCTTCTCAAACTGTCCCAACTCACCAACAAATACGTCACTTCCAAGGAATCTACCAGCGAAACCGAAATCGACTATTACATAAGAGAATTCGGCGAAATTATAAGGTTCAACAGTTCAGACGCTGCCAATTCCATCAACACTTCTCGACAAGTTCTCAATCATGTTTTTGAAAAATTGACCAACTACAAGGCTATTCACGGTTGATCTCGATGCAGTATTCACGTTGTATAACATTTTAAGTCAAACACAAACTGCATTATTGTAACAAATGATCAGTATTTTTATCAATAAACGATAATAACTTTCCTACCAAACAAAATATTCGTTGCGTCCCTGTGCGCGGTCAGTATTCGTCGTCTGCCTATTCGCGGCGATTGGAAAACTACATCGTGATCAAAAATTTCAATTGCCTGAACTCCCAAAGACAATACGATTTTTCACTGGTAAAGACTCTCATTAGCTATGAGTAGTTTATAATTCATTGGGATTTTGCATCGATTCATTATCGAAATTGTTTCGGACGTAATAAACTCAAGGTCAACTCTTATTCACCCTAACTGTCGGTTATTTATTTGCTTAAAAAATATCAACTACCGAGTTTTTTTACCATGTTACCAGTGACCACCGAACAATTAGCGACTTGAATAGTAAAGCACTCGAGAATCGTATGATTTTCATCTGGACCTTGCCTCCGGATTCGCGGAATCCGCGCTCGACGCCTGTTTGAAAAAACATAAACACGGCTTATCATTGCGACGAATCAGCGCACGCGGAGGAGGGAGGAGCGCACGCCGCACAGTACAATGTACATCAGTAAAAAAATAGCCTTTGTAACGTAAACGACGTAAACATCGTGGCTGTTGCAAGTGTCGGCAATCACAAATCAAGTTTTTATCAGTGCAGACTCGTGACATAATTACATTTCATCGTTTTATCACTTTCAAGACATGATTTGATGGTCTGATGACTGTACGAATTCTAGCATTGGAAATGGCAGAAATCGCTGCAAATTTGAACGTCGTCAGGGAAAGGATCGCCGTCGCAGCTGCCAAACGGCCACAGGTAGTTTAATTTTGTTGAGGTTAATACATAAACAGAAAAAAAACAATCACAGAATGAGTTTGACACGAAAAATTCGATGTGACAGGAATATCAATACTTCCAACCCCGCTTAGTTGCTGTCGGCAAAACTAAACCAGCGGAATTATTGATAGCAGCTTACGAGGCCGGTCAGCGTAATTTCGGTGAAAATTACGTCAACGAATTGATTGAGAAATCAAACAATGCTGAAATATTGGAAAAATGCAAAGATATTCGATGGCATTTTATCGGCCATTTGCAACGCAACAAAGTCAACAAAATCCTCAAAGTACCCAACTTGTATTTGATCGAAACCATCGACAGTGAAAAATTAGCTACCGCTGTCGACAACGCTTGGGATAAATTGAAAAAAGATAAAGATGCCAAACTCAATATCATGGTCCAAGTCAATACTAGCAAAGAAGCAGGTTTGTTTAATTTATTGTTTTTATATTAACATATTTATTGTTGGAAAAAAATTCTGCATAAAATTTAAGAAAAATCCATTAATTATCGCGTTAATTATTATCCAGTCGATTCTTTGCATATTCTCACCTCGCGATTAACCTTTTTTTAAATTGTTACTATGAATTGGCCATTTTTACAGAGAAACAAGGCTGTGAATGCGAAGAAGCTCCTGCGGTGGTTAAGCACATAATAGAAAATTGTAAAAATCTCAATTTCATGGGCTTGATGACCATCGGCGCTTATGGCTATGACATTGCGAACGGCCCCAATCCCGATTTCATTACACTGAAAGAATGCAGAGAAAATGTCTGCA
The DNA here is from genome assembly GCA_037043255.1 of Diadegma fenestrale. NCBI lineage: Eukaryota > Metazoa > Arthropoda > Insecta > Hymenoptera > Ichneumonidae > Diadegma > Diadegma fenestrale. Next base: position 12,629,360 of record CM073310.1, on the reverse strand, counting down.
AATCTTTAGGAATGGACACGAAGAACGTTGAAATTTCTATGGGAATGTCGACAGACTACGAACATGCCGTAAGGATTTAATTTTCTATTAGTCTTCCATCACTAATGTTTATTTGCAATTTCAAAAGTGCTCTGCCATCAAATACGTGGACATTTTTCAATAATTTAGTTTCCAGTAACAATAATGAAATTTTTCGATTATATTTTTGCATAATTTGACTTTATTTCAATCAATTTACCACGAGTCGCCGAGGCTTTTTTGAAAATATTTCCTGATGCAAGAAATCTTCGTTTTTTTTTCCTATTTTTTTCTTGCTACCGTAAAAAAATCTGTGCCATGAGGGTGGGAAATAATTTGAACATTTTTTCTATTCTTAGATTGAGGTCGGCAGCACGAATGTGCGGGTGGGCAGCTTGATTTTTGGTGAACGGCAGAAGAAAACATAGACGTGTTGAGAAAAAATCATAGAAAATCGTGAACCAACGTACAATGTTAATATATGATATATAAAGTTATGTTTTTATTACGTAATTATGTACATACGCGTCAAAGAAATATTCCAATGAAAACTGACTTTTTGTTCATAAAATTCAGTACAAAAAAGCAACCAGCAATTTTCAAATCTCGAGAACGCGATTTCGTTGATTATTTGATAAATAATTCGACTTTTTTGGTATTTCGTTCCAACTCTAATGAAGCTATTGACAGAATTGACAACGAAATACACTTTTATGATATTTTCGTAACAAGTCTGGAATTTTTCGAGCATCTTCAGAGATTTTAAAAAGGTTTTGAGCTGAATCCTGAACAACAGTCGACGACAATAACATTTATAGAGGATTATTGAATTTTAAACATTCCGATAGAAAATAACTGAATAGCTACGGGATCAATCTCGAAACGAAATATTAGTTAAAATGTAAATCCAGCAAACGAGACACATCGTCCGAGATCCCGAGAATAACGACAAAATTTATTTCACAGTAAAGAATGAAAAAAAAAAAACAAAAAAAATTGGAACCACGATAAAAATAAAGACGGAAAAAGAAAGAGAGAAAAATGTAGTTTTTAAATACTTTTATTATATGAACGATAGTGTAAGGATTGCGAAACCTCCATTGACGGTAGGCCCGCTTATATTATTACGAAAAAAAAGTGAGGAAATAATAATCTGAGATGGAGTACACGCTAAATCGCTGAATAGATATACATGTGCATATATATATGTATTACACGAATAGAGATGTACCCGTTGCAGTTTGTTTAATTTATCTTATTTGATTTTTTTTTCGTCTCACAGTTTTAGTTTGTAGTCTCATCGATGGGCGATTTGCGCGATGGCTAATCGTTTATTGTCCTTTGCTGTACAATTATTTGGGGAAGGGGTGTTTTCCGATGTTCTGTGAGTCCACGTGGCACAAGCGGGCCTGCCGTTAAAACGAGACGATGCTTGTAATAATGATACATTATTTATGTGTTCGTGTACATATGTTTGTGTAAGTGTTTAAATGTGCACGTGTCAATGTGTTTTCGTGTGTAAATGTGTGTTGTGTACTTGTGTGCATGTGATTTTTTATTTTTTATTTCAACGATGCGGGGCCAGCCGTTTAGTCGTCATCCTCTTCTCCCTTTCCGGTCAACATGGCGATAAGGCTGGGGGTGTCGATCATTCCCTTGTCATCAATGTACATATTGTCGAAGGCTTCGGTTACTTCCTTCGCGGTGAACTTCTCACCGTAGGTGGTGAGTGCGTGCTTCAGTCTTGAAAAATAATCGTTTTTATTTGCATTTCATTACGAAGTCCCTGAATAGTCGTCGAAACACTTTCTGCTGCTCTGATTGCAAGTCACTTTCGATCTCCGGGGGATAGTGGACAGTGAGTTTTTTCTTTGAGCATAATTTTCTTTCCTTCACGCGAGCAAAGATATTTTACTGTCCCAGGAATGTTAAATCGATTTTCAAAAAACTGTGATCAGAATTTCTCTCGTAAATAACATTCGTGCACTGATTTTTCAATCATGTGTTCGTAATTGTGTACCAGAAATTGCAAAATGAGTTTTTAGTTATTTGAATGTGCGGGGATGATAATTATTATTTTTTAAAGCTCTCAGGAACTGGGACTTATTTTCTGGTCCGAAGACGAATGAAAAGTTGCTGGAAAATTTTTTGTAGACGTTTTTTGAAAAAAAAATTGCTGAATTGCAATTTCCGCAATTATTTTAATAACGTAGTAATATTTTGCAAAGTGCACGAAACGTGAGGAAAAAGTAGGGATATCACGGTTGATTGGAATTTTATGGAAATGGTGCTTCAGTCATAGATTTCAGCAGAATGAATCTCAGTCTTAGATCGTACGAAAAGTGAAAATTGACGCATCATAAGCACCGAGGATCCGGAATCCGGGTGACCTTGGGCGATTTTGGTAGATGGTTCCGTAATAACATACCTTTTGCCGTCAATTTTTCCGTTGACGTCGAAGGTGCTGAAGGCGTTGATGATCACGTCGTCCTCATCCGATCCTGCTGTAACCATGCCAACGGGGCATAGTGAGTATCTTGGAAACGGTAAGGTGCACACAGAAGTATAGGAAAAACATTTAGAGGTGGGCCAGGGTGGGGCGAAACACGTTCGCACACACATATAACAGTTCGATTAACACGTTTCGATTGTCCTTGACGATTAAATAACGAGAACGGATGGAATTTTGACAATGGTTGATTTTATAAATTTTTCGGATACGGACGTACGCGACGTTTCGTTATATCGACACGAAAAACACGAGGATCCACGAGATTTTGATAATTTTGGGTCACGTGCTCTAAATTATTATTTTCTTCTTTTTTTTCTCACAAGGTTCACATGGAAAGGATAACACTGAACATAAAAGTGTGGCACATGACAATTTTGGACACGATAGTTTTGCATTCAACGACCGGGCTACAGATTAAACCAATTTGGATCATTTCGTTTTATGGTACAACGTGGAGGAATTTTACATTGAAAATCGACACGAATTTACCTCCAATGCAGTACTTTTTCGACCGTTATTCTTGCTCATCAATTGCAAGTATTTTTATTCTCTTTCGGAATGTTTTTTTGTTTTTTTAATTTGTTTTTTTGATATTTATTCCCGTATCAGCATTGGCACCATGACTCTAACGCTTTCTACACATCCGCGTGCACCCTACCGTTTCGAGTAGGGTACAAGCTGGATATGTCCCGTACGAACCTCCCGACATACGCGCCGCGAACAAAGTGAGCAACTGCGTGAAGTTTATCGGTCCAGGAACCTCCCCGATCATCTCGTCCAATTCCTTGTCCGTCGCTAAACGACCAACCGAGTCGAAGGTCTGACGAAGATCCTCTTTGCCAATAACTCCGTCCTTGTCGTGGTCCATTAGCTGGAAGGCCTACGAATTCCAAGAGACTTTGTTAGTTAATCCTTTCAGTTCTTCATCGTAAAAATTGTTGATTATTTGGATCGAGATTCGTCGTAATTATCGTTCGTAATCAAATTAATCGAATCTGACTCGATGGACAAGATTTTTCACGATTAATAATGATGCCTGGAATAATTGCAGGCAAAACGAAGAAAAAATGGTGTCACCTCTTTGAACTCGGCGACCTGTTTCTGTGAGAACATAGAGAAAACACTGGAGCCAGAGCGTTTAGCCTTTCGGCTACCGCGACTGCTCGCTCTTTCGGAGCGAGATTCAGGCGTCTGAGTCTTTGACTTGGCTGGTTCCGGAGCTGGTGTCGGTTCCTTTTCAGGTTCAGGAGGGGGGGCTGCCGCCTCTTCCTTCTTCTTGGGCTTCTTCTTCTTCTCCTTATCCGCCTGGAAAATGAATAAACAGAATGAAAATGAGGCTGATTATTCGCCGAGTTTTGATTCGGTTGGACGAACAAGACAAAACGATGAAAAGGAAAGAATGCAGTTTAAATTTCGCTGGTTGGCTTGGCAACTGAGATGGAAATAAGCGACCGAGCGATCGAGAACTGACCATCTTGTCGAGGCTCGTGGAAGAAACGAAGAAAGAATTGAATTGAGTCGAAGTGTCGGCTCGGAAAATTCGTCAGCCAATGTTGGCCGAAGCCCGAGATAAATTTTCTAGAAGCCGCGGAATGGGAACCGAGGCGTTCACCGATGAAAACGGGAATAAGCCGAGCATCGTCGAGCTTATAGCGAGTCAGAGAGACCCTCGCGGAAATTGGTGAGGAGTATTTTCCGTAGATGATTCTAATTATAGAAAAACAGGCCCGCGTTCTCGCCGCTTGCCCGAGTGCCGATGTATAAACCTATTTTGCCCCAGCACGGGACGTATATAGACCGCCGCCGATCCCCTTCGCACCCATCCGTCTCGACACCGCTCTCGAGTTACCGACATTACGTAATTCGCCTCCTCCCTCACTCTCCTTCTTTTTGGCTGGTGGATATTTTTGTATTCCTTCATAATACGCCTATCAGTTAACGCGATCGAAAATTATATCCTCTCCCGACTAACGCCTTCCTCGTTCGGCGCTTCCATCGTGCCAACTCCATCGTTTCTCTTACTTTTATCAATTTTCAAAAAAAAAAAAACATTTTCCCCACGATAAATTCATTTTACACGGAAATTCATAGTTTTCTTTTTGCAAAATGTCATCCGAAGGTGTGCTTTTTGCTTTTCTTAACATTGGCGAACGCGATTGCTTTTTCGGTCACCGAGCTTTGTTGTTTATGCTTCCCAGGAGTTTCTTATTGGTTGCTTTTCACACACAAATATTTCGAATCGATCTAGACAAGCCGTAAATTGAAAATGAGCAATTAATCTTTTTTTTCAATATTCTCCGTACATTTTTTTACTCATTTTTCGGAACACAAATTATTTTATTTCATTTCCATAAATTTCGGACTTGATTATGTTTTTTTTTTTTTTTTAATTTGACTTCGACAATATTTGAATGACGCGCTTTTTGCATAGATTTTCGTGCAGTTAATTTTACGCAAATATTTTGTGACAAATAATCGAGAAAATTGTGAATTTTTGGATATTTATTTGGTAGCCGAGTTTTCATTTTTCACGATCGTTCTTCTTGCAATTTTGAAGTTTCGTTATATTGAGATTTGATGGTCTACAGAACCATGAGTTTGGACCAAAAATAGCACATGCACCCCACGAATGCTTATTTCGTTAAAATCTCGGGATAAAATCCTTGCATTTGACGCGGAGTACCGAGGCACTTTTCATTTACTTCCACTCGGACGTCACAGGAGTCACTTGTTTGTTAACTTCGATGCGAGCACACGTGGATATTCGTAATAATGACGAAGTTTCCGGGTCTTTTCCCTGAAAAATTTCCACCACTTGGCATTGTGTTTTTTCTCGCGCAATCACATTACGTAAATGGAATTTTTGTTGGAATGACGAACACATGGTCACGCGTTAAAATGGATAAATTACTCGAAGGAAATATTGTAAAAATGTGAACTGTTTTCGTTTTATAAATTTAGTCGAATATGTTATTCCGCGCACATCCTAAAATCCTTCGTGCGACTGTTCTTTCCTTTATGCTTTTTCTTCTTTTTGATTTTTGAAGAAAAAAACAATACTTACCATGTTTACGATTGGTTTGTAAGTGGATGGTACGAGATGGTTACGGGGAACCAACTGTCCAAGTCATAGAGGTGAACTTGTCTAAGTAACTTTCGTTGCTTCTTCCCCCACCACGTATTATTTACCCCCACCATAGTTAAAAAGCAGGGGCTGCTTGGTTCCATCGTGCAAAGCACTGACGCGGCCATCTCTGACCATATTTAGTGCGAGCCACCTCAAAATAGCGCCCTTACTACCCGCTCGAATTCGACTAAAACGGTTTGCCGGGGACTCTCGCGTTTTCTTCTTTATGCCCTCTCTGTCTTCCTCTCGCTTTCTCTCTCGCTCTCCCTCTCTCTCTCTCTCTCTCTATTTCGAAGATGTCAGCATTTCGTTTAATTTTTCTATGACCATTTTTGACTTATGGATTCTTTTTCATATATCCAGTTCCATTTTTGTTTTTGTTTCCTTCAAATCCATCCTCGCTGCCATTACAACCTCCTGTGCTTTCGACTTTAGCTTCAAGAATCGTTCTCCGCAAAGGCGTCGGTCTGTCACAACTTTCTTTCGATCATTTCGAAACGTGACTCGATTATTTCGTTCTTAATCATTCTTTTTTGAATCATTTTCTTGGTTTTACATTGAAATTTTTTCACAGTTGAGTTACCGAACTTTTCCCCGTCCTTTGGCGATATTTTGTCATATTTTTTGAGCATCTTTCAGCTCGTCATTCCGTGTTATCATTTTATTCATTTTTTTTAACGCGGCTTTAGGATTTTCTTTTTTCGCTTGGAAACGCGAAAATATGAGTCAAGAGTGTCCGTGCATCGGATTGCTACCGGATCGAGGTGGTTACGCCTTTGCAAGGAGACTCCGGTTACGTGTGACGTCGCAACGACCCCGTCACATCTCCAACGATGAGGCTTTATAAACCCTCCCAACATCCCGAACGATAAAACACTGTCTCTAGACTCCTTATCCTATATCGAATGGCAAGCGAATAGAGATGGACAGAGAAAGAGGAACTAGGCAAGAAACACGACTTGCACTATTTGCCAACTTGCAATACCCCCGAGGCGAACGAACCTCTGCTTCATTATTATTGGCCAGCATCAAAGAATTCGCCACACAAATTTCCAACCTCTTCTCGTAGCCCTTCACTTCCGGTAACCCACTTCCGCCTCAATTTCAAACTCGGATTGACCGAGGATACCGATGCATAAAAATGATTCCTTTTTTTTCAACTCAACTTCCTGGTCGCTGTGGTCTCAGTGCAATTTTATGCTTATCCAAAATGAACAGCTCGAAAAATGGGAAAATTAACTCTCGTATCTCGAGTTTTTCGTTGTCGATGGACGAGAATTTCCGCAACTGGTTTATTTAATAATTTCGTTACAAATAAATAAAGGGGTTTAATTAAATTATTGCAGTTTCTTCGAATGAAAAATATTAAAACAATTGAAGAGAATTTAAAAAAAGGTTGGACAATCGTTATATTTAGCGATTGCACATAGGCTTGGTGTAGAATTTTATAGGATCGTGTTTAAAGTTCCGGAATGGTTGTGCAGCCGAGATCCCGTTTCGTAATACAGAAATGTTGAGACATGCACATGGTTTTCTAAAAATACATTTTTTTCCGGCGTTCATCCGAGCCGAGTGAAAACTCTGTTATTGGTTCGAGATATAGAACGAACCAGCAAGGGATCGGTGTCCCAAAATTATCAGGCGACGACACAGTTTCGTATATTTATATATAAAGATATAATTTTCATTATAAAATTAGTTTCATCGTTGTTAATTGGCTTTTGACAAGATACGAGAACATTTTGCACAAGTGCTGAAACAATCGCTCCCATGGCTCGTTGTTCTCGACATTTTTTTCGTCTTTCCGGCCTTTTTACGTCTCGGCAGTATTGCCGAGGCTGGGCCTTTACTTTGCGAAGCTTCCGGTGCTATAATTTTGTTCGATGCACTTCTGGTTGTCATCCTCGTCGGAATTTTTGATTTTCTGCTGTGAATAACGAGAAAAACAATTTTTTCATTCATTCGCAATGACCCACAAAAGTTTGGCGTGATTGGAATTTTTCTCACGTGTCCTTAAGGGGCGATAACATCTTCGAATCGGATTTGGAGCCTTCCGTCAAAGGTGGAAGCAAATTCATGCCATCGGCAGGAGAGCTAAAAAATCCGGAGGCATTTTTTTCCCTCGATACTAAAATTTGTGAAAATTTGTATTTAATCAAAATTTCGTAATTATTGCACGCACTTGTCTGTATTAACGGAAAGTGGGGTGACACTTCGCGACGGTTCTATGGCGTCAGTGAAGATGTCAGGCGTGGCTGAACGAAAACCGGAAGTCGCGGAAGAGTACTCGGATTTCGTAGGTTTCGTTAGTGGAGCACGATACAAAGGTGGCATGTTCGAGCGTTGGTTCACCACTTTTTTCCACCACGTTTCACCCGGGCTCAACGTTATTTCCCTTCGAATATAAAACAGTCCATAACAACAATAACAAATAATTGTTCACGTGTCCGATATCGGTTTTTCTTTATCAAGTATTGCTGTTTATTGTTCGTCGCCTCAGAAATAAACATGTGCCTTTTTCCTCGGGCTCCCAGTCGAAAATTACCATATTAAACATATATTTATACGAAATAAACGCTATCCAAGTTGACACGAGATAAAACACGTATACAATGAGATAAAGATCTCTATGGTCTTCTCGTCGAGACAATTTGCCATTCTTTATTCGTCCGATACTCTCCTTCGTTATGGGACGACTGTGTAGAGAATCGATGATTCAGTTGTAAAGAAATAATTCTCTCAATGAATCTCGTAGTACAAAGATTTGATGAACGATGAAAAATAATAAAAACAAGTTATTGCACAGCTCCGAAACTCACCCAACTGGCTCGTTGTAGCCATCCATCGATCTAAAAATTATAAAATTTCATTAAAACTCCAATCACTGAAAAATTTTCATCTTTTTCACTCACGTTTCATTGTTTCCGGAAACTCTTTGATTGTAGGCTAAATTTGCCAAGAAATCCGGCTCGATCACACGTTCCTTGTGGACGCAGGGAAAATCCCTGCTGTAGATCGATAAATAGTACATTTCACGAAATTGTTTTTTTACTGAATTCATAAAAACATTCATTCACCTAGAACTTACGTGCATTTGCGACAGGCGCATGTGGAGGATTTCATTTTTGAATTTTGTTTACACTCGTTCAATCTCCGCTTTTTTCGTCTACGCAAACGTTTCGTTACGATTTCGCGCTGGCAACGTCTGAAATGATCAGAAAAATTTGGAGCAGTTTTGAGAAAAGATTGTCCGTGACATTCCAAAGAAAAAAAAACGCATTTGAACGTTTAGCGATTTAGGAATCAGCCGAATTGACCCGAGGAGCAAAAAATCTTATGCCAACAAAAATGAAGATTTTCGATTTTGAGTAAAGGAAAAAACTGATTGTGACGTATGAGTTTTATTACACAGCTTTTCCCATGAAACCACCGATGTACTGCATCGTACTCTTCGTGAATTTTGGCACATAATCGAGGCGCAGATAATCTCTAATGTACTCCACAACGCTTTTAGCTTGCATGACCATCCAAACCATAATATTTGACAATTCTATCACGAAAATTGACGGTTAATTTTTTTTCAGTTTAATGAAGGTTACGGTTTACAACTCCGCGACACAATGCAACGTGGACGACGACGATCGTCACAAATTACTGTCAATTGTTTCTTTTTTCCAACTTTTATTTCCAGAGCATTTTCCGAATCACTCCATCAATACTGATTTCAAGTATTTTGGCAAAGGATTGGAACGAGTTAAAAAAAAATTATTCATTGCAAACGACCGTGACAAATGAAGCATGTAAAAGTTTTGATTATTTTTTTGTCATAGAGAAATTCGAATTTTCTTCAAAGTCTTCGTTCGACGTTGTTCAAAAACTTTGATCAGGCTTGCGTTGAATTCTTAAGCGCGTCTGGCCCAGCCTTCCCCACTCCATAAAATTGACAGTCCCATCAAGTCCCTCCCACCACGAGCGGACTCATTTCTCGAGGTGGGACTGAGGAATAAGAAAGTATAAGTTTGCTTAGCTGCCTTGAATCACCGTTGGAGAGAGTGCTCTCGAACAGTGTTTTTGAGGCTGTGCTACACTGCACGCTGAATTTCATTGTCCACGATATTTATTTTCTATTCAATAGAATTTATTTAAGAGATCGAACTCATGCAACGAGAATGCAGTGGATTTTTTTTCTTCTTCTTTCCGGTGAGTTCGCGTGAAGGAATTCCGTCGATTTTTTCTCTCGATATGTCGACGTTCGTGTGGTCCAGATTGAAGAATAATTACGATTACATTTAAACAATGAACGTGAACAAGTTTATCGACGACTAGCAATTTTTTCCAAACCATTTTTCCTTCGCTTGCCACTATAATCGTCGGATTTTGAATACATGCATTTTTGGATTGTGATTATTATTTTCATATGGAACCATTTGTGCCTTAATTTTGTTCAGTTTCATCGGGAAGTGCCTTGAGATTGGCGGCGTACATATCTTCCGGTGGACTCCACGGTGAAGTGCGTTTTGAGCAACGTGACGAGAATTCGGTGAAAATACGTTTTGGCTTAGAAACAACTTTGCAATATCCTGATCAACAATGGCTGTGGACAGTGACCAGGTTTCCGGTGGATTATACCAACGTCGAGAATCGATGCGACGATCGTCATCTCGGAGAAACGTAATAACTGGAAATCTTTCAATTATTCGGCATAATTTTTCGTTCATTTATTTATCAAAATCGATTCTCGAATCTTTTTTTCCAAGTCTCGAAGTTTTGATGATTATAGATATTTAATTTTTTTGTTTTTTAATTAAGAATCATCGACTTGACGGAACTTGTTGGTCCGATCGTTATGCCTGGCAATGAAACGAGCGTCGTTGAAGTTTCTGACCTGACCCTTACCGGAGATAAAGGTTTATGGGGCAAAGGATTGTTACTCGTCGATACTTATTCTTCCCGAAGGATTTGCGCCTCCATCACGGTAATGAATAAAGAGAAATTGAGTCCGAAATATCGTCAATGTTCAATCCAAAGATAGTGAAATTAAAAGAAAAGTTGATTTGCTTCAGGTGCTTGAAAAAAATGCAGAGAAAAATGCTGAAGCTCGATTCCATGGCCCTGTAGCCGGAAGTGTATGGTTCCGATGGTTGGGAGGTCATCCAGGTGACGCCACGGCCGACACAGTTATGTACGTGGATCTTTATCACGTCTCGAAACAAAAAGTCCTACAAAGTGTCGATTTCACTGAACACAATTGGAAAATATACGTCACGGACATTTTTGACTCGGGAAAAGGTGAGAAAGAATAAAGAAACTCCAATTTTTTTTGTGCCAAGATTTTTTTATTTTTGTGGAGTGAATATGCAAAAAAATCATTTTTGAAAAAGGGATAATTTTGAGGACAATTTCACTACCGAATCATGATAAATTTTCGTTTAATTGTTCTGAATTGAACTTTTTCCTTGGTTTTTATTTTAGACAAAAACGATTGCAACATTTTGCAGACCGTTTTCGATCCTGACAACGCAGGATCAGGAAATTCGATCGGTGACATTGACTCTCGACTCGGGAAAGTCAAAGTGGCTGTGGATACGAATAAAAGCTCGAAAACATCGTACAGGGATTCTCTAATTTTGCTTTTACCGGCTGACCTTCTTGGCTCTCATCGTTCACTCTATCTTGTCATATTTCATCCCACACACACCGACTCGTTTCTCGCTTGCGCAAAAATAAAGCCGAGAAAAGCCTCGCTGGCAAAGTAAGACAAGATTTTATTTTTTTCGAGTTTCTTCAGATTGCTCAACATTTTCTTTTCATCCAATAAATAAATTGTTTCCTTATCAAAAATTCCAGAACTCTCATAAGTTCTCGTGGCCTCAAGGGCGAAGTGACTTTATCGCAGGAAACTCAATTCGATCCAACGTGGGTAAACGTCACATTGAACACCATCAATGATCTTGAAACTCGACTCCGATACGCAACGAAAATCGCAGCTTATAGAATTCACGAATTGCCGCGCGATCCACTTCATTACGTTCATCAGAAAAGCAACGAAGATTCCTGCCTGACGACTGGACAAATTTACAATCCTTCCAACATCGATCTCAAAACAATTCCGCCCCCTGGTAAGATCAAAGTGCCCAAAAATGTTCAAAACGATTACAGCGATCGAATTTCTGTAGATCGATTCGTTTCATTTCCCATCTATCGTTGCCTTCATCGTTTTTTCTTTTTTTTTCTGAAGGATTAGGCACCCAGGACCAATACGCCATTGGAGATATTTCGGGAAAGCTCCAAGGCCGAAAATCAGGATCTTACCACATTGATATCCTTCCTGGCAGTGCACAACTGGCAGGAATATATTGGGACTTGTATTTACCATTATCAGGCATAAATAGCATTGTTCATCGATCTCTCGTTCTTCACAAGTACGTGAAAAACTTTCAATTCAATTTTCAAGTATTAATGTCATTCCAAACAAAGGGTAACCATGAAAAAGCGTTTTTTTCCTTCGTTATAATGACAACTTGAACGGTAAAAGCGAGAATTGAAACGAAATAAAATTCTGAACGTTACGAAAAGTTTCTTAAGCGCAGACGATAGAGAGACGAAATAATGAAGGAAATTTTATTTCATAAAATCTTTATCGACTTTTAGATTCAATGAGACGGATAACAAGGGAATAATTCCCTGGGTGTGTGGGACATTGTTGTACCAATTACCGCAAAATGCCGGTCAGATGCCAATGATAACAGCTCAAGTGATATACCGATATCCGATAGTGGGAAGAATTCTCTTCCGGCAGCCGCAAAACGAGCCAGAAGCAGACACGACGATTATAATTGAGAATCTCATACACGCGGATGGCAGCGCTTTGAATAATTCTGCAGAGCACAGGTAAATTTGCGAGATTCTCAAAGTTGCCAAAATTGGGCAAATTTGATTTTTATTATTTATGGAGAGGCGAAAAAAATGGATGTTTTAGTGTTATCGTGACGTAAAATGGCGCTCTCTCTTGTCGCTTAGATGGATGATCCACGAGCATCCTCCTGGGATCGATTTTTACAACTGGACCGCGAGATGCCTCAGCACTGGCAATCCCTACAACCCCTACAAGGTGTGAAACGTATTTTCGATTTTTAATGATTACGAAATACACTTCAACGCTTCATCCTTGGATCTCGGTCAATAATTTTCCTTCCCTCTGTCCCTTTCAAGGTCGAATGGGATCCAGCACATCCCGAACGATGCGCAGCCAGTCAAGTTACTCTTTGTCGCGTGGGAGATTTAACGAGGCACGGAACTTTGTCGATCGCTGGACGGAAACGCGATGGTTCTCGTATCACTCGACGATTGTTTACCGACAGATCGCTACCGCTCTCTGGCCCACACAGCATCCTGGGGAAAAGTTTAGTCCTGTACGACGATCATGGACCCGTCGCGAGAGGAGAAAGACTCGCATGTTCTATGTAAGTTTTTCGCTTTTCTGTTCACGATCGATGGGATCGTCAGAATCATCGAATATCTGTTGTGTGATAAAAATGCATTTACCTTTTTTTTTTTTTTGAAGCTACAATAATTAACAAACTACTGTTGGACTAAATTCCATGTTTTCAGAGTGAGTCGTATATACAGAAGGAAAGCAGTAGCGAAAGATTGGTTCAGTAACAGCCACGACGAGAGAGTGCTAAGAGGAAAATTCGAATTCATTCAACAAACTGAATACGACGTTACTGACGTGGAAACGATGCTGGATGGGTTGGAAGGCATAACCAGTGCGTACCACGTGCACATGGTAAATATTCGTATCCAAACGATAGCAATAGTTGAACATTTTTCCCCAGTTGCCAAAAACTCTCGTCGTTTCTTTTCGTTTGACTCATTTGCACATTTTTCAGACTCCGATAGAAATGGACCTGGAATTCCCATGCGAAGCGACCACGCTTTACGATCGTTACAATCCCACGAACGTGAGCATCGATAAATCGCCACATCCCGCTGAAGGAACGTCCGACCAATACGCGATGGGAGATTTGAGCGGAAAATTTGGCACCTTGGACAATCGGAAACGATACGCAAATACTCAGAATGATACCACGCTGCCTCTCTTCGGACCAAGAAACATTTTAGGCCGCAGTATCGTTATTCATAAAAAACACAGAAACCTGAGGTATTTGCACGAATTTATTGAAGAATTATTTTCCATAATCTCGAAATTGACATTTCATGATTAATTATCGATCGGAATTTCAAATAGAGTTTTCAGAGAAACAGGAAATCAAAATCTATTTGATTTACAGTTCGAAAAAAAATTAAAACAATCGAGTCTCGAGACGTTTAATTAAGTCTCAGTAAAATAATGATTGTGCAGATGGGCCTGTTCAACAATTGAGCGAGGCTATGCTCCGTCCGAGGCCCGGGAACTCCGAGCGATCGCTTCGTTCCATCATCCGAATGGTTACGCTTACGGATATATAAAAATGGTAAAGTGAGAGTAAATGACGAAAAAAACAGAGAAAATATAATGCGAGGGATTAGGACTCGACGAAAATCGGTCATGCGTACCTGACGTTTCTATTTCAGACTCAACTAATATACAAGGACAACAGTCAGAGCGAAACTGTGATAGAAGTGAAACTACGTCATCCGGGAAATCACGATCGCAATATTGTATGTATTCTTATATATCCACAGCTAACTCTTTGGCATCGATTCAAGAATTTGTTCAACGCCATTTGAGAGCTAAATATCTGTGTATTGACGACTCTCTTACAGACGAGAAATCACAACTGGGCTATATATGTCAATCCTGTTGGCGTTGACGCGACTGTTAAGGTGAAAGATACTCGATGCGTGGCCGGTGGATATCTCTGGAATCCTTATTACACCCAGCTCGCGGATCCCTTAAACGTGAGCCAAATGTTTCATTTGTTTCTCCTCTTTTTTCTTGACCAAACATTTTGTCGTTATCGCGGGCAATTGAGCTAGAAATCAGCTGTGGATTCAAATTCGCTTTCCTAAATGTTTTTTCGATTAATTTCCTCCGCAAAGAATGACAAAAATATGATCAAGTCAATTTGACCATTTTTCATTACAATAAATTTTCATTTTGTGGTTATTTCGTTATTTTTTAGGAAGATCTTTACAGGCAAGAATGTGGTCCAGATTTGCCGCTACGATGCTACGTGGGCGATCTTTCCGCGCGGTTAGGGCCAATAGATATCGGCCTGCAGCGAAAAGTTTTCGTAGACTCGAATTTTCCTCTCGAGGGCAAAGTCTCGGCTCTTGGCAAATCTATCGTCATAATGGACCAGAACTTTGGTCGAGATCGATTCGCGTGTGCGAATATCGAGCCTGATTACGATATCGTGAAATATGCAAACATTCGACGCCCGCCAAGATTCGTAACGTTAGTGAAAACACATGGAACGTTGAGTCTCGTTGCAATTCTTTTGCATAAACGTATTTCCCAATTGATTCGTAAACTTTGACTTCCAGAGCACAATTTCTCGAAGATGTACAGTCGGTTATGGGCATTCCAGAATGGATGCTGTCGATCGATAGTCGGAAAACCAAAACTCTCCACGATGGCGGGTGCATTCAATTTTTACTGCATTTCAGAGGTAAAACACATTCCTATCAAATTTCAGTACAAAGATTGTCGTTATTTGAGAAAAACCAAATTCAGACGAATCGAACGATTAAAAAATGGCGAAATATTTTCATTACGAACTCGATCAATATTCGATGGAAGACAAAAACTAACAGATCGATGGAAATTTGTTTTTGTGGCATTGAAAAAAAAAAAAAAATTTGTATATTTTGAATATTATTCAAAAATGATATTTTTACAGGTCCGATTGCCAATAGATTGGAACAAGATTTCAGTAAGTTGATGTCGACGGGTCGACTCGAGGCTCCGAGTCTAAGTATTCCCGGATACGTCAACAGTAAACGAAAGACGAAATTGGGCTACAGACAGTGTGGAACACGGGATCCTAATGACAAAAGTATATAAAAGCCTATTTCCGTGCTGGTCAAGAAATTGAGGCACGCACAACGAATGAAGTATCGGGCGTGAACAATACAACGACTCACGTTGTGTTTTTCTATTTTTAGGTCTCAAACGTAGCTTCTGGAGTTCTAGAGCCGGATCATCTTCCCCTGTATTCACCATCGTGTCCTCGTCTCTGCTCTTTTTGCTCGCATCGATTGATTAACTCCGAATATGCAAGATGATTCTCGTTTGAGTATAAAAACGTCAGAGTTTTTGTCATTACCAACCGTAAATGGCACTCCTATCAAAAATCCATCAACAAAATTATGGGACAAAGTTGGTCGCATGAAAAATGAAAATTAAAACACCAAAACGGTTGTTTTTGTTCTGCATGGGAACGGATATGCGAATCACGTTGGACATTAAAAAATGAGAGATTGTGTAATCAATATAATTATACTTTATTCAAATAACAATGTTATAAGAGTCTTATGTTCATATCTTTTCGTATTTGCTATATTCTGTATATCTGTTCATATCTTTGCAATAATAGCCTTAGAGATCTGTTGCACGATTTTGTTCAACCGAAACGAAAAAATTTCCCTGCAGTCTTGTAGAACATTGAACAACTCGAAACTCAATCAAATTTTCAACCCTCAAAATAGCAATATTATCATTTTCTTGTTCTCGTTTTTATCTACACTTTTGCACTTTTTTTTTTTATTATTTTCAGTATTCGCGTATTTATCATATTTCGCGGATACTTGGTGATGTTTTTAGCGGGTCAATCCAGTCGTGAAGAAAAAAATGCTGTGTCATGACAAACTCCGTTCTTTGAACGAGATTTTCTGAAAGATTGCCCTGGTTCCTTTATATCGTGCACGAGCCAAACGCGTAAAGATAGGGAAGGGACATGATGACATGAAAATTCATCTCACTTAATTGGAAGCCGTAGCAGTTGCATTCGCAGCTGGAGTGCTACTCGTCGATGTCGTGGTCGAAGCGCTGGTACTCGACGTCGTCGTCGCAGTCGCTTCTTCCGTCACAATTCTTCGATTTTTCTTTATTCTTTTCCATTCACCGTTCGTATAATTCATCTGGAAATGCGTCTCCACCAACATCGAAACCGTAGTGCCGTCTGGTTGAACTACGTCCTCGATATTCTCGGATAACATCACAGTTACGATGTTGCCCAATTTCGGACACGGATTATCTGAGAAATGATGATTTACGACGAGTTAATAAACGAA
This sequence comes from Diadegma fenestrale, assembly GCA_037043255.1. Taxonomy (NCBI): domain Eukaryota; kingdom Metazoa; phylum Arthropoda; class Insecta; order Hymenoptera; family Ichneumonidae; genus Diadegma; species Diadegma fenestrale. The sequence continues at coordinate 12,612,462 of CM073310.1, read as the reverse complement.
TAAAATTCGCCATTTTATCAGATTCATAAAATTTTGCTTCATTTTGAGCGAATTCAGTTCGCCTCAAGTTCGTCGAAATTTTTCAATTCAACTTTTAAACGGAGCTCTATGGTAATTAATTTACCTCGCGATCCAGCCATGAACCCAAGAATGAGAGCTTTTTCCGGTCTCGTGACTTTGTTCGCAGTCCGGAACATTTCTTGCGCTTCGAGCATTTGTTCTCGCTGTAAAAACCAAAAGTTTTCATAAATTGACGAAACTTGCAATACACGAATGAAGAAAATCTGTTTTTTCTCCCAAATTAATTTGTTAACAACAAAATAATAAATTTTGAAATTTTCACGTTGAGCGAAGTTCATGGAATAATTACGAACCGTAAGAGACAGTCCTTTCCGAGTATTTGCAGCTGCATTAGGTGGCTGAGCTGTCGGTTGTATACGGATTTGTGTAACCGTTTGAGCTGGTCGCACAGTTTGAACACCAACTGGAGTACTTTCAACAGGAGTTGTCGCAGCAGGCGTTGCCAATGGTAATGTAGTACTCGGCGTTGTCGGCGTAGTCGGCGTTGTAGCTGCGAAATAATATTTCAAAAATTACCTCACGAAATCGTTAACGAATGTCTCGCTTTCAAATTCATGGGTTCGATTTGAATTGGAGTTTATGCACAAAAAAAACTTGAAATATTCCTCGAAACTCTGATCAAAAATGTTTGCAAGAAACTGGATTTCACAAAGTAGAAGAATCGATTCAGTTGGGAAAAAATTAAAACGCGAGAGGCTCGAATGCTGCCAGGAAAAATTGATCGAATCGTTGAATCGATGTTTGGGTTTGTGTAAAGAAAAAAAACGTACGCGTTTGAGGTGTAACGACAGGAGGAACGGGTGTGGTTGTACTCGCGGGTGCATAAGTCGCTGCAGTTGTGCCGGTGGTCGCAGTTGTAACGGGAGGATTTATCGGCGCAAGACCCTGGGCGTATTCCGGCGTTGCAGGAACTTCTGCCGCAGCTGGTGTGGCGGTCGCTGCCGCGGCTGCTGCGGCTTGAGCTTCCGCAACCTTTTTCTGTTGCTCCTCCAATTCCATCATGCGTTTCCGTTTTTTGGCTTGCGCATAACCCAGAGGCTGTTCGTTTATGTCCAGGAGCTTTATTCCACCGTCTTTCCTTATTCTACTACTCATGGGAGTTCTCGTTGCCAAAGAGGAAGGCGTGAGTGCCGGCGATCGGAATCCACTCGTTGGCACTCTGCTTGGAATTCCTTTCAAAGGCGCTGAAACCGATATTTCAATGAATACGAGCTAGAAATTCGCCTAATTCGCAAATATCATTAAACGCGTAAGAGAAATTTAGACTTACTCGTGTCGGTCATTTTTCTGGGCATTCCTCTACTCCGCACTGGAACAGTGGGAGTTGTATTTTTTTTTAAATTGCTTGCAGCATCGATGCTTTTCTGCAGCAATTCAGCTCTGAGAGCGGCACTTTTCGGCTTCCTTTTGAGGGTGAAATGTTTTGTTGGCGCAGGCTGTTGTCCAACAACGGAGGTGAGTGCCGTTTTATTGAGGTAATGACATTCCAGAGGCAGCATGGCTGGATCGTTCTGCTTTTTCAAAAGCTTCCTCAGATCGTTTACCAGGTCTCCAAATATCGGTCGATGCTCGTCCAAATCAGTTATGTCAGTGTTCAGGGAACCCGTCGATGGAAATGTTTTCATCGCTTCGGATAACATGGAGACCCACAATTCGCTGTCCAGCGACGCAACCTCGATAATTTCCTCCAATTCCGCACGCCACTTGAAATTATTGAAAAACGTAATTTGTGATAACGTTATTAACAAAAATAATATTAATAAATATCAATTCACAATATAAATAAAATAATGTATAAAAAATAAATGTTTATTTTTGGGTCGTTGGCTGATTGGATTCAGATTTTCAAATACGAATTTGAAAGAAAAGATTCTCAAGAATTTAACATTTTTCATCGTGATTATTATTCAAATTGTGAATTAAGACAAAAAAATTATATATATATATGTATATACATTGACGAAATTCACAAGGCGATTGGCGCCATTCCAAAAACATAAACCCATCATAATACGGTCGTAAACTCAAATGAGGTTATACATTTTTTAATTTGATTGTTACTACGTACGAAGTTAACTTTAAAATGAAGAGATTTTTGCCTTTGATTTCAAGCAGAAAAAGGTGGAATTTGAAAAATTGATATCGTTGAAATAAGCAATAGGTTTGACCATATTTAACGAAAAATTCGTTTAGAAAACATCGATTCGGGCAGGTGTACACGGGTAGGTGGCGTTATTCGGGGGAACAGGCGTAAATAAGTATTATTCTGAGGTTAATTGGAAAGTAAACATGCGATATTTATTATGAAGAAGGTTTTGTCGAGTATGGAAAAAACTATGGTAATGAGATCGCCGAGAGCTTCGGTGAGGGAATAATTTTTAAGCGAATGAAAGAAAGGGGGAAAACGCTTTCTTACCTCCTCGACATTGCGCCTAGGTATGTGGAAGAATGATAGTAATAACTTGAGCTTGACTTGGGTTTGTAGATCAGGAAAACAATCCTTGATGTTCCGTAACACTTCTGCATTGAGTTGAGAACAAATTGAACTTCCTGTCCAACTGTCGTTCGATGTTCCTAACTTGTTATGAAGCCACAACGACGTATCACTGTCCCTCACATTCGCCATATTGGAGTCGTGTGATTCCAACTACCGCCGTACCTTACCGATGCGCGCCACATTTTTCTCCCGCCATATTAACCAGATCGCCAATCAATGCGTCCATCATTTGCCCTTGCTATTGGACCAACCAAACGGATGTTCTCGTATAAGCGGCAGAAAAAGTTTATTGGTCGATTAAATGTTTCTATCAAAAAATGTGAACAAGAACACGAGAGACTGTTGCAACGAAAAAACTGTTTGTGCATTCAACACTGAGCCCGAAAAAATTGTAAATTTTCGGAGCGATTAAAACCGAAACTCTGTAATCAACAGAAATTTACATTGGTCTATAAATATGAGAAAATATGGCATTTTGGCATCAAGCCGTACGTGAGCTGTACGAATTGGCCCTCTGTATGTCTGAACCAATAACAATAATGTATAATTTCCGTCGATAAAAATGCATTCTGTTATTGCGGATCTGAGTCTCCCCAAGCGCATCAAGCGGCTTGTTTCGGGAGAATAAACATCGAATTTTTTTGTGTACAAACAAGCAGATTTTTGTCGTGAATGAATACCAAATCCAATACATAATGGCATCTGTACAAGACCGTAAGTTAATCGTTACAAACATTGACAAATGGAGCGATTTTTCATTCCCAAATAAAAACATTAAACTGAGCTTTTGAGGTTAGGAACGCGTCATTGCAAATGTTCACCGATAAACATTACGTTCAATTGCCATTGGAATATCCATTTTTCTGATGATTCCACCGTGTGACTTGATACAGAAAATCGTCTTACTTTATTGTTACCCAACATATTAATCCAACTAATTACGTTCGCAATCTTTCTATCAAACAATAAAATAAACTTTTTACTCCATTATGGACTTTCGGTACAAAATCGTCATCATTCGGATCAATATTAATAAAAAACGAATCTTGAACACATTTAAGTCGTCGTAAAACGTTTTTATTCAGTAGGATAATAAAAAGTCAGCAATAATTCCTCGACTCTGTTTTCTTGTCATATATTGCAGGAAACAAATTGAAACGAGTGTCGTACGACACATGGAGTACGAGAGAGCAATTGTGTCTGGCTACGAGTGTGCTAAAATCAGGAGATCAGAATTGGATGGGTGTATCGAGATCGTTAAAGCCATTTGCGGAGAAAGAGGCGCTAAGACCGCCCGATTGGTTTTCGCAAAAATCCTGTGCCATACAGTACGCGATATTGATAGAAAATGCAGACACACCGAAGCGTAAAAAGCGGGAGAGCGGCGAAACGACAGGGGAGTCTATAGTGAGGAGATTGACGCAGGAACGAATAGCAGAGTTGGGTCAGATATTGGCGTTCCAAAGAGACGAGTATCAGCAGTTGAAGGCGGAGGTGAATTTATTGAGATCAGGAACAATAACTGACGAAAAATTGCAAAAAATGTGGTTGTCGATAGAGCAAGAGGAGCGAGAACAGGAGCAGAAGTGTAGAGCACACGCTGCGTGGCTGGCCAAGCGTCAACAGAAGCAAGAGATTCAACCTGCGATGCAGACAGTGACGATCGCCTCGCCGAGGAAGAGTTTGGACGCTATGACCGAGGTGCAGGAAACCAGCGAGTCGACGAATGATCCGGAAGAGACAAAAAACCGCGGTGGGCGATCGCCGCTGTTAACGAGTCTCTTAAAATCGCCTAGTCCCACTACACAAATGCAAAATCCAACCTCCTCCGCTCAAGTGAATTCACCCACCATAGCGAGTCTTCTCGGATCCAGTCCCAAAGTTCCTAGCACTCAAATAACCACGAGTATCCCATCGCAATTGCATCAACTCGTCTCTAGCACTCTAGCCAACACAGTTAACGAACGACCTTCGGTCGGTGCACCAACTTTGTCAATGCTCCTTGAATTACCAGCGAATTTGCAAAGAGCCTCCCTGGCGAGTCTGCAACAAGCGGCCTCCAACGTTCAGCAGCAAATCGCAGCACCAGAAATTCACATTCACAGCCGTCCGATGAAGCACACAATCCCACAGAACGAAACAACGAATATCAAAACACCAACGATCCAAGCGAGCATTCCTGTCACTGAGAACATGGTTCAGATTATTGACCAGGTCGACGACGTCATTCGGAAGGACATCATGGCTGATGTGATAAACAAGGACGAAATTAACGAAATCATCGGTGACCTTGAAGAACTGATAAAAGAAGAAATAACGGCGAGTCCGCAAACAACACCGTTAAAAATCCTCCCAACGGTTCCGGTCGTCGTGGAAAATTTGCCCGTTCCACAGGTAGAAAGAATCGTGCAGGAACGACCTGAACCCCGAGACGTTGACGAGGCCGTTTCCCTGTCAAATTCGCCCCAAAGTGAAATGGCTATCGAAGAGATCGATCAGAGCACATCGAGCATCGCCGAAATCATCGGCACCGTAGCTATCGAATCTGTTGAATCCAAAGTCTCTGTTGTCCCAGTCGTAGCCGTGGAGACCCCGAAACCTGAAGAGCAAAAAGCTCAGGTAGTTGAAGAAGTTCGGCCAGAACCGAAAGCCGAAGAGAAACCGGAGCAAGTGATCAAAATAGAACAGAAACCTTCGGCAGAGCCAGAGATTCCTGTGGAATCTGTGAAAGAAGATAAAGTAGAGGAATCCAGTTCAACGAATGAGAAATCTTCGGAGAAGATAAAACCTGTAGAAGAAGAAAAAATGGAGGAGAAACGAGAAGAAAAATGCGAGAATGTTACTCCGGAAGTTGAATCCAAAAATCCCGAACCAATCGTCGAGACTTCAAAGGAGAAAGTTCCCGAAAAAGAAAGCGACGAAACTGTCGTCACTGAAATTTGTGAACCAATAACAGTGGCGAAGGAAGTTAACGAAAAATTTGTAGACCAAAAAAAATCGGGCGAAGAACCAGAGGCAAAGAACGATATGGAAATCGATCAGATTGAATTGAACCTCGCGAAAATAACGGGTGACCAGAACGAAACAGGGTCGGCAGAAGTAGTGAGCGTTTGTTCAGAAGTCACAACCGACGTTCCGAGCATCGAGGACACCGAGAAATCGCAAGACATCAGCACGATACTCGAGGACGATGAGAGTTCGCAGAGTAATTCGAGTAAAAAGAAGGACACGGACGAACAATCGTCGCTGATGGAAAATTTGGTCGATAATTCAGATTCCCAAGAGTCCTTCAAAGACGAAGACGCCACGAAGGAGACTACGACGAAGGAAACGGTGAACGAGAGTTCGACCGACGTGGAAAGTCCGCGTCCGGAAGTTGTTACAGAAAAAAAAGACGAAGAAAAGGAGAAAGTGGAGGATTTGAAAGATTCCGAGGATACTACGAATTCGGAGCCGCCGGCGGAGGTCGAAAACGAAGAAAAAACAGAAGAAGCTTTAGTAACTCCAGAAGTGGAAGAAGAAACGAGCCAAATAGAAAAGCCCGAAATCGAAGTGAAGGTTGAGAAGGAACATACAGAAGAGATTGATGAAAACATGGAAAAAGTAGAGAAAGAGGAAAGTGAAGCTGAGGAGAAAAACGAGGTGAAACAAGAAAAAATAGAAACAGAAGGAACCGAAGTTGAAGAAGTATCGAAAGTAGAAACGCACGAGACCGAAGAGAAGAAATGTGTGAGTCCGATTCCGATTGAGGAAAAGTTTGAGGTCAAGGACGAATCGGACACCGATAGTTCAATCAAACAACTGGACGAATCGAAAAAAGAAGAGAGTGAGATAAAGGAAGAAAAGGATGAGGAGGAAAAAACAATGGACATTGAGATAAAAAAAGAAACAGTGGAATCAGCCGGTAGCATATGCGACGACATCGGTGACCTTGACGAGGAGGAATCTTCCCTCAGTAAATTGAGTGGTGGCCGAGCCATGAAAACATACTCAAAGAAACAAACGATCGCTGTTGACAGCGAGCCCGAGAACGAGAGTAGCGGTGAAAATGCCGATTATCGAGCATGGAAAAAAGCTGTTATGCTCGTTTACAATAGATTGGCTACCCACAAATACGCGTCTGTATTTCTTCGACCAATCACCGAGGATCAAGCACCCGGCTATCATTCTGTTATATTCCGACCCATGGATCTTTCCACTATTAAAAAGAATATTGACAACGGAACGATAAGATCGACCATGCATTTCCAACGAGACGTTATGCTCATGTTCCAAAATGCTATTATGTACAACAAGCAAGATACATTCGTTTACAAAATGGCCGTATCCATGCAAGAAGAATGCTTGCAACATATGCAGGTATACTAAAAACCAACGATTCAAATATTTAGTCGAAAAATGAATTTCCAAAGGCAACACGCGATTCAATAACAAAAAAAACTTATCCAAAGCCATTTTTCAACTCTTCATAATTCGGAATAGAGAAATATTGATTTTCATCGATAATTTATTATGTTCCGATAACGTAATTCAAATAATTTTTACAGATTCTAGTTCAAGTTACGGGCGAGGGCCAACTACGAAGAGAAACGCGAACTGCTGCGAGTAGTAGCAGCGAAACGAGCGATTCGAGTGTGAAGAGGAAGAGAAGTCACATAACGCCGAGTCCTCACGATACAGACAGTCCGCGTGGAAAAAAACGCAGAAAATCGGAGAATGATTAAGTTTTGGTTTATTTCGTGAACAAAAAACAATTTTAAAAGATTGATATTCGTGAGGCCTCTTTCAACTTCGATCGATGAGTGTACAAAAGAGGTTTAACAGACAAAATCATCGTCAGAAGTATGTCGTCGAATTGTAGTAAAGAGAAAAGATAGAGAATGAAGAAACACACTCAATCGATTGTCTTTTATCAATTGTAAAAAAAAAAAGAGCAATACGCTCGTGTTTTTTGAAAATGTCATCAAAGTAATCGAAAATTTTTGTCAACTTGTACATAAATTCACTAGTTCATAACCTTCAACCTAAGAACGAATTAAGAAAATCACAAAAACAATTAATTTGTATAAAAGACTAGGTAATAAACAATAATAATTTTAAAACAATCGAAAAATGGGTTATTACGCTCGTGGCGACTCGAGAAAAATGATTTACAGCTCTGACGAGGAAGAAGGTTATTCAGCTGCTTCCCAGCATTCGTCACGAATTAATTCCAATATGTCTCAGATGAATCAGCGCGACAAACGAAATCTCATACTCGGAACTTTCGGCGAAGCTGTAAGTTAAAGATCGATCCTTCAACGCTGAATTAAAAAAAAAAAAACAACAACTTTTATTTCTCGTTACGAAAAGCCGCCACTTCCTCTGCCACCTGTTTCGGATGACACCGATCGTCAATTTTGGGCTGAAGACGAACTCAGCAGCTGCGACTCTAGACATCATCTTGTTATTGCTAGACGCAGAAGAAGACACAGCGTCGCTTTCAGAAATCGGGCTGCCGTACATCGGAGTCGCTCGGAATTTGTTCAATCTTCGAGCTCCAGTACCGAAACTGCGCGATTTAACGTACCACCTGCGGGTACCCCTTGATTACATGAATTATCTTTAGTTTTTTTTTCAAATTTCAAATTTCCGGTATGGAAGTTTCGCAAAACATTCCAAAAGACAAATTTTAGCATTGAATTTTCGTATCAATTTGGGAACGTTGAAATTCCGCGGCTTTCAAATAGCTAGGCTATAAATTAATTTCTATTTTTTTTTTGACATATTTTAGTACGAAGAAGACAAAAACATCGAAATTGCCCAGGAACTTCGAGAGTCCAGCGGCCGAGAGTTACAAGTAGCGGTGTCCAAACAAAGTTAAATCCAAAAACAGTTTCCCGTCTGGTAGTGGCCGGAAATAATTTAGCATCGGGTTGCTCGATCGTTCAGCCTAGTGTGCATAATCAAAGATTCAATTTAGCGTTCTTATCAAATCGAAAGAATGGTGAAACGAGTGGAGCTGCGCGAACGCCCGAGAATATCGCGACGCCACGAATGCCTCCGAAACCAGAGACTGGCAACGTTAGGAAAAGTCGTGTAGGGAAAATTCGCCCGACAACTAAATCGAGACGAAATTGAATATTTGAAACTTGGAATATTTCACAATGTGTAATTATCTTTGTCTTTTATTTTCACTAAACCTTTTTGTGGTTTTATTAACAATTCCGGGAAAAAAACTTTCAACGGTAGAAAATACTTCGAAAAACGCGTAATTGTAACACGAATCTATGTGATTTTTGCAAAATATAGCAATGTTAGTAACATATTGGTATAAATAAATTCGTTTTTCCATTTTTATATCATTCAACCAAACGAGTCATGATTTCGTGAATAAAAAAAATTTCGATTCCGATATGCGCCGGCTTGTGCGCGATATCATTCGGCAGATTCGTTGTTCGCATTTCGGTTCGTGCCCACGCTATAGTGGTCCGTTATCATTTGTTTCTCCAACAGTTCGGATGCAAACGTCAGTGAGCTGTGCGAGCTTCGTGCTGGAATCTCGTCCCTCTCATTGCAAGTTTAACGTTGACAGTATTTTTCCGGGTGATCGGTAAAAAGAATCAATAAAAATGACGTATTTCTTGAACAACGAATGGGGCAAGAATCAATATCAGAATCTCAGCAATGCGAGGACGACCGACAGTGAGTTAAATATGTGCCAAAAAAAAGGCGTGCATGTTGCCTTGAAATCTCCGAAGAATTCGTACGGGAAATCTGACACTTTTCTCGAACTGCCTTTATTTCTACGAATAACTCTTAGCCCAAACGTTTCGGCAGGAAACTGCAGCTTTGCAAATAAATGAAATGCATAACTGTATATAAATGCATTTTGCGCGACTAACCCGGCTGACCAATCTTGTTTGTCAATTCGTCGAAAGACGCCGGAAACTAGTGACCTCTCGCGAGAATATTTACACCAGTCTAAAAGACGCGAAATTCAAATACAATTTCGAACGTAATTTCTGGCTTGCTCTGCCAACCTTTTGAGTTACAAAAAATTTTAATTCACGATTTCAGATGCTACTATGCGATCGGTGGTGACGTCACTGATCGTAGCTCTGTGTATGGCTTTGTTGATATTATTCTTTTGGGACGTCAGTCGACATTCGGCCAGAACGCACGTTTTTGTAATAGACACTGCACAACCAATATTGTATTCGACATCGAAGAAATTTTTGTCTTTCGGTCTCGATTCCTCGTTGCTCAGGGGAATTAAAAATTTTCCCATAAAAGATGAAAAGTTCATTAACTTGGCGCGTCATCTCAGTCCGGCTTACGTACGATTCGGTGGAACTTCCGCTGATTGTTTATTTTTTAACGAGGTTAGTGCAATTATACTTGTTTGAAAAATTTTCAAACAGGACCCTTGTCATTTTTTTTTCTCCGTTTCATAGACTACGTTCGACTTTTCGACCAATACGTCCAGTCCCGTCGACGGACAAGATATAAGCAATTTCACGATAACCGGAGACGATTTTTTGGATTTATACAAATTTACGGTAAAATCTGATGTGAGGATGTTGTTCGATCTCAATGTATTAATCAGACTGCCAGATGGAGGTTGGGACTATAGCAATGCTCAAGAAATCATTGATTTTGCCAAAAGTCGCGATATGTTGTTGGATTGGCAATTAGGCAACGGTAATCATTTCCATTCAATACCATAAATAATGTTTCTCAAAAACGTACAAAGCATTTTCATCAACGAATGAAAATTTGAAGCTAATTATGCAATTGTGAATCACCTAATTGCTAATTTTCATTTTAATTTTAATTTGCCATTTAATTTTCTAATTCCAACCATTTCAGAACCAAATTCCTTCCACCACGCATTCGGCAGAACGGTGTCTGCCGAGCAATTGGCTCGAGACTATAATCGTCTGCGAGCAATGCTGAACTTGTCAGGATATCAAGCCAGCCTGCTCGTTGGACCAGAAGTCAATCACGTCGGAGATGCGAATCATCACGCCGAACAATATGTCAAAGTTTTTCTTGAAAATAATGAAAACAGTCTGGACTATGTGACCTGGCATCAATATTATCTTAACGGCAGAGAAGCAAAAGTCAAGGATTTTATAAATCCAATTACCTTTGATCGTCTGCCGATGCAGATTGAGGGATTTCATGCAATGCTCAATTCTTCTGGACAGAAAATAAGAATGTGGCTCTGTAAGCAAAGACATGAAAAATTTCGGTCTGTCTCCTATTTGATGGGTTCACGAAGAATCAAATTTTCTATCAGAAGTTTCGATTAAAAATCTAGATTTTTGTGTGCGAAGCTCACAATTTTTCAAAAGTACAATTAGCTCGTTTCAGGGAGTCTTCCTATGAAAGTTGCAGAATTTCTTTCTCCTTCGTCTGGGCTCGTTTTTTTCAGAAAAATAATCATGTCCGGTTCGTTAAATGACTAATTAAAACATTTTACAGCTGAAACGAGTTCAGCCTACGGTGGAGGAGCTCCCGAGTTATCGGATAGATTTGTGGCTGGATTTTTATGGCTGGACAAGCTGGGCTACAGTGCGTCAACGGGCGTAGCAGTCGTAGTGCGACAATCTCTGTTCGGCGGTGATTACGCGATGGTCGGACCGGAAATAACGCCGAATCCTGATTGGTGGGTCAGCGTGATGTACAAGCAATTCGTCTCGGAGAAAGTTTTGCGTCTGGTGGCTGCTAACAATTCTACAACAGTTCGATTATACGCTCATTGCACACCGGAAAGTGCTCTGGTCAATCGCGTCCCGGCAATCACTCTGTACGGCATGAATCTAGACGCGGCACCCGCCAAAATTTCTATACAACGTATTCAAGCCTTTAAAAAAAAAGGTGCCACTGTCTTTTTGTACATCCTCACGGCCGATAATCTACAGTCCAGGTAATTATAAAAGAAAGCTGAAAAATGAATCAACACTAATTAAAAAAACGAATATCAAGGAAAAAACTGCCACAATTTTGATAATTTTTCCCTTAGATTCAAATGAATTTAGTGAATTTTTCCGATTCGCTCTCACAGTCATTCAGCTCGAAAAATTAATTTTTTTTGAGATTAAAAATGACGATTTGCTGCAACAAAACAATGAAATCGTCAATTTGGTTTTTTTTCCATATTAGAAACATTATAGGTCGAGGCTTTTTAATCCACGATTGATTCTGTTGCAGCGAAATTCGAATGAACGGAGAAACGTTGAAGTTGAAACCGGATGGAAGTTTGCCTCCGTTCAAGCCAATAATTTCAGACTTGTCACACACGATAAATCTTCCAGGGTATTCGATGGTGTTTATGACAATACACGGTGCAGATGTTCCTGCATGCAAATCTTGAAAGATGCCAAAGGTTGAAGAAACGTTCACGAGACGTTCTGCGTACTGATTATAAAATATTTACATGTTTTTGTATATAACATATACCTATATATACATAAGAATGCATATATATATATATATCGATCATTTGATCACTCTCGATGTATTCTTGAAAATTGTGATGCAACATTTTTTTTTAAGGAAAATAATTAACAATCAAATTTTTCATCGACTGCGCCTCATTTATTTAATTTTACGTAGATCGATACAGCTACTTTTTTATTTTGTTCATTGTACACATCTGACGCGTTGATTTTAAACAACTCGGATATTTTTATGTTCCTACAGAATTTATCCTAAATAATATATTATACAACCACGTATCGCATGCGGCAGCTGTCGAACAAGAATTTCGACGAGGGCAGAGCCACGGGAATGACGTTTGTGATAAACAATCAGGATAGAGCGTTTTTGTTTTTTTTTTTTCTATCACCATTTTCTGTTCTATTCTCATTGAGTTCGGTGCAGCCCTTTTTTTTTCAAAACTGTTGAGTCTTTTACGGTATCAAAGTTTGCTCCGTCGAAACGTAACGAATAATCTGTTTTGTTCATCGGTTTTCAAACTTTTAGAAACTTCTCAATTTTTGCTTTCCAAGTTTACGAATGCAAAAATATTTCTAATCGATTCTTTTAGCCCCGAGTGGCGTTCGATCTTGGAAACTATCGTTCAAGAGGATGCAAACTTCAATAGAAATATTTCTTCGGTTACAAATACTGAACGCAGTGGTTTAGCGATTACGGAATGAAGTACAGGTTGTTCGATTTGATGTCCAATTTCGCAAGGTAGGCATCCGACGAAATTCGGGAAAACACATTTCTCTCTTGTCTCGAGGAGGATTTGACAATTTGCAGAAAAATTGAAATGTTTGATGGATCGGAAGAATGTAAATTTCAATATATCAGACTAAATTTCCGGATGGTTAATACGACTTTTTCGTTCAAGACAACCACTACCTCGAGTTACAATTGATAAATGATTCTTTTTTTACGTTATTTCGCATCGACGTTTCGTTAAACATCAAATACTCAAGAATGTTAAATTCCCATAATTGCGACACGGAAAACAAAAGTTTCTCTCTCGAAATGGAAAAGAAAAAATCGACGTTTTACAGCATCGAAATATACAGAAGTTAACATGAGTTATATTTACATATTCGTGAATAAAACAGATGTACATTTTTTGTGTGAATTTAATCAACCGAAGCGTTGATCGTGATGGTTTTTCCTTTGGGGTCGTCGTAACGATCAGGCGTGCGAATATCCATGACCATAGTCAAGCCCCAGGTCATGATAATGGCGAGGATAGCGGTGACGAAAATCCCAGCCCATATCGGGATGGACATGAATCCAACGCAATCGTAGGCATCGCCGAATCTCGGGGCATCGATTTGTACTTGGAAATCTTTCAAATCGAATTTCACGTCGTTTCCAGACGCGAATTTAACGCTCTGTGAGCAATGGTAAGAGAATGTGAAGGGAAACGAAGTGTCGGTGCTTGTTTTGAGAGTCATATTCTCTTCGTTGCGCTTGTACACTATTTCGGGCGTGTAATAACCGGGATATCTCTCAGGGAAGCGTAAAAGTATGTTCGCAGTTGAAGTTGTTGAGCCGTTCTTTATTGTGTACTCGAAATTCACTTGCAGTGGCGATTCCGCAGTTCCGTTGCCTTCCGGCACTGGATCTTTGTCCAGCGTCACGTTCACGTCTTTTTCACCCGGGAACTCCAACGTTGGTTTCTCGCTCGCGTACATCAAAATTCTCGAGCCATTGATCATGATAGCTCCGGACGGTGGCGCTGGAGTCGGCTCGTCAGTTACGGCTCTCTTTATCCTGTCCGGACGAGCAAATCGGCAAAATAATCCTGTCAATGCCGCCACCAAGTTCGGACTCGATTCTCTCATGGCGTTATATGTTTGCACAATTCCCTCCAAATTGGAAACGCTACGCATGTTCAATTGACCTTCCGTCAAAGAATCCAACTCTTCCTCGGTCGTGAAGTTATAGTACGTCAGATCTTTGAATACCGAGATTGGGGCATCGACCATGGGACGATACACCAAAAATCCGGTGTCCATCAAAGTGCTGAGACTCTGTAAATATTGCAATATTCATAGAATTCCGACTTTTTCGACAAAGCTCGTTGACTCTGACTCGCTGGCCAATTAAAATCGTTGGAAATGGAAACATAGCCTAGAAATTTCAATTTACTGAAAAAATTTCTAGGCATTGTGGGAAAATTTCACGGGAAGGAAGAAAATGACAAAATGACTTGACATTCGGTCGGTGGAAAACTTATTGAAAGCGGCTGCCGCTGTTGATTGCTCCAAAAACATTTGACGAGCTCAGAGTCAAGATTTTGGGACTAAAAAACGTCGTAAAAGCTCAGGGATAAGTAGAAATTAAATGCCGATGTTGAAATTGTGTATAAATGGTAAAAGAGCAAAATTTAGTGCATTGTTGTGAAAAGAATCGGAGAAAACTCTGCTTTGCCGTTTTCACTGGGACGAATTGATTTTATCGGATTTTTGATTCCTCTACAAACGAGCGTTCGGGGCGTAACAAATTAGGACATTTGAAAAACATGTACCTCTTTACTGTTGGCTAAATCTTCGACGCAAAGATCATCCTTGACGAAGACGAGAAGAGGCTTGAGGGAACCGCCCACGAATTTAGTCACAATTTTCGTGAAATCTTCTTGCGAAGTTCTCTCGAAGGGATTGACGAGGATTTTGTTCGGAGTAGCAGGCGAATCACCGCCCCATATTAAAACAGGCACACCCGTACTGGCTCGAATCGTTGATATTCCACAAAGAAGAACGAGTCCGAAGACCCACGTTAAAAGTAATCGCGAATTCTTCATTTTCGCCACTTTTTCGTTACGCGATCTTCGAAGCAATTTTTGGGAGGTTCAAGAGCACTATCTGTGGGGCTGGATCGAGCAGAAGGCACTCACGCGCCTGTACTGTCATATGATGCGATTGCTCGACACTAGCGCCGTCGCGGTGCTTTTCAAAACTACTTATCTTGATGAATTCAATTCAAATATTTAGAAAACCCCAGTCGAGCAGGTAGTATTTCTCGGAAATTGCCGAACATAATTTTCATCAAACGATCTACTCGATACCCAAGGCCTAAGGCGGTTCGAAAAAAAACAATTGCCACGTCCTACAAACTTTTTAGCATTGGAAAAATATGCGAGCAATATAATTCTGGAGTTTTTTCAACTTATTCCGAAAAATAACGAAATTTCTTTTCCTTTTCTTCAAAATGGCTGTTTATGCATTGCAAAATAAATACACACATTAATTACCAATTATCAAATTAGTGAATAGACCAAATGCGTCATAACTGCTTTTGTTTTATTGCGTATGAACAAATGAGTTCTCGTGCTAACCTGTCTGAACAAAAAAAAGTTCCGCCACATTTGACAAGTTGCAGAAGGCATTCCTACATGGTCAAAATTTCCCCCGCGACAATTTCATAACCGAAGAATTGAAAGAAACCTCAAAATCATCCGTAGACATAATATTATATTTGAAGATAAATTTTTCCGAAAATGGCTAACTCGGGACAATCCGGAACGACAACCGAGACTGTGATGTATTCGGTAAATAGGTTATCGATAATTTTCCATCGACATGCTTGGGAAACGAGTAAATATATTTTTTTTGTTTGATAAATGAAAAAGCAACTGCAACCATGGAGCAGCATGGGTGCTTTGCCATGTATGGAACAAGTTTCGGGTTCCCCAGTACCGGCGAGAGTCGGGGAATATTTCAGGACTCCAAGGCCACATCCGTGGCGACCGACTTTAGGTTACGAAACCGTCCAAGTGCTGCCATTGTAAAGAGAATTTACGAAATATTTCTCTACATAAATAAAACGAATGTTTTTTTTTCCGCATCGTTTTTAATTCTTGCTCAATCAAAATGCAGACCATCCCAATCCATAACGAATCAACTATCCGATCCCTGTTACACCCCGCAAGGAATGGCAACCGAACCCCTCAGATACCCAAATCTCGTAACAGGCTTTGAGAGAAACCCTGGACACGCAGCACGTGCTGCTCTCTACACACGATTTACTCCATACGAATGGACGCAGAATCAAATAAGTTTTTTTAACGAGTCAGACGGTAATCGTCATTACGCTGACAAACTTCATCAAGACACCGTTCGCCTGATGCGGTATTGTTGATAACAAAATCAAATAAATTCGACCAAAAAAAAAATGATGTTTCTTCCAGCTTTAAATTCCCCATCCGATAAATATGTAAATATTTCGAAAACGCTGATGGAATAAAATCCCGAACCATTTCAAAATTGAATTATAATTAAAAATCGTCAAAAATTATTCGAAATGGATTTAAAGATTTTATAATTTCCTCGGTTCGATTTTTTCTTCGATGCCAAAACGAAAGCAAAAAAATCGTATTTATCGAATGGAAGGAAGTGTAAAAATTGTACTAAAACGTTGTCAGATAAAATGATCGGAGAATGCAATTTCGTTCGCGATTGAGTCAAATAATTAATGGAACGAAATAGTACGGTGAACAACAATTGTTTTACTTCAGATTAACTGAAATCACTTTGTAAATAATTGACACAGAGTAGCGGACGAAACAATGAAAGAAGGACAAGCGGAAACGGGTCGAAAGATTGGTGAAAGAATAATAGACATTGAGTTTTGGGAGCGCGAATTGGCCGCGGAATTGGAACGTATAATAGTGGAAAATCAAAAGATGCAAGAGTGTCGGAGAAATCTTCAAAGAGCAATACAAGATCTCGAAGGACCTTTGCACATAGCTCAGGAGTGTCTTTATCAACGAGAATTTAGAAAAGGTCCCGAATCAATAAACTGCAGCTTAATGACAATCTAAAAAAATGTCAATTTTTTCTTTCAACAGGATCTGAACTGGTGCACGACGAGTGTGAACAATCTTTGCTCAGAGAAGTTGAAATTATAAGGAGAGCTATTAAAAAATTGGAATTTTTTATTGACAAATGCGCCAGTCAAGTGAGTTTATCGATTTTGAAACTTCTGATTTGATCGTTACGTCAGGCAACGAGTGCAATTTATTTCTTATCGATTAAAATGTGGAATTTTATTTTTAATCCAACGTCTTGATCGTGATATTTATCGATTATTCGAAATTTCCACGTCGAATTATCGAGGACTCGAAATTTTAATGAAAGATTTTAGAATTCCAATTAATCGACCGAATTAATTTGCTGCTCGTTAATTATTGTATAGTTGAGCGAAGCTCGAGCGGCTCAGAACGAATTAGAACTGGATATCAGTCACAAAGAAACGGCGCATGGGATCGATACCTTGAGCCACCAACTGAACAATTTCAGTAAAGGAATCGAGTACTACGGTGGCATTGAAAAATACGATCCTTGGTAAAACCAAAAATAAATCATTCGTCAATAGCGAATTTTTCGCACGTGCGACGTAAATGAAAAAACTGTTTTTTAGTGTGACTGAGGCCGAAACTTGGTCTCAAGCCTCCAACGACACTATCACGAAGGGCCAAAAAACTCGACAACGCTCGCAGCAACTGCAAAGCACCATAAAAATCGCAATAGGTGCAGTTGGACAAGAAATTTGGGACGCTTGGAGCAGGACGAACGATGCACTTGCCCGGAGGGCGGCAGAGCTGCTCGAAGCGAAGAGCAAACTCATTATGCATCTGGAAAAGGCAAATACACAAAATATTAAAAACAAAAAAAAGATTTTGACAGAAAAAATCAACCGAATCCTTCCAAAACCATATTGCGAACAATCCTTGATAATTAATATCGTCAGCACGAAAAAACTGACTACGTTTGAAAAATATTTGAAATTTCTCACCAGCATAGAATTTTCATTTTTTACTCTTTTCCTCCAAAATTCATTTTCATTGCCAACAGATCCAGAAGCAAATTTTCAGCGTGGAAAAAACAATGGAGTTGATAAGAAAATCCATAGGCGATAAAAGTTCAACACTCAAGGTCGCGCATACGAGACTCGAGGCCCGAACTCATCGACCGCAAGCCGAATTGTGCAGAGATTACGCTCAACTAAGGTTCGCGACACAACGCAGTGCAATCGTCAATTCCGCTCCGATGAGATTCGACTTTTCATGCTCATGAGTAAATTTTTGCAGGATGGTGGGCGAGGTGGACACCATAAAAGCGATAATCCACGAGCTGCACATGAAGCTTCAAGAGTGTGAAGCGCAACACCAACAATTGTTGAAAACTCGTAACAACCTCGAAACCGATCTGAAAACCAAAGTGGACTGTTTGTTCGTGGACCGAGAGAAATGTATGGGAATGAGACGAAGTTTTCCAATGTCAGCGACGATAAAATACTGATTCGATATCTGGAAATAAAAAAAACCGTAACAATTTGTATAAATTTTTTTAAACAACCTTTATTCTCATAATTCAAGTGTCATCAAAATTCATAACAAAAGTATTTTATCACTGTAAAATAGTAATGTATATCTTTGTAATATAAACTATGTCCCAGCCCGTGTAATACGCGGATAATCGATCTGTTTATTTCGTTACTTTTTTGCGTTACTTTTTTGTGCTAGAAGACAAACGTCCTCAGAGTCCTTGTGCAACGAGAAAAACTATGAATAATTGAATTTTCCATAGTTACTCTCGGGATAGGAAAACCTCTTTACGGTTCGACCATTTCGGAGATCAGATCTGATTATTGTGTTTGCTTCTTTCATTTAGTTTAACTGTACAAGCTTCGATGAGCTTAATCACAGACTCATAAACTTCGCGCGACTCGAACGATCGTGTTCTGCTTCACATTTTCTTTGACTGTCTTATTTTGTCTTTCTCTTTTATAGACTTAGAAAATATTTTGGTTATTTCTACATTGAGTTATTTACAGGTTTTTTCTATGGTAGGGCGATGGAAAAAAACGTTAACTTTAGTCACGATGTCTCTCAATCGACGTTCCTGGTCCACTTGAAAGTCTCGATCGTCTCGTAAATCTCGTTCGCTGCCCTGTCGTTGTCATACTCGTCCTTGAGATAAATTATTCTGACGTTCTGTTCGGGATGACATTCGAGCACGTTCCACTTCTCGAAGAGTTTGAATGAATTTTTTATGGGATCGACGCACAAACTCTCGCCTGTTGGAGCAAGCGAAGCAAAAATTAAGTGGCGAATAATCTCAATGGAATTTTTGATAATTGAAAACAAATTTCGAGTACGAACCGTAGCTGACGATTCCACGATCCAAGTTCGTTTTGATTTCGCTTAAAACTTCCTGCACCAAGTCTCGCTCGGCTAGAGATCGTCCGACGAGTTTCCGGAGCGTAAAGGCGCTGAAGGTGTACGTATCGATCAAAGGCCTCAGAATAGTATGGAGAAATTCCATGTGACTCGAATGAGTAGCGTCGAGGTTCAACTTGTACTGGATCATTTTCATTTTCTGTTCAGCACGTCGCTCCTCGTCCGAGCTATCGTCGAACGTCTGCGCGTATCTGCGACTCCACAACTCTTCCTCCAAATAGCCCTCCTGCAAGAAATCGTCATGATTTCCTCGAATACCACGAAGAAAACACAAAGAAATAAATAGTCAAATTCTCACCTCTTGCAAAGATATTATTCCAGTATTGGTGAGATTTCTTATAGAATCGCATATCACGTGTTCCAAGTCCTGACAAGGTTTGCAGAAAATAAACTCGTATTTAAGAATATCGCACAGCTTCAATGATTTCTCAACCAGGGCTGTTTGGAATACTGTTATGTCGTTTTCTGCGACAGCTCGTGGATCATTTATTCGAGATTTCAACGATGCGTACAGAGCACTGACTGAAAAAGCAAAAGAACGTGATTTTGATAATTGTAATTGAATAATTTGAGTTGAATTTTGAAAGTAAGCGAAAAGAAAGCGATTTTCTGATTTAGTTAAAAAATTTGAGGATTTTTGAATAAAAATAATGGAAAAAATTGCAACAAACCTATCACACTGTCCATGACATAATGTAGCATCATCGTGTTGCTGTAATATGCGAGTTCGATGACATTGGGAAGGATGGCAACAGGTCGAATCATCATAACGCTTTGGGTTTTGGGCGCTTGATCACCCACAGTTTCCGTGATTTCTTGTCTCTGTTGCTTCACCAATCCAGGACCCAAAATATCGAGCTAGAAAATTCCATAATCGGTCATATCGTTCTAATCATTTTAAGCATCTCGGTCATTTTTTCTTTCATCGAATTACTTACCGCGTGATTGATAATATCAATGCTCTCGCCGCAATAAGCAATATCTTTGTGTGCGCTTTCCAATTCTTGTCGGAGAGTCTCGAAAGCTTCAACGAGTTTGTCCAAAGTACACCCGTCCCGGAATTTGTTGAGCAACAAGAAGGCGACCACGTTTGTCGACATGATTGGCGTTGATTTCGAGCAGTCTTTAATCGAAACAGGGTCCATAGATCGAGATCGGAATTTCGATAGCACCGTTTAATCAAAAATTCATTTTAATTACTCGGCGAGACGACTCGAGCCAATTTTTCCTCTTTATATATAACATTGAAAGGACAAGCGATCTAATCTCGAATTACATTGAATGCTTGTCGTCTAAAAGACGAGTGAGTATTATGTTTTTTTTTAAAATACATTTCTTTCGTTTTTTTCTTCATAACCAGAAAAACGAAAAAAATAATTTAATTTGTAATACATTCATTACGTGACAAAAAAATTTGCAGCAGCTTTTTTACTCGCAGGAATATGAAGACGGAGAAAAAAGTTTTTTTTTTTTCATACCGTGAACGATGTGCTTGGCAATACTATCGACCAGTTGCCGATGTTCTTCGTCCACGAAATCTGACCCATACAATGACGAACTCGAGACTGTGTGTTTGAGAGATTTTTCTGGCGTGGCTGATGGCACTGTGAGCTTGTTTTGTTGGCTCTGAATAGATTTCATCATTTCCTAGAAAGAAATACAAAATTAAACGTGAGATTCTTCAACACCTGAAAAGTTATTAGTTTTTTTTGAACTTACTCTCAACGAGAATGGCTGACAAATATCGATTTTAACGATTCCATAACTTCCCATTATCGTCGACCAAATTGCACTGATGGTCGAGCGGAAAGTTTCCATTTTTTTAGGCTGCCCAAGTTGTTCTCTGACGAAATTTCCATCGACGAGACGCTCGTAATTCATCGCGATCGGCACCAAAAGAGCATCTTCAATCGTTCCATCGAGATATGCGTCAAGGACAACACTCAGAATTCCACCTTTCGGCATACAAGGTTTACCCGTTCTCGTGCGGCCACCCTCAACGAAAAATTCAACGTTGTGACCCGCTCTCAAACTTTCCATCAGATAAGTGTGCAGCGTTGCTCGATAGAGAATATCTTTGTGACCTAACGCCGGGTCCATTCGTCGTTTTATGAAAAATGCCCCGAGACCACGCAACAACCATCTTAAAAATCAATAAAACATCATTTTTTTCTTCCTCATTACAACAATCGGTTCGTTCATTGCTTAATTAAGATTTGTCGAATATTTCTTGAATTTTTCTACAGTTTTTATTTTAAACACGAGGAAAATATTCATCATGAATTTTGCTCGTTATTAAATGTCCTCGAAACTTTTTGAACAAGCCTTTCCAAGGCACTTGATCAAATAATCAAAACAGGAATAAAAACGTGTGAAAATTCATTATCCAGATATAGTTTCATTGATAAAGAAAAAGTTGAATCGTGCAAAAAAGACGTGAGAAGCCGAGTGTGGCGATAAAACGAAGTTTTTCAAAAGCGTACCCGAACAATGGAATTTTGAGATTGTCACCAGCGGCAATAAGAGGATGCCTGACGTCATTGCTGAGCAGAACAAAGCTGATCATGATATAGTCTAAATGACTTCTGTGGAGAGGCAAAAAGACGAGAGGTAAACCGCTGTCGTTGGCTTTTTTAAGCATTTCAATTTGTGCGGGTTGAACGATCGCTGACTTGATGAAACGTGGCAAAAGTTTGTAGAGCAACCATGCCGTGATTCTAAGCAAGGTGTCGCTTATTGTACTCTGCATGTGTAATAAAATCGTTTTCGCACGAGCTTCAGTCTGGGCAATTGCTTTTTCTTCGGCGATACCATCGTTCTCAACGCTCTGCAGAGCTGTTAATTTGATAGCGTCTTGTAATCTCTCATCGTTCAGTACCTGTCGAATATCAGTTCAAATAATCATTCATCGAGATTATGAAAAAAAAACTCTCGAAATAAAAACGAATTCAGAGCAAATTCCACAAATCTGCTGTATCTAGATAAGCTATTTTTATTTTCTGTATCTTTTCGAGGAGTGGAGATTTTTATCATCGCACGATAGACGCCAATTTTTGGCTGCAATATTTTTTAGGCTGTGGCTACTCGTCCGGCTATTTTCTATACTAAAAGCATGTCCGGACGAATAAGCAACCCTTAATCGTCCGGCGGATAAAGCGGAAATCATTGGATAAAGCGTGTCCGGACGAATATTATTCGTCCGGCTATCCGGACGACTAGCCACTGCGTATTTTTAATACGAATTTAAAATTCACTACCGAGTCAGTGAACTTTTCGTCGAATTTCTGGGTTTTTTTTGACTAGTAAAAAATCGATAAATACTCACAGTCTGTGTGACTCTGGGATAGTCAAATTTTCGAAAACTGCAAACGTGAGAAATGTGATAGAAAATTTTGGACAAAAGACTGGGTCCAGGTTGGACGATGAGGATGTTTTTGCCATAAGTCTGATGTTGTTTCACTGCTGTATTGACGAAGGAACCCTGAAGAGAGACAAAGACAAGAATCGATTAAATTTCTCGTGGCAATGTCTGCTTTAGATAACGATTTACGTCAGCATTTTTTTCTCTCTCTTTATGCTGAAGGGTTGGAGCTTCGTTCCGCAAGATTGTACACGAGATTGGAAAATAATCGTAACAACTAATTAGCTATTGAAGAAAAAAAAGCAAAATGAGTCGCGACGTTCGGAGCGGAGCTCACTTACATTCTCGGGATATCCTTGCACCACGACGATTCTCAACCATCGCGTGAAGAATCCTCTTCCCTCACCGTCATGCATTTTTCACAAGGACCCACAATATTTTCGGCAAGATTTCGCAATAAATGGATCAAATAACTTTCATTTTAATCGCCGAAAAAGTTAAATATGAATTTTACGATTTATCCGTCGATGCGAATGAATCCGTGCGTTTTGTATAGATCGTGCGCGTTCGTCAGATCGTTTTCGATGTTTCATTATTTTAATATTGCCTTCGCGAAAGTCACGCTCTCATGTGACCAAGATCATTAACGAAACTGAACGATTTTTTATGCTCGATCAAAACTTTTCTTCCCTTGCTGCTGTCATCTCGAATCTCACCAACTATTTACACAGAAATCTCTACATACGCACGAATACACAAAACGTCATACACTAGTGTCCAAAAGTTTCAGTTTGACTGTAATAATTCATGAAAAAATTGCTTTCGGTTGAACAAGAAAAAAAAGTCACATGGTCCATTCATAAAGACGTTGTTCTTGAAACGCGATAATCGAATTTAATGAAAAAGTATTTAAACACGTTTATTTATTTTTCAATTAAATCTAATTATGTAGTTGACATCGATTTTTTTCTGATCGCACACATTTTGCTGTCATTTTTCAATTTTTTGTCAACTCATTTTGCGTGCATAACCATAAAAATCGTAAAATTGCTGGTGAACATGAAAAAGGACTCTGGCCCAACCGTGCGAGGAACAGTTAAAAAAATGTCATCTAAAAACGACGTTTCCAAACTTTTGTGCAATGGTGTGTGCACTGCGTATGTATGTGGACAAAAGACGAGTTATGCAATCGGATTCGCGAGGCGTTACCTAGGCAATTGTCAGCTTCGTTTAATCTCCCCGGGATGTTTAACTAAGTATTTTCTTTGGGTCCAGCTGGACATATCGAGCTTCTGAACGAAGCTTTTCGCGATGAAACTGTATGTTATAAAAAAAACTCTTCAATACCGATTTCCTCGAGATCATGCATAGATGAAGGTTGAGAAAAGCTCGCGATTTTCTTAATTCGTCGATGCGTTCGAACCGCGAGTTTTTAGTTACGTAAGGTTGGAACGAGCTGGGGCTTGTCGTCGTCACTACCTCGGGGCCTCGAGAATGCACGCAGCAAGAATGTCAGAAAAAGAGACTGAGAAACAGAGGGAGAAAGAGAGAGAAAGCAACATCTCCGGCATAGAAGCGTGGTCCGCGACGAGATCGTGTATTATTAGATCTATTTCGGTATTTGGACGTCCTATTCGGAGCTTCGGTTAAAGTACCACGAGGGCTTTAATTTCGCGAAAATTTCAAACGTCGCATTGAGCATCATGAGTAGTAAACAAAATTAACGAAATAAATTGCTATGAATAAAAATTGGAATAAAATTTCATGTGGAAAAAAACGAAAAGCGTTCTCAATGGACGAACAGGAAATTTTTTTTTTTTTTTAATTGATTCGTTTTGCAAAGTCAGATTTCGAATAAACTTGAAAAAATGAAGATAAAAATCAAGGCAGCCGCAATGATTGAATGAAAAAAAATCTTGCAACTTACTCTGGACGCAGGTGTGCACGTGTTGCAACAGTGATAAAGAAATGGCGTTGTTTCGGTGTAAGCAGGTGCCATCAGCTCCGATTCCTTGATTTTGTACAGCGAACTTTCGCGAGTTTTTCTGGCTTGTTCCCGATTCTGAATTCGTTTTCGCTGAACTTGTTGACCGGCTCGACGAAGCCCTGCACGGATACAGCGAGTAACAGAGAAATAACGATGAGTCACAAAGGAAACAGAAATTCATATCGAATGCGCGGAACTGTCGCAGGTTATATATCGGCTAATTGTAGCTATGGTGGTAGCTTTTTTTTTTACCATCGAGAGAAAGTCTGGGCGTGCTTGACTCGGTTGTACGAATTACATCCGTCCGAGACTCCCATTTCGCGTAAACCTCCTGCAGGCGTGTCGACAGAACGTCCACCATATTATTCCCCCTGAAACAAATTCGTGCATGCAATTTTTTAGATTTTATGTCATTCTCGGCGTATCAATAATTGTAACACAATAATTCTTCGTTATAATCATTTTTATTGTCGCAGTTTTTCCTTCGTTTTTTTGATTTCCTTCGTTTTTGTTGATCGTCTGCATGGGGAAGACAAAAATGCAAAAACTATCGAAAGAAATTTTCAAATAAATTTGACGTGCAAACTTTCGACTCGTAAAGTGGTCAATTATGAAATTAAAATCAATGTATTGAATTTACATTCCGAATGAGTGAGTTGTCGGAATTGTCCATGTTCTTGCAACATTTTGACAAGTGTACGTTTGATGTTTTAAATGAAAAAGCATCCGCCAATGTCCCACGATCGTGCACTATTGAACTATGAAGAAAAAAAATTAGATTGAAGCAGCAAAAATAAAAGATATCGGACTGTTGTACTTTGCGACCATTAATCCACTCGGTTACGATCGTTCGATAATTATGAAAATAGCTGGAGCGTATATACGTTTTGTGGAATTATTATAATCGTTGAAATGATAGTCCGAAACTTTCGCTCGATAAGAACCGGAGTTTAATCGCACGGAACAATGGTGAAGTCGAATAAAATCGTGAATGTATGGAAAAATTCGTGGAAAATAGCAATAAATAGAATAAATGAAAAATAAATTGATAAATAGAACCAGAAACTTTTATTTTCGTCAAAAAAATAAGTCAAAATTCCCTTTCAACCGCACTGAAAATTCAGTTTTGTCAAAAAACGTCGATATTTTGTTGAATACAGCGAACTAAATATTTTGGGATAATTTCAAAATTTTCGTTATTTCGACAATATTTTTCATTATAATGGAACTGTCGGCAAAATTTACGATTGGAATGATAAAAATTTACTTTCCGAAAAAAATTTCCAGAATGTTTTTTGCTGAAATGACAAAATTTACGTGATTTTTCGAAAAAACGTTTAGTTGAACGTATCCAACAAAATATCGATCTTTTTCAACAAAATTCTCTTTTCAGTGCGATATTTGTTGATGTTAATTTGTAATTTTTTTTTCTACTATTTGTTAGAATTGTATTTTTGGTTCTTCGGTCCAAGAAGATTCAGCGTATCAGGAATGAGGATGATCGGAACAAAAATGATATTTCTTTTGAGCAAATAGGAGAGGTTGAAGAAAAACATGATCGACAGGGAACCCGCATCAATGCGAGCTCACTAATGTGTCGCGTTTGAGGAGGGTCATGCACACGCGTCGTCAAGCGTCTCTCAACCGAACGAGAAAGAGCACAATTTCGTATCGTATATATAGATTCGTGCTCGTACCCGAACAATATTTAAAGCATGTGGGGAACTCGAAGGGGCAAAGGGAGAACTCGCCAAGAGTTACCGTTCGTTAGACCTCGCGTGATTTTACCAATGGCGTCGGGACTCGGTATTCTTCGCGAATTAAACGATTTTATTAGGGCTAATCGTCCTCGACGAGTGCATTCTGTATCACTATATATCCCAGTGCTCTTTTATCGTCTCCGTCATTAAATCGACATTGATAACTGTAACCATTCATTTGCTCATAGCCTTTTGCTCCAAAAACCCTTTTTGCTCGATAACCTCGTAACCCCAAATTTCCAGCAATTGAAAAAAGATCTCGAAGTATTTAAATTCATTGAGAAAATATTTACGCTGCGTTAACCAGACGATCGTTCCCTTTAAACCGAAAAAGCAAATTTCCCACAAAGTTAAAGACCATTAAAAAAAATGTTGAGAATAATTCGCAAAAAAATTATTTCCGCTGCATTCCAATGGCGTAAACTTGAATATCACAGACGATTGAGTTTTGTCCATATTTTATTTTCAACCCAAACAATCGAATTACTGGAGTGGAGCAAATCCCAGCAACGGGGCGTTCGAAAATGATTGGAAAACGTCGGCATCATTGATCTAAATCTCTTCTAACTAGATACACGTTGTGCAAGTGTATTCATTTCAATTTGGTATATTCATTATTGGCACAGTTATCAGGTGTCATCGAAGATTTTTTATGCAGAGTGTTATTAAGCGTTGATCTGTCTCTCTTTATAGTAAAACCGGTCTTCCATGTACAAAGAGACACACGTTGGACGGATCATAGAAACGGTGTCTGAAAAGTCGTTCAATAGGTTGCTAAAAAAAAAAAACTGTGCCACTCTCATCGACGCGGCTAATTGACTGTCACTAATTAACGAATCCTCGCATCAACGAGTGACCTCGCAGAAAGAAACGCTTGGACACTTTTCTCTCCGAAAAACGAGGGTCTGCTAAGTTCGCAAATCCGGAGGATAATTTTTGCGACACTCTGTAGTCGGACAGCTGTTGGTGGGGTAATGAGGGTCGCGCTCATGAATTTCTTTTATTTGCGTGGGATCGAGGCCGATGCGGTGATATTGCGTTTAAATGGGCAGACTACGATGAGTTTGTAGTTGATCGACCAGATGAGTAAAGGATATTGATTACAGGGAAATATCCGATTGCTACATCGAGCATGGCAGCCAAACTTGTTTTGTTCGCACGAGCCTCAGAATATTTGCACGTCTTGATATTCAAATGTATAAATAAATAATAGTTATGCAAGTATTTGGATTATTATTTTTATCAGTGAGAATTTTTACTATTTTGATGCGAAGGTATAAAATGTTTATTAATATTCATTCACCGCTGCGTGAAGAAATCATCGCAGCCTTCGTTACAAAGATTTGCAGGCACACGCGCGCACCTTTTCGTTTCAATGACATAATTAGATCGAATTAACATTCATCACAAAGTATCGGGATATATTGGCAAGGACGATTGCTCATAATCGGGAGGACAAAAACATCAAGTACTTTTTATCCAATCGCATTAAAACAATAATAATTAGCAATCTTTACGATCCACAGGTTTACGAAGAGAATTAAATACGAATGTGATATAATGCGAGATCTCGCGAAATAGAGACCGAAGTGAAAGTCAATTAATCGATAGAAAATATATTTCAAATTGCACCAATTACCTGAGATTGCAGAAATAATATAGGACTCCACAGAAGAGAAATATCTCAACAAGTCCATCCATGATTTCAGGATTTTTTTTTCAAATTGAGGGTAAAATATGAGAATATAATGAAAAGTTTTTGCGTTACGGAGCTCGCGATTTTCGTGCACGAATCAAAAATTGAAACAGTGGTTTAAATTTCTTTTTCGTTCCTCATTTATCTTCAAATTGTTGGGTTTACGCTTGTTTTAAAATTCGCATTTACGTTTTCATTCAACTGAGTATAAAGTTTGTTATTAAAATATTGTTAATCACGGAACTAAAAATCGTACACTACATCGAAAAAAATGTATTTTTTCTGCATCAATGCGGAAATGCCGAAATGTTGGTTGGAGACACGTTTTTCACATCACTGTCGCTTCACGACCGGTGCCGCGAAGGGCGAGCGAATAAATGATCCAGGCATTGATCGCGAGAAAACAAATGCCGTCGATCAAAACTCGAGCATCCATATCTCCCTCTCTTGCTCTCTTTTCCGTCTCTCTCCCTCTCTATCTCTAAATTTCTTTCTACGTTGCCCGATTTTACAACGACGAATGGAAAATTGTCGATTGACGGATGAGCTCAAACTTGCTTGCACAAAGAGACAGTTCCATTCGGTGATTCGTCACGTACACGACGACGATGGAGAGCAGCAATGAAAATATTCGTTTGTTTCCCACTGTGTGGGTTGCCACTTTTTTCTTTTCAAATCTGTTTCTTTATTTCGTTATCAACCTTTTTTCCTCGCTGATTATACACACTTGTTATTACTGCGACCAATAATATTGCATTTTATACATGTATATATAAAATTCATATATTTTCATGTGTGTACGATCACACGCGCGCGACACCATTCGTTCACTGACTCTCGAGAAAATCGAACAGAAGCGAATATTTTATCATTGTCTGTCATATCGTCGTCAAGTATTCCAGTCGCCTTTTCATACACATTTATTCTTTTTATTCCCCCACTAATGAAATGATAACTTTGCGAAAAATCACGTTCGACACAGAAAGTATAGTGCCTCGTTCTCCGTAACAAAGTTCGACTTCGAATCTCGATTAACTTCAACTTTAGTTCCGATAACTGTTATAACCGGCTTTACTTCCTCAGTGCTCGGTAATCGCGAGGTCGTTCACCGTGTCATGTCAATTGTACTTTTGCACTCGATTCAAGGTTTTTTTTTCATGGAGTTTTTCCATTATGAATTCAACAATTCGCGATTTTTTTTCAATTCGTCCAATCAACTTTTTCAAAGATAGTTCCAACTTGCTGTTCAGTTCGTCGGATTTTTTATTTTATTCGGGCGCTCCCGCACACACTGCCGAGCGTGTGTCTCGCGCAAGAGTGAACGGATCTCACGGCGAAAGTGATGCCGTGACCCTCGTTGCGAGTCTCTCGTCCTCCTGACTATGCACAACTTTCGTACATAATATATAGATATATAATAAACTTTTGCTACTACTGCTGTACGCGATCTGAAATTTGAACAGCCTCAAGTGCGCGAAATTGAAGTTTCACACGAGTTTTCGTATCGCACAAAATTTTTCGATGACCCGACTGAACGTTTTCAAGCTGCGAGAAAAAAAATCGTGATATTCAGAAACGAATTGTTTTTTTTTTTTAAACCAGTTTCGCGTTTTGAATGGATTGAATATATTCGGAAACAAAAACTTTTCCGACACGATCTCCTTGCCGATCGACGACAGTCTCGAAAAAAGTTATTTTCAAAATATCTCGCACGCCATTGCGACCGAAAGAATTACTTTTCTACCATCTGATTGATGACTCTGAAGTTTGCATCGTTGGAATGCAACGAAATTCATTTTTATCTTTGAAAAAAAAAAATTATTGAATTACAGATCCATTTTTGCCATTCGAAAAGCATTTCGGCTCGAAAAATTTGGATGACATTGAAAATTGAACGAATCTTCAGTAAAATTGAATATTTTTCGATGCATTCCAACGTTGCAAACTTCAGCATCATTCCGATTGCAGTGAATTCCGTGGAGCTGAGAACGCCAAACACCAAAATTGCAATAAAAACCAATTCACGATTCTTTTTTTTTCATAAACTGCTTGCAATAAAAAATCTGCATTCAGCACTTGAATGGCACGTAAAATGTACGTGATTTCTATGCGATCGAGTATCTAATGCGTTTGCCAAACCAATGCTTCGCTGGTTCGTCACGTGTCTTCACAGAATTTAAAATTCTTCTTTTTTTTTTTAGAAAAATAGTTTGTCGATATTCTGTTTAGTTTCCAGGATCTTGTTGTGGGAATTTTTTTGGTTTGAAAAATGTCGAAAACCCATTACAGGCGAGTCGATTTAATTTTGACCGAAAACGTGATTGTTCGGATGCAGTCCCGTTCGGGGAATGTTGGATTTCCGGATAAAACGACTTGATGACGAAACGAAATATAATTCCGGTGTCGATTGCAGAACTAACATATAAAAACTGGAATGAGCGTCACATAACAATAATTTTTGTCATATTTATAAATGCGCAGTTGACTTATGACTCTCGGGTTCGTTTGCGATACACATGCAGAGGTTCAAGGTCGAAAGTGTGACTCGAGATAGCCCATAGTTCACGTTCAGGTCATCTACGAGTTGGGACACCAAAACTTAACGCGATCTATGAAAAAATGTGTTGGGAGGGTTAGAGAGACTTTGAAACTGCAATCGTGCGATCACGAGGACGTCGAAAGATGCAAATTCACATTGCGCGCGTGTTGGCGGATGCTTGGTGTGCGAAATTTCTTATAAAACCATCAAAAAATCAAATGACGATAGATTCATCGAATCGTTGGCTTAAATCGATAAATAATTATACTCGTAAGAATTAACGCGGGGCCCATTTTTCGCGCGATCTCTTGGTGAAAAGACAGAAATAAGCTGGTCCGTAATTGGATTAGCGAAGGTTCTACGCTGTTGGAAAATCCAAGGAACGATTACGAATGCCCTTGCCAAAGGAGAAACTCTGTGCGCCGCGAGAGCATCGAGTATGGGGGACGAACCAACTCGAAGTTCATCCGAGTGCAACAGCGTAGAGACGAGGAGAACAAAAGCTTTTGGTCATCGCGAATCACGTGTTTCGCCAGGCGAAAGCGATCGTCCGTTATGTTCTTTCGATCTACTTGTCGTCTGAACGTATATATATATATAGATCGACTTTTTGTCTCTCTTTGTTTACCGGCCTTCGTTCATGACTCGAAAAACTGATATTTTTCGACGCTCTCGTTGATCCAGCGTAACTTTTTCGCGAATATCGCGGTATGAAATTAACTCCTCAAGAAAATCGTCAAATTGACGTAGAATTAATAATGAAGTTGTTAACTTTTGAATTTTTCTTCCGAAACTACTTGCTAGAATGTGGCTTTATGCCTTTTCGAGATGCAAAATGTTGAGTGAAAACGTAGCGAAACTGTATACGCTCCTCAAGTTTCTGTCCCAGCGAACTGTAATTCTACCCACATACGATTGAGACAACCAATGAAGCAGATGAAGAAATTGAATAATAATTGAACAATTGCCGAGTAGTCGAAAGAAAATCAATCGACTCATTTGTCCGCGATTTATTCGTGAAAAAGTGTTGATAAATGTCCACAGGGTCATTGATAATTTTCTGACTGCCGATGGAAATATCAATCGTTTATCGATCGTGCGATAAGAGATCGCCGCATGCGCATGGCATATGCCGCATGTGTGTTAATATGGTTTGCAAACATTGTAATAGGTGGAAAAGAAATTTGCTGGGAAAAGATTTGTAGAGAAACGTCCGCATTCAATTGATTTGAGGAGACAGTGCGCGCGTGAGTGATCTCGTGAAATGTTTCAACTCGATTTCGTCAGAATATGGCGATTGCAGTTACACACATCGACTATGTCTGACAACGTGACATAACCTCGTGGCACTTGTTCATTAAAGGACGTAACATAAGCTCACCTGAAAATCGACGTTCCTCACAAATCTTCGGTGCCCTTTCCACTCGATGTCTCATAAACCGATGATCCATGTACTGTCAACACTAATTACACGGGACGTAATAGATTCAGCAACTATTGTAGAAAACCACATTTATTTGTTTTTTTCCCACAAACTGAATGCCGGAAGTAATAAATATGGAAATTCCGTTGATTGACATCTGCAGTTGAAATCCGGAAATATTTGACGCCCGCGACACGAGCGTCTCTATCGGTGGTTTTGCGAACTACAGCCAAATGTCAACTTACGAATATCGAAGCAAAATAAACAGACAGCAAATAAACACGTGTTTTGTGACCTGGCGTGAAATCGTTCGAATTGACGACTTTAATTTTTAATAAGTGATTGCTCCGCGAGTGTAAATAATCTTTATAATTCGTTATGACTGGCAGTAAGATGGAGAGTGACAAAGAATCCATTATTTGTGTCCCCGGTGCGTTGCATTCCTCGTTGACGCATCGCTCCGATTACGACATCGGCTGAATGTGTAATTTTCATAATTTTTTAATCCCAGGACAACGACTATGTTTATCGGACAAACAGAATTTACCTGGACCAGGAACGTACGAGCAACAAGGTTATATCTATTCGAAACTCGCCGGAACGGTAGAGTTGATCAAAGACGAAAATGTACGAGAATAATTTTGGAGGTTAGGTTCGTTTATTAAATAAATTCGCATTTTTTAACGACACGTTTTTTGGAAATCCAGACAACGACCGTCGTCGTGCATGGAATGACGGAACAAACTATTGTTCCTGCACCTGGTGACATCGTCACAGCCATGGTTACTCTCGTCAATCAAAGATTTTGCAAATGTACCATGAAATGCATCGGTGATGTCGTTCTTACGAGACCCTATAGAGGCATCTTGAGGAAAGAAGACGTTCGTGCGACCGAAAAAGACAGAGTCGAATTGTACAAGTCTTTTAGACCCGGCGACATTATTCTCGCCAGAGTTGTATCCTTTTTATTTATCGTTAATAATCAATATTTCCAAACCATTCCCTTGAATTTCCTTGCATTCCCTTGAAGTTCGACAATTAAAAAACAGTTCTTTTTATTCTGCGAGCTTTTAAAAATTTCGATACATACTCGACTATTTTTTCGCGTCAAATTCCGGGAAGGTGTTTTGTCGACACTCGCCAACTTCCCACTGTGGCATCGTCCTCCCGTCTAATTCGACATTTCAGGACCTTTTTGCTGGGGATGTCCAGTTGGACAAATGTCAAGTTGCTACAGTGGGAAGTTGTCGAATGTCGACAAAACACCTTCCCCAAATTCCCATTCCTCCTTTTTATTTTTCGTTAATAATCAATATTTTCAAACCTTTAATTCACTTCGAATTCCCTTGAAGTCCAACAATTGAAAAACAGATTTTTTCTATTGTGCAAGTTTCTAAAAATTTCGATACAAACTCGAAAATTTTTCGCGTCAATTTCCTATTCCTCCTTTTTATTTTTCATTAATTATCGATATTTTCAAACTATTAATTCACTTCGTATTCCCTTGAAGTCCAACAATTGAAAAACAGTTTTTTTCTATTCTGCAAGTCTCTAAAAATTTCGATACAAACTCGACTATTTCTTCGTGTCAAATTCCCATTCCTGCTTTTTATTTATCGTTAATAATCAATATTTTCAAACCATTCATTCACTTCGAATTCCCTTGAAGTCCAACAATTGAAAAACTTTTTTTTTCTATTCTGCAAGTTTCTAAAAATTTCGATACAAACTCGACTATTTTTTCACCTTAAATTCCTATACTTGGATCAGATGCCGTTAACGGAAGCGCATACTTACCAGCTGAGTACAGCGGAGAACGAATTAGGAGTCGTGGTGGCTCACAGTGAAGGCGGTAAGTTTTAACGATGGATTGAAGCCGCCAGAAAAAAAGGAGCCGACAGATAATTTTCTGAAGATTTGATTTCATGGTTGCAGGAATTTCCATGGTACCTATAAGTTGGACGGAGATGCAATGTCCGAAGACATTGGCAAAGGAGTTTCGTAAAGTTGCGAAGGTTGTACCGGAACAAATGATTACAGAGCAATGAAATGAAATTTGTTTTTTTTTTCTTCATAAGACACAAAGGAATGAATTCTTCAAGAAACGTCGTAGGGGACTGGCTGGAAATCGGAGAAACTGGTTTTTTATTTTCTCTATCCGCTTATTTCATTGACTAAAGATTCAAGTAACGAAAGTACATTTTCTATGAAAGTTCTATTTGCAGAATATTTAAATTCACACTGTACAATAATCACCATACGCCTCATCCATTTCAACCGTTATTATGTATCGAGTAAAAAAACAAATCTTAAAATAAATAGGTTACAATGCATTGAGCAAAAAAGTGTACAGCGCGTGTACCCAAGAGACAAATTATGAATTAGCAATTACAGAAACAACAATGAGAAATAAACAAAAACATAAATGAATCTATAATACTTGGAATATTTTTCAAAGCTCGATCATTATTTTTCACTTTTCCATTCGATATCGTTCCAGTTTTTCAAGCTTTTCACAGTCCAATTTTGTTCGATCTCTGGTCACTTTAACGACACTGTTTTGTCTCCAACGTTTTAAGGCACTTTGCGATTAATTACCCTCTAAATCCTCAGAACTCGACGTGTTTTCAAAATATCTCAATGGATTGATTTTTATTCGCTATTTTTCATACCGAAGTTCCTATGCTTTGGGAGTCCAATGAATGAAATATCGTCAGCCCTCATCCTGCAGTGTTTTCTCGCACTTTAAAGGGTAAATCTGGGTCAACCATCTTCATCGTTTTTTTCTTTAAATTCAACCAGTTAGAATGCATCTTATCTCTTTGTCCATAAAATTGGAATTATGCTCTTCAAGGGCTTCCGAAAGTTCGTCAGAAATCATTGAAAATCAAAGATGATAAAAAATTGCGGGATTCTAAGAATTTATCCGGCCAGGTGTGAAAGGAAAAGATTTTTCTTTCCCAAAGAAAGTCGATGTGCATTATTGATCCAGATTCACGGGATAAGGGTTGCTTACATTGAAATAAAGGACAAATTAAGGTCAGCCATAATTAACTAATCGAATTCTAAAATTAACCCTTTTTGAATTTAATCAACAATATCGCTATTGTCTGGAAAATTATTATCCAGATAAACGTCGCTATGAAGCCTTGATAAACGGCCGGCTCGCTGATGGGCCAACCTCTCGCAAGCATCGCTCGTATCGACTCCGTGCTTTTCGTTAACGGCAGCACGAAGCTTATGTACCTCAAAACCGGATGCATTCCTTCAACAGGCCAAATGATACCGCACAGCATAACTATCGGTAGAAACGAGCCCATCGCAAGATACGTCGCACTTCTTTCGTTCTCGCAACTGCAGGCAATGACGAATCCTAAAAAAGAAAAGAAATAATTATTTAGAAGAAATTTGGGAGAATCTCCAGTGCGCCCAAACGCTTTTGATCGTGTCGAGGCAGAAATTCTAAAGATAAGGGACGAGGATTTACCGAAGCACATTCCGCACAGTCCAGTGAGAATAGTCAGAGTCGTCACCCAGCCAATATCACCCTCGCAAGTCACTTTGAACACGGCGAAAGCGAATACGAGCACCATTATGGTTTGTCCGGTCATGACTACGAATTGCGTTACAACTTGACCGAATAATATTTCTGGTCCTGTGACACCGGACACTAAACTTCTTTCCAAGAGACCCTCGTTCCTTTCCAGCAACATGGCGCCCGACGTGAGAGCAACGGACAGGAAAAATATAATTCTGCAACCATCCAATACAATTAATTTTTTTTTTCAATCACAGCAACGGGAACATCAAATTATTATTATTGTTGCACATTCTGTCCACATTGTTGATGTTTCTGTCAATTTTTTTTGTTCGCTTTCGCAGACTTACGTCAAAATAATTCCTGGTGCAGCGAAATCCGTGAAGTTCGGTTCCTTAGTACCGTAAATTGGGGTTCTGAACTGGAATGGAAAAATAATGTTCGCCGCATTACTTTAAACAATTACTTAACCCTCTTCTTACAGCCCAAAGCCTCATGAGGCTCAGCTTTCGAGTTTTGCACTGTATGGTCGCGAGAGAGCGTGAAGAGAGAATTTGAGAAAAAAATATCGAGGCCCTGGAAGTTCTTAATATTGCAAGTTCAAGCCCACGCGGAAAATTGACAGAAATGACTCACGTCTATAGGGATGCTGGTGTACTTTTCACTGTAGTTACAAGCAGTTGTGACATCTTTAGCAAAATCTTGATACGAGTAAAGAAGATCACGTTGTAATAACTGGCCAATTTGTTGATCTAGAATAATGAAATTGTACAGATTACAAAAAAAGCCACAAGATCAATATGATCACACGAATTTCCAGAATTTCCAATGATTGACGATCACTTGCGGATAATAAAAGAAAAATCGAGTCTGACTGC
Source organism: Diadegma fenestrale (assembly GCA_037043255.1). Taxonomy (NCBI): domain Eukaryota; kingdom Metazoa; phylum Arthropoda; class Insecta; order Hymenoptera; family Ichneumonidae; genus Diadegma; species Diadegma fenestrale. The sequence goes on along the minus strand of CM073310.1, from coordinate 12,576,000 downwards.
AATTGTTGAAAATATCGCGTCGCTTTGCCAAAGCTTTTGAAAAAAATTTAATGAAGCTTCTTTGAATATTCCCAGTAACCGACTCTGATTGTTTATTCCTTCAAAATTGAATCGTGGAACTTGCAATTGAGTAGAAATTGAATTTCTGACAAGCTCAAATTGATCAAATTCTTTCCAAATAAGTTTTGAAATTTTGGTAGTGTTTTTTTGTTGTATTGTTAAAAATTGGTTTTGCAAGCTCACTAGACATATCCATGACGACGTTCATGTCGGAAAAGGTGGTTGTCCAGTCATCAGCGTCCTTGCCCTGTTCGAGACGGTCCATCAAGGATTGAGAATAATTAGCGGGGAAGGAGATAGCGCCCCAGGCCCATCCTCGCTCAACAGCGTAGGCGGCGTTTTTATCGTCGTCGTAAGGCAACAGTACGACCGTTCTTTTTTCCAAGTGTTTTAAAAATCGACAACTCAGCATGGTTGTGTCGCAGCCTATCGTCGGTATACACGCTTCCATGCTGTTGTTCAATTCGTTGTTGACTATGGCTAATTTTAGTCCTATTGGATCTTTGCCGATCGATAGGCAGAAAAGTATTATTTGTACGACCGGTAAACCAATTATGAAGGCCATTATGCTGCAACGATAAAACATCAATGATGAGCGACTCATAAACAATTTCACTGATGATTATAAATATTCGAGGATATTGAAAAATCGAATGAATCAATGAATTTTTTATTTTTACCCAAAGTTTCGCCACATCCATAAGAAATTCTTCCATATCAGCGCTTTCATGTGCTGCGGGTCGAGAGTTTTTATGCTCGACGAACCTTCTTCCTCCGGTGGCAATTCGGCAGCCTGGAAAATTCATTAATGACGTTTAAAAATAAACTGAATCGTTATCTTGAAAGCTGTGAATAGGAAGAGCCAATTTCATTGCAACGAAGTTTTTTTTTCGTTACAAAAAATGTTATCGATAAAAATTCTTACGATTGCTTCATCCGCAGAAACTGCTATGCTTTTTCTTCGACTGCAGACGCTCACGTTGTCACCGAATTCTCCACTCATTTCGTCGTCGACATCCTAAGAAGATTTAAAAAAAAATTATATTGTTTGAAAATATTATGTTTTTACGAAATTCTCGTTATGCAGCTTTAGAAGACAATGGCTCGGATATTGTTTTTATAGTTAAATAAATGGTCGTAAAAATGATGGTACGGTTCAACAACTTACGACTTCCGGTGGTACACCCGTAACACTGCTGAGAATACTGCTTCTCCTTCGAAGTCCGATGTTCTGTCTTCTACTGAGTTTTAGAAAAACATCTTCGAGGGTATCGAGATGATGCATTTCCATCAATTTTCTCGGCGATTCCTCAGCTAAAAACCGTCCGCCTCTCATGAGACCAATAATTCCAGCCTGTCTTGTTTCTTCGATATAATGCGTCGTTATTATAATTGTTTTGTTTCCGTCTTTGGTTAATTGCACGAGATGATTCCATATGCTCTGACGTAAAACCGGATCGACACCGACGGTTGGCTCGTCGAGTATCAATAATTCAGGATCGGCGAGAAGAGCAGCTGCGAATGATACTCTTCTCTGTTGTCCACCCGATAAGTTCTTAACGAAACGATCCTCGGACGGAAGCTCGAGAAGCTGTGAAACGTCAATCGATGAATTTCAGTTTATTATGGTTTCGGAAACCAACGAATGCGTTTTTTTTTCTTCTTCAGTTTTACCTTGAGCAGAAATTCCATTTTTGTGTCAATCTGGTCGGTCGTCATGTGCGCGCACCAACCGAAATAGAGAAAAGTTTCACGTATTGAGAACTCTCCGTAAAGAGCTATTTCTTGTGGCATGTAACCGACTCTTGGTCCAGGCACACCAGAACCTTTGGAGCCTGGTCTTCCTCCGAGTACCCAAATTTCTCCTGCTCCCAGTCGTCGGCGACCGACGATGCATGACAAAAGGGTCGTTTTTCCACAACCACTTGCTCCCAAAAGGCCATAGCTGTGTAGATTGTAAATTTATGCACAAATTTTTATATACCGCTCGATTCTTCACGTCCGGGGAGTGAGAAATCTTGAATTTTCTTCTCAATATTTTTCTGCACTGCAGGAACGTAATGAAATTTGTTGTATTTGAATGAAAATTTGAATGAAAACTAAACGTACATCGTTCCTTTTGGCACGGTCATGTTGAGACCGTCGAGAATGACGTTGGGATTGCTCTTGGGTCCATATTTTTTGAACGCTCGTCTCACGCAAATGGCTTGTCTTCTGCGGGTGTCAAGGTTCGAGGCCTGAGTTTGAAATTGTGCTCTTCGAGTTTTGAGCTCGATCGAGGCTACTGGAGCTGCAGTCGTCGCGCTCGGCGTCTCCATTTCTAAATGACAAAGATTTTTCATTTTTAAATACACAACCAAGTCCGAGTTAACATTGAATTCATCATCTTTATTTAAGTAGACGGTTTATATGCAAGGACATTTATTCATAGAAAAAACCGTCACTGACAGGTCTGACAGGATTCATAATTAGTCTACGCAAAAGTACAGCATCCGAGTGTATAAAAGTCGTAGCTTAATTTGTAGCTGTGCTGCAGGATCTCCGAGTTTGCCCAAGACACATTTTTCGACATTTAAATTGTGCAAAAGTGTCAATATGCAATTTTTTTAATTCTCATTCAGCCAAATACCTCATTCTGTTGATTTTTGTCGATTTTCATTGATAAGGGAAGAAAGTATGTATTTGAGTTACGGGCTAGAATCGAAATTAGGTCAAGGTCGAATATTGGTTGGTTGTTGCGAGATGACTCATGGATACACGTAAATACGTAATGTCAATAGTGTCGAGTTTACTGGTTATACGCGTATACCAACGAAAATTATGCAATGATAATTAAACGTAAGAACGAGCACGATTACGGAGAAGTTGTGAGTGTAATGCACCGAGTATTTGTTTCACACACGATCCAACGACTTTCGTAAGCGCAGGAATATCTTTTAGCTGGATTCGATCAGTCCGTGTGTACGAGAGAGTGCCCAACGGTCCAGCCGGATGTATACGGTGTATCGGTCCTCGTATAAAAAAGTCAATCTATCTCTCTTTCTCTTTCTCCCAATGAAAATTCAGAAACTATCGAGGGAAAAGTCGAACCTCGTGGCTCAAGCTACGCATGGATTTAGCGTGTGCGAACTTTACATAGTTGTTCAATAAATACCGATTGGCGATGATGGTAAACACTTTTCAGTCGCCGCGCGCATTACGTCTTTTCATATTCTACATATTTCGATTATTTCTTTCGAATTTCGGATTCAAAATCTGCGAAAAAATATGAAAAGCCATTTTTTTTGCGTGAAAAACCGAATTATTTCAATTCTGTCTGATTGTTCCCATTTAATTGACAGCAAACCCCGATTTTCGTATTCTTTTCAATTACTTTACGTTTCTATGTTAATAAAGCGCCCCCCCTCCTCCGCGGTGTTATGAAATTTATATAACATTCCGATCCCCACGATGTAGACAAAATCTTCCGATGACGAAGGCTTCACATGGGAAAGTACAAAACCCAAATGTCCTCGGGGGAAAAGACGCAGGAATTTTTTATGCCAACGGAATCATCGTCATGGTATTTCGTTTTTGAATTGATAAGACCTCAGAGAATTACGCATAAAGACTTGTAATGGTTTGCACATTCAAGCCTCGGAGGGTCTTCGATAGGATAAGAACGGAGTGAAGAATTTCAAACTCATTAAGATAGTAAGTCCGATATGTATTGGAAATTGAAATTTTACTTGCGGAGTAATTAACGAACAGAAAATCGATAGGAAAATTCATGAATCAATGCTCAACTTTAATTTGGAGGAGCTGACCCACTTATGACCCACGCTACCTCGACACGAAATAGAAAATTACAAGTCAAACTCTCAAGTTTACGATCCATTCATTGGACGTTACTCCGATTTGAGCGAAACTCCGAGAGAATAAACGTAAACACCTTGAGAAAAATTCGGACCTCTCGCCTTTCGTTTCAGGCAGTATGTATTCTTTCTCCGATTTTTTTTCTCTCGATTCAAATCGTTAACGCGATGATGTAACGCGTACAGCCACGGAACTCTCACCTATTCATGCTGGATCAGGAAATTTTCGTTGAAATCCTATTCTAGAGTGATTCACCGCTGTTTCATTACTTTCCTTATTATTGTCATTTCTTTTTAACCAACGTAAAGCTGCGCAATGAAATTATAAGTTCAATAATAATACGAATAAACAGAACAGAGTAAATATTCCCCAGAGAGGCGGTTTTAAAGATTCATAAAATTTAATGGATTCCATCACACTAAAAATGAAATTTTGTCAAAAATTTTCTGGCGAATACGGTGAAATAAATAATTTTGATAATGTCAGAATTTTCGTTGTTTTGACAATATTTTTGGCTTCTAACGGAACTGTCAGTAAAATTTACGATTGGAATCACAAAAATTTACATTTCAAAGAGACTTTCACGAATATTTCTTGCTGCAATGACACGTTCAGTCGAACGTATCGAACAAAATTTCGATCCGTTCCAACAAAATTTTATCTTCAGTGCAGGTAGAAAAAAGTGATGAATTCCACGAATTTATGATTTTGACGTAACCAATCAGCAGGCTCATTTTTTTCCAATTCGAATTCACTGAATTTTAAGTATTGTCACTTGAATCACGTTTTTTTTTTTTGAAGAATTCTTTCATTGAAATTCTTCGTTTGTCTTGTTAAATCAATAACGCTCTGACAATTAACGCGTGTTTGGAAAGTCTTTGACGATTCTTCGTTATCGCTTGTGCCAACGTTTCAAGAATGGCTTTAATAATTTCAAGCGAACGTTGCGGAAACTCTGAGCAGTGTATCTCCTTCTCGAATCCTGTTTCTTTCGCTCATCGCCACCCAAATCAAACAGTGAAATCATCCTTTCAGAAAGGAACGTAATCTCAGATTTCTCCCCTCTTTAAGAATATAGCACGAAACTGTTGGCCCGCGACTTTCAACGCTTTATGCTCGCTAAAATGTCACAATAGTTGAGATTCAATGGAGATTACGTCCAGGAAAAATGTACATAAAACATATCGACTTTTAATACGATTATATGAGACGTTGAGCAAAAGAGCACGAGAGTTAAATAGAGTTTCGAAAATTCATGCGTCTTACGTAAACTTTTTCGACGATTTATGCTGCTTTTTTAAAACACTCTCGTGCGTCTGTCCGAATATTTTTTTTTTCTTAAGGTCTAGTTCTAGTTGATACAGAAAGGAATGCGTTGTGGATGCAAGGAAAACAGTCGTTACGACGCCATGGAAAATTATCTATTTTTAAATGAAATTTCAATTCTTTTTCTTACACGAAAACTGCTGTCAGTTTCGGCCAGGCCGACTTTTGTGTCGTGCACGATATCACCTCACATTTGCTCTTCAAGCCTCGGGAGATTTGAAAACATTATTTCTTAAAAATTAAAATCTACGTGTGTAGTAATCGTAAATGGCTTAATTATCCTCAATTACGAGATGCGAAGAAATGGTGCTTTCAAAATAAATGTCAATCGTGGCTGCTGTAACGTTTTTGGAGAAATTCTCAAGAAAAATTTGATCCGAATTATTGTAACCGCTAAAAAAAAATTCTGGAGAGTTAATTGTTGTGTTAATTGTATAATTACGAGATTCGAACCTAATTATATTAATTGTTGCTGATAAAAATCTCGGCAACATTTTCGATTACTTATTCGCTTGGGGTTGCGCAATTTTCGTTGTTTGGCGAGGATTGGAAACTATTCGAAAACAAGAGCGTCTCAAATATTGATTGAGCAATGCGGTGGCTCGATGAATCCGATGTTTTAAAATGTCCAGCGAATTGAATAATGAATATAATCGAGAAATACGGCACGAGTTTGTTTCGAGCCTTGTTTTGAGATTTCTGCAATAAACTTCCAGGAATATTGTTTACTCGTTCTTATTCTTATGGATGTTGACACACAAAAGCAAAATCATACATCAAACACAGTTTTTTTGACACGCGATGCGGAATTTCGTTTCAATCGAGCGAGAGCGAAACAATAAATAAATAAAATATCGATCGACAAGACCCGAGGCAAAAGAAAACGGACGGCCGCCAAAATATACCACAACTATAGCGCATAAACCCGTTTGGTAGGTCACTGGGATTCCCCTAAAAAAGTTAATCGATGAATCGAATTATCTCCGAAAAAACCCACTGAGAAAAAATATTTTGAGGATATATCTGCCCGATTCCTTATACAATAATAAACCAAAGATCAGAAATGATAAATCGAAAGTTCAAAGATCGAAAAAAGGTGAGCTGTATACAGCTCCAAACGAAATAGTCGCATGCGATAGTTTTCAATTCTCATTAATTCAGCAGCCCAATTAACGATCAGAAATTCCGCGTTGTAAATGAGAAACTTGATTCGCATTTTTGTCTACAGTACACGAATGATTTGTCTGACATTTCGTTTGGAATGAAACGAGAAGGAAAATACATTTCCGACTGTTTTTCAATCGGTTTTTGAGGCCAAAAATAAAATAATGAATTTTCAATTTTTTCTGAAAAATCTTCCAGCAGCAATCGCTTAACACGATGCAACAATATGTCAATTATTCAATGAAGTAATATACGATGGCTGGATGATTTCGTGAGTTTCGAAATATTCATGCACGAGAAATTCACACGTCTTGGCTATCCACGCGATCGTAGGAAAAACACACAGACACATAATAACATTGCGATGTTTCGACATATTTCCTGGGACTGTTTCTGATTAATTTGCACGGCAATCCTAATTAAGGAGATGCTCGGATCGTCAAAATTGATTGACCCAATTCTCGAACGATCCTCAAAGACTGTACAAGATCGAATAAAACCTGAAACGTCAGATTTTTCGAAAATTCACGATTTCACTTTAAAATTTTTTGTATGTTCGTTCGTACGTTCGAATAAAGTTCCTCACCAGTTTAAAAATTTCAACAACTTCGAAAAATACAAAAAAATGGAGAAAACTAACCTGCTAATTATAGAAATCACGAGATCGTGGCACTGTGGCTAAAAAATAATAATCACTGTATCCAAAATTTCAAACGACGCGCGTTAGTTGTCCGAATTATTCGAACGCGATTCTCCGAGGTACGAAAAAAAAAGTTGGAGCGCTTTTGCACAAAACTTTTTCTCCATTGGCAGGAGACTAGATAAAAAGCAGTTTAATGAAAAAAGATAAAAAATGAGAGTACGAAAGGAGAAATGAAATGAAAAAGAAATAATTAAACCACTGAAATCGCGCAATTACGCGAAAGACGCCGCACAGTGGCGAACAAAGAAACAAGAGTGGCCGGTTCGCGAAGCCACTGAGAACTGGCTCGGCAGCCGCCAGCACACGACGCGGAGAATCAAAGAGACTTGTGCAACATCGAATACTACAGTGGGAGTTGGGTCGTTTGGCTGCTGTGGCTCCTTGAAAAAGAAAGAAAAAAAAAACGTTGCGTCTTGCTGCTGGACCACGCGAGAGGTTCTCACAACATACATATTATGGCGTTTGAAGCGCGCCCATATTCGAACTATCGAATTAAAAGGTCGAATCGGCGAGCCCATAACATTGCAGGCTCGTCGTTACGTATTTAAGGGAATCCATCAGTTACGTGAGTGCGAATGAAATAACGAGAAAGCAGATGAACATGTTTCTCAAACATCTTCGATTTTCGAGATAAATAAAAGTTACTTTTTCTTCTTCTCTGGCGAGATGAGAACATCATGTGCTTTATGCATTTCTCGAAATGTCAAGTCTCTTCGAACATAACGAGTAGCAGGATTTTGACGGAATGTACGACCGACAGATCTTCATAAAAATATTAAAAATCATTACCAGCAGAATTGACGAGAACCTAATGAAGAAAAATAATTACGTATGACATTTTTTTTGAAAGATAATCGTAGTATTTCAATGACTTTGCGAATTCGTGAATGGAGTTCAAAGCGCGCCCATGCTGGACGTTTTAAGCAGAGATGGAAGGCTCAAATAAAAATCACGTGACGAAAATCACGACGGATTTTATGAGGCAAGAAATTGAGGATTGTGCTTTTTTGTAAAAAAAAAAAAAAATTTCGCCGGTGTAATTATAAACTGTGAATCAACTTCGAGGGCTTCGCACCTGTATTGAGATATATTCTTGTTTACACAGACGCACACACACTCGCATAAGCAATACTTGATCTCGCGTACGAGTGCACGTGAACGCATAGTATTGAGAGTGAAAGTAACTTTTGTCAAATTATTACGCGAGCCACCTGACAAACGAGCTTACTTCATGTCGTCGTTCGATTCCCCGAGATAAAATAGTCCCAGTTTTTTTTCCATCGATCAATCATGCGATTAAAAGCCTTAGCAGCCATTCTATGGCGATAAAATGATCATTCGAAATGGAATTGGTATTTGAGATGAAAAAATATTTGCAAGGATGCTCAGGAATTTGATGACATACTCGCCGAGGAGAAGATTCTTTTTTGTTAAATTATTTTTCGTTCATTAGTTCTACTTTTGTCAGCATACATTTTTCGTGGAATCAACAATAGCGCAAGAATCTTTCATGTGGCTTGAAAAATCTTATTGCAATTTAAACCGTACGTGGCAATATACATAAAGTTGCTTTTTTTTCATTTTAATTATAATAGCTATACGAATACTGGCTCGCAAAAACTTTCACGGACGCTCGTGTTTCATCAGCCGAGGCATTGAAGTCGCCGAGATTTCAATCCCAACGGACGTCTCGCAAGTATCATTGAGATGAAAGAGACTTTGTTATTTTCTTGTCTATTTTTTTTTTCTAATTACCGTTGATCCTGATAATCAATTTATTCTTCTGGCGTTTCTGTATCAAATTTTATTCGCGAATGGGCGATTAAGTTTCTGCACGATAAAATAATGATAAATAATAATGATTTAAAAAAAACGTGTTTAATCGGGATGAAGTTCATTTCCTACGGGCACGATATGACATAAATTTCTGATGAATTCACAAAAAGATATGTGAACGGTGACTCGACCGAATATTTTGGAGAAAAACGAATTTTCCCGCCTTTTCTGTTTGTAATTTCTTGAGTAAAATAAAATTCATTGCAATGTTCTCGGTCAAGCTGTTTGCGAATGAATGCCGATGAAGTTTTGTACCTGAAGATAAATATTTATATCAGATGCAACAAGTTTGATTTTATGCAGCGCATTTCTTTTGGCTGTTCGCATCAGCTATAGGAATCAGTGTTAATTCAATAAACCAACAGACGGACCAATCGCGGAGGATGCTGTGTCTAAGCGTCGATGGCGAGAATGAAGTAGAGGGGAACAGGATTACTTTGTCTCCTTCTGTCTGGATGTTTTTGCTGTATAATTAAGTGTTAATTGAATTTTCTTGCAGCTGCGTCTGCCGAGGTTGTTCATAGAAATATGAAAAAATCTCGTACGTCTGTAGGAGCCCGAGCAGTTTTGTATATTCTGTGTTCGCGAGGTAGTGAGGAAGGAGGAAGATTAAAAAAAAAAATCGGTGCAAAGATCTCGACCGTGAGGTTTTCAATCGCGATTGATATAAGGAGTTCAAAAAGTTAACCTTTGGGTAACTTTTGCTTGGCTGCATGTGGAGCATTGTCGAAGCGTTGAACCCTCAGAAGTGAAAAGTTATTGGCCATTTTTCTGTCGGATGCATTTTTGATGACTCATTGATGAATTTTCTGGCGCACGCACGAAGTAGTGGAAGGGGCGAGCGTCCAAGCACGCGAGACTACGCACTGCAATGAGCTTCTTTCTACTTTATAATTGACGTCTCATTAATGATGCGTCAGAGAGAAAAATGGCTGAGCATTTTCTGTCCCCGAATCTTCATTTTGACTTGCTCTTTAAATTTTCTTCATGGATTTAGCGACACCCGCTATAATCGCTACACGTATTAATAATATGTTGCGAACACTATACGGAGATCATCAGCGACGAGATTGCCGATGTCAGTGTCACTTTGGACCTAAGTCAAGGATTCTGTTCCCCAGTCTTTGGTTATTAATAAGTTACGCAAATGAAACGTACAATACTGCGGTCACGTTCCTCCTTTTCTTTCATGTTCCTTCACGCGATTCCGCTCCGCAGAGACGAACGCATCTCAACTTCTCCGCAGATATTTCTACAAATTGTTACTCCAGGAATAATCGAGAATGTGGAAAAGTAAATTTTTGCAATTTAAAAACTGATCCCGACGTGGAAGTTTTTATGATCGTTTACCAATTGTGGGTCATTGTTAATTAAAAAATATTAATAATGACGGAAGCTGTCGTTAATCTTGATTAACAATGAAATTAAGAATTTAAGCGGTGCGTGAATTAGTTGACGCTCTGGAAAAGAAAAGTATTGATGAAGTAAAAAAAATGCTGGAATCTCAATCAATTGACTTGGAATTTTTTAAAATAGAAAGTTAAAAATGATTTATAGCTCAGGATAATTGTGCCGAAACGTATTATAGAGAAAGAAGTTGCTGTGAATGACGTTGTTGAAATTGTACACGAAGGGCCATAAAAGTGTTTATGAGAAGAGCAGCAAATGAATGATTTTTTTTTGGACGCGTTTTATTGTTTTTATATACCAAAGACGTTAGTGTTGGACGGTGGATCGTCTGGAGGACATCCAGTTTCTCGTTGAAGAAAATTTGCTATAGCTATATTTGTTCCACTCGATTTTTCAAAGACATTTACCTCGAGATGGGACTTTCCCCATAGCCATTCTCACACTTAAAGGAGGCTTGAACTTCTCATATGATTTTATTCAAATATCCATATCCAGAAATTCCCTGTCCAAGCTTCTCACATGCTTTTTTTTTGTCACGTGAGATGGATTTACGAAAACAAACTGAATGAATGAGACTCAGTATTTCGAAGTTATTATTCATGATCCGGTTTCTCAGTATTTCTGTTCGTCCTTGTGACTGACTCAGAAAATTGCTCTTCGTCTGGACACGTTCTTCATTGTATCAATATGGAATATAATTTTAAGCCGCGTATTCGTTTCGACTCAAAATCAAACACAATCCTTCGAAAAATCCATTTGAAGCTCGAGCAGATTGGAATGATTAATTGTTAGGAAAATATTTGTCAAAATTTGAATAGATTTCGGGCTCGACATTCAGAACGCAAATTGAGACCGTCACGGTTATCACCACAAAAAACACCATTTGAAAAAGCAACTGCTTCAAGGTTTCTATAATGTTTCTTTCGCTGGAATTGTCTTTCAAGGAACGAGCAAAGGGCTGAAAGAACGTGCAGGTTTTAGTATCCAATTTAGACGATCGTAAACCGTGCTTCTCTTCGATATTCTCGAAAGCTATTATAATGCACAAAATAAAAACAGGTACAACAAAAAATGTGTATAGTCCAAGAATTTCGCTCCAGCAGAGCCAAGGGTAGCAGCTTTTCTTCACACGCGCGAGGGAAGTGCAAATTACATTTCCATAGCGTGCATTTGCCTTGAGTTATTTGAACACAGATGAGACAAGCAATGCGAACTGCACCTTATTCCGGAAAATGAATTTTGTTCACTTTGTTTTACGTCAGTTCGCAATCATTTGAATCATTTGGGAAAGACAATTTCGTCTTTTTAAACTTTTGTCAATTTTTTGATTCCATATTTTCCGATGTCTCTTCTTTTTTCGGTTTCTCTGACTGGACGAGTATCGAGTCCACCAAGATTCGCCACTTGCCATGACTCAGGTCGCAAACGATGTCGAACGTATGAAAAATTACACTGATTCCCCAAGTATACGATATTTTAAAAGTAATTTGCATGCAAACTCTAAAAATCAAAAACTCGTACAATATTGTGCATCGCGCACGTATTTTTTCCGAGAATCCACGCGTGAGTCTACGCAGAATTTGCATAAAGTGACAAATTAATTCAGCAAACTGTCTAATGTAAATTTTTTAAGCATGAATTGAAAGTTTGAACTGCAAGTTTTTCGAACGTCGGTTTCCTTCACGAACGTGCTTTCGATCGATTTGCATAAACCCCCGAAACGATTTAGCAGTAAAAGCTGCTGGAGTATTTCCTGGATTTAATAGCGTCCAAGCCAAGACAAGTCTTTTCTGCAGTTGCTGACAAAATAAAAGAAGCTTTGGAATATAAAATTGCGGAAGGCAAAAAGTTCGACGAGAATTGAGCGCGGTTCAAATTGCCGCAAGGTTAAAGCTCAACCGGAGAGCTGTTGTGGCGTTTCATAGAAGACCAAAAAAAAACACAAGAAACCTTCAAGAAAAACATAGGAAAAACAACATCGAAGAAAGATCGTCTGAATGTTAATAATGAATGAGAAAAATCCGTTTAAAAAAGGAGCCAAAATCAGCATGGAAATGATCAGTTTGAAATGTACGAAAAATACAAAAAAACAATATGAAACTGAAGAAAATCGAGCAGAACAAATGGTTGAGCATTACAGAATGTAAGATACTGAATATTACATTGTGATGTGCATTTGAGGTTGAAAAACAAGATCTCCTTGACGCTCTGACGATCGCAAAGAAAAACATCGACTTACTGGGACTCGTGCACATTGGAAAAATGGAGGAGAATACGGATAATGGACCATCTTTAATTTTCCGTAATGATAATGATGAGGCATTTATCGATGTACGTTTCATTATTATGCCGGTCCACACGATCATCATGGCTGTTGTTGTTCTCGTTGATTTTAATCCATTCATAGATTATTGCACCATGTAATCTTGCTCGCTCCAGCTAACGAGTTGATATGATTTACATGTACTTGCCGAGAGCGAATAATTTGTTTACCGTAATAAAATCGATCTGCAGATTATTTCCAATTGAAACCGAATGAATTTGTCGATTTTTATTTTTATAGAGAAATTCCTTTGAGGTTTTCCTATATTTCCTGGCATCATCAGTGAACCTTTCATTCAAACAATGACTTCCTTCGATTACTCGACGAATCTCGATGGCGACAATGGCTTTCGACTGAGCCGTGCTCCAAATACTCAAGCGATGCATACGGAAGCACTTTTATTCTTGAATCGACATATTTTTTCACTGCATTCACATCGTTCGGATCGCGCGCATGTGGCGTTTTATTTATTCCATACATTGTATCGCGATCTTTTCGTCAAGTAGGAAAGTTTGAACATACGAACAGTGCGACGTCCCTTGATGTAATGGATCCAGGAGAAGAAAAAAATGTGAAAAAAGTGTCGCAGCGATCTTTCTATCAGTCCAACTGCCAGTTTTCATCGTTCCAAGCCTCAAAAGGTAAACGATTTCGATTTTTTTGCAAACAGTGATCCATCGTTTCTCTACTAAATTGGCGAATTCTCAATCCGTTCGTGTATTCAGTGCGAGAACAAATGAACGTATTGCAATTTTTGATGTTCGGCAAAATTGACTTTTAATCGGTCGAACGTGGACGGGAATTATTTGATTAAATTCCGAGACGGAGGGAATTATTCAATCCGCGTGAATAATTTTTTTATCGTATAAATTAAGGTATTAATATTTCCGTCTTGAACACGTGTAAAAGAGCGAAGACTAATCGCAATAATCTCTCATACCTTCGGGCGGAATAACGCTATTCTATCAACGAACTTGTGACCCCTGAGATTTTTTTCCTCAACGATCAATCTTTCAAATTTTTTCCTCGTGCCGTTTGCTTCGTTCGTCGTCTCCACGACGATGAAGAACGCGCACAAGTAACGCAACAGATACTAAGTATGTTTGCAGATTTCTTTGAATATTTATGTATGCTTATCGATTTTCGAACTGTCAGTTACGGATTTTGGAGTTGCAAAAAGACGTTATAGAAATAAAAGTCCCTGACGATTCATTCGTTTGACGTCGATGGCGTAGGAATGACGTAGATTCGGAATACGATGTTTTTTTTTTACTCAATTTCTATATTTATCACTGTATTTTTCCTACAAATACGCTCGCGGGGTTTCTACGAGTCGATTCCATCGCTTCAACTCAATTTTCTGCCCACGCGACTGTTTTCGCGAGGGCATTTCTTTCCATCGGAATCGACGGAAACCCAGAAAGTTTCACTTGACCGAATCGCTATCGTTTGCCACATTCCTGTATCTTTTTAAACGTTTTGACGATTATTTCCGATTTTTTTCCATTAGAACTCGCAAATATTGGTTCTGTATGGACGCCAAGCGTCGATCGTCCGTAAATCCAGCAACGTCTAGTTATTTATTCAGCAACGGATTAGAAAAGCAAAAACTAATAGTCACGCGAGAAAATAATTCACAGTCGGATAAAAAAAGAATGAAACCATTATTTATAATGATCGATTTGGTGAATTTGATTTCCATAACAACTATTTGGTTTCTTGTTCTCAACACACATAAGATTGTAAGAAATATTATGTTTTTAATCGAAAGAGCAACATGCCACGTCATGGTGCCTGCGGGACCGTGCGATGGCATAAGACCGTTGTGATAAACCGGATTCCATCACAGAGATGAATAACACATACGACCGTATTATTCTCACTCCTCATGTGAGCAGGTTCCGAAGAAAGAGAGTTTTTTTATTCCCAAAGTAAAGTCGATTCGCGATTCAATGAAATTGCTTCGAATCGATGCTCCATGGTTTTCAACGAACGAGTAAAAGATAGTGAACTTGGTGCACTTGGCGAATTTGAGCAAAATTGTTTTGTAGCCGAAAAAAAAATCTGTAGATGAATATTTTTGTTAAACTCTTGAGCTATATTATTGAGCGCCGACTACATAACGCTTCAGGATCACATTGACACGTTTCTGATCAGTGACAAGGTCAGCCAGTTCGACGGTGAACCAGCCTCGTTTTTAAAGCAGTGGACGGCTCCAGAGCTTTTCGTCGTACAAGTTATCCGTTGCATAGGAACGCAGTGCCCAGTCGTCCGGGTAGTCGAATTAACAATAGTCGTCCGGGCATGCTTTGTCCAATGATTTTTTTTTTTTTTTTTTATCCGGATGAGCAAGGGTTGCTTATTCGTCCGAACATGCTTTTAGGGTACGAAACATCCGAACGAGTGTAGCCACAGCCTTCATATCAAGCGCGTTATCACGCGGATGCTCCACGGGATGCAAAATTATATATTTTATTCTCGACTGACGACAATCTACGAGGCGGGATTTATTGATTCTATTATTTTCGTTCGAGCTAGCGATTTTATCGGCCACGTTTTCAATTATTCGAGAAATACTATCAATTTATTCATTTCTGTGGTGTAAAATCGATAAAAACCATTAGAGTCAATTAGAAAGAGTCAATTATTGGGGAATTTTTATCAGCGTGAATTTTCGGTTGCAACCCTCGGTCAATAAGATAGATTCATACGTTTTCAATCATCAATGAAGCTGATCACTTTGTTTCCAGTATGTGAACGATGGAGGATTATGTAGATTACGTTTTGACCGATAAAAAAGTGACGATCGGCAAGGTAATTCTCAAGCAAACTGGAAGAAATTCGATTGGTAACGAAGCAGCGATCGGTAGAGAGTAGGTTTTGGTGAAGGTGATAAAAATAAAAGCTCGATCGGTAAAAACGAGAAGATCTATAGATCATTTGCGTAGCGTGCTGCCACGGGCGAGACCGAGTCTTTATAACGGTTCACGGGTCGTCTAAGTGGATCAGGAAAGTAAGAAGGGTTGCCTACGACCTGGCTAAGATGTAGACTCTAAATGAAGTAACATTTTTGTGCAGCGCTTCCAACATCGACGTTGGGACTGACAAAAGCGGACGTGGATATTGAAACGAGATCCACCACTCGATTGCCCTCCCCACTCTTATATTTACACTCTGGGCCTCTAGGCTCAATTCGATCTTCCTCATGAATTCACCGAACAGTTCTCTACACGACGGCACAAAGATCGTTACACCGTGTTAAATTTGTCTCCGGTGCAGTTGAATAACATAATTCGCAGCAACGCAGTACGAACAACGAAAAACCGCGTGATTCATAAAAGTGACCTGTGACAATCCATATTACGGCATTTTGGAAATCAGGTCATTGACCACTATTCCGGACGGATCGATTTATTGAAAAATAAAATGATTACTGTCACGTTTAATTATTCTAAACGGGATTGAGATTCCCAAAAATGAGGCAATGGCTATTCAGGATTCGTTGGATCAACCGTACTTGTAAATCGTTGATTACCGATCAGTCTTTCGGTTGTACCAAAAATCTTCCAAATCTCGTCACCAGTTAAATGAGATTCAGGACATTTTTCATCAAGCCATTTTGCTGATTCCCACGTTTTCGGTAATCGATTATCTTGACAGCCATTACCATTTTCATTGAAAATAATTGTAAATAGTGCCTCGCGTAATGAACGATCGGGATTTAATTGTTTTTTGAAAATTCGATAAATAACAGTGATATCATAGCTGAAGAAATTTAATTCGTGCGTGAAATTGGTTCGCGTCAGCTTGAAACTGTTAAAAACATACCACGACGAAAATTTGGCGCTAGTTTGCGCGCGCTTCTCCATTGCAAGGGGAAAGTACAATAGAGGGCATACACGACTTTCGTAGCCGGTAAGTTTGCGCAAAAAATATAGGCAGACATAAGTGAAGATTGTCATTACGCTGGCATAACAAACTATTTTTTTTTTTACAAAACTATATACGAGCATTGAACGCGTTTCAGCAAAGTTTTCCGACCGGAAGTAAATTCATAATCTTGAAACTTTCATGTAACTCGGACGTAAACGTCCAAGCCTTAAAAGAACGGCAATTAACTTTTAGTCAACAATTAAAAGGAAGTAAAAACGACATAAAGTCTTCGAAACAAAATCGTTTGACATTCTCCATCTATGTTTCAGGAAACAATAACAAAAAATTACTGAAAAACCTTCTAAATAGCACGAAATGTTTTATCCGAAGCTTCTTTTGCTTGAAAGTAATTATGAATCGATTTTATCAATATTATGAAGAATTTTACTTATTTGCACAAGAATTGAATTGAATAAATGAAGAAAATCATTAAGCTGCCAAATACCTCGTTTCAATTCGTCGTGTAGCATGCTGGCCGCAAGGAAAAGACACATATTCATCCAGTTTTCAAAATTAACGTCATGTACGATTAAAAAATCTCATATGCAGCTTTCAAATGAAGGAGAACAACATAATAGCCAGAAAGATCCCGGTCGATCGGTATAATTAACTGTTATAAATTAAAATGGGATTCTCCTTTCGCGTGGTTAACGAACGTATATTTACAAGTTCTCTTGCAGGGCCCGACGTTGAAGTATAACTGAAAAGTCGTTTGCTCAGTGGGACTAGGGCTAATAAATCGAGTACAATTTTCGGGGTAATAGTGAAAAAGTTTTCTCCGAGAATGCCAATGAATTTATTGACATTTATTCGTAATTAGAATCTTCGCGATTCCTCGGCCTTTTGAAATCGTTCCATGTCGGAAAAATAGTCGTTAAAAATCATATGGAGAACTGCATAAAAAAATTCTTGATTTTCAATGCGAATCACGGAATTGGAGTAAACAAGACAGTTTCAAAGTAATTTATCGTGTTAGTCGTTTGTATGTCGAACGTATAAGAATACACTACCGGCTTTAGATGTTATGTCGACCCAACAAAAGCGATGATATCGGAGTATAAGTGGTCACAGCAATCGTGCGATCTGACCACAACTGCAGAGGAGGAAAGGTAGGGAAAAAAATGGCAACTGGGTAGAAAGTAATATAGCGGAGAAATTCGCTATGTTACGGAGACCGAAGGAACTTGGTCTTTAGAAAGAAGAAAAGAGACGAAAGATGCACATATACAAAAGTATATTTAGCCGGAATTTTAAATACATTTTCGATCGTTCGAGGAAGTCGAAAAATTGTAAAAGAGTGAAGAATTATCGTTAGGGTTAAATGTCGAAAATAAAATGACTCGATGGGTCGCAATGAATTTGACGCAAGTTGACGAATTTTACTACAACGTGGCCGTCGACTTGTGGATATTTTATGAGTAACTAGACTTTCGTGATCACAACGAATATATACAAAACGAACGAGCCTTCACAGATTATTATGTATAAGTCTGTTAATAATTCAAACTAATTCATAAGTCCGTTCGAGCGAGCCTAAACGGAACAGAGAGGGTTGTGTCCATAGGTTTTTATATTTTATACATGTACACACATGTACAATCGATCTGCAGCGTATATTCACTAACTTTTCAACTGTTAAAGCCTCAGTTTCCTCTCCGAATTCTCGTATAACGCGTCGAAAGAGAAACCGTGCTTCGCTATTATGAATTTCAATTCACGTCGAAGGATCAATGGTAATATATATATATATATATATCGTGCAATAAACAAGATGTGCATTAATTGTCACAGAGAGATAAAATAACCATTAAAACGAACAATGCATTTGCCATGAGTAATTATTCCGGGAAAAAAACGTTCATTTTACATTGTTCTTTTGATTTTAAATAATTTTTGTTTTTCCATAATAAAAACTGTTCTCACTAAAAAAAACATTATTTTCCATATGACGTTATGTAAAACAAACAAAAAATATCGACGTAAAATGCTTATTCAATTTACTCTCACGTGCGATTTTATTTATTTCGAATGATTCATGATTGAAGTTTTTTTTCTTTAAACTTGTACTTTGCTGCGCCTGGTCCAGCCATTGAGTGCAATAATTCCTATTGTGAGAGAAGAAAAAACAAATGAAATATTGAATAAGCTTTTAGTATCGGAGAAGTTCTCGATTGCCTCAAGTGTCATTTGCCATCTGACAAAACCGGCTCGAACTCTGAGCCAGGCTCATGATGAATAAGTCAGACAAACGTCGCTCGTTCGTGGGTGTTCGACATAATTTTAATGCTGAATTTATCGAGGCCGTAAATGCATCACAGGTACAGTGATAAAATTTCATCTTCACTTAGAAAATCATTCACGATCGTTATATACTCGGAATCTCACAACATTTTGGCCAAGTATTGTACTTTGTGGATTCAGCAAGAAGACCGTTTGTTGTGCATCTCACGAACTCGCTGAACATCTTCCGCAAAACGTGACTCGCTTCGTTTTGGGTTCAGAAATGAAGAATTATTATTCTTCTCCTGTTGTTTTCTGCATTTATTCTCAAACGCAGTAAAAAATTGTACTGGAAAATCGAGTTGAAAGAATTATTACCTTCGCAGTTTACCTTCAGTCTAGTTCAGCGTGATTCTGAGTCGTTTATCGCACATAAATCTAGGGAAACTTGAAAATCCGATACTTAAGAAATTGCAAATTGAATATCCAAAAACTCGGAGCTCCGTTAAAGGATAAACTTTATAAAACACAATTGCAAGAGCAATTTGGCGAGCTCTCTCGAAGCCCGTTTCGTAATGTACGAACTCATGATTTTTTTTTGCAATTAAAAAGTTGGTTCGAACTGTGCAAGACCATTGGCCACGAGTGGTCGATTTTTAACGCAACAACTCATATATTAGCGCATCGCGATTTCGTTTCTTTCGTCACAAAATTGCCGCAGGAGTAAAAAAGAACAAGGGAAGAAAGGTGTACGCAAAGGAGCGGAGCTTGTGTAAAGGCGTTGAGAAAAGTGAGGTATGAATTATTATGTCATCTGGTCCCTCGAGTAAGAAAGATATAAAGAGAAAAAGAGAGATGGAAATATCGACTCTAAGTGTTTGGGCATTACACTATCCTATACTGTGTATATTACTATGCTCGTAACACTTTCTGAAAACTTTCGTTCGTCTTTCGTGTGCGCTCACCGCGGATGAGATCTTGGACAGCTGGAGCTTGTTATGTCATCTCGGTATTGCTGTTCGCCCAAGACAAGGGAAATTTTGTGTTTGATCGTTGCAGCACGATTGCGTGACATCGGCTTCGAAAAAATTGAATCACAATCCATATAATTTTTTTTATTCGCACTCGAAAGCGATAGAAAATTATAATTCACGCAATTTTTTTTCAAATGAAAATTAACGTGTGTCTTCTCCAATTTAATTAGAATGATGATCTATGGAATCGATTTTTTCACAAAAGTTTCATTTTCTGATAAAAATGATAGGTCTGAGATTTATCATTTCTGGGGAATGCATCATTAATGTAATTGCACCACTCACGTAAGTGCATCTTTCATTAAACGTCAACAATTCTGATTAAAGGATCCCCTGAGTGTTTATGTAACGCATAATCTGAGGTAATTAGATCATAACCATAAAGACACGTGTTGCTGACGTGAGCAAGTATTTACACGATTCACGATTCCATACTCCCAATGTCATTTTTGTCATCGAAAATATTGTGGAATTTTTTATTTTCCATTTTTTCGAGCGTATTCGTCAAGAAACATCAATATCGCGAAATAATAATGCATTCAAATTTTTTTTCCCCCTTTGACGCCTGTTCTCGCAGATGAGAATCTCTCGAGAGGGTAATAATGAAAAGCTGTAAGTACGTTCTTTGCCGCGAAGAACGTTCTTGATGGATTTAAATCGTTTAAACGCTTCTCTGCAGTTGCTTCGACTTTTCCAATCGTTGTTTTTGTTGTCTAATAGTTTTTCGTCAACGTAAACGTCCGGGTCTGGGTATACGCAACTTTCTAGATAAATCCATTTCTATTCTTTCGAAGCACAAAACGTTCGAGATGGAATTCTGTCAGGAGGAAATTAGATTGTTAATACTAGTCTCGTGACTAGTTTGTACTTTCTTTTACGCTTTAACTGTAAAAATAACGTGCGTTCTACTCTCGAACTGTGTGCCATCGGATTCACAGACCCTTGCGATGTGTGCAGTCCAGCCAACAATATTTACGTGGATATTCCAGTACGTGTGTTCGACTGTGTAGGTGGAGGCAGTTGAAAACTGATTGCGTGCTCACACACGCGAGTGCGTTCGGGGCTACTGCATTGTGAGATGCAACAACAGACGAACTCGAGTGACCATGACCTATTTCGTTCAGTAAATGATTTCTCAATACTAAGTACACGAAAAGTACACGAAGGAAAAAAAATCCCCCTGATTCAATGGCGGAGCTGCACGGCGGCTAATTCAACAAATAAATGAAAAATATATCATCTCAAAAATACTCATCATCAAGCATGAAGATAATGAATTCTTACAATTGATAGAGCATCCAAGAAACCATAAAACCTTTCCAACTATTAATATTTCGTCGATCTAGACAGCTTTTTCATGATTATACTAAAAGTGACCCAAAAATTTGCCACTAAAAATAAAAAATATCTCGAATCGTAAGTCGTAAGTTATCGTAATTAGTTTCGGTCACGATGTATTTTTTAGCAACGACGTTTCGTAACGCAAACAACGCTAAACATCAACTGATTTATTATAAAACGTACCTGGGCGTGTTGCAAAAAGTTCAAAATTGTATCCACTTTCTTTTCACGTCTAAAATGATTCAACAATATGTTTGTAGAGTGTTATTAGGATATTCGCTTGGTTACGTGATCATCACATGGGTGTATGTATAATGATTTTTATAGGCGATTACATGTTGTGCGTAATGTATGATTTACATATTTTAGAGACGTCATAGAAATTCTAATCGAGTTCGATGATAAATTTCCGGTATTTTAATAATAGTGGAAATGACTTTGCCCGGACGCTTGGTGAACATATAGGTCAAGAGTGAAAAGGAGTAAAATGCGTTGACATTGAACGACCATGACCCATTAATTTTAAAACCACTCGAAAACGTAGTCTTTCAAGTTTTATCCTTCTCTATATGTTGGAAACTTGACCACTCCCTCAATTTCATGAATTGAATATCTTGATCAACGGTATTTCGTATATTTGTATATAATTTTATATAAAATCATTTGTGAAAGAAGCTGCTACGAGTTGTGAGAGGTTTCAGCGAGCATTCGGTGGGAAAAGTAACGGACGTAGTCGCGGTAGCCTTCACCGCGAAATTCTTAGAGGTCCAGGCCACGTTCAGTATATACCGTATAGACATCTGTTGTGGGATTTGATGATACAACACCGCACGACCATTAACATAATGAATTCAGCGTGTCTCGACAAACTGGACTCTCGTGATTTTTCAGACCTTCAAATTCGAGTATGCAATCTACTTCGGTTTGCATGATATTTATACGATCTCAAGCATTTTCGAAAACGTTTTAATGAAAAAAAAGTCTTTAAAATCGATGTAATTATGCAGAAAGACAATTGACTCGTTAATGCAATCATTTACAAATAATGACTCCATCGTTTTGCCGATTTTCAATCGAGATTTTTTGATGAGCGATTTTTTATAAGTTCATAATGTCATACCACAGCACGAGCAGTCTCATGAAACATTTTCTCACAATATACCGACGTACAGTTCAAAGCTCAGTAAGCAGTTGATTGATGATGTGTTTTTTTTCGTGATAATGCGTTTTTTGTGGATAAGATCTCGACAATTACTGAACTGTCGGGTTTGCGCATTATCTTTGTGTGACGATTTGTAATTAAAAGCTGGATACGTCTTGCGAAAAAACGCCTGAAAATGCCTGAATGAAAATGAGGCGCTTGGCTTTTATTCGAGAATTTTTCCCTTTTCACGTGTATCCCGCGTCATAGCGAGGAAGGACATAGCGATTATGCTTGATTATCGATCCACCGAGTACGTATAGCCACGATACATAAAATATCCATTTTTTTTAATCGTTAGGATAATCCACATCGCATGCACTTATGAATTATTCACAAATGCAATCGCAGTGAAAATTCAGTCTTAAGACCCCGAGACATTTATTTTGATCTTGACCGATCGAATCGACACGTGCGTAATCGAAGACTTTTCAATAATCTATCATACATTCATTTGTTATTGAAAATAACGCGTAGTATTAAAAAAAACCTCACGGTGATGACTAGACATTTTTTTCAATAACTTCATCAACATCCCCCTGAACGTGGATTTTCAATCCATGTTCACTTAATGGATCAGTCAAGGTTAGTTTAGTTTACCGCATCGTAATGTGAATTGATTCGTATATTGTCTTTCAAGGAATTTTACCACTCGTGCAGCTCCTTTTTTATTTTCAAGCGTCTAATGTGAAAATTTGCAGCTGGTTTTACAATTGATATTTAAAGTAATTATTCATCATGTTCGGTGTTTTTTTTACGTGACATTTAGAAATCGAATGGTGATCAAAATGGGTCTGTTTTATTTATGATTACAGATAACTCTTGCTCGCGAAAGCATCAAGAATTCCTTGCAATGGTTTCCAAGGAAGCTATCGTGGTCAGAAATGTGAAAAAACAGTACGGTAATGGAGCCAAAATTCTTGATGGCCTGAATATGACAGTTTCGAGAGGTTCCATGTAAGTAACAAGTTTTATGATTCTGAAGTTCGCAACGTTGAGACTCAACGAAAAATATTATTTCTGATGATTGTTTATTGAATTTTGACAATCATGGTTATTTTTCGTCTCGAATGGGTTTTTGAGACTCAAGAGACGATCGTTTTATCGCTCGGGCCAAATATTGAATAATAATTATGATCTCTGCTGGAGAAAAAATACATTTTCGTTGGATTCCAACGATGCAAACTTCACCGACGTCAAGTTTTCAGGATATTATTTTCATTCAATTCTTTACGTTATCGTTTATTCAATTTGTCACAAATGTTTTCATTAATTTGAATTTTTGACGTTGTAATTTTCATCTCGATCGTTGGAGACACGCAATATTAGTGGAATTTCATTTTTTTGAACATACGCAAATTGGATTTTTGGAGCGAATGGAAATTTCGTCGCAATTACATGGTTATCGAAGCAATTCCACACATAATTCAAGGATTATTTTTCGCTGTTTTTTCCCAAGCTACTGAAGTGGTTCCGGTTTTGTTCTTCCCAATAATCAAGTTCACCGATTCTAGTAAAATATCCATCACGTATTTTCTCTCTCTCGCTTGCGCTTCAGCTTCTTCTGTAGAATTTCTTTTGGACGAATTATCGGATAACTTGGCGGAACTTAAATCCCGAGCCTTTTCTTTCAAAATATCAATCACTTCTGAGTCGTTACGTTTGTTCGTTTCACCGACTGTGTCGTTTAATTTCTTGGCTTTAGACGAATTTTCTTTTCTGGGTTTTTGGTCAGTTTGGTTTCCAGGCAAATTCGAAATATCATCCGATCCCAGTCTCACTGCAATTTCGAGATCTCCCTTCGTTGTACGATCGTTCTTGATTTCATCCGTCAGAGTTTTATCGGGAAAAACGTCCTCGAAATCCGCTTCGTCCTTCGAATTCGAACTAATTGCATTGAATGGATCATTGTCATGATTTTCCTCATCGGTTCTTTGGCTTTCAGGGTTTTTCAAGAGTTTTGAATTTTCGGCTTGAAGTTTGTTGACATTCTGTAACAGCTTCACTAGAAGATCGATGATCGGTGTTATTTCGATGTTACTTGTGATTTCATTATTTTCTGATTCGTTGATTTTCTTGGATGAATCCGCTTGATGATTCGTCGCCTGGTCAGTCGATTCTATACTCAAATCTTCGTCGACGTTCATCTCTTCGCAATCAGTTGAAATATCGTCATTTGCCTGTTTTTTGCATTCACTACGCGTAGATTCGTCCATTTTCTCTCCTCCGTTACCATCGTTTATTCTATCGTCCAACAAAACTTGTTGAAGTTGCTTTATGGCCAAATCTGTATTAATAGATTTTCCATCGGACTCTTCGTCATTCTTCGTTGCTTGGAATATCCTATTTTTTACATTTATTTTGATGCTGTGATTGCTCGTGTTTTTGAATGGTTTTAGTGTGTCTTGATCCTCTTCAAGTTCTTCGTTTATTGCTTTCTTCAAGTCTTGGTCAATTCCTGCAGAATTATTCACGTTTTTCGTATTGGATGAATTCCTCGGTAGAGTCGACGCTTTTGTTAACACATCAGGATCATTTTTATGGTCGATTTGATTTTTTTCGCTCACTTGTGTCTGAGAAGATTTGTAAACATTGGACGGTTTTAGTTCCTGTGATCTTATTTTTGATGAGTTAATTATCAAAGAATCAACTTCCGTCGCACTTCCATTTGACGAATCGATTTTCGACGAATTAATGATCACGACGTTGTTGATAGATTTTTTAATTCCCATTGATTTAGAGTTCTGCTCATTTGTTCTCGAGGAGTCGATAGCCGATAAAGTTTCTTTACTTCCATTGGCAATTTCATCGAGCTTATTGGCAATAATGGTGCGAACGTGGGTTGCCAAATTGTTCATATCCAAGATTTTGTCGAAATCAATACCCACGTCCTTGCTTACATTTCGTGCAGTTGAAGTTTCTTGATTCCTGTTAACTTGATTGTCTTCTTCTTTTTCCACCCTCAATAAAATCGCAGGCTTGATTCGTCTGCCCGATACGAATGCGAAACTCAGCACGAGCTGAAGCACGAGAGTGACAAAAATACTTTTCTTCATCGTAAAATACGACGCTGTTCTTGCCGGACTAAAACGAATATCACGTCTTGCTCGAGCTTTATGAACTCTTGGCTGTCTAATGGTTTTCATCACACTCTTCTCAGTGAATCTACGCTTATTAGCTCGGACAATGAGCACCAGTGTAATTGCGAATTGGCAAGATCTCATTAAAATCCAACAACGTACCCGCTACGAGGCACAAAATACTAATTGTTTTCGACAATTATTTGTCTTTACGATCCAGCTGAAAGCGTTCAATTTTAATGATCGTAGACGTTCAATGCCGTTTCTGTTCTTACCAATGAAAATCGTTTTAATAGTGTCGCACATAATATCAAATCGATTATATTTCGAAAACAGCGCGAATACGATGATTTTTTCAATTCGAATTTCGATCGTGACGTAAACAAAATATTCAAAATTTCGTTACGCAAAAAATCCCTAAATTTTCCAACACTTTTGTGTATTTTTATGGAAATATGCTGAAAATTTAACAATATTTAATAGTTTCGAGTTGCTGCACACGACATTTTCCGATAATACTGTTTGATAAGGATACGAAATTGCGTAATCGATCGAAAATAATCTGCAATTCGTCCACACTGACACAATTTTTGCAAATTTTCTGTTTCCTTTTTTTACAAAATCGTAATATCCGTGGAAATCCTGTTTTTTCTGGTCAGGCCGATCGCAATTAAAGTTTAATTTGTCAATGATTTAATCTAACTGATTGGTTTGAATTAGTTATGGACTGCTGGGCGCCAGCGGATGTGGAAAATCGACTCTTCTCAGTTGCGTCGTTGGTGTACGCAAGATCGACAGTGGAGATATATGGGTGCTTGGTGGGCAACCAGGATCTAAAGGATCCGGTATTCCAGGACCAAGGGTCGGCTACATGCCTCAGGATATTTCGTTGGTCGGTGAATTCACGGTGATTGGTTCTCTCTATTATTTCGGAAGGATAAACGGCCTCGACGATGACGTAATTGGTAATTAAGAACAAATGATTCCTTTTTCGGGTTTTATGTTAAAGTAAAAAAAAAAGTAAAAAAAAAAAAAAAATGAACTGAATCAAAATCTCGATGAAAAATTGATTTTTTTATTTTTCGTGGCTCGATAATTTTCCGATTTTTCTAGAGGAGAAGCACGATTTTCTGGCGGACCTTCTTCAACTACCACCGCGAAATCAATTCATAAAAAACTTGAGTGGAGGCCAACAAAGGAGAGTTTCGTTCGCGGCTGCGCTAATTCATGATCCGGAATTGTTGATTTTGGACGAGCCTACCGTAGGACTTGACCCGGTTCTGAGAGAGAAGCAAGTACTTTTAGGACTCTTGAATTAATAATTCAGCAACTTCTGCGACGAAAATAGAAAATAAGACGTCGACGTGCTCAAGGATTTTACAGCGGAATTTATTTTTCTACTTCGTTTTTTTCAGTATCTGGAACTTTTTGGCCGACCTTGCAAGAACGAGAGGAAAGACGGTTGTAATAACGACTCACTACATTGAGGAAACAAGGCTTGCAAACAAAGTTGGTCACTTTATAAATATTCGTAAGTCGAAAACATTTTTTATCAATAGTTGAATAGACCGGTAATTTTGCAACGTTTACATTCAGATTGGTCTGCTGAGGTGCGGTCAGTTATTGGCTGAATCTTCGCCCAGTAAATTGTTGGCTAAATTTCAATGTGACAGCTTGGAAGATGCTTTTTTGAAATTGAGTCAACGACAGAAGGAGAATCAGGATCGAGGCATTACAACAACAGAATTTTTCAATGATCCCGAAGACACTGCTGCACCATCGAATTGCGAACATTCGGCAAAAGAAAATGTAAGTCTCCATTTTTTTCGTTTATTGCTTTGGGAGATAATTGGACAAAATGATCTAATCTAAACATTATTTCCAGAACAACATACGAAACGAAAAAGAATCCTCTTGGTGCAAAGAGGCAGGAAATATTGAAATTAGCCATTATTCCGCCCGGAAATTCAAAGCTCTGATGATAAAGAACATTTTGCAATTCGTACGACATCCAGGGTAATTTTCATTATGGCAATCAAACGTACAGAAAACATGAAATTTCCTTTTTTTTAAAAAGGTTTTTCACTATTGAGAATTTGCCCTCAAAATTTGTTTGAGGGCATCGTGCGCCTATTAGAAAAAGTGACAGAATTTTTAAACTTGTTTGGCGCCCCCCATTTAATTACTCATTGCGATCGTTTAATAATTACACGATTCTTGAACTGTTTTTCAGGGGAGTACTTTTCGCTCTGGTTCTGCCGATCGTACAAACGTTTTTGTTTTTCTACTCGATCGGCGGTGACCTCAAGGGGCTTCACATGGCAGTAGTGAACGACGAGGCAGGAAATTGCAGTGGAGGAACCTACGACGGACGCGTGATTTATGCACCAGATAACAATACCTGCGATTACATCGATATCAGTTGTCGATTTCTCAATGTTTTCAACGAAGTCATTGCTGAAAATGTAAGATAAATTTAGTGGGCGATGCAGAACAGTAAATTGAAAAGAACACACATGCGTGTTTTTATGGGCGCTTAATTGTCGAAAATACCTGCTCACGAGGTCGTTAAAATCAATGAAAGTAACGATCGAAATGTTCGTACACGAAGCCTCGTCAAATCGGTTCACCCTGCTGAGAGCGTGTTATTGAATTCAGCATGATTTGCAATATCCCACCAGCGCATAAACGTCAAAACAATGATCGATTAAGAAAATCGTTGGAAAAACTCATGTTCCTCGAAAATTCACATTTGAATTAGTTAAAAATTAAATACCGATTAAACGATAGCGCATTCATTTTTTTTTCTATACGAATATTTACAGGAATTTTACAACGACATTGACGAGGCGAACGAGGCTGTCAAGCAAGGGGGGGTCGTTGGTGCCATCTATTTTGCAAGCAATTTTTCAAGAGTCTTGCAAGATAACAGAGATTCTGCACTCACATCTAGGGAACCAACGACCGCAGGGGATATCACAATCTCTTTGGACATGGGGAGTACGTTCATCAAATTGTTTGCATTATCAATAAAAAAAACTCAAAAAACTGTTCTCCATTCCGGATGTTCTCATTTTTTAAATGTAAAACGCTGAAAAAAATCAATCCAGTCAAATATTCTAGTGGAATTTATTAAATCCGATTAAAAACCAACGAATTGAACAAAACACAGCGGGACTGAAGATTATTATTTTTTCTACAGACAGAGAAATTGGCCTCTACATGAAGAAACATTTGTTCGAAGAATTCTTCAAGGTTTACGAGGATATTATACAAGAGTGCCATCTGCCGAAGAAACTCGCTGACTTGCCGGTTCGCGTACGTACGGAATAGTCTTTTTTTTTCTTTAATTTTGCTCAACGAGCAATGTTACTGTGAATTTATAGGAAATTGAAACGTTTGATTGGTTTTTGTTGCATCGATCCAGTTTGAAGAACCGATATTTGGATCGCTCGATCAAAAGTACTCGAGCGCAATGGCACCTGCATTCATACTGACGTGAGTACATTCGGTTGCATAAAAAAGCTCATGCGATTTCGTCAGGGAAACTTATCGAGAATCATGCTGCACTGTTTATTTTGCAATTTCAGGGTCGTATTTTTTCTCGCAACGTCGGTTTCGTCTGCCATCATAATAGCTGATCGGCACGAAGGTGTTTGGGATCGAAGTTTGGTGCAGGGTGAGAATTCAATATTTTTATTATAATTCAAATAACTCCGTGAAACTTCAAATTGGGGGAAAAATAGCAAAAAGAGGCTTCGTCCGATACGATTGTTCGGTGATGGCGACTGAACAAATACAAATAAATGAATATTGGAGCCAAGCTAGGCTAGGATTCCCAAGGCTGTTTGCTAATCGTTTCGTGATCCGAAATTGGTGTGGGAACGATGTTGATGTCGATACGACTTCGTAAATTCGTTGAACCGACGATTCGTATGCGAAAAACGTAAACGAAGCGCGAACCTCCACGAAGCATAATATCTGGCATGGCATTTCGTCGTTAACTGCATCTTGAATGATG
This sequence comes from Diadegma fenestrale, assembly GCA_037043255.1. Taxonomy (NCBI): domain Eukaryota; kingdom Metazoa; phylum Arthropoda; class Insecta; order Hymenoptera; family Ichneumonidae; genus Diadegma; species Diadegma fenestrale. Next base: position 12,546,493 of record CM073310.1, on the reverse strand, counting down.
CATCGATGCACGTACGATAATAAGCACAATACTGCGTTTGGCAACCAGGAAAAAAAAACAATAGCGTCGATAAATTTGAATAAAATTCAGAATCTTTCAAAGTGCACAATTCTCTAAATTATTTCTCTCGTAATATCACAGGAGTCACGACTGCCGAGATACTGACAGCTCATCTGTTGACTCAAGTTTCCGTCGTACTGATCCAAGTTGCAGTGTCACTGACTTTGACTCTTGTCGAATTCAAACTGGAATGTCGAGGCTCTGTCGTCACAATATCGATCCTCGTTTTCTTGGTTGGTTTTTGCGGACTCTGTTACGGTTTTCTTATTTCCGTAATGTGCACTTCCCAAACTGTGGCCAATTACATATCGACTGGAACTTTTTATCCCGTCATATTACTTTGTGGTAAGTCAATTCGACGTTGCGCACTATGAGGAATTTTCAATCCTTTATTGATATACATCCGGGTCTATTTGACCCGGAGATTTGACCTTTGTCTGGATTTTTTTCGCAGAGAATTTAAAAAAACGTCATATTTTTTTTTTCAGGATGCATTTGGCCACTTGAAGGGATGCCGAGAGTATTAAGATGGATCAGTTTGACACTGCCAATTACGGTGCCGGGACTATCTTTGCGGGGCTTATTGGACAAAGGCTATACGATGAACGATCCAACAGTTTACAGCGGGTTTTTGGTGATTCTAGCGTGGATAGTGGGTTTGTTAGTTATATGTTTCTTCCGTCTGAGGTCGAAATCGGATTGATCGTATTAACGAATCTCGACAGATCGATTGCGTTCGATTTTTCATTGTATAAAAAAAATTCTTCCCAAGACTCGTTATATTTACAACAGTAGATTTAACGTTCATATGGGTTGCCTTTTGATACAGGGTTTTACAGTGTAAGAGTTTGGCAAAGAGAAGGAAACGTCCTTAGCTCAAAAGTTAACGAGCGAGCGGTCGCTCGTCAAAAGTCGTTTCGATTTTTACTTTTCTTATTCCCTTTCTTTTCGTTTTAGTCGTAACGGTTCCAAAACGGTAAGATTGCCACACTTACACCCATACGCACACAAAGTAGAAACGAGTTCAGCAACGTCAGCTGTACAGAGAAACATAAATCATGATAGCAAAGCGTTGGGGAACAAAAATTCATTATCCTTCTAGTCAAAGGTCGAAATGTCCACGTTTTTATGCGGTGTGTACTTTTATCTGCGTGAGAATTTTTGTCCATCTCCCGTTCACCATTTTGCGAACAAAAAATATGGTCTATATCTTTTTTCGCGAACGATTTTTTATCCAACTTTTACATTACTGAGCGACGTTTAAATCGATTCTCGTTCGATTCGAATACTCGCATTTTGAAAAATCGAAAAATTTATTACAGATATTTATGAAAGCAATTTCGTATTTTTATCAATTTATCAAAATTAAACAAAAATACACGGCATTCTGTATTTTTTTCAGTGACATGAAACGTCTTCGCAATAGATTCACAGAATTTTTTTAAAATGGTGACGAATATCACTGTGTATTTTTCTTTGTATTTTTTTTTCAATTCGCTCTTCGTAGTTTTTGCCGAAAAAAACACAAGGATAGCGAATATAGTGGAATTTGTAGCCTGGTCCGATGATAATGTGTATACGTGTTACAGGAATTTTGCGAGATATTTTATCGAATGAATTGAGGGGATTTTATTCTCCGTGTATTCGCATAAATACCAATATTTTAAAAAATGTCAACATTCCAACAAGCTCATAGCGAGTCCCACTGTTTTTGAAGTGTACAATTCGTGATATTTTGTTGTTCTCGTGTATTAAAATTGTAAATAAATTATTTTCGATGTATATGAAAAAGAAAAGAACTCACGTGTCCTGGACAACGATCAACGTTGATGAGATTATTTAATCATTTATTTTTTCTTGTTTTTCCGTAAAGGAAAATTACATCTTCATATAGACACTTGGTACATTTCCATTTATTCTAATTATATTCAAGGTGTGCTGTCTCGATTGTTTAACGTACAAACATACATAACGTTATCAACTATTCTCGTGGAGATTTTGAACGCTATACGAGCCCAGCGGTGAACGATGAATTTTTCCATTTGATTTTTTTCCACAAGTTACGAGGATTAATAAAGCCTAAGAGGGAGCTTATTCAGTTCGCGGAGAAACGGAAATGGCCATCTTTCTCTGACTTGAAAGAAAATTTAGTTTTATCCGTATTATCGATGCTTCGAGTACCAAAAGTTTGAAAAATTGTTTTTGTTAGTTTTTATCAAATCGTTTTCATTTTTTTTCTATAACCGACGATATATCGTCATGGGAAATTTGTCATCCCATAGAAAAAAATGGAGTTGGTAAGTGTCTCAACTTTTTAATACTTTCGTGTTATTGTGGATATTTATTTTTCGTTCGAAAATGAAATTTCATCAGTTTCTTGTGTAATGACGTTCAGATCGAACGAATTTTTCAACAATTTTTGTGTTGAATGAAAAATGGTCATCTCCAGTGTGAATATCTTATTTTTCTAAAATTCTACGAACTTCGTAAAATTTACAATAATTCTAGACATTTTCTCTTTCACGTTCTCTTCCTTTCGTTCGTTTTCAGTTTCTTTTCCTTACTCTCGAGTGTAATCGCTCGAAATAATTCCATTTTCATGTGTCGATGACGCTGAATTTCATTCCAATCACTCGTTTTAACGTAATAATATTTACAATCAGTTCGTTGAAAATATCCCGAGTTGTACAGTAGAGCGAAGCAAAGTAAAAAATGATGGTCGATCGAAGATGAAGAGCTCTGGCGATTGGAATAGAGCCAAAAATCGAGAAACTCTTGGATTCGTAATTCGGCTACGAATAATAGGTATCAAGTAGCAACTTCAGTACAATTTATTCGTTTTTTTAAGCACGTTATGTGTGAAAAATAAAAATTTCTTTCTTATATGCCTTTCGAACTCTCCCACGGTCACATTCGAGAAAATTTCTCTCTCCTTTTTCTCGATACATAAAATATATTATTTTCTCAATTCTCTGCAAGTACCCCATTGAATAAAAAAAAACTATTTGCGGAATAAACGAGAGACGGTACGCGTCTCGCAACTTGGAAAAAAAATTTGTTTTCAATTAACTTAGAGATTCGATTTTAATGTGGAATTCATTCGCAGATCTTCAGAGAACGAAATAAAGTGAAGCTGCAATCTGATGGTCTGCCTAGGAAATCTTTGGTCGATTCTCTTCCTTGTCAAACGTGATGAAAAATCTTGAGATTCTATGATTAGCACCGACCGAATTGCGATAAAGAAAATAATTCGGAGTTGACGATTCTAATAAAACGATAAACTAGCGTTAATTATCTAAATAATTAGGAACTACAATAAATACTATAGGAATATAACAAAAAACATTGCTAATTAAATGAGTTAATCATGTATTTACATCTGCAGGAAAACAATAATAATTTATGCTACAAGTGCAGAATGCAGTGAATTGCTTCGCGTGTGAATTCGCAGACTCATGAGCGATGCAATTCGTTGTTTTCCTTCCGTAAGCATAAATTATTGTTTCAGTATTTTTGAATGTTCAATAAAGTTGAAATATGTGTCTTCCTCATTGAAGAAACGAAAGGAATGTCTACTCCGATTAGTACCTAGTTCTGCTCACACCTACGAGCGTAATTATTGGCTGCTGCTAATTACTGCGAGATTCGATGCGACGTTGTATTTTCATTGTTGTCAAAATTTCTCAGATTATTGAAGAGCCTCGCATTTTCGTTTTCTAATTGTTCAATAACAACGCTATTGTTAGAGACATTGTTTTTACAACTGTTGGTGGTAGCGTGGTTTAAATTATTTTTAGCAGTAAGGCAGGAGCCACATCGGATGGGCATGGGACGAGCAGCAACGAGACAGTCAACTATCTGTCTTACAGTAGGCATGCAGGTTTTGCTGTACCCTGGAAAACACATATCACATGCCGCATCAGAATCGTACCAACTCCTTGACCTCTTCGTGGCAATCGATGGAGAAAAAAATTCGATACTTTTCAATGACATGGAAAAAAGACGTGGGTAAGAAAAAAAAATACTTCCAATTGCAACGTCCGACGAATTCTTGACAATGCAAAATTATTACATTTCCATAGAATGTCACGTACGAAAGATTTATTCGAAGGATTGCATTGAATAATATCGAGACGACGAATGCCGCGCTCAAAGTTTTTAGATTCTCCGGGAAACACTCGAGCCCAGACTTGGCACGCAGGGGAATACATTGCAATTGGAATGCACTTTTTACCTTGACGTATCTGTTTTAGAGCGATAACTCTGTGGATGTTTCGACGTGAGATTAATCACAAGATTGCCGAGGAGAGGTCAGGATGGCAAAGGACACAAAAACGAGCACATAGCACCCAAATTTTTTGTAATCAAATAAAAACGATAAAATATTTATAATCGAGAGAAAAGAGAATAATAAGCGTATATTTTGGGCGCAAGGCCTAAGGCCTGTGTCTGGTTTAAGCACATAATTCTAAATAACGATATATTTAGCAATTCCACGAGGGTATTCGCGCTTAAGGAAAAACAGGAATTGCCGGATACGATCAGTAACGCTGTGAAAAATTATCGCCGTTTTTGTAGCTTCGTAGTTCGAAATTAGGCAGAAAAATATACGTACAAAATTCTACGCGCAAAATTTGCAGGTCCCTGAACTCGTTGGAAAAAAGATAATTGCGTAGTGAGGTTGAAAATGGGGACAGAATTTTAAAAATGTTATTGAAGCGGGACGAATTAAATCCTGACAGCCAAAAGTCTTGAAAAACGCATACACCGTGCACTAAAAGATAAATAAATTCAAGTTCAGAAACGAGACAGCTCCGAATGACAAACTGGAAGCTGCAGCAGGTTCAAAAAAACATTAATCGTTTGTTCGTAGTTCACTTCGATCACTATGCCTAAATGTTAATTTCTTATACGTTTTGTGGAGAATCCATTAATCGACTTTTTTTCAGTTCATTGTTAATCTTATCCCTTAAAGAGAGCCATTAAAATTTCATCTATATTCTAAAATAGTATCGTTGATTTATTTTTAAAATCACTTGGCACGATTTTTCGATAATATTTCTTAAGAAAGTACCGGAAGAAATAATCCATCAATTCTAGGAGTAATAAAAGAATTTCGAGTCTATTAATTTAGTGAAGAATCTTGCGAAATAGGACAGTATCGGGAAAAATTTCTATAGCTAATATTTATTACGTATTTTACTCCTTTGCAATATTCCGGAAAATCTATACATCAGGCTTTCGTAGTGTGCGAAGATAGATATTAGAATTTAACAAGTAATTTGTGACTTTATCAATTTATAAAGTACACACTGGCTCTCGTTACCAAGAATTGTTTTATTTTCGTTTTCGTTGATCATCATCATATATATATTTCATTATTCGCGAGTAAATATATTTGTATATTTCCTGTCTTCAATTTTTTTCTATCAAGTTGAGAAACTTTCAATCATCTTCAATTTTATTTTTTGATGATTTTGGAAGCTCCACGAAAATACTAATTTTTGAACGATCAGTCGGAATAAATGACAATTGTGTAATTTATTTCGATTCAACGAGCTCGTTAATCGAACGATATATAATTCAAGGCAGTAGTCTAGTTTCGAGGATGAAAAAACTCATTTTCCAGAATCTTTCTTTTAACAATGAAAATCTCTCTGTTTAAAACTCTTTACGAGTTTTTATGACTTTTTTAATTTCAGAGAAAACGAAAGTTTAACTTTCTCGATTCTGATGACATCTTTTTCATGCACTGTTCGATGGTGTAACAAAATGCATGTGCAAGTTCAGCGAGAACGAATTATTTGTCCAGATGGAAAAATATTCGGGAAAATTATGTTTTTTTTTACTTTCAAAACTAGACCACTGCACTAATGTGACTATGATATATTCATATTTTCATATACACATAATCAGCTGTGTATATATTCGTATATGTATGTATTTATAACTGCATGTATTGACATTGTGTCAAAGATTGTCTCAACTTGTTTCTCTTGTATTTCTTAAGAAAATTCCATGCGTCCGAATACTTTAGACCGCATGCAAAATTGCGCAACACTTTTTCTAAAGGAGGTGCAAAAACATTTAATGATTTGACACACGCTTGTTCAATGTTTAAAGACCCATTGTTAATTGTCGTCTGTACGTTCGAATGATTTAAGTCTCGTCACGATCGGAGGTCGGAAGAGCCAAAAGCTCCCAGTATTTCCTTTCATTTGAGCCTCTTCGCGAGTTGATTCCTCCAGCTGGGAATCCAACATTGCAAATGGACGATAAAGAAATCGTTCAAAATAATTTGACGATGTTTCAGTGCTCGCTTAAAATTTTGATTCCTAGTTAAAAAATTGTTGCTCCATCATGCAATAGTTCGATAAATATCATTTATTAGTTAACATCCATAGATATATTCTATTTTGGCAACGATAGTAAGAATTTTTCCATCAGAAAATCATTTTGAACCATTTTTCATCGCCATTTTCTCAGTTCGGTAAGTCCACGTCATTGAAATGACATTTCTTACGATATAGCACTTTGCATCGTTGGTATACAAAGATTTATCAATTTTTTTCTAAGTCGAGCCCGAAATTAATTGGCAGATTCAATGTTGAGGCAGATTCTTTTCATGGAACCCACAAATTATTCTGTCAGAATGTCAGACACGTTGGAAATTGAAAAAATTGAGAATCATCAACTTTCTATCATTTTTCAGTTGTGTTGACTTTGATGTTATAATCACTCGTTGTCTGCTGGTTTATTCGGGTTCTTGAAGGTTGGATTCTTTTGGCTTAACGTTGATAACGCATAGCAAAGTATTTTGTGACGTTTGAGAGCTTGGACTACTAACGGAGCTCTTCTCGTCGGAATCCTTTTCCTAGAGCATCTCCGAGTAAACCCTCAGCTATAAAGCCGTCTCTTTGTCGCTTATGATCTTGATACCGTGTTTGGTGAGGATCATTTTGATGGTACCACTGTCACGCGGTTTTTGTTCCTTGGAGAATTTTTTTCTTCCGATATTTTCGTAGAGGGGAGATTCGTGGGTATCGTCCATGGAAGAGTGATAGCCGCGTGCGACGTCATCGGCAGATTTGCGAAGAGTCGTGCGACTTCGAGAATTTCTGGGTGGTCGAATATTGTCGGCGGATCCAACGAGATTTTTGCCCACACCGCGTGTTCTCAATGAGGTTGGTTTGTCGATGGTGGATTTGACGATTTGGCGGGAATTCTGAAGATTATCAACCGAGGAATATCGCCGTTTGGCTCTGGTGCGATCGATCGAATCGCGATTTATGAGAGATCCTGCGCGAGTCATTTTTTTTGAATTTTTAGCCGATATCGCAATTTCGTCGCGAGGCACAATGTTTCGTAAAGTATCCTCGACCTCGTTCCTGTAACGTGATTTCTCTTCGTTAACGGGGTCGCGGTCCAGCTCGGCGTCGAGGCCACAGTTTTCGATCTCGAATTCGTCCTCGTTGCTATTTGTATCGTCGGTGGAATTTTGATCGACTGATTTTCCTCGGACAGCTTGAATTTTATCCCGAGAATCGAGAATCTTTCGACTCATTTCGGAAGCGTCCATGTCAAAGTGATCCATATCATCCTCTTCGTCGTCGTCCTCGTCGTCGTTCTCAATATTGTTGAATGTTCTCGGATTCAAACGGACCGTCCCTTTCTTTCGCTTTGGCAAACTCAGTGGCAACGGACGCGACGACAACATACGTCGATCAACAAAATCGTCCTTTTCGGGACGCGAGGACGCAACCACGTCTTCATCCAACGTGACGTCGCCACAAATTTCGCACAATTCGCAAACTGGCTCGCCCGGTAATGCCGGCTTTTCAAATTTGGGTGTTTCTTCTTCAGGGTCTTCGCGGAGATCGCAATTGCTGCAAATGTCACATTCCGTTGAGGCTTCCTCCAACGGTGAACTTCCGGTTGATCTCAAAGTGTAAAAAGCTTCGGTCGACGATGGCTCGTTGGCGTAACAACAAACCGAACAAAATTCATCGGTTTGCCCACTTTCTTGAGGCTCGTTCGCCGTCGTAAATATCGAATTACTATCGGTTTTTATTTTCGACGCTTCGTCGCAAGAACTCGCAATGTTTTCGTCTTTCGATCCATCCAGTGAAATTTTGTAAAGCATCGTCGGTTGTATCTCCGTTGGTTTTATGGATTCGTAACTTTTCGACTTTTTCGATATCGCCGGATGATTTTGGCTGTTGATAATCGATGACGACTTCGGCTGCTTCGCGTTTATCGAGTCCAAACTTCCCTGAAACACGACTCCGCGTTTCCTTCCCGTTCCCGTGGTATTTCTTGATTCGCTCAGAGTTTTCTTCACTTCGACCTCCCCGTTCGACGGTTTCGAGTCCTCCGATGTCAAGGTCAGAGCTTCATCGTTTTTCATTTTTTTCGGACTTTTGCGCGAATTCACTACGGACTTGATATATTTTCCATCGATCTCGATGTTACTTTCGGGTTTTTGTGACGATTCTAGGAGCGTTGACTCGCGATTCGATGGATCGTTCTCATCCATGGACGTTACAGGTTTCTCGATGGACTTTTCAGTCTCCTCGCTCGGAGCAGTCGTTTCCGAATTTTCTTTAAGCTCTTCCTTCGATGTTGGCAAATCTTCAACTTTAATATCGCCAGATAAGCTTTCAGGTTCGATAATGATTGCAGACTTTTCTTCCTCTTTTTCGTCTCGATCCATGCACGAAGTGATTGTTGTTTCATCCTCGCAACTGCCAATCGCTTCGTTCTCGTCGATTTCGTCGTCATTTCTGCCCAACGAATGTTCCTGATCGTTGGAGCCTTCGTCCAAGTTTTTCTGTCTATTTTCCAAGATTGACGAATCAATAACATCGATCGAGAGGATCACGGATATTTTGCTGTCAGAATCGTCGGGAGTTAATTCTTGTTCGGAGGGTTTAAGGGGTTCGAGAGCATCGGTGAACGGAGAAATTTTTTCACTAGATATTACTATACCATTTTCCGTTTCTTTGACGTCAATTTGAGCCTTTGAACTCGATGCTACCATCAAATCTTGGTTTTCCACAACGCGATCGACCTTACCATCGATCTCCATTTCGATTTTGTAATTCTCGCTAATGCAATTCAAACCTACCTCACAAAAAATTTGGGATTCCCCAGACTCGTTGGCGATAATCTGTTTAGCCTGACCCGGATACGAAACTTTGTTACTTCCTAAGATTTTATTAACGTTCTCGGTAATCGCGTTGTTAAATTTGTCGCGTATGCGCTCGTTATCGTCCGTGGTTGTGCTCGTTAAAATCGTTCTCCCCTGCATCGGGCTATTGTGAAAATTCTTCTTAAGCACTGATTCCGATATATCGATCGATATTATCTCGATCGGGCTTGGCGTTGTCATTGTAACATCGCTCGGCGATGGTGTCAAATAAGTGCTCTCATACTTTGGCTGTATGCACAAAAAATCGTTATCATTTTTCGTAGACAGTTCCAACTTACTTTATTTTCCAGATATCAGAGCAGCGTGAAAAATAAACGACAACAAATGTTTTAGACTATTTCTGAATATTCTGTCACTGATAAAAAAAAAAAACGAAACCCATGAGAATATTTTGAAAAACATTTATCGGTTCATCGGCCGGCAAAACAATTTCTCGAATTTTTCATTTTGCTGAGACGACAAGTGCAATTGTATGAATCTTCGTGTAACGTGTAAAGCCCGAACGAATCGTTTGGCTTGTAGAATTTTGGGCATATGGACGAGTTCAGTTAAAAAAAAAAGAACAGCCGTCGCCTCAAGTTCGCAAGAATCTCGTAGATTCCCGTGGACGTGGAAACTGGCATGAATAAATTTTAAATGTTCATGTATGAAAAAAAAGTTCAAGTCACTATGATTCTGAAGTTTGCATCGTTGGAATGCAACGAAATTCTTTTTTATATTTGGCAAAAATAATTATTTAAATGGAGAATTGAATTACGATGATAAAATTATCGATTTTTGCCACACGCAAAGCATTGCAGCTCGAAAAATTTGGATGACATTGAAAATTGAACGGATCAAGAATAAAATAAAATGGTTTTCGTTGCATTCCAACGTTGCAAACTTCCGCATCATCAAGTCACCGAAGCTCTTTGTATTTATAAAAATGTAAATACTCCGTGATTCCCATAACTTGTCGATCATTTGCAACGATGATATTTGGTGTGTTCAACGGGACGACACTCGGACTAGGATATTTCAAGGATATTTCGTTGCTAGAAATTGTGATATTAAATGTATGGCTAGGAACATTGGAAAATTTCGTCCTCGAATCAAATGACTCATGAAATTTGATAAATTTTCTATTAAAAATATATATATATAAATATTCTTTATACATAAAAAGTGTGGAAGACTAAAATCTTTTTAAAGATTGTGAGATTGTACGAAATTTTGTCGGTTGAACCGAGCAATTTCTTGTTCCCCATTTCGAAATTCTTTGCGTTTTGTTTGTTCGCTCGATTTTGCTTGAATTATTGATTTGATCAATTATTCTCCTAGTTTATTTACAAACGCCGGTTGATTTATTAAGCGAACTCACATTGTCGAGACTGTCTTGGCATCGTATATCCCCTGCTTGTAGATGTATTCGATGACGGAATCTTGCACGAGATATCTGACGCTTTCGGCGCGTTTCAGAGCTCGCCTTATCTTTGTCGAACTCACTTCGTTCGGTATCCATTCTGTGACTATGTGAACGTTGTGCTGAAAGAATACGAGCAAAAATGCCTCGTCAGCACGCCAATTTTCCATCCGCAATACCTTATCGTGCTAATTATTCGTCACACTAAAAACAGCCATTTGACAAGCGTCTCGAGTACAAATGATCGTGACGTCTTACCATATATTTCGAGAGAATATCAGAGTCGTAGATAAATTTGTTCGGGTTTGAACCTTCTCTCGTGATAACTACAAGTCCGTGCTGTCCAACAATTGCATCGATCTGAAATGAATTCAAGCGATTTTGATCAAAATTGTATAAAAAAATGAATGAATTTTGTCGTTTTTGAGTTTTGGCAACAAAAACAAACTTCATCAATTGTGACCTTGACCAGAGAAAATTGGCTCGAATATAAAACCGAAAAAAACATTGATCGTTTGTTGTGTTGCAGAATTTTGGCTTTTATAAAGAAATTCAATATTTCAAGGACACTCACATCTTCGTCGGCCCACAGACCAGGAGTTCCAAAACTTTCGAGCAAATCAGCGCCGCACAGTAGCTTGATTTGTATGGGAGTTCTGTCGCTGCTGTTTTTCACGTTTTCGGGTATCCAATTGGTGTCTTCGCTGTCGGAGCGATGCTTAGTGTCGTTGGAATCGAGGAGAACGGCATTGAGCAAATTCTGATGATGCTGAAGACTCAGTCTCGTTTTGGTCCAGCCGTTTTGTCTAGTTTCCCAAGTGCTGACTCGTATCCAGTCGCTGTTTTGTGTCGCTAACTTGAGCATCGCACATCTGTGCTCCGCGCTTGCCAAGTCCTTTTTTGGATAGTCGTCGTGCGTCGGAGATATAACTGCTCCGACGACAATGTGCGTTCCCATTCGGTGCAGATGATCTCGAGCTATTTCTGTTGGGGAAATTCAATAAAAATCATAAAATATCTGCATGCGTTTGAAAAGCTCGAAATTGCGATATTTTTCGATGTTTCAGGAATTATTTCAAGGGCCATAGTCGCATTTTGATGAACAGTTGTTTACGATTTTCATTTTTTAGCAATTTTGATTGGATTTGAAAGAAACAAGGCTAAGGATAAATTCCGTACGTCATAAATGTCAATGGTAGTTTTTTTGATACACGAAAAATGATAAATATTTTGTATATCTGGTATGAATCATGAGAGAAATTTAGTTCGATGACGTATTCGGGAACAAGAATACGAAATTGACGTCGAGCATTTTGAAGGTTATGTCGAATAGTCATTGAACGTCAATAGAAAGAAGAAAAAATTTTCAATGGTTTAGTGGTAGTTTTATAAATAAAAAACGGCATGGCAGAAAATATAGCTTGAGAATTGAATCAATATCGATTATAAACAAGTATATGTATACGTATGACTACCAGTAGATTCTTATCTATAGATAGAATGACGTACCAAACATTCGTAAATGCATATTGGTTGGGGGATTGTAACTTCCGCATGACATCAAAATAACACGCGTCGGTGCCATTCTACCGAATGATTTTTCTCACGTATCATCAACTGGCAACACTTTCACAGCATTTCACAATAATAATCAAAGTATTACGTCAGTTTTTAAAACCGGTTGCAAACTTGTCACGAACACTAACAGTAGCTATTTTCTCGAAAATCCTGACGGAGCGAGAAGCTTTCGCGGACTGACAGAACCCGCGGCCATCTTGCTTTATTATGGCCTGAAGGGAACCACCGGAGTCAAGCGAGAAGCTCGAAAGATCAGTTCAGTGCCGCGATGTTTCGAAAGGTTCACTATTGACGTTAGTATGAAATTATTTTTCGGTTTTCGTATTTATTTTTGCAACAAATCGTGCACTTTTTTGTGCATGAAGATTTCAGAGTTACGTAATAGTGTGAAACAAACGAAAACTGTTGGTTCTGCGACGAAAACAAAAATAATTTATTGATCAACAGTCACGATAGCGACTCGAGACAAGTACATTTTGGAACGAGTCGCTACAAGACACGATCATTACGGAGCAAGGCGAGCGTCTTCTGGAGTTATGTACGCGAGCATAGAGGGAAACAAAAGGTGCGAGAGAATTTTCTTTCTCGACGTAGAATTCCAGCAAATTTTTTGAGACTTTGAGGCGCGCGACGTTGAACCAACCGCTGGTTCGTCTCGCTACGTAATCGATGGAAGGAATTAAAAGTTGAAAGTAATTTTGTTGACTTTTACGTCGCTAGGAACGAGGTTATGGAGTAAATGAAGCGAGAAACGTTCATAATACACAAATTTTATTTTCCGCAGAATCGAGGAAATCATCTGAGAACATAAAATCGCATGACGAATAGTTACAATTAATATGTACAATAATACAACTGGTTGATTTTGTTTGTTTCAGTTTATTCTTGTCTCGTTTTGTTAATGATAATTCATTAATTAATTAATCAATTAATTAATTAATAATAACCATAATCTTCGTAATCAATCATTAATATTTCACACAGACGCCCTGCTCTACGAGTGTGTTTAGTGACAACAGCCAATAAACGGCGGGTTGTCGACGATTACAAAACTATATATTCTATTTATATATCCATATATATAGAATATATAGTTTTGTTTTTGTTATTCTTTCAATTTTTTTCCTCCCATTTGTTTCAATTTTTTTCAATTTTCATGATTACAATAATTATTCTCGAAATCATGGAATATTTCGAGTCTGTCAGCGAAGGCGATCTTAAAGATTTATTTTCACAGACCAGATTTTTATTCTTGCCAAAGTTTCACGTTTCCTCGTTTTGTTTACCTTGCGGTTCAAGTTCGCGCGTGAATTTAGGCGTACTCCATATAAAAACTTGCTCTCTTTTTCCCACTCTCTCTCTCTCTCTCTCTCTCTCTCGCTTTTTATTTTTAGTCCAATTATTACACAATAACATTACATTCGTCATAATAATCTTCATTTTATTTCATTTTCTCTTGCTTTTTTTTCTTAAACTGTACTTACAACGTTACCGTTACAAACGTTTTACAAACGTAAAACGCGATGTATATTTTTGTGATTCTTTTTTTTCCCTTTTATATTTTTGTGATTTTTGTGTTTTTTTTTGTGTTTTTTTAAATTTCAATCGTTTAAATATCCACTAAGCATTTTCTACCATTGATTAAATGCTCTTAGTGTTGCTCGGTCGGGGCTTTCGCACCTCTCGATTCGATTCTGTTTTTGTTTTTCTCGGTTTTGTAATTTTTTAATTCTTTTGGTGTTTTAATGTTTAAAAAATTGTTTTTTTTTTTTAAATTTTTTTTTTATTTTCGTTAACTCCACACTCGCGCTCTTTTTTCTTTCTTTTAAATCATTGTATACGTGCCTGCTCCGCGCCTTGACCTCAGTGTATCTCGACTTTGTGATATCATCCCAGCGACATCGAGGCGCTCCCGTCATTGTTTACCTGATTTTCTTTCCATTTCTTCAATCTTGCTCACGCACACAACTCTTCCTCGTATCGTACGAGTCTTTCAATCGAGCCACAAACACACGCACACAAAACACAAAGAAACGAGCGTGAGCCCGCGAAGACAAACATTCATTAAAGTTTTTTTGACCTCTATTTTAACTCCCTGATCACACTCAATGTCCACAGCAAGAGATACGTCCGAAAAGTTGTTTCATTTTCATTATCTCGTGTTAACGCAACGTGGCTCAACAACGACCGAGAAAAGGACCGCACTTTCGCTCTGAAGGAGTATAAACCACGTATTTTCATCTCTCTGACATTCCACTTGTCGTTATATTCGTGTGTTCGACATTATCGTACAAAACCTATTAATTATAATGAGAATTGCGTTAACACGTTCTTTTTTTCTCTCTTTCGTATTTATTCTCTGCCGTTTCCCAAACTTCTGCACATTTTTTTCTATATCTTCAACTGAATCCGATTTTTCACAACTCTTTCCTCGCTATGATCCAAAAGGCAATCGCTCGACATTTACAGTTTCATAAGCGAGACAGATCGCGATTCTTTTTCACCGAAAAAAGTCTCAGCGGTGATTTTTTCAGGTTTTTTTTCTTTGTGTGCGCGTGCGTAAGACTCAACCGGAGAAATAAGGGTTCGACGTACGAACCTAACGTGTATAATAATTATTCAAAATGAAATAATAATATTAATAATGATAATGATAATAATAATATAATAATAATAATCTTTATTATTGCATTTACATACATATTCCGGAGTTAGTCTTTTTCGTCCTCCCCCGCAAAGATACACAGAGGCAAGTGCGGATTAAACGAGAAACATGTTTATGTTTTATTATTTATATACCTCATTCTCCGGTGGGACTGTTGTTTTAAAAATTTGTTTTATTATTCACTTTTTTGGAGTAATAATCGTTCTCGCATCATACTTGTCCTCTCATTCGTCACAATCCCTCTCCATGTACACCTGTATCTTCGTTTCTTGTTTTTTCTTTCCGTTAATAGTATTCATCTAAACAATGAAAGCAGCATGAAATGGCTCGAGGAGGGAAAAAGTCACCTCGAACGATGAGAGAGAGAGAATTTTCGCTCGGACCGCGAATCGGATTTTATATCGAATCGAACACAATTGTGACGCGTTTAACATTTTTTATTCTTGTCTATCGTGTTGTTTTTTTTCGGTGTTTTTATTGATATTCGTTTTTGGATATTCCAATATCGCCGATTCGGTGTACACCGGGACACAAAATGCCAAGTAAATCGGAACTCTTGGTTCCTAATCGTTTTTTCGTTCCAATATGTTTCGGAACGATCAGAAGAAAAATGTTGCTTGCTATGATTTTCACTGTGAAAGGAGCACGCGTCGTTCAATGCCACGCTACCCTTAATTATATAAATAATAATCATAGCGATAGTCGACATAATAATAAAAATAATTATAATGATAATAATACACTCGTGGGTCCCGGTTGTTATCACCGAAAAGGCGCGCGCCCGTCCGTGTGCAAAATTTTATCTCTTATGAAATTGCGTTCAACTAAGTATTTATTCACTTATTATTTTTTTTTTTATTCATCCGTTTTGCTTTGTTTTGTTTTTTTTTATCTTTTTCAATTTCTTTTCATACTTTTTTTTCCTCCCCCGCTATCATTTAAATCCTTATTACGAGTACGGTAGTATTAGGTAGTTTTCCTTTTTTTTGTCATTTATATACGTTTTTTTTTATTCCTTTTTTTGTTTCTTTGTTTCTTTTATATTTAAGCTTTTTTTTGTTTCTTTGTTTGTTTGTTCATTAGTTCTGGTTCTGATAATCTAATAGACATCTAAAAATAACACCCATTTTTTTGTTTAATTATTATTTCGTATTTTGTATTTCTTAGTTTTTCACGTTTTAAAGGTTTTTTTTGTTTGTGTTTTTGTGTGTGTGTATTTTTTTTTATTTACTTATTTTTCGTTTCGTTATTCAATCAAGTATATTAATTAAGGATCCTTAAAAGTTAGACCGGAGCGTCATTTGGACGAGACTGCTGCTTTCGCGTTTTTCTCGAGCCAGTTTGTTCGCCGTTTTTTTACGTTTCAAATAAACCGATCGAGATGATTCTTGAGTCTGCGTGGTGCTAGAAAAAAATTTTTGTTTTTGCATTCTCGTGCGATCACATCGCGAGAGCCCCTCACGAGTTCGACGCAACGAGCTCGTTTTTTTCCCTCTTACAACTGCTTAATCACAGTTACTATTATTCTAGCGGCTGGAGTAACACATTTTTCTTCTTCTCTCTTCCCCTCCCCCCCTCCTCCCTTCTTTGCTTTCGACATTTGCTCAGTTCTGTGTCAATACTGCATCGATTTATATTGCTGTGATCTACAACGAGCTTCCTTTTCCCTTTAAATGAAATCTCAACGCTTAAATCACCCCATAACACGCAGCATGTATGCAAACATTCGTCTCGCACAATTACACACTTGAAGCACTTTTTGCTTCAATTTCCTAAACTCCACTTGCTCCCCAGTCTTGGTGTTTGCATCAAGAAATTTAAATCCGAATAATTACTTCAATTAATTTCTTCTTGTCGAAATTTACACAATATTTGTTTATTTTTTAGAACGAAAATTTTTAGTCAAACAAATTTCTTCGATTTTATCGAATAACATTTTTTTTTCTCTCTTTCTACTTTAACTTGAGGGCAAAATCATAGAATGATCGTCTCGTTAGGAAAATTTCTTCTCGTCGTTTCGATTTTTTTTTCTCCTTCTCCCAAGTTCAGACCAGTGTTCGTAATTTTAGTATCACATTTTTTTTCTCCGAGAGAGAGAGAGAGAGCCGAAGAGAAAAAGAGAGCGGGTTGATCCAGCCCATCTGGAGGGAGAAATTAATTGATTCGAATTCTCATTCTTATTGGCAAAGACAAAATCGTATTAAACATCATTTTTGTTTTTAGTTCAAGAATTTTTTTTAATGAACTTATCACTCCGAGTCTCATTTTATTCCAGAAATTACATTTCCTTAAAACTATTATTTTCGCCTGACCAAAAAACCAATCAAACATATTGCGTTAAGCTTAAAACTTTTTTAAAATTGAAGGCAACCGAGTAGTTGAATGCAAAAACATAATTTCATTAATTACATTAATTTAAAACCATGATTTTGCTTCGTCCAGGCGAAAACTGAATGATTTTTTAGTTCAATTTTCTCAAAACTGAAATATTTCTTTCGATTGGTCATGTTAAGATTTATTGGATGCGATTGATTGTATTCGAGTCAATTAATTACTTGTTTCCGCCTTAATGGGTCAGTACTTGTACATGAGTTTATGTGTATGTGTGTGTGCACGCGAGAGGGCAAAGTTTTGATGTCGGCGAACGGATACGAAGAGCTTCATCGTCATTCGATGGTGTTCTCGACGTCCGAGACCTATACACGATATGTCAATACCTACGAGATCCAATAAACTCTCTCGACGATGTTTTCCCATTTTATCTTTCATTTATCTCTGCCTCTCTTCACCTCTTCCATCCTCTCTTTCTCTCTCTCCTTGTCTCTTTTAGGTCTGGTCAAACTTTCTTCAGTTCTTGATGATCAAGGCGATCCTCAATTCGTACGTGTCGGCGTGACTTTTACGATCGACGTATATGATGGATTAGGTATGACCCGAAAAAAGCACTCGACTCGTTCAATTACATGCACTACACAGACTTTACATTATATTTGTCAAAAGAGGAAACGAGATCATGAAAAAAGTCGGTTGGACTAATGAGCTAATTGGTTAATATGAATTCTCTCAATTTTTAGTGCTGCGACCTCGGTAGGATTTTCGATTTTTTAGAATCATTTAATTATAAACTACTTTCGCTCATTTTTCGAGTGTCTTTGTCGATGGAGATAAACCGGAAGTGAAAACGAACGCTTAGGACAGGTTGTGCACATTCTTGCTTGTGGCTTTTGTGTTCAATGTGCAGGTAGATTTGGTTCCATTTGATAATCGAAATCGAAAAGATCTACGGCTTTGTTATGCAAAAAATTGTTTGTGAAAGTGCTCGTCCGTGGGTGTGAGTATGCTCGTTGAATAATTCAATGCCATAATTGTGCGACAATCAATGTGAATGTAATTTCATTTGTACAATACGACGTAGTGGCGATCGTTATTATCGATGGAACCAATGACCCTGATATTATTGAATTATAACTTCCGGTTCGGTTTCTCATCGTGCGACGTTTCATCGTTCGATTGTATTAAAAGATTAGAGTTCTTGTTTTCATTTTTGGACTTTTGGTTAATGATTTTTCGTTTTTTCTGAGATCACTCGTGACACGCTCGATTGTTAATTCTAATGAATGAATTTCTTTGTTAAAATCGGCTGTTTTCAACTTTTTTCGGAAGTTCGCTTTTTTTTCTTACATTTAAGCAGATATTTGTATTCGTATCGAGGACTTGGGAGGATGCAAGTTTTTCCGGGCATTTTATCGACTGAGGTCATCGTTATTGCTGCTTCATGTAATTTTTCAATCGTTTTTTATCCCCGTGCTTTATCGGTTAATAGCTTTTCATATAAATCTATAAAATTATCCACTCAATGTTTATCGGACTGAATCGTCTCTGAAGTTGCGTTCTACGGAACTTGGTTGAGAGGGCGAGGCTCGCAATGACCGAAATCGATAAACTTGCTCTCTATTGATCACATACAAAATGTCTTTTGGTCTGACCTCAAAATCTGCAGGGTGAATGAACAGGAAAGTTTTCTGACTTTTATTTTCATGGTGGATCTTCGAAGAGACATTGATCGATTGGAGCTCTTCGGATGGGCGATCTCGCATCGATTAATAGCTCATCAACGAGCCATTAGATAAACACATGTTCCAGAATCCTTTTCTACTCAATATCGAAATCTCCATACACAATCAGATTCAGATCAATTTTTCCCACCAATTAATTCTGCAGCTTATATTTTCTCCGAAGTTTCTTGTGTCAGTTTTCTGTAAGTTAATTCGTAGAAAATTGCTTTGTTCATTGAAACACACAAGTCGATAATCTAATCAAGCATTGGTCGATTTGCGTAGAATAATTGGGGGAAGTTATGATTCGAAGTGGGAGAATGTTCGTCGTGTGTTTCATAAGCACACGACTGGGAAGTCATTGTTGATGTGATCGTGCAACGAATTATTCTATTCAAATGGATACAAGGACGCATCACGATAGAGCAAAAAACAGCGCGACTTTTGTGTCTCTTCGTTGTTTTTCGGGAGATGCGCGGTACAGGGGCTTACAGAATTTGTACTCTTTGAATGTGTGTCTAGTATTCTTTTGGTACCGTTTTTTCGAACTATGATTAAAGTATTTAATTTTTGTTTCGTTTAATACTCGCGATCGCTCTGCAAAATGCCTTTGGATTTTTTCTTTTGGTGTCATTTTTTCGCAGTTTTTCTTCCTTAATACATAAATCTTTTAGAAGCTACTCTGTCACGTAATTGTAGGTATGTGCAATTTGTGTCCTTCCGAATTCGTTCATGGAGAATGCATTTTGTCCCGTTTTCCCCTCGACAACAGTTTTTTTTCACATTAGAGTCTTCTTGCATTCATGGGAAACTTTCCTTATTATTTGTTCGAGCACGTTCACTTTGATCTTGTTTTCTTTTTCTTCACATTTAAAACTCGTCTTCCCTGTAATATACGCCAAAGAATAACTGAAAATCCAGTCGAGTTTCTCGTCCAACATTTCGTCGCCATTTTAATGGTATTTTTTGGTTGTATTTATTTTTTTACATGATTGAAACTTTTTTTAAGTGCCTGCTTGCTTTATGGTTGATTATTTACGATGAAATGCGATTTCTCATGTTTCGCATTCCATCCCTTGTTGCACATGATCCATGCGTTGAATATCGTTACGTCATTTTTTTTGAAAATTGTTTGGATTCCGATTAGCAATTTTCTCCGAGTTTTGGATTGTGAAATTTGAAATACTCGAAAGAGAGTTAATTTGGGTTTTTCTAAATTGTTATTCTACCAACAATCGCGGTTGCGTCGAGAACTTCGTAAGCCACGGTTGAACCAGTTTTTGTAGAATTAAAGTTGGAGTAAAATTTTTTTGCGTCTATTTTGGTACGAAAAGCTGGTCGCCGGGAGGACAATTTTTTCGCAATAAAAGGATACGCCTGACTTCCAGGGCAATTAAAACTTTTCTCTCTGTTGTGTATATTATTGGGAAAAAGAGAAACAACAAAAAAATAACTCAAAATAATAAAACGTAGAGAAAATGACAAGGAAAAACACGACGAGAGACGGTCAGTGGGAAAAGCGAAACGGTTGATGGAACTCGCTACACGCGCATCGCCTACTCCACGTTAATAAAAGAGAAAGAAAAAGAAACGAAGACGAATAAGAATAATACACACAAGGTGAGAGTAGCGGGTGGATAATAACGACGTAAAGTAAAAACCCGTCGATTGCAGGAAATCCAGCTTTGCAGCGCTCTCGTTTGTGATTCTATCACGAAATGTCTTTTCTCTAATCGAAACGTCCGTTATATATTGTTATCTAAGTCCTTAGTGTCACGTGAAATTCTCGGATCGCCCTGCTTAAATATATTTTTCAATTAAACATGATTTTCGTAAATCCTCCAGTGATTCCTATCTAATCTGATTTCGATTTCGCGTGTGGCTGAGTGTGGGTGTAGGTATGTGTGTGTGTGTGTGTGTCGGTGTGTGAACATTAAATGTGACTTCGACCCTCATCTCTCGATCATTCGGCATGCACAATGAGGCTTACAATTTTTCTTTATTTTGTCCGTTTTTTCTCTCTTTCTCTCTCTCTCTCTCCTTCGCTCGATCTCATACGAAAAGAAATCTCGATTCGACGCCTCGTTAAAAATATGTACAATACTTTTACATCGACATTCAATAATTTACAGATAACAGAGGTCTCTCATCGTATTATCCCTCACGCGCTCTTTTTCTTCTTCTCTTTCTTTTGTCATTCCATCATTTCCCTTCATTTCCTGCACAGTTTTTCATTGATGTTTCTATTTCCATTTTCCCCAATTCGATGCTTGGCAAATCGTTTTTTTTTTTTTCAATTATTATCACGTTTTCTTTTTATTCTCGTATTTCACTTTTTTTCGCTCTCGCAATTCACATTTTCGTAGATTGTCTCGGTGTGGAAACGAGTGTAACAGCAAAGGAATGATACACTCGTTCCGTCGCAACGAGGAATCTCACGTTTTTGTTTCGTTACAACGTTGGACGATTTTTTTTCTCGCGAGACAATTAATGTAACGTGGTCAACGGATTTTGTTGTGTTTTGTGGTTAATTTTTACGCCATTCACGATCTTCTTGTCTCGACGATTAATCCCCTTGTTATCCAGTCTCCTTCGCCTTCACTTTATTATACGCCTTGGCAATTTTGTTTACTTCGCTCGAACAATTTTTTCATCATCGTCATTATCATTGTCAACTTTATCAACTTTTTTTTCTTCATCGTTGCCGTCCACTTGCTCCGCGTGTCCTCGATCTTCAACTGTTCGTCTCCCATTTTTCGCCAGTCACGTAATGCCTCTTCATCTGGTCCCCGACACCAACGGGCAATGAAACAGAAAGATAAAACATGAAATAAGTCAACAAGGATCTCCATTTTTCTCTCCTATTCCTTATCTTTAATATAAACAGTGCGGGATGAATTTTTCATCAGCTTGCTGAATAAATGAAAAATTTCCCACTTCAATTAGACTTGAAAATTCCTGATGAACATCATCGTGATAAACGAGGAGGGCAGACAAATCCGAGCTTTGCATTATCACGTCTTGTACTTTCGTTCTGCCCTATACGGCATTGAAACTTTTAGGCTCCGGCTAATTTTTATCTTCTACTTGTTGAGAATATTCGATAACCTGGTGACGGTAAAAATGAACGAGTTTTCTTCTCGTGATTCTTCAAAGTAGGAAATAATTAATTGCACGATAAAACTTGAGTTCCGCTGTGAAATCGTCGACCGTATAGATTGAATATTTTGCTGGTCGGCCGGTAGAAATGTCTCGTAATATTGAAACTTGCTTCTACTTTCATAACATGAAAATTCAGTTAAATAATTACTGCGGGAGTTTAAGGTTGCCAGTTCGATTTAACGATTTTCGTAATAATTATGAAAGTGAGTAGCTCGATGTTGATTCTTATGCAATTATAATGGGAAAATATTACTGAGGCTTCTCACAAAGTCGAAACCTTTTGTGGGTTTAAAAGAAAATAAAAAAATTCCGTTCTTCGGGCGTGCAAAGATGATGTGCTCTCTGTTATCTTCGACAACATCCCTTCCCCGATATTTCTCCCTCGACTCGCGATTCCTTATTCGACAAGACTCTTCCTTTTCGCCCCTCGATGTCAACGTGCTCAAGTGGCGAATAATGCAAGCTTGGTTATAGCTCAAGAAATAAGAAAAAATAAAGATGAACCAAGTGCAGGGGGAAGAAAAAAAAATTGGGAGTTGAATGGTATTTCTCGATTGAGGTTCGCCCTGTTCTGTTTGCTTTCTCGTTTCCTGCCACTTTTTCCCGAGCCCCAAGCAATTTTTAACTTCTCAGCTAGGGGCACGTTTTTGCGAGGAAACAGAGAGCTTTATTAGCGTCCACTCGAGGATCAATCTCGTGAATTTCCTTCCTCCTGCTGGGATTCTTTGTCACGGGAAAAAGTAACAAGATCACGGAGAAAAGATGCTGCTGCGGGTTCTCGTCGAATAGAAGTGAAAGAGCTCGATCAAGAGTCGGAAAAAACCAGACACTCTGCGAAAATGAATTAGCTCGCAAGATTCGCGGAAAAACGAATCGTGGCGCCTGCTCTCGGTTAATCAAGATAGAACGTTATTATCATTATTTTATCAATACAATTGTCAAGTCTCACAAGCTTTAATTAGACCCGCAAAGATTTTATTAAGAATCCGTTGAAAACGTTCGAGAAAAATATGAAAATCAAATGAGAAGAAACTCACCTAGAGATTGTCCATCATTTCAGAGAGGGTCAATCTCGAGGTCGACATTGCCACCCCACTGTCACTGCTGCTCTGGACACTGCTATGGTCATCCGTATCCGATTGGTTGCTCGTGTAACCGATCACGTCCACTTCGTCTGCAAAGAGAAAGAAAACAAAATAATTAGAAAAATGCAAAAAATTGATGATTTTCAATATAAATTTATGAAAATTCCCAAAGTTCTTAAAAATATCGATTTTTTTTCGACCTCAATCGGTGGGAAAGATTCACTGAAAGTTGCTGTTTTCAATTGTCCTGGTTGAAACAAACTCTTCAGACTTTCTAGAGACGTCGCAAATGTTTTAACTTGTTTTATCAACAAAGGACGGTTCTCGAGACGAGCCTAATAAAAACATGTCTCGCTGGTTGGAAGTCGCTGTAAATGGAGAATCGAGCAATAATATTTGCTTTGAACATGCTCTTTAAGTGCATATAATAAAATGTATGGATTTTACGAAATCCGACCACCGCACAGTTTGCGCCCTTATTCGTTCTGGCTCTCTTCGGTTTCTCGAATTTCACGAGGAATCGATATCATTACTGCCAATCCCGCACGTGCTACGACACGCAAGTGCGTATCACGTGAAACGACGTGTCTGCCAAGATATACAGGATGTCCGATAAGTCACGCGGGTTTGCGATTCAGCGTGCATGAAAATCTCAAAATTCTGCAGGAATAAACGTTTTTCGACATTTTTAATGCACGTAATGCACTTTTCCTAAAGTGTCGAATGATTTGTGGGCGTGAGGCACGCGTTCTTGCATCGAAATTCTCGCAGCAGATTGACTGCTACTTATGAATTAATTTCTCACGGACGGAGCTGCATCAAAAATGGAATTTTAAGACGTTTCTGGCGAAAATTCGGCGTGCAAAACCGAGGACAACTTTTGTAAGAGCCTGTAGAGTTGTGTGTTATATTTTTGTCTCGTCTCACTCAGCAGCGGTCTCACGTACACGTCGAATACGAACTTTTAGCTGCATTATATGCAATTTCTATACCCTTAGTGGATACTTCATTAAAAAAGCGAACAAAAAAGAAAATATCGACGTTTCGATAATCCTTAAAAAAGAGAATTCTCGCCCTCTTTTAGCCTCGCGTCTCGGAAAGGTTACGCGTGCGGGAAGCGTTCGAGCTCGCAGCTGACGCGGGAAGAGCATCGATTTTCCATGTGCGTGCATATTATATCTAGAAAGCGCTTTGTACGGCAGTCTCACATGACGTTGTTTGAATTTTCGTTCACGTCATACGTTTCGTGTTGACCTTTTTGAATTAAGTAAAATAATAGCGTTTTCACTAGTGAAATTAATTCCGGCAAAGATAGTTGAATTAAAAATGACTCGGAAACGACTAAACCAAAAGTTTCTCTCATATATAAATCCTTATATTTTTTACGTTCAATTTGAAACTCAAGTGGATTGAATGAAATGGAACTGTAATTGGAGTTAACCGTTTTCGGTGATGGGAGCGTGGCAGAGAAGTTCGTACGAGTTTCACTCTCAGATCTGTTTTTGACATCGCGGCAGCTCGGTGGTGGAGTGTTCGCCTCGCCAGAATATTTTTAACGAACCGCGAGCGAGAATGATTATTTCTAGCCTGTGCGTGGCATACTTACCCACATGTTCATCATTAAAAAAAAAATGTTGTTTTACACTTCATTAAATTGGAGTTCTGAGAAGTTTGTGACATGGTACATGACGCGAATTGGCGTACTCAAATTTTATCATGTTACGTAAAGCAATGTGCTAAGCTTTACAATGCGAAAGATATGTTACGTTGCCCGAGAAAAAGTATTGCAGCTTCGCAAATCAAGT
Organism: Diadegma fenestrale; assembly: GCA_037043255.1. Classification (NCBI taxonomy): domain Eukaryota; kingdom Metazoa; phylum Arthropoda; class Insecta; order Hymenoptera; family Ichneumonidae; genus Diadegma; species Diadegma fenestrale. The sequence goes on along the minus strand of CM073310.1, from coordinate 12,521,470 downwards.
ACCAACTTTGCCGATAAAAAAAAGCTCTCCATTGTGGCTCTAGGAAATAAAAATATCTACAGAGAAACATAAAGTTTATTATTAACCAACGATTACATGGACTTGAAAGTAAATTAACATTTCTCTCTGGCAAGTAGTTCACCCGCTTTATTCAACGTTAGAATGTTGGAGAATGTGGTAATTCATTGGTCGTTGTTTTAAAGGGTATTTGCAGTATTTACAGGGCAATTCTGTCGGGCAAGTCGAGACAAATGAACCTTTCATAGTGAGCGAAAGAGAGAGAGAGAGAGAGAGTGGAGGGGAGAGGGGAGGGAAACAAGAGATTTTGCGAGAGCTTTCGTGGAGAGATGGAGAGGCCCGGCAGTTCATTATGCTAGATATACATATATTAGGGGTGTTGGATGTAAGGGAGAAGGCCACGTGCGTGCAGAATAGTGAGGGAGAGAGAGAGAGAGAGCGAGAGAAAGCGAGAGAAGGTACAGTATTTTCTGGGAATGAACGGAGATGCACAGTACAGGGCATCCATCGTCGGGAGACAATAGACGTACCGGGGTACATTGTAAACTTGGTGCTCTCGGTACCGGGTAATCTCGACCGTAGATATATACTCCAAATACTTGCTCCGTATATAGTATGTGAAAGTGAGAGAGATGGAGAAAGAGAGAACGGTGTACAACGCGTACTTACTCCGAATACTGTGCCGAGGAGGGAGTGTGGACGAGACTGAGAGAGATCGGATGTATCGAGAGAAAAAGAGAGTACGAGAGAGCGAGAGAGTGTGGAGAGGGGGGGAGGGAATAGGAGTTTAGGGAGAAGGTAAAGTTGCGTTACAGAGAGAAAGAGAGAGCGAGAGAGGGAGAGGAAAGGGATGAGACGAAGCGGATTTCGAGGCGAGCATGTATTTTGCCTTCGAATAATTAAACTTTACGATCTCGCCGGTTAATTAGAGCCAACAGAGGCAACCTCGGCTGCGGATAATGGTTAATTCCGTTTTAATGAGCCCTTTAGTTCCGTCACATTTTCTTCTTACGCTCCCTCTCTCTCTTTCGTCTATTTGCTCGCTCTCGCTATCTCTCGTTCACTGTACAAAAATCCATTAAATCTTCGTATATGCTCTGTGCGATCAAACAAGTGCTGTGCGTAACATCGAACATGATTATAGCACGCTCTCGAAAAAATCGTTTGCAATTGCATCCAAGCACCATCGAGAAAATAATAGAGAGTGTGATTTTATTGCATGTTATTACGTTTCGAATAATTTGCTACGATTGTTTTATCTTTTCCTGCATTTTCTATGGGTCTTCGTAATTATATGTATTTGTGTTAATTTTATACGATTGTCGGTGCGAGGATTTTTCTACAGAGCATATGCGAATGCAAAAAAATGGCAGGAACGAGGACACGAGTCATCAATCGGGTATTGTAACGCTTGGCAAGGCTGTGCTAAAGGAAATCTCATTCCGGAAGTACGTGAAAACGAAAACTTGGAGGGAAACCATGAATGAGAATAAATGCACACGATATTAGGACGAACCGGCACGGGGGGACTGTGAGAGACCGACGTGACCGCGACCACTCCCCCGAAACACATTCATCAATGTCGCTCTTCTGGGTACGTTAATTTCGCTAATTGTATGTATTTCACACATATATGTACAGCGAGAGAAAAGATAAAGGAGAGAGTCGGGCACGAGAGAAACAGACAATAACCGAGAATTTCGAGTCCGCGTGTTACTATCGATTTCTTTCGTAATATATTGCTCTTTCTCTATATATTCCGCGCTGGCCATATACTACCGTATGAAGTATGAGCAATGTCAAACCACGAGTAACGTCCTCCAGTTATTCACTGTTTTTGCCAAAATTTCGGTCTGCGGAGGAAAAAAAATTTGGCAAAGAAAGTGTTCTTCGTCTAGCGAAAATTTACATACAATCTTTACTCCGAAAAATCTACCAAAGCGAAGAATTTTGTTCGATAGACATCACCCATCAGAATAAATGAAACAATCCAATAATTAATTATCAAATTTAAATATTAAACTGCAGTACTGTATGCGTTGGCTCGATAATCTTGTTCCTTCAGTCGATTGTCTGGTCACACAGAGTCTCGCCAAAACTATATATGGTTTTTATTGTTAAGGCTGAAATCGTAGGATTTTCTCGCTGCGGATTCGCTCGTCAACCGTGTGATTCGAGGTGTGACTTTATTACCACGATCGTAAAAAAGAAAGAAAATTTATTTAAATTCGTATATACGCGTGTTTCAATGTTTTGTGACTCGCGCGCGCTTTGCTATCTCGTGAAGCGATGCTTTTTCTTTCTTTTCTTTGCTGTACATTACACGCCCGGTCGTTATCTTCAGAGGGTATTATCTAACGAGCTGAGAGAAAATTGTCGAGAACGATAATACGTCTACACACACACAGACACACACATATATATTCATACACCTGTGTCTGTATATGTATAGACATTTATTTCTATAATACACTTTAGTGGGAAAAGTAGATCGCGAACTCTCTGCGGACACTTATCGCGGATCCTCGAATCTCTATCGTTCGCAATTCTAGATATGCTCCTCATCCTCGTCCTCTGCTTCTCACCCTTCTGTCGTTCTCTGCGCCCTTTCCCTCTTTCGCTGGTATCAGCGAACAGCCTCTCATGCTGTCTCTCTTTCTGTTTCGCGACTTTCTCCCTCTATCGGTTTAGGTGAGCAACCAGGGAATCCCTGAAGAGCCTTTCGGCGCTGGTGCTTCTCTTTGCTCGACAACTCCAGCCAACATTGCCTGCATCAGTATGACCACCACCAGCATACAGAACCGCTTATAATAGCGTCGCGAAACACACGCGCGCCTCTGAGAGCGCGTGCGATGCGAATGAAATCCTGGGCTCGTTTGTATGCAAATTCGCGTACATCCCATCCGCGCGCACTCACGAGAGACCAGTAGTCCCTTCGCAAAGCCTGCTTTAGCATAAGCTTCGGCAACCTGGGTATATATATGTTATACATATACATGTGTATTAATCTATAATTGTATATATGTAAGTAAACATGCATGGACCCTGTTGTGGCAACTCTACGAAACTGTAACCCCCCGTTCCTCTTAGATTTCGTCCTTCATTGTCATTTAAAACGATAATTCATTTATAATGGAAATGTTTGTTCATTTTAAACGACGTTGTCGTTTTGCCTTGACGAACGCAATTACTCAGCTTCCAGTACTACTTTGAATGGGGATAGAATCTTATTATGGAAATTGTTCCTTCATTAGTGTGAAATAGATTCGGTAAAAATGAATCTTTATTTTTCTAATCGTTACTTCTACGCTCTGCCTCCCCCCTCTCTGGGCTCTCTCGCTCTATTCTCTCGTTCTCTATGTTTTAATTTTCTTTCACTCAATCGTTCTCTCTCTCTCTCTCTCTCTTGTCCTCTTCATCTGGAATTCTTTTCTTCACAACCGCCAGTCCCACGAATTCTGGTTCACCCCCTGCTCGCGACCCTCTATCATTCTCTTCATCCCTTTGGCCGTATCAAGAGGTGGAAAGAGAAAGAGCACACAAACTTCCATCCGTGGCATTTTGTACCCTTTCCTCTATCCTTCACATTTCTCTTCCAACCCGACCTCTCTATATATGCGACCTTCTCTCTTCGCTATTGCCCCCCCTCGTCCCACCTTCTTTCTCATCTACCATTCTCTCGTGCAATTCACTCGCGTTCCCCTGGCAATTAAGCGTCGCTAAGAGGTTTTCGCGTTTTAGTAGTCTCGCGCGCTTCGCCGGCGTTCTGGCTTCCGGCTTTAATTGTTGTTTATCGAGCAAGCATCGTTGCTACTGTAGCACTCTTTCTCTTTCCCCTTTTCCATTTCCCTTTCTCAATTTCTCTCCACGATTCCGCCCTCTCGTGGCTAGAATAGAAACACCTCGGTCATTCCATTCATCGTGCCGAAATTTAAAGAAGATTTCAAGTTTGAATGAGGCGACTTATACGCTTATTGTTAAGCGCGAATCACGCGGAGCTCTCCTGGCGGATTGGTCCAGTCTAATTCATGAATATACTCCATCATCAACCTTATTTTTACTATTCATTATCATTATTGCTATTGTTGTTGTTGTTGTTGTTGGTATTGCCGTTGTTAAACTCTCGATGTAAAAGTTTTTCAAAGTTTCTCCGAAAGAGCAAATTAAGTAGTATTTGGAAAAGACCTGACGTTGCGAAAAGACAAGAACGTCGGTACAATAAAACCGGGTAGAAAGCAAAAGTTCTGAGGATTTAGTCCACCTTCATTCCGAAATCCCGCCTTCTCTGCCGCAATGTATATAATCGTCGCATTTTATTTTCTTTTTTTTTTTACTCTTGGTACAGACTTTCAAGCTTTTACTTCTGCGAGGGTGGATTAGCCACATCGACCTTCCTACCTCGTCGTAAAGAGAAACAAAACACAAAAAATACGCCGTATACTTTTGTTTACCGAAATTATTAATCGTAATATGTATATTTATATATTTTTTTTCTATCAATCTGCCCTCCACCCTGAATGTCCTTTTTCGTTATTAATGAATGCGATTCGTCATTATACTGCAGTGCGTGATGGTGATTTTGTCTCATTCCGCTGCGCATTATCTTTGTTTCCATGGGACATTTACTTCGTTTTCCACTACGCCGGCTTTCTATGTTTTTCTGTTTTCGTTTTTTATATATTCGTTGCTCGCATAAATTGCAATTTATATGGTGTTAATTTTGATGCGGAGCGATGGCTTTTGCGAATGAAACTATAAATAATATTGTATATAAATAGCGAGTGGTGGAAAATCCGAAATGCGAAAATATCCTCTCGCAGGTGTAAATTATGTTGAGCGAGTGTATATGCGTGTGCTTGCACAAATCGGAACAAGAGCGTTGAGTATATCCTGGTGGTGACGAGAGAAGAAGCGAGAGAGAGAGAGAGGTCGAGAGAGAAAAAGAGTGAGGTAGATTGCTGTATGCGCACGTTCGCAATGCTAAGTTATTCTGGAGTTTGGCATAACTCCAAATACCGATCTCGTTCTATATATACTATCTTTTCTCGGCCTCTTTTCTCTCTTTCTCTACCGTTTGCTGATGTTTCGCCGAGCGAAGCAATTCCTCGCACCTCGGTTCCCGCATCCGTTTTCTTCGGCATCCGTTTTCTCAAATCGGTTTATTATTCACCCTCATCATGATTTATACAGCCTCGGAAACATCGGTTACAGAGATCGTCGCATTATACATAAGTGAAATATTCTTCACAATCATTATAAAAATAAGTAAACGCGAATCATTTGTCAATGGAAAATGTGCATTTTCAGCGACATTTATTGTCCTCAAAAACGATTAAGAACCATTTCGTAACGAGAATTCATTCACGTCGTTTCTTACCCTGGAATGAGCTCGTTCTATTTACTGCAAAATCGAAAATGTTGCGAAATAACTTTGTCAGAAAAACCGATCAAACTTCATCGTTCTGAAGTTATGGGAAAGGGAATTGAAGGGTTGCGATGGTGTGTGAAATAGTCGGTAAAGGATTCAGTCGTTACTCAGTTCTTGAGATTTCAATCGAGTTAATTAGGCAACTGCAACGTAATGTCTTCAAACGTCGCAGACATATAGATATATCGATATATTTGAGGGACATACTTTGCGAGAGTTGGAAGTCGTTGAAATTGGGGTTCTCGAAGGGCAAATTCAAGGAGCAAAGTACAGAAATCATGAAAAGGAGATCCTGGATTTTCAAGAGGTCGGTCGTAACATTTGCAACCTTTAGAGCTTTGCTCACGGTACGAAGTTTCTGTGAATGATTTACCATATAGGTACGTTTCAACGGGGTGAAAGGATGACAAGGTGAAGTGATAAGAAGTGAGAGAGAGAGAGAGAGAGAGGTCCAAAAAGTGAAACTTTTCGCTTAAAAGCCAATCTAGGGGTGGGTGTGCGATTAGCGTGACCGAGAGAAACTGGCGACGACGTCGAGAGACTCAGTCGCGAACTTTTGAGATAGATAATACCTCGAGGGTGAGGCGAGAGGCAAAAGGGCCAAGTCCGCGCTGGCCAAGTTCTCAAAAGCTATACCCAGACCCGGAACCTTCGGCTCCTCCTCCTCCTCTTCGTCTCCTTTGCACTATCTTCCTCATTTCGCATCTCCGAAGACATCTTGCGGAAACTACCACCGCTTCCTCCGATGTACGTGATTCTGTACCTTATTACCGCTAAAAGATCGCGGTCTGAACGACGCCCGAAACTTGAACATAAATTTCGGTAAGCAAAACCACGATAACCGGAGTGACGCTTCTGCGGGATGAATGATCGACTTTTCAATGGCCAACGAAAAGTAAAAGCATCGAATTTCACCTTTTCAGTGTTCGCCCAAAGTTTTTTTCACAAATAATCAAATAAACAAAGTCTCGATCGTCCGGGGAGAAGTAACAATTTCGTCGTAATCCAATAAGTTGGATAATTGTGTTTCCCTGACAATTAAAATGGAATTTACGTGGTTTTTAAAAATATACAGTTAACGTTCGATGTCGTAAAAGATAATTTTCAGACGCTAAATGTAAATGCAGCGTCTCGTTCTCTGCTGATAATGAAATTTTTGTTCGCAATAAAATTAAATTTGCATAAGATTATCGCTTTAAAGGAGTGATTTTTTTTTCGCCATGTATTGCGGAGAGACGAAATGGAAATACTGGATGTTCGGGAATGGGGCGAAAAGGAGTGTGGAAATTGGTCCTGACGCGATACTCTGGTCCTACCATTTCCTATAGTGAACTCCTCCATTAGCTTTCGAACCCTTTATGTCCGATAGTACCGAGAGACCTTCTTCAGGTACTTACGTCCCTGACGCCATTAATTAATCTTGCATGATAAATGCTAAGCCGTCTGCCAACTTAGAAGATACGAATAGTATAGGACGAGGCCAGCTGTGCCTCTCGGCCCAATCGTCCTAGTCGTCGTCGTCGTCGTCGTCGTCTCCGTCGTATTCGTCGTTGTCGTCGACGCTGAGTTTCCGACCACACACTGTTCTCTAGGTATAACCAGGAGCGACAGATGCAACCGCGGATATATGTATATACGTATGTATATTTGAGGTATAATATACAAAGGGGTAGAAAGAGGGAGGGAGGGACTAACAGCCTCCAAAGTGGTATTGGGTATAACACGGATTATGGCAGCCGGAATTACGTGAGCTTCAAGCAGAGCGAGAAAGACAGAGGAGGAGAGTGAACAGAGATAGTAGGAAATTTGGCTGGGAATCCTCATCTCGAGTACAAACACACTCGTCACGAGAGTAAAGTTGAAATTTCAACGATTACGGGCGTGCCATCGATCCGAGATAAAACAAAACGTGCAAAATCTTGTTATTGTCTCTGGATATATTTCAAGTCGGAAAAAATCGTTGATCGGGCTTCAGCAATGCGTGGGTTTTTATTTCAATTTGAATTCATGTTTTTTTGAAAATATTATTCGATTTTTTCGAAAATTATGCGGCATTTCGTTCAGGCTTCTGAAATGGAATCTCAAAATTTCTTCTATTTTTCGACAATACGAGAAGCATCGAATTCTCAAATTTTTGTTTGATCAAAATAAATTGAAGAGTATTTGTCCCTGGTGAACCCTTATCACGTTGGCTTTTGCGATTGTCGCCTCGGGACAGGGTACATTTTCTGGAGGGGTGAAGAAAAAAGTTGCAATCTCTGTACATACACGTGATATGCATATAGCGATGAATGGACACATATAGAGGTTTCGGTGAACAACAGGCTATGCGCCGCATATGAGCAGGATAAGGTCATCATCCCGAGGATTTTGGAGGAAGCCCGATGGGCGAGCTAACCGAACATGAAAATACGAACGAAAATGCATACACACCACAAGTTGGTGGTGGAGCGCGGTACGAGGATACAGAGAGGAGAAGGGTTTGGGTGGGATAAGCGTAGGTTGAAATGTGTGTAATAGGCCTGAAAAGAGAGCAAACGGAACAGAGCCAATGGGATTTATGTCCAGTGACCCTGGATCGGGGAAATTCACGCTAAATCATTCCCGTGTCACCTACGAGGCCCCTCGCTCGTTTCCCCTTCGTAGAAGCTTCGCGGGGGCTTGCATACAAAATATATTGCAGAGAAATTCGATGTCCCAGCGCGGCTCCCTTTTCAGGAAAAGCTCGCCAACATGCGCTTCAAAAGAATTGAAAACGTTCTGCCTGTAAAAGCTCAAAACTACGACTTCACCTGCACGGTTTTTCTCTTCGTTGTCCAAATGTTTTCGTTTTCTCCGCATTTTACCTTTATTTGTTTTATTTTTTTCTTCGTTTCAAATGCTTCATATGCTGTACGTGCGTATATATAATAATAATTTTTATAAAATTGTGGATATCTATCTCGGGAAAAACTCGTACGTGCACGAAATCCCATGTTCACATGCGAATTTACGTCCCGTATGTTTGTATACATGAGAACATGTTTATATTTATATTTATAGTGGCGTGTACAAAGGTAAATGCTTGGCGTATACCAGAGACCATTTAATAATCTCGCATATCCGCCCTTGATACGCTATAGCAAAGAACACACGCGGCTCCGCCAAATTAAGGAATGCAATAAAACCGGCAAAGCCACATTGCGTTTGGCTATATTTGCTCCTATACGTTCTACGTACATCCGCGCGAAAAACGCGATAGCTTCACCGAACTATATAGTAAAACATGCATACCTATGTTCATATAATCGTGCAAGAGTGTGTGGCCATTAATAACATAGAAATGTGTATATAGAGATGGAACAAAGCCTTGTCAAAAGAGCGAGAATATGTTCGAGCATCCAAGCGCCCCTAGACCAGTTTTTCTTGCGTATCATATCTGTACATTCATTTTAATTAATTCACGGAATTAATGATATTGCTTTGTGATTCTGGACATATAAATTACTTTATTCGTCCAAGAGTTTATATCTTGAGCCGCGAGTTCCGTCGTAAATGAGACAAAACAAAAAGAAGCAACGAAAATTGTTTCATCAGAAAATTGAAATAAAATACGTTTGAGCTTTTTCCTTTTTTCGCAGTTGCCTGTGGAGGGTTCATAAAAGATTCGCAGAGTTGTAGAATAATAATGGCGACACAAAAACCCGCAAAAAGTAATAAAAGCAGTGGATTTTTGTTTTTTTTTCGCATTTTTAGTACTGCAAGAATTTTTTCTTCTGTTCATTGACAATGTAGATTGAATAACAAGACTATGGGTCCTGAGAATAATGAATATGCTCCATCCTCCGTAGCCCCATTGCTACTACGAGTCGTCTCGGACCCAAGCGCGACCTCTCGTATCCCGCTGGGATATTACGAGATCACAGGGAGGAAGAGTTCGTGAATCATGGCTGCCGTACAACGCTCGGAAAATACACTTTTTTGACGATCCTCCTACGTCGTCCACCCTGCGATGCATTAATTTTATATTGCGGCTATGCATAAGCGTAATAGCGCTATCGTGTATACAGATATCATTTTAAGGCCATTCATCTCGAGCGAAGAAGCATATGAAGAACATGATTTATTCGCGACGTTAGCTCTGAGTATCCCATTTATGATCTCGTAATGTTGCAAGACTTTCATGTCGTTTTATGCGTATCGCAAAAGTGAAAAACTGTGTTCCTTTACAGTATCTATGCATGCGGCTGTTCGTCATTTTATGTATTTTTATATTTATTAGATTTTCTATACAAAGAGCTTTTCATGAAGCAAACACCGCGATTTGTCCTTTGATCATTACATTTTTTCAATCTCTTTACGAAAATTTATTATCTCCGTAAAGAATTCGCGCGGTTTAGAATATTATTTAAAAATTTTCCATTTTTCTTTTCAGTGCACATATAGTTGATGTAGAATTGATGCGATTGAAGATACCATAAAAAATATCAAATCCTATGGGCGAAGCTTCTACTCGGAGCTTGCTATTTTGTGCTCGAAAAACCCGTTGAAAAAAGTAGACGCTTCTCCTTAGAAACGTAAAAGTAGCAGGGAATGGCGAAAAATGTAACAACGTCGAAAATGGAGGGGAAAATAACGTTTTCCGGAATTAACGCACGGTCGTCGAAGAAGGCTTTCAGAAAAATTGCCCATGAACGAGGGAGAAACGGTGTGTCGAGCTCGTGGACTGAAGTGAGGCGACTGAAAAGGCTCCACTCTTTAGGGCTGCGATTATGTACTCATCGTACATGTACAATAAATACCTACGAACTACAGCAGGCCATTCCGCATTCAACGAGAATCATTTTCGGCTCTGGAAGCGTTCAGCAGAACTTTTCTTGAAATGCATACGAATTTGAGAAACACAGCGGTTTTATTTTTCGTGCTTTTTTGCTGATTGCAATCTCGTACGATTAGCGAATTTTTTTTGTATGGAAAATGTCGTAAAAATCGTGTTAAAGCTGTTGATATTAAATTTGGGATGGAATTGAGTGGTCATTTGTGTGATATTAATCAATAATTGATATCGCGGTTCTCGGTTCGCACGAGCTACTGAGGTTTTGACTGACCAGAGAATTCGGCGATCTATTTGTGCGCCGGGTTGGCGGGTCGTGTTCGTGGGACACTGTATATAGTTTTCGTACAAATTACTGTGGGAATGTAGATGCATTCGAGTAATTGAGTCTTCACACTTAAGCAGACTGAGAGAGAAATTGAACGAAGAACTCAAGGGAGAGAGTTATGGACGACGGATTATTTGGAGTTGCTATGCCAGCAGCCGTTCAGGTGAGTTCACGTATACTCACGTGCATCTTCATCAAGAACCTAGTGGCGTAAACGTCCTTTAATTTCTATCTCCCTTGGTACTGACGTAGGTATTGGAACGCGGAGTGAGAAACATAGTGTTTGCGAGAAGAGCGCAGCTCGTCAGAAATCACGAGGAAATTTCTGGTCACGGAGAGTGAGCGGTGCAAGGATTCTAAAGCCATCTTCAAAGGGTGAATTTGTAATCGTGAGACGAGATCAGAGGGAGGTGAAATATTTGATTTGATGAGATATTCATCTCATGCCTTATACCATGGCATTGTCAATTTTATTTACTAAAAATCGACCATCTCTGTCGCTCGCTTTTTCCTGGTATGCTCATGCTCTTTGTTTCTTCATAAGCCTACTTATTTGTTGATGATGCTCTGCTGCTTTGCCTCTCATTCGTTTCGGTCCATTCTCCTCGATGTGTTTTTTACTTTTGGTTTTTTTCATTTGAACTTTGGGTCGTTCTTTTTCTATACTTTTCTAATCCTCATCGACAGGGCTTGCCATCTGTATTATCCTTGAGATTCTTACACCTAGGCAACCGCCACAATGGGCTTCAACCCTTTCTTTCATCTTTTTTTTTCGCCGGCAAAAAGTGCCTCGCAACGAGCCGTAAAGCTGCACTCGTCTCCTGTTTTTTTTTTCTTTTATTTTTTTCGTATGCCCCCATTGTATGTCAGTTTTTTTTTCGTACATGTGTACGTAAGCGTCACGTGCGGGCATTGTGCATCAGGAAAGGAAGCTTCGAGTGGTAAGTGACGAGGAGAACGTGCACATCTATTACGAGAAGTTTCTCCGGGATAATATACGAAGGGATTACGAACGTGAGAGGAAATTCTCGCTCAGACTTGCCAGGATTGATTTCTTAATCGAATTGCTCCTTGAAAGCTCCGTACAGTGCTATCTACACGTTCAAATATATTTATCGCACACGAGAATGTGTCCTTGAGACCCGAACTTCAGATGTCTCGCTCGAGACGAGTGCTGGATCAACTATTTCAAACTTGAATTCGAAAATTTATCCATCAATTTTGAACAACAGCTTTCGGATTCAATTCTTCACCCTTCGCCGTTTTTTCTTCCGCACACTGTCATTTGCATTAAGGAAACGATCCAGAGCCTATCGCATTTTGATAACCGAATTTGGAATATTTATATTTTAATGTCGTGTTTCCGAAACCAAATTAAAAATAACCATCAAAATACTTGAATATTTTCTCGTGTCTCGTTTCATTATTTAGTAATATTTCGACATAGCTTAGAAAACGATGATATTTTTTTTTATCAGTAGGTTTGAATTAATTAACATAAAAGTCTCATGCATACGTTTGAGGTGGCTGCAAGTAAGAGAAGGCAAAGGCGAGAAAAGGGGAGAAAGAGAGATAGAAACTGTTTCTCGCTAGAATGTGGTATTTCACTGGCAAAAGAGATAATTCGAGAATTATCACTGGTGCCTGGAGTCCGCTACCGGATGCGAGCGGTTAAGGGATAATGAAGATTAAGGGAGTCGAGTAGTAAGCGCGGTTTTCCAACCCACTCCCTTATTTTCTATCTTCGTCTTTACTTCCATTCTACTGTATTTCGTCTTTAAATGTATTTGTACATGTATACACGTAGATATAGATATAAATATGTGTGTGGATATGTGTAAGTGTATTGTACGTATATAACTACCTTAAGTCGTCTCCCCACCTTCAACTTTCACTCTACTTTTCTCGTCTTACTCCTTTCCCTGCTCGTTTCTCCACGACTCACTTATCTATACCGCGCCCTCGCAGGAGTAATTCGCCGATTCGTGAATACGAGACGTCTCGAGTCTAACGACGAGAATTACTTCTCTTTGGCGAGCTCCCTCCCATAATTATCGACTTTTCAATCTCAACTCGTGCTCTACATCAACTCCTTAATAATTCTCGACTTTTCGATTCATTATTCCTCGATTTCTTTACTCAATCATGAGCTCTCTGTCATTATGAATTATTCATTCGGACAAATTATAGTTGAGATTTATTCATACGAGAACTCTCATCCCCATTCAGTGTAATAAGCAAAATCATTTCAAGCAACATTGTAGATAATTAATTTTAATTTGATTCAGACACGATTAATGTAGCTGCGAAATGAATAGTTGCTCTGTGTTTGTCTCTTTAGTTGAACGTTTTTCCCAAGTGAAAAAGGTTGGAAATAAAATGAAGGGAACGACTACGTTACACTTCATGGGAAAAACGACGTTGAAAAGTCGACAGCGATGGTCGTAATGACTATTTCCTGGGTGTACCAAGTCGGACATAGACATCCCGATATAGACGTAAGTATAACGTAATTGGCCATTTGCTACAGCGCGAGACAGTTATAAGCTTATGTTCCCTTTTTCGCCCATGTACTTCACTATGTACCAAACATGTATCATAGAATAAACGCACATATACATTAATGTATAAGAGTATAAAGAAGGAGGGTGTGCGAGGTGAAGTTTCCAAGAGCGAAACAGTCGCTCTCATTTTGTCATTATGACGTCAATTGCGGTCGAAGGTGCGCAGGAGGGCGGAGAGCTGGCGACAGAAAAAAGCGCCCTATCTCGAGTGCCACGCAGAGCAAGAGAGGCCGCAGGCAAGAAGAAGAAGGGAGGATTACGAAGGGGACAAAAGTACTGTAAGGGTTGCGTATGAACTCTCGTTGGATACGCGAAAATGTAAAACATGTCCAAAAAGTTGCATACGATCTTGCGGATTTCAAAACCGACAAAAGGAAATAAAGCGATATTTTCATCTGCATGGAAAAAAACAGTTTTCTGTTTCTGTTCAGATTTTCCTTAAATATTGAGCAAAACGTTGTCATTCACAATATGTGTTTTGTAATTCATTTTAGTAAGCACGCACGAGCAAACGACGAGCTCTAGATGTCGAGGGTTAGATTAATGAAAGAATGCTCGTGGATAACGGAATCGGAATTTAAAGCAAACTCGTGGTTGCCTTGTCAAAGGGAGAGATGTTGGCCTTCGCGGTGTGCGAAGAGCTTAAGGCTCACGGATTTCATCGCCGCTGTCACTCTGCTGGTTCTCGTATCGAGAGCACGTAATTTCAAAGGGCCGAGAGTCAGGTCGTTAGCTCGAAGCTCTCATTCCGAGCTGATGAGCTCACGATATCGTTCTGTAATCTATAGATTTTTAAGCTCGTTCTCACGGCTTGGAAAAATCGTCCATCAGTCTGCGGTTCCCGATTATTATCGCGGCGGATCAACCCGGCCAATTTCGTCCTTGTCTGAGCGTTATACCGAGCTATCGATTATCGCCGATGGTCGCGTTTATCGGAATTACGATGACCATGAGAAAGCGAGGCATGGATTCAGCAGCGGTTCTCGCCTGAACTACAGAGACACATTAAATTTTCATGATGAATTTCGTTGCTTCGAATAAATTACCTTTCAATAGTCATTTTGATTCCAAGTGCGCGTAAATCGTTCGGGAAAGGACGTCAATTGTATATATAGAAATATATGGCAGGTGAAAAACTTGGAGCGAAAAATAGATAAGAACGTCCAGCAGTGCTAAAGTGGCAGACAGAATCGTAACGTGTACAGTAGCCCTGACATCGAGGCTTTCGTGACGATAGCTTAAAAGCATAGAGGGGTAGCTAGAACCACGTACATCCCTGCTTTCACCCACACTCGGCGTATCTATATACATTTCTCGTTTCGACGTTGCTTTTACCACGACTGTGAGGACACGACACGCCGGTATTTTTCCATAATCAATAACATGCCTCTATTCTCGTCACACCGAGCGCGCGAGGGAAAACCTCTTCTTCCTATCTCACCCTCCATCCAACAACCTGTGCAGGTGGCAGTGGTTCTCTCCCACCCTTACACTTTCAATTATATCCATAGGCATGTATACAGCCGCAGTATACACATCTGTATGAACGACGCGTTTGGCAATGTAAATACATCGAGATCACTGACAAAGAAAATAACAAAGCGAATGCCTCCTCATGCAGTAGCCAAGTATTCCGAGTTAGCCCATGCTCCTGTCGGAGTTCACTCGATATACCTTTATTTTCTTCATTGATATTCGTCGATTCCGCTTTACATGGAAATCTTATGGGGAAGGGATGAAGTCTCAAAGTCAGGCCGGAGTGGAATTGATAATGTACGAAAATACAGCGCGTGGAAAAAAAACAAAAATTGAATTTAACGTTTCGTGACAATGTCATTAGAATTGGGTTGAAAATACTTCATAATGATGTCGAATTTTCTTGTGAATTTTCTTACGATTTTTATGAATCCTGCCAAGTTCAATATTTATGGTTGATCATGGATTTGAAAATTTACTCTGTATATTGTGCGTGTCGCGATTGTTTCTCGAATGGAGCCCGTTCGATGGATAATTTGAAAATTTCAAGTGAAACTTTCTATGGGAAAGATTAAAAAAGAAAATTCCTGGGTTGGCATTGATTTTTACTCATATTTCTTGATTGTCGAGCAACGGACACCCCGTGCATGGAAAATGCAGGAATGCGATGAGCTCCGTGGACGGTCAATAGATCCGTCACTGAGAGTTGAGAACCCTGAGTTGGAACAGCGGTTTTAGGGCGGAGAGAAGGGGACGAAAGAGGGGATGAGTAGCGGGTGAAAGAGTTCATTAAAACCAGCATCGTTTACATCCCCGAGCGCGTCCGTTCGGGAATGGCTGTGCGCGCTTGTAGCGCCATGCTCCCCTCGACGAATCAACCACTCGCGCCTCAGCTGTTCGGCTGCAACCCCGCGAGATGGTTGTTGCAGCACAACCGGGAATATAAAAGAATGAGCGAAAAAAAGGGTTCAAAATGATTTCGGTCTCACCGCGACAAGACACGAGACGAGTGCGAAAGGGTGCGCGTTAAGAAGGGGGATCATCTCTTGCAGTAGTCACGGCTAATCCAAAGAGTCAATAGCCAACAATCTTTATCCCAGACAATAACATGAAAATTGTCAAGCGTGAATCATGGCTGGATAAAAAAAGCGTTAAAAAACAAAAGTTTTATGGCAAACCATCGTGAATTGAATAATTCCATCATCAAAATTACAAAACGCGTCGCGTTACGATTGATAATACGTAACAAATTAAATTAATCTAATCTAGATTTCGTTTATTCATTTCAGTTTCACGAGTCGAGTTTTTAATTAGCCAAATACGTTCTAATTGGAATTTTTTCCTCTCGTATTTATGAAGCGAGTATTGCGGCGACGATGTTCTCAAGATTTTTGCCTAGAAACAGAGGTTGAAGAATCCTGGCCAGTCTGTGTATAAAGTACACGTGCTGGGTGTAGTTTTATACGTCGCTGGTTTTCTTTCTTTGGCCCTTCTTTTTTCTCAACCGTAGTCAAGCACCGAGAGATGCTCATTGTCGTTTCTATCTATATACGTAGGTTTCGTTATAAGCCACCGAGTACTCAGACCGAAAGGCAAAAGGGAGGAAAGAAAAAAAGAAACAAGAGTAAAAAAAAAAAGAGCGAGAAAACAATAAACCTTTCTCCGCGACAGGTGCGAGTCCCCCTGGCAATGCTTTAATTTCTCATCTTTTTTCCGTGCTAACCATCGATTTTTTAAAATCCTTTGTCCAACTGAGAAAAGTTGAAGCGCGTGTAGAAAATTTTTTCCTCTTTTTCTCTTCGATCTTCAGCAAGAAACGAGCTTTTTTCAAGTGCGATGTGAAAATTTGTTACATTTTTGTTTTTTACTTTAAACTTGCACGTAACATTGTTTAGCGTCCCATAAAAAATACAGACAGGATAGAAATGTTAGTATAGAAGCGATAATCGTAGATTACAGATTCGGACGCGTGAACTTGAACAGCTCGAAATCATGTATTTGTATCCCTACAAATATTGTCTCCTTGTGGGTCTCTGTGTGCCTAGATCTTGAGAGAAACAGACTGGCCATTATCGCTAGTTATGCGGCAAGTTCGTGGTCTCCGGACTGGACAATTAATTGTCTTTCTCCCCCGAGCACACTGTTATATAATCAGGGTGCTTGGCCACAAGCTAGATGCAAAACTCGTACAAACTGGTACGCTCTCTGCTCTAAGGGTTGTATAACTACGTACAGGGCCAAGAGAAGCAGAAAGAGCGAGAGAGAGAGAGAGAGAGAGAGAGGATGACGTGAGCTTGCACGTAGGTATAAACACGTACTACTGTCTGACTGGGTCGTCTCTCTTCTCATACATACGTAAATCCATACTCAGCGTTTGCAAGTTTGATATACTCAGTGTCTCGAAATCTATGCTCAATATTTGCAAAGAACCCAAAGTTCAGCATTGAAAAGGTTTCGGTTACTTTTCATACCGATGGATCATTGGGAGGGTGTGAATTCATGAGTTTCTACCAATGTTGTACCAGCTGGGTAGGCATAGTAGTAATAAAGCTTGACGAGTAGTCACGTGGAGGTTGCCACGTCGATTTTTTATAACGAGAAAATATCAAACAGTCCGTTATTGAAAATTGGGAAACGTGCGGTGGAGAGACGCTGTATTCTCGTAAGAATTTTTCAAAATTATAGGACGATTTCTTGGACACGCGGTATGCAAACGTAGGGTCTGAATAGTTTTGACACGGGGCAACGCACACTAAACTCTCTAGCAATAGAGGGGAATAGTCGTGGCGCCAGTAGTTTCCCAGTCACAACATGATTTACCGGCGATGCTGGGCGACCGCATCCCTTTCTCCATCGTGATCCCCCCAACCCCCTCATTCAGCCCTCTGCGTCCGTTTGGGGCTGGCCGACCACGACCCTCCGCGCCTCAGTCCTCCCACACTCCCGAGCACGACTGGTGTATAAAAGCACAAGTGTTGACAAATAGTATTTCCTGTCTCTCGTGCTGTTTAAATATACGAAATGGAGGCGAGCGTGAGAACACGAAGAACTATCGTACATACTGAATATGCACTGAGCATATATGTGTCCGTATATCTACGTATTCACGTACATGCTTCAACCTCAATGTATATATCTATATGTGTCTATATTTAAACACATAAATACACACCCATATATTGCACATCACGGGTTATGAGACGAAAGGGCGTATTTTGTGATGTTTACTATACAAAATGGTAGATTTTCAAAGCCTTTCAGTGACGAGCCTTTGATATATTATAGTAGAGGGTAGATAGATGAGCAGAGGGTGGAATTCTGTACATAAGAAAAGGGTTGGCTGGCTTCTATCTTCACCTTGAACGTCCTTTCGATATCTCTTTCCGCATTTACCGTATACCGACCTCATATATAAATATATATGTTTACTCTATATAACCTATATGTGCACATATCTATCACTATCTTTCGCTTTTTAGCATCTCGTTTATAAATGTGCACCACGCAAAGCTCTACGAGACGGAAGTCCCTCACTGTACTGTCCTATATATATATATATATTTTATATCTATGTTTATGCATAAAGAAGTCACATTGATATTTGCAGTTATCGCAGCACCGCTATCTCTTCCAACTACGAATATTCTTCTATCTCTGTGTACACGTCGTTCCACTATTTTTCTCTTTATACTCTTGTTTTTTTTTCTCTGCCGTTCCACCTCATTTGCAAGTTCTCCGTTGCTGTCTACAATCTTCCAATTCTCCGAGTCTCTTTCTCCTCTTTCTTTCTCGAGTCTTTGATTGGTTGCCCTGGCTCAATTTATTTTCACACGTCTCATCGCTCTACGTGTCGAATGTTTATGGAAAGAATCGACCTTTTTTGTTCTTATTCGCGTTTTTCTAACGTCCGATAACAATCCGACAGATTCGGAGAATCACAAGACTTTATCGATGCTGCATGTGCACAATCAACGAGACTGTGGCAAATGTCATTTTCATAATCGTTTCATCGTTTTTATTCAAAATTCATCAAAAAGTCTTCATAAAGTGACAATTTGATTGTGTAATTATTTTCTTTATTCCATAACGTTTTTGCTTCGCTTCATAAATATGGACTGAGTGACGCTTGGTACTCAAATTTGTAAAGGCTTTGTTCCTGTGCAATTGACATCGCGGCTCTCGATACATAAACACACGAAAAAGCCACCCAACTGTAAACAGGTGTTAAAAAAACTGTCAGTCCTAGTAAACGACTCGCAACTCTTTGACACGTTTTACAGTCTGCTACCCTCGTCAAAAGGGACAGACATTTTTTGTAATATTAAATTTATGTAATAATGTTTGTCCGTCGTTGTAGATGTATAAAAAATTCATTTTTCGAAGTTGCTTTTGTGTTAAGGTACCGACAGCGGATCACGTAACGCGGTCTGAGGATCACGTAACTGTGACCGATTCTCCTTCAACAACAATATCTCATCAATGGATTGTCCGGGACAAGATGGATATGTATCTTTTACTGAATAATCTCCGAATCTGAGCACCCTTTTGCTGCGACTTTTGTAACGGCTCGCAAGCGAAGAAGAAATTCGTATAAAGCCGTGAAACGTAAAAACCAGATCAACTTTGCTCTTCTTCAATCGTTGAAAACCTTTAACTGGAATCGCAGGCATCTTGCTCTCTTTTAATAGCTCTTTTTCTCTACTTTCTGCCCAATCCCTCCATCCCTTCGTTTCTCTCAACTCACACCACTGTTTTTTCTTTCTTTCTTTCTTCCGTTCTTTCTGGATCTGGCGCATTCTCGCTGTAAATACAGTCGACCTACCAGCACTAGGTGCACGACCACCAGCCCTGGCTCGACGATCCCGGGAAAAGCTGTTGAAACTCCGTAATTAACGAACTTTGCAGTTTCGCTATTCGCCGAGCGAATCGGCACGAAGAGGTAGCTCGGTCACCGCCAGCTTATAGCCCAGATGAGAGAGTGTAACGACGAGGAGAAAACGCACTATAGCGGGTGCACGGGTAGGACCGCGTGGCAACACTACGCTCAGGTATTGTTTGGAGAGGAAAAATTATTATTTTTTTCCTACTTTAAAACGATCAAAGGCCGCGTTACAGAGAAAAAGATGGAAAGAGAATTCAAACAAGAGACCGAAAGAGAAAGACAGCGAAAGAGAAAAGAAAAAACTCGTTGATCTGCCCTTTTATATTTCCTTTTGCCCTTTATGGCTACGATTTTGCCTCTTCACTCTCTCTCTCTCTCTTCCCCTCTTTTGATGCACCCTTTGACCGTTCCGTCTAACTCTTTACCACTCCGACTTTTTATCCACATCCCTCAAAGCAAGGTCCTTACGATTGGTTCAAAGAGGACAAAAAAGACAGCCGATGAGACGACACCATTGTTTTTTTCTTCCTCATTTTATATGTACATGAAATCCTACAATACTTGCACTCATTCGTTCTCTATCTCTCTCTATTCTACTCTCTTCTTCGTCATTGCAATCGAGCTGCTATATCACTTGGGCTTTAAACCCCTCACAGTTTGCCGTTGGTAGCCCCTCCACCCCGACCCCTCGCACGAGATTGGCATTCCCGAGCGTCGAGGCGAACAAGTGCGAGAGGTGGCGGAACGTCGCGCTCGCCCTGCCCCGACACGCCAGGAACATGTCTCGAATCTACCCACTGAAAGCTTCGCAAAGCAGAGCCCCCACCCCCAAAGCGGAGATTGACATTTCAGACGTGACAAAAGCGGGGTTCGGTTCGACGAGAATACCTTTAAACCGGAAAGAAACAAATGAGATTAAAAAAAAAAAAAAAACGATTAATCAGCTTGATGGAATTCCCTAATATGCCTCAATTTCTTGTGGGATTGGTGATTAAACGTCCCTCCTAAAGTAATTTGCTCTGCTCATCATTTTATGTTAATGGAAATAATCAGCAGCACAGAAAGACTGAAGTGGAGTTAATAAATTGTACAAATCGCATCCCATCCTTCGACGTTATATAAAAAAAAACTGAGAATCTTTCAAAGGCACAACTCATAAGGATTGAATTTCGCGAGCCAACGTACAAAGAAAGAAAAAGCAGCGATGGCCCGAGACTCTTGCGAAATCTTGAAAACGGAATCGGCGAGACTCGAGAAATCGCGAAAACAGTCTCGGCAAGTCCCTTGGGAAATCTCGAAAACAGATTCAGCGAGACTCGGGAAATCTCGGAAAGGATCACTGCGAGACTTTTTTTTTTGTATGGGAATGCAAAATTCGAATACCGAACGAAGCACGAAACTCAGGTAATCCAATGAATGCGAAAAATCGGTATATAATATTCGTCGGAATATTGTACGACAAAACTGCCATAAAAATGGAATGGATCGCAAAGTAAAATGTGTAAAGAGACGAAGAGAAAATAAGAGGGCGCGAGGAGGATACAAGAAAAAGTAAAGTAAAGTATGCTTGAGCCAAACGTCGATATACGAAGTTGTCAAGATTTCCCATGTGTGCCAGGCGGATTACCACTTTCTCTAACAACGTGATCCAGCGATAAACCATTTCCAGTTGAGCTCTATATTTCTAGTGCACAGGTGTATATGTATATTTTTTTTGTTATTTTTAGAGTTCCTTAGACAACTATACGTTTTGTTTGAGCCCGAGACAAATTTGTTCAGTTATTTCGAGGATATATTCGCCAAAGTCTCCCTTGACAGAGAAATTTTCTTCGCTATGGTTGACTGTGAAGATATGAGCACAAAGTGGCCTAAACGTTGTATTGAATAACAATCACAAAGATTGTGAAATTTCGTAGAAGAAAGTTCAATTCGCCCTTCCCAGGATGTTGCAGGATATTTGAAGAATTGTGTTTCGACAACACTCCTTCTCAAAGTTTTCACCTTGTTATGGATCCACTCTTGGATTCTTTGGTGCCCGCGTTCTTATTTGGCTTGTCCGCGAAAAGCGTTATATCTGGAAGGCTGAGTGTAGTCGATCCAAGAGCGTGCTCTCGAAAAATAAAATAGCCCGCAGCGATGAACCAAGGGGGAATGGACAGGACATGAGATGGGCCGAGGACGAGGGGAGAGGGAGGAGGTTGTATGCGGATGCTGTGCCCGCGGATCGAGGGCCAAAGGGTCGAATGCTGCTGGTCTCTCGCGACCATGTATCACCTTTTATTAAACGATAAATCGACGTAACGAAGCCTCCTATAGAGACGTATAGTTTGGGGGTGACCAACCGAATATGTGTGTACGTGTGTATGAGACCTCTTCGCTCTTATTCTTGCACGCCCACACTGTTCCGTTGGCCCTAAAAGAGCTAAGCGACTCTTCGAACCGTGCCAGCACAAAGGTCTTTCCATGAGACGTTGACCACGCACTAGAATTTTGTTTTATCGTTCGATTCTTCATCAACAAATGATATTTCACAATTTTTCTTCATAAATAAATTCGTTCTTCCATACGCTGTAATCAATTGTGGATTAGGTTTTATTTAACCACCAACCGCTACAACCGACAGCGCCAAGAATGATGAAGATAATTTCACACCCACAGCGAAGACATAAATAAAGTCAAGTTTGTTTTTTTCCAGCAATAAAATATCGTAGCGAACGTTATTCGTTCCGGTCAGCGAATTGTGTGGGTGCGAATTATTAAATATTTGTAACTCCAGAATTGATGTGTCCGAAAAAAAAAAATTGATTTCATTTGAAAATTGCTGACGAAAGGTTCACGATAGTTTTCAAATCATAGACATTTCATTTATGGATTGGGTTTTGATGACTGTTATTGCATTGCAAATAAAATCTGCAAAATTGATACGAGTTTTTGAATCTTTGGCGATGAAATCCCGAAAAACAATCGGAACGATTTGAAAAAGGGAAGAAAAATAATTAATGATGGAAAAGGATTTTTTTTCTGCACTGCAAGGACGTGTAAGAGGTTAAACACCATAACAATGGGGTATTGGTCTAATCGGCATGGAATGTGTCATGTATTCATCGAGACTGTATAGGGGCAGACAGAAGGACGTGAAAAAGAAGAGTGTGAGGATTTTGGGAGGTCTGCCGATGGCAGTAGCACCGAAGCGGAGAGCGCACCAGTTCGCTCATGCGAAACTACATAGCGAAGGAGAGAGATGAGGGAAAAAAAGAAGTGAGTGAGACGGATAGGGCGAGAGAAAGAGGCGAACCGACGAGGGTTAAAAGAGAAGAAAGTATAGAAGAAGGAAGAGGATGAAGAAAGGCAAGAGGAGGAGGAGGAGGAGGAGTAGAAGGCCGAAGGGCGAAATATATCGTACGATCCTTTGTACTTCCGCACCCGCTCGTTATTTCGAGCGCCCGCCCGGCGAGAGAGAAAAGAGCGGAAAGAAAGGCCGTGGGGTCCCCTGTGCTTGCTCGGCAACGACACTCAGAAAAAGTGTACTAGTAGTCGTCACAGTATAGTAGTAGCAGTAGAAATAGTAGTAGTAGCAGTACAAGTCTGTATTTGGACGATCTGAGCTCGATGTGGCAAAAGAAGAGACGAAAGACACGAAAAAGCTACAGCACACTTCATTACGATGCCCGAAACAGCAAGTAGCAGAAGAGTAGTGTAGTCCCTGTCGTCGAGGTGGCAGAACCGGCGACGACTATGAGACCTTTGCTTCCGAGAAGGCAAGAGCGACGTAAATGATTCAGAAAAAAACTAAAAATTTAATGAACCCATCTCATCATAGGAATTTATTGAGATCCGGAATTTTTTGCACGTCATGAAATTATGCAGACTATACGTGTGAAGTACGGAAATATGGAAAAAAGTTTCTCCTGCATAACGCTAATTAGAATGACCCCACACTCAACTTTGCGATCCATGATACCTGATGCTGTGCTAGTTGCTAATCAATTCTCGCAAATGATGATGAGAACATGTTCCGTCAGTCATGTATATGTTCGGAAATGATTTGAAGCCGGATCGCATATTAGAACGGTTTGTTTGTGGCTTTTCATTTTGAAATGTCAATTACGGAATAATGTTGGATTGTCATTATTTCGATGCCTTGTCATTAGCGTATAACAGAGAACGGAACGACATTTATACGAAGAGTCGAGGGATATATATTCACTTGTATGGACATGGTCCACGAGTTGCGGAATGACCTCTCGGAGCTGCGCTAGCACGAGCTGTTCTTCTCATCGTCGAATCGAGCGATGTTGCATAATACCGCAAATACATAAATAGATAAACACAAACACATTGATGTACGTACGTCACGTCAAGAGGACGTCAATTTTGCGTCCGCATAGATCCTCCAAAAGCCTTTGTGATTTTGCGCTTTTTAGACGAGCGTGCATATTAAGCCTCTAATTAGAATTGCAGTTGAGACTCATTACCTCGAAATCATAAAATGAATCCTCGCATTTATGATTGAAAATGGTCAGATATATGCATCCAAATATAAAGGGAAAATAGCAGCGTTTGATGTGCGAGCTTATTTGAAGCTCTAATTCGGCAATTATTCCGGTCCACAAATTTTTTTTTCCTCTTTTGTGTCGTATTCCTTTTCAAGAACTTGACTATTCAAAAATTAATGGATCTTGCTTCACAAGGCAGTAAAATCGTATTCCATTGTGTGAAGAAAGTATCGAGCTAAGTTAATGAGCTCTTGAGAAAATTACAACTTTAATAACCGCCTTATTCATAGGACATTCGACAGAGACATGACCTGCTGCTCAGACTTTTATTTTATAATTCATACGCCTGACGACTCTAGATTTTTGATATAAACTCCTTCATGTACGAGGATGAAAAGGATGCATTTGATGACAATGATATCAAGAGAAAGGGAAGGTGCAAAAATGTTTAAAAAATCATCATTACTGTATCATCCAGAAAAGTATGATCAGCGGACGAAAAAATTTCGCATTTTCCTGAATGCGAAATATCTTCTTTGTTCTGCTTTTACAAATCGAGACAAATTCTTCATATGAATTTTTCACTTTCGTACAAAATTTTTTTGATTTACGAACAACTGGAATTATTCGGTGGTGGAATTTGGCCACAGCAGGGTGCCCATGACAACAAAAGCTGCTCTGAATTTCGACTGTTGATAAACTGTCGCGATATACACGTCAGTTGAAATTCGTTGTTTTGAGCATTACAGAGATAAAAAAAAAAAAGGGACGCGTAGTGACGTCATGACCTTGTCTCTTTCCCTTGCTTTTCCGCCCCTCCCGTCGTCGCCACTCTGTCGGCTTCTTCGCATTCGTTTGGCGAATTGAATCAGAGGGCTTGTGATCTGGGTTAAGCGCCCTTGCGCCACAACCCACGTCATGCTTCCTCTCGGGAAACTTCGCATCAAAACCAACAACGTTAAATCAGATAAGAATTAAAATGAAAAAAAAAACTCTTTAGCGAACTTCACTGAAATTGAATTTTGGTCGTGTTTAAATTTAATAAGTTTTTTACAATTGAAACGAAATTGACGAGCCACCGCAACTCAATGAACATGGGATCGACGTCAAATCAGATTTGAACGATCGCATGAATTTTTATCGAATTTTGATTTTCTGGACTGAACGAGAACCCGGTGCACTGATTTTCGACGAGACCCATGCACATGCATTTCGACTGTATAACCTTCCGAGGTAATTCGGCTTTTTCGTGCCTTGTGTTTAGCTTGCTGCACGTACACACGGTATGTGTGCATCGCTGTAGTAAAATGGGAATCTGGTTGCGTGTGTTCCTGTTAACTGTGCACGTACGCTTTTTCTCACTACAGATATAATGGCTCATATAAGCTCGACGTAAACAAGGACGTTACGCTAAATGTTGTTGATTGCAATGCAGACCAGCTTTCGAGATTATAAACATTTTGGAAATTTCTTGTAGAAACGAGGCGCTGGGAAACGACGTTCCAAGTTTATTTGTCTCTTTTCCAAAGTTTATGCAACGACGTAGACTATAATTAATGATGTCAACGACGATAATAGTTAATGACTGCTACAAATTTGCGCGTGCGATGGATACAGTTGCGCAGTTTTTCATCAGAGACTCGGTAAGACAAGGAAAAAGGGGGATGACAGCAAAATAAGGAATCGGGAAAAACCAGTCGCGGTAATGACGACGAATGCCCGAACCCTGAAGTTGTTTACAAAAGATGTATTCACGTGAGCAACAAAAAGTGACTCTTACAAATTAATCTTCTGACTTTTTTGGGTCTTGCTGCAGACTCTTCATTCGTTGTACGTGGAGCTAAGAGACCGAGGACTTGTTAAGAAAAAGCTCGAGGAATACAGTTCGATTTCGTGTAAATCTTGAATCCTCATTCCTTATCTTTTTGGTGTGAATCCGAAAGAGAGAAAGAGCGATTGCGATCGGGAAAAAAAAATCAACAAAAATACTCGCTGGCTTCTCCGAGCAATCTTGAAGGGAGAAAAAGTGGAAAAAGAGGAAGAGAGTGAGGAGAGAGGAAGAAGAAGATGTATTGCCCGAGCTATGATGAGACGTGTGAGCAGCTAATCGATCTTTTCTCGCGCGTTTCAGCAATTTCACAACGCCAGACCGAGTGGAAAGATGAAGACGGAAGTGAAAGGGGATGATCGAGGAAAAATGAGCCCGACGTTTCGTTCTTGAGCGAAAATAACTCTGCAATAACGTCAGTATGACCCTCGCAACTTTATATCCCGATAGAAATGAAAACTTTCCGCGGAATTTCACGACAACGAACATCAACAACGTAAGACAGAATTCTTAATGAAAATTCTATCGGTCGAGATGTGCAGAAATTCTTGAATACAAAGATCGGTGCATCAAAGAAAAGTTCGCTAATGGTCCGAGGCGAATGGCATTCTGCATTTAAAGAACCGCGAGGTATAGTAAAAATCTCTGTTCTTTCTATCAATCGAATTTTTTATCGTCCGATAAAGTTCGAATTCCATCGCAGCGAGCTCGTAAGAAAAAACAGCGATCAACGCAACGAACCGTGACAAAGTTTCATGGACTAAATGGCAACCGTTTCTCAGCCAATATTTCAGCTTTTAAGGGCCAGTTGTATGGAGTGAGCTTTTTTAACAAGCAGGCTGATGCTTTTGTGTACAAGTAAATCGCTGGATCTTCACGTACACAGGGATACATAACCTTACGTTGCGAAAAGGTGGAATTAACGGTCGACACGTGGTTCAGACAGGATTGATATGTATATAGAGACACGCAGTACGATTCACCAAACTTATAAAGCTCGAGTGTACGTGCTCAGCTTCTCTTTGGCGCGTAATACGTAACATTCACATGGATATATAGGTTTCCATGTGTATATGAATGTGAGGGTATGTATGGGCGTGTGTAATGTATTACGGAAGGGAAAAGTTGCAGCAGGCGGAAGAGACTTGGACGTAGCGAAGGGAGTGCGCCATGTACAAGCCAAAACGCTCTCGAAGAGAGCGGCGTGTGTGAATGTGAACGAAGCAGGGTGGCACGTTGTATACAGTTGGTATGAGGAACGCAAAAAGAGACCAAGTCTTTGTTGGAGTATGTGAAATCGTAGGGAATTCAGAAAGGACTGGCAAAACGAAAGGGAATATCACGAGCGTCCGGTGGCCGCAGAGATCGTTTCGAAATCGGTAGCCCGTGAAACGGACACCGTGTCAGAACACACATAGCCGGGCGCGTCTCTAGTCTTTCGTTGGTTCACGTTCAACACCTATCTTTCCTCTATCGGAATTTCAACTCGCTCTTCTTCGTTCCTTTTTGTCTTCTTTCGCGTATGTACACACGTCACGCTTCGTTCACTTGTCTCGCTCTCGGTCTTGCATGGCAAAAGAATTGATTTCACGTACTAGAGAAAAGAACACTGCCTAGCTCCCAGTACGTTTCACTCACTATCTATTTTTTTTTTCTCGATATACGCCTCCAACCCCAGCGGACAAAGTCCCACGGGCATTTGCGGTGCTCGATCGAAAAGTGTGGTTGGTTCTCTGTCGCACGGCGAATAAGAGACAAAATGGAAAACGAGGGACAGAGACGGTGAGAAAGAAATAAAAAATAAAATAAAAAACGCTAAATCTAGATGTCGGACGCGCATGAGTCGGAGCAGAGCGAAAGGATTGTGTATACGAGAGTATATGGGATACACAGATAGCGCAGGGTGGTTCGCCATTCCCTGTTTTTAATCACTTTGCACGCAGCCAATGACGCGGAATTGTAGCCGTAGTTCGAGGGAGAGAAAAGGTTCGCATCGCACCGTGCAATATCGTCAGGATAGAACACGCGGTGTACGCGGGATTTTGTGGAATACGAAGAGAAGAGGCCGCAGGGTTCTGTCGATGTGTTTGTAAGGGTGGTGAGATTTTACTATATGGGTGGACCATGGACGCGGCGTCGATGGTAGGATACGAGGGGCTAAACCCAGAGGACTCGATGATGCAGACACCAGCGAGCTCTCCGCGGATTGGAGCCTGTGCATGCAGCTCTCGAGGAAGCGGCGAAAGTTGTGACTACGTTCGACACGTTCGTGTAGAACGTGCAAAGGTCTGCGGGAAACAGTATGAATACATGTGGTTGCAGAAGTTACGCCTAAAATTCCGAATGGACCTTTCATAACTGTGAGGTCCAGAACTAAAGCAAATAACTCTCCTATACTTCAGATCGCATTAGCTGTCGCTGATATTTAATTCATACCCGAGCAACACGATACGAGGTGTAGAGCGAGAAACAAGCCAAAACTTTTCGCTTCGTGATCAAACGATCTAATCATCTCGGAATTCTCGAGAACAAACTTTGAGACAATCTGTAGGTCAATATCGGGAATGGTCGGCGCTGGCGAATGGAATATACACGCATGCAGATTGATCGAAGTACACCGGCTGGTAGGAGAGCACTATATACGGCACAGTAATGTTCCTCGTGTGTGGAGACTGCGGTATAGAAACTATTGGATGAAGAGATATAGCCATAGAGATATAACTCTACGCGTTGGATGGACGATGGTCAGAGCACAGCTACTCGAAACTTTGGGCTCCTCCTGTATTCCGTTCGTAGTGCTCTATTGGATATAAACCCGGTACAGATAGAAACTGCTGGGATTGCGTAGGGATGCGGGAATCATTTAGGACGGAGATGGGCGAGAGATTCTCGTTAAATTGCATGGCACGTCCATGTGTGTATGCCCGCGGAACCGAATGAGAACGTACGATGCCTGCATGTCGATACAAACAGACGAACAACTCGATTGCGGAAAATATGTTACGTCGAGGTATAAGAAAAATATAGAGGAAATAAATCCATTATAGATATGTGTCTGTATATATAGTGTATAAACCGAAGCTGCAGAAAATACTGATTCCGTTTGTTTTATCGTTTGGATTCCTCGAGATTTATGGCGAATGTTGGCAAAGCAAAATGTCTCAGCGCGAATTATATTGCTATTTGAAACGAAACCCGGCGATCGGCAATGATATGCACGAATACGTTCTCGTAATGTCGTGCCATTAAATTTAAACTGTTAGTCGCAAAATTGTTACGGACCATCATTCCTTGTGTCGTATGGAGAAATCGTGCAATATCACAACCGTAGATAATGTTAAGTTTGACTATTTGATTTATCGAAGGGAGAAATATAGGGAGAGAGAGAGAGAGAGAGAGCAGGGAACCGTTCCGAACGATACATCAAGCGCTCGGACAGCCACATTATCCTCCGTCTGTTTGATTACATGTGATAAACACTCGTCTATGGGTCTAGCACGTAAGATAACTGATGGCGCAGGATCAATTTTGAGCGTCCTCTTTCGAAACATGATGAGCAACGTTAAAAATCATAATGGATGGGAAATTCGCTTGATTTCCTTTTTCTTGCCAAATGGAAAATTTTTCATTTGAGAACAAAATCTACAGGATAAAGCGTTTGGACCACCGGAAATTAGAACGAAAAAGAAAATGATGAACCATATCAGATGATTTTCAAAGCGTTACGACCGGTAATCCACGGTCATTTATGAATAAACTTTCATCTTAATTACGGCATCACGACTACTCGCGTTTCTAGGTAGGAAAACTAGCTTTTTGCTTTGTGCATGAAAAAGGCTTTGTCTGCGCTGCCTTCATAAAAAAAAGCTGATGCCACATTAACTTTGACCCTTCGCTTTTTCCCTAACGCGTCTTAATCTCCGCTGCGTTTTCCTCTGCTCCGATCTCGGGCGCGGGGTGAGATGAGAAAGACGTAATCGGAAAAAACAATGGGACGAGAAAAGCAACGAGAGGGGCCGAGAGGAATTGAAGGTCCGGTAATGAAAATATCTACGCTCGAAAAACGCACGATTCTTTGCATCTTTTTTTCGTCATATATGTATAGATAAGCCGCGTTCTTTGAAAACGTAGCAACATGTATTTTTCATCTTTCGTGAAGTTCGCGATACGTAAGATTGTCTGATAATCATCCAGCGAGCCGGTTGGTGAATTCTGCGAACTTTTTTTCAAGACCGCACGAACTTTTCATTGTAAGGAGATACAACGAGTGGAAAGGGAATGAATAAGAGGGAGTTGTTGAAATCGTAGGCGACTCTTTCATCGAGGACTTATTTTTACAGCTCGTTAATAAATTTACTAGAAAAAAAAGGTGATTAATATGAACGTGGTATGATTGAGAAATCATTCATTCGAAAAAAATCGGTACATCGAACGCACGAGGTCCGCTAGATGAAATGGAGGAAATTGTGGTTCAAAGTAAAGCAACCCTATGACTGAATACGGTTGCCTCTCCCTGTCAGAGTGAACGAGTGGAAAAACAATTTACGGCTTAAAGGTTTCTCGAACGTTGGCATACGCCAAAAAAAGACACAAGGCACGGGCACATGAACGCAGCGTACGAAGAGAAATTGAATCGATAACGCCATCCACTATATATGTGAGGCCCACCCTTCATCAAGACCCCCGTTCGATCTCTCGTCTTGCTATCCTCTCTCCTCATCTCTCCGTTCACCCTCCCGGTCACTCTTTCATCCCTCCGGCGAGACCCAACGCTGCCGCCATTGCCGCAGACCGGTGGCTACATCTACCTAATCCTATAATTGCACTGATTAACTGATGGTCCGCTGTTCTGCCTGTCGCGTATTCTGGTATGTATCCACTGCCTCATTTTCCACTGTATGGGACATCGCTCAGACGAAACGAGCCAGTGGGATTCTCTTTGTGTTCCATCTTGTACCGGCTTTACGAGCTAACTGTAAACGGGCTCTTTGGAAATTCGCTTTCAAATTACTAAAAGTCGAATCACAACCTGACAGGTTAGAGAAAAGCTTCATGTCAATAACAATGAACGCAAAGATCGTTTTTTTTTGCTGGATTTGGTATTCAAGACCCGAGACGTTGAGGGGGCTCCGACTTATACAAAGAATGACAGTTGAATTATGCTGGGATATTAGCGGACAAATATATTTGATGAACAACCGCAGGCACCAAGCAAGAAGCGAATAAATCTGGGAACTGTGTTTGCCAGTTCAACACACACATTGTGGGTTTGTATATACGTACGGAATAGCATTATCAGGATACGGAGGCCACACCGGAAGCCACGAGACTCCTTTTACAACCGACAAAAGCCTCTCTACTCGGCTGTCCTGCTACCGGAAGATCGTCGCGGCGAGAAGGACAATGCTACGTTAAAGAAAGAGCAAACGTTTCGGACTCGAGCAAAAGGATAAAGAGAAAACAAAAAAAAGAAGGAGGGGGGGGGGGGGGGAAGTAGAGATTGTGTGATCTAGAAAAGAAGGTGGTGAAACACCGTGACGATGAGAACACGGTGGGACGGAGAAAAAAAACGATAAAGAGAGTACGATGCGGATAGAGATAGGAGAGCGAAGACTTATAAAGCTGGGAAACGAAAAAGATCCTTCGCACTTGCGGGCCTCTGTGTTCTTGACTTGGTGTGGTGGTGGCGATTTTGCCGAGGATAGAAACGCACGACGTACAACGGTAGGGGGTGTCGGTGGCAAACAATGGCCAACGTTTTCTTGGTGCTGAGAGACGAAGGGATGAGAGCGTAGACCGCCGCGGCGAAAGACGACGGATGGGCTTGCTGAAAGTCACTTGGCACTGGACGCGAACGAACCGAGAAAGAAAGAGAGGGAGAGAGCTCAAGACGAGCTCAGTTGAGATGGTAGGAAAAGCCGTGAGATAGACGCGAAGATGAAGCAGATATCCGGTTGAGGAGTCTGCTGATAACAAGAGTGGAAAGAAAACGGTAAGTGAAGCTGGAGACGGTGGAAGAGGAGAAGGAGAGAATGAGACGAAATACGAGGCGAATGAGGGTAGCATGAATGAATAGATACATATATACGGAAGACAATAGCTTTTGGAGTAGTTTTAATCGAGCTGAAGGAAACGGGAGAAGCCAAGAGAGTGGCGTTGCAACGTAGCGGATTCGATAATCCACCTGGAGAATAACTATATTACGTTTTTTTCAGACGTTTCTTATCATCTTACATTTGAACATCTTAAGCCCCGGTAGTTGGGGGCATAAAGACCGCGATCTTAATTGATAACAACTACGACCCTTTGAGCGATGCAGCTCTCAGTAATCTGGAAAGTATTCAAAAGGCGCTGTTATGAGAAATGCCTTTTCTTACCCGTCATCAAATTTTCAAGGTTCGTGTCCCGACTGTTCGAGCTAAAGGAGGTTTGGATTAGCGTCAGAGAAAGAAAGAGTTCGAGCAAGAAGGAGAAGCAGCAGCTCGAGGGTTGGAAGAGAGTCTTGCGGCCAGTGTCGGTTGGGCCAACTGGGTAAACCTCACCGCACTTGGCTCTACGCTAGCTCTCTTCCTTCTTCCCGTTCTCTCCCCGCTGCTCCTGCTGCTGCTGCTGCTGCTGCTGCGTTGGCCCCTGTGGCAGCGAGGCTTCCGTGACTGCCCTCCTCTCCACCTCAACATGGGCTTTCATTGCTGCTCCCGGTGGTCTCTAACTTCGGGGCGCCCTCCATCAGAGTTTCGAAGGCAATTTATTAAACAGACAGCTAACCTCGAGAGCAGTAGCTCTACCAGTCGACGTCATATATAGACATCGCTGCCGAACCAAGACACCACCAGATATCAGAGAGAAAGAGAAGGATAAGAACGGGCTGGGCGGGTAAGCGTCTCCATAGACACACTAACGTATCGTATTAGAATAATTTCATAAACGTTGAACGACAGTTCAACGTGTATATGCGTTTATATACACACCAACGATACATATATTTATCAAGCCGCATATACATGTACACTGCACACTTCACTCACCTTCTCTCTTCTGTCAACTCGGTAACGCCTGGGCCAACCCTCAGCAGGATTATAACTTTGGGACTTCCGGTTTTATCCCTTTCTCTCCTCTAGCACCGCGGTGACGCAAAGTTGCTTGTAATCTGCCTGGCCATATGCATATCCGTCATACGGCATAACCTTGTTTCCCCATACACCATCCAATATACTCAATGTTCACAAAATTTCATTCCTTACTTTTCAACTGTTTTGGCTGTTTCCATAAATTACTGTTTCATCAAGTTTTCTCCCTCTTTACTTCATGAACTATAATCTTATGGGACTCCTGCCATCTTCGACAATCTAGTCGCAAGTTCTCATGGCAGGAAAGAAAAAAAAATCAACGAAAATGTATCGTGGGTTGATTTTGAGTCAATGATTCTTTGGGGACGCGGCTATTGTGGCGAATGCAATTTCAAGAGTTTCCGGCATTGTTGAGAATCCCACAAAATCTACATAATCTTCAAGATATTTAAAAAAAAATGTGGAAATCGTTGACAAAGTCCATCAAGTGTACTTTGAGCTTGAGATTTTGCAAGTCACAGTGGGAAAAAAATGTAAATGGAGCTGAAGACGACGTGACTACGTGAGCGCTCGCTACGTCGTCACATTATATTTTTGCGAGGCTTCCAGCAGATGCGTTTCCTTGGCTTTGAAGACACCGAATGCCGGAAGCTAAAAAGGGCCTGGAAGACTCATCCTGGTGCACAACGCACTAAGAAACAATTTACCTGGTGCGTGTGTACTTGAGAGCTCCGGATTTTCCTCAAGTCTGATTCGCACTCCGCGTTACTGCGCATGGAAACGCAAAAGCGACAGAAACGGCTGATGGACATAAAATGCGACGAGGAGAAAAAAAATTGTAATAAAAGGAGGAAAGCGACTGAGGAAGGAAGGAAAATGTATCTACGCTCTGTTTAAGGGGGTGAGTTATAAGTTACATCCTGAGGATACGAGAGCGGCGTCGCGAATCACCCCGGGGAGTAGTTTCACCAGTTTTCCTACTTCAGTACGAGCTTTCGAGAATAGCATCTTCTGTTACAAACATATACAGCTATATATTGCATGAGGCGAAGGATATAACTACAGAAGAGCGGAAGAGTTAAGAAGAGGAAGAGAAAAAAAATGGTGGAGCATGATTGTAGCAGTAACCGATAAAGCCATCGTCGTGACTCTGCCGCAGCAGAGTTCGTCGAGAAATTATTATTTTATATCGCTCTACGCACGCGTGAAGCCGAGACTTTTCGACTCGTCGTTCCATCACAGCTCGGGCATGCCAAAGTGAAGAAAAATAAAGAGAGAAGACGAAAGGAAAGAAACGATGTTCCGTAACCTTCGAGAGACCCCGTGACGCATCCCGCGAGTCAAAGTTCGAGGTCCATGGTTTGACTCTACTTTTGTTGGTAAAAAAAAAAAACGAGGGCGCTTCTGACTTGTTTGCTCAACTTTTGTCCTTTTCTTCGGGGGCTTCCTTTAAATGTGGAAATAATGTAGCAAGTTCCAATTGCTTCTCGCTCAGCGAGACGAAACACATGCTGACTTGAGAATTTTCATGGACCACGAAGCAAAAAGGAAACAATCGGCATTAGGCACACGTCATCAACTTATTTGTATCCCACTTCGTATCGTATTTTCTTTCTAAATGTTTTTTGATGAGCGCAGAACTACCCTCAGGGTGGAAATACGACGTTGTATTATTTTCGCAGTCCCTCAACATTTGTTGTTTGTCATTCCAAGCCATGTATCGGGCATGAAGAAGCGAAAAGACGAAAAAAAACGAGCTCGACAACGATGACAACGTCGAAGATATGCTCTAGTTTCGCGACTTTCCCCATCTCCGTTATATTCGACCCTTGTATCGGCTCTCCATCTTCTCGTTTCTCTTTCCAACCCGGGCAATTTTTTCCGTCATTTTTCTCGTGAGGTATCCTCCTCGACTATTCCTAAAAGATTGAGAGCGACAGAAATAAGAGTGAAAGCGCACGACGGAGCTCTGGTAGATCGCCCGAGGCGCCGAAACGCCACAGAATTATCTGTCTCTCTCTCCGCTCTCGCGGGGCCCATCGTCCTCTCCAATAATATGATATCCAATAGCTTTCCCTGTAGAGATGCCATCGCGCGAGCCATTTCCACGCGAACGAGCGAAAATCAATGCGCGACGACGACTACAGAAATGGTCGAACCAAAAAGCTTATGTGTCTCTATATATATCTATAGATATAAATGAAATAAAGTCTCTGAGAGAAGCGAAGATGGGTTTCGTGCTATATGTAGTATAGGTATGATAAGATGAGGCTGGTGGATCGAGAGCAAACACACGAGGGTGTGAGAAAGTGAAAGAAATGCGCGTCGATTCTCTTGCCGTCGGCGAAATAATAATTCGTCTTGGCAGCTCTGAAAATTCACGATTTTCCACTGCAAATCGCCCGAACGGTCGTCTGGTTCGTCTCTATTTTCCTTTCCTTTCTATTCCAGTCCTTGTCTCATTTCGTTTCGCGTCTACAGTAGTACATGTCCCGTCATTTTCATCACCAGAGCTCAACTACCGTGTCACTGTGCTTCCCTCGAATGACTTATGACGAGAGATCACGCGAAAACCATACAATCGAAAGCATCAAAAACTGATGCGAGGACGCTTCTATATATCGTGATTCCCAGTGAGCCGGCCTTTTCTGAGATAAGACCCGTCAGTTTTTGCCATCATCAATTTTTGTCTTTCGCCCTTTTACTTTTTTTCATCCTATTCCCTTCAAGTCGCGGAAACCAATTTTTTTTCTCGCCCCAAGGACTGACCACGGTTCACGTCGCAATGTGCGGAAAAGAAATTAGTAGGATGAGTCTCAGTCGAATGCGGCAATTCATCAGTTCAATTTAGAGTTTCTTAACATTTTTGATGCTCGATCCACTTCGAGTTTAAGGCTCTTTCTTTATTTATTTATTTTTTTTTTTCATAAAAATGAAATTGTTATTTTCATACGAAAATCCTCATTTCCTTGATATGTGCGCGGATCTGAAGCTGCAGTTTTTTTACGGCTGTGGAAAAAGAGGAACGGGAAATGCTCGCGCTTCGTCTCCTTTATTCGTGACGATTTACACGTCAACGTATATTCTCGATGTAGCGCACGATCGTACACTTTTCTATCGTACTACTTACAAGTGGAGAACGATAATAAAAATTTCGTACATTTATATATGTATACATATAAAATATCGATGTCATGTACGAGAGGGCGTACACGCTGTATAACTTCCTATACCGAACATTTACTATCGGAAGAGAGCACGAAGACGCGATATATCACGAGACCACAATATCCTCGATCTGCTATTTTATCTCTGTAGCTATCGCGGTAGAGTGCACAATAGGATAAATATAAAATCGAGTGTGCAGACAAAAAAAAATCTACTAAGCATAAATCTAGCACTGTGAACCAAAAAAAAGAATGGAGATCGAAATAAATTGTTATCTGCCGATTGAAAAAATAATGAGAATTCCGAGAGTCATGAACGTTTTTCACGATCCGCGAGGCTAAGAAGATTGAAAAAAAAAATATCGAAAAAGACCTGAAAACGATGAATAAAACGAAATGCATGGAAAATAAAATGTAAATATTTTAAAGATTGTCATAACAGAGAGAAAAACTTACCGGATTCCGAGACGCACGGACTTCCACGGTTAGATCTATCGGAGTTTCTGGAGCTGGCGGTAGAGCTCGTAGAGAATGCTGTTGCTACAGAGCACTCAGAGACACTCCGTCTCTTGGATAAAAGAGCGGTCGCAGCAGCAGCAGCGGCGGCTGCAGCCGCGGCTGATCCGCACGATGAGCCGGTCGGTGCGCTCGAGCTTAGACCATGCAAGCCCGTGTGCAATCCATGATGTAAACCCGTCTGGGTCGTTAGCAGCTCCAGCCGACGCTTCAGGAACCTGTGCTCACGCGACAGCTGTTCCTTGTGGACCGCTTGTTTTCGCTCTCGCTCCTCCAAACTCTGCCATTAAACAAACAAACACCAGGCGTTCCTGTGGTTCAGTTTCGGTGATTATCCCAAAAGATAGAGGGGGAACGTATTTAACCGAAATGTGGCTTTTCTTGCTAACTACGCTACATCGCATTTGCATATAATCGACTATTAGGTGTGCTATTAACGCATCCCGTTGCTTATAATAAAACTGAACCTTAAAAACCACTTAACTCACTTCTTTAACTATTTTCTTTCTCAACTCATGTTGTTTTTATTCTCCTACAAAGTTTTCCTCAGAACACTATAAATTCTGTTATTTTTTGCGTTATTTCAATGTTCATGTCAATATACAGGTGCGACGTCCGGAGCCGTGTATTTACTTTCGAGATATTTGAAAAACAATCAATTCGGATGAAAAGATTTCTGAGTAAAAACCGAGACTAAAACGCTTTGCCGCGGATGATTTGCGAGGAAAGAAAAATGTACTGCGTCGTTGTTTTATTGCTTTTATAAGTTGGCACAAAATGTGCAAGGAGATGAAAAAAGGGAGTATAAAAAGTTCATACGTTGAGAGAAATAGGTGAAAGAGATGAGGAAGAGTTCATGGGTTATAACGCGAGCGAAGAGAAGACGGAAAAGGTAGAAAATTGAAGGCAACGTGGAATATTGGTGTGTATAAGAAGGATGGAGACGAGGAATAAGAAGCAAAAAGGAGAGCGAGAAAGAGGCAAACAGGATCGCCGGAGGCCGGTGAATCGATTGACCTGGCCTTTTGCTAACGTTACTACCGGTTCCACAGCAATGCTTTTGCTCTCTGGGAGACTAGCTTCTGGAGGCTCTCATCTCGGCACACAGCACGACCAAACTTACTTGCTAACTCAGTCAAGCATGAGAGGTTAGACGCGAGATTCGCAAGGATGAAGCTTTCGCGTTCAACTTGGTCGTCATCTCGTTCGATCTTCTTCTCTGTCTTTTTCACTCCTCCTCTCTCTCTCTCTCTCTCTGTTGCTCATTCTCTTTTGGTTCTCTGCGCTTGGTTTATCATCGGATTATTAATACGTTCACCTAGCCGCACGACGCTCGAAGATCCTTTAAGATCCTTCTATTTATATACCAGGGGATGAGGAGAAAGATACGAATGTATATACAGGGGGAGACGTGAAGTTGTGAAGAGGCAAGCGAACGAGATGGAATGGAAGAAGGCGAGGAAGATCCGTGATATAGATTGAGTTCGACATATACATATACAGAAAAGAGGCAAAAGACAGAGGGAGGCAGAAAGAGAGAGAGAGAGAGTGAGAGAGAAGAGAAGATGATTCAGAAAAGCATCGATAAGGTAGAGGATCGGAATAAAGGAGCAGGGAATCTTTTTCTTCGAGAAAGGACGCCGAAGCAAACACATGGTTCTTGCATCCTCTTTAGACCTGCATCTTCTCCGCCACTCTCTACTCTCTTTACGCCAACAACGCTTGGTCGTTGGTGAGATAAACCGCCTGGAAGCTGCTGTGCTCGGTAGCAGCAAAGGTAGAGGTGAAGGGGATGAGACGAGGAAAAGGAAGCGAGTCTCACAACTTCGACTTATCAGAAAGAGATTAATCTCCAAAGGACCCTTAACGCCCGCGTGTCTCGTTCGATTCACCAAGCCAAACACACGCAGTATTCGCGAGACGAAACTCGAGAACTTTCAGTCACAAGTTTCACCGCTCATCAGGTATATAGAAGCACAACATTCTGTCCAAATATTTGTCAGGTGATTTAACTTTTTCTACTTTCTTTGAATTCACAAAAACCACTTTTTTCTACACTTTGCTATTTCCTGCTCAGAGACCAAAAAAAAAAATTAATAATTAACGATTTAATCAAATAATCAAGACACACTTTTTGCTCGGGTTTCCATTTCTCCCGTTTCACCTCAAACAACAATACCCAACAAGCACATATATATTTTGCCATACAACTACGCGATTTTACGTGTTATTTTACTCAACGTGGATCATCTGGAGTTACGAGTGTATAAGGAACTCCGAATAAACTGTAAAGTAAAACGTGGCTGGATAAGAGAGTGTAACTTTCCTCCAAAGCGGAAGTGAGAGAGAGGGCAACATAATGTGTATGTGTGTGTGTGTGTGTGTGAGTGAAAGAAAGAGAGAAACTAAAGGATAATGCTGGAGAAGCTGGGATCGTACAAATTTACGTACTTCTCGGTCACGCCGAATAACTGTATATGAAAACACATTGAGAAGAGATTGTACACGGACGTATGTATAGCATTTTCCTGGAGTCGTTGGAAAGTTCCTGATGCAGCATCTTCCCGCATACGATGCTTTTCGTTCGATATGAGTTTACAACGAAGATAAGGGTATTAAAGCTCCTCAGTTCTACATCTCACATAAATATATATTTACTCACGAACAATCGAATGTAGTCGTGATATATACACGTGATAACCGTCGTGATATCAACGTGTATAAGTTTATTCGCACGAGTATGAGAAGCATCGTAAAGTTTTTCCGCAGCTAATGTTTTCCTCCCGTACTCATCGACTCAAACTTTCTTCAGCTTTATTTCACTTGCTAGGTTCGCTGTTTTATTTGGACGGTGCGCCAAGAGGGCAGCTTAATCAAGAGTGGCACTGTAAGTGCATCGTCTTAGAGAATAATACAAGAGCTTTCGTATCTAGATTTATTTCTCCCCCATCTTCCTCGACCCATATCTCGGGATGCGCGTACAAAGAAGGGATCACATTATTCGACGATGGAAATCTCTTCGCTTTTACGCACGGTAATGGAAACTACGGTTTGGCGGATAAAACTTTCGGTTAAAATTGAAAAGCAATGCGATGAATGCATAAAACAATTTCCTAGAATTCTCAACTAAACATTCTTCCTGACGTTGCTTCAGGTTTTTCGATGTTCTGATATCGTCGGATGCGAAAATAATGGTTTTAAATAAAAAGCAATTAATTGGAGAAAATCGGGAAACGGAGCGCGAATCCACCGAAAACGATGGAACCATCCGCGAGTTCGAAGATCCAGTTCATTGGGGCGAAGGACTCCACTGGAGTGCAATGTCGACAAGTATTTTAATTATCCTGTAGATAACGAGGGGAATTGGGGACGGTTATTGTTAAGACACTTTAATGATTTGGAAAAAAAAGTGAAAATCCGTTTGGATGCTCCAGTTTTTTCATGTAAACAAATCATGAAAAATTTCGAGGCTATATACGATTCGATCACGCGTAAAATAGTTAAAGTTGCTCCACGGATCGATAATAACGAAGTTGGAAATGCAAAATCTCAAAAAAAAAAACGTTATCGATGGATTTTCAAATCTTCGTACGATTTTCGAGTGCGAGAAATATGTTTCGTTTTCTGCGGATTCAAAATACTTCGAGTGCTGCTGGCGGTGCTTCTACACTTCCGAGAGTCTTGTACAACACGTATCTTTCCCCTCCAAATGTATACAACGTGGAAAAAGTGTCTTGTAAAAAAAAACTTGTAAGAACTTGTGCCCACAGTACCACGTGTGAATATATAAAGTAGAGATCGAGAGAGAACAAAAAAATTTGCGCATATACAGCATAACAAAACACGAAGCAAAAAGTACTGCAAACGCGGCTCGAAATACCCTGGGAACAGAAAAGTTTTCGTGTATTTTCAAGAAAGATATACGTGGGACCTTCAGATGCCTGTACACTTGTCTTCCGACTACTCGAACATGGTATAAATGTAAAATATCGATAGATATTTATTTTCATCATTTCGACAAGTTTGAGAAACAAAATTTCAAAAAATGCGTGAGTCCATTGGGCATTTGAATGTAGAATGCAAAAATAAAGAACGTTACAAATGATAGATAATCGATGTGACTGCACAATGAGGTGTGACGTGAAGTATTGAACAGAAAAGAGTCATTTGATGAATAAATACAAGACGACAGGCCCTTTCGCTTCTCGGTCAAATGCAATTAACGACGTGCTTATACGTATGCGCTTGTACAATAAACTAAAATAAACTCTGTAGGATGGTTACGCGGCCGAAGAGCCAGAGAGTTAAAACATTTCGTCTGTATAAATATCCGCACAAAGCTAATGTGTACGTGGATAAGGCTGTTCATAGAAGGGCAAGGTGTTGTAGCAAACACAGACATTGAGAGGGAGGAAGAGGGAAAGGGGGAAGTGAACACATATAGAGAGGAGCTTACAATAGATGCACAGTTAGTAAATTACAGACTGTCCGAACAATGGTGTGTGCGGGAGGGCAGACAATACCGAGTGAATTGAAGAGGATGGGAGAGAAGATGAGCGTGTGCTGGGGACGTAA
This sequence comes from Diadegma fenestrale, assembly GCA_037043255.1. Lineage (NCBI taxonomy): Eukaryota > Metazoa > Arthropoda > Insecta > Hymenoptera > Ichneumonidae > Diadegma > Diadegma fenestrale. The sequence goes on along the minus strand of CM073310.1, from coordinate 12,480,312 downwards.
GCCACTTTATGTAGCTATGTAGATACAATCCATTGCTATATATGCTGCTCACCATGGCAAGTCGCAGTGCAACGATGCGAATCCACCGTTGGGCTTTATACGAAGAGAGAATCCACACTTGCTCTACGTATAGATGTATGCACATGTACGTAACTCATAGTAAATCCAACTTGCGATGGAAACGTGTGGCAGGACACAGTACGAATCCATCGCGGGAAATGCGCGATCCGGATGTGGAGGATTCCCGACGAGTATGGAGGTAAATATCATTCGTATAACCATAGCTTATGTATTCTGTTTTCGTATGACGTGTAACTACTACGGGATATGCCTAATTTATTGGTGACTTCTCAGTCCAACGAAATCAATACGGGCTTCTATGCAATTTCGATGATTGTGTATGACAACCTTAGATTCCGAAGGCTAAACGAATATTCGACACAATTGGGCACGGAAATAGATGCAGGCAAAATTATTGGGAACGAGTAATGGAGAAATTCTGGACGGGGCGCACAGTCTTTCGTCGACATTTTTATTAATTACCGATCGCACATTCGAGGGAAGAAATGCGAAAAAAGCAGAATGGGAAGCGTAATTCGCCCTCTCGACCATAAAAATCCCTTCAGCATCGCATCAGAGCGGAACACGATGGAAGACTTTTTTCCATAAGAGAATATCAGCTGCCTGTTGTCTGCAGTCTAAGTGAGACTTTTGAACCGACGTGTATAGCGTGATATTAAGTACGCCGAGAGCACAGTGGCGTGCTAAGCTAAATTGGAATTCGACTCGAAAAGCAGTACGAGCTTTAAGCAACGACGAGATTCGAAACAAATATGTATGGATAGAGATACGTGTGTATACGAATTTTTGTATATGGTGTACAGTACGGACACTAATGTGCAGTAAAACATCTCTCAACTTGACAGCTTAGGAGGAAGATAGCGTAAAAATTTCTGACACGAATGGATAAAATAGAGCACAGGACCGTGGCACTGTGAAAGAGAATAAATGTACAAGCGAGGGACGACGAGAAAGGGAAGTGAACGGAAGACCGAGGACGATGGAGAGTGGATTAAAATCTGCAGGAAAAAGATTGAAATGGGTAAAAAAAAAAACGTCTATATACATAAGCACCGTAAAGGTGCTTATGTATACGACATTGGACGTTGGCGAAAGATAGCAAAGTGCGTCATATAAAAGATTATGCCATATGTACATGTATACACGAGTGGATTCTTGAGTCTCTCGCATTGACTTTTCTTGCTCATATTTTGAAGCTTCGCGAGGGCATCCCCCTTCGCGCACGTAATGCATCAGACAAGCCGGGATGAAAAAGGGGTACGTTCTTAGTCCTCTTACATCTTTCTACCCGACTCATTCACTCCTTCGGTCTCTCATTTTCCCTGCTCTTGTTCCTCTTTCTTTTCCACATCACCGGGGTGCGGATGGTAATTTTCCATTTGGACGCCACCGCGAATCTCTCCGTCTGGGTACTTTCGACGCTTGTGTTTCACACATACAAAAGATTTTTGTTTTGCGCTTGTGGGATGATGAGAATGCCGCGAAACGTAGCGCGATCCTAGCCCAAGAAGGGGACATCCTTCTCGCCTCCGTCGTTAATTATCCGACCGCGGTCTTACCGGCGATCCTCGAAACTCAACTCATTCTCCCGCTATACTATATATATACATCCGTTCTAGCTCACTTTTTCGTAACACTCGTCGTCGCCACGTCTGTCGGACATCCCCTGACGAGCTTATAGACTCGCTCTCCCTCGACGAAGACGTTTCGCTCTCTTGTTCTCTTCCGTTATCTCTTTTTCTCTCACACTCTTTTTCTATCTACTTCAATCTCGAGGAAAGGAGATTCCTCGGAATGAGTCATTACTGTATCCTCGTATAGATATATGACGATGCCCGGGATAATAACTATAATATATACGGGAGGATTTCGCGTGTTAGGAGAAACGAAATGAAATATTCACGCGGGCAAACTACAGCTCCGTGGTCTATCTCTGGTCCCTATATATCTTTATTTCATTTCTTAGCAACCCTGCCGCAAGATAAATAGGAATGTACAATATTTGTACGATAATGTGGGTTGTTATGTCTCGACATACAAATCCTGATGTATGGAACACAATATAATAGTCAGCATTTGACTTATGAATAAAATCGCAATCAATTTGCAAAAATTGGATTATTTATCATCAAACTTACGGACCAAATATACAAAAAATCGTCTGGCGGTCCGCTGTCTGGAACCCCAAAGTTTCGAATGGTCATTTATCATTAGTGACCTTGAGAACGACTACATACCAAAATTCCTGCTCCCCAAACTATTCTTTGCATTTTTAGTCCGCCGTTTTGTCTGAGCCACTGAGAAATTCCAAATTTTAAGTCCGGATCATTATCCGCATCCCCGAAAACTTTCGAGCACGAAATGTCATATATTGTCGCCGATATGGAGATGTATTTACCTTGATAAAACGCTTGGCTTTGGTCAGAAGACCAAGCGTCGTATGCCTTGAAGTTTCCGGGCCGAGTGGTACCAGCACTTTCAGCTTTTCGAGGCAATTTCTGAGGTGTGCTCTCCTGCAATCATAAAGAAAATTGATGGATTGAATAAAATTGAGCCCAGCGAACGTGCAGATATTTTGAATCGACGAACAAATTCATTGGATCGAAATCCCATAGACACATGAAAAATGTATTAAAAGTATTCTAAGAATTCCTGAGATCTTGGCTCGTTTTCGTAATTTGTAGTTCGTAACGCACGAATTCATTCGTATGCAGTTAGCCAAGTTTGTAATGAAGTATAAATATGTTTAATGCGAGTTTATGTATCCGAATCAATTTTGGACGAGCATACGTGGAAGTTAAACGGAAATAGAGTTTACCTCTTCCGTCAAGAGTCTCACCATCAGTTATAAATGCATCGAGTTCCTATCATGAAGGAGTGTGCAAAGGCACATTGCTCGAGGCTTCAATATCTCAACGTACGATAAAGTTTGGTGGGTTCTCGTAGGCTCCCGGTATTCGTCGACGATACTCCTCAAGCCCACCGCTACTAAACGATTTTATTTTTATTCTTTGACGTGCTGTATCAAAAGTGTCGCGCAAATTGAAGGAAAGCAAGGAAAGTCGAGTTTTGAAATTATTCACATTTCTAGATGAGTTTTGAACGATTCCGATTCCATCTTTCACTAGCCAAGACCTGTTTCTTGTACGGATGAATAACTTTTATAACGCAAAGTGCCGTGGTTCGTCCGTGAATTCCAATTTCTTGTCAAGCCCGCGTATCTGTGGTAGGACAATCGGGAGAGCCCTGAATTTCAGAGGGTATTTGAGCGCTCAACAAGGAAGGACTTATAGTTACGAGTCTTTACAACCGTGAAAATGCACACCGGAATCGAGTCGGAGGAATGCAAAAGGGGATGGAGAAGGATAGATATTGTTGAAGAACGACGAAGCAGCTAATGCATTTTGTGACGAGAACTAGAAGAGGAAACGAGAATGAGACAAAGATTTCGTAGCGAGAGGAGATCAGAAGAGTGTGAAACGCTATGAGAGGGACGCGCGGGAACCTTTCCAAATTGTCTTTGGTCTCTTGGCTCCGTGGAATTTACAGCGACGAATGAGAGAGAAGACCATGTTGCAGAAATGTCCCCCTTGTTCTTTGCGAGCGTTTCATGAGACGCGCTCGCTTCGAACATCGTTTCTCCGGTGCAAACGACGGTCCGAAACCAAAAGCTCGGAGCAGGATATGCAGCGAATTGTGACACAACTCTGCTGACTAGTTCTTTCTCTTTCTCTCGTTTAGAATTTGACGATTCGGTGTGATGCACTCAGACATCTTTGACTGGTCACCCGTTCGATCATTTATGACTCACGGTTCAACGACTGTGAGAAATTTTGCACTCGTTTCATAAGATTCTTGTGTCAAGTTTCTCTCGTACGATTTTTGATGCAGAAAAGAAATAAAACGGTAATGGAACCATGAGGGAATAATTTTGAAACGAAGCTACGAGAGCCGTGCCATATTTCAGAGGTATTTATTGGCGGCCAGCGGCGGTGGAGGATAGAGTCAACCGCAGGGACGAAGGGAAAGCGAGAGGAAAGAAAATGGTATGAGAGCGGGTTGGGAGTATTCACGCGCCTAATGGCCCGTGATCGCGTCGATAACCCCGTGGGATCGTATCGTTCTTCCGGCGCTTTTCCCCAACCCCTAACATTCCTTCATCCCGAGGTGCTTTGCCCCGTCGACTCCCCCGTTAACCCACCCTATTTCCTTCCTTCATTCCGCCACACTAACCCTTGCTTGCCAGCGAGGGTGCTAGCGGATGTCGAGTTCGTTTATCGACGAATTCCATCCTCCCAACTTCATCCTATTTTCCACGAGCGTCTTTGACTCCGAAATCGATCAATCGCGAATGATGATTCGTCCGGAACTAGATGTCCAGATGAATGGCTTTCTGGACACCTTAAAAACTTTTCCACATTCACTAGCGAGTGCCGAAATATTCTCTCACATCTAAAACTACTTCTTTGGTTCGAACAACCCACGATATTCCAGCTATTGTTGATTTGAAATTTTCCACTGTCACTGCCGTTCTCTCGTTCAAATATCCGCCAGAACGAAATGAAACAATCCAGAAATATCTAGGGGAACGATTCTCCAGAAAGTTTCAACAAAAACTTGTCATTACACATTTTTAATTCCAACTTTGTGACCTCCATTCGTAACTCGAAGAAGTGGAGCTACGTACGACTACTACGTGTCGCTGTAAAGCCCCCGGACAATTCGATGTCAGTGAACTTAGCAGATCATTGTCCAGCAGATCAAAAAATAAAGTGAGTTCCTTTCGCATGCAGCTGAGTTCTATAGTTCCTGATAGTTTTTAGAAATAGTTCTGGCGTTTTTAGCGCAAAAAATGTCAATTAACGAAATGATCTGCTAACTTCCCGTAGCAGATCACTTTGCAGCAGATCGGAAACAAATGTGAGTTCTTTTCGCATGCGGCCGAGTTCTGCAGTTCTAGATACTTTTCAAAGATAGTTCTGAACCATCGTGGGAATATCAGCGGATCATGTCAGAACGTTGAAAAATTCAAGAAAACACAATTTTCATCGCGAAAATAAAATAAATAATTCGGGTTATTGTGAAAGGCTAGAACTCTGCAGTTTTCAAGACATTCGTATGTGACTACAAACGAGAGCTCGATTAGAGTCCGGAACTCACGTCCCAGTACCAGCGAATCATGTGAGAACCTTTAAAAACTCGCAAAATATCATTTTAATCGTTTCTGACAATTCTCGAAGGCTAGAACTCTTTCGTTTTTCACCGATCTGTAGCAGAACTGCAATCTACAACTCGATTCGAGTCCAGAACTCACGTCCCAATACCAGCAGATCATGTGAGAACCTTTAAAAACTCGAAAAAATCCTTTTCATCGTATCAAAAACTTCTCGAAGGCTGGAACTCTTTCGCTTTTCGCATATTCGTATGAGAACTACAATCTAGAACACGATTGGAGTCCGGAACTCACGTCCCAGTACCAGCAGATCATGTGAGAACCTTTAAAAACTCGAAAAATATCATTTTCATAGTTTCAAACAATTCTCGAAGGCTGGAACTCTTTCGCTTTTCACATATTCGTATGAGAACTACAATCTAGAACACGATTGGAGTCCGGAACTCACGTCCCAGTACCAGCAGATCATGTGAGAACCTTTAAAAACTCGAAAAATATCATTTTCATCGTTTCAAACGATTCTCGAAGGCTGGAACTCTTTCGCTTTTCACATATTCGTATGAGAACTACAATCTAAAGTACGATTGGAGTCCGGAACTCACGTCTCAGTACCAGCAGATCATGTGACAACCTTTAAAAACTCGAAAAAATCCTTTTCATCGTTCCAAAAACTTCTCGAAGGCTGGAACTCTTTCGCTTTTCACATATTCGTATGAGAACTACAATCTAGAACACGATTGGAGTCCGGAACTCACGTCCCAGTACCAGCAGATCATGTGAGAATCTTTGAAAACTCGAAAATATCATTTGCATCTATTTCAAAAATTCTCGAAGGCTAGAACTCTTTCGTTTTCCATCGATCTGTAGCAAAACTGCAATTCGCAATTTGATTCAAGTCCAGAACTCACGTTCCAGTACCAGCAGATCATGTGAGAACCTTTGAAAACTCGAAAAATATCATTTTCATCGTTTCAAACAATTCTCGAAGGCTGGAACTCTTTCGCTTTTCACATATTCGTATGAGAACTACAATCTAAAGTACGATTGGAGTCCGGAACTCACGTCTCAGTACCCGCAGATCATGTGACAACCTTTAAAAACTCGAAAAAATCCTTTCATCGTTTCCAAAACTTCTCGAAGGCTGGAACTTTTTCGCTTTTCACATATTCGTATGAGAACAACAATCTGGAGCACGATTGGAGTCCGGAACTCACGTCCCAGTACCAGCAGATCATGTGAGAACCTTTGAAAACTCGAAAAATATCATTTTCATCGTTTCAAACAATTCTCCAAGGCTGGAACTCTTTCGCTTTTCGCATATTCGTATGAGAACTACAATCTAGAACACGATTGGAGTCCGGAACTCACGTCCCAGTACCAGCAGATCATGTGAGAACCTTTGAAAACTCGAAAAATATCATTTTCATCGTTTCAAACAATTCTCGAAGGCTGGAACTCTTTCGCTTTTCACATATTCGTATGAGAACTACAATCTAAAGTACGATTGGAGTCCGGAACTCACGTCTCAGTACCCGCAGATCATGTGACAACCTTTAAAAACTCGAAAAAATCCTTTCATCGTTTCCAAAACTTCTCGAAGGCTGGAACTTTTTCGCTTTTCACATATTCGTATGAGAACAACAATCTGGAGCACGATTGGAGTCCGGAACTCACGTCCCAGTACCAGCAGATCATGTGAGAACCTTTGAAAACTCGAAAAATATCATTTTCATCGTTTCAAACAATTCTCCAAGGCTGGAACTCTTTCGCTTTTCGCATATTCGTATGAGAACTACAATCTAGAACACGATTGGAGTCCGGAACTCACGTCCCAGTACCAGCAGATCATGTGAGAACCTTTAAAAACTCGAAAAATATCATTTTCATAGTTTCAAACAATTCTCGAAGGCTGGAACTCTTTCGCTTTTCACATATTCGTATGAGAACTACAATCTAGAACACGATTGGAGTCCGGAACTCACGTCCCAGTACCAGCAGATCATGTGAGAACCTTTAAAAACTCGAAAAATATCATTTTCATCGTTTCAAACGATTCTCGAAGGCTGGAACTCTTTCGCTTTTCACATATTCGTATGAGAACTACAATCTAAAGTACGATTGGAGTCCGGAACTCACGTCTCAGTACCAGCAGATCATGTGACAACCTTTAAAAACTCGAAAAAATCCTTTTCATCGTTCCAAAAACTTCTCGAAGGCTGGAACTCTTTCGCTTTTCACATATTCGTATGAGAACTACAATCTAGAACACGATTGGAATCCGGAACTCACGTCCCAGTACCAGCAGATCATGTGAGAATCTTTGAAAACTCGAAAATATCATTTGCATCTATTTCAAAAATTCTCGAAGGCTAGAACTCTTTCGTTTTCCATCGATCTGTAGCAAAACTGCAATTCGCAATTTGATTCAAGTCCAGAACTCACGTTCCAGTACCAGCAGATCATGTGAGAACCTTTGAAAACTCGAAAAATATCATTTTCATCGTTTCAAACAATTCTCGAAGGCTGGAACTCTTTCGCTTTTCACATATTCGTATGAGAACTACAATCTAAAGTACGATTGGAGTCCGGAACTCACGTCTCAGTACCCGCAGATCATGTGACAACCTTTAAAAACTCGAAAAAATCCTTTCATCGTTTCCAAAACTTCTCGAAGGCTGGAACTTTTTCGCTTTTCACATATTCGTATGAGAACAACAATCTGGAGAACGATTGGAGTCCGGAACTCACGTCTCAGTACCAGCAGATCATGTGAGAACCTTTGAAAACTCGAAAAATATCATTTTCATCGTTTCAAACAATTCTCCAAGGCTGGAACTCTTTCGCTTTTCGCATATTCGTATGAGAACTACAATCTAGAACACGATTGGAGTCCGGAACTCACGTCCCAGTACCAGCAGATCATGTGAGAACCTTTAAAAACTCGAAAAATATCATTTTTGTCTATTAAAAAAATGCTCAAAGGCTAGAACTCTCTCTCTTCTCACATATTCGTATGAGAACTACAATCTAAAGTACGATTGGAGTCCGGAACTCACGTCTCAGTACCAGCAGATCATGTGACAAACTTTAAAAACTCGAAAAAATCCTTTTCATCGTTCCAAAAACTTCTCGAAGGCTGGAACTCTTTCGCTTTTCGCATATTCGTATGAAAACTACAATCTAGAACACGATTGGAGTCCGGAACTCACGTCCCAGTACCAGCAGATCATGTGAGAACCTTTAAAAACTCGAGAAATATCATTTTCATCGTTTCAAAAACTTCTCGAAGGCTGGAACTCTTTCGCTTTTCACATATTCGTATGAGAACAACAATCTAGAGCACGATTGGAGTCTGGAGCTCACGTCTCAGTACCAGCAAATCATGTGAGAACCTTCAAAAACCTGAAAAATATAATTGTCATCTTTTCAAACAATTGTTAAAGGCTAGAACTCTTCCGTTTTCCATCGATCTGTAGCAGAACTGCAATCTACAACTCGATTCCAACCCGAAAGAGGGTGGAATTTACGAGGTCTGTGGGAAGAACTCTCAATCTTAGCATAACCCAAAGCCAACGACGTGGACGTGTTGAGAACTGGCTTCTTTTTTTTTTTACTTTTTTTTATGTTTATTTTTTTTTAATTTTTTTTTTCATTTTTTATATTTTTTTTATTTTTTATTTTTTACTTTTTTAAAATTTTTTGGAAATTTTTTCAAGTTTTTTTCATTTTTTTTTTGATTTTTAATTATTTTTTTTTCTTAAGTTTTTCAGTATTTTCCCTTCAAACAATTTTTGACTAATCAGTCGAACAATCGACTACAACGGCTTGTCTGCTTCCACACCATCAACGTCAATTGTCGCATATCGCATACACAATCAAATGTGGTGTTATCGCGGTCTTTGGGTTTGCAGCGCTGCGCTTTTTTATTAAGCCGTCGTATTTGTACCAGAACTGACCTGTAAGTCCGTACGCGACGTAATGTTTTTTTTCCATGCTGTAATCGATAACAGCAGCACAGATGTACGTCTTTCCACCAACCTTGATCGTTTTTTTTATCGAATCCAATTTCTGCAGAATTATCTTTTCTCTGCTGGGATAGCCAGGATCGCTGCAAACCGTGGTATCGATGATCAAATGTGATCCATACTCATTTGAACACGGTATTTTTTTTTTGCAGTCGAAGCAAGACCTTTCGAGCGATATGCAATCATCTATCGCATCCTGAATCATGTGAAGACCGTCGCAGAAAATCATCTCAATGTTCACACTCAAAAAGCCGTATTGTTTTTCGTTTTTATAGCCACAGGTACATTCCACGCGGCATATGTAGCTCGGCTCCTTTTCCAAAAGATACTGCGCTAAGTGAGCAGCATTGCACTCAACATCTAAACGTTTAATATTTCGCGTGTATGCTGCGACAGATCCTTCAAAAATTGGAATCGCAGTCAATATTTTTGCTCGTTGAACGTAGTGGTCTTTTGAAATCTTTTTTTTGTCTCTGACGCTTTGTGCCAGATTAACTACTGGGCAGTCAGAAGATTGCAACTTATCGCAATAAATTTTGTTTGACAATAGACCGCTAAGGATTCCCTGGAAAATAGAATCAAACGCACACGTTGATGTCACATTAAAATAAGCACCGTCTAAACGAACTGATCCAGCTATATTGCCGTTTAAAAGAATTGGTATGTTAGCCGTCGTGGAATCTTTGATAAAATCCCATTCGGGACAATCATCCAAACACGTTCGCTTGGCACGTTTTTTTTTCTGTGGATTATTCTCCAAATCCCTCTTTTTAGTGTTTTTTACCAAGCCTCTCCATTCTTCCTGAACATTATAATCATTATCTGCTGGAATATTTTCGTCCCGTGATGACTGCGCCATTTCGTACGTCGCATTGTCCAAGGATTTCATAGAATCGGCAACAGCATTTGTGTGTTCGGTTAATATTTCTGTGGATTGGAGCGGCAAAGTTTCTTCCTGTTGGAAACTGGCCAGTCCGTTCTTTGATTTTTTATCCGGGGTACTGCATACATTATTTTGCAATTTCATGTCGAACGAAAGTTCATCAAACTCAATCGTTGAGTGGCCAGGGTCGTCGACTTCCATGCTATTTTGATCATCTTCGACCTTGGAACGAGAGTAATCCTTTGAAGATCCCTCAAGATCCGTGCTTACTAGAGCTTTTAACTTCGAATCTGCGTTCACGGTTGCACCGTCCGACGCCGTGCAGCGCTCTTTAATTTTGTTATTAAGTTTTTCAAGATGTTCAATGACAAATCGGTCAAATCGCATTGGAAGTTCACCCCTGAAATCACGATTTTTGATGTCTCCAATTTCGACTTCAACAGCAGCGGAGGTGGCGGTCACTGATCCCCTTCCGAAAACTGGCACCATTATTGCCGTCCACAAAGGTACATATGGGAGGAGGTACCTTTTCAACCTTTTCGCAAAATCAGGGTTATAACACGCGTTGATAGTGTCACCATCAGATGATTGATCAGCGATAGTCGCGGCTGCATCATATACGTTATCGCGCCAAGATTTCCATCCTGTTATTTCGGATTCACATTCCGCGGCATTCTTTTCCGCGTCAATTTCATTCACTCCGACGTTTATGTCATGAGCTTCTTCGTCGCTTTGATCGTCAGGTTCAGTATCATCATCGCTACTGAGTTGAATACCCTTGATCTGGCCGTTCAGAAAATTCAGGCGATTCACTGACGGCAAATCTTTGCCACTCGGTTCGGAACCGATACATTTGCTGAGAGCAACAATAAGGACCGATTCGACGAAATACGTGAGGTCTTCCAGATTCGAAATTTGGAGGGCTTTTCCGATGCACCTCTTATAAAATCGTCGTACCAGATTTTTGTCCTTGCCTTTCAAGCTGGGCCATCGCGTAACCATGGACATGAGGTGACAAACGTCCAAACGCATAAATGTTGATGGCAATGATGTTTCTCCAACTGTGATTGCGTTATAGCACCTCTGTAGGTAGTCGTTTAAACTATTACAGCCGGCAAATACTTGTGCAACTGCAATCAGCAGGGACCAGCCGAAATCTGTAACCACAATCGGTGGAATCGGAGCGTTCGTAGCGAGGATATGGCTGAAGAACGAATTGACTATCATCGATCGTTGATCTGCTGAAATCATTTGGAAGGTTGGTACGCTGCCTTCCCGCGTTACGAGTACGCACTGGTACAAGAAGATGTGTGGCTTTCGTGAGTCGTTGCGTTTCGCGATGCCGCCAGTAGCGTCGATTGTTAATGTGGCATTAGGATCATTGCGGACCCGGGAAACATAGATTTGAAGTTGTTCGGGAAGCCAATATATGCAATTAAATTTAAACAACCCGATGGACTGTATACAACCGACTAGCTTTCCATGTTCGGCGCTTTTGAGCAAGTTCATTGCAGGGTTTGCAAAGTGCAATCCGTATTTCTTTAAAAGTCTCTGTTCTTTGGCTTTCCGAACAACTTCATTAGTTGGCAAGATTGGGGGATTTTTATCACCGAATTTTTTAATGCGGGCGGCTTCGTTGCGTCGCCATGTCACCGCGTCCTTACCACCATCAATGAGGAAGTCGGCCACCTCACGACGACGAACACCTCTTAATTGCCTTCTTTTTGTACCGGAATGAGATGCTGCTCTGATACCCTCAACATTGCATTCGAGAATAACGTCGCAGTCTTTCGCTGGCTCTTTTAAAAGCGTGCAATGAATCTTCGCGTCGCATTCACGGCAAAATCCTTCGATTATCAAAAAGAATTTAGCGATTGCACTCAAAAAAATATTGTGATTTTTGAAAACAAAAACACAGTCAAGATGGTGTTGAATCCATATGGCCTCAGCCACCACGTCTGCCCATCCTGGCCGCAATTTCCAATATATTCGTTTGCCATATTGTTTTTCTTGGGGTGCAATCGATTTCCATTTCTCTTGAGAAATTACCAATGTGACCTTGACCGAAGTTGAACTCGTTAGAGTATCTGAACTGCAATCTACACGATTTTCGGCACTGTAGTCGCCATCAATCTCAGAAATGCTGACTACTTGCTCTTGAATACCGAAAGCTTGCAAGATCAGGTCTTTGAACCCAGCACGATTATTATTAATTATCGTGTGCACGTGCTTGGGCGTGATCGATGAGCCTTTTTCCGCCATCTTTTGAGAAATCAATTGAAATATTTTGTTGGAAGGGCGAAGAACAGACCCTTTATCGTCGATCGTACGATAAGCAGCGTCCAACAAAATTTCGCGTAGAGCAACTTTGTCGTACGGCACTTTAGCCGCCATTTTTAGTAAAAGTTTTATCTTTGCTTATGTTACGTTTTTGTCTCTGCCAGGATGTTGCGAATAATAGAGTTCCAATCGGACGAGTTGTTCGATTATCGCTTAGCCTCTTGAAAAAAAATTTTCCCTGCACTTGACTCAACAAAACGAACCGCCCCAGGAAGTCGAAGGAAAGCGTACCATTCTACTGAGCAAAAGGTTTGAGGAATCGGAGAAAGCATTTGAAAGCTTGGAAAAAAATCCCAGGGAATAATTTTATTCGATTATTTTTTACAAAAAAATGATACAGCGAAATAATAATTTTACAAGAATAGTTTGAAAAAATAATAATTCAGGAAATCAAAATTTTACAAAAACCATACTAACAAAATTGTTGGAATTTTTTAAATGAAATTTGTTTATTTATTTATCAATTTTAGTTGTTAAAAAAAAGTGTTGCTTGAGCTGAAAATTCTTATGCATGTACAATAATGGCTACGTGATCGCTCGAAAACGAGTCGTCGATATTATAGCAAAAGCGCAATTTGGTGAAATAGTGGATTGTATTGTTAATCACGGCAGTCATCCAAGTTGAACTGCTACTTCACGTCACGCACTATTCTTATGAATAGGAGCTCATGCGGGCGGGCTTCGATCGTTTCGGAACTGCGATAGCGGCTGGCGTCTCTCTGTCCCCCTCCAGTTTACTACGCGATGTACGCATGCGCGAGCGATGGAGTAGGGAGAGTTTCAAGGTGCGTAGGGTTCGAGTGGGAGAAAAAAATAACGTGGCGGAGGACCGCGTACCGCTTCTTTCTTTCTCGTTGGCTTCACAGAGGGCTTCGCTTGCACCGGATACTTGTATTGAAAATACAAAAATAGAAAGTGAATAAGAATATGAAGAATGCGGCTATATGACGACGTGGACAGAGCAAAAACAGGTACCTCAGAAGAGGTAAAAAAAAAACTAAATGTTTTTGCGATAACTAGGAAACAATTCCCGCACAATAATTTTTACCTCGCGTATGACGATTTAGAAAATAGGAATTCTGATTTTTTGGGAATCAGCAGAGGAGTCCCATAGCCTCAATATCAAAAGGACGAAGAAAGAAGGAAGATCTCCTTGAAAGCTGAAATATCGTGGTGGAAAAAAAAATAAACTGTTCCGTATTTGAATGATTTTCGACACAATTGGCGAAAATAAGATATCCGAGAAACAGTTAACAGTAACCTTGAAATGATGAAAAAAAAAACACCGTTCTTTGATTTTTTAAAGCTAAAAATCGATGTGAAATCAAACTAAGCGAGGAATTCGTTTACCCTGGATTAAATAACAACAGAATGAGCTGTAATACCAAATGGAAAGGAAAAATCGAATTTTTGAATGGTACGCAACTTGACAGTATGCAAACAATGCTAAAGAGTGGAGTCAAGACGACCGATAGGACCACGTTCGCTAAAGCAGAGGGGAGCGAGGGCGTTACTCTATTGGTAGGTAACGTTTCGCGCGAATTCTCTTCGGTCTGGTGAGAACACACCCGAAACTTGCAAAAAAATAATGTGAACGAGAATAAAACTCGAAAAATAGAAGTAAAAAAAATATAAACAACTTTCCTTAGCTACCTCGTATTGCTCCGGCCTGTTCGATAGCGTGTTGAACGCTTTCCGTCATGGTTGTTTAACAGCTGATCGAACCGATTAACATAACTTTGTATAATTTCTCATGATTCGATCAATTTATATTTAGGTTCCTCACTTTTTGTAAATAGAGCTATGCTTAAACCACGTTGAAAACAAATTTGTGACTCTGCATGTAATTTATCAGTTAAGTAAGAACAATAGCGACATTTTAAACCAAAGAGACGTTTTTTCGGATATACTCAATATTTTTAGGGAAAAAAATCACAATTTGTTCCTCAACAGAAATACAGTAGAGTACAACCTGTTTATATTCGTCAAATATCAAACTTTTTGAAATAAAATGCACCGCATGACTTGAACTGAGCGTGAAAAAAAAAATAGGTGATCTTCATGAATATTCAATGAGTTGTCATTCAAAAGGTTGTGATAATTGTTTAAATGGAATTCATTCTATCTGGGATATCATTCTTAATAAGATACTCTGTTTCCGAAATAAGAAATGAAGGATGCAGTGTAGCCGCTCATAGGTATTACGGTCACTCGGTACGGATGTAACATTTAATGTTCCATTACAATGTACTTCGAAATATTACATGCAAGACCGAAGACACGAAAATTTGTTGGATTGAGGTGGTGAAAGCTGATGGTCGAAGATATATAGGGACGCTGGAGACAAGTTGAAAATAAGTTTTTTTTTCAGTGATAATAGGGTAAACAACATTGACAACGGGAAATGAAAGACTTACATTTGATCAACGTGGAAAGAAGTCGTCTTTACTCACGGTCATTTGAATTTTTAGCATCCAAGATCTGTTTCAAACATGTTCAACAATGAATTAAAATATTTCTATTTTTTACAATGATCTGCTGGCACCCCAGTGTATTCTGCGGACACGAGCCGAAGTAAGTTCTATTTCAGATCGAGAAAAAAAGAGTTCCAGCCTCTGACGATTATTTCAAAACAGTATTAATCGTAGTAGCAACCATGATGTGCTGGCACTACAACGTGCGTTCTGAACTCGAATCGTGTTATAAATTGCTGTTCTCATACGAATGTGCGAAAGAGTTTTAGCCTCCAAGAATGGTTGGAAACGATGAAATGGTTATTTTCTACTTTTCAACGTTCGAACATGATCTGCTGACACTCGAACGTGAGTTCCGGACTCCAATTGAGCTCTAGATTGTAGTCCTCGTACGGATATGTTAGAATCGGAAACGTTCAAGCCTTCGACAGTCTTTTAAAACAATGATAATGATATTATTCTGGTTTTCGAACGTTCTCAGATGATCTGCAGGTACTGAGACTCAAGCCTGAGTTCAAGCCTTTGAGCATTTTTTGAAACAATGAAAATGATATTTTTCGAGTTTTCAAAGTTTCTTACATGATCTGCTGGTACTGAGACGTGAGTTCTGGATTCGAATCGAATTGTAGTTTGCAGTTCCGCTACAGATCGATGAAAAACGAAAGAGTTCTAGCCTTCGAGAATTTTTTAAATGGATGCAAATGATATTTTTCGAGTTTTCAAAGGTTCTCACATGATCTGCTGGTACTGGGACGTGAGTTCCGGACTCCAATCGTGTTCTAGATTGTAGTTCTCATACGAATATGTGAAGAGCGAAAGAGTTCCAGCCTTCGAGAATTGTTTGAAACGATGAAAATGATATTTTTCGAGTTTTTACAGGTTCTCACATGATCTGCTGGTACTGGAACGTGAGTTCTGGACTCGAATCAAATTGCGGATTGCAGTTTTGCTACAGATCGATGGAAAACGAAAGAGTTCTAGCCTTCGAGAATTTTTTGAATAGATGCAAATGATATTTTTCGAGTTTTCAAAGGTTCTCACATGATCTGCTGGTACTGGGACGTGAGTTTCGGACACCAATCGTACTTTAGATTGTAGTTATCATACGAATATTTGAAAAGAGAGAGAGTTCTAGCCTTTGAGCATTTTTTTAATAGACAAAAATGATATTTTTCGAGTTTTTAAAGGTTCTCACATGATCTGCTGGTACTGGGACGTGAGTTCCGGACTCCAATCGTGTTCTAGATTGTAGTTCTCATACGAATATGTGAAAAGCGAAAGAGTTCCAGCCTTCGAGAATTGTTTGAAACGATGAAAATGATGTTTTTCGAGTTTTCAAGCTTTCTCACATGATCTGCTGGTACTGGGACGTGAGTTCCGGACTCAAATCGTGTTCTAGATTGTAGTTCTCATACGAATACGTGAAGAGCGAAAGAGTTCCAGCCTTCGAGAATTGTTTGAAACGATGAAAATGATATTTTTCGAGTTTTCAAGCTTTCTCACATGATTTGCTGATACTGGGACGTGAGTTCGGGACTCCAATCGTGCTCCAGATTGTTGTTCTCATACGAATATGTGAAAAGCGAAAGAGTTCCAGCCTTCGAGAAGTTTTTGAAACGATGAAAATGATATTTTTCGAGTTTTGAAAGGTTCTCACGTGATCTGCTGGTACTGGGACGTGAGTTCCGGACTCCAATCGTGTTCTAGATTGTAGTTTTCATACGAATACGTGAAGAGCGAAAGAGTTCCAGCCTTCGAGAATTGTTTGAAACGATGAAAATGATATTTTCCGAGTTTTCAAAGGTTCTCACATGATCTGCTGGTACTGGAACGTGAGTTCTGGACTCGAATCAAATTGCGAATTGCAGTTTTGCTACAGATCGATGGAAAACGAAAGAGTTCTAGCCTTCGAGAATTTTTGAAACTATGAAAATGATATTTTTCGAGTTTTTAAAGGTTCTCACATGATCTGCTGGTACTGGGACGTGAGTTTCGGACACCAATCGAGCTCTTGATTATAGTTCTCATACGAATATGTAAAAAGCGAAAGAGTTCCAGCCTTCGAGAGTTGTTTGAAACTATGAAAATGATATTTTTCGAGTTTTTAAAGGTTCTCACATGATCTGCCGGTACTGGGACGTGAGTTTCGGACACCAATCGAGCTCTTGATTATAGTTCTCATACGAATATGTGAAAAGCGAAAGAGTTCCAGCCTTCGAGAAGTTTTTGAAACGATGAAAATGATATTTTTCGAGTTTTCAAAGGTTCTCACATGATCTGCTGGTACTGGGACGTGAGTTCCGGACTCCAATCGTGCTCCAGATTGTTGTTCTCATACGAATATGTGAAAAGCGAAAAAGTTCCAGCCTTCGAGAAGTTTTGGAAACGATGAAAGGATTTTTTCGAGTTTTTAAAGGTTGTCACATGATCTGCGGGTACTGAGACGTGAGTTCCGGACTCCAATCGTACTTTAGATTGTAGTTCTCATACGAATATGTGAAAAGCGAAAGAGTTCCAGCCTTCGAGAATTGTTTGAAACGATGAAAATGATATTTTTCGAGTTTTTAAAGGTTCTCACATGATCTGCTGGTACTGGAACGTGAGTTCTGGACTTGAATCAAATTGCGAATTGCAGTTTTGCTACAGATCGATGGAAAACGAAAGAGCCTTCTCTAGCCTTCGAGAATTTTTGAAATAGATGCAAATGATATTTTCGAGTTTTCAAAGATTCTCACATGATCTGCTGGTACTGGGACGTGAGTTCCGGACTCCAATCGTGTTCTAGATTGTAGTTCTCATACGAATATGTGAAAAGCGAAAGAGTTCCAGCCTTCGAGAAGTTTTTGGAACGATGAAAAGGATTTTTTCGAGTTTTTAAAGGTTGTCACATGATCTGCTGGTACTGAGACGTGAGTTCCGGACTCCAATCGTACTTTAGATTGTAGTTCTCATACGAATATGTGAAAAGCGAAAGAGTTCCCGCCTTCGAGAATCGTTTGAAACGATGAAAATGATATTTTTCGAGTTTTTAAAGGTTCTCACATGATCTGCTGGTACTGGGACGTGAGTTCCGGACTCCAATCGTGTTCTAGATTGTAGTTCTCATACGAATACGTGAAGAGCGAAAGAGTTCCAGCCTTCGAGAATTGTTTGAAACGATGAAAATGATATTTTTCGAGTTTTCAAAGGTTCTCACATGATCTGC
Source organism: Diadegma fenestrale (assembly GCA_037043255.1). Classification (NCBI taxonomy): domain Eukaryota; kingdom Metazoa; phylum Arthropoda; class Insecta; order Hymenoptera; family Ichneumonidae; genus Diadegma; species Diadegma fenestrale. Next base: position 12,462,131 of record CM073310.1, on the reverse strand, counting down.
TGGTACTGGAACGTGAGTTCTGGACTCGAATCAAATTGCGAATTGCAGTTCTGCTACAGATCGATGGAGAACGGAAGAGTTCTAGCCTTCGAGAATTTTTTAAATGGATGCAAATGATATTTTTCGAGTTTTCAAAGGTTCTCACATGATCTGCTGGTACTGGGACGTGAGTTCCGGACTCCAATCGTGTTCTAGATTGTAGTTCTTATACGAATATGCGAAAAGCGAAAGAGTTCCAGCCTTCGAGAATTGTTTGAAACTATGAAAATGATATTTTTCGAGTTTTTAAAGGTTCTCACATGATCTGCTGGTACTGGGACGTGAGTTTCGGACACCAATCGTGTTCTAGATTGTAGTTTTCATACGAATACGTGAAGAGCGAAAGAGTTCCAGCCTTCGAGAATTGTTTGAAACGATGAAAATGATATTTTCCGAGTTTTCAAAGGTTCTCACATGATCTGCTGGTACTGGAACGTGAGTTCTGGACGCGAATCAAATTGCGAATTGCAGTTTTGCTACAGATCGATGGAGAACGAAAGAGTTCTAGCCTTTGAGCATTTTTTTAATAGACAAAAATGATATTTTTCGAGCTTTTAAAGGTTCTCACATGATCTGCTGGTACTGGGACGTGAGTTCCGGATTCCAATCGTGTTCTAGATTGTAGTTCTCATACGAATATGCGAAAAGCGAAAGAGTTCCAGCCTTCGAGAATTGTTTGAAAATATGAAAATGATATTTTTCGAGTTTTTAAAGGTTCTCACATGATCTGCTGGTACTGGGACGTGAGTTCCGGACTCCAATCGTGTTCTAGATTGTAGTTCTCATACGAATATGTGAAAAGCGAAAGAGTTCCAGCCTTCGAGAAGTTTTTGGAACGATGAAAAGGATTTTTTCGAGTTTTTAAAGGTTGTCACATGATCTGCTGGTACTGGGACGTGAGTTCCGGACTCCAATCGTGTTCTAGATTGTAGTTCTCATACGAATATGTGGAGAGCGAAAGAGTTCCAGCCTTCGAGAATTGTTTGAAACGATGAAAATGATATTTTTCGAGTTTTCAAAGGTTCTCACATGATCTGCTGGTACTGGAACGTGAGTTCTGGACGCGAATCAAATTGCGAATTGCAGTTTTGCTACAGATCGATGGAGAACGAAAGAGTTCTAGCCTTTGAGCATTTTTTTAATAGACAAAAATGATATTTTTCGAGCTTTTAAAGGTTCTCACATGATCTGCTGGTACTGGGACGTGAGTTCCGGATTCCAATCGTGTTCTAGATTGTAGTTCTCATACGAATATGCGAAAAGCGAAAGAGTTCCAGCCTTCGAGAATTGTTTGAAACTATGAAAATGATATTTTTCGAGTTTTTAAAGGTTCTCACATGATCTGCTGGTACTGGGACGTGAGTTCCGGACTCCAATCGTGTTCTAGATTGTAGTTCTCATACGAATATACGAAAAGCGAAAGAGTTCCAGCCTTCGAGAAGTTTTTGATACGATGAAAAGGATTTTTTCGAGTTTTTAAAGGTTCTCACATGATCTGCTGGTACTGGGACGTGAGTTCTGGACTCGAATCGAGTTGTAGATTGCAGTTCTGCTACAGATCGGTGAAAAACGAAAGAGTTCTAGCCTTCGAGAATTGTCAGAAACGATTAAAATGATATTTTGCGAGTTTTTAAAGGTTCTCACATGATTCGCTGGTACTGGGACGTGAGTTCCGGACTCTAATCGAGCTCTCGTTTGTAGTCACATACGAATGTCTTGAAAACTGCAGAGTTCTAGCCTTTCACAATAACCCGAATTATTTATTTTATTTTCGCGATGAAAATTGTGTTTTCTTGAATTTTTCAACGTTCTGACATGATCCGCTGATATTCCCACGATGGTTCAGAACTATCTTTGAAAAGTATCTAGAACTGCAGAACTCGGCCGCATGCGAAAAGAACTCACATTTGTTTCCGATCTGCTGCAAAGTGATCTGCTACGGGAAGTTAGCAGATCATTTCGTTAATTGACATTTTTTGCGCTAAAAACGCCAGAACTATTTCTAAAAACTATCAGGAACTATAGAACTCAGCTGCATGCGAAAGGAACTCACTTTATTTTTTGATCTGCTGGACAATGATCTGCTAAGTTCACTGACATGGACAATTCGTACATACCACATGCGTTATGGTAAAAACTATGTGTACCGAAATTACAAAAAGAGGATTAGGCATGACAGTTGGTATGAAAAAAAGGTGAAGCGATGTCTGCGGAATACACATCAGAGCACGTGCGTGTGATATCCAATAGTTAACAACCGCACACACGTACAGACATACAGCAGTGGATAATATGGAGCCTCTGAGCGAGTGCATACATGCAGCATGCAGGGGGGAGGGAGACGTGGTGTGTCGCCATTGATGGTAGAATGGAGACGCACGTCCGCGAACCATTTACGAGAAACAATAAGCCGACTCGAGCTTAATGGCGTCATCAAACGGTATTATGCTTCACTAGCCACAGCGGGCACGAGGGTCCAGCCATCCATATCAAGCCCGTATACCATTACGGACGTGTATGCATCCTCATATGACTAGACGAATGCGTGTTCGTTAGGCCATGCAAGCGCATAGCTGGGATGATTAGGATTTAATCATTTCGATCCACAGAGTCGAAATACGCCACAATCAAACTGTGCATGTGAAACATTCCTCCACTGCACGGAAATAATATTTAAAAGAATACATGGAAGGTGGGAAGCGATAGGAAGGCGGAGAAGGAGCTTCAAGTCGCAGGATGTAACGCTAAAGGGAAAGATGGAAATTGGTTAGTAATTTGACTCCTAACTTTCGAGGGTACAGCTGCAAGCACATAAGAGAAATCACAAGGGAGAACTATGCTTATTCGAAAATGGAGGTTTAAACTGTGACATAGATAGTTCAGGAAGTATGAGTTATGCCCTAGCGACGACATTATGATGACGAGAGAAGTCGTAGTTCTCTAGTTGCATGAATCTTAGTAGACCTCTCATCTTTCTTGATATGGAATACTGTACCATAAGAGAAAGGGATGCAGAGACAGGCAACGTGGAAAGTCTACCACAGTTTGTGAAGTAGAATAGGGACGTAGCGAGTTTCTCGAGGATTCCCCCCAATAACATACCGAAATATTCAGGATTTAGAGTAAGTCTGTAGGGTTGGTTGAACGTGGATATCCCTGAGACAAGCTGTCTAGCTAAGTATGATATGTATAATGGGGATAACGCTGTAATAAGACGTATATATCTATCGTGGTAGAAGTTGACAGAACGATTGCGAGATTCCCGAGGAGACTAAAGCATCGAGGAAAGATGAGAAGGACAGAGGCTACGAATAATGAGTAATATATGTATAAAGAGAAATGCAGCGTCAAAGTTTCATTCACGCATCCTCGCACACCAGACATAAATGAATAATAGAGAGGGTGAACTCTGGTGACGGTATAATACACAACGCCACCAGCAGAGGACTCTAGTTTTGCGGTGGAGGAGAACTCTGCTTGGTCGTTGCCTTTTAACTCGCGGCCTAACGATTCCAACTTGGCTAAGAAACCTCCCTTGCCTTCCTTTGCGTTATATTGCAACAAAGGGATATTGCGGTCTATACCGAAACAGAACTGTCCCACAAGAGCTGTAATTCGTGTAGGAATTGTACACGAATTACAAAGATGAGAAGGCAATGAAAGCTACGTGCTGCGAAAGGGACTAGGAAATGAGGGAGCAGAAAAGTTGACAAAGACGCCGGCAAGCGGGCTGAATACAAGATCACGGCAAGTGCGAGAATCCGTGGAATGTAAAAGCGAAAATCGGGAAAGGTATATAGGCTTGTAAAAATAGGGGACAAATAGCGAACATTGTAGAGTGTGTGCGCGCAGACCGAAGCATGACAAACGACGAGATCCACGGGTTACTGTACAAATAGTATACCAAGCAGATAACTTCATAGCATCCATTTCCCTGTGGAATGGATATAGAAAAAGTAAGAGACCAAAAAAGCGGCTGCCGACTCTCACAAATGAGATCAAAGCTCGTAGGAATACTAGTGTGTTTGGGGGGCCGGAAACCCGGAGAGATAAGTAAATCGTGGACGTGCATGCTACCGATGCTACACCGCCTGCTCTGGTCGCGTATAAGCGAACGAAAAAAAAAAAAAGCAACTCGGCGTATATAAGCTTCGTGGCTCACGCGCCATCCGTACGTACGTGAAGAGGATATATAAACATAAACTCGATTCCTCGATTTTCTCACAACGTGTACGTCCCATCGGACATCGTGTCGTTCTCTTTCTCTCTGCTCTACCGCGCCTTTGTCCTCAAGATGCTATCCGAGTACGCGGAGAAAAAGTACGACTTTGGTGTCGCGGAGAGACGCTCGAAAAGTACAACGAAGTAGACCAAGAAAGCAACCTGGTTGATCCACGTACTACTTGTTCGATTCCTATACTATATAAGCACTACTACTTGTGTGATCCAATGGAGATTCGAGTTCCAGTGTTCGTTTATACGGAACTCCGAAAGGACCCTTCGCTCGGAATCCTGCGTTTCACCGCAATACCTTAGTCCCGACCATACTCTGACTTCTTGCCTCTTTACTCAAGAGTCTCCAAGAACCTTAGCTAACCCAATTTCCGCCGGTAGACTACTGGAGTATGCTGGGCCGAATCTAGTACGTGTCTATGTTGTTACAAGAATTCCGAGTTACAAGCCAAACGTATTTGATATTTGATTCAATTGATTTCACTCACGACATTATTGAGGTTTGTCTCTTCATTTTCGATATATTGTAATTTCAGAAACGAACGTGAATTTTATCAGATTTCACAATTCAAAAAACGGATTTTCCAACCACTGATTTTAAAAAATCGAGTCTCTCTCGTTGCAATAGGAATTATTTTATTTATCAATAAAGAGGCCGGCAATGAAAACCGAACGCGCGATCGTCGAAGAGCGACCATCGTAAAGTCTTTTCATTCAACACTCTTTAATTAATATTCATACGTCAGATTAACTAATCGCATGGGAGTAACGTAAAAACATTACGGAGGGAGAAGCATGATGCAAATTTAAGACGCGGGAGACACATGTGCGAGAGATAGTGGCGAAACGAGTGAGATGCAAGGATTTTGCCAAGCAAAGTTAGGAGGTTGTTTACAAGCGGCTCTTCAAGCGATCTAACTCATGGTCGGCCAATGCACTCGACGTTGCCAAGCTTCAACCGCGACAAGGAGGTTCGTGCAGTCCACCACAATGACGCACGCTCCGAGCGGTGTCAGAAACCACGATAACATTGAAATAGGAGAATTAAAAAAAAAAAACATGAGGGCATGAAATAGATTTGACAATTTATGCTTATTTTAGAAACGCTTGAATTCTCCACTCGTATTCGCTGCACGGTGTTTTCTTCACGTGTGACTATTGATAACGCTGGAACACTGATGAATGTTCGCTAATTAACAATAACTATTCTACATATTGTTCACGTGACGAATCACCGTAAGTCTGGCTCGAGATACGAGGTGGTTTACGGTGAGGTAATAGCACCACAATCTCCTGTTCAACTTTAATGTTATAAGCGAATGGTATAGCAGTGTTAGTTGAAATAGCGAAATTTTCTTATTTCCAGGGATCAGGACTTTATTCTAGATGGCAACGAGATTGACTGCACGCATATGCGTGCCTCCGTGGCTGAAAGGGTTTATCAGGAAAGCTCCTTCCGTAAAGCTTCGTATCCGTCTAAAATATTGCCCAGTCTGGTAGCGTTGCTAGCGAAGAGGTAAAAAAGCCTCTCCCACGGAAAGCTATACACTATTTTATTCTTTATTTTTCCTGTGGGACGTGCAGATGATTTAGTTTGCGATACATCGTAAAGATAAATCTTATACCTCTATTTTAACCCTAGAAAACCAACGGTGGCTCATTTGTGTCTATGCCAAATATTTCAAAAGTAAATAGTCCAAGGCACTTGCTGTTACGGGCCTAAGAAAGGTTTAGTGTATTTAGGGGTGGAATAAGGCAGGAGCACTATCAGTTTCTCTGGGTTTGTGTATAATTAGCAGACTGAAGCAACCAGGAACGGATACAAACGACCCATCAATAAGGCTGAGGTCAGAGAATTCCCACTTTCTAAACATTGTTTTGTCCATGAATAGAAATAAAAATAGAAATGAAAATGATTGACTCAAAAGATTCTGCAAAAAGCCTGACATTATAAAATATTCTTCTCGTTTCTGAAACTTAGGTGCTCTCGATATGGATTCCTGATCCCCCGGCTATTGACATTTCCTTAAAGTCCGTGCAGACGCATAAATAGTAAAAGCTCTGTACGGAACAAAAGGGAAAGGCTAACCAACAGACTTCCCATGCAGTATCAGTTCGCAAAGATAGAGAAAGAGAAAGAGCGGATGGACGAAAAGTCGTAAAAAAAAGTGAGTCCTCTTTGAGCTGAAAAAATGGATTGAATATGAAAGATATGGCGAGTAATGTCTCTCGGTCTCCTCTAGCTGACTTGTGATAAACAAAGGGGATTGGCACGGCTATGTTTCCATGTCTGTTGTGCTAGCTTTGAAAACGTGAAAGTCTATATGCGATACGAGTGAAGTAGCCGGTACTGGGAAGGTGAAGCAACCCGAGAGGATATATATCGAGGATTCTTCTGTTATCGTCTAAATGGACGTTTCGAGATGGCAAAGACAGTTGTGCAAAAACGCACTCTCCGAATCTGGCAACTTTGAGCTCTGAAGTGCTCCTCCAAGCTGACACTTGGTTGAACAACAAATAGCTCTTTGTTAGCTTTCTCAAATACGAAGTAAGTCACCGTCTTCCCCTCCTACTTTATTAAGATTCGGGAAGCCAAAAGAGATTAAAGGAATAGGAAGAGCGAGAGAGCCTGGTTGAAGGATGGAATGCTACGGATAGCGCATGCTGACCAGTTGGTAATGCCCAGGTTAGTTTCAGAGTTGGATCTGTGAGCTGGTCACCCCAAACAGATAGACATATACATTCATCAGAGGTAGATAGTGTCTCTACTACTTTAGTATTTGGATGAATGGATGTGCAGCGGCGTGAAGGTAAGGGATGAACAAAAACACAGCAGACCTCTGGTGAGTATGTACAGGCATAGTGGACTGTTCGTCAGAGTGGATATATTTATGCATTGGTGTGCGCTCGGAACGTCGGCCAGTACAGCCATCTGTATCTCCTGCCGGTGTACACAACGGTTTGTCTGTGTTAGCGCGGGGGCACGGAAGTGTATATACAGAGTTATATCGCCGGTTTCGCTTAATTAAACTATGTCTACGTGGTGGGAGGCAAACGGTGAGCTTTGCGGGTCTTGGGAGTGTGCGAGCCGGGCCACACTGGGCTGTACCGGATAGGAAGGCGAGGACGAGAACGACAACGACAGAGTCATGCCCAGGCAATGGAAGCAGCAGCGGAATGGGCACTGCAGTACAGCCGGGTGTGCGCGTGCCTTCATTAGGACTTGGCCGGTTCCTCTACATAATCCAAAACAAAGAGGTACGTTTGAGAACGAGATGGATGCAAATGCTCCTGAGCTTGTATGAGAAGCTTGCGAAAGAGGGAAAAGTCCTACAGAGCGACCAAGAGAAAGAGAGGCAAAGGTTGCAGAAACAGAGAAGGAGAAAGTTCAAGTAGAGTAGACGAAGGAGAGGAGGGGCTTAACTTCGTTTATGGCACTCACGCGATACTACCCTCTGAAAGTCAGAAGAGTTCTGTTAGAAAAGCAACGCAGCTCGAGGTGCCTGCTTCTCTCTTTCTTGTTGCATCCCTACCCCCCTGGGCATGTAATCCTCGTTCCAAAGAGCCTCAGTCAACCAACGATCCGCTCCGATCCACCAGTTAGTGCAACTCTCTATATACCGTTCTAGCCGGAAACTCGGAAAATTCAACGAGCACGTATGTCGGAAACGCGAAAAGTTCCGTCGCGACAATGGCCGACCGGTGCCACAGAGAGCACTCACTCAGATAACACTCTCGGCCCCGCTATGGTTCTCTTGCCACTGCCTGCTGGCTTCATCACATCTTTTACTCTTTTCGACTGCACTCCCGTTGGCGGGACATTGGTACAGCAGTGCAATACAGTAGAAAGTCAATGAACATTCAACTTCTTTCTTGTCACTATATACTTTCTTAAGTATATCTTTCATTTCCAAAAAGCACTTTTCCTCACTCCGCGTATAATCCATTATGCGTTCTAGTCTCTGAGTATGAGCACAGGAACTTTCGGAACACGGAAAGAAGTCGTTGTAACGAAATAGTGTGAATAGTATTGAGATAATCGATGTAAACAACGCGAAGCAATGAAAATTATTAAAAATTTTCATTCTCCATGTTTAGCCTTATTACATGAGACCACGCACTATGGGTGTGTGCAGTACGTGCGTATATACGGTAGATGGCTGGTTTCGAATTCGATACCGATTAATTACCGCCGCGAGCGAAAGAGGGTGTTCAATTTCGATTTAGTGGGAGAACCCTCAATCGCTCTTCTCTTCTCTCGTAATACTCGATATATTGGAGTATCGTTCCAACTCTCTGTGGCACGATTATATCAATGTATCTACAGCCCCTTTAGTTTGCCATCCAGGCGAGTCTCTCTTCAGATATTTATAGGTGTTGCCGGGTGAACGTGTGAACGGGTCGCCATTAATCTGAGTAAGTTGGTCTCTGCTTGACAATATATGCGTTTCAATGGCACGGACGGGAAGAGATTTCCACATTTTCCCCGCATACATCCTTGTATTTGTTCATGCGCATGAAATGTACATGACGTTTGCCAGGGGAACATTGAACGTCGAATCGCTAGATGTATCTACCGACGCTTAAATGCGACGCATGACAAATGAGTTTCGTCACTTGTTTTTTTTTTTTTTCAATTTCTCTCGCGATGAAATTCGAGAATTCAGGTGTTAAAGGTAAAACCTGTTTTTTTTTCTCTCTATTATAGCGAGTCCTGTCTTTATGCCGGAACCCAGCAGTAATTGTGGGTATGCAACGCAAACACAAGAATTCATTTACAAAAGTGCGACACGGTAAACTCGTGTCGCGCTTTCTCTGGTTACACGCCAGTAAACCACTGACAGAGCTCGCGATGCGCTCTCTCGCAATTCTCGACCTACTGCTAAAATAATGTCTTCATGGGAGGACGTAGAAAAGAAGAAAAAAGAGAGAATTATTTGCTGAAAATTGCAAGGGTGGGACATCGAAAAATTGGTGCACAATTATTGTATCAGCTTGTGGACTTTGGGATATAGAGACTAATGTAAGACAAAATGCAAGCATAAGAGACGAAGCGGCGGAATGAAGAAAAGCCATCCAGTTCTCTCTATACTTCGCGGTAGCTTTGATTCATGGCCCAGCATTAGGTGCCGTTACGGAGTTTCCTTGTGAACGCATTAATCGTCGACGTCGAGCTGGTGGATGGCGAAACCCTGAGTAAGAAAAGGAAACACCCCAGAGAGAAGAAATATATGTATACAGGAGAGATGTATATAGCGACATAAATATAAGACACGTTCCAACACTGCAAGATAGGAGAAAAGAGAATTACAGAATTTCACTGTGCGAGTGTTGTATATTGCACGGAGGCGGAGGGGAGATGAGAACTGAAACAAAGAAAGAGACTGTGTGCTCTCCACGAAGGGAGACGACGTCGAGACGAGCGTTTAAGCAGCTCAGGAAATTCTACTACAGACGTTTGTTCTGCCAAAACAGAGGTTGGAGGATAGTATATGCAGGCGTAGAACGCGAGTTCCTCTCCTATCTCTCTTTCTCTGTTCGTTTGTTTCTCTGTGGCAGTAACTGTCTGTGTCTCCAGCCGAGTTCTCCATTAATAATAAATTACGAGCAAGAACTGTTATATAGATCGAGAGGGCAAGAGAGAGAGGGAGAGAGCGTCGAGTCACATGATTTATCGGTTCTTCAATTATTGCCCGTAAAATATAACGCTGTCGATAAATAATAAATCGATAAAGGATATGACGAATCGTTCGTGGGGACATGTCTATGTGTAACGTTTATATATCGCGAAGCCATCCATACAGGATCACCGTTATATTACGAATGACGGCAGTTAGATAACGATGTTATACGCGGAGAGAATTATGTTTGGCATAGAGTAACCGCGTTCCTTCGTCCGATTTCTTTTTTGTTTCTCCCGTTTCTCTTATCGCCCGGTTTTTATATGAGCCAACGTCAGACGAGAAACGCCAAAGTCTTGGAAAAGTTTCGTGCTTTTTAGTGCATGAGAGAGCACAAGATTTTTCGTCAAGTGTGTATATATACGAGAGGAGAACGTGGCAGTAAAGTGGATGATAAAGCGAGGCTGGATAGAGCGGTAAACAAGGAGATCGGAAGCTCCACACCGAAAGTTCGCTATATGAGCAAACGAAAAGAGAAGGCGAGTCTGAGGGGAGCGAAAGAGATAGACAGAGCCGGAAGTATCAACCGTGTAGTAAGAAGAAGCGAAAAGGAGCGATGAGGAAGCGAAATTGAGCTTGCGATCTAGGTTTTCGAGACACAGAGAGAAAAGTTCGAGGTCCCGCTCAACGCGTTCTCTTTGAAAAGCTGATCGCGAAAAAAAAACGTTCAAGTTTTTCTTACGCTCCATAAAACGAGCGAGGCTTTATACACAGTTATTCCGAAGTAAGGAGGCGCAGATTCGAGACACTTCTTCCTCCAATATCAACAAATATGTAAGCACATACGGGATCGCTTTATATAGGAAAGTCGTTCAAAGGCGAACGATCAAATAAAAAATGCTAGCTTTGCAAAAATGCCTTGATTTAAACAGGATTTTGCCCCAGTCTCATCGAATTATCGCGCTTCATAACTCAGCTTTTCTATGCTCGCGCCCTCTGCTGATCCAGCCACGCAAGTTCGAACAAAACTCAATCTAATTTGACAATCTATAGAAATATCACGTATTCAATGGGACAGAACGGTCCCACATGACTCATCTGCTCTATAAAATGGAAAATTGTGAAAAAGACTCTGGTCAAGGACGAATTATTCAATGAAATGTATCGTTACAGTGGACAAAATTTATATTGTTTGCAATGGCATCAATCGATTTCATTAGCAAATTACTTTTTCTCTCTCAACTTACGTAGAATCACAGTAAATTAAATGATACACGCAATAAATGTCAAACAAATTTTTATGAGCACTAAAGCAAATGATACGTGTAATAAACGTCGCGAGATTTTATGGGCGAATATACGGTCTTTGGGAGTTATTGAGCGATGGACACTGGAATCGGGGGAGAGCAATGCAGAAGAAAAAAGAGCTGAAGATAGGAGGGAAAAGGAGAGCGAAATTGTGAACGAGAGTGCAAAGACGTGGGCAATGTCACCGGACTCTATGCTCTTTGGAGTTGTACTGTGTGTTGAGTTTGTTTCGAGGTAACCATTCACAGTCGGACAAGATCGATGTGCATTTTCAGGGATTCAACAGTAGCAGAGGTCGTTGAGAGGAGAGCAGGGAACGGGGATAGGATGGTTAAAGGGTAGAAGGGGTTGCGAGGGCGAGATCGTATAGAGCTGCACGCTTGTGGAGCGACGTGGCTGCGACGACGATCAATTATTGACTATCGGATCGTACGTCGGTTTAGATCGGTTTGAGCATCAATCGGGTTGTCAGCCATGCGCCCCGAACGCACATACAATCCTCCCTTTCCCTTTTTTTCAACCAGTCGATGTTCCATCATGCAAATTATAAAAAATATGTATCACCTTTGTTTTTCTCTGGCCGTTCTTTTAGCTTTCACTATATCGAGGTCGCCACCCCCCCGATATCGAGTTCTCGCGTGGTGACAGCCTCGAAATTTCCCAAACAATGAGAGCATAACGGATGTACCGCAAAATCGACTGTGACCAATGACAACGAGAGCGAGAGAGACCAAATGACAGAGAAAAAAAAGTGACGGGAATGCAGATGTAGCGTTATGTGTTCTCGATGTTTCACGCGTTTTTGAGAAACCAGAATAACGACGCGTCACTCTGTTATCCTCTCTGGCGGTGCTTTCCTTCTCCCCCCCCCCCCCTTCTCTCTCTGCCGTTTGTATCCCATCTCTATAGTTATGTAATTCGGTATATGTGAACCGTATACGAAAAAAATTGCCTCGCTTCGAAAGAACTCGATGAAGCATCCGAATAGTGAATTTCCGGAGTTTCCGTACAACATATACACTCACGCGTCTCGTCGATCGACCTTTTGGCACTGTAGGAACATGCAAATCTCCCTGCGTGCCAAAAGACCCAAGATCTCTTTCGTTCTCCGGTTTCTATTCATTCGAAAATAACAGCATCGTATATTGACTATTTTTGTAAAATAATTTTTATTCACTTATTTCAGAGTATAGCTTTTTCCTGGATATTCGCACTGTCGAGACCAAATGTTGAATTTTAATATTTATTCTTCTCTCGGCAAGTTACAACGTTCGCGCCAGCACACAATCATCGATTAAGCTGGAACACCCAGGAATATAAAATCCTACGCTATATTGACTTTTTCAAGTGTTTCTTTTAATGTGTTTTACGTCATGTAACTCGCTCAAGGTTTATTCTAGCTCTTATTTTTCTTACTCAACCGCGAAGGCATTCGATAATCAACGATTAGAGTTCCACGCCCAAAAGCCAATATTATCGGCCGAATCAAAAGCAGCCATTGCCGCGCCTTATTTACTCAACCACCGAGCAACCATTTTGTCTCGTTCAAAAAAGCAACGTAAAACGGCACATGGGGAAACGAAAGATTTGACGACAACCTTATTCGGATTTCCCGTCCCATTGATCTGATAGAAACGATAAGTGAAGTTAAAACCTTTGTGTTTTTCGCTCGAGAAATGTATTCCCACAGCGTCATTGAAATAAATCAGATCGTTTGAGCAATCGGAAAAAATCTCGACCTGAAAATCTGCAGGGAATAGTGGGAATGGAAAAAGATTGTATGAATCGTTACAAATGTTCGAGTGAGCGTGGTTGAGTAATATTGTAATCCGACAATCGATGTAACCGATTGAATTGAAATTGCGAGTGCAAAGATATGGGAAAGAGAATTTCACAGAATGAGCAGAAAAGAGACGTATAGATAGTGCTTGAAGTACACTCTCTTGCGAATTCAATTTCTCGCGAGCAATCCCGTATTTGTTATCGCTCAAAGAAGTACGGTAAGACGAAGACTCGAAAATGTAGAAGAAGCTCAAATGGGTTTGGAAAATTGCAGCAGAAAGGCTTAGAGCGAAAAGTGGCCACAGAGGCTCGTTCTGTTTCCAACATTTCTCCGCGTATTACGCGATATTTGTATATGTAGGTTCCGTACCGCACAGTAGAAATGCGAAAAGTGGCTGCAGACAGGAAAAGCGAGACGAGAGGGCAACAATAGAGGGGCCCTGTCGTTTATATGTCTCGTCAAATTTTCCGCACGTTCGGCGAATCTAGAAAAATATATACACATCCCTATATCTACATGCATATCGTATAAATGAATGTACACGATGGCAAGAGGGAACAAAGCATGTATATTTAGTATATACATTTAATAGCCAAGCGTGTAGGAGTGCCCTGTTACACGCTCGTCCCGTACAGCAGCATTCTGCACATTGGTACGGAACATTCATATTTAAATTCAATTTCGTCTAGACGTACGTGTAGTGCGCGAAACGGGGCCTCCTCTATCCTGCTTCCGCAAGCCCCGCAGTGGCTATCAAACATACCGGAAAGGTTCGTATATAAACACTATCCATGGCTACCGCATATTACATTCAACCTCATCTAGAGAAGACAGTTCGGGTCCGGGAGAAAAAATTCTACTGCAGACTCCAACTCTTATCGGCCGTTACAGGACCAAGTCTCGTATACTCTGGACACGCAGCTATTTATTCGAAAGCGAAGGAAGTGATTGTCGCCGAAGGGTCGGAGCAGGTGCGTGGTAAAAATGAAAAAAAAAAATCAATCGTATCTTCGTGAGGGAAATCGCTCGTTGGAAATGATGAGCTCGTGCTAAGCTGACGGAGAAGCGGAGATGATGAAATTATAAGGATTCATGGCATGTGACAGGACCTCCAAATGGTCCTTTTATGGAGATTCCACTGTTATAAGAACACGTTTCGCGCTAGTAGCATAGATAGTGTGTTCGCGTTTGAATCGTATAGTATGGGAAATGGATGAGACAAAGAGTGGTGAATGATGCAAGATTTATTCTTACAGAAGGAAATAACGAGGCAATTCGTGCAGGTCCCGTGAGTAGCAGTAACAACAGAGAAGCTTGAAAAGAGAAGATCCCCACGATCTGTCAAGGCTTTTAACGTAAGAATTGTACTCTGCAGGTTATCAAAGTGCGCAGTTAGTGAAAGAGGGAAAGAGATCGAGTCAGTCGGGGAGTTATGAATTTCTACAAAGTTCGCAAATTGGACTTGTCTCCACCGCTGGTTGTATATTGTCACATTCACCCGACGGTTATTAACAATCAAACTTGTATACAAAGAGAACGTGAGGAGGATGAAATGACCCGAGGAGCACTACTATGCTTGCAGGTACGATTTCTTCGAGAGAAAGAGGGAGAAAGAAGAAATTTTCAACACAGTTTGACCAATTTAAAGGAAGAAAAGGATATATGGAACAAACGAAAGCGGCAAAGATAAATAGAGAGTAAAAGCGAACAAACACACGAGACACAGGAGAAAATGAGGTCTCGAAAGAAATACAGAGAGATAGAAAGAGAGACGTGCGATAAGTATAAGGAGTGTATAAAACGAGAAAACTTTTCCGTGAGGAGAACACGGAACGACAAATATTTCCATTGACCTCGACGAATGGGTCTGGAAAGTTCATGGTTCGGTTAGTTTTTTCACCCGCACACTTTTTCTTTCCTCGTTTTTTTTCCTCATCACTGCAGAAAGCGAATATCGTTTGCGTTTTTGGAACAATTTACCTTCGTGTCTTCCTCCATTAAATCGTGCAAGCGAACTTCTTTCGTGACTACTTGGAGCAAAAAAGCTTCCACTAAAGAGACGAGGTAGCCTTGCATGTTTATACGGAGGAAGTAAAAATAAATGATCGGAAAGCTTTGTAACAAATATGCGCTTCCAAGCGAGGCTCACTTGCATGTTTCCGTTAGACCGTAAGTGGGATGTGCGTTATTTAAGCCGGCTCCTTATGGACCGCCCTGTCTCGTTTGTCTTCTCAACTCTGCGGAGTAAGTTTCCCTGATGAAATGTATAACGACGTGGAGCGCGTAAGAAAAAAAAAAAAAGTAGCGTTAAAAGAGAAAAGCATAGAGGGATGTAAGAATATGGGAGTGGTTAAAGAGCAGAAGAGTTGTAACCTCAGCAGGTTGCTGCGTCCATGTCGGAGAGAAAACTATATTTGTAGCAGCAGCGGAAAGGGCCGAGGAAGTGAACGCATCCGAGCATTAGAGGCATCTTTCAAAAGGCTTGTGTCTCCCCGGGCTCGGGGGTGCATACTACGAGACTTTGCCAAGGAACTCCGAGAGCCCGAGGAAAAAACTTTTTTCCACCCATTTTGCCATCCCTCTTTTTATACTCCACCACCGCAGTATACTTTATAATGAAAAAATACATGAAGTTAAGGGAGATCAAGGGAGCCGGAGAAGAGGAATGAGAGACAGTGCGAGAAGGGGCATGGAAAGAGATAAAAAAAAAAAAGGACGTTGAGATGCGAAGGAAAAATTCAGCGGGACGGGAAAAACGCGGAGCGTCGCGTCTGTTTTCCTCTCGTTCTATCGCGCTTCGACCTCCACCATGTGAACGTAACTAATTTATTACAAGGAGCTATCGTTCCGAGCGTGCTCGGTGCACCGAGCATCTCGCAATGTGTCACCGAAGCACCGACTGTATATCTCCGGTGGTAGTTGCCAGTAGCCTCCGCAACGGTGTAATATTGCTTCTGGTTACGGGTGGAAAAGCTTTTCCCCTGCCATTTCTACAGGTTATTTCTTTTAGCCCGGCTTTGACGGGGCTAACTTGGTAGAAGGGCTAGCGCGGTTCACCGCGCTCGACACACACGATGATAGACTCACAAAACTGCCAATAATGAATGGGCAATAACGATATAACGGGCTGGAGTAATATAGTTCAAATAAGCGATGGCATTATGGCACATACTTTTGCTATCCACATATTATATAGGTATCAACATATATGTCATCATTTCATAATGGTACCCAGCACGTATATACCATTTTCGTACTATACTGCTCGGACATTACGTGATATAAATGCCATGCCGGGAACGATATAGCGTCATAAGGGGTATAGTAGAGACGGCGAGAGTTTTGAGACTGGACAGACGATAACGCAGGGTCGCCCCCGTTCTCCAAAGTGCCGCCTTAAATCAGCCCTCGATTCGCGGACTTCCGGATGGAAAATGGCTCTTCCCGTGGGACACCTCTTTCTCTATCTGTATTTTCCCCTTCGCATACATTCTATCGCTTTCTGCTGAACACTAGAAAGAGGGAGAGAGGGAGACAGAAATCGTATATACAAGTCAAACTGAATTTGGTCGCGGTGCTATCTCGAGCAAAGGAGAAATGCGCATCTTGGCCGCTCGTGAGAATCCGTAATGTCATAACGAAGTGGCCACTTTGGCTAAAGAGATACGAGCACAACGGGGACTGTGATCCAACACGATATAACAAAAAAACGTCAAAGTATGAGATACGAGGACAACTACGAAACAGAGGCGATACTTTACTAAAACCGGAAATAACGACGGCTCGTGTACATGTGAGAATTGCAGCAAAAACTGTAGCCGCGTGTGAGAAGTTTACGGACGGAGAAACAAAATTGAGTGTGGGGAGCGAAGACGGATAAGTTTCGATTGCACCATGCACAAAAAACGTCTATAAAAAGGAGGCAAAAAGGCTGAAACGATGAATGATGGCACTGCGAATACAAAAAGCGAATAGAGTATTGTGCTCGGGACTAGACGAATGACATTTCGCTGCCGGATCGGAACTCCGAATAAAACACGTCCTGCTTGCTCGACCGGAAGTTCCTTCATCGAGAATCAATCATACCTCGAAAACTTATAAAAACGAGTAAAAAGATAAGAAACTATATATCTAGTTTTCTTTCAAACGTCCTACTCACACGAAAATCTCAGTTCCCAGCGGTCAGCAGTGTGTCGTGAAACGTTTTCGTGTCTAGCTGTTCGTCCGATCATAAATGTCCCATTTCAAGATAAATCCAAATCGAAATAAACCACCATCAAATTTTTAATTGTAAAATATGAATTTACACAAATTTTTCGTTCATTCATTCACTATCAGAATCGATTTTTGCCATTTGGATAAATTTCAATTTATCAAATCGAACTTTAAATGAGATGCAAATGACGGATCATGGTCCAGAGACAGTGCAACGACAATTGTTTCGAGCTGATAATATAAAACGCATTAGAGGATCAAAAAAATAAGTAGGCGATGCAAGAGTCTCGACTTTTTAATCAATCGTAAGTCCACGGGCATAACAATGCATGCATATGTGTCCAAATAAGCCCGAGACAATTTCAACAGTTTTTTTCCTCAGGGAACAGCGAATAAAGTAATTATCCGAGGGCAAAATATATGTCTGATCACACACAACTTGTTCTACTTAACTCCGATTTAATCCTGTTCCCGCATCTGCGTTTTTCCAAATATCGTTACATTATAGCGTCGACGGTTTAAATTCAGATTGATAAAATAATGAGTTCAGAAATAAAAAGCTCCTGGAATTAACGCACCTTATTGCATTGTACTGAGACTCTGTTATTACTGAAAATTATATGTGCTAATTTAGCTGTTGGCACAGGTTTCGACCACGATCTATTACAAACGCATTAGCACTTTGATGTAACTGCTATCTCAACGTCCAACTCATTAGACTATAACCCGTTGGTATAGTAATTATAAGTCTACAGGAAAGTTTCCAGCGTCACGCGGATAATCGCTAGCGACTTGTCACGCTTACGTGCCGATATGTATGTAAACATAATGTATGCGTACCCACTAGCGACCGTTTCGGAATCAGTAAATCGCTTGCGGCGACTCTGCGCGGTCACTTTCTAAACGATCGGTGTGCATCGTCTCCGGCTCTGCATAGTGACATTTATTCGAATAATATTATATGCATTTTCTCATGCAGCGCAACTTGTCGCCGGTTTCCGAAAAAACGTTCAAAGCGTTGCTGTGTCGATAAAACGTGAAAAAAAGTGCTGATGCGGTTTTTGTTGCGAAGATCAAATGACACTATATTTTCGACAGTTAAGGAGTTGTAATTTCAGAAATTTCGCGGAAAATTTTAATTATAAATAATTACGACAAATTTTTATCCCATACGTCAAGATTTTTTTATTTTTTCACCTCCACTCATTTTCAATTCCTTATTCCGAATGTATACGTCGCGTCAGATTCATGATTGGAAAACTATTCACTCATTACCGAGTGCCAATTCGACATGAAGGAAAACTGTAGAGACTGGGCATTGTCCCATTGGTTCTTTCATTAATGAAGTAATATCGCAAAGCTTCGGATAAAAAACGAGACAATGGAATTCTCTCTTCAAGTTTTCGCAATGTAAGCGCACTTGGCACTATAGAGATATTATAGTTTTTTATAAAAGTCTGCATATATATTGGATGTGAACGATGAGGACAAGCCTCCAGGGATTCTTTATTAGACTTGCCGTCCCATTTCTGTCTCCAAACCCACACGGGCCGCCGAGCTGTAAAATGCATGTTTTCACATCTGAAACTTTGAGGTATTGTCAAAGAACAAGGCGCAGAGAGAGAGAGAGAGAGAGAGAGAGAGAGAGAGAGAGAGAGAAAGCGGAGGGAGTGGCAGAGTGAGAAGAGAGTGAAGGAAGTGTATGGTCCCTGAGGATGTTTACAAGCGAATCTCGCAATACTAAGCTATCGAGTGTCCAGGCAGGGAAACTTTACGATTATTACCAGGCAAAGGATTGTGTGAGCGTGAGCTGCACTTGATGGCTCTCGACGACTTTAGTCACCGCGTTCTCTTGTCGTCGTCGTCGTCGTCGTCATCGTCGCCGAGTGGCATATATATACCACACTTTGGTGTAACTACTGCGGGAGAGTTTTGCGACACCCTCCCTTTTGTCTTTCCCTCCTCTCGCACGACGCGATTCCATAGTTCGAGCATCGGAGTTACCCTGCACGAAGACTTGGTTCTACATGGACTAACCCGTCCCCTTCTCCTGTACTCGGGACATCTCATTCCAGAAAGCGCGAGAGAAAGAGAGAGTAGTAGAGAGGGATAGGGGGGGGGGGAGTGGTTCACTCGTAAAGTGAAACGATTCGTAGAAGCAATTAGGAAATCGCCGGCTCTCTCAAGCTGTATTAGAGCTACGAAGTTATACACCTAGACAGAGCAATGAAGAGAGTAGGAGAGTGAACATTTGTAATAGAGAAGTTTCAGTTGCGACTGCTAGAGAGATTGGAGTTTTTTTTTTCATTTTTTTTATCGACAGCGCCACAGTCCAGACATTAGCAGAAGATGTAGTTTCCTCCCTAACTATCGAGAATACTTTTCGCTCTGAATAAGTGTCCATTCAACGACGACAAATAGAGAAGAATGACAACCGCAATTTTCAGATCAAGTGTGCACAACTTCTCGATGCGTGCGGAACGCCTAGAAAAGGTTACAAAGTATAACGTACCGTTATGACAGCCGCAGGTAAACGCGTTTTATTCTTTTCGATTAGAGTTAAGTATACGGCTCTGGAGAAGATCTTGTTTGATTGAAACCGCACGCTAAGCCTGTACGTTAATTTGTACTACTTGAGAGAAAAAAAAAGGAAATAAAAAAGAAAGACTATGGATACGTAATGAAGAAATTGCGCAGGGGGACTCGCAGTCTACAAATCGAAACAAGAAACCCGCCTATTATCCACGTAGGGAAGTCAACGTTATTAAGGACACAAAAGGCATCTCCGCCGAGATATACACGTGGCCTGTGCCAAGCTTGATTCACCGTTAACAACCGAGCGGTGATCTCGTGCTGTATAAGTGTAATCTGTTATTACGCCAAAGGCTTGTTGTACTCGCTGCTGGCTCTTGCTCCGCGCAGGGGCCGGACTCCCGCAGTTTCGACGTCTCGTCTGTCTCTCTCTCTTTCTCTTTCTATTTAACTCGTCGGGGCTTATTCTTATCTCGGTCTAGACGTCTTGTTTTCTCGTGCTTGATAAGAGTCGTTGGCCGCCTGTTGGCCTATTCACCTATCCTACGAACGAATCAACCGGTCCCAAATGCAAAAAAAGATTGCGCCAACGAAACAAAGTCCAGAAAAAATTTCACACACACGAAGCCGCCCGAAAAGGAAGCAAATACGCCGAGACTGGAGAGAGGGCGAAATGCATTCCGCCGAAGTAAATTCGTGCCTCGTCCAATCCTCACAAAGTCCTAAACAAGTTGTTTTTAGTTACAAACAACAAAATCTGTTGGATATACACGGCGCGATACGACCTCACGAAACCCCATGTACAACGAAAAATAGTGTGGAGACCGGAGTGGTAACGAATTTGCTCGTTGCGGGCAAGGAATAACGCGGAAAAAGGAGCTAGATTTCTCGCCTGCTAAGTCCACAACCTCCGAGCAATATACAGTCATCTTATGCCCATACCAGACTACCCAACGAAACGTGTTTGGCCCTTCGCCAAAATCTCTTTCGTGGAGCGAGAACGCGTATCGCACTTATTTATTTTAATTTGCAAAGTGGACGGGCGATCCTTCCAGATTGCATTTATTCCGGTGGTTATTTCACCCCGTGACACCGCGCGAGAAAAGTAACCGTGCAAGTGAGATATTATTATGCCCCTCATAACAGCTCGTATCTCTTGATATCATCAAAACATTGAGGGGGAAAACTTTTTAACGGGCCTGAAGATCATTAATTTTGAGTAAATTTACCAAAAACTTTGCTATCAACATATTTGTCGTAAAAAATGGTGAAAAAAATTGTTAAAAATATCAAAGCAACTTGTAATTATTCCGATGAAAAAAGATGAAAAGTAAAGACGCTGAATTACATCGTGTGTATACTATTGAGCGAAATGCAAATTTGATAAGTATCGGGAAAAAAGTGGATCAATGTAAATTGTGAGGAGAAGACGATAAGAGTGATGTATCTGTGAGGAAGAGGTTCAAGGGGGTGAAATTGCATATCGGGAAAGGGAGTAAAACAGTGCGAATGACGAGGGAATAGTACAGCCGCCGGAAGTTCACGTTAACGTCAGTTTCGCAGGCATTCTCCTGGCAGAAAAGGCGAAATCTAGACGAGAAAGACTCGAGAGTTGACGAGAGAGGGATGGAAAGAAGAGAGCGAAGCTCTTCTTCTGACGCCGAGAGAAACGAGTTTCATGCGAGGCGCCCGAGAAAGCTGCAAAAAGGTCGCGAGGAAGGAAAATGTCTCGCTGCGTTTTCCGCGGAACGATTGAAACGACATTGAGACGGCGAGGGAGGAGGGCGGGGATGAAGCGCGGTGAGAAACAAGGGGTAGAGTTGTGGGCAAGAAACGACAACTTTAATTGAATTCGAAAGCGTCGACGAGACCGAGGAAAGAAGACGAGGAAATAAGGACAAGTAAGAAAAAGAGTAAGTGAGATGGAAAACACACTAGACAAAAGAAAGGGGCTAAAGATAGAGCGATAAAAGTGTGAATGTGTATGTCTATACGTGCGCCAGGAGCATCGATGAAATTCTCTGTCGCCCGCGCGCGACGTGACAATTCTCCACCTTTTTTTTCCTTTTCTCTTTCGCGCCATGGATGTAAGGAGCTGTGTGATAAATAAAAGCTGGCCAAGAACGTGACGAAACGCGAGATGGATAAAGGAGCAAGAGGGGACCAATAAAAATAAAAGAATAACGAGAGTGACGGAGAAATAAAGCAGAGGGACGTTTTTTGGAACATATTGACGACAAAAAAGAGATAAAAAAAAAAAGACAGGTAGAGAGAAGTGAATTCAGAGCAGGAAGAGAAATAAGTCTTGGAGCATGTCGAAGTGCTTGAATAAAAATGGTGAAAGCCCTCTTCACTCAAAAGCCCAATTTGTGTCGCACAATTTATTGAAGAGGTAATTTATATTATTGCCGAGGTGCATGAGAGCACGCGTACTTTTATTACAATTCTTCCCAGAAGAAAACGAGGCATTTAATGCGACGTGGCGAGGGCGAGATCGGGGACTCTGTCGACGTTAACTAAATTAGCACAATTGATTGAAAATCGTGTTGATTCTCTTTCTAACTCCGCCGTCGTTAAAATTTTCCAGCAATGCTCCATTTTATAAAATTCTCCCACTGCCCAGATGATTCGAAACGCTATCTGATGTTGCATTCGTCGCGAAGCATCGTTGAGAAAAAAAAGCACGACCAACGAAATCACGAGCTGATTTCGACAGCTCGACTCGAATCCGTACGTTTTTTGTTCAAATTGAAATTGTTTCATCCAACGAAATTGTTATTCCAACGTTTTTCATCGACAAAATTTTTCTAATATAATTTTCAAGAAAAAGTCCATACAATAATGAAAATAATTGAGAATGATTTGCAGCATATCAATCATCGGAACAGATACAATATTGTATGTGTGAGAAAAAACATAAATTGTGGGATTGAAAACGAGAATAAGGAATAAAATTCTGATGGGAGTTTCACTTTTTGCTACTTCGAACAGCTGCCCGGAGCACTGGTAACGAGTGGGAAGAGAGAAGAGCACAAAAAGTGGTGAATATGGGAACGATACCGAGATGTGGAGAAGCCCAGACGGAGAAATATGACGGGGAAACGCGAGGGAATGAAAAAAATGATCGAATATTACGAAGGAGTCGATTCTATATGTATATACACATATATACAAAAACGTTTGTAAGTGTGTGCACATATAAGTATATAATGGAGTTTCATTGCGGAGGAGCAGAGTGTACAGGTTGGACATCAGTAGCAGCCCTTTTTCTCTCACTGTCGGTGATCCCTGTGACCTTTTTCAACCCCGAAAGCCCGCGAGAGAATCTGGACGAGGAACGTCTGCCTGTTCGTTCAGTGTGCACCGATGTGTTGGATACCATATAATTTATAGACCGCACGAGCTCTCCACATTTTCTTTCTCTCCATATAACCGCCTTACCTCGTTTTTGTTGAGCCCTCTAGTGCCAGCTGCCAATTTTTTTTTCCTCTTTTCTCTCATTCGTAACCCCGAACCGTGTATTTCGCAAGCAAAAAGTAGCAAACGATACACGCATAGTTGAAAATAATAGTGGAGAGTTGAGATCGAGGATTGGGGTGTGTTCTTTATCCTCAAAGACATCCTGCGGGATGAGAATCTGGACTTTTCATGTGTTAAACAAGCGTGTACCACACGAGGAGAGAATTGGAACGAAAAACTTGGAAATTTCCGTTGGTTTGTAGCAAGCAGAGCGAAATTTTTCGTAAATTCTATTCAACTTTCATGCAAATTTACATTTTCCAGCGATAAAAAGCAGCAAAAACCGAGGTCGTCTCGAGTTTCTATTCTTGTCGTGGCAACTTTACAGTTAAGTGTATATGAGACCATATGAAAATGTCGACTTTAATCAAATTGTTTATAGACCAGGATGAAAACACATAAAAATACAGAGAAATGTCATTTTGCTTGTTATTTTTCGCCCTTCCTTTTCTCCTTATAGTCTTCAAAGATCTGACGCGATAACCTTCGAGGTTCCGTTTGTTTTTTTTTTTTTTTTTTTGATGTCTTAGTCATGGTTTTTTTTGGTCGCACTTACGGAGAAGGTTTTCTCGTCGTTAGCTCATTCTCCTCGCAACGCCGACCGAGCTTTTCCGTTGTGACACGCGGTTATGCTGCAATGTATTCTTCTCCAAGGTTCGCCTACATATGAACAGCTGTGCGAGTGTGAGAAAGAAAGACGAAGGGAAAAATTATGATAGGATCAAAATACAGAACGGTAGTAACGGAGCAAGGGCATGCGTGAATTTTTCTCGCCCACGGACTTGACGTATTGCCCACACGGTATCTTGGGCCACGGATCAGTGCATACATGCATTCCTAATGCGAGGGAGCTCACTGCGAGGTTCACGCTCGTACCGTGCACTCCCCCGCGTGTTTTCGCCGTAAGAAAGCTCTCGCACGGAAATATCTGCACCCGAGACCGCGCGCACACAGACGTAAAAACACACACGTAAATCTGGCCGAGAGTTTCGTACCCTGCTAGTTCAAACGATGCATAGTAGTGCGAGTTGACGAATTGCTCTGGTTCCTGGCGAAGGCACGAGAAAAAACGCCGCAGTGGAGAGAGGGAGGAAGGGCGTAGGAAAAAAAACGAGGAACGACAAGGAAGAGAGATGTGAGCGAAAAGAATTTTGCGGCTTCGGGGGCGAAGCCAAGTAAGAGGTGAAGAAAAAAAAATGCACGCCAGGGAACCTCTTTTGTCCCCGGAGGGAGTAAAAAGAGACTACAAAAATCTCCTACGACAGCCATGTCGACGAACAAGCATTCACTTTCAATGAAAAATTCTCATAGACTCCAAAGCTCTCCATACTCCTCGTTAAATTTATTGCTGACTTCAAATTTCAAAATTACTAACCTACGGATCGACTCCATCATTACGATTCTACTAGATAATTGAAATCCTCCTTTTTCTTTAAAAACATATACGCCATTAAAGTTTTCATGGCGTGAATTGAATTGTTTTGATAAAAAGAAAAAAACCGTTGAAAAAGCGCAGCAAATGTTGAGTGAAACTTTGACTAAATATTTGTGTTTGAGAACAAGTAAAAAGCTCGAATGTGTCATTCGATTCTGCGAGTTTGGATGGATGAATTTTTCGATTCGCGATATCCCCAACATCGGGTGCAGCGCTGTGATGTTGTTGACTTTGATAAAGTTATAAATAAGTGGCATTTTATACGCGTCACCGCGATGACTCGTGGGTAGGGGCCTGCAAACATTCCGAGCTTAATGGTCGCTTATATATATGCTCCGCAGTATTAAAATATACAAAAATATACACGAGAAATATGTGTGTGTTGGTGTGTCCGTGTGTATATATATGAATATGCATCATCCGTTCGATATACGTAGGATAAGCCGTGATACGGAAAGAAATACACATAGTGATATAATTGAACGAAGCACTAGTGGGCGCTCCGGTGGTGAGCAGTTATGAAAATAACCCGAGAAAATCGTTCCGCTCGGCTTTCTCGCCAGAACGATCGCTGCATATTGACGCAACGGCACCGATACAAGAGCGTCGCAACTATACTGCAAAGTTTCCACGGTTGATAAAACATATGATGAAAATAAATATGAATGAGGATTTGAAAGAAAAATAGGACCGATTTTCCACCAGAACTGAAAGAACGTTGAATATGAGTGACTAAAAATACAATTTTTCGCGATTTTAAAAAATTGTCATATTTTTTTAAAAATAAGATGAAATTGAGGACCATTGTTCATCAGCTTCCGATTTCAGGAAAGTTTCCGCTCGATTTTCACTTATTTAGTTTAATTTTCATTCGGTATTGGATTTTTTATTAAAAGCCGCACTATGAAATTGAAAACGGTCCTCATAATGGGTTAGATGATAAAAAATACGAGGCGAGTTCTAGGAGTTTGATGGCCTTGGAGTCTTTTTCTTATATACAGTAAAAATGTTGAAAAACAATGAAAAAAAAGAATATAATGTTGAGAAAATGTAGAATAATATAAAAAATGATGGGTATACTTAAATATGGCGAGAGTCAAACGTCGCCTCGTTTAGATATGACGTAGCCCATATAGGAGGATACTCCAAGTAGAAAGAGCATAGTACGGGCAGACGATATCCCAACGGAGTATTCTACAGCCGACACAAGGCTCGCACATATAGCACTCTGGGACATATATTCCGAAGCTCATGTATACATGCAGCTTTGTGAGTCGTCTTCACGATCATATACACGTATATATCTAAGACGAAACTCGAAGTGTTCAATCTGTTTATACAGAGGTCTCGTATGGTATGTTGTATATGTATGTGGGGTAGAAAAAGCGAGAGGGTGAGGGGAGGCTGGAGCAGGATTTCGGTATCGACGGAGCGACACCTCTCGCGGATTTAAGAGGTAGAGAGAGGAAAACAACAGCAGGAATCTATATACGTTAACATCTTGTCCAGCGACCCTTCGTGCGGAGCTTATTCTCTGTCTCCTGTACATTTTCCTCTCTTTGTCAGAGTTTACCTTCACCATGCCTCGTCCTGATTCCTGACGAAACTGTGCTTGTTCTTTCATGAGAATTTTCCGAATAGCCTAACGCTCTGGCTCCAATCACTCAACTCCTTTTTACGATTGGTTTATTGCGAACTTGAAATTCGTTCAAGTTGCATTGGAATCGTCTTGTCACGGACGTTGTGTGAGAATGCTCGAAGGTAACACGGATTTCGGAAACGCTTTTCCCAGTTTGGTTGAACCTTCTCACACAATCTCGACGAAGATTCAACGTCTTTCTTTCTTCGCTATACTCTATCGGTTTGTCCACAGTTTGCACTGTAGGTGCGAGAACAATTTCGAAGCAAAGTAAGCTATGAGCTTCGAGACGTGGCTCGCAGATAGTGCGCTATACACGAACAGAAGAGAAGAAAGATTGAAGCAGGAGAGAGAAGGGAAAGGATCACTTTCTCTTTCTTTTTCTATTCGCTGTATTACAGAAGCACGAGGGAGCCCAGTAAAAATATACGAAAAGCGCGAGTGAGAGAGAGAGAGAGAGATACACGAAGGGAAGGGAGAAGAATAGAAGTCGACCAGCCGTTTATATACATGAACGTGAGTGCACGCCTTTATGCCCCGTGGCGTCGTGCATTGAATAAGTCATGAACAGCACCGTGATAAACACACGATTTTATCGGTGCAAAACTATAGCTGGTGAGAAAGAGGGAGCAGAGAAGGAAAAGGGGAGAAGGAGAATATCGGAGAGAAGGAATAGCTCGAGGAATATGCCGTACCGGAGAGATCCTCTTTTCGAGTTCAACAAACTAGAGGCGAGCGCAAACACGGTATGATGCCCTTCTCCTCCGTCCCCTGCTTCTCCATCTTCTTCTTCTGCTTCACGTTCTTCATCATTTCGTCGCTCTCCTTCGCTCCTCTAACCGGTGTTTGCGATCTTTTATCCTTTCCACCCACTATCATTCTCTCGTTCTTTCTTCCTCTTTTTCTTTCTTCTTCTTGCGCCGTCCTTCGCCTCTGGTTCTTTCCCCCTCGGTGTACTTCGGCACTCCATCTCCATCGCCTCCTTTCCATGCATCCCGCCTCTCTCTCTCTCTCTCTCTTTTTCATATTCCTCCTTTTTGTTTTATTCGTTGGCATAACCCGCCACCTTGTATGCTCGCAGCAAGCAAAGAAGAGAAAAAAGAAAGAGAGAGCGCGAGAATAACAACAGCTCAGTAAAGCACCGTAGAGAAGTCGAGAGTCCCCAAGGGCTTCGATATCTCGGCGGGGTGGAAAAGGTAAAGCGAAAGCAAGAGAGACAGCGCGGATGAAAAGGAGAGAGTACATCGTCCTAAGCGAGATTACGATCGCTCGAGGCCATCGAGATAAAATCGAAGGACGCTCTTCTCGCCTTCTTTTCTTCTCCACTCCTCCTCTCTCCTTCATCCTCCAAACGTGCATAACTCTCTCGTGTCTTCTCGACTAAAGAGATTAAAAAATTGCATCGTTCATGTATATACACATAAGCTTGTGTGCTCAAATGTTTGTTCTCTCTTTACCGATCCATTCTTCTTTATTTTCGTATAAGATAAAGCTTTTGTATTATGCTTTGAACGAAGGCATAATACTCGTCTGTATATATACCGGTATTATCATCGAGCAAGATATATAAACGAAGCATTGAAATAAATTTTGTGAACAAAAAGAACCTGACGATTATCCGACATGAAAAATTGCACCCGTTCGTTTCAACTGCATGCGGATCGTTCTATTCGACTCATTTCATCAAGCGTCAATAAAAAAGCTGTTGCATTACGAATGCGACCGATAAAAAAAAACCAAGCCGATACAAATTTCGTCGTACATTTTTATCCGTAAAAATCATTCCCCGCAAGATTTCCTAGACGCGATGAGTGTCACGTATTCAACCCTCAAACTTTCCCTTTAAAGATACAACGTCGCGCAGCCGTCTACGAATGCACGTATACACAGAGAGATCCACACGAGTATACGCGTATTCGTAGGAATATTCGAATATTCATGTACATCAAGATAAATTATGCACCGGGAGGTGTATATTCAAGGAATTTGGATGTAATGGATTTCACACGGTTCCATGTTGAATAGAAATTGCGCAGAGCTGTTTGCGCAATTCACAAGATAACTAAAAGTGTTATCATTGGTCCAGGCTTTCCTATTTCACAGGTCGATAGAATCCGCAGTGAAAAAAGAGCCGGAAGGGGGGAGGGTGTTACAGAATTCCAATGCATTATTCGTATCAAGAGCAGTCGAGTATGTTGCAGACACCTGCAAGTGTTAGTGTTTAACGCAGACCATAAGAGAGGGAAAAAAAGAGAGAAAATTACGCGAGTGGAAGAAAATACTGGAAAGACTCGATTATGGAACGGATGGTCAAATGTCGCTCAGTTCTGATAAATGATTTAATTGGTATCGCGAAAACGAAGGATGTTGACTTTGAAATATTCAACCCTCCCGTTGTGACATGTCTGTGTGTAACAGTCTCGTAGAATTCGTGTTTCCATTTGGTACGAAATGTTAAGAATCCCTGAGGTCGTGATTGTGGGTTTACTGTAAACCTCTGAAAAGTTCTGTTCTCGCGACCTTCCTCAATTCCATTTCTATTTATACTGCGTATATACAAAAATGTAATATGCAATATTTTGTGGAGTGTATGTATGTATGACGCATGAAAGAAACGTATAAAACTGCGTGATTCTCATGGCTCTCGAGTCGTTCTTTATCAAGAGGGAACACGGCCAACCACACCATCACTCTCGTGAGTGAAAAATGATGGCACATGTTCTCCTCGTATACGAAAGCTCAGAAGAGATGGAGATAAACATTTAGAATGTAATTCAAACGTCGAGTCTTTCGAGTTCTCAGCAAAATGAAAAAAAAAAAGAAATTGGATTATAAATGGAATGTCGAGGAGACATTTATTTCGATGATTAGAAAAAGTGGTATCGTAAAGTGAAAAGGAAACGCTCAAAGGAATGGATGATCTTTTAATCGAAAGTCTGGGCGCGAACTTATATTTCTCGGAGCAATTTCAATCCCACAGAGTTTGTCTATAGCAAATGATTTTTTCCTGCACTATTTCGTTCTTTATATCGTACGTGACTGTGCGATTAGATGAGTTTTCATGGGTGCAAGATCGAGTGAAGAGAAAGTGAAGGAGTGAGAGAGAGAAGGGGGTAATCGAGCAAGAAAACAGATCGACGAGACGCGGAGAACGCTCCGGTACTTCCGGTCGCCACGAAGGTTGGTTCTAACGCGCTATATACGGCGCCCAAGGAGCTTGCTCACCGCACACGCGGTTGCGAGAGATCAGGCGAAAGAGCGTGTGGGCCTGGGATAGTGGTAATAAACGTTCAGAGCGTGACTTGCGGGGAGGTCGAAACCCGCGCTGACTAAAGCTGGGTTATAATTCGAGAAGGGCTTAGAGAAAGATCGACCGAGAGAATAAAAAAGCAGCGCGCGGGTGGGGAGAGCGGCGACCAAGCCATAGACGATGCGCTTTGCTGCTGCATGCGCTTACGCTTCATCAGAGTGTGAAACGTATATATATATATGTATCCCCTCATACGGATATACACAACCCATGGAGAAAAGTCGATTTAATCCACTTTTTCTCAGCTCTACGTATTCGCCTCTCCCACCATCTCTCGCGCTTCATTTACAACTCCTCTAACCGTACTAACGCTCGCATATACATGCCCCACCGACGTATATAATATAGACACTAAACTAGCCTTGAACTTTCAGCTACTTGTGGCTATTTTGCATAAATAATATTGCGGGTCAAACGAGGCAGAATTTCCAACCGTGATTCCCGTGGGATCCATCATCGTACTCATCAACCAGCAATTTCCAATTAAGCGTTCATTTGACCGAATGTTACAACCGCGTTACCAGAATGCAAACTCGCAAGATTGCTTTTGAGAGGCTTGAAATTGTATTAATTGTATCGGTTAATTACGTGAAATGGATCGTTTTTTCTCAAATTATTAGAATCCCGAATACCGATTTTTTGTAGGAATACGAAATCTCTGCTCCTGCACAAGCTCAATCCCTAATTTTCGAGAAAAAGCTCATGTCTGATGTCGGAATTATCAAAAGAATGCCGAACCTGCAATTATTTGATTTTGGAATTTGTTTTTTTTTTTTCCCCAGAATTAGTGACAAGGTTGTTGGACAGGATGAGGAATTTTTATTGGGAAAGAGAAAAAAATGCTCGGGAGTATTACACAAATATGCTGTCTGAGGTAGGAAGTACAAAACGTTATATCGATAAGAAGCGCGGGTGATATAGAGAAATACGATGAAAGACGAGCGGAGCGAGAGACTGGAAATTCCGGTCATAGATCTTCCACATATTTTCGATTCGCCGTCCGTGCAACGGCAATTTCCTCGCATTTGTGAATTTCGTTATGCCGGAAACCCGCCGGCGACGTCGTCGTCGTCGTCGTCATCGTCGTCGTCGTCGTCGTCGTGCTCTCCCTTTTCCACATCCCTGGAGCGAGAAAACTAACCAATACTGTGGTATTTTCTCTCACACACCGACACATGCACATACATTGAGCACCCTCAGCCCTCGTACCATTCGCCACTGCTGGTTGCCCTCTCTTCGCACTCAGACCACCCTTGGAACGATGAAATCACTTCCATCGCTTCCGACTTGTGACCGTTTCACTTTCTCTCTCTCACAATATAAATAATCTCGAGATGGCTCCAATTTTTTCTAGATTTTTCGAAATATCTTTTTCATCTCCGAGACATTCGGTAATTTGTCGTACGGTCTCCGCCCTTTCGCAAGAGAGAACAGAATGGAGTTGAAACAATCGAAATTTTCTTGCTGTAACTAATGCGAACTAAGAACGCGAAGGACACGATCGTGGTTGGAATTCTTTAGGCCTAATAGAAAAAATAATTGAGTATATCTCGATAACTTTTCGTGCATGAAGAGAGAATGTTTCCTATTCGACTCAGGGCAGTTTTCTGATGAATTTGCGTAAATATCTGTCGCAGGAATTATCGGCCTGGCACGAACACGGTCCATGGACGAGAAAAATCGTTGCACGCAATTGTCGCTTCGAAGTTTCGTTATTTTAACGTTCTCGCGCGTTCGACACGCAACTTTTGCGACAGCGTGTACATAGTCATTGTAGGAAATCTGACTTGTGTGCACATGCGGTGAGGAAAGAAAATGTCAAACGTTATGGAAGAGTATAGAACATGCAGGCTTGCGATGGCCAGTCTGTGTCTATCGTCCTCATTTTCCTCAAAAGGCGCACGACGTATAGAGGCTGTGCGCGAGTTTGCTCTTCCAATGCTAGAAGAGAAGGGGAAAGCAAGCCCGGCAGTAGTAGCAGCGCGTACACGCTGCAAAACCAAGGGCCTTCAATTATTCATGAAACGCCACTCGACTTTAATTTACGTCGCATAGACGGCGTTGCGAACGTATGGCACGAAACTCTCTCTCTCTCAGTCTTGCTGTCTCACACATTCACTGGCTTTCCATGCACAATGTAACCGTTTTTTAGTCCTCCGTTTTCCTCGCGTTTTCAGCTGTTTCGTCGCTGTTCTGGCTACTGTTACTTGGTAATGCACCGAGCCCAAAACGACGAGAGCAGACAAATGTAAAATACAAGTAACGTATTTGAACAACTCGAGAATTTTTCGAAAAAATTCACGACGCTTGACTCTCTTAAATTCGAAATTATTTTCAATCAATAACTTTTCATCGTTTCGCTCCGTGCAAGAAAAATGTACAATAAGTTGGACAATAAGTTTTGCTCCGCGGAATTATGTAGGAATTTACACGGAGCGTAAAATTCATCCGACGCGTTAAGAATAACTAAAAAAAAATTCATCTCGCACGTCAGCCAAAAAATGCATAAAAGACGAGATAAGATTTCACAGGATAGTGAAAATGATGAAGGAAGGGCATTTGGTGAGAAAAAAAAATATTTCTTTTATGGCAAGACGTTTCCGGTGTAAGCGAGAGATGGGCGAAGATGAGGGTCACGTGTATATATATGCTCGTTTCTCTTTTCCACGTATATTGCTTTGAAGAATGCATCGCGCCAGCGTATCGTCATGCATACAGCCTGCATATTATATAACACATATATACAAATATGTACAGTGATTTTTTCGTAGAACCAACCAACTTCTCATCAAACAATAATTCAAAGTTCATTACTTTTCCGTAAAGTTGGTTTTACCTCTTCATCCTGAAGCAATATCCGCTCGAAGAGTTGAACCAAAAAAAAATTGATGTACCGTTTGTTATTAAAATATTTAGCGAGCTTCTCTGATGGAATTTTGCATGAAATCCCCTGTAGATGAGCCGAAGAGCTGAACGAGAAGAGCGACAGCTTCGCTGCATGCTCTTTTCCTTACCTTTCCCTTTTCTTACTATACTCGACTTTATCACGCTTTTTTGTATTTTCTGTAAACTCTGTTTTGCCGCTTATTTATATAAGAGCAGCATGCGGATGAAAGATTGAGTTAGGAAAAAAATTGAAAACTATGCACATCACTTGTTTTGTAATCGGATCTTTTGGTTCCCTGTACAATGAGCTGGGGTCGTATGGGAAATGGGGATAAAAATCAGTGGATGAATTTTTCGGTTTTACTAAATTATTATAATCTTGAATGAGATCCTAGAGGAAATGGAAATACGGAGATTATCGTTTTCCCGCGTGCGATGGAGATTTGTAAACGTCACAGAGTCGTGTAAAGAAGGGAAAGTTTAGGTGGACGAGGAAGAGGAGGAAAAGAAGGAGGATGAGGAGGACATGTTAAGCCTTTGGGAGGAGGAAAAGCGCGAGTATCCTCGCCAAGATATAGCTTTGAGAGTGATTTAGGACCCAACTTTTCTTTCTGGCTGGGCCCAACCGGGAGAAAGAGAGGAACGGTAATTCCGTGGTTTGTGGTCGTTTTCCCATCTCAAGGACGGAGGAAAACCAACCGAGGAGTTTTGGCCTCGCTAAAACTCACACGGGAGGACAGCAAAGAGAGGCAGACACTGTCGCTAGTTTTCTATACTCACTTATATCTATATCACATAATATATATATCGTACGAAATGCTCGCTAAACGGTTAACCGTTAAATCCCTTAAGGTTTCCGAAGGTTTACGTATATATGGATCGTCTCAGACTTTCGAATTTCGAGAGTCTTCTATGTTCCTAGCTTTTCTACCCTCTCTACAAGCATCTAAATCCACCCTTCCCAAGCTTCTTCCCGCGCGGCCCTTTCCCCCAGAGAATTTCCCATTACGGAACGGGAAAAGCCTGCACTGTCCCTTTCCATCTCGTATATACATCTTCCCAGCTTTTCCCATTTCATCTACCTTAACGCACACCATTTCGATTTATCGGACTCTGTGAAATTACCCTCCACCCCCATACCAACAGTGCTCTCTACTTCCGTCGCTATAACGAGTAATTTCATTCCTTCTCCTTAGCCTCAACGTTCATGATATAATCTTTGTATCGTATTTATCGATTGTCTTTGCAGATAAAGGAGAAGATACACTAGTAGTAACGGGTACGACTTGCGCACAGGAACATTCTGGACACCAATACGAAATGGAATTATCATAAAATTCTGAATCACGCACAAATTTACTTCTGATTTCGGGGGTCAGTGTAGTTTTTTTTCTTCCTGTAATCTTTGACATTTCTATAATTGATTCGCAGCGAAGATCGAGGATCAAGAAATCGGATCGCAAAAACTATTTAACCCATTTCGTTCATTCATATACTTGCGACGGAAACTCGTTGGGATAAAAGCTTTCTTCCGGATACACGTGAATATTCTTGAGAAATGTTATCTCATACGTGAACGTCGCAGGAGAGAACATTAGTTGCAGTCACGTGACGAGGTCTTGAGAAGCTCGAAAACTGAGCTATCTTTCTTTCGCTTTTTCTCTTTTTTTTTATTTTTCACGTTGAGAATCCCCAGTGTACAGCATAAATGCACGGTATATTTTACGATGAGTAAAGTCGCAACTAAAGCACGTAGGAATGAAGAAAAACCGGAGGGAGTTAGGAGGAGGTGTTGGACGTTTTGCACATTAGACGAAAGAAGTACGTAAAAAGGATTTATATATGTGTTGCATCACCCTCCGCGTTCTCCCCCGGTCTTCATCTAAATCATCCACTCGCTTCCTCGCAGTGGACTCCCCTTCGCGGTTTTTAAATTCCTCTCTCCGTTCTTTTCATTCTATATTTTCCGAATTTTTTACCCGCTGAACTCTCTATCTCTTCCTCGACAAACTCTCTCGACATTTCATTTGATTTTTACGCGCTTTTACTTAACTCAACGACTCTGGTACATTCAGATTAAAAAGATTATAGAAATGTTGATTTTCATTTATTTGGTACAAGAAAAAATGGTGCGCGATATGCAGTTTATTCAATTTGTGAGATTCTCGGCGGAAGAATGGTGCAAAAATCATGGACGAAATGTAACGAGGGTCAGGATTAGAGATTGGACCAGTTGGCATTAAAAGCCCCTGGATCGATGAATATAGGTATATATATATTTAGCAGATCAGTGTTTTACGTTCGCAACGAACGCGGGCCCAGACGGTAGAACGTTCTCTCATTTTTACCACTCATCCCGTTGGTAAGTGTAGCCTAGGACCGGACACAAACGTATGAGAAGCACACGTACACGTAAACGAGCTTGAAGCAAAGTACATACTTGGTACGGTCTGTCGTCTCTCTGTTCTTACAGTTCTCGCAGTCGTATGGTGCAATGTCCCCATTGAGTTGGTAGTAGGGGACAGCACTCGTTCCAGTCGAAAATGGTACCGGACGGGAGAGCAGGGGGGGTAGAAAAAAAAAGAAAGATGAAAAAATAGTTGGGTGGAGTACACAGAGGGAGCCAGAGAAAAAGTTGGAAAGGAAAATAAGAAGGAGGCAAAGGCAATTCCGAGTGTACGCCACATTTGTCCCGGAAACGCGGAATTGAGTTACGTTCTCGCTCGCTCAAAACGACGACAGAGTCTCGTCTCTAAACCCTTCTCCTCATTCGGGGTCTCTCTCTCTCTCTCTCTCTCTTTTACCTCATTTTGTGCTCGGGCGGACGTTATTTCCTCACTTTTTCGGGGAAGGAGTTTCTCACGGTATCTACCACACGATGGCGATGACGTTCTCGGAGAGTATACCCCCTTTTTTCTGTTCGAAAGCGTTCCACAAGGAAATGTTACATTTTCGTTGAGATTACTCTTTCTTTCAGCTTCGGTATAACGTCTGCTAATTCTCTTCTTTTACTTCCGCTTCTGAAAGGTTGGCTTTCGCGATTACGTCAGAAGCCGGGGTGCCGTCAATGAGTCATTACTTTTGAATCGGTTTAAGAAGCAATCTTGAATCGCAACGAATATAACGAGCCTAGCTCCGGAAAGGGAGGAAGAGATGTACAGAAAGAGAACGAGAGTATAAGAGAATATGGAACGAACGAAACTGCGACGACGAAGCAAACGCGCAATCGTCGCCATTCTCGTAGTTCTGGTGTAGAATCGCGCTGAAACTGATTGTATGAATAATTCATAATTCATTCGCGGCGATGCATCACCGAGGGATTCGCTCTCGCAGCCTATAGCTTCTTGCCTTCTCTCTCTCTCTCTCTCTCTCGCTCTCTCACTCTTCCTTTCCTTTCCCCGGGATCACGAAGAGATACTGTAGCAGCGTGCACAAGAGAGATCTATGCAAGAAGCGCAGAATCACGAGAGAAAGAGGGTCGTCCTACGAGTTCGGTGTGGATCAAGAAGTATTGGCGAAAGAGAGACAGAATGCGAGAGAGAGCGAGAATATTTGAACGTGGAGGTACCCAACGTCGAAATAGAGCGCGTAGGAAAGAAGATTTAATGCAGTGAAGTAGAGCCCGAGGCGAGATCATGCTAGGATGCTCAATATTTCTGTAAATTTGTCGAACGAACAGGAGCAAAAAAACAATTGAAATAAAAAGGAAAAAGAAAACGACCGGAACCGCATATAAAACCCGAGCTACGTATATATAATAATAAGAACCCAAAGAATGGCATAAATTTTCTACCATGCTCCACGTTGATTCTCAGATCCTGCACGGCGATGAGGAATTCTTCATTTTTATCCACAGCTTTAATAATCCAGAAGATAAGAGATGCCATACGATATTACTGAATATTATTCGCTGATCCTTCACGTTCCACCATTATAATAATCTACTCGATTTTTCGTGGACTCACGACCCTCATGAAAATTCTAAATAAATCGAAATACTCTGCATAGTCCACGATAATTTTGGTATTGTAAATGCAAATTCAAATACATTTAAAAGGGAGATCAAGTGGCTGTGATTACAAAAATAGAACTTCGAACATGGACCTCTAGCCACAATGATAAAAAAAGAAAATAACATTCAGCACTCGCGAACTAACAATTTGGCATACGTCAGACGCAGAGCAAAAATTTAGGTAATCGTTAATTCAAGTAAAAGTTATACGTTTTCACGGGGATATGCTGCGATAGTGAGAGAGGTGGAGGCGGAGGCAATTGAGAAATGAAAGAGAGCGAGAGAGAGAGAGATGTGCATGTGTGGTTATAGGGGTTCAGAGATGTGGTTCGGTATACAGAGTAGCGAAAAGAAGAAATAAGGGGTGCCTCGCTGGTTGGATGAACGTGGCTATACTCTCGCACGTATATCCATGTATAAGGGCAAGTCTCGACGAAAACGATTTTCCGGTTTCCGCTACTACTGCTGCGGTGGTCTGCAGTTATTTCTGTAAGGATCACCGCAGCCTGCAGCTTCCCGTCTCTTTTTCTTTATTCTCTTTCCGCGAGTGTCCTTGTCTCTCTTTCTCGCCGCGTCATTTCCACACGGATTCCAGATATTCGTGGAAACTCCCAGTGCACCGGAGCAAACTCTTTCCCTTCCTCGTATCCATCCACATACGCTGCTCCCATGTGTACATGCCAGGACCGTATTTATATATAGATATATCTGCGTAAAGAACGCGAGAATACATTCACGGTATTTGAGACAGAACGGGAACGCGATTAATTCAAATGTGGCGCGAGCACGGAAATATGTGCACACATGTATACTACGTGGGTCTCTATGTGTGCGTGCGTGTGTGTGTTTAGTAGGAAGCTCCTCTTACCCGATCTTTCCCCGGGGTGAAAATACACAAGGGATATTTCCATTGTACGTATGACCGGGTCGCGCTGTACCAGAGTCCGCACAAGAGAGAAACCCCGAAAACTCGAGCCACGCGCTTCCTATACCCCGCGAGCATCGTCGAAAAGCTCACTCCCTCTCGCTGTACGCACATCCTGTGTTTGTACAGAGGGCGCCAATCTTTTTCTAGCATCTCTGAAGAGACCAGAGTGCCGAACAAAACAAGGGTAAAACTACATTATGTGCGAGAGGTCGTAGCAAGGTGAGGCCCTAAAGTTTTAAGGATATTGGGGAAACATTACGTTAAAATAGCATATGGATCCATAACTTTACAACCGAAATACTTCAGCAAATATCTAAGAGACGGATGGACGAATGCTAATGCCATTAGAATAATTGGTACGTCCTTTGTGAATTTTTCGCTCAGCACAAATCATCCTGTTTCAGGAGTTTACTTTATCATCATTCTTGTCTCCATTTTTCGACCAACGGTTGAACAATATCTCATGTTTCTTTAAAAATTATAGCAGAACATGCAGAATCCCCTTTGGTACCAAGAGTTTGCGTATAAAGTGTACACGTTATGTATACTCGTGTGCAGGGAAATAGTTTGGAGCAAGTTTTCGTCGTTGCGTTCCGAAAGCGTCCCCTCTCGCTCCCGCTTGTTTCTTCATAATTGTATTAGCACGAGCCGAGAGAGCAGCCAATAAAACTCGAGGGATGCGGAGATATAATTCAGGGCGCCACGGAGAGTGCCGCATACGAGAAGATACGACAACGAAAACTAAGTTACCTCTTCATTCCGGCTTCCACCGTTCCAACTCTCTCCCCCTCCTCCCTTTTCGTTCCTTTTTGCCGTTGCGCTTGCACGACTTTTTCACTCTATACATATAAATGCATGAACGTATATACGATTATACATACATAACCTCTACCTCTTTACATCCTCGAGTAGTATAGCCACCTCTTATTTTATTTTACGAGCTGGGTACTCATTTTCGCGTCTCGTGAGTACCGGATGATTGGAAAATATCGCAACTCACAAGCACGCACGCTAGCCATAAAAAAAATGGGAAAAAAATGTGAAAAACAATATACCATATCTCTTTGCCGCCTCACTTCCGGTTTATCGCGGCAAAACTCTTGTACGAGCTTCCATAATGGCCTCTTGTCCCTGTCTGCATCTCGAAAAAATTCTCCTCCACTTTTCTTCCCGCACCCACCCACACACACACACACGCTCTACTCCATTTTACTTATCCTCAATATATTATACGGCACTTTGAAAATCACTTCGATTCGGAGAATATTTTCCTAGTTGGAATTTCGCAACGGGAAATTCACAAGAGGGCGAATTTAAAACTCGTAAAATTCATTGGTCAGCGATTTTTAATACAGCAGGTACCCGAGTAGTGGCTCACGCGCGGTCTCGGTGCTCGCCGAAGGTCGGGAAAAGGGTGCTTTCGACCCTCAACCATCATACGAGATTTTTATTACCTACCTAGCAGCCACACGACTAATCTTGGGAATGGAGCTCGCGTGAGCGAACCTCCGCCCTTATTTTCAACTATATACCCATAGATATTCGACTGCGAAGGTGACACACGTGGAATCCGAAATTCGAAAGCAATATTTTATACAACCTTGCTAGGGTTTTTCACGAAATATATACTTGTCTCTGTAGTAGAAAAAAAACATATAGAAGATGAGGCAATGAAGGAAAAAATATGTGGTAGAGAGAAAAATTCAAGAGGATGACGAAAATAACGGATGACCGTAATACTTTGGTGATTTACTTTGGATCGCCCAAGAGTTTCCTTCCCAGTCTAAAAAAGACTTGGAGAATCTACAGAATTGTTGTATCAAGATCCAGGCGTTTTTGTTCCTGTGGCGTTTGAATCTCGAATCGATTCGTCTCGTGCTAAATATGGCATTGAGACAAAATCTCAAATTTGTGACGAACTGAATCAACGGGAATGTTGACGTCAAACAATCTCAAGTTTACACAGATATTACAGTTTCTTCCGTAGTATATTCGAAGCTCGTTAGGGAGGTTGGAATACTGCCAAATGCGTAACAATTGGTTCGTTACATTAGGTTGCTTGTCTCCATCATTGTTCAGGTTTGTATTTTCTACATATTGGAGCACTTTGTGGACACAAAGCGTTACAGTCTATGGTAGTCATGGTATTAGGGAGTACGTAAACGTACGTAATGATCGCTCGAAACCTCAGAAACGTAGCCCTATTAGCGGAGGTATGGACCATCGAGCTCTTGCAAAAGCGAATATCGAAAGGAATAATTGTCTGATAGTAGAAACTGTGTGGACGATGTAGATGGGTAAACACAAATATTGTACACAGGGTGTCCAGCGTCAGCAGATGGCAATTACGATAACAAAACTCAGTATCGAAAAGTCTGAAAATTAAACGCTTTGCTGCGAACGAAGCAAAATACGATTGAAAATATAAATAATATCAAGACTCGTTGTCGACCTCATGATTAAGTCCGATTACCTATTTTGAGGAATCATTTTTTCCCCCCATGGAATCTATAAAGTACAAGGCGATCGAAAGCTCATGTTATTGCAAGTATAAAATCAATTAATCTTCTTCCAATCCTAACACTTCACGAAGCAGCGATTGGATGACCCGTCATCAACTTTTCTGCTGAGAATTTTGAATTTAACTGTAATTCGCTGCAGCTTCGAGACACCTTGTACATCGGAATAACGTAGAGATGGGTTAGAGGATCGGAGCAGTAATAACTCGCAGAAGCATATTAGCCGCTTCCATTATCAACACAGGAATATGTATATATCCTCACACTTGGGACTCACACTTAAACAGCCGGTATACAGGTGTGTGTGTGTGGATGTAGGAATATATAAATATACATATATCAGGCGTATGGATAATATTTAACTACGCATTCATGGAGCTGTAGTCAGTCGGGCACCGATATATCGTTTTACCACACCGCGCGCAATCCATGCATATCTACGTTTCTACACTCGCAGGTGTAGCCCTTTATACAAATTCACGAGCGAGCCAGACGTCATAGAAATTCATGAAACCCGCGTAAGCAATGAAATTATAATCCGATAGCCCCGAAAAATATAAAGTATTCCATTGTAACAAATATTTATATATATTCTTGGATATGCGTAACCGAAACCAATTCGATGTTGCTCTGATTGGGTAATACTAGCCGCGCATTATATCCGAGTCTGCTGGCGAAACTTGTATAATTAAATGGTCGGAAAGGCGAAATTTTCATTGTGTGCATCGCGCCGAAAGGGAACTCGGTGAACAAATATGAATGGCAGCGTGTATTGACCGGATGCACAAGCCAATCAATTTATTACACGCCATGAAAATTTGGGATGATGGATGAAACTCGATTTTTGTCTGAAGTTTTGGAAATAACGATTGTATTTTGTTATTTTCGAAGTAAATTGAACTCGAATACCTGAACCACACGCATTTTCAAGCGCATACGAATTTCTCCACAACACTTTCTCTTGTTTCTACGTCTCGCCAGACTGAGCATAATTTAGGGAATCCGTAAAAAATCATTCGATACATGATAGAAGCCCTGCATCGACACAGATTAGCGAAGCTTCGGGCTGGTGTTGTAGCATAAAAGCAAAAGAGATGGAGAGAGACCGAGCGATAATGAAAAAAGAATTAGACGAATAGTGGAAAGTGTGCAGATGCGAAAGAGAGTCTTGGATTTACTAGAGTCGCTCGCGAGAAAGGCTGTTGCGGAGCGCATGAGACGAAGTTAATGACTGATAACTACGCGACGACACTTGGATGCATCTGTACGGAACATCGATATATATTTGTTAATATATATATGTATAAAAGTGCGGAGACGTATACGAAGGAAAAGTCTGGAGATCGTAAAATGTTTCCCCGCGGTATTTTTCTTCGTCGTGTTGCTCAAGATGCGAGAAGATAAAAGATAAAGAGCCGCAGCGTGATGAAGGAACAAGAGATGCTCGAGTAGAAAAAAAAAGTTGGTAGCCCAGACCGCGCCCGGCGAATGCGAGGGAGCGAGGGAGAAGAATGGAAGAAATCGCGATGAGGATAAGGTCAGAGAGCCCAAGGCTCTTTTCTTGATTGTCACTATACGCCTTTGGCGAGCTTCAGTTTATATACGAGCATGTACATGTGTGTATGTGTATGTTTGGATACTGGGCAAACCGACTTGTACGATGAAGGAGAAAAGTGCAGAAGAGAACGGCACTACGAGACGCGGAGACTAGCGAGGGAAAACGAGCTGCTGCTGTTTCTGCTGGGAGAAGGAACAGAAAATCGAGTCTCCTCGTTGTCTCCTGATCCCCTGCGGCCGTTGCGAGGATGCTGCTTTATCTTTTTACATGAACAAAGACATAGAGCCAAAGAGAAGAATAAAAACAAGTAAAACGACAACGATGTGAACGAGTTACCAACGAAAACAAGAAGGAGCAAGAAAATAATGACTAAAAGCACCGGTAGACACGAAACAAGTAATGCAGCTATCCCCGCGGCTATACCCGCGCGGTAAGAAATATGATTTTCGGGTTTCCTTCCAAAGTACCCACGAAAATATGCTCAATAAAGTTCCAGGTATATTACGAAACTCTCAAATTCTTCAATTCACCACTGTCACTTTTATCCACTCAGAGAGTTCGAAGCCACGGCTGAGCCACCTGAGAAAAAAGTTGTCGATCTTTAAAGAGAGAAACCATCGATAATGGCTCAATACATCGAAATATTCGCGATAGCAAAAAAGTTATCTATCCAGAAGGGCAACGAAGATCGAAGTATAATTAGACATTGAGATGAAAAAGTGACATTCAAAACTGTGACAGCATCGTAACCGAATATTTCGTCATCGTTTTCGGGAGAGAGAGGAATAGAGCGAAGTAATTTTAGCTTGAATTTCGAAGTGAAAAAAACTGGGCGTTACGAAACGGCATTTGATTACCACGTTGACAATGTAACGTTTCACATGACATTCTTTGTGTGCATCAAAATTCATTTATGCGCGATATCGAGCTAGCTCGTAACTAACGAGATTCCGTAAATTAATTTCAAAAAATGTTGCATATCAAATTTCTTGTGTAAAAGTCACTGAATACAAAAAAAAATGGAGAATACGCGTGGGAATTCAGGGAGCATATAATTCATCTTTGTTCATTGATATTTTTGAAAAATACTTGGCATCGAAAAGCCGATGATGCTCTCGGTTAAGAAATAAGTTTTAGATTCGGTGAATAGAGCGGTAATAATTTCGAAATCGCCGCGCGATC
Organism: Diadegma fenestrale; assembly: GCA_037043255.1. Taxonomy (NCBI): domain Eukaryota; kingdom Metazoa; phylum Arthropoda; class Insecta; order Hymenoptera; family Ichneumonidae; genus Diadegma; species Diadegma fenestrale. Next base: position 12,419,412 of record CM073310.1, on the reverse strand, counting down.
GCGCCAAGTTTTTGCTCTCGCTGCAGTGCATATACCGTGGCAAAATGAAGACACTAGCCGGCAGGAAAGAAGAAAAGGGGCAAAAAGACAAGAACAAGTACGTTTGGCTGCTTCTGTCCGACGTCGAATGCACGTCGGATAATTCTCGGCGAATTACCAGATTTCCTCTCTCGCATTCTCGCCCGAGAACCAGTACGTTTTGCCAAAAGCTCTATTCCTTCTGCTTTTCCCACACGTTCCTAGAAATACATATGGAAGAATGTTTCCATTTTGTGTTAGGTATATGAATCTCCGCGATTGTGGTAAGAGCAAGACAATCCAACGGATCCTCCTTTTCCTTTATTCGCTTGTCTGCATGGACTGCCAAATTGTTTTTGGAAAACGTACTAAAGTCCACACCCCGAGCACGCGCTCACTCCCCTCAACACCAAACAAAACCGAGCAAACCATACGGCTCTTTTTTTACTATGTACACGAATGTATCCTCGCGGCTTTATTATTCCAATAGGACCAATAGACGATCGAAACAAGAGCAAAACGAAACGATCCACGGAATGAGCAAAAAGATTTAGAAAATGAAATTCTTTACTAATTATTTACGAATGTGAACGCTCCACGTTGGATAAAACGATTGAAATTTGGATCGTTGATTGTCCTTTTTTATAACGATACTTTGTATTCAAAAATGTATATCGACTGGAGATTTTGAGAGAGATGGCGAAGAAGCGCGATATACGAGGGTGAAAAAGAGGAGAAAATAGTTGGAAAGGTGGGAGACACGGGTACGAGGACAAAGGAAGAAGAAGGGTAAAAAAGTTGATCCCCGGGTGCGTCCTCTTGGAATATAGATCCATAGAGGAGCGAGGGATTTTGAAAATTCCAATATCTAGCTGTCGTTGAAGCTGCTACGCTTTTAGGATGTTGGTGTTCCCTATGGAGGAATCCCCGTGAGGATTCAGAATAGCGAGGACGTCTCGCGAAATGGAGAAAACGTGGCAGTAGAAAGAAGAAAAGAAGGAAAAGGTGGGGAAATAAATAAAGAACGGAAAAGAGAGGAGAAATGAGGGACAAAAAAGAGGATGATTTAAGAAAGAGGGGATGAATAAAGGGACTTCAGAGAGGGATAAAAGTGAACATACATGCATATAGAAAGGCGGAGGGGTAGGAAAACTCGCGTCAAGAAGAAGAAGAAGAAGAAGAAGCGCGATCTAGCCATCCATTCTCTCGTTCTCCCTCTTTCGCTTTCCTTGTCATTTCGTTAAGGCAATCGTCGTCGAGAGAAGAAAAATAGAAACGTTACCAGCTCCTGCCTCGGCTTTTACTACTGTGACGTTGCTGGCTATACTTTTGTGCGAGCGTTGCTGCATGCAGTCACTACTACTGCACACACAAGACACGAGATAAGTGAATACCGTCGACGAGCGAGTCTCGTGGGAGTTCTTTTCCACAACGGCTCGAGTAGTGACACTCCCGCACTTTTCCCTTTTCACCCCTTCATCTCAACGCGGTAAAGACTTTTCATTGGATATGGACGTACCAAAAGAGCGAAACAAGGCAACCCGTAAGAAGATAAAATAATTCAAACACGCAACGTTTCACGACATCACTCACCGAATTCGTATGTTTTTAAATATATTTTCTGTATTCTTCGCGTAGTGCGTGTGTTTTTTTTTTCGTAGATAAAAAATCGAATATATCACAACTGGAAAGGGTAATTTTGCGAGATGAAAGTAAAAGCATAGCATGCTTCATCGCGATCTTTCGCTACGATGAAGTTTTACCTTGGCTTTTTGCAGCTTCATCCGTCTATATACACGTACATCTTATATATTTTTTGTTCTTTATCTTCGCTCGTGATTCGCGCTCGAGAGAGGGATCACGAAGAAATCGGTAATTACACTGCACGTTGAGAGTATTACACCGCAATTCTATACTCGACAGCCTCGAACAAGTCCGAGATCGCCGCGGGATCATTTTTGCACACTTCTCTCACACGCTCGACCTCGAGAATGTTGCTAGTTGCTGGGTGCAAGGAAAGGGTGATTTACTTCTCTTCGAGGTACTTTACGATAGGGCTCCACATATATCTTTAAAAACTTGGCGCATATCGGGTGTCCGAAAAATAACGAGACATATTTATATGAAGAAAATCGCCAAATGCCCAACAACAAGGATTCGACTTTTCAATCTGCATTCACTGGTCCTAATGAGTTAGTGACGATACAGCGAGACAGCCAAAATGAGGTGGGGCCGCCGAGGGCTCTGAAGGAAAATTTAATGACTTATGGATAAAATATTTTATGACCACGATGACCTTTGAGTATTTTCCAGCCTCAGTCCTCGATAAATTTTTAGTGTTTAAACCGGAGAATCGAGATGCTCTGAAGATTCTTTACTTACAGGTGTTGAAACAGATCGTACGAGTTAAAATATGTATGGCCTGCTGTGCTCGACTCAACCACTGGGAACCGGACGCGGTACGAATTGTTCGAAGGCGACGGTAAAATTAATTATTAAAAAGATCGTTTGTCTCGATGATGACTCACCTAAAACAGAAACAATGAAAAAAAAGGGTATTAGTTTTGCGAGCTGCGAAATCTCTGTGGCGATACTGAAAGAAAAAATGTTTGCACCACCGAAGAACAGTTGGCTATAATGCAAGCAACGAAATTTATCTTATCGATCTTATCTCGCGTCAATGTCGACGATAAGAGAATTGTTTGTATAAAAAAGAGTGTGCAAACTGCGCTATTATTCACATGAACGCGAGGCAATCGAAAAAGTTTCACGAACGTCTAAAATTTCATATTCCAGTTAGATTTTTTGCGGTGAATATGTACGGATGGATTTTTAATTTCGAAACTTCAAGCATTTTTGACGTCAGGATTCGGGGCGATGTGTAATTGATTTAATTTTTCTATGATTTCTTCTCAATTTTTAGTCCTCGTCCTTTCATTGCGGGCAACGAGAAAAAAAATATATACAACTGTATTACGACAGATCCGACTCAGCCGCGCTAACCGCGCGAAGTTTCCGTTTATTTTGTTGGCATCGTGTAGCTCGGCTTGTTCCTCCTTTTTCCGTCTCCGTTTCTTATTCCTCGGGTTTCCTTCTTTCTCGCTATATTCCTCGCACTGGCGAGAAAATAGACAATATTATTTCTGTATCCGTGATCTAGAGACGCGGCAGCAGCGTCTTGACGCCAAGTATTACAAAGACGAGTGTTTGAACCCGGACTAGTAGGCAGAAGTTGCACCGCCTATCCGTACTCGAGATTCAGCCTCTTCCTTACACTTGGGGAATCAACGTGACAGATTGAAATAAAAGTGTATCCGTTCAATGGCAATCAATGAAGAGAGATGCCAGATTTTTATCGTTCGTGCTGCACGTTCAATTGGTTTGGCTTTGTTGGCTCACATTCAGATGAGATACTCAACGATGAAGGGGAAAAAAAATGTACGGGCTTTTCAATCGTTTCGTTTGACTTATCGCGAGCAAAGCGTGTTTTCGAAAAATAGTTTTTCAATCTATTTTTATCCATGCGACGAGTGGAGGAGTTATCAATTTTTGACATTTACTCTGACATTTTTTGACGACGTTGGAAAAGCTTTTTCCCTCGACAGCATCGCAGGACACTTTTATGAAAGAGATTATATTTTTTTTTCTTTGCTCTTCCAATTGTGCAAGCGAAAAAGAGAAGCGATTCTATCAAGGAAAAAAAGGGTTTGAGGCACTTTAGTCTGACGTGAAATTGGACGCCCTCTCTCAGCTGAAGTGGGCCGCAATTCGTTAGAATTGATGGGGCTCGAGAAATCTAATCCCATAAGCCAGAAATCTGATACTCGATTAGGATTCGATTGCGCGCAATGTCTCACCAGGGGGTGCGCTCTGAGAAGAAAATTTCTTTCGAGATAATTTACCGGAAGTCTGCCGGAGATATCGGCTTCTTATTTTATCCACGAAAACTATGATGACGTTATTTTATTTTGATACTTTAATTAAAAGACCTCCAATATTTTTCGTACATTTTTTTTCATCCTTCAATTGGACTGATCTTGGGAAATGTTCGCACGATAGTTTCGAGCAAATGATACTTTTTAATCGTACGACCAATTCGTTGAGAACTACCCGCGGAGGAATGAAACAAAGGAACAATGTATTCGGAAGGCACAGCTCGGAAATTTTTTTTTTTTTTTTTACCAAACTCATCGTTCATCCAACATGAAATTTGCACACGCAATTACGGGACAGAAGGAGAATTCTCTCGCACGCGGGGCGGTTGAAATGCCTGGAATCTTTCCAGATTTCTTTTTGGGCGAAAGGGCATGCGAGACGTCTTTTCTGTGCAAAGGTTGAGAGAAAGCTGCCTGGGATAGCGTCGAATTAAGAAACACAAACCCTCCAATGTTCCCTGTTCATGAAAGCGCACAAGGGAAAAGAGAGAAAAAAGCAAAGAACCAAAGTTTTTTTCTTCTTCATCTTCTTCTCCTTTATGCGTCTCGTTAATACGCCAACTCTTGTGAAACTTTTGCTCTTGAAATTGCTGTAAATTTTCAACCTTTGAAATCACTCGTATATCTGTATAGTCTCGAGAAGAAAAAAAATGATGGGTTCGCAAACAGAAAGTCCAGCGAGCGGTGAAACAAGAAAAATGGTTTTCTGCGGTTAAATCATACGATGTGCAATCTTCGACTTTGGGACAGTAACGAGCAACAAAGGAAGAAAAAGTTGAAAACTATCATTTTTTTCTGTTCCTCAGCAAATCGTTTACATGGAACGTTGGAAAAATGGAAACCGAATATATGTTGCTTTTCATAAAGGAGAAAAATTGTGGCGATGCGTTTATTTATGCAATCAAGACCATTTTTTGTCCTACAACAATTTGATAACGATTAACTCTACTTTATACCAGTTTCGAGAGTGTTTTTCCCTGTATAAAAGGATCGAAGGAAACTCTATCCCGATTTTCCAAGAGGCGAGAGAAATATAAAGAGCAAGGGCCAGAGGCACAAGATAAAAAGAAAAAGCGATCAAGCCGAGAAAGACGAAAGTATAGATATACATAAAGAAATGAAGGATGGCAAAGGATTGAAAATCGGAAAGGAGAAAGCGTAGGGAGGAAAACGAGAGGAATAAGAAAATAAAGAGAGACGAAAGGTAAAAAAATAAAAAAAATAAAGTGTATCCGAGGACGAGAAAAGAGAAGGGTACGGTACCAGCAGCACAAGAGCGGCTTATCGTTCCGGGGAGTACCAGCCGGTACGACCTATCGAACGACGAAAGAGTCTCGAGGATATCATGTTGCTCTGTGGTCCTTTCCAAGCCCCTCAAAAGACGAGGAGAAGGCTTGAGATGGGCTGGACACTCGAATTTGTACGAAGCAGAGTGTGAGGAACTATCGATAAAGACGATAAACAAAACTCCTCTTCAACATCTCGTCCATAACGAGAAATGACAACGATTAATTAAAAACAAGGTGATCAAGTGCGAATTGAACAACTCAAGAGTTCCGCTACAATTAATCCGACCTTGTTGACGAAAATTTGGAAATCAAACTTTAATAATAATATTTTTCGATGACGTTTCATACGATGCAAACCAAGTAATTGCGTTAATCGAGAAGAAATACAAAACCGATTCATCAATGAACAAGACAATTCTAAAATTTTTTCATGGGAGAAGTAATAACGATGGTCCGATAATCCGCATGGAGGAAAAGCTTTTCACGTTTCTGAACGAGCACAGTCAGGTTTTATCTAGCGAGAAGCAGCAACGGAAAAAGCCGCAAGCGTTGAAGAAAATAGATGAGAGGATAAAATGATTCGAGCTATCAGTTAGGAAAACCGCGAGGGAGAGAAAGGTTGAGGCTGAGGGAGGAGAAGGTTCGGTTTTGATCCTCTTCGATGCCGGAAGATTCACATACCACAGCTTTGGCGCAATCTACTCTTACGGTGCTACTACTACTACAACTGCTACTACTACTAATCCCTACACCATATGGGTCTGGATAGAACTTCCCAATCTCGTCCGAGGACTTTGACCAATTCCGAAACGATGCAACTCAACAGAAGGAAGAGAGGGAAGGAGAGAGGCAAGAGAAACCGAAACGGGGAGAGTCAAACGGAAGGTGCAGACCGGAGCGAAAAGGGGGGGGGGGAGGAAGAGAAAGAGAATGAGAAAAGGCACATACTGTGCAGACAAATGTGCCGATTCAAGGGATATGGTGCACGTTCGAAGAGAGGGACGAAGAAGAATTTGCGAACTTATGCTCGGTTGAACAAAAGGGCGTTATTCCTACAACAATTTGCGCTATCAATCGTGTAAATAACGCCCTTCCGCTCCTCAGAAAATCATGGATATGCATATACATATACATGAGTTTGAGAAAAAGAGGAGGAGGAGGAGAGGTTGGATGAGACAAGAGGAGAGCTATTTCAGAGAGTACGGTCAGCAAAAGACCGCAATGCCTGACCTATTGTACTCGTTAGCCTAGCATAGCTCTTCTCTCCATTCGCTCTTCTCCGGATATGACCCTCCGCGCTTTTCCTCTAAATCCTCTCATCTCTCCAACCTCTCAGTTCCTTATCCCTCTCCTATATACATACTCACGTATGTATATAAGTATATATATAATAATAATAATCGTATGGATTACTATCTTCGGTAAAGATTCGTCGGACGCTGTCCTCTTGCTAGAGAACCTCTATAGTACTGCATGTATGGTTTTCTTATCCACCATATCGTCCCTCTCGTGCAATGGCGACAAAAGTACGAAATTCTCAATCCCTCAACGATCAACTATATTTTTTTCCCATCTCGTATAAACCTAAACTGTCATACATGAGCAGATATAGCAGAATCCCTGGTGTGCTGATGTAACCGAAAATTGGCGGATACCCACGTTCCCGAATCGATCACGCGAACGTTATTCGCTCCGATCTATCGAGAGACCCCCACGAGAGCTAGTGATGCGAGTGTCCATGCATATCTATATTACTATATACATTGAGCTAGACCACTGGTGTTTGTAGATAGAGAAATACTGCATTTTCGTATTAGTCGAAAAAATGACTCATCATTAAGTTTTCCATCGTATTCCATCATGGTATCTTTATTTTCGGGAATTTGTTCAGATTTCGTATTCCGTTCTCGATGCCTGAAAACATTCGAGCAGTCTGGACCAATTCGCAAAAACCTTGTCCCGCGGATATGCAAACATTCTCGATAGTATCTTAGAGAGGTTCGTATGTTTTTGATTGACTGTATGATATAATCGAAACAATACACCATGAGTGATGGGAAAACAATGAAACAGATATTGTTGGAGCTCCCCTGAAGCAAAGGACCTCCCCTTAAGTTATGCGTAAAAGGTATAGCTTGGACAATGTACAGTGTCGTTTTAATTCTGTGGACTCTGTCGACTCGCGTTCCTGTACGAGTGATGAGCGAACGCGGCTGACGACTGGACCATCGCCACGATACTATAGATATAGCGAAAGGATCGAGTCCAGGGAGTCAGGACGAGAATTCACCCCTCAACGAGGCACCATTGCACAGTCCATCTCTTGCTTCCCTATACTACAGTCTGATTGCTCTTGCTCTCTCGCTCTCTCTCTCTCTCTTCCTCACTCATGGATTTACAACCAAGGTGCACTTCGGGGATTTGCTCTACCCTCCCTCATCCCTTTGACCGCCTCAATAACGATTGGCCCAACGGAGTCTCTGCGAAGCCAGCAAGAACGTAATCGCTCCCAGCAGCAGGAGCACCGCGTTCGAAGCGAGTGAGAGCCGAAGGTAGAAAAAGAGACTGAGAGGACACAGCAACGGGAAGTCCGATCGACCGACGGAAATCGCGTTTCTCTCCGCCACCGGTGCAGGAGATATGAGCGAGAAGTTAAGAAAGAGAGAAAAAAGACCGAGGCATATATGGGAACGAAAGAGACTGGCAAAAAAAACGGAAATTGAGAAAATGAATGTTGAATATGTTTTTCTTTTTTTACATCGTAATCAGAAACGAGGGGTTTTTGCACGTGCGAGAAACTGAGAGAAATATTTTTCTAAAATATATTATCATGGTCCATACTCGAGAAAAAGATAAGGGACAAACTTTTTTCACGCGGAAATGATTCACTGCGTTTAAATTGAAAACGAATAAATTTATATTTCAAAATGTGAACGCAATTTCGCCGCCGATGGTCGCGTTCTCTATCGAGAGAATCAACGCGTCGTTGAATTTTCTTTTTTATGGTGTTACAAATGTGTTTCGCTTTTGTATATCAGCTCTTATGATAAAAATGGAAGCAACGATATGTTTTTTGAAGGAAAATGTTTTCCTTTTCGGGCAGCAAAGAGTCAGTTGCGTCTGGCGGAGCGAAAAGCGGTGTAAAAAAATAAGGGAAGACGGTGACGAGAATAATAATAATAAAAAAAAGGAAAAAACGCGAGAAGGGTGCGTGAAAGGAAGATGGCTTTTTATCAGCGAGAGCCCGGTGAGATCACGACGAGCTGAGGATTAGAGCCTCCGGGCTTTTACGAGGAGTCTTGTGCTTGCGAGAAAACGCGAAGAGAGAAAACGGAAGTCGGAGCGCGCGAGAGACAACGTCATCGTCGTTCGTTCGGTGGAAAAAAAAACAAAACCAGAGGGCTTGTTCGCATCCTTCTCACCAATCGCACCTTCCTTCGTCCCTTTTTCATTTCCAACGTCGCCTTGAAATTTATACGATGTACATAAATGCACGCGTAAATTCGCGGAAAAAATTAATTTATGCATATTTATACAAGTTTTTTTCGTTCGCTATACTTTTACTTTTGCACTCCTCCCTTCATTCCCATCGTATTATCCTCCCTTGACATAAACACGTAGTACACTGCCCGAGAAATGCAAAATACATGTACAAATATTTTCGATACTAAAAAAAACACGTTTGGCGTAGAGCCCAAATATTCTCACACACGACCACGAACGCACAAAATAATTCCAAGAGAATCTAAAAAAAAAAAAAATGGGTAAAATATACACAAAAATCACATCCATCTCTTTTGAAGCGTGTGTGGTGATGGATTTTTATTTTTGATATTTAAAAATGAACCTGCTGTGCTCCAAAGTTTGCAAAACAGCAAAAAAAAAATAATATTGTAACGAATTGCCGAAATCCGTGCAACTGCATATCACGACGGGGAACGTTATATTCTCTGAATTAATTAATTCGTCACGACCACTCAAGAGAGTTTCGCAATCACCTTCAGGCAAGGAAAAATGTTGAGATTGGTTATAACAAAAAGTAAAACCAAAGTTAATTATACGCGCGCGTCGACATCTGGTCGTGACATTACGCGAAGAAAAGTTCCCAAATCTGCCTTCTCTGCTTCAGAGAATTCGAACGTTTTAATTACATCCGAAAATTTCGCCATCTCTCCGTGAAGCTTTAAATTAATCGAATGTTCTCCTAAGCGACGTAAAGCGCGGCTGCGATCATAATAACAACAACAGCAGAATCAGCAAAAGCAAAATAAACAAAACCCTCGAATTCTGTGGATGAAATACCACCAGCAACGGAATACATTACAGACCGATTGATGAGAAAATTATTACGAAATGTGAATACGCGAATGATCAAAAGCGAGCCATCAGCAACCACAGCCAAAAGAAATGCGCGCGAGCTCGTCGCGTATACTAAAACTTTTGATTTACCAAAATCTGTCCAGCAAAACATAAAAAAAAAGCACGATATGCAATTTTGCGAAAATAAAACTTTTGTTTTTTTCATTAGTATCCGGTACGAAAACAATTCGATTGTTATATATACAAGTGAGAAGGACGCTGATGCATTTTTATTCCGTCAGTCGCATTGGAATTGCTTGATTTGCCATCAGCAAGAAAGTGTGTCTAGCAAAGCTGTATATATATATAGTTATCGTCGTTGTCGTCCACGTCATGTATTCTATACATAACCCCGGTTGAGTAGCGACCCGAGGGGATTTGAGGCTGCGTGTATGCATACACGCTCTACACGTGCACACGTATATATATGTACGTATGTAAATACATATGCGTGCGTAGAGATAAGTATATCGATATATCCAGTATACATATATGGAAACATATATTCGCATATACATTTATATATACGTGTGTATATGTATGGATATATATAAAGCGCGTTAGCCGGGAGTATCGAGCGCACGTGAAACGTTCCTCGTCGTATCGATTACTCGCAGCGCGCGCGCCTCTCCTCTCTCCTCGTGCACCCCCGAGAGACAAACCATTCCTTCTCTTGCTAACCCAACACCAACCCCTCGGAACCTCGCTCATTTTCTCTCTATCTCTCGCGATTCGAGAGATTATTTATTATATCTATATAGACATATGCTATACGTGCATTATGTATATACACACATACATATCTACATGGGTTTGTCTATACATATATATATGCATTTGCCTGTGTCGTCGTCACCGCCACCTCCGGGGCTAAAGGTGATAAGCACCAGCTGAGGAATTAGCGTCGACGCGATAATCGCGTTAAAACTCTTTCGTGCTGTACTGACGCCCTTCCACCCCTCCCTCCGCAACGACTTTTCTCCTATCCTCCATCTCGCGGATTCTTTATCACGCTCCCCACAAAAAACATCTACAGATATATATTTTTACTATGCATCCATATAAATATATACGTATTCGTGTATATTCACGAAACAGAGATTTAGATTTAAAAATTTGCATCAAGGTGGTCCCATCACGAGCTCAATTATCGCCGCGCCATTTTTCCAAAGCCAATCGACAACGGATAAAGCTCCGAGGCTAATTAAATACAGATTACTTTCAGCACAGAATGTGCGAATAGAGATAAGTTTTCCCCAATCCTTTTTAACCTCTGCAGCGAATAAATTCACTGCGTTGGTAACTTTGGCTCAACCCTCATTTTTCACGAGTATAAATCTCGAAAATACCACAAATCAGTAAAATTTTCCATGATAAAACTCCAAATATTCGATCACCTGGTATTGGAGAGGATTTTGTGTTGGAGAAAAAAGCGTGTTGGTCTTTGCGTTTTTCTATCGTCAAAAAAACGCACTTGGGAGAATAAGGGGAAGAAAAAAAATTCCTGTTGCCAAGCAGAAAAGAATAATACATTACGAAGTGGTCACGTAATTCGTAGTTTCCTGTACCTCAACGGTGAAGTATGTAATCCGACAATTACATAGTGAAACGAAGCTACTATCAGGAGTTTACGAAGTTGTACTGAACGGGAAACGAGAAGGGATATTTGTACTTTGCGCAGGAAAAGTTTGTAGCATGCGTAAAGTCTGAGGGTGTTAAAGTGAGACACAACTTCCGGAGGGACTCGGTACAAATTCCATATAATTACAGACGATGTGTGTGTACACAAACGTGGTAAAACAGTTCACGTTGGTAACCACTGATATTTCCATTTTTTTTTTATTGCAAAGACCAATTATACTGTGTACACTGCGTATAAACGAGTATATCAATTTTTTAGATCGCACGATTATATTGAGCTAGTCGATTAGGAGGTTAAATTGGCAACTGTAAAAAGGTCATGTCCAAGTTTTTTCAATATCGAAATAAACACGATTCGGACGTTGAATCGCGACTGACGTCGAATGACTTTTGTTGCTTTCCATTTGGTTAAACTACAGAGAGAATACTTTTCTTCGAAATTCAGCACAATTGATTGGAAGATTCCCTCGAAATGAAATTGGAGCGATTACTGTTTTGGAAGCGGAATTTCTCTCCCACACGTTTTCAATCGGGCTACGGATTTGTCTGTTAAATGGGACGAGTGCTGGAGAGTCAATCGCAAGTGATCGGAGGCGTAATTCATCCTCGAGAGATCTCGTTATTGTGATGACAAACGTGTGGGTTTCGAATTCGAGTGGGTTTCGGGCTTTTCAATACTTTTTCTCGTACGAAGAAGAACCGGAGTAAAATAAAAGGAGCAAATGGGGAGTGGGGGCGCCGTAGATTACCTGGGATTACCGGGCGACGTCCAGGCGATTGGAGAGGTGTCCCACACACGAAAACCCTCGCTCATCGACTGCCTTCCGTCGTCTTCTTTTCTGGACGTATATATAGATATCAAGCTACAGACAAGATGGAACGTCGTGTCCAATTTTCACCGATCGTGTGAGAAACATAGAACTCTCCGAAGAATCGTGTACAGAACTGAGATGAGAAGCCACGTCGTCGACGTCATTCCATCCTTCTTTTTTCTATCGCTGTCTCTCTCCGTCTCTGTCATTCGCGTCTAAATCCCATCGCGTCGATGGATACGCGAGCGCGTTCTTTGCCATCGCTTGCCAATTCGTTTCGTGCGCGCTCGCCGTTGATTCTCGTGTGAAACGCGAAAGATCGGAAAAAAAATGAAAGATATGTTGGAATTGTGAAAGAAAAAGCAAAGAAAATGATGGATATTCATGTAATAATGATACAGAAGGAAAAAAAAGCAAGTTCCGAACACGAGTACATGGAAGAAGACGAAAAGGATAGTGAGCCACGAGAGAAAATGAATTCGAGGAATGTCTCACCGTCGCGTACTCTCCGATGATTGGAAACGTTCGATCTTCAATTATCGACCACGAGCCAGAAGCCAACCAGCTTTGCCACGAGTGTCTATTCGTCCCAGAAATCCGGACGAATGAGCCTGTGAGCAGAGCCAGCATTTTCTACTTTCTTTATCCTACACTCGCTCTGTCTTTCTTTCATCGTCTCTCTTTCGCTATAACTAACTCTATCCTGTTTTTTCTCTCACGTGCGATATAGAAAAGAATGAAGTATAGAAACGATCAACGAAATAGCCAGTGCTCTCCCTTCCTTCCCTCTCCCTCTCTCTCGATCTACCTATCCGTCTCTCGCTCCTGTGGTATTTTTCTTCCTCTTCTAACAAACGGAAGACAGAGAAAAACTCACCATCAATTTTATTCCTCAAGAGGATCCACACACGCCTTACGAATTCACTTACTCAAATCGTATTTTCACTTTGTGTGCGCGCGGTTTTCATATTATATTGAGAAAATTCGACCTCCGAGAAATTCGTAGAGAGTCAAGCGAATAAATCACGTACCTGCAATCTGACGATTATTGTATTGAGATATTTCACGTCGGACTGGGAGTTTTAGCGATTTTTCGGTATTTTTCGTGCAGAAGTTTCGGACGGCGTACAATTTCGAAGATGAAAAACCAACAAAATGCCACATTTTTCTAAATCCCACACGCGCGGAGCAATATCCGTTTGCAAACAAAGCGAAAATCTCGAAAACGAAAAAGATGAAGAGAAAGAGCAAAAGCGAAAGACTAATAAAGGACGAATCGGAAAAAAAACAATAATAAGAATCGGGAGGTAGAAAGGCGAAGCATATATTAAGTTTCCGAATTAAAAGATCGCGCGGAACGTTCTTTGGAAAAATCGTTCTGCGAAGAGAGAGAAAAGGAGAGGATGCGATAGGGGTTGAGTTCATAGAGCCCCTTAGGGTAAGAGTAGGTAGTTTGAAGACGCGAATAGGATATTAATCCCTCATTCCTTTGCTCCTTGAAAACACGCGGTATACTTTTTTTTTTTCATCCAGCACCCACCGTTACGATTCTCGTTTCATCCTTCATCGTGTTTTGCCTGTTTTCTGTGCGAGTGCGGGGTATTTTAATGGAAGGGCGTAAAACAAGGACGCGTTGAGTATAAGAAGCAGTTGAGTTGAGGCGTTCTGATGGATAGCAATCAAGTATGTGTTTATACGGAGCTTTTGGCGCTTTCCGCGTATCTCTCTTGAAGCTGTAGAGCAGCTCGGAGCAGCAGTATCATCCCTGTATGCTTTGATGCCTCTTTGCGTGTGACCTTACAACACATTCTTGTTCCTCGCCGATTCTCTCCATAGATATATAAATACAGTACTGAGTAAAGCTCCATTTATTCATCAATCCTTATACAGCGATCCTCCTCGTTGGCTCTGTGATATCAACGTTTCTGTATCGTCTTTCATCTCTCGCCTTTATCTCGCACACATGAAGAGGCAGCAGCGGAGGTTCTAGTGCGGCGGTAGCGCATCATCCCTACCCGAGCTTTTGCTGCTGTCCGCCTCGATTTATCAACATCCTGGTGGTGAAAAGCACGAGTAAAAGTAGGGTGAGGAAACGAGAGAAGGGGGGGGGGGAGGGAATGAGGGTCAAAGAGGCGGTAACTGGTCGACTAAGCCCCGCAAAAGGCAACTTCCCTGCGACGTATACACGTGTGTGTATGTATGTGTTGGCCTCTGTGTATATAATCCACAAGACCTATACATTTCGCGACTAGCGGGCGGGCGGGGGTGAAAAGTAGACGGTTTTGTTAGACCTCGAAGATTTGTCGGCAATTAAAATTAATTGCCCTTTGGCACCGTACTTACACCCACTCGTCTTCCGTCGACTTAATCCTCCTGCCTCTCCCTGCTCGGCTCTCCCTCAGTCACTTCACAATCTCGACTCCATCTTATTCCTTTGCTTGGTGAAAAATCGATCAAAGTCAAAGATTGAGACTGGCTAAAGAATCGCAAAGTTAGAATAACGCAGCCTGCTCCCAATAGTCCTAACGTGTATCCTCTACGAGATTTTTTATATCTCACATCGCTGACTCGATTCCGACGCATCAAAAAACTTTATGCATTCAGATCGCAACTTTTGCGATATTGCACTAACACCGATATATGTAGACACACACAGGTGTGTGTACACTTTATTCGTTGGCGAAAATGTTCTTGGGAGATTTCACTCCGGCCTGCGTCTCGTCTTTCTCATCCTTATTCTCCTTCTTCTCCTCCTTCACCTCTTCGCGTTCCGCATTGCCCGATCAAGTCTTTTCCTATTCACCAAAAATCCATCATCTTTTCTCGCTGACCCAGTTTCCAGCGAGAAAACCTGCCAAAGCAAGAGATTCCGAAGAAAACGAAGCGGGGGTAGGGCAAAAAGAAAATATGAAAAAGTATCTGTGAAAACTTCGCTTACACGGCTATGCCAGCCATCCGGTATACAGTAACCTCCCCAAAAAAATGCCATCTGTCCACACATACAAGAGCTTCTGACTGCATGTGCCCGGCTATATAGATATCGAAGTGGTTTTGCTCGTGGTAAAAAATTCAATTCACAATTCTTGTCTTACAATACTCAAAAGAAATGTGCTCAATGCAGCCACCAAAAATGACCAACTTTTCCATCAATTCACGCGAAAAAAGCTGAAACTTTGTCTTCATTTCTTGTCATCCTCGTAATTTTAAATCGCATCGTAATTCATAAACTTTTATGCCTGAATATGAATAAAAATGTAGGACGGAGTCGAAGTTAATTATATCGACGGCAAAACAAATTCCTCGCTCTATAATGTTCTTTTTTTCTTGTTGATCCGTCAGTTTCCGTCAGCGCACTCTCCCTCCGGCCCGTTGTTGAGAAAGGGAGCAAAAGGGGTTCGCCGAGCCATGGGAATATTCCGATCATTATATTACGAACTATCGAAAGAAAATATGATCGAGATTTATCGGTGTTCACATTAACGAGAGAGAAAAGAATTTCAATTGATGGCGGATCAGAGATGTAGTTGAGAGATGATGGCGGGATATATATCGACGGGGCAATACGTCAATATGGACGTGTATATATGTACATATCGCGCATTAGGTATCGATAAAATGAGAGAAGGGGTGGCGGCGAGAGAGAGAGAGAGAGAGAGAGAGAGCGAACGAGAGCGAATAGACAAGATGGAAAAATAAAAAGGAACAGGAACGGAGCAAGTGAGAGAAGGACATACACGATGCGGTCTCTAATTGGAGGCTGTTAACGCATAATTAACGTGGTGTTGTTATCCTCCTATTTCTCTCGACCCCTCACGTCGTGCTGCTGCCAATTCTCTATCCACCTCTCGGCACGGTCGACTCCCCAGCGTAGCCATCATTTGTGGACTCTCATCTATTCCTATATATACATATAGGTGTTTATATACATACATAGATGTCTGAAGCAACCCCCGCCCCACATCAAATTTACTCCAATCACCGTCTACAGCCTCGTCGATAACGCACCTACGTCACCGACCGTTTCTCTTTCTCTTTCTCCAGCTCGGTGGCTCGGTATCGTTTTCTCTCTCTCCGAAAATAAAGGGAATCCAGTGAGCGTAGAAATGCACACTCGCTTTCGATTGTTCAACGATTTCGACAGGTTCGAGAATTTTAGAATTACGCCTCTCTGCCGCTGGCTATTTATCGATATTATATTCCTCTTGTTAAAAAATTAATTTGTAATTTTTTTTCAGTTTTTTTTTTTGTGGATATTATTTTTTGGGAATTTTCCACGTTGTTCTCGGTTTTGTGCGAACAAGAGAGAAAAATGCTTGAACAGCTTCGCATGGTCCGCCGCACTCATGCGCCCCGCGTGGTGTGTAGGATTACGCAACCGGTTCTAAAGATTCACGCTAATTGGACGACTGGGAGACGTCGACGTCGATGACAACGACGACGAAAACGACGCCTGTTGTTGTTGCTGATGGCAATGCTCACCCGACGCCGCACGAAAGATGTTCCTTTCGTACGGTTCACTTGACCACACATTTATACACATTGGAAAAAGAGAAACGGAACGAGAGGGACAAGATCGAGAGAAAAAAGCGAGAAACGGAGACGAAACTATGAGAACAACCGTTTCGTAAAATTTTACTCATATACGCAAATATATGCATACCTGTACGTAATCCGAAGAGAAAACAGTAGCGGTTACGAAAAAAAAACAGTCAGTTCAGAATTCACGTAAACTTAGAAACGTTATTCGCACAAGGCTGAACATTTTTTTCTTATCAATAGAAATTTCGAGATTTTTACTCTGCATTGAAATTTCGACGTTAATGGAATTTATTTTTCCTTTTTATTAACAGGTGTACGTCGTGGGAACCGAATGATTTTTTGTTTATCATCATTTTGGAGAAAAAAAAATCAAACGGAATCGGTGAATTACGAAAATTTGAAACTTGAAGCGATTTTGCCATTGGAATGAGCGAGATCGCGGCGAATACGAAACAACGACAAGCGCGAGGCGATCTTGAAAGGTCAAGCATCTCGAAAGAGACCAAGTTGCGTATCTTTTCACAACACAAACTCGGCACACTGCCATTCGAGCGACTTCGCGTCACATTTAATTTTAAATGTTCGTAAAAGAGTCGACGCAGCACCTGGAGCTTTCAAAGATCGAACAACTGCAAAAATTAAATATCATCCGAGCACGTTCGCGCGCCTGCACGTGCAGAATCTTTGTTCGAGACTTGCGATGGGCTAAATAAAAATCGCAACGTTTATTCGACGTGAATCCGATGACAAGAAAGAGGAAGGGAAAAAAGAAAGACAGACTCGGTCGTCGTCGAAAATTCCGAATCACGAATCGCAATATCTGAATCTCGCTTGACGCGATTTCTTTCGTTGTGAATATGCACGAGACTGAAATAGATGCGATTTTACCGAAGAGCATGAGCTCCGCGAACATTTTTTAAGTAGGCAGACTCTCAAAGAGACAAGGCAATGAAAATGCAAACATAAAAACAGCAACGAACTATTTTTTTTTTTCTAGAATAAATAACTTTTCAAATTGCTTCATATTTCTTTGCAACAATAAAAATCGTATTTTTATGCGCTATCAAAAAAAAAATGATGTTTCGCTTAGTTAACATTTTAATCCGATTTTTTCGACAGTAAATCGTCATTTATTTCAATTTTTTAAAGTTTCCATTGCCGGAACGGGGTCGCGTTAGTGATTATGCCTGCGGAAGGGAACAGTGGATGAAAAATTGAAAAAAAGAAAACAGCCCGACGTGATGTTTTGATGAGGATGAGAAAAAGAAAAATTTCGGTGCCGAAAGCGTGCTGGACAAAAATAGGCACGTGTTTACGATCGGTGAGAGGAACGTGAAAGACTTTACGAAGTTGCAGATAGAAAGAGGCATGGGGCGAACTCAAGAATAGAACGAGAAAGCCAACGCGACGGCACGGAATAAAGGGAAAGAGAAAGACGTTGAGGAGCGAGAACAGAAGAACAACTGACACAAACACGAGAAAGAGCGAATGAGAGTATCGTTTTCAGACTGGCTAGAAAGACGATACATGAAGCGAGGTCTTGGTTCTGTTTTCCAAGTTTCGCTGCAGCACTGCTCTCGTTTTAATTATCATTTTTCTTCATCTCTGATTTCTCATAACTCTTCCGCTCCCTATATCTCCTGCAGTAATTCAAAGAGTTTTTCTTCGTTGCATCCGCGTCCACTGTGCCTTCGAAATCCCTCGAAACGATCGCGTGTGTTCATTTTCCGTCCATTTTCTTTGGACAAATTGGCAAAAAGTTGTTTTCGTTTCGCGCATATAACTTTCTTGCATAATTTTTTCATGGTCGAGATTTTTAAATTTCGGTTACTAGTTCGTCGGAGGTAAAAAACGAGAGAAAAAAGGTTGAGCGGCCATAATTTTTATGTGACTCCTGCCAACAGGTTTGACAAGGTCGCCTGTGGTTCTCCAAACAACTTGTCGATCATTTCAAAACGAGAATCTTTCATTTTCTCCAGAATGGTGGTCAATTTTTGTTGCTCCTTGGCGAACCTTGTGTCGAGGGATTTTGTTCATAGGACGAGAAACAGCAGTGTGTTTGAAAAATATTAGAAATCATTATTCCCCGAGATTTCGATCGAAGGAGTTACGAAATCGCTCTCGATTGATATGATTTTAAATTGGAATTATGACACCGCGTGCTAAACCGAAATGCCAATAAATCGTTCGTGAACAATAACAAGGAAAAGATGATATTGAACGATAAAAAGTGAGTAACGAAAGTGAATTTTATTTGGCCGTGAACTGTAACGATTGGAATGGAATTATCGGAAAAAGTAAGAATTTTGTAGAGACGATAAAAATGTTGTACGAAATGGGTAAACGGGAGGATTGAAGTAATGTAACAATATTGCAAAACAGAGATTGAACGAATGAGCTCCACTGTCCTCAAGAGCTCAAGGTGAACGAGCTTCGAACTGGCAATGCACTCAACAGACTGTGGGGAGCAGAAAGTTGAACGTTGCAAGGGAAAAATCTTTCTCTCTCTCGTCTGTGTGTTGTTTCTCTCTGGCCGTCTCTCTCGTCCGCGTATTTTATTTTTTCCTCTGCCAATCTTTCTCTCATTTTTTTCTATCTCGATCCAAGTCTTTCTGTCTCAATTTTTTCTCTCTATTTCGAGTGTTTTATCCCTCTTAATCTCACGTCCCCTGGCTCGTTTATTTAATCTGTCTCTCTCGCTCAATCTTATCTCTTTCTCATTATTTCTCTTCGTCTCTCATGCACGTTCGGATGTTCCATCGTCCCTAATGTTGTTGCATCTTCGTATGTGCTCGTCATTCCCTGCGCGTTTCATTGCTCAAGTTCTAATCGCATCGAGCGTGTAATAAGAAGAGCAAGCTCTAGGAAATTCTCGAAGAAACACGTCGTTGTCCCTTTCTCCGTCGTCGTCCTCGTCGTCGTTGTCGTTGACGTCGTTTCTTGTATATCACTTGGCTGTCCTCGACTCGGTTATACCTCCCCGGAGCTTATTTTTAGTGTAAAACTTTGTTTACGCGTATATAACCACGTTGATATATCGAGCATTACAGATTTAAAGCAACGACGTTACGATTATGCGAATGTCCGGGCGGGGAGATAATAAAAATGAGAGAGGAAGAAAAAGAGATAAGATAAACCAAGTCTAAAAGCAATCGCGCTAGATGAATATCTTTGGCGAGTCAATACTTTTCGGTACGAGACTGACGTTTGTGAAAAATATTTTCACCCGAAAATATATTCAGTAAAGTAAACATTCCTTTTATCGACAAACATGAAACACAAAATTGTGTCGCTTGAAAATTGTTTGTCCCAAGATGGTACAGAAGGTCGTTTCGATCTCTTGGAATAATGCATCGAACCATTGAAACTCTAATTCGCCAAAAAATGTTTCGTAATACTGTGAACAATGGATGTGGAAATTCTTTACAGAGAAGAAAAACAATTGTTAGGCAAAATACGGAGACAATGACAAGAAAATGGTCCCATGTCATTGGAAATACTCGCGTGAAATAAATACAGATATGTATTTATAAGAAAATGGAGAGAAGAAACACGAGGAAGGCGGAGATCGCGAATAGAAACGCGGATATAAATCTCCGAAGAGATCGAGAGAATCACGCAAACCCCGTACGTACAAAATTCTATGTGTTTACGCGTCTGTGTGTGTGTATGTGTGTTTTGCGCGTCTCGTATTTCCTTCTTGTCTTTCCTTGCACTCGCCATCAACCTCTCGCACCGACAACATCGTCGTCGTCGTCGTCGTCGTTGCTTGACGGAAATGTGGCGCCGAGCGACTCTATACTCCTTACGCCATATATAGTAAATCCACGTATTGCGTGCACAGGGCGATTCTCTCTACAAACTATTTTATGCACTAGTAGTATATTTCGCAAACAAGTGCGCCGAGTATACGAACCCGTCTTGTTACGATAGCTTCTCGAATGTATTTCATTTATAAAAAAAAAACTTTCAAAATGCTTGGAATTCCACCATCATTTTCATTTCAGTCCGACAAAGGCATCGACGGAGTTCAATATAGTAAAATACACGCATGAAAGCGATGATACAGGTTCCCAATTATATAGAAAATCTCTTGCCATTCAAATTGGAGTCAGTTCACGAAACAAAATTTTTTTAAACTCCGAAATGCATCGAAAAAATATGAAAAATAATGAAATCAAAGTGGCCCAAAAAGAACAAAGAATCGAGAAACGAATTTAAAGCTAGTTGGCGAATGAAAACGAATGGGGGGAACAAGAAATCAGAGACACGAGAAATAACGTCGAGCTTAATGCACGAAATCAAAGCTTATTCCATTCTCATGATTATTCGTTAATGTCTCCATTTCAAAAGTTGTTAACATTTGTTTAAACGTGAATTATACGGCTTCGTGAGGATTTTATATTGTGTACAGCAGAGAGTAGCCTGTTGTGGAACTCTCGTTTTAATTTCTTGTTCATCTTTTTCTTTATTTCTCATTTCCTTTCATTGTAAATCCGGGTTTACTACCCAAGCTTGAACTTTTTGTAGTGAACTAAACGCGAACGTAAATTATAAACGTACATACTATAAACCTGCACCGGCGATAAATAATCTACAGGTTGCAGATCCCAGTGCTAGAAAACTCCGGACGGAAGTGGGAGCGAGAGAGAGAGAGCGAAAGAAAAAAAGCTACTCAATTTTCTGGACGTGTTCCAAATCTCTAGTTAGCGAAAGAAACGTCTTTCCGTATACGCCCGATTCGTCTCTCATCCCTTTCCCTTTTTGCAGTCGACGATATGGCCTTGAACGGGATAAAAGTGCACTTTGATTTTTCAGAGATTCGAGGAAACCAAAATCTTGCCAGTGCAAGGCAATAATAAACTTTTATGCAGCTTCCCAAGGCCATTTCATTTATCAAGTTTTTTTTTATTTCAACTTTTGAATTACGACTATTTTAATGAGGCGTACTGATAATTAGAATAAACTTTTCATTCGAGTCATAAAAACTGTTTCAATCCCCTTTTGTTCGTTTATGGCGCAACTCCATTAAAACCGACCTGGATTTTGTTTAAATGCAAATACTGCATCGAGGACATAAAGCATCTCAAATAGCTTATGAAAAAAAAAATGATTCACGTGCGAAATGAAAAGGTTTTCCAACATATTCAATTAATAGTCGAATCACGAAATAAAATATCACTCGAAATATATTTGTTTTTGGTTTAACGAGTTTGAATTATTTCGAAATATCTTTAATTTCATCCTTTGTATCCGCGCTATGGTTCCCGCAGTTTTTTCTTTCGAATAACAGGGTCGATTTTTCAAGTTATAATTTATGATTCGTGTTGAGAAATTCCCTCAAGCCTATTATTCGCTGGCGTATGTTCGTAAAGTGCACGTATCTGCCCGAGTAATAGCCACGTAGAGGGGAAAAAAAGAAAAAAGTGAAGAACTTGGGGCACGTGGTGAGTCGCGCGGTTGTAGGTGCGCGAGTATTGATCTCTGCTGTGCGTTGGGACGGCTTACAAGCGAGCTTGATGTGGTTCACGGCTTTCATACAGAGGCCGTGCGATACCCGGCCAGAAAGAGTGATGTACGTATGGGCCCTTTCATGACAAATTGAAATAAACGATGCCAAACATTTCCTTTGAGAGCCTTTAAAACTCGAGCAATTGGTGTACCTGCAAACATTTTTATTTCTATTTTTCGGGTTACGATTTCCTGCAAGCACAATCTCGATACTTGTCTGTACGAAAGTTCCGAGTGATTTTTTCTTGGCATTTTTTCAAAAGTTTCTTTGCTTTTCCAAAATCTTCATCACGAAAAGTTCTTTAAATACGACCACATCGAACACCGATCTCTTTGTTATCAAAAACGAAACGAACGCTCATTGATAAAATCTTTTCATTGCATACGAGAGACGCTTTATGCTAAAGGAAAGAACGTGGGACCGTTTTGTCGAGCTTGCTTGTAAGCGCGTTTGGAAAAATGGCCTGTACGAGTCTCCCGGATTCGAAAGAACGACGAGGAATCGAGAAAAAACCACCAATTATATCCATAAAAATAATTGAAAGTGGCGAAAGATTATTGACTTTCTTCAAAAATACTCAGATCAGTATGATAAACAAAAAAAAAGTCATAAATTCTAGTGACTTTGTGCGCTGGTGAACGATTTTTGAATTTCCATAAAATGTATAATGCATCAATTCAACGACGTATAAAAATGAGTAGGAGCGAAAGCCCCGCGCGTAACATTGAGAATTGCTTCCCCAGGAAAAACAAAAGGGGAAAAAGAATTTCCGTAACAATGTGTAGGCGATATTCATGTTTGGGAGAAAATAACCTAAATAGCAATACGTATGCAGAAGCGAGTTGGACACTAAAACCGCGGGTATTATTCGATCCTTTATGGGATCACGAATCGAAAGGCTTTTTCATTCTTCTCTCTCTCTCTCAGTCTCTCTCGGTCTCTCGTGCAGATGATAATGCAAACTGTGAATCCAGCAGCCCCGAATATTCAACAATCTTAAATTTCGTTTTTTCTCTCTTTACCCATTCTGGTTCGTGTGTAAATACAGGCGGGTGAATGTTACGTGGAAATTTATGTATGTTTGTGTGAAAACAGTAGAATCGGAAAGATCTCGCATGGAATATGCAGGGAAAAACGAAAGTAAAGAAAAACAAAAAAGGAATGCACAGGGGTGGGGGGATGAGACCGCGAACAAAACATCAGACAGTCTCCGCAAATTTATACATACGCACACACACACATAGACGAGTGGAAGGAAAGAATGAGAGCGAAAGGGTGAGACCCTGGGATGAGCGAGAAGGAGACAAGAGGACGGAGAATGTCGAGGGAGAGAGAGAAAGAAATTGCATCCGCAGGATCCTTCGAGAAATACTCGAGCCACGAGTTTTGCTTTTCTCCTTCCTTCTTCTTCTTCTTCCGAGAGCAGAGAGGCTGTGCACTCTCGGTGCAGCTGAGCTCCCCAAGGTCAAGGACGATTCAGGCACGAGAGGGTTTCAACCACCCACCCAGTCTCGTCGCGCTCTCTCACTCTCTCTCTCTCCCTCTCTTTCTCTCCTTCGTGCTCCGTGTTCCTTGGCACGTCCATCGCCGCGTACTGCAGCGACACAGAAGAACAAGAAAACGAGCGCGAGAGAGAAAAAGAAAACGGGAAAAAAGTTTGCTTATCGCGCAAACACGTAAGTGTTGCACGAACGACGCGATCAAAAAATTTAACGATAAATTATTAAGTGGCCAAGAGAATTGCCTTAAAAAAGTTTTGTAATAGTTTGCAGCTGCCCAAACCGCGAGAGAATCTCGAGAATAACGATCAATGTCAGTTCGGAATTTCTCGTGTTACCCAACGCATACAACTATTAATATTAAATACATAAATGAGCGCTGAAAAATACGTTTTTCCTCAACGTCTGTAAATTTGCTAAACTATGAGCTTGAAGTTTGCATCGACGCAATGCCACGAATTTAAAAAAAAATTCAACCTCCTGGACAGGGGTGTTTCGGAACGAATTTTTATTTAAAAAAAACTTTTTCCTTCTCTTTTTCGGACCTCACCAATCGATTCGTCAAATAAAAAAGTCACGAATGATTTTCTTTTTTTCCATTTCGTGGCATTGCGTCGATGCAAACTTCAGGATCATGCTAAACTTGCAGACACGCAACGATCCAAGCTATGAATAAAAGTACAATAGCTTGGGATCGAAACCGAAATAAAGAGACGTTTCATAATTCCTCAATGCAATGAGCCTATGATCTGTACAATGTTGCAGCAGCACTTACACCGAGAAGCCAAATTTGCACCGTCACCAAAATGTGGTGACGAAACCGTAATTCGTAAGTCTATCCATGAATAATTTTGTCATGAGCCATATTCATTTCGATCAGCAAATTGAGTGTATGGAATGATCGAAATTTTGAGCAGCAAAAAGACATAATTTCATTTTGACAATTCCAAATTATGATTTTAGGATTTTTCGCCTACGACGGCGATTCTAGCGATTTTTCGACTTCATTTTTATGATGCTGAAATTTGTAATGTTGGAATGCATCGAAAAATATTGAATTTTATTGAAGATTCGTTGAATTTCCAAAATGTTATCCAAATTTTTCGAGCCGATATGCTTTTCGGGTGGCAAAAATGGATCGTGTAATCATCGTAATTACATTCTGCATTTGAATAATTATTTTTCTCAAAGATAAAACTGAATTTCGTTGCATTCCAACGATGCAAACTCCAGAGTCATTGATTTTTCGTAGATTTGGCTGATTCAGCGAATTTAGTTTTTCACAGTTGCAATAATGAAAGAAAGTTTGTGCGGGTGAGTTGAAAAAGCTGCGGAATAATATGTTAATTTTATGAGAGAACAAAAATTGTTGTCCGTTCTGGCAGAATGTTTTTATCACAGAAAAAGGAAGGAGTGGAGAAGAGGGTGGGGGTGGGGGTGAAAGGGTGTATATAGGGGAGTGACCGAGAGGGTTTAAACTCGCGGCAAGAGCGACAGCAGGTTTATACGGGACAACTGGGAAGGACGTTGGGAGAGACCACAAAGGAAGGCGCTTAAAAATTCAATGCATTTCAAATGGGCCGAGGAATCGTCCGGGGGTAGAGCTACTCCGAGGCTCAGCGTTGCCGCCGGTTCAATTTTCGTTCGTTCACGCGAACTCGCGACTCTGCTCTTTTCCGATCTCCATCGCCCTCCGGCCTGGCCTGCTCCTTCTTAGTTTTCCGGGTGGTTGCTTTTTTAACTTAACTTCCGACATTCACAAAGTCTCGTCGATTCGCGAACGTAATTCTCGCAGACTCATTAAATGGACCATTAAAATAGAAGGAATTATAATCTTTGCCCTCTTCATCGCCACTTTATAATCAATTCAAAGTACACGTAAAAGTTGGCATGAAAATTACAGGCCCTTGCACGCGTCTCTACGTAATCCACAGTCAAAAATGAAACGAAAGATTTTACATTCGTGAACAGAAGTTCAAGTAATTGATAAACAAACGACAAGAATCAACGGAAAAGTCATCCAAATCGATCTGCATGAGATTTCCTCTATTTGACGTTTGATCGAACGAAAAAATCTAGTCGTTTTTTGCGAGTTTGACATCAAAGTCGTCGGATGCTGCATAAATACATGAATCGTAGAGACATAAAGAGATATTTATATTATTAGTTACAGCATCATGAATGCAGCGTGCTATTTCGTCAATAGATATATATATGCTGAGAGATCAACGACTCACAGGGTATCGTCGTCGTGGTCGCGTCGTCGTTGACCTCCAACGAGCGTTATAGCATGCAAGCGCGGTATACAACTCGAGAAGTCTCCCCTCGTCGAGAAGATAGTCTTGGGGCCGATCCAGCACAAGAGAGACCGCGAGTGCAAACCGAACCAAAGGAGTTTTGTCGCATATATACGCATATATATTTATACCAAAAGAGAACGAGAGAGAGAGAGGGGGGGGGGAGAGGGGGAGAGGAAGGATCGTAAGGTCAATCGGAGATCGTGACTCGAGGCAACTAAACTGTCTTTGAGTTGTATGCAAGAACAGCAACACTTTGTGATCATAACTATACATATATGTACATTTGTGTATCTGTGTGTATAAAAAATATATATAAAAAGTACATAAAGTGCACAATACATAAATGTATATAGCTCGAATATACACAGTCGTTAAACTTTGTTCTCCATTCGGCTCGAACGACGATGGAAACTTTTTCGAACGTATCTCGATATGATCGAACTCAATTTCCAACGATTGCTCCATATTACATCTCTATATACACGTATAAATGTTGATACACGTGTGTATAGAAATAAATACGTCTATATATTGGTATCCACATACGAATTCGATTGGCATACCGATATTCCCGTGTATATTGAAGAAATAAAGATGAAAAAAAAAAAAAACGCGATGCAGGACTCACGAGTATCGATTCGTGGATAGTTTTTTTCTTTTTTATTTCTTTCAACTTTCTATATATATTTATATTATCGTCGGACAGGAGAATTTCCTTTGGAAAAAGCCTCGGGCGCGCACACCCACGACAAAAGACGACGCGCGATTCCCTTCGCTCGATATCGCCAACTAGACACGCGTGTAAAAAGTCACTTGTGAGCTTTCTTCCATCTCTCTCAGGCTCTCTCTCGTCTCACTTCCGAATGATCTCTCACGGCGCGTAATCGATTCCACGCTCGGATTCCGGTACACCCTTTTTCACCCCAAGTGTTGAGCCCGGCGTATATCCCATGCACATATATATATCTATACGTATATGCACCGAAACGTCTGATATATAGAACGAGTTCCGTTCCAAGTGACAATGCACTTTTCCCACCCCAACTTTGCTAAACTAGCATTTTGCTACAGACATTTTCTATACATGTATATATCGGGGTAACGATTTTCTCTCGGCAAATCGAACGCAAAACCTTTTTGCACACGCGGGGATCGAAGCCGAGCAAAGCGGAACTCTCTCCTTTCCTATAGAATTTCCGGAGACGCGACTCGAATTTGAAATATCTAAGGACGTTCTACCGTGCATACTGGTATGTGTGTATATCCCTCGATACACGTTTTCTATACGGATGGTGTTAGGACGGGGGAAAACTCGATGGGTGCTGGAATATAAACATTTTTTTTTTTTTTCATCCTTTACTTTTTTTCCTCCCGCGATAACTTGAGGAAGATTCAACGTTACAGTCACGTGAATGGTTTACACGAAACTTGTGGATTGTCGAGGCATTTATTTGCAAAGAACTCGTGGAATTAGAGATTTCTTGTGTTGTCGCGGTGAAAAGGCAAAAGAGAGAGAGAGCGAAAAAGACGAGGAGGAGGAAAAATAAACAGGTAAAAAAGCAGATGGAGAAAAAAAAGGAGAATAACGGAATTGCATTTTTGCGCTGAGCGTGTTTCTTTCACGCAGCCCTTTTTTTCAACCACCCTCTCAACCTCGCTTTTATCCTGTTTCTTTCTCGCTCGCGCGCGCTCTGTGGCTCTTTCCGACGCTCCAAAAGCAGATATCGCGAGCTCGAATCTCGCGAAACGCGGCGGAAATGGACTCGCGCGTATATACGGGCTTGCCATGCCGCATATGTTGCAAGTATGAGTGGGAATAAATATTCGTTGCACAACATGCACACATATATGTGCATTAAAATGTATATATACGCGTGTGTATTTATTCATCATGGCGGAAGCCGAACTCTAACAGCGTCCCCGATCGCGTTCGATCTACCGGGGCTTAAAAATCTATATGTCAACGCGCATCTATATCTATATGTATCGAGTTGTAGTATATCCATACGTGTATATTAAGTGTACAGAGAGCATACAGCGTGTGCTCCGCAGACCGTACCGGAGCTATCGAGAAACGCGACAGTGGGAGAGCCGAGAGAGCACGGTCCACGTGACCTTGCAACCCAATCACGCTATTACGGTTCGTCGCATAGAAGCGCGTACATATACACGTTATATACATCGCGCTACACGCGAATACAAATATTCATATATAGGTGCGTACACTTTGTGCCGAAGAGTCTGGAGGGACCTCGAGCATGGCCTTCCGTTCCGTTTAATTTTTATTCTCCGACATTCGGTGCAAAACCGCGCCGCATATCTCGCTCCGCATATCGCGCGTCAAGTCTTGGAATCCCCCATTAAGCAATTATCCAAAAAGGGTACCAGCCGTTTTGCATTGGACGTGATCCATGAAACGTCGAAAACACGACGAGAGAATCGTCGCAGGGCGTTTTGTTCTTTTTTGCGATCGAGAGATTTCGTGCATTCGAGTTTAGCGGATTATCTGATGAAATATTTAAACGATTTTGGTCGCATTGTCTTCATTCCAATCTCATGTTGATATATTTGTACGTAATTGCGAATTCTAATCTTTTGTTACTACGATATGATTCCGAAATGAATATCATTATATTTGCTTCTCCCTTTTTGTCGTCGGTGCGTTTTACATGTTTGATGGGAATTGTGGCGATTTCTGGCTACGAACGGTTTTGTTATCTCGCTGTTGATAATAACTCACGCAGTTTCTCGCATTGGCAACTTTGCACCGGACGGAAACGAATGCAAATTCGTTTGCCATTCTCGCGTCGAGTCGTCACAACGTTGCTCTCCTGTTATGCCGTTATATATTGTAAACCTCTGAATACATACGTACATATATGTATATAAATATATATTTACTGAGCTGGAGGGAGCGGTTGTGTTGTTTATACGGCAATTAATTAAAATTCCAGCTATTATCGCCATTCGTGGCGTACGTTATCTCGGCATCGAGCAGCGCCCCCGGCCCTCTTTTCCCTTTCGTTACTTCGCAGTCCCCCTTTTGAATTCGTACCAACGCGTCCGGCTATTTCTGTTACTCTCTCTTCTCTTTGGGTGTGCGCACCAAATTTAACAACGAGACCGATGAGACCACGCGAGCCCGGTTATTGCCGTAATATATAATGTATAATAGGCTTTTCCAAAATTTCGATCAAACGAGAAATTCGCTATTCCCTTATCGACTAACCGATTTCACCAAGAATTATTATCCTCCCAAATTCAGTACGTACTCGTGTTCCAGAACGACATTAACGATGTACGACGATAGTGAAAAAAAAAGTCCTCGAAGCGTCAAAGAAAAAAATTAATCGGTAAATTTACTAGTAAAATGAAAAATTTTATGACTTTTCGGACGCTTTGGATCTGCCGGTCATTTTTCTCGTAACCATAAAATGCCGGAAAAATGTTAACAATACACACGTATTGTTTTTTTTTTTTTTTAACAATTACGATTGCTATTCAAAGTACCGGAGACTTATTTGGCTCCCAACCGGTTCTCAGTTATTTTCTTATTGTTACGAAGAGCAAAAAAAAGTGGTCGTAAAACACCTCATTATATTTTTTCGAGGCTTATTATACGATTCTCCGAAATGAAGTACTTTTTGCGCGGGGCTTTCAGAATTAACGGTTCTCGGTCATGCTGTTACTGTTACATCCGCGAAAGAAATGGACGTCGTTCGTTATGTATTCATTTTTTTTTATCACGTGTGCACTTGCAAAGGTATCGATGATTTAATGGGAAACAAAATTGGAATATTAATGCAATTATTTACTTGTGGCTTCGGGGACGAATATCATTTTTATTTCGAGCGTTCGATTTGTTCTGAGGCTTTTCCACTAATAAGCTCGGGCCTACATTTGGGAATGTGTACTCAAAGAAATCGAGAGAAGCTGTAAAAATATTTGTAAATGGGGGTAAAACATAGCGAAGGAAGTACTACAAAAGTGGAACGTCCGCTGCTTTGCGAAACCAAGTGCATTATTCTTTCTCTCTTTCTCTCTCTCTCGCGCTCTCTGTCGCAACGGCCGCGTGAGTGAATGTTTTATTATTTCGTGGCGGTATACGTACGAAAGTTGGAGGGTAAAATTTCATGGACCTCGTACACGTCGAGCCCTTACTTCTCGCCTCGGTAAACTCGGCAAAAACGTGCACAGGAAAAAGAGTGCGCGGAAGATAAAAAAGAAAAAGAGAAAAAAAAAAACAATTATACTAAACAGGCTTTTCCTCAAGTGAATTCTCCCACGTAACGTGCAGCAGCGACTAAACTGGCAAGCGGAAGATCGAAAAGATCCGGAAATTGCCTTCGTAGCAATAAAAGTTTCAACACGTGCGTGCGCGCATTTTCAATTTTCCACTGGCGATCCATTCTCTGCCAAATTACGTTATTATTTAGTTTCGTACTCAATCATTACTTTTATCTCGCTCGCAAATTTGCAGGTTCGCGAGAAAAAAATGGAAAGTTGTTTGACGAAAATTTCCATGTGCCATTCCGGTCTTTCCGCCAGTCACGAACGTCGTGCTGCCTTGCATTCGTTCGGGCATGTGCGGATTTCGTTCGAACTCGGTGACGTTCCGCTTCCAGTTTTGTTAGGGCTCGATCGAAGCAACTCAACGAACCGACATTTACGTGAAATAACCCCGAGCCCTCGTTACAATTTTTCCCATTTTTATGTGCACACTGAACGAAATTTCCAAAAATTTCTGTTCGGACTATTTGAGTAAAATATAAAAATTAATTTATCCGACAATTAAATTTTACTTTCGTTCTTGAAATTCCCCAAAAACCTTCGTCACAACCCAATGCCACGCAAAACTAATAAAAAATCAGTTTAAAATCGAGATTGCCGATCGCAAATATTTCAATAACGAATGAAAAAAAAAAACTTATTCAACAAATTTTTCGTATAACGTTCGAATGCCTCGATCGGTCCTGCTCTCGCACATACGCCAAAGATAAGATTCGTCATTCGACCTTGGACTTGACCTCGAACAGCTGTTTACATATAGCGGCAAACACACTTGTTCAAATTATCAAACGGCACTAGAGAAGATAGTTATAGCTGGAGTGAGCAGGCGATAGTGTCAGCGCGATACCGCGGAACACATTTTTATGCATCTCTTGGCGATCGTTTCTACGAAGAAAAAAAAAGCAGAATTTAACGATGGTTTCATTAAAAAATGAAATTTATCAAAAAAAGACGTTAATTTTCTTGATGCTCTGAGATTTTTCATGATAAAACAAATAGAAAATAATTAATTACGTTTAATAATTAGTGATAATTTGTATCTTTTGTTTTGTGATTGCAAAGAAAACGGCAAAGTTCCGTCTTTGGTGGTTATAGGGATAAACGTTTCCTGCGGTTTAACCGAAGCACGCACACACATAGATAAATATATATTCATAGAAATACGTGTGTAGAGCGTTTAACAGGGTAAAAGCGAAATGCGCTGCACAAAGTCGAGCAAGCGTTTTCATGTGGAGACGTGGATAAAACGTGGCAAAGAAAGAGAAAACGAGTTGGCTAATAGTGTATCGCTGGTTGAGCGTATATACGTATATGAACATTTATAAACACGAAGGGGAAATGAGGGAATAAATAAAATAAATAAAAGGAGCAATCAAGAGAGGAGCGTGGAGCAGCGCGGTGGTGAGCGTTCTCGTTGCTCACGGCGACTTCTGGTTCTCTATACACCCGTGGCCTGGTGCTCATTATTTCACGTAGAAACGAGGAAAGGCCCTGTGGGAATGTGAATGAAAGAGCGCGAGAATAGCTCCGAGCCAAATCCAATATAACTGGATGTCTTTCGTTGCCAGAGCGATGGGCTCAATTTTGACTCGATTTTTTTTACCTCAATTACGAAGATCAAATGATAAAGAAACAAAGAAACGAGGAAGGTGAAAATCACGTGCGACTGTCAGGATCGAATAACAATTGTCTTAACAGGGATTTCGTGTCGCGTCGACGTTTTCGCGTGTTCAACGCAACGCGCAATAACGAATGAAAATTGAACGTTGGATTTCTGGAATTAAAATGACGTTTCCTTCCGATTTTCAGGAATTGATCGAAAACAAAAGTTCGTGGCCTGAGAATATTTATGACTGACACAAATTTGTCCAAACGACAGTTTTTTTTTTGTCAGTCTAATCGAGTATTTTTTTTATTTAGATTGAATGAGAATGTGAATGACGTTTTCGTTGTTTTTTTGCTCGTTTCGCATTCTCGCCTGCAGCGCGGTTTCGAGAGAACGACTCGCGTGCGTATTCGCGCTGGCGTAGCACAGGGCGAGAAAGATTCGAGTACTTTGCCAGACAGAAATAGACGCTGGTACGCTATAGGAACTAGCGATCCGTGCTACGCGTTGCAAAAAGCTTCTTGCGACGATTATGTCCGCGGGTGCTCGCGAGCGCATTTACAGTGCTCACGGTGTCGCGAAAGTCACGCGAGTTCGTGTCGATGAAACACAAAGAATTATCAAAAATCGCACGAGGGCAAAGGGTTCGCATTTTCGCCGAGTTCCAATTGATTCGAAGGATCAAGAATGCAGCCTCCCGTTCATGCATCAGTAATTGACACGCGAGCCAAAGGATTGGCGAGCGCGGTCACCCAACCGAGTATGGATCTCGCAAAACAACTTCTCAGCTCTGTACAACGTCCACCAGAGTCCATCGCATACCCTTGCATGCCCTTTATCGACCAGCAGCTGATCGAACGAAAACGCTGACGTCTTTTATTCAAAATTGCACGCATTTTTATGCTTAAGATGCCGAATTCGTGGACACCCTGTATAACGCGGCTCTAGCCCGTTCCGTACAGCCTGCTCAACACTCGTTGCATCGAGGTTGCATCCGCTGTTACATAACCCGACTCACGGCGGTTGCCCACTGTTTCTATCCGACTTTTTGTCTGTTCTGTGCCCGCCGGATCAATGTTTTTTCTTACAAAATTTCCTCCCAAAAAAGCAATGTCCGCGTAACATAATGAAAAATTAATTAAAAACAAAGAACGCTTCAGAAATTCCATTATTTCACGATTACAAGATTCCTCAGGCTTAATATCATTTATATCAGGAGAATCGTGGCCCCATTCTCCATTCCGAGTCATCTGCACATTACTCATTTCTTATTATTTTTTGTCTCCTATTGATGCAGCCCACATTATTCACCCCAAATCGGCCGCAATTATGATGCTGAAGTTTGCAACGTTAGAATGCATCGAAAAATATTGAATTTAATTGACGATTCGTTCAATTTTCAATGTCATCCAAATTTTTCGAGCCGATATACTTTTCGAATGGCAAAAATGTATCATTTTATCATCGTAATTACATTCTGTAATTTGATAATTATTTTTTTCAAATATAAAAATGAAATTCGTTGCATTCCAACGATGCAAACTTCAGAGTCATCCGCAATTAACGTAACTCAAACAACCGATAATGACATTAAGTAAAAATGTTGCAAACACTCACCTATTTTTCTCCAACTCGTTATGAGTCGTTCTGAAAACAAAAAAAGTCAAAATTAATGCGATTGTCGATGTTTTTGTGGCGTTAAATTTGATTAAAACGAATTTTTCACGTTTCTACACTTTACGCGGTTTGAATAAATGACCAAAAACTTGTCTGTGCAAACAAAACGATCGCTTATTTCCGGAAGGTCGATTAATGCGGTTGTGTGAATAATAAACAATGAGAAATGTAAACAATATCGTAATAAATGAAAACGGTGAAAGAGCCTGGAAATATTCAACGGTAATAACAATGAATAGAAACAATGCGTGAACGAGCAACGGCAGTTGAAATTAGCACGATATTTCAGAGTCGAATTTTGGGTTTAGTGAAAATAACGGACCGCAGTACGGCAGCGTCGAAAACAGCACGACGATTCTGTTAGACTCGTCACTACATTTAACACAGAGACTGTACATGGTTTGCATAATTGACTGGTAGAGGATAAATAAGGTCCGCATTATCCGAGGACTACGTGACTAACAATGTGTGACAGTGTGAGTGTGTAAACACAGAGGCTTTTTCGTTCTCCGACACTATTCGAGCTCCACGACATCGATACGCTTTTTTAAATCGTTTTTTTCCAAGGGATTTTGATTCTAGAAAAAGAGTAGAAAAATCTAAAAGGTCAGCCCGAGCGCCTGAAGCTACCGAACGAATAAAAAAAAGAACCAGCAACTTGAAAAAATCCGAGATGGAAAAAGACTAGAGAACATTTAAAATGACGAATATCGAGCAGCCCGAAAATCCGATGGACAAAAATGTTTCGATTTCATCAATTCTATTTCGAGAGTTTTGGGTTTTTTTTCAACGAGAAACATGAAAAACTAGGCCGACATAATTGGGAGAGATGACGATGCGACGTATCGATTGAAAATAAAAATTTTATGAGCTCACCTGCTGCCCTGAGATTTTTTCGTCTTTGGCCTTTTGGTGACCGCCCGCAGATCGTCAGGTATCGGCATTGTCGAAGCGTAGCCATGTTCAGCTTCTGAAACAAATTATATAGGATCAGAAATTTGTCGACGTTCGTTGATCGAGTTCATTAACGAAATGCAAAATTCGATATTCATTGCGACACCCTACAATTTTGATTTTCGCTCGAATAATTTGTTAGGGCCAAAAAATACAGGGACGTTTGAAACAAAGAGAACAAACTAACGAATTTCTTTTCAGTTAAAAAAAACTTTTCAGGGTAATGATCAATCAGACTTCTACGTAGCCTCATTTCGAATGATTCCTCGAAAATTCACGTGACTCTCGATTGAATTGAACGAAATACGAGAAGAATTTTTTATTGCGTTGAACGAAGTCACGTCCTGGAGAAGGATTCCATTGGATTATCTCCCTCGTACGTGCTGCAGTCTCGACAGCCATTCATCAACACACAGATAGAATGAAAAATCGTTCAAGACTCTTTTCTCTTTTTTGGGTCCCTGCATCGATCTCGTTTGAGCCTTGGAGCCCAAATCCTTGGCTCATTGTTTTTTAAACTCTATTTCCACTTAATAAAAACATTATCAAAGGCATTTCTACGATCCTGACCTCGCCCTGATTACGACAATGAAGGATAAAATACCGAGAACTCGATTTCCAACCAGCAGTGAGACTCTGCAAACTTTACATGCTCAGTAAAAATAGCATAAAAATTTTTTTCGAGTGCTGTGGATTTCTCTGAACGAAATACAAAATTCCAAGTTTCTAACCGCTTGAGCGACTGAGAAACGAGAATATTGAGTGTTCGCAGGCGTAAGTTCGGAAAAATGAGAATAAATATTTCGAAATCCACAGAGCACTGGACCTTTTTATTTTTTTGAATCTGGCGGATGGCCATTTTTCGGTGACCCATAATTTATTTTCGGTTAAACTTCAATCAACTACATGCCAAGCTCTTCAAGAATGCGAAAGATAAAAAAATCACGATGCTGAAGTTTGCAACGTTGGAATGCAACGAAAAATATTTCATTTTATTGATGATTCGTTCAATTTTCAATTTCAACCAAATTTTTCGAACCGATATGCTTTTCGGGTGGTGAAATTCGAATATTTTATCATCGTGATTACATTCTGCATGTAAATAATTATTTTTGCCAAAGATCCAAAAGAATTCCGTTGCATTCCAACGATGCAAACTTCAGGGTCATAAAAAATCGACTTGCAAGCAGAGTGTCGCAGGTATGCATAGGTGACAATTGGCTCGATTTGAAATCTGAATGAAAAGTACGTTGATCTTAATTCCCCCTCCCCTCCGTTCCACGAGTGGACTCCTAAAAAACATTTTTCGTCTTTTTTTGTTATTTGCCCGACAAGTCCATTGTGGAGCTAAGAAAATGTGACTCACTCGCCATTCCCAAGCCTCATTTTCCCAAATGAAAGCACTTTGAATACAAAAAAAAACTAAAAGATTTGCCTGCGTTCGATTCTTTTGAACATTTCTCAGGCTATTTCGAGATGCGTTTTTGTTTTTTGCTATCAACTATTTGCTCGGCTATTTTCCAGATTAATGAGGACATCGGCATCTACAGAATTCATTAGTCGTCGCTGGGTCATTGAATCTTTAAACTCGTTTCTGACCTTTCCTCCATTCCTCAATATACATATATTCATTTATATTTGACGTTCACTTAATTTGCCTCGATTTTGTGCGTTGTTCCTCTCATTCTCTTGACGTTTGTCCATTGTATGCAAAACCTTTGTGATTTTTTATCATCAATACCGAAATAACTTGCTATCATTTCAATCGAATCGACTGGCGGTTTTTTCGGACAATCAAGATCAAAAGAAAGAATCGTTAATGGCTCGGCACGTTTTGTTTTTTTTTTTTTTCGCGGCAAATACATTTTTATAACGCACATTTCTTTATCGGATAAAGTGGAATTAATTCCCCTATAGAAATGGCTCGACAAAAAATTCATATCGTTCGAGAAAAAAAATCGAGTCGACGAAAAAAAATGAATTAAAAAAAAAAAAAAAAAAAAAAACGCTGGACTTTATTCCGCTGGCACGAATCGACGAAAATATTTGTCCGTTTATACAATGCATTGAGAGTCGCAAAGAGGAATAATATAATAACACGAGATAATGGAGAAACGGAGACACGCAGCCAGTTGATTGGCTGATAGGGAGAAAGAGAGAAAGAGTAGATAAAGAGGAATCGAAAGAACGCGCTGGACACAACAAGAGATGTCGATGTGCCTTATCTGGGCTGGTCACGCGCCGACATATCGCTCCACTCTTTTACAATCCCCTCCTTAAACGTCCTCCACTGCAATATTCTACACTAACGTTGAGCAAAATATAAACTGCGGGAATCGCTACGTGACAAATCGCCGATTTTCAAACTCCGAGCTATTATTTTTCACATTTTTAATTCACAAGAGACATTATTCCGGAATTATTCGTCAGTTGTGATTGAAACGTTGCAAAAATAAATTCGAAAATATCGTGAAACAAAAAAAAATTGTAGCTCTTCAAGGTTTTTTTTTATTTTCCAAAATTGGCAACGTAAAATTTTGTTGTTCCACCGAAATGAACTTTTTTTGTTCTGATTTTTTTGAATTGCGAAGAATTCTCGTGGGCAGCGGCAATTTTTGACGTCCAGAACCGAAAATGATGATTTTTTCGATCCAAAAATGAAAATTGAGTTTTTGAACGGTTGACAGAGACGTTTCCTTGAGTTTTAACGATGCAAACTTGAATAAAAGTATCAAGGCACGTCGCGTTGTAATGCGACGTACAGAGATACACGAAATTATAATAAATTGAATATATGTAACACTTTAGCATAGAGAATTACGCGTTAGAGCGGCGGCAGCGAATGCGTGAGAGAGATTGAGAGAGAAAGAGAGAGAGAGACTATCGTGGTAAGTGGAGTGATAAAATGAGATCATCGTTCGTTCGAAGCAGCGAGGAGTCCAGTATCACACTGGTGAACTGCATATGCAGTGACGTGAACCGGCCACGAACACTCTCGTGCATTCGAGCCTACGATAAATATATCAACATTGTATTATGTATACCGCATTCGTGCTCGGGAATCGACGAAGTAATAACCGAAGAGTTCCTATATACATGCAGGCAGACACTAAGATCGTACGTTCTTGTGGCTTTTGCGGCGCTCAATTTACGAGAGAATCGAACTTGAAACACACGTCTCTCGCTTTTGTCCACGTTAAAAAAATGATGTTCGACTCGCTGATTCAAGATTCGCGTGAATAAACTAAGAAATTCATCAAAATTACGATAACTCCAGTAACAAATCGATTACGTGAATCGTGGATGAACATCATAAGCGGAAAATCAAAATCAAGCAGCGACCAATTACGAAAAAACTTCTGGACATACTAGAAAACGAATTTATTCGATGGAAAATATTTTTTTCATTTCGAAATGGAAGGTCGTGGAAAAAAATATCGATTCTGATGAATTTTTTTTTACTATTTCGTAAATTATTGACAAAATGACCTTCCGTGATGCGAAAATCGCGAGGATTTTTAAATCGAAAAGAGCGACCCGTCAAGTTCTCCTGAAAAGAATGTTTTGACAGCAGCGGCAAAGCGAGCGTACACGTCACGACATTAACGAGACTGTTTCTCGGCACGTTATTTCCATGGCGGCAAGGATAAGCGAAAAAAATAAATATAAAAAAGCCAGAAAGAAATAAAAATAAAGGAGTCACGGACATTGCTACAGGGTCTGGTTGCAGTTGCCTGTGGAACGAGGCGAAAGGGAGGGAGAGAGAATGACGCGCGGACGAAGAGCGAGAAGGGGGAGAGTCAAGTCACGACGGACGGAGACAACGGTCTACACTCTGTTTACTCGGAGAGTGTCATTCGCCCGATCGATTTAATCTACACATCAACTTTCAACGCGAAATTCGAATATAGAAACAGTCATGAAAAAGCCTGCTGGAATCACGTATTTTCGAGTCGAAAAATTGTCGTATCGAGATCGAGGCTTTATTTTTACATTCAAGGCAAAAAGAATTGGCGAGACGATCAGCTGACTCCAGCAAATAAAATAATTTTCGATGAAACAAAATTCACTGTTTTTTTTTCTCATTATTCCAAAAAATCCCATTCTACGTTTTCCGTTTATTTTCCGAATGCCAAATGCATGAATTCCACCACGAAAATACTCATGAAAATACCCAAAACGAGAAACATTTTGTTTTTCGTTCGCGTCGAAAAGTTTTACGATGTTGAAGTTTGCATCGTTGGAATGCAACGAAATTCTGTTTTTTCTTCAGCGCGTCTCATTATTATTACTCGATATTTCGTCCGGAGAAAAAAAAACGATCGTCTTTTGAGTCCCAAAAACTCACAATAGAGACGAAAAATTAGCATGATTTTCAAAATTCGATAAATAACTAACAGAAACGATATTTTTCGTGGAATCTCAACGTCGCAAACTTCAGCGTCATAGAAGTTTTTTACATTATTGGGGCGAAGAAAGTGACTGCGAGGAGAAAGAAAAGAATAATCGAACGTTCCAAATGTGTCGATTTAGCATGAAAGGTCGCATATAAGTTAAAAGAGTCGTGAGTTGGTAACAAAATGGCAAAGTCGATGTAATCGCAGTGCACACAACGTCGAAATGGCTCGATGAGTCAAATCTCCCGACGACGTTACATTGAAAAGATGAAACGAGTTCGAAACGAGGTTAAATAAAGACGAACCAAGGGAATTAACGAGAAAACAACAAAAAAAGGGAGGGGGGGGGAGGGGCAAAGATGAAGAAAAAAAACTCACCTCGTTCCCTTCGTTCAATGTACTCCGCGGCCTGCAGTAGGGCAGCAATGCTCATATTTCCAATTTTCGGCGTTATTTTTCACGTTTTTATATATAACGCACACGAACACGCACACACTCGCACACACTCACTGATGAACCTTCGGGAAAGCTCGCCCCACTCCGGCTGTAGACACGCGGGCGAACACGCGCACGCACACACACACACACACACACACGCACGCACACCCACACAACCGGAGCACAATTGCGAATCCACCTTTTACCGTCACGTGACTCGGTACGTCGAACACTTTTTTTTTTCAAGCATAGATCGCACACCTCGTACGTATCATTTACGATAACGTAATTTTTAAAATTTTCTCGCTTTCTTTCCTCCCTGTAGAGCCTTCGCTATGAGATACGATCGGGGATTGAATTTTTGTTCGTTTCTTTTGAACTTTTGTTTTTAAATGATGATTTTCTTGGTCGGAATTGGATTTTGCGGGAATTTGCGTTGTTTCGATACGCGAGCCGACGTGGCGCCCTCCTCGTAACGAGGCAACGAACCGTTAACGCCGCGCGCGCTCTACACGCGAGAAATAAAAAGTTGCAAGAGGTCCTCACTCTTTCTCTCCCTCTTTTGCCCTCGCTCTTTTTCTCTCCTATATATGTACAAGTTCAAACAGAGTCCGAGCGTGTGCAACTCTTTTTCTTCCTTTTTTATTTAGCTGCCTCGGTTTGTACGTGTGCCGTTTTTCTCTCTTGGTTCGCTGTCTCACGGAGAAACTCTGTCTTTGGCTGGTTGCTCGGTTGACAGCAAAGTTCTCGCACCGATTGCACCGTCACCAAGGTCCGTTCTGTGCTTGTGCTGCCGCTCGCTTCTCCGTCAATCTATCTATCTGCTTCTTCTATCTCTCTCTCTCTCTCTCTCTCTCTCTCTCTTTGCTCTCCGAATCCGAACGTCTCGGTGCAGCGGCGCTCTCTATATATTCGTAACACAAACTCGTTCGCTTCTCCGGCGTTTCTTTGTTCCCCCGTTTCTCGCTCCTCGATCACTTGCAATGCAATCACACACGTTCGATGCTTCAATCTTATTTCTCCCTTTTCTCCCTCCCTCCTTTCATCTGTTTTTAATATTTATTTTTAATATGAATATCTGCTTGTTTATCACTTATCGCCCCCTTCTTACAATCCTTTTCTCTCTTGTTCGCGGTTTGTTTGTTTTTTTTTTTTTTAACTCTACAACCTCGCAATCCCGAGGTTTTCCTTCCACGCTCGCGCCCTTTTCTATTTCTCGCCTTCGTAAATATTTGTGTCTCTGTTTGCCGCCTGCCGTCACTACGCACGAGTTCACCGCCGTGACTTGGTTTTTGCGCTCAGACTTACGTTTTCTTGTATAATATAAATATATCTATATTTATATATGTATATATTATCTCTAATTGATGATAGCCTGAGGATTGAATAGAAAAAATAACGAGTTACTGGCACGCTCGTATATTTTGGCGCACAGATACATGTGGATGTAAATGAAGAAAATGTATGTACAAATGTGAAAATCAACCGGAGTCCAATACTCAGTGTTTTTTATAAACATAATAATCGAAGCCTCTACAAAAACGACACCGAACGAACGAAATTTTCTGGCGATAATGATCACATGAAACAATTATCGGTGTTTTCTCGATCGAGTCGAAAAAAGCGACACCTGAGGGATCTGACGTAGTATAAAACTTATTTCTTTCGTGTTCTCTAACCGAAAGACACGGAAGTCCCTCCACGCTTCAACGATTTCGAGTGTTTTTCGTATTTTTTTTTGTATTATTATCTCGCGCTCTCTCGACAGCTCGTATTTCTCACGTTCTGGGCAGCCGCGCGCGCTTCGTCCACCGATATATTCTTAAACACCGACGAATAACAATAATACCGAGAAGAAACACGTTTAGGGTGACTCTGAAAGCGTTTGGACGCGCTGTTGACGCTCGAGAGTCAGTGGAGAATATACATCGATAAGGAAACTCGCGTGGACTCGTGGTCACTTGGCCCTCCCGCTTGGCGCGCTTTGCCCCTTCCACCAGGCTCGCTTTAAAAAATCTTAAAAATAACGCAACTGTTTTTTTTTGTTGTTTTTTCCTCAGCCACTCGCACGAGCCATTCCATCTGATTGCACCGCGATATTTTTCTTTCCCCCTCTCTTATTTCTCCGGTTTTTTTTTTATTTAACGTCTCTCCACGCTTTGTAACACCAACTCGCGCGCGCGATCGTTTCTCTATAACACACACTCTATACTACCATGGTCCTGCCATTGTTGTTCGATATAGAGAGAACTCGCCTGCTCCCGGGGTCAATGAATCCTAGTCCGCGAGCACGCAATACACACACTCGAACGTATATATTCACTGGCGTGTATATTCTCCCGTTTACTGTTTCTAACAGGCACGAGAGATATGACGTATTTTTTTCCCACCTACAACTCGCGTCAGTTGAGCGCGCGAATCTATAACGATTCCGAGCTCCGCGATACAAGAGCCTCAAAACACGAAAAACAAACTTGCTCTACCAACACTCACGTGTATCTCGCAAAGTCGTTATGATTCAAATAATCACAAACGTGTGTGTGTTATGTTTGTTTATTTTTTTTGCCCCGCGTTATCCATTTTCCACGAGCCCATCATAACCTCAACGATATTAATTAGCAACGAATTCAACTGCAAACTTCTCAGTACTCTCCGCACGTTTTTATCAAATAATTGTTTTTTTTTTCTTTCTTTTAGTACGCGAGCCTCGTTTACGACATTCGCGCGGTTTAGCTGCTCTTAAAATCCTCGCGATTTCGCGTATCTCAGGCTCCACTTTATAACGAGATGCCCGACAATGTTGCTTTGTTTTCGTGAAATTGTTGCGAAACTCGTGCGACGCCCACGCGACTCTTAATTACTTTGTAGGAATCGCGTCGTTTTCTTTTCTCGTGTTTTCGTCTTGGCGGGCCGCGCGGAGGAGATTTTTCGTGCTTCCCCGCGCAAACTTTCGTTTAGTGTTTTCGTTAGACCGTCAGAAAATAGACGCGCTCGCGTCCGTGTCCCTAAGCCCGACGACCACTGTGCGCGCCTTCACCACGTTCCACGTTTTTTTTTTCTATTTTGATTTATATATTTTTTTTTTATTATAGAAGCACGCGCGCGCGAGAGAGAGACCACGACCGCACGAACGCAGGGCGAACACTCGAGCTTCGTCGATGACGCTCCCGCGCTCATATGTGTTTGGCGTGACGGTACACTGCCTGTATTACGTGTCCCCGTAGCGCCTTTCTATGTATGTATATACGTGTGTTTTGATGGATGCATGAACAACATAGATATAGAGACTTGTAGAGGGATGTTATGGCGAAGAACGAGCGTGTGCCGAGTGCGCGCGGTCGCCGTGCGTTGTTGCTACCT
Source organism: Diadegma fenestrale (assembly GCA_037043255.1). NCBI lineage: Eukaryota > Metazoa > Arthropoda > Insecta > Hymenoptera > Ichneumonidae > Diadegma > Diadegma fenestrale. Next base: position 12,376,786 of record CM073310.1, on the reverse strand, counting down.
ACGAGACTGTTGGCTCGCTCGCTCGCTCGCTACTCCGCGAGTTCGTTAGACAAAGAAACTAAAAAAACACGAACCAACTTTTATTTTGACGCGATCGAGATTATAAGCTTTTTCATATTTATCAGAAAATTCTTTCCCCTGTTTCACGAAATATTTCAGCTGGTGATAAACACTCGGACGAGGTTGGAATATTTTTATTACAAACTATCAATCGGTTCGACACTCGAGAGGTGACTGAAATTTCGTTTTTCGTTCGTTCGACGTTATTTTTAGGAGTTATCTCTCGGCGTTCTCTCGCACTCTATCGTGTACGACAGAAACGTCAAAATAATATCTGACACACCAAAATATATTTGCGTGGAATTATTTTGAACAATTGAGTAAATAATCATTAAAAAAAAAAAAATAAAAGATAAATATAGACGAGGACAAAATGAGAGTCCAAAGGTTTGGAGCACTTGATTTATTTTTCTTTTTTTTTAACACCAGCACTTGTTTTCGGCACGGGAAACACACAATTAAAAAAGCTGTGTTGGTGTTAACATGAAAAAAAAAGAAGAATAACGTATAGAAATTAATATTATTTTTGTTTTTTAAACCGACCGACGACGAGCCGACGGAGCCGACGACGACGACGAGCCGACGAACGAGCGCGCGACACACAGCCTTGCACCTCCGCACTTCGCGAGGACTCTCACGCATTTATCGATGTCAAACGTTTCAGCGTCGTAGTACAGAGCTAGACGAGGCTCTCTTACGGCTGATCCCATTGGCTGTGCCGTACCGCCAGTGCACCGCCGCGACCAATCACCGCCATCGAGTCTGGATGACCGCGCGCGCCGCCACCAGGCATCCGCCGGTGTCACGTGAATCGCATGCCCGCAAAACAAAACAAACAGCTGGGACCTCCATCTACAGTTTAATGTTGCGTAACTCGCCTCGAAATTCTCCCCAAATAAAATTCATCAAAACAACAGCCATTTTTATCCGATAAATATCATCGGACTTTTTCATCGTTCATTTTCGAAACGAATCCGAACGTAAACTTTCTTCGTGTGAATAATAAATTAATCACAAAAATTCAACGGTTCAAACATTTTCAAGCATTTCGAAAAACCATTCGCGATATTTTATTCAATTTCATGTTCCACGGCCTAACCACAAAACATGTATAACTGCGAGAATGCTCGAGAGAAGCTGCGCTTCGATGTCCAGAAATAATCCGAATCCGCGTATACTTTAGCGGGTCGATCGTAGCCCCGCCCATTGAACTTGAAAAGAAGAAAGCTAAGCGTGTCTCTACTGTACACGTTTGCGTCTCTCTCACTCGCGTTTGTAATTGCTCGAAAAATGTTTTTCGTTTCTATGCCCTTGCTTTAAGGCTGCTTTCACACTGGCGAGTGAGTCGCGCGATTCAGCGGCGCGACTATTTTGACCGTTGTTTTGTACGAAATTATGGGCAGCGCCTTTCGAATTGGCCGTCACCTGTAAAATCGCTCGTCTCTGTAATGATTATTTAGTCAAAATTTCTCTCATTGACGAAGCATCATTCCCAAGAAATGCAAAATGCAAAAAAAATCGTCGAAAATGTCCGCGCGATATCTCAAAGGCGCTGTTAATTCTTTACGCAAAATTCTATTCGGTCCTCATTTTATTTATTTGGACAGTATCACGACACGATCTATCGAACATTCGGATCAACTTGCGACACAAACGACTCGACAGCATCGGCCGTGTTTCGATATTTATTAACTAATTTATTGAAAATTTTGTGTGCGTCGTACGCGTCCATCGCAAGACTGACAGTTGCTGGCCTAGCGATGGACATCGGAACACGGACAAAATGTCGCCGATGTGAAACTAGCCTAAGTCCTGCCTGCTTATATGGTTCTCAAGGCCCCCGACGATTCCTTTTGTACGACGTACTCCATCTGTCGTTTTTATTATCGCACACACGACCAGAAACGCAAAGTTATCCAATCGCTCGAATGCACCCGCAATAATAACGTGACACATGGATATACACATACTCGCACTCTCGGTTCGGTTACGTGTTCCTTCCAGGCGCTATAAACGTCATTCTCTTATGACTTTAACGGTGGAAAAAAAAGCTTTGCCTTTTTTCACTTGAAGCAAAGTGGATTAAGAAAAAGGAAAAGGATACGCCCGTTCGATTTTTCTTTGTTTTATCAAACAAATTTTGAACCTGTAGGATTGTTTACGAGACACTTGCGACAATGTGACCGTTAAATTTCCCCCACTCTTTGGCGGCACTGTTTGCCGGCGATTGTGAAATCTAATCGGAAAGCTGTTATAACACTTGTCGACTGGCACACGACATCGAGCAAGAACGATTTCACATTGCAAATTCGATTAAATCGTTAAATACCGATTAATTACCATAACCTTTTATATTTTCCTACAAAATTCAAATTCCATCTCACTTCCTATATTTACACACGCGACATAACCGTGCAAACTTTCATTTTTTCGCATAATTCATTAATTTTATTTGCAAATCACTTACGTATGTGCAGAATCCAAACGAAAAATGTTCAGAGTTGTTTTTTTTCGCTTCTTTCACGAACTCGCAATAAAAACGAGGGAACGCGGGTTCGTCTAGTGTCGCGATAGACGCCATGTTTGTTGTTGTTTATTGTCGTGCATGGAACGAGCGAAATAAAGCCGCCGAGCGGGAAACTTTTGGTCGTGAAAAAACTTGTGGAATATTAGTAAAATTGTGATCGTGTTTTACGTGCTTTGGTGTGTTTTGTGCTCCCGTGTCATTCCAAAACGTTGATTTTCGGAGAATCGGCGTTTCGAGAGATTCCCGCGGTTTTTCCATCACGTAAGTCCACATTTTCGTAAATCATTAAAAAACTTTTTTGGCCTCCCACATTTTTTCATCAACAACGAAAGATTTTAACGAAAATATGCAACAATTTTAATAAACAATTCCGACCATACAATAATTACATTTGACTAACTGGCACAATATTCAAAATAGCAAGTGAATTGTGTATCACGATTTGCAATGCACGTAACAAATACAATCGCGTCATCATCATTGGCACCAAATGATCGCGTCCCTCCTGCAAAAAAGCAGAATCATTTCCCTTCTTAAAAAATTCGCTTCTGTTCATAATAATCATTTCTATCAAAAATCGATCGATAATTCGAGAATTCGCCGTGCAATATTGAAAAAATTATAATTACCGTTAGAATTCGCGTTCGTCGATAATAAATGCTGAACTTTTGGCAAAGATGAGACAAAAAGAGACAAATTGTGTGGGGCGCCGTTTCCAAAGTCTCTTTGTTGCAGACAGCATCTTCAATCATTTCGGGAAATACAAAAATGTAGTTGTAAACAAGGTCCCATTCGTCCTGTAAAATAAAATTTGTTCAGAATCGTTTTTTCAATAAAATAATGTCGAAAATTTAAAGAAAAACTGTCTAATTGAAACTTTTCACTGACAAACTGACTGAAAATGGAAATCTCTGGCTTTTTCGAACAGACAACTCTTCAGAGCTCTTTACCTCTTGCGATAATAGAGTGAAATCCACTTTGTCGATATCCGGTAAGCCTGGATAGCTGCCGAGACATTCTTCTTGCTTGAATTTTTGAAAAATTGCATTTATCCTGGCCGCGTTGTACAGTACAAAAGATCCACCTGGAAAATAAACGATTGCGTGTGAAAATCAATACCGATGTATTTTAATATCGATTTTCGATGTCGAACGTTCGGAAAATTTTCATTCGGAATATTCAGGCAAATATTTTTGACCCAAGAACGCGAACATTGGGCATTTCTCGTCAAACCCAGAACCGTTTTCTACATTTTGGTCGCGACGCACCGTTAAAGTTTATTTCGTTAGAAACGAATTACGGAGCCAGGATCAAAATCCTTTTGAGATTTTATCGTCAAAAATGGCCCTCGACTTTTCAAATTACCTTTCGAGTTCGATGCATTGTAGTCGGGATCTTCGGTAGTTTTGACAAACACCGGTCTACTGGGTTTAACAGACAGTAACTCGAAAGTCACGTCCGCCAGAGCGATGCGTCTCGCACTGTCGTTTTTGACGAGCTCCGGACACTTGAGTTCGGAAAAGGTTGTCACTTCTCCGATTTTTGAATCCAGGTATTCGCTCCATGAGAGACAAACTTCTTTGGCGTTTGTATCTCGATTTTTAACGACTCCACAGACGCAAGGCAGAAAACCTTGCTCGTACTGGCCTTGGGATTTTGTCGTTAGTATAAATTGAAAATCTGCCTGCGATTCCACTGGTTTAAAACCTTTGAAGGTCAGAATTTGTTCCGAGGTTTCTTTGATAAGATTTAATCTGCGAGTAGTCAAATCCGACTGCGCGTCGTTGTTGATTTTCAAGCAGATGCTTTTTTCCTCTGATTCTTTTCTTCCATAGTCCTTACCGCGTCGAACGGCATTTTTGATCGAAAATTCGAGGATTTTCGTTCTGTTTACAAATAAACAAATCCTGTCATTTTGCAACGAGCATCGCACGATGTTGAGCGACCATAAACTGCTGGCGTTAATCAATAACTCTGTAGCCTAAAATTCGAAACTTTTTCAGCCAAATTTGAGGTTAGGTCTGCGAATTGTTTCGTTATAATCATGGCCGTTCAATTCTCACCTTTTTCGTTATATCCTGCGAGGATAATCCGATCGTAGAATATTTTTTTCTCCGCAAATAAAACTCCAGTATGTTTGAACAAGTTTCAACTTCCTTTTGATTCCCGATGGAATCTCGCCACGCTAAGAGGTTAAGTGGAAAACTCATTTCACCGTTTTTCTCGAAATTTTTACTGTTTCGTTTCACAATTATCGGTCCTTCAATCACATTGCCCAAGAGTTCTTCCTGAATTTCATTCACTAAACTACGAATCGTTAAATTTCTTGAATTTCCCATTTTTCGTGCTGCACGCTAACAATATCGTGCAGAAACTTTTTGACAGCAGCTCATTCGCTGCTCTTTCGTGGCTCCCTCCACTTTTACGACGGCCGCAAGAACTTTCATTCGTATTTGAAAAAAAAAAAATTCAGAACAAACAACAGTTTTGATGCATTGCAAATTAAATTCCAGCTATCAAAACGATTATGCCAAAAATTGGAAATTCGTTTTTCTTATAAAAAAATAACCGTTTTGGGCTGGTTGAAGAAAAATCTCGACCAAAACCTTCGTATCCCGTCGAATTTGTATATTATTGTGCGAATAATTACATTTCATTGAATGCGATCAATTTTCAATGGATTGTTCTTTCTTTTTATTCTACAATATCGTAATTACGTATCTTACAAACTTGTCACAAAAAATACTCGGTCATCGCGCCCATAAGCTTATAACAACGTTCTTAGAATGATAAATTAGATTTACAATGCGTGATAAAAGAAGTCGAGACAGGTTTCTCTGTGTATTGAGCATTACATCGATCGATTATACTTGACGTATGATATAGCAGCTAATTCTTTGCAGAACTCTTCCATAATGATGACGCTCTCGTACAAAATGTTCTCCTTGTTTAATCTGCAAGATGATAAAATACGAAAAAACATTAAAACATTTGTCCAAGAACGTAATGTCGATCGTGAAAAAATGTTCAAATCGTACGCTACAAAAACACTTGAGCAGGTTCGATTCTTGAAGTTTTTTTTTCTGCTTCAGAAGGGGAAAATTTGCGAGTTCTCTTGTTTTTTATGAGTCTGAAGGGAAAATTTGGTTCGAGAACTCAATAAATTGCGAGATAATACGAAACAATGACTTACGAATCTTGAGTCGATTCTTCCAGCAGTTTTTTTCTCGTATCCTTCAAAATTTGCTTGTAGTTTGGATCTTTGGTGACTTCGGTGGACAGTTGTTTGACAACTTTTTGCAAGCAGGTGTAAAGGCTTTTCAAGCCAGGGCCAAGAGGTAGCAAAGGATTCAAGAGATATTCGTGTAAATAAGGATGTGGGAGTAAGGCTAGTCTCGAGATGACGACGGTCAGTTGTAAATTAATTTCGTATCTTTGGTTCGGAATGTTGATAACTTTGTCAAACAGCATAGAAATGAATGGCCCCGTGTAAAACCGATTGGAACAATGATCGGCTTCCGGCCTCGAATCGTAACTCGCTGAATCGTCGACCGTAACAGCTTCCAATGGCCAGGCAAGCAACGCACAATCTCTTCGTACTTTGGCGTATTGTTTCTCCCAATCCGCCATGTAACGCTCGTAATGATTGACGCCCGAATCCGTCTGTAGTTGGCGAGGCATTAACGACAGAAAACTGTAACGAAATTCATTTTTTTTTCCACATTAATCTTCGTGACGAATAGAAATTAAAATTATCCGATTTGTTGGAATTGTCAACACGCAAAAAATGGAATTTTTAATTTTGTTAAGTTAATTGAATTTTTCATAAACAAACGATATCGACGAGCACTGACCAATTAATAATTCGATGAATATTACTGGGCGCCAAAGTTCTGCTGTGGCTCTGTTCTTGCGAGAAATCGAGAGATCCTTTTTTTTCACGTTCTCTTTCATCCTCTTCGTCGCTCCACGACCCAATCGCACTGTCGGCTGCACTATTATCGTAATAGCCCCGGGACGTAAGGTAGGAAAGAACGAGACAATGCAGCACATGTTCGTTTCGCTTGTCCAAAATCTCCTCAAACAGCTTCAACGTTTCTAACGTCAGGTCTTCGCTGTCCGTGTAACAATTTTCTATGAGGGTGTGTAACACGCAACTGTTGCATATGTTTCGGCTGTCTGGCTCGTGTCTGTCACCCACTAACCAATGGCTGATCTCTAAAATATTAAACGATCACAATTAATAAACGAAGAACGACATAAATAATTTTCCATTTTTTTAAATCGAGAATTTTCATTGTTTATGCTTTTTTTTCTCGCATAGTTTTTTGCTTGATTTTTTATCCGTGGAAAATTGAAATTCACAATCAATGGAACAACGACAAATTTTGTGTCATGGAAATGGAACAAAAATTCTTGAAAATCAAGGAGGAAACGACAACGACGAATTTTTGCAGTTAATTTTTTATACGACGATGCAATTTGGAATTTTGTGTAATTTACCTGTACAGAGTAACGGTGACGTGATTTTTTTGAGACTTTCCGTAAACAATGCTGTTATCAAAACAGCGTGATGATCAGCCAAGGACGAAGTAATGACTTTATCGAAAAATCCTTTTCTGATATTATTGGCCAAGACTCGGGCAACCTCGGGATGAGCTTCCTTGATCAATTGGTCGCAGTAATCGAGCCAAACGAAATACGCCGCGACTTGTCGACAGCCAGGAAACTTTTTGTCGTTCGTCCACATTGGCGAATCGAGACCCCAAGTGACGTCGATCGTGTCAATCTCGTTAGGATCGACGTGGGCTGGTATCGATTTGAACAAATTGTTCAAGCGTCTCGTAATGACTTTTGGCAAATCGCTTTGAGCCATCGTTACAGCGAACGACGTATCCTCCAGAGCTGCTAAGACCATTATTCCTTCGCAGGCTCTGATCCTCACCATGTTGTCCTAAACGTGAATAAAGAACGGAAATCTTATTTTTTTTTTTTTACAAATTCCTAGTCACTTAGGTCGATGGTGGAAAATTATGAAAAAAAAAACGTTTTCGACAAGAGAAAAAAGAATGATGCTGAAGATTGCAACGTTGGAATGCAACGAAAAATATTTTATTTTATCGTTGATTCGTTCAATTTTCAATGTCATCCAAATTTTTCGAGCCGATATGTTTTCGGGTGGGAGAAATCGATCATATTATTATCGTAATTAAATTCTCCATTTAAATAATTATTTTTGCCAAATAGAAAAAATAATTTCGTTGCATTCCAACGATGCGAACTTCAGAATCATAAAAAAGGACGAAACGTACTGCACTGTTGACGTAGCTAATTAGGGCATCCAGCAGGAGGCTGTCAGATTTTTCGCGGTTTGGTAATTCGGTCAACAGGTTCGATGGTTTTTCTTCGATTTCGGTACCGAAATCGTGGCTGGAGAAATCTGCATCGAGTCTGAGATCCTCGAGGTCTTGTAACTTGGAGTCAAGGTCGTGACTCAATGAGATTCTGTTGTCGGATGGTTTGTCGGATGCATCGTAAAAATCGGCATTTTCGTCCTCCGGTGAAATGGGATAATCGGGAGGATTTTTAAGTGACAGAGGGCTGGAGGATTGTGAGGGGAACTCGGTGTCTTTGGAGGAGTTTGATTCGTTGGATTCTCGGAGACTCTCGCGTTTCGTTATTTTGGCTTCGTGTTTACGAGAGTTTCGTCGTGACTCATTGATCGGTTTGTCGTTCAGTTGATGATCCGAGCAAACGGATCGTCGTCTTTGACGATCGTTCGCAAAGAGATTCGGATTGACCAAGGTCACCGCTTGCGTGTTCAAAGGTTCGAAGAGCGGATTTGAATTGTTGCGTTTTCTCGTGGGCACGTAAGTAACCGATTGCAAATCCGTCAATTTTTCCGTCTCGTTGCGCGACCTTTTTTGATGCTCCATTTTAACGAGGCCTGAGTCGTTGACGATGCTCGTTAATTGAGGATATTTACAAACGAGGAAACAAAGTGTCAACAAAAATTGTATCTCCTCAGCCTCGATCGGCGAAGCGTAATTTCCATTACATTGATAAATTAATCGTTGCACCGGACCATGAACCGGAGCATGATGCAACAATGGATGTTTCGATCTCGCCAAAAGTCTCTTCAAAAAGGAGTAACAAACGAGCCTCATTCCCGGTGGCGTTTCCACTATCGCCAACGTTGTCAACCAATCCAATAATCCATGCTGCAATAAATACTCCAAACATGGACCTGTGTCATCGACCCTTTTCTCCTCCTCCAATAATATCTCCAACAACCGATCCAAGTGCTTTGGTATTCCCGTATTCTCGATCGATACTTTACAATCGGTCTCGTGACTCGCGTAAAAGTTCATTAACTGTTTCCAGTGATAAGTGAAATCTTGCAACGGCGTTGCCGGCGGCGCTATCTGCGAACCCAAAACCTTACGCTCCAATATTTTTCTCCATATATTTTACGCTCCACGATCCCGCCGTTGGAATCCAAAAGAAACGATTCCATTCCCATTTCATTCATTTTTTTCGTTGAAAAAGTTCGTTTGGAAATGCCAACTCCGTTTATCAGTTCAACGTCAAGCAAAAAGCTATACGAATTCCGCTCCATTATCTTTGGTCGTGAAAATTGAACATTTTGAAGGAAAAAAAAAACGAACGATTGCAAAAGTTTTTGAAATATTTACGAAATCTTCAATGCTTTCTGTTGCTCGACGAGCCAATGAATTCCAAATTGTTGCATGGAACGAATAAAAGTTGAAAAATTCAAGTTGGCGTTGAAGGCCGTTGACCTTGAATTTTCGGCAATTTTTATAGCGCGCAAAATGGAAATTCTCACAAAAGAGGAACAACATTTTTTGTATGCATGCGAAATTTTATTTAAAACTGAAAAATTCAAGGTCGTCGTTGCCCAATTCTACAGTCTGCAAAGGCATTTTGTCGATTTTAATTGCCCTGTGACGGCGAATCGTTTCTCGTTGCATACCAACGAAATTATTGATAGAATGAGTGACGAAAAAAAAAAATTCCACCCCAAGGTTCTTAGGACGTAAAGGACAGGTTTTTTGTACAGAAATTAAAGAATAATGCGTCGGCGTACGAATCACATGTGATTTATTCTCGAAGGTATGAAAGGACGTATAAAAATAAATAAACATGAGTGAAACAACGTCAAACGATAAGGCTGTACGATTGCGATAAAAGGGGCTGACGAGGAAACGACACGACGAAAAAAATTGTACACTCACAGACACGTACACACTATGAAAAAGCAGCGAACTGTGGCTATATAAAAAAATAATGCGGAAATGGCACAGGTGTTGGCTGGAGGAACGTGAAAATCTGGAAAAATGTGAGCAGCGTGACATAAACATGTAAGAAAAATAAATGAAACGAAAAAAAGGGATGAGAATTTTCGTCGAGCAGGTGTGAAATAAAAAGTGATTGCTTTCTCGTATTTCTACGAGTTATCGTGTTACTCGAGACTTTTATAATTGTTGAAATTCGATACTCACCACATCGATAGTATTTTTCAAGGCAACCTGAAAGCCGCTAATCATTTTGCGGGTTTTGTTATTATTTTCCTTCCTATGCGTAACCTTAAATCGCTCGACGACGTTAAGGAAGTTTATTTGAATGATTTTTTAACCAGGTCCATTTGACAGGACGGAATATTCGTGTATTTTTTCGTTCTCGCTGCGTTCGTCTCTCGTTACCGGGCTCGTGCTACGATTATTGTGCCACGAAACGTCAGTAAGCAAGACATCCTTGTGTCACATTGACCAACTTGCACACACAACGCGCACTATCGAATGGCCACAGTTTTTTTCTCCCCTTTTTATTCCATACACCTCTATTTTTTGTCTTACATGTTTGTGTCCGCTAGTCTCTTATGACAGCTCCATTAGGTGGCGCCGCCTTGCGTCCAAATACTCAATCTCCATGTGCTTTCGCGTGGATTTCCCGCGCATGCGGCTCGTCTTTCCCCCTCTTGAGTCTCACGTGGTTAGCATAATCAATAAACACACGTTTCATAATCGTCGTGCCGCCAAGTTTTTTCAACGCACAAATGACGTTTGAAAAAAAAAACTGTCGAAAATATTCCGCCATTTTTTTTCCCGAATCGTTTATTCGAGTCTCTCATTTTTCATCAATATTTAAAAAAAAACTTCCTTTGCACCGTCGAACGATCGACTAATTAGTTAAATTTGTTTTGTCTACGCTTATTCTAGTATTTATACGAATGCAATGAAAATGCACGAGGCAGTATGCACGTTCGAGATTCCTTTGAAATGAAATATATACGAAAGTTATATTGCCACGGAATATAACGACCTTGAAATGTAGCAGGTGTCATTACAGAGCAAACATTTAAAATTTTCATGACGTTCACAGCCATTTGTCTCACTTCAGAGACATTCCGCGCACATGCTTCGATTAAGCGTTACAAAACGTTTTGATATAACTGATTTATGTAACTTTTGAATGAATAATGAAAAAGTATGGATCAACTTTCCGGCTATACAGTTCACGTCGTGCTTCCAGTTTGATGGATTCATGACGTCGCGTATGCGATGCGTTCGTGGCGTTAATTTTCAAATTTTTACAACTTCGATCATTTTTTCAATTTAACGAAAAATCGGGAAAAATGTTGAGTTTGATTTTCATTTCAAAGTGTTTAAACTCACCGTTCTCGATGCTCGAAATCGTCGCAGCATGCTCGGATGGTAAAGTGACAAAATCGCTAAGAAATCCAAGATTTTTTTCCCTTCGTGTTCCTACAGACAAGTTTGTTTGATTTTATAGATATATGACATGACACTTATTGCGCAATCAAACGCCTCCGGGCAAAAATGTGTGTGTATTTAAATTTTGTCACTCATGGATCCTTATCACATCGATGCGATAACACTGTTTGAAGACGCACTCTCCGGGTGATTTTCAAACTAGCACACAAAATACCGTCTCGTTTACACATTCTTTTTCTCGCCCCCTCTCCGCGTCTCTGGAATTTTCAAACCTGCCTTCTTTTTCCACTATTTCACGGTGAAAGTTGAAATCCGAACGTGATCCCGTTGCTCGTATGGGACTCGCGTCTCGAAATTCGATGAATAAAAAAACGAGATTATTTCAGTTTTTAATATTTCCAATGGCGTCTCAGGATTCTTTGACTTTTTTCACGACGAGCATCGTTTTCATGCGATCTTGAAGAAAAATTAAAGAAAAAAAAAGACACGATCAGTTTTTTTCTCCCAACTTTACAACTTCCCGCGTCAAATTTTCGTGAAGACACAATTTTTTTTCCATCAATAAAATCGAATTGAATTGACTAAAAACGCGGAATTTCAGAATTGAAATTTATTGATTAAAATGTTGAAATTTCCGGATTTGGAAGGACCGGAATTTTTCCGTTCAGGGACGAAAATTCAGAAAGAAAAATTCTATGCGTTGAAAGTTTGAGTTGTACTTGAATTTTTTTGTTTATAAATTATTTAGAGATGAACAAAAATCATTGGTTAACCACGAATCGGGAGAAACTTTTGCTCGTTGAATTGAGCGACGGGATGGAGTCCAAATAAATAAACGATAATTCGTACAGATTGTTTTTTTTTTTTCATTATTCTTTTTAATATCGCGCTATTATCCAAAACGCCCTGCGAGCCAAAATCTCAATCATTCACGCACACAGATAAATTCACGCATTCACACTTACGCGGCTCGACAAAATCAACGTTTTATTTTTTCTCTCTTCCTTTTTTTTTTTACTACGGATTAGCCAACATCGTGTCGGGACACTCTTCCGTTGACGACTGTGGTCAACGAATATTCCCGCGAGTTGATGGCTTTCTTTTTTCATGTTACCGAGTGCCTTCTTCCTCCCTCTCTCTCACTCGCGTGGTTTTTTTTTCTTTTTCAATTTTTTATTACGTCCACGGATCGAAATCGATCCCGCACAATTCATAAATAATCCACGTCGGTATCGCACCGAGGATGAAATTAAATTCTCTAAGTATAATTCGTTACGTTCGCTCCACGAACGGATCGCCACTTTTGTGTTCGTAGAACGAAAAAGACAACCAATTTTCGTTCGGCTTTCTCTTTCATATCTTTCCTATGTTTTTTCTTTGTTGACGCGCGCGCGCTTGACGTTACGCTCTTATTACACACGACATCGCAACGATACGTAGCATTTCCATCAAATTCATTTTTTTCCCTTGCCCATTTTCTTTTTTTTTTTCATTTTTTTACGATTTTGTTTTACATCGCTCTCGATCACTCGCCAGAGGATCGATTTTCTTTCTCTTTTTGTTCGCTCATTTCGTTCCTTTTCTCTTTGTTTTCTTGCTCATTCGATTAATCCACGCAAAAATTATCACTACAATGATTTACAATTGTTAACAACGATAAACTCTCATTCGTTTATGACGAGAAACTACTCCATTCTTACAAAAGTAATTAAGTAATTGTCGTAGCTCTTTTTCGGTTTCTTCTGTATTTGTTTTTTGTTCATTCTTCGTTCTTTTCTATTATCAATATGGTTAAGTGCACATGCCCGTGTAATGTACAATAGTTTTCGTAGAAAACTGCGCCACGATCGAGTCCGAGAAAATACAATCATTTTTTTTTTGGCTTCATTGTGTTTCGTTTTGTTTTTTCTCTGAGCAGAAAGCACATTCGGAAAAATTTCAAAGATAAATGAAAAATTCTCCCATAGCCTTTCCGGAAAGGTTTCAGAATCGTTGTCATGAAAAATAGCGAGTTGTTTTTTTGTTCAAATATATCCACAAAAATATATTCCCGAATATATTTTCGATATTGAATAAAATTCTCTCCGCTAATTTTTCTCGATCGAGATGAAAAATATCGGAACAATTTTTTCCCCCCCGATCCACACAATTTTTTCTTTCCAACAATTTGAAAAAATCACGCAGAGCTGTGCCCATTAAGTTCGACTGTATATTTTTCTTTGTATAGTTGAATTTGTCTTTTTTTAGTACCCGCACGATCGAAGGATTTCGCCGTTATTAATGAGTCTTGTCGATTGACGTTTCGTATGGCAGTAAATCGCGTAGTCACAATTTCGACTGAATTTTGACATTCCAATTACATCTGTCGCGTCGTTTTTTTCATTTTGTTTTTGGAAATACCCAACAGAAGTTGGAGTAATTTTTCTGGCGAGGATCCCGAAGTATCAACTTTTACGATTGTTTCAATTATCAGTGAGTTGGCGGAGAGGAAGGGGCAGGGGCTGAGGGGAGAGAAGAAAAAGGAAACACGACTCTCGAATTCTCGTTTTCTCATATCGATCCTTTTGTCCCGAGCTGACAAAGACGCGGGCGCACGTTAAGAAAAATACTCGCCTCTGTTATTTAATACTCACATTTTTTATTTATTTTGCTCTCTCTTTGTCTCTGGGTTTTGTCTTCGGTGTGATAAGCTCATAGAAAAAAAAATACGAGCGATACAAGACCATGAGAAAAAATACGAGGGCATGTTGGGAATCGAATCGCGTTTGAATCAGGATTGCGGGGTTCTGGGGGGAGGAGAAGAGAAATTCGAAAGGGATACGATGCGCGGGTACTCTGCAACTCACCCACATCGGCCAACGACCTAAGCTACGCATCTTTTGTGCTCTATTTACAGAAGTATGTTAATTTTATATTCTTTTTCTTTTGCTTCGTTTTGTATTGATGTATGTACATGTAGATATATAAATGTGCATCAAGATATTTCCGTAATTGGGTACAGCTGTACCGAATTACAGAATTTATTTATCAATATTTATATATGTCCATATACACACATTTATATATATTTTTCTTTAACTTTGTATAATTTAATCTAAAAATGTGTTATGAACGACACGGCCGCTCGTCTTCACCGTTTTTGCGCTGCAACCGCGGCTACCAGCGCCGCACCACGTCCACTTCCGTCCTCCGAGAGCATCAGGTCAAACTGCACAGTAAAAGTTAAATTACGAATTCAAAAAGACGATTTTTACGAGCCATTCAAATTCTTATTCAACTCAAAAATTCCTCCGTTTCTCTATTCTCTGCGCGAAGAGAAACCTCGAAAGAAAATTTTGATTGAAATTCATTTTTCATTGCTTACCTTATAATTTTGTAATTGAGTAATTTTCTCGGTCATGAGATCGTGAAAGTGGGGATGAAATCTGTAAACCGAGCCGTCGATACCGACAGTAACGTTGTCCTCGCCGATCTTATTGAGTAGGGCCGCGATTCCTGCGCTTGCCAAATGGGCGGCTCTCCTCGATACGACCGAGCAAACGTACCTGACGTTCTCGCAATCCTGATCAGCCGCATTGTGGATTCCCATTTCCGAAAGAATTTCACGACAATTTGTGTACTTGCCTTTGGGATCGCTGCCAATTGAAAAAATAACGTGAAAATTAGTCAAGTTCAGGCTTTTTCTTTTTTTTTTAAAAAAAAGGAAAAGGCGCTTCCTCGCAATTAAATTGATAAAAGAGATGAAAATATTCGTTTTTTTTTTTTTCGTGTTCTTATGAATTTGTTCGATTAGAATTTGTCAGCAAATTTGATTGTTTTTTCTCCTTTTTTGGCGAAAGCTCGACGATAAAAAGCTGAAGTACTCACTTCTCGATTTCGGAGACGTATTTGGTGAAAAATTTGCCTTGTTTTTTGAGCTCGACAGGGCATTTTCCGTTAAACAATAAGCCAGCATCAACGAGTTTTTCGAGTACCAGCCTGGCCAGCTCGCCCATGTACATGCCCGAAATCATTTTTTCGAATATTTGTTTCGTCGGGTTGATGGAATTGTTGTCGATCGCACGATCGTATTCGGTAACGACAAAATCCAGAGTACCTTGTTCTCCGAGCGCTCCCCATTCGGTATTTATCAGCATGTTTGGTTTGGTATCGACGTAATTCCCGGGAATCGCCATTTCAACTTTTTCCGTTTTTTCCACATAACAGGCGTTGCTACCGGTTCCTGCGGATGACAGTTGACATTTTCGTTTATCGAATATTCAACATCAGAGACCGAGAAACTCGAGATTTCTCTCGTTCGCTTATTTCTTCATTCGAGACTCACCAAGAATCAGACCAATTCTGCACCCTTGATTCTTCCAAGCACAAGACATCAGCGTACCGGTTGTATCGTTCAAAATAGCACACACGTCGATTTTTACATCCTGAAAAATAAATTCGAAAGAATCACGAAAATTAGCTTCATTATTTTCAATCCAAACAACAAAATTCGCTTTTATGAGGAAGTTTTCTCAGTCACGAATGATAATTCAATCATTCAATTAGTTTGACAGACGAAACGACGTTTCCGTACGAGGGAGAGAGCTACGGACGTCTGATCAATAAATAATTATCAATATTTCATGCAACGGAACCCAAACACCGTATCGATCACCATATTTAATGGCTGGGGATCAGTGGTTACGTGTGGCCCATGAATGTAAGACAGAAAGCTGTGAGTTTTGAAAGCCAAATTTATCGACACTGCTCGATTGATCGGATTGGAAAAGTATTAGCCAATTTTTGCTCCCTTCGCGCGTGCAATAGGATTTCTCGATTCCGGTCTGTCGAACGGTGACGAAAAACTTTATTGTCAAAAGAACGCGGTCATTTTGGATGGCCGATCCACAACCTCAACGGTAAAACGAAAATAATGCAATCTTGGTAAAAAAAAAAAAAAAAAAACAGAGACTTGATTGAAAATTGACGACAAATAATCGAATTAGGGCCGCGCAAAGTTGATGCAAACGTTTGTGTCGCTTCTTTTTTTTCCAATGAGCGATGAGAATGACGGATTTTTGGTGGAGCTGAATTGTTTAGTTTTCTTAAATGATTTATTAAGCGAATATGTTTGAAGAGACTTACTTGTCGTTTTTCAATGGCTTGTTCTAAAAGGCCAACGACATCTTCACCGACGACACCGCTGCAGTTGAATCCTTTCGTCCATCTGACCAAATTACCCTGCGTCAAACCTGTCTGTGTCAGTGGAAAACTAAAAGTAAAGCCAAGCGGCAGAATCTCGTTCTCGAGCTTGAGGTCTTTGACGAAAAGGGCGAGACACTGGGCTATGTGATCGAACAATTGAGTGCCCGTGCCGAGCATGAGGCTCTGTGGTATCGCGTAAATTTTGCTCTTCATGTCGAAGTTGTGACCGTCCAGGGTTATAAGAAGTACGCGGAAATTCGTTCCACCGAGATCGAGAGCAAGGAAATTTCCTTTTTCTATAAACAAAATTCGTATTTGTAACCAATAGAATACGAAAAACAAATTGGACTCCATCATTCTTCCAAAATATTTCAAAAACAGGCAAATTTCTTTAATTTTTCCATTACAAATTCCTCAAAGAATTAAAAAAAAAAAAAATTTTAATATTCATATTGTCACGAGGGAATAAACGCATTTTTACCTGTCCCATTGGGGAGATCCTGTACGTAGGTCGTGAAACATTTGACGATAGACTCCTCGTGGGTTTCTTTAGATAATCCTCGATTAATTTCGTGCGTGAGCCTCTCCATGAGCATCCTGAGCTGATCGTTCGACAGGACGAGATCTTTGCAGGCATCTTTTATCTAGAAACCGAAAGCCAAGAAATTTTCATTAAAAATCGCTTGAATTGTGTGATCCAGAACTTTGAGGGATCAATCGCGTATGTTCGTACAGAATTTTTTATATCTGAAGATTTCGTTAAAAATGCTTTGGACTGCTGTGTGCTCGGATGGAGTTCCCGAAGCAAATCGATCTCACAAAATTTTCCACGGCGTATAAACCAGAAAAATGACGTTTTTCTCGAGCTCGTATCAGCCCGCGAGCATAAAAATATGAAAATTGTAGATTTACTCCGACAAATACGAAACAAGGAAAGTAAATTTACAACGTTTTATTATCATGCAACAGAATCAATCGAAACAATCACGTTTTCATAGATTCTGTCGAGAAACGTGAAGAATCATATTGACGAACAAACAAGAATTTACTTCGTAATTGCCAAAGGGAAAATACAGTTTGAAAAAAATTTTGAAGCCTGGTAGAAACGAGTTCAGGTTGATAAACGCAACGTGGTTCGACGTCAAGCAATATTTGAACGTTGATAAGGTTGGAGAAGTGGAAAATGCAAATACCCAACGCTAAATATCTGCAATTTCAAAAACGCAAGAAAAAAAGTGGATTTTCGTACGAACGCACGCTCGTGTCACTCTCTTTATCATGCAAACGCGAAAACTCTTGGATCAATCTCTCAGCAAATAAAAGAGATTTTCCATTGTTTCGGCGTTCCACGATTTATCGTGGAGAACGAGTGAAATGATGAGAAAATCAGTGATAAGAATTGCAAACTTTCAATTACGTCGTATAAAACGATTTGCCAGGGTTCATCGCGTCATTCTTTGCTGATAATGGAAATTGCAAATTTACGCGTTTCTATACGGTACACGGAACGACGTATATATACGTACGTATGCATATAGTACATAAACATAAGGCGCAATAGTGGGCTCGTGTGTATTACGCAAAACGAATGATTACTCTCGGCTGGCACAAAGTTACATGTATTTTTTTTTTACTTTTTTATCATCCCCACTTTGTCAAACTCGTGGCGATTCGTCTGTTGATGAAATGCCCTGAACGAGTCTTCAAATCCTATAGAATATTGACGATGAAATAAAACCGCGAAACAGACGAGTGTGTTATCTAATCGGGAAATGGTAGCTCGTTTTCTGACAGTGCGATGACAGAAACTTTTTTCTTGCAACTGGTGACGCGTGAAGAATCAATATATCACGATTCCAACGTAAGCGTCAAGCACAAGGACAACATCGAGATGAAAATAAATCAACGAGATCCACAAATCATTCATTCACCTTAAACTCAAAGCAAAACTCAAAATTAGAAATAAAAGTAATCATGAATCAAATTCCTAATATCGAAATGATGCTGAAGTTTGCAGCGTTGGAGTGCAACGAAAAATATTTTATTTTATTGTTGATTCGTTCAATTTTCAATGTCATCCATATTTTTCGAGCCGATATGTTTTCGGGTGGCAAAAATCGATCATTTTATCATCGTAATTAAATTCTCCATTTAAATAATTATTTTTGCCAAATAGAAAAAATAATTTCGTTGCATTCCAACGATGCAAACTTCAGAATCATATATCGAAAGCTTTTTATGAGCCTGAAGTTTGCATCGACGCAATGCCACGAATTAAAAAAAAAATTCAACCTCCTGGACGGGGGTGTTTCGAAACGAATTTTTATTTTAAAAAATTTGTTCCTTCACTTTTTCGGCCCTCACGAATCGATTTGTCTAATAAAAAAGTAACGAATGATTTTTTTTTTTTTCCATTTCGTGGCATTGCGTCGATGCAAACTTCAGGCTCATAGCTTTTTTCATAACTTTGGGATGTTTGGATTTTCTAAAACTTTACTGAGTTTTTTTTTTTTCAAATTGCGTTCTCTTCATTTTGCTCATTATGCAAATTAAGAATAATTAATCAATTATTAGAATAATGATGGGTTTTTCCGAATATGGACTGTTGGGACGAGGCTCGCGTAGAACAGCCGGCAACTTCGCAGTATACACTGATATGTAAAGGCACGTGCCATCGAAATATTTCGGGGTCGCGAGCGGATAGAATCGAGCGAATTGAAGAGCGTGCTTACCCCGCCAATGCGATACTACGATAAATACATATATATCAAATCATGCGAAAGGAGACCATCGAGTTGGTTGGGTCGATAGTTTTGCTCTTTCCGTTCAGGACGGTATACGTTGCAAAACGGGTTTTCGTGAGCTTTTCAAAAAGCATGATCCTCTGAATTATGATGACTGCGCAAGCCACTGAAGTGACGATCACCCATCCGAGTACTGGCTTCGCCCGGACTAAGCCGTCGGAGAGCAATAACATCAATCGTTTCGATTTGACTCGAGCAAAATGATTTCAGCACAAATTGCACAGATTACAAAGTCGTTTGATTTCTTACGATCGCTGCAGATCCAATCGAGAACGTCATTGATGGGAAAATCGAATTCCGTGATTGGAAAAATAAAAAAAATATGAGCGGAATCATCCAAACAGGATTCTTTTGGCTGGTGCAATGGAATTTTGAATTTGCCGCCAAAAAACGGAGAATCTAATGTCCGCGTTGAAAAGGTCTCGGTAAGGGAATAGAGAACGCGTGTAGTCTCGCGGTGGTGGCATTGATCCAGGATGACGTCAGCGCGGGTACGAGACACACCCGGCGTAGCGACCAATGCGGTGGCTCGATGGAACACATGAATGGGAACGAGCGAGTGCGATAATTTTGCCCGTACATTTCATGTTCATGGGCTCTCTCTCGCTCTCTTTCTTTTTCATGTGTTCCGCCTTTGCAAACACCCGGCAGCCTTTCTCTCTGCGCTTACGAAGTTCATGCAGCAGGGGGCAAAGAGGATCGTGAATTGAGTAAAAAAGACGAGAAACGAAAAAGTCTATGCAGAATCTTCCAGAGTCTTTACGGCCAAAAAACACGTGTCTCCAAATATCGAGAACAGAAAAAGGAATCAACAGGAATTGAATGGACTTTTGAGGGAAACAGAGAAATCAAAAGAAGCAAAACGATCGTACGGGCCAAAGTCGACACCGGCCAACTGCCCGGATCGAGCCGCCACGGTACCAACTGCTCTCCAACGTTGGCAACTGCCCGCATCGTGTACACCGAGGCTCGAGTCTTTCAACGCCATCAACTGTTCACTGTAATTACCGGCACTCGTGACAGCTCATCCCCCCACTTTCTGTCGGCTCCACTGCTTGCACGGAATCGCACGTACTCCAACAGTACGACCGATTGAGCGTGGGGAGACACGAGCAGCGGGGAAACATCGAGTTGTTACCGCAGTGCCAATGAACGCGGTAGGAATCAGTTGATACTCTTGCGTACTTGGCAGTGTGGCATGTTGCAGTTGACCAATCGCGACTCTAGATCCCACCGAAACGATACCCAAAAGTGTATCATTTTCTATCAAATGAATGCTGAATTTCAGATAAAATTTGTCGATCGTGATCTAAAACGACTTTATACAGTTTTTCACGATTTTTTATACCGACATTCAACTTTATTGGCCGTTGAATCATAAACGTTATCCTCAATTCTGTGACAAAAATTTCTACAAATGATTCTCTTTCATTACGTTTAGTTTTTCTCTCATTCGTAAGAAACATCAGCAAAGGCTGGACTTTGAAGTTCATTGTTTTCACGAGATGAAAATTACGTAATAGTTTGTACAACATGATCAACTATTTCCTGGAGTTAATGTCATATTCGAACACAGTTTCGCAATGTGTGTGTTGCGTTCAATTCTCCGAAACCCATAAGATCATGAGTCGTGTAAAAAAAATGAGAATTTTTTGGAAAACGATCGCTTTTTCGTTGTTATTTTACGCAGACTTTACCGAATTTTGAAAAAGGTTGCAATTTTGATTTTGTTCCCGTAATAAAAACCGGAGACAATTGAAATCGAAAAATGACTGTCGTAGTATAAAATTTAGGAAAATTTCGATTGTCCAGAATGGAATTTTTCATAAAAATGAAACAAGTCTCTAAATTTTTTTTGCAATCGCATCGATGCAGAAGAAAAAAAAATTGTGAACAAATAATTTTTAAATAACATCGCAACGGATTACTCATCGTTGTTTTCAAAACATCGTGATTTGTGCTGACAAAAACGATGCGAATTCGGTCCTCTGAACACTTGCTCGTTTTTGGCAAACGATAAGGCGACGATTTTTAAAACAACTCAACTATTTTATGAAATTCGTAGTATTTGTGGTTGAACCGATGCCCTCGTGAGCAACGTTTGCCGCGTGCCGGATCGATCACCAGCTCTCCTTCTCCCTCTCTTTCTCGCGCTCGCTACGCCGCTAACTGTCGATTCAACCTCGTGTGCGAGAATCTGCTCTCGATTGTTAAACGTTTTTCCTTCTTCCATCGCGGGGCAAAGAGTGCGTGCGCACAGCAGAAGGTCTCTTCGGTCTAAGACCCGAGGGTCCTTCACCTTTTTTTCTCTGTCAGGAATTACTCAAACACGCGAGTGACATAAAATCAAGGAAAAGAGCAAAACGTTAATAAACCAAAGAATGAGACGACAGGATGATCGAATTTTTTGATTTATGTCTTACCGCGCGTGATGCTCGCGTCTAACAACGCGTTACAATCGTGTCTCCCAACTTTCTCTCTGTCGCCGTTTCTCGTTCGCCGACGACGACGGAGATGAAAAATGAGAGTAAGAAAGTACGCGAGAAAAAATTGCAACAAATTCGTCCTAATAATTTGCTTCCCAAAAATGTACAGTTGGTTCCAAAATCAATTACAAAAATAACTGACAGTTGGAAAAATCTATCGAGAATCCTAATCGTTGATAAACTCCCGACGATTTCGTGCATGTTCAAGAATTTATCCTCAATTAAAAAATGATTAAGGGATTCCGCTGCTTTTCGACGATGTCACCGGAAAGCAACGTCAAACTTTGCCCAAAAAAAAATGCACAACTGGAGCGATTTTGAAATATTTAATTCCCGCGAACTGATAAAAATTAATCTGCCAAAACAAAAAAAAAATGCTTTCACGTAACATTGGCACGTTTCTCTCACCTCAGGCTTCACGAGATCGTCCGTCCTCATTGGCGTAGTCTTCATTTTCTCTGCTTTAAATTATCGTCTTTTTCTTTTTTCAATTGTAACTGCTTGGCGCAAAAATCGTCAAACAAAATCCACACTTTATCGGGGGGAGATTACGCGCGTTATGACTAATTTAGGTTCTTTTTTATCAAAACGCCGATAAGTCTCGGTGGCACACTGAATGATTTTCTGAAAGTTTGCCGAGTTCGATAATGATTTGGAGAACCGGCACGCGCGATAGCACGTTTCCACTCACTGTCAACCAAGTTACACCGGTCTTGTTACAACAACCGTGTCAGTATTGGGCATGAATAGGCAATTCAATGCCTTTCGTATAGATTTATCATAAATAAATAGAATATCCAAGTTTGAACGAGTCTGTATCGATCGAGGAAACTAGGTGCGCTTTATATATCGTGCTCTTGTATCCGACCAGCGAAATACGCAGATAGTATTACTTTTTTATATTCTTCTTTAGCTCGTTACACGTTGATAAGCGAACAAGCGAGTATGCGTATGTAGATTCAAGTTGCACAAACACATGCCCGCACACACGTACGTACACTAATAATTCACATGCATAAACACTTTTGACACTGGTTTTTCGCGTGTGTTTTATATTTTAAATATGTAAATGTATAGATATATATTTATTTTAATCTGTATATATTCATGTATATTCGTCCGATCGAGTAAAAATCGCAGTTGTTGCGTTAATGTGAGTCCTCAGATCTCTGGGTGCGAGAGCCGCGAGCCCACTGAGTTTTATATTGCAACTGACGTCGTCGCTGTCACGAGAGGGCGCCTTCTTCCCTTTCCTCTTGATCCCCGTCTCCAGCACGCTCGGAGTGGGCGCCGCAGGGCCAAAGTGGGGGCAATATTTGTCTCTCTTTTTCTCATTCCTTCGGTACATTCGTCTCGACCCACTTCATTCTTCAGTCACGTCCGACGCCCGACTACTAAGAAATCGTACGGGACTCGATTCATTTTTATTTTTCTCCTTTCCCAACGTAACAACCGCTCGTGCTTCAACCTTCGCCCTATCATACGACCTTTTTCTTCTCACTTGGCTTAATACAGCCACGCGTCTACGTACACACCGATCTCGCAAACACACGCCAATCTCTCCATTTCCCCTACAACGTTTCTCTCCCACTATTCCTCCAACGTCCGTCTCACGGCAATTGCGCCGCCGCCGTTGTACCGACGCTGGAGGCTCGTCACCGTTTCAAGGACGAATAAGGTCACCGGATTCTCCTCAACAACCCTGTCCTCCTATTTTCGCGGGAATTCCCTTACGAAACTCACCAATTTTCTGGCCATTTATTGCGTCACATTTTCGCACCACTTTCAATTAATTCCCGCACAAAACAAATAAATAATTCATGCAATTCGCCAATATCGTCAGCTCGTCATTGCACCAGAAAACTGTTTCACCTTACATCGAATCACTCATGGGAACTCGAGTTCGGGATTAAATCAAAAATTATAATGACACGTTGATTTCCCTTCTACGCGATATCGCATAATAATAAAAAATACTACGAAAGTTTAGCTCATTCGAAAACGCAACAAAAAATCGTTCCTGTATCAACGATTTTCGATAATTTCTTTAATTACGTCATTCTTTCGGTAAAATCTATCAAAAGTATTGATACAACGGGATGGGTTGAATAATGATGATGATTTAAACAATCGAAAACGATTGATTTTCTATGGGAGTTAATTGCGTTGAGTATATATTCGCATAATTGCCGATACAACTGATTGCCAGAAAAATTCGCACAAATACATTGTTCATGAGACATTTAGTTGATCTTGACCAATTTGCCATATAACGTACAGAGTGAATGCTGTGACGAAGAGAAAAATGATCTTATTCGGAGCAGTATGACGATAACAAAATGTTTTTTGTTATCGCCAATAATTGTTAACTCATCTCGGCAGATGGAGAAGAGAGAAACAGAGAGAGATGGAACTCAGTTGGAGAATTATGTTCATTATGCAATGAGATGTGTAAATGCAACGACACTCTATTTTGATTGTGTGTTTCTCATAAAATAAAGAATAATAGGAGTGAAGGAGATTTATAATTTGGAATAAACAGTAGGCAGTGAATCACAGTTTTGATACAACATTTCTCGCAGACAAAATGAATGAAGGAAACTCTCATAATCGGATGGGACGACATTTCAGTTTTTTATCGTAGTTGGGCTTTCCCGAAATTACTGATTTAGGCGATTCCTGCTGTTTTACATATCTTTTCAGTCAATTCCAAAGTTCATTTTTGCGATTGAAGGAAAAGTGCGAATTTACGTCAGATTGGGCGGAGAAAAAGCGTCATATGACGCAACGGTTGAGTTTCGATAGGTGACGCAAGGCAAATAGCCCGATTGCCGAGCGAGGGTTCGTCCTCAGTCACAAGGACTATGATTGGCTGTTTTGTAGGGGCTCGTTCATACGCGGTCGATCCTTACAATCTGACGTCACACGGCTTGGATGTTCGCGCAGTGGTCCAAAAAGACATCGCGCACCATTTTTTTATCATGTTTTTCTTTGCGATAAACGCTCTCATTATTATTTATCAATTCTTTGAATTTTATCTCTTTTATATATTTGCCATTAAATCTGTCCATCTTTGACCTTAGTCTGGAGTCCGAGAGGCTCGTCAATCATTTATATCTCCCCCTTGCTTTTTCTATTCCTTTGCTCGTAAACGTTTTCGGAAGTCTTTGACCTGAAAATCTCACATACGCTATCAACCCTGCTCTCCACGTTTTATCAAACTTTTTGTACACAATCACTTTTGTGTCCAGTTTCATTCGACAGATTTATTAAACTTTTATCTCCTAACAAATTCCAGCTTAAAAGTTCCAAGAGTTCACCATTTTTCTTTGATTAGTTCGGGATTTTCATTTCGTAACGCACTTGGGAAGATATTTTTCTACATTTTCCAACTTTCGTTGCTAAATTCTCCCCATCGTTTGATTGGGACGCGAAAGAAATTGTTGCACTCAATATTCCTGGGGTTGGAAAACAAGAATTAATGTCTAGAGAAGGAAAGATAAAAAACAATCAGCCCTCTGACAATTGTTAATACAGAATTTATCGAATTCACGAGATTGATCGAGACATTGGAATGACGAACGCGAATCTTATTTTCCTCGAGAGAAAACAACAATCGGGACATCAATTTCATAGACTCGACAAAACTTGTGTACAAATTGCGTTTGTCTGAATACAAGAGCAGACTTGAGACGCCTGGGCCAGAGTTCAATTATTAATTACCAACGTCACACTGTCATGAACTGTCTTTGCATCAGAATAACTCCGACCCAATGTTCGATAAACACAGTCCCCCAGACTTTCCTCCAATTCGCACCCTTCAATTTCATCGATACACCAAAAACTTGCATTCCAACACCAACGCTTTGCTCCTTGCACTGATTCAAACCCGAATCATTATTCTCTGACAGAGCGTTATTTGTTCTTCGGAAAAATAAAACTCGTTTAAAAACGATTAATTTGCTTACGCGTCTTCCCTCAAGACATTTTACCTCAGTTTTCAGTACTTAATTGGGTTTCGGCGTGTCATCTTCATAAAATGTGTGCAAGCGTTCAGAAGACCGAATCGCTTTATCGATTGGGAGGAAAGTTCCCAAAGATCATTTCCGTTTGTTTTCGGGAGGCGAAAATCTCGATCGAACGCAAAAAAAAAAATAAGTCAAGTCATTTCCAACAAAACAGATTCGACCTTCTTGTTATCGATCATTGATTTTTCATTTATTCACTTTTTTGGAGTTAATTGAAACAATTGCTCTACGACTTGAATAAACAAAAAAAAACACTCTGCACTCAAAATGTTTTGCGGCTATCAACAAGAGAATTAAAACAGATTTTTGGGTTCAAAATCCTCGGGACCAGGACGCAGTGCAAAGAAGCTGATTAATTATTTTCCTCCAAACATAATCGATTGGAAAAAAGGCAAAAATGCAGAAAAAAAATTATTTTCTACTTCAAGAAGGAACACAATTTAACCGGAACAATATTTAGCGTGCATAATATTCAATGTGCAAAACGGAAGTTTCAAAGTTTGCATAGTCTGGATCGAAGCTATATCGTGGATTTGGCGCAACGTTCAAGTAGGATCAATATTTGTACTAGTAATCTTTAAATCAGCCTCGTACATATAGCCAATCTTTTGGATAACCGGCGAACGTACATGTCCTCGTTAAAGTTTCGTACTTTGTCTCCCGTCTGGCAGCTCACGAACGAGGATCCGAGACCAGAAATAACGTCACCGATGGCGATACCCTAAAGACGGTCTGCCGAAACTCACGTGCTTTCAATCACGCGTTTCTGAACGTGCTTACGTGCACGTTCGTTCGTTTAGTCCTGCGTCGCAGATGTGCGGCGAGCGCTTTACGGATGCTTCATGGAAAACTCTCAATTCGGACGAT
This sequence comes from Diadegma fenestrale, assembly GCA_037043255.1. Lineage (NCBI taxonomy): Eukaryota > Metazoa > Arthropoda > Insecta > Hymenoptera > Ichneumonidae > Diadegma > Diadegma fenestrale. The sequence continues at coordinate 12,350,074 of CM073310.1, read as the reverse complement.
CGCCCTGATCTATTTACCATAATTTTATCGAACATCTTGCCGAAAGAATGACGGACAAATTAAATAGAAGTAAAACGTTGATCGATGGCTTTTTAATCGTTTGTGGAATAGTGAATTCATTCTCTCGTTTAGAAAAAAAAAGAAAAATCAAAACAGCAGATTTGATTTGTAAATTTATTTGTAAAATTCGACTTTTTCGTATTCGCATTTATTCGGCGGTAAAATTACGTAATTTGGGCGCTTCAAAGTTCGAGGTTTTTTAGCAAAAGAATTTTGCATGCCGCGCAGGAGCTTCCCGTAGCATTTATGACTCAGTGTCAGAATAAATATTTTGTGACCCACTATAAATGAACATTGCACGAATCGACACTAATGAGAGACGAGCACTCGTGTGTGAATTAATTTCTCGCATACGATCGTCTACGATGTGGAGTCTCCACAATTTTTATAACAATAATGATAATACACAACCTACCGCAGTGCCTTATCGTTATCAAAGTCCGGAATTCCCCTGGCATAATTAATCCAAGTATGTGTAATGTAACGATCAAAGGCAATTGTGTTGTATGGATGATTGTACAAAATAGACCGCCTTAATGAGTCTACGAGTAATTATGCATGTGGACAATTCGATGCTATCTTCAAAGCTTTCAAATTAATTATTTGCATCGACAAATGCCCCTTGGAACTTATTAAATGCTTTCACTAATTGCTAACTCGATACCATGGAGAATCGCTTCATATCACGATTTTTCAACAGTGCTAGTAATTTGAAAAATCCTTCAGGCAATCGAAAAAGTTTGTTTCTTTCCATTGATTTCCAAATTTCAAAAATTTTCGTCGAATACTTCCCCAAAACGAAATTTTTGTTCGACATTTGTGCAATCGAATGACGACGCTGAGAATCGAAGGATTTTAATCAGCAGTGAGTTCGTTTCGAATTGTTTATCGTTTGACACTAATGAAAACACTAACGATCGAGTTCATTTGGTCAAAAATTGTAATGTGTCAACACAATCTAATCACGAGATCGTGGTCAAAATCGAATAAAACAGTTTTTATCAGCGTGAACTTTAAGTCTCGGCCATCCCCTCGTATCAACTTCCGCAAAAAAGCCAATCTCCGGTTATCATTGTGATAAAAAAAGAAATTTCCTCATATCCGTCATTTCCTGAGATGCTGCAGTCATTTTTTTTTTTTTTCAAGTACGCAGTCCGAAATCGATTGTGGCAAGGAATTAGATTAGTCAGTTGCAAAAGATTAATACACAAAGTAATTAAATTGGGAAGTACCGAGACCAAGGTCAAGTTCAATCTAATCGAGATAACGTGTGATGAAATCCCGCGTGTCCAGTCCAAGAATTTATTACGATGATAATAATGTTTACTAAAGTCGGTCCGGGTATTAAATCATAAATTCATTCTGGCAATGGTGATTGAGTAATATCGTTGATTTTCGGGAACCGGAAAGTGATATTTTCGCACGTTAACTCGCCTGCTGTTGCAATGGAGACTGCGTCCGCGTGCGTTTCTGATGCAACGCGCTCTAATTTCTGCATCACTGTATACGCTCAATTTCAATCAACTACGCACTTATCGGACCTTGCGGGTGTATGCTCGGAACTGATAACTGTATACTCGTCAATTTTCATGATTAATAAGGATATTAATCATTATTCTCATTATCGTCATTATTGAAATCTCATTGATAATGTCTCGCTGATTCATATTCCGATCCGGGAAGTCTATCATGAGCTAAAGTTCGCGATTGTCTTGTGTAGCTCATCAGTCTTCTTCGAGAACGGGAAAACGAACGAACGAAACTTGGCAGGTCTAGTCGGCGAGAAAATATAGTTGGATGGGAATTGGTTGAAAAAAACAATATTGATCGACATTTCCCGTTTCTTTTTCTCACGTGCCGGCGAACGTTGAAACAGATGTTTTTGGCAATCCTGTGGAATTATATTTAGAGCAATGAATCACTTTTGACGGTTGTTTTGCCATTTGTCTGACGACGTTACGTCAAAATAATACACTGCTTCGCATCTGTCTCGAAATAGGAGTTCTCCAGCATCTCGTTATCGGATTCTAAGGCATTTATTAATTCCAAAGTACAAAGTCACCAGACATGGGAACGGGATTCATGCATATGGATCTTTATCAAAATTTCTCATATCAAGGGACATCGATGTATTTCGAATTTTTATTCGTTCTATTAAAAAAAAAAAATCAACAACCCGTCCTGACCTCTCCTATACGAAAAAGTACGTTTTCTCCAAACGGCTTCGATCCAAAAACTCTGTAACGCCATTGACTCCGTTCATTTGAGACTTTCGTTAAAAAATTGGCGAACCCGTGATGCTGCGAATCGTTATTGGATTTCGTCGATTCATCTCAATGTTCAAAAGCTACGCAGCATCTTGTGGGTGAAAACGGACAATGATACCCACGCCCAGGGCATTCCCGGGTCATTCCGAAGGCAATTTCGCCAAATAGGAATTCCTCGATATTCCGAGTAGTCCTAAAGGAATGATCAGGCGAACTAGGATCAGAGAACTACGCTCTCTGCCGAGATGCACGCCATGCAAGCTCGGTGGATGTTATAAAGTTTTTTTTACTAGACTTTGATAATGATGTTTCGTCGTTGTATTTTTTGGTTGAGTTTCGCCAAGTTTTTACCACAATCACAGTCCGTTTTGACATTGTTATCATTATTTTTGTAGCAAACCTCGAATGCAGTCGGGGACAGAGTCAGATTGATTTCCGAGAGATTTATTATGTATTCGTGATGTATAAGTCGCACGATCTTGTCGTGGCCTCGAAATATGAGGGACATTTTTTCCATTTTTTTTCTCAACATCTGTATGTACACAGCAGAGAGCTCGTGTTGAGGAATTCGTATATATACAATTAGCTTCAGAAGTGCATTAGACAACGAGATGGGTCCTGTGCTCGATGCAGCGTGCTCTTCATATACGCAGGAAATAAGCATCAGAAACTCAACTCGGTCGTTGTATCGAGTTACGTCCACGGGCTGTCGAGGATTTACAGTTCAACTTGAACTTTTGCGACGATTCTTTGGTTACGTAACTCGAACGGAGCGCGAGCGAACACAGACGCAGGTTCATAAACTTTTGTCTACAGCGTTGAAAAAACACTGATGTTTTGACTGTCGATGCATTTCTGTCCATCTGCTTGCTCGCGTGTTTCTTTTTTAACTCGTCACAAAGCTGGGATATTGTTTTGGAGTTGACGTAGAAATTTGTAATTTACTTCGCGGACGTTTCAACAAGTTGCCCGGTAAATTTTTTTCGCCAAATGTGTCGATGCCACTTTTTTTACTCTAGTTCTTCTCCACTTTGCTATTTCAGTCTCTTCCTGAGCCTGTCAGCAGGAACAGCTTTTTTTTTAAATACCCAACTAAGTATTTATCTTCTCTACGAGAATTTTGATTTCCTGTCCATGGACGATGGAGCAGCGAGGAAAGGAGAACGTCACCAAAACACGTGAAATGCTCATTTTTTAAAAATCTTAATATTCAAAATTCGTTCAATTGATCTCTCACCAAATTTATTAAATTTTTGAGATTTGAGTTGGTTTCATTCGGTGGGATCGAATTCAAAAACATTGCAATGCGAGTCTTCAGCTGCCTGTTCCAAAGATTTTATCAAATTTCAGGAGAACCAGATCGTGACTTGTCCCTTGAAGCTTGGACGCTCACTGCGTTTCTCAATAAATGTCGTACGCGTTAGAAAATAAATTTGGTCTGTTCGTTTTCGGGAGTTAAGTGACTACGATCCCACCAACGAACGAAATTGTGATCCTGGATTAGGGATTCAACGATGATAGTCTCTAGACATCTGTTCCTATTGGAATCCAGTATTTGAATCCGGTTGCACTAAAGTTCAGCTCGTAGATTTATTCGTAGGTTTTATTCGGAAAAATTCCAGAGTATAGTCGATAGTGTGGTGGTTAGGGTCCCACGACAGGTAGATAAGCGGGAGGTTGGAATTTCGTAGCCATCAGGCAGTTCGACTCTGACCCAAAGAACGTAACATTTTTTTTCCATACAAGGGATCGTGACCGGCTTTATGAAACGATTGGATTTTCATGGCTGAGATATATTTTCATATTATTAAAGGTGAGGGCAATGAATCAATCGAATCAGGACAATTACGACGTGAAATGATTTCAGCTTCTCCGTAATTTCTTAAATTTTACTATAGCAATGATAATGTTATTGGCATGGGGAAGCATTAATGGTATCAGTGGACTTTCGTATATGGTATTTATCACCATTGCTTGGCCGATGAGTTTTTGATCACCCACAGATCGACACACTTTGTGCGAGATATTGTAATGATGACTTGTTAATTGAGACATGACGTATATTCAAACATGACATTATTGTAATTTACGTTTCCACTTAATGCATGTACAAACTAGATTCTGGTCCCTATCCGAATGACCATAAAACGATTCTGGCACCTCAAGGAAACGTGTACTGAATGCTGGGACTACTGTGATGCATAAAATTTAATGATGACTGAAAATTTATTCGTTTTTCAGGCTACAAAAATCCGTTGAAAATCGCGTTTGTGACAATGAGGAAATTCGTAAAGAATACAAAAACGAAAGACGACTTTTTCAACTTGGTTTACGATTTTTACTTGTGAATACTTTTTACTTTTGCACAGGAGTGCATTTTTTTAAAATCGTTTCTCTTTTCTTTTCACGGTTTTCTTTAGTTTTCTTTTTGTCGTTTTTCTCGCGCTCGCCCCTAGCCTGACGGAGTGGAATTAGAAGCTACGAAGAAATGACGCTATCCATACGAAGATTCTATTCAGGGAACTAAAGCCGGATTTACGCTCATTTTTTCGAAGAGGATTTAGAGCCCACATTGTATTTGACACTATCTCCGCTGTTCAAACCATTCTTCGGAGATTGTTTGACTTTTTTCTCTTCAGATTTCACATTGCGTCTAGCTTGAACTTCGCTCGGATGATATTAGTCATTTCCAGACATTTTTAAGGAGTTTCAAACCGACTAAAATGTATAGCATTTCCAACCATATATCCTCACATAAATTTAAAAGAAGAAAAGTGATGGAATGGAATAATATTTAGGGATATTGGATTCAAAACAAAATTCAAGATTGTTCGCTTTTCTCACTGATCCCGTGACAATAATAATTAAAACAATTCCTCGCCAATTTTATCATCATTCGCTTCTCTCTTTTTTAAATACGCCATCACGAAATAAGTTGAATGAAACACTTTTCAAGTTCATCAACCACCGACGACGCAATACTCGTCAGTGCATGTTTCAAAATAATTGAATACTGTACACGATACTGTACGGTAATGAAATTATCATGCGTGAACGTCATTGATCGCAGTTACGTATTCAATCTCGAGAGAGAAAAAACCTCTCACAGCTGTTCGTGACGCTGAGCTCAGAAATCCCCCGAGAGTATTAATCTTCTTAATGCAATACAGAGAAAGTGTGGACAGATATTACGCAGTTTTTATTATCCATTAAAAAAATTAAGGTGGAATTGAAATATTTATAGTTTCTGCTCGACACACGATATTCGGAAACCTTTGGTTCTCGAATTCACGATCGATTCCTCGGCTCGTCGATACTCGGTCCTAGATCATAATAATCATCTTAAATTGTCTCGATCGCGAATATCCCAAATATTCTTTCAAATTTATAATCAATACTTTTTTTTTAACCAGTCTCGTACTTGTCGTATCACTACTTTTGTAGTGAGACGTTTCTATCTACGTCTCTCGCGATAAACGACGCGCACTCACGCGGTTTTGCGAGCCCTCCTCCGCCCGTCCCGCGTTTCGCTCATTTAGGTTTGAGAATAGTTCAAGGCCGAGAAGTAATTATACGCGCGGCGTCAGGCGCAGAGAAAACGGACTTGAGGTGCGAAGAATCGCAGAGACAATAAAAAAAGAAAAACAATTATAGAAAATTGCATGAAAAATTGATGCAAGAGCACAGAGAATTTGATTGTCTTCCGCATATGTAAATAAATTCGAAATTGATAAGGCATTGAAATTCCATTAAAGTTTAACAATTATCTGTCGCTGTTAATCATGATTTTCATTTCAATATTTTGATACTTCCGGAAGAAACAAATATTTACGCAGCCATCGAGCTATTATTTGATGGATCGCGGAATTGATTATGTGCGGTCATCAGTTTGGGCCAAACGCGGTTGACTTTGGATCAATGACATTCAACTAACGGGCAGAAAACGGTCGATTACGCGTGGATGTGTCACTTTTGTCGGGAAATCTTTCAATCCGGATCAAAAGCGGGCTTGGAATGTCAGAGAAACAGCTGTCGTGACAGACTCGGACATCAGCATACGTCGACGTCGTTGAAATACGAGATTTAAGTAGTTGAGACTGGTGGAAAAAATATTATTCAAAGGCTTCCGAATATCATTCCTAAGGACTTGAAAAAAATGAACCAATTAATGGTACAAATAATGTACTTGACTATAAAGCGACTTACGAAATAGCTGTAAATTCGGGGTCATCTGTTAGGGCAAGCGAATGAAATAAAAAACGATCTCATGATCTCCCAGTTCCGAAAGTCATGCTATCGGAATTTTTTTCTAACATTACGAAAGCCCTTTTATAACTACGCGAGAAGCTCAAAACAATTTTTATTACCATGTTTTTCTCTTCGTTACGCAAAACCTTGTATTTGATGATCCGGAAAAAAAATGTTGTTCACAACGATTGACCAATTCGTTTGAATCATCCCAACTCGACTATTTACAGTATTTCGAATTTTCTCAACCCTCGAAATGACGTAGACTATGAAATTTTTGAAAATGCTGGACCAAACCTACTCACGCTATGGAAAATACACGCCAGAAGGTCGTTGTGCCGCGACCAACTCGTTTTGTACAAGGGGAAAGGGGTATTTTCTAATTATAGAAACTCCGAGAGTTCGTGTGCCACACATTTGAGCTTATATTGTCCGGAAACACTTTGCGCACGTGGGTTCTCGAGTCGAGCATAAATTTTGAGTTTCTGTATTTGACCTAACTAGAGATGGGCATGCACTCGTTGAATGAAAAATCATTCAGAACATTTTAACACCCGTGCAGGAATTTATTTTCGTTGAAACCCTGAGAAATTACAATCGAGTCTAATCTGAATCGACAAACAGAAACGTAGCCAGATAAAAAGTTTTTAATTATACGTAAAAACAACAAAATCGTAATTTCTCCCGATAGTTTCTCGTGCTTCATTAATGCGAAGAATCAACGTTGGAAACGTGATGAAAAATGGATAATTTATGATCACGGCTAGTGCGAGTAATAAGTAGAACAATTTTTCATCGAAGGTCTACAAACGCGAATTTCTTAATTAGTGGGAAATAAAATTTCCTAATTGATGAGCAGTTGGGCCTTTTATATAGTCGGTTATTCTTCTTATTAGAAATCAAAAGGCAAGATTCATTGTCGTTAATATTTATACTACAACGACGAACTTCTGCACTCAATTGATTTGTTCGAGTAATTCAATAAAGAACTTTGGCCCACGCGGTTAGCAATCAACGCCTATCGAATTAATAATAAAATGAAAAAGTGTCCCGTCAAAATAGCGAAATATCGATCCAAACCTCGAGAAAGAACCGAGACTGTCGGAATTCACGTGTGTTTGAGTGTGTGTGGCTCCCTCCAAAGAAGCACGAGCGAGTCAGATTTCTGGTGTCCACAAAAGTGGCCAATCCGGTTAACGAAAAGTAACTGCGAGTGGAAGAATATTCACGGCCATTCGTTAATATTCGTATTTTCTTTCTTTCCATTCTCTCGTTTTTTTAGCTCTCACTCTCATCTACATTAATTAAAATACGATCGAGTTCCCTCACTATTACGATAACCGATCGATTTCAGTTCCTCTTTTTCCTCAATGGTCGTCGACGCATTGTCCTCATTATTGTGTTTCTTTCAGCATTTCTTTTGCCTGATGCTCGATCGTTATTCAATCACTTCCCCATAAAGAAATAACCAAGTGAATGTGTTGCCTTGATTTCATATTTCGATCAAGTTAAATGTTATCCCAGGGAATTGTTATCAAAATCTTATTCCTCCACGCTCGCTCATCGATCGGTTCTCGATCGTTATTTCGCCGGACGTCCCTCGACAAACGAGCCACACGAGCAGCTCGATGAGACGAGGTGAACGGGCGGAAAAGTTCTCTGTACATAAGAGTTGAAATATAAATCGGCTGCTTCCAGCCAATTTTGATAATCACAAAATAAAAAAATAAAATAAAAATATAACTGATCAGGTTGAAATTTGTCTACTTAAAAAAATTGATCGCGGGCGATAAATTTTTATCGAAGAGTGTAAAATAAAAGATTCGGCAACAAAGACACAGAGTTAATGTACTTCGAACTATGCGTCGCGTCAACTGGGAAAAAAACTCGTCGAAATGTTGAGAGAATTGAGTACGATCGAGTAAACAAATGATGTACGAAAATCCTTATACTTTGAGCCAAGGCTTGAGGCATATTGACAAAATCCTTAGAAGGAACAAACAATTATGCAAATCCATTAAAATTGTTTGCGCACTATTTTGAGACTAAAACTCCGTCAGTGAATTTCAAGAATTCTCTTCCAAGAAAATTTAATTAATTAATTTCTTGCTGGAAGTTTTTCTCTTTGCCCTCAAGTCAGTGCATTGTAATGTCGTGAGAATATTTCACGGACAGATTCGTGTTGTACGGAGTTTTTCCGTAAAAGGCAGATTCCTAGCGTAACGCCGTTGACCTTTCGTGCACAGATGGACTAACCAGAAAATTGGAGTGTCTATGTTACTATTTTTGAACTAAAAGATATATATTATGGCTTTGAAAGGCCAATCGCAAATGCTAAAGAAATTTGCACCTTCTCATGGGTCCAGGAGACACATTTTTTTCCCGATTGGAAGAGAACCGGAATATTTTAAAATAGCAGACGTTTCTGAGATCGAAAGAGAAAAACCTATATTTATCGAGAACAGCTCGTCCAAAGTCCCCCATATTTTTTTACAAATATTTATATCCACATTTTGTATAAGCGTAGACACGAAAAGGAGGGCCAAGGGAAGCAGTAAACGTGGTAACACGAGCAGGAGAATATGGAGACATGAATTCTCGCTTTCCCTTTTACTCTGCCTTAACCTACAGGAGAGGCGCACGCGCGACTCGTTTAGGTCAATACCAAGTCTCGGAAACTGTCGCGCGCGCGGTAAAACGGCTCTCGTCCCTGACTCGATTACATCGTGATATTTCCGGATAACGTCACGAGAATGAGATATGATAATAATTCACACGGACTGTCCTGGCTCCCATAAAAAAAAGATGCCCGCCACAATTTCTAGTTGCATAAAAAACTGATACGGTAAAAAAACCGATTTTGTTTTCGATTTATCTATGGATTGCGACAATTCCTGTTTTTCTTGACCTTTTTTTTCGTTTTTTCAACTTTTTTACTTTTTCGAGAAGAAACAAACTATTTGCTGGGGTCGGAATCGGTTCAGTAGCTCTTCAGAGAATCTGCATTCCGGTCTTATGTAAATATTATGATGACGGAGACCGAATTCTGATTATTCAGTCATCTAGACCGTCGTCTATCTGTAAAAGTGACTTTTAACCTCCGACCCTAATATTTCGAACCCATCGATGATTTTCGAGCCAAAGCAAATAAGTTTGCATCGTTGTAATGCAACGAAATTCTGTTTTTTTTTTTGAGCAGATCTCAAGATTCTTGTACGATATTTGATCAGGACAATAAAATGATATTTTTTGAGGATCCAAACGCAATATCGATACAAAAATTTTCATGTTTGGGAAATTCAACAAATAATTAATGATGAAAGTATTTTTCGTTGGACTCGAACGTTGCGAACTTCAGTGTCATGAGGAAAAAAAAGTATCGTATTATGAGAGGATATTAGTTTAGTTGCCTTGGAGGGTACATGGGGTGTGCAAATCCCGAGCGTGTTTCGTCTTCCACAGCAGGGTCTCCGTACAACGATCTTCAAGGGCTGAAACGAGCAGGCCATGAGAAATTTGGGATTTCGATTAATACAAATCGTTAGCTGTATTTTTTGCGTGATAAACTGGTGGCTTAGCGAAGGAGTAAATAATAGAAAAATGAGCATGTGGTAGCCGTGTATGTGGAAGGAAAAAAAAGCGTCGATAAAAGCGTTTATGGAGCACAGAGTTTGCCGATCGTCAACTCGGATCGCTGACATTTAACCTCGACCTTCATTGCGTAAATATTCATACGATTCGATTGAAACAGCGCACCATACACGGTTCTCACGTTAATTGAACGCGAAAAAGAGAGGGAATAATAAATTTAAACGTTTAATTGATCGGGCATTATAGATGCGCGAAAAAATTACCAGATTCTCACCGGGCGAATGACCATGATCCATCTCTGCGTAACCCAATGACCCTGATCTTCAACGCATCGTGCAACGAACTTGCGATAAATACCCTCACTGTTTTCCAGTCTCTCTCCTCTATCTTCTTCGCAACAAAGCCTTATAGTCTCATTATTGTTTTTCTTATATTCATCACACTCGATTATTGATTCCTATCTCACTCCCTCCGGCGCCCAGCCCACCTCCCATTATACGTAGACCGGAAGCTACGAAGCGTAATAATAAATGAATGATCCCCCTCGCCATTATCACGCTTCCTATGTTTTTACTCGCAAACCTACCGATCGTATACACCATGGAAATTTTGTTTTCTTTTAAATTCACCCTTATTTTGTTTTATGCATCATTCCGCTCAGAGTATTATTCTTCGGGGTTTTTTCAATTTTGGCAATTTAGTTAAGACACGTTCTCGCATATTTGAAAGAAATTTTTCGATGAATCAGTATATAATTTGGTAGATCGATTGGACTTGACGCGGTTTTGTAATTCTTCTCTATACGGTTAAATTTATTTTCTCTCAATTCTCGCTTTTTTCAGGATTTAGCGGTTGAAACTTTTAAAGGTATCAAAAGCATTTTTACTTTTTTTTCCACAGGAATTTGTGTGGTCCCTTTTGTATTAGATTAGTAGAAAAACAAAACTTTTCAATGATACGAAAAAAATGTGGGTCAATATGATTTGTCAATGGGGAAGCTTACGAGATTACTCAAAATTTAGTAGGGTGTATTTTTTATATTGAGATCCATTTGCGATTGGAATTTAAATTCTTATTGATAAACTGATCGATCTGAAATTAGTTTTATTTACAACCTGTGGCGTCACGGTCATCGGTGCCTCGAGGGAATCTTCCTCGTCGTCCAGATTACTCGTTGGCGATTTGTCTTTTTTGTAACACTTGCAAATTTTAGCTAAAAGTGATATATTTTTCGTTTTCATGATTTATCAATTATTTAAAATCTTTTTTTTTTTTTACTTTTTATAACTTATTTATTGCAATTCACGTATCAATCGTCATTTGTATTAACAGCGTGAAAAAGTTGATTGGCCGAGCATCCACCTTTCGATGTTGAATCCGCACTATCGAGGTGACTCGAGCAAAGTCTTTCCACACAATCCAGCATCCCTCAGCGTACGTAACTTCTTTATAGGGAGTGTCTCGCGACGATGCGATACTCCCGGTCATCGTGAATGCATTCTACGGTTCAGGGGCACGAGTGCGCCTGAGCATTCTGATCTACTTGAGCTCACTGCTCGTCATCGACTGCTCAACTCCAAATTTCAAATGAATTTACAATTGTTCTCATACATATTTCCACTATCCAAGCCCGCCATCATTAAAATCCAACAGATCCTTCTCCAGTAAATTCTGAGATTCGTCGTACAAAAATTGGCACCAAAAATCAAATTCTCAATTTTTTCAACACGATCCTCTTCAAATAGTAAATTTTTCACACCGAAAATGCACCAAGTTTCGGCATGAAATAAAATTTTCATCGTCTCAGTATTTCATGTTTCGCATAGATGAAAAAAAAATTCTCCATTTTTTATTGAATTTTTAAAACACCGTCTCATGAAATTGTCGGCAAATTGAGCGGAAGAAAAAAGTTTGGACAATTGTACGAATTAATCGGAGCACAAATAGAAGAAAGGTATTACGATGCTTTCTAACTGTATAAAATTTACTGTCATTTATGACTGCGGATGATCACATCGACGAGGGTGTGGAAACGTGGAATATTTTTTACCCTCCCGTTACTGCCGTTATTAGAAAGATCAACAATTTGATATTGAGAAATATCTTGCATCGAGAGATCCCATCTTTGATGCGGAATCGATCGATATCACAAACTCGGAACACATCAAATTGCCAATAATAAAATATCCTTTTCCGTTCGATAATCGTGTCGACGTTCTTCGCACCTAATAAACGACAATAAAGTAATAATTCGAGGCTCAAAGTCTTGGGAGCTGATATGCGAATATAAAGATAAGAAAGTATATAAAATTTTATTGCATTATTGCAGTCTATGAAAAAATCCGAATTAAGTCGATACACGAACCATTGTTTCGGAATTCCTATTTTTTGCAATATTTGCGCTAGACGTAGTAACAATTTACTGGGGCAAATTGGAGCTTAGATGACAGACAAGGTTCAGACGACGCGAGGGAAACGATCTGTCGCGAGTATCGTTGCCACTCGTTTGCGTAGATGTACGATTCTTTTTCTCTTCTTCCTTATCCAATTGACTCCGTTACTTAGACGATCAAACGTAATAAATATCGAGTAAGGCACAAGCATGATAAACCGCCTTGATCCCTAGAAGAGCTCCTCGGATCCACGCAAAGTATTGCGGACGAAGTCAAAACAGCATCGTCCGTCGAACGATCGATCGATAAAACCTGCTGCAACATGATCCACCTTGGGCTCATGCAGACTTTGTGTGCAAAAAAATTTTCTTCGCACCGTCATATCCGACCGCACACTTTGTTCAACAAATTGCGCAGTTACGATGACATCGAGGTGCAATCAATCAGTGATGCCTCGTTTCCTATTAATCACGACCAATGGAATAGTCGCTTTTCCTCTTCTCGCTACGGCATAACCGGTTGAGCTTCTGCTGCTCGACTATCTCACTACACAAGTTTATTTTATCAACATTTCTGTTCCTGTGCTGCTGCGATTAATTTGTGTCTCATGAAAGAATTGATGAAAACAATCCTCGGGATTCATAAAAAGAAAAAATTGATCAAAGTTCCTGAAATTAATTCTATGCGTGGGTTAAAAATGAAAAAAAAAGTATTAATTTACTTTTGAGAGTGAGATTAATTGGAGATTCAATCAGTTTTCGGCTCGACGCTCCCTTTTCCTTATTTTTACACAGCACTCTCCATCTCTCTCCCTCTTCGCGCTCTCTCTCTCGTTTCCTCAGGGTTGTTAATGTATTCGTAAGAATCCTTGATCGATAGCCACATTGCTAATGCAATCACGAAGAGTTGGCTGTGAGCTATCGAAGCGATTATTGCCAACAGCTATTTTTCTTCCTCTCTCCCTCTCATTCTTTCTCCGGTTCCTCGCTACGAGGACACGTTACGTGAACCTAATGTTCAATATTTTTCTCACTTTTCCTTTCGCTCGTTCTCTTTCTTCCGCGCTTTCGCACCGATAGCCAAACTCGAGCTTGTATTGTCATGTAAAACGCACACGTTCGATAAGTCTTGAATGAAAACATCGTGGGTTTTATTACTTTGCCCCTTTCACCGCGACTTCATTCATTCATGTTTCCAACACTATTTCATTTTGGCACAAGTATTGCTGTATCACGCGAAATGGCATTCGAACCGAAACCCAAAAAAAAATGGTCCCCAACACATTTTTTTTAACCATTTTTAGTAAATTCATAATTTCTCATGATTCATGATTCGATTCCAATACCAAGTTTCCATTTGAATGAGTACGAAACTGTCAAATGTTTGTACACAAATGAAAATAACTGCTAGAAACATTGAAGGACTTCGGCTTTTACGTTTGGAGCAGGTAAAAATTCGAGGAAAACCGTTTTGCGTGATTTTAGCATTGTTAAATATGGGGCGGAACAGAAACGAACTCAAAGTTTTAGTCAACACACTATTTGAGATGATTCAAGAACTTACAGGATCAGATATGTGCTCCCATTTCTCTCCGAGATAGTCCCAGGTTTCTTCAGCCATTTCTATTCACTTTTGTGCGCAATAAATTGCCTTAATCAATTATCTTATAAATAATATTATAGAAGGTAATTTTAGGGTGTTTTCGTAAAGAATTTGGTAAAATAAAAACTCGACGAGTCAACGACACGACCGCTCGGACTTGTAGTCCGTCGACTAAAAGATCTTTTGCTTACATCACACGATGTCCGCCAAAAGCCAATCCTCTATACACACTTCTATACTCTCGAAATATATATTTCGAGTGTGTGCGTCGGATATTTTGGGAGTGCGAGGTTTTTCGGTAAGCGACACTATACAGGCGACTTTTCAGCCTTTTCTCTCCCGTCCCACTCACTTTCAATCGCCTTTCTTACCTCTCTATCCCTCTATTGACCACAAAACGATATAGAAATCGGTTTTCAAACATCTCTCGTCCTTTTCGACTCGGCGACAATCATCGTATGACAATAAAGTTGGGCCGTAAGTAAGGCCGATAACAGCGGACGTGATAATTGTCATTGTCCATCGCTGCTTGTTTTATTTAATTCATTTATGAATTAACGAATGTTTTTTCATTTATTAGCGAAATAATTAGAAAAAATTGAATTTCCATCTAAAAAAAACCACATATTTGCCTTGCGGCTTGCTCCTCAACGAATTTTTCATTGTGTTGACAATCATGAAAGCTTCGAAACGGTCACCATATACAGTTTTTGTTGGTATTGATGCTAGAATATTTTTGTAGATCTTTTCGGATTTTACTTTTGGAGTCAGGATGGCCGAGCGGTCTAAGGCGCTGCGTTCAGGTCGCAGTCCACTTCTGTGGGCGTGGGTTCGAATCCCACTTCTGACAACTTTTTTTTTTTTTTTCTATTATTTGCAAAACGGAGCATTTTCATTTGAGATAGTGCAATCGAAGTTGCTTTTGGAATGTTCTCGATTGATATTTTGTTGGTGAAACCGATTTCGGATTCTAGTCAAACTCATTTTTCTTTTTTTCTTTAGAAACATGAAATTATAAAATTCCCTAGGAGTCGCCTGCCTAGGCAAACACACGACAAACGAACTGCGTTCAAATCCAGAGACTCGGCAGAGTCTCGGGCCGAGTACATTCGACAGCGTCGTCTGCTGGCGCGAGACTCACTCGAGTATATTATCTCTGAGAAAAGCGATTCGGCCGGTTATAATTGTTCTTTCGCGATTGAAAAATACTCGGTCGGCTATGTAGGGAACATAAAAGTTATACGCGGGATATTGCCACAACGAGAATAACGAGCGCGCGGCGAAGTGCAAATACGCAGTGAAAACTCCAAGTGACACACGACCACGGTCTTAGACCGTGCACACGACACACCGTCAAAGTGTTGAATTTCGACTCAATAATCAATCAACATGGCGGAAAGCGGTGTATTCGCTACTATTTCGGGGGCCGCTCTGTCCCTTTTGTTTTACGAGAATGCATGCAGTGGCGGTGATCAGGTGAGTTTGTCATTCATCGTGAATCATTCGGTCTAAATATTCTTCCTTAAAATCAAGAAAATTCGACGGAATCATTGATGCACAACGTCGTCTCTAACCTCAACGACCATAACCTCAAATTTTGGCGGTATTTACGCGAAAAAAAAACACAAACGAAGCGTTACGTCAATTCCACTGAGAATTTTGTTTTTTCTTCGTTAGATGGGATTTTTGTTGGGTGATATGCTCATGTTTGTGACGAAAAATGTCACGGATTCTGAGAGACACGTTGAGTCTACGAGACGACAAATCGGTGAGCTCACTTATTCCGATTTTTTAATAATTTCGTTTTGTTTTTGTTTCCGATAAAACTGTCCAACAAAACTGTATCAAAATTTCAGAAATTACTGGCGTTCTTGCTTGCCCGTCGGCCAGCCAGCTTTGCAATGAAACTGGAAAATTGCACAAAGAATCACTCAAAGCTTTCATTCACAATCGCGGCAAAGAAATTGTCGGATGGTTCAAATTTCGACACAACAACCGTCCTGCTCTTACTTTCAGGGATAAAATCCTCCACAAAGAATTGGCACAATACTTCCACGAGTGCAATCCTCAACTGCCCAAAGAATATTTTGTGGCTTGCATTTTAAATGCAACGAAAACTGAAAAATCTGGGATACACAAATTTCGTCATCTTTTGCTTCGATACGAAGATGGGTTTGTCCAATTTTCTATAAAATCTCAATAATTCGATTTATCTCCAAAGTTCTTTATCGACTTTTCCTGAAAGTTTCAAAAAACCCAATGAAATCCAGCGCCATTACAAAATTAATATACAGCCGACATATCGCGACAAAATTTTCCCAAAAAAAAATAAAACTGGACACACGCTACGATGAATTACAGGAAAAATTACAAAGTCTTTCAAACTTTCTCACAAAGTTTTTCATTTCTACTCCGAGTGTAAAATAGTTTTTTTCTAGTCTCTCAACTGAACTGTACGCTCTTCTTTCCAAACATCAACTCCATCTCTTTCTTCTAAGTTTGTAAATAGCTGCAGAGGTTTTATTTCAGAATTTTCAGCTTAAAATTCTAAAAATAAGTAAAATGTTGAATTTCTCATGGTGCAATGCTTTGCAGAATCTATCGTCCAGTACCTTTGAGGATAAACAGTTTGAGGGACAATGCATCTCGCCTCGAAGGATCCGATTACATACCTACTCCGGCAGAACGGATTTCACGTGAGCCAGACGTTGTCACAAAGCTCGTGAAATCGTTGAAGTAAGAATTGATAAAACCCAACTCGGTGATTTTGTGTTTTATTGAAATTCGCGGCAATGGGAATCAACGAGAAATGTCATTCGTTCCATTATCGTTGGAAATATTTGCATGCCCTAGAGTCGAAAAAAGTTTTAGTGAAAAAAAAAAAGCATCTTCAGAATAAGAAACTAAAAAATTCCACAGCTTCCGTTACAGTCTCATTGTTGCAAATTTCGAAGACTTTCGAAGACTTTTTCGCTGTGAAAAAGTGGGATAACGATGAAAATATTTTGCAGATTGGATTTGAGCAACAAGAACGGGAGCGAAGTAGTATCGATGATTCAAAAAGCAGCAGAGAATCACGTGAAAGCGTTGATCCCAGTGGTGTGCGAATCGGATCGGGAGATTTCAGAAATGGAGAAGCAGCTGCAAGAGTTGCGTTTGAAATTAATAAGCAGAGTGGTAACTCCGAAGAAATTCGCGAGCGACAATCAGCGTGCGATTGAGGCTAATAATCGGGATTCTCTGTTTCGACTGGAGGGAGGGGATTCGAGTATAAGAATGGAAATAACAGAGGAGAAATCGCCGCCCAGAACGTTCAACGTTCATGGCGATCATTGCATGGGCAAAGAATCGCAACATCCCAAGGTAGATAGTAGGATACTTAATTGTGTCGCTGTATAAACCAGCGAATGGAAAAAGAAAGATTTTTTATCCTCAAACCAGATAGTTGTTTGAAATCGAATGTACTTACAGAACAAGGGGATATCGAGGCCAAACAAAACGATAAAAAGCGAGATGCGCAGTCCTAAGGACTCTGCACAAAGATCTCCTTCCTCACCCTTTACGAACAGTCAGTCTTCGAGAAAGTCCGACGATAGCGAGGACATGTTTGAGACGAATGACTGTTGATGTAGCGAAGATTACCATTACAGGTCTTCGTTCCACGAATTATCCTCTCTCCGATTCTCGCTTTTAAATTAACACAAAAAAAACTGACAAAATTGTTGAAACAAAAAAAAAAATAACTGAACTGCATTACTTAAATTTCATATAAAGAAAACGCGTTGTAGCATACCAATTTTTTTTTTCATTCACTCGCACGAGTTCTGTTTTACGATTCGTTGTAAATATTTCTTACGCTGTAATATGAATATATATCTATATATTCGTGTGATAACAGAAGGTTTGTGTTTCGAGCTGCAGCTCGACCTTTTCGTCTTGGTAAGAATATATTTAATAATAAACCATTATTTCTTGTGTTTTCATGTATTCCATAACAAGAGCAATTATACAAAACGAGCAAAGCACAGTATCTCCGTCGGGATAAACGTCAAACATATTTTACAGATCTCGGTTTCGATATTTCGATTCAATCTTTAAGTCAGTACGAAAATACTGCGTTAGTAAAAAAAAACCAATGGAACGATCGTAAACTTTTTTCTACGAATTGATTCTTTGAGTCGACAAAAGTTTCCAGATTATTGCCGCAGATTTTATTTTCCATTCGAGAGAAAATCTTGGTGATTCTCGTTAAAATGCAAATAAGTTTGGCGCCTTATGGAAGAACAAAATCGTTCCGGAATTAATTGCAACTTAATTAACTTCGACTTTGTCGCAACTTTTTTTTATCAGCCAAGCACACGAAGGACAAGTGTGTCCCCTCGACTGACTTCGTTCCTCTGGGCGTTTAGAAAAAAATGGACCAATTGTTAATATCACATCTCCAGCTCGGGGGGCGTCCGGATTATTTGAATCTACAAAGCTCAATGCTGAGATTAATTATCGAATAAACCAAAATCCACGTCCATTAACTTCGGAGGTTTGAATGTGTGAAATAATTCACAGAATGTCAGCCGGATTGTTCGGAATCCCAGTCACTTCCCATATCGTAGCCGCCAATCTTCTCGAATGTTCCAACACGCACGAGGACGTAGCGAGACCCAAATGCACGCAATACAATTCATAAATTCGAATCTTGTTCGGTGATAATTTTGGGAAACATGTTTGAGCCAATTTCCTGCAAAAAAAATTGTCGTTTCTTCTGCATCGAATTATTAAAAAGTCAGGCAATTATGAGCCATCAATTCTCGCCACCACGCACCTGTAATAATCGCCGCACATTATGCCAGGAACTGGAAAATTCTTCATCTGATGATTCAAGTATGTTTTGCACTTGAGCGAGGAACCCTGAAAGAGAAAATATGCAAGAATATTAATTTTCCTTCCTGAAGAAATTGACAAAACATTCGTCATTAACAATTGATATTAAATTCGAATATTGACAAATTCCGGTAACATCTCGTCCCTTTTTCAGACGAAAATCGCCTCGTCCTATCGACTCACCGAAGTGTCTTCGAACCAGAGAAAATACGCGTAATTAAAAGTAGTGTCCTTCCACATTACAGAGAAATGTCCTTCCTGCAAGTGAGTTCTGCTGTTTTCGACCATCGCCCATATCTGCAATCAGCACAATTTCAATCAAAGTTTCTCGACTGTCACTCCCGCCCTACTACGAGGGCAAATTGATATGCACATGAAATTACCTTTTTCGTGGTCAGGGCAAGAGTTTCAGGATTTGTAAAGTCCAGAGTAGGCGCCGTCAATCTGTGGGTCGTTCGATCTATGTATATGAAATGTACGAGACCTGGAAATTCTTCGAGATATTTGTTGATCGTTAGGGAAGTTCTCGTATAGAGAGGAAATAATGTTAAGGAAGCATAGATAAAGCAGGAGACATTTTACATACAATGTGCTATCCAAAACCTTCCGAAACCTCTTTGTGGCCAAAACAGCGCTTAACTTGACCTTTTTAGACCGTAATTGAACGTGATTTTTCATTGCAACACATTTTCAATTTTTTCCTAAGGCTGTGAGCAACTCGGAACGTTGACTCAGAGAAATCTTTTCGTATCAAATTTTACGAAAATTTTTTTCCTGATCGAATCATGGCGGAAAATGCCCTGAGAAAAAGTTCAAACAAATGAATTTGAAAGTCGGTGATTCCTTTTTAAAATTGAGAAGTTCTGACGAATCCTTTGATTTGCAAATTTGATTTTTCTTTTCAAATCATAATAATGAGTGATGAGACATGTATTTTGTTTACACAAACATGACGTTTCAAAATATTCATGCGCTTTGACAACATAACGATAAAAAAAGGATATGATCCTAGACTGAAGTTCTTGAGGGCCTTGACCTTGAGAAAATCGCTAAAGTCGTTGAGTTTCTGTTTGACCAAACGACTCACCGTCGTTATAACGTCAACGCCATTTTTTAAGAAACTTTTATCGAAGCAGGTGAGACGAAAAAGTTCTCTCATCGTTTCTGTGAAGCCCGAAGTATTTGATTCAATTTGTAATACGAATTCAGGATCTCGGGATTTCAAGAGATCGATATATTTCCGTCTGACAAAATCCCATTTCACTTGGAGACGTCTCTGGCACATGTCCACGTCGTTACTGACATTTGCTCGATTTTTTTTTATCCCCTCGATCGCTTTTTTTATCGATCCATCCAGATTCTCGAACGCTGGTCTCATCTCGTCTATGTCACGTTGCAACTGGAGACCATTCATTTTGTTCAAATGATAAAAACTGTCGTAGAGTCCTGAGGACGTTCCCAAATTCGTCACTTCGACAATCGTTACGAGATTTATTCCCTCGGCTAATTCCGATATGTGAACAGCGTTCGCGGTACACCCACGCTCCGATCCCAATAAAACCAATTGGCTGTAGAGACCGTCGTCCGTAAAGGAATACAAACCATCGCTCACCGACGAGTCTCTCGAGTCACCTACGGGACATAAACGTTCGAATAATCGTTCAATGTGCACAATTCACTTCGTGCCAAGTTCCCAATGCAGCGAAGTTTTTTTTCCATGGCATCGAGTTTCAATTTTAACGATGGTCAAATTTCATTGATTTTAGAAAACGTTCTGGGGAAACTCGAAAAGTAGTTTCGTACGAACGTCTCGCCATTTTCGCCGCAATCATATAATTCGTCCATGATTATTTTGTGGGACGTCATAGAAACTGAAGTGATATTTGTCTCAGGAGAATGAGAAAAATGAATAGAATTTTGCAAATCGCTGCTGCATCAGGCTTACAAAAATATAGATTTGTTTTATTCACCTTGAAGACGACAAATGGAAAAGTTGACACTCACCAAATAAATGAGTTATGTCTTCCGAAGTGGGATTAGCCAATTTCGTATGAATGTCCAACGATCCTCTGTCCTCGAGACCGTCTCTATTGGTATGAATATTTCTAGGCAAAAGTATATCGTTCTCTTCTCCATCCTCTCGACAGAGCGTGCCATCATCGGCGACTTTGCTGTTGGCAACTTTGCAGAGCAGAACCATCAGCAAAATGTCAGCCGCACTAAGATCTTGAGCATTTTTGCTCGAGTACAGAGATAAGAATTTGTGCTCAACCAGAATGAGAACGTGCACGTTGGCGAATTCTGACTGAGTTTTTAATTTGTCGGAAGCATCGCGAAGTATTTTCAATATCGCAGAAGCCAGATCAGCGTTTACGGAAAGCTGTTCGACCGCTTCCGTGAGCAGACTCTGTTCACAACTTCGAAGATGACTCCAAGAGTCCAGCAACGACGAGACTAAAGAGATTTTCTGTCTGCTCGTTTTTAGCCTGAAAAAATGTGTCATTTAGCAAACTCGTATCGTCTTTTTTTTCATCGAGATAAAAATCATTCGAATTCTAAGAAAAAAAAAATTAACATTGCAACGTCCGGGCCACAGATGTGACGCACGATCGAAACACAAACTCCCAACGTTCGTCTCATCAGCTCCACGTCTTCTGTAGCCACATAGACGAATGTGTATCCCATAAATTCATCGAAAACCATGTTTGTCCCATCCTGACATTTCATCGACGTATAAGAATTTCCGAATTGAGAAGCCATTACGTTCTGAGACGTAACAATTGGTGAGAACAATTGCATTATTATGTTGGGACTCAATTCGTCTCCATCTCTGTTGCTGTCGTCCTAAAAAAAAAAAAACGTTTTGTTATTCATCAAAAATTGTTCACGTCTCGTCGTAATATTTTTATCATTAATACGATGATTCAATCTTTACCTTGCCCTCGCACAGGAGACCTTGTATTCTCGCAAGACTTTGTATATGATTTGCAAACTTTCTGTTGCATTTTGTAAACAAAACATCATTCAGATGATCAAATATGAGAATTCCTTTCATTTTCCCTTCACTCCGATTTCCAGACTGCACTTTTTATTCCTTGTATAATGTTTAACGTTGGCACATCGATGATCAATGGAAGAATATTTTGAAATTTCAACTTTCTTCAACCAGCTGTCAAAAGACGATTTGATCTTGGCAAAATTCTGCTGATTCTGACATTTCAATACTAGGCGTGTTGTGTGTACGTTGATGCCATTGAGAGAGAGGGGATTATCTAACTCAGCCGGTTTCGCTTCGGCGCACAATCTTCCACTCTCTGGTTTATACAGAGATATATAGACATGCGAGAAAATCGATAACGGCGAAACTACATACGAATGCTTATGTTGCTCCATCGCTCGATAAAACAGTCACACAGCATTCCATCATTTCTTCTTCCGAAAATTCAAAGAATCTCGAACTCCGAGACATTCACGTCGGTTTCTTGCGCATTTTAAAACACCTATAATGGAGTGGGTTTAATTTTTTCAAAATTCATTGATTATTTAGCAATAGCTTTATTTTTAAACATTTCAAATACATCGGAGTATATAACACCTATATGGATTTTCCGATTTTCCGCTAATTCAATCAAATAATTTATTGTATTAAATCGTTTCTCTGCGACAATCGTATATAGTTATTATTTTTCTTCTTCCTTTCGTTTCGAATGGTGCGTATATGAAGGTCATTACAATATATATATATTTATATAAATACACATATATATATATATTGTATCAAGTACGCTCTTTACTACTCCACGTTTTGGGTATGCATAATATTTGCAACATTCATATTGCACGTACACATACGTTTATATGTGAATCCATATAAACATATATGTACATGGATATGTAAATATCTATATTTTTTATACATACGTATTTATGCCGTTGGTACAACAATTATGTACATAACGCTATGAAGCTATTGCTAGATATATTGACGCTTTAGGATTGTTCGAAACAGTTGGAAACGTGGGACAGACGTAGAGTATTGTTGAAATGATCGTCGATTATTGTTTTTTTTTTCTTCTTTTTTCTTACACTTACGACGAAAGTTCGGGCTTTTTCGTGTTTTTTTTTGAATTTCATAGTTAGAAACTGGAGAATCGAAACGAAAACACAGCTCACGCTATGCTGAAATTTGAGTGAATTGTTTTCTTAATTGACCGGAGGCAATTTTTATTGGAAATCATTTGAATTCACGACTCAATTTTTGTTTTCTATATATTTTATCGTTTTTAGCTCTGTGCTCCGTCGTTACACCATTCTATTCTGCAGAGCCACTACTCTAATATTGACCATTCCAGAAATTGGTAGAGCAAGACCAAATAACGAAAATTATTAAAAATAACACGTATTGACTTTTTTTTCACGACATAAGGACACGTTGAGAATTGATCGATTGTTTTTCTAGAAGATCTGACTCGAGAAGAAAATCATTTTTCTCTATTCTATAGTTAATGTAATTTATGGTTTTGTTTAACATCTACATTGACTCTTATCACCAATTCCTGAACGCAGGCCACTATAAATTCTACGCTTGTACGAAGTAAAGGGCACCTCTAATTACTTTGAATTTTTCCAACTCCATTACATTATTATCGTGTCAATCGATTAGTCTACCATCAACTTATGCAATTAAAATATTGTCTAATCACTTTTATACGAAACAATTGGTAATTCACGAGACGTGATAAAAAGTGAGTTAATTTATATTTCAAAGTAACAAGAGGTGATCGTCTCTGTTTGTACGGCCAAAAGTTCCAAAGTCGATAATAGAACATGTTTTTTTTAAGCTTCGCTTACATAGAAAACGATTTGTCATGGAGGGTAAGTTATATTCGTTGAGTATCTGAGTTTACACGTTCTCAGCGTTTTTTTTTTTAGTCATCACACGACTCTCGTTCACGATGGATCGTGATTTTTCAAACTTTCGCAAAATAATGTAACAGTTTGTTGAATTTTTTTGTTCATTTGGTGCGCAGCTTCTTAAAAAACCATTCAATTTATTATTCTGGTCCACGAAAGTATGCTTTAATTAATTCACAAATATGGCTGACTCTTTTCTCCGATTGAGACGCTTCTTTTTCTCGAAAGCACCGGAAGCTGCTGTTTCATTTTTGTTCTCACGCCATTTCAAGCGCGATATTTCTTCTTTTTTTAACAATTGATCATGTTTTGACCGTGCGCACAAACGCCTTTTTATTAATCATAATAACAACGTTTTGATGTGGCTAAACGCCCTATGAGCAAACTTGACACGCCTAAAAACCGAGCTAAGCTTTCTTTCATTGAAATATATTTATATTTATAAGTATGTATATTTTTTTACACAATAGGTGCTAAATAATAAGTGCTAAAGAGCTACTGCGCGATCCTTGTGATCGCTATCACCCCGTTCGACATGTGTTTCGTTCGTTTATTCAAATGAATGCTTGTTCGTTTTCTCGTTATTATTATTGTTTTTTTATCTGTTGCTTCGTGTATTCTTCGTTCGCCCCCTTGCTCACGCTCGTTTGCACACCCACGAGTAAATATAATTAAATGTACACGAGATTTGGAGTAAAATGAAAAACTCGCGAAAAACCTTGCAAGATCGATGCATTTGAATCATTTAAATCTACACATATATACACAGGGTGTATTATACGCGGATACACAAACAGAATTACGAAGGAATAAAAATTTTCGTTTTATTTGTTTGCTGGTTTTGTTTGTTTCTTTTATTTAATGGCGAAATGTTAAAGCACATCGTGGTGCGAGCCCGAAAGGCTCCAGAGGGCGGCGTTTCTTTGGCGCGCGCTTGACGATGATCCTCGATCTTTTTATACGATCTATTTCGCCGCTGACAGCTCACGATCGAAAGATCAAAGGATTCTGGAAGCGGAAGTATCAAGGAACGCGCAGAGTCAGGTTGTTGTAGATACTTTCATCGGATAAGGCTCAGTCAATTATTGTCTTCCTTCCTCTTTTCTTCTCTTCGATATCAACGCCATTTAAACGACTTTCTGCGAAGCCAACATCGCCAAAACGAAAACTTTCTTTCGTACTTGTTAGATTTTTTTCATCGTCCCTCCTTCTCCTCTATTTTTTTTTCTCCTTTTTCTCGGTTTCACTCCTCAGATTATTATCCCTCGTACCATCTTGGTTTCCCCATCTTTCGTATTATCATTTCGAGTCTGTCAAGACGTTCTGTGTTCTCACGCACTCGCGTTTTTTTAAATAACTTTATATATCCGAGCCGAAAACGCTGACGGCTGAACGTTTCAGAATTTACCGCATTCCACACTCACTCTAATCGAGTCGATTTCCGAGCTTTTTCATTTTTTTTCTCCCGCAAAATAAGAAAGAAGCATCGACATCGTAACTGGATCGATATGAATGGGGGAATTTTGGTCGGAAAAATTATGACGGTATCTTGTTTTCCGATTTCGTCATACGTGAAATTTTTCTCAAGAACAAAAACTACAAAATCGTTCGTATTTTTTGTTTACAAAAAAAAAATCCCTCCTATGGGGAAGAGATAAAGAAAAAATATTCATTTCGAAGCTTCATTATGATTTTCGAAGAAAAATTGAGATTTCTGTGTGGATTTTTTCTTTAAAAGTGCGATTTTTCCAACGAGTGCAGCGTTCGATCAGTGTGGAATGCGATATTTGCTGTAACAACGTCTCGCGCTAACGAGGAATCTCTTTGATCTCGCGAAATATTTGCGCGCGCAGCTTTATTCGCGTTTTATGCTTTCTAAATTGTGTGTTTTTTTTTCAAGAATGCTTTACAAATACATTTACAGC
The DNA here is from genome assembly GCA_037043255.1 of Diadegma fenestrale. Classification (NCBI taxonomy): domain Eukaryota; kingdom Metazoa; phylum Arthropoda; class Insecta; order Hymenoptera; family Ichneumonidae; genus Diadegma; species Diadegma fenestrale. The sequence continues at coordinate 12,324,196 of CM073310.1, read as the reverse complement.
CGACCATGTAATTCCGCCGGAATTTTCCTTATTTAGCGATTCACCGAATATCGTCCGGACTCCATGAATCTTCAGGACGTTGCGAACATTGATTCGTGTCAAGACTAATGAAAAAAATTTGTCAGCCAATTCTTTCAATGAAAAAAATCTTTCACCATCGTTGATGAACTTTTTCTCTGCCAAATAAAATGCATTCGAGTATTTTTCATTACAGCAATAAATATTTTCAGACTTTTGCCTCTCTTTTTACAAATTGTGTTAAACATTTTGAAAAATGAGTAGAAAACAGAGAAGTTGTCGATTTTTCAAGAGAGAGAGAAAATTCTGTAGCGACCCCGAAAGTAACTAAAACAGTCTCGTTGTTAATTGAACAATTTTTTAACCAAGCGATCTGCTTGTGATTCGAATAGAAAAATCAATGTTCGTAACGTTCTATAGATACCAAGTTTTTTGCAAATTTTCGAACAACTGCAAAGTACTGAAACGTCGATGAAATGGAACGTTCCGTTATAAACTCATGTGTAAAGAAGTCCCACAAGTTTCGTTTCGTTCGCATCGAAATCGTTCTACGAATCTGGGTCCAATAGTGAGTTAACGAATAATATATTATTTATGTATATATACGAAGTACAGAGAGGGTCTTTGAATCGGTGACAACCAAGTTCGTTAAAATTAAATAATTAGTTGATTAAGAGGGAAGCATTTGAACGGAAGAAGGTATTTGTAAGTAAGCGGAATCGTTGAAACATTGCGACGTGTATACGTACATGAAATATGACATTTTGTTAATCGTTTTCATGCAAAGATGAATTTGTCACAGTCACCGAACTTGAAAAGCGCGAACTTTCGCGGTATACGCATGGAAAACCGTCTAACCGATTTTTTAATTATTATTATTTTCTTCTTGTTTTAATAATTTTATAAATATATAAACGGCGCATCTGACTGACTGACGCGTTAGGCCTATATAATGATACAGCTCGACTAACAAAAGGTATATAATATATAATAAATGTGTACTTTGAGTTGGTTTATTTTGGTTTTTTTTCTCTCTATTCTCATCTTTCATGAATTTCGAGCAAATCGCGTGCACGGACGTCAGCTCGTTAGATTTTTTATATCCTTTGAATCGTTTACTTTGATAATAAATATATTCTATGCTAGTGCGATCGTACTTGTACCCAGGCGTACGCGTGCAACTTAAAATTCCTTTTTCGATGTCTCTATTCTTCGCTCTTCTTATTGGCGAACTTGCAGTTCTTGTGTTTTTCGTTTCTTTCTGAAAGTTCTTTACATAAAACTACGAACGTGCATGTGTTTTGTCAAATTACTTCGTTTGAAAGTCGCTCGTAAAGAAATTTATACTCGTATCTATTTCGATTAACAAATAACTGTACTCATTGTTCCTGTTAGCGACTCGAAACGTGCATGCGCGTATATTTTCTTTGTATTTTTATATCATAAGTTTATATTCATGGCCCTGCGTCGTTTCTTTTCTGGTAATACTTCTGACCTAATTATCAGAATCGTTCAACTATCGATTATAATTTTCGTCATAATAATCAAAATAATAACGATGATGATGACAATAATACTAATTATGAATCTTCGTCGTTGATAGACTTTGCATTTAGTAACAAATTCAACGAAATACTGATTAATGATATTGTCTCTGGAATCAAACCCTCCCCTGCCTTTCCGATATTCTCGTCAATTACGTTTTACGACTTTGAGAATCGACCAACTGTCCAGTAAAAAATACGATCGATATTTGAATCACATCATTCGCTTTTCTTCAGTTATTTCATTCAAATATCGCGCCAACGCTATTTACTTTAGCTGAAGCTTCCAATTTGTTTGTCAATTGCACAAATGATCGATGATTTTGTTATAACTTGGACGTCAATTAAAAACGTTCGCAGCAAAGGTAAACCGACACGGTAAACTTCGTACACGAACGTGTAGTCGATTTTGACAAAAGTCAAAAATAAACAATATTCTAAGTGTTATTGCTGTTGGACTTGTTTATACACAACTTTAGCTAATAATAGAAAAACCCTCTGTAGGCTTAACAATAAATTCGTTCAATAAATAAAACTTACACAACGAAGACAAAACATTATTCGGTAAATTTAATGTCCAGAATAGGGGAATCCGGAAACTCTTGTACTCAAACATTAACGACTAAAATTGTACTCAATTTAAAATCTAGCTCGCGTACCGAGTATGCTGTCATGGAAGAGTCGATCAAATATTTTTATACTCAATATTAAACCATGAATTGCCAAACAATTCTCGTTTGGAGGCGGTGAAGCAAACAATTGACCGATTAACTTTTATGCTGGGTCTTTGCAATACGTTTTCTGACGTTTCCTTGTTAATTCGACAAGGAAAAAAAGCAGAACCCACCCAATTATTGTTCGACCGAATTTTGAACCGAGTGTTTGTCATGGCTGGAGAGTTTGTCGGATTTGAAGACAATGATATTCGATAATGAGCAATGGAGAATCATATTTACGCGAATATCGACGAATTCGTTTCTTTTTTCTCGCTGGAAAACGTAATTAACTTAAAATTTACTGTCGCACGTTGGTGGATTCATTTCACCGAAGACGTTGAGCTCGTAGAGCGAAGCGAACACTATGAAAATAAGGTACCAAGCCATCAACACCACACCGTATCTTCGATCCAGCTTCCAGCCGTTCAGATGAGTCGCTACCACGAGGAAAACCACGGTCGAGAGAAGAGAAACCGTGGAATAAATTAAACCTGCGAAAGTTACGAATAATTAAACTCACCATGAAACATCATTCGTTCCTCTTCTTTTATCAACATTTCACGAATAGATTTGAACGAAAAAATCAATAATACGGCAATAAATTTTGCGGAAAAGTGTCAAACGTCAATTTAGATATTATTTGCTTCACGCGAACTGTCTACCTCTGCTCGTAACGTTGACATGAGAGCCTGGTTTGATGAGGGCAGTTTGGATGAACCAAGGAAGACCAAGACAAACAAGAATGTCGAAGACGTTGCTGCCAACGGCGTTGCTCACTGCCATATCGCCCAGGCCTTCTTTTATCACTGCCAATGAGGAAAGGGCATCGGGAACGCTCACACCAGCAGCTACGAAGGTCAGACCCATCACAGTGTCCGGGATTCCCAGTGTGCTGCCTAAAATATCATTTTTATTAAATAAACTAGCGTATAAATAAAATGCGTGAGTTAACGAAATTTAATTTCGACGTTTTCTTTCTTCAAGTACTCGAAAAAAATGGTCCTCGCAAAAATGGTGAAGAAATTTCTCATTTTTGTTAATTGATCGTCATCGATTTGCTCGTACCTATTATGGTAATCATCCAAACCATGAGATAACTGTAGAAACTGATCCATATCATGGAAATGCAGAACGTGAACGGATACCAGCTTCGCCATTTTTCTTGTCGACAATCAGGCATTGTTTTTCTGCACATGTAATGAATCGGGTAAACAAGACCCCATGTAAACATGACCCATTTACTGGCATCCACTGGCCTCTCCAAAGGTGAAACTTCATTGGGATCAGGCTCTTTTGCCTTGTAATACTCAGGCTGCTTAGGCGGTGGTGGCTGCTGTTCGCCAACTTCCGGTAAACCGCCGCCTACGATTTACAAAAAAGCCACAAAAAATCCATCAATTTTTTTTTTTTACACTCATCTCTTCAATTAAATTTCCATTGTTGAAACGAGAAGAGAAATCTTTCGTTCTTTCGTCTTCGAAATAGTTTCAGTTAATTTCGTACAATTTTTCTTGACATACTTTTGCAGGGAAAAATATCGTTAGAAAGTAAAGAAAGATGCTCTACAGCAATCCGAAGACTAACCTTCCTGACTCTTGACTTGCTCCGTAACCGGAGAATTTGGACCGGTGTACGATAGCCTGTCCTCTTGAAGCGAACGATAACTTACGAGTGCACTTTCCTCTGCAGGTTCATCATCTTTCGGAAGGAAGGGAATGTTGAAGGACTTGGCCCATCGCTCGAGACGCGCATTATAGGAAAGAGCGACGCAATAAATAACGTATGTCACTAACATTAGCAACGATTCAGCCCTGTAAATTGAATAATTCGTTTATACATACAAATTCCTCTAAATAAATATACTCAATAAAATATTAAGCACGAAAATGGAAACAAAACACTCTGCAAATAAAAAAAAAAAACGTACGAGTTTCAATCAAGTTTTTGTGGTAAAGTCTTTGAATTATTTCTCTAATTTTGTAGCCTCATTTTGTTTGATTTTCAGAGTAATTCTCTGCTCATAATTCTCGCAGTCGTTGCACAATTTATTAAAATAACTTTTCTACATTTTAGTATGTTTGTCTTGTCTGCTGTGTACGACTCAAGACATTTTTGTACGTACCACGAGATACTGTCGTTGTAAATAGTGCCAAGCATGACGAGGATCGATATGAAATAGAAGAACGAGTCACGACAGAGTGGCCACCAATTGAGCTTGGAAACGGTAGTTGTGCATAATCCACAAACCGAAATAACGAACATTATGTTGAACACAGCACTGCCGATAACGCCACTGACCTAACACAAGCAAGAGTATCGAATGTCACAGACCGATAATACCTTGAGACTCTCATGTTTGCAGCAAGAGCTGTCAACCTTGAGTCACAGTATCGAAAACTTTTCTTCATCATCTCTTGTTTATTGTTGTTGTTGTTTTTTTTTCTATACTCACTCCGATATCGTCTTGGGCGAAGAAAACTCCGATGATTACGGTTGCTAATTCAGGCGCCGAGGATCCGGCAGCCATAAACGTTGCACCAGCAACATCCGGCGATAATCTCAATTCTTGAAACGAAAAAATCAATTATTTCAATTACAATTTTTATGCTTTCCCATTATTCTAGTCGATTTTTTTTCTTTTCCGTGCATTCATTCCGATGCATTTTTCTAGCAGAAATATTTACGATTTACTCTCGGCAAAGAAAAATTTATAAAGGTAGCGAAAAGAGCTTGAATTCTCGATTAGAAAGGAGAAAAGCAACGAGTGAAAAATAATGTTTTACTTGAGCTCACCTTCGCAAATACGATCGAGACTGGAGACAAAGTAGTCGTCACAAACGATAGCTAAACCCAGGAACGTGTAAATAGCAATGAGTAGGTGAATAATGAGTCCTCCGTGTTTTCTCGCTACTGGACCGATAATTGGATTTGGAAATTGTTCGATCGCCGGTGCCGTGCAATTGGAAGGACGTCGCGGTCGCCACGTTGGATGAGCTTCGCTGGACGGAGTGGTCGAGGGAGTGCTCGGAGCACCCTGAACATACGGAATAATTTGTTCTTTGACATATTTTTTCTAATGAATTCAGAGCATTCGAAATTACTTTACTTTTCACGAGTTGCACGATCGTTCAGCATTTTACAAGCTCAAGACTGTGCAGCCAACAATATTATTCGGTTGATTTCACTATTTTTTTTATAAACGCATTTATTTATGAAATCTGGCAGGCTATTTGTTTAAATTCGAAACGACAACGTCATTTATTGGAAAAGTATGCGTGAGGCAACCTTAAGAATGACGAATGAAAAAACTCACGGTCGTGGCGTCCAATGACCCTTTTGTTGGTGAAGCTTCCTTCTTCTCATTTTCCTCGTCCTTCGATTTAACTTTAGCCAACTCTTTAGCTTGTTCGCTCGTCTGCTCACCAACTTTGGGAAGTTTCGTCGTCGTTGCTGGTTCTTTCGTCGTTGTTATTGTTTTTTCATCCTTGACACCATTGACCTGCGCCTTGTTGCTGTCGGCCTCGTTTTTATCTTCTTTACGAGACGAATCCGCCACCAGATTATTGGACCCTATACTCGTTGTACGTATTTTTTCCGTTGTATAAGATTCCGCACTCGTTTTTGCTTCACTCGGCGTTCTCGTCGTTGATGAAGCCACCAGTTGTATCAAAACGTACAGAAGGAACAGGCCAAGGTGAAGAGGCCATTTTTCGCGACGCGTCAAACGTCGTGGTCTGTGCCTCATTGTTTCAGCCTGCAACCATTAATGTTGTAATTTTAATACTCCGATTTCTCCCAGTCACGTTTTTTCCTTAACTTTGCTCTCTTGCAGAGTTAGTTTTGAGATCAATTTACAAAATTCGTTCGAGTTGTTCCTGCGGGAATTATATCGCAAAAGCAATCATTTCGGCTGATATTTTTAACCGTTTTAGCTCAATCCTTGTGCTAATGTTCGTTCCAGTTTCTTCGGAAAAAAACATAGAAAAAATCCGGAGCAGGGAACAAGTCGAAGAATTGAATTGATTTTTTTTTCGAAATATTCAAAAAAATGCTTCCAAATATTGAAAAAAAAATTTTGTTTCGACGAAATACTGAAAAACGCTAATGTCAATGGAAATAAATGAATAAATAAATGTAGCGCGATAGGGTCTCTTTACACACACCGTATATGTGACAAAACGTCCGACAATACTGAGCCGAGAGTGCGTTACACGGGAGCATAAAGCGAGCATTAGCCGGGTAATGTAACCCGACAACGATGTTGCAACTTTTACGAGTTCATTCAAACTTATCGGAGTGTACTCTCGCAAAAGCAGATCCGTCGAGATTGAACGATGTTGAGAGGAAAAAAGTGTCTAATTGGGGAAAATGGGATTGCAATTGCAGATCCAGATTGTAGAATTGAATCTTTTCGTCGATTTTAAACAATTTCCCGTATAAATTGTTGCAGCTCCGGTTGCAGTTGCAATTGCAATTTAATATCATCAAATTGAGATTTACACGAAACACGGATAAAAATTGTTGCAAAAACTTTTTTATCGTCCACGACCTTTTCTTATCGTGTGACAGCCGGAAAGAGCAAAGATAGAAAAATCATTCGACGCGATATTTTCGGCTCACACAATATGTTTCAAAAAACTATTAACAGAAAATCTGCCTCTTTTGTTTTGAAATGATTTCATATAAATAAAAGTCCCAAAAAAGGTCCGAAACAAGGGAATTAATGTCGTGCGTGTGTGCAGTTGACAAACCTATGACACACGTCATGAAGAATCACGAATGCGATGACTCGTTGAATCAACGTCGAGACGTGTGGAAAATATTATCGAGCGTGAAACGTGAATTTTGCCAAATTTTAAAACACATACATATTCATCGAACACATGGACTTCACGTATAAAAACAGCAACGTTTTAATCACTTCCGGCAAAGCTAGCAGACTGACATAAAAAAAAAAAAAACATGTGAAAATATAAATAAAAAAAGTGACGACTCGACTTCGTTGAGCTGTCTGCTAAATCTGTGGAATTGTAAGGTTGTGGGAAAATAACGAGATCGATGGTTATCGGAGCATCGTCGAATGGCATCGTGAAAAAGTAAAAATTGATATTCGAAGCATTACGAAAAGCTTTTTGCTGCATCCAAATTATGGAATTTACAGAATCAGATGAAACCAAAAGGTTCTGAGCGTTCAATTGGGCGGGTCGAATTGATCGCTTTCATTGAAAATGAAATGTTGTCATGGTACAAGATCTGCAAATTCGTCCTTCCAGCCTTGATATTCATCGCTTGTAATAGTGTGTAGTTATGGTCTCGAAAGCCTTTGAGAATGGGTCACTGTGCTGCTTGGATCGATTCTACTACCCCAATCAACTATCACTCCTTTGCCAGGCTCTCTGACGTTGCCTGCAACGCTGTCCCTTCTATTCCGCTCCCTCTCCCTTTTTCTCTCTCTCTCTCTTTTCAGACTCCAGACTACACAAAATCACTACGTTGTTGCATCTTTGGTTTCTCTCTTCCAGCCCGTCTCCATCGCAAACTCTTTGTAATTCTCCATCGCAAACTCTTTGCAATATTCTATTAATTTGAACGTTTCTACTTGTTTGAAATAAGTAATGCAATTAGTGAGGTACAAAGGCTAGAGGAAATGACATCAGAGAAGATCTATATGGCACAGCACTAAAGGCAACTCCCAACTATATACTGGAGGCATACAAAAAAATCAACGTTGGTGCTACTCGATAAACGTGACAGCTGCAGGGAATTTTTTTTTTTCATAATATAGAATAAAAAAAGGGAAATCAGCTTCATGAACGTGAATGATAAATCATTTTGCAAAAAATTATTTTATTATTCGCTAAAATTCATCATCGTGACCTGAAAATGTGGATTTTTTAATTTTCACTAGAATTATTCGCAACATTTTTCTCTGACGAAAAAAAATCTCGGACCGAAGCAATAAAAAAACCTGGAAAATGTAATTGTGTTATAATTTTGAATATATAAATAAGAAAATTATGATGTCATATGAAAGTTTATTTAATAGAGTCAATTATGGAATGTTTTAATGCCGTTATCGCTTCCGCACACAATTGAGTGGTTGAATCGTTAGTTTTAATGGATCGTCAAGTAGATCTTTTCCGCTGTGTCTACGCCTGGCTATTCCATGTGATGAAACGGTGGAAAAAATCTCGTAAGAATGAGATACAAGGGAAAAGTTCCCCGGAGGTTCCTCTGTTTGTAGAAGAATCAGGGTCGAGACCCACTTTGGACCGCCGAGCCGGAAGGGATGAATGACAACCGAGTCCAGACAAGGGGTGGCAAAGTAGGCAGCTCCGAAAGAAAAACCAACGTGTGGGGTCGTGATATAAAATCCAGTGGAAATCTTTTTACAATACGATTTGGTCATTTAAAGAGAAATTCCCCAAGTTAGCAAGTCTAACGGGACAAAAAATACCAGAGTCAACAACTTTCGTGCGACGGCAAGTTATTTTGATAATTTGATTTTCATGTGGTCGGCTCAAATAAGCAAAAAATGTTTCAAGTGTCTCGGGATTCGATTATTTACAGAAAACTTAAAGGAGTTAAATTTTGAAGAAATTTTTCTAACAAATCATTCTGAAGGTGTTTATACTTGTTGACGCTCGAATATAAAGTTTCCCTTTACACAATTTTGGATACAAACAATTATTAGTATATAAAAACATCGATTCAACAGCGTAAATGTCCAATTGATTCGATGGTCGTGATTTGGAGTTCTCTACAGCATTTGTCTTGTGAAACGTGAAACAATCAGTCATACACAGACGCGGTAATATGGAGTCGAGTATATAGAGATATTAATACGAGATTGTTGCATAATAGTGACGTTGATAAGCGGAAAACACGCTCTTCCGTTCTATCGCAGTTCTCGAGAAATATCGCATTTCCGCAAACAATGAGCCGCGGATATTTGAAAAGTGTATATATATATATATGTAGCGACGAATGCGTTCAGCGAACGTCAATGAGAACGAGAGAGCTCTTTGCGGAAAGTTGACGCGCCGATCGAACTATGTGTCGGGTTTCCGATGCAATCATGGCAAACGAAGAGATATTAATACATGTGTTTACATAAATGTATGCGTTTACCAATATAGTTTGAATTTCAAAGTCCACTGGGATCGAGGGTTTGATTAATTTCTGTCAAAGGGTACTCTCTCCTTTCTTTCTCCCTTTCATTCGCCATTTGCTACGAATACTCGCAAACGCGGTATGTAAACTGGCACCAAACATGCACAGGAAAATAAAAATTGGAGCTGGAGGTTTTACTCCACTTTTCCAAGACGAATTGAGCGAGAGGCGAGAGGAAAAAATGGGCTTTCTTGACGCTCTGAGGGTTGCTGGCGAGAGCAAAGCTCAAGGAATAAAAAGAGACGTTGAAAACGTCGAGGTTGTAGCTCAAGCAACGATCGTTACATCTCCCACAATTTCAGACCAACCTTTGCTGGATATGACTTAATTCAATGTTTCCAGCCACCTTCACACGTAACATAATTGTGATAATTAAATTAATTGCTCCGTTGATTTGATATTCTCATGAAGAACGTGTTGAACACTTTCAAATGTCACGACAATATGAAAATAAGTCCGAAAGAGTGTAGTCACGGTGAAATAATAATTCCACAGCTTCGTAATATCAACAATGTTGTTAACTCGAGTCGACTGCACATTATTTATATAAAACCAATTCAAGTTTTTCCCGAATTCCATACAGAGTAGAATATTTTAAAATTTCGTTTTGGCTTTACGAGAAAAACAGTGGCGAGAGTGCAGAAAATACCAGTCAAGTTCCTATCAAGTGATAAACAAATCGTTGAAAATATCTAATAAAAAAAATGTTCAGCTCAACGAACGCTTCATATAAAGAAGCTGCGGGGAGAGGCTTGTAGCATCTCATCCCTTCCGAAATGAGTCTAAAATTCTTGGATGAAAAAAATGAAGATCCGGGTTAATCTGTTCCTAAGCCGTCCACCAAATTTCTGTGCCACGAACGTGTGGAACAAAGGAGAGTAAAATTGAGTGAAATTTTTCAAAAAAAGTGTCGTGTGAGGTAAAGAAATGTTCTTTACGTGAAAACTCCTTGGTTTGCACTTCCGGTGCAGGAGATTAATTTGGCCAGCAATATTGTCTTCTCTTTTGTCTTGGTCTCCGGCAGGTCACTGGGGTAGGGAAGTATATTTTTAGGAAGGCGTTAAGTGTGTGTGTGTACGTCGCTAACACGTTGAAATTATTGATTTGCATATAATCCCAGCCCCGAAGAACTTTGTGCAAGAAAAACGTTATCTGTTTTCTTCTTGTTGAGATAATTAATCAGTGCGCGAATAACATTGGTTCGCGTGCATCGACTTTTCTACGTTACGGTATATTTTCCTTAACCACTCGCTACCAGAGGGCTAAGGAGCGTGAATGAAAATCAAGAGTAGGTTACCGAGGGGTGAATTGTTGAAAAAAAGGAGAAAATACACACTCACCCTGGGGTTTGAAGAGGCCGACGTCATTTCTGCACCGTTCACAGAAATCTTGGACATTTCTCGTTCTCGAGGGGGTTGATTCTTCAGCCCTCGCACGGATATATATTTAGCTATTTATATCTATATATCTTTATAATAAGCGTTTATGCATAGATATTTGCGTACGTATATATCCGTAACGTGTTCTATCGTCGTATATAAACTCGCGCCTACCGGCCCCACAGCTTGCCTCACTCGACACCGTTCACATATTTCACCCTTAGCTCGGTTCTCGCACCCTCTCCTCTTTTACCCGGTGGTTTACATTCACTAACTTTGCACTATTGGCCGGAGCTTTTATCGGAGTCTCGTCACAACCCCTATCCCTTCTTCGTCTTCTTTTCCCTTCTCAATTTTTACCCTCCTCCTCCTCCTCCCACGCCTTTCCCCTCCGCTTTCTTTCGTATTACGTTATTTCTCGTGTGGAATTGACACAAGCGCCATTTACTCAGACTAACATTGAATAAAGCATCGAAAAAATGAGACAGAAATTTCGCTGTCTCTTTGCCCTGGGAATACTCGCAACTTCGTCAACGACATTGACGAGGAAACATCGAGTATCCTCGAATCTTGGAACGACTTTGATATATCTTAAAAGAAATTCAACACTCACATCAATCGGAAATACACTAAATTAACATTGGAGCAACGAAAAACTCGACCCTTGGAATCTCACGAATATACCCGCGTACACTGAAATTCACCACCGGTTATTTTTTCTCCCTCTCCTCTACTCCTTCTCCCTTCCTCACTCACTATCGCCCTCGCACTCGCTCCTTGCGCTTACACTATTTCGCAGATAATAGGGAAGCTTTTCGCCCTACGGGGCTTTCAACGCTTGCGCACACTCGCCAACGAGCCAACGAATAAAAAAACGCTCGAGCGCCGCGCCACGGAATCGGCAAACTTCGTTCGACCGTACGACCCACGCGCACCATATACTCGCACCGCGATCCCTCTCTGCTATTCTTCTCGCATCCTCCCACTCATATAACTCTATATATCCACACACTATACAATTTTTCCTCTGTATGACCCATTCCATGCCGAATCCACTTTCCTCGTGATCGTTAAATTTTTATTTTTCTGATTTTACCGTCCCATCAAAAATTACTATCAATATTCCTCCTTTTTCATGATAATGCCGAAGGTCGTATCCTTGGAATACAACCTAATCGCTTTCCTCCCAAGCACAGACGCTTCTTTTTTTCCTATTTTTTTTTCTCATCCGCAAAGGAAAAGAAAAAAGTAGACAAATTTTTTTTTGATCTTGTTGAAATTCTACAAACCTCCACGATGGGATTTAAAACTCATCCCCATTATTGCAGCTTCAAATTCTGTGGACCAATCCTTCGCGGATGAAAATATTGCACAAAAAACTATTTTGATCGGGTCGGTGACTGTTTCTTAATAGAAAATTTAGAAACTTTAGTTCAGAGAAGTTTAAATATTTGGAAAACTTAAAATCTGCCATGATTTATCCTTCGCTTTTCTAGGAGGTTTCGAGAAACACGAATGGTGTAGAACAGTCGATAAAATTTCCCAAAATTCGTGCCCCAACGAAAAATTCCCCCGATTTAGTCATTTTCGATGAAAAATAATGAGAAACGTATTCGGCATGGAATGACTCGTGTGGTTCTGGAGTCTACCCATTCGTCAGGATACACTACTGGGCAAACTGTATATATACTACTTAAGCCCTCGCTTGAATGATTTTCCGAAAAGACTGGCACAATCGAATCAATGAGAAAGCCTCGCGCCCATTCTCTCCGAGTCCGACTGTTTTTTTTTTTTTTTCATTATTAAATATCATACAGCATCAACTTCTGTCCGAATGATTGTCGAAAACCCTAAGGAACAAAAAATTGCGAGGGTGAACGAGGTCAATATAGTTACGAAAGTAGAATACGAACTTTTTTTGAATAAAAATGAGATTCTCCCTTTTTTTTGTTATTCAGACACGAGCAAAAAATCGAGAGATATTCGTTATGTCTCTTTTTTTCGGGCAACAAAGTAGAAACCACCCTCCAATTTATTCGATATTGGAAGCACGAAAAAATATTAATTTTTTAGTCTATCCCGATCAACATGAATAGTTGAAAGGTTGTGAATTTTTCATCGAAAATTAACGATAACGTTGATGGCATGCCGAATGTTCTCCTCTTGGAGTTTTCTCTTTTTTGCTTTTTGGATATTTAGAAAATAACGATTTTTCGCATTGGTGCTTGAACAAAACTGAATCTGCGTAAAGGAAAATTGTATCCTTGAACCCAAATTTGGTCAATCTTCCAGAAAATATTGGACTATTTGTGTTGCGGGAATAATTCAGTCAAAGAGAAAATGAAAACATTTTAAAGCCGCTGAATCGATATTTCATGACCACCGTTGATTTTTTCATGAAGAGAATTTGTGATGAAACTTGTGTTCGTGTTCGACAATTTTTTTTTTTATTCTTCCGAACGAATCGATATACAGGGCGCCGGTTGAATTTGAAGGCAAAAAAAAGAGAAGTAAACGTAGAAGCGTGAGAAGAATTGAAAACCGTTGGTTGATTTTGTCAGAGATATCACAAGCTCGAAGGTTTTGTGCTCGGTTTAAGAGAGAGTGACACAGTCGGCTATCGGCCAGTGTAAGTTTTCATTGGTGGTTGGAAAGGCATCGCGTGCATACGATCAGGGACGTCGATTTGCAGATACGAAAGAATAATGGTTAAAGCGATTTCGAAATGAACGGACGATGGAAATGTCACTATTGTTACGACGTCAAGTTATTGAACGAATCAGGAGGGTGAAAAAAAAACATCACAAACTTTGTGCACGTCATGCTGATTGAAAAAAAGAAATCCTCGATCTCAATCGTAATCTCAACCATGGGATATCGATTAATTGATCATTGATTCTATTTATACTCAGGAATGTCTTACACAATGTTAACTTATTTATTATTTTTATAAATATAACGTGTATCAATCGATGGTTTCTCTTCATCTTCCTTGATTATTAATAGTTGCTTAATTAACTAGGATTCTGATTAAATTTAACGCTATATCCACCACTGTTCGGATCCTGCTGAAGTTCGAAATTATTCGTCGACAATCCAAAAGGTTTGAGCACCAAATTTCCAAGGTCTTTCAGTTTTCCTAACATTTCAGCTTTCAATTTCTCGTTCGCCTCCTCTATCAAAGGTGGAAGTCTCTGGTAACGAAAACAATCAAATCCACTCGTTGGTAATATGCAATTAACTGTTTGACACTCGAAGCAAATAAGGCATGTTCATATTTACCCTCACGGCGTGATTGGCTTCGGTATGACTGGGATCCAGCTCAAGAATCTTTTTGAAATCTTCTAATGCGTTATCCAGTTTACTTGTTTCTTCGTACAATTGTGCTCTCCTCAGATACGCCTTTAAATACTTTGGATTTAAATCAATGGCTTTTGTGCAATCAGCCAGGGCGGGTTCCTTGTCCTCCTGTTGGGAAAAGTATTTTAAAAACATGAAATTCACGTTCCTACCAAAATTCTCGTCATTAAAGTTCATATCTTGAAAACGCAGTCAAAAATTCTTTTTTTTTCCATTAATTTCACCATTTTCATGTTTTGCTTAGTTCGATTACGGTTTTAGCTCATTTGATACCATTTTTGACTCGCTCTCGCAGTCAAAATATACACAGTCTCGTTGTAAACTACTCAAAAACGTTATTTCTTTGCACATCAATTTTGCGAACTTCAACGACGTTAATATTCATTTTTGTGGAGTATTTTGGATTTAATAACCATGTGCTTCATTTTTGCTGCAGCTCGATTCGCGTACAGGATTGCCCTCTGGTCAGGAAACGCCAGCGGACATAGTTGCAATCCTTCGGTATAAGAAGACTGTGCTTTGCTGTATTCTCCTGCCCTGAAGAATTCGTTGCCCTCATTTTTCAGTCTGTCTGCTTCGTTGCGAAGTTTCTGTAAGAGTTGAAAAAGTAAATTGTTATTTCGTTGTTGCCTATGGAATGAGGCTCTTCGGTTGAATAAAACATGAAAAAATTATACAAAACGAGGTAAAGAATTGGCAGAAAAAGTTTAATAAAGTTACGTTACACACTTGTTATTCCCCGATCGATTTTTTTTTTCAAGGAATTTAGTTGTGTTTTTAAAAGAATACGAAAACGTTTTCCATTGACGCAGAAATGTTCCAAAAGTTTATTCAAGATTTAAACTTGTGAAGGAATAAACAAAGAAGCGTTAAACAAATGACGAATCGACTGAATAAATAAATAAATACAAACTTGTTTCTCGTCTTCGTTCAAAGTGACTTCTCGATCTTTTAAAGCCTCTTCATCAATGGAATCCAAGCACGGCCCCTCGTTCTGCGAACTATCTGATTTTTCCTCTTCTTCTTCCATTCCCGTAGGCCAAATATCTCCGGTTGCATCGCCTTTTTCGTCGTCCGAGCCGTACTCCGCGCGTGTAGATGTAGTATTTGATTGTGTCGTAGCACACGAGTTTCGAAGTTCTTTTGTTAAGTCATCGATTATTTGTTCATTGGACGGTATCGTTGGTTCATCCATTTCGCTGCCGACTCGTGCAAAATAATATATGAAATCGGAGACGTCTTGTTTAGGTTAATGCTCCCTGAAGTATATTGTGAATTATGAACGAAACGAAATCGGCAATCGGCGAGATCTGTCAAGAGAATAATCTTGTCACGCTGATTCAATACATGAAGAACTGCTATGCTTGTCAGCGATTTTTTTCATTGTGATCGCACGACTCTGCACGACTGAAGGTGGAAGCACTGAAATTCCAGCTGACTTACCGACGATCGACTCGTGATACATCACCGCATAAAGCTTACAATGCGACCTTGAATTTTTTCATTTTTCATTTTATTTGTCGTTTGGTGGTCATTGGTAACGTAATTATAACGCTCGGTAGTTAATATTTCTTTATAAATCATTAATCGATAGTTCGCCGGACGAATACCCTGGTCGTTCGGACTATTCGAACGAATTTTCTGAACGATCCCTTCAGATACTACTGTCTGATTTTCGATCAAATAACCTTGACCGTTATCCGTCCGAATAAACAGGTCCTAATAGTATCCGGACGCATAAAGGACAAAATTTATTTGTCCAGTCATTCGAGAACGCACCGACGCATGCTCGTATGACAGTTGACGAGATGAAAGATGCTGCTGGCCGCGTAGCTGAAGTAGCACGAAGCTCTGATTGCTACACGACCGTTCCCGATTCATTGATTCCGCTTATTATCAGTTGGTTAATAAAACTCTTCTTATCGTCCCACAGATGTGTTCAACTTTATGGGCGTAATTAGATGTAAATTGAAATCTTTTTTTTTACCACCGTCTCCCGATCGAAAAATTCTCTCCAAAAAACTGTAATGTTTACCGTTCAAAAATCGTTAACGTCGCGATAAGATAGCGGAATTTCAGCAGGAAGTGATTCATACGGCATTATTATAAAAAGCCGTTCGATTTATCTGTCAAAAAAGAAAGAAAAAGAAATTGGTACAACACTGTCATGCAATATTGTTTTCATCCCTACGAGTGAAAATCGTGACTGTGCTCGCAAGTGTTCCGATATTACTCCAACATAATGGGTAAGATTATAATTTAGGACATACCAGCTTATCAGAAATCGTGATTTCCAGTCAATCCCGTCAATTCTTTCGTATAGACGACTCGGCCGAATCGCAAAAATGGCAACAACATTTGTCGCTACTTCGAACTCAATATGTTAGTTTGTATACCGCAAATACTGAATTACAACAAAAATATGCCATCGCGACTGCCTCTAAACAAGAGACTGGATTCATCGAAAGACTCCTCGCTACAATTGCTTCGTTACATGGACAACAACGATACAGGTGTTTGCGATTTATTCAGGAAATTCAAGTCGCGCTTAATTAAAAATTATAACCAATTATTTTTGCTAATTCCAACGTAATTACGTTTGTCGCTTTGTTTTTAAAGTTATTTAATTACTTTCAAGTCTTCCTTTGATCGAAATAATGATTAAAAATGAAGTTTCTCAATGAGATCTATTTTCAATAACTTTGGGCAGATTTTTCACAAGTTTTTTGTTTCCTCCAGCGATCTCACAATCAAATTAGCAAATCGGGACACTCCGGCACACAAATTTGTCCTTGCCGCACGAAGCGAGTTGTGGAACGATAACGCGCTTGCGAATAAATCCGATCTCGGTAAGCCGGAAACTTTGTAAAACCGTAAAGTACAAATGAGTAAGAGAATTTCATGATTTTCTGAAAACTGAAATAAATTTGAATTTTTGTAGATTGGAGCAATTTGGAGCCTGCGGTAGCTTCGGTCCTTCTAAAATGGATCTACACCGGCACCGTAGAAAAAGAAAGTTTATCGTTGGAGTTGATGAGAGCCGCTTCGGATTTCCAACTGCAAGAATTGACGGAACAGTGCGAAAGATATTTGATAGGAATCGTTGGTCTCCAGGACTGCGTTCGTTTTTACACAGCGGCAGAGGAAATGAACGCGCCGACTTTAAGGGATCACTGCAGTTCGTTAATTTCTGCTCATTGGGTGAGATTTAGAACACAGAAAACGGTCGAAACGAAAAACGACATTGGTTTCTGATTGAGGAATTATTTTTATTTGCCTTGCAGGATGATTTGACTGGAGAAGATTTCAAAGAAATGCCTGGTCCACTTTTGTATCAATTGCTGAAAGCCAAAAGCGATTTTCCTTTACATTCCGCAGTCAGATTGGTTCGTGAGGACGTTGTCTTCCTGTATTTGGTTGAGCATAACTCTGAGGTAAATATTACAATTCAAAAAATGGACAATTCTTTTTATTTACTTGAAAATTGAGAAATTGCTCCATAACCTTCAGGCTATGGGGCTTTTTCTTAATGGGACAACATAAGCAAAGATTAATCGTCGTAACTTTATGGGTTTGGTCACGGCGCTCCTCTTTTCTAAGTTTATATTAGTGAGGAATGATGCTCAATTATGATGATGCAGGAAGGAGAATAATTTTGAATTCAAAAGATGGTTAGGTTGTAAAAGTTTATTTATGAGGTAATTATAAAATAGGCTCGAACCCGTTTCGTTAATCACAACAACGAGATCACATCTTCGTTATTGAAACTTAAACAGCAAATTCCTTGATATTATTAAGAATATCGTAATCGATCGATAGCTTAAATATATATTTACATTTTTGAATATCTCGACAAGTGTGAATTTTTGAAAAAACACTGTCGTGTCGCTATTATACAAATAATTTGATTTTTCTTGTTTGGTTGATGTTCGACGAAGCATTTCACATTTGATTTTTGGTGATTTAGTCGTTAATTCTCTTTGACAGACTAGCTAATAATACTTTGCATTGAAAAGAGCCCTACGATCGATATCAGAGGTAGAAAGTAGGCGATTTTCTTAGCCACACTCGCGTTGCACAAGTGGAAACTGCAGAAACAATATTCGGCGGGTCCACCCGGCGAGCCTTTGTCCACGTCGAGAAAACATCTTTCGTCATACGCCGAAGTCACTATTTCGTGCGTATCGTACCATTTTTTGTGGTTGTAATCGTAAGCTTTGCTGACGTTCAATTGGGGCGCGCAGCCTCGTTCCACGCTCGTCAACACCAACGCTAAATCAAATGCAAATTCAATTAGCACATTAGCGAATCTCTGCTGCATCAAGTACGAAACGAATGCAAAAAAAAATAGATTACATGCCGTTTTTTGATTGAGAGTATTTACATGTGTAGTTTTGATAAGGTTTTTGTAAAAAAGATTCGTTTTTTTTCATATTTTCCACGCTAGACGAAAAACTTGATTTTTATGACAAGAACTCAAACGCTATCGAAAGGAATCGAAGGATCAGATGTAAAAAAATGTTATTAAAAAATGATAAACTCACATCCATTGCCGAGTCGATGTCGTATAGATTTTTTCATGCATAGCGTTGAATTTGGGCAATACGTTTGAAAATGTTGACTCTCGTCGAAATGACTGCAAATTTGACTAGTAGAAAATTTGGCGCCAGGATTCGGCGCGACGGTGCATCTATAGCAGGATAAACCAGCGTCGATATTCGAGAAGGCTAAAAAAATCGATAAATCGTTTGTAGAGAAAAAAACGTCATTATTCTCGCGAGATAATGAACGAGCGATAGTGGTAGAGGTTTTTTTTGTTACGTTACTCACAGGCTAGAAATAACCCAGTCCACAAAATGAATCGCAAACGAGTGAAGAAATGCATATTGTTTTATTAGGAATGCCCGAACGTCTTAGGACTTGGAAGTAAACATATTAATATTAATTACTAATTAAGGTGATACGTCACTCGATCGCGGCTCTTTCGAAGGTAATTGGTCAGCATTATTTATTCATAATATTCGTACGAGGAAGGATTTCCAACCGCCTGACATGCTCGTTAATTCACGCGGCCTTGAAATTCCACGTGTCTAGGATCAAAATCATCGATCGAAAGTTGTTATACTCGTTTCATTTCGACTCTGGTTTGACGATTTTTTAAAAATTTAAGTACGTGCTTCGGTTTCGAATCAAACGGAATTTATGTTTCGCAAATATTTTTCTTTTCTTTCGCCGTCCCCAGCAACAAAAATTTGAAAAGCTCGAACAACAAACGTCGCGCGCACACTTGACCCACTTTTTCACGGCTATCGATTAAACTTATCGACCTAGTTTCGTGCCGATTGCTTTTTTGTTACTTCCCAAATACGACGTTTGTAAAATCACGACAAGATAAAAAAGAGGCAAACGTTTTTTTTAATTTGCGTGAATTTGAGGGAACGGCGCGTCCGTTCTTGAGAAAAATACAACGCATTCTGATGGAAATATCGTGGATGGCTTTCCGCTGTTGGTTGCTGGTTGCCGCGAGGTGGTGGGAAGCTGATGCTGGCCCGTGGTCAGGCGCGCTCTACACCAACTTATATCTCTTGCCACGTCATATCATCCCCACCACTTGATTCTTACTTTTCACTCTCCGCCTCTCCGACCTTCGAAGCTTGGAGAATGTGTGAAACACTCTTTCGAGAACGAGCGTATTATTCCCAAGCAAAAAAGCTCTGCTCGCTTGCTCATCGATGACTCCACTGAGGGCATTACCGCCTCTTCATGCTCCCTCTCTCACTCTCTCTTTCTCCCTCTCTCGTTCTCTCTTCTCTCTCCCGGTTTTATTTTATTTTTTATTGCTTCCACAGATGCGATAAACGAATATCTCACACTTGACGAATTCCCGGTCGATCCAACACCGATTGGAATATTCAAAAGTTTTCTAAACGTCACGAAAACCCATAAAGAAAAACAATCGGAATGCTTGAGTCTTTAGGGAACGATGTTTTATTTTTTTATTTTCTTGTTTCGACCAGCTTGAGGTTTTCTATGGTATATTTTCAAGAAATTGACAAAGTTTCAAAGTTCAAAAAATATTGAGCAAGACTGAAAGATTTTAATTGACCGAGCTGTAATTTGCAGCGCTCATTCATCACCGAGTGCGTTTTTTTCGGGTTTTGATCAAACGAACTGACTGTTTGAAAAATGTAACGATGAAATCGAGAGATTCAAAAAAATCCGTCGATTACTGCAGGAAAGAGTAAAATTCAGAAACAAATACATTCGGAATAAAATCACTTGGAAATTTACCACGAGACACATATATTTTCTTGTTGTTCTGTGAGCTTGAGAAAAGCGCAGTCTAATGGTCAAGCATAACGCTCCGTGTCCACCTGAGCGGGAAGTGCTTCCGGCAGCAACCAACATCCGGAAAAGGCACGCACGTTCAGATGCGAATAAATGTGAGAGTGAAGGAGAAAGATAATAGAGGAGCTCTGGAACATGCGAACGGACGGGCTTCCCGTTACTCGAATTACGCGATAACGCAACTTTGGCTCGTCTCGCTCTACCCTTTTGTGGTTTATGGAAATATATTTTTATAGCTGAACGATAAATTATAATGAACAGAATTTTTAATGGAAAATTGAACGATCACCGAAACAGTTGCAAATTTAACAGTCTCCATTATTTTCATCCAAAGATTCATATTTGCCGGAGAAAATGCTTTAAAAAAACCCACGTGAGAAATCGAAATAGTTAATTGTATCGGAAATTCAAAGATCCATTAATAGAAATAAAATATTCCGAATTATGATGATCAAACAAAATTCGAAATACTGTGAAAGTTTCCGGAGATATTCTCGTTTTTGTACTCGTAAAAATTAGAGTGTAGAATAAAAATATGACGAGGCAGCGAAATTTAATTTTAGACAATCAATATTCAATTTTTTCTGTGCAGCTTCCGAGAGCCGTAAATGCCGTAGATCACAAAGGCGAGAGGGCTCTTGAAGTGGCTTTGAAAGCACGACAACCCTCTCTGGCACGTACCCTCGTTGAGCACCAGGCTGATTTAATAGCGAAAAATGCACGAGGTTTGACGTTGCTCCAGTCAGCTATACTCAAGGGAGATTTTTACACCGCCGAGTTTGTAATTGAACAGTTGGAGATAAGCGGCAATGCGCAAAGGCTTTGCGATCCTTTGAGATTCGATGAGACGTCCAAGGATGTTGAAAGTTTGAAAGAATTCGCAGGGTGCACGGTTTTGCATTTAATTGCGAAACACAAAACGCAGGAAATGATCAATGTTGCTGCGAGACTCTTGCAGGCAGGCATCGATCCAAATCTGCAGGATAACCGAGGATGGTAACGTAAATCGACGAAAAAAACAACGAAAAAATATATTTTCTCTTAAACGTTTTAATTATGCAAAAAATTCTGTCTCGTCAAAAAAGAAAAATCGAACTGACTCTGTTTTTGCCATTAAATTTGAAGACTAGCGTTTTTTTCTTTTTCTACCATCGAATCCCATCACAGACAAGAATATTAAACGAGAATATAAAAATTTTGATGATGGAAATGGAAACAAAATGTGGATGTGAAAGTTTGAACGAGGGAGAGAATTTTTATTTTACAGGACGGCGTTGCACAGCAGTATCGTGGAAAAGAACGAAGCGTTGTTCGATCTATTGTTGGAGGCAAAAAACTTGAACCTGAATATACCAAGTGCAGAAGGTCATTCGCCACTTTGTTTTTCGCTGAGAACAGAGCCATTCCACGAGGATTTCGCAAAAAAATTATTGTCAAAAGGAGCATCCGAAAATCCGATTTATCCAACAACGGGCGACACGCTTTTGCACATATTGGCACGAGAGCATCGGGAAGAGGCGGCGATTTTTTTGGTGAAAAACTCGAAGGAACAATCGTGGAAAGGAAATTTCGAAGGTTTAACGGTTTTGCACGAAGCTTGTAAATCTGGTCTCGCTGAGCTTGTCAGATTATTATTGAAAAATGATCCTTCGCCTAACAACGCCTGTGCTGCAACGACCTTGACCACCGGAGAGACCCCCATTCATTTGGCAGTGACAAATCTTCACCTCGACGTTGTTAAGGCACTTTTGGACGCCAGTGATTCGAATACTCAGCTTGACATAAAAGACAAGGACGGCGAAACTCCACTCAGTCTTGCGATCAAAGCTCCTTTGAAAAAAGGCCGTGAAATCGTTGCTGCACTCATCAATGCGGGTGCCAACGTCAATCAACGAAACGAGAAAGGTTACACGCTTTTGCATCTTGCTATTTTGAAGGAAGACTCCGCAACTGCAATTTTCCTTCTTGAAAATGGCGCTGATATAAACGCAACGTGAGTATTTAATTTGATAATTTGGACGAACGCAAATATTGGAATATTCTCATAATTAAACTTGTTTCAAAGTTTGTCACGTGATGGAACGACCGATGCTGAAAACCCGGGTGAAACGCCACTTTTGCTCGCGGTTCACTGTCGTCTTGGCGAGGTCGTCGAAGCTCTATGCAGACGGGGTGTCGACACATCGATCGGTTGCCCACTTTGGGCCGCCCTGGAATCCGAGCAAGAAGATACTGCGTCGGTATTGGTCAGTCATGGTGCCGACACAGATTGCTGGAGTCCAGGACCGGAAGGTTATCTACAGACTCTTTTGCATCGTGCGATCGACGACAATGAGCAAGACATTGCCAAATTTTTGATAAGAAGTGGTTGCGATTTGAATGCCTCGAGGAGGCCAGGCCCGGACGGCTCCGGTGGCGAAGAGGCACGTGATAATTGCACGCCTCTTCACTTGTGCTGCGAATGGGGCCTCGAACAAGTCGTACAGACTCTCGTCGAACACGGAGCCAATGTAAACGCCCGTGATTCCGATGGGAAAACTCCGATTCACATCGCCGTACAAAATCAACATACACAAATCATTTCGCTTCTTCTGTGCCATCCAAACATCGACTTATCTCTCAGAGACAAAAAAGGCATGAGCCCTTTCGCTACCGCTCTTACTGTTCGCAACAACAAAGCTGCTGAAGCTATTCTCGAAAGACTCCCAACTGCTGCCGAACAGTTTGATAATAAAGGACGAAATTTTCTCCATATGGCTATCCAGAAAAACGACATGGAGAGCATTCTGTTTTTATTATCTATACAGGTAAACTCATTATCAGTCTCTTTGTTAGATTAACTGTTGGCACGAAAAAATTGACGCGATGCAAAGAAGATGAAACGAAACGCACTTTAGAAAAATCGTTTGTTCAGCTGAATCAACCGAATGCATTTGCGGAATAATCAATTCCAGCTGCAATTCTTGGAGTTTCGAGACAAAAAAAAATGTTGAAAATGAATTCCGTCAATTTTTCAGGTTGACGTGAACTCGAGAGTGCAGGATGTAACGCAAACGCCTCCGTTGCATCTCGCCGTGATTTCCGGGAACGAAATGTTGGTCCGGAGTCTTATATTAGCAGGAGCGCGAATAAACGACACCGATGCTCACAGAAACACGGCCTTGCATGCTGCTGCAAAAGCAGGCCATGCTGTCGTCGTGTCCGCTTTGTTGCAGGTGAATTAAAAAAAAAAAACCGTGCCAAATCGTTCGAATCGAACGAGGCACTTGATTCACTTTCGTTTAATCAATTTCTTTTTCAGAATAATATAAATTTCGACGCCGTTAACGCTGATGGGGACAACGCACTCCACGTTGCCGTCCGCGAAGGTCATGGGGCGGTGGTTCGAGCTCTACTGACAGAATGCACGCTCGATGCCGAAACCGTCAATCTCAAAGGCAGAAATCCACTGCACGAATTAGCGCGATACGGACGCGACAACGCTGCAACTATTTGCGAATTATTTTTAGAATGTATGGCCCAATATCCTTTGAATAATCCAGGTAAGAAATGTAGAAGGATTTCTACCCTATTCTTTCGTATTTTTATTAACTAAACGTCATTGAATGCATTAAACAAATACTGATTGCTGGAGTTTTCGTCCTCAAGGTAACAAATCGTTTCATTCTATTGCATTCAAGTTAAAATCGTTTTATCCGGTTGCCTCAAATTTGCACACTCTGGGACCGTTTCGAAATCGTCTGAAACGAGTCCCAAGTGTGATGAATACATGGGATTAATAATTGGATAAAAAAAAAGCGTATGAATTTTTAGATTTGGACGGGAATACGCCGTTGTTGATCGCCTACATGAAAGGCAATGGAAATCTGTGTCGTACTCTCGTAAAATCCGGCGCATGTTTGGGGCATATGAACAAGGAGGGAATCACGATATTCAATTATCAAGTCGCAACGAAACAATTGTTGTATCGATTATTGGATTCGCTGACGCAGGAAGCTCCTTGGGCTGATAAAGATCTCTGCCTTGAATGCGGAACCAAATTTTCTCTGACGATGCGGAAACATCATTGGTAAAAGAAAAAACAACAAATTTACAAAATTACAGACACCGACGATTCACCAATTCGCCTCCGTCATCTTGTTTTTTTTTTTTCTTTCCAGTCGGCACTGCGGCAGAATCTTGTGCAGCAAATGCTCGGGACAAGACGTCCCGATCCTGAAATTCGGACTTAACAAACCCGTCCGTGTGTGCGCGGTTTGTTTCGACGTATTGCAAATTGGCGCCGACTGAAAAACAACCCTGAGAACATCATTGAGAGGCAGAAAAATGACAATTTATCGTACATCAAAATAAACATCCATACGAAGAAAGTAAATAATTGTTCTGATCACCGCTTGATACGATGTCAACAAGAACTGCAAATTCCATCGCCACACAGCGAAACTATCAGAGTATAATAGTTGTAATTTTTTTTTAAACAAAACAAAATAATTGTACGAAATATATCAAGAATTATGTTCACATTTTGTAAATACCGAGCCTCGATGAACATTTTTATAAATAATTACTTCGTTCCGTTCATCTTCATAGCGCAAACTCGTTAACATTTGGGGCAGCAACGAAAGTAATCCAATTGCATTCCATAAATACAAACATTCGGAATTCTGCTTTGTTTGAAAAATCATCAGGAATCTTGAACGAAACTCCTTACGAGTTATTTAATGTCAAAATTGTTCGAAAAATCATAAAATCTAGTGAAAACAGAATTTTTGAGGTTTGAGCGTGGTTTCATGGAAATACATTAGTCAGGGAAAAGTGCAAATTTAACCCTCCGTGTACATACTTCCCATGTGTGCATCTTGGGTCAATTTGACCCAAGTCGTTTTTCAAAACGTATTCCGATAAATATGAATTTTTTTGTTTTTTGCAGTGAATTATTTATATTTTATGGTCCTAAATTTATTTTTTTACGTAAATCGATCGCTGACAGAAAATTAGTGAGGTCAAAACGATTCACGGGTTAAAAAACCACCAACTCTGGATTCTGGTCCCTTCGGCAACGATGGCTGAGACTCAATTCCTATTTCAAGTCCAAGTTTTCGCTAGAAGTCCACGGTCAGTGCATTTGGAAACTGTCACAAAGCTACTCGGGTCGAGAATCTTTTTCTTACAGTTAATAATCGATTTCTCATGGGTTTTCATAGTTTAAACTGAAATGGAATGATACAAATTTTATGGAGTTGTTCACTTCCAATTTATTTCTAACATTTGGATTTTTATATACAATATATCGCGAGTATAACTAGTATAATGTTGCAGTAATGATTTACCAGTTGTTCATTAAGTGGAGCAGTGATAAGCAGCTCGTTACTTGAGCTTTTTGAATAAAGAATGAGATACGCAGTGGTCTACGCAACTGACGTAATCTATCAGTTCCTCGAGACACGTCTCGGTTGTTTGCTTCCTAGAATTGACTCTGTCGTTGCAAGTGCCAAGTTTTTCTTGGAAAGCGGAGCATTTTCCTTCGCCGCTGCATTTTTCCTGCAAATGTAAATCGACATTTTTTCATAGAATTCCAGAGAATATTTCTATCTCGTGTGAAATATACAAAAATCTGGGATTTCATGTTTGAAACACAAATTCGATGTTGAAAGATTAATTAAATAGTATCATTAACTTGATTTTTTCGATTGACAACATTTTTATTTGTTTGCACACAGATTGAGAGAAGTAAATTCACCGGATGTTGGGGAGAAAAAATGAATTATTCTTGAATTTTCTCATGTTTTTTGTTATTCGATTTTTTCATTGGGCGTGAAAACGCGTAATGGACTTTCCAGGTGACCTTCGCAATGGCTCTTTTCAGTAAGCGTTACAGTCATTTTTTACCAAGATCGAAAACTTTTTCATTCACATTTTGCTTTTGTTGGTTTGTTCGTTTTATCGAAAAATATGGTCGGTGTAATCGAGAGAGTTTTATCTGAGGTTTCTAATTTTCAGGGGAGGAAATGTATGGTTCTGACGATTTTTCTTTTTTTTATTCAATCACATTCGTGCAATTGTCAATATGTACAAAAATTATGTAATGTTGACGGATACGAAATGACTTACCCTTAGAACTTTTTGAGGATCGACCAATTCTTCGTCGTCCGCCTTGACGGTCGGCATAAAACGATTTACGAAGCTCTGAAGGAACGTCATTCTTATTGCCTAAAACAGAACTCAACACGATATGTTATTCCAGCGCGAGAAACACTCACAAAAAATACATTGAAAACCAACGAATTATCGTCAAAGCTTTTTCACCTCTTTGGAGAGCAAATTACACAAGTTCAGCACGGCGACTGATAAAAGATGGCTGACACAGTTCTTCAAATTCTCAACCCGAAACTACGCGAATACTCAAGACGGAATAAGGCTCACAACATTTTCGACAAATGAAAAAACAATTTATTTCATCATCAATGTCACTCCACCGCTTTTTCATAAATGACAATAATTATTTTTCTATATAACTAATGTTGAGAAGTGTTAAAAAAACGTTTAACAGTTCAAAAACATTTAATATTGTAATTATTATTTTATTCTACGGTATTGATTGCCGCAAACGATTCGAATATTCCGAAACACAAATTCATGCTTCAATAAAATTAATCCACAAGATTTAATGTTTATTGTGAATGGTTATTACATTTCACTTGAGATTTACTTTGCGATAAGTGGCGGGAAGCTGTATCAACCGCGGTGTGATAATTTTCTAGGTTTCCTGCAATCGATAATGTCAGCGAATAAGTTACCAAAATTACAGCCAGCCTGGATAGAAAATTCGTGAAAAAGTCCATAAAGACATTTATTAATAATAATCTGAACGAATCGCAAAAATCGGCAGCGAATCTTGGCCGAAATCGCCGGCGAAAAAAAAAGATCTGTTGAATTTTGAACAAAGGGTTGCCAACTGCGTTTCGAAATCGTTAGAGGGCTGACTGGGGTCCCTAGAACTCGCGCGCTTCCGGTGAACGCGGGCGGCAAGCTCACATCAATTCACTCATGATGGTAATACAACCAAGCAAAATAAGTGACCGTTTAGTTATCAGCAGTCGGTACTAAATCTCTCAAATTACACATTATATATTTATAAAGATGAAGTGTTAATAAACTAAATCGCTTCATTGATCAAAAAAACGATAATAATTATAAGATGTTTGGCTATAAAGCAAGTCATAGACTGGAGTGTACAGAACAATGTTATTTTTTTCATGAACAATACTCCGAAAAATCTGGGGATTTTTTTTTGTAGTAAGTTGAGATTTTTTTTTGCAAAAGTGTCACACGAGGATCAAGGCACATCCATTTTTTTTTCTTCCAACTCCAGTTTATCCGGTCTCTCCGGATTAATAAGGTATATTCGATGGTAAAATTGAAGCGGTCATCGTGAAAGGGAATTCAGAATAAGAAAACGTGCTAAAATTCTGATATTATACTGACTTGATTGCTAGAATCTGGTTATGTTCGAGATTGCCGTTTTTTTCCATAGTGTCGCTAGTTTCGGTCTGTTGTCGATTGTATATACGCTCATGGAGGAGTGAGGGGGGCCAGGAACCAGAAAAGATCGCAAAGAACCGAAAGAACGGGGCGCGAGAGCAAGAGAAAGATAAAGAAAGAGGGGAACGAAATAAAAACGAAATAAAAGTTTGATTGTATTGTGAATTGCAGTGAACTGAGTGAACTCGTGTGTCAGTTTGGAAAACATGTCCGATACACGAAGACGTCGCAAACAATCGGGTGGATCTGACGATTTATCGGATTCCTACGAGCTCAATGCAACAAGAGAGACACAGGTGAGTTGATTCCCGGCTTCTCGTACCATCCTCGAAATTGTGTTCGTACGGTAGGATTTATATATATGTTAGTATTGCGGTCAAGTAGTTATCATTGAGTTAAAGTTCAGCATAAAAAATAGAACAAATAAAACCGTTCAAAATGGAATAAAACGAACGTGAACAGATCGTCGGAAGTTGTGTTTCTGGGTCGACGATTATAGGTGAATGTACAGTAGAAAATGGTACACACTGTGCGCAAGAAACGGGGTCGAGAATACATTTTTTTTTCTTGCGTTTATAGTAAATTGGATCGCACGACAGAGAGAAAGACTCGAAAGCGATAACGAATTAAGATCGAACCGCACCTACACATATTCTCCGTTCTCTTAGGCTTCTTATCGAAGTATGCTACACCTGCATTTTTTCTCATTCCCTTTTTTCCTATTTCTATCGCCTTTCTAGCCTACTCCTTTTACGCGTGAAATCAGGGTTAGGCTTCGAGCTTTCTGCACCTCAAGATGTTTCAACCAGAAATCTGCTAAACGCCGCGAAACCGGCACGGGAATACTTGACAAGCGTTAATCCTTACATTTTCAAACAATCGGCATTTTTTTATCGTAAATTCCGACGTCGCGAATTAATGAAAAGTACTCGGACCCCGATTTTTGTCTTTTATGCGTCGAAACACAATTCAACCGTGAACAAAATTTTCTTCTCAGAGTCGCAAAATGTCAAAAGTTAATTGGCGTGATAACAGGAATTCTTCACCCGTATCACAGATGGGAAAATTGATTGCTTTAAGAAACGCCAACTCGCCTCGCATTTTACCCGTAATACTAATATTCCACCACGCGTCAATAAGATTTTCGCAAAGTCTAAAGTTTCAGTTCTATAAAACGGAATTCGATCTGCGGCTAGATTATAAAAAAATGAATTCCTTGTTTGATTTTTCAGAGCAGCGAACAAAATGACGGTCATCGTGATTCCGAGTATGACACTGCGGGAAGCGACCGAGATTCCGACGGAGATTCTCAGGACGGGGGAGAGCGAGAAAGCGGCGACGGTCAGGAAGAAGAAAAGCCTCAGCGCAAATTAGACGACGACGAAGACAGACGGAATCCTCAATACATCCCAAAAAGAGGAACTTTCTACGAACATGACGACAGGACGACTGAAGAAACTTCCGAAAGCACTGCCGAACCTCCGCCGGAGAGAGAAGTCAAAGAAAAAAAAGTGTGGAAGGACAAGGAGGACAAATGGAATCACGATCGATACAACGACGATGAACAAGCTCCCAAGAGCCACGAGGAACTCATA
Source organism: Diadegma fenestrale (assembly GCA_037043255.1). Taxonomy (NCBI): domain Eukaryota; kingdom Metazoa; phylum Arthropoda; class Insecta; order Hymenoptera; family Ichneumonidae; genus Diadegma; species Diadegma fenestrale. The sequence goes on along the minus strand of CM073310.1, from coordinate 12,294,521 downwards.
GCTGTTTACGGTTATGACATAAGAAACGAGGAAGGCCCGCCAAGAGCACGAAGAAGAAGGCGATACGGGTAAGAAAACATTCTCTCAACCTTCTTTTTTTGGATTTAAAAATTTGTCCAATATATCCGAAAAAATGAGATCACAAATAATTAATAAAAAAAACATACTCCGATGACTTGGTAAAGCAGAAAATTGACAGCGATAAACGAAATTTTTCCTTTATAGCCGTGGACCAAACAAATACACACGAAATTGGGAGGATGAAGACGCATATGGTAAGACTGCACCGAGCATAACGACTGGCAAGAATTCCGGCAAAAGAACCAGCAAAAGTGGCGAAGAGTTTCCAGCTCTCGGTGGCGTTAACAAGGTAAACTTGGTAAATTTCGTATAATTTTCTCATTCCAGTATAAAATTAAGTTGAATGAGCACATCGCGAAATTTTTCATAAAATTTTTTCTAAATGAATTTTTTTCTTTTCCTGGTAACATTTTTTTCAAACACTTTTTTTTATTATTGAATGCGCCGATTTCAGGATGCGTCGATCGAGTCTGTGGACGAGCCAGTGATTACGTCCGCCTGGTACAGTAACAAGAACAAAACGCCGATGAAACAACAACAAAATTTTCCACCGCTCCAAGCACAGCAGGATAATAATCAAAAATCGAAATCGGGAAGTTCCAATCCACAGACGTAAGTAAAAAAGAATCTTAACGCACGTCTGCCTTTGATTTTTTTGGTTTTTCCGATTAAACAAGTAAACGAAACAATTATAGAAACGAGAACAGAGCACCGAACGAGCCCACGAATCCTGCATGGAAGAAGGAGCCCAAGATCCCAACGCGGAATCTAAGTCCGAACAAAAACGTGGTTAGCGTAGTCGGAAACGTCAGTGTCGAGACTGATAAACTAATGAACGTGAAGCCAATCGCGCGAGACGCGAAAGACGTTACGAAGAAACGACAAGAGTCCGTTAGCCTCGCAGCGAGTAAATCACGAGGTCGAGGATTCCGCGCGAACCCTAATAATAATCTCGTGGGCAATAGAACCGTTGAATTGAAACCGAAAGGACGAGGGTTTAGCGTCGCTGGAGTTGAGACGAAAAGAAACAATGCAACGGGCGTGCACGAGGATGAGCAACATCAACATCTCGTCAATGACACAAAAAACATAAGCCTCAACGACGGATCTTATCATCCACGGCAAACGAGTAAGTAAATGCTCCATTTTCCGAATGGAAGAAGAATTAATGCGAAACTATCGATTTTCACCATAGCAGGATCCATTGGAGGAGTTTTTTCTTTCGGTTTCTCTAATCGTTGACGCCCACATTTCAGAAAACTTTTACCCTCAAACCCCCGGGCAACAGAGACCCAATGCAGTTCTGCCGCGAATGCAACAACCGCAACAACAGCAGCCGCAGCAGCATCCTCAACAACATCATCAGCAGCAACAACCGTTGCAAGCGCCAGAACAGCAACCGCAACAAATTCATCCTCAACAACCCGACGTCGCCGGAAACAGGCCAAAGCGGTATTCGAGCCTTCGCCAACGACCTGCGATCACCGAAGTACCGGGACAACAACAAGCACCCGCTTATCCACCGCAACATCCTCAGCATGGATTTTATCCTCCACAAGGTAAAGCAATGATACAAATTTCTAAATTTCTGACCCTTTGGATCATACAATTTTTTAAAGCTCATCAAAATAAAAACAATCCTTTCTCCAATCAATTTTTGGTATATTTAGAATCATAACGAATGCAGGTCAAAAACAAAAATTTGTAGGTCACGAAAATGTTATTTTTATTATAAATTTCCAAATCTTCGTAAAACCCTTTCAAAACTTAAGGAATTATACGATTAAGCCTTTCAAACTTCGAAGAGTTACACGTGAAAGTTTATGAACGTCGTTAAACGCGTTTTCGGTATCTTAATGGTTTATGAGTTATTGTATCGCCTAATGATCTTTCCTATTATTATCGTCTAGCTGGAAATACCCACGGTGTTGTAGAGACGCAAGGTAAGCTCGACGGGCATTAATTACGTTTGTGTCCCTTTCCTCGTGTCTGTCGTGAGCCTCGTCCTTAGTGAATTTCATGGTGTTAGTAATGCACGAAGAAAGATGGTGGCCAATGTCGGATCATGAGAAGAAATAGACACGCGGAGTTTCTAGGTCCGATCATTGTCCGTTTTTGCTGTTTTTGTCTGCTGTGTGATTTTTATTTCGTAATCTTAAGAAAGTTGAGCAGAACATATTAAATCGCCATTTTCCGTTCAGGTTTTCCACAAGGCCATTTTGAACCACCAACCCCGGTTGGAAATTCTCCGGCACCGATGACAGGACAACCGGTTATGCCTCTGCCTCCCGGTGGACAGCCAGCCGGCTATGCTCCTCCACCATTTTTAGTACCACCCCCACAATTTATACCGCCGCAGGCAGCACCACCCAATATCATCAATTATGTACCGACTCCGGCTGGTCCAGCCTTTCCTCCTAATTTCCAAGGCTATCAAGGATACAACCCAACGGTTCAGGTATGATTAAAATCTTGTCAAAATCTACATTGCATAGCACTATTAATCAGCCAAAATTTTCGTATTTTTTAATAGAAATTCGTCCTTGTAAATTGAAGACGTGCATTTTTTCCAATTTGTTTTTTAAATTACTCCAAGTTAACGTACGAAAGAAATTGGACATGAAACGATTGAAATTTATATTTCGCTCAGATCATCGAAAAATTTAACTGGCCCCTTTGGCCAGTTAATTTTTTCAACTCGAACGAATGGAAAACCGACGATAACGAAATGTTTGGAACAATTTAATTAACAGCCACAAGGACCGCCACCACCACCGGAACTATTCCAACCACAAGGCTGTACTTATTACAGTCCGGCCCAGCAACAACAGCAGCAAGGTGCACCGATGAGACGACCGAAAGCAGCGATACCGATACTTCCGCCTCCGGACGCCAACGCCCAGTTTCAGCAGCATCACAATCATCAACCAATAATGGGACGTAGCAAAACTTTGCATCACAGGCATTCTGCTGGTCCAGGAAATATGCCGCAAATGTCACAGCCGTTGCAATCGGCGCCGTGTCAAATGGCCCAGCCGATGGGGTCGCAGGTGTCGCCGTCGCTGCAAATGTCGCAACCGATGCTTACGGATTCTCCGCAGTCGATACGATCTGAACCTGTGCAATCAGTCCTGATGGAACCTTCTCAAGATACGACGGGGCAAGCACTAGAACAACGAGATCAAATCCAAGTTGGCGAGTCGCTAGTGCCCGACAAGGAAGATTCGGAGGAAATTATCGAAGCTCCAGAAGCCAACGTTGAAGAAGCGGCGTCGCCGCAAGCAAACGAAGAAAATATCGAGCCTCAGCCGCTCGTAGAATCCATCGTTGCAGCGGAACCCGAAATTCCTCCGGTAACAATTGAACCTGTTGCCGAACTCGATCCTCCATTGGAGGCCCCGAACCCACAGAACGAGATTGAAAATGTTCCCGAGCCGCCTGAAGAAGCTTTGCCAAATGAAGTTCAACCGGCGGCGGATCCCGAGCCCGAAACGACCAAGGAAACGACGTCGATCGAACCGCCACTCATCGCTAACAATAGCGAAAAAATAGTTGTTCCTCCAAAAGATATAGAAAACGATATCGACGTTGAGCAACCGGATGTAAAACAAACGGAGATTAATATTCTCCCGGATAAACCGGTTATCGAGGAGGCAGCTGCCTAAGAAATCGCTCGTAAACAGAAAGTAGTTTTTCCAATTGAATACTCGTTATTATAGAGAAAAGCTGAGAACTCGGTTGAAGAATATTCAATTTTCATATTTCAAATTATCTCAAAGTGCACTGCGATGGACTATTTAACGAAAATTAAACAATTTAAAGAGTTAGCAGACGAAAAGAAACTAAATGGAGGGAGGATCATTCATATTCTACGAGGTGCACGCAAAGTCCGCCAACATTCATCACTCGATGATTTTTTTTTCCTTTATTTTTATTTTTTATTGTTTTTTTTTTTTTTTAACACATTGCTTACGAGGAACATCGTAGCGCGAATTACATTCATTACACCTAATCCGGGCAGGCGAGAATGCACTCATCGAACGAATTGAGCAAATATTTTATCTCTTCGAAAATTGAGAGATTAAAGTTAGAAGTAAAACGTAGATAAATGACCGATCAATTTGACAGCCTTCTTGCTAATCCAAGTATATTTTTTTTCTTTCGTTTCGTCAAAATCATTTGTACTCTGCCCGTTATATATTTTTATAACATTCTTGAATGCTCTTGAAAAAAAATCAATCATCGCCCTGATTTGGAAAGAAGATCGGTCACAAAGGAATCGTGAGACTGTGCGATTTCAGTACGAACAGTAAGGCGAAAATTGCATTAAAAAATACAGTGTGGCTTGTGAATCACCGTTTCCCTGTTTTATTGCAATTTTTCGCTGTTCGGGGACAATCGTCCCTGACGAAGATTATTATAATGCAAAATGAAGGAGAGCAAAAATTTGGAAACAAGTGCAATCGGCACGAGTTGAAGAGAGAGACGAAATTTATTAACAAGATCGAGGGAGGAAAACGTTATGACGATATAAACTAAACCGAACCATTAGAGTCGGTCGAACGCGTTGCTACCGTAAACAAATAACATAGAAGCAATCTACTCACAGTGAAAACATATAATTACATATATAATAAATATATGTACAATTGCTATATTTATTTTTTTTAGCAGAATCAAATAAAAGATTCATTGTCATAGCGATTTAATGTAAATACTGGCTAAATACGTATATATTTAATAATCTCTCTCGAGGGTTTATCAAATGTCAAAAAGGAAAGAAAAACTAATGTGGATTTATTCAAAAAGCTTGAGCCAACCTTTTCATGCGATTTTATTTCTCCCTCGACTGTCGCTGAATTATTTGACTAATCGACCGGATTAAAAAACGTGAAAAATAAAGCCAATTTCAACTTGAACGGAGTCTCAATGCTTTATGTACAAATAAATTTGTATCGTAGATAATATTCGATTCGCCTGGGCGAATAAACAAACTAAAAATCTACTCGATCAAGACGTTCGCTAGTTTTCCTAATTTACAACATTTATTCGTTAACTCTCATTACAATTATTATCATGGGGACAAATCGTAAGTCCCTTCATTTTTTACTTCCATTTGTGTCGCGCATGAAAATAAAAATGTCAAGATATTGATTTCTCTTCCAGGACTGAATCAATGCAAACCTCTTTACCACAAAAATTACGTTCAAAAGGTCTGCTACTTTTTCTTTTAGAAACTCTTCATCACACGGACGGAAGTCGACGACGAACATGCGTTAATTATTCATCAGATAATGGGTTCTCTCGTTACTTCGAAGAAAAATAAATTTCATTTATGCTTTCATTATTTTCTTCTTGTTAATTAATTATAATAGTCCTACAGCTTGCTGGAGAAAGAAAAAGTAGAAAATTATCGCTGCAGATTCGATTGTACAAAAAATATTCGATACAAAATTGTTACTAATATTCACCATACAAAATACGTGGATCACATCCTCTGAAAATTACATAGAAAATTATTCGAAAGATGCATATCTGGATTCGAATTATTTATTCAAATCAATGCATTCTAGGATGTATTGTATGGAACTTTTTTTTACATTTGAAATCATTTAAGATAATTATTTACAATATCAAGATAATAGTGCAGATCCTTAACGAAAAACATGGCAAGATCTTTGTATGATTATAATTCATTAATAATAAATCAGTCGTAAAAAAAGGAACGACAAAAGTTTTGTTTTCCTGTCAAATAACGAAAGTACTCATTTCCGAAAATTTCTTCTTTAAACATTGAAACGTACGTAATGGTTTTTTTTTTATTTCTTATTGCAATTCTGGACAGACTTAATCGCGGAAATTGATCTACTTGACACTACCTTAAACGTCAATTTACAAGAATCACACTGTTTTATCCTCGAGCTTGGAAGTCTTTTAATTTGAATTATGTCTGCATATTATTAATTGTACATCGACGTCTAACAATCGAATTGATTAATCATCAACAATTAACTATAATTTGAAGGAACGATTCTTTTTCGATTCCGTTTTTCAATTTCTCGGTCGAACGGATACGGAGACGGACATTTAAGAAAAAATGATCATTTCGAAACTTTCGCGAGGCCTGCATTCTCCGTACCTGTATTTCGAGATCACAGAGTTGAATTTCGAATTTGTCGAATGCTTGGCTCGAACATTTTGAAAATTTCTGCCTCGGGTTAATTTCTGTCCAAAGTTTCCGGCTCGCGGCTTTGCTGCAACCTGTCAGCATTTTCGAAATGCTCACTTCACGCTTGACATTGATGTAAATTGAAATTAGAACCGACATCGAGTATTTTTCTTGTTTACTTATTTTTCAAACGTTTAGCAATGATTAGACAGTTTCAATCACGCTTATCAAGCTGCTCCACATTCGTTATGGCTGCCAGAGGGATGAGCTCTATGCTTTGGCGAACATTGTTGTTGGTCATTGTGTTGATCGATCTCGTGAGCATATTCGAACGTCGACTCGCCAAGTTGGACGTGCCGGCGAATATGTAAACTCCACGATTGTTGTTCTCACCACTTCCGGGACAGCAAAAAGTCCGCTTGAATTCCTTGCGAAATTTACCTACAAGGAAAGCACAGTTCGTCGAATTCGTCGTCCAAATATTTCGTTATCCATTCATACGCACTAATTTCGAGAAAAATATGTAGCAGAAAAAAAAAACAGTTTTCGTGAACATTTTATTGCGTGAAAGGATCGTTTTCGAGATGAATGTCCAAGTTTGTGATTTCACTCCTGTGGTTTCTCTTTTCTCTCTGAAATGACGAAGCGCATTCCCTGAGACAGAGCGCGAAGAAGCGAAACTTTATGTAAAACCCTTGAACTTGGCTCAACTTTCAACACGGGTGAAGCGAATAATTGCGATCTCGAATTCGCTGTGCTTTCGCATGGTTTCCGTACACGGCTCGATGTGAATTTCAGATATTGCAAAAGTCACTGCTATACGGTACGTGCATATATTTTTGCAAGGATTCAGTAGTATTCAGGGGTTCGGTCACTGCGACAAGCTGAGCATCGCCTTTTACGGTTTTTCGGCGAAATTACGAGATAAATTGAAATCCCGATGACAACATTTTATCGAACCAAAAACGGTGAACAATAGTTGGATGTGAAGAGATTTTTTTTCGGCTGTACAAAAATATCCATCCAATTACCCAAATCTCGATCTTAATATGACATTCATTGACCTTTATTACGCAGAGATGTAGCAATTAATAATTAATAGTAAAAGAAGATTGTTCTAGTTGCTGCCATATTTCCGGTAAGTAGGGCGATCTTGTGTTCATAGCACGTGTGCGTTTAAGGAACGAACGTTGCAGTTACATGTATATATAGATACGATCTTCGATCGAGACATGCCCCTCGAGACTTGGGAAATAAAATATGAAGAGGGATTATGTTTCGAATATCTTCACTGGTAACACGAATCCCATTGGTCTTGGAGGGTTTCACAGACATAAATAAATAAGGAAGAGTCCATCACTCGTTTTACAGCTCAAAAGTGAGTTTGAAAAGAAAAATATAACGCTCGTAACACGGTTGCGTGTACAACGCGCATCAGCTCTCGACTAGGCGGCCTGTGGACTTTTGTACATATGCGTCTGGATAACATTGAAGTTGTGTCCAAGTGCTGCAAATGTTTTTTTCAACCGTTAGGAACTTTAATTGGTGGGTTCGCCAAGTCCCAACTTGCCGGGTGTTAAAAAAACTGAAGAAAAACATGAATTTCATGAAAATAAGGGCGACTCCTGGTTAATTATTCAAACAGATGGCAACAACCTCGACGTTTCGTGAACCAAAGTATCGAAAGGTTCCGTACGCTTTGAAAAAGACCTTTGTAGGGTGAAAATACGAATATGAGAATGAAGGAAACTCTGAAAACGGTTCGCCGGGTCAATATTGAAAGCGGGAATGAGCTAATCGAGTTGATGAGCTGTGTTAGTGCGAGGAGAAACCAACCAAAAGTATATTCACGTTTTAGTCGGACATGCTTGATGTTTAGGGAAAAAATAAAGGGTGTTCACTAAGTTCTCTGGTAAACAACGTCTCGACTGCATTTTTCGTCAAATATTGAGAATCTCGAAATTGCACACGTGGGGAACAGAACTTTGAGCGACCGCGGATCTGATCCATCGCGAGGACGATCATTAGATGCGAATTTCTAATTTCTGTAGTAAAATGTTGTGTATAAGAAATTCATATTTATTTACCGCTCATGAAATTGTAGATTACCGGATTGACTGCACTGTTCGCATAGCAGAGCCAATGCGCCAAGAGAGAAAACGTTCTGGTCAATTGATTCGATGGCAAATCGATAACTTGTCTGAAAAAAAAAACAAAATAAACAAACGTAAACGTCATTATTGCGATAGAACTTGGGAAATAATTAAAATTTTCATTTAAAGATTCATTTATTTGTCGAAGGTTCTTTTGTTATTATTTTGCCATACCTGAGAATAGAAAGTAAATGCACAGGAAGATAACAAACGGCGAACATGATAACGACAGCAACCAACATTTTAGCAGCTTTCCTACGTGATCTCAATTGGCCTTCGGGATTGCCAACTCCCGTGAATTGAATATCAGTCGGTCGGCATGGTCTCGTTGACACTGAAAATGTTTGAAAAATCAGCACGAACACTCAACATAATGAAAACTTTCAATTAACAAAATTGAGAGAATCAAGGATTGCTTTGTACTCCGAAAACAGCTTCGCAAAGACTTTTTTCTCTCATAAAATGGTCTCTAAGAGGTTTTTATAAAAATAAGTATTATTAGACGTGAATTTTTTCTATTCCACCAAGACTCTATTCTCCATTCCATGCAGTTAATATTCGACTCGTCGTCGTCGAGTGCTTGAACTTGCTCCCATCTTATTGTTCCTTTTCCTGTATCATGACCATCGCGAATCATAGTAAAGAGGCAAAAGAGTGCTGAATATAGAGTAACAAGCATTGACGTTGCTACTGCGGGCATTTGAGAATGAAACATAAAAGTCCAAAGAGTGCGAAACGACAAAAAAATAGGGAAAAAAAAGTATGAATGGCGTTCTCATGAATGGAAGTCCGTACAGAATATTTCGAGGGTACGTTTCATGAATTCTCCAACTCGCATGTTTTTACGTCTGTTTTTTTTTCCCTCATACTGTATTTTCATACATTTCTCTTTCCTGTGAGGGTGTTGGCAGTTCCTCTAAAGAGCAACTAAAAAGTTCCGAGCTCCGAAACAAAAACCCAAAAAACGAATTCAAGTTTTGTTTCTAACAAAACTCGAGAGTTTTGTATTTCGAGTAAGTCGAAATTTGAAACTTTTCAATGCACGATTTTTCTTTTCTTCTTTTAACAAAAGTCAATCGAACGAAATTTGGAGTAGATTTTTTTTTTAATGCGCATGAGTTTGTAAAAGAAATTCGATATTTGGTGCATAGGATTGGTTGAATTAATAAACGATGGCGTATTTTTTGAAATTTTGAAATATCCCGAGGAGCGATGAAAACCAATTAGGTCGTAGTTTCGCGCTGTTGGAATCGTGATTCAATAATGAAAACACTGAGGAAATAATGAGGCGGAAAACGTGAGCCTTATTATGACTGGAAGTATCAATTTGTGGCATACGTACAATTGTGTCCCGGAATGTTGCTTCTCCAGAGAACACGAACAATTTGATAATATGCAACGGTCATGAAAATCAATGGCCCGAAGTAGAGAAACACGAGTGTTATGCACGTGAATAATTTTTGGCTCTGTGGACTCCACGCTTGGGCGCACTGAGTGTAGAATATTGTTTTTATACGTATTTGCTCCGAAGGGAAGGTCCGTAGAACAATGAGTTCCGGAATATCTGCATAAAAATAGGTAAATAAAGATTATAATGATAAAAAGCAAACATTACACCAGTCGAAATGAATAATAAAAGGGCCATTTCGAGCTGAGTGCAGTGTTATTGAATAATACAATTTGCACAGCTTTTTCCCCAAATTTTTTTGATTAATCACGAACGCAGAAAATCGAGAGGAAATGGACAAGAGCGTTACTGAAATTACGAATTGCCTGCAATGTTCACATCGCAAAATATCCGCAAATAGACGGAATCCGGAATTGGATGGTTTGTGCTCGCTTCATGCACACAGGAAAGAGCTTTGAAACTAGCTTTATTGTCAAATAAAAAGCTCCTGAACTTTCATTTTATCTTCATCATGGACTCCTCTCCGGGTGAAGGGTTGTCTAAATGAATAATCACATATCTCTTTCTCTCTCTCTCCTGCGCGAGTGAGTTGTGTAAACCTTTTCGGGAGTATTCCGAATTTTGCTAACTCGGTGACATTCTCATGGGATAGATAAATACCTTGACAGTTGTAGCGTAATGAGTTGAATCGAGAGAGATTTACTCGATTCTCGGGCTCGCAATACCTCTGCTTAACTTTATTTAATGCACATGTTTATTCAACAAGAAAAAATGATTTTTTAAACGGTTCCGATCGAGCAGAATTGCGCGAGGAATAATAAAATTTCTGAATATTCCGATAAAAACATTTTCCCATGATTTATCATCCCATCAACGTCACTCTCGATGAAAAAAGTTGTGCTGTTACGTGCCACGCTACATTTGTATCTTCGATGTCGTCTTACCGTAGAGAAGAGCAAAGAACCAGATGACGGAGATTGCCTTCTTCGCTCGTGTCGTAGTCGATTTGAATCTCAGGGGAAAACATATCGCGTACCATCGATCTACCGAAATGAAAGTCAGTGTCATCACACTCACCGTCACCGAGACCGTCTGAAATAAAATTCAAAGAAATATTCAAGTGCTCCTGTTTACACCAAAGTCATTCAAGAACTATATCCGCAAAGGAATGCCAAGTACGACAACTCTTTGGAAATAATTCAGGACGTGAAGGGTTTTATTCGACTAACGAGACCAATATGCTGAATTAGTTCTAAAAATATTTTCATCAGTTCAAATTCTACCTCATTCACAAATTATAAAGTCATCCGGTTAAATTGTTTGCATGGGCATTTCAGGATTTTATGGAAAAATGATCGCATTCATCGTTTTATCAAATTCATATTCTAGTTCCAAATCCTTGCACTTTTCTCCGATCAAGTTCCACAGTGCAAAGGTATAATGACGATAAATTGTGACGTTTGACGATTTTGTCCAATTACCACCTATTTGGGGCGGGCTTTTTCTTTGATCGCCAAACAATCTGATGCAGTATTCAGTTGAATGCAAACATCCATAGCGAACTGGTGTCTAACTACGATTTTGCTTCATTAAGAAGATTAATTTGTCTATAAGACATCTTTATGGCGATCGCCCACCCGTTCCCTTGCCTTTTCGTATATTTCTCAAGAAAAGACGATTAATGAGCAATAATATTAATCGTTAATGAGCTTGTGTTCTCATCGGGTGATTTCTAAGATGGCAATTATGAGTTATTATATCGGATAAAACCCTAAAAGGACAAATTTTAATGGAACGAAAAGCTGCTCGTTACGTTCATGTAACGGGAGCGATGTTCCGCAAAATGAAACAATATTTTATGTCCAAAGAACGAAATACACATCGCAAGTCTTTTCCTTCTAGCTCGTCATCGTTTCTTTCCTGCGCGTTGCTTCGAAGGTCCGATTCGATATAGAGCGAGTTACAAGCTTGTTGTTTCGAACTTGTTTTTGAAAGTAAAACAAATTCCAAACATCGAGATTTCGTTCCAAATTTCAAAAGGATATTCTCATCGAATTTCTCGCAACGACTTGCCAGAGTCCTTGTCGCACGGAATGGCCAAATTTCTAACAAAAGGAAAAAGTAATGTGCGGGATTGTTTCCATTCCTTGTTTGGACGGAAATATTTGTCATGCAAATAAGAGACTACCATATGAGGTTTATGGGGTCTATGGGGTTTTCCATAAAGAGCAAAAAAAAACGAAACTCATTGTTAACAGTGACCTCATTTTCATTCATTCCAAAAATGTTTGTATCATTTTTTTCTTTCATGTGTCTCTCCAAAAAGAAATAGCCATAAAATTGCTTTTAATCAAAATTTCCGTCCGGAATATTTCGCCCATCATCGTAGCCATGAAATCTCGTCTTCTCGCATTTTCTCTTATCTTGTAATTTCGCTCGGTTTGAAATTGATTTCGCCAATTCTCGTATATAACATGGCAATCCCTTGAGACCTATCTTACTCCGCGTAAACCTGCTGGTATCGACATTATCCGATGCATTGATTTACTTAATGACAATTGCATTGTTCGCTGTGTCGTTTCCATTCGATAATTAAAATTCTTAATTACCCCAAGAATTCTAGAGTTCTCTACCGTTCGATAATGTTCACGAATATTCATCGAGCTCACAATCTGACCAACCAGGAAAATACGGGGAATTTCAAATATTTGAAAACTTCGCAAAGGAACTGCAAGCTTTGAAAATTTTTGCGAACAATGAACGAACCGGAAGACGCGAGAGCAACGAGCCATGAAACGGCGAGAGTAAATGACACGGAAAACTCGAATTTCTTTGAAAAAAAATCGATAATTTTGTCGTACCATCAACAGAATGTACGATCGAAATTTCGGAAGTTATTTCCCGGAAAAATTGTCAGCAAACCGTTCGCACGTTCAGTCACTCGTACCGAACGAAATATTGACTTTTGTCAGTGAAATTTGCTCTTTGTATCTCAATCTCCAACCGCATGGGCGTAAAACCAAAGCCTTTTTTCTCAGAAAGCACAAAAAAGTAGTGCCAGTGTCTAGTAAAAGCCAAATACCCGTGTAGAAATAACTAAAATATGAATGAAAGCTCGCTGATCTAGTTTTTCTGCAAATGCTTTGACAACCGTAAATAAAACGTACACGAGGACGAATAACAAGAATGCAAAAATATCCGTTTGGCGTTTGAAGATCAGTAGACTTTTTTGCAGCCGGCGTCATAAAATATTCATAGGCTATTCCGTTCAGTGCATCATAAGAATTTGTGTATGCGAAATACTCGAGCGACTATGTGTATGAATATTTACACGCGCACATAACATTATTTGCCCCTTCGGCTAAACATGGTTCTTTATATTCGTTGCAGAAAGAACGACGTAACGATTACGATCAATAAACTTGGAGGGTATGTCAGTTAAGCCTTTCTTTCAGTGAGTACGTTCACCATCGACGCAGTATATATACTAGAGCGAAAAGAGTTTCCGTACTTCATCCATATATATCCATCCATACCTCATGTACCGCGTGAGTTCGATAATAATAATATCAAGCGCTTTTTTCGTCCTGCAGGTTTTCCTTCTAGACAGGTCTTTCCCCATACAAACATTTTTTTCTTTATACACGTCACATGGAATACAAGATATAGTGTAGAGTTTCATTCTGTCGCCTCAATCGGTGGAAATGCTTTGTTTTTTTTTCGCAATGGCTTTCTACGTTGTCCAGTTTTTCATCAGTTCAAATGACGTCCCTGGCTAGAACCACGCGAAGCCGAGACAATTCATTACGTGAAGAGGGTAAATTTAATTTCCTTTATATTTGATGAGCGTTTAAACTCGCCACTTCGCAATTGCCCTTCACCCTGCATGTTCAATTCCGATAACTATCGAATTAGTTTCAAGTTTTTTCTACCGTCGACGAATCTCGTTAATCATAATTTTCCTACCGCCGCGTGTTGCGATGTTTCGAATGACGTGAATTTTTTTGAATAAAAAAAAAACAGTAGCTGACCTATTTGCTTATCCGTTGTAATTAATGCAGCAATTAATGCGAATAACTCCGAATTCTTTCGATAAATATTCATTTGTAACAAAGCCTGAACTCTAAAAATTAGGCCAGTTATAAATTGTGCTGTGATACAAAAAATATAGAGTGCATGGTTCAAAATTGAAATGTTTTTCGTTACTTATCCATGGCATACGTTGAAGTATTTTTTTTCTCCTGCCACGTATAAATACGCTCACGATATCCGTTAATCTACAGACATTTGAAATGATTTTTATTCATTAGATTTCTATTTCGCGAAGTACGCGAATTTCTGCAAAACGAGCTTTTGCTCATCCCGTGAATCCAAACCTCATTACACGAAATCCGTCGAATTAATAATTTCTGTAAAACGTTACACCGCAGCATGCACGCTCGTTCAGCCCTCGCACGAGATATTTCGTGTGCTGTATTGGCCTCGAGGATTATTTAATACAGTTATTGCGATGAAACTCTATAATTTACTCGATGAAATAATTTACTTGTAGAAGTTGGTGGTTGAAATATTTCAAGTTCCTTTTCACCAAACCGTCCGTAAATTTACTCGACGATCCCACAGTTTTGACAGCCGCATGAATGCATACTGTAAAAGGTGTCAATATGCAGCTTAACGATTCCGAGCTACTAATTCTGTTCCGCTCCCATGATTCAAGTCTATCCTGCCAGTGAAGCTACAAAACTGTCGAGAGGATGAAAACTTTACAGAATATTATTCGATCGCTATAATGTACGGGTGCCATGAGGAATTCAATGGCGAAATTCCTAATTAAATAAAACCAGGAAAAATTCACTTTTCCATTTTAAAAAATCCCATAGATAGTGCCTCAGAAAAAACATTTAGTCTGGACGGCCTTCCAAAACAAGAATGTTTTTCGTAAAACAACAATTGTTTAGTGAATTCGAAATAAAATGTTATTTAAAATACATTCTTCAATTAGTAGAGCTAGTTTGTATTTCCTCTAGCTAGTTTTGATTTTTTACCACTATGCACTGTAGACCTACATTTTTTACGTGAGTTCCGAACCACAGAGAGTATGGGACGCTTATTCGTCAAGATTTTGAGTTTACCAAACAGTGATTTCAACCATTTTCGCGTTAATCTTTTGCTTCGCTACGCTTTACCTCAGCATTACGGTGAGGGTGACATCTTAATTGCTTATCTCGACTATATAACGCATGAGCTGCTTATTCCCTTGACGCGGATCTTATCCAAGACGGAACAAACGTCGTCATCCCCCTACTCAGTCGTATTGAACCTGGAAAGGCTCTATATCATCTACATGAATACGAACTGACTCTCGTCATAATTTCATTCGGAGAATTCAAGAAAATCATTGCAGCGTATTTCACGGGCCAATGTGTGCACATGCAGAAACGTCGAATCTTTTTATGTACTGATTTTATGCTCTTACGAGAGAACATCGCGTGATTAGTCTCCGGGTCCGTTTCGAGGTCGCTGGACGACTCCTGGGCTTTATGGTTAGCCAGAATGTCATTGAAATCTGTGTGAGCACCACCGCGAATCGTTTTACTATGAGAAATTATAGACCCAACGAGCGCTCGGGACAGCAGACGACAGAGCTGTCAAATGTGCTTGTCCCGAGACTCTATCGAGTCTTTTGATCGGTAATTTGTAGTTGGTAGTTTTCGCTTACATTGAAGATAGCGGCGGTGGACCATTTTCTCACCAAGTCCGACCCCCTTAGCAGGAGAAAAGATCGAGAACGCTTTCATCTCGAGTATTAAAAGTGATCAACGTTGAGCGACGTTTTATCAGATGAATCGTCGAAAGAATCGAGTTTTAAGATATTTTAATTGCTTATCGCGTTATTAACTGAGGAATCAAAGGGACGTAGCCAAAGGTTCTTAAGAATTCCCACCAAGAGCGACGACTATTTATTTAGTTCAGAGTTTTCCTTCTGAATGTTGAGACCTTCCCAGTTTTCTCGCAAGTAAACAACGAAGATAATATTTTTATTTGCGTAAGAAAAACCAATAAATTCTCATTTTCTGAAATCACGACTATATATTTTTTCTTCGTGTGGGCACAACGTTATTAGAAAATTTCGAAGTTTCATAGAAAAAAAATATAATACTCGTCCATATTGCGTCGCTTTCTCTCAAAGCCATAATTCACAATTAATTTGAAGATAAAACTGCGCAAGTGGATTAAAGAACGTCCTATCCGTTGCTGCGATACACCTAATGATCTGTTTCGCTAATCCATGTTCGTTCCTTCACGAAGAAGGGATCGACGGAATGAAGGATTGCTGAATTGGCTGATCAATCTATGGATTATGTACACACAAATATACATAAGCTTATGGAGCGTGATTGGTACAGCATAATCTCGCGTAGCGTGGCATACATATAGCGTATGTACGAACAGCGACCACACCAACAAGACATCGAATGAGCTTTATTGAATCAACAACAATAGATACACACTAGAATATATAAACAATGGACGAACGCGTATGCGTGAGAGGCTTGGAAAATGTCACCTTCAAGATGCTATCTGCTTTAATTATGGACCAATTCATAAAGGTGGCCAAAGCGTTGGCCACTTGCGAAGCCTATAGAAAATGCAACGGTCTCTTCGTGCTAGCACAAATGAATTATTAACAACGGGATATACCGAGGCTTTTATCCAATGAGCGACCGACACATCGCGAATCCTATAAGAAAGTCCCATGCATTCATCCTTCTCCTAATTGACTTGGCATGTTTTTTCGAATCCTGGGAAAAACTCGAATAAAATAATCGAATAATTGAGATAAGTCTCACCCTCTGGCATTCCATATTAAACGCTCGCCATGAAACTTCAACTGATACGATTAACTTGGATCGATTCCGAGGAGACTGTGTATTTTTCTCAAGACTAAGGTCCCGCTCGCTTTCGGACACGAGTAGCGAGTGATAAGAGTGAGGGGATGCCCAGACCGAGAGGAAACTACTCGAAGGACCACTATTGAAGGGTCTGCGTTATTGTCGATGGACCGCTATATGGGGTGGCTCCTGCAGCAAATGAAATTACCAATTTGATTGGGTTAGCTCGTATTTGCCATCAACGTTTAGCTCTCTGGCACACGTTTCCCCAAAGTTTCGATACACTGCTATCACGCGTAACGCATGCACACAACAAGTCAACCTAGTCTACGAGTGTCGTTACGCCCCGAGCACTGGATCAAATCGACACACGCGATATTGCTTTCGTGTGTCCCGTCAAGTTTTGTTCTCTCTGTCGCGTGTCTAAATATTCGCAATTTATTGCTTCAACATGAGACAGCGAGACTATTGAACTTCAGCCTCTCGATAGCTAATTCAAGGAATCCGAACATTCCGATGGTCCAATCGTCAATCCAATTAAAAAGGATTTAAAACTGATACGGACGATATTCCGAATGTTTTAAGAGATTCGACGACCACCAACAACATTATCGTTCACTTGTTTTTTTTTGGTAAATAGATATCGAACCGAGGCTTCCGCTTAAAAGTGGTCCAAACGTTTTTCCAATATTTTTAATCACTCCCGTAATTATTCGACATAATTTTCCTTGCTTTGCAAAATTCTGCATGCCATATATCAGAAACCCCACGAACAATTTCCGGTATAATTTCGATTTTAAATTATTACGCGTTGAATTTTCATCGTTTATCATCCATCCCGATTCAATGGTTTCCGGGAAGCAGTAATTCTCGAATGCTCTCGACAATAGAATTCTAAATCTCCATGCAAATTCATGTCGGTTAAGTCAGTGTTTTTATTCGGTCAAGTGCCACCATAGGTGTAACTAGTAACACATATATGGCTGGATGTACATTGTGAAACGAGCCAACGTTCGATAAATACGTGGCATTATGTCATAATATTGACTGCACGTTTCACGGGACGTTTCAAACAAGACTTTGAAAGCCTTCATCATCAACAATGAAAACAATGCCCCTCAACGTGATGATAGAAAAGAAGTTTTGCCGACTTGTAAC
This sequence comes from Diadegma fenestrale, assembly GCA_037043255.1. Lineage (NCBI taxonomy): Eukaryota > Metazoa > Arthropoda > Insecta > Hymenoptera > Ichneumonidae > Diadegma > Diadegma fenestrale. The sequence goes on along the minus strand of CM073310.1, from coordinate 12,276,659 downwards.
GTAATCTTCGTCAGTTGAGATAATCGATCGAGGTAACTGTGAGAATATTTTTCACTTTCCATAATCAAACCGAGCGGAATACACGTACGTGACGAATTTTCATCTCGCAAATAATGCAAAAACTTGACTAAAGAGCCAGGTGCATGACTCTCTCGTACATTACTTCGTCACCATTGAAACAACAATAAATACACGTGAATTTCACAAACGAAAAATGAGAATTTATCTCTCGCTACAGGTTTTCAAGGTACGAAAGTGTATGAACAAGAATTTTTTTAAGCTCCACTTTTCAATAACGTGGATTACGTTGCATGACGTTCAACAGAGCGATCTCTTATTCCGAAATTTTAGAAATTATTCGGAAAAGGTTGCTTACTAAAAAATTTATATTAAGCTCCCCAGAAAAAAGCTCTTCAGTACAATAAAGAATAATCTTTTAAGCCTCTCTAAGAACAGACGCCGTTTTTTTTTTCGTGGCACAAAAAAAACGGATTATTGAGTCAACTGGGGCGAGTCAAATCGGTCGTGAGGGAAAAAACTGGAAAACGAACTCTTTGAGCAGTGTGAATATTATTTTTTATTCTGTTTTTTTTTTTCAATATTCTTATCGGTAGTGTGCAAGGACGAGAGAGGATTTTCCGACCTCGATTTTTCAAGGAGATTTCACCAGTGAATTATTTCGGTCGCTCAGCCTCTACCGCTAGATTGAATTAATTAATTATCGCAATTACGAGTTCGTAGGACTTGAAATTTTCTGGTCGAAAATTGCTGAGCAAATTTTTCTCAAGTTGGTGCTAGTTTACGAAAAGCAATTGTGGAAAAAAATCACAATGAAACCGTTTAACGCATGTTCACGTCGAAGCGTCAAGAAGCAGGAAAAAACATTTTACGGGTCACCCTCGGCGAGCCGGCGATTTTAGTCCCCGGATCCGGAAACGCTGCTGCTATATTTCACACTGTATTTGATTCATGGAGTGACCGTTCTGAGAACGAAAAGTACCGGAAGGCATGTGGATTGGTTTTTTATTGGAGAGAAATGGAGTTTTTTTAAGGGGATTCTATGGGAGGATTGATGTGGGCGTCGAAGCTATGAACGAATGAAATAACTCACCTGAAAGTACAGAATGGCTTTGCACAGTTTAAGCCCGAGGAACCATGTGTCAGTGATGTCCCAGAGCACCGTCGAGGGCAAACAGAAGAGAATAACGAGAAGATCAGCCACAGCAAGATTCACGATGAAATAATTCGTGACCGTTCTCATGGCGTGATTTCTGTAAACCGCCAAGCAAACGAGGAAATTGCCAACGAGACCAACGGCGAATACAACCGAATGCATTGCTATTAGTACACAGTCCAAAAAATGGGGAGATATATGAGCAACGATGAGGTTCAGGTAGTCTTCGTCACTGATGCAATAATCGTTAGTACAATTATCTTCTCGTTCGTACATTTCGTGTAACGATTCATCGTACAATAATTCCTCATTCGTCGAATTTTCCACGTTTTCATAAATCGAAGACTCTGAACTCCGGGCATATGGTAATTTGAGCAGAAATAATACAATGAACAAATCTGAAAATATGTTCCTGCCCATTCGATACTCCATCTTTGTTTTTTTTTTATTTTTTTTTTTATAGTTTCAGGTCGCGGATTTTCGTAATATCTCGCGATCCGGTCTAAGAGGATGCGCTGCGGCATTGGCAAGCATCGCAGATTTGTTTCGTTTTTCGTTTATCAATATTAAATTGATGGAAGTATTTCCTATCGTCCATCTCTTCCATCCACAAGTCAATGATTCACAGCTCTTTTCCTCTGGCTATTTTTCATCCGAGTTCATTTGCCAAACGGCATAAAGTAAAGCAAATCATTTCTCGAGTACCGAGTGATCTTTCTGCTTGACTTTGCGTCGTTACTCACTGTTGTCTTCATTCTCTTCCGTTTTTTACGGTCTCATTTTTAACGAGTCTATGACTTTTCGTTCTACTCTTTGCCTTCTCCGTAGGAAAATTTTACTCGGTAGTATTATTTGACACGCGTAGAGTTTAAATGCGTTACAAACGTACGATTTTTTTTTATCTTTTCGTATTCCGCGTGCTTTGTTGATTTTACAGCAAGTCAAGTGCAACGGAAGGAACGTTCGGGCTGCTGGTTATCTCCAACGAGTCCTTCGTGTCTCTTTGCAGGAACTCTATAGTTTCTAATTATCAAGTTTTAATCTAGATCTTTACTTTCTTCCAGTCTTGGACGTTTCTTTTCCGACTTGCTTTAAACTTTGTACAGTTTAGTTTGTTAACGCCATTCTGGACTGTTTTTTCCTAGTCGTCCATTTGGTACAGGAGTAGGAATTGCTTAAATCATTTTCATGGGCTTTTTCGACGTATCGTACACAGCATCGAGTACGAATTTGATTCCATTCGCAGTTGCTCGACGAGACTTAGAAGGAACTTCATTATTGCTAGAAATTCATTGCAACCAAAGAATTTTTTCGCAGCGATAATAAGAGTCTGTCCGAAAGCTTGCGCAATGAAACTTGTATCCAAATTCTCCTTTATTTCATTGCTCGTAAAGTTTCGTCCTGAGAGCTGGAAGATTGCTGTTACGATTGTTACCATGCGACGACTCTACATAACAGCAGTACGAATCTTTTTCTTGAAGGAAAGAAAAGCATTTTCATGGCTTATTGCAAATATACACCATGCAAATTGGTGTCTGCTTCAAAGGATTCTTTTTCCGTTAACTCGGGTTGTTCTCGTTCCGTACATTACCGACGTTGCTGATTAAAATTCTACATCTAATACGACGAGCCAAAGGGATCCCTGAATGACTTTATTTTTCAATCCCTCTTTTTACTCTTGGATGATACAGCGACCAGTTCCATGAATCTGCAAGCAAAAAAAGAGATATTGGCAAACTCCTTTCTTTTCCGCGATGTCGCTTTTTTGTCATTATTCGTCCGAACGAGCTCTGTATAGGAACGAGTGTTCCATCTCATTTTCATCGACCTATTTCACGCTATTTCCCCTCTGGGTCTAATATAATTTATCGTGCGTAACGGAAAACTCCCCGTTAATTTTTTGTTCGTTATTTCACGCGATTTTCTTCCCTCTCGCACTCTCTCCTGCGATTTGTCTCTTTTTCTCTTCACTTACGCCCCATCTCACTCGCTCTCGGTTTCACCCATGCGTCGGAAATTTATCGCTCAAAACTAATTGGGCGGCTCGCAAGCACGCGCGATTTTCCCATCCCATAACTATAGGTGTATGCAGAAATACGACGTGCAAACAACGCGCGTGCTGGGAGCAATACCGATGTGGTTTTTATCTACAAAAATATATACGTGCCAATGTATATTTTTCTTCTATCCATTGGGCTGCTCTCTGTATTTTCCATGAGTAGTTTTTTCTGCATTGACATTTCTTTTGGAAAAATGTTGCATGAGTACGAACACGAAATTAAGGTCGAAAGTACGAAATAGAATGACCCAAAGGTTGAGTCAGTTTTTCTTTCAACACTAAAAAGTCTTGACACGACTGAACTACTTCCACAAACATAAATATGCAACGACACTTCAGCTAATTATACATAAAAGTATTCATGAAGAACTAGAAGTTCGCATGTATTCTCAACGTGTGTTCGTTATTCGTGTGGGGGTGAAAATTTCACGATTAATCATTTTTAGCACGTTGTGCGTGTAAGACGTGTCATTAACACGCCAAATAAGACGGAAAATTCCAATAGAACTTGGCAAGAATAATATATCGCTGTTTGTGGTTCTCGCTTTGTTTTTGTACTCCATAGTGGAGTGTGCTTCGGACTATAGAACGTTCGAGTAGAAATACACCGGTCATAAAAGGGTATATACGCGTATAAATAAACTGGAGCCTCTGCGCTATGCAGGTGTTATAGTCTCGCTAATATTAACTTTATTGTTTATGTTCTTTAGTATTTCTCCTGATCCTTTTCTCTAGCTTCCATCTATATCCGAAACGCGAACCTTACATCACCCTCCTCAAGAGTCTTTTGTCACGCGAGAGACAAATTTTCTACCGTCAAACAGTTGCTACAGTTCCAACAGTTTTTTACTCGTTTCTGCCACTCTGAATATCTTTTTCCGTATTTTCGGGAAATCGCGAAAAGGTCGATAACTATCGGGATATAAAAATAACCTTCAACTCTTGCAACCAGTCATTTGATCCGAAGGATCCCCGTCATCATCGGCCCACTCGCAGTTCCTTTTTATTATCTGTTAACATCTCAATATGCGAAATGCCAATCGAATCAACGAATGTAATACAATATTCCGACTGCAGTAGGGCATCATGCATAAATTGCCCTGATGGATACAGTTTCCAATTAATACCAAACAAATTCCAGTTCGAGGGCTAGCAACCATAGTAATAATACTATACGAGAAGAAATGCTCCAAAATACACAAAACCGCATAATTGTATGAAATAAAAGCTCGGCAATTTAGCATCAAAGCATTTTCGGGAAAAACGAAATTTTGTTTTAAACACAGATGGGCAGTTACGCGTGTTCGGAGCTCTTCGAACCGCATATACAAAATTCCATTGTTGTTCATTCCATTCAATTCACTGACTGATCTAGAAGAACCTTGGGAACCCTTTGAATCAGCAGAATTTTCCACTATCTTGTCATAATTCGTCAAGATAAATATAGACTTGTTTCCTATAAACGGGAGTCGATAGATCATCATGCAGTTCATGTTCGTTATTTATGAGCGAAACCAAAAACGCTTGAGAATGTAGCTTCGAATACGAAACGCTTCGATATGTTACTCCAATATTAGTTTCCGCACAAAAAGCTGAACTCTGAAGATTAAATGGGTATGAATAACATTGGTTGAAGCTCGTGAATTAAAAAGTTGCAGACAGCGATCAACTCCAATATCATCCATGCTATAAAACTCGTAAATCGACTGAGGTATTTAAGCACCATGACGCGTAACGTAATCAAAAACCTTTTACGATCAAATAAGATAGCTCGTCGATATTTCATAAAACTGTTTTCGTAACAATTATCCACATAATTTACGACGAGCCTCGAGTCGGCCGAAAATTTATTAATATTTATTTCGAATAGATACAGTTTAAAAAAAAAACTAAAAAATGCCCTGACTCTTCAGGCAACGATTCAACGAAACGACCGCGGTTTATTTCGATTTTCCTTGGGAAACCAGCGGCTTTAACGATCCCATGAAAAGTTATAGAGCTTCATCGAATCTTTGCTAAAATATAAGGCTCATTCCAGCTTCTTCCTATCACTCCAAAATGCTACTCAACTATCGTAGGCTCTGAAGCTTCCAATCTGTGACATACGATGACAGAGTAGCCAACAGTGACCCATCGCTTTCGTTATATATTTAACCGTCACACCGTCTCGAGTTGTATGGGCTGAGCTATTAACAACTTGAAGCAAAAGATTTTTTTTTGTCGTTTTCATGAAAACTCATGTGTCCCTGAATATTTCGAATATGCTGAGTTAAAAATATTCTATTTGTATGTATGTTTTCATTCGTATGTATCGAGAAAGATTATACGTCGAAGCAAACTGATTTACCAAAATGACCTACTTTCGACTGCCCTTAAAATCCAAATGGACGCGCGATTCGTGATTTCCGGATTTAGAGGAACATCGATTTTTTTTTCACAACAGAAACAAATCTCTGTCGTAAATCTGACTAATCGGACAAAAAAGCGAATCGCGGAGCGGACGTTTCTGGACGAAACCCATTGCTAGAAATGATTTTTTCAAAATTTATGACAATTATTATGTTTTTTTTCGAAACAACTTTTACAGCTGCCAAAAATAAACTGCTTAAAATCTTGGTTACGTCACTAAGTATTATAAGACGTGGAAATGGGAGATTTTCTGCTTTTGAATGACTAACATTTAGTTCACAGCAATTGTTTTGAGTTCTCGAAACCGAATGGTGTGGAGTCGGGAACACGTCATAGCCGAGATGTTGTGTTGAACTTGTCACAAACGAGCATGCGGTGTTCAGTGATTGATGAATGTGTACCGGCGTTTGCGTGATATATCTTGGCATAGATTCTCCACGCAGCAGCAACAACTTACGATAATACAGTACGTGTACAAACAGAAGAGGACGATCCACTGGGAATCGTCCTTCCCACATAGACTTATACATATCAACGTGCAAAATCTCAATCACGAAATACTCTTGTAAGCTCCGCCACTCGAGACACTTATGCATGCCGAGCTTTCATCATTGTTTCCGTGCTCCGTTCAATTTTGCTTTTATATTGAGTATGGGCGTCTTAATTATTTACGTTAATTCGACCGACCGAACGATATACACTCTGAACAATTTGCAACAATACTTTCGATTGATAATTCGAAAGAAAATTCAAAAAAAAAAAAAAATTTCAAAATATGGAGCATCAAAAAATCTGAGCATTTTAAATCTCTCCGGATCTCCTAATTGTTATCAATTCGTCCCCGGTCAAGCTTCGCGTGAGATTTGAAAGATCGAGAAAAAGCGACCGGCCGCCTTTCTAAACTTTTTGGCAGGTATTGAAAATATTCATCACAGTTCTGCGCCAACGAAAATGACTTTTTACCTACAAAAAACACACAACGCCTAAATAATCGCGATTTTTCAGACCTTAATAGAAAAAAAAACACAAAAACAAAGCAAAACGTTGCTGATAACTCCCGAATCGCCGAGGTATAAACTTGGACGACGAGCTTTCAAAGATTTAATGGAATTGGTGATCAGTCTTACCTGGCGCGAACGAGTGTGGACCGAGTTCGGAAAATCACACTGAGAAAAAACAATTTTCACGAAACAAAAATAAAAGCACTGAATCACGAGCAATTTTTTTCCAACAATAACTTATCCCAAGTGTAATTTTCTTCATTTTTTCAAAATGAAATAATTAAGCAATTTCACTAGAGGCGTTGAGTTAAAATTTAAACAATTATCACTCAGTGCTACACTGTGTCGCCGCAATTTTATTATTCTGCCGGAGTAATCTTCAAGTCGATGAGAGACGCGGTCCCGACAACGGACCACACTAAACTGCCAAGATCGTTGTGAGTTTCGAACGCTCGCGCCACCCGCGACGCTGGCCGAATACTGATAAACATACTTGAACATATATCTCGTCAGAAATTGATATTTTTCAAATATAAACAAAACGTCAACATCAAATTAAAAAAACCAAAAGGATTTGAACGTTTTTTTCGTTGATTGAGATTTTATTGATGAAATTCCAAGAAGGATAACAAATGACACTTTTATCTGGACCATTGTTGTTCGTATTGAGTTATTTGTCAGTATTTGCGCGTCTATTCAGAAAAATGTCCACACTTTTCCTAATGCCCAAAATTATATTCTTTAAAAATAACTCTCTTGCTTTCTCCCTCTGGCTCTCTCGTTCGGCCTGTTTTTCCGGCCAGAAAATGCGAGAATGTCACGCTGATAAGTTTCCATACGTCACACGAGCACGCAACACGTAGCGTACCACACGGCACGAAGCGCTGTTTTCATCTGTATAGCCTCGGTCCATTCCCTCTCATCTCCGTTGATTGTCGTTGCGCGCCTTACATGCAGTATTTCCATGTGTTACAAACGACACGGACAACTTCGAAGCTTTTATTACGATTGGCCGATATCAACGCCGCGGATAAAGATTGTTCTTTAAATTATTTTCCATATCGTCGGGATTAACGGCGTGTTTTATTTTTTTATTTACGTAAAAAAATGTTGCCAGAAATTTTCATGGCAGCGCGTCGGTAAATAAATCAGAGAGCTTTATTCGGGACTGCCGCTCAAGGACATTGCCATGTATTTCGTCCACGAGTAATGAAAGAAATAACTGCTACTTCAATCGCTTCTCACCCCCATAACTTCCGCAAATACCCGTCGCCACCCCAACCAAACTCCCTTACACACAATTGGATGATATAGGACCATCCGCACGCACAAACAAAGATCGGACTACGAGCTATTTCGGAGGAAATCCATATAGATCCAATGGCATGCGCATTTCATTTTTTTTTTATTTTTTCATAAAAAAATTCACTATCTGCTTAGATTATTATGCAAATGAGTCTAACCCTAACGAGTGCTGCGATCTACTTACGTAAATCCTACAACGAGATGAAAAGCGACTCCAGCTGGTGAGCTTTAGAATTTCTCGATTCCGGGATTCCTTACGCGAGCAAGGCCACGCAAAATTGGTACAACAAATATTGAAACAAATCATGCAAACTTCGATGTTTCGTCGAGGAGCATTTTTCGATTTTTGAGCGAATACTTCGTGCAGAGTGCAGGAAAAAAAAATAACATGTTTTGCGATCCAATGAAAATATAAGCTGAATCACTTCCGGTTGGTTTATTACGAGAATATTTTTGAAATTTTAGTTCTGTATATACAATAAAATTTTAAAAGCGACTCCAGCTGATGGGCTTATAGAATTTCGTGATTCCGGGATTCCTTGGTGTGTTTTATTTCTTCGAAAGCTCATTTAACAATTTGGTACTGAATGAGGTTGTTTAGGCTTTCCCGAAATGCGAGCGCGTGAAAAATCTTTTTGATCCCAGTGAAAAAATATCTAGAAGTTGTTTTTTTTCGCTGTGGTATTTACGCGTGGCAGGAAAATCGATGTTTCGATCTATTTTTCACCTGGCTGCTCTCGGTGCTCGCTTTCGATGACGATGAGCGTCTACAAAACGTAATCCTTCCTATACTTTCCGCAGTACAAACATAACGCGCGCGCGAGCCTGTCCTGCGCGGGTCAGAGGTTTGTTTGTTCCTTCGACCCACAACAATATCGAGGGGAAAACATGTAAAACTGAATAATTTAACGATCCCTTGCTCGCGAGGTTGGTGTGCCATTTATTTAATCTCATGCAGCATGTATGACGACATTGTTTTCCTTCCTTCTGGCATTTATTTGAATGTTTTTTTTTCTCTAGCTCATCTGCACGGCATACTTTTTGTATGGCTATAACACGTGGATGCTTTTAATCATCATCGCCTCTTCCCTATTAATTTCGTTCTAATATAAAGTTTTGCGTCCCACACCGCGGAGGGAAGACAAAAATCTTGCTCGGTTCAGGGTTTGTATGATTTTTTTGTAAAAAAGTTCCTGGACAATGGGAATCGGGAGCGAGAACTTTTTGCCTTATCGAAATAATGACGCGCATTTTGTTTTCATCACTTTTTTTGCAAATACATCGACTTCAAATTCTTCCAGAGAAACTAATTTCTGTCGCTAATGCTCTTGGTCTTGGATCAAGCCATCGATTCTTAATGGCTCGACCCGCTAATGAGATAACTTTTCCTGATTGCGGCGGCATCAGGAACTGTTGATTCTCTTAATTGGAAAAGCGGTCGATTCTTGGCTTTGACGTTTTGCGTGTGTGAAAGAAAAAAGAGCAATAAAGCAGGCAATTCAAAGCGACGAGGACTTTAATGCCATTCGGATTACGTTTTCAAAGATGTAATCGTACGTCCATGACTCCCCTGAGATCGTACGATCGCTCCCGTACACAGATCTGTATTCTTAGGGAACGTGTGTATATCAAAGTTTAAGAAATCGTGAGTGAAACGTATGAAGCGCACGATCTTTCGTGTTGAGCCGAATTTATTCACTCGTCCAAGAATTTTCAAATAAATATAATTGTTGCAATTCTCTTTTTAATGGACGAACATAAATGAGAAAATTGACGGTGTAGGCGCACGGGCGGAATTTGAGTCTGGCGTTTCTACTGCGGGGAAGGGCTAAGAGGGAGGGAGGACCATACTCCGTTCTCATGTCGAGTTACGGCTTGGGGTCGTGTGTTTATCAGTCGCTCCGAACAGCGGACAATTCCTCTGAATTGCATGCTGAGTGAATTTATTTTATATATTTGGCGATGTTGACTAATTAACTTTCAATATTAATTAACTTTCATAAAATCATACAGCCACGCGCTTCAAGCCATACGCGAGCGAGGCCACGAAAATTTTGTACAACAAATATTGAAACAAAGCAAACTTCGATGTTTCATCGCAGGATATCAGTTTCCGATTTCTGGGCGAATTATTATGCAAATAAGTACAGGGAAAAAAAATAACAAATTTTGCGATCCAATGAAAATATGAGCCGAATCACTTCCGGTTTGTTTATTACGAGAATAATTTTTTTTATTTCAGTTTTGTATACAATAAAATTGAAAATCTTCGAAAATCAATGACAAAATAAAATTTCTTCGCATTGGGCGTCGAATAAAGTTTTGAGACGATTAGAATTTCGCATCAATCTCAGTTCATCCGTTTATCCTTCTTGCAAAGGTTGATAACGAATGAACAAAAGGAATACAGTAAATATAATAATGGCCCGGCGGCTCAGTAATTTCGTGTAGGCGTAAGTGGTTCACTGGGGCAGAAAAATAAAGTTTGTTACTGCTAACCGCACGCGATCGTGTTGGGAAGTTTTTATCAGCTACCCGGTCTGCTCACAGTGGCGCTAGTCGTCGACTTGACGTTTTGTCAGACGACGTAAAATCGAGACCGTCAGTTGGTAACGAAGATGCGATGTTTACGTCTTGTCGAAGGTTTAGGGTGACGAATTTTCCTGGTTTTTACGACGTCGAACGTTCCGTACGTCGTAAGGCAAATTCATGGGAATATGAGTGGAAATAGAGACGATGAAACGCGTGGCAGCGGACGCGCGTAATTTTTTTCATTTGATTTATATTTTATTTTGAATAAAAAGCAAGAACACGCGCGGTCGAATGCGATTTACCATTGGAGTTCCACCACGTCCAACGACACGTAGATCATTTTTCAGCAGCCAGATGGCCAAAAGTTGAGCCCAAGGCGATTTGGTTTCTCGTAAACGGTTGGTTTGGCATCAGTTCCTTTATATAAGCGAGGAACTGTGACTGCCCATGGAAGTGTGTGCTAGTGATGGCACAGCTGAACATTGATCGCTAACGTAGATATATGGCAGATCTGCTCAGTGGGTGTTGTCACGTGGTCGCTTCAAGTAGCTTGTGTGTTCGGCTCCCGATGCGCGTTCGAACCTCCATGGTGTCTCGGCACTATGGAAACATTCGAACGCCGGCACGGTTGAGTCTTCACGTCGCTCCTCGAACTACCGCGATTTCCAAATTGGGGGGCAATCGAATAGGTCAGACGAGGTAATATGTCGCTTCCATATACAGGCACTGCGGAAAAGCAGTATGCCATTTTTTTTTACCCCATTTTTTCCAAATTGCGATGATTTTTATTCCATCATTAAATACATCAATTTATTTACCAATTACGAATAAACAAATAATAAAATTTATACTTCGAATAAAAAATAAATAGTTGAAAAAAAATTAAACATTCGCAGGCCAGCAAATATATCAAAATTTATAATAACAACAAATATTAATGTCCTGAATTTGTTGAACTTTAGACGATATAATTTTCCGTAATTATTGTTTTTAATATTTATCAATTATTTTCATTATGAATTCTTTTTTCTGGGGTATTTCGTTATGAAAATTACTCAATCAATTCAGTAGAACAGTTTATTTATTTATAACACGGTACAGTTTTTTCATTATATACGTATCAAAAAATACATTTGACTGTAAATACGATACGGACGGATGAAGTTTCTCACATTGAGGAAAAATAGCTGCTTCGACTATATTTACAGGCGCTATAAAAAGTATTTGCACATTTTGCATAAAACTTTTTGCAGCCACTGTAAATGAATTGCCTTTGTGCAATAGTTGTGTGAAAAATTAAAATAGACAAGTCAAGGAAAATATTCGATCGCGATTTGGGTGAATTAGTTTATGGTTCTGCAGATTTATCGTTGCCGAGATTTTTATATGAAATTCGCTGTAATACGAATCAATCGTCCATTAATTTGTTCATTAAATTGAGATCGTTGCGAAAATCTAACCCTCCGCTGAGTGATCTTTAGCAACGACTATTCAATGTTCATTAATATCGCAATCATTGGTGTTTATCGATTGTTAAAAAATTTTACGAATCAAGCTTTTTTTGTGCCTCGCTGTTCAGTTCGGATGATATCTGCGTAAACAAAAGATCCCAGCTCCACATTTCATCCGGCTCCCTGACCAATTTTTCCGGATAAAGTTTATCCGTCAAAAGTGACAAATTTACCCCATCCAAAAACGCAAATGCTTCGTTCTTGAGTAAATCATTGTCGAGTTCTTTGTAAGCTGCAACGCGATTTATTCCCACTCTGAAATATTCGAAAAGAAAAAAATTATTCAAATGGCAATTGTTTTTTGTTTTAATGCTTGTATTTTGTGTTGTAATAATTTATTGAATGCTCTTCAGGCTAATTATTTTCTCATTATTCACTTATACACTCTCGAGGGTTTGTTTGTGGTTGTAAATTCATTTAATCGTCTTGAACCATGATGAAATATCTCGCATCGTTACTTTGTTCTGCTTTTACCTTTGCCGCGAGGTACTAACAACTTGAAACTGCGAATCGACGTTCCGAAATTTATTTGATGTAGATGGACCAAACAGTCCGGAATAATTTATTATGTTTTGAAGCTGTATTTTGGCAAGTACTCACGAAGTTACGTTCGCGATGTCGGGTATTCCATGGTCGATCTGGATTTCGTCCAAATCCGGAATGACCGGAATGTCTGTGATAATTTATTTCATTAGAGGAAATGCGAATGACCAAATAGCGACACTTATCGCAGTTGATTTCGACAACATTTGTATTTCTATAATTTGACCATTTCTAATGAACGTCTGAACAAAAAAAAAAAATCAGAAAATGGAGTTTCAGGTTTTCTATTCTGTTTTTTTCAACTTTCTGACCCGCACAAGTCTAGGCATGTAATTTTCAAATTTTTCTTACCATCATCCGGTTCCTCGTTTTCCGAAGCCCTGAACCGCTCTCTAAGAAACAATCTACATTAGTGACAACGGATGCCTTGAGAGGAATTAGCCGTTTAAGCTCTTTTACTTACTGTTCAATAATATTCGAGACTTTGGTCCTGAAAAAAAAAAATTTCAATGTCGTGATAAGTAATTGGCTATTTGTTGGGAAATCTTGTCGTACACTCACTTGCTCCCTTTGAATTCGTCGCCCCATCCGGTTTTTCTAGTACGAGGTGGCGCCACCGGTGCAGTCGGTTTGGCCGATTTTACAGAAGAAAAAGATCCAGGGCTGTCCAAAATTTCGTCGTCCGATTTGCCTTCGTCCGTTGCATTACTTTGCCCTGCTCTTCTGCCCAATCTGGGTATCAGCTAATTAAAAAAAAAACCGTTTAAAATCGTTCAATATAGAAAGAAAAACTGTGTGAGATGCAGAATTGGCCGTTTTTTATAAATACACGTGCGTGTAGAGAGCAAGCAAACGATCGAGACGAACGCGTGTGCACATTGCAGTTTTGGCTGTCAAAATTTTACCTTCTTGGAAGCAACTTCGAGGTCTGATCCCCAATCCATCGAGACCAAGTTTATATATTCACTCTAATTCGTAATTTGCTGATTCCACTCTGAATCACGAAACTTCGGGTTCTGATTTCAAATAAATAATCACTGTGTTCACGCAACTTTGCGATACACCTGCTTTCACAATCGTTGATGTTTGCAAGGAGTTTCCATGGTTACGGCAGTGGTGTCGAACTCGGGTGAACGATCTTTGAAGATTCCGAAATACTTTACAAACGAGTTTACTCCATTTTTTATTTATATCCCCAATAAATTTCTGTTCACCGTCTCCGATCGAACACACTCGAAAAAACGAGTTTGCACTGTTTGCAGATTCCAGCGTACATAAAATAAACAAATAAAAATATAACGGGAATATTCTCGAGCGATTTCTTCCTTACCGACAGAATTGAGCTCCCACTGCTCCCAGACAGCATCGACTTTACGATATTTGACTGCAGCAGCGCCACTAACTATCGTAAAACTCGTAAAAGAGACGTGAGTGCAATTTTTTAAACTCCCACAAGCAACATTCCAAAAAATTTCCATAAACGCAGCATAAAGGGCGCATAAGGGATGTAGTTCTGAAGTTCGAGTGCAATATTAAGCTTTTGTGACACGTTGGCTTAAAGTGCTACATGCAGGTATCTTGAAATTATTTTGAATAATGAATCGACGAATTCGCTCCGTGATTATTTCGCATTAACACAAATTCAGCACCAAAAACGATTTTCCAGTCATTTTTACTAAAAGGGTTAAGAATTCAGTTTGCGCTGTGTGAATTGCGGAATCGTTTCACGAAATCAATGAAGAAATTTTAACAATATCGATATCTTAAATATTTGTTATTTATTCGTTTATTTGCATAAGGGAAAGTCACACTTTCAGTTGTACAATGAGATAAAACTTAATGATAAAGTTATACAATCGAGTCGCAGTTCTTTTACTTAATTGTTTTTCGATTTTGCTGTCGTAGTCGAACGTGTTTCTTAGTAATTTTTATACAAACTGTTTCCCTGCAGTTAAGAATTCTTACGTTTGGACAGAAAATAGAAATGAATACGAAGTTCGTGGTTATAAGTTCGATTGATTGCCAGGTGAATTCTGCAATTCGCTGGTCATCCTATACGAACAAAATTCTGACGAAAATTCGACTCCAAGTTGAATGCGCGAATAAGACGAAATACGTGTGTCTCATAAATGAAATGAATGGATTTGTTTGCTGCCTAAAGAGGCAGCAAACGATTCGTGAAATTTTTCCCAAACGATTCTGAAAATTGGTCCATTTTTTCGACTGGCGTATTGCGAAATGGCAAAACGTCAATTTTAATGTATTCGCGCTGGCTATTTGGCATCCATGCTCTTAGTTCTTGGTACACGTTTAACGACAATTTCTTGTTGATCGTAATTGATTATATCCGAAGTATGAGAATCCTCGGTAATGGAAGAATTGCGTGGAGTTTCCGTTACATTCGTTACGCTCGAAACATCCGGCAAAACTTTCGCAACATTTTGCTCGCTGTCGATTTTTCCTTGTTTATTTTTGGTTTTTCTGTCGTTTTTTCTGCCGGATTTGTCTTTGGGGTTTTTGTTTTTGTTTTTGTGCTTTGCCGAAGATTTGGGTGTGGTAGGAGTTGATGTGCGAGGACGGACGAATGTTTTGTCAATGAGAAGATCGTCGATGCTTGTCGAGCTGGAGTAGATCGAGCGATCAGTGACCGCTGTGCTTGATTTGATCGCATCAGCCGCTGCGGCCGCTGCGAGCTGTTGTCGGAAGAGTGCGAGAGGACGATTCCCGACGAGCACTCGTGTCTGTAGATTTCTATTGCTATGGGATTGATACTGAAACCATTTACGCGTTTCATACGGGATGATTATTTTAATATCTTGCAAGTTTTTATTTTTTTTTCTACCGTTGTGCTTATTTTTTTTGTTATTGTTGTTACGATTTTCCGAGCGCGAGCAGCCGAAACGTTTTTTACAACGACGATGACGACGGCGCTTGGCATGCTTTTTTGTCACGTGACTTTCACGCCTCAATGATTTTTCGTCCTCCGACAACGCGTCGTAAATGGCGAACCCGGCAAGAGGACCATCATCGGTTACGACGTCGCGCTTTCTTCGTTGACTTTTCACGTCCTTCGCTGTAATATTTCGTGACTCGGTCATAGAGTTTCTCGTCGTATTGTTTAACGACTTTTCCAACGTTCCAGCCAACGAGGTCGTTTCCGCTTCACTCACAACAGTCTCTGCTTCCTCTTTCCCCTCGGAATTAAACTGCGAACAATAAAAACGTACAAATTTTTATTGCGAATCCAAATCGGCCGAGATTAAGAATCATTTGCTCTGCGTCAATTCGAATTATTCTTCAACCGTACAATCAGATTTTTTTTACTACTCAACAATACGTCGTACTTTTCTCAAAAATAAACGACTTTTCTCGAAATAAACGAGGTTTTCCTCAAATTCCGAACTTCAAAACGAATCTCGAGTTTCGGAAAGGTCGAAACTCTGTATCGTACGGGATGGGGAGCCCATGCTCATCAGGGATTCGGTGTGGGAAGACGGTCCAGAATCTTGAATTTGCGCATTTTTGCGAAAGTGCCGGCGGTTTTTTTAAATTCTGAATCGCGTTAAACTTTAATGACGTTTTTTTTCAAAATGTGTGTTTCTTCCTCGCCGTTGTCGAATATGACAAAATGACTTGAAATGTTGTTTGCAACATGTTTTTTTTTTTTAAGTATTTTTTTTTTCTTTTCCATCTTTTTCAGTGTAACGCCGCACGTACAAAGGGAAATCACTTATTTGAATGAAAAACGTCGCGTTGGTTCATTTAACTTGACTACAAAGGCCTGGGCATTCCAATTAAGGAGCGCAAATTGGAGGAGCCAAGATTGAGCAGCGTAGCGCCGGCATCTTATTTTTATTTTTCCTTATAAAAAAAAATTTCATTCAATGTATTGAATACTCCGTTTTTGGTAGAAATTTTTTTTGCAAAGTCTGAAATCTGGAGGATCTTGCGCCCTTAATGTTTATATTCATTTTAAACGTTTATTATAGCGTAAGAATGAAAATTTATTTTGAAAACTATTTTTCCACGATTTTTCTGGAAAAACAATTGGGAAATGTGGCTGAAGCAAAACTTGCGAATTGATTCCATTTAGTTTGGAGTCTCTCAAGTAATTGCGAAGTGCATGAAAGAAAAGTCGCGACGAGGAAAAAACGTAGAGGCAGAAAAAGCTGGGAGTGTGTTTTTTGATATCTCTCTCGGAAAGAGCGGTGAGTTGTATTTCGTAGACTTGATGCGAGAAAGGTCCCGAGAAATATAGAGAGGCGCGGAGGAGGGGAGGAGGAGATGGAAGCAGAATCAGAGGAAGACAGAGAAACGAATATATGCGGCGAGATGAAGGAATTCTTCACACCGGGGATGCGACCTATATGGGTAAAACAGCGTAACGTTTGTTCCTCAAGTTGTTTTGGCCTTGGAGGGCTTCTCTTGTACGCGCTCAGCGCGGCAAAACGTTCGGCATCCAATGGTCAGATGGATTTAACGGTGGGCATGCACAGGGAAGATTTGTGTAAGGGAGAGGGAAGATATTTTGCCGCTTCTTTTGAAGAACCGCGCATGTATCTCATAACACACCGCGAATGCCGCCTCGTCATTTTCCGTTCCATTGGCGTAGAAACGACAAGAAATATCAAAACGTTCAAATAAAAAGTTACGAAGAGTTTTCCAAGGACGAATTATTTTATTGTCTTTGATAAAACTGTACAAAAAAAAATGTAAAAGTTCATAATTAACGAATATTTTCCAACTTTTTAAAATTACACCGAAAGCTACATTAGAGGATGGAAAAAAAAATCTGTACAAATCGTAAGAATCGAGTAACTAGGTTAGAAAACATGGCGGCGAAAAACCGTCAACTCAACAATCTTATCGCGATGTTTACATTCGACTAAAACTCATTTTTGGAAGTCTCGAAATGTTACGAATATCGTTCAAGGCACGAGGATAGGTGGAGGAAAGCCCCACCATGAATCGTACGAGCGAATCGCGTCGCGAGACGAAGAGGGGAAGAAAATTGGGCATGCATCGGAGAGCAGTGGCTGCGAGTGGAGGAAATCTCGAGCAATATAAAGTGAGCAGAGGTTATAACGGAGTTTGCACTATAGACCTTCGGAAACACAACGGAGAAGTCGGCATTCTTCAAAGGCTTTCGAATTTCTCTCTCCGCTGTCTCTTTATCCCTCTCTCCCTCTCTCTCTCTCTCTCTCTCTTTGCCTCCCTCCCCCTCTCTTTCTCTCTGTATTCAAAGTTTGAGTACCAACAATACGATGAACCTGTGACGGTGTAGAGGCAGGCAGAGAGCCACGCTCTCGTTGCGAATGCTGCGAGTGTGTTGTGCCTAGATCACGTACATATATATATATATTTATATACTCGTCGGTGTGGACGAGTATGTACATAGATATAGCGAACGAACGGCTTTGAGAAAATGCCGCCTCGTACGGTCTCGACCCTTTCGACAATAAACTACTTGGAAACTCTCCTTCGCGTGTATGGCACCGAGGGTCTGCTTCCTACCTAACGAGTTTTCTCGGATTCTCATCTGGTGAGCGCTCCGAGAAAAAGGAAACGATATAAACCATGCACGTACACGCATTTTTTTACATATATGTGAGAATATACGAAGATTCTCTCGAGTACGTGAAAATATATGTTTATATGTGAATGTATCGCCCATTTGTGAGGCTCTCAGGTGTCAAATTAAATGTTGAGCCTTTTTTCACCGCAGTTTTCAATTTCGTCATTTACACTTCATCTTTCCCGATAGTTCGAGGTTATTACGAATGCAAGAAACAATTGATCAAGTTTCCGAAAGTTGGCGCCATGGACAAATTTTAACCTTATTTTCTCGAATGTTTTGATCACATTTCGTAGCGAGTGATGAATTTCTAGTGAGGGTGAAAAATGAACAAACTCTTCTACCAGACTTTCGTACTAAATCGCGATATAGTTGTTTTTTAACTCACGTTTTTATCGATGGTGGCTGCATCGGTGAATAATTTGGTGCTGAGAAAAATGCTCAGGAAGATTAATATTCGAATCGTTGTCATTGTGTATCCAGGAGAATTTCACTGTTCGAGTGTCTCTTTTTATTCTGTTTTCGACGATCACTTGTTGCGAATTTTGGGCAATAAATAATTGAATTTTTTATTATCCGGAAATGTCCATGAGGTTTTTGTGTGCCTGTCGGAAAAATTCACAATCACAAAACCGAGAGTATCGAAGCTCGAGATGGGCAAGAAATTTTTTTTCTCGAAACCAGCGGATGAAAAATAGCTGCGGTCTCCATTTCAGGAATGTAAGACGTTGACAAATTCGTATTTTTCCAATATCACTCAACGAAAATCATTGTTTCTGTCGAAAAACACACCCAGAAGACGAGAAATCAGTTCGCTTTTTTTTATACTTTTCAACGAACGAATCCGCGCGCGGAAAACGTGCGCATGACCCGGCAAAATAATGTTTGAATCAAGGTCGATACGAGCGATGATATCGCCGGAAAATTCACGTGAATGAACCTCGCGCACGATATAAACAAAATCTCGAGTCTATAAATCGTTTATTTTGGGAAAAAATGGTCACGTGAGCTCAAAGAAGAGTGCGTCGAAGAAAAGGGAATCACGGGACCTTCGGCAGAGTTCCGGCACGCACTGTTCAAAGGCCAAACAGTATATGTATACTCGGTGCGTGTGATCTTGTCAAGTTCCTGCTGCCCCACTATAACACTGACGGTATAGTCTGTGCGTACATATATATGTATGAAAAAATAAGAGGGAAAGGTGTATCGAAAGAAACTCAAGATTTTTCGTAAGATGAAGTAAAAAAAACATTTGTCCTTTCATAGATACACTGGGTCATTTTGACCCTGATTTATTTTCTCCGTCGCCATTATCCATAGCTTTTGAAATATTTTCAAGAGCAATTTTTCAAATAAATACATTTTTTGTTTATAAACACGAAATTTCAACTAATTCAAAAAAAAAAACTCACGTTGGGCCAAACGCATTTCGCAGCTGCATTTTTACAATCCGAATGACGCCAAAATTCGTCGACATTTACGTCCTTACGATAATCGCGTTTTTCAAGTTTTTCTCGTGCTTTTTACGATTAGAACAATTTTCAACACGTGCCAATAAGCAACAGGCTGCTTGTTACTCGTTGCACGCCAGACACATTGGATTTGAAAGGAAATTTCGTATCTAAAAAGCGCTAAAAAAAAAATGCTGAAATTCATATTTCGAATAATTCGACTTTTTCGCATAAATTGCAAAATTATAAATATTTATAACCAAACGATAAATGGAACTTGATGAAATATTTACAATCGACTGTGTTTCATTTTTTATTCTCTTTGAGCACAAGTACCGACGAGATCGTCACTTATAAATCTATTTACGCGACATTTCGTTACGATTTTGCATTTTCAATTATAACGGGACGAAATAGATTCGTTTTTTCTCAGTGTGACACGAAATTGCCTATTAGAATATAAATATTTGATGAGCAACAGAGGAAAAATAGAAAATTTGAATTTTCATCGTCTCGTCGCTACTGAGGAATGTTCTTATCGTATGTACAGCGAAGAAAAATAGGCAAAAGTCCGGGAAGATTCGTGTGGACACGAAAGAAACGTTTTGCAGATAAAAAAGCACGAGGAAAGTTTTGTTGTTGTTTTTGGCAAAGATTCTCAACGACAGCCACAACGCTCCGCTACCATGTCCTCGTAAACTTTCAACACGACGTTCTCGTTGTCGTCGAAAAAGAGTATCGATGTTCTGAGGAGTTTAGTGGGCACACAGCATGGCATGTGGACGTCAGTCAAAATGCCCATTTTATGGACGAGACCTTGGACCGTGGCGTGGTTGGTCGGTTGTTGATCTTGGCTCAATGGCGAATTACACATTCCTCGGCAATGATAAGCCGAATAACCTTTCGGTGCTATTATAGCCGATGATAATCCAATTTCCTTAAAATCAACGTAAAGCTCGTGTCTGGCGCATTCCGTCGTGTTCTTTTTTGTGCTCGAGTAACTCTTGGATTTCTCTTCATTAGCGTTCTCCGTCATCGTCGACGAACGTTTTTCACGTCCACTCGGATTATCCCTTTCCCGCTGTTGCCTTCTCTCGTACTTTTCCACATTTTTTTTCATTAAACGCTCACGCAACATTGCTCTCTCGTAAATATCCATCGAAGAAAGCATTTGCGGTGTTCTCTTCCGGCTGAGCTCCGATACAAATTTTCGAGATCTTCTCCTCTCCTCTTGTCGATTTCCTTTCGAGGCTCCGCGTCTTAGCCTCATCGAATCTCGCGAGTTTCCTTCTCTCCCGGCATTTCTGTCGCTCGAATAAAACATTTTTTCTTCATCTGCTTCCCTCGAATCATTTGTTTCTCCAGTTTCCTGATACTCTTCAGGTTTCCCGATTTTTTTCTCCCTCCGGAAATAATCGGGTTCGCCATGTTCCAACTTTTCTCTTCCCAATTCTGTCCCGTAACTCCGTTCTTTGTGGAGGCTCGTAAGAGTCGCTGAATTCGATGAACTCGCTACCGAATCCCGCTCCCTCCGTTGCCTCTGAACTTGAACGGCGTCGCTGCCCCGCTCGTCACTCGGCGCATCAATTTCTTCGCTATCGTTTTCGTACGTGTAATACTCAGGCCTCGCGTTTCCTGTCTTCAGAGATTGCCCCTTGCCGTCGTCGTTGAACAACACCAGAATCGGTTGTTTACTGCCACGATACTCATTTCGACGTGAAAATTCAACAGTTACTTCTTCCCCGAAGAGATTTGAAGCTGTGACCAACAGCCCGAGGTTCGGGGTCCCGGAGACCCAAGCAAGAACGGCCTGCTTCACGTTGAAGACCTTTTAATCCAACAGAAACGAATGAAAATTGAAAAACTGAAATTACCAAAACTACGAAAAATTCCGACGATCCATTTTTTTCTATGGACTAAATTTTTCTTCCATTCTTTGATAACCAATCGAATTATCAAATTTGGCTAATATTACCAGCCACAATCGACCAGATTTGCGAATAAATTTCAAAGCTCCCAACCCCACAAGAATAAAAACTCTTTTTAACTGTTTTTTATTTAACGATAAATACGAAATTTCACCTGCCAACCGGAAACTCGACTCCTGACGTAATGGACGTTCAGCAACTTGTGACTATAAGGCTTCGCCAAACTCTTTCCCTCCAGGATTTGATAAACTTTCATCTGAAAAACATTGCTTGCATAAAAATGGCAGTCGAGCCTTTTCCCATTGTTCATAATTCGGGAAAAAGGATTTTTTATGGAGATTCTATCGCCATAATCATAAAAGTATACATAAAGTAACGGCAAAATCATCAGATACAATTTTTCCATGAAGCTGAAGTTCGCAACGTTTGAATTCAACGAAAAATATTTCGTTTCATCGATGATATTTGTTTAATTTTCAAAATTATCCAAATTGTTCGAGTCCATATGCTTCTTGGGCGCAAAAATCGATCGTTTTAACCTCGTAATTACATTCCGCATTTAAATAATGAGTTTCGCCGCGGAAAAAAAATAATTTCGATGCATTCCAACGATGCAAACTTCAACGTCATATTTTTCCAAGTTAACGTGATTTTGCATCTTCGGGAACGTCGTTTCGTAATGTGTAAAAAAATTGAAAAGATTTCGCCGTCTGGTTATCGAGATATTCAGTTTTCGAAAATGGCAACTTTAACTTGAGATCGTGGGGGAAGTTACGAAAAAATATGATAATTTACAAAGAATAACTCGAATTATGGACCGTTGAACTTTCTCAAAATTCAATTACAGTTGAGTAAGATTGTTAAAAAGATTTTTACGAATTTTAAATAATTAAACTTGGAATTTATTTAACGCATGAGAAACGATAGAACGTTTGGAAGAAAGTTAATAATAAATACCAGAAAACCAGCTTTCGCGAGGATCGCAGGTTCAATTTGCTTGAGTGGCGTGCGCTTGTGATACAGATGCAACTCAGCTCCCAGTACCGACTCATTTACGTCAAGCTCAGACACGTTGAACAGGTAAACGTGTGAATACGAAGTTTCTGTGCGGAAGAGTTCATGAATTACAGAATTTATTTTATCGACCGAACTTTATCGACCGAAATGTTTATAAATAAATCAATGGTCTCGATACAGGTTTAAAATTATTTGTAAAAAGTGTATCCTCGTGGAAAATCAACGTTTTTTCGTCTCTACCTCTTTCAATGTAGCTTCGGACAACTTTTGCATTGTAAGGATTTTTCCCATGGGTAACGCCACTGGAATCGGCGATCGTGTTGTACAATTCCATCATAAATTGCGGAGCTATTTTTTCACGGTCCATGGATCGTTTATCTGTTTGGCCACGAATACCAAAAATCTATAAATTTAAAAATCAGATTGTAAATATTGAAATTTCCTACAAACTAATAGGCATTCGTTATATTTTGTCACAACAATTCAAAGTTTGAATTCGCGTTCAGCCTTACGCTAGAAATATTTCGAAAATTTCTACGAGTTTCATGGATTTTTGTGTACGACAGAAAAAAAAGTTCACGGGATCGAATGGCTTTTCGAACTTTTTTCAAAAAAATCCCACAATTGAATAAATTATTATTTTTTAAACTAAATTTCTCAATTTCGCAAAAGTAAAATTTTTGATAAATTTTAGAGAGAATCCAGATTCAGGATTTTCGAATTTTTATGGTGCACGCGTGGGAAGGAACGTTTCATGTGTAGTCCTGATTTTTTTGGAAGAAAACTGACCGACGAATCGGTAATTTACGAGAGGCCAATGATCTTGGGGTCAAATTGACCCGGTATGGAAATATACTGGCTAAATGTTGCTCAACAAAGCTTATCGTATTTGTTCACCCTGCGTGATTCTCAATCTTTAGAATTAATTAAAATAATTATCCATCAGGCAAGCTGAAACCGCGATTTGTACAAAATGCAGTAAAACGCAAAATTATAGTCATGAAAAATTGCAGCAGTGCGTGATGCAAAGGATATAATTGACCAAGTCGTGTAAACATTGTAAATAACGGACCTTTTGCAAATCTCCCAGACCTTCCTCGAACCGTACGACCTCATTTTCGGATTCCTGGTCCAGTGCATCTCGGATGTTCCAGGGAGGAATATAAATTGAGTCTGTTTCCGGGTCGATCTCGAGCAAATCCGAGGGATAAGCGTCGACGCAATGATGAACCGATAACGGACGTAGAATCATCAGAACGATGGACACGAAAAAATCCAACTTGTTCGATCTCATAGTAAACTTTTTCGTGTCCTTGAACTAGAAAAGTCCCTTCGGTGAATCGCGTACTTTTTCATGCACCAAACCCAAATAAACAAAAAAAAATTGTTCGACGCACAAAATTCAAATTGTCCCGCACGAGGGTAGTCCAGGAAATTTTTCTTTTCCCAGCCTGTCAAATCACTTCAGAGACTAATCAGAATAAAAAAAAAATTGAAAAAAAATCTTTTATTACGATAGTGAGTGTTGATTGCACGCGGTGATAAAAGTTTCGGACGATCTCGACGCGCTGTATTGACGCTAAGTGCCATATGGGAGATCCTCGTCGCGGAGAGTCACCTTTATGCTATGCTGAGACGCGTTGCCTCCCCCGCGTTCTGCTCCGCAATATTAACGACCACTACGAAGAAAACGACGAAAAGAAGCCTCCGGACATGCCATTAAACCGGCTGATTGTTTGTCGATTATTTATCCCTAAACAAAAGTGCTCAAAGTCCTCATTTTCATTATACAATTGGCATGATCTAATTTTACCTTCTTACAATCGCAATAATCGTTGATACTTCCCGCATTCACAAAAAATAACAAATGGTTCGAAACATTTGAAATATATTGGTGCAAATCCTGTGAAATCCGTTGAAATTGACGAAATGTCACTTGAAAATTTATGGACGAAGAGTTCGAAAAAAAGGATTTTGCTTCGACAAATCGTGATTGCGTTACCGAAAAATAATCATGAGAGATTAAAATGAATTTTTTAGCTAATTGATTCACATTTATTCCACCATGAAATTATTTTCGATCAACGTACGATCTCAGCTCAAAAGGTGGTGGATTTTCGGTTTCAAACGCGCGGGGGTTGATGAAGAATTACGCGCGACCGGAGAACGCGTTATATATATAGAAATAGGCCGCTATTTTTCGCGTGGTATTTACGGTCGTCACCCACGCAAACGCGAATAACCGGACGCCACTCCGGTCTCAAGATTTCGTACTTTGCTTTTTCGATCTTTCTGTTTGCATTCCGGACATTTTCCGCGAGCCATTTATCGCCAACGTGGAGACTCGCGCGAAAAAGAAACACACGGAAAACTACGAATGATACCGGCGACCTTGGCACCTTTTTTCACCTTTTCTTCATTTGTTTCTAATCCACGGAATCTTGGAAAACTTTCGAGCCTCGAAAAACACTCTACTCCGTTGCCGGTCTATGACGAAAATGCTATGAACTCTCGATAGAGAATCAAGGCAACCTGGACACGACAGAAAAATGACACGCGTTCCGAATAAATTGCTGAAAATTACCGAAAATCGCAGTTTCCCTTGGCAATCAAAATGTTCGCATGATAAACCTTCGACATGCGAAATTCATCAACGTGAGTCGTCACTCGATTGGACATTATGCAGTTTCCTACGCTCAGCAAGAATAACCGTAACGAATCCCCTCAATTACTGACAATGATCTCGTTATCTCGTTCGAGAACGATGGATCGCTTGTCGAAACACGTCGCAACGGACGTGTTTGTCTCGTTGACAATTTACTCTCCGTCCCAAGCCTACGATAAATATTCAGCTCGATAGACGCAAACGGTCGTCATATATTTCAAATGTGGCAAAAAAAAATGAAATTGCTGTTGGAATTGTTGATTTGGAAAAGTCTAGCCAAAGGCAAAAGGTGCATCGAACTTTGTTGCTCAGACGATGACAAAAAAATGAGCTTTCCACCCTCGAGACTAAATTGCTGAGATAATAGCAACGATTTTCCTAATTCAGAAATTTTCCGCTAACATCCCCCAAATCACGAACTCCGAATGAAAATTTCCGAGAGACACAGAAACGTCAGAAACGAGCAAGAATTTTTTTTTCAAATTTCAAACATTTGAAAAAAAAAAAATACTTTCGATTCAGAGTCTTCGTTCCTTTCACTCGAACCGCTGGGAAATATTATTTTGCCGATTTTCATTGCTCCGGAATTTATTTTCATGCACGATTGAACACAATTTTTCTTATTGAGGCGTTTTTGGGTGCAGCATTTTATTTATTGAGGCAATGACACACTCTGTTGTTTCTTCCTCGAAAGGACCTTAAGGATATGCCCAATAAAGTTGTATCGCGATCCTTAAATCTACGAAAATGAATGACTTATAAGAAATTCGTTCTACTCGTCATTTGACAATAGTGAGAGAAATCATCAATTTACTTCCATTATCAGTGTCAACTAAAGTGAAGAATTTGCCGTGGCTCGTTGAAGTTTATCGCTTGTTGCGAAAATAGCAAAACTGTGCCACTTGACGTTTCAGCAAGACGTGTTTCGTGTCGCTCTGGTTGCTGTATTAAATTAATTCCGAAGTCTTCCAGAGTGATTCTAGATGCAGGCACACTCGGAGATCTGAATTATTTCTCGCCTCGATCCTCTGCGTGTTCTAATATTTGACAAAAAATCAAAATCGAATGATTTTTTGTGAGAATTAATAAAAATCAAAGTTTCTCGTTAAATAAATATCCAAAAAATTAAAAAAAAAAGTTTTCTGCACAGAATTATCTCGTTTGAAAAAAAAAATTCGAAAAATCCGACAATTTTTTCGTTTCAGAATATTTTCAAATTAAAAATCTCACCTGTATTCGTGAACTTTGAAACTCGCTGGTGTACACGTATGCTGTTTCGAGTACAAACCAGCCAAACATCTACTCGGCTCCTTTTTGTCTCTCAAAAGACAAGTTTCTGTTTCGTTGCCCGGACACGAACCAACGCATTGCCCGACGTTTATTTGCTGTTTCAAATATTAATCAATTATTTACTCTCAATAATACCCAAGATTACGATATTTTCCGTTCATACTTTTTAAATACTTTTGAAGGACAAGAACGAATCGACAGCTCGGAGGGAATTGTGTGTCTCTCGCGTAGTATTTTATAAATCGATGACTCTGAAGTTTGCAACGTTGAGATTCAACGAAAATAATTTTTTTTATTGATTATTTATTAAATTTTGAAAATCGTGGCAGATTTTTGAGTCGATTGAGTTTTTTGGTCGCAAGAGAGAATCGTTCTATTGCCTAGACGAAATATTCAATAATAATTATTGGCTCTGCTGAAGAAATAACAGAATTTCGTTGCATTCCAACGATGGAAACTTCAGGATCATTTAAATCGTGGAATCGATTCAGTCAACATTTGGATGATGCCAACACGTGAATTACTGAGGTTGTCGAATCGGTTATTCGATTGATATGGGACTTAATTGCACTGAGGATACGTGATGGAGAATATTTGTCATCGGACGAACCTTCACGGTGGGCTTGACGTCAGTCGTGTTGGTCCCGTCTTTGATCTCGATTTCGCTGAAATCCAATACGCTCTCGGTGAGATCCATTCTATGGCAATTTCCGGCACAGCCGCATTTCCCAATCACCTGATAAATTTCGTCACCTGGTCACAGCAAGAAAAATGAAAATTTCAAGCCATAAAATAAGAAAAACGACGAGGCTCGGAAAAATGATTTCACGACTCAAAATTTTTCCCGAAAAGTACAAGAAAAAAAAATATGAAGATTTTTTTGCTTCTTACCGTTCGGACCCACAACGCTGACGGTTCGATTTCTCAATGGTTTGCAGCCGAGATCTTGAACGACGAACAAAATCATAAAGTTTCTCGATGTACGGATAAAATTTTTATGGATTTCAAAAATCAAATTGAATTTTTCATTTCGGAATAAAATGCAGTCAAGACTCATTTTCATCGATATTGATTATCAGTAATTATGGGATGGACGAACCTTTTGCGCAAAATCCCATACAAACGCCGACGTCTACGACGACTTGATGGGGCGTGCCAGAGTGGACGAGATGTGTCAACGATTCTCGTCTGCAGGCAAGTTCCAACGAACAGTCGCAAGTGTCGACTGTTTCGATGACCTTGACCCCTTGGAGGGTTGAGACTCTTTCGAGGCGAGCTGCCCTCGGGTGACAGTGCGAATTTGGCGGACATTTCTGCAGCATTCATGAAACGTAACCACAGAAATGACTTTTTCGCAAAAGTAAGTGAAAAATTTATAAAAATCAAGATTTTTATTAATCCGTTTGTGTGTGTTTCGGTTTTTTTCTATTAAATATCGTTTATGCGCATGAATTTTTTCTCCCTAGAATTAAACGTCACTTCGTGCGATTTATTACGAGGCTGTGTGCGTGGGATCGAGAATATACCGAGATTCGACCTTCCAAGGACACAGCATCCTGGTGCACACATACGCGAGGACTGGTCGAACACGCGACCGTAAAGTCGTCCCACACTTTCCACACTCGCACTTGGTTCTTTTTTTCGAATTTATTTACATGTACATGTACGATAACAATAATAACAACAATAATCATATATCGAATGCGTTCAAACATCGGAATTCTCCTGCTCGTTGCTCGCCCCCATGGGACATCGTCTTCTTCCTTTTCCCTGTTGCAATCTACGCTGAAACCAGCAGTCGTTCGTTTCAAGAGAACGTAAAAAAAAACGACATGTGCCAAAGCAGCGATCGTGTTGCATCACAGGACGAAAATAACCCTCCATAAGATTAAGCAGCAAAACAGGCTGCTTATCACCTTCGAAACTGGTTCTTTTAACCCAAGCTTGCGGTGCAAAAAAGTAAACAAATGTATGCGCTGGAAATGGTTTGCCTTCTATAAATATAAACTTGTTTATATTTAGATTTTCGTTCGATACATAAAAAGCCTGAAGAATTCGATGCCGCGACTACATTTGACGAGGAAATACGAAATTTTGTCGCTTCTGCAGATCGTCGACGCGATCGACTTTCCCGATTTATATCCAAATGACAGGGCTCGATATTTCTGGGTCTCGAACTATACAAATCGTCAGACTACGGCGGCAAAGCGTTTTTTTCTATAAAAACAGGACAAATAATGCATGCGACATTGAGGAATACAAAAAGTTCGAGTTGCCACCAGGAGAGAGAGCCACACGCTTATTTGGAACCGACCTATCGGCATTCCACGCTTACTCATTGGTCGATTCGGCCTCGAACGTTACGCAGTTTTGCGCTTCGGAGCATCGGACTCAACCCTGCTTTATTCACTTTACTCTCGTTCATACATATGTCATATACACTGCACCGAGGACTGTCATTCGAGCAGGTGCATGACTGCTTTTCAAGCAATCCTTCAATTCTTGATCTCTCTCTCCAAGGCTCTCGTTCGACCTTTGTTTTTGTCAGCAATTTTGTTCGCGTTAGTCATCGGTCGAAACGGAACGTGCCCCACACACCCTCTTTGTCTTTCCCCCCCTCGTTGCAGATATTCGACGGTAAATTTTCATTTTGAACATAAAAAAATCGTCGCGACGAGGATTTTCTTTGAAAATGAAATTTCACGCCTTTAGAGAAATCGCAGCATTTTTCGAGACGCTAATCGGAATGGAATTTTTCGCCGCATCTTTTAATCGAAATTCCTTCCCACTGATTTTTTGCTATCGAGTATTTTGCTCGGTCCGCAGCGACAGGAACGTAAATTTATTTACAAATATATAGATTTCGTGCTAATTTTCCGATATTCTCAAAATTGCTATGAATATATAAAAGCAAAACCGTGAAATGTTTGATATTTCATTGATTACTTGTTCGGCGAGCTTAATGAAAGAAAAAATTAAAAAGTAATTATTTACCTGAACCGCTGGTCGACTCGCATCCCCGGGATCGTCGGAAACGTGTCGGGGACACAGCCTGCGGCAGTGCCCGGCATCGATTCGAATGACTTCTCTCGATATTCCTAATGCGTTTGGCAAACTTTATAAATCATGGAAATACTAAATGTTCATAAAAACTCATCGATTATTCGCAGCTCAAAATATATTATTGAGCGATTTTTCGGCGCAACAACTGCGATGGAAAAGACAGAGACAGACAAATGCACTCGATGTATTAAATTAGATCGAGGGGATAGTGTAAGTGCGGACGGACGACACGTTTCGCGCGGACGAAAAAAAAAATTATAAGCCGTATCGCCGTATCGAGGGGAGAGTCAACATTGGGGGAACAAAAAAGCTCCTACGGTCGGTATTTTCGTCGATTTATAGTGTGGCTGATTCGGTATTGCGTGGGCACGGATATTTTTGCAATGCACGCGCTTATAGAGAGACCAATCTTATCCGCATTGAATCGTCAATATTTCAAAGTATTTTTCACCCAATTTCGGGGCGTAACGAGAATTCGATAATCCCCGAGAAAGTTCTATATATTTTGTTTGGTCAAATCTAATGGAATTTCATCGCAAGAAAACATTAACGCGATGGAGAAAAAAAAGTGCGGCGTACTTCGTCGTAATTTTAAAATATTTTCATTCAACGTTCAAAGATTTTGTAAACGGATTTTGTTATTGGAACGTACAGTTTGGATCGAACGCGAATCTATTTGTAGCAAAATAAGAATTTCAATGTGTTAAACGGATTTGAGGAAATAACGACCATTTTCTATCATTTATTTCCACCCTCTTGTAATATTCGTGATACGTGCTCTTTCTACCCACTCACACACTCCGAACGATTGTCAATTGTTCGGCGGATACCCAGAGGGCGACGTTGTTAACCGGATGCCTGCCATACTCGTATCCTCTCTATACATTCGTCAAGTGATTCGGATCAACGAAAAACGCTCCCATGATCATAATTTCACAATGGCAACGATCGCCTTGGTTGTCAAATAACGGATGTATTCGAAGTTTGAATCCGTTGAAGTTTCAGTATAAACATAAATCAAGTGACATCTTACGCGTTATTACATTTCCGTTCAAGTGGAATTCGATTAATTTAAAGGGAATAATTTGAAGAGGAAAGTGAATTGGTAGAAAAATCTCTTTCCTCGAGAATCGTTGAGGCTTCGTCGCGTAAATTATTGTTCAGGGTCAAGAATATTTTGTTTCGGCAACTGGGAATATTCAATGCGATTAACCTAAAAATCGTAATTTCGGCAAATATTTATACAAAAATCTTGTTCGTGATCTTCATGATCACAGGTCGCGAAAAAAATCCAGACCATATTATTCGCGAACGGACCTTTTGTAAATATTTACCGCAATTTCTGCCCAAGTTTGAATGGTAATTTTGATTTTTGGAATGATGGAGAAATATATTCGATAGAAAAGTGTTTGCCTGACCTTCACCAACGTCGATCATTTTTTCGTGCCTCGCACAACAATGATGCGGTCGAGTGTCGTCGATAGTTTGTCCTTTTTTGTCGTCTTCTGGCGCCACGGTCGTCTCAGCATTTTCAGCCTTGGCTGCGACATCGTTCAAGCGTGATTATCGTTTGATTGTAAATTAATTAACGTCATTCCGAGGAATATAAAACGTTCTATATATTTATTTGATAACTTTATCGGTTTCTATTTTTCTTCTGCGTTCGACATGGCAGTTGGCTCGTAAAAATTGTGATGGTATTGTAATATACCTTCGCGTACCTAATAGTCGAACGTTTCCAAGATGAATAAACAGAACGAAACTGCCGATGAAAAATCGCGACCACCAGTTTGATTTCGCCCAAGTTTTCATATTGAATAATTTATTTTCGAATGAGAATCACGTGGAAATTAACGAATAAAAATCGTTGACGAAGCAACAACCGGGATACGATTTTTATGTCGAGATCCTGTGTCGATTCGAGATCGATTGCATAATTTTTTACGCCGTTTATAATTTCACCAAACGTAGGAAAGTCATGGGGTTTTTTTTTTTATTCATTCATTCGATTTTATGCTGAATAAATTGTTTTTTCAGTTGTTTTTATTTTCAAATTAACGTGAAAAATCGAACGAAATGGCTTCTGCGATGAACCGAAAAAAAAATCGATCAGTTAAGGGCACAGTTTGCCCTCGCAGGTTGCGATCTGCGGTGAGACTGATGGCGTGGGCGAAACACGATCCCGTCCTTCCTGACATCAACCGATCTCTATTAAAATCTGTCTCACTCACTCGCCGGTACACACTTTTTACGAGAGAACTGTCCGTCAGAGCAAATTATCGGACAGAGCGTGAAAAAAATAAAAATCGTCAATCCTTTCTTCTCTAATCTCAAATGAATCCGATCCATCATTCTCAATTCATTCGTTGATTTTCGCTCGTAAAGTATCTTGTTCTTGCGATTTCGAGAGGATGGAGAAAATATTTGTTGGGAAAAAATATATTTCTCTCCGATACTAACTATGAAAATTAATTAGAGTACATTATTACCAGTGACATGTATATTATAGATTTTAATTGAATGTTCTGCTGGTCCGATATGCACGAACGATATATATTCCCGAAAAGAGATGACGTTTTTGAAAAAATCGTATATCGCTATAAGATCTGAGAAAAAATAGTCCAACGCGAAGGATGTGGGGACACATTGCGTTGCGGGTGGTCAACAACCAGCATGGGGCCGTCGCTCTATCGGCAATCGTTGCATTGCGTATGTAGCGTAGCGTAGTAGTGACCGAGAGAAAAAGAGAGAGGGATAGAGCAAGAGTAGCGAGCGAGAGAGTTTACATCCATCGCGCACCCATCAGCCATATTGGAAACAGAGAGAGAGATAATTTGACATTTCCAAAGGGTGTGGAGTTTCGGAGCTTCGTCAGCGAAGTGTTTTTCTCCGTATTTTGCGGTCTTTCGTGACCGACGTACAATTACAGTTTCGTGCCAGAAACGTTGCTGCAAGGTATGTCAATTATTTTATTTGTGCACGTTACACCGACGCGATTGTAAAAACGTTATTGCGAGATGCGCTACAAGTTCTCTTCCGGTATGAGCGAATTGACTGTAAACATAACCTACATTAGTGCCGTCAACAACGGAATTACTACCAGAATTCATTATTCAGCAGCGTAACAAATAAAAACTACCACATCAATCGTTTTTCCTGCAACATATAAACCTGAAAAATCTGCAATAAGACGACAAGTACCTTTACATACACAATTCGAATTGCGGCGTTCGGAATTCGGTCAATCCCTCATCGGCAACGTTGAACTTTTTATCTCGAATGTTTTCATTCACGGTCAGGGAAATTGTGCATCGTACCGTTTCCTCATAAAACGGTTATGAATTGATACGCGACATATTTCCGGCCCCACATTGAGGTTATGCGCCATATTTCAAGGGAATTCACTCCGTCAAACGATTTTGCAGTTCCATCCCACAGAAATTCTTGCAAGGAAATGAACGCGTGACAAACTTTTTTGCAACAAAAAGTCGAAACGATTGTTCCCCAAACTCTCATGTTTTTGCGAGCGTGATTTTTTGACAATTTGGTACAACGAATCAAAGGAAATTGGCACGTTTCTACAGGATTCCAAAACGGCGTAAACATGACGGCGGACAAAGTAACGTTGGGGGATGCTCTGTCCAATGTTGATGTTTTGGACGAATTTACATTGCCCGATGAACAGCCATGCATCGAAGCGCAGCCTTGCTCCGTCGTCTATCAGGCCAATTTTGACACCAATTTTGAAGATAGAAACGGCTTTGTTACCGGCATTGCCAAGTACATAGAAGAAGCGACCGTTCATGCCAGCTTGGTAAACGCTCATTAAAATTCTTGCAGCCATTTTCAAAAAAATATCACTCGCTTGAATGACGATAAAAATTGTTTAAGCTTTGCAACGATTTTTGCAGAATGAGTTATTAGAAGAAGGCTTGGAACACGCGGTCATGTTGTACACTTGGAGATGTTGTTCTCGTGCAATACCGCAACCAAAATCAAACGAGCAGCCTAACAGAGTCGAAATTTACGAGAAGACGGTCGAAGTGTTGGCGCCAGAAGTGAACAAGTTACTCAACTTCATGTATTTCCAGGTAATTTTTTGCCATTCGAGCCTCGCACGACGACGAAGATAAAATCAAAATAACGAATGAAAATGAAATCACGAAATAACGAAAATTTCCTTGCAGAGAAAAGCCATTGAACGTTTTTCCGCTGAAGTCAAGCGCCTCTGTCATCACGAGAAGAGAAAGGACTTTGTCTCCGAAGCGTATTTGCTGACGCTTGGAAAATTCATAAACATGTTTGCAGTGCTGGACGAACTGAAAAACATGAAGTCTAGTGTGAAAAACGATTATTCCACGTACAGGAGGTAAATTTTCCGAAAAAAATCAAAAGAAAATGCGAAAAATATGAAAACGAAAGAAATTATTGGGATAATGATTGCTTCGTTGTTGAATTTCAGAGCTGCTCAATTTTTGAAAGTCATGTCAGACTCCCAAACGCTCCAAGAGTCACAGAATCTTTCAATGTTTCTGGCGACCCAGAACAAAATTCGTGACACGGTGAAAGAGAATCTAGAAAAAATCAATGGGTACGAGGAACTTTTGGCGGACGTGGTAAACATTTGCGTCCATATGTTTGAGACGAAAATGTATTTGACACCGAACGAGAAGCACATGCTCGTAAAAGTGATGGGTTTTGGTTTGTTCCTCATGGACAGTGAATTGTGCAATATCAACAAACTGGATCAAAAGAAAAAATTGAAATTGGATAGAATCGATAGAATTTTCAAGAATCTCGAAGTCGTGCCTCTTTTCGGTGATATGCAAATAGCGCCTTTCAATTATATCAAAAGATCAAAACATTTCGAAGCTTCGCGATGGCCTTTGTCCGCCTCGTCCAACAGTATGAGCCCGCAGGCCGATTTGATGGTCCATTTGCCACAAATTCGCGAAGATCACGTTAAATATATAAGCGAATTGGCTCGATACAGTAACGAAGTTAGCACGACCTACAAAGAGTGTGGAAGCGACACAGAGAATCGGGAAACGGCCGAGCTGGCGTTAAGGGGATTGCAATTATTGTCACAATGGACGAGCGTCGTAACGGAACTGTACAGTTGGAAGCTCCTTCATCCCACTGATCATCACATGAACAAAGAGTGTCCTCAAGAGGCGGAGGAATACGAGAGGGTAAATACGACAATTCTTGCGATTATTGATTTATTTCATTCGAACTGTCGAATCCCGAAAATGAATCTTTATTTTTCCCGCAGGCAACTCGCTACAATTACACGGACGAGGAAAAGTTCGCACTGATCGAAGTGATCGCTATGATTAAAGGCCTCCAAGTTTTGATGGCGCGAATAGAAACGGTTTTTATCGACGCCATTCGTCGGAACATTTACGCCGAGCTGCAAGACTTTGTGCAGCTTATTCTTCGAGAGCCCTTAAGAAAAGCGATCAAAAACAAAAAAGATTTGATCAGAAGGTACGCGATTTTAATTTTCGAGTAAACTCTCCGATTGATGGCAAGATTTTTTATTTTTTTCGTTATGAATCTTCTCTGCTCCGCAGCATTATCGTGTCCGTGAGAGAAACTTGTGCAGATTGGCATTTCGGTGTCGAGCCACTGAGCGATCCCGCGCTGAAAGGTAAAAAGGATCCGGACAATGGTTTCGGGATAAAAGTGCCGAGAAGAAACGTCGGTGAGTCGCTTCGAATCGAGAATATTGACAAAAACAATTAAAAATCGTTTTTCCGTAACTTTTATTCGATTACGGAATGAACTCTGTGTTTTTTTCTTTTAGGTCCGTCCTCGACGCAGCTCTACATGGTACGAACCATGTTGGAATCCCTCATAGCCGATAAAAGCGGAGGAAAACGTACTTTGCGGAAAGACATCGATGGCCAATATCTCGTTCAGATCGATCAGTTTCACAAAACGAGCTTTTACTGGGGTTATCTGTTGAATTTTAGCGGTAAGTGTGAATTTAAGTTTTGCTGCGCGAAACCGGAGAAAAAGCGTTTCATGATTTTTCGCAAGTTTAATTGAACCTTTTGGCGCGAACAGAATCGCTGCAGAATTGTTGTGACCTCTCGCAGCTGTGGTACCGGGAATTTTACTTGGAAATGACGATGGGACGGAAAATACAGGTGAGCTGGATTCTCCAAAAGTCTCTTCGAACTCGTTACTTCCCGAAATAATTAACAAGCGATTGACTAAATAATTAAAAGTTTAAAAATCAAGCACAAGTTTGGCCCATATTATGTAAATTGATTTCATGAATAGAAGTGCCAAGTGCGCCACCAGCACAACGAGGAGTGCAGCGACTTGATCACCATGGAAAAACGAATTCAGGTACAACGACCTGGCTAATTTCATCCAAAGTTGCTATTTATTGGCCGATTACCACTGCGTGTTGTATTTGTAGCGCTAACTCGGCGGTTAATACGTTTTATTTTGATTTTATTATTCTTTGATTCACAGCGAATTTCGACTCGGCTTCACGAGGTGCACTCAATTGATATCTGAATCGTGAATTCATTTGAAACGAAAATTCGAGTCTAAAAATTGAAAATACAAAATTCTGCAAAACTTATTTTCCGTTTTACGAATTGGCCAATTGACGGTTCAATGTTCATTCTAGAGAGTGCGAATCATGAGTTGAAAATAGTCAAATTCGAAACGCATTGCACGTTTGGGGATATTTTTGGGAAAAAAATATTTTCACATCTTTGGCCAAATGTTTTTGTCTCTTCGCCTGTCATGCTTTTGGTCGCACTTTTTATCAAACGTTCCACGGAATTGTGTGTGTGTGTGTATATATTTTTAAGAGATAATGTTTGTTTTTTCTAAATTCGTAGAGGCAATGGGACTAGAGAGAAAAACCAGATCTCAACTGATTTTTGATTTGTTTCGTAGCCCTTGCCAGCTTGGAAAACTGTCCATACTTCGTCCCAAGTCCAACGCAATTATCCACCGTGAAAAACCAATTCGAAACGTAAATCCTTTTACATCCTTCCCTGTATTCCCTACTAACGCCTGGTTGCACCATTTTTTTGTTCTTTAACGAAACTCTGAGAATTCAATCGGTTGTTGCAGTTTCCCATCGAGATGTCAATGCCCTGGATTCTCACGGATCATATACTGCGGAGCAAAGAACCATCGATGATGGAGTAAGCGTAATATTAATTAATTGTTATGCAAGAAAAATGAACAAAAAGTACACGAGGAGACTGAGAATTTGAATGAAACACGAATTTGCATTATTTTTTGCATAATAATTCTCAACTGCACATCGAATTTTTCAGATACGTTCTCTACCCTCTTGATCTTTACAACGACAGTGCACTCTACGCGCTCACAATATTCCGCAAACAATTTTTATACGACGAAGTTGAGGCCGAAGTGAATTTGTGTTTTGATCAATTCGTCTACAAACTGAGCGAGCAAATATTCGCACATTACAAACAACTGGCAGCGAGTATTTTACTGGACAAACGATTTCGCGTCGAGTGCGTTGCTCTCGGCGCGTATTTGCTGCCTTATCCTCGTGCCAACAGATATGAAACTCTGCTCAAACAGAGACACGTACAACTTTTGGGAAGAAGCATCGACCTCAATAAACTTATCACTCAACGCATAAATGCCGACATGCAAAAATCACTCGATTTGGCCATCAGCAAATTCGAATCTGGCGATATAACTGGCGTTGTGGTAAAAAACTATTTTTTTTTTTTTTTCAATGAGTTGATATTTTTCTCGATTGGCAATTGATAAATTTCCCCTTTTTCGCAGGAACTGGATGGGCTGCTGCAGGTCAATCGTCTCACCCACAAATTGTTGAGCAAATGGTTAGCTCTCGACGAATATGAGGCAATGTTTCGAGAAGCCAATCACAATGTCCTCGCACCGTACGGCCGCATTACGCTTCACGTTTTTTGGGAGCTAAACTACGATTTTCTGCCAAATTATTGCTACAACGCTGCCACGAACAGGTAATCATTTTTTTGTTCACACGAACCCACTGAACAGGAAGTGTTTTCAAAAGTCTGTGCGATTCTTTGGAGCGTATCGGATTTGTAAAGAAATTTCCATTCCGATTGCGTGTCTAGAACTGAAAAGTGTCGGGCACCCGTTGATGAAAAAATTGTTTGATAATTGAAAAACTGCGAATTGGTTTTGTTTTCATTCTCAAAAGATTCGTCAAGTGTCGTGGATTGCAATTCGTGCAGCCAGTGCAACGAGACAAGCCGCCACAAATGTCGCATCACTATCTCTGGGGAAGCAAGCAACTAAATTTGTCGTACAGCACGCAATATGGACAGTACACGGGTTTCGTTGGTCCGCATCATTTCCGTACAATGTGTAAGCTTCTCGGCTACCAAGGGATCGCTGTCGTGATGGAAGAACTTTTGAAAATCGTCAAATCATTGATACAAGGGAGTTTGCTGCAATTTACTAAAACTCTCATGGAAGCCATGCCCAAAGTTTGCAAACTGCCTCGCTATGATTATGGCTCGCCCGGCGTTCTTGGATATTATCATGCTCAGCTCAACGATATTGTACAATATCCCGATGCCAAGACAGAACTTTTCCACAATTTTCGTGAATTCGGAAACACCATCTTGTTCTGTTTACTGATGGAGCAAGCGCTCTCCCAAGAAGAAGTTTGCGATCTCATGCACGCCGCACCTTTTCAAAATATACTTCCAAGACCGCACTGCAAAGGTAGGACAACACGAAATTTATTTTTTCACAAGCTCAACTCGTCATTTCGTGTGAGTCATGTCATTTTTTTTTATTTTCAAAACAGAGGGTGAAAAACCTGAGACTAAACAGAAAAGATTAGAGGCCAAGTACGCGGCTCTTCAAATCGTTCCGAATGTCGACAAACTTGGCACGGCGAAGGTAAAAATCACGTGGTTGCAAATTCTTTTCCGAATTATTATAAACGTCTTCAATTCTAACGATAAATACGTTTTTTTACACGACTGCTTTTTTCTTTCAGCAAGCCATGATTGCCAGGGAAGGCGATTTGTTAACTCGTGAACGATTGTGCTGCGGATTATCAATTTTCGAAGTTGTACTTAGCAGATTACGGAGCTTCCTCGACGATCCGATTTGGGTCGGTCCTCCGCCAGCCAACGGCGTTATGAACATTGACGAGTGCACCGAATTCCACAGACTTTGGAGCGCTTTGCAATTCGTCTATTGCATTCCAGTAGGAGATACCGAATTTACGGTCGAGTGAGTACAACAAAATTCCACAAATAAAACCCAAAGCAAAGATTTTCAAAAATTTCAATTTTTCATTTTCTTGAAATATTTTTGGGTTTTTCTCGAATTTCCTTAA
Source organism: Diadegma fenestrale (assembly GCA_037043255.1). Classification (NCBI taxonomy): domain Eukaryota; kingdom Metazoa; phylum Arthropoda; class Insecta; order Hymenoptera; family Ichneumonidae; genus Diadegma; species Diadegma fenestrale. The sequence continues at coordinate 12,237,778 of CM073310.1, read as the reverse complement.
TATTTTTCCAAAATTATGAAAATATCCGACGAAGCGAATCGACCTTGATTTGGTTTCATAAATACAGTTGAATTGGCATTGAACCATCGAGCAAATATCGCAATAATTCGCCCGCGCTGCGCGAGTCGCTGGAAGTAAAATTTGTTTTGTTTGATTTTTATGAAACAGAGAACTATTTGGCGAGGGTCTGCATTGGGCAGGTTGTGCAATGGTCGTTCTGCTTGGTCAACAGAGAAGATTCGAGGCTCTTGATTTTTGTTATCACATTCTGAGAGTCCAGCGAGTCGACGGGAAAGATGAAAACGTCAAAGGAATCGTGAGTGTCGATAAAATGATGAAAAACAAAAAATATTGCTACCGTTCGAAGATAATCAAAGTTAAAACGTGTCTTTGTGTTTTCTAGCATTTGAAAAGAATGGTCGATCGAATCAGACGCTTCCAAGTGTTGAACTCGCAGATTTTCGCTGTTCTAAATAAATATCTCAAGAGCGGTGACAGTGACGCAACGAGTGTGGAGCACGTGCGTTGTTTTCCACCGCCGATCCATCCGTCACTCGCCCATTCCCAGCCGCAGCATTATCACGCGCCTGAATACCTTCGCCAAATGAATCATCAATAAGCGACAGATTTTCTTGATTCTTTCTTTAATCCAACGTCTTCGGGACGAATTTTAGTCCTGATCGAAGAATGAGCATAAGAAACAAAAACAAAAACCTTTTTCGTACAATTCTTTATTTAATGCAGCGTTGCTCTTTCAATATTGAGAATTTTGTTGCGCTTTCATAGTATTTTTTGCCCACTATCATGCCAATGATACTTTCCATGCAAAGACAATTATTGGTCAACAAATATTAATAGTTTAATTGCGTTTATCGACGAGCACGAGCACATGTAATTTTTTTTTTTTAGTGGAACACTGCACGAGGCCCTCGTACGTACGGCTTGAGTAGAACTTTTGAATGATCTGAATTCCATCATTCCAAAAATTCCAAGTTAAGCTTCTGACTCGTACTCAATTTTCGTTTTTTTTCTACGAAACTTTGATTTTATAACGTTATTAGCCACAAAGTATAGTTTTTAAGATTATTACTCGGAGATTTTTCATCAACGATACACCAAACAAAGTGTAATTTAATTTATATAAACAAATTCTTATTTCAGTAGTATATTTATGGATAATTTTCGTATCGTTGGTTAATCAACAGACGTAACAGTTGGACGATTTTCCGTTCATGCGGTGGAATACATACGAAACCAAGAGACAAAGAACAAACGTTATCAAGTGCGATGACCTTACGTCAGTATTTATTGAAGACCAAAAGCAATAAGAGTTCCGAGATTTATCCATGAACCCGCGACTCTGGCTTTTGTAAGAAAAATACAAAAAAAATATGCAAAAAAAGGTAAAAGGGAAGGTCGAGCGGTGCCTGCGATCATTGCAACAGATTTTTATATCCAAGAATCTCAAAATTATCGCTTTCCATGATCGATCAAAAATTCGGGGTCCGATGTAACGCCCACTTTTTCAAATTTGCATGAAATTTGAGTCACCTCGGTTTTCGAATAAAATACACGAATGAATGAACATCTTAATCACCTTAAGATGCAAGAATTATTAATTAAATTGGTATCGTCCATTTTTTTGTAAATATTATCCAAGGCCGACTAATCAGGAGAGCAAAGGCCATAAGTAACACTTTTCATATTAATATAATACATCGGCATTTGTATCAGCAAGTAAATATACGTAACAAAGTACAAATTATGTGTTTTTTTGCCAAAATTTCTTAGTCCCTTCACCAGATCCACGTAATCTTCTTTGTGCAGAAACACAGACTCGTTGCATTGAATAAATTCTTATCATTGTCATTATTATCAATATTTTTATTATTTTTTACCAATGCAAGAAGTTCTAGACTTTTATAGTATCGTTTTTTTACATTTTTACATTTCATCAGTACAATCTAATGAATCATGCGATAATTTTTTTCATAAATTATGATTCACTCTCTTTCATTATAAATTTTATGGCTTTATAATTTTTATTTCGTTGAACGAGTTCTATTGGTGAAGCGTTTGATGAGGTTGAGGATAACTCATTGGAAATGGAAATGCCAATAAGCAGTTTGCCATTATTTTTCCACAATTTTGTTTACAAATCTGCGAAAAAGTCGGAAGCATTGTCCATCTTACTGCTCGGTAGATTGTGTTTGACTCTTTTTCGCTTTCCACCTCTCGAGTTACCGTCTATGTTCAGAGTTTCGAAATACTTGACGTTCCAAAACTTGACTTCGTTGTTGTCAGAGGAGGAGGCTATGAGAGTTCCATCGTTCGATATGTCCACCGATTGTATGGGAGCGTCGTGCTGACCCACTATTCCGAGGTGCTTGTGAGGGAAAATGCTCGTGGCTCTGGAATTAAAACGTCAAAAGAAATGTGAAATGTTGAGAAGAATATTCCACGCAGTTCTGGGAATCGTAGATTTTTTCATACCTCAAAAATCCAGCGTCGTCTCCAGTGACAACCACCGTCTCGGTTATAGGAACCATACAACTCGTTGGCTCCTTTACTAAGCTCGGTAACTCGTCCGAATGTAGTCCAAATTCACCCCAATTGAAAAGGTACATTTTTCCTCTGCTTGTACCAGCCAGTATCTTTGTTTCTGTCTTGAAAAGACCCAGACACGTCAGTTCCTCCTTGTAATCTTCGGACTGCACATGCAGCTTTTTTGCCGGCATATTAATCGTCGTCAACGTGCCATCGCCACTCGCACAGACGAGATATTTCTTTTCGCTGTTCGTGACCATCGCACTGACGTGACTCTCCATCACTCGCATCTTGATAACTGCATCGTGGCCGGCCCTCCGAGTGTCCCAAACTGAACAAAGTCAATGTAAAGATAAATAAAAAAAACTGTGAACAATCAAGAGGCCGAACATTTTTGAACCAGAATAAAATTTTCATTACGTTTTACGGCGCCCTCTTCGTCACCAGTTGCAAACGTATTTTCAGTCAATACCGTTATCGAATAAATAGGATGCCTGAAGTATAACATAAGATTTATAAACAATTCGAAAGTTTTAATCAAAACATAAAAACCACACGAAATCACTCACTCGTGCGAGTCTTGGTACACTCTCTTCATTTTCTCCGTTTCAACATCTGTGAGTATTATGCACTTGTCTTTGGAAACTGAAAAAAGTGTATCCCCATTTTCACTGAATTCTATGTCCCGGCAGGCTTTTGTGTGCAACTCCAATTCTGATACGAGCGTCGACTCCTCATTGGTGTATTTGTACCTTAAAAAATGACAGAAAATTGTTGACCAGTCGGCGCACATTGCAAGGAGTAAATTGAGAGGAGTTTGCCGCAACTAATTAGGCGTTTAGCCCGAACGATGAAGCAACAGGAAGATTCGTTCAAAATATTCTAGACAAAACTTTCATCGTTTTTATTGTCCGGCTGGAATGCTAAGGAATTGTGAAGTATTTTGTTCTTAGTTTTTGGTATCCAGCCCTTGACTTTGCGGTGAATGATAAAACTTACATGAGCACGTCTCCCGTGATACTAGCCAGAGCAATCAGATCCCGTGCCGGATGAAAACAAACATCGACGACGTAATCTTCTAGCGTTATGGCAGGCGGATGATCTCTGTAAAGTTCTCTGGAGCTCATGATAGCTTGAACGACTGGATCTTCCAGGTCCATTCCTTCCTGATTGAGAGTTCCTTCAGCGTCATCTTGGAGTGTGTGCAAAAAGTTATTATAACGTTTTCATGAACTGTATATTTTTTCAAATTGCGATATATTTTTGTATGGAGAGATTGAAAACATTGTTTGGAGTCATTTACTGTGCGTATTTGTGGTTTGTTCACCGCTGTCAGATTCAGAAGTGGAGTCGGCGTTTGGATCGAAATCACTCTCGTCCTCGGAGTCATCGCTACTCTCGACGACGTTGGGCAATCTTTCTTCTTGTCTCATTGTACGAAAATGCGTAAAGTTTTACTTGCACAACGTTTAGAAACGCGAACGATGTCGATTTTTCAAAATTTTCAACTTTCAAGGTTACCGAACATAACCTCACGAAATTCGCGATTCCGTGTCGTCTTTTTTTTTCTCGATCTATATTACGGTGATAGCGACGAGTGATTTACGATCTACTCGGCGTTGTTATCTCGCGATATAATGCTACGAGTCGGAAATTTGATTTCTCCAACGGCTACTTTGTACGTTCAGGACGTAACGACACGTGGGTTTGTTTGGATCTTTCTTTTCGTCTCCTTTTCCCCTAAAACAGAGCCGAGCGGAGAATAAAGCACGTTCCAACAATCACGCACACTGCCAAGAATTACGATAACGTTTTATCAATTGTGGTAAAAAAAAATAATGTAATAATGACGATCTGCAGGACGACCACGATTCGCACACCAGCTCGCTCACACGTTCAACGGTTCAACACCGACAGACCGACTGTCACTGCTTCCTCGTTGGCTGCTCGAATCTTTGCGCTCGGACCAGTAACGCCGAGCGCCGTTCGTTGAACTTCGGAATAAAATGATCATCTTTTTTTATCCTTGCACCGATCGTCTCGGTGGATATATGAAGAAATTTCGATTGTAAATAATTGAATGAAATTCGTAAATTCACAATTTTTAATACATTTTCGATGCCGTTCGGAAAATAAAGTTTATTTGTCAGTCACATCAATACAATCTTCAGTGTATCTTGACAATATTTATCAACCACAATTAACGCTTAATCATATTTTCGAAGAGAAAATAAATGGATTACGATATTTTGGACGTTTCCACACCACGTGGAACATTATTCGAACAATTTACCGCTCTTGTACTCGATCAGTGTGAGAAAAACAAAAAAAATAATTGACACAAACTTAAAGCTTGAAGTCAGAATCCATAGACGTGGATTCTCAGTGGAAAAAAAAAAAATAAGAAACAAATAATTCTCGAGATGCTTTGCGCTCAAGAATTGGAAGCGAAAATTATTTTTTACGCTCGCATTTTCGATTAATTACGCTTCACAAGCTGACATATCGAATGTCAATATACTGCTTTGGAGACATTCACCAACCTGAAAAAAAGAAAACACAGTCATTGGACATCGAAAGTAAATTAATTTGAAACGGTTTGGTATTATCTCTGGAAGAAAGGCGCAACACAAATCAGCAAAAAATGTTTAAAAACCGTGTAGATGGTACGATAAAAGAATAAAACTTCGTGGATCGTTCATAAATGATGAATACTTACTTCGGAGCTGATTCCAATGAGTGCATCTGCATGCGAGAAAAATTCGTCTTTGAGAGAAATCACAATAGTCTGTAGAGAATCGCTTTTCTCACGAATATAATTTGCGAGTTTGCTGATATTTGTATTGTCCAGAGATGCATCGACTTCGTCCAGAACGAAAAACGGTGCCGGATTGAAGCTGCGAGTAAGGTTGTAATCGTACGATAAAAAATCGGTTTTTTGGTGCGTTGTTTAATGTAGATTCACCGAAGCTTACCTATGAAGGGCGAAGAGAAGTGCAAGTGCCGCAATGGTTTTTTCTCCGCCGGAGAGATTGTTTATCGGTTGGAATCGCTTTCCTGGAGCGACGCAGTTGTAATTAATTCCACCGAGATAGGGTTCTTCCGGGTTGTCGGGCTCGAGAAAAGCTTGGGCGGATAGATTTTTCGTCAGGCCCTGCGATCAAAGTGAAGAATATCATGGCCGAGCGTTGCAAAATATTTCTCTTTATTATTAAATCTCAAAAATGACGTTTTTCTTTTGCTTCGGGGTCCAGATGACCCGTAAGATACGTAAACGTAATAATTACTTTGTAATCGAGATCGATTTGTTTCGAAACGTGCTCGAAACATGGCATGAACTTGTCGTATCGTTGTTTTTTTATTTTTTCAAACTGCGTTTTTATTCTCTTTCCCTTGAGACGCGATTTTTCAAACGCCGAATTTGTCGCTTGGAACTTCGCTTTCACTGCGATGAATTTCTGCATAGCCTTCAATTTGGAAAAAAAAAAATTACAGCATGAGCGAAACAAACTTCTGAGGAAAAAGAAAAATCCAGAACAAGTCACAGCGATTTTGTCGGTTAGAATTCTTCGTGTACCTTTGCGTTGGGTGCACGCGTTTTTTCAAGGGCGACGAACAACTCGTGCTCTCTCTTCTTCAGATTTTCCTCAGCGATGACGTAATCGTTCCCTTCGATTTCCTTCAAGTCTCTGGATAAAAGCCCATAATTTATAGATCCAAGACAATAAACGTCTCCCTCATTCTCTTCAACCAATGGAATCGCGATATCTTCCATCTAATGAAAAAAAAAAGAATTTATTCAGGCGTAATTGTAACGCGAGCACCAAAATAAAGAATTCCTGAATTGCAAAATTTCAAACCTTGCAGTGTGTCAAAATAGCATGACGATCGGCTAATTGCTTCTCAATTTGCATGTCTATCGTGTCAATTTGTTTCTGCACATTTTGAATTCTCTTCGATAGGAGCCTGACCTGGCTTTTCCAGTTACTGGCGTCTCCCTCCTTCTCCTTTATTTCTTTTAGCTTTTCGGTTCGCATGCATTCAAATTTTTTCAACTCGTCCTCGTCTTTAGAGATTTCTGCCTTTAAATCGACCTGCGACTTTTTCGATGCCTCCAGACCATCCTGGGCGTTTTGTAGTACTTGTCTCCATCGCGAAATATTGCCTAGTTATTAAGAAAATATGAAGCTGTAGTAAATTTTGCAAATATTTGACGAAATACGTTGTTCAAACTCTGCAAACTGCACGTACTTTTTGTATCTCGTTGTTTTTCGAATTCTAATTGGTTTTGAATCCGGTTGTATTGGTTTTCAAACTCCATTCGCTTCTGAGCTTGTTCTTGGTGCAAACTGTTTAGAAATGGAGAATAAAAATGAAGTGTCAGGCTTTTTTTTTTACTTTTCCAAGTTTTATCATGACGTACTGTAATTCTCGTTCTTCGTATTGTCGAATGCTCGAAACACCGATCCGCTTACAGAAATCGCCGTAAACCTCATCCTCCATGTTGTTGATTTTTTCTTTTATGCTCTCAATCTCGTTCTCTCGGTTCGCGATGATTTTTTCAATCGCTTCGACAGCGGGCTAAATTATGTAGCGGATCGTTAAATGGTGTTTTACAAACTTCGTATGGGACGCTCGATTTTGTTTTTATTGAGGTAAAAATTTATGAGAAATACTTGCCTGAATGATTTCAAGCTCGTCGCAAAGTTTTTTTATTTCTTCGTCCACCTTTGCCATTTCTGTTTGCTGTGAAGATTAATCAAACAGTTTGACATTGAATTTCTCGCTTTTCGCGCTGTTTTTTGGGGCAATTGATACTTACACTTTCCATAAAGTCGCTCTTCATGTACTTCAATGAATTCTCTCGGCCTCGAATTTGGGATTCAATCGTATTCAAATCAGATCCTTTGCGAGCTACTGCGAGTAAACTTCTCAGTTCTGCGGTCAATTTTTCCTGGAATGACGATCAAGATAATGATTTGTAAGAGAGAAAAACTCCGCGACCTTTTTTTATGGCAATTTCTTTTATTTTTCCACAGACCTTGCGCGCCTCCAATTGAGCCATTTCTTTGTCGTCCCAGCGTTTGGCTCTTTTCGCGAGATCTAAACTTCCACCGGAAATGAGTCCAGCTTTCTGGTAACACGTTCCGTCGAGGGCAATGCACTGCAACATGCAGAATAATTCAAACGAGATGATTTAGAGCTCGTGAAACGAGAAGTTTTGGAGCATCTCGATCGTGAGATCAATGCGTTTGGTGACAAATTCTTTTTACTCACGTCGTACCGCGAATGTTTGTCCATTTCGTAGGCAAGTTTGCACGCATCTTCGGAAGTTTCGCAAACGAGTACATTTCGCGTTGCGAATAAAATGACTGGATCGATTTCTTTGGGCCGGAACTTTAGTACGTCGTAGAGTAATTTCACGTTTGCGGGTTCTTTGATATCTCTGAGACGTTCTTTGACGGGTCTCGATTGAACGTAATCCAGAGCTAAAAACGTCTCTGCCCCGAGATATTGTTCTTTTAAGTATTGAACGCACTGCCCTGCCGTTTTAACTGAATCCACGACAATCGCGTCCATGTACATTCCAAGAACTTTAGTCAGTGCAACGTTGTAGCGTTTGTGAATCGGCTCGCACATGTTGAACAGTCGAGCGTACTGAATATGAAAATTTTCGAAAGATGCAATCAAACGGAGATGTTAATATTGTGTTTATTAATTTTTGTGAACTTGCGAAATACGCACCACTCCTGGGAAGAGTCTCTTGAAGTTTTCTACGATTTCTGCCTTCCTCTTTGCTCTCGCCAATTCCTGTTGATCGACGTTCGCGTCGCCCAATTGTCTGCTTATACTTTCAAGTTCGGTTTGAACTTCCTGGATCCTTTCCTTGGAGGTTCCAACGTCAGATTGCAGTTCATCTCGCAGTTGCGATTGATTCCCCAGAGAATCCTCGATCGTTGTTATTTGCTCTTCGAGCTTGCTCAATCGTTTCTGAATCTCGTCCCTCATCCGACGTTTTTGCTTCAATGAATTTTCGATCATCGTTCTTTGCGCGACCGTCGACTCGAGCCTATCCTGGTCCGATTTCAGCTCCCGATTTGCGGAATCGAGAAGTTGGAAACACGTCGCTGATCTTTTGTTTGATTCTTCCTTCAGGCGATTGTATTCCTGAATCTAAATTAAAAAATTTAAAAAAAACATTCAATCTCCGTGTCGCTTGAGCTTTAAGAAAAAATTACGCATTTTTCTCCACAAAAGAATTCGATCGATTACGAAAAATCTTTGCAATTAACCCTGCGATTTTATACTGGGTCGTGTTGACCCGAACAATTTTCCATCGTCGATTGTTAAAATTAATTTGTGGGGTGTAAAATATTGATAATTCACTACAGAAAACGTGTCTAAAAAAAAAAAACAAACAAAAACGCATATTTACCGGAATACAACGATTCGAAAAACGCCTTGGGTCAGATTGACCCAGTGTGCACTTGAAGGCTTACTCGAAAATTCAAACATCTTCGAAAGCTTAGAAATTCTTTTTCCAGTGAAATTATTTATGATAAATTTGGAACAAGTTGTAATCAAACATCTTCGAAAGCTTAGAAATTCTTTTTCCAGTGAAATTATGATAAATTTGGAACAAGATGTAATCAATTGTTATGGATGAGAAAGAAAACGTACTTGCGCTTCTTCCAGTCGGACGTCGGCCACGGGTTTTTGAGCCTCGGTGGAAATGCTCGCTTCAAAAGCAGATTTCATCTTCTCAATTTTGTCGAGTTCATCTTGGAGTTCTTGAATATTTCTCTGGTGCTTGTCCTCAGCGAGTTGCGCCCGACTGAACGTTTTCTCTGCAGCTTCTAATTTTTGTCGAAAATGCGCGACTCCCCCAAGTACTTTAATGAATGTCGGTTTTCTCTTGGTAATTGACATTTCGATCAGCCTCATTTCGTGCTCTATTTTGGCCAATTCGCGTTTGAGCTTTGCACATTCTTCGTTCTTCTCTCTCGAAATGTCCTCCACACTTTCTTTCTTCGTGTCGATCGTCTCCATTTCTCCGCAAAGAACGTTTCGCTCGCTGTCAAGTCGCCCGAGCGATTTCTCATTTTGATGTAAGCAAAACAACTGATGTTCCAATCGCTTCTTAGTCTGAAACAAAGTTAATGGATTTTGTTATCGCGACTACATCTCGAAAATCATGAAATTCGAGAAAAATAGATCGTACGTAGGATTCCGTCAAATTTTGGTATTTCTCCGCATGTTTTATCTCGAGATTTGCTTCTTTCTTCTCAGCAGCCATTCCCTTTTTTTTCAAGTATGAACATTGGATTTCTTCCTCGACTTGTGAAACCGCAGCCTTCAGTCTGAAAATTAAATTTCCCAGTTTTGCAACTTTATTCCAATAATCGTTCATCAATATTTGGGATCGATAAAGTGAATATTTCGAACCTCTCGTATTCGGCTTTGAAAGCGTGCGAGCCGCTGATTTCTTCAAACAACACAGTCAGATCCTGAGCTCTTTTGGTTGCTATGGACTCTACGTCGCCTTGAAATACAAGGAAATTTTTTGCTTTCACGTTGATCCCGAGTTCTTCCAAATTAGCCATGTACGCCGCGTTTGTGACGAGCTTCAAAAAAAAAAATCATGTCATTCCCACGGCTCAATTCTTGGGATCAGAAGAAAATTGTTGATTGGGCGTTTCTTACATTTTCGTTTATTTTGTATTCCGATGTCGATCCTGACGCTTCTACTGTGCGTGAAAAACTCTTCTCAGTTCCGTCCTTCAGTACAAAAACAGCTTTTACCCATGCTCTGAAAGGAATTTGCGATTGAATTCACCATTTTTACGGAATGATCAATTTTTTCGTACGTTTTTATATTTTTACGATTTATTTGGCATTTTTCGTAATTGATGATTCGAAATGAGAAAAATAATTACGAACCTCGAGGCGATCGGTTGATTTATTGACGAACCGTGAATCAGTTCGTTCAAACGTTTCACACGGAGACTACTGCTTTTTTCACCCGTCACAAAACTCACTGCATCCATGAAATTCGACTTGCCTGAAAATTCGGAATCCGTGTTCACTCTGCGGCACGTGGTGACATATTTTCTGGGATCGGATATTTTGACGGAAAGAAAAATGGAAATTTATGTTTAGATTTTTTAAAAATCAACCCACCAGATCCATTGGGCCCGATGACAGCCGTGAAAGACTTCAAAGGACCGATTTCAAAGTAACCCTTGTAAGATTTAAAATTCTCCAGCTCGATGAGCTTCAAGAACACCGTCATCCTTAATTCTCTTCAATATGACGATTTATAAAGATTTATCGGGACGACAAAATCGCAGCATTGGCACCGGAAATAACGCGCACAAAATAAAGTTATAAAAAAAACGCTTGAAAACGCGTGTCAAGACAGTCCGCGAGGTCTAGTCCCCCCTTACGGGCGATGTTCATTGTTTTTCAATGGGCCCGAAAAAAAAACTTGGAAGTGGGTGTTTAGATTTCATAAATATTTGTCACTATTTGAAATGTCTTTTTTTTTTAACGTCACTTTAGATACTTTAATCTCAATATATCGAATTGAGAAATATAAAATCGTCTATTTATGTGTGTTTTGTAACATCAAGTCCGAGAAGCCCGCCAATTGTGAGAAAAGGGGGGTATTTCCCAGAACTTTTGGACGGTTCGTGTCGCGACCAATCGGAGAGCCTCACAGCGCTGTTGCCAGAGTTCTTATTGGCTAACGTGGGCCGTCCGTCGCGATGTAAACATCACCGCGTGTTATTATTATTATTTGTGTTGTCGACGATCGTATGTCCTATATATATTCCGTTCCGCAAAAAGATTCAAACGGGAGGAAATTCGTGAGGAGTCTGTGCCGGAAAAAAATCGCTCGTGCTCGAATAATTGTTTCTACACAATTCGAACGAATTTTCTACAGTGACGAACGATACAATGGTGATTATCGTCCAATTGGAATTGAAAGACTTCAAGACGTACGCCGGCAAAAATGTTTTACCATTTCGTGGAAAATTTACAGTCGTTTCGGGACCGAATGGATCTGGTACGTGACATTTTTTATTCGCTCCTTTTCCTTATATCGTTTATACTATTTCTCGTTCGATCGAAATGTCGAAAACATATACGGAATCAAAACAAAATGACAACAATGCGGTTCAAGATTTTTTTTAAATGAACAAAATACAGTAATTGTACGTAATCCCCGAAAAAAATACGATTTCGACGAGAACGTCGAGCCGAAGAAAATTCAATTGATAATTTACTGTCGCAAATTTATAAAAATATTCACCTGACAGGAAAATCGAATCTCGTGGATGCCATTGCCTTTGTTATGGGCGCAAAATTATCGGACTTACGAGTAGCTCGGATGGCAGAACTTTGCCATCTGTCAAACTCCAAAAGGGACGAGTGAGTCTCGATTCTCAGTTTTATCCTTAAATTTCTTTCTATATGTTTCCAACTTTTTTATAAATTCCATTTCCATTCCAGACAAGGAAATCGCAGGACGTTTGTCAAAGTTATTCTTCGATCTAACGACGGAAACGAACAATGTTTTCAACGTTCCATCATCCGCTCTCAATGCAAATACTCGATTAACGACAACGTGAGAATTTTCAAACATTTTTAAAACTATGCAATTTATGCAATTGAAAAATCGAACAAATAATTTTTAGGAAGTCACGTCTCTCGACTATACGGAGGCCCTGAAAAAATTAAATATCAATGGAAAAGTTAACAACTTCCTGGTCTTTCAAGATTCCATTGAATCAATCATCACGAAAAAAGCTTCTGAAAGGACTTTGATTTTTGAGGAACTGAGCGGCTCCATAGAATCCAAAGCCGATTACGATCGGTAAGAAAGTTTTTCAATTTTTACACATATCGTTTGTTACTTGATGAATCCTTCGAGCACACACTGGGTCATTTTGACCCCACCAATTTTCTATCACCGATTGTTTGAACAAGACTTTCGAAATTTAATTTCCATTTCGATTTACTGGAATACAACGGTTTGAAAAACTCTTTGAGTTTGAAAAGAATAATGAAACTTCACAGAGGAATAAATTAAAGGAAAATTTTTAACTCATAATAATTTCGAACGTACCGATTTTCAGTTTGAAAGAAACTTTGCAAGAGCTCGTGAACGAGAATCAAAATCTGTTGAACGTAAAAAGGTCTCTCACTAAAGAGATGAAAGACATGCAAATCCGGAGGATGGAATCGAAAAAGTTCCAAGAGTTATTTAACCAAAACGTAAATATTGATATTGTCGTGAAAATAGAGCATTTGCGTTTAAGTAAAAACGCGAATTTCACTGGAGTAATTGATTTTGTCATTACCATTGTCCACAGCAATCAGCAAAGGAAAATCTATTGCTGTTCGATCTGTATTATATTAAAAAAACAATACAGAGTCTGATTTCGGAAGAGCAAAAATTAAAAGACGAAATCAAGGTGTGCGACTTGAGAAAATCGAGCGTGGAAGATCAATTGGCACACTTGAAAAACGATTGCGCTAAAATTTCGCAGCTTTGTGAAACCCGAGAAAACGCTTGCAAGCCCAAGGAACTGGAGCTGAAAAAATTGACGGAAGATCTTGTGGAACTCAGAGCAAAGAGAGATTATTTCGAGAAACGCATCGATTTGTGTAGAAAAAATTACGAGTCTGCAAAAAGCGCGGAGACGGCTCGGCAATCGACGATCCACGATCTTGAGGACGCGCTCAATCGAGTTCAGCTAGCGAAGGAGAAATACGTTCAGCGATATATCGGAACCTCAGGCAGGGACATGGAGCTCACCGAGTCCGAAGTACCCTTGAATAATTTAACAACAAAATCATACTCCGAGCATGATTCTCATGATTTATTTCTGCATTACGAATCACCAACAATTCCCAACGTTCTCCTACACTTTCATCAATTTCATCAATAATTTCGACTCTTGGCAGATTGAAAAATACACAAGTTTGAAAAATGCAGCATCGGCTGCTTGCTCGAGGAATAACGATCGGCTGGCCGATCTCGAACGTGAACACAAACATCTCGAGGATCTTTACAACTACGAGAACACCAAGCTAGCAGAAACCGAGAGCGCGTTTCAACTTGGACAAATGCGGAAAACTGCGGTCACGGAACGGATCGTGAAGCTCGAAGAATTCGTGGAAAATAGAGAAAGAGATTTGAATGAAAAACGGACGGAGTACCAGCGAATAACTTCGGCACTCCCGTCCTTCGAACGTCAGGTGGAACGACTGAGGCGAGATATCGAAAAGATCAATGAAGAGATCGGCGATATCACGGAGGATAAATACGACTCGACCCGAAAGACACTTGAGACTGTCAAGACGTTAACAGCAGAAATTCCAGGCGTAGTAAGTTTTTTTTTCTAGTTGATTAAATCTTTGACAAAATTCTGGGAAGCTCAAAATTTCATTGAAGGTCCATTTTTTCTCGTTTTTAGTACGGGCATTTGGGCGGTCTGTGCCGAACAATTCACAGTCGTTACAACGTTGCCGTGACCAAAGTACTCGGAGCAAATGTCGATGCAATAGTCGTAGATTACGCGAAAACTGCTCGGAAATGCATCGAATACCTTCGAATTAAAAAAATTGGTGCATACACTTTTCTACCCCTGGATCAGCTGCGAGAACCCGTTTTGTTGCCGAATCTTCGGTGAGGCTGAGGTTTTTTTTTTTTCTTTATAAGACCGAAACATCGGGTTTGAATGATTGAATTTCTTTGAAAAACTATTCGTGCTGCAGAGCCATCGAGGATCCTCCAAACGTGAAACTCGTCTACGATGTCATCAGCTTCTCACGGCCAGAAATCTCCAGAGCAGTTTTCTACGCAACTAAAAATACTCTCGTTGCCGAAACTCAGAGCGACGCGGCAAAACTCGCATACAAAACGGCCAAAGGGCAAAATGTGATTGACTGACAAAATGTTAACATCGCGAGGTGTCGCTCAGCATATTTTATCATTGTTTTTTTCCCTTTCAGTGTGTCTCTCTGGACGGATGTATGTACATGAAATCGGGCCTCATATCGGGCGGAAATTACGATCTCGTTAGAAAGGCTAAACGTTGGGACGCTCAGAGGAAACGGAACCTGAAGGATGAGAAGGTCCGATGGAATTTTTTTTTTTTTTTCATTTTCGACCCAAAATAGCCAAAAATATCGGTAAAAGGCTTCGGGATTTTGAAATAACGTTGAAATTGTCAATTATATAGGAAGAACTGACTGCAAGACTGAAGAAAATTCTCAAAGAAGCTCCTCAGCGTTCCGAAGTAAATTTCCTCGCTACGACGATCAGTAGCATTGAAAAATACTCTCAATACTCTAAGCAAGACTTGGACGAAGCGGTAACATGTTTTTTTTTGCTCCTCCATCCACCTTAACGCGATCTTTACAAGTGCTTCTTAATAATTCTCAATTGAACCGAATCAACAGTACAAAGAACTGAACCAAATCGAGAACGAGCTGAAATCTCTCGAGGCGATAAAAGCAACGATGAAGGTGAGCATTGCGATGAAATATCAGATTTTCCATTTTCCGACCACGAGCGTAATTCCTCGTTATGCGATCCACAGGAAAATGTCATGGAGGCTCAACGAAACATGGAAAAAGCGTTTGAAGCGATGAGAGACTTGAGATCAGAAAATGAGACCAAAGAGACACAAATATTCGCTAAATTCTGCAGACAAAAAAATATCGACAACATTCATGTTTACGAGGATGGAAAAAGGTATTTAAAAAACCATCGGAGCATCCGTGCGCTCAGTATTTCATGTTCGATACCATCGGATCAGTTTTGAACATTTATTCCTCGAACTTCTTATTGATTTCATGTCCAATTGCAGATTGTACGAAGAAAAGGTGAGAGAGTTTGATCAACAGATTGACCGTGCGAAGAATCTCCTCTCCTACGAGCAGAGCAAAGATTCAAAAAGTGCGTTATTTATCTCTTGGTGTGCACAACTCCCATAACTGCATCTTGGGTCAATCTGACCCGAGGCTTTTTTCGGGTCGTTGTATTCTGGCAAATCTGCATTTTTAAATAATTTTTGTTCGTAGAGACAATTTTTATAGTAAATTTTGTTTTTTTGACAAAACTGGAAATTAAATGCCAAACAATCGGTGACAGAAAATCGTTGGGGTCAAAACGACCCAGTATGCACTTAAAAAGATTATTTCCGGCTCGTAATTAATCAGTTATCGTAATGACGTTTATTTTTTAACGATATCCCACAGACAATATTCAGCGATGGAAAGCTAAACTCGCAGAAGCAGAAAGCGAATTAGAACCGATCGCTGAACTGGAGAACGCAACTAAACTTTTAGTCGAGAAAGCGACGGCAGAACTGAAATCCTTGCAGCTCACGCATCAAGAGTCGCTGAGCCGTTTCAACGAGATAAAAGAAAAAATCTCATTGGTCAGAAACGAATTGACCAAAATATCGAAAGAGAAGATATCGCTTGGCAAAAATCTCAACAAACTGCAACAAACGATCGGCGGGGAACGGGCAAAGGTTCACTCTCTCATTGTCGAGGCAAAGGTCAGTTATGGGAGCAGTCAAGAAAAAACCTGCTCGTTGATTTAAAAAATGAGGAAATCTGTTTAGAACGTTTTTGCAACAAGAAATGTTTTTATTCCAAGTTTCAATGGGGCTCATTAATAAATGCTTTAAAAAAATGACAGATGAACGGATTGTCGGTGGTGGAGAACGATCCAACGTCTAGTTCCGGGACAGGCGAGGGATCGAGCAGTGAGTCCACGGCAACATCCCGATCCCAATCAAGCGAGCTCGAAGTATCAAATTTGAACATCGATTCTTCGAAATTGGCCGCAAATTTGCGAGATTTAGACGGAGCAGGAATCGAGGAATCGCGCCAAAGTTTGGAAAGAGAAATTCTCGCCCAGCAAGCAGAAATGGATCGTTTGAGCGGCGCTAATATGCCGAAATCGCAACAATACGTTTCGCTGCAAGAGAGACTTAAAGAAACGAATGCAATGCTGGAAACTAACAGAACGATTCTAAATACCGCCAGCGCCGAATTCAATTTGGTCAAAATTGACAGACTCAACAAGTTTAACACCTTCTTCGAAAATGTCTCGAAACGGGTCGATGTCATATACAAAGTAAGTTATTTCATTGGGCACAGTTACCCTCCGAGTACATACTGGGTCGTTTTGACCCCAAAAATGTTCCGTTACCGATTTTTTCGCATTTAATGTCAACGAACGTTTCCAAATTTAATTTTCGTTTGCGCGAAAAAATAAAATATGGACAATTTACTACAAATAAACGTCGCGGCAAAAAAAAATAAACATTCCCCAGAATACGACGTTTCAAAAACGCCTCGGGTCAGATTGACCCAATTGAAGAGGGTGGGAAAAAAAAAGACTCGAAGACTGTAATTCATGAATTGTTTTTCAGCAATTGATGAGAAATCCGGCGGCCGTAGCGTACCTTTTACCAGAAAATCCTGAGGAACCCTATCTCGCTGGAATTCAATACAGTTGCATCGTTCCAGGGAAAACATTTCAAGTAAATGACAATCTTTCGGGCGGTGAAAAGACGATGACAGCTTTACCTCTTTTATTTGCGATGCAAAGGTATAAATTTTGTAAAACAGTGAAACTGCAATGGAAATGGAAATTAGATGACGAGCTTTTTTTTTACAGTGCAAATGAGGCAGAACCCCCTTTCGCGATTCTTGACGAAATCGATGCCGCCCTGGACCATTCTAATACCAGGAAAGTTGTCAACTATCTGAAGAGAAACGACCGGAACCAAAAAATCTTCATAACTCACAAAAATGAAATACTCGTCGAGGCAGACACTCTCATAGGAATCACTTCAAAGGTTCGGCGAATTTATAAATTTTTATTCTTATCTTCTTATTCGTAAACTTTTGCTTTTTGTGGAAACGAATCTGGTTTTCCGTCTTTTTGAATATTCTCTGACCAATAATGTGAAAAAATTCTCTACTGGCAGGGCGAGGGCTCGCGAATGGAAAGCGTCATCTTTTCAATGGACCTGAATCGCTATCGCAACGGCACTCGAGCGTAAAAACCAATCGGAATCGAACGAGTTTTCATTTTTACTTCGCATCATTGCAAACCTGGAGAATTTTTTTTTATCGACACCTTTTCCAGGCTGAAGAATCAAATCATTGACGATTTTTATTTTTACATTTTCATAGTTTTCCTATAGTTTTACATAGTTGAGGGTTTTATTTTTACTTTGCATCATTGCAAATCTGGAGAATTTTTTTTTTATCGACACATTTTCCAAGCCGAAGAATCGAATCATTGAAGATATTTAGTTTTACGTTTTTATATAGTTATTTAATTTACTCTCCAACATTTGGAGAGCCGGAGCTCCAATTTTAGTGTTTCATGAAAACGAATCGGTCGGTAAATCGACAATTTTTGAGAGTTTCATTTTTACTTCGCATCATTGCAAACCTGGAGAATTTTTTTTATCAACACCTTTTTCAGGC
Organism: Diadegma fenestrale; assembly: GCA_037043255.1. Lineage (NCBI taxonomy): Eukaryota > Metazoa > Arthropoda > Insecta > Hymenoptera > Ichneumonidae > Diadegma > Diadegma fenestrale. Next base: position 12,219,700 of record CM073310.1, on the reverse strand, counting down.
TGAAGAATCAAATCATTGACGGTTTTTATTTTTACATTTTCATAGTTTTACATTTTATTTTCCAACATTTGGAGAGCCGAAGCTGCAATTTTAATGATTTATCCAAATCGCAATCCCGATCGCGTGAAATCTTGAACGGGGAAAGCGAATGCGCAGATTTGTAAATCATTGTTTCAACTCGATCGATTCCGCAGAGCGGAATAAATTTTTTAAAACCTAAAAATAATTCAGAAGGTACAAAATCAAATGATTGGTTATTGTTGATTTATCTTTATTCTAGCAGATTGTACTTAATTCGAACAGAAATAAAATGATTGAATATTTCGAAAGACATGAGGAAATCGTCGGCATTTGTTGGGCGATTTTTGTGGGACTGTGCTCGAGAGGCGGATGGAAAAAGAAAAAGAGTTTGATCAGACTTTGTTGCGCTACGAAAAATTAGTGAAATATGCGATTTTCAAAGAAACTTTAATTCATAATTATTCGCTACACACTTCGGGACAATAAATTGGCACAAAAAACTACGTTAGCGAAAAGGGTGGGGAGAGCAGTTCGATAAGTAACTGAATGATAAGACTTGCAGACCTATAATATCAGACGTTGTTCATAAAATCACATTAAATTCAATAAACCGAATATATGCAAATATACATGTATATATTTGTATACACACATATATAGGTACTTAATTCTTTTTCGTATTTGGGCCTTAAATCTATTTTCTCAACGTACAGTGTGCAAAAAGAAAATAAAAACGTGTCAGCAATCAGTCATGCCGTGTTTCTTCATATATTTTTCCCTCGCAGTTGCAATCATCTTAGCTTTTCTCTCTTCGAACGAAAGATTTTCCCGGGGATTTTCTGCGCTCGAAGATTGCACATTGTCCAATGTGTTTGACGCGCCGCTACTGGAGCTTCTCTGTTCGGGTGTGTACGTAACTATGCCATCCAGCAAGTTAGCAACAGTTACATCAACGTTGCCGGTTTTCACTGCAGGACAAAAATTCGTCAATTGTTTAATCCGTCGAGTGCACATCCGACTCCGTGAATATGCATTTTTTTTTGTAAGGACGTTTTTGTAGCAAATAATCGATAATTGATGGCCCGAAATTCATTTTTTGCCAAAAACTCAAATTAAAGGCCAAAATGTTCGTTACCGTTAAATGGCAAACAATCGGTGACGGAAAATAATTGTCAGACTCATAAACGGGCACTTTGAAAATGTATTTTTTATCTCAGATTTTGATACAAAGGAAATCGATTGCAGGAAATAAAATGTGCAAGTTTGATTCAAAAAGGTTTAGTGGGATTTATAAAATAAATACGTACACAAATCTCGTTGAATAACGTAGCCAGGTACAAATGGAAGAACGTCTCGTACTTGTCGAACCATACTTTGCATTTCGATCGTCACAGCAGCATGATTTGTCGAGCGTCTTGGGCGCAATCTGCTCTGTGTAGTTTCGATTATGTAACGTTTCTCGTATTCGAATTTGTCGGTAACGGTGTAATTGCTCGTTCTGATATCAAGAACTTTGGCAATGTCACGCTCGACTTGACGAGCCAGAACCTCATGATTGCTATTGCTTTTGACTTTTAAGTATTTCAGTGTGAATATCGTGTACGGAACGAACATGAACCAAAAAATATCAGTCCACCAAGTAGACGAGACAGACGTCAAGTTAGCGCTCAAAATTTGTGGTCTCCGAGCTTCGAGGACGACCGGTTGCACGGAGGATTCGATGCTGAAGGGCCAGGAATTGAATTTCAAGAGGGCGACGCGACTATTGGTCGCACTGAATTCCGGCTGTATGGCGACTACGTTGGAGCTCGACGACGATATGAATTGTTGTATATTTCTGATGAGCACGTCTTTGCCGCTCATGTCCATTTTGTGTAAGCCGAGCGAATGGCTCACCACGGCCGGTAATTCCCAGAGACTCGGTGTAAACGCTCCCGATGCTTTGTACAGAGCAAAATGATCCAGAGCCGATATACTGTTAGCGATTATGATGCGTGATTTCTTGTCTCTCGCTTCGGGCTCCGCACTTACGGTCACCAAAATCCCAAGGCACAGGCTAAATCCATAATGAAAGAATTGTCTAACGGACTCTCTGTCCGGCAGAACGAAACCCAGAATCCAGAGGAGAAAGCCGATCGCAAGACGAAGGAAAAACAGGGCCAGTCCCAACGGGGAATAAAGAATCAAACAGAGAATCCTCCAGCCATCGGATACTCTGAAATCATTCATTAACAAATTTACTCCCTGCATGTTCTGAGCAAATAGTAATTTATAACAAAATTTTACAACTTTGAATCATCGTGTTTGTGATTTTTTTTCCAATATTTACAAATCTGTTGCTTTTGCAGTGATCAATAATCTCACATAACCTAAAAAAGGTCAAGAAATCTTTGTTGCAAAGCAAGAGGTCGAGGAATTTTTTAGACTCCTTTACCCACAGCCTAAGGCATGGAATGAACTGTTGGATTTGGCCTGATATACATATAATATTGACATGCGTTCGGCGTACTCATATTCACTGCAAAACATCTACTTTTGACATTGATACTTATTAATTGGCATATAGTGGATAATAAATTTACGTTTGGTTTTGAGCTTGGGATGTTTTCAAGCAAGGAGAAATGTAATATTTGGAGAGCCAAAGAAAATAGAACAGTCTGTGTAAAAGTCATAAAAACTAAAAAAATCACGTATTCAAAAATGATCTGAATTACGAAAATGTGTGGGAAGTAAATAAAACGCTACGTTCAGTAAAGCAGAATCTCTGGAGTATAGCAAAGTCCCTTTCTAGTGAAAGGACGTTTTTTTCTCATCAAAATCGCAAAGCTGAGTAACCTACATTTGGAATTGCACTACTGAGCATAAGAAAACAGCTGTATGGAATGGAAATGCAGATTTTTGCGAAGAGATACTGTCGTCGGAATAATATTGGTTTTTTTGGAGCTTTCGATATTTTGATTAGAGCAGCAGCAGGGACTGCTTGCAAAAATATAAAGGAAATTGTTTCGCATAATTTTGGGTTATGTTCGGAGTTTGGCAGAAGGTCATTGTATTGCGATTCGAAAGCAACCTTGTTGCTCACGACGGTGGGTGAGAAAAGGAAAAAAAGGTATTCAAGGTTGAGCAGTTGCAGATAAATATTTCGAAACGAGAATTTTCATTGTGACCTCTGACAAACAACAGTGCGAAGATAGAAAATAGTTATTAACGATTTATACTTGATTACCTGTTTGTGTCGAATATATCCTTAATATCAATATCTGACATTTCTCACTGACAAATCACATTTAAATAAAACTGAAAAAAAAAAAATCTTCCCCAAGACTCCCTTTTGTAGCAACCACTTCTGACAATATTTTATCTCTCACGACCGTTTACTTTTCATGTTCAACATATCTCGTCACCAACTCTCCCGTTCAACTCTTGAGCACATCCCCACCACCCCCCGATAAAAAAAATCCTTTCGAATCCTTTTTTTTCAGCACTTGCCGCCCGATCCAAAGCTCACGAACGATTGGTTGTCGCCTTCTTCCAACGGGTTTTATCACCAATCGAGCTCTGCCCTAATTCGACGAGAGATAAAACAATACTGAATGGAATAATCATCTTTTGATGACTGTATCGATATCCAAATTACTTGTACGTGCTGCTGATTAGATAAGAAATTCTCTTTATCACTCCAATTCTTTGCATGTCGCCACAATACGTCACAATCGCTTCATTTTCCTGAAAGAAAAATGTCAGCTTTTGTCTGGAAACCGTTGTTGACGCGTACTCGCGCGCGATGTAATAAATGCAAAAGTATCGTGAAATGACAATGACATATACGGACAGTGTAAAAATAAATTTTCTAATCACTGTGAAAATATTGAATATCCAGAGGAGCGTGCGAGTTCTGCGACACCAAAACCACCACCGCAAGACCATATGCGCAAAAATCAATCAAAAGAAATCGATTCTTTGAAATCCCCGCTGCTGCGGTTCGCAGTTCAGGTGCAACAACTGTGTACGTTTTGACGCACGAAATCCCTAGCACCAGAAATCGAGTTTCTTGGAGGTTATGTTTACAATATTTTCTTTTGTTTGCCTTTGAGACGAATATTGTTATTCAGAGACCGGAGTCAGCCCAAAAAACCGGTACTACGGCGGTCTACGATACAAAATTCGTGCAAGCAAAACGCGTCTAATCTAGTGGTGGCAAAGTTTTAGAAACCGAGCGATTTTGACAGTTGTTTCGATGTAAGTGAAAAAATATTGGATCGAACAAAAACGCCAGCTGTCGAAGCGTTTTACTCCACATTCTTCACAAACATAGAAACTCAATAACTAAACTTCACTTTCAATCTGTAAGTCGCAACCTTTTTCGTTGTTGCGACAATGAAAATGGACGACAACGATGTCCAAGTTGACTGCAGTGAATCGAGCGATGTCACGAATGGCCCCAACAATGTGGATGCTCTGAATTTGGACAAGGCGAATCTTGATGCGATCAGGAATGACAGTATCGAAGATGGTGAATTCAGTTTTGTCGCAAATGGTCCCAACAATGTCGATTCTTCCAATTTGGACAAGGCTGATCTGGATGCGATGAAAGGTGACAGTATCGGCGACACAGTGTACAGTGAAAAATGGATTTTAAAAACTCTTGTCGCACTGTCCAAGGTTGTTTTTTCAAAATACTATTGACGACGCAGTGCATGGAAACTTTTCATGTAGAAATTTTTTAATACCGTCCTTTCCAACCAGGTGCTCGAGGACGGATGGTCAGAAAGTCTGGAAAGCGATCTTTGCACGTTGTGGGACATGACTGCAGAAAAAGATGTTGTATCTTTCCTCAAGGACATTGGTTTTTTAAGAATTGCAGAATTCGTTCTAAGAACATCGAAAGAACCGCGTTTAACGGTACAGCGAGAAATTTCTCCTACGGAATCGCCCCGAATCGTTTTTTGGCGCTCACACATTTTTTTTTCTGCTTCAGGAAATAATACTCGGTATTATCGGCAACATGTGTTGTCAACCGTCTGTGCTCGAGACGTTAGCCAATTCTGAAAATCTGTTATCGAGAATTCTGGGTCTGCTCTGCACCGACGATACAGAAACACTTTTGCAAATATTGCGCTTGCTGCAAATCGTCGTTTGGGATATACAAAAGAATCCAGAAACCAAATGGCTCGGACATTTGAGAGATTGTCAGATACTCGGCGATGTTCTTTGCTTCATTCTCCAAAGCTCAACGAACGGTAATTTTCCAACGAAATTGAAAGACGAGATGGTTTGAGAAAACAATTGTTGTAAATCATGAATTTCCTATTTTCATTGATTCTTCATCATAATCGGGTTGGCTTTCGATTCTCTTTTTCCAGACGATCTTCTGATCGCAACAGTGGATTTACTGAACGCATTTTCGACCATTAAAACAGCAGACAAGGGGTGTTTGCTGATGGAGCTTGTGAAAGTGAATCAACTGGTAGCAGCTCTGATAGAGTCGTTCGTGCAATTCGTCCCTAAAAAGGACATGACGCATACGCGTGTTGATTTGGAATTCATCCAGAATTGGCTTTCAATATTTCCCAGCATGATAGAATCGCAGCTGGGAATATTCTCGAGCGAATTAGACGACGATCAAATTGGTCATACTGAATTGGTGATGAAATTGGAGCAAGTTCTTTTGAAAATATTGGAACCGTATGTAAATTCCAGTAATTTGTTGCCCCTGGAAGAGCGACTCGCCGTTTGTATTCACGATTGCGTCGTGATGAGTTCTTGGATTTGCCGACACAAAAATCGCAAAGACCTGAAAATTACTCGCGTGGTGGTTACGATAATGCATCAACTTCGCTGCAGTAATTAAAATTATTCCAAATTACTCAGTTCTCTCAACGACTTTTTATTTCACGACAAATAAGTATCGTCAGAAATTTCAATTAAAATCAAATAATATATTCCAGATATCAAAGAAAATGCCGAAACGGAAGGATTCATGGATATGGAAGAGACTAAAGACCTCGCGAAACATTTGGAAAAATATTGGCTCGAGACTCTGCAAGCGTACGAAGAAAACGAGATTCTGGAAATTATTCAATCGTGCCATAATCCGGTCATCGAATGTTTGATGGACGTGGCTGAGGAATACGCGAACGAATCCCCCGATGCGGTTGCCAAGTTGTTGCGCGTTCAATCGCTCTGCAACGGACGATAATTTTGCATTCCACGTCAATAAACAAAACATTTCAATTCCAAGCTTTTCCGGAACTGTAAATTGTCAATTTTTCACCATGACAACAAAAAATCGAATGTCGACACGTGATGGGTAATTTATTAAACGATGTATTAGCGGATTTAATTTTTCGTAGAACGATTTTTAATGTAAATATTAGATCGAATAAATAATTAGTCAATAAATTATTCGAATAAACTTCTGAATTTCGGCCGTTAAAACACTTTTGCTTCAATTTTGTCAAGCGATATTTAAAATTGCAGCACGAAGCGCGCGAGAATTTTTCTCCATTGCCAACTGCACGAGGAAAAATAAACTAGAAATTGGAATGCCTCAATTTAGACCGCGTCAGCGAGAGGGACGGAAAAAATAATCACGAAATTGTTTTAATTGCTGAAAAAAATATGAAAATTGCGGAATATACTTCGAAAAGTATTCCGTATCGCTCGGAAAAATGTTATTCTAATCCTCAAAGACAGCACACGCTCTGCCATATGTTTTCGTGTCAAGGTCACCGCGTTTTTTTCCTCTAGTCGTTGAGGCGAATGACATTTGATTAACTTTTCATGCGATCAAAAATTTGATGAAATGTTGATAAGGTTTCACAGATAAAAACGATGAGGGAATCAACAATAACCGTATACGATGTATTTTGGTATAAATTCGGAATTAAGCAAAAAAAAAAAAATACGTTTTCGAGACAACTGTCTGTTGTCCGGTGGTTTTGAAAAAAAAAAACAAATAACGGAAAAATATCTTGAAGATAGTTGAAAGAGAGAGAACGGTGAGAGCCAGAGAGAAACAAGTTTACGACATCTGCCATTTCGTTCTAGGAGAGCACGAAATACATAAAATTGTAGGAGCGCAGGAGCTTTTGTACGGTTATTTCTAGCCATGCCATCCCAACTGACCATCGACGATGTAAGTCCACAGTATTACGAACGTATACGTTCGTATATACGTGCATGTGCATCTGTACATACGCCTGAAATGTGTATAACAAAGTCACACGCTCGAGAAATAATTATCTGTTTTATTTTCGTGCACACGATTTGACGCCAGGGGCTCGTCGTTCAATGTCATTTTGGGCATGTTCGCAATACTTTCACGCTTTATCGTTCTTGTTATCGTCGGGGATGCGCGTTGCAACGCAAATAAATACGTGGACGATGTACGATGAAAAGTTCCATTATCGAATTCGCTGTTTATTGTCGTTCACAGATTCCGTCTTTAAAAGGAAACCATGTTTACATGAAAAATAAGGATGCTGTGTTAAGGACCATCGACAAAATTCGGGAGGGAGGAGCGACCAAATTACAGGTTATTATTATTTCCATTTTCATCCTTATTATTCAACAACAATTATTCCATCAATCTTTTCCAATCTCTCATGTGCCTTCCCCCAACAGGTCGTCACAGATTTCGATCTCACTCTAACCAAGCAACATGTGAACGGAAAGCACTGCCTCTCGTCCTTCGGTGAGTCTTTTTCCGCTCATATCCTCCCAGAAAAATCCTCCCACGATAAAATTCAAACCATTGATTCCAATCCCAATTTTGCTGATCAACAACATCAAAAATTACAATTGCTCAAAAGTTGTACGCAAACTCGAAACTTTCCATTTTCCAAAATTAGCCTCTAGCTCGCTGAACCTTTTTTCCATTATTTTCAAACTAAACCCAATGGAAATGCATCGAGCGCATAGTTGATCGTTCTCGTGCTGCTTTGTCATTCATAATCCGTAATTTTTTAACGAATATCGATATTGGTTATGAATCGAATGAAACTGAATGCTCGGGATGAATTTTTGGTTTTTCCGGTTTTGGTAAAAACTGTTGTGAATTTGGAGGTAATTTAAAATTGCCTGATTTGTTGTTGTTGCCAGGGATATTCACCAAGAGCCAACAGCTGCCAGAAATTTACAAAGAAGAGGCTGTACGGTTGTACAAAAAATACCGTCCGATAGAAATCGATCCGAATCTCTCGATGGAGAAGAAAATAGAGGCGATGGAAGAATGGATGTCGGCGTCTCACAAAATGCTCCAGGGCTTTGAATTCGACCCGAAAGAATTGGAAAAATTAGTGAGAGTCCATGGCACGGCCTTGAGGGACGGAACGCAGAGTCTCATAGAAAGACTGTGCACCGCGAATGTGCCAGTATTGGTTTTCAGCGCCGGTTTGGGCGACGTGGTTCAAGCGGTTTTGCAACACCATAACGTTCTCTTTGACAATGTCAACATTATTTCTAATTTCATCAAGTACGAAAACAACATGGTCACAGGATTCAAGAACAAGAGACTCATTCATGTTTTCAACAAGAACGAACACTCCATCGAGAGTGACTATTTCAAGCTGCTCGAGGGACGAAGTAACATCATATTGATGGGAGACATGACAGGAGATGCGACCATGGCCGACGGCATCAAGGATGTCGATTCAATACTCAAAATTGGGTTTCTTTACGAACACGTGAGAAACAACTTTTACTTTTCAACTTTTACCGACTGCAAAATCGTTTTTCCACTTCGCGATGAATCGCCAATTGTTCTCGAGTTTCAGATCATATTTTTCCATTGCAAAATTGATTTTTAATCCGAATGAATCAATTTGAATTTATTCAAACAGTTAGAAAAACAATTACAAAAAAAAAAAACAAAGTTTTGTCGTGGATTGTGAATCGAAAAAACTGTCAAAATCTTTGAAACGCATTTTCAATAATTTTTCTCTTGTTCATTTCAGGTAAAAGATAATTTGCCATTATATTTGGAAGCCTTTGATATCGTCTTGGTGGACGACCAGACGATGAACGTGACGACAGAAATAGTAGAAAGGATTGTATAATAAAAGAATATTTATTTATTTATTCATTTATTTATTTATTCGTTCTTTATTTATTCCTCTTATATCGAATTGTTCATTCGCGAAGCTGGTGCACGAAAGTATGAAGGGGCGCTGCCAAACTGTTATTTGTACAAAACGTGCCAGATATACGCATCACGCTTTACGCTCCATTGTTTATGTGTTTTTTTACAATAATAAATTCGATTATGCGTATGAAAACATTGCAAAATTTATTACAAACGTATTTCGATCCGAACGGCAATTGTAACTGAATAAACGATCATTAAAAGTCGTCGGAACTATGGGAAACTGTTCTCATTCGAAAAGCGGGAAGTGGAATTGAATTTTAACGAAAATATTGACTCGCCGATGCAGTCGACTCTCGACGAGTCATTGACCTTTCGAGTGCATACTGGGTCGTTTTTACCCCAACAATTTTCTGTCACGGCTCGATTATTTCGTTTTCGACAGAAAATAAATCGAGGGCCATAAAATATGGATAATTTACTACGAAGAATCTTCTCTACAACAAAAAAAGCATATTTACCGGAATGCAACGATTTGGAAAACGCCTTGGGTCAGATTGACCCAACATGCACTTATAGGAGGCGAGATCGAAGGGTTAACAGCCTGCGAGCGCACTGGCAGGATCAACCTCGATTTTAGGGCGAGCCCTTGAAAAAAGGACCAGAATTGCGTTTTTTTTTTAAATCAGGTTTTCTTCCGATTGACGAAAGATAAAAAAATTCTTTCAGGGACTTTTTTATGGGAAAATTTATTCTCCACAACATTAGTCCCATGGACTTTTGCTCTATCTTCAACCGTTTGGGCTGTATACGCGTTAGATAAAAGAAGATCGGTTTTTCCCCGCACGATTCCAATAATAAATAACTCGGTGACGGAAGCCCTTAAAAGAGATTAGCCTGGAATCAGACTTTCGTGAACTTGCACGATCCCTGGCTTTTGCCCCCGTGTGCAGTCAGAAATATATTCGAAAAACATTAATTGCGCGCTCAAAAACGAATTTTTGATCACGATTTTTGGTTATACCACGAAAGAATGAAGGAATCAACATTTTACTCAACTAAATTTCGGACTAAAACGGCAACAACAAAAAATCAAGTATTTTTTGTCATTAAAAAGTGAGTTCGTGCGAGTCGAAACACTCGAACTTCACAGCACCGAATAATAGAACGAGGGGCGAACTACCTGCTGCGTATGTATTGGCGAGAGGTCAAAGTTTTAATGAATGGGACTCCGAACGGGTTTGAATTTCCAGGTAAAATGAAATTACGAGTAAATCCCGGACAGAGTTGTATATTCGAAGATACCATTAGTTCCGTTTTTGGAAATACTGTCGTTTTGAAAAGCACAGACACGTTCAATATTTCGTTAATGCAGAGTTTTTCTTCATATCCATCGAATGACCGCAAGCGTGGTAGGGGAAGGTGAGCGTTGTTCGAACCGCGCGACGAGGGATAAATACTTAAGGGTCGACCCGATTATTGCGAGGCAGACAATAAGAATCGTCCGATTATATGGCTAACAACTTTTAGCAGATTATCGACGTGTCATAAATGTTTCAACAGTTAGAGTTCATGGAGACACAGAAGGCCTGCATTTCCAAAAACATTATTCGTGAAGCCATGTACTTGTGTGTACGTGCAAGAAAAGCAGGGAAAATTGGTTGGTGCGAGTGGAACACGACGAAGCTCGATCGCCAGTTCCGATTTGACTCGCCGAGTCGCCGGCCGGCTTCAGTAACGCTCGATTCAAAGTCCGTGCAGTTTTCGTTTAATTTGATTGAAAAAACCTCTATTTATTAATTATATTTAATCAGCATAAAAACGGCATTACTACATATCAGTGAACACTAAATTATCCAAAAATATAACTTATCGAGCAACAGATTTGCAAGGAGCCGGTAAAAAAACAAAAAACGTGAGGTCAAGCGACTTGTCAAAAAAAATCTCGAATAACCAATAACGTCAAATTATTAAATTTTCTTGATAACTACCAAAATGCTACTGTCTCGTAGCGTCATTCGTGTTTCGTGTCGTTTCGATTAAATTTGACGAGAATCTGAATAAACTACCGCAACGTGACGAAACCTTGGTCAGTGTGCCTCTCACCTCGTGTGTGTGCTAAACGGAAAGTAAACATATAAACTCTCTGTTTACGTCCTCAAATTTCGCGAGTGATCAACAATAATAATAATCATTATAAATCAGTCACGTGGTCATCGTTGAACGATCATCGCTAAAGGACTTGTTTCTCTTCTGGATAATATCAGTCGTACACGAAAAACTACTGTAGATTTGTTACGAGTTTTTGTTGTATCGTGAAAAGTTGTGGCGCGCGCTAAAGGTTCCGATAGAAATTTGCAATGGTATCAGAGTGTGTGTTTGTGTCATTTCAGTGTTTATTTCCTTCGTCCGTGACTTATTCGTGTGAAGATTATTAGCCGGCAATGCCGGGCGGTTTCCTTCACGATTTTCTTTCATTCACTATTTTCAACGAGAAATTAATAGGTTTAGTGAAGAGAGATAAACAGAAGTGACGCGATGAGCAACGGGTTTACTGAGATCGACGAGGTCGAATGGGAAAATGGTGAGAAACTATAATACTTTTTCGGACCTCCGATTTTTTATCAATCCTCTTAAGCAGTCATTAAATAAATTATGCATTTTTCCTTTGCTACGACTAATAACGAGAGAAAAGTCCCGAAGCCTCGTTTTTCCGCATGGAAAATATTCATTTCTCTCGTTTATTATTTTACAAACGAGAAAAAGTTGTTGCGTTTGGTAACTTTAGGCCATTTATGCATGTAATGAATGTGAAGACACGATGTTTACGTCGACGTTTCGAAAATTTTTCAAACAGTTGCTCGGAGAGTATTTTACGACTGTCTCGCCTCGTCGTCAATTACATCTTTCTCGCCATTGTCGTCGACAACCAGCAACGTGACTGTCAAAACTCTCGTCGATTATATCGAAAAGACTGCAACCGGCAAATATAGGTAAAGCCACGATCTTTATCACGCTCCGAATTATTACATTAAAAATATTTGAATTAATGACTGAAAAATGAATTGAAAATTATTTTCAATTGTCGCCTCCAATTATTCCGTCGCGACGAACGAGATAACTCAAAGTTTCAACTTTTTAATGAAAAACGATCGTTCGGCAGAGACAAGCACCTTCTTGACGAGTTGCAAAAATCAATTGAGGAAGTTTCGTGGGACGGTCGAGTGAATTATGCTTTGTTCAAAAAAGCCTCGAAGCAATGGGTCACCAAGGTACAGCAGCATTGTGTGCAAGATGGAAATAATAATGTGACCGAGGACGATTCAAGGTGAGAGCATGTTTCTTGTCGAGCACGAAATCATTTTTTCACACAATAATCCAACAATTTCCGCGATTTTTCACTATACGACGTAAACTTGTATTTGAAAAAATCCGAAATTGCGAAATACTTGAAAATCGTGGCGCCGGGCTATATCCCTCGCGTTTGAAAACAAACGTCAACAAGTGGGCGAGTCGAAGTTCTTTGAATCGACCTGAAAACATCGTGCCCGAGCAATAACACGCACGATAGTCAAGTCGATGTCAACACAACGTCCAGTTTAATGACAAACTATTTTTTTTTCAAAGCTTTCGCCATTATTTTCATTGATGTGTGTTGCAAAAAAAAACTGCGATAAATAATTAGCGAAATTCCAAAAAGGAAGAAAAAGTCATTTTTCGATCGAAAAATGGTAAATAATTGCAATTTTTCCTTCAATTAAAAAACTTCACACGTTTTGCTGAAACCAAAAGTTCTCGCTCAAGCGTTCAAACTTGTTGTTTAGAATTTCGCTGCAATTTTTCGCGAGCCTCTGAAACTTTCGAAAAATCGAATAAAAAACGATCAAGGGCAACGACGTAACGAATTAACATTTTGAAAAATATGAAAACCAATAATTTGGACGTAATAAAAAAACAGCACGAAATGCTTGATGAAAAAATGAATTTCCTCGTGCTATCGATCATTGCAATGCACACGTCCATTCGGAATCTATATATCGTGGGTATGGGTGCAGCTTGTGGACAATTAAATTGGTGCAGGTATATACAGTGACCTCTAGCAACGTCAGTTCGGATACATGTGTTGTTTTTTATCAAACGGTGTGTTTTAATGCGTTGTTATGTGTCATCGACGATCGAACACGAAACTAATCCAACTTGGTCTTCCTCCAAGTCAAAACTCAAGACGCGGATGCCAAACTAAAATCGCGTGTATCTCGATAAATCGAATTTGTATTTGTTTCCCCGTACGTGTCGTTTTCAAAGTTTGATTCATTTCTTTTTTCCTTCCTCTCGTACGCATATCGTCGGACGCAGTAGTATATTATTCTGTCGCGCCTTGAGCTATACACGATAAGCTCGAAAAAACAGCTATAACTTAAGTCATTGGGGACGCGTATGGCGCGTGTTTAATTTATATGCTTTATCGATTCCCAAATTTTCGGTAATACCAAAAATTGCCTTTTTTTTTTAATTTACATTTTTCAATGAGTTGAGAAATGAATAGTTTTTGGATTTTTTAAAAATATTGAGTAACGTGTTATGCTTTTGGAAAAATCGATCGATTCATCGATTCGAACTTCTTCTCCGATTTCATCTCCGTTAGTTCGATTTTTTTTTTTTTTTTAATACGTGCAATTATTTTCCGAGACAATTCTTTCCCTGATATGCAATCGATTTGCAATTTTTTGGAATCTTTTTATGCACCTGACCATTCCGGAGAGCGTTTTGATGCCAAAAACTTGACTCTCGATCGTGGACCATTTCGTGGACGCCTGGAATGCTGAGAAAATATTTTATTCTTAGTTTGATGTTTGCTCACGATTCATGATGTGATGATGTTGTAATAACGTGATAAAACGTGATGAATTATCGAGATGCATTTGATTGGAGCAATTAATGAGAAATCATTGTTAAAAGTTAATTATTTCAAGTTTACAAAAAAAACACACAATGCAAAGCGTCGATCCCCGTTGACTTAGTGGGGAATCGTCTTGTTATCGTGAACTAATTATTTCGTGTCAGGCGAGGCTTTCGTGTGGGACATTACGACCCGGATCGTCGATACATACATGCCCCACACGTTTGTGTTTTCACCTGGCATCAGCACCACGTCGATGTCGAAACACTATGTTTCGTATTCTCTTTCGCACAACACGCGCGCGACGCACCAATTTTCAAGTTTTTCGATTCTTCTCGTACCAAAAAAATCGCGTGCACACTAGTTTCATTCGCAATGCCGATAATTTGTTTTTTTTTCATCTTACAATCGTAAAATATTGGGTGTGTCGAGCTATATAAGTTTTACGTCGTATCGTGCATTCGGTATATGTGTCAATGTGTACATAAGCGTTAGAACAGTTTGTATGACATGTATCGATACAAGTCGGTGTGGTACAGTGATGGTTTTTCCGCAAGGTCCGGCAATGAGAAACGAAACTCTACAGACTCGAGCGACAACGACCGAGACTTTGAGATTTTGTTCGGAGAACGACGGAGGAAAAGCAACGCATCTCGAAAATCTGTCACAGCCGGTGAGTTACACGCTGCTTTTTTTTTTTCGTTCCTTTACCAAATTCTACAGTGCGGCGATAAGTCTGTCGGATATCGACGATTCTCGGGTGAGAAGAAATCGAATGAATTCTGAAAAATCGTTTCCTGCATCGTTTTCTCTTGATTCGGACCAGTGGATGTGATTTTGGGCGGCAAAAACTTGTTTCCCCTTGAAAATGCTTCGTTGCTTTTAAACAAATGTCCAAACTAATTATGAGGGATAGTAAAAATGTTTGAGTCGCGATCCTACCAGAAAAAAACTCCATCACTCGATAAATTAGTCCCAAAGAAACTTCATAAAATTTTGACAATAAGACAACGATGTTTGTTTGCCAAAAATGTTAAAATGCCGAAAAAGTTTGTGAATAATTTTCGTTTACATTGAATTGTGAAAAAACGAGGGGTTTGAATTTTTTTTTACCACGAGGTCAAAACGAAGTGATCGCTTCTCATAATTTATCGATAAATGAAGAAATAATCGAAAGAATGTTAAACTTTTTGCAGATTTCGTGGATCTTCTGAATGTATCGAGTTACAGTCCAAACGGCGACACGACACACGGGTGAGCAAACAGGTGTCTTGATTGTTGAATAAAAAGCGACAAGAAATATAGAGAAGTAACAAAAATAGTCTGGCTAAATAAATATTGCGTGGTTTTGGAATGACATTGGCTGGTGTTTGTCAGGTGCGCAATGTCCGATACAACACCCGAGTCTGCCGACGAGGCGGATAGCGGTTGTGGCGTCACCGTTGGAATCGCTGAAAAACCGAAAATTGATTTACGCATGCGAATCCGTCGGTTCGACGAGGAGAACTCAATGCTCCGGGAGGACCTCGTAAGAGCCGAAGAACTGACCACAGACCTCCAGAGACAGCTCGACAATCTACGCAAAAAATTGTAAGTTTCTTTCTTCTCAACATCGTTCTCTCATTTCTGCGTTGTTCCTTTCATTATAAATGATCGAGGCATCATTTTTATCGATTCTTGCTGCAACGAGAATCGAACCATTTCTTGATCGGTTCAGAATTATCGATATTTCGTTTGCGACTTCAATTTCATTACTCTGGATCGCACGTCTTTTTATAGTCCACTAAACAGAGATTAATTTTGTATTTTTGTCGAATTGAAGCCTCACAAAGTGGATATTGAGTGATGGCTAAAAAAACCAAAGAAATTCAAGTCGATCAGCAGCGAATTCCAGTTCCGATAAAACATTTTTATTTCTCTCCAAATTTTAGCGATCAGACGAAAGAAAAATGTCGACAACTGGAACGCGAGAACGACGAACAGCAGGAATTATTGCACGAGGCAGAGGAAAGAGAAAGAGATTGTCGATGGGCGCTCCAAAGAATGGAAAAGGAGAAAAACTCACTGACGAGAAAACTCGACGATGCAGAGGCGGAGGTTGGTCTCACGATACTCGAAAAATCGAAAAATCCACTTTCCACACTTGGAACTCAATTTTCCAGCTAAAAACAACAATATTTTGACTTTTATTTTTAATCAAATTCCAAATGCAAAGTCTGTTTTTTAATCAACTAATTTTCTTGGTTTTTCAGAAACAACAAATAACTTTATTGGACTCGAAATTAGAACGATGCAAAAAAGAAAAATATGACTGTATTAGAGAGCTGACTATGTGTCGCCGAGAATTGGAAGACAAACAGAGAGAATGCGAATTACTGAAAGATCAACTTGCACAGATAAGCGAAGTGAACAAAAATTTGCAAGAATCTTATGAGCGAAGTATTCAGGTACGTTTTTCCCCTCAAAGAAATCAACTTTCCCTCGTCATTTCTTTTTGCTTCACAGTCTTAGGAATGGATGAAGGAAAAATGACGATCCAATTTATAGACGATCATTTTATCCAGAGCTTTTTTATGTTCAAGTGTTTACGGGATAAAGTTCAAGAATTAAAAAATGAGAAATTCGTTCTTCATGCGTCAGACACTGTCGGAAGTCCTTCCGATGGAGTGAGTGTGCTTTTTGTTGCTTTTTCTTGTCGTTTTGGTATCAATATTTATCGATGAGGAATTCTCTGAAAATCAAAACTTTCGAACGGTGCAAATAATGCCAAAATTTTCCTGTAGATTTGTCCAACAACCCCCATTGGATTTTTGCACTCTTACACGGAAAGTCCAGCCTGCCTCGACGATCGACTACACGATTCGTTGTTCGAGGAGTTGAAAGCTTCTGTAAGTAATTTGAAAAAGTTTTATTTATTGAAAATACTGGATTTTCGAAGAATTTTGAACGATATTTTTGTTGCTTGTTAATCAGTTTTCTTTTGAGCAGATTTAATTTTCGTTTCGTCGATTTTTTTGATATTTCTCCAACTGCTTTTTCATTTTTATTCTCCCAGGGATTTTCGGCAGCGAATGAGTCCAGGGTCCGCGAACTCGAGGACGAATTGTCGTGGTACGAGGAAAATATTCGACGAGCCGTTAGCGAGATAAACAAGTGAGTTTCCACATTCATTTGCTTTCGCGTTTTCACTGATTTTTTCTCAATTTCTACATCTTATTGTTACGCACTCGTTTTACTGACTTTTTCAGTGTCATCGATAAACTCTGCCTCAAAAAACGAAAACCCCGCGGTCCAGATGTCAACAATTCCAACGAAGACCAGGGCCTCGAAATTTCTTCGCTTTTACGAAAAATTTCGGAATTATCCAACACGGTAATTCATTTTTCTTGGTATTCAATGTTCCTGGGTCCAGTCCCGTCGGTTTTTACGAGTCCCGCTAAATTCAAATTCCACTTCAATCTTATTTAATACATTTTCGTCTACCTGCGCGATAATCCGCTCTCCCCTCTCCTCGGAGACTTGATCACAGGCTTTTCTTTTGTGAATGAACCGAAAAATTCGGATGGCCGTGACCTTGACCTTAAAACCTTGGAACCTTAAGATTTTCGGGGAAAAACAGGAAAACTATTTCGATTTTTTAAATTGACTTTCGCAATAAAAAAAATCTGACTCGCCGTTCTGGGGGGTTTTTTTTAATACGAAAATGATTGATTTCTTGCGGATAAACGAATTCGCTGTATTCAATTCTCTGGCTATCTCGGTTCGTGCGAACAACGACACAGATTTTGAATTTTCATAACAAAGAAGAAGCGCCTCGAGCTTTTCATCTTATTCTTACCGGTTGACCTTCCATCCTCTGCGATTTTATCGTTTATTTTGTCTCTGACTTTCTAGCTCAACAACAATTCGACTTATTTCAGGTGAACGAGATCGACCGGAGACCCGAGGTGAAAGACGCTAGTTCACAGTTTTCTGCGGATTCGAACTACACCAATCAGCAAATATCCAGTCAATTTGGAATTCGGTGCTTCCACGATCAATTGAATTCAATGTGAGTGTTTTTTTCTGGTGTACGAAAAGGATTTGAGTTAAATTTTCCCATTTTCTTTGTTGTCCTGGGAAAATATCATTTTCCTGCTTTCTCTCGTTTTCTTCTTGGTCTCAACGACCATCTTGTTGTTTTTTTTTTACAAGGGATTCTTAAATATCGTGCAACGAACCTAAACCTCGAATAACTCATCGAGTGAAATTCCGAGCAAGTTTTTTCTCTCTTTTTCATGGGGATCTGTAAATATAGAAACGTCGCTTGGGAAAGACCTCGACATGGAATAAAAATGGTTGCGAGTGACCGAGAAAGCAGAAAATAGCGATCGACCTTCCAAAACACCGGGTCAATCTCTTGCAAACATTTTCATTCGATCTCTGGCTCTGAGTCTCTTGTCATTGTGTTTCTATTTTCAATCGCCCTGCCGGAATGCAAGGAACGAACTATGCGTTAAGTGAAAAGTTTGAACGAAGCAACAATTTTGTTGTACCATCACCGAGTGTTTTCAGAAATTGAATTTACTTCGCGACTGTCAAACTATTTGAAAAATCGAACGCGATCAGAGGCACGGATATTTTTTTGAGGCAAAAAAATCGTTGCATTTTCGTTTTTCTAAAACTTGAGAGAGAACTGTATCAAATTCACAAAATTGTTTCGTCTCTCTCGTACTTGTGAGGTAAATTACGGAGCAATCGCGTTTTTGAGTCACTGGAACGAGATTTTTGTCCACGTTCTGCAATGGAGTTTTTAATTATTTTTTAAAAATAGAATGGGCGAGCGAAATGAACGAGGCTCGTTTGATTCAGACTTGGTTGAAATTTTAAATATTTTTCACTCGGTTTAAATTCTGTTCAGCCTTTATCAAATTTAGCCTTCCGTTGCATTCGAATTAATAACGGGCTGATGGTTCAAGGAACAACCATAATAGAAGGTTCGGAATCGATAAATCATTTTTTCCTCATGGAACTCCAGGAAAATTGCGACAACAACCTTGCCCTGGGGACCGTGGCACCAACCGCGGGTGTAATCTTTCTTCGAGAAATTGCCCGACGCAACTGGCTTGATTCGAGCTCAATGTGAACCAGATGCAAAACTTGCACGATGCAAAAATCTCTCTTTTCTCTCTCGCACTCCTTTCCTCTCGTCTTCGCAAATTCACGGTCCATTCTCTCGACATTGCCGAATATTATTCGAGCTAATCGAAAAGATGTCATTGAAATCTCATCACGTTTACGAATCTAATCGAGGTCTCAGCAATCATGAACATTTCTTTTTTCACCTCCGCGAAACTATTCTTTGCCCCCGTTTTTTCAGTGGAATTTAGCCATTCACTGGTAAAATTTTGGTTGCAAAATACAAATGGAAATTTCCAGTTCTCGGTTCTATTTTCATGTTTAATAATTTTCACAGAACTTTGATTTCAAAGCTGTGCGATTTGGCAGTGTTTGAGAAATTGGAATTTTCGTTGGGCTTGAAAAACCAAACACGGTCGCGCATAACAATGATCGTCGCCTCATTAGCCGGTGTCTCCCTTGCTCAATGGCTTCTGAAACCTTGTTTCATTTTTTCTACATAGAACATACATAGCGGTTGGTCGACATTTTTTTTCTTCTCAGTATTCTCGAGTTCTTAATTTTTGCCTGCACTGGATTTTTTTCCAGAACGCACAAGCACCGAATCTTTTAGTTTGTAATTGTCACAATAATACTTTTCTGTGAGTATTCTTTGTGAAAATTCAAGTTGGAAAGAAACTAGTGGCGGAATCGTCTTAGGGAAATTCTGGTCCACAGAAAAAATGGAACCGAAAATTGAATCGTTTTGTTTTTTATAATGACCGAGGCGACGCTCTTGTAGATTTTTGTAGGTTTAAAAACCGGTAGTGACGTTGATTGCGATTTAAATTTGGTTGTAACGTTTCTAAATTTGAAGAGCATTTTAATTTCATGCTGAAACGTCTTCCAAGGAAATAATAATCCTATTTAGCCAAATGCGTTAATGGAATGCTTCGGAGCTAACACTTTTCTGTCACATCACCGATGTGCATCTCTTTATATCGAAGAAAACTCGGTGTCGTACTCATCGGGCCAAGTTGCATCCTCCTCTCTCCGTTTCTCGCGCGTGTCAGAGCTCAAACATTTTTGCACATCCCGTCAGTCAGTCTGCTCATGGATCTCGAACGTTACGCGCTGCAGCCACTTTTTCGAACATTTATTTCAAACGGAACGTCGAATCTTGATATTTTTTGTGCTCATCTCGGATGTGAAACTTTGAAGAGTTCCAAGTGTTTTGATTGATAAAATAAAATCATGTGGGAATCGCGTAATTTTGACAATTCGCCAAATTGGTACGTTCGACGTTCAAGTTTCTCGTCTCGTTCGCGTTGATTTGAAGAATCGAAATTCACTGTATTTTAGCGTCTAAATTCGTACGAGACATTATGGCGTTTTATTCAGTTTCGTGGTAGCGAATTCCCAAACTTATCCACACTCCGTCGACCAAGTTTTTTGAAATTAGAGTTTATTGTCTTTCGCAGAATTATCAGCTGCTCGTTTCCTAGTTTGATGAATATTTTTCTTACACGAATTGTAGACTTTTTTTCATTTGTACGCCGCACTCGTAGGCAAGAGTGATGAAAGACTCGAAGAATAAATACATTCTGGCACATTTGCACTCGAAAAATCTTGGAAAAATCTCGCACGCTTCTAAAGTTATATATTGCAGAGCGTATGTGCACGAACTCGCGCGTTCACGTAACTATCCTCAGTGTCAACAAACATTTTTCCAATCAACAATCTCAAAGCGTTCCCCACAGTGCCGCGACCTTTTTTCCAAATTATTCGAAGTGAACGTCGCTCGCGTAATTCTCGAGTGCGAAAGAAATTGTGACAACGATAATTCAAAAGAAATTCGTCATTGCAGTTTTTATTTTTGATATTCGTTCGCCGAAACTCCAAATTTTCTGCTCCGCTTTTTGAATCACTCGTTCCAAGCAGATCGATCTGCCAGCAGTGCGAAAGAGACTTCGGCGAATGTTGAAATTGAAAAAAACTCGAT
The DNA here is from genome assembly GCA_037043255.1 of Diadegma fenestrale. Lineage (NCBI taxonomy): Eukaryota > Metazoa > Arthropoda > Insecta > Hymenoptera > Ichneumonidae > Diadegma > Diadegma fenestrale. The sequence goes on along the minus strand of CM073310.1, from coordinate 12,198,595 downwards.
GGAAAATACCATTTTTCAACTTTTAGCTTTTGTTTCGTTCAAGTGAATTTTTTATCAACAATTTTCACGTCCCAAAACCACTTCATGGTTCATTAAATGGTGCGAATTACAATTTTAGGCGTAACAAAATTTTCAAGCTTTCGCAGTGATTTATAAAAATATTGGAAAATTGATCTCGAATTTTTTCTTCTTCTTGCGGCGTTAAATTCGTAAAAATGCTGCAAAGTCATGCTGCAACACCTAAAAGTGGCGCCAACGTTAAATTTTAGTGACCAGGCCGGAGCTTTGAGCTTTTCAGTAATTTTTTTCTTCCACATTTTGCGTAGCGATAGAAATTTTTTATTAATGTTCGAAAAGATGAAAAAACTTGTAAGATTTTTTGTTCGGCTGGAAACTCTAATAAAAAATTGTCGTTGTATAATGATTGGGAGGAAAAAAGTTAATTGAAAGTTGTAACGAACGAGTCAGAAAGTTGGAAAAAATAATGTACGCATGAGCAATCAATTATGAAATTGTAAGAGCCTCGTTAGTCGTGAGATACTTTTTTACTTTTTACATCGACGCTACGCGCAGTACGTTTTTCTAAACGAGGGGAATATGCGAAAGGTGTATATAGCAGAGTGTAGCGACGCTGTGATTCAAGCGACAAGGACGGTTTCATTTCGCCTCTTGATAGCTTGATAGTCTCGCTCAAATCGTTCCTGTTCCATCGTGCGCATCAGCGTTGGGATTATAACGTCAATTACTCTAATTAATACGACTCGCATGCATATCTTCGGCGTTTCGTTTATTCGTGAATTATAATTTTCAAGGCTGCGCATGCACTTTTCAATCATCAACGTTTCATTTCATTTTAATTTATTCCAATAACTGTGTGCACATTATTATTCATTAATTTACATTCTCACTTCCAGTAATTACAATCCGAATAAGAAGCAGCCAATGAAAGTCGAACCGATAGACAAAACTGACCAATGCTGGAAGAAAATCACGTTATTCGTCGTCAAAGCCCATTTTTTACATCAATCTCGTCCATGTTCTGGCGTTTTCGCAATTTCGCTGCTTATTTATCGACTTCGTTGATATCGGTTGTTGCAGGCACCACGAATATTGTCTTCAACTATGAAAATACGACGTTGTTCGGGCTCGGAAATGTGGGAAGAAATTTTCCATTATTTTTTAATATTCAGGGCGATGCAAATATACTAGAAATTTTATTTTTCGTTTATTCGTTGATTGTCAACTCTGCAAAAGACTTATCGGACTCGCTCGTGTTATGCTCGTCGTTTATAATTATCGTTATACGAAAATTAGCAAGTAATTAGCAAGGTTGTAATTAGCAAGTTATGAGGATGATGACCAGGGTTAATATACGTTAACTGGCTCTCGGTCGCGGTTACGTCTCGTTGCGTAAGAATCTTATTAGCGAGGAGAGTCGCACTGAGCACGAGAGAGAAAGAAAGAGAGAATGCGAGAGAAAGCTCACGAGTACGAGTTCGAGCTATCGACTTGAAACGTTTTGAACGCTTTCCACCCTCATCGAAGTTTCTCGTCCATACGTGTGATTTATCGTCGCTGGGTATTCGCGTCAAGAAGCGTAAATAAAACTGAGAAAACGAAAAAAAAAATAATAATAAAGTCTGGGCTCTAACCGTCGTGATTCGTTTCCAATCAAAAACTTGAAAAATAGTATGGAAAATAAAACGAGCTCACAAGGTCACACCGATGTCGAGTACGCGAGTTGCCTCGATAATTCGCAAACGTTTCGTGGACCAGTGGCTTATTTAAATTTCACTTTTTCAGACGTGAAAAAAAGGAGAGTGAAACAGAGAAGCAAAGTAATTGGAGCTTTCTGGGTGCGAGAGACGTTTTCACGGGAGCTTCCTCCATGAACTCACGCTTGCTTGGCGAATACGTTGAAGAAGTTGAAACTGCGTCCGAAGCTGTCAAATCCGACAACGATCGTGTTTCAACGTCTTGCTCCATGTCCACCGCCGTCGGGATTCAAGAGCACGCGATCATCGATCCCATCGTGCAGGAACTCGACAGAATAATTCAGTGCACCAACGAACAAGAAGAAAGATCCACGCTTCAGATTTCATCTTTAAAAAATACCAGGTAATTCGATATTCCAGACAAAAAATCATTTTAAACACATTTTCGTAAATCGTTTCGGATGAATTTAGACCGTTTCGATTATTTATCATGCCAAGCGCTTCGCAAATTCTCTGCCCAAAAAGAGATGTTGAAAAATCCGCGATTAGCAAATATTTTCGTTCTTCAGGCTCTTGGATTTTTATAAAATATTTCGCGAAGTAATGAAACAAATTGACAACCACTCACATTTGGTTCGGTTGAATTTGTATTACAGACAAAGAGGCATTTACACGGCGGTCGATAATTCTGCAAAGAATTCAACGATTAATTGTCCAAAGAATCTGCAGCGCAATTTGGCATTGACTTACGTTCTTTCTCCGGAAGGAGGTGGTGGTGGTGGAGACGGATTATCACAGGGAATTACAAACGATACAAAGTCGAACGGCGAGGATACAGTGGAGCCGCTTGATCAAATGGTTAAGACATTATCACTGTCGGACGATTCGAGTAAACTTGGTGCAAGTTCCTTAACGGAATCAATGCTAAAGTCGACTACTTTGGAAAGTACTAAAATCAGCGAGAGCGAAACGATACCCGAGGAATCGATCGATTCGGATTATCTCGATAGGGAATCCGACTCAAAGTCTTGCGGGATAATCGCTGATAATTCGTCGGAATTAAATCTGGATATTCCAAACGGTAACATCGCAGATTACAGCCGAACGCCTAATACCAATTCGCGCAATAGACCGAAAAGAAAAATTTCCGTGTTTGATCGTTCTTTCGACATAGATACGCTCCACGACGAGACGGAGCCAGGAGTTTGTTCCAACACTTACAGACTCACCGAACGCTTGATGAGCACACCCTCCGAACAAGAGAAGAGTTTGGACGAAGAATCGTTCGACTCTGAAAGTATGAAAATCTCTCAGAGTTCTAGACATTTCTTGTTGAGTTATCGCGAAAAAAACGACGAAAGCGACTCCTCGGACAACGTTTCGCCGTTGAAGGGAAACCAGGACCACCACGATTATGGTTCCTTGACAGAAACGGTCACAACGAATCAACCGACACCGAGCCAACGACCTATTCTCGCCCCAACCAAATTCAAGCTCCCCCCGCTCATGGAAATTCCACCTTACGCTTCCATCGTCAAACCAACAAAACGCAACGATGAGGCTAACGATCCTGACACTCGTGATGACAGCAAAAAATCAACGGAACTCAATGAGTCTCGAGATTTTTACGAGAAATCCAATTTTCTATCGCATGAAAGTTCCACTTCGAACAACACGAGCAGCTTCCCCAATGACCTCACGCGACTCAACAGCCGAAAAATTGAGAGAGGAGTGACTTACCGTAAAGCAAACTCCTCGCGCGAACTTCATTTTTCAGATTTTCCACTCTTATCACAACAAAACGACGCGACAGCTTTCGGCAGCCAATTATCTCAAGAGAATTCTGTTCAATCAACTTGCAACGATTCCTCGTCGAAGCTTCCTGCTCATCGAGCCAACTCGAATCTTCCACTTTCGGTGACGTACGACAAGCAGCAAACCGACGATCGAACTAACAACCCACGAAACGGTAATCATTTTTGTACCTCAAACTTTGAAATAATTTTACTCTTTGTTTTTTTTTTTGCGTCAGAAACGCTTGAATTTTTATCGAAAAAATCTGAATGTCGAGCAGGGTGACATTCAGAGAGAATTCGATGACAATACTCGGAAACAAAATAGTTTAAAATCGACGTGATTTATTGTAAATTTTTTACAACGGAAATCCATGCTTGACGGCGCGATTCGATTCTCGAGTTGTTTTTGTTTTTTTTTTTCTTCTAAAGTGCATCATTCCAACGAATCATCAGTTTCTTGAATTTTTGGCAAAGTTTCAACGAAGAGATTTATTTCGAAAAAGTTGGAATGGATTTGGAAAAAATTGGTCCATGTTTTTTAGGTGACAGGGAAAAATGAGGGTCCGTCGAAAAATATTTTAATCGAATCATATGTTAATGAATCTCCAGAATTATTATCGTTTATTTGTGAAGATTCGAAGGACGTTGAATTTATCTTTTCGATTTTTACTCGGCGCGAGGTTTAGAGATTCGATATTTTGTGCATTTTCATTGAGCATGAACTTGAAGTCGTCAATTTCCATTGTTACGCAATGAAAAGCTGTTGGATGTTGGAATATTCGTGAGAATGTGAATTTTTGTTCAGATTTTGTTGAAAAACTGTTTCTTGTCGATATCCATCGGACCAAAGAGGGTCTGCGAACTATAAATCGAAACTTCGATCACAAGTATCGGCCTTGCTAATTCAGTGACCATGTGTATGGAAAAAATGGCTTGTATCGCGAACTTTCGTTCGGATTTGGCAGCTTCCATTTGAAAATGTTGGCCGCTATGGTGTTTGCTAACTAATGAGATGTTTTTTTTTCTCCTCTCTTGGTTTGTGCAGTGAGCGACGATCCTTCAAAGTCTGGAGGTTTGTGGTACGGCCGTGTCGAGGAAGCCGGTTGCGGGTATCAAACGAGAGACGACAACGGGACGAGCGTTGGAAGTTACGGAGGCGTTACTGGGTCGGCGTGTATTCGTCACGAGAGTCAAGACGAAAAAGCGAATGTCTCGCCGCCGGCAGTACCGCTCGCGATGTCAAGCGGCGAGGATAGCTCGGACAGTGAGTGCGATCCAATGGCGATACGAAAAAACGATAATCCACGTTGTAACGCTGGGAACGAGACTCGTTCGATATCACCGACCGTTTTGAATTTTGTCGATGGCGCGTTACTGCTCGGCACGTCAACGCCGGCTTCTACAAACAATAACAATGACAACTGCAACAATAACAATGTCACCAAACCCGATGACAGTTGGGATCATCAAACGAAAAAGTCAATCAGTCTTAAACGAGATAAACGCGAGGTAAATATACTTTTTATTTTTGTATTCCAATTCGACTATGATTTCCCTCGAAATTCTCATCGTTTGGTCAAAATCTTCTTCCCCGATAACAGAAAGCGACAATTTCTGCAATCTGCGAGAATTTTTGGAGCAGTTTTTTTCTCTTTTCGATTGTCAATTCTCCTGAAAAGAAAGAATCAGTGTTTTTATTTTCGTAATGTGTCACATTTTGCAATTTTTCCATCGGTTCATTCGTGGATCGAACGTGTAGGCGTTTGTGCATTGTTGTGACTGAATTCGCGATCAAATCGATGCGCAAGTGCTTATTGATTCGGAGTGGAAAAAAAGAGCATCGATCATCGTGCACTTTATATTTTGCATCACTTACCTTCACCCTGAGAGGACCTTGAACTCGTGAATGCGTTCAGCGCTCAGACATGAACGTTACATTGGCTTTTGCTATCAGTTTCACGATATCGGGAAAGTTGATGTTTACTGCATGAATTAGGCGTTTCCAAACGAACGAATCGAATCGACATTGTTGTTCAAACTCTGCGCAGAAACTTTAAATCTCGGCAGGTCACTTCGGGTCGAATTTTCTCGTAGCCACTGGATCAGCTTGACAAATCGCTGCGTTCGTAGAGGAAAGATTGTCTTGTTTTTGTTAATTATGGCAAACTCTCTGGCACTGTCACGCTATGCCTTCCAAACAATTGGCGATCATTAACGCTCAATTAGAATGTTGCGGCTGCTTCGAGAGAACGAAACTAATGCCAAGTAATTTGTGCTCCAGATTTAAACGTTTGAAATGTATAAAACGATACAGTGCTGTCGGGCGAAAAGAGCTCTCCACCGAAATAAAACTTCGCACAAATTTTCAGGATTCCGTAATCATTCTACTGAAAAATCTCAAGTGGTTGACCGAAATAGATCTTTACTGGTACTTCGAACTGAAACTGTTATTATTATCAAACATATTAGTGAATTTGAAAATAACGTTTCGAAAATGGTTTTTATAGCGTGGAAATAAAATTTATTTCGTGGATCCAAGCTTGCAGATTTTTTTTCACTCAAAAGCATGAAAATCAATTTCACATGAAATCGAATTTAGTCAGTTGGGTTAGGCGCCAAATTCTGAAAAGTTTCGGGACGCCGAGCTCGTTATAATTCCTCTTGAAGATTCTGCTGTTTTTTCATCAAAAATTCATCAATATTTGTGCATAACTTGGAAAAATTTCTGCACGTCATCTTTGGACAATTTTGTTGAAATGAAATCCTGAATTTTTTTAAATCTATAGCATTGAGTTGACGATCTAGCGACCGAAAGTGAGAGGAAATTTTAGGAGCAGCGGGAAACGTTGCTATTTCTGAAACTATAAACTCCAGCAAAGCCATTTTTGCATTTGACTTCATGAAATTATCGGAATATCGCCAAAAAATATTCAAGTTTTCATACTTTGAACGACCGCTTAACCTTTTTACGTGCCAAGCAGCAAACGAGATAACTACGATAACGATGAATTTTTTGAATTACATCACATTAATTAAACCGTTTATTTGGTATTTCTGTAATTGAATAAATGATCCGAATCATCATAAGTAAATCAGGAATATCAAATATAAACATGATTAAATCCAAGAGATACCTTCAAGTATTTTATCGTATTAAAGAGAAATAAAATCGTTGATCAAGTTACCGAGGGGCTTAGACGTATTTCTGGAGTCGGCGTGAAATCCCTTATATCTTATATACGTTGCCCATGCCGCATTTAACGGAGCCTCGGGGCAAGGTCGAAAATTCCATTTAGAGACCAGTTCACTTTTGTACACTTTAGCGTGCATGTGACGAGATTCAACTATTCAATTTTGCTATTCTTGTATATTGTATGGCAAATTTCATCATTCCCACGCAGTCAGGAAGACTCAAAAAACGTTTAATCTCCGAAAATTGTTTCGATTTCTTATGAATACAATCTTTTTATATTCACGGACTTGGTGACACAATTGACGTTCGAAGATCGTGAAGAAATTGATCGAAATTGTCAAAAGATTGAGCGCGCAAGAAAAGGCGAAAAATTGGGGAGAATTTGTTACAAAATTTTCATAATACACGATCGTTGTTTTTTTTTTTTGGCAATTTTAAACTTATTAATATTTCGTTGCCCTGGACAATTTTTTCGCAGCATTAGAGACGTAAATTTCTCGAATTGGATTTATTCCGTAAAATAATTTTCAACTAGTATTACGATCACGTTTTAATACATCGTGCTAATTGCTCTCAAACTCGGGAGAACCCTGGGGCAAGGTCATCGCGGTTAGCGTTTTACACCGCACGAGAACTTATTCGAACGGTTTGCCCGTTAAGTCTCTGCAATGCTACGGACCTTCTTGTATCGTGTGAGAGCATGGGCTTGTGTGTTGACGTATGCCTGTGTGATCTCCTCTTTGTTACAGACCTTCGAATTTCCTCCGATCGTTCGGGTGCAGCCTCGAAATCGACCCGAGCTAAATCTGAGATCCCGGATGTGAGACCAAAGCATCGAAAGAAATTTCGCTTTTGGAAACACACCAACAGTGTCCGCCAACTTGCCGATAAATATTCCACGCCATTTATAAATTAACCGAAAAATCCACATCGCATTTTGCCTCACAATTAATTCAAAATTTCCTCGCAATTCATCACGTTGACGAAATTTCACGCAATCCATGATTGTGCGGTTTTGAAATTTCGTTCTCGTTTATTTTAGTCAGAAATGCGGTCAAAAGTGAATTGCCGTCCGAATGGAAACTGATAAAACAACAATAACAAATTTTTATTCAAAAAGACCTCGCGAGAGGCTTCTGAAAACGTATTTTTGCACTTGTCACTCGAAACCTTCGAGCACTGCCATTTCATCCATTCGGAAAATTTCCTCTAATTATTGATTCGGGATTGTTGAGTTCCGCAAACTCGACGAATTTGCGGTAATTTCCCAAAAGAGTAAATATTGTGTTTAATTTTTGTGGTGAGATGGCACACGCGATGAGAAATTTCCGTCGTTGTCAATCTATACGTATGGGATTAAAAATTACAAATTTGTCCGCCTCTAGAGCGTCTTGCAATTTGAGAAATAATATTTGCTCTATCTCGCCTACGGAAAGGTCCATAAAACGGTCGCTTGGATATTTTTGGTTGCAGAAATAAATCCATTTTTGCACATATACCAAAATGTATTTATAAAACTTATGATCGTGTCATGAAAACAAAGATGTAACGTTTATTAAGGGGCAATCGTCAAGAGATTTTTGTACCCAAAAAAGGTCACGATCGCCGGAAACTTTTGGAGTAATTCGCTGTACGTTTTGAAAAATTACAAAAATCTGTATTTTTTCATCGTGAACGAAAAACTCACGGCCGTACTTTCCTCTGTCATGGCAGGTAAAAAAAAATTATATACCAAATGGAAAATTTAACAATAAAAGCCGAATTTAATATTTTTTAAATCTAAATAAGAATGCGAAAAAATTGTGGTACCGATGTTTTCAACAACAAAAAACTTTTAGCGAATCACTTCACCAGTTTCCCAGATTTTATCTTCGTTGTGTTTTGAATATTTCCAATTGTGAAATTTCCCCGTAATGAGTGGAAAAGGTACGAGCTTGGTTCGAAAATTCTATGTCGAAAGATCGCAGCAGGTTTTCCCTCCATCTCGGATGCACTGCTGAGTGAAAGATTGCGAATGGGATTTATAGACGGAGGCTTATCTCTGGAAATGACACTCAATCATTTCTGGTTCCTCGTTTTTCCTTGTAAATAATGCATAGCGCAGATTTTATACCCAACAACTTTCCGTGTGTGCGTGTGTCTCTGAGTCTGACGAACGAGTCGATAAGCACGAGTTTCGAGAAAAATCATCAAGTTTATATTTATCCACAACAAACTGTGTCTAGCGCTATAAAGTGTTTAGTCTTTTATTATCGTGGAGGGGGAGAATGCTTTCCCAACCGAGTTATGGGACACGAATTGATACAAATCGACAGAACAGTCATAGTTAAAGGTTTTTTAAAAATAATTATCACAACTTTGGAGTGTCAAGCGATGGCAAGGCAAAGAGTTGGTCGGTATTTCATTCTTTGGATAAAAGTTTTCATAGTGAACAGTATTCTCATAAATTACGAGGTGCACTTTGGAAACTTCGAGAAATGGTAGTGACGATAGTACAGAGTAAATAAATGAACTTGTGAAATCTCTAAGATTTTTGTTTCTACTTCTCTGTTTCCAGAAACCACAAACCATTCGCAGATCTTTATCGGATAGCGGATGTGGTCGCTCCGAATGTCGTTGCCGCTTGAACAACGTTGTTTCATCTCAAGAAGAATGTAACAAAGAAGAAAATAGGCCCGCAGTTTTTCCTAGTCTTAGCGACGTGCGACTTCAAGAGTCTGGCATCGCCAGGCTCCCCAACAACGATGATCTCCGGTAAATAAGCCTACTATTAGATTTATTTTTATTTTTTATTGTTCCCTATATAAATGTCGTTCCTAGGAAGTTCCGAAGGGGCCGAGCATATTTATTCGTTTCTTGATTCCATCTCCGCACTGCTGGTCGATGCATATTCATATTTTGCAGTTTTCAAACTATTTCAATCATTCGCGATAAATCCACAAGTCCAGAGACTTGATTAGCAAAAGCGGTTTTTCCACACTGGAAGCAATAAACATTACAATTCGAAAAACTATTTAAAGCTGTCGTCTTTTCGTGGAATATTATAAACTTCATAGAGCTTGCCAAGTGGAAAAATATCCGTGGTTTTTGCGATCAACCCATACCGTTGAGAAAATAAACTCCAACTCCTTGACCAAATATTTCGATGATCTATTATTGGCTACTCGCCAAGCAATAATCAAATAATGTTTGTGAAACGGCGATTTGTCTCTAATTCCTTATTGAAGTTTTGTTTTTTTATTTTTTCCAGGGAAACCTTGCCTGAGGCCGAACTTGAGGTAACTATAAAAAAAAAAAAAAAAAACAATTTCACATCGTTGGTTATTGTTATATTTTTGGATGCCCCTTGAATTTAAATCTCAGCACATTGCACAATTTTTCTCCACCTGATGCTGGAAAATTTCGACCTTGCTAGGCAGCTCGAATTCTTAGTAATAAAAGTCAAAGTTCAGAGATGACAAAATAGATTATTCCGAATTTAATTGAAATTCTGTTTCGCCGGAATTTTCTTCTAGTCGCATCTTGGCTTTTTTTTGAAGATTTATTGAAAATTCGTCTTGTTTTTACAGCGAAAATGCATCGCTCTTTCGGTGGGTCTCGTGACTGACAGAGTAACGTTGCAACGACGAGTGGCACTCTCTATTCGTCAAAGGGATCAATCCGAAAGGAATCTTGCCTGCGAAGTTCGAAAAATGCATCTGGATATACAGGCAAGCACCATTTTTTTAATTATTATTTTGAAACTGAATTTTTTGAGTAATTTTACGAACGTTGGCGAGTATTTTCGCCAGCATCGAAACAGAAGCAGAGGACACAAAATTAAACGTTCAAATTTATAGCCCAATTGGTTTTTCAACGGAATATTGTTACTTGATAAAAAAATAGGATCTAGCGCCACTGTGTATTGACCGAGAGTCTGTCGAGAGGGTCGAACGTGTGAGACATCAGCTCGAAATGATAAATCAGTGCGCTCACAGAGTCTCCTGTACAGCCGAGACTCTCGGTGCTGTGCATCAGGAACATAGAATCTCCAGAGCGATGCTACTTGCCGATCGTTATCTCCTTCTTCTGAGATCCAGATGCGAGAAATTGGCTCATGATCTCTCTGAGACCAAGTGAGGATACTGAATCCTTTCTCAATCTGTCTCGCGTGCAATTTGTTCTCCCGTCCGCACTTCCGGTTTTCTTGATTCCATTTTTCCTCAAATATTTTTCAAGTTGTCCCGTGAGACTTGCAGTCGATACGGAATTTTGCTGCACATTTTTCTTTAGCGAGGTTTCGAGAAAAAAAAATCATGCAACTCTCACTTTTTTCAAAGGATCGATCGAATTTTCGAATTAAAAAAATAATTGATGAAAAAATTCGAAAATTTCATGTTCCTTATGAAACCGAATTTTCCCGATCTCCAATCCTGTTGACAAATCGTCTCGAGACTAATTTCGCATTTATCTCATAGCAAGATATTATTATTTTTGTACATGCGTTGCGCAACAAATTTGCAGGCGTATCCTGACGGAAAATAACATCGTTGTTGAGGATCACAACGCAGAGCTCGGTGATGACATGCCAAAAACCCGGTATCGGGGAGTCCCCATCACTAATCGTACGATGGTTCGAAAATACAAAGAAAATTCGTCCGCTGCTTATTACGCTCGCTATGCTCGCTTGATTTTTTCGCTCTTATCACGTCCGCGAAATTCTCAGAGTTTTTATTTCTCGTGTTTGGTCTCTCGTTCCAGGTGCATCGTCGCTTTATTTCAGAAGATTTTCGTAACCGTTTTTTTTTCTTCAATCATTTCTGGTCGTTGGTGCGAATGATTTTTGTTCGAATTTCTGAAGCGTTTCAGGAACGTTCTGTATGAGTTTTGATTTGTTAATTTTTTCGGAATTTCTAGGCTGTGTGATTGTTGAAGATTCATGCAAGCTCATTTGCTCACTTTACGAAATTTCGTCCCAGTATTGAAATTCGCAAACCTTAATTACACGCTATGCCTTGATGCTATAAACACTTTTGTTAAATCTTTCATTTTCCGGCTTTAAACAGCTTCGCTATTGACCGAACGCTCGTTCGGCTAATGAAACGAATTATTTGATTTTTTTTCTAGATGGCTAGGAGAAGAGCTAGCATAGCAACGATATTTCGACCGCTGGGCAACTTTCAGGATGGCACAAAGGCAACGAGAATATTTTGTTTGTTTCGTAATTTGTGTTTGTTCATGAATTTCTTTTGTTTTTATCTTTTATGTATTTCATGTGGATTAATCAATCATTTTTATTTCATTTGCTTTTACTAAACAAGAAATCTTCGATGGATTTCTTTGCTTTCGTTGAAAAACTGGGCTAATGAGTTTTATTATTCGATTACATGACAAAACGCATGAATTGTTTCTTCACTAAGTTCTAGAGCCTGGGATTTTAAAGAAATTGGCCTAGACTGAAAAGTCTGGAGGGAGCAGCTCGGTCTAACTCGCACGGTTTTGGCATCATCGAAATTTTTATTCATTCTGTGCATCACAGTCCCATAGATCCCACAAATTTTCGCTCGTTTTATTGAATATATGTCTAATTCTCGCTTATTTCTTTACGCAGGACGGCTTGAGACAACGAAATTCCGTATCAGGAAGAGTTACACTCAGAAGACCCTCGTTGAGTGCCGAAGTTCAAAAGTGGGAGGTGGAAAAGTTAGATCGAACAGAGTAAGTTTCGCTCATTCACTTTTTTACCACTATTTGAAAACGTCTCGAACAATAACAATTTATTTTTCATTTTTCCCAATTCAATCGATGATTTCACTGCCGTTTGAATGAAATTTCTTATCAAACTTGCTAGCTCGAATTTTTCTTTGCATTTCAACAGAAAACATTGTGAAACTTATTCTTACGATACATTTTGCCCAGCAGCAGCTCCAGCAGTATAGGGGAATTGCGTGAGATATTCGAGCAGGCCGAATCTCGTAGAAATTCACGTGAGGAAAATAACAACGTGGTACGTTTACATTCGAGTACTTTGAGTGTTCGAGACTGCGAGCAAAATAACGAGATCGAGGTTCGGACGAATGCGAGAGAAGAAACTGCGCCAGAAGTTCCAGTTATTGCGAACGGGTGTTATGAATCTAGGCACGGGTGAGTACGCAATTTTTTTTTCTTTATTATAGTACCGATCGTTGGAAAGTTTATTTCGGGTCCAGAGGACCCACGGCCGATTTTGCGGACCTGGGTCTGACGTGGCAAGATAAAATAAGTAATCGCAATTCTTCTGTCATTTCAGCCGGAGCCCGAACTTTGTTCCCTGCTGGAAAACTATGCTTTGGTGCATAATAATTTCTTTCTTCTTTGGTTTTTACGTCAAACATGCCATGTCATCATCCAGCGAATGTTCAGGTGCTCACCTCAAATGGTGGTCGATCGAGGAACTTGTGGAACGTTATTTCCCAGCGGAAACTAATTCGCAGAGGCCAATATGAATAACTGAATTAAGTTGAAAATTCTTTCAATTTTGTTGGAAAAACGCTACGTTTATTATTCGCATATTCAATATGTGTGACTATTGTCACATGCGCATACGTGTCAAATATCAAAATGGCAATAATTATTATTACAACACGTGCAATGATACCTTGACAGGAACAATCATTGTGGACTTTCCATTGTAAGGGTTACATTCCCTTTCGAATTCATCGAAACCGTCAAAATAAAATTTATGTCAGAAAAGAAAATATTTCAATAAACAGAATAAACTGCTGGTACAATTCTTCGTGCATTTTCCAAACCAACGACATTCCTCACACACATCCTCACACAATCAAGATTTTGTAAAATGCCCAGTTTCTTCATGAAATTATTCGATTGTTGTAACTCGAGAAATAATGTTCTTCGAATATTCCATGCATTTTAGCGAAGTAGAAAATAGTTTTGAAATCATGTTCAGTTTGGAAAATAAAACACAAACACATACAAACGGAAAAATGGTTCGTATTTTTTATTTATTCATACGAACCTCAGTAGCTGGTTTTTTAAATCCATGTCGTGTTCCGGATCCTTTGACACTTGCAGCCGAAATGTCCGATATGCTGAAATTCACGGAAATTTGATTTTTTTTTCAACCAATTCTACCAGTGAAGCTTTTCTGGAATGAGGCCATTCACGATTTTTTGATATTGTGTAAAAACGAGACATATGTCGCACTGCGTGCGAACGTAATCCATATTTTTATGATCCATAATCCATATAGAATTAGTTCGAAGGAGAATTTGCAGTTCAGTGATTATCCGTATAGTTTTCGTATTTTTTAAATCCCGGAAGTAGACTGGTCGAATCGAACACTGCAGACGCGCGCGCAATGTCGAGATGTATCGAACGTTTCACGATACAAAGCCGGAAGACGCCATTACTCTTTCTTTCGTGATCGTATTCACCGTAAAGAAGTAACGTGAGTCGCGTTCTCGTATTTTTTCAATTATTCGAATATAAATCAAGTTTTCAAAAATCTATTACAATCTAAAATCTTTCTAAACTTCATAGAGACTAGCGTAACGATTAAAAATTCCAAAATAATAATAAATTCGATTCAATAAGCTTCAACCATGTGCTTTCTCTATTTTGAGGTTATGTCAACCGCGTCGATTTGAACTGTGAAAGTTGATAGCTCGTTTGATTCAATAGAATGGCGGACGCTGCTCCAGCCGCTCGTGGAGGTTTCCGAGGAGGTTTTGGTTCCCGTGGAGCCGGCGGTGGTGATCGTGGAGGTCCACGCGGTCGCGGTGGTCGAGGCCGCGGACGCGGACGCGGACGTGGTCGCGGCAAGGAGGATCAGAAGGAATGGATTCCCGTGACCAAGCTCGGACGTTTGGTTCGCGATGGTAAAATTCGTTCTCTCGAGGACATTTACCTCTTCTCTCTCCCCATCAAAGAGTACGAAATTATCGATCAGTTCATCGGACCATCTCTCAAGGACGAAGTACTCAAAATCATGCCCGTACAGAAGCAAACCCGTGCCGGTCAGCGTACTCGTTTCAAGGTAAACTTTTTATTCCATCAACTTCTCCCATCTAAGAAATGGTAAAAAAAAAATTCCCGCCGTTTTCTCCAAAACAAAAATTTAACGCCGTCCTTAACTAAATTGATAATTTCCGGTTACTACGAGCTAACGAATCGTTTTTTCCTATGCAGGCATTCGTCGCGATCGGAGATGCCAACGGTCACATCGGTCTCGGAGTCAAGTGCTCCAAAGAAGTTGCGACTGCAATTCGTGGCGCTATTATTCTTGCCAAACTCTCCGTAGTGCCCGTACGTCGTGGATACTGGGGTAACAAGATTGGAAAGCCCCACACGGTACCTTGCAAGGTCACTGGCAAGTGTGGATCCGTTCAGGTGCGTTTGATCCCAGCACCCAGAGGTACCGGCATCGTTTCTGCTCCGGTACCCAAGAAGCTTCTCCACATGGCCGGTATCGAGGACTGTTACACTTCGGCTCGTGGTTCTACTTGTACTCTTGGTAATTTCGCGAAAGCAACTTACGCCGCTATCGCCAAAACCTACGCGTACTTGACTCCCGATCTCTGGAAGGATCAACCACTCTCTTCGGCTCCTTATCAAGAACACGCCGAATTCCTTTCCAAGAACCATCGCTCTGTAGCTGGTCAGAGAACCGCAGAAGTTAACTAAAGGATAATAAACCTCGTCTCCACGGAGATTTGAAAATCATTTCATTTTTTTATTAATCTTAGACCCTACCCACGCCTCCTGCTCACTCGATTCGATACAAAAGTCAAAAGTATTATTTACACAAGTATTTTCAGATAAAAATATTTTTTTTCTATTTATTCGATTCCTTGGAGTCTTGAGACTTATTGAACTTGTCGTACGCTGCTGTAAACGTCGCTCCCGTGTGATCGCAAACTTTTTCAAGATCCTCCAATCCTCGTTTCAGTACGTCAACAGCTCTTCCGCTTTTTGCCTGTATTCTGAAGTGCATTTTCGTCTCGGCTGGATGTGGCACTGTGTAACCGCAGAAATTCACGTCTGGGCTAGAATTCGGAAACAGGTTTTCGTGAAAAATCAAAAATTCATTGTAATATGAGTAAAAATTGATATTGATCGCAAAAACGGAAGTTTTCGCTGTCGAATACAATTTCAATTACAATCTCGTAAACGTCTTTTTCGAAATTTATTACAAAATTTGATATTCCGGTCAAATTATATTTACTATTGAGCAATTATCGAGCGGAGCGCGTTTCCCAGGGTATGACCTTCGTCGTGGAAAACGAACGTCTTCGATTTTTCCCCGGAAGCTTCATCACCAGCTAGCTGTGGAAATTGGATCAAACGATGTATTAAATCCTGCTCCCCATTTTCCTCGTACGCAGTTATTTTTATGAGACAAAAGATTATCCGTCTTTTATCGGAGGAAAACGCAAATCAACGTAAAGTGACGAGTGATCTTTGAGTTTGTTCACGAACTCGGAGTGTGTTTACTGTCATTGGTATTTAAAAAGATTGAGGTTATGTTGTGCCAGGCGGAGGTTTTGTTAGTACGAGACAAAATGTTGAATGCGAAGATAAAGTCATTTTTTAACTGCGGAATGATTGCGGTGCGTTTTTTTAATGCTACATTTTTCACTTTATTCTTTTCGGATATTACTGAATGAAATTTGTATTATGACAATGCTTTGGAAATTCGACGAATGTTGACAACAAAAACTCTGCTTGGTGACATTGGAAAGTGAAGTTTCATAAGTTTTTGGTCTGACACCGTAGTTTTTATATTTCGTTTTTTTAGATTGATTAAAAAACTGGTATAACCCTATCGCAAAACGTGAAAAAATAAATTTCCAATCTTACCTCCGCGAGTCTGCCCATTCTTGAGACGTACACGTGTTTATAACCTCAAATTGAGAAACCGACTCGTTTTGGATCACGGGTAGGATTCAGCCGGAATCAGCTGGTTGTATAGCCGTCATAGCACAGTAGGGTAGAAACATCTTTAGTCCAGTCGGAATAGCCGAAAAACCGACCGACTTTTTTTCAAGGACCTATGAAAATCGTGCCTCGTAACGTAATCTCATATAAATTCCAACTGGACAACTCGCGCAGTGGTGAAATTTTGAAAATTTGAAAAACCCCGACTTTTCTTTTCTATATAGTGACAATGAACAAGAAAATGCACCGATTTCCTCAAAATCTGTATTTTCTCTCATTTTGTAAATTTTTTCTGAAGCTCGGACTGTCGTGAAAAAAATATCTGACAAATTAAAGAAAAAGTTATGACGCGTTTTGCAAATATCATAGGGCCGCTCGCGAATTAGCGATAAAAACTGCATTTCTAGAACGAGAGTAGGAAAAAATCGTGTTATAATCAATTTCGTAATTGTTTTCGCGGCAGCGGATAAGAAAACTGCAAAGCGTCGTGCGATAAAAAAGTTTGGCAAGAAAAAAACCTTGAATTATAGCGCACGTGTGTCGATACCATTTTATTACGAAATTTATATTAAAAATGTTGTGTACTTTCTCCGCTCTTGGATACGCGCTGATGCGGTGAAAGTATATCCCCACGTGACGCATAATTATCGGGAGTAGCGTACATCTGGCGAACGCGACTGTCGTTTGCAGTCGTCAGTGCGCGAGAATATCTTGTGCATGGAGTCAATTAATAAGTTCGGCGTGTAGCAAGACGTCAAATTTTTCTTCATTAACTTTATTGAGATTATCGCAAAAGGCAGTGCCGCACTAAAACAGTAATACGTTTTAACATTCCCGTTTTTTGGCACTTCGAATAATGGATTAGTGTCTATGTTAGCAACTGTCATTTGTCGTAAAACGTCAAAATATATACGTCGACAGTTCCATCGCGCTGCATGCAAAATAAATATTAAAAACCGCCAACTTATTCGACCGTGAATCATTGTGAAACTCTCAAGCGATCTCGTTCCGATTAGATTTTTATCGTCAGTTCAGCCGATTACGAATCTTGAACAATTCTTATGCCGAAAAAAAAAGTTGCGAAAGAAAAAAAAGCTGTGAAAACTGAAGTTAAGCAGGCGCCCATCGACGAAAATCAACTGCGAAGAGAATTGAGAGACATCATCAAATCCACAGTGGCGGCGAAGCCGAAAGAAACGATCGACATGTCCTTGGCGGATAAACCAGAACGCGTTCAAGATTTCCTCATTGGTGGCATCGAGGGGTGAGCGGACCGATTCAAACCTTTTTTACGGACTCATTTGCACGTTTTTCTCAATAATAACTTATTGTGGAATGCCGCGGTCGCTCGTGACTCACAGAATGATTGTAGAAAAAAGAAAAAAAAATGTCTGCTCGATTATCGATATTTCGTGTACCGAATTCTGCGTCGTTTCGAACTTTTAGCACGTCGTTCCATAATTGTGAATATTTTTCGAGTATTTGAAAAAAAAAACTTTTTATCGAAACTATGAATTCTCGTAGTTTTCGTTCAATTCAAATTGTCCAGCGAAGTTATTCTAGTCCGGCTCAAAACGATGATAAAAAACTATAAATGATAAGCCGAAACTTCCGTTTTATCTGCGAGCTCTTTTGCGATTACAATTTATCCAAGTAGACCGCGAAATTAACATTTTTTGGTTATAAAATAAGCGTTTTTTAACATGAAGAGCTACGCAGAATTTGCGATTCGAATTTCACAAAAACTTTCTTATCGCGATGTAAATATTCGTCGAGACAGGGACGCTGGATAAGAACGACGAGAAACTCGCAATACTCGCGTCTGCTCAACTTTTACAAGTCGCTGACGATTGCCGCCAGATACCGTAGCACTTACACCTTTAACGATGAAATAGTCATTTTTCTGATAACGATCGTCGCGTTCTCTTATCGCGCGATGATGATAATTGTTGATACTTTATGTGGTATGTGATCGTTGACACAATGATAATGAACTGAACTTGGTACTATTTTCATTTTCTTCCTGGTACAATATTTACGTTCAAATTTGAACGTGATTGATTTTTGCAAATCGAAATTGAGTTTAAGGCTTTTCGAATATTTTTATCTTGACGAAAATGTTGCAAGAACTCAACGATGTCTCGAGCACAAACGTTCTAGGCTCGGACGATTTTTCAATTGACCTCGTTAAAAAGAAATTCTGGCTGCAGGCTGAAGCCATGGAGTCAACGATCGTGTATAAAAATATACTTTTTTTTCTGCTTCCAAGTTAAAAACCGAAAAATAATAATAATGAAAAGAAGGCAGAGCCAAAGTCGATAAGAATTTAAGAGTTGAAGGCTTCTGTAAAAAAAAAGTGAATTCTCTATTTGGACCGTGTATTTATCAACAAACATTCTTTGCAATCTTTGCCTGACCTTTTGACACGTTCCGGATACCGAAATATTGCGAAACGTCACGATAAAGCGAGCAACAATTATATTTCAATTATGCGCAAGTGAATACGATCAATTTCAACGTAATGCAGATGAGATTTCTACGTTTTTATCAGTGACACAATTTTTTCAAAAAAGATGTACGACCTCAAGAGCATTTAGCATCGACAGATCAGAATAAGAGAGAATCTTGGTAAAATGTGGATAAATTATCAGACGGAATTGTCAATGAAACGTTGTTCAAAATTTGCAGCGGAGGAACTCATTCGACGCTCATTATCATGGATGGCAGAGGCAAGCAGCTTGCGCAAGTCAAAGGCCCTGGAACAAACCATTGGGTGATGAAGCAAAAAACAATTTAATCGTTTTTTTAATAATCGATAATGAAAAAATTTTGTAGACACGATAATCTTTGTTCACAGAGTGTTGGGATGAAGGAAACGGCTGACCGAATAAGTGAAATGATTACGAGAGCCAAGAAAGATTGCGGCATACCAGAAAATCGTCCTTTGGATTGTGTGGTCAGTTGTCATTACAAAAAAAAAAAAAAGAATTCCTACTCATAATCCTCTCAATCGCCCTTTTCCTTGTCTTGTTCCGCACGCAAGATTTTTCTTCCTCTGTTCGCCATCCAATTTTTTTTACTCCTTAGCTTAAGTCTCTAGTACCACGACAACGATTACTATCGGAAAGAAATAAAAATATAGAAAAATAACGTTCAATTCTTAACACATAGGAAACTAATTAGGAGATCGAGTAATCATCATTTTAATTAAAGTATTCAAGAGTCTAATAGTTCGACCCTTGAGGCCACAAAAATTTAAATATTGTTGTGCTCACGATGTCGATTTCATAAAAAATCATCAAACTATACGATTTATTGGCCACAAATTAATGTTAATTTAATAATTAACAATAAGTTTGAAATATCACGTCAAATTTAACAATCGCTCTTTCTTGTTGGATGGCAAAAAAAAAGCAATAAACGCATCATGCGATACTGCTCAAGTTCGACATTATTTTTCAAATTTATTGCGTTTAGGGTCTCTGTCTCAGCGGTTGTGAGGAAGAAGTTACGAACAAAAAACTCGCTGACACTCTCCTCAAGGATCATCCAGCAGCAGGCCGAGAATATGTGGTTGGTTCAGACACGGTCGGTAGCATAAGCACCGGAATTTCAAAGGGGGGTGTAGTTCTCATTGCCGGTACAGGCAGCAACGCACTTCTGGAAAATCCAGATGGCAAAACCCACGGTTGCGGTGGTTGGGGTTACATGATGGGCGACGAAGGCAGTGGTAAGAGAACTAAAAAATGTTTTTTGAATGCACAAAAACTCGATAGAATTTTCTCTTGATTCTACAAAAAGTAATGATCGCGTCAACTTTTGTATTTTTTCAGCTTACTGGATAGCTCATCGTGCCTTCAAATATGTTTTCGATGATATGGACGGTTTGATAACGTCGCCGCATCCAACGTCTTACGTATGGCCAGCAATGAGAGATTATTTCAAGGTTTCCAATCGCATGGCTATGCTTCCTCATTTGTATAGTAATTTCGATAAAAGCGAAATCGCTCTCTTCACCAGAGAATTGTTCACTGGCTGCCAGAAAGGCGATCCTCTGTGTCTCTCACTTTTTGAGGACAATGGCAAATATCTGGCGAAACATGTTAACGCCGTTGCCAGGAAAGCTCACAACGTGAGTATAAACGTTTTTTTTTTCAATTTCTGCACGACAATGATCGTTCCAAAGAATTCCAAACATGTAAACATTCACTTTTGGTAACAGTCAAAATTCTTAAGAAAAATAATGTTGTTAAAAAAACGTTTGCACAATTTTGAGGTTTTTTCCGTGATAGAAAAACGTTTCGCGATTGTTTTAACGATGATCAATTATTGGTGACTATTTACCGTTCGATATCTCGGTCATTGTAGGATGTCAAGCTCTGCCCTGGTGGGCTGAAGGTCATTTGCGTGGGATCCGTCTGGAAATCTTGGGAGTTCATGAAAGACGGTTTTGTCCAAGAAATCCAAAGTAATAACGTGATCGACGAGCTTACACTGATGAAACTGACAGTATCGTCTGCACTGGGCGCTTGTTACCGAGCCGCTGAGAAAATCAATTGCTACGCCCTGGAAAAAAATTACGAGCAAAACACGGACAGTTTTTTTCATTACAAACGAGACTGAACTTTGGTAGACGGTGGTAGATTATGGAGAAAAAAACTCGATATTTTGGGATGAAAAATCGTCTCGGACGGAGATTTTCGTTTAAAAAACTCAAAAGCCCGTAAGAGTGAAAACTCACTTAAAAAAAAAAAAACAATTGTACATTTTATATTAAACTTTTTATTGTGATTGAAAAATCAAGGTGAATCCATCACTGCTAGAAATTGCAAAAATCGTTAGGAACATTCAAAATTCTATTACGATGACCGGCGTTTTTCTGTGAGCTCTGAAAAGTCAACAGAAAACAGCCCAAAGTGGAAATCATTACCAAAAATAATAATTTTCCATCAACGACATATTGAAAACTTTTTATATTGAAAATATTTGTTATCAAGGATATGAATTACTCACCGCGATCCAAGCTCGAATTTTCGGAAGCAAAACTTTTCGATTGTCTTACGAATCGGAATAAAAAAGTTTCCAAGTGAAAAGGATCGAAAAGCTCGACCGTTGTTTGACTCGAATGAGCGACAATCTTCCCTGCAACAGAAAAAAAAACAGCAGCATCCTTCTTTCCAAATCGTCCGTGCACAGTCTAAAAAATCTTGGGAATATTATTGTTTTTCGTTAGCTCTTAACCTTAAAATCTTAAATTTCAAGTGTCATCGGTGCTCGAGAGAAAAAAGTATGTAACTGAAACAATAAAAATGGGAGTGGTTGGTTTTTTGACGTCAATCGTTGGCTGGATAACGTCGACTTGCAAGAGTCTCCTCAAATATTATATATTTTTCGTTGCGTTCTGCATCTCAGCGATTTTAACTGTTGCCAGTATTTCTACGATCGCGATGATGATCGCAGCCTCTTACAGATATTACACTCGGGACGAGGAACGCGAGATCTGAGGATGGTCGGACGCGAATAAACTCCAGGTAATTCGATGCGTTAATTGAAAAAATATATTCATATATATATATATTCTTATTTTCGTATCACAATGTTCGGGGTACACTGTTGAATTATTGAATATGTCGGTCAAACCGAAAAAGAAGATGAAATCGTTTGCACATGCAGAAATATACAAGTGTCTAATTTTCTTTTTCGTTGCTATTGGATCTGCCAACGAATCCAAGATAAAATACGAAACATTGATTTGCATTTTTCTATATTGCTGTACATACATCGTGAGTTTTCCACTTGATCACATTTTACCAGGTCAAGCTGAGGGATCAGTTGCGACATCGCCACTTTCATTGCGAGAGCTGCAATTTTCGAAATTGAATATTTTCGACAAGGTTTTGCTAATCAAAAAAAGCCCCTGGCAGCGCAATTTTGCCATTGTCCTGCGTACACCGACAGAGCCTTCTTCTGATGAGTCAAACGATATCAAAGAATTTTAATTACGAAAATTCGCGGTGTGGTTCAGTGACTGATCCATCGTCTTAAAAGCGACACAACTCGAGTACTCTCTGTTTCTCCCTCGATTCTGGGACTAGAGTATCGTTTTCTTTTCTTTCGTTTTCTTTACATCTACGCATAGCGTAATCGAAAATATTGACGGGACGTTCCTAGCCCGGTTGGCGTAAACAAATATGCACTAAAATCTATTTTGACCACGTGTGCATATCGCGGAGTAAATTTCATACTATATAACCAGGAATTATGGCGCAGGCTCAAAAAATACTCGTTTATAAAGAAACCGACCTCTAAAAATTTTCAAAAAATGTCAAAATATTGTTTTCCATCGTTTGCTCAAATTGCCCAAACATTATAAACCGTTAATAAAAAAAATGATAAAAAAAGACGTTTATAAATTCGAAAATACCTGGTCGCATTCGAGTCGCCAACCGAGCGAGAAAACTTGATTGTTCTAGACTTAGTAGCGAAATTACGAGACGATATGCTTCATACTGAAATAGTAGGTTCATTCCTTTAGTTTTCAAGATTCTCCTCTGCCGTCGTACGATTTTCTTCGCAGGGACTGTAAGCACGGCGAGAAAAATCGAGTCTGAGGCTTTATCGATGAGATGACGATCTCGCATGAAAAACTTTACGATACTATTGCGAGGTGGAGAAGACCGTCAATGTTTCAAATCGAATATCTCAATGAGCAGTGGCTCCACGCTCGAGGGATTCACGTTCAGGTAAACTCCGACTACCTCGTCGTTCAGTCTGTGTAGCTCGGATATTTTTTGTATCAACTTTAGAAACATGGATTTAGCCTCGCAACCCGGATACACGCTCTCCAGATATCGCCTGAGCAAGTAGAAATAGGAATTCTGAAAAATGCAATCAATCACATCAGAAATTTCCTCTTGAGCCAACTATTGCTAAAAATCTCTGACATTTTTGGCAAAGGATTTTCAAATTTCGAAAAACATACAATTAAGAAATTCTTGAATTTTGTCATCATTCCAACAGGCAAATATTTAATTTTCAATTCGAATTTTTCACTAAAATAATTTCGAGCCATTTAGTCGCTTTTGACTGAGATAAAAATATTTTCTCGTTAACTTATGAATATCGCGATACCTACTTGTTCGAGCTTAATGACGTCGCTATGCACGACTCGTGGTCTGTCCGGGCTGAACAATGCGATAGCACTAAGGATAAGAATAATATTTTCATCTCGCCATCGAGGATCAAAAGTCCTGACGAATCTGGCATGTTCACTGTACAAATTTCCTTTCGCCTCTTTCAATACATCGACTCTAATCGTCGACATGCTCTCTTGGCTGTGCGGTATTTGCCACATATCTTTGTCAGGATCGTAATTCAAGGCTGATCGGAGAATCATCATTTCTGTACAGCCTCCTTTCAACAACGCCAATTGATCCTCTTGACACATATTTTTGAAAGCATTTATTTTCTTCGACATTTTAATCAACCTTCTTATCGCGATTGCCGTTAAATTTATAACATCTAGTAACATGGGGTCGGAATGTCCAGCATTAGCCTGAAAAAAAATGTTAATATTATCCGTGGCCTTGTTCGATGGTTAGTATTCAATGCAAAAAATGAGATTTGATGAATTATGAAAAGTGCGGAGTTATTACTCACTTTAAACCGGCACTCTTCACCGACCAAGTTTGTAATATCGTCGTCAAGAGGTGCAAGAAGAGCCTTGTTAGCAACGATCAATTCATTTAATTTGGCGCGTTCAGCGTCATTCAATTCGCGACTATTTTGATTACAGGCGAGCGAAGAGTAAGCCGAAAATTCAAGCTTTATAGCTTCGCACAATATCGATTCTATAGAATTAGCAGCGATGGTGATTCTCTCAACATCTTGTAAAACGTCTTTTGTAACGTCCTCGCTAGTTTTGTTCCATTCCGAATTCGTCGTCGTCGTCGTCGTCGTCGTCGTCGTTTCCTCTGTTTTGTTTTCACAAAATTCAACACTTTTTTTCGAAGTTATGAGGTTCGTTAAGATCGGATTATCGAGCTGGGTCTGGTCACCGTCAAGCATGTTTCTAATCATGTTTCCTGGCATAACGTTGTTCTCCGGTGTCTCTGAGCTCGGGGTGCACGAACGTTCCTCGTTCTTTCCAGCAGGCTCACAATTTTCTTCGAAAAATTCCGATATTTGTGGATCATTGGCCAACCGCGCGATCGTATTAGGATCGTTCATTATTTTCATTGCAACGCTTTTGTCTTGAAATATTTTGGCAATAAATTTCGGATTGCTGAAGAATTTCATGATCAGGCCAGGATCTTGAAATATTTTGCTCACCAACTGAGCGCCTTTGGGACAAGTTTCCTTGGTCAATTTCTGGCAAACCGTTACAGCATCTTTATTCCTCTCCTTCAACTTTGTCGACGATATCGTCCTCGTTTCGATCGACGCTTCCGTCATAATTTCTTGCGAATTTTCGGGATGAACGAACGTTCGACCGTTGACTATTTCATGACTCGACGTAGAGCATGGCTCGATGGATGAATCGCACGGCGGAGTCATCGACCTAACAGAAGTCACAGTGAATCCAGAATTCGTATGTTTTCTCTTGATTGCAGGAGTTTCCTCAATTTCCAACAGTCTCTTGTTCCCGTTCTCAAAGTTTGACGTACTCGCCGAGTCCCTCAGCATTTCCAAGCTCTTGGAACCAACAATGTGTTTATTCTCCGGTGGACTGGACGGACTAGGGACACTGGCTGCCGTAGCGGGGCTCATAGTTTCGCCGCTTGTTCTGACGATAGTGTCAGCTTCGGGGTACTCCGTTTCCGAAACAGAAAACGGCTCTCCGGACTCGATGAAGTAACCGTCGGAAAGATTGGATTTGGTTGAAATTCCCGAAGCGACGGAGACTGACGTGTCGTTATCAAAGTTACAATCGTCCAGGATTTCTCTCTTCATTTTTATGACTTTGGGGCTACCGGAAGGCGGCCTTTTTTTTGCTCTGTTCTGCTCTATTTTGTGACGTTTTAGCACCTTGTCCTCTTCCGTCATTATGTACTCCTTTCTCATTCCTATGAGAAAACACTTGTCTAGGCGGCATTTTTGGCAAAAACGCCTTGTAACGGGTGTTACGTTGCAATTCTCCGTAAACGGACATTGGAAATCCTAAAAAAAAAACAGGCTGCTTTGATATTGAAAATTTAGGGATCTTTATTGGGCAATGACGATTTGCAGTTGCAAGCAACAGTTGGAGAGAGAAAACAATGCAAATTTCTGGAAAGTGTACAAAGTGGCACGATTTTTGTTGAAAGTAACGTGAATAAATAAAAATTTGTCCGAGCCAAAACTCCGCGATGTTTACCTTGTTTTTGAGGGCGTTTCTTCGAAAGAACGCTTTGCAACTTTCGCACGAAACTGCGTTGAAGTTGTAGCCCAGTGCTCTGTCGCCGCAAACACCGCAAATTTTATTCGCTTCTCTCGTCGTTTGTTCATCTTCCATGTCGTTCATGTATTATTTATTTTCTCATGACCGTTTGGCGGGAGTGATTGTTGTAAATTCACTACGACACATTTCACTAGTTATCTATTTAGTTGCCTCGTGTGTGTACAGCAGCGACGAACTTGATATTACGAGAAAATCTGTGATTTCTGACTCATGTCAACGTGCACGCGCGAGCATGTTATCTCAATAAGGGAACAAGAAAAACAAGATTGTGGGAAACAGCGAGATGTATTATTGCTTTGCATTTTTTGACAACGAGAGTATGAATCATTATATACTTCGGTTAACAACGCCCCGCGCGGTTTTGTCTATTCGTTATCCTCCATAAATGACTCTTTTACAGTGTCAAACCCTGAATAAAGCCTCCAATTGACGCACCACTTATCAACACTTAACGATCAAGCTTTTTCGCTCTTTGCGACACACTTTTCAGTGTTTAGATTCCCGACGTACGTTCTTCTCGCTCTGTCTTCTGTGCACGGCACGTTCGATCCTTCCCTTCATCCCTTCCCTCTCAAAATGTGCCAATCCAACTCAACCTCTGCAGCAGATTCCACTCATGGTTCCCAACAGCTCAACGAAAAATCGACTAGACTACAATTCGAATTCAGGGTAAAATTCTTTTCTCAGGTTTCAAATCTGCCCGATCAAATATTCAAATAATCCTTTTATTTTGTGTTTTCAACAAGCTTCCTTACAAACGTCCGTCGCGATATTTTGCATCATTCGATTTAAAAAAACCGTTGTGAAAAAAGTTGCAAATATTCACTTGCAGTATTTCGAGTAAATATTCCAATAGTCACGTTGGGTCCTCAACATTGAAAGAAAATCTACGAAAAATGTTCGACGAAATAAAAAATCAACTGTTCACCTGCTGGAGGCGTTTTTTAAACACTATACACATTCCAGAATAACAATTGAACGTTTACCGAATAACTCGACGTTCTGATTTTTCTACTATCGAATTTTTCGATTGGCGGGATGGTTTTTTGTTTTGCGTTATCGAATTCTTCAGTTCATATCTGATGCTTATCGTTCATCCAATCTCAAGACGCGCGGATCAGTAATCATGAATTATACAGATATCTCTGTATATCTTGAATGACTGATCAGTGCATCGATTCCTATCAATATAATGAGGCAGAATTTTCGCCAGCGTTATTATCACAAAAAATCGTACGAATTTAATTCTGCTTTCACGAAAATTCAGCATGTCATCAAATCGACCAATTTGAATGGCCGAGCAACACGTTTCTCCGCAAACGAGACCAGTTTCCCGCTCCAAAGCCTAGGGATTAAGAATTTTTCAGTTTCTTCAGCAAAATTGCGAACATTTGTCGAACTAATTCTGCAATTTTTTGAAATGAGAGAAGGAAATTCCCATAAGAAATAAACTGTCATTCCTGAGGGACCAGGAAATTTATTTCAAGGTGCTTTTGGCAATAATGAGTAAAAATCAACACATGGAAAAATGGATATTTTTTTATTTCAACTCGCACAGAAGTTTTTCCACAACCACACGAATTTGTGATGTTCCATTACGTTCCCTGTGTATAATAAATGGCTATTTATTTAAAAGTAACTTATTTATAAAAGTTACGGTTACGATGCAACGAGCACTGTATAAAAATAAGATTTTAGATAGTGCGCGAGTGCTGCTTGATACGCACTTGAATATTTTCCAATCGCGTCATATCGCCGTCGAAAATATTTATAATTTAAATATATCTATATATATTTGTGTCGAACACGCATTAAAATTGTTTCATAAACATATAATACACGCAAAATCTTCACTAGTCAACACCCTCGAGTGCAGGGCGTTTAATATGGCTTAATAAAATAAATCGCTACTAAAATAATCAGATTAATGAGCTTCCACGTATCGTTCAGGTACGTCCTAATATGTTGGTCGTAAAAAATATTTTTACCTTAGATTAACATTATCAACAAATTCTCAGTCATTCGATTAATGTATAATTTCGTCAACTCCTATGGAAATTTATCAGACTCTATGAAAAAAAACATGAGAATACTTCGGAGAGTCCAAAAGCGACAAAAATGCGGTAGCAATGCCTTGGAAATGGATAAAATTTCTTTTCCAGTATGATTTTTCGTGTATCTTCGAGAAATATTCATACAAGACGCGAATTTTTATTATTTGTCTTGCAAGCTTCACTGACCACTCTCTCGAATTGATCAGAGTCTGAGGTCTATAGGAGGCATCGAACAGATCGATAGCGTGTAAGGCACCCAAGGTCACAGCGTGTAGTTATATAAGCTGACAAAATCATCAAAACCCATTTTGAGGCTTTAAGCTGCACGAGCTTCGTGTTTTTTGCCCCGAAAATGTCAAACACGTGCGATTTAGGGATGAGAAATTGTAAAGTACGACCATCGGTCACTTGAATTATCAACAAAATGCTATCGCGACTTGAAAGGCACAGCGTTTAGAATATTTATCGAGCATCATCCAAGAAAACGAGAGAAAATCCGCTGAGCATTTGGACGAAGAAATAACATGGCTTGTTCCTAGACAGCTGTGTCGTATAGCACGTTTTTAACGTTAAATTATTGACGCTAAATTTGCCTCATTTGCAAGGTACTTTGGATATGCATGGTTCCCGTTTCTTTTCCCTCCTTACTTTGGTGGTGTGTCTGTCAGTTTAGTGCCGCCTGCTTGTACTCCCCCGCTGTGCAATACGAGCTCTGCTCTCGAATAGAATCTCACGATTTCCTCGACGCAGGAAAACGATTGTTCGTTTATCTTCGCCGAGCCCAAAGCGTATCTGTTGGACGAAAGCAATCTTTTGAGGGAATTTTATACGAGGCGGGTTCGATATTGGACAAATGTGGTTTGAGGCATGGCTTGATCTTGAAATATTCAACTTTTAGTCCATATTTTGAAAAATTATAGTAACACCTCGAGTGCATACTGGGTCGTTTTGACCCCAACGATCTTCCGTCCCTGATTGTTTGACATTTAATGCCAAAACTAATCCGTTGGCAATTCATTTTCGATTTTGGGGAAAAATTAATTGAGGGCGATCAAATTTGGAGAATCTACTACAAAAAACGCCTCGGGTCAGATTGACCCAATGAGCACTTGGAAGGTTAAAATTGGATGGCTTGGATGTGCGCTCGGCAGGTTGGAATTGCATTCCAAATAGAAAATCACGGTCAGATGTTTTGGAAATCAATTTACTCAAGTTCTCCATCAGATTATTTCAAAAATGTGAGTTACGACAACAGAGTTTATGTGCCCAGTGTATTTTGTACAATAAACTCCAGAAATTTTGAGCAAGTTCACGATCGAGTGGATCTCCGATCGAGAAAGATAAAAATTACCTATTGTCCGGCCTTTTACGTACTGGAACGTTGTAAACTCTGTCCTTGAACCAGAGCACGAGGGCCAGAGGGTTATTGGGGTGTGAGGTCGATGGCCTCAGAAGGAAATATCCATTATGAGCATTTCCATAAGCTCCTGTCGAGATAAAAAGTTTCATTTTAGTTCAAGAATGTTTTTTTCCCATCGAATCTAAATTTTTCAAGTCCCGGATAGTTTCCTCGTTCGTCCTCGCCTTTTGCATAGATTTATCATCGCTTCAAACTGTCAACAAACTTGCTCTCGACAAATTCGAAAATGCTGCACATTTTACTCACGCTCTTTGATCAATGCGGTCGCTTGATCTCGCGTGACATTATGGAACCAGGGTAAATCCATGTAAGACTGCTTGTCAGGAGGTGGAGGCAGTGGTCTTGTGGCTCTGAGTTCAGCGGTAAGAGACGTGCTGCTCCCAGAATGGGGCAACGTGGCTGATTTCTTATCCGGAGATCGTTCTGGAATAATGAAAGATAAAAAAATTGTACGACCGACGGGAGCAACAAAAAAATTTAATTCAACAATAATCATTTGTTTTTCCATCGATTGTCTCGATAAATTTAAAAACACGAACAACTCTGTGGAAAAATCTGATCAACGAAAATCGAATTTCACAATTTTGTATTTGACGAATGAACATTTTTTGACAAATAAATTTAAACGAGAATTCCAGGTTCACTATTATGATTTTCATTCAATTTTCTGGATTCTCTATGACACTTTGATAACGCACTTGAGACCTGGTTCATACAATTATTGGAATCGTGTGTCAGAAATTAAAAAAAAATATTTCGCTTATCGCTGCTTCTCAAAAAACGAGTATTTCCAACAAATTTCTCGAATTTCGACACGATAGGAATACACAACAAAATTCTAGTTTTTTTGTCTAGAATACTTCGTGAAAAAAGGGGAAATTTCGACATTTTTTAACGAGTTCCCAGATTTTTTGGAAAATTTGATCAATCACGATGTCAATTTTGAGGCATTCTGAATATTTTGGTATTAATCTGAGTACGTGAAGGATGCTAACTTGCTAAATTCAAACGAGCTTGCGTCAGAGCTGCTTGTGTAAGGCACTCGGACAAGCTCGCTTGTCGACGATTCGCAGTATTCAGAGAGACCAATCTCTTTGGATCGCCCACCAACGTTGCCATGATTAAAAAGAAGATTTCAAAGGTTGACACAAAAAAATCAACTCCAAAAATGAAAGGAAATGAATGACGAGAACGCTGATTCGAAAGAATTGATTTCTTTGAATATAAAACGTAGCAAAGTCTCAAAATGAATGATTGGAATAGTGGAGTTTCGATCGTGCGTTCGCTCGCGAAAACCCAACGTCTTGACGGTCCGATGTAACGAAAGAAACTGACTGGAAAAAGAAATCGACTCTAGGAATATCGTGTTTGAAATTGAGGGAGCGTCGGAATGGAAAGCAACGTGGTGGTCCTTCTTAGCATGGGGCGGGAAAAGGCTTGAAGTACTTTAAAAATAAAAATCTTCCACGCGATTCTTCGTACGATATTTTTAATTTCCTCAAAGCTCAGTCGGTCTCTATTTTGGTTGATCAAGTC
Organism: Diadegma fenestrale; assembly: GCA_037043255.1. Classification (NCBI taxonomy): domain Eukaryota; kingdom Metazoa; phylum Arthropoda; class Insecta; order Hymenoptera; family Ichneumonidae; genus Diadegma; species Diadegma fenestrale. The sequence goes on along the minus strand of CM073310.1, from coordinate 12,167,524 downwards.
CCGAAATTTCTCGACAGAAAAGCACGTCGCATCGATAATTCGAAATTTCACTTAGCCAATAATTAAACATTTCGAAAATATGGACAAGTTATCGTGTTTTTTCGTAATTTGGAAAAAATGAAACTGCATTTGACAATTCTTGAAAAAAAAAAAAATATTATTAAAAACCAGTCGTTTGGGTGACATTTGGGCAACAATTCGAGTGTTTTGCGATACCTGGTGGCTCTGGCGGTCTCGAGTAACAACACCGAGACAATCCTCTCTTGATTTTGACAATCATATCAGAAACTTCGTCGGCAAGACGAGCACCAAGACCCCCCAAGAGTTGTGTCGCGAGTCTCAGATAAAAGCAGGAACACATACCATCACTAATTTCTCGTATTACACTCTTGAGAGATGAAAGAAAGAGAATAATTTGTATCAGAGAATCGGACTCGCGAGCGTTACATAAATCATTTTTGAGTGTCACACTGTGCCGGAGTATTTAATTTTTGCGGAGGCGAAGAACCATTCTTGCAACTTCCGTTTATTCGAGCCCGGAGTACAAACTTCAAGGGTCAACAATTTGAATAAATATCATGGAGAGGAACTTGTGCTTGATATGAAAGCCACACGATTCTGTGATGCTCGAGCTACACGCTATACTGAGAGAATCGGACTTGATATTCAATGGTAAATGTTACAACTCGTGAGAATGAGAATGCAAAGTGGCATTTTCTCACTCTCTCTCTCTCTCATTCTCTTTCTTCTCAATACCACCAGTTGCACACCACGTGTTCGTATCGCAAATCCCTTTCGCGCATCCCTCCGAAGGGCTGCAGCTTCATTCCCTCCACCCTGTTCCCCTCGAGTCAAGATTGCCACGAGGATTTTTACGTTTCGTTTATTTTCTTCCATTAATTCCACTTTCGCACTTTTGCGTAACGCATCTGTTGCCGTTATGAAATTTTAGAGTATCGCAATAAAAATAATGTACGTGCGGGAATTGTGGATTCTCGCAATGATTGTGAAAACTTGATTAGCCCGATGCTTTTTTCTCCGTATGGGAATTTGCAATGGGACAATATGGCTTCAGTAGTTTGTGTACACATGGCAGCGATAAATTTGAATTACGGCCTCAATCTTTTCCTGACGTTTTTCTGTTTATTTTTCTCCCTTTCGGTCACTCACCTCTTTGTTTCTCAATTCCCGAACGTTGGGAACTTGGAGACGGTGAAATTGCAGGCTTGGCTGGCAAAGGAGGCGGGCCTTTGCGAATTTCTTTATCTTTTTCGATCGGTTGGGGATAGTAACCGTTTTCCTCAGGCTGAAAATCAAAATATCAACAACAATGAATATCGAAACGTTCGGGTATTGAAACAGTTTGACGTGGAAAAAAAAAAAGTAAAATAAGCGGTGTCCGGCCTATTAGTGACGAATAGAAAAAAGTTACAGCAGTTTTTAGAGAAAAGTAATCGAAAATTTTTGCTACCGGTAGGAATCTTTATTGAGATGCTCAAAAAGATGATACGAATTGCAAAAATCAAAAAACTTGAGGCTCGTGAAAATGAAGTTTTCGGATTATTTGCAGCTTCATTTCACAATCTGTTTTGTCATTATTTCCTTGATGAGTTTTTCCTTTCAGATGTGGCGCGTCAATGACAAAATCGAAAGAATATTGTTTTCTGGACAGTTTTAACGCGAGTAGCAAAAAGGAAGGAAAAAATCGTTACCGCTTCAGTAATTGATTCGTAGATTTCGTATTCCTCATCTTGTTTGCCCTGACTGGTGATGCTGGGTGTTTTGTAGACGCTTTCGAGGGAGTTTTGGCGGGCACTGTTGAGGCTTTGTTTGCTATCGACCCGAGCCAATGACAATCTTTTGTTTTGCTCGATGATTTGTTCGTCGAAGGGTTCGTACTCGTCCTCGCTCTCTTCGGTGCGGGTCGGCAAATTGGCGACGAGGTCAAGATTTCGGATGGTAAGCGGTGGACGCGGTAAATCAATCTCGAGTTTTTCTGCGTTTAAATTTTTGTCCAATTCGTCGACGTTCGTGGAGCTCACAGCGAGAATATTGTCATTGAGGATCTGCTGATTCAAACTCGGCGCGACGTCGTGGAGAAAGGATTTTTGAGGTTTTTTATCGAGCGACGATTTTTCGAATATCGACGGAGCTTTCGTAATCTCGTTTTTTATCTCTGACGTTGTTTTTCTCGAGTTTATAAGTTTGAGCTGCTCTTTCAATTGTTCGGCTAGTGTTTTCTCAACTTTTCCATGAAGATTCGAGACGTTTTTCGATTTTGTCGTTACCAGAGCGTCTTCTGGATTTACGCAATTCGCGTAAGTGCTTTCGTCCTGTTCTGGACCATCCTCGATATCCGTCTCGCAATTGGTGTAAGTACTTTCAGCGACCTCCTCGTGTTTCACTCTGAACGACAGGCGTTTGCCTTTGCCCATTGAATTCTCTTTCCCTCGAGACGTGAGCGAAGTTTTCTCATTTTCACGAAATATCATGAGACTATTACGGAATTCCGAATTTCGCGAACACGCCTCACCAATCGACGAAGCTGATTTCGTGCCGTTGAGATTGTTGCTGCCGCCGTTGGCGTTGGAGCGCGAATTTCCTGCAGAATCTTCGTCGTCGGCCTCCTCGTCATCTACATCGTCCTCGAAATCTGTCCCCCAGGAACCAGTGTCGCTCATCAATTCTTCGCTCTTTTCCTCCGCAATTTGCCTTTTTTCCGTTGCATATTTCTCCGGAAATTTCTTCAAGTCTTCCACGAATCTCCATAAACTCCTTAAACGATAATTATCAAAATTAATCCACCGTGTCCTAATATTTTCTCTATTGATATCCGGAGAGAAAAAAAACACGAATCTCTTTTGTGCAAAGACGAAAAGAATGGAATGAGCCAAGAAATGGTTTTTTTTTTCAATCCATCAGATCATCTCGGAAGCTGGAGCTCGCAGATTTTACGTTCAATTTTGTTCGATTTGAATTTCCAATAAAAATGAAAGTTACACACGTTTGGTTTTCCTTTATCGAAAAATGAGTTGATCATCTCGGAAGCTGGAGCTCGCAGATTTTACGTTCAATTTTGTTCAATTTGAATTCCCAATAAAAATGAAAGTTACACGTTTGTTTTTCGTGCTTCAAAAAATAAGTTGAAAATTTGTTTTCTCTCTAAAGTTCACGCGTTTCGAAGGAGCATGAGAATCTGCTTTCCAGCTGCTTGCGAGGCAGGTCGCCTCAATTCACACGTTTCGGAAAATTGAATAATCCCATATCGTTTTGTTAGAAATGTGGGAAAAATGTTTTTTTTTTTTTTTAATTGTATTTTTATCGTATAATTTTACTCACAGCTGCTCATAAGCGAAAAAAAAAACGTACCATGTCAAGGGTCGAGTAAGATCGCTCTTCCACAGCGCCAGCTTGCCCTCAGTCAAGTGCTGCAACGATCGTAACATTAATTACACGAAATTAGCATCCATTATAAAGCGAGTACGGAAACGGGGGAACGAGAGCGTGGTCTCGGCAGTCTAGACGATTCGGCGAACAAATATTAATTGAAGGAAACACAACGTTCTTGAAAACTGAATTCTGGGCTAAATGTTTTTGGTGTTTAATTAATTGACTGTCTCGTTGAATTAGTAAACATGCATGTGGCTTTGAATTTGTATATTTCGAATGAGGAAAAGGATGTCGAGAATTTTAAGGGAATATTTCGTAGAAACGTGACAATCGAGAGTTTTGATCTTACTAAATGAATTTCCTCATGAGACCCCGTGTGGTAAATCTCACGGGTGAATCATCAAAGAGATAATTGTGTTTAATTCGCTCTCTTGCTTTGTAGTTATTCGACAAAGAGCAAAACAGCCGGTATTAACGATTAAAAATCATGCACGTTTCATTGTTGGCTCAAAGATTGTTTTCAAAACTTTGATTTCGATTAAATTATCGCGGACAATGATGCATCGACTCACCAGAAATTCGTCACCATCGATCTGACGTTTCTGAACAGCTTTACAACAATCGTCCAGACCATTCTAAAACAAATTATTAGTTTATTTCGTTTGTTTTCATTCGTGGGCACGTCTCAAGAAACCATGATTATTGGGAGCTGTCGAAATATTATTTTCGCATAATCGTGATAGTCCTTGAAACTTTTATAATCGCGATATTATCGTCACCGAAGTTGGCAAGAATTCCCTCGATTTTTCAAGCCCACTAAACTCCAAAGTACCTCGAAATGGAAATGGATGGAGTTCTCAAAATTTTACCATTATTCGTTATAGAAAAATGAAGGAATCGTTCCACACGGTAATTTTCGAATTGAAATTCTATTGAAACTGGGAATATTCGCGACACATTTTATTTCTAAAAAAAATTTTAACTATTTTCGATGTGTTGCATTTTTTTCCGACTCTCGATCGCGGGCATCGATTTTTCGTTGATTGATGAAATGAATTTTTGTTTGCGAGATCGATTCTACGTGGAACGTCGAATTTCTTTATTTGCGATAATAATAATAATTTCGAAAAGAGCTGTATCGAATTTTTGACGCGCAGTCCCTTCGTTCTGGGCAGAAAAATACTCAGAAGAACGATTTGTGCATTCCTCGAACACGCATAGATGTCTACGCGTAATCTATAATTAGACAGCTGTATGAAAGGCATTTCGGAATATATTTCGAACACACACGCCGAAATATAAATTCGGAAAATCAAAATTGATAATAATGATAAAAACAGTCACGCGTCTGTTGCAAAACACGTGAAAATGCAAAGAAAAAGAAAAAACAAATACGTTTCCACATGTATCTGCGTTATTCGTCGGCCTTGTAGATCATTGACCCGCGCGGATCAATGAACAAGTCGATTCGCTTTGCATTTTCAGCGTCTACGTACGAAGGGCGATACAACGCTAGATGTGTAGAAAAAACTAAAATTTTCGCTTGCTTTCGAGCAGAGAAAAACACAAATCGATTGAAAAATCGAAGCTCATGGATTTATTTTGTTATCATACGCACACACACGTAGGAATGAAAACATATTTCAGTGCAGCAAGAGATTACGAAAGAATGCAAGGTGGAGACGAACACTCAGAGGCAATGATAGCAGAAAACACGTCACGAAAAAATGTTGATGAACCATGCACGCTCGGTTTTGAAAGATGTCAAAGTATACTCTTACCTTTCGTAAAAGTGACACTACGTCGTTGGTATTCCAATTCGATATTTCTTCGAGAGCAGCGATACGAGATAAAGTTTTTGACATTGTCCGTGTGTACGCCCGGTTAAAAAAAACGATGGTCGCACGTGACGACGCGATACGCGCATCTGTGCAACCTTTTTTTGTGGGCGAGGTTGTACTTGTGTGTGATAATTTCTTAGACGGTATGAACGACGTGTTTTTTTTCTCTGTCTTCCATTCCCCTTCCCCACATGCTCGCCGCCCCTTCTCCTTTGAGTCACGCGTGTCTTTTTCCTCGGATATACGTACACAAGTGCGAGTTGCTAGGAGTGGTACGCGTTCGTCGTGTCACCATGCCACCAAGTGGTTTTCTACTGGTCTCAACACATTCTATTCCATCATGAAACTCCCCACCCATCCTTCTCCTATTTGTTTTTTTGCTGCGAGGAAAGACCGACAGTTACGGTTGAAAAATCGCGACCACCGCACATGCATGTGTGTTAAATGTACGTGACACTGCGGCGGTTCGTTTCAGCTGGAGAATTCTCAGTTATACAGCTGATCGATCACCAGTTTTACCCGAAAAACCAATATTTATAAATTTTTCTGGTTTTCTAGATTTTTCAAACTTTTCTCTTCCAATAATTTCACGAAGTCGCGAAACCAATTTTTTGAATGCTTATATCGTGCTCGTAAGAGAGCCGGTTATTTATAGATTTCATTACGCTTTTTTGAGTATTTTAATAAATGAGTAAAATGTTTTATTATCAAAAATGCATTTCCGGAATAGATTATGTTTATATTTTCATTTGCAGTGAGAGCTAAACTTGTTTCGACAGCTAAAAACGTTTTTCCATTGGCGCATTTTGTTTTGCAGCTGCGCGACCAACATCTCGTTCATTCACGAGAGTTTACGTACAGCGCAATCGCGTCGAAAAGAAATTTGTAACTCCAACACTGGTCCAACTCCATAAGCTCAGTAATCGAACTCGCGTAGGCTTGTTCCGCTCGTACACAAATTTCAGTAGATTTCAGATTTTGTGATAAAATAAGGTCGAAGCAATCGAGAATCTGGATTTTTAGTTCATCTGTCGTTTGCCGTTTTTCCGAGTGATTATTTTGCATTTTTCGAGTTAAAAATCAACGAAATGACATTGAAGAATCTCGGCACGGTCGAAGAGTTCGATGAATTTGTAAAGTGAGTGAATGAAACCTCAAAAATACAAAGATTGTGTTGACCTAACCTCAATTCAAAATTATCCCACGAAGCAACGACGCTTTTTGGAAATTTTCTTCGACATTCCAATGAATCGCCCGTCAAAATTCAGTCTTAGAATCTAGAAATATTTTTATGCAAATTCCAAATAAATATTATCTCAGGTCGTTTTTTGAAGCACTAAAATTCGATTTCAATGAGTGCGAGAGGAAACGAACCTGAATGTTGCTCGTGACAATGTTATTAAAAAAAAAACGTAGTTTACGCTGCCAGAACGTTTTGGAATTGTTGTTTGTTAATAAAATAGCGAGTTTGACCAATTCGAATTGAATTTGTCCGCAGAAGCAAAGATTTGGCGGTTGTGCATTTCCATGCGCAATGGGCAGCTCAGTGCGCGCAGATAAACGATGTCCTGGAAGAAATAACAAAATCGAGCGAGTATAAAAATGCGAAATGCGCAAAAATAACTGCGGAGGATGTGCCAGCGATATCGCTGAAGCACGGAGTGTCCGCAGTGCCCACAGTTCTTCTGTTGAAAAACGGAGCGGTTGTGGACAGAGTGGACGGAGCTAATCCTCAGGCTCTGGTGGAAAAGATCAAGGAACAATTAGCGGATGGAAATGGCACGTCGGTCAATAATTCCAAGCCTCAAATGAGCTTGGAAGAACGATTGAAGAAGCTTATAAATCAAGCGACTTGCGTTCTCTTCATGAAAGGCGATCGAGCGAATCCACGCTGCGGTTTTTCCAGAACGATTGTTGCTCTTCTGGACAGTTACGACACGGATTATACAACGTTCGATATTCTGCAGGACAACGCCGTCAGGGAAGGTCTCAAGAAATTTAGTAATTGGCCGACTTATCCACAATTGTACTTAAACGGAGAATTACTCGGTGGTCTGGACATCGTAAAAGAAATGAGTGAAAGCGGCGAGTTGGAAGGCATGCTACCAAAAAAATCTGCCGAGAGGTGAGCAAGTTTGACTTTTCATTTGCGCATGAAATTTGGCACAAGATTATTGTGAAAATTCAATTTTTCGACTCCTAAAATCTTTGATTTCCCAGAAGTTACAAAATAAATATTTTTCGCAGCAGCAGTTAGAGTTCATGGGACCTGATGCTTATTCATCTTTCGAGCATGTAGCCAAGATGTGTAATATTTGTACGAGAGAGATGATTTGCGAGGCGAAGCATCGAGCAAGCGGAAACGAATAAATGGAGTTTTCATTGCAACGCAACATTTTTTTTGCACATGATCGACCTCACGAGTGACCCCTTGATCCTCGTGGCTCATGACTCATCCAAGACGTCCGATAAATTCTCTCCAACATTCCGGACCAGTGGGAAAAGTTCATAGTTCAGTAGAGCGCGACGGATATGAATTGGAGGCTCGTGCATTCGACAATATCTTTTGCGGGTGTTGCCATTTCCGATTGTCAAACTTGTGACTTTTACCGATTTTTCCATCACGAGCTAAATTTCGCTATTTTTCGTCGAACGCGTTGTAACGAATTTGGAGAATAAAAAACAAACAAACAGAAATCGAGGAGATTCAAGGACAATGCAACAAACACTTAAGGCTTGCTGAAACATGACTTTGTATCGTTATTGAAATTCTGAATGTTGGATCTATATTACAAACGATAAAACGCAAATTAAGGAGAATTCTTTTTAATTAGTTTTCATTAATTCGATATAATTCGAATAATCTTAACCTACACTTAGCGCAATTTTCGTTTTCCTTTGCTACCGACGCGAGCTCCCTTCTTAGCTCCAGAAATGATGTTTTTGAATCTACCAGCGCTCTTCATCTTTTTCCTGTGCAAAAAATATTTCGGATTAATAAATTATTCGAGTTGGAGCAGTTTGACCCTCCGAGTGCATGCTGGGTCGTTTTGACCCCAACAATTTTCATGCATTGGATTTTCGTTTTCGTAAAAAATAAGTTAAGTATCGAAAATTTACTAGAAAAAAAAAAAACAGAAAATGCATATTTACCGGAATACCACGAATTTAAAAACACTTTGGGTCGGATTGACCCAATATTCGCTTATACTCGCACTCGAAGGGTTAATAAAAAATGCGTACCTTTTATTGAGAGCAGCTCGAGTTAAGGGAACGTATGCGAAAGGATCTGGTTTGCCCTTCTTTTTCACATCACCTTTGGCTTTGCGGGATCGATACTCTGCGCCCAAGTCCTCATTGGATTTGGAGGCCTTGACAGGTCGATGAATACCAGTTCCGCCAGCTGTGGAATTAACATGAATTGTAATTTTTTTCCTTTTAATGACTTCTTCTCAACGAGTTAACGACGAAATTACCTTGATACTTGGATGGCGCTTTACTACTAGCCGCATCGGTGCTTCCACTCAATTTCCGTTTTTTCGGTCCCGGTTTTGCGGATACCGTCGATTTTGCATCGTCGTCGTCGTCGTCTGCAATGAAATATCATGAAATTTTTGCTTTATTGATTTCATAACGTTCGGAAAGAAAATTCTTCACTGATTGGATTCTCGAGGACAAGAAAAAAGAACAACTGACCCATATCATCGTCAGAATCGCTGCCCAGGAACGGCAATTTCTTTTGTTTCTTTTTGCCACCGGCATCAGTGTCGTCATCGTCGTCACTTCCATCCTTAATGATAAGGCGACCGTCACCAGCAGTTTTGAAGCCGGAATCTTTCGGCTTGGTTTTTTGGGCTTTCGCTGCTGATTGGCCTGGTTTAGTTGCTGAAGAAGGGAGCGGTTGGTTAAGACGAGCCGTTTCAATGAATTTTTGTTGAATGTGTACTTGGAAAATGAAATGGAAAATTGACGAACCTGTAATATTTCGGGAAGCGGTCGGATCGACCAAATCGACGATATTGTCGGCGGCCTCTTGAATCCAAGTTTGTTTTTTATTGGATTTTTTCTGTCGTTTACCGGAATCCTCAGTCTCGGTATCCTCGAATTCTTCATCGCTATCAGCCAAAATTTCGTCAACACTTTTGGGTCGTCGTTTGACGTTGAATTCTTCATCGCTCGCTTCTTCACTCTTGGATCCTCGCTCGTCCTTGGATTTTTGTTTCCTCGTTTCTATTTTTCGGATATTTTTCAGCCTTTTGTGCATCGTTTCATCGGCGGCTGGTATCAATCCAGCAATCATTTCGACGCTATATTTCCTCACAAGTTTCACGAGGATGTCGCGGACTTTTTGCCTAAAGTGTCTTTTGCAGTCGTCCGTCATACCGCAAAGGGCTTGGACTATTTGTGGCAGACTCGGCCCAATTACCGTGGTCGGGAAGGCCGAAAGGTAAACTTTGATGAAACAGAGTGCAGACAGAGCGATTTCTCTCGTCGGTCCAGTCAGAAGAGAACAAGCGTGGTCGAGAATTTGATGAACCGTTGGGACACCGATTGATCCGTTGTATTTGTAGGTGAGAGAAGCCAAAGCCAAAAGTGTCGCGCTGCAATAATTCGGCGAGCCACCGAGACCTGCGACGAGCATTTCGATGTATTCTTTGAAATCTTCCGGATTTTTGAGTAATTTATCGGCGAGTGAATTCAACAATTGATAAGCAGAATTTCGACATTTTTCGTTGATTTCCTTGATGGCGAGAACGACTTCAGGTACGAGGGATCGGAGGAATTTAGTTTTTTCAATTTGCGGATGTGTCTCGACGAGATGATCGATACAACGTAACCGAGAGGCCCTGCTCGAGGCAATGGTCATGGGAGCGGAATTGGTCAATAATTTTTGTATAGCTTTACGATTTTCCGTAACAAAATCACGACAAACTTGACTCTGGCTCGCGCAAATCTCTTCTAAAAATCGGTAAGCCTTCTTTTGCTCTTTCTGACGTTTATTGTCCATCAGAATGGGCGCACACTTGTCGTAAAGCGCCTGAATTCTCTCCGTGTCCGTGTACGGGGTCAACGCACGAATCAGGTCGAATATGCTCTGGCGAGTGAAATCGTCGTTATCAGTTTCGTCGAGACGGCCAAGTGCTCGATCGAATAATTCGCCGGTCAATTCTTTGCTGGTAATTGGTAAGTAAACTTTGATGGTATCGAAAGCCGCGAGACGCTGGCCCTCCTCGTCCGAACCGTTTGGTTTGGTGGTGTAAAGATTGAACAAAAGTGGAAGATAATTTTTGGCGAACCGCGACAATTCTTCGGTGTCTTCAGTTTTTTCGGCTTCGGTCGATCGAGTTATCAGTTTGCGGAGAGAAGCCATCACCGATATTCTCAAATCTTTTCTTGCGCTTATCGCCATTCCCAAAATTCTAGCGATACTCTTGAAATTCTCCTTAACGTCGATCGCGTTGTTACAAAAACTGGGCAGCAAGGCCCATATTTGCGAACACAGCAACTCGTAACTGTGAGCCCCGATTCCATCTTTCTTCGCCTTCAATTCGGCACATTTTTTCTCGCACATTGTGGCCAACGGGAGCAAAGACTCGATGAAGTATGCGAGCGAAGCTTGGCTCGTACAATCTTTCAAAACCGGCAAAAGCCAGCTGCGTTTCAAATCTATTATTTCTTCGTTCCCACGCAATGGAATTTTCTTCAGGACCATTTCTGGTCCCATGGACTTGACCGCAGCGCCGACCGCATATTCGACTTCCGCGTTGTACGTGAATTTATGGGAATCCCGTAAGTCAGCGAGGTCGACGAGGATCTTGGACAATTCATCTTTGCACGTCTCCCCAGCTACTTGGAAGAGAACAGCCTGCAGATGCAAGACGTGATGCCATGCACCGTTGTAACGATATTTCATGCCCGATTGTACGAGTTGAAATATTTTACACAAAGTTGCGTTGTATTTTTTTGCCAACTCTTCCGTAGCGCAAAGCGGCGCGACACAAACTTGCAAAAGTGTTTTCATTGTGTGAGAGGCTGCTGTCAGAACTTCGGGCTTGTCGGATAACCACAGCTCCGTTGATTTCTCAATAATTCGAGGAATATTGGCGGCACACAAAGCGACGTCGTTTCTGGCTCAACAAAAAATCAACAGACATTATTACACACACGTGACATGCAATTGAGACGGAGAAACGAGGATTGAGGTTTACATCAGAAAAACAACTTACGACACTAGATTACAATGTGCTTCCTGCATCACAGCCAGCCAAGCCAACGTGGGCTGAGTATCGCCTGGTGCTGGTTGATAATCGTACAACGCATTGATTATCTGTGCGTTTAATTGTGATGGGAGTACAGCTTCCGGAGGTCGAGACACGAATAAACTGTGAAAAGTTTGTAAGCAGCAGGACGTGATGAGAACATTGTTCATTGTCATTATTCGAAGCAGCGCTTCGCACACCGATTTCACATGAGTTTTTGGTAACTGATGAGCAATGTCCTTCAGCAATGTAAGAACGTGAAGCGTTGTTGTGATACTGCCAGGTTGTCCGGTACTTTCCAATTGTGTTAGACAGTGTTTTGCTATTTGGGCCGCGGCTGGGTGATAAGCCGGAGCATCGTCGGCTCTCATGATTTCGCTTCCTATTCGGAATCATTTCAATAAATTAAGGTGGGTCGCGAAAAGTAAAAGGAAAAGTCGAAAATTCATTTTAAAAAAACGAAAAATTCAGTTTAAAGTAACGAATTTTTTTACCCAACCCAAAAATGCTCGAATTTTTTGAGGGTACACGCTTAAATTATGCAAAAAGCCCACAGTTTTCTGGGATAAAAATTACCTTTAAGGATTGCGCATACGGCGTGTTGAGCAGCTTTACGAACTTTCGGTTTGGTGTGTACGGTAAACGTCAAAATACCGTCGAGAACATGTTGAGTCGAAGCGTTCGACCACATTGCTGCTTCCTGTGCCCTCAGCAAAAGGGACAAACATCCGATCGACTGTGCGTGAAGTAAAAAAAAAACAAAATTCAAAATACCATGTCAAAACCCCGACGAACGCGACGAATTTGTGTAATAAAAAATTTACTAACGTGTCGTATAATGAGGAAATTTTCACTGGCAGCGTATTTAGTGAGTACTTGGAAAAAAATCTTGCTGGCTTCACTGAACTGCAGCTTGAGAACATTTTTTGGGACAGTTTTCAGACCCATTCCCAATAGGGACAATATAGCTGCTACAGATTCTTCAGAATCTGCAGTTTCTAGCGTCGTCATCTGCAAAATACACCAACTTTAAGAGACCAGAATAAAAAAATTATTGAAATTTTGATCATGGCACTCTCGTTGCGTCAGAATAGTTTTTTGTAGAAAAAAGTGGAAAATTCTGTTCAAAATTGTTGGAAAAAATGATCAGATAAAAACTTCTGCCAACTTGACATTTTATTTACAACGCATGAAAAAATGAGGCTTCGAGAAATCATTTCAAAAAATCTTCTCTTCATTATTTGCAACATCCGATTATATTGGCGATGGAATAACGAGGAAAAAAACGTCAGTTGTAATTAAATTTACCAGCGCAGCGTAATATTCGGTAGTGGATTCAGTTCCACCATTTTGTTTGATTACGTCGGTAACCGCTGCAAGTACAGCCAACATTTCCTTGTGAATGAGAGAAGTAGACTGAAAATGATTCAGGAACCTGAAATACAAATATTTATCAATTTCTTGACGTTTCTAATTATTTCATTGAGAATTATGAAGAAAAAAAAATAGTTTGACGATGAGCTACCGACTTTTGTGGACACTCTCAATTGACAAGTATCGACCATGAACCTGCTGATCGTATTTAAAACCTCGGAGAGAACATTTCCTACAAGTGCATTTGGGTCAATCTGGACCAAGACGTTTTTCGAATCGTACAAAATTTGTACAAAATTCTTCATATTTTATGGATCTAAATTCACTTGTTGACGGATTTTTATGCCGAACAATCGGTAACGAGTTTTGGAAATTGGACAAATAAAAATACAAGGTAAAGGTGGAAATTTACCGGCTGAATGACATGTTCGAACAGTTGCTGTAGTCGCTGGCAAATGTATCGAATGTTTTGAAAGTACTGGCTCCCATGGTGCCCTGATCATCGTCGACTTCGATTTTTTCAGGTGCGATGCCCTGGACGGCGTCATGTTGACGCAGAACTTGTGTGGTCAGGCCTTTAGAGCCTGAAGCAGTGCAACAGAATTGATGGACAACAGTATGGAGAAAATGGATGATTCGGTAGAAAAATTTCGACTGTACGAGCTAATGTTATTTTTCATGCGTAGTTAAAAATTGAGGTTTGTGGATCGCCATGCAGATTCAATAAAATGGTTTCGCAAAACATTTCGTATTAATGCATTTTATTGTCCGTAGAATTACCGATATTTTCTTGAAAAAATCTTGATCTTGCTTGATCACGATGTTTCTTCGTTTCTGGATTGGAGCTCGAGCTCTGTCCCTTTATCCAGCGTTTGGCTTTTTTTCTACTGCTCAACCGTGGGCCCAGCTTCCCCATTTTTTAAGCGGAATAACTTTCTTTTAATTTCGTGTTTTTAATTAACGCACACTGTGATTACGTCGATTTTTCACAGTGAAAGAGGTTATACGCGTTTGTCATAAAGTGCGGCACGTGCACGTGGGAAATGTGCAACGACAACTAGCTCTGTGCGTTCGCGGTGGAGATAATCCGTACTAAAAATGATTCCGTCTGTTCGGGGGGATCGGGGACATCGAGCTTTGTCCTTGGCTCGAAAGATGACGCCACCTCATATGTTTGGGGCACGAAAACGATTTTATCGACTGTACTGAGTCTCCGGGGTCGTTCGTTGGACGAGCATGCAGTCGGCTTGTTTACATCAGTTATATCGCGCGGCTAGAACAAAAGAAACATTTTATTTCTCGTTAATTAATGCGTTAATATGATTGCATGGTACAGTGACCGTTGCTTTCTGATATGGACTTTCAACAGGGAAATGAACTGCTCTTATTATGATCGGTTTACATAAAAATATTATCTCGACATTTGCGTAACGTATTGTGATGGACTCTCTATCGGTGCGCAAGGTTATTGACGCGGGATTTGTACCGATTCGTTTTTTACGGTACGACATTCATTTCTTCATGAGATAAATTCCTACGAAATTGAGAAGAATTTAACGAAATTCCAACAACAGTTCAAAAAATTTGTTTGAGACGTTGGTAGCGAGGGGCGATATATTCGAGACACAAAAAGTGTTGTGAGAAATTTGTTTCGCTCAGAATATGAAATGATCGGACAACCCCATGACTCATTAATTGCCTCGTGCACATCCTTTTTCCTGTAAAAACCATGATTTCCTTGTGTTCATTAACCATTTACGTCGAGAATGCTTTTTCGTCATCGCGTGATAGAAACTTTTGGCCCAGAATGAAATTTCAGTCCCATATTATTTCTCACGTACTTTTTCGTACTTGAAAAGTCATTGTCGAGCTCATGCGAAAGATGGCGTTGTTGCTGACGACTGTATTGGCAAAACCACGGCAAAACTCTTCGTAATTATAGGTTTTGGCTCCCTTGAGTCAACGAGCAATCTCCGAGTCCTCGACAGAGTACACAGAAAAGCAGAGTCTAGGAGGATTGAAAAATTCTCGCGTCTTTTAGCGTCTCGTTAAAGCATTGACACGTTTCCCATACAGGCTAATTCAAGTTTCACTTCCCTGATTAATTTCCAATGCTGAACGAAATTTTCTATTATTGCGAAGAAATAAGACGCAAGGAAAGAAAGCTGCGCGTTTACTTCTCAAATGGTCAAAGATACAGTAAATTTGTATAGGACCAATTTTAAAGAGCACAAAATCGTCTACAAAAACGGTCGAAACAACTTTTTTCTATGTTCAGTAGTTTACCCGAAAAACTAGATCGAAAAATTTTCTGAAATGCTGACATCCCCAAGAACTATATTTTCGAAGCTCTCAGGACTAAACTACGAGACATAGAAAAATTGTGCCGGGGGCTTTTTTGAAGGAAATTTAACGCTCTACAAAATTAGTCCTGTGCATTTTTGGTCTATCTCGATCAGTTTCGCTCCTGTGTGCAAAAACAGTAAACTCATGGCGCGAAATTCAAATTTACATTCTCGCGCTCGCGTTGACTCTGCGACACCGTATACAAAATTGATATTGCCGCGATGAACTTTCTCAGTATATTGAGAAGGTTTAAATCTCATGGTTGTTTACATTTGATAAACGCGCGTACTTTGGTAATTTCGAGTAATTGAGAACGTATGATAAATTACCAGGAGGCGTAACTCGTCGTGTCAGGCTTGTTTGCTCTAGCCTCGGATTAATAGCTGTATAACTTTGCATATCCTTCAGGCCGTACGTGTCAGAGTGACCGTCGCGAGAAGTTCACAATCGGCCATTGATTGAAGCACATAAACATGCCCCTTCGATTTTTCGATGATAGTAATTAGCGCTCATTTTAAATGTAACTATAGTCAGCCAGAGGCGTACGTGCTCGTATAATTATTGAATTAAAATTCCAAGCGATATCGTTACAGATAGAAATCACTTTTTTGCTCCACATATTATTTACACTATGGAATTGGACATGGGAAAAAAGCATTTACAGAGATCTGCGTTAAACGCGGATTCGCGAGCGGATTCGTGTAACGGGAGATAGTCGTTGAGTTTTAATTTGAACTTAATTTTCATCCATTGTTAAGGCCCTCGGGTTTATTACTGTAATTCCAATTTCCCGCGTTACATTGATTCATATTTCTCGCCATAAGTTCATTTTTCCATCCTCCTTTGAATCCACGATTGACCTTGACCGTATATTCGGCTCGTTTATGTCGCGGGCCCCAGAAAAGGTCAACAAACTCGTGTCGATGGTGAATTTAGAATTCTCGATTCTGCGTCTAATTTCATCGAAATTTGGACACGAATCGCGGATTAATGTGATAACGTTGTTTGTTACTTTTCACGGAGACGTAAAAACTCGCAGAGAGCTTAAGGAACGGCCACGTCCTTTCCCGCAATTATCAAATACACGCGGGAGCTGAACTTTGCATCGAATTTTGTGGTAAATCTTTGTCATGAATCTGTAAAAAAGTTTCGGAGTTATTCGGTGAAATGTATAAATTTTTTCTATACCGTTCCCCATGAAAATGCGTGCATGATTATTTATTTTTCATCGTGTGCGAGCGAACAAAAGTTCCAGCTTCCCGATTGAGCTCCCGAATGGTCCAGGATATCGATTTGTTCCATCTGCCAACATCCCACGTACCAACCGCCCTCGCCCCATGACCTTCCTCCCTGATTTCTTCGATTACTCCGGAGATGAGTTTCTGCTCTTGTCGCCCTGACGCCTACGCGCAGTTGGATTATTAAAAATCGTTTGCTTTCCAGTCTCTGATATTTTGGAGTTCGTCCGCGATCTCAATTAACGAGAATTTACCGACGGAAAGTGCACTAGGTGAAAGATCATGTGAAAAAATGAGACACTGAAGCTCGCGACGTTGGGATCCAACGAAAAAAACATTTTCCATTGACTGTTTGTTCAATTTCAAAAACCATGTCAATTTTTGTACCGATTTTGGGTTTGGATGCTTAAAAAAGATCGTTTTATTATCCTGATCAAATATCGTACAAGTATTTTGGGTTCTGCTGAAGAGAAAAACGGAATTTCGTTGCATTCCAACGATGCAAACTTCAGCATCGTGTGAAAAATTCGATCAAAGAACTCTCAACGTCGTGCTCGCTATCGGCGCTGAATCTGGCTGAATGAAAACTCAATCGACCAAAGAAATTCACGTTCGATAAAGAAATCTAAGAATATCAAAATTAATTTATCGAATGACACGTGATGACATTTTCATGTGACCTCGTGAGTGAGGATTCTCCGTGAAATTCAAGAGCAGTATTTCGTCATCCACGTTCCTAGAACCCTGCACTTTTTTTTCTTATTCTGCTGTTTCCCCCTTCCCTGGCCCCCGTGCTCTCTTTCTTTGTAATACGGTTACGAACACGCGATGGAATCCCCCTCGTTCGAAGAATCAATGGAGCAGCATTTACCGGCTGGTTTTTTATGCCACCACGTGCGCTTCTACGACCTTTGCGAATACATTTAAAAACGAACAGAGAGATTTACGCTCCGTACCTACTCCCGTGTGGACCTGCAGCTGGTGAAACGTGTACCGTTGTCTTGATCTCGTTCAAAAACTCTCGCAGACGATCCGACTGATGCGGTCCCAGCAACATTCGTTTTTCGGATGTAAGAGATATTCTATGCTGAAACAACCTTAATAGACCGTGAAATCCAGTACAGAGAAATTGGTCCATTGATCCTGAATCGTTGCCATGACCTGTTACTTTTATTTATATACAATTTAGAACATTTTATCACGTTCCTCGCTCTTAAAACTTTCACAAAGTCCATTTTCCAACAATTATTCTCGCAGAAAAAGTTTTTTTTTCATAATTTGATGAGGTACGTCGCAGAGACCCGGATTTTCCTGTTTTGGCTCGTGTAGAATGGAACAAACGCGGTAACAGGATAACAGCGTTTGAAGGAAGAGTTTTCAGTCATTTCAATATGTTTTTTGCTTCATGGACGAAAAATGTGACTCATTCTCAGTAAAAATCAGAGATTTTTTGTGCGATTGCTTCATTTTTTTTTGTATTTATCGACAAACCATTCAAATCGTTTTCATTTTCGAATTTTCGACAAGCCCAGGGCGGTGCTCGTGAACCCTACGAGGATTTATCCCTGAAGTGCTTGATCAATTGTTAACGATTGACAATTGATCAATTGTTACGATAAAAAAATTCGGATCGAATGGAATCTTCGGAGGTTGTGGGAATTTGATGAAAAAGAAGGATCAAAATTCTCGATGGTTTCAGGTCGATCGCAGGTCAACTTGTCATCGAAGACCTTGTACATGTAAAAAAAAAAATACGAAAATACTTGGGAGTATGAGTGCCCCGACATTTTCAGGGCAAAGGGCTCTTTCTTCTTTGGTCCCTCATCCTGAGTATCTGGTACTAGACCCTTTCACTTTTGTTCTCTACGTCGACACAAAAAACGGTCGCACAGTGACGGTTACTCAAAAAATTGCGGGCCCTGCTCGGTTTTCACGTGTCTTAACGATCTTCTGGGTATTCATGACACCTCAAAGAAATTTTTACACGATTTTGTTATCAGACTTACCGAATATCGGTTGAGAATTTTTCAGCAAAAACAGAATTGCTTTGCTACAATTTTTTTAAAGACAAACTGATTCTCCCTCGTCTGGAATGAGCCGCGAAATAGTTTCTCGCCACCTCCAATTACATTTTTTCCCTTGCGAGAGACTGCGGCGTATATGACGGATGTGAAGCATCATTTTTTCAATTATTTCATCACCGGAAAATGCACGCATAGTATAACATTGGAAAACATAAATATTACTGCGTTTATTGATCAATATACTGGTAATTATTTAAAGAATTGTTGATCTTATATTGATCGGTTATTATATTACGATCGCGTGTCAACACAAACGTGTGCCTCGGAATAGATTAGAAAGGGATTCAATGTGACAGTGTGTGTGTTATACAGCAGCCTGCACGTCACTTTTATTCCATTCAGTCCGCATTGAGAATGCAGATCCGAGTGAACGTTATAAATTAGCGCGAAATTATTTTAAAAACAGCAATAAAAACGATGGAACATGAAAAAAAAATATAAGAAAAACGACATTTTGGGGAACGTGAAATAAATACCGCAACGAGAACGATTTTAGATCGGTTCATGGAATATTGAGAGCGTGTTCAAAGTGTCCCGAATCCTTCGTCTCTTGGTCGGCATTGCTCGATTGATTTCAGACTTTTGCGGTAAATTCGAAAGAAATCGAAGGTTGCACCGTTACGCCAGACTCTCAGGTGTGCTGGGAGTCGCTATATAGCCGCGTCGTGTCTGCTTCTTTTCCCTTCCGCCTCGAAAGCAGCAAACCATTGAAATCTTGTTAATTTCAATAAATTCAGGTTTGATTAAACGAGGTGGAAATTAATGAATAATACATTAGCGTTGGAGGCTCGTCTCCTTACATTCTGATTTATTATATATGTAGCGCGATATCGAATATTCATAAATTCGTACTCGCGCGCATTGAAATTTTTATTTTGACCAGTCTTAATCAAACTCTCTCTCGCTCTGATAGGACGAGTTTCTGCGAGCTTGTGAAATGGTTTCAAGGACAGACAGACCGTAAAGCCGGTGTCTATTTCCGCGATCGAGTTTTCATTCTGCAAATCGCGTGATATTCTGATAAACTTAATAATATTCCCATTGACAAATTTTTATGACCTAAACCTTGACCTTTCGAAATATCAAAAACGATCAAAGATCGAGAAGATTTCGTGTCATTATTGCAATTTGGAAATTAAACAAATACCCGGCGAAAAAATTCAAAATGCAAATGCAAATGCACCGGAACGTTCCATTTTATTGGCGATAATAAGTTCATAGCGGCGAATTCTGAGAGATATTTGTGAGGAATTGATAAAAATGATGATAATGACAACGAAATTCTTAATCGAACGTAAATGTGACGATTCCTTCAAATTTCGATTCGGTTGGTTCGCAAAGGTTGTTGTAAAATACACGAAATTAAAGTTTTCTGTGAGATAAATTTTGACAACGATGACGAATTGATATTAATAGACTCGACGCACGATAAATGCAGGGGTCGATCTTTACGTATGAGAACGAGAAAGGCCCAGGGCGAAAAATCTTACGAGACCGTTTGACGTCGCGTGTACTATCTGCCTGATAAGCTGGCGCAGGAGTGATAGATTACAACAAATAACATAAATGTTTTGGATTTTATGATCGTGTGCTTGGTAACCATCGACAGTCGCTCAGCGGACGGTGATGCATTAAAGTGTGAGAAAAAATGATTAATTGGAATCAAAGATGACTAATTAGTCATTAAAATCCTCGCTGAAGAATTGCTTGGCCAATATTCGTCCGAATTTCGTAACGACGATCGTTTCGTCGTGTCTCGTTTCTATTCACATCCGGGAAGTGTTTGAAAAGCGTAGTCAAGCTTATCAGATACGTAGTTGATGAAAAGTTTGAACGTAAAACGTGATTGGCTGCGGGTAAGACAAGCGGCACTGGTCAGAAGTCAGATCAAAGCCATGGGGGAAATTTGGGGGAGTTCGTCAGCACGACGTTTGATGTCTGTTCGCTGGCAGGCGGTGGTTACTCTAAAGGGGACCGAACATTCTACAGGGACGTCGAGAATCCCTCGCCGAAATGGTGGAGTCGAGAATCGCGCGCAACTTTTGTTGCCCCTGCAAAAAGCACCCTTCGAAATTCTCTTCACACATTTCCTACAGTTTCATCTTTCGATACGTAACTTCTAATGTTTAATCTCCCACTTAATATCTTCCTCGTGGACGCCGATATTTATAAATTTGATGAAACCCGTTGATTTTTTTTCGATGTACGGATGAAAAGGGCCGAAGCAATTTCTCTCGAAACGTCGCTGAGAATTCTACTCGAAACATTTTCAGCTCAAATTCTCTTTATTCACTTTCCAACTTGATTAACGTTGAGATATATTTTCTAGTCTTTTTCCTGCTTCCGTCAACAAGTCTCGAAAGTGTAAAACCGAGAGTCCGGATACTGAACTATACACGCTTGATGTATTTTCTCGACCTCAGAACTCTCGGTCGTTCGGAGTTTCGGGATGGGAAAAAATTTGGAACGGAAAAGCTCAGAGAGTGCTTTATAGTTGTATTAAGAAAATGAGTCTTATCATTACAGACTGTACAGATGTATGAAAAATGGAGGAGCCACAGGCACACGCAGCTTTCTCCTTCCATCGCACCATCGAACGATGCGCTCGTGCTCTCTCTCTCACTTATCGAACCAACAAGAACGAATCGTGTTTTACCGGGCACAGTTTCCCTCGAGTTGCGCGAGGCGAACGGACGGTAGTCATGAAGCTCTGAGCGCGAACGACGTTTCACTTTTTTTTCCTCACAGTCGCGTTTAGTGCGCTTAGAAATAAATATTTTTTTCATAATACAATTAATTTTTTAAATCTCGCACATTTTATTTCGATCTAAAGTGGAGTCAAATTTGACGCATCCGTGCGCGACGAATACACTAATTTATTAGCATCAGGACACGCGGAAGAGGTGAGTCCAGCTGCTTAAACCCTCTGCATTACGGAAAACTGCATATGCCCAATCGTTGCATACGATTTTATACCTCATCCCTGTCCATTAAGTGCGAGTGCGGTGTCCTGTTTATTTTTATTTTTCAACAGACCCTTCTTCTTGCGTCGTGAGTGATTTTTTTCTCGGAATCACGTGAATTTCACTCAAGATTTCGCGTTTCCCGGCTGCCCACGTTTTGCACGTAATTCTTTACGATAAGAATGCAATCAAAAGTGTTTAGGCCATTTACAACAATTAAGGATTTCACTCTAAGAGCCCTCCTGATAATTGAATTCGTATTTGCCATGAATTGTGCCTGGGATGCGCGTCTGCATGGGTAACCCCATAGTAAAGTGTCTGGATTGAGGTAGTTGAGATTTTTCCAAAGTGCGGACACATGGCCGATTACTCCACACACTCCGTATCGAGCTTGGACACCTGGTCGCTCTCGGTTCGGTTTCACCCCATGTATGTAATAATCAACGTTCAGCGCGTGGCCACAAGTATTACAGCCGGATATTCGTCAATTAGTCGGGAAACGTTTGTTTTAGATCCCCGTTCTCGCATAGACGAGTTTCCTCGAGGGTGCGACAGATTAATTTCAAAGCACGCGACCGTCGCATTATAAATCTTGTTGAGTTTTTTCTGGTACGCGAAGCAAAAGGAATTGAAATAAAATGGAGACATTTTAAAAGCAACTCACATTTTTTTTGATCCGGCTCTTATTTCCGAATTCTTTCGAGCGTTCAATGTTGGAAATTAAGAAGTTCTGTTAATTACCGTGAAGATAAGTTCGTACTCGGGATATTTTCTTAACATTTTTCAAGCCGTTTCATCGTAGATGGGAATTCGGCTTCGCAAAGAATTGGCGTATTCACCACGTGGTCGTATTGATTTTCCTCGAGCGCGCGCTCGAGGGCCGAGGGTAACCCACGTTCGCGTCCACGCCTCGTCCCTGCCGAGAGGGGGATGAAGAGAGAGCAGATTCTCTAGCGTCATTGGGGTTCGAGCTGGGAGTATATCGAAGCGCGTGGGAATCGCGAGTAGTTCTAGCCGGGCGCATCGTCCGCTTGTATTAATCATTTTATGCTCCTAGTGAACAACGTGTTGCTTAAAAAATAAAAATTTAATGAAGCTCTTGAAAAAGTTAACTATTTTTCAAGCTCTGCGTTGAACGAAACAACGATCTTTGAATCGGCTGCGATAAATGATAAAGATTCAGTCATGACTCCAGATTCGGGTCGGGATTCAGCAAAACGGAGTAATTTCCTTTTCCCAATTTAATTCTTCCTCATTAGAACTGAATTGGCAATCTCGAGAAATACGATTTTTGACTTGATTGCTGGAAATTAAAAAATGACCTTTCATTTTCCTTGATGGAGTAAAAAAAATCGAGCATCTTTTTTAATTCGGACGTCGCGAATAATTTTTGCGGAGATTAATCAAGGAATGTCGAGACTAACAAAAAATGCGCGAATTTATCGAGTCAATAAATATAATTATCTTTGCATAAATTTCAATCTGAATGGACGTGGAAATAAACAGGGCGGAACAAGCAGAGGGTGAAGTCTTGCTTGTCCCGATGCTCCAAGCCTGTGTATTTTACCAGCAAACAAGAAATTATTTTTCCTGCTTTGGAAAAAAGTGTAACAGAATCATGTCCACGTCCGTATTCTTTGCTTTCCTCCGACGTGATCCTTAAGCACAGTTCGAGTTTTGGGGTTCTCTATCCGAACCTTGAAATCCCGAACCCCACAATATCGGAGTTTCAACGAAAGGAGGAGTCTTGAGGAGGACGTTGACTTTTCAAGGATCGATATTATAAAGACTCGCACACACGGATATTGCGGGGTGTTAAAGTATGAATAGGCTGGTCAATATTCGCGTACGTCCGTTAGTTCAGCACGTAAATAAAAAAGAGACTTTTTTCATATTACGATCATTAAGGGTGAGCCACGAAATCGACGACTCTTGCCAAACCAGCCGTTCGGCTTTATCTTTTTGTGCACGAACAGAAGGCGAAGTTGGGGAGAGTTGATCGTTATAAAATGTTCGAACGAGGCTCATAAAGCACGTTTTTCCTCTCGAGCAATATCTTCCGCACTGTCGTAGGAACGCAACAATCTTCAAGCAAATTGCGTTTTATACCGCCATTTTTTTCGGTCGCACGAGAGTGTCATTATTGCTAAAGCACAAGGGAATGGTTCATACTCTCGTGCATTGTTGGATGGAACGACATCTCTCTGGTTGCGATAACCTGACACGCAAAAGTTACGAAACCTTACGAGGGCACCCTTCGTACTTTAAGCGATTAACAGCAGTTTGTGTCCCTGCGCGCTTTGAATCATTCGAGCCCTTTTCCTTGGACGCCACAACTCGGTTAGGGATTTAAAAAATCGTAGCCCGATGTCGGCGTCACCGCCGATTCAGCGTTTTCTTCAATTTCGTGCAAAACTCGGATGGTGCAGACGAAGGATTGAAATTACGAATGGATTTTAGATCAGATTTAAAATTCAACAATTTACGAGGAATCATTTCCCTCCCCTCCAGTTTTTTCTTTGAATAAATGGCTCCAAAGCAGGAAATGATTCGGCCAATGAAGCTGTGAATCGTTGCTAATTCGTACCTTTTGTCAAAGTGTCCGAGATGGTGGCGTATTTGGAGAGAGTTAAGGTGGCCGAATGTGTACAAGTATATGACAAAAGAGATAGAACGTTAGTGAATGAATATGAGCGATAATTGAGGCTTCATCATATTTTCTCTCGGAGCCTTCGTTCGTATGAGAAATTCTGTATAACGACTCGACAGAGTGCGAGACTAAAGATCTCTCTTCTCTGGCTCTTGTATAATAATATAAATTGTTTGAATAGAAGAAATCAGTGGCATGAACTCGAGGGAGAAATGAAACTATGGATCACGGATAGGGAGACTCCGACGACCTTAGATAAAATGACTTATCACGAAGAGTGCGTCGATGTTTTGTAATTAGTATGCAGATTATTGTATCGAATGGAGAAATATACACTAAAAACTGTTGAAACGACGAGCTTGGTGTTGCTTCAGTTAACTTTTGAGCAGTATGAACATAATATTATTGCACGAGTTCATAGAAACTTTTGAGATAAGATTCATCGAGAAAATTGTGTCGATCCACAAAAAATCACCGAGGAAAGTTGTGAAATGTTGAATTCATCAATAAAATCTTAGATTTCTATACGTCGATTGAAAAAGATATAGAAAAGAGTGTCGTTGCGTTTGTATCTATAAGTCTCTGGGAAGAGTTTGAGGTTTTACAAACAAAAGGTGCGAAGCCACGTGAGTCGTTTTCTCGCGACAACGTAAACACGAATCCACCGATATATCGCTTACAAAGCTATATTTAACTGTAATAAAGTGATTAACCAGCATGCGGTGCCATTTATTGGGGAAGAGCGTTAACAGTGGAAAAAAATAACTCAAACATATTCGGAACTATCATCAAAAATATCGAAATTAAACTTTAATGCCCGTCATTAAGAACACGATCACAAGTTTGAAACAATGCGATTATGATCATCGGTATCACTTTGACATAGTTTCGATGATCAAAACCTCATTGAGCTGTTTTTCATTTTAAAAATGCGTCGTATCTGACAGTTAGACGATGAATAGCCACAGAATATTGAGAAATCCTTGAAAAACATAACACACAATGGTTAAAAAAATGTTTTTTCAATCCCATTAAATCGAACGAGAAACGATGGATCTTTGTTGCATCCTGTTCATGGTGTTGGAGTAAAAAACACAGACATTTGCATCAGCCGCAGTTTTTAGCCAACTTGAAGGCATTTAGATCGATGAACAATTTTTCTTCTCACAATGCACTGAGCTTTGGGAAGGGTATCGATAAAAAATTCAAAGAGAATTCTGGAGCTGTCTAGTCTGGGTCACTGCAATGGGAATCCAGCGTCTTTCACACCGTGTCCAAGATATTTCGGTGTCGAAGAAGATGCGGGCGAACCGGAACCAGAGATTGTCAATGGCATCGATCCGTTGTTATCGGAGTCCACAGTAGAAACGAGATTTGGAAATAGATTGTCAACATAAAATTTGGCTCTACGGTGAGCGTCGTTATAGGAACGGGATTCCAAAATCGGGTTCTGCACGGTTTAATGAGTGTGGGCGAGTTTTAATCTGTGGTGCGCAGACTTTGAAGCTTGTGGTTGCTCGTCGCCAAATTTCGCTTTGAAAATGATCCTGAAAAACCGGATTCATGATCCACCGGTCGCAGTTTTTGTAGCTACAACTTTTATGCGTTTTAGTGTTTATTTTTACCTCTTGGTGTTTATTTCGACTCTACGAGATTTTTCTAACGAAGCCAAATGCGACATTCTTTTTTCACTCGAAGTGAAAAGCATCAAATATCCGTATCATCGTAATTCTGCTTCGATACGTCCTGCAGGGTCATGAAGTAAATCACGCAGATTCAATCTCATCCGCTTCTATTTCTCGGTTTTTTAAATAAATTTCGCTGTCGTCGAGAGCAATCCCATTGGCCGGCGTATAAAATAGCGATTCATTGCCGTGACATGGCGAAGAAAGCAGAATTTTCACGCTCTCCCACACTTCCTGAATTTGATTTCATTCCCTTCTCGCATTTATTTTATTTTCCTCTACAAATTCTCATTCGAGCAGGTTACGAAGCAGCATATATGAATTATTCAAAAAGGCCCGAGTTAAATGATTGCCCACACACACACGACAACACCATGGAGAGCAAGAATAAATAAGAGTCGTATAGACGTCGTATGGAATTTTGTTGTTTGTCTTGTATGAAAAAAGATAACAGAAGCTTTGTTGATCAATAAGACTGAAAGGTGCAAAAGGTTTCATTTCGATAAAATATCCAAACAAACAAAAAACAGAATTTACGTCTGTAGCGAGAGTTGTAAAGTTAATGAAAAAATATACGAATGTTCTTAGATGAGTGCGCACCTTATTTTGGCTTAGCGTTTGGATTCCGGACGCGCAAATGAACTTCAAGTTCAGTTGAGAAGAAATGGCATCGACGAGGCGTCCAAAATCTATGATTCGAATTATGAAACTCGATTGCCACACGAAATGGCCAATAAATGTGTTTCCCGTTGTTAAAATTTTTCAGAAATCATGTCGAAACAGGGCAGTATAAAGGACAGCACACAGGACGGTGAGAAAGCATCTTACGATCAAGTAACATCGAACGGAGATGCTGGCAACAGCGAGATCAAGTTGGAGGCGAAAATGTCTCTTTTGAACGGAGTTACCGTGATCGTTGGTTCGATCATCGGCTCCGGAATATTCGTGAGTCCTTCCGGAGTCCTCGAACACACGGGAAGCGTCAACGCCAGTCTGCTGGTGTGGGTAGCATCGGGAGTGTTTTCGATGGTGAGTGCCGAACAATTTGAAAAATCGTCAATATGGCGTAAAAAATGAAAAAAAGCATTGGACCGTCGATCGAACGAAAAACTTTGAAATTGATAACCAAACAAGCGTTTCTACCTTTGGAAAAGCAAAAAAAATACTGATAAAATATCGACACCTGATTCACGGCTGTACTAATAAATTATTCCGCGTCACGTTGTTTAATTTCACGCGGGTATGTCGCATATATTTATCACTGATTGGTGGAGACCCGATTAGTACGGATCGTTGGGTTTCTGCTCGATCGATCCAGTCAGCCCCCCGTCGAGTGGTGACAGGATTCATTTTTTCTTCGGCTTATCATAAATAATTATGTCTCGATGTGAGCTCTTGCGTATACACATCATTTTTTTACCAATGGAGTTAACGAAGCGTTAATAATTTAGTCAGACTGTATTTGTCGTCCGATAAACTTGAACCAATTCTTGTGACTCCTGTTATTGTTGAAACAACGGCACAAGGATCACCAGAATAATTTTATTTTTGTCAATAACTTTCTCGATTGTCCCAACGCTTAAAATTACCCACTGTCTTTCCTCATAAACCGCCTTTTCATGTGATGTAACGATCATGTAACAAAGTTTCTATTACCGCCAACGAAGAACGTTGAGAATCGAAGTGCAGATTGCGGTGATTAGTTGAAAAGATTTTGGGGTTTGGAATCATAAAAAATGATCCATGATCGAGATTCAAGTGTTTTTTGTGGGAATCGAATAAATTGATTTTTTTTTTTTTTTTAATTAATTCGTTGTTTATTTGACATGGCCTAGATCGGAGCTTACTGTTACGCGGAACTCGGTTGCATGATAAGGAAATCGGGTGCCGATTATGCCTACATAATGGAGACTTTCGGGCCTTTCATGGCCTTCATGAGGCTCTGGGTCGAATGTATTATCGTCAGACCATGCAGCCAAGCAATCGTTGCCCTCACCTTCAGCGTCTACGTGATGAAGCCCTTCTTTCCGGACTGTGCACCACCAGGGGACGCAGCCAGGATGCTCGCCATTTGTTGCATCTGTGAGTCTTCACGATTTATCAAACATTTCAAACACGATCAAAATCTTTCGAGACTTGAATTACTATCGCAAAACTTCTTCAGGGTCCTTCCAAAATTTTGTGTAAACGTTCTTGGCACCAAAGCCGACAGTTTTCTTCTATGAAGAATTTGGGATTTGCAATTTTTAATTTTTCTCATCTAAACGCGTGTGAATTGATTTCACGTTTCATTTTGAGGAAAACGTCCTTAATACATTTTTTTCGCAGCTCGAAAACGAAACGCGACCTCAATTTTCACGCGTTTGGATGAGAAAAGTTAAAAATTGGAAATAAATTAGCTCGAATTCTTGAAGTCAGAAAATTTCGCTACATAGATGGAAATTTCTAGTTTTGGTGTCAAGAATGTTCATACAAAATTATCAGAGAGTCATAAATAAAATAATTTCGTGACAGTAATACGTTAATCGACCAATTATCGATTTCAACTGACAGAGAGTTCGTGTCAATTGAAAGAAAATGCACAGAAAGTCATCTCTGGAAAAAGTGAAGGATCAGCTGCAGTGATTGGGGTTAATTAAAAGTATGACCGTAACTAAAGACACATTTTCATGGGTTTTTTGATCACTTTCTCGGGCGAAAATGGACCGTATTTTACTGCTGTTAGGATAATTAAGAATCGCTTCACGAATGAATAGCGAATAGAAAAATGAATGCGTTGTCATGGTGAACGAGCAAAGTGAAACCCACAGCGAAATAATTAGCTGAAAATACCTGTTGATTGCGAAAGTGCCAATGCCGAAGCCCCTGAAGATAAGGCGCAGCATATAATTGCAACCGAAACTCAAGACAAGTGGAAAGGACGAATAAAAATGAGTTTACGAGCTGCAATTAAGGCGAACGAACGTTCACTATTGAGTGCGAAATCTCAGTGAATCAGGGATCTACGATCTCGCACACTAATGTCCTTCGTCGAAACGGTGCAGCAGTTGGCAATTTCTTATAACAACAGACCAATCTCTCTTGTACAAAAAAAAAACAGATCATAAGCAAGTTTCGACTGATGCAACTCTCTAACGAATTACACCATGTGTCGGTGATCGTCTGCTTTGCGCGTGCAGTCTTTCGTTCTATGATTGTTAAACTTTTCGTCTCTTCCTCTCGAGGAGACTTTCGACGCTGCCTCCCTCGGTTCTATTGCACTATTCCTCCTTAGCACTTGTTCTGAGACCTTTAATAGCCTCGACTTGCTTCCCGGTACGCGACTTTCCAAGCTGTTAATTTCTGTAGCTTTACTTTTACGTTATTGGATTACATTTCATTGACTGCAACAGAGACGCGAGGCTGCTGCCGTTGGAGAGCTTGCGAGTCGCTGTTCAGAACGACGAATGTCCCAAATTCTGCCCTGTGAATATCGTGACCAAACGAAATCCTCGAATACAACTTGGAAATCGTTTCAATCCTCACAAAATCATTTTTCTGCTGGAAACAGTCACAAATCTTTGAGACTGTTGGCCGCAAGGTTGTTGCAACTTTGATGTCGTTTCCGTGTCCATTCCTCCAATTTTTTTCTTCCGTAATGTCTTGTCGAGGTCTCTCGGACGAAAAACAATGTTAACTTGTTCTATCCCAGTGTCGACAGGATTGATTCAACTGCAACGTGACGCATGTATCGCGCATTATTGCCGGCATGGCAGGGGGTAATGTGTTCTCGCCGGCTGATCGTAACCTTGTCAACAGAAGATTAACCCTCGTTCTTGCATCATACAATCCGGCACCTCTCAAATTTCCTCCAATCGTTGTGATTCTTTTTTATCTAACAAATTAAAAAAAGAGTCAATTATACTTTTAGTACGCATCGATGCCAATGACGCGAGTCACGTCCAATCTGAGCTTAAGCCATTTGAGAGACAGATACGGACTAGCGAATCTTTTTTTTTTTTTTATAACTCTGTTTACAACAATCTCACTCTCGGTGTCAGAGACCATTCAAACTAGTTTGTGTCTCCTAACGCTAAATAGGGTTCGAACTACGACGTTCAGCCTTCAAACTTTTAGTTTGATGCTCACGTTGCAGATTCATGGTTCTGGACACGTTCTCACAATTCTCTGGGATGAGATTCGAGTCAGGCACGAACCACATTATATAATTTCGAGTATCAACAAGTGCCACCGTGGTCACGTTTTTTTTTCAACGAATTCAATTACGAATCTTTTGGAATTTCGGTATTAAATTGTCAAAAATTGAATGTTGCAAAAAAAAAAATCAGAAACGCACTTTTTTCCCGATTTAAACTGCGTACGACTCCTCAACAGAATTTCCAATGAACGGGAAATAGCGAGAAGACTGTTTTGTTAGGAATTTACGAATTGAAACGACGACACGTCAAGAAGGTTTGGGTTTTCTTCTGAATTTATTTCATGAAAAAACAGTGACACCTGTTGATGCTTTTTGTAATAAGAGGCTGAAAAAAATGACATTCCTTTGAAAAACTTAATTATGAAGATCCAAATTAAAAATAGGAATGGAAAAACTTGGGTCTTGAGAGAATGGGACGCGTAATTTTTTGTTAAATCCGATTGGCAAACGCAAGAGTCGTGAATGCACGGTTCAGGGGATAAGAGACTTGTGTTCACGATTGTGTGTGCGGTTGCAAGCAGGGTGGAAACCCCTGAGCGCAAAACTCAATTTTCGATGCGAGTCTGGACTGCAAACTTGTCAGACTTCTTCGCTGAAAGATCAGCACACACACAGGGCGACGTTATGGCGAGCTATAGGCGATGGGAAGCACGTATATCGATCGAATCTTTTTTCTCTCCATCCCCTATATAAGAGTCCCAAGAGCCGTTACGTAAAGCTCTGTCATATTGAGAATTGACTCGAGTTGGGATCGACCGTGATTACCTTTCTGATTGCCATGGAATCTTGTAGAGCCAATGGGGTTTTCTGTAATTCTTGAAATGCCCAAGGAAACGTAGTCTGTCAACAAAACGCTTTGTTTGTACTCTTCGCCAGAATCCCTCGACATTTATAGATGAATCGTTCGAAAGGATGAAATAAAAGAAAATAATAAAAATATTAGAGGGTTCGATCGTTTTTCTGAAAAATATAATACTAAGAAAAACAATGGAGAGCCTTTCGTCGTATTTACGGAAAGGATGCAGTTGGAAAACTCGGAAACCCTGACCGTTGAGTCAACCTAAAAAACAAAGATAGTAGTTATCGAGCAATTAGCAAATTGGGAACGTTTCTTGGCGCGGTGTCTCTGATGCCGACGGTATTAATGGAGATGATGATAATGATGACGATGCTATATGCGATTCGAAGGACGCGTTTCGATGTCATTGTCACGTTCCATTTTTATCTTCTCCTAGTTGAAGGAAATTTTTTTTTTCGCCTTTCAAGTGACCGAAAAATTGGTTAGTCGCGATGTAATCGAGTCTGAAGATACGAACGTTGGTGAAAGCGCTCAACTGCCCTTGTTATAAATGTGTGAGCTCATCGCTTCCATGTAACCGATCAATTCACTGTGAAAAGCTCTCGAATCATGAGTACTTTGCCAATGAGGCCATCATCGTCTCGTATCATCGTGCGGAACGATCGATAAACCACACCAGATTTTCTGGGCGTTCGAAACCTTCAAAAAAAGACGAAAAAAAATCGAATAAAATGTTGGGAAGAAACGTCAGGATAATTTCACGCGTGACCATTTTACTCGGCCACATATTTACTAAATAAATGATTAGAAAATGCGTATACTTTGTTCTCATACAGGCACTCTGGCGTTTATTAACTGCTGGGACGTCAAATGGGCAACGAGAGTTCAAGACGTATTCACTTACGCGAAACTCCTCGCCCTTTGCGTCATCATTGCAACCGGAATTTATCAATTTTCCACAGGTGAGTGAAGCAACAATATTCATTAATTAACCCATTCAACTGCGATTAATCAAATGCTTAAGGATTTTTTCTTGCGCCATAAATTTACTATGTAACGTGATTATCGTTCGCTAATCGCCACTGAGCAAAAATTTCCCTCGGCAATAGAATTTTTTTAAATTTTACACCCTGGAATGGAGATCGCTCTCGTATTAATCGGTATAGCGATTAATAACACAATGTACGCGGCAATTATCTGTACTTTCCTATCATCGTTCAATTGACTTTCGCTCCATTGAGCTCTTTCAACGAGCAATTCTGCCTCGAGCTTTTAGGGCACGTTGCGATTATCCTCGCCTTGACTCGTCGAGTTTTATATCCACACACGCGGCAGCACACAAGGAACTTGAATAGCAGACCCAAGGCTCTTGTTTAATCGCGAAACGTTAGATGCTCAAAATTGAATGATGAAAGAGTTTTTCTCACAGCATCGTCGGGCAAGTATTTAGCAATTGCGAGAGGTCTGAATCGTGTGCATGCGGCTAGGACACGAGTCCTTGGCAGTTGAAATCCTCTTTAATTGCATTTCTTCCTCGTAATATCTTTCCTGATGAACTGAATAACGGCAAACAAACCATGTACTCGTTGCAACGTACAAATCAAATAAAACATCGGAAGACGGCAATCTCGAGACGTATTTTCATAATTTGAATATTCAGGATTAGAACTAGAGCAGGAAATGCCATGAAATGAACAATTTCGTTACATTTTTGGCCTGAATTTTTTGTTATGCTTTTGATTCCATCGTTTTAGTTTTCAACTACAATTCGTAACTGCTCCTGACACTAATTGGACCAGGAACGGAATTAGTAGAGAGTTTCGATAAGTCACGACTTTAGAGCTCAAGCGAGTTTCTGATTTCGCGTGTATTCTCCGCGTCTTAAATTCTAGATTTTTCAACAACGCCCACGTCCGTTTTCGTACGCGTAAATTCATGTGTAACAGTCTACGATCTTTATGACGATTAATGTGTTACTGTACACGCGCACATAATGGCATAAGCGTACATAACTATGAATACACGAGGCGGTATAGATTCGGCTCTACAGTTACTTCTCCTGTCTTTTCACAGCGTCGTCCTGTTACCGGACGAGACAATTTGCCCAATCAAAAAGCCGATCTAAATACGTCCGCGAGAGTAGAACAAGTCATGCCGAGTACAAACCTCGTGTGTATAAAGAATATCGGTTAAATTGGACCATTCAAACTTTATCGGAATGA
This sequence comes from Diadegma fenestrale, assembly GCA_037043255.1. NCBI lineage: Eukaryota > Metazoa > Arthropoda > Insecta > Hymenoptera > Ichneumonidae > Diadegma > Diadegma fenestrale. Next base: position 12,134,474 of record CM073310.1, on the reverse strand, counting down.
TTCGTGGCTCTTTCTCTAGCTTCGTCTCTTTGCTTCTTGCTCTCTTCTCCTCGCTGCGCTGCTGCGAGCTGCCTCGCTTCTTGGTGCACAGTCTCTTTTGCTTCTGTTTATCCTTACGAGTTGAAAATTAAAAGACCAGTGAACAAAAGGCTCTCGTACAACAACCATCAGCAGATTCTTTTGTTCCCACTGTCCTCTTCGTTCAAATTTAGTTTCATAACTATATTTATCGGATTATTCGAACCATTCGGCTTCGCAAGAGACTCATCTCGTTGCTCTTTGTTTAGACGTTCAGTAGAGCAAAGACCTGACCTAGACAAAGATCAAGGTCATTGAGTACCATCAAGTTTACAGCCATTTACTGGTCACAGATTAACAAAAGTCCAGGACGCTTCTAGCCAACATGAGACATTTTATTCCTTATTTATCCAGCTTAAGCTTCGTTTTGACGTCGAGGTTTGTCAAGCGTCGGTACGACTTTCACGTTTTTTTTCCCGCCATCGATCTCTCGGCTTATTTCGAACGCACAGCGTCGTCTCCAGCATTTTTCTCCCTTTCGAATCTAATCATCCAGCGTGCGAACGATTTCTATATCGATGATAAACAAATTGCGTATAATTTTTAGGACAATTACAAAGTTTGCAACCAAAAATTCTTTTTTCTCTTCGTTTCTTGTTCAATTTCAAAATCCATGACAATTTTCGTACCTATTTTGAGTTTGGATCCCGAAAAAATATCTTTTTCTTTTCCTGTCCAAATATACAATAAAAATTTTGAGATCTGCTCAAGAAAAACCGAATTTCGTTGCTTTCCAACGATGCAAACTTCAAAATCGTTAACTTTTTTCTATTTTGCCCTATGTCCACTAGGAAACACGGAATACTTCACGTTCGACAATACAAAGACTGAAGTGACGAGTATAGCTTTGAGTTTTTATTCCGGGCTATTTGCTTACAACGGTTGGAATTATCTCAACTTTATAATCGAGGAACTGAAGAATCCAGTGAGAAACTTGCCACTGGCGATTGGAATATCTTGCACACTCGTCACAGTGATTTACGTTTTAACGAACATGGCTTTCTACACAACTTTGAGTCCGGTTGAAGTTTTGGGCAGTGGAGCAGTCGCTGTGGTGAGAAAAACAAGTCACTCGTCGATAATAATCTTATTATGAACGATGCTCAATATCGTGTCGTAACTCCACGAAAAATTCCTGCCGCGGGCGATCAATCCTTATACCTTTTGATTTCCGCATACAGACGTACGCGAATCGGCTCTTCGGAGTGATGGCATGGACGATACCAGTCTTCGTCGCATTGTCTACTTTCGGTGCGGTCAATGGCATTTTATTGACCTCATCTCGTCTATTCTACGCCGGAGCTTGCGAGGGACAAATGCCCGAAATTTTAACCATGATCCAAGTCTCAAGGTTAACCCCAACTCCAGCTGTTATTTGCATGGTAAGAATTCAATCAAATTTATTCGAACGATGATCCCTTACCGATGAAAATTCGTTTTTTGTACTCGTTTACGATTCTCTCGTGATTTTTATTGTCGATCTGTGGAAATGCTGAAGAAACCTCGTTTACTTTTCTTACAGGCGCTTCTATCGATGCTGTATTTGGCATCCTCGGACATCTTCACTCTCATTAATTACGTCGGCTTCGTCACTTGGGTGCGTTGAAAAATTTTCTTTCCACTTTTCGCTTCTCGTTTCTACATTGATAAATCTGTGTAATGCAAAAATTTGTTCCTCGGCTGTTCATTTGACTCAAGTGTAACGAAATGACTTTGAGAAACAAGAAATTCCGCTTCACAACGACGTTTCGATAAATTATTACCAATTTTTTTTTTTTTCGTAACGATTCTCGTTGATTTTTTTTTCGTTTTCATTGAATTAATGAAATTGTCGTAATTCACTCGTTCCAGTTGAGCATCGGAGTGTCCGTTCTCTGCCTGCCATGGCTCAGGTGGGCGCAGCCTAATCTCTCAAGGCCTATCAAAGTGAATCTTGTGTTTCCGATCGTGTACATGCTGGGCACGTTATTTGTGACCGTTGTACCGATGTACGCCAGTCCAGTAGAAACAGGTGAGATTTAGATACTCGAAAAAATCTTGACAAGTTTTGAGGCTCGTGCCCAAGCTCGCGATTAATAACGAGTATCGATAATTCATGAAGTCGATCAATAATTACTGCTTCGTTTTCTTGCAGGATATGGTATGCTCATGATATTGTCATCGATACCCGTGTACTTTGGATTCATAGCTTGGAAAAATAAACCAAAAGCATTCCAGAAAGCAGTCGGTAAGAATTCAGCAACTTGTTTAGTCCGCGCGTCCCCTGGAATGATATTTTTCCATAATGAGTTTCTACCAAACCTGCTGATGGTTTTTGCACCTTCCAGTAATATTTGTCTGACGCTTTCGGGCTTGCAAATCGATGCAGTCAAAGATTTGGCCAAATTACTCGGAGGTGGATCAACCGGAGCAGAAATTTTCAGTTTATACTTTCAAATCTTTCCAAATATTTGGCCTAAATTGATTTTTTCAATGAATAATTCTACAACCAATTCTATTGAACCGTGTTACACTAAATATTCATAAAAAACACTCGCATTTTCAACCGATCACTTGTTCAACAAAAAAACGAACAAAAACGTCGTTGAACTTTTCTTCGGCTTACATTGCGTTCTTTCGTTTCTGTTCCTTTTTTCTATATAATTTTATTGTTATTGCTACAGGCTCCATCACCCAATTTCTCCAGAAGACCATGGTAGTCGTTGGACCAAAGAAAGAATAAGGTTTTACAAGCACACTATTACATAAATATTACTCTCTCATATCTCACGCATGCTTTTTTTCAAATATTTTCAACATATAAACATGTAGATAGATTTTCGTGGTGGAAAATCCGTTGAGAATTTTTTTCTTTCTTTCTCAAAACCGTTTCGATTTAGAATTTTCGTCGGTATAAATAAGACTCGGAATCGTTTGAGTAAAAAGAAAACGTTTATTTTTCCAAATGTGTATCGATGCAAAGGGTTGACTTTTTTTTTCCGACTTCTCGAGGCGGAAACCCGCGTTTAACTTCCGGGCAGCTGGTTTTTGATATAATTGCAATTTTCGTTGAAGTTTTTCAATTCTTTTCAGTCAAATTCCAGATTTAGACGCGTCAGTACATTCTGACGTCACGCAGAAATCGATTGAGTTTAATTTATTCATATTTGGTTACTGTTATGATGATTTATCGTCACCTGTTGAGAATTATGATTTTGCACGATTAATCATGAATGACAGCAGCACCAACAGCACACTTGAATTATACAAAACGCACCTCAAAACTGACCTTTTTAATAGTCGGAATAATATATTAATTATTCGAGTATTCACTTGAAATATATTTTGTATAGGCATTTTGGTGGGTACTGAATTTTTCGAGTTCAGGAAAGACACGAAACGTCATTCACTGCTCAAATTTTTTCGTTTTTATCCTTAATTTTGAATTGAGTATGAAAAAAATTGTAAACGTCCGATGTTCACGAAGCGGTGAACGAAATTTTTATCCAGACTCGTTGGAGTCTGAGTAAAAAAATGAAATTTCTTATCGGCTAATGCGAGAGATTTATTTCAGATGGTCGAAAACTTGCTTGAATTTTATTAACCGGAAGTTGATGAAAATAATGTTGCAGTAAGTTTCACCAAGTTCCTGCAGAAGATAATGATGGTTGTCGGGAAAGCAAAACCCGCTCAGGTTTAAGCGAGGCCTATTCACGAGACATGATTTTTCAACGGTGCGTGAGGATCGTCTCCTCGCAAAGAAACGAAGAATAAAAATTGAATGAATAAGCGACGAGGTCCATAAACTGTGCGTCCCAATGACAAGAGACAGCCGTATTGGGTTGGGACGTGCGCAATCCAAAGATCCAAGATCCATCGAAGCCCTTCGATGAAAAATCATTCCGATATGTCTTTTTTGTTGCGGAACGGCAAATCCGTCTCTGCACAGGAAGCTTCGATGGAAATCTTCACGTACGCCGAAGAAAAATGCTGCTCTCATATTTCTTGTACAATTCAATATTCACCAACGGCCGATGATCGACGATAAAACGCCGGGACGCGAATCAACACTTTCCTTTCCCATTTATCTCATTTTCTTCCCGAAAAAAGCCACATTTTGACACCCACCGATGCATCACACATTTCGATAATAATGTCGAAGAATTTCGAAAGGCAAGGGCTCGCTTGATTCTTCACGGAATTAACTTTGGTCCATTTGACAGACATCTTCGTAAATAAAATCGTGATTTTATATTAATTGAAGAAAATGGCTTTCGGAGAGTCTAATATGAGTTCCAGATTTTCGCAATCATCGTATGCAAATATTAGTGCAAATAAACACGATAATTAATTGACGGAGCCATCAGTCGGGATGCAAAATGTCACAAATCCTTGAAAAATGATGCATTCGGCTTTTCAAATTGTCGTTGAAAACGCCATCGTGAAATGTTGCATTTTATCATTTGACGCTTTTGCAGATTTATCGGTTTCGATATTCTTCAAGGTCAATACGACACGCTGTGATACAAAGCCATCGTCCGTTTATTTCATCATTACGCAATAAGCTTTGGACTTCATTGTTATCAAAATTAATTGCACTCGTTCGAATTGTATCGAGTGACTATTTCATCTGAGAGACAAAAAAACTGATTGAGTTGCCAATCCTGAATTTCACAATCTTTTGGCATGTTAATTGCAAATAAATCGGGGTAACTCTTGCCAATTAATTCTTCGACATTCTTTTCGTTTGATCGCGATTGCCTAATTGTAAAAATCCACAAATGTTCAGGATTCATCATCATCCTGACGATCATTATTCGAAAATTATGACAAAACGTTTTTTTTCACTCATTTATCGTCCGAATAAAACACCGAAAAACGTAGCGATCGATGATCAGTCGACGTGGAATTTTAAGTCACATATACAAAAAAAAAAAAAACACGAAAGAAAACAAATATTACTGCCAAGGTTTCATTTAGATATTACGATACTTTCTGAATTAATAGTCTCGACACTTCGTTTTTCATGCTGTCACGTTCGTGAACATTTTCTGTCACGAGAATCAACTTTTTTCGTTGTAGAATTTTGTTTTATTTTTCAGCCGAGCTGTGTATCCACGTGTATGACTAGATTTTTGAGTCAGTGCGAAAAAAATAGACTCGGACAAGAAATTTTCATTGTTCAGTTTGCATTTGTCGATTTCCACGAGACACATCATGAACTTCGGGCTGGTGGAATCGAAAGAAGGAACAAAATACTCTACACATTCCTGTTGAACAAGTTTCGGCGATCGAATCTCGTTGAGTTTTTGCGGAATATCACGTTCGTAAGAATTTTCTTAAATATCCAATTAGTCGTTTGATTCTTAAGATTTTTTCGAGTTTCGTTGACCAGCCACGAGTCGAGTGTTTTCGTGCGAGCGTATTTCGAAAAATTGTTTATCGATTAATTTTCCTCAAGGATTTGCACAATTTTTTGACTGAATTCATTCGATTTTTCGAACAAATTATTCAGTAACTCGAATCGCAGAAATTTTTTGAAAAAATCGATCGAGATGATTGACGAGCTGTCTTAACTTTTTGCCAACGAATGCACAACGATTTCACAACAATTAACGATTAGCGTTCGCGACGAGCACTCGCCGAGGGCTGGCACAAGGTCAACAATTTTCTATGGAATAGAAATGAATAATTCACGTTTTTCTGTTCCGATCCGCGCGTATTATTGATGAGAATCGCTTTCCGTCCAGTTTTCGTAGAAAATTTAACCAGACAAAACGCCCGGAGGCTATTCCATCGATTGCACAAATGCGAGAGAGAAATTTTCCGGGAGAACGTCCATCCGATCGGAATTGAAAAAAAGTCTTAGCCCTCGCGGAATGCGAGGAGTGGGCTTCGACTTTTTTTTTCTTCCACTATCGCACGTTCAGTTGGGAAAATCCACATTTTCGGAACTTCGCAAGAGTAATTAACAGATCTTGAGCCTCAACGGGACGAAACCGTTGAAACTTGTTCGTCAGATAAAAAGGAATAAATAAAAAACAGAAAATTTGCACATATCCGTAGTGGAAGACGTCCCTTGCCTGACCAATTGGGTCTCCACAGGGTATATAAAAAAAAAAACATATATTCTTGGAACGAGATCTCGGCATATATTTAAAACCAGAATGATCCTTAGACCCAAAAGCCTCAACTTAGTTGTTTTTACGAGACGAATAAAAATCGATGCGTTTTTTAATACTATTATTTAATAATATATTATACAAATATAAATATAAACTACATCATGGTTGTTGCTTTAAAAGAAAACAAAAATCATCAGGATATAAGTTCGTAATCGATGAACAATTAAATGATCAAAACGGCAACAATAAACAAATCAACAACTCACGTGACAATAAGGCATTGACTGAGAGTATACCGCGGATGAGTAATGAATGAAGGAGCAATTTAAACATTCCATAGGATGAATTTTGTATTATTACGATTATTTTTATTATTACAATTACAATCTAAGCCCCGCTGTATATGTACTTGAAGAAAAAAAAAAAAAACACGGAAAAACGTTGTGAGAGCTGCTCCATTAGCAATTGTCTTAGCGTTATCGCGAGCATGCTCAATTTGCTGTGTGTTTATCGAGTGTGAAAAAAGGAGAATATCAACTAAACGGAATGAGATCGAATTTGCGAAATCGGTAGCTTAGGATCTTGACGAATTGATAATACAAATAATATACAATAAAATATGGGTTTAAACCAAATAATATACATATTAATGACGAATCAAGAGCGAACTGTGACAATACATATATTTGCAGCATATGTATAGAGATATATGTATATATGGACTGTAATTGTAGCTCGAATGTATAATTGGATGTACACTACCTCAATTTACTTCTGGGCTGCCTTGTCTCGATGTTACACAACGGAACCATCGTGTAACTTGTCCTTTAAGCGGTAAATTTGCTGGTTAAAAGGACCACTCGTATATTTGGAGATTTCATCATGATAAAATTCAGCTGTGCGACTATAAAAGTGTGTGTTTTTGTCATCATCTCGAGGAGGGAGTTTTTAATTGGCCATTTTTCAGATAACCGAGGTAACGACTTCTGTCTAAACAATTTGACGACATTGGCAAGTTATTTCGCATATCACGGGCAGCCTCAGTGTTAATCATTGTTATTAGCGTATTTGAAAAATATATATCGAGCTGTTGCTGCGAATTGGGAACATCACTTTCGTCTGATATGTCCTGCCTGCCAGCGTATACGAATATTTGAAAACTTTTTATTTCGCGTTACGAACGATCTTTTCGAAAACGCGCATTTGTTTTTTTCATCCTTAATAAAAAGCAGATTATGCTCGTGTGCAATGCTAGGGGTTAAAACGCTGCTGAATCTGTAGATACAACAATAATTTGCAGCAATAGTTTGCAGTACAACGTACTGCAAATCAAGGGCTTGGCATTTATACGTGTGGGCGAGGTTTTTAATTCTTCGGGAGATCCCGTAAAATGAACAAACAGCTTTCTCATTCACGTGGCCGGCCTCGTAATTGCAAAAATTCAGCAGATGAATTGGATTCTTCATTCGAACAAAATCACGACCTGAAAGTTAGCTCGTTCGCATTTACTCCGATCATCTCTTCATTCGATTAGATCATTCAGAGGTTTCGTAGCGGATTTGCAGAATAATTTCCGCTAATTTCTCGCTCGGATACAATGAAGATTCATCGGAAAGCCGTGTTCGAGCTTCAAAGTGCTTGAGAATAGAAAACAACGTACGTGAGCGAATGAGTTCGGAAGTATCCGGACCAGCAAAGTTCAAGGTGATCCGTTCGAATAATCAAGTGGCAATACCTGGACAAACGGGGTCTGATTTAGGGTCAAAATCCACTCAACTCGGCTGAGCTCATCCTAAATCGGCCGGACCATGCAACACTTAACGACCCCAACAGATTTGCATAGGAAAAAGTGAATCAATGAATCCAGAAAAGTCATTGGAGACAAATTTCATGGGACTTTTGATGCTGCTGATGGAAATTTTCGTCTTTTTTCCTTTTCACAAAAAATGAAATATAAAAATTTCATTCAAATCGAAAAGTTCAAAAGTTCTCCACAGGACCAATTTAGTCCAGCACAAAATATGCTACAAAAAAGCTTCCAGTAGTTACTGTTTACGTTCAAAAATTTGGTATTGAGAGCCGACGAGAAAACAACTGAAAAATGACGCAACAGTCAGAAACAATTGAAGCGACTAATCTACGGGAGATAAGAAAAACCGGTCAGGAACTTTTTTATAGAAAATTTCGTGCTCTATAATTTTGGTATGATGTATTTTCGTTCCATTTTCAACCGTTTCGGAGATACGAGCGATGAAAGGTCACGCAGTTTCATCAATCTCCAGCATAAACAATTCGAAAGGAAAGAAATCGATTGAAAGTGGTTTGGCTCGGATATCGGTGCAGAACTGAAGTTGGAATTACCGATGATTCCAGCAGAAGGGATTTTCATATGTATAGACACATAATATATACAAATAATAAGAAAATTCGTATGCACGTTGTACGTAACAATATTGTTTTTAATGGTATTTTTAATGATTTTTCATATTCCTTTTCAATCGTTTCGACAATGTCCATTTTTGCGTGTTCCTCCCTCTTTCCTTCGTGTTGTTTACGTTTTTTTCTTTTCTTTTAAGGATTTTTGCTTCTGAGTTTTTTTCCCAGTACGGCTTATTTGCTTACTTTTATTTTATTCATTTTTTATATATAGCTAATATAAATAAGAATACGTATTTTACACCTAGGCTGTTTTACTAGCGACGACATTGTACTTAATCGCTAAAGTGATAGTTGCTACAAAACGAGTCACGCGTCTATATATACGCGAGTGGGAGGAGGTGAGGAAGAGTGAAAATACGAGGGACGGGGGCAACGAAGACGACAAAACAACATTTTGTTTGTGTGGAATGAAATAGTACCGGCAACGAGGATGCATATCGCGAGAGGGCAACAGAAATATGAAAATAAAAAGGGGCGATCGGTCAAAGGATAAAGATCGCATTGCAATTGCTACGACGAACCCGGCCACGTTTACGATTTTGACGTATTTTTCTTTTTATATCGGAAGACGAACGAGGTCTCATAATCGATATGGAAAATTATATTCCTCGTCCAGATATTTTTATCGCAACATAAAAAAGTCCTCCGAAAGCAATGATTTAGATAAAGAAAAAAATATTTTACTACGTGTGACGATAACAATCATTTCGACACGATTTTTAAACGTCGCAATCGGATTGTTTTCATTTTCTCGTGATCAACCTCACGAAGGGGTTGTCGTTTTCATTTTTCAGGCAGATTAATACATTTCAAGAAACGCACTGTTGAGAGCGACATCAATATCAAGAAATCTTTACCCGAATACAGCACAATTATTGTTCGATGATAATTCCTCAACTCATCCGCATCATTTCGGAGACGATTCAGTCGTCAATGATTAATTCAATCGGACTTGAAAAAAAAAAAAAACGTTCGAATTTAAATAAATGCGCTTATTCCGCCCAGTTCGATTACAAATTTATCGGAGATTAACGTATTGTCCTCGTCAAGTGAGTGCTGAATATACGCAATGATTTTACAACAAGTACAAAGCACAAATTCAACGTGTATCAGAGGAAATTTCATGAGCGTGGAAAAATATTCACAAGATATTGAGAAATCATCGACCGATGGAAATTTTCTATCGGCACACATTTTGATCGACATTTTTCAAAGAACAATCTGTACTTTTCCATCGATTTTTGTGTCATGTGTCTGATTTTGCTCCTCAGGAGATTTCACCGACGAATTGACATCGTGAATTTATTTTCAACGTTTTTTTTTTATTCCCAAGTGGAATCGTCGAGTTCTCTTGTGGAACAGATTCAATGAACTTGAAAAATCTCGAAAAAAAATTTCTCCAAACTCGGTCACGTGGCCAGTTAGCATTTTTCGCAATCTATTGTTTGAGAGCCACGAGGTATACTTGGCATAAAATCGTGATGAAGATTGAGCACTCATTCGACTAACACGTAATATAAAAGTGACATTGAATAAATTATTATCTCATTGCATCGTCCGGTAGTGAAAGTTATGAGCATACGCGTGAGAGACATACACAGTCAAGGTGAACTAATTTTAGTTGACTATAACCTACAACGTCGTATACAGGCACGAGCCTTTTTTCAGTTATTTGAATCTCGATTTTAGTTCGCACGACGAGGTTTCCTCTTTCAGCTCGAGTAATCTTGCGAGGATGAGTAAATGGAACATTGAAAAATGCTTATAGTGCCACGAGATGATTTCACTGGTTCGAGGGTGGTCACACGAGGTTTCAAAGCTTCTTTCGCAGACTCGGCTAAATTACAGCGCAGGTTTAACATTGTCATAAGTTTTTAAAAGAATAAGAAACAAAGATAACAAAAGACTATATGTTAGGAGGGACTCTGTTGACACTAACGTCCGTTACTGGCACGGTTTTCTCTAAAGTCTTTTCTTTCGCATGACTAAAAAACACGATCTTAACTTACGTACGATTATTCGACGCAGAGCCGGGCATCTCTCTAGTTACTTGAGAAAAGAATTCAATATTCGGTGCTCTTTGTTTTTCCCACCAATTTTTCGACTATCTATTTTACACAAAAATAGACATTTTCAATTTTTTATATTCGAACTCACCGAATAAAACAAGGGAAATTCATTGCACGACTATTATATTTTAAATGTAAAAAATTTACTGGAAAAATATTTGCGTATGTGAAAAATCTTGATGTCACGAGGCAACGAAGTGTAGAAAAATGACTGAAGTTCTTTTGAGTAAAGTTTCAAGTAAAAAATCAGTACGTAACACGTTGATTTTCAAGTATCGAGAGGTGCCCATTCGACGATACAATTCCTCGCTATTTATCGCTCTCTAAAACACCCAATTGCAGTTTCGCCATCGATCACAAAGAGTGTTCCGTTTTACGTTTCTTTTCTCTCCTTTTTCATTATTTTCTTTTCGATTTCAGTAGCAAAAAGAGTTAAATTGATAAATGCACAAGAGCTACGTTTCAGTCGTGTACCTCTCATCGTTGTACGACAGGGACTGCCTTAATGCTTGAACGACAATTAGGACGATTCATCGCTTTTCAGCAAGAGGCTTTTTCGAGAAAAACACAATTATTTTATACCCAGTGTCGATTTTTTTCTTCTTTTGCTTGTGTGCGCGTTTGGTTTTCTTTACAAATATTTAATAATTACGGTCGTGCGTTTCTCGTGCTCGGAAATCGGACTTTTCGATTTTCCTCCGTACGAACGATCTCAATTTGGTTGCCCGCGTTTCGTTTTCTTTTTCGAGATTTGCCTATAACTCGAGATATCCTAACTTTATCATTATTAATACTTCATTTAGCTAATTCCACGCTTGACAGTTTGTGTGTGTATGACTATTTGCGAATCAAACCGTTTGGTTCATTAAACGAGTATATGCGTTACTGATTTATAACTTACGATTGTGTCACAAGAATATTGCGTGTGTGCGTTTGCGAATATATTCATGTATATATATTTTTCTTTTACCATCGCAGTGTGTAATGTAAGATAATTTTTTATTTTATTCTCAAAAGAAAGAAAACAGATTTTTCAAGTGCAGGATTCCCATGCGAGATCAATTTGAATTACTTTGCTTTAGTTTTGCCTCGCATGAATTTCGAGGCTTGCGAAAAATCAAGCCTTTCCCGTTTGATATTCCTTACTTTTTTTTCCAGGCTCGATATGAAACTGTGAAGCTCACAAATCCAAAACGACGTATCCCAAAAAGAGGCAATTTCGTTGACTCAGTCAGTTTTTCCAAAAATTCCAACGCGTTGGTCATCAAAAGCCTGTTTTTCTTTCTCTTTCTAAAAGATTGCAAAGGAATCTTAACTTTTTGTTCGCCATTTCCATATTGTCACTAATAAAATCAAAATCATTTCTAATCTTCAATGGATGAGACGTTTCAAAACAATTATTCAAAACAAACAATCTTCAATGTTCACAGTTCCGTATTTCTTATTTTGTAGAGAAAACTCGTGTCCGTTTCTGACATTTGCGGTGAAAATTGTCATAAATATATAAATTCACGAGGCAAAAAAACGTCGATCTTACTCTCGCGCGGTTCAATTACGCAGAATGGATAAAGAGCTACGTCAATAATTTCCAAAAACAATGATTGCATTGCTCGGTAATGTGTGCGGATTTAAAAAATTGCTGGTTACTCTTACGAGTCAGTCTGACGATGGAAAAAAAAGGAAAAAACCTTTGACACCGAAAAATATACACAAATATATTCTCCATCGAATCAACGAGTCGTGAATAATTTGACGTTGTGACATATGGACAACGGAGATGCCTCGGTACGCATGTGTACCGAATTCCTCTAAAATAGAGACATTTACGCGAAGGAAAATAGTACGAATATAAATATATAGTGCTTTGTTTGTCCTCGATTGCCTCACTGGGTTTAGTTTTTTGAATTTACGACAAATATCGGTTTCCGCCGGTAGATCCTATTACGACAGCCAGAGAGGGCCGATTGCGGGATCGTGAATTGCGTGGCTTAGTGAACGAGAGACTATAACGAGCTTTCCATTTTTTTTCTTCTCTCCCAAGCTCCATCTGGACTGATCAGCATTAAAACGAATAGCGAATAAATGGACATGATCACTCTTGGAGCCATGATGTCTCTTCTCTATCGCGATGAATTATTCTTCGTTGCTGTCGTGTCAGAATTGCTTGTTTTTTTTCTTTCGCTCTTTATTATCCACCCTCGGAGACTCGGTCTCGTTCGTGTGCGTATGTGTATTTTATTTGTCTGTATTTGTGCTTATATCCAAAATCGTGCTTACGTAACATACGAGTCTCTTTGTCAAGTGCATTGAATGATTCTGAGCTTGTATTTTTCGTTTTTTCTTCGCGAGCAAGGCCCGACATCGGCTTGTGGGTAGGAAGTGATAAAAGGAAGAAAAAACTCTGATCTTGATGAGAGAAGAGGGAAAAAATACGAATGACCTCAACTGTCCCTCGAATTTTTTTCCTTTTGGAACAAACGACCGTTCTCCCGCGATACTCCTCTGTTTTTTTCTCTCCATCTTATTTTTTCTCTTCCTCTCTCTTTCTCTCGCTCTCGCTCCCACTCACTGTCCGTCTTTCCTTTTTCATTTCTCTTGCTCTCTGTATTCCCATCGCGTCCGAAAGCTCATCTTCCACGAGACGCCAAAAGGACGCGATATTATCGAACGTCGTCGTCACGCTCCGAAATCCATGAGATTACTTTTCTCGTGTAGGGATTTCATATACAGCATCGCGATGTACGTCCCACCGACGATGATTTCGTCGGTGTGTCCACATTTCCGGAATTCAACCTGGATCAGCTGGCTGGCATCTCGGAATTTTGGCTCTGCGACAATTCCAACAGATGGCATTCCGAAAGCGGTATCTCTCGGGTTCTAGCGCTCTGTTTCTTCTGAAATAATTGCAAAGCAAATATAACGAAAACAATAATTATTACGAAAACTTGTGAGTCTCAATTATTCCGCCGGATCAATCAAAATATCCGAAATTATTTATAATTGACATTATCCTTTTTCTGAAAATAAAATTCATCGATGTTTTCGAATCACTGGACGAATTATATTTTTTTAAATAGAACCTGCTCCGAGACGTATTTTTATAATTTTGCACGTAGTGGAAATTTGAATCTTGTGTTTTCTTAGCTGAGAATCAAAGTCCGTTGAATTGGTAGAATTTAACGTTGCCTCGAAATTTATACCTTTCTCCGAAACGGAAAGCAGCCACGGTTCTCGTTGTTTGCTGGCGGATAATTGACCAACAAATCCGGAGTCGGCGAACTGTTGGGGCCGAGTACATTGAGCTCCTTGAAGCACTCGGTCTCGATCATCTGCAACGGAGAACGTACGCATGAACCAAGAGCTTTTGATTCACAAGTCACGTAGGAGTAAGGGATAAAGATTGAGAGAAAGAGAGAGAGAGAGAGAGAATGTGTAGGCGAATTGGAATTGGTCGACAGAATTCCTTCAGCTTCTCTCTCTTTCTTATCTTATTCCTTCTCAACATCGTCAATTATGTTTTGCACCCAAGGGTTCACTTTGACTACTATTTAAAACCAGGCTCGACCCCATTCGAGTTCCGTCGATGTATCGAAGTGCTTTTTACTTGAAAATAAACAAAAAAGAAGCTTTAATCGACCTCCAGACGTTCGACCGTGCGCGGTATTCTCGGTATCGACATACGTCACGTTTTAGTATCGCTTTCAGCATCCAGCATGTACCTCGACGGTATTTTACAAACACACGAGCCGGTGAAGGACACTTTACTTTTGTTTTCGTAAATAATAAACGAAAAAAAAACGTTTCGGTCCGTTCACACGCAATCGATTTTTTCACATCGATGAGATTTTCGTTTATGCGAACAATTCTCGTCTTTGAAATATCCAATTTCTGCGATGTTGCAAAAGTACTCAGCATGCTCAACCGCACGATTCCAAGGAGTGACTCAATCATCACGAACTTTTTTCAATCCACAGAAAAAATTATCTCACCTCGTTTTGCCAGGGAATCGAAACTGATCCTGTGTTAAATTGACTGTAGAACGTGTCGTCCGTTGCATCGAGATTCACTCCCTTGACTGTGGAGAACTGTTCGATATCGAGTACGTCCTTGGCGTAAACCGCATGTGGCTGCAAATTCGACAAATGGAAATTCTTCAATCATTCACAGAATAGAAAGGGCGAGTAGCGAGTGTTAGAATTTTAAACAAAATGCCACGTTTTGGTTTTTAAAGTTAACATTTTTTTCAACGAATTTCTTGCTCTTTTTTTTTTATCTACGAATTTATTTCGTTATCACTGTAGCGACATGATTATATTTTTGTATGAATAACTATTTCCTCATCATCACTTTGGTCAATTATTTTTATCTGGACGGAATTTATGTAGGAAATAATGAGACTCGTTCCAAACGCCTTGACGTCGTACGAAAACGTTACAATTTCAAACCCAACCCACGAAAAAGATTGTGCAACATTTTTCGAACGTTTACAAACGCTTTTCTTCTCTTTGTTTTTCCGTTTATTTGTTCTCTGCCTCCTGGAAGTCCATGCAGAAAAGGCTCGAAAATTGTAACGCCCGTTGAAAAGTAACGAAACAAGAAGAGAGACTGTTTTAATTTCATTTCCAAGCGTCGTGGCTGTTCGCGGTCGAAACTACATTCATGAATCGAGCAGGAACGAGAAATTTCTATCCCACTTGCGCGCACATAGCGACTTACATAGTGAAGCAACAGGAAAAAAGAGGAATTAGCGGAGAAGAAAGGACGAAAAGGAACGAGAGTGTAAAAGGAAGAGAGAAAGTGCAGAGAGGGCAAAGTTCAGCCAGACAGGCTGTAAAAGTGTACTTTGGCAAATCGAATTACGTGGCAACCACTGGCTCGAGTACATCATTTCTTCCCTATGAATTCACTACGATAATTGCTCCTGAAGAATACACAGAACCAAGTCCAATTAGGACTCTGAGAACGAGAGCATAAACCATTTCGTTATAAACACGATTTCTGGCCAAAAGAAGAAAGAGAAAGTAAACGAGATCAAGAAACGCGTTTTCCAAGGAAAAAATAAAATTCTGATTGAAAAACTTGGATGTGTGGATTTCTAAAAAAAAAAACATTTCAATATTTATCATGTTCGGTCCTATTTGTGGACTTTTAGTGAAAAATAAAATAAAAATGCAACTTACATCCGGGATGAATGGAGGTTCCGTCATGCCAGCCTCGACCCTTTTCCAATTCAAGCAATGAAAGAAAGCGTGAAGTTTGACTTCCTTGGCTCCGTATCTACCGTTTTTACAGCCGAGTCGATGTTTCGGGTTTTTCTTTAATAATTGTTGACAGAGGCTTTTGGCCTCCTCGGTAAATTTGTGAGAATATTTTTCCTGATCTTCTTTGACACGTCGATCGACTTCTTCGCGTTTGACCTTTTCTTTTCGAGCGCGAAACGGAGCTTGGCCCTCAATCATCTCGTAAAGTAGGCAACCGAAGCTGAACCAGTCGGGTGAGAAAGTATATTTCTCGTTGTCAATTACTTCGGGTGCCATGTAGCCAACCGTACCGACTCGACCTCTGACCATATCGCCCTCCATAATTTCGACGGCGAGCCCAAGATCGGATATTCTTACGTGACCGTGATCGTCGAGCAATATGTTCTCAGGTTTGCAGTCACGATACACGATGCCTTGACGATGAAGATGTTCCAAGCCACAGGCAACCTCAGCAGCATAAAATCTCGCTCTCCCAATGTCGAAGCCAGGCTCGCCGCCCATATTGTAAATGTGGAACTTGAGATCGCCTCCGTTCATGATCGTTAACACGAGGCAGAGAGCGTCCTTAGTCTCGTACGCGTATGCCAACGAGACGACGAATTTTGAATTTATCTTTTGCAATATATTCTTCTCAATTAATACCATTGCCTCGCCTTTCCTCTTCTTTATACGTTTTTTCTCCAGTTTTTTGCACGCGTACATTTTCCCCGTTGCCCTTACCTGACATGCGCACACTTCGCCAAAACCGCCTTTTCCCAACACTCGATACATCCGGAACGTTTTGTACGTAACCACTTGACCTTCCAGCCACTTCCATTGAAGATATCTGTATCGACAAACAATCAAAAATTCACTACTTTTTTTCCATTCTCAGTCAAGTCAATTATTTCCAACGCGACAGCCAGAAAACCAAATGAAAATTTCACGTTTTTTCTATAATCGATTGCAAGATTTTCCAGACTATTTTTGCCCTGTCGAGAGATCGTGGCATCGATGCAGTTTCATTGTATGTTTGAGGCTTCTAAAAAATTCCACTAAAATTACGTTTACTGTGCGTCCTATTCATAAAAATGTGTATTAGAAACTCTTGTGGGTTTGAAACCGTATTAAACGTTAAAATTTCGGTGCCTTTAAATCCCCCATATGCTGCGGTGTGTGTTTAAACACTCTTGAGAACGATAATATTTTTCATGGTGACGTCATAGAAATATGTCAATTCGTATGGACCTAAAAGTTATTTCAAGGTGAAGCCATAGTGACTCTCGTATTACTGGAGTACAGGGTTTTCGTGACGTCACTGCTAATCCACCTGTTTCATGAATAATTCTGAAAAGGTGTATTCATCGTAAATAATTTCGGTACTATTGACAGTCGGCACGTTTAGACTAGAGCGTTATATCTAGAAATTGGAAAAAGTCGCCGAAAGTATGAAAAAAACATTGCACAATATATTCGCCATAAATCAGGAGAAAGAATGATCGAAAAAGTGTCGATAACGAGAATTTTTTACGTAAAATTTGTTACGTCTATTTCCACCGAGGAACGACGAGTTGACTGTCTCATTAAAAGATTCATTCGTATGGATATGCTGTGCGACGTCATAAATTCGGAGTTATCGATTCAGCAGCTGTTTCGGAATACTCGCGTCAGACCGAACGATATGGAAATAAGTTCGATCAAGTATTATTGTGCAGCCATAAAATTGTACTCTGCTTAGAAAATATTATTACAAAATTGAAATATCGATACTTGAATATTGCTGGGAAAGTAGCACGAAAAATGGAGAACGAATGAAATGATTTTATTGGTTTTGGGGCGATCGCAACGGTTTTACGATGTCGGATGTGGTTGAGATCAAGATCGTTGGCATTGGATAGTTCGCGGAAAAAACGCTGGTCAGGGAAGAGACACGAACTGGGAATAAACAGTGACGTTGTGTGTCATGTTTTTGGTTACTTATTGAGACTCGCGGTTCGAATTCATAGGGATTGCAATGAACGCGAGGAAGAAGGAGAAAATTGAAGCGAACGAAACATGGCAAGAGATAAAATGTCATTTGGCTACATTGACATCGATGCGGGGGAGCACTCGACCAAGATCCCTGGATGCGAGCCAAAAAAAGTTGATCCGCGGGCTCCGCGGTTTCGTATTGCATCCCGTGCGCGCGCGAGCACGAGAAATAACAAGGTTTTCGTTCTGCTTTAGCGAAAGCTGCTTTGCTCCTGCATATTTCTTTTTTCTCTCCCTCCTCTCTCTTTTTCTATGAATCTAAAAGAGCATATATCTTTGTTGAGGAACGGGGAGCTGTAGATTACAAGGCAGCACATTTAAACGCTCACAGGAGGGCGCGAGCCCTCTCGTTTCAACCATCGACGAGATGAGAGACAAAAAGAAAAACGCAAGGGTCGCGACACACGAGCAAAAGAGATCCGCGACCTTTTTATACATGCAAACACGCACACTCGCCCTCACAAGCTCTAGTTTGAATTCACCCCAGAGCGTGTACAATTTGTTCGGCTCACGAGACATTTCTCGTCCATGCAATTTGTCGTCTTGGAAAACCGTTTCTCCGAACTGGCTTTCTCTCTTTTTATCTATCTCTTTCCCTCTCTTGTTACTTTATTTTATCCAGGGAGCCAAGAGAAATGAAAGAATGGCAGATAGAGTGAGTCAAAAGCTCCAGACTCGCGACGTAACTTGGAAAACTCGAATTTTATCAAAGAATTCGCAAACACACCGATTCTCTCGATTTACAATACTACAAGCTCCACGTTCACTGTTTCGACAAAGTTCCACAGACACACACAAAGTTTATGCGCATACCACGTACTTATAGTCAACGAGCGAGGGATCAAGTTATTTGAGCGAAGAGAAACTTCGAAGCTCGAAAGTTCACGAAATGAAACGTAAATTCAAGAATTCTTCTGTGCAAGGATTTCACCGATTGGACCAAACATCTACACAGAGTGGGCAAAATTGAAGGGCTTGTGAAAATGTTGACTCGTCACCAGCAACTACGAGTTCCTTTTGTAATATTTCGTTGAACGATATAAACAAAATATTCGTTTCAATGAATCTGCAACTTTCGTCGGAATAGCCACGTTTTTTAAAAATTGATATAAAAAAAAATTGAGACGGACTTTCGCGATGTTCGTTCGCCCGAAAACTATTCTACAGACGTGCAATTATTTTGATTTACCTGTAGAAGTAGACGCTGTTGAGAAACAGTGAAAAAGGTTCACCAGCGAGAAAGTTCTTGACGGTTTGAGAAACATCGATGAAGAGTTCTTTGCCACCAGAGCCGAGTCGCTCTTCGCATTCGGCGATCAAGGAATCATTGAGTATATCAACGACCTCAGAGTTATTGCTCCTAAGATATTGTTCGAAGAGATCCTTCGCCAGTTCCATTCGATTCTCATCCATTTCAATCTCGTACCTTCCAAGTGCATCCAAGAAAAGTATGTACCGATGAAACGATTGATGTCGGTCCTGACAGAACTGTCGGAACAGGAGCCGACCGATCGGTTGTTGGTCGACCACATAGTTGTAACTTATGTCTGTAAAAATCGAAACAAAAATCCGCAAGTTCGTTACAACATCCCAAAATTTTTGCTTCAATGATTAACCAAATTTCCTGTCGTACCGAAATCTTGTATTATCGTTGCAACTAAATTCGTGGCAACATTCTACACTATAAAACCCCGAGAATTTTCGTTCATATCTATTTTACGATATCTCGCATTTTCTCGATACATTGTTCGTGATTTATTCACTTTTGGTCCCGTATCATGCCGAGTGCTGTGCATGTCAGTCTCATATAATTATCAACCGCCTGCACCGTTCATCAACCTGCTGATCGAGACGAACTCGACACGAAACTTTATTACTGGCTAACGAAGTAGAAGAACGTCATGGATCTGTCGATAATCAAGTTGGCACGAGTGTATGTGCTCAAAAAGCCAACTTTCAAACAATCGTTCTCGTACAACGCATCACTGAACTTTCGTAATTAACGAGCGCACTTTAGTTGCAACCGCGCGAGGGATGTTCTCTCCGGGTACACCGCAGCACAACGTAAATATCAATCTGTCGGTAATTCCATGAAGGGAAAATGTGCGGCAAGTTATTTCGTTTTGTATATATCGATAGTGACGCGGTTATTAAGGTGGATTTCAATGTAATTGACCGTGGCACCACTTGCACGGTCATCCGGATCAAATCGTGTGATAATTTACGAAAATAATAAAACGGACCGACTCGACTGGAAATTGAGAGTCACGTATCGGTGCAATGTTGTGACGTTCAAAGGGCAATATGCTGTGGAGAACAAAAAGAATTGTTCCACGATTTATTAAAAAAATTTGTTAGAATTTTTGAAAAAAATTTCAACATTTTATAGTTATTGCAAAAAAGTGACTCATTTTTTGCTCGGATCTTCATGTCCATGTTCGATCTTGTAATTTTTTACCGTTCATACTGTAAATGTTCAGAATAGAATTTTTTGTCAAGCAGAAGAAAAAAAACATTTATCTCTCCGAACTGTTGCATGATTTATAAAAAAATGTTGTAAACGTTTTGTTTTTTTTGAATAATTAGTGCAAAAAAGTGACGAATTTTTGGATCAAATCGTCATTTTCATGTTCAATCTTGTAATTTTTTACCGTTTCCATGGTTTCGTAAATAATTCTTAATTTGTAACACCATAAAAACGAGTATCCGAGTTAAAAATATTTTCCGATGAAAATCTATTCGCAAAATTATTGAAGCGTGTTCAGAAATTTTGAAAAATTGTCGTATCGTTGCACGTTTTATTTAAAATGACCCGAAAATAATAATTTCTCGACTCTCCCGAGCTGAGTTCTGCCTCAATGAAAATATGACAACGCGAGAGATGCGAAGGAAAAGTGACTAATTCAACGAGGAGTTTTGCATCATCTCGATTATAGTCGACGACTCTGTCAACCGTCATAGGTTTTGAGATGGACGAATTCATGGAAGTGGATTCTGCGGAATGGATCGATGTTCGCGCTGAATCGCAAGGAGCTATTTGATTTCAAGGAAATTTGAGTGAATGACGTAGACTCAACGATGCTTAGGATGACGACAATGGATACATAGAGTTTGAGGAACGTTCGTACGAAGCAGTCAATAGAAGATATCTCGTCGTGGCTTCTTTTGTATTGCGTACGCGTCTATCAGGATAGAAAATCTCTCGAGGAACGAGAGCCGTAATGAAATCAAGCTGGGCTGTTGGAAAATTGGCGTTTCCCTCGAGCACGTACTGCATTACTCTCTTCTCGCGTAGCGAGTTATCGGGAACATGGATGCAGAAAACCGAATGAAAACCTGCGAACCCGTGTACATGGATAGGCGAAGAGAGTGAACGAACACACGAAGCCACGAGGAAGCGAGGGGATTCCATGAAGATTCGATAATCCTCGGCGAGGTCAGCAGAGGGTCGCGTCTTGATTGACTGCGAGACTCGAAGGGGAATCTCTCGCTCGCTCTTACTCTCTGGACCACCTTGTTCGAGCCAACAAGCCTATATGCGAGCCCATGAGGGAGTGAGGTAAATTGTTCAAGTGGGGGAAAGTGAAGAAGGAGGGGGGAGGATACGATAGGATGGCAAGTTCGTGTGCGTGTTTGTAACTGTGTAAAAGAGAGGGAAACAGAAAATGATTGATAGTATATTGGGAAAAAAATGATGTCTCTCGACGGTTAGCTAAGTTCGAGCCCGAAACGGTCTCGAGATATTTCCGGGCTGATGCGCATTTCGAGTCTCTCGATTTTCTCGGTCCATTCGTTTTCGCACACTCTCCCGAGATTGGATAAACGACGGAAAATAAAAACCAACAAATAAGGCGCGTAAAACAAACGAATACGGAGAAGCAACGCGTGTTCATTAAGGATTTTAGTTGTAATTATTCAGAAATGAACATTGAGCTAACTTTGGAGCTTTTTTTCGTTCTCCAGTCATCGCTCATCGCTGATTCGTGTTTAATATTCATCCACGTTCCTTTACGTGGAATTTACCTGACGCATTCGCTTTATGAATTTCCGTGAAAAATGCTTTCCCGGAATTTTATTCAGCCTGCAAAAGCTGTTTGAATTCATACATAAAGCTTAAAAAAATATGAAAGCTGCGACGTTTTGCATTTTCCGGGAATAGGTTTTTTGCGAAGTGTCTGCTGATCCGAGTATAAGGGTCGCGAGGGCCCTAGAAATAGAGATTTTCGCAGATTTTAGCAGAGAGAAACTCGAGGCCGATCAGTTATCAATAACCGTCAGTAGAGTGCTCATTAATCTGCATATTTTGGGTCGTAGAGGCGGCGAAATGATGTTGAGCCGATCCAGACGTTTCGTATGAGAGAACAATTTTCAAAATGATCCCCAACGACTGCACGGTGAATACTGAATGCATTTTTGCACCTCAATTCTGGGAAGCAACGTTCAAGACGCCGGAGGAAAAAAGAGGCGTTGTAGAAACGAAGGGGAGCGAAAAAATAATCGTGGTGATGGCGTCGACAGTGAAATGGGAAACGAGATGAGATAATGAGACCTGTATGCCCGAGGGAGATTAGCAGGATCGAAGACTAGTCTCCATATACGCAGCGCTCTTGCTGCACGCTAATTTGGACTGTCATCTTATGAAATTCCTTCTATTAATACTCCAGAGGCACAAGCTGGATGAAAAGCCACAGTTAATCAATGGTCCATTCATGAAAATTGTACACCTTTGTCTACGATGTATATTTAATGGAAAATTCACGTTTTAATTGTCAAACCAGAGGTGGAAATAAGAGGTTCGAGTATAAATTCCGAGCTACGGAAGAATCAACCGTCTGGAAAGATGCAATCTCGTTATTGATTGCGTCCGGAAATTATCAAAGATACATCCAACATTTAATCGATAATGAATTATCTGCCATTCTGTTGTACGAGAAAAATACCTTGAACTGTAATGAGTGACTCGATAATATTCCTGGAAGCTTGAAATGATTTCCAAGCAGAAATGTATACAGTTTGGATGGATGAAATTCAATTAATTAATTGTCAAAGGAAACACGAACACCGGCGTATATATATCGTGAAAGTCTTCAGTTTACTCAACACTCAGATTCATTAATCTCAGATGCTAATGAAACACCAAAAGTGGTCCGAATTCGCACCAGCCTTCAGAACGTATATAGATATTCGTGGATCTTTCCAGTTAGGGGGAAAAGCTTTGAGCACTGGTTGGCACAGAGAAGTGGGCTCACAAAGATGCTCTTCGATGTACATACGTGTATACGGAGCCACAAGAGCTTTCGAACGGCAACAGCATCAGCAAGAGGCAGACGATTCACTCGAAGCTTTGTGTGTACCACCTATCGGGAGAGCTCAGTCGCAGTATATCTCCATAGCAGAGAGAGAGAGAGAGAGAGTAAAAGAGAATTGAGAGGAGAAAAATCAAGAGGGACTTGTCCGCTTTGCACGAGTTTTTCCAACTTCAAGTTTGCCTCCTTTTCTCTTATTTACTTCCGCTCAATTCCCCAAATATCCAAAGTAACTATATCGAATTTTATTTCAAAGGGATCCTACGAGCGAATAGCGGTTTATGAGAACGTCAAATAAAGTGAAGAATTTGAAATATATGCTTCCGAAAAGATCGAGGAAAAACGGCCGTTTTCGTCACCGCATTCGGCTTCGAAGGTGACGATAAAAACAGAGAGATTTGCACACAAATGTCTGTTGTGTGTGTGTATACGAACAAATAAATTTAATTCGCAGCACATTACCGCGATAACGCGTACGCGGTTCCGGACACTTCCTCCTGCCGAGAGTATTGACAGCGAATAGCACTCCGACACTCGACTCATCGTGAGTGAGATTTCTCTCTACTCTGCGCCGCCTCTTTTCATGACCAACAATCTTCAGACTTATCGACTCGGTCGAGCCCACGTTTTTTGCATGTACGACCAACAATGACCCACATATTAACGACCGAATAAGGTTAAAAAAAATATCGAGCTACGAAATCTCGGTCGTTCGATGTGAATATTAAAAACTCCGTCCACAAATACGCACGCGAGGAAAAAAATGCTCAAGTATCAAGCGCGATTCCCCTCAATCACTGATTTTTCAAAAAAATATCATTCGGCGCGAATCCATTGCAACTCGTTAACGTTTCCCAAAATTTTTCGTGTCCAGATTTATCGTCCATGAGGTAGTGGAAAAAAAAACAGAATATCGTTGCATTCCAACGATGCAACGAGTACATTTTTGTGAATTGCATGAAATTGCAATTTATTCACATTCGTTTGCGACCGTTTTTTTTTTTGTAAATGTATAATGAGCATTATAATTCTGCGGGCTGGAAAGAAATTATGTTTTTTTTAGTTTTATATGAATTTTCGACTCACCGAGCTTATCTTTTAGGGCTATGCATTGCGATATGTGGGGGAATTGGAGTATTTTCCGCCATTTTTTACTCTTCCCCTTGTTGCTGTCACCACCGCCTGAAACATAACCAAAGGATACTAGATTAAACGGCGGTACACATCGTTAGTTGCGACGTCAAGGAGTCGGATATCAGGCGATGCTTTTGCCTCGCTCTCCTGCAAGCTCCCCATCGCCATGGTACCAAATAATGTTACGGTGTTATTGCGTCATATTTATAATTAATATGAATATGTATCGGCTAAGCTCTTCGCTGCCAGCGAGTTTAATTACAGAACAAGAGTTAACAATTATGAAAAAAAACTTAATTTGCTCCGTTAGAACGCGACGAAATTTTTTTTTTCTTCCAGAGCCCGCGAATTTGGTGCAATGTTCGCAGAATGCAGAAAATATTCTGACAAACGAGTCCAGAACTTGACAATCGTATCAAAGCGATTTTCAAGGATCTACGACACACGAAAATGTTACTACTAAAGTATTCCGAACGGTTTCAAATAAAGTAGACGTTTGTGCCTCGTTGCAACTTGAAGAACTGATGAGATGAGAAAAATCTTCCTATACCAGCGATTCTAGAACTTGTGAATCGTATCAAAGTGATTTTTCATGAACTACGAACGATTATAAATTTTTTTAGGGCAAGAAATACATTTGTAGCGGATTTTTGAGGAACTAGAATCGGAAAAACTGCACTAGAAACGACTCCAAATGCTTGTAGAGCTAGGCAACGGGTATAAACTCATTTTTGAGCATCCACAAACGAAAAAAATATGTTGCTCCAAAGTATTCCTAACAGTTCTAGAACGAGTCAACGCGTTTGAAGTTGATAATTCAAGAACTTGAAATCCGAAAAATCGTCCGACAATTCTCGAACTTTTGCATCGTATCAAAGTGATTTTTAATGAGATTGAACAATTACTGAAAATTATGAATAAATTAAATTATTCATCAAATAACTACAAACGAAAATTCGTTCACTAAAAAATGCTACTAACGATTTTCCATTCAAATCAACCGTTACACGGATAGAATATTACATCAAAAATTCTAACTATGTTATTAATTAATGAGGCTGAAGTTCGCAGCGTTGGAATGCAACGAAAATGACTTATTTTTATTGATAATTTATTCAATTTTAATAAAACATCGAATTTTTTCGAGTTTATATACTTGTTGGGCCGCAAAAGTCGATCGTTTTATAATTCTCATAACATTGTACATTTTTATAAAGAGTTTTGCCACAAAATAAATGAATTTCGTTGCATTGCAACGATGCAAACTTCAACGTCATTATTTTATTATAGTTTCCTGGTACCACGACATCCCTCTGAGAAATCAGCAAAAACATAATAAATTTTCATGTGAAAAAGGGCGAAAAATGTCATAATTTCCGCGATTTTGATAGAAAAAGAATGAAAAATTATTGTTTTTGCTCATTTTTTTTTACTATGTTTTTGCTAAAATTTCGCAGAAGGACGACTCGGACGAACTTTAATGACATAGTAAATTTTGATGCAATTTTCTCTCCGTGTAGAATTAAATTTCTTTGAATCCGGCGGGGGATGAATATTTTTGGGTGACCCATAATGATTTTTCGCTCAAACTACGAGCTAAATTTTTGTAACAAGAATCAACTAGTAGCTCTTCAAGAATGAGCAGAAAAAAAGTCGATTTTTGGGAGAAGAGGGTGAGAGATTCACATGGTTGGCTGGAGCGCATTTTTTAGAGTCCAAGTGAGTCAAGCATGCAGCCACGAGAGGCGCTTTTTTGGATTTTCCATCGCGGTGAAGTAAGGAAAGACGGTGAGGATAAAAAGGAAGAAAAAAAGTGTTGAAATTTAATCGCATCGAGTGGTTATATAGTGGTGAATAGAAACGCGCTCGCACAAGCGATGACGTAGTAGCGTGTAGTGTGCGCGACGAGGGGTATGAAGAGAGCGCGATAGCTGGTGCTGGAACAACGTCATCGCGGGCCTGAAAACTACTATACCGTTACGATATCGCAATAAACATTGTAATGGCATATACAACGGAAGGCGCACAGCGACCTCGTTATGGATAGACGCCGTGGTATATATGAGCGTTTATTTAACGAGCTACGTGCGAACGAACGCGACGCCGGTCGTGTCGGTTAGTTATGTAATTTCATCAAACCGTCGCGAGCGGCGCGCTTCTCTATATACAAACGAGAAAGCTCGGTTCTCTCGATGACATTCAATGCTCACTGCTATTAAGTACATACGAATCCACCGCCCGGTGCGCGCGAACCCTTTCAATTGAAGAAATATCGAAAATTAAAAAAGAAACGACAAAAAACTCCCGAGCGTCTGATTTTTTATTCACGACTCTTTGCAGTCTCGTTCGTTCGACCGAAAACATCCTCGCGCGCTTCGATTCAATAAATAAAAATAAAAAATACTCCAAGCAACGAGGAGTCGCGTCAAAAGATATTTTCTAACGCCGCACATTGACGGACTTGAATCTTCGCATCAATGCCGTCACAACAGCGTTCAGAACTCCGTGCCGAGCGTGCATTCCACGCGGACGCCTTTTGCTCCCTATAATAGCGCTCGCTTGCATGATGCCCCGTCCATTCAATCCAATTTGCCAATGTCTACATTTCCGTTTAACCATTTTTTAAATGTCGTCACATTAGAACATGTTTTTCTTCTTAACGCACAACATCAAAACTTGTAATTCGTGTTCTCGAATCGATAAAATAATATCAACATCAAAAATCATTGTAAACTCATTAATCGTTTTTCACACGTCATGTTTCCACAAACAATAAGCGAATAATCAATGAACTTATTACTTTTTTTTTATAATGCGTGAAAAGCTGTTGAAAGGCAATTTTCAATATATAGAAAATGAGGCTTTTCGAGTTTTGCTAATTATTTGCTTTTTTCGTTTTTGTTTTTCAAAGTTTTCAACGAAAAAAATCCTGTTTCATGATTTTGTTGGATTTGATCAAATTGTCCGAGAAAAAAAAAAACTTGTGACTGTCGGCCAGATTTCCGGTGGTCTATGCATCCGGGAAGAAAAACGTTACGTACTTTTAGTCAGTATCAGCATCGCGAGCGAGCAATGGAGCGAGAATCAGGCGGATATTTCTTAAATTTTAATATATTTTTGATAAATAAATATATTCCATTTTGTTGGGCACATTTTGCTGGAAACTTGATTTCTCAGTGTGAGCGATGAATAAATATTGGCAATGTTATTCTATCCCGATAATTGTAGAGTTTTTGGGAATCACATGGGCCTGCTGCGATTGAATTTACCAAGGAAATGTTTGAAAAATATGATGCTGAAGTTTGCAACGTTGCAACACAACGAAAAATATCTAATTTTATTGATGATTCGTTCAGGTTTCAATATCATCAAAATTTATCCAGCCGATATGTTTTTTGGGAGTTAAAATCGATCATTTATCATCGTAATTACACTCTGCACTTGAATTATTACTTTTGCTAAAGATAAAAAAGAATTTCGTTGCATTACAACGATGCAACGAAAAGAGTCATTTAAAAAATGGTGTATACTCTCGAAAAAATGAAATAATTGTGCAGACTTTTGTGAAAGATTGACTTTGAGGTTTCATTTCCATGAAAAAAGGGACATGAAGCGGTTTATTTCCGGGTGTTTAAGGGAGCAGCAGCCCTCGAACGAAATGAGGATAGTGTCAAAGTTGGCAGACGAGGCTGAATTCGCGAATCACAAAAAAGTTATCAACAGACTTTTTTGCGTGCGTCCTTGTGTTTGAAGTTGCTGCGAAAAAAAGTTACGATATAGAGTCGAGGTTTGTGTGATAATAAGAAAGAAGAACGGAAAATCTCATTACTTATTTATGTTCGGAAGGAAAATTGGCAAGGCCGAGGCCGTGAGATGGAGGCGATGACCCTTATTTTTTCTCAACTCCTTGTCTTCCCTCTGGTCGCAGAGAATTTTGCAAAGGTGCTCAGGGCAAAAATAAATTCGATTGACAAGCCAACAACAATTGGGATCAATTTTTTTCCTCCATTTCGTATCATTTTTCGCACCCATTGGAGCGTTGATGAATTCTCATCGTGGCAAAGAAAGGTTCGGGGAAAGATTTTTGTACGATCTCGTGAAACGAAGAAAAAAACGTTACGTAAGCGAGCGAGATGAGAAAGATTCTTTTTTGTTGAGACGGTGGTGCGAAACTCTGAAATTTACAACATCGCGGAGATAGATTCTTGCGAGAATCTCGTGGTTCGGAGGTCGAAAACCTCTGGTTTAAACAGAAACGAGAAGAGAGCAAGAGCAGGAGAAAAGAAGTGGAAAAAAGTCTTTCTCTTCTCATCGTGTCGTCTCCCGTACAACAACGCCAACACGCACGAGACAACATTCATGATAAAACGCGCGCGCGCGCGCGCAGCTATATCTCGCGGGCGTGAGCGAGGTCGTGGGTATCCGGGTGAATTGAATTTTATCCCACTCGAGGCGCCAGACTATAGACGAATGAGAAAAAAAATTGGTATCACCGACAAATACACATCGAACAATATTGTCCAGACCCATGGCATACATACATTGTTTTTTTCTTCCTCCCCCGCTCTCTCACTCTCTGGGAAGAATACTTTCGAGAAAGAGGGAAAAAGGTATTTGGGATTTGGCCAAATTTTCGGGATATACTATCCAAGCGATTTTAGCGTCTCCGGAATGTCTCGTTTCGCGTAAGTTATTACCGAGGGAATTCGCGTTAAACTTCCTCTCGACGGAAAAGCACAATACGCGAACCTCCAGCCAGCGAAGTAAATTATTATTTGTTTATTTGTAAATAACTACCCAGTTGTGGCCGATTTCAAGTGGAGAATTTATGCAGATCATCCTCGAATCGAAAAACACAAAAAATAGAGTTTCGTACTCGACAATTTTTGTGGAAATTCCTCACCAAACAAACAAACGAAATAATTCACACTAGTCAAATTAATGTTGAAGTTACACGCCACGAAAATTCCCTCTCGCCGAATGCCCGAGAAAAAATTTACGCAAAAAACCTCAAACATTTATTCATGAAGAAAATGTCATCGATGTCATTGTCCACCGTCCAATTACTATGACACTGACCTTTGCAACGTCGGGGTCCAACGAAAATATGTTTTCCCATTAATTGTTTGTTAAATTTCAAAATCCATGACAATTTTCGTACCGATTTTGAGTTTGGGTTCCGAAAAATCATCATTTTAACGTCCTGATCAAAGATTAAATAATAATCGTGAGATCTGCTCAAGAAAGAACGGAATTTCGTTGCATTCCAACGATGCAAACTTCAACACCATCAATTACTGCTAAATAAAATAATTAAAATGCGATCAAACGTTTCAACATCCAAGGAGAACAATAAAATGTAACCAACCCAAAAAATGTATATTTGCAAACAAAATTCACGGTCCTACATAAATTTTAAATATTTCTATTTGCCTATGGGAATTATGTACATAAATTTTTGGTCGAACGTTTTATTCCCATAAGTAATTTCGCTCGTTTTTCTCACGTGGCTGTTCGCACTTTTGAACATTCCGGTGTATCTCATAGACTCGGCTCGCAAATCTCTAGAATTTTATAACTTTAATTAAAGTCGAACCCATTGATCGTTATAGAATTTAGATTCCATAGCTCGTTCGTGTAACTCGTAGTCGACACTATTCCAATCAAATTTTAGTAAAAGAAAAAAAACTGCCTGTTGGTCGAGCGGTCGAGCCTTTTTTCTACGCACGTGGAATTGTCTCGATAGTTAACTACCTGAAACATAGTTGGAGTGACTCGAGAATGCTGTTCATAAAAGAGTGTCAAGAAAAGGATGGAAAACAATGATGCAGCTGCGAACACAGTTTCCAATATATTCGGATAAGGAAAAAGAGTGCGAAAAGGTGTCACATCATGTTTTCTGCTCGTGCATCAAGTCGACGTGTTTCATATATACAGTCGCAGCCAAAAGTCCGAGACACTTAGCAACGTGGGTCGTTGAAAAAAAATGCAAAATTACGAGAGAACTGAATAACTTGAGAACAAAATATCGAGAATTTCATTGAGCTCGTCCAACCACGAAATCGATCCCCTTAAAAAATTCTCGAATCGATTTTGTTCGATTGCGATTCTGAAAATGACGCACCGGGCCGAAAAAAAATCCAATTAAAAAAAAGCCCGTTGAAATGCAACGGAATTCTGTGATTTCTTTACTAGAACTCATCATTATTATTCAATATTTGGACTGGACAATAAAACGATCGTCTCTTGAGTCCCAAAAACTCAATCGAGACGCAAAATATCCGTGATTTTCAAAATTCAATAAATAATTAACGGAAACAATATTTTTCGTTAAATCCTAGCGTTGCAAACTTCAGAGTCATCCTGTCAGCGGATTTTCTTCATCGTCCCGCGTCCGCAGCCTTTTTCTCATTAGTCAAACGACATCGGAGAATTTTAATTTCGAAAAATTCGCGGTAACTGATTTAGCCCCTCAAAATGTGTCTTGCGATTTTTTGGCATCGAGATAGCCAACTTTAAAAAAACTAAAAATCCCAAGCCGCGTGCTTGAAACTTTTGGTCAACGCTGTATGAATACGCTCACGCATTCATGCGTGTATTTATGCACAGAGAATGTTGCGAGTGTGGGTACGGCAATATTTCCACCTATTCATACGTCCATGTGTATAATTAAACGAAAAAGTAAGCGAGTATGACACAAGCTGCGTGGATAACAGATAAGAGTATTATAGACTGTGAGTAGATAACGATGAAAGATTCTGTGGTGCACGAGATTCCTGAACGACGTGACAGCCAAAAAGAAAAACAAGTGAAAACATAGGGGGAAAGAGGGGAAAGAAGACGTGAGACAAAAAGTTGGTGATTAAAGAGTGTCCAGGAGAGAAAACTGGGGAGGAGGCTGGAACGTTTCTTGCTTGGGATTCTCCGAGAAGCAAGTTTCCCTCAGTCTTTTCCGCACTATATAATCTATTCGCGTTGACAAAGTAAGTACCCGAGTATAGCGCGGGGTCACCGAGTACCAACAGATTATTATCTCGAGCTTGAGAACACTTTGCGTCCACGTATACTCTGCTATGAGAACACGGCAGCAGCACGCTGTGCACGACACAAAAACGGAGTACGTGCTCAATGAAAATCTTCAACATTCTTGGAAAGCACTTCGGAAAATACGGAGTGTATTCTCTGTACTTTTTACTTATAGATAAGTTCTCTCCAACGCGACACAGGCTAAATGAAAGACGACGGATGAAAAGTGATGAATGAATCACGCGTCAGTTGTTTATTTTGTTTGCCTTTCAAATTATCGCCGATATCGTAACGAGTCAAATGCTTCAAATACTGTGCTGATTTTCACATTCCGCTCGAATTCTTCTCCAACAAACGCCGATTCGCTCGATCAATACGTGAACGTTCGTGAAATATTAATAACGAACGAGTGACTTTTTACGATTCAAATTAAAGCAAAAAGTCAGCCGCACTAAACGCTTTCCGTTCTTTTTCAAAGAACTGAGTAATTTTTCGTTCGTTCGAAAAATCATCGAATCATCGCAACGTACTTTGTTGAATCATGGGTTTCTACAAATTCTACAAATTCTACAAATCGATTTTTTATCGAAAACAATAATAGTGGGAATTATTCATCGTTCGTTTAGCCTGAAATTTCGATTATTTTTATGATGCTGAAGTTTGCAACGGTGGAATGCATCGAAAAATATTTAATTTTATTGAAGATTCGTTCAATTTTCAATGTCATCCAAATTTTTCCAGCCGATATGCTTTTCGAATGGCAAAAATGGATCAATTTATCATCGTAATTACATTCTGCATTTGAATAATTATTTTTGTCAAAGATCAAAATGAATTTCGTTGCATTCCAACGATGCAAACTTCAGTCACATTTATTTATTTCCATTAATGGAATTCGTTTATCAATAAAAATTAGCTCAATTTCAAATTTTTCGAAATTACGAAAAATATTTTGACGCGTGATTTCGTTAATTGCAAACTTTGCGAAATCTTAATGTGCTTCTTGGATATTCTTACTCTCCGAAATGCCTATTCCGTGTCATCTTCATTCTGTAATCTCTAAATCGTCAGACGTGCTCCGGAATTTCAGTTTTTCGGGCCAAACAGCGATAATAAAATAGAAAAAATGATTTTTTTGCACACACTGTTTTTTTTTTAATGGAAAAACATGGCGAATTTCGTCACAAAATGGTGATCTTGTTCCACATTGCGAGAATCAAAGCGAATGTTAAGAAAAAATGCAGTTTGGAGTAGTCAATAGATGCGGGTTTGCCCTGCTGGGTCAAAATGACCCAATAAAAACTTGATGTATAGGAAAAGAAAGAAAAAATACGAACCTTCTCTGGCTTTGAGGTACACAGTGTTGGCCACGATATTCTCCAACTCCATCAATTCCAGCTTGATCGAGTTTGAGAGGCCTGATCAGGGAGAACGCGCGCTGTTTAAGGCGACGCGAGAATGCGGCCAGTTTAACGATGTACTTTATTCCGTGGCTGTTAATATATCCAGATTGTTTGGTTTGTTGATAAGAGGATAGTGAAAGGTTGCAATATTCTTGTCGGGGGTTGACCACCCAGTCGGGTCCTGGAAGACCCGCTCCCATCTGCGCCCCCGGGGCACCTTAGGCCGGGTCAATTCTATCCCTTTTCTTTTTATTTTTATGATTAATATTCCTTCTTCGTGGCTCGTGATATTCGCTCCTTGGACGATCAACTTTTCGCTTGCACTATTTCCGTTTTTATGCACGATCGGAAATTTATTTCCGGGGGCACTTTAGCGCGTCGAGCTTTGCGCAATAAACGGAAGTAGATTTTCCTGGTCAATGCAGAAACCGGAAAATCCGGCTCCAGTTCGAAAAGAGAGAAAATATCGAACAGGCACGCGCACTTATGTCCGAGTATCGGCTTCAAACTCTTTCGTAGCTTTCCGTCTCCTCTTTTTCACGATTTTTAACAGCTCGTTACACGGTTTTTGTTATTTTTTAAATTATAGTCAAGTTTTATTCACTTTTAACGTTGTTCAACGTTCAATGTTTCTCGGTACACTCTTCTAACTCGCTCTTACCGATCTCTCACCGACATTCCTCGGATCTTGACTGTCCTGCTCTTCCCTCAAGGCTGTTACTTTACCTAGCGCATTCTACGCAGAGGGAAAAGAGTGAAAAAATATAATAAGAAAACGGCATAAAGATGGGCTTTGTAATGACACGGCATTATGGTACATACTACACCGAAAGGAATCTACAAATGTTAGTCTGTCCATGTTGCTTTTAAGCGTGTCAGTATGTGCCGTGATATACATGATGACGAGAAACTCGCTGAATCTTTATAAGATCGCGCGTGGCATAAAGTTAAATCTATGGGAGAGTCGCAAAGTCTCTGTTGCCAGATACAAAGAGACTGTTTCTTGGCCTTTAAAGGTCGCACTCCTAACATTCGTACCCGCGACGCTCAACAATCATTTCGTACTTTAATTAGCAACGACTGAGACTTGCCTCACAAAAATCAATACCAAAGAGTGCGACCAAGAATTTATCGTAACTAGTTCGTAATTTATTTGTTTGTGTTTCTTCCCATTTCCTGATCGACGTGACAAGAAATTTTCATAACTGTGCGTTCATCTGAAACTTATACAATCTTCCCGAATAATTTCACACGCTGACTCCAATATTTCGACGATTTGTCAAAAATTATGGGGACGAGGTGAAAAATTGCCAAAAAACGTCAACTTTTTGCCTCAGAAATCTGGAGATTCTCGTCACCAAGATTTACTAAGAAATTTCCGTCTGCTTCGTTCTTATACAATGGAGATGGAAATCCAGAGGTCATTGATCTTTGGAATAATGAATGACGACGATTTCATTGATTCGTGGTAAACAATAAATGCATCGCAAGTAATGATTTTCAAAGTTCCAATCGCTGGACGAAAAAAAAACTGATTAATCGCGAATCTCTTGAGATAAAGACGCTTATCGTCTGATCAGTGGGGCATCACAGACGCCGCGGTATCTTACGGTACAAAATTATATATTCCATACATAATTAAGTAGGAATAACAATACCGTGACGAGTGAGCACTGTGCAAAGTTAAATCGATTATAGCTCCTGAGCAAGGATGATTTCCACGAGTTTTCATCAAACTATGTAAAAGGGTTGCACTGAGAAATATTTTCCGAGGGTTGCGCACGGGCCAGGGTGTGTAACGAAATGAGCAAAAAATCAAAAGCGAAACACTGTGACAATGGAATGGAAAAAAAATTCCGAGGGCGACCTTGTCAACGGAATAACGGAAAGGCGAATCGTTTCTTCCGCGGAATAAAAAAAAAAGTTTATTCAATTTTTATCATTTTAGTTATCACGTGCGCGTTTGATTCCAAATAAATTCGAGATCAATAGCGATTAAAATCCAATGAGTGTGTAAGTTCAACGACCTCCGAAGTTGCGAGCCGCTTCGAGACGGGTTTGTATATACTCGGATTGATAATCTAGTATCAGTGAGCAAAACTCTTGGGGGTTTCGTGAAAGTTCTCGCACGGGGAGGATTGAAAATTAAAAACTACCGGGACAGTACAGAGACGGGAACGCTTTCACATGTTTGGCCAATTAATTTCATGAAAATACAATATTT
Organism: Diadegma fenestrale; assembly: GCA_037043255.1. Classification (NCBI taxonomy): domain Eukaryota; kingdom Metazoa; phylum Arthropoda; class Insecta; order Hymenoptera; family Ichneumonidae; genus Diadegma; species Diadegma fenestrale. The sequence goes on along the minus strand of CM073310.1, from coordinate 12,099,420 downwards.
TATTCCATAGACGAAATTCAAAATTATTTTCATGGAAATTTACATCCTGCTGAGTAAAAATTGACCAAGATCAAGGTCATCCCCCGTTTCCACTCCGTGAAGATAATTTTTAAGTTTCCGTTTCTTTTCTGAGTGTAAAGTACGAGAAGAGCAAAGTTTCATCGATCTCATGAGCTCGTCGGAGCTTCAAAGAGTAAAATGACAAAAAACATCACGATAAAATTATTAATTATCAGCAGGGCGATTGATAAGGAAGCAAATCGCATGATGAATCTTTGTTTATAACGAATAATAATAATAAATCAACAGCAAAACAACAAATGAGTATTGATGAAAGTCGAAAACTTGAATGATTGTTTTGATTACTTTTTAGACGACAAAATCGTGTCAAATTTCTGGCACAGGAACGAGCCTGAAGAGCAAAACATTATCCGATAAGGATAAAAATACTGAAGGACTCTCTTCGCGCAATCCTGGTGAAGAATGGATGCAACACGTCTCGGAAATATCGTCCAATCTCGTGGAGATATATAAATATATTGTTATTCGTGTTTTAATGATATTTCTTGCATTACTCGGAATGGCTATCGAGCACAAGAGCAGAACAACGAGACGAGTTTCGATTTAGTACAAGAATCCTCGTCTCTGAGACACTCAACGTGGAATGCGACCTGGTAATCAAGCGCGAGTTTCTTCGACTAAACACGTTCACAAACGTTGAGTCATTCATGGTTTTACTAAAAACGTCATGAAGAATCGATTTTCGTGTAAAAATTCAAAGGAAATTCAAGGTCTCATCGAGCTTGACGAATCTGCGGAAGAAAATTATTTCTTTGCAAGTTTTTTCAAGGACGTAGAAGCCAGAAGTTCGAAATGAAATTGAACTCTTCAGTCCTTCGTGTAAAATCATCGTTTCATCATAATTTTTGAATAATCTTTGAATTTTTTTAATTCGCCGACTATTCGAATTTTCATTATCAAATTTTTGCTTCTTCCTCCTTATTCTGCACATAAAACCAGAACTCGAGAATTTTCATGTCATTTTCGCTACTATTCAGTTTTAGGAAGCCTCCGAAATCAGCTGATCGCAATAAAACGTCAAACGTCAATACGTTGGACCGTGCGGACGGTTCAAACTTGAAAATCAATTTCGTAATATTTCACGATTTTTTCAAGTTCCATTTAATTTACAAGACGCCAATTTTTTTCGTGTTTAAAACAAAAGTTGGATCGTGCTCTTCATTTTATTCTGCAAGTTTGCAAAGTGCAAGTCAAGAGTGCACCAAAGTTGTAAAATACGAGGAAACAAGCACGTGGAATAAGAATAGGGCGCGATAAGAATAATAAAGTCCAAGTGTGAAATGAGGAGGTTACTGAGGTGAGAGAAAGTAACGTCGAGTGACTTTTGCAGAGTAAAATGAAAGTGGGGGAGGAGCAGGGGGAGGGGGAAAGAGAAAAAATATATGAATGAATATGAGTGTGAACGACCGAGTGAGCAGGATGAGTATAGCGCGTGCGGTACGTCGGGAAAGCTGGTGCAACACTTTGCTCGTGAAACGAAAAAAAAAGTCGATCCAGAACCGATCTTTGTAACTTTTAATAGGCCAAAACAGATCAATTTCCTTTTCGTTTTGTCAAAAACGCGAAGAACGCGATTGTAAATTATGTTGACGGTCGATGTCGTTGGAATGGAACGGAATTTTGTTTTTTCTTCAGCAGAGCTCATAGTTATTATGCAATATTTGACGCGGACAATGAAACGATCGTCTCTTGAGTCCCAAAAACTCAATCAAGACGAAAAGTAGCCAAGATTTTGAAAATGCAATAAATAATTGATAGAGACAATATTTTTCGTTGCAAACTTCAGTCATCGTCGAATATAATCGCGAAGCAGAAATAAGAATGAGCATAAAAAATAATATCGAAATGTAGTTTGAAAACTCGTGGAAATATCGTCATCGAGACACGATGACGTTGGATAATAACATTCGAGAATAAATAACATCAAAGATATCAGATTAATTTCAATTGATTGATGTGTGTTTTAAGGAAAAAACACACCCGCCACAGTGACGTATCACGTTTGAACATCGTCGACTATCTTCTCAAATAATCAATTTATTCGACACTCTATATTTCCCATCAAATGCTATTGATTGATGCGTATTTGCGCGTTAGGTATGGTTTCGCACCTGGAATTACTGTTTAAACCTAAGACTCGAAACCGAGCGGCTCAAAACGTTTTTGCACCTCGAAAAAGTATTCATTCCTGTCGTGGTCCGAATCTGAGGAGCTTCGAACGGTTTTGCACGACGAAATATCATTTAAAACGTGCAAATATAAATCCAACACATTTTATAATTCGATCAAGTTTCGTGATGCTATTTATTCTCGGGATTTTGCTTCAAAGTTACTTTTCATGTCACTTAATAAAATTCGCCAACAATCGGAAGATTGATCAGAGAAACAAACGCGGATAAACGCGCGCGATACGTCACAATTCGAAGAAAGTCGAAATGCATCAGTGCCCGATAAAGCTGCAGATAAAGAGAGATAAAAAATGCAAATAAAAGTCAAGTTGGTCGGGTAAATCGATATTAATTTTTATGATCATGAGATTAAAATGTTTGAATAATGAAAAATCGATGAATGGTGGCCGGAAGTCTTAAGGAGAATTTTAACATCGCAAATTATTTTATTTATCAGCACGTTTTGTTCTCAACATCTTTTCCTTGTTAATCTGAGCAACAAAGACCTTTTATCCGCGCCGACGACGTCGGTTAATGCAATTTTATTCATGCAACCTTTTTATAAGCCGGAGGCACAAGAGAAAAGCAAAATAAAGTCGAAATTGATGCAAATTGTTAGATTCTTTTTTGGAATTGGAAAAAATTATCGACGTTTTTTCAAATGCACGAGTTTCGGAAGAATTTTCAAAATTCGACAATTTTTCGTGCGCGCCAGAGCATTTTTTTCGTTTATAAATTTCTCCACACGTTTCTTTCATTTTAATCGTGCGAAATTTACTGCCAATGCTTTTTCTTTCGAACGCAAAATCAAAACGTCAGACTACGTCAAACGGCGTGAGTTCTTGCAGCAAGACTCGAGCATAAATACGGAACTACGTACGCACGCTGAGGATACTACGTTCTATATGTAACACGAGCGACGAGTATATTTATCGCAATGCGCGCGGTGACCACCACCGGACCCACACTAGATCGGGAATCGCGAGCGTATGCCGGACACGTGTAACTGTTATTGTCTCTTGACGTAAGCGAAAAAAGCTGGTTATTTGACATTCGCAAAATTGCGAGGGAAAGCCCAAAACTAATCGTTGCTTGACGGAACTTTAGCCCGAAAATCAACTTCCGACCGATCAAGCAGCGAGGCAAAGCCGAAAGAGGCCGATGCTTGCAATTCTCTTTCCGGAAAACATTTCCATCAGGATTGAATGAATTTTCTAGACAGCAATGTCGTCTTGATTCTCAGGACCGGAATTCTCCGAACGATTCAAAATGACGAAATTTCGATTTTTTTAGTTTTTCGAGTCACGGCTCATTCGTTTCGGCTGCGAATTACCTTCGAAGTGGCAACTCGTAATTTGCCTTCATTTAACGAATATTTTTGAAAGTGAAGCAAGAACAAAATTTCAAATTTCTTCGTTGGCAATTTTGGGAAAAATAATATTTCCGAATGGAACGGATATTTCGGAATTCCGGAGAGGAACGTCTCTCGTAATTTTGAACTGACGAAATTCCAAAAACTGTGTCAAACAATCTTCCGACTCGTTTTCCTTCCAATTTTCAAATGAGAATTCGTTCAATCGACTGGAAATGCGATTTTTCATTGAAAAAAGTCAACTTAAATTTTTGGGATAAAAAAAACTTTTCGTCATTTGTTCGTTTCGTCGTGTTGTTCTATTGGGAGAAATTCAGTTGACCGTATTCGTCGAAATATGGAGCGTTTTGAAGGAAAATCGGTTTTCACGGTTTTTGCTAATTTTTCGCCATTTTTATTCGCCGACACTGACATTTAGAATTTAATCAAATTCATCCGATCGTGAATTTTTGGGAAACGGTTGAAAACTCTCGGACGATGAATTTCTACAAAAATAAAATGTTTTTTATGAAAGATAATCGCGGCCAATGATTCAATGACGTTAATTCACAGTGAGTCAAAACTCGCGAATATATTTTCGCATTGTCGTTGAAATGTGAATCTTTGTTTTTCGAGTTTGTGAATATTTGGACGGAATTTGTCGATATTTCGTGATCGAATGTAACGAAACGTCTTTGGAAGTTGGTTTCACGAGTGATTCACATGTACATTCACCCGGATCGATGGTACGTAATCAGGGGACGACATGTTTCAAAAGCTACAATGGTCTTGAATATCAAAGTCGCGATCTAGGGTGAATGACCGGTTGTATAACGAGGTCAATTTAGGTATCGCGAAAGTCCTTGAAACGCGTTTTATTCAGCATAATTCGACGAGTTTTCCCTGCAAGTTTATGATCGCGAAAAGGAAGTGGCTTGTCATAAAAAATGAGTGATTTTTGTTGCGTTTTTCTGGGTCCAGGAGGGTCAAATTTCTACGAATAAAAAGCGATGAATTTGAGGCTTGACAACAACGAGGGAACCTGCTTGAGAACGGATCGTGATTCCGTAGTAAAAGAAGGCAAAAGCGATGAAAATTCTACACCTGCGTGGCCTTGAAACACAGCGGGAGAAGATTGCCAACCGTTGGCGTTTCCTATTTCCTAAACTCGGGATTTTTCTCTCGAATTTGAGTGTGAAAAATGTATTTGGGCTGTTTGAACGATTCTCGAGACACCCGGTATGCACGTGGACAAGGAATAAGGTAAAGAATAATAAAAAGGAAGAATGAACGCGACGACGAGTATACGCCGGCCGGACCAAGACAAACTGAGCAGGCACACGACGATGGGGCTTTCGAGGAGCAGGCGGAAAGACCTGCTATGCCTGCGAAGCGCAATGGCCGACCACCAAACCGCTAGCGTATACACACGCACACACGTTACTTACGGACTACGTGTGCGCGAACACTTTCCATATTCCAACGTTATTTCATACGTTGAGTGAAATTCGAGTTAAATTTGAGCAGCAACGAGTCCATAAAAATTGGGATAATGCATGGTCACCAAAAGTGCATTGAAATATTGGGGAGTCATGAAAAACGTTGATTCGTTTAATTGTACAAATCGTTTCGGGCGGCGTGGTTATCGAGGCTGCTCCTCCGCGTGCACTCTGTTTTAATCTCAAAGGGTTTTTTTCTTTCGAATTGTGTGACTAAAAAACGGTCGATTTCGGTGAAAATTACTGCCGAGCAAAAAAGTAAGCAACGAGCACACACGCCGAAACGGTTCCTCTTTTCCGAGAGGATATTTACGAGGATTCTCTTTCATACATACACGTATAACACTTTCGCGCACGTTCACGGTCGTTGACGCCTCGCGCGCGCCCAGGAACCTTGGCGGCTTTTCCGACCAACCCTTTTCCTGCTCTCCCTAGACAGATTCTCTCGCGTGAGAAAAAAAAACCTTTTTCCCGGTTGTTGTACACCTCGCTCAAAACCGGCGATACCGGGCCTCGGTCCCTCGTGTATTTCTCATTGTTTAAATACCTACTCGATGGAGAAAGCTCGGCGAATGAATATTTTTTATTTCCAGTTTGGATAGCACTCTTTCGAAAGAATGGAGCAGCGAGTTTCTCGAGCTTGGACGTGCGTGTGTATTTTTTGTTAACTGGAATGCTACACTGATGTGTTAAAGCGAGAGCCTGAAGCGTTCTATTGACGGATTTCGTCTAAAATCGTGATTCTAGTCTGCTTCAGTTTTTGTGTCGATGATTTTTAGTTTTTCTTGTTTTTTTCCAAGTCTTGTTCGCCGTACCTAACACTACAACAGGGCAAGTATTTGCTGGGGAGGCGGAGCTTTGGTTCAACACAATTACAGTGAAAAAAACGTACGAAGGATTTGATCGCGCGCGGCAGCGTCTCGCTCAGCGAAATCGGAGCGGCGGCAAAAGTGCGTTACCTCTGCCTCGGGTTTGCCCGTCGACACTGACTACTGTGACCTGTGACTAGTCGACTGGTGTGACTGTGGACTGTCTCGCCCGCCGCGCCTCTCTGTGCAACACAACTCACGAGCCGCTAGAAGACAGGCAGAGACAGAGAAGCAACAACGGATAGTAGGGGAATCACAAAACAGCCAGAGTGCCGAAGCCGGCGCAGCGTGTGCGCGGCTGCGAGCTTCCCCATCGTTTGGTCTGGCTTGGTCTTTCATCGGCGCGGGGGATGGGGCACGGGGGAGGCAAAGGGGCGAGGGGAGAACGATGTCGGTTCTGGAGAGCCCGAGACCGGAGAATCGGGACGAGAGGAGAGAGTATCACTTGGAAGACACTGCAGAGTGTAAAATCTCGTAGTATAACCAATTTTTCAAAAATAATTTAGAGCGTGTGTCATTGTGGAAAAATATGTGAATCAAAAACCGGGTTTTCTATAATTAAAAAATTATTTCGAGGCGCATTTATTTCCAAGTCTCGAAAACTCGAATGGAAAAATCAATAAATGCCTGCGGTTTCGAATTCAAACGCCATGTCAACTATAGGGATAAAAAAACGATTCTCCTCTTGCTCTCTGCTTCATTTGAATGTGAATACCGCGTCTTTTTTTTTCATCGCAGGAAGAAATTTGTATGATTATTTATTCGGGAATTTTTAAGAAGAAAACGTCGAGGGTATTGACTGTAGAACAGTTAAATGTAAAGTATTCGGGAAGCATCAGTGTCGGGACTATTGCAGCGATAATGATCGTCGTTCCTACGACTGTACATTTTTGCCGGGGGAAATGCGAGACAGGGAGGGATGTGAACAGGACGTGGTGGCTGGCGAGAAATTCCCTGTCGACTGCACAATGCACGAGGGGCTACGGCTCCGAGCGAGACGCTGAAAAGAAACAGGCGCGCGGGCGCGCGCGAGAGAGAAAGAGGGAGAGAGATGGCGAGGGCGTTATCGAGGAAGCGCGAAGGGTTCTCCCTCCATTGCTACTGTGTCGCGTATCACTATTGCGTAGCGCTGCCGTACCGTCGCAAATGCCAGCTCTCTCGATGCACTCTGCTCGATGCGGCTCTTAAAACCGATCCTTCTTTTTTTCCTTTTTTTTTTGTTACTTCGCCGAGAGATGCGCGCGTTGTCGATGCAGTGTGTCCGAGATGTCAGACACACGCTACAACAACCAATTTACGCAATTTACCATCCGATATGCGGTTCCGGGGGTTTGCGCAATCATGCTATCCCAAAGCGCTAGTGGCGCCGCCTACCGGCAACCAGGGAACCTGTCAGCGCGCGAAAATTCAAACCACTCACGTTCCATTCATGCGATTTCAATAGAAATTTCAAATTTTAATGAAACTACGATTACGAGTTATGTGTCAAATGAATAAACAAATGACCTTGAGAAATTTCAACTTGTTCTACTTCCATGGCGACTCCCATTCCTTTAGTAAAAGTGTGTTGAGTCGAAACCCGGTAACGACTGGAATTTTGGCATTTCGTGGTGTCGGATTATTTTCAACGTTCCGAGTTGTGACGCGACGAACGATTATTGATGGCCGGACACACACCTGACGGTGTAAATTTTTTTTTAGTCCTTCGGGTCCATACCCGGTCATTTTGACCCGAAAAATGTTCTGTCCATGCACCGATTGTTCGTAATTTAATTATCACTTTGGTCAAAAAAATAAATTTACGACTACAAAATGGAGATAATTTACTACAAAAAACCTATCTCTACAACAAGCAAAGAATATTTACCGGAACACAACGATATGAAAAAAGCCTTGGGTCAGATTGACCCCATATGCGATTATAGGGGGTGTGCGTGGATGGGTTGTCGGTTTATCGTCACCAAAAACATACTTTCTGGAAAACGTGCTTTTTTATTTCGTCATATCCAATCGACGCAGAAAAAATAGATCGTTCAACACAATCGTGAGAGACTTGAGAACTGATGAGTGTGCAGGTCAGGACCAAATATAGGCTCCGACAATGCCGAGATCGCCGAGATGTCAGATTTAATTCACGCTCGCACACGCTAGCTAACAGCTATAAATCGATCTCAAGTGGCGTACGCAGTATTCTGTATATGAAAAAACAAAAATAAACAACAAAAAAACTGAGACACTTCAGTTCGCCTATTCGCTGCCCCCCCCCCCCCCCACCACACCGCGAATGCATTCCGAATACGCTATTATCATTGAATAATTTATTTCATCACTTATTATTCTGAACCCTTTTGTAACTGCCATCGATCAGTGGTCAATAATGAATAGCGGTAATTCAAGATTGACCGTTTTTCAATTGCCAAAAAGCAATCCAGGCAATTAAACGAATTTGGTTTAATTTTATGCAAATATATATACACAGAAAAAAATTCGTGCGCATCCGAAACTTTTTACTTTATCGGAAAAATCAAGTTACCGGATTTCGATTTTTTGTCAACTACGAATTTTTGTAGACTCGTTTAGTCATTGCCAGAGGAATCGAATTCCATCGCGGAATTGCGGATTCTCCTCCCTGTAGAATAATTCTGTAAAGAAATTTGTATTTTTTTTTTTGTGTGCAGTCGGTACGAAAGGAACTTTGGCACGAGCGTCGAGTCCGCAGCGGCTGCTGCAGGACAGCTTGTCACTAACGACCTCACGTGGCCAAAATTATATTCATCTTTGTGACGAAATGGGTGTCGAGTAAAGAATTCATAATAAGAATAATGTTGGATGCAGGCGGCGAATTTCACGCCGGAATCCGTCACAAAATAATTTGACTAATTGTCAGAATTTTTGGATATTTTCATTGTTCCTCCGTAAGTGATTGAAATCCTTCGAACGATTAAACGTTCGATGAATAAACTGTACGAATAAAAAGTTGTTTCTATCCATCAATTTCAAGCTCTTTTCATCTGTTAGGTTACATCGACCGTCTTCGCGTATAAATAAAAAATTATTATTGTATATTCCCATTATCGTGACTCGTAACTCATAGAGAATGACGGCCGTCAAAGTTCACGGTGGAATTGACATCCTCCGGCTCCCTGTCAATCAGGAGGAACACAATTTTCCACCTTGGAACATCAAGTACACGCAGTCTCATATCCTACACTCTAAATGTTCCAAGACCGAAGAAGGATGCTCCAAAGATCCGGAACCCTGTCAATTTTGCGTGTAAGTCTTTATCAACCCGCCAAAACATCCCAAGAGAGACGGCTAAAAACCAGACACGCGTCTTTGTCGCTTGACCTAGAGAAATCCTGAAATTTCACTTCATCAGTAACGCGCAAAAATACGAAAATAAATACTCCACAAATAATAAACACAATTGACCCTTCCAGAGCCCACGGGGTCATTTTAATGCAAGAATTTTCTTCAAATTTTCGATTTTGTGCAAAAATAAATTCAGCGCTATAAAATATGAATTATTTAATACAAAAAAAAAACTCTGAAAAAAAAACAAACAATGCATATTCACCGGAATACAACGATTTGAACAATGCCCTGGGTCAGATTGACCCGATATGCACTTTTGAGGTGTATGCGCTCAAAGACGAGTCTGAAGTTTGTAACGTTCAGATTAAACGAAAAATATTGTTTTTATTAATTAATTATTCAATTTTGGAAATCATGGCTATTTTTTGTCTCGGCTGAGTTTATGGGACTCAAGAGACGATCGTTTTATTGTCCGGACCAAATTTGCATTATAATTGCGAGCTCTGTTGAATGAAAAACAAAATTTTGTTGCATATGAGCGATGCAAACTTCAACATCATCACTCAAAGGGCTACTGATAAAATTATACTGTCGTAATCGTAATGACTCAAATCTCTTTGGCAGGTACAACCAAGCTTTAGAAATGCCCCACATGCCGGACATGGTTTTCCCGAATAATATATTGTCTTTGAAACACAAGAATGGATCTAGCATAGAATTTAATGCACTGGATGCTCTGAAACGAGTTTCTAACGGCAAAATACAATTACAACTGGCGTGCGCCGAAGCTTGGAAAGAATCTAGGTAATCAGTAAAATCAACGCTTTGCAAATCTATCAAAAGAAGTTGAATATTAATGATCAATGTTTATTCAACAGGCTGGAGAATAAAGAGTACTTGGAGGAAAAAGTGAAGCCCTTTGATTGGACATTCACGACCGATTATATGGGCACAACATCCGGATTCGAGATTCAAGAAACTAAAGAGAGAATCGATGTGGATAAACTAAAAGTAAAGGAGAAAATATTGTTCTATCACGACTTGACTCTTTACGAGGACGAGCTTCACGATCATGGGATTGCTGCCATGTCCGTTAAGATTGTAAGCCTCCAAGTGTATCGATGGCTTCTTCCAGAGCCAGATTAATCGACTTTTTTACATATTTATATTTTTGTCTTTTTCACAGCGGGTTATGCCTAATAGTGTTTTCATATTGCTGCGCTATTTTCTTCGTGTCGACAACGTCATGATACGAGTCAACGACACTCGCCTTTATCACGAATTTCATCAGAACTACTTGTTACGAGAATTCACATCGAGAGAAGCCAAAGTCGAAGATTTACACGTGAGTGTAATCGCAAAAATTCCAAAATTCATCCCAAAGTTTTTTTTCGTCCATACCTCGAAATTTTATTTCGATACTTTATTCTCAGGTCCCGCCGAGCTTGTTCGTAGATCCGAGCCGCATTGCTACGTATTTGCCTTTGACAAACAGTCGTTATGAAAAATTAATCGTTGCTGCCCAAGCGACCAGTTCACCGGAAGCGGAAACGATGGAATCCAAAACGAATGACGTAGCAAATCTAGAATCACAGTGCTGTACGCAACAAACGACCAGTGCCGAAAACGTCCAACCAAATTCGACGGCAAACGACTCTGTAACTTAGAGCCTAAAAATGAAATAAAAATGAAAAATATTTTCTGTTACATTAACGATGAAGAAAAATTAGCAATTTGTCTCATTTTTCACGCATTCATTCAAACAATACAATTCTGTACTATTGAGAGCGGAGAATAGAAAATTATACAGTATCATACAGAGTGAGCAAATTATTATTAAAAATGATTATTTTGAAAAACACTATTTTTGATAAGAATGTTAAGTTCATTTAAAAAATAGAGGGCGTCTGTAATTTTCAGATTTCGGCGGGTCTAATTATTGTGAAATGCAACGCGCAAAACGGTAACTCCAAAAATATAATCATGAAATTAGCCCATTTTTTGGGTCACTTGGACCGCAGGATTCATACGATGTCCTTGACCTCAGAATTCATTTCTTTTTCTTATATTTTTCTTGCCTTCGCGTACCTTTTCGCTAGATTCTACGGAAATCAAGTTAAAACCGTGAATTGTCACGGTTTTCATATATCCCCTCCTTTTTCCATTTTACCGGCCGGAAGGTCATGCCGCCATGCGGCCGTTGCTGGAAAAAAACATTTCGGATTTTGGAAACTTGGTTTGCACGGTTAAAATACTTTTGTGATTTTCGCGATTGAATCAAAGCGATTTATTCATCAATTCCAACTCAATTGTTGTACTTGGGAAGAAAAACATTGGGACTGCTTTGAATACCTTTGGAAATTACGTCGTGACAACAGTTTGTTTACATTCAACATATCACGAATCTCTCGACACACTCGAACCCGATAGGCTCTGGAATGCAAAACACAGACCGTTGTAATCGGTTCGCTGAGGACGAAATAAACGAGAAAATATATTTGAGAATAGAGAGTGTCAATAAAGATATACATTTGTATATATTTTTCCGTTTGTTTATTCATTTGCCAACGTTATTGCCCTTCAAATCTGGCGGGCACGTGGATTCAGATTTTTTTTCTGAATCCAGTGTTTAACCCAACCAAATGCACACTTGACGTGTCGACGTCCACGTTACGCTTGGAATAGGAGAAAAATTCGAGTAAATAACAAAAATTAAATTCGCATTACGGAGGTTAATGCTTGTTAGCTACCAAAATGGATTCGAGGTATAAAGAAATCTTGGCCAATGACCAAACGAATCTGGAAATCGCTGAAAGGAGCTCCGTCAATGTGTAAGTAACCGATTGTGTTTATTCTCATTTATGCAAACACTGACCTTGACACACGCATCGAAAATGAGCGTAAAAACTACTCGATGGTACGTAATCTTGTCGCCCGCTCAACAGAGTACCTTTGGGACCCTTCGCAATCGCTCGTCAATTTCCTTTGCCCCAAGATTTGGAAAAAGCTTTGGAACTCGACAAAGAAGACCCGAACCTCACAGAAGCGGCAAAAGCGTATTCATCGATATTGGAATTCTTGGCAAATTTCAAGGAGATCAAGTCTCAACAATACTGGTTCATCATGAAGCTACTACTTTATCTCGATTATTATCAAAACGAGCTCGACATGGAACAATACAGCTTGCGCGCCCAGAAAATCGTTCCGTCCAAGTACATGTCCAATAATTTTGTCATACGCGTGCCGGGCCTGTCGGAGGACAGACCTTCCGTCAGAACCAGAGACTTAGTCATGATCAACCAAACGGATGGTAAAAACTTTGCCGCTGCTGTTGTCACCTCTGTCGGAGCAAACTACATCACCGCTATTGTGTCTAAAGAGTAAGAAAAGATCGTTATCATCTTCTCTAAAACATCCCATTCAATTTTCTGCGCCATGCGAAAAATTTCACATTATCATGAAAATTCGCCAGCTCGTAACTGAAACTGGATAGTAATTAAGCAACACAAACGTTTTTTAGCGTCTGCGTCTTTTTGATATTTCCTGAAACTCCGTAAAAAAATCTCTTTTTATTTTTCTACTTGGAATCTTTATTTTTACAGATTCAAAGAAGCTTTCCAACCAGATCATTCCTACGACATCAGTTTCGAGTATTCGGATTATTCATTCAGATGTTGTCACTACGCCGTAGACAGATCGTTGGAATTTCGGCTTTTGCCAATGCTTTTCCCACTGGAGGATCCGATCCAAAAAATACAGACACAACAGTGAGTAATTGTCACCTTTTATTTAAACTCGATTTCTAAAGTGTTTTCCGTTACAAATCATCGATCACGCTGCTTTTCCAAAACAAATATTTTGACTGGTATTAATTATCGGGCAATCGTGGAAGTTTTTATCGAATTTTTTTTAGGAACAACAAAGAGGATCAATTTTAGGGAGAATTTTTTGAAGAATTTTTTTTCCTTGAGCAATGTTTTGCAGATTCCATAGAGCTTTGTTCTCAGCTAAGCTGTAATATTGCTTTTGGGCTTTGGAGAATTTAAGAATCTAGGGAATTTAAGGAATTCTAAAATTAATTTAAGGAATTATAAAATCAATTAAAGGAATTTAAGGAATTCTAAAATTAATTCAAGGAATTTGAGGAATTCGAAAATTAGTTTAAGGAATTTAAGGAATTCTGAAATTAATTTAAGGAATTTAAAGATTTCTAAAATTAATTCAAGGCATTTGAGGAATTCGAAAATTAGTTTAAGGAATTTAAGGAATTCTGAAATTAATTTAAGGAATTTAAGGAATTCTAAAATTAATTCAAGGAACTTAAGGAATTCTAAAATTAATTTAAGGAATTTGAGGAATTCTAAAATTAATTTGAGGAATTTAGGAATTTAGGAATAAGAAGAATTTAAATTCAACTGGAATCGAATATTTTTTGCAATTAATCGATCACTAACAAATTCACTGAGATCAATTTGAACTCTTTTTGGCTCGCTGAGGATATTGTTCCCTCTTGGCGAATACGACGATTATCCATATATTTGTAATCTTGAGTTTTTTGCCCCATGCTCGCCACCTGAAACGTTTATTCAGGGCGCCAGCTATATCGGTTTGTTAATTTTTGCAACCACTAAGACGAGCGGGAATGAAGAAAGAAACATCGATTCACTCGGGCATTTTTTTCCTCAGGGAAATTGTATGGATCAACGAGAGTATGAAGAGTAACCCGGAACAACAACAAGCTGTGATTAACATTATGGCTCGAACGGCTTTTCCGGCACCTTATGTCTTGTTTGGTCCACCTGGCACCGGCAAAACTTCAACTTTGGTCGAAGCCATTAGTCAGGTTTGTCTCGATAGCACATATTGAAACGCACGCTCTTCGTCGTAATCCAAATAGTTTTCCTTCGTTTGTGTTATCGCTATTATTACTGCTCGTCATTGATGCACAATTTTTCTCTCTTTTTTTGCTCTCTTTTCATTTATTTTCATTCCCGAAAAACTCGTTTCACTATCTTTCGTTTTGTTTGCGTTCAGATCCTAAAGAAGAATCCTTCCAATCGCATTTTAATTTGTACACCATCGAACGCAGCGGCTGACGAAGTTGCTTTGAGATTGTTGAAAAACTCCATAGACACATTTGACATACATCGAATGTACAGCATGTCAAGGGACAGGTAAGAAAATTCAATGACACAAACGTTGCCGAAAAACCATTTATCTTTGCCGAATTTTCCGCATGCCTTTAAATTTCTATTATACCACAAAATTCTTATTTATTTCGCACGTTTTATAGAAGATTCAAGAACTTTTGAAATGTTCGTCAACACGTAAGAATTTAGGGGAATTTTCAAGCTTCCGAACTCACATGTTTTCCGTAAATTCGCCTGTATCGATGGAATTAATCGATTTTTGTAAATACTTGTTAATTTTTGTTCTTTCTTCATAATAACGAATTCTCATGGTGCACATTAATCGTACAATTAATCATTTTTTTCTTTTGCAGCAAAGATGTCTGCGAGACTCTGATGGAGTGTTCGAATTTTTCTGGCGATCGCCCAACGTTCATAGCCAAACATATGCTCATAACAAAGAAGATCGTGATCGTCACTTTGATGACTTGTCACCGGTGAGAAAAAGTTTTAATGTTTTCAAGCTACTTGTCCCAAATAATCGATTTCTGCCATTTTTTTCATCAATCCCAGCAAGATTGCTCCCTTTTTACAATGTAAAACTTTTCCCCGACGTTATTTCGCAAGATAAATTGCAGACGAGCGACGGATTTTTCCTAACAAGGAAACAACAAAAATTCAGCTCAAGTCTGTTTTTTTTTCGCACTAGGCTGGTCGAGTACAAGTTTCGCGAAAATCACTTCTCCTACGTTTTCGTTGACGAAGCCGGTCAAGCCACGGAGCCTGAGACTCTGATACCGGTGACGTTGATGAGTAGCAGCGATCGCAGTCACCAGGGACGGTTACATGGTCAACTAGTCATTGCCGGTGATCCCCAACAGCTCGGTCCGAGTATTCGATCGAAAATTGCCGAACGTCTTCTCGGTAAAAATACTATTTTCTATTTTTAAACACATCGGCAGATTTTTCCTTAATTTTTGATTCTTCAAAAGCGAGGCTGAATGAAAAAAATCAATAGTAACGAAAGGGCCGATAGAATTTAGTCGAAAATGAGGAAAAAGTGACAAAAAACGAAACGAATTTTCGTAGCGAATTTCCAATGAAAATGCGAATTCAATTCGATGCAGAATTTTACGTGAAACGGTTCGATTCCGCAATTATTCCTAAAGTTTGTACATAAAATAATGACGCTTCGATCACGTTACAAACGATAGGCTGCTCGATGCTGGAGAGATTGATGAACTGGAAACTTTACAAAAAGGATCACAACAACAAATTCAATCCATCTTACGTGACGAAACTCGTGCGTAATTATCGCAGTCATCCAGCTATTCTCCACATACCGAACAAACTGTTTTACGAGAGTGAATTAATAGCAATCGGTGGAGCACACACGGAGAGAGCGGTAGATTGGAAAAAATTGCCTAAACCAAAGTTTCCCGTTATTTTTCATGCGGTCAATGGAAAAGAAGGTCGAGAACTGCGTTCCCCAAGGTCAGCGAAAACCTACAAAAAAAAGTTGGATAGTTTGGACGATGCAAAAAATACATTCGCCATTTTCTATTTTTCTTCTCGCGATTTTCTTTCGATTTCCATTTTCTTTGCAGCTTTTAATAGCCGAAATTGTTCCTTACAGTGTTTTCAATTCGCAAGAAATTCAAGCCACGATGTCTTACGTGGAAGAGCTCTTGCGATCGAAACTCGGAGGCAGACCCGTGTGTCAGAGTGACATCGGTATCGTCACTCCGTACAAACTGCAGAGACAGAAAATTCACGACCAATTGGGGAACAAAAATTGGAGGGACATAGAAGTCGGCACCGTAGAAACTTTTCAGGGACAGGAAAAAGACATAATTATCATATCAACGGTCCGATCTGTTCTGTATCGACACAATGGCGGATTGCATATTGGTTTCTTATCCAATCCAAAGGTAAATCCAAGTTATGGAACGAATTTCCCTTGAAACTCGCCCATTTCTGCTTTCTAATCATTTTATTTTGGAAAAATGATAATTTTAAATGTTTTTTTTTTGCAATTTGCCACGATTGCCAGAGACTCTCGAGCAAGGATTATGAAGAAATTAATACACTTTCCTGTGATTCGTTACAGAGATTCAACGTGGCAGTTACGAGAGCGAAAGCCCTTCTGATAGTTGTCGGCAACCCCGCGGTTCTCCAATACGACGCGAATTGGTTTTCGTTTATAAGTTATTGCGTTGAGAACGGAGCCGTTTTGGGATCAAAGTTTTCTCTCGATCCTCGCACCGATTGGTCACGAGTGCGTAAATATTTGGCGAAAAAGCACGTGGCGTCGTCGGAATGTGACCCGAATATGCCCTTCCAAGTGGTTGAAGAAGCGCCAGTTGAGGAAAAATCCCTCCCGTTGCCACAAATTCATTCGGAAAGAAGGAGACGAGTGCCGAAACGTGATTCGGCCTGTGAGGAGTTTCCAGCAAGAGATGGATCTCCCATAAGTTCTTCCGGTATGTTGGCAATCGCCGCAATCGAAAAATTCATTTCTTAACGTTTAATAATATTTTTCCGCAACTATTATTAACGCCGTTACAGCTTTATCTCATCTGCATTCGTACTTATTGAACGAAACCGAATCGCTCATCAACGGGACGAGAGTAAACGGTGCTGTGAGCGAGGACAGCGACGAGTACAGCTTCGCAAAAGGTGTTTTTTTCTCTGACGAGGAAGAATCGGAAGTTTCCGACTCGCTATTTGATCCGAACGAGAATACGAACGATTCGAGTCGCTCGAGCAGTTCGACCGCGATCGAGCGATCATCCAGATCTCCGAGTCTCAACGGCGCAGCAGTCTCAAAAATATCGAGTTCTATGTCGAGCTTAGCGATCAAGACAAAAAGCACTGAGAGTTAAAAAAGTCGGGTGACGTTATTTTTCTCGTTACTACCATTTTTTCCAAATCAAATCGACAGTCATAGTCACGTTTTTTTTTAAGTATATCTTACGTTATTATTTATTCATTGTTCGTTTTTTTTCGCGACATGGTCATTTTGTTTTGAAGGATTTTACGTTAATAAAAAAAAAACATTGAGATACGGGATCATTGAATCCTCTCGAAAGTACGGAATACGAATCTTACGTTATGGAACGAACACGCTTATGTGATACAAGTTACCAATTTATCGTGCGATCTGTGGAGAAACTTGTCAAGTTTCGCTCAAACGTCGCAAATTATTTTATTACTAATTACGACAGAAAAAAAACACCCTCGACGCCAAGCAGTCGCACGGGCCGGACATTGAATTAAGAAAGAAAATGTCTGTCTAAGTTTAAAAGCACAAACCGTTATATTTCGTGCGTAGCGAATTCTCCTTCCAATGGAATTGATAATATCTTATGGGGACACGTCTGTGATAATGTACAATGATTACAACTGATCAAGTACTTTGTTTTGATGCTTCAAACGCAACAAATAAAAAGGTGCCTATTAATATTTTTATAACGGGACAAGCTTCACTGGTATGAAACTTGTTGCAAGTCGATCGTGGCTGTAATTACGCGTTAAATAATGTACAAAAGATTCATTAGAAAAACAGTATTAATCGCCGCATCGTAACATTATTGTTCCATAAAGATATATATTGATGATCAAACAAAGAAACACGCTAATTTTCGAGTATTCAAGCAAGTTTTGCTATCAGCTTGATCAAAGAACGATCGATTGATGATCGAACGAATAAACATATTAATTTTCTAATATTTGAGCAAGTTAATTATCGGCTTGCTCATCAGAACGATCGACTGATGATCAAACAAATAAACACGTTAATTTTCGAATATTCAAGCAAGTTTTGCTATCAGCTTGATCATACACGATGCTGAAGTTTGTAACGTTGGAATGCAACGAAAAATATTTGATTTTATTGATGATTCTTTCAATTTTCTATGTCATCCAAATTTTTCGAGCCGATATGCTTTTCGGGTGGCAAAAATCCATAATTTTATTATCGTTATTACATTCTGCATTCGAATAATTATTTTTGTCCAAGATAAAAAACGAATTTCGTTGCATTCCAACGATGCAAACTTCAGACTCATGATCATACAACGATCGATTGATGATCGAACGAATAAACATATTAATTTTCTAATATTTGGGCGAGTTTAATTATCAGCTTGCTCATAGAACGATCGATTGATGATCAAACGAATAAACAGATTAATTATCGAATATCGAATCAATATTTATTATCAGTTTGGTTATTACGATGATCGCCTGCACGTACTTTCCTTTTTCGTCACGATGAAAATGTCAACGAGCGTATAGGGGTGAACTTCTGCCCTGATAAAACTTGTTGACTCCAAAACAAAATTAAAATCTTAATGAAAGGCGACACTCTCGTCGTAACCGCGAGAGCCGGATGCCAGAGTATCAACTATCGCGACCGCAACGAATAAACTCTCGTCGATAGCACGTCGATGAGCTTGCCAAAAGATTTGAACGAGTCCGCCTTTTTGCATTCGATATTCTGCGCCGCGTTCGTTTCGCTAAAAACAAATTATGACCTCGTTTCGGAATCGAAGAATTTTTATTATTATCACGTGATTTATTAGTCAAATTGCGTCGCTTACTTTTTCACCTGGTCCAAATTCACACCAATCTAATCAGATCAGTACGACATGCTCATAAACACGCTCATTCATTGCCTCGTCATTCGATCCGAGATCTCACGATTTTCTGCTCACGCACATGCGTTACACTTCATATTCTTATTTATACGCACAGATCACACTTAAAAAATACTGACACTCGACAGATGTAAGATCGTTGTGCGTATGCACAAGGACGTCAAGATTTACTGACGATATAACTGTTCCAAATGAGTGTAACATGCATCAGTACTCGACTAAACACTCCGGCAATTGTACTCGAATGATCGTCCTCCATTTATAATTCAATGGACAGTATGAAAATTTATCTCGGAGATGAAACACGGAAATGAACGTGAATAAATATTTCCCATAATCAATAATAACGTCCAAGCTCCACGCAAAGTTTTTCGTTCTAAACTAAAGAATAACTATAATTGAAATAATTGAAAATATCAATAAGTAACCGAAAAAAGATGAAAAATCATTTTTAAAAGTTTTCTCGTTACAATTTGAAAAGTGAGAATCAGTAACACAAAAAATTGGCGTATTTATTCTTTTCGTTTTGACGTTGCGAAAAAAAGCGAAATGTTGATACTGCGTTGGGTTTCTTTGATGCTTTTGATCATCGAAGCATCGAATAGCATGACGATGGAGGAAATCAGTGGTAATTACGTTGCGCGAACCAGCACCGAAGCTGTGAGTCATCGTGCGAGAAAAGCACGCTTAGTGAAAAAGCTCAAAAAGGATTTTCGCAAGTTGAAAAAACGAGACGGTGCTATTAAACTCGTTGGAGGGACCAGAAACGATTATGAAGGTACGATTTCTCAAGCGGGAGTCACTTTGCAGTTGCAGAACTTTCGTAAATATTAATCCAATTAAATTTCGTCATCGTTGAGGGGCGACAACAACTTAAATTTGTTAAATTGAGCAATTTTTTTTTCTGACGAAAATCCCACTCAGCAAAGTCACTTTGCGATAATGATTGTCGATTTATGTATGAAAGATGCGAGTAAAATTGCATGTGCAGGCGCAACTGTTGAAATTGAAATAGCAAAAAATTATATAGAGCTTGATCCCAGGAATTGAATGGAATCACCGCGTGACTATAATTATAGCAATAACCATAATGAACGAACTATCGAAAATCTTATTTCAGGAAACGTGGAAATTCTTCACAATGGAAAATGGGGCAGCGTTTGTGATGATGAGTGGGATTTTTTGGAAGCTACAGTAGTTTGTAGACAACTCGGTTACGACGAAGCCATCAAAGCGACCGGAAATGGGCAGTTCGGCCAGGCAAGAAGTACGGTCGATAAAAATGGGAATAATAATCGAGCACCTTGTTTCAATGATTTAAATAGTTGACGTACGGAAAATAATTGGGAAATTCTTGCAGGACATTTTTGGATGGATAACGTTTACTGCGATGGCACGGAGGATCATTTGTCCAAGTGTCGTTTCGATGGTTGGGGCGTTTCCGATTGTGAAAGCGGTGAAGCTGCGGGTGTCATTTGCCGTCACCAGGAACAAGTTTCCGTTGCTCCGATCGGGAGAAAAAAATTGCCCAAAGTAAAGATCGAAGATGTTCATCGGCAGGAAATTGCTGTCAGATTGGCCGGAGGTCGTGTGCCGAGTGAAGGGAGAGTGGAAATCAAACTGGGAAACGGAGGTAATTTCACGCCTTTTACAAATGTCCATAAAGACTAAAAATTTGACGTAAATTGTAAAATAATTTTGCTGGTTATGAAAAAAAAACTGCTTGCGAATAAATTCGAAACGATTATATTCTAAAAGTGCGAAAAATTGAGTTGGAATTCTCGCGTTTCTGACTGGTATTTTTGAGCAATTTTAATAACAAACAATAAATTAAACATTTTCGTTACTCTCACGTATTTTTCATGGCATTTCATCGCGCAGAAAAACGCTATGAGCTATTTTTGCTCATTATCCAATCTCGATGCACGAAAAAAGCGGTCTGGAATCTCGATCTTAATGTTTTTTTGCTGTAAATACTGTTTGTCAGAATGGAGTGTCGTTTGTGGCGACGGATGGTCTCTTTTCGAGGCTGGAGTGGTTTGTCGCCAGCTCGGACTTGGGCATGCATCGGATGCTGTTCAAACTAATTTTTTCGGTGGTGAACGTGCACCAATGTCCATAAGTGGCCTCAAGTGCTTCGGGAACGAGATTAATATCAGCGAATGTCTTCACGACCAAAAATTTGAATGTCCAGGTAAAAAAAAGACACACATTTTAAAGGGGGTGTTTTTTCGGGTAGATTTCGAATATGAACATGAATTTTCGTTATTTTTGTCGATTATTCAATTAATTCGACTCGTTTTTTAAAACTCGATCATTCATACTCAGTGAACGAGTCTGCCGAATGGGATTTCCCATTAATTTACGCTCATGATATCTTTGAGAAATCGAGAGCAAGAAAAAACAACAGAAAAGATATTTTATCGTTTTTAAATCTGAAAAGAGGAGGAAATTTGGTTTCTACGAATTTTTGTCTTCAAATGATAAAAAATTATTGATGCAATTTTAAGATTTCCCGAGAAATGGGAATAATTTTTGGGAATTTAAAGGAATTTGGAAAAATCAGTTTTTTTGAAACTTTACTGTGCAAATAACCGAGCAATTTCGTTGCAACTCTGCACGGCTTTTACATTCAGGCATAGCGGAGAACGTCGCTGGTGTCATGTGCGTGAGAGATATTGCGGATCTTGTCGTCGATCACATTGAGCTCATGCGGACTGCTCATCTCGAAGACCGTCAATTATACTGGCTGCAGTGTGCGATGGAGGAAAATTGCGTCGCGAGTCAAGCTTACAAGATCCAAAAAGAATCGCCGAATTGGCATCTCGAGACTCGGAGACTTTTGCGATTTACTGCGAGAATATTGAACGCCGGAACCGCCGATTTTCGACCATCAGTACCAAAACATCTTTGGGAATGGCACATGTGTCATATGTGAGGATTTTTCATAAAGGATAGAAAAGATTTCCTTCGTAGACAAAATTCATTGCAATTCGTTGCTGTAATTTTTCGTCCTGTCGATTGGAGTATGAAATTATTTGTTTATAAATGAAAAATATTCCATTGCACGCGATTGCTCAGTTGAAGAGAAAAAAATTCAACGTTTGATATTTCCAACAACAATTTTCCGACCATAACTGAATAGTCGTCGGAAATGTCGTGAAAGATTTCTTCAGGAATCACAAAACGCTAAAAATTCACATATTTTTCCAAATTCGATCGATACAGGCATTATCATTCCATGGAAGTGTTCGCCACCTTCGACGTAATTGACTCCAAAGGTAAAAAAGTAGCCGAGGGACACAAGGCGTCATTTTGCCTAGAGGATAATCAGTGCCTGCCAGGAATCACGCCCAGGTGGTCGAGACAAGCATTTGAAAGCGCTCTTTAATTTCCATCGTAACACATTTTATTTCCATTGACAATATTTTTTTACTTTACCTCCCATAGGTACAAGTGTGCTAACTATGGTGACCAAGGTATTTCAGTCAACTGCAGTGACATATACAAACACAATATCGATTGTCAATGGGTCGATATTTCTGAGCTTGTACCTGGCGACTACACATTTAAGGTGAATTCGTAAAACACGAGGTCGAAGAATTTCCTATCAATTTCTTTTATCCCAAAATTTCAGAAATATTCCTTTTTTTTTAATAGATCGCCATCAATCCCGAATTCAAAGTGGGCGAAATGAGCTTCGATAACAATGCAGCAGTTTGTCAACTATTGTACACGGAGACGTTTGCTACTGTGCATAATTGCAGTGTGGAACGTCCTTGACGAATGTTCGCAGATGAAAAACATCGAAATATGCATTCGATGTTTCTTGGAATTGACACCGTAACGGAGCATATTATTGCCGCTCTGTAAAAATTGTGTACTTAGATATTTCATAAATAAATGTACAAACGCAAGCAGTAAATTTCGTTTATTCTTTTTTCTTCGACATGAATAAAATCGGTTCAAATATGAAATTCGATATTAGTTCCACGATCGACCACAAGCTGCACCGCCAATTTTTAGCACTTGCAGTTTTTGATTTTGTGTAAGGCACAATTTCCGATCCCTCTTTATAATTATGAACGATCATTTGAATAAATTTCCAATATTTATTCGTGATGAAGGGAAAACTTGTTGAAATTATCTCTCCGGGGCCGCCGAGGCGATATTGGATCATCGGACGCGAGGTGTTGACATAAAAGTCGAAAACCATTCGCTTCGCGGGAAAGCAGTGCGAGCCGATGTTTTCAGGACAGGTTCGTCATCGTATGCTCCGTACGTGAGATTAGGTTAGATTTGTGAAAAACTATGTTATTGCCCGCCTTGACGTTTCTGTCAACTTTGTGAATCACGAAAATGGGTCTTTTCGGTAAATCGCCAGAGAAAAATCCTAAAGAACAGGTAGAGTAATATTATTCAATGAACAGACGTTGCAACGTTGTTGAACGAACTTGGTTATGAATTAAGTGGTTAATTAATTCAGGTACAAGAATGGACGCACAAATTACGAAAAGAAGGCTATCAGTTGGACAGGCAGGTTAGGGGTGAGTCATAACACACCCAAAATCAATTTCTTAGATCGTCATCGATGTGATAAGAGAACGAAAGACGACGATAAATAAAAATTTTTAAATGAAAAGATCGATAATTGGTGGGAATCTGTAAATACAAAATTATTCCAAGCTCCGCCCTGTGGAAAGAGACTCCGAAATAAATGAATGTGTAATTCCAGCGATTCAACGTGAGGAGGACAAGGTCAAGCGCTCGTTAAAAGAAGCAGCGAAAAAGGGTGACAAGGATGTCTGTAAAATACTCGCTAAAGAAATAATAAGAGCGAGGAAAGCTCGAGGCAAGCTTTCCACATCAAAGGCTCATTTGAATTCCGTCTCCTTACAAATGAAGAATCAACTTGCTACGATAAGGGTAGCTGGCTCGTTGGCCAAATCCACCGAAGTCATGCAAGCCATGCAGTCGCTCATTAGAGTGCCCGAAGTCGCTGCGACTATGAGAGATTTGTCCAAGGAAATGATGAAAGCTGGAATTATCGAGGAAATGCTCGACGAAACTATGGATTCCATTGAGGATTCTGAAGAAATCGAGGACGAAGCTGACGAGGAGGTTGACAAGGTAAAACTGCTGCGCTCTGTCAATAAAAAATTTTAGTCCCAAGACTGATAAAAAACGATTTGGACTCTAAGGGAGGGAGAAAGTTGAATGTACAGCACAAAAACGTCCGTTTTTTCAGGTTCTGTGGGAATTGACTGCCGGCCAATTAGGCACTGCGCCTGCAGTCGTAACAGAAACTCCAGGCGCCGTGGCGTCGACGTCGAACGAAGAGGAAATCGAAGAAGCGGACGACAGAGAGCTTGAGGAAATGAAGAGCAGGTTGCAGAGTCTTCGGAGTTAAATTTAGAGAAAAAGCCAACGATACACCGCGAAATTCGATAGATACGATCGTGCGAAACGAGAACGTTTCCTTTGTAATTCCGTTCGCCGAATTCACGAAACAAAAATGATTTTTTTTTTCGTCCGACTTTGGAGGGGAATGGCAGCTTGTGCACCTTTAACTCTAGTTTTTATTTACACTAATGGAAACAAAATACAACCAGGCTAATATAAGGAACCCGTAGATAAAGGTTTGTGAATAAAACTTGGAGTAAGGAATGAATGGATGAGAGAATTGCACTGGAAAAACGGTATTACAATTGCCAGCATTGCAATGCAATGAAAATGGAAAACTGATAAGATTTTTGCATACTAAATCTCTGGGTGCCTGGAAATGACCTTGAGATGTTTGATAATTATTTCTAACCGGATCTAACAACAAAAATTCCGTAGAAAAAAAAAGGAAACAATTGTTTCACCAAAACGGTCACATTTTCCAAATTAAGTTCGAAGTTTGGATTTATTTTTGGCATGTGCCATGCTTGGAAATCACTGAACGGGACAAAATAAATTTTGTTGCATTTCAAAGATGCAAAAATCGCAATTATCGAAATTCAATAATGTCAGTTCAGTTCTCACTGAGTGTGTGTGTTGTGTGTAATTAATTTTTTGCTGCTACGAAGTAATTGAAAAGAAAAAACTTCATTTTTCATAGAAATTCAGTTTATAAAGTTTCGTTTGTAATGTAAATAATTTGCTTTCATTAATTGTGAAAAAAATATACAAATCATTTCTTTGCAGCTATTTCAGGGTTCAATTTTTTGTACCATGCAGGTAAAAAAAATGTACGTGCTCTTTCAAGTTCAATTCCCATTAAAAAAACAAGATTCAGGCTTTTTTTTCTAATGGCAATACTTCACTCTTTTCAATGTTTGAAACATTGTTGCTGATTTCCTTTTTGGATTTGCAGAGAAATTAACGAATATATTAATTGAATACATGGAATAAAAATTGCTACGCTTTGTGGCGAAAACCGAAGAAAAAACATACAAATTACAGCATCGTTATAAACATTAAGTCTATGTATAGTTAACACCGTAGAACTTTTTTCAATATGGCGTTGACCAAATTCACTAGATCTAAAAAATGTATATAAAACCGTGTTAAAGTGCTTTATAAATTATAACTAATGTTACGATATTATGAAGAATTCGGTCTGCTTTTATTCATAACCTTGAATCCCAGCTGATGCGACAAAAATTGTGCTCAACGAATCGAAAAAAAACCTCGTCGTTTCGAAAAAAGATGAGTAATTCACAGGAATACAAAAAACTCTCTCCTTTCTACATAAGTCGACGTGCAAAATCGGGAAATGACGGACGCGTTTTTACAAGTAACATTGTTTTTCCTTAGTAATTGCCGATGATTATCGAATATGAGACATTGCTAATCTTCATTTCAGTACTTACGGAAAGAAAAAGCATGAAATTACGAATGAAAAACAAGTTTAATTCCACGATAAAATTATCGACAAAAAAATGTTTGTAAACTATTCGAACCTCATCGTTGGCAACTGAGATTGCTTGTCAGGTGGCGCCACTTTCCGAGGGGATATCGAAAAAAGCAAAGTTGCATTTTTTTACAATGATAACACGGATATGGGACGTTCTCGTTGTATATATAGCGTAGTTACTGTCATCGGGAGCTGTCAAAATGCCTTTTATGAATTTCAGTAGTAAAGACGCTCATGTCTGGACAATAACAGATAAGCTTGTGCCTGATTATTGAAATACGAAAGATCAAACAAAGAACAGTGAAAGATGAGTCTCAGCAGTAATGAATAACTGAACAGTGCGTCTGTATAGCGAAGTTGCGATGTTAGAAATTTGATGTTTATACATTTGCATTCGATAGAGTGAACAGGTGATCGCGAAAGTTGATTTCATTAACGAAAACGAGACGTGTTTATTTATTAATCTCGTGATCTCGTGGATCGTAAGAATTTTCCAAAAATTTTCATTGGTCTACAGTGCGAAGTGACACAGACAAAAATGGCTTGTTTACTATCGAATCCCGAAAATATTGATATCAAAATACCCAACGTCGAAACAACCGACGGAGTGACGTATTACAACATTGAGGTTAGAATAGCCAATATAAATTGGAAACTGAAGCACCGATACAACGAATTTGCTGAATTACACGAGTATTTAGTGTCGGAACATTGTGTCGAGAAGGATATTTTGCCACCGAAAAAACTAATCGGCAACAAGAGCGAAACCTTCATCGAAAAACGACGTATAGCTCTCGAGAGTTATCTCAATGCAGTCTACCATTATCTCAAAAAAACAATGCCCAGAGAATTTGCCCTGTTCTTGGATCTTCACAAATACGATATTTTTTTTATTCTTCAAAATATGGCTTTGACGTTTTTCACCCAAGGCGACAGTCTCCTGGAGTTGTCCAAGAGCTACGTGTTTACTCCGCTCCAGGTATTACAACTCGAATAACTTGCCGCTCACTTTCAGCCGATATAAAATATTTGCAAATGACTTTTCTACAATGTATCAGTAAAAATATTGAGAAAATTTTCGTTAATCTCCAAATTACAAAGTCAAATCGTCATCAATATTTTTATGTTTCGTTTTCCGTATAAGTTGACCCAATAAACAATTAATTGCTTTTCAGTTATACGCCATCAGCGAGCGCCTCAAGCAACCGTGTCCGCCGCTCGAGGTAGCGGACAGGAAGTTCGACTTTAGTCATGTGCTGGATTTGAATTCCCATTTAAAGCATGTGACGATAGAGGCAACGTCCAAGCATTTTGGAACGAGTAACATAGAACTTTCGGCTCTGCCGATAGAGTTGTCGACTTTTAAGACGGTGGAGACACTCGTAGTGAATAATTATCCGATGGATAAAATCTACGGCATGGGCAACATGAGAGACACCGTGAAGCACTTGGAGGTGCACAACACGTCGCTTCATAACATTGTTGAATTTGCAATGTGCGAAGAAGTTCACAAGAAAATTGAGAGCGCGAATGATTCACACGTGTGGCTGAAGCTTTTGCATCTTGATTTGAGCAGAAATCGTATAGAGGAAATAGACGAAGCGATAAAATTACTGCCGCACATAGAGACTCTGATACTCAACAACAATTTGCTGACTGAAATATCAAACGTTACTCTGTTACCGCGTCTCTCACAGTTGCATTTGGGCTCCAATAATTTTACCAAGTTACCCAACAATTTGCACACCAAATTGGGCAACATTGTTTACATGGATTTGTCGCAGAACAAATTGACGTCACTTGCCAGTTTCTCCAAGCTCTATTCGCTCGAAGGTCTCGATGTAAGCTGCAATAGGATCAAGAACATTGAGGAGGTCAAGAATATTGGACACTTGCCGTGTTTGGAGAATTTAAGACTCACGGGTAATCCCGTTTCTACGATAGTCGATTATAGGGTCAAGGTCTTGGAACCTTTTGGCAAACGCGCGGCTGACATTTGTCTCGACAATGAGAGACCCAATCAGAAAGAACTCGATACTGTCGCTGTCCTTCAAGCGCTCAGAATCGCTCGTGAAGGCAAATCACCCACTTTTAATACCACCGATTCGTCACTCTTCGCTGCTGAAATACCCAGCACATAATCCAAAAATTAACGAACTCTCGCTCCTCTCGATATCCCAATGCGAGCGATGCTTTTCAAGTCGTTCTTCAAATTTTTCCTCAATTTTTTTCATTTCCTTTCGAGCTAAACATCTACCAAACTCCCAGTCGCGTCGAATCGCGCATTTTTATTATTCAAGCGTTGGTTCAATGTCAAACAAAGCAATTATTTTTGTTGGAGGAACAAAAGGATATGTGGGTTTTATAAATATTCAATCGGCATTGTTTCATTTCGTTGCGTATCTGGAGCAACGAATATTTTTCTACGAAATCTTCATATCAATTTTTGTCGCGAAAAGCATGACAAAATTTTTCTATTTGCATGGCCTTTCCTCGAAGAAACCGATCTGAATATTCAATATTCACGAGAAAGAACGAAACTCATTAGGGGCTCGAATAAAATGTGAAAACTCTCACACAATTTACACAAACCGTACATCACAGTTTTATGTACAAATGAAAATTTGGAAGATTTCTCGCACATGATTTCCGTAACCCGCAGATTATGAGACCGAGTTGCATGTCAATTGAGTGCAGAAATACTTTCTTCGGCGAATCGCGTGTTTTGTTGGTTCTGCTAATCACTTTTTTCTTCAAGTAAAATCGCCTCAGTTATTTTTCGTTTTAAGAACCTCTGTCGTATGGGATATTCGATGAAAACTCAACAGTATCTCTGATACCAAATGAAACTTGACGGGAGATACGAGATAATATATGAAATAGTATATTTTCAATTAAAAAAATCGTCGCAATTCGTATTTGCCAAATACATAAAAGGATTTTGGATCGTTCTTTTTGCAAGTTTGTAAATGGATTTAATATGAAAAAAAGAAAATGGGAATACTGCCGAAAGTGTTCCCAACGCTGACGTCAAGTGTCGATGAGCATCGTATCGTTTGATGCATGGATTTTTTTATATAAACGTTCAATGATATAATTAATAAGAATCTAATGTACATAAGATGACGAATTATTTTGTTATTAAATAAAATAAACTGTGATACGCATAAATTCCCCGGAGAGTTTCTTTCGACACCTTGTTTCTTCCCGAAAAAAACTTTCCACGTCTGAATTGATTGAATAAAAACTAAAATTCAAAATGCAAGCAGATGCAGGAGTTGGTGAAAATGATGGATTGTTCGATTTTCAAATTTGCCTTTATTCATTCCCGCCGCATTATTCTCGATTCACCTTTACGATTGACATTAAGAAACCTTGAAAGTATTAAAATATTCATAAATAACTATCCATCGCTTACGAATATGCTAGGCATCTTTTTGTTTTGAGTCTTTTGACGTACATGAAAGCTGCCACGTGCATAAATTACCGTAACAAATAACAATTTTTTTTCCAAATTGTATTGTTGAGTTTTTGATAATTCCACTGTCCATCCTGTTGGTTTGTCATCGTCAAGCACAGATTCGCCGAAATGTTCAACAGTTGGTCAAACGTTTGAAGACTTTTGTGGTACACGACGAAATATTTATTGTTTCCAATTTTGGATCAATTGATCGGTCATTTCAGGCGGCCGAAAATTCAGTATAATTTCCATCGATCACAGGAGCTTTTAAAAATCATGTAAATTGGCTGGAGGCTCAGAAACTCAGCTTGGAAATAATTTTTCCTTAGGCACAACAATAGCATCAACAAGAGTGCGATACACTCTTCACAGTTTAAGTTTAAACAGTCAGTATCGCGGAGTGATACATTTTCACGACGCAAGCGACGATTTATTTCGTACTTTCATTTCGATCGCGTGCATTATCAAAGAATTGTTTCGTAGTATACAAAAAGGTGAGGATTTTCAACGTCACCTAAAAAATTATAGTTTTCGATGGATGAACAGTGCGTGTTGAACTTCTTACAGCATGGAGCGTTTCGAAGATGGGAATAAAATGAAGAAACCAAAGAGGCGTGAATGAAAAAGATATTTTGGATCATATTTTCAGGTCGAGGTGATTTTGACAAATAATAAGGAAAGAAACAATCATCGTAATGAAGAGCCGGTTTGAATAAGAGGCCAAATAAGCTTCTGGATACAATATATATCTGTACTTTGTAATAGTGCGTGTAGTATATAATAATATATATATTTAATATATATATATATATAGTTTAATTTGCATAATTTAGTTGTGAGAGATGGGGATGAGTTTCTCCCCGAATCCAATAGCCGGAAGTGGAGCTTCGACCGTCAAGACACCGTCCTTGCTGAGAGAAGATTTGATGCTTTCGGGATTCGTTCCTTTGGGCAACAAGAATTCTCGGTTGTACTCCCTGTAGACTGATTTGCTCTCGGTCTTTTCCTCGTGTTTGGCGTGAACCTTTAAGCAAACAAATAAAATGATAAGTCACATGAAATCCATGATTTTCAAGTTTTTATTCATTCGGACTGATTCTTTTGAAATGAATCAGAAATGAATCGAAAAAAAAATCATTTTTTTGGCGTTTATTTCCAAATTCAATGTCAATAAAAAAAAAGGTTTAGTGTTTTTTTTTCGTCGCTCCGACGATTCGACGAAGTTAATTGTAACAAGGCTAACCGGGCGTCCGCTTGACCTGTACGGGAAATCGATATACTCGGCGATTCGGAGTGCACACGAGACTTTTAGCTTTGAGGGGGTACGTTGCGTGATCCCGGGGTAATAAGCTGGTATTCCAAGCTCATTTATTAATACGCGTTCGAGCGGTGCCTGTAACTGTAACCGAGAAACGGAATTTCGCCGGGTATCCCTGATGCCGAAAATGATTTTGATAAACTGCAAAAGCTCGTCAGGCTTTACTGCATATGAAATGAAAATTAAAATATAGAGAAATATTACCGAATCGAATATGAAAATCTCAGTAACCTTAAAAAATGAGGACAATTTTGTTAAAAAATCGACAAATTGTGGTTTAGATTTTCAACGAAAAATAAGATCGGTGAATTTCTCTCTCTCTCTAGAAATTCCATGAATTCTTCAACATTGCCTCGCAATAATATATAATCCGATAAATAACCATGAAAATGTAATGAGTTTTGAGGATGTATAATTAACCGAAGATAAAATGATTTTCATACGGGAATAAAATATGTTTTGCATGAGCTATCGCGTGCCCCAGAAATTCTTGTTTCAATAATGACTCACGCATACAGATGGTAGTCTCAATTAAATACTGTAATGCGGCGTTTATCGAGCTCTCAAGTTTCCCATCAATTTAATATTAAAAATAGTAATACAGTGTCAGTCGCAAGGTCTGCGTTGATTAAAGAGTTCACAGTAAATACGATTGGCTGCTGATTATTTTTCTATTAACTCACAACGCAAAAAAAACGATTTGTTTATTTGTTGTCGAGTTATTTCTGGAGGAAAAATTAGATCATTTTCAAAAATAGTGAAACTCCGTCGCGAAAATTTGTAAAATTTGTTTTTTTTTTCTTACGTGTCAGTAAACAGCCTTGAACAAGAATTCTAAGCAAATCTGGCGTTGATAGCGACCTAATCTTTTCACACCATAATGTATTCAGTTGTTAATTACTTTACTGATTATTTTGTTCAATACACAGCACGCTTAGGAGCTTTGAAATTTCATTTTTAGAATTGAACGAATTTGAGATAATGAACAAAATAAATAATAGTTGTAGCCAAAGCTGGAAAATAAAAAATATTGCAGTTTTTCTAGAAACTGCGCGCTCATCGCAACACCGAAAAACTTCTCCGTCCCCGTAATCACACCTTATTCAATGATTTCCCTGAAAATTACGTCAAGTTGTCAACCCGTTGACGTGTTTATTGACCAGGAGACACGCGTTCATTTACTTTTTTAAATTTCCTCTGCCGTCACGATTCCATGATATTGAAAGATTAAAACGGTGGCACTTATTTGCACGCTAAATTGCTTCTGCCTCGACTTGCGTGTATCCATAAAAGTATTTGAGCAGCTGTGTTTCCTTATAAATGCAACCCGCCTTGTTTTCTTAGTAAACGAATTTTTCGTTTATGCGTAACGTCGAGTTCGAAGTGTTTCAATCCGAATATCGAAATGATCAATAAATAAATTGAGTAGTAACATTTTTCTGTTAAAATTCCATCCAACTATCGAATTTATGAAACGACTCGATAAAAATCTCGTTGTCTTTACGTGCGATGCGATTACTCTCGTCGAATTTAATGGATTTTGTCGATTGTTTAACAAAAACGTTTATTTTTCTCAAAATGTCAAGAGTGTTGTCTTTTTTGCAATGACATTGAAAAAAGGCAAGTCGTGAATTATTGCAACGAGCGGAGGTTTTTTGGATTGTGTCACAACATTCGATGTCGCCTGGACATTGGATATCGATCGAGCCAACACATTACGCTTCGCCGAGTAATAAATTTATTCGATCTGAGTAACATTCGTGAGACATTTCGTAACAACGACTACGTGGCAGACAAAATACGACGTACCGGAGAGGACATCGGTGCTTTACGAGGCGGTTATCTTTAACGAGCTGGAATTGATTAAGGCTAAGGAAGAAGAGGGTGGAAGCCCCTGAGCGATAATACTCGAATTAAGATGATGGGAATCGTTGAGAACTTGGTGAAAATAAAAATAGGCCATGATGCCCTTTTATTACGCGGGGAAATAATGAGAAGCACAGTGTGCTTCCCGGATTGTCGGGACTTCTGTAAGAACAAACGACAAACGTCGTCAAAGATCTCAAATTGTTTGTCGAGGGAAGAAATTCGGAGACATAATTTCGAAGGCGACGCCCGCAGTTGTCGGAAAAGTTTCCACCAGCAGTTTTGATCTGTGTGGGTCTCGAGTCCAATCAATAATTCTACCCAGCTAAGAAAAAGACAAATCTCGTGGATTTCCTGTCCCGATATACTCGAATTATTCGGCACCACGACCGCCGAATGTCGGGAAATCAAAATTGATGCAAGTTTAATTTTTGCCAAGTTTTCAAGAAATCTCTCAATGTTCGAAAAAATTATATTTATAAAACAAAAATGGGAACGAATTTCGAAATTCTACGATGGAAATAAATTTTTCGATGAAAAATGAAAATCGCACTGATTTTAAGGTCCTTTGGAAAAATACGTAATACACGAGAGACACGAAATTTGCGTGCGATTCAGTGGTACATCGAGGAACAACGGAGTCTTGTGGCAAACATCTCGTTACATGTTGAGTATCGTTATTATGTGTGTACAGTAGTGCAAATTATGCGAGAGAGAACATGCGTATACGAGTGTAACACTTGGTGTTCGGGCTGACGGTCACCGACGTATTTAGAAATGGAGCCTCGTCGCTGTCGTCAGGCAATACAAATCGGTCGCGGTGTGCACGTTCACGACCCTGACCAGACAACCGCGACAGCTTCCTCTCCGACACTTTGATCTTTCGTTTTTTTTTCGTCTTTTCTTTTTCTCTCTCAGAGTCTCTATTTATTTGCCTCTTAATTCGAATCTCATCAGCTATGCGAAACACAATGGCGTGCGATCCGCAGATCGCCACGACGTCTCGAGTTTTTTATTTTTCGAACGTTTAGAACTCGATTTTTTCGAATCTGCAATTTGAACAAAAAGTTTTCGATATTCCTTCCAAATTGTATAATTGAAAAATGAAAAAAAAATTGATACTCCAATTATGGATCGAAAAATCCAAAACTGCGCTTCATGACTCGATTTTCCTTGCCCAGATTAATTCTTGTTAACTGTACATGCAAATTTAGCATGAACCATAAGGAAGTTCCATGGTGTCTCGACGTTATAAGGATAATCGACGTAACGCAAGAACAAAATGGATCAGGCTGTGCTAATTTTCTAAACTAGCGAATAAACCATTAGTAATTTTCAATATGAAATTGTAACCGAGCACGAGATTGAATTTTTGTACAACAGGAACAAATTCATCGAGCGTATCCTTGATTCGTGCGCGGTGTCATGCACGGAGTGCCAGGTCAGTGAATAAAAAAATGCAGGTTCCCGGCGATATTAAGCCGCACCTCTAATAAAAAAAAATGAGGCACGTATAACATGTCGACGACACTACTAGGTTAGAACAACAAAGTGTGTTCACACGGATTATGTCACGGAGACGCCCAGATTCTCATTGAGAACAATTTGCTGTGTCGATACATATAAAGGTGGCGATACTCGCGTGCTAATTGTTCGACGCGAGGCGATAATGAGTAAGAACCACATCGGAGGGAGAAGAAACCCATTAGTTACCGTTGAATCGTGGTTTCGTCGATTTGGCACTGCTTCAAAATAACAAATTGTACCAGCATCGAAAATTATTGAAATTAATATTTAAGGCGTTGAAGAAAAAAACACGACCAGAAAATAAAACGAAGAAAAAAAACTTTACAATTAAATTAAGATCGAACGTTTCATGAGAAAACAGTTTGATGGTCCAAAAGATACGACGAGTCAAATAATATTTCGAAATTCTATCCACATCGGAATAGAAATATCGCAGAAATGAGGTCAAAACGAATAACTACGCTGATATAAAATTCAATTTAACGTCCCAAAGTTCTATTTGGGCGGCTGGGCATCTCTCAATCGCTAATAAAACGAACGCGTAACAAAATAATGGATTTTAGTTTTGAATACATCGGATGAATGCCCAATAATGGAATGGAAATATGAGATGAAAGGAGGTCACCGCCAGGAGACGATCGATGTTTCCAAGTTGTCAGGACAAACAGAAAAAGGAAAATAGAGCTGACTCATTATTATGTTTACAAGATATATATATCATGCTGGCATGTCACGAAGCTTGAGCGCTTTTTCGCGATACAACGTTCGCTATCGATCTTTCAGTTGAATCAGAAAGTAGAAGGGATTTGCGTAATAAGGTTGGAACCAGAAGGGTCTGAGAAGTTACACGTTGGTATAGTTTGTGCAGACTCAAGTACTAACGTGTTTTCAAGACATTTGCATCAAATTTACATCCCAGTGATTCTTCGTTTAATATTCAGATCAGGACGTCGATGAACAAAATATTTTCAACGAAGAAAAATTGCCTGCGACGAATTTCGCGATACAGATCACCATTTTTGCTCTTGGCACTTGAACCGATATACGGAGTTGCTTTTCCGGTATTGCAGGCTGCGTGATGCGAGTCCACGTGCGTCTGAGAGAGAGGAAAAGCGCGAGAACGAGTCCGGTTCGTTGGATATCGTCTTACCGACGTTCCGGAGTTGCCACGCTTACGTCTAGTTTTACTCGAAGCAGCAAAAGCCATCACGAGAGGAGCAGTCTCGTCTAGCGTGCATAATAAAGTCGAAGAAAATCCTCATGAATAAGTCTTCCGTGGTCACGGATCATCAAACCACGATGTATATTAACCTCACGACTTGCTCTGTTCGCGCGGTTTGTGGCGAGCTTTCGACACAATCATATGCTGCATTAACCGAAGAAATTTCACGCAACGTCTTCGATCGAGGATCCTATTACTGGCGAGCGAATGTTTAACGTGTTATTTCATTTTTCTACAAATTTTCTGTCGCTTCGTTATCTCATTTTCCCCGAAGAGAATACTCGATAGAGTAATTCGATATTTTCCATCGATTCCGTGTGAACTTTTCGTCTCGTGGCCTGTTTCGATGTGTGCTGGCGACGCTCATTTACGTATAGATCGAGTTTACAGGAATAAAACAAGCGACTTGATTATTTTTTTTGTTATATTTTTCTCAAAATCGCGACACGTTGAATTTATTTGATTATCGATCGTTCAAATACTTTTAAAAATTCTGTATACAGGTCATGAAGCAAACTGATTCGAGAAATTTTTTCGACATAATCAAGATTGTAACGTTTTTGAATTTTATTCAAACCCAAAAGTTTTCTCTGAGGACATCAGAATTACCGATCCCCTTAATTATGAATGGTCGAATTAAACGCAATTCAGACTTTGTAACAATAACGCAGCGGAGACGTGATCGAGTTGGTTCAGCGACGTATAAATTGTGGCCGAAATAACGTGCTGCTTGAGAGGATCGCAGCTATCGACAGGGGTGCTCGGTAATGTGCGTGAGTCAGAGACTAAAAATAATGGCGATGCTTAGCGGTGGCATATTTTCTTTCTAGTCTTTTCGGTCTCTGTTTTAAGAATAATTGACGTAAACTGGATGGATCACGATGCAGGAGGGATTCAAAAATACGTTGCGAGAATCTGAAATACCACGGGAAATGCATACCAAGACGTTATAAATAGTTTGAGACAAAAAAAGCAGAAGGATCGAAGACATATGAAGAAAAAAGTGATCAATTTTTCGTTTTCAACACGATGGAGGCTGCTGCGATCGACCTTGAAGAACGATCCTTAAAGGTACGACGAGTCACCTTCTCCTGTTTAACGACCCGAATACCAAAGGCCTTGACCACGATAAGCCGGAGAGTCTGCACTCGCGTCTCGCCAAATGCTCTCTCGTGCAACATGCTCTTTTAAGGTAGTATCAAAATTAAACCAGCCTCCTCGAATCTCTGCCTGCACGGTAATCACCCTTTTTTTCCTCTCGCCAATCGTGATTCTCCGTTTACAATGTGAGCATAAAAAGTCGGTTCAATCTCAACGACTAATTCGGCTTGTAGTCAACATTTTCGATTAATCAGTGGAATTGGCACAACGAGAACGTCGATCGGATTTTTACAAATTTATTGATTCTCGACGAACGAATAGATTTTTCATATTGGAGTTGAACTTGAAAAACTCGCGTATTTTGATCAATTGGAAAAATCTAGTTTTATGAGAATTGAGAACTTGCTCGTTTCTTCATTAATTGAGAAACTAATAAGTTGCAGCCAAAAAGTACGTATGACAAAAATTGATGCGAAAAAAGTGGATTTTATTACGGAGAATTTTTCTTTTTAAATATTCAACGACAGGAATTTACTGTGTGTGTTCTAAAAAATCTCTTCGAAGTGGAGGCATCCGTTAGTTTTGTCTTGTACATGGCATAATGATGATGACATTCGACTTTGGTGAGAATTGGAAAGATTCGAGAGGTAACTTTGAAAAGTGTTGAGTAAATAGAATATTTGAAAAAGTGAAAAAAGCGTGTGGCAAATAGTGTGCACAGCGTGTAATTTTTGTTGAGATCTGATATACGAGGCGTGTAAGAGGTTTTTATAATGGCTCCTGAAATTATTTCGATCGGATGGTGTGACGGTGGAGTCTCTCGAGGCGCCCGTTGCCGGACGGTGAAATTATTTTTAGTCGTTACTATTTCGGTGAGCGCCGGTGTAGGCACACGCACAGAACGAGCGAGAGAATGGAAGAAAAAGAAAAAAGAAAAAAAGGACACACTCGTGGCAAACGAGCAGCGAAACGATTCGACGTTCAAATTCTCCGACCTCACTTTTTTCCTGTGTGGATTATTTCAATCGAAACAACGCTATGGAACAAAAAAATTCAACAGGAACAAAAATATGGCATCATTCGAGAAGGAATTTGATTTTCGTTTCGTGAGATCGTAACCATTGGATCGGGAACGCGCGATATTTTTGGATATCTCAAACGAGCAACGAATTTTAACGCGGACTATTTATAAAATCTTCATTTTCCATTTGGCAATGTTTGCTAACCCACTCCCCCACACCTAGACACGCAGACACTTCTTCGTGCTTCTTCCCGAGCTTATAATGACTCGTAGGAAAACTTTGGCAGGGATTCACAGCGATTATATTGAACATTTTCCAACGGGATAGTGTGGAGAAGCAAAGTGTGCAGAATTTTATGATAATTTGAGGTCTCCATCATTTCAGTTAATTTCGATATGAAAATGGATACAATTCCACGTTCCCATATTTCAATAGACATTTTTTTTCATATTAAAAGATATTTTGCCATCAATTTTTGCGTCATTAGCAAAAAGGCCCACGACGTTGAAGTTTGCATCGTTCGAATGCAACGAAATTCTGTTTTTTCTTGAGCAGAGATCACGACTCTTATTCAATCTTTAATCAGGACAATGAAACGCGCGTTTTTCAAGCTTGAAACAGAAAATTCATACAAAAATTGTCATGTTTTTTGTAAATTAAACGAAAAATGAAGAGAAAATGTATTTTTCGTTGGACACCAACGTTGGGAACTTCAGTGTCGTAAAAGGCCCGATGAAATTGAATTTTTCACAAGAAACTTGGCAATCGATAGAAAAAATCTCCAAGTGCGCAGTTGGTTCATTATAATCGGAACGTTTTGCGTCAATTCAAGAATTTCCCTCCGATTTTTTCAGAATTAGAAAAAAAAACGGTTGACGTTTGCAATTAATACAAATTAGCAATGAAATTCAACGGTTCGGATGAAACTGTTGCATTGTTTCGAACGAATGTTGCGTCGACAAGACTGCGTTGTGATTCAGTTGCTTACTGCGTAAACGAGCGAGTATCGAAAGTGGAACTTTTCTCCCTCTTTCAACGTCTACGTTTCTCGAATTACGCAACTGGACCAGATACACGTCTCGCCAGACAGAAATGAAACAACCGACGACCGACGGAGTTGCCTAAGAGATGCACAGCACGAAATAATATCTCGAAGAAATTTCGTGAACATCTGCTTATTCCGTCTCGTTTAACGCGCCTTATTTTGTATAGCAATGAGAGACCGAATCGCACGTTTGCTCTGAATAAATCGAGCGAGAGGCGAATACTTGGAAAATAATTACGAAAAAATCATCAATTTTTACAAACTGTGAAAATAAAAGTAAAAATGTTTTGGCAACGGTAGACTTTTTTTTTGAAACTCAATTGATTAATATTTGGTTCAACGAGCCAATGTCTAATTGGATTTTTCCTTGGCAAAAAAAGTGGCACGCAACTCAGTCTGGCATCAAATTTTTTAAGAACTTAATGACCCATCACCCCAAAGTTTGTTCAACGACAAAAAAAAGCTCAAATGGCGACCGCAAGTTGAAAGGACGATAAAAATATTCGGCTGACATCTCCGAAGTCGAGAATCAGAATAAATTTGGTCGCAGTTTGAAAAAAAAAGGAAAATTTATGGAAAACTTACCAAGAGTTTGTTGTCCACAGTCTTGACGACGATTTCTTCGGGCGTGTATTGCGAAACGTCGAATCTGAGCTTAAGCATTTTGTTGTCACCTTCATCCTGGATAAGGGGGCTGTTGAGACCGTCCAACCAGGTGCGAGAGTCGTGTTGCGGGCTGAGAGAACTGTTCTGGGTGCTTTGTTGGGTCGTTGAGCTGTAAATTGAATGA
Organism: Diadegma fenestrale; assembly: GCA_037043255.1. Classification (NCBI taxonomy): domain Eukaryota; kingdom Metazoa; phylum Arthropoda; class Insecta; order Hymenoptera; family Ichneumonidae; genus Diadegma; species Diadegma fenestrale. The sequence continues at coordinate 12,060,095 of CM073310.1, read as the reverse complement.
GTTATTCATATTAAACAAAAAAAAAACATCGAATAAGTCGAGGTTGCGATAAAGGCGTAAAACTAAAACGTATGAGCGTATAGACGATCGGTGAATCGTGCAGTATTTGTGCGAGATGGTCGCAATGGATTCGCTACTATGCATGAAGAATTGAAATATTAATTATTGAAATATTTGGCCAGAGCGGTGGGACAGTGCTTCCTAAAAAATAAGTAACATATACGATCGACATAAAGGTTATCATCCATAAATTACCAAAGAAAACTGTGTCTACGAGCTCTAAGATTCTACTGCATAAATCTATAAACATATTTATACAATTTACGATGACGATGGTCGCAGCGAGGGAAATAACGATGAATGCAAAAACAAATGGAAACAATCGAGAAACCATAACCAACATTTTTGCGCTTGCGATGAAGATCCTGAAAAGCCCTGCGACGACTGATTCAATAAACGTTTAACAAACCATAGTTGACAAATGAAAAAAAACGAGTATCCCAGTAAAGAAACGTTGATCGATGTTGTTGCTCATCCAGAGTCAATTTATTAATTGAGGATTTAATGAAGGCTTCGTTAACCGAGACTAAAGGTCGTGCCAGACGAGAGACTCTATCGGTCTCTGGCGTGCGAATTAATGCGAAAGGAAAAATATATAGATATAAATGTATTTGCAGGGGCAATTAAACGGGATACGTGACATCCATTGCTCCGGATCATTAGTAGCATTGAGCGTTGAGAAAAATAAATAAACATCATTTTCACCAGACTAATAGTTTGTTGTCAATAAAATATGGGGCAATCCATGTCAAACGAATACACAATTATCATGAGTTCCGCTAATTTTTTCCCAGGCTTTTTAAATTCAAGCCGAACTGGAAAAAAACATGACTCTGAAGTTTGCAACATTGAGATTTAACGAAAAACATTTTCTATTGATTATTTATTGAATTTTGAAAATCGTGGCAATTTTTCGAGTCGACTGAGTTTTTTGGTCGCAAGAGAGAATCGTTTTATTGGCCGGACCAAATATTCAATAATAATTATTGGCTCTGCTGAAGAAATAACAAAATTTCGTTGCATTCCAACGATGGAAACTTCAGGATCATAAAAAAACCCCGAATTTTGCGATTTCGAAAAATGATTTTGAAAACATTGCAAGGGAATGTTGAACGCGGAATTTCTTCTACATCATCCTATAAAAATAAGCCAAGAACATTATTTCTCATTAAACGTGCTTCATCGTGCGATTTATTAGCGACAAATGAGACTTCGGTCAAGGTCACAAACGGTCACAATTCACATGAAAAAAAACTGATGGTTAATTAGCAAAATTGATTAATTCAGCACAAAGACAGTTTTTGTTTGATAGAAATAAAAATTACAGAAGAGGTGGGAATTTTTCGAAAAATTTGCACGTGCATCGTGACCTTTCGGAGCGTGTAAGCTGTTGCGAAATAAAAATGGTGTATTCGTAATGCAGCGTGTTCTACATCGTGCAGCGATTTCCGACGTGTCGACATTGCTTTAATGGAATAAATTAGGGACGGAATATGGTCGAGTCGATTTGTGAAGCTTACGAACGAAAAAGAAGTTGTGACAAGGCGCTGTTAAACGAATTAACGAAGAAGACTACGATTGCCACGATTGGAACGGAGATTTTTTCGTTCATTTTCTACCGAAGTGCTCTACGGGATTTTCCGTCACCTGGTGAAATTGTCGAACATGGAGCGCTTTGACTGACCCGATGAAACAGGATCGACCTTATCCCAACCTTCCGTCTTCGAGGTTGTGGTTCGATGCTCGCTGCTACTCGTGTGATGCCGGCTGGGGTATATATTACAGTTATATGTTTATAATTACCTTAATTATCGATATATATACATATAGCTAAGTAATTTTAATATCATTCATATACGCTAAGTGGGTCGTAGCAGTTAGTAAAACCAACGTGCCAAAAAGAGTAATCAAATGCATCAGAGCAAAGCGCAACGCTTAACGGAGCAAGTCTGTCTCATTTTTTCCCATCGTTTCTATAAGAGGGCACCATTAAAACTGTAAATTTAAAAGTACATCTGGATAAAAACTGATCGTACTTTTTGTTAACGAATTCGTGATCCGGTCGTCACGATTGAGGCACTTTCGCGTATTGTTTTTTATGTCTCTGAAGTTTGCATCGTTGGAAAGCAACGAAATTCATTTTTATCTTTGACAAAAATAATTATTTAAATGCAGAATGTAATTACGATGAAAGAATGATCAATTTTTGCCATTCAAAAAGCATATTGACGCGAAAAATTTGGATGAAATTGAAAATTGAACGAATCTTCATTAAAATTGAATATTTTTTGATGCATTCCTACGTTGCAAACTTCAACGTCATTGTTTTTTCGGGTTTGATCTTTACAGGCCTCGAGTTGTTGTGTTTTGTTGGGAAAATTTTCGAAAATTTGGCTGAGCATGGGAAAAATTTCGATGCTTTCGAATGGAAATGCATTTTTCGCATCTTTCTTCGTAATTTTCACGTCAGCCATATTTTCGATCTTGCAGTATTTCGAACTCTAAACTCGGAATCAAGGATCACAATTTCGCCGAGGGGGAAAGCTATTTACACAGTCGTTAAAGAATGGAAGGGAGAGAGTGTGAGAGATTAAAGTTTTGCTGCTGGACGCCATAGGAATTTGTGTCTCGCCTATTCATAGTCTCGCTCTGAATAAGTTCAAAGCTACAAATTTCAATCGTCTCTGTCACAATGGGCAAAGTGAGGTCACGAAGGGATGGAGCGACGTAATGTAACGAAATTAACGAAGAAAATTGACCGGAAATGACGTTCTTCTTCGAAACCCGATCGTTCACCTGCGAACTCTCAAACAATGCGCTATTTTATTTCGAGTATCCCGTGAGGATTAGCGTGACGGCGAAAAGTTGCGAAAAACTAGAAAGCCCTTCGACGTTGTTGAAGGCTGCGGGTCCGTGCTGAATTTATCTTCGCGTGTGAGGGCAATGGACTGGCTCATATACGGTACACATCGAGTTCTCGCGCAGCAACGCCAAATAGATCCGGTAATAAACGTGTCGTTAGCCCGCTGCCTAGCTCAGACTTCTAGACTCTTTGAACTCTGTCAGTGTCGTAGTAAAGTGCAAGAAAGAAGCGTTTGCTTGTGAGCATAACAAGAAAACTTTGACTCTTGTTTCAGGCAACGATAAAAAGCCAAAATATGGATTTTCCGCGTCGTCATTCGAGCTGACCGATGGGTAATCGATGCATTTTTTCCGATTATAATAAAACGACTCCGGACAATGCAATATCGAAGAGAAATGTGTAGAGCTTGCATTCAGAAACTCGATTTCCTGCAACGGAATGTTTTGTTTCTTCTTTACCGTCGAGCTCGATTGTTCTGCGGATGTAGAGAAGAATGGCGAGAGGTTTGTCGACAGAGAATAAAAATGAGAAATGGCCACGCCGACCGATCGTGCAGGAAGGGAGAAAGAGATTAATCGGAACTCGTGGCCGTCTCTCCTTTCTTTGGTGTTTCTCAAGATCGAGATTTGCGTCCGCGCGAGCTCGCAGAGTCGCGAACGGGACTTTGTGAGACCAGCAAAGGAGGAATGCGAAAGAGCAGACCTCTTACGAGGTTGAGAGGATGCTATTCGCTTCCCACGACTTGACTGAATAAGTCAGAAAGCTCACGATCGCCCACCACTCCCGCCCTTTTCTACTTGTCTTTTTTCTTGTCCACGCTCCTGCTGGGGGTCAGAGTGTTCGCTCCAGATCGTTACGATTAATGGAGTGTGCTGTATAGTTATAAAGAAATCGACTCGAATAGTTTCTCTTCTGCTTCTTGGATACAGCACACGCCGCACACGACCCACAATTACTCTCAACAAATAACCGTCTGTTTACAGAGATTCTCGACTATAATTACACACATTATGCAATCGCAAATTCATTCCTCCGAGATTCTTGTTTCAATCGAATTAGTCATCTCCCAAGTTAGGCTCTCGGATCCCGCCCTTCTCTCGCCAAATTAACTAACAGCTCAGAATAGAAAATTACAAACTATGACGAATCGATTAATTACTCGAAACTCGTATGGACATTTACGGATAAACCGAACTGTTCGCGATGTTGAAATATGCATCGTTGGAATGCAACGAAATTCGTTTTTTATCTTGGACAAAAATAATTATTCGAATGCACAATGTAATTACGATGATAAAATTATCGATTTTTGCCACGTGAAAAGCATATCGGCTCGAAAAATTTGGATGACATTGAAAATTCAACGAATCGTCAATAAAATTAAATATTTTTCGTTACATTCCAACGTTGCAAACTTCAGCATCATTGATTTTTATCGGATATTGAATCGGGACGATAAAACGATCGTTTTTCAGGATTCAAACACAAAATTGATACAAAAATTGGCTTTTCTTTTGAAATTTAACAAAAAAATTAAGGGAAAAAGTATTTTTCGTTGGATCCCAACGTTGCGAACTTCAGTGCCATGAGTTTTCAAAAATGGCACCGAAACTTCAATTTCCCATTATGACGAATTTGTTTAATAGTTTGCTAAATACAGAAAATCACCGTAAAGATCTCCATCAGGATTTAAGCTCGATTGGACCGTGATTTATTTCATTTTACGACTAATTGAACGTCGTTTTTCGAAACAGTCACTCGTGACGATAATATCTATGAGAGAATTTTCCAGTGATGGCCGATACGATCAAAGATTTTGACGATGACGAATAAATCATTTTAAAAACCTAGGAAATCTCGAGCGAAACGAAGCCGTTGCTACTTTAAATGCATGTCCCTTTTTTATGGACCTTAACACCGATGAGCTCGGCGGTCTGGCAATTTCTCGGGGATTGCATCGTCTAGTAGGTCACCTGCACCGGAAGTTGAACTCGTCAGCTTCCTGCGCGCGGTGCTGTTTCTATATAGCAGCGAAGTGAAGCCACGCGGTTTTTATAGCCTCCGGGCTTTACGCGTCGACGAGCTTTGGAAGCTTCCCTCGATATCTCTGCTACATTTCTCCTATACCGCCCACAAACCTGAACCTCCAATAAATTACATCTTATCTTCGAGTTCCCGGCGGCGAAACGAAAAGAAAGAGAGAGCGAGATAGAGAAACAGATGGAGGAAGAGGGAAAGAATGTAGAAAAGGCACGCGACCGTATAATGAGATCGACAGGGAAAACGGAATTTACTTCGTGTAAGGAAAATAAAGTTGAAAGAATTCAAATGATTTCTATATACTGAAATTCCGTGATCATAATTTATCCGGAAAGATTGAGTGATTACGATAATTCTGTCATTGACAACAAAATGATTCCGTTTGTTTCTTGCTCAGCTTCTTGTATATTTAATAAAAAATTGTAACGAAACAATAAATTTCATTTGCTCGGAACGTTGATATGAATCAAAATCGACAACATCGACTAAATAAATTCTTCTCTTTCAATAAATTTACACGGTGACTAAGTGTCAAATATTTTAACGTTTTCAATCAAACGTCGAGACTCACCGTCCCAGGAACTGACAGAGATGAATTTTTTTTTTATCTCTTTATCCATTTAACGCGTTTTATATAAACAAGTCGCAATGCCGACGCGCTTTTATTATGAAATACTTTGAGTTCCGTCAAGGCAAAACTTGTCGCTTGTTATTACGTATGAAAACGACGTTCCCGTCTCGAGCCCAGCTTATGAAGACTTTTATGTATTATAACGAGGCGATGAATATTCATGAGATATTGGAGTAACTCTCAATGAGACAAGCCCGCGATCTCCACGTGCAGTGACTATTAGAGTACTCAACAGATACGCACCTCTTGCAGTCTCGATCATTTACGCTTTATTTTACCATTCAATGAAATTTTTCGACGTCTACGAAACCGCGCGGAAGAGATTTTCCTGCATTAAAAATTTTCCAGTCGGTATAAATTAATTTTATAACCTTCATTAAAATTCTCAAAAACGTCGTCGATCAGTTTCCTCTGCATGGCAAGTCTATTTATTGAAAATTAACACTTAACTTTTCATTGGTCGTCACGTCTTGAACGAAAAGACTGTTTTAATGAGGATTTCAATAATTGAGACTTAATTCGACCGATGAGTATTGCTGAGATTTAACATTTCTTAACGTCCTGTGAATTGGCATCGAGATTGACGTTGAACAGTGTTAAAATTGATGGTTTTGGGTTTCCATACGATTTTCTCATTGCGAAGTTAGAATTAAAGTGATTCAGAGAGAATTTTCCATTTTTTTATGATCCTGAAGTTTCCATCGTTGCAAATAAACGAAATAGAAATTTTTTCAAAGTCAAAAAGGCAGATTCTTTAATTTACCAAAAGTTTTGGAAAAGCATAAAAATGACGAAACAAGTTGTCCGAAACTTCTGGTGGAATAAAAAAATTGCCAATTTGACTTTGAAAAAATTTCTATTTCGTTTATTTGCAACGATGGAAACTTCAGGATCATATTTTTTTTTGTAGAATTGTGCGAAGCATTTATCGAGACTGTGCAAAACGTTGGAGGTCGAAAACTGAATTTTGTATAGCGGAGCTTAAGGGGAAGGTAAGGACGAGGATCGCGTGGGCACGCGATAGCCTTTGGGAATTTATGGTCAAGTTGTTTTTTGGCGTAGGTGTATGCGGAGGTTATGGGCGATTGTGAAAAAGAGAAAAACGTTTACGGAAGTCCATGGAGCGATGAAGGTATGCGAATCTGCCTCATTCATGAGCTTGTGCGCGCTGTACGCATGCGAAAAAAATCGCGCTCGATCTAATTCTCATTCTTTTTTCCTTTCGCCGCATGTTTCTCTCGCTCCCTTTCTCGTTTCAAGAATTACGTGCAACACGCGAACGAGGCTTATTGAAGAATTAACGAAGAGAACATCGAGGCGAAGTGAGAGAGCAAAGCGAAGAGACTCAAACGCCAACCTGATCGAATCCTGCACGCACGAAACGCTTACGCCGGGCACGTGGGTGAGATCGCTTCGATGTTACGAAATTCACCATTTCGTTCGGTTAAATAAATTTTTCCTTTTCCGTAAAAACACAATTATTTCATTCCAATTTTATAGAATTTTCAAAAAGCTCCGTATAAACCGGAACGCCATGATTTTCATCGCAAAATATACGAAACAGGCTCGCGCAAAAGATTCCGGTATTTTTGGAATTTTCGCTATATATGACTTTACGAAGTTTCATGGTAAACGTCACGTCAAGTTGGAGCTGCAATTTCACAAGCTTGGTCAGCCGGAACCATACATAAGATTAATTTCCGGCTGCATGTCAAAAGTTGTTCTCCCTGAGACGATAATTAACGGAAATTTCGGAAGTTACGACAAAAAAAACTCCCAATTATGAAGAGCTCGCAAAGACGTGGAACGAATTGATGAGAAAATAATTTTTAATTACTCTTTGGATTTTTTTCGCAAGTCGATGATTTGTATTTTTTAATATCCGAGCAATTAATTAATTACGCGATGTAGTTAATTATGGAAAGGCCGAGCAGCGAAAAGCTTCGGATAACAAGCGATGAATTTTTTCACGTTTTCCTCTGGTGACTACGCAAAAACGAAAAAGAAAAACAAAATATTCTACGCAAGACGGAAAACGACCTTGGAGTCTCTTTTTGTTCAACAAAACTGTAAATTCTGGGCAGAAAAAAAACTGGACAAATTCGGCAATTGTAACAACAAGAATTTTTCAAAAATGAGTGAAAACGTGCGTGATTTTTTGTGTCTCACGATCATCAAGGTTTGGAGATGCTACGCATCGAAGAGATTCACATACCGATACCGAATTGTAGTTTTGTGACGAGGTGGATAGAGATCCTCGTCGAGCATCATTTTGACACGACGCAAAAGTGAGGACAGAAATAAAATCGATCGCTGGAGATCGATCGAGAATATTCGGATTCGTGGCAAAAGTTGACAAGAGCGATGAGACGCGGAAGTGTATGACAGAGAACGTCCAATCTACGCGATGTTATAAAAATGACTGCGCAAAAGGAGCACCGTGACGATCTACCGCTAGGTCGTCGCTGTTAGACAAACGCCGGGGGGGATTAGTAGCTTAACAAATCGGCGGACCAGCTGTTCGACGTCCCTATTTACGTTAAAATATTCCTTTCCCGCGCATATAAATACACGAGCTTGAAAAAACTCTTGAAAATTTCTATGAATAAACTCTTGAAAATAAAACCGAAAAAAATGACTGAAGTTTGCATCGTTGGAATGCAACGAAATTCATTTTTATCTTCGACATAAATAATTATTTAATTGCATATGATGATAAAATGATTCATTTTTGCCATTCGAAAAGCATATCGGCTCGAAAAATTTGGATGACATTGAAAGTTGAATGGAATCTTCAATTATTAGATATTCAAAATTCTTCAAAATCAAATATTTTATGAAATTATTATTAAATAATTTCTTTATTTATTGAATAATTTATTAATAATATTTAATAATTATTTATATCATTAAAATTAAATAATAATAAATCAAAATTAAAAATAATAAATTATTTATTAAATATTTATTATTAAATAATTTCTTCAAAAATTGAATATTTTTCGATGCATTCCAACGATGCAAACTTCAGCATCATGAAAAAAATACCGTTTCCAAACGATTTGATCGCGTTGAATTCTCGAATAAGATTCGATTGATCCAGAATCCAAAATAAATTTGTAATTAACGTGGCAATAATTATTTAAAATATCGTCATTGTTGTTGATAGTTTGCACTCCAGTCTCTTTAGCTTCGTGTAGTCGGGGATAAAAACTGCGCGACAACATTCGTCATCTGACGTAATCCACGTAAACGAGTGCCATTGAAGTCATCGACGCGTATTTCTCTACACATTAATGCAGAAACGTGTGTACAGGCGATTGCAAAAAGAACATTACGTTTTTTTAACCGCGAGAGTGGCAGACATGCAACATAAAAGTTTCGTCCGAGTTGCGATTTGTGTGAACTCAATCACTTTTAGCTTCAGGGAAACAAAGGACGAGAATGACGTTAGGAAATTGTTTTGCAAGATGGTGACCGTAACAAATTTTGACACTGCAAGAAACGTGCGACTCGATTCGTAATTCATTCGCGACATATGCGCATACGTGCTCGCGGATCTTCGAGATAAAAATGGAGCAAAATAAAGCGATACTGAAAGATACCAAGTTATTGGATTTTTGGGACTCTTGTTGGACACGCAACGAGGGTTGCCTCGAATCTTTGTTAAGGGCCAAGCTCTGTGGGGTTGAGATTTATGGTCGCAGGGGTGCAGCTTTGGGCGAATTCCCTGTCGCCCTTTCTTCGCATCATTTTAACTCTGTATTGTATACACTCTTTCTGGATTGTCTGACTAAGAGACAGAGACGGAATCACAGAGAAGGAGAGAAATTGGAAAAAATAGAGAAGAAAAGCGTTGAAACGTTATTGGTCGCACGTGTCTTCCCTCGTATAAATATCTGTAGGGTGCAGTGAGAATGAAAAACTGATGGGGAAGTGGAATGGCTGCGAGGAGTGAGAAAGTTGCTCATGAAAAGTCAGCCGTTAGAACACAGCATGATTTCCACTGCTTTATGTTTTTTTTCTCCCTCTCCCTCGCGCCTTTCCAAGCCTGCTCGTATATTTCGACGCTCACGTTTTCACCCTTTTCCGCGTAGCAACCCTCTCTTTGCTCTGCACGTGATATGAAGCTACCGAGCCAGTGCACGTGTGTATGTACGAATAGTCGTTCCCGTCAAAAGGAATTTCCGAGCAAACGTGATTCTGATCCAAAACGTTCGTTTGTAAAGAACTATTTTCGGCTTTGAGAATAACTCGGAAGAAAAATCGTTATTTTCCGAAAAAAAAATTAAAAGAAAAAACTAAATGCTTCGCATGTTTTGCCTTGTTCATTTAATTCAAGAAATATGGAAAAATAAGCATGAGCAAAATTATGAGAACGACAAAATTTACGACGAGACAAGGAAAAACAAGAAAAACAAGGTTTTCAAACAATGTCAACATTTTAATAAAACGTTCTCACTTAAAAACTGTCCTCGCTAAATTTACGGGTCGAAATTGAAACTTAATGTACAAGAACATTCGTTTCTTTCGGGACAATGAATAAAAGCCAGAAACGTGACTTTGAGGAAAAAAATAATCGATATCAGATGACGAAACACGCAGATGTGGGCGAGAAATTTACAAGAGCCTGCTGTCCGAAAGTCAGGATTATTGTCAGAGTGAAACTGACAAAAATATCGCAATTAACCCTTTGAGTACACACTGGGTCGTTTTGACCCCATCAATTCTCCGTCATCGATAGTTTGGCACATAATGGTAACGAATATTCTAGAATTTAATTTCCGTTTTCGTCAAAAAATGAATTAAAGGCCGTGAAATGGATAATTTACTCCAAAAAAAAAAACCAAAAATTGATATTTTTCGGGAATGCAACGCCTTGAAAAACTCCTCGGGTCAGATTGACCCAATATGCACTTATAGGAAGTGTGCAGTCGAATGGGTTCGAACCTTACTTGCGATAGTTAATGGAGGCCACAAAATTATGACTCTGAAGTTTGCGACGTTGAGATTCAACGAAAAATAATGATCCTATTAATTATTTATTGAATTTTAAAAATCATGGCAATTTTTCGTCTCGGTTAAGTTTTCGGGTCTCGAGAGACGATCGTTTTTTGTCCGTAACAAATATTGAATAATAATTATTAGCCTGCGCTCAAGGAAAAACACAATTTCGTTGCATTCCAACGATGCAAACTTCAACATCATACAAAATTCGGTTTGGGTGATTGTGTCCCAGCAGTTGATCACTCGTGCGATAATGCCAGAGGAGCTGAACAGTGGACGGAGATTTGAGAAGCTCTGGAAAATTGGCACGAAGGAAGAAAGAGAAGGAAAATGGAAAGATAAGGAAACGTGGAGAGAAAATAACGAACGCAGGATGAAAAATATCGACGTAGGAAGTAGTGCAAAGCCATGTTGGTCGGACAATTCTATCGAGACGCGAATAAGTAGAAACAGCACGAACCGAACGAATAGTTTTGCTCAACAGTTTGAGGTTACGGTGTTTCAAAAGTGTGGGCAGATTCGGTCACAGAGAAGAAGGTGGGGAAGGGGATTGCGGAGAGAGAGGAGGACGAGGAGCCCTCTGGCTATTCGACTACAATGACCGAATCACTATAAATAGCTTCGTACCAAAATACATATACGAATAACGTGTGCAGGTATATAACAGATAGTCCATCTCGAATATCAAACTCGGGACAGCAAAAAAAAGAACAAAAATGCTTCGAATCGATTAACCTGCTTGGACGTACCACCGAGTCGGGAACAACGTTTCGGGAGTTTACGAGAGAGAAAGAGGGAGAGTTTACGCGATTGACTAACGCGCTATCGTACGACAACTCATTCATCGACGTTGTCCCCAATAAGTCGTCAAGTCTTCCCATTGATATCAGCAGAATTCTCCGTAATCAACAAATTCACAGTCAACCATAACATTTTTTTCGTATCAGGAAATTGTTACATTTGAGGCTGATCGGCTTGAGGCTGCAGCGCATTTTTTCTCTAGAACGACGAATGAAGAAAAACGTGTTTCTTGATTTTCAATTTCCAGTGTCCGAATTTTTTGAATTTTAACCACGTCAGATTTCTTTTCGTATCTTCCGATAAAAAATTGGAAAAAAAAAGATTTTAGATAAATAATTCGCTTTTTTATCACTTCGTATTAAAGGTCAGGACTTTTTCATAATCCAACGCGTCTTACAAAGTCCTGTTAGAGTAGTTCGTTGCGTTGAGCCTTCCGCAACCTGAGTCATCGAAACTGGTCGGTGTATAAATTAAATTAATTCACACAAGATAATTCGTGTGTGTTCGTGATTGTAGTCGACAATGAATTTCTATACGATAGATCATCGAGATATGTATCGGTCTCATGTGAATGTATAGAGCTCGTAGAATTGGGTGGTGAAATAAAAAGAGTCAGAGTTGTATTCGAGCTCGATTAGCATCGAGACCGGAGCGAACGGATCCACCAACGCGTTCCAATGTCTTTGCAGGAGGCGAACCTCATGCGCGTGTATTTCCGAAAGAATTTTTAACTCGAAATGCTCCACATTGGAATGACGCTAGGAAAATTTCCTGTTTCGGGCTCTGACTCATCAGAGACACCCTTGCATTCATTCTTACACCCACCAATCGGGATTTCAACGTCACGTTGTGCCACGACGTTGTTGGAACGCGAAATTTTATCGAAAAAAAAAGCAACACGAATAATTCCATCGAAATACATTTTTTTCTGCCTATCAATCGATTTGGCTTTTATTTTCCGCGGTTTCCGGTGAAAAGAATGGAAAAGTGGAAACTGCCACAAATCGCAGAGTCTATACCGAATCTGTTGCGCGCTTCTTTGCCTTTTTGCCAAATATTTTATCGCATTGTTGTCTTCCTATACGCAAAAGCAGGTGCTCCACTTGAAAGTTTTCATCGATAACGATATTATCTCGAATGTTCATCGAAATAGATAGAGCGGTGGAAAAGTATATTTAAAATTTCTCAACGACTCAACTTGTTGCTCGAAACTGCATTTCCTATCGAAAGTTGCCAACGATTTTGAGAGAATCGATGAGGGTCTGATATTTCAAGTATTTCGAGGAAATTTGAATTTTTTCAAAAGTTTGTGTAACGTTTTTTGTTCGTTGGGCTCGATGTTAGAATTATTTGAACTCACGAACGAAAATTGCCGTAAAAAGATCGCCCTGGATCGATCAGTGTCCAGCAACAAGCCTTCGACCTTGACGAACGACGTTAACGTATATGTCATCGATCGAAAAAAGTCTAGTTAGCAAAATGTTATCCAACGAACCTTGTAGTGCTCTTGAAGAAGTTGTTGCTTTCCCGGTTCATCAGTTCGCTTCGGAATTTCGACATCTCGTCCTCCATCTTCCTCATCTCGGCGTCGAAACGTTCGCGTATGTTTGAGAATTCGGTGTCGATGACGCTGAAGTCACCGAGTTTGATGGGAATGTTGCGCTTGATACCATTGTCAGCCATTTTATTTGTTTGTTTATTAGATTGTTTTAGCTTTGTACGGTTTGTTTATCTCCCGGTCCTTTTCTAATCGGCGATTTTTTGCACTTCAACACAGTCACTGACACTGATTCTAGAATGAAAAAAGTCGCAAGGAGCCTGATTTATTTGATTTCAAGAAATATTGAAATAACGAGATCAAGTTTTAAGCGATAAGTGTACGATTCTTTAAAATAAACTTCGAAATCTTCAACGACTTGTGCGCTCTCGAAACTCTGGTCGAGCAATGAAGCAGCGCACGCCGTCAACTACTGGTTAAATAGTTACGCCGGTCCGAGAGCGCGCCTCGTGGGTGTTCGGTGAGACTCGGTTCTCCTCGCCCGCCCCCACTTTTGCCGCTCCCCCCACTCACTAGCTCCGCTGCCCACTCCATCGCGAATCGCGACTTCGCGACGCCCCGATCCCTATCGGAACCCGGCGCAAGCTCGCGCTACTCGCGTCCTCGCGAGAGAGCTAAAATAGTCAAAATCTTCACGTTGCGATCCACATTGGGCAACGGATTTTTTCCACATCTATTTTTCCATCCCTTAGCCCCGCATTGCATATTTACTCGGAATTATCAATGAATGAATACCAATTGGCAAGAACGTCACAACCGACTACCGAGAATGCTCCAATTATTTGTGTCTTTTATGACTGAACATCGAATTCGTATCACACACGCTAGCGTCTTTTCTTGTATGGTCATGCAGACCGTCTTTGCCAAGTGATTCTTGACCATAGCCACTGAAAACGCTTTCAACGCAAAGGGGTGAATCACTCGATCGCTTTATGCACGAAGACTCATTTTAGGCGACCACTCTACTGCTGAAATGTTGATTTTCTAGTAATTAAATGATTCAAATCTACTTCTGCGACCTCAATATTTTCGATGCGACGTTTTTGTATTTACGTTAAATATTCCTTCGTACGAAAAAAAAGCTTCAACGGAATTTTCCCACGTTCCTGTTTTTTTCATTAATGATGAATATTGTCATGAAATAATCGAAAAAAACGTTGCAAATTTCGAACTGTATTCAGAAAATTTTCGCATTCGGCTGATTCGTTCTCCAAGCAAAAATCTCAGTATAGTCACGGAATTTTTATGAGAGCAAAGTTACACCGTTGTTGTCGTTTGACTCGTTAAGGCAATACAGTCCGATGGACTTATGACAGGTGAACGATTATAAATATGATCTAATGATGTCTGAGAATTAATGCTGCAGCATTAATTGCGGTTATTCTGATAAACAAGAGCGTAGGTGAGCCGTCGTGCAACACAAGACGAATCATAATAGCATTCGAAGCTGCGATAAGTGACTAATGCCAGCGCCGCATACGGACCGACCCTTCCTCGACCATGACGAGACCCTCTTACCAAGTTTTCCATTTCAAACTCAATGAAACTCTATACCAAGAAGGGCAGAAGCCCAACTAAAATATATCAAGTACATAAAACACAAATGCACATCGCGGGGATCAACGGCAGCCAATTTATACGATACGAAAATCGATGACGAGCCAACGGTGCATCGTGTCACAAAATCTCGTGGATCGTTGGCCCAGCGCATCGATCAAACTCTCATTGCTCACTGCTCATTCTCGTTAACGGACGTTTGTGAAAATAATTACAAGGACACATTCTACACGTCGCTACCGTACGATGAATGTCTAAAGTTTACTAGAGCCTTCCAAACTTGTATATCGAAACATACGACGAAAAAAAGACGTAAAAGGCTCATATATCGAGTGGCAGAACACTTGTGTGTCAATATTGTTGTTTATCTTATAAAACGTAAAATACATTCGTTCGGAAGTGGAAAAACTCAAACCGACGAGAAATTTAATTTTTCGTGATTTTCTTTGCGTTGAAAATTGAATTTTATAAAACTTAGGATTCTCGTTTCTCTTTCGAAAATAAAAACAGTCAAAATAGTCATTCGATCTTTCTAACCTCAAAAACTTTCAAACAGACCATTTTTGGTGTTATTATTAAGTTTGTTTTTTGCACCTTTCGAAAAAGAAAAGAAAAACTGGGAAGCCTTCGCGGTGAACTGCTGTATGGAGGTGTCACGTGCGATTCAGGTGGGCGATTTGTCGAGAAAACACCGCGTGCGTTCGTATATAGTCTCAAAACGTATTACACGAAACGAGATTCATCGTCATCGATGAAGACCTCGGTCCAAAATCCCAC
This sequence comes from Diadegma fenestrale, assembly GCA_037043255.1. Classification (NCBI taxonomy): domain Eukaryota; kingdom Metazoa; phylum Arthropoda; class Insecta; order Hymenoptera; family Ichneumonidae; genus Diadegma; species Diadegma fenestrale. The sequence goes on along the minus strand of CM073310.1, from coordinate 12,044,801 downwards.
TCGTGAGGATCTTTCTAGAATCAACGTTCTCAGACCAATGACTCAGTTTAACTTCCTTCTTACGATGCATTCGGCATCACGAATTAAAAATAAACAAATGAAATGACGATAATGGCAGAGAAAAAATGAAAATAAAACGAAAATTGCGTCAACATTTTTTTCCACGACCATCGCACATGAAACTCAACCGCGTGGATAAAAATAAGAGGGAATAAAACAGGGAATCATGGCGTAAGAAAAATATTGGAAGTCGAAATGAAGAGAAAAGTTTACTCGACATTTTTAGGCTAATCCGAACGCACCCTTTGTTCCTCTCACCCCCACCTTCGGAAATAGGTAAACACGCGAAGAAACTCGAGACTGTGCCAGAGTCGGCATACAAAATATAGTTTGCGAACTATTTCGGGTTTTCGGTACGCGTTTCCCGAACCTTCTTGCTGGCTCTTTGCTTGTCCCTCGCCTTCTATTTTATATAGTAATACAGACACATGTGCGAAGAGCGTTACACAGCAGACGCTTCAATGGGTGACGTGTCTCGTTCGAACACCCCAAGTTCACACCTACCGATATTTCGTCGATTCCAACCGCCTCTCTTCAGCATCCGAGGTCGAACAATATTTGTGCCCAGATGTTGATACGCGAATGCAACTCGCGAGTTACGACCAGAGCGTAAATTCCTTATTTTATTATCGAAATTTCTCGCTGATATCGTGAAAGATGAAAAAAAATGGTTTTTCGGTGAAAATATTTTGACAGTTGATGCGACGTCTGGAAAAATAATTGAATAAACATTTTGTTTTTTTTTTTGCTTCTGTGGTGAATCGAGGAAACGATGAAAAATCGGGATCGAAGTTTTGCGTAGATTTTGATATTTTTTACGAGCAATTCCGATCACGTTTGAGAAAATCGAAATTTTGTTACTTTTTTTTCTTGATTTTACTATGAAATTCGTAAATGTCGTATAAAGTGAAAAACTTGTCAGAACAGCCTTTGCGTCGGAGAGAATTGGTCATCGAAGTCGCCGATTACATATATTTTATGGCTCCAGAGAGTACGAGGGCAGAAAGTATGTCATTGCCAGGAAAACTTGATATCCAGGCGAGTTCTCCTCGTCAACGGCGTCGCCGAAGCTCAAGGTCACGTATATACGTGGGCACGAGATAGGAAGGTTAAAAAAAGTCACGTCTTTCGACATGTGCTTGTTCACGAAAATTGTATTATTCACGTTATAGCAAAATCGAATATTCTGCATGTATTTTTTCCACTTATTACAAAAATAGCTAAAAATGTCCATCACTATTTTTCGCTCTAGTGATTCATACCGAATAGCTATAGCCCCTTCGCAAAGTGTGCATTATTGTGTGTGGTGTTGAGATATGGCACTTTTCCAAAATCGTGGAAAAAAAAGCGAAGCGGTGGATTTTTCTTACGGAACACAGTGTGAAAAAAGTGTAAAAAAAACAACCGATTAATTTGTCAATCGGTCTGGCTTTTTCAACGCGATCCGCCATTTTCGATTTTGTTTATATCATTTGTTTAGATTGAATGACCGATATGTCAAGTATACATTAAAATGCATAAGAAGTGTCGCTTCTTCGTAACAATATCGAAAGTCATGATCACAGAGGCGTGGGAGAACTGGAAGAAAAACTCTTCAAGGATCTGAAGCATGACGTCACTGTCCTGGGGGGAGACGGCGGCAGATCAATGAAGCGCGTCACAACAGTCCATAGATGGACGGACACACTGCCAGTATTTTGTACAAATATGTATATGAAAATGCGATTTCGTTCAGTGTGTGTTTATTGCAAAATAAAGAGCTTCTATTTTTATTCGACTCTTTTTATTTCTCTGAACTGTTTTATCTTTTTCAAAAGTTGTGTAAAGCTAAATTTTTTCAAACATATTCGTCCATTCGGAATTTATGCCTCGAGTTCGCAACAAAAGTTGTCACGAATTTCTGAAATGATCTTTCAACCGATATAAACTCTGTCGTTGAATCATGTAATGAACGATGAGATTATTATGCAGTTCTACAAAGACGAGGTGTAGCTGCGGCAAAGGTCAATAAATTTCGATGTGTATTTTTACACATTTTAAGTATAAAGTGATGATTTACTGCACATAAACGATCAATTCTCAGGTAAGTGGACGACCTGTGATCAAAAAACGAAAATCTTCGGCAAAATGCCATCAGACGTGGGTGATATTTTTGGACATGAGGATTCTGAAAATGGTCTATGTCGTCATTCTTATATTTGTTTCCTCCATGGTATGAGCGATTGTGGAACAATTTTCTGCGTTCTTGTCATTATAGAGTTGATACAAGGAAATGGAAAATTTATACGCGCGGGCATTTCTGGTTCATTTTAGTTACCGCGAAATAGTTGGAAAGTGGGTTTCACTTACACGGCACTGTGTCGCACTGTGCGGCACAGGGCGTGCCCTTCGATTGGAAAAAACCCAATTTTTCATGAGGAAACTCACGTGACTCTAAGGATCAATTACCAACCACCTAATTTTTTAATTACACGACCGATGACCCCGAGCTCACTATACCCAGCGACATAAATTATAAAAAATTAAAAAACAAAAGCTCTACCGAGCTGCTCGCAGTGTACAATCCGAGAACTAGAGCTTCCGAATTCCAGTGCAAGATGTCACGACTCACTCATTCTCGTTCAGTCCAGTGAGCTCTGTGTAGTTCCGAAAAATCCCGGCGCGGCTCTGCCGGTTAACTTGAAAAAGCTATCCGCAAGTCGTTGCTCTTCCATCTCATTGCAAAATCGCTGCATTACTTTAGCGGCGGTGCATGACAGTTGATTTACGTTAACCGAAAAAATTAAATTCCGATTTATTCGCGTGAATAAATACACCAATATCAACTCGTGCAATTTGTCACATAGTGCCAAAAAATGGTAGGAATCATAATATATATCATTTTCATTCATAACAAAACTTGCAAATATAATAGCTCCCGATTACTGCTTCGTCATTACAATATTTTGTAGGTAAACGTGCGTACAGAAAACTTTCAGAATCATTTCCAATGATCCAAGTATTTTATCCTTTACAAACAGCAATTTTCCGGCCTGCGCTCGTTCTAACTTTTCTCCTTCTAACACTTCTCACGTCGTTCTCAAACATTTCATATTTTGAGGTTAGGTGCACGATTTTCAGCTTCACAAGATTTTCACTATTTGTTTCGTAGTTTCGAAACCAGTACGACAGCGATGTGACAGTATGGAGTCCCCAAGGACGTTTGCACCAAGTGGAATATGCTATGGAAGCAGTAAAACTTGGTTCGGCTACCGTAGGACTCAAGAATAAAACACACGCCGTTTTGATCGCCCTTAAACGAGCGTCGTCGGAACTTTCCGCGCATCAGAAGAAAATTATTCCCATTGACAAACACATGGGGATCACCATTGCCGGTTTGACCGCAGATGCAAGAATGTTGAGGTAAAAACTCAATTTACTCCTGCACCTGACAATCGTTTTGACGTTTTTCTGTGAATTTTCATTTTTCTTTCCAAAGCCGCTACATGCGCACCGAATGCTTGAATTACAAGTATTCGCACGACGATGTACTGCCCATCAGCCGTTTGATCGCAACCCTCGGCAACAAGATGCAAACTTGCACTCAGAGATACGACAGACGTCCCTACGGCGTGGGTCTGCTGGTCGGAGGATACGACGTAAGATTATTTGCAAATAGACGTTTTTTCTAACGTAATCATAACTCGGAACTATAAAAATTGGAAACTCCAAACTTTTTCGCCAAGGGCATTGACGACTCGCCGTAAAACCGATTAGTGCTGAATTTTTTTTTCTGTGAAATGAAACATTTTCGTAACTGTACGAATTTGAATCTCAATTGCAAAAACAAGTCACAGGTCCCATAAAATTGCGAGAATTTTTTTTTTTACCCAGAATCCCAACAAAAAATTGGAAATTTGCAATCAAAATTGAAAACGCAAAGTACTAATTCAAGATAATTGATAAGCAGATAAAATGAGTCGTGCCTGAGCTTCTAGTTTCGAAAAAGATAAAAACTCGGAGTATTTTTTGATTGTTGAGTAATTAAAAAATTTGAAAATTATTTTCATAATAATATTTCAATTTTATTAATATTGAAAAGCTGTTCGTTGAAAAACTCTTCATTTTCAAGATTTTATAAATGCGAATAAATTGATCGGGAGATTTAAGTCTTTATATGAAAATGAAAATGTTTTTTGGGACAGGATCAAGGACCCCACATCTATCAAACGTGTCCTTCGGCAAATTACTACGATTGCAAAGCCATGGCCATCGGAGCTCGTTCTCAAAGTGCTCGAACCTACTTGGAGAAACATTTGACCGAATTTTTGGGTTGTTCTTTGGAGGAGCTAGTGAAACATGGATTGAGAGCGTTGCGCGATACGCTGCCGAACGAGATGGACTTGTCGACAAAGGTATGAGTAAAATTGAAACTCTGGGATTTCTAAAATAATAACTAGTCGACTGGGTAATCGGAAAAACAATTGTTTGTATCGCAGAACGTCTCGATCGGTATCGTTGGCAAAGGCACGGACTTTACGGTTCTGGATGAGGCGACAACGGCGGTTTATTTGTCAGAAATCGGTGACGACAAACGTGGTCGACCAGCGGGTCCGGACGTTCAGCCGGACGACAAACCTCCCCAAGGCCCTGACGCCCCCGAAGGACCGGCTGACCCACGCGCGTCGGTTGCCATGGACACCGAGTGAATAAAAATGTATTTCCAATCATTCGCCCATATCCGTTGTAATAAAAATTCAAGAAACTCTCGCTTCTTATATAAAAAAGACGTGAATTTTCGTTGTGTTATCGAATGAATCGCATCAAGACTCGAATATTGAATTTTTGTACAAGCAGCAATGCTCATTGTTTCTAATATTTCGATTATTCAAAATACACTCAAAATAACAACATTAGTCTATCAGATCGAGAAGAATTACGCCGCAACGGTATCGTCCTCTGTTTTCTTCAGTTTGCCACGTTCCTTCAGTATATTCGTCAGGAAAAATTCGCCAGCTTTGTACGACGATCTCACGAGAGGCCCGCTTGCGGTATACAAAAATCCCAAACGATTGCCGCTCGTTTCCAACGATTTAAATTTCTCCGGAGTCACATACTCGATTACTTTCAAGTGCCTCTTGGTCGGTTGCATGTACTGTCCTAAAGTAAGCGCATCCACCCCTGCACTACGTAAATCTTTCATCGTTTGCTCGACTTCTTCATCCGTTTCGCCAAGGCCGAGCATTATCGAGGATTTCGTTATGAGATTAGGGTCGGCTTTTTTCGCACCTTCCAAAACGTTCAACGACTGTCTGCAATTTCCGAAGTATTGAGCGATTTTTTCTTAAACTAATCAGCTTTCTTCATCGTTAATCTGTTTTTCTCACCTATAGCGCGCTCGTCTGTCACGTACGAAAGGTGTCAGCCGTTCGACCGTCTCTATGTTGTGAGCAAACACGTCCAGCTTCGAATCTACGATCGCATTGACGCAATCGAGATTCCCACGAAAATCAGGGACCAGACATTCCACTAGAATATTACTCCTGCAAATTACGCACATTTTATTTTCAATTTATCGATATTTTCAAGCTGGAAAACGCATTACGAATTTCGTCCATTCAAAAGTTTACCTTTTCTTGAGTTCTCTCACTGTTGCTGCTATGTGATGAGCTCCGCCGTCCGGCAAGTCTGTAAATAACCACAATTTCCTTGAATTCAAAATAAAATCAGAAAATCAACGTTTTTTCTGCTTATAGAACGTGCAAGTTTCGGTTAATTGCGATTTTCCCCTTTTTCGATATTTTCTCCCCCCACAAGCTGGAAAATCTTTGTTTAAAAATCAGTTTTTTTTATTTTTGTGAGAATTAAGTTATTTTGTACCGACCGTCTCGATCCACAGATGTGAGGACAATGTAATCCAATCCCCAATCGGTTACTGCTGTTGCCGTATTCAACGGTTCTTGCGGATCCAACGGTGGAGGGGCTTTGGCTGTTTTAACTGAACAGAAACGGCATCCTCGTGTACACGTGTCTCCCATTAACTAAAATGTTGTAGTTTGAGTTGAAGAGTTTGTACGTTATTGTAGAAAATGCATTATATAAGTACCATGATGGTTGCTGTAGCCGTGCCGTGAGTTCCTCCTCCCCAGCATTCCCCAATATTTGGACATCTCGCTTCTTCGCAGACGGTACTGAGCTTAAGATCCCTCAGTTGCGCTTTAATCTTGCTGAAATTTTGTCCCATTGGTATTTCGGTTTTGAGCCATGGCGGCAGACGCAATCTGCCCTTGTCACCTTTCTCGAGCTTCAATTTTTCTTTGTACTCCGGTATCGAACCGTCTATGAAATCCTCCAACTGAGGACCACTTTTCAACTTTGCAGAGAACGTTTCATTGCTGGATTTCGAGGAGTGTCTGGACTGCTTTGCAAAACGATTTTTCTCATGAATTTTCGTCGGGTTTAACGATTTTTGCCATTAACTTCTTCTTTCTGGCATTTTGACCTTCGAGTTTTTGTTATTTATTTGAAAATACTTTCGAATTACTCACCGTTACGTTGAAATTGACACTCGTCGATCCCAAAGCCAAATTCCTCGTGTTAACTGAGCGCAACATGATGGTTTTATATCTAAACGAGAAAAAAAACTCGTGAAACCGCGCTACGAGATGTCAAATCAGCTGATTCGTGTTATCTAGCGAACTCACTACTATTTTCGGGTCTTCGATATCACGCTATTTAATTGCATTCTCACTGTTTGACCGTCAAAATTTATTGCATTCTTCGAGATTGTTAATACGTTGTGCATAAAAGTTTTGCTACGCGCGGGATGACGAAAGCTCTCGATCGAGCAACATGCTAGAAAACAAAGTTATGAAATCATTTTCGTTTCCTATATCTACTCCGCGTGATTAGCAGAAGAAAACTTTGATCATCCTTCTTATATAGCAGCAGGAGAAGGAAGTGAACTTGTCGATAGAGAGCAATTCTGCGTTATCTACACATGATCATCGATCTCTCGAACGGAATGAAGCGAAAAAATTAAATTCATTGCACGGATTTCGATTTATTCATGAAAAATCCTGCGAGTGATAATATTTTTTTTTAATTACAATTACTGCCAAGGGTAATGCACAAGAAAATTGTCTAGTCGAAAATGGATCTGTCAGATGGCGACACATGCCAAAGACTAATACTTTATTATTGTGATGAAGCGTTATCACCGTTATCGAAACATCTTTCTATGCGCCTTGAACTCACCGGAACCGGGTCGAACTCAGTTTCAGTTTTCAGTCAGCCACAGGCGTATGACCGATCATCATTGAAATTCACTACCTTTCAATAATTTTTTTTATACAGGATGGAGGAAGTTGACAATATAATAATTCATTCATTACGTGAAATTGGCTGGTGAGTATGCTGTCATTGCAGAAATCAAAAGTTTGTTTTTTTTCGATCAGTGTCAATTGAGTGAATCGAAAAAACAGTTTCGGCCGAAACACGCAAATGACAGTGGGTGGTGCTCGAACACTGTTTGTTTTTTCTCCAACAATCTAAAAATCATAAAAACACCCCGGAAATTCGCCTTGAAAAATGCAAACATCGATACTCCACGTTTTTTTTATTTGTTCAGTGATATAGAGGAACGTGTTACGAATTTAAAAGGCTTTGATACCGATCTCGTGATCGACGCGACCGTAAGATGTTTAGAAATTATTCGACCGGGTCTCGGAATATCAAAAGTGCTTCCTGCGAACATGGCAGCTCGCTTTCGAGTCGGAGCGGCATTAGCCCAGGCTTGTTCGGTAATTACCAAAAAAAAAACTGAAAAAAATACTTCCAGCATACTCGCTCGTTTTTTTTATTTGGATACTACGTCTTGATTGACCTCTAGGAATTAGGGTACAGAGGGGACATTGGTTATCAAACATTCCTGTACAGCTCAGAGACGGATCTACGAAGAGTTTTCATGTTTCTCGTTGAGAAACTTCCCAAGGAGAGTGACAAGACGTCAAACGAACCAACTAGTAAAATTGATCAGTTAGAAAAATCTATTGCGTCCGTTGTCACTCGCGATCTCTCCTCTCCCTGGTTACCTCACTATTGCCACAAAAATTCCAGAAGAGGAGGGTACGTTCATGTGCCTTACACATCCGTCAATATCGACGTCCCATTGGCCAAAGATGGTGAAGGTAACTCAAGAAATCTAGACAATATTGCATCACTGCAAAATTATGTGTAAAAGGTTTTGAAATTTTCCACAGGCCCTTGAAAATCAACATTTTCATAGAAATTATTGCCAAATTTCTATTTGGCAAAACACATAAAATTATCGAATTAATTGAGAACAGCAGAAATTTACAATTTTATTTAAATCACAAACAATTTTTTTGGAGAAAAAAAACTCAACGTATTAGAAAAAATGTGGAAAATCTTTTCACCAAGCCCTTTCCATAGTAAATATGGAAAGTTCAATTACTTCTGTCTGCAAAAATCGAATCATGCAAATTCGCTCATTATCTCATTTTCAAAGAAAAATAACTCAAAATACTAGAAACAGAATGATAGAAAAATTGTCGGAAAATAAATAAACGAAAAATAAAACTAGCAATTTTCAAATTTCTCGAAAAACGTTGTAAATACGAAAAGTTGATAAATTGAGAGCATTCGATGTTTGCATAATTGATTTTTGTCCCTTGCAGACTTCCAGAGTTATTACGTACGATATCAACAATCAGTGCCTGAGCAAACGGGGGACCGCGAAAGTCTCTTGCCTTCCGTGTTATCGCACAACGCTAAACTGCTGCATTCGCGATCAACGAATATAATAGAGCGATTGGATTGGCTAAGTTCACAGAAGTCCGATAATTCTTCTGACTCGATAGTCGCTGGTAAATCGCCAGAGATTTCTGTCGCAAGCAGGTTCACCTTAAACGACAGACTACATAGTAAAAAAGCAGAGTCGGACACGGAACGAAGCACTGCCGAAAAATCGCTTCCTCAATCCGATGAAGCCGGCGCTGTTACGAGGGAAGAAGGACGAACTTTGGAGATCGATAAAATAAAGTCCGAGTGCGAACAGTTGAGGATCGATATAGAGAATGCACAAATGGAAATTAAGAAAGTTAGTGCACAGCTAGCCAGCGTCACAAACAAACATGAGACCGACGAGAAAGAGCTCCAAGTTCTCGAAGCCGAGAAAATCATAAAATCTCGTACATACGATTTGTTAGAAGATTCGGACAACAATATTGCCAAACTCAAAACCGTTATTGAGGCTGGACGAAATAAAATGATCAACTTAGCCAATCAATGGGAAAAACACAGAGCACCCTTAATCAAACAATATCGTGATGGCAGGGAAAAATATTCCGCCAAAACCGTAAGTATAAAAAAAACTACGAGTCTGAAGTTTGTAACGTTCAGATTAGACGGAAAAAATTGTTTTTATTAATTAATTGATGAATTTTGGAAATCATGGCTATTTTTCGTCTCGGTTGAGCTTATGGGACTCAAGAGACGATCGTTTTTATTGTCCGGAACAAATTTGCATTATAATTATGAGCTCTGTTGAATGAAAAACAAAATTTCGTTACATACCATCGATGCAAACTTCAAAATCACAAAAAATCTAGCGAATCGCAGTTCCCCAATTTAGTCCTCGTCGAGATTCCATTTCGCAAAATCTACGACATTTGTTTTCCTTCGTGCTCCACAGAACAGTAGCCAGAAAAAGCTCGAGGAATTGCGTTTATTGCGTGACAAAGAGAAAGAATTGTTAGAAGAGTGTCACCTGAAGGATCAGCAGTACTCGCAACTGTTAGGGGAAGTTGAAAAGTTACCAAAGGACGTTAACCGTTCGGCCTACACTCAAAGAATACTGGAAATAATAAACAACGTTCGAAAGCAAAAAGAAGATATCAACAAAGTTTTGGCAGATACTCGCGAGATACAAAAAGAAATAAACACTCTTACGGGTAGACTCGAGAGATCGTTTACCGTCGTTGACGAACTGATATTTCGCGATGCTAAAACAAACGAAGCGTCGAGACGTGCCTACAAACTACTCGCTACTCTACACTCCGATTGCAGCGAGCTCGTAACCATGGTCGAAGAAACGGGTTCCACGTTGCGTGAGATTCGAGATTTGGAAGAACAGGTAAATGCATTTTAACCCTTCGAGTGAGCACCTGTAAGTGCATTTTGGGTCAATCTGACCCAAGGCGTTTTTCAAATTGTCGTATTCCGGTAAATATGCGTTTTTATTTTTTGTAGAGACGTTTTTTGTAGTTGATTGTTCATATTTTATGGCCGTGAATTGATTTTTTGACGAAAACGAAAATTTCATGCTTTTCAATGCAAAACAGTCGGTGACGGGCAATTGTTGGTGTGAAAACGACCCAGTACGCACTGTAGGGGTTAAGCAAAAAGCACGTTTGACATAAATATTGTATTTTTTCAAATTTTCTATCTAGATCGATTCGGAATCAACGAAAAACGTTGGTGCAAATTTGGAGAGAATAACTGCAGATTTGACGCAGATGCGTCAGGAAACTGCATCGTTGATGGCACAAATCGAGAATAAGAAATCATGATTTTCATGCATTGAGCGACAGCAGACTGTCGAGATGTTTAGAAAACAACAAAAAAACTTGTTGCAGCAGTACGTTTTGTCATCGTGGTACACATTTATTTCAGACTTTCTTATTACCGACAGTTTTAACAATAATCATGATTGTGTTTCTTCAAGGTGATGATTATGGCAATGGAAAAAATGCTGCGAAACGAATAAGAAATCGAGGGGACAGCTCGAACATGTTGCAGTACAATTGACAATAGCACGTTGCAATAAATCGTCATTGGTGTTCCTATTTACACGAGCGCATTCGACTCTTCGGTTGAACGAGCCTTGAGAGCCTTTCGATGCCAGAACGGATGAACGTCCGAGTAAGCGACGCTCAAACTGCGTTTTTTTCGTACAACGCCTAATAATTATTTCTTATAGATTCAACTGAGAATTAAATTCTAAAAATAACAGTTACAGAACAGAATGTAAATTTTCATGAAAATAAAGTGAAATTTCAAATGCGTACGTAAACATTTAGTTACTGTCTGTGATTATTGCTTTTTTCTGTTCTGTAACGGTGATTTTTTCATTTTAATCTTCACCACGAGCAACAATGCGCGATTGTATATTTTATTCAGTTAGCTCGACGTACCAAACTCCAACGAGTTAATGAAGCATAATTGTCATAAGAATGTAAGAAAAAAATGACATAAAACGAGACTATTCGATATTGTACAGAAATGTAACGCTTGTATAAAATTTGCGATACGTATATCGACACTCGTACGTCTAAATCTTTCTATTTTCCTCGAGTTTCATGGATTATGAGCGTTTGCTCGCCTTTACTATTTCAGGAGGTACGTATTTGTCGTCCACGTCTTCAGCCAATTGCGTTTTTTTACCGTACAACGCTTTTTCTCGTGCAGCTTTCTGAGCGATTTGCAAATCTATCGTTTGTCTGTTGTCGAAGAAGGTCAAAAGTCGTTCACGATCGTGCAGATATTTCTTCATTTCATCCACCTTCTCCAGTCTCGATTTTTTGTCCGCTTCTTCCAACTGAGCCTCGAGCAACGAAATTCTGGTTTTTTCCCATTGATCGTAAATCTGGAATATTTCAAAATTCATTTTCTATATAAAATAGTGTCTCTTGGATTTCCCAGAAGTTGGGATCTGGCAAAATCAATCACATTTTTGGTTTTTTTTCACTTTTGATGGTCTGATCTCGTGGTTGAGATAATTCAGAAAGCAGAGCAGTGGTCCAGAAAGAAATTATACTACAAATTTTCTAAACAATGTAATTTAACGCCCTGGACCTTTCCTGGTTCTGGGAATCAAGTATTTCGTCCCATTCAGCTCTTAGAACAAACATTTCGTGTAAATTTCAAGATTTACTTTAGGAAAATCAAGAAATTCTGTTGCTTTTCAACAGCACAAAATTTGAACATCAAATATAAAAATTCTTACCTTGTGAGCCTCTGATATGTCGGCCTCTTCACCATTTTTCACCGCTTGTCTCACTCTGGACTCGATTTCTTCGAGTATGGAGCCTTTTTTGAGGCTGTTTTTATCAAGTTTTTGGAGCAGCTCACTCAGTTCTTTAATTTCATCAGTTATTTTATCTTCCGGGAGCTGAGACGTGTGTTCTTGCACTTGCGTCAAAACTTCCTCGTAGATACATTCTTTCTGGCCGTCGTCTATCCATTGTTTGATTAAATTCGAAGCTTCTTTGTATTTTTTCCATAGTACGAGCCCGCGCAAGTGGCAGCTCCTGCCGACGACGTCTTTGGTCAATTTGCCGTAAAAAACGAGAGTTTTTCCTACCAGATCGTACGGATCTTGGAGGTCAAAGTGATCGTCGAAGAAAGGATTTCGAATAAATCGAACTCGGACTTTGATTTCTTCTCCTTTCGGATCTTCTTCCGGCTCCGGCTCGGGAGCCTTCCACGTTTCTGGATTCTCGAGGTATTTGTGACACGAATACAGGGCAAGTGTGTTGGATATTTCATTGGAAGAATCTTCCTGAAGCATCAGCAAAACTGCGACTTTAGCGGCGGAAGCAAAATCTTGTTTTTTTATAAATGCATCCATGAGAATGTTGTAACAAATGTAATCAGGAAATATTCCGTAATTAATACGATCGTTCAATACGGTGAGGAGAGTGTCGATATCGTTGGTGTCAAATAGATATCGAATCACCGCATGATGAGTGGAGTCCAGAATGTTGGAAGCTTCGCAAGTTAGTCTGAGCCTGGAAAGTAAGTCTATGAGAGAGTCAACATGATCGGGATCTTGGATGACGTTCGCGTAGATGTCAATATCGACCGCACTCGCTTTACCGGAACTTTGAAACTTTCTGTCAAGTTCAACGAAAAATTCGTCTGGATTAATTTTACTGAGAAGAGGTGATTCGAGTCTCTTGTTCCATGAATCGGTACATCTATAAGCTTCCGATAAAAACGTTCTGTTTAACTTTTGCACATTGTTCAAACGTGTCAACGCACGAGCGTTGCCTCTTATGACTTTCCACATTTTTTGCTTTTTTTTATTCACTGTGACATGCTAATTTTCATTCGATTTTCTTTCCACTTTTTTGCTTTTACAATATCGTATTATGAAATAACTCGTACCGGATAGCTCCGGCTAGCACGTTTACGAACCTTCGAAATCGTGTTTCGAAGATTGCCGACTAGTTTTTGCCGGTGGGGCCCGAATCACATACGCTTAGTGCTTCTCATTTCGACCTCTAGAGGGCTTTGAAAGCCGATACTGCTGGCGACGTTCTCAGTTATTCCACGATAAAATTTAGAAAATCATCCAACATCGTTGCACAAATAGTCGCAAGACCAATTTTTGTTCCGTACAATATGAAAAATATTATTTCTATTCTACTAACTAATTATAATTTGATAGAAATATCGTACGAAAAAAAAACCACGAAAAAACATTCAAATAGTCCCGCCAATTTTGCAGAGGGCACTGCTATTGGCCAGCGTGATAAGACGTTTTTTTTTGTTATTTCTATCGCCAGAGTTCTGGTTCTCGCGCTGCTCGGCAAAATCGTGATTACTCCGAATAGGTATTCGTTGCCGACAAAAGTGAATACTTTGCAAAAACGACTTTATTCACTGAAAACATCGTTCGACATAGATTTTTAGATCCTCGAAGTAAGTACGTATAACATGACAACTAAGTTTCATTCAGCTCATTGCGTGATTTTATTTATTCAGCGTTTTATAAAAATTTGTGCATCATTGATTTTCACTTGGCGCGTTTGGCGTTTCGAGAAACGTCGATTCTACGACACAGCCCATTGTGATCCAGCCTCGTGGCTTTTAGCTGTTCGTACTTTCAGTGAATTTCAAGAGATTTGACGACACCTTTTTTCACAATATTCCCCATTTACGAGCATAATTCCTCGCACAATTTTTTTATCCGTGTCGCAGAAACGCTGTCTCATTTCGAATATATGCACACACACACGCGCACACTTACACACATGTCTATATGCGTGGATATGTATTGTACAAGCGAGCATTAAAGTTCAACACTCTTTTCCCTAACGAAAACAGGACAAGCCAGCTTATAGATTTCTAGAAAAATCGGGCGTTCACAATCAAATGTTAAACAGTATTCTTATCAATCAAACAACCGATACATGACCTTGATAAGCAAATAATTTGACAAAAAATTCTGCCCCGTCTGGACTAATAATTCATTTTGAAATATTTCGACCAAAATCTCTGAAAACTGGAAAATCAGAAGAGTAGTGACACAACTCAGGTTGCTAACTGCAGTAAATTGCAATTAGAAATAATTGGCGTTCTCGTTTTTTTGTCAAATTTATATTGTGTAGTTGTTGAAAAACTTGAGCTATATTTGCAAATATTGAAAAAATGGCATCACGCTGACTTTGAAAAATGTGGAGCATTTCTAGCCATGATTTTCGAGACACTATTATGATAAATAACGGAGATCCATTTGTACAAATGACTGATTACAACTTTTCGTATGATTAGAAATAATTTTTTTTTTCCCAGAAAAATACAGAATGTTGTAGGAAATTCAAGAACTACTGACATTTCACTATAGTCTCCAAAAATTATGTAGATTTTTGCAATACCTTTTGAAAGGAAAAATAGTTTCCATGTAAGAAAAGTTTACTAGAAGAATTTTCGGGTATAAACTTTCCAATATCTCTCCAGCCTCACCCGTTGTTCACTTTCCATCATTTAAAAGCTATTTTTCCAATGTCTCTTGGATGCTCAGGTCGAGTTTATTGCCAGTATTCGGATATTCATACGCGTGCTGAAAACTGTGATAGTTCGTAGTGAGAATATTGAGTTTTCTGAGTATCTTGAGTATCTTCAGTCGAGGAGTCTTGATTTTCATATGCGACGGCTAAAGCAACATATTGGAGTAAATAAGACTGCAGCGAGGTTGTGCTGGTTTTTTAAATTGTCATATCAAGCCTTTCCACATCATCTGAGTCTTTTGGACCCATGGGGAAATTGAAAAAGAGAATCTCGTTTTTTGAAACGTTTCATTTGAAACTGAAACGAATGCAACGACTGTAACAATTAAAAATTTAATGAGAATCAATGGAGAGCATTTCAGAAGATTTTCCATTTTTTTCTCTCCAAATACGCGAGATATACGTGGCAGGACAAAACGATCTACGGAGAGTTGAGGCTGTGGATCAGTTTCAATACTTTTCATGGACTGATCGTGAGGGTGATAAAGAAAATTCGCATTTGGTTGCAAGAATAAAATTCATGTGTTTATTTTTTTCACAGCATGGCTGCCAAAGACATTTCTCCACTGAAGGACGGTGGTGTATTGAAGGAAATCATAAAGGAAGGCTATGGAGACGAAGTTCCAACCGCCGGGAGCAAAGTCACCGTTCATTACACGGGGACTTTGTTGGATGGAACGAAATTCGATTCCAGCAAGGACCGTGATAACCCGTTCCAATTCAGTTTGGGGCAAGGGCAAGTCATCAAGGCTTGGGACATCGGAGTAGCGACTATGAAAAAAGGAGAAGTAGCGATGCTCACGTGCGACTCGAAATATGCTTACGGCAAAACGGGCTCGCCGCCAAAAATTCCGGCAGATGCGACGCTCAAGTTCGAAGTAACTATTGAAATCTCGTATGTTTGAGTAGAATCAATTTTTTTTCGGATTAATTCTTAACATAAAAACTCATGAATCTCAGGTGGAAATGATCGACTTTACCGGAGAAGATTTGAGTCCCGACGACGATGGGAGCATTCAGAGATTCCAAGAAGAAGCAGGCAAACCCGGTGGTCATCCTACCGATGGATCGATAGTAGACAGTAAGCAAAAGACTCTACGATATTTAAGAACAAAAATATCCACATTTATCTTCCCTGGTAGCTCATTATTAATGTCTTTTTTTTAGTACATTTGATTGGCAAGTACAACGACAAAGTTTTTGAAGAGAGAGATGTCCAATTTGCTCTTGGAGAGGGCCAGGAGTTTGGTATTGTCGAGGGTATAGAAAGAGCATTAGAAAAATTCAGTAGCGGTGAAAAATCGAGGCTTAAGATTGCGAGCAAATTTGCATTCAAGGATGAAGGAAAGCCGGAATTTGGCATACCCCCGAATGCGGATGTAGAATACACGATACGGTTGAACAACTTCGAGAAGGTATGGACCGAGGATTTTTGATGGTCTTTGAAATATTTTGCTGTCACCGTTTCTACGAGGCTGTTGGTAATGATTGTTGATTTTCATTCCGTAGGTAGCACAGCCTTGGTCGTTGGAGGGTCCGGAGAAAGTCGCCCAAGCCAAGTTGTACAAAGAAAAAGCAACGAATTATTACAAATCATCCAAGTACCCTCTGGCAATTAAAATGTGTCAAAAGGCGGTTAAATATATAGACGACGCGGAAAGTTTCGGGGGCGATCTCAAAACTGAACGTGACGAACTGATTTTATCGGTTTACCTCAATCTCGCTCTGTTTTATCTCAAAACTGAGCAAAACTCTGAGGCTAAGGCCGAGTGCGATAAAGTATTGGCAATCAATCCGAACAACGAAAAAGCCCTGTTCCGACGAGGGCAGGCTCAACTCGCTCTGGCATCGCCGGAAACAGCGGTCAAAGATTTCGAGGCTGTACTCAAAGTGGAGCCGAAAAATGTCGCCGCAGCTAAACAAATTACAGTCTGCAATGCTCTCATTAAGCAAAACATTGCAAGAGAGAAGAAACTTTATGCAAATATGTTTGACAAGTTCGCTCAAGCTGATAAACAGGTAAGATGCAATTTATTTTGTTGTCGTTCAACCTCATTTGTAGTCACACTGAAGGGGATTCTAGCTCGTCGATTTTCCAATCAATTTTGAGGTCGTTTGTCTGGGAAACTTGGAAAATTGAAAAATCGAAAATCCCAGTGGCAACGAATTTTGAAAAAAAATTAGCCTTTCGTTAAAATTTTTTTTCATTGTGTATTTTTTCGATCACGAGAGTTGAATGAATCAGAGACTCGTTTTATGAAAACAAAATAAATAGATTAAGACTTGATGGAAGGAAGATAAAAATTTCATGTTCGCCCGTAAACTGTTAGTAATATCGCAGAAGGAAGAAGAGGAACTGCGACAACAGCCTGACGTGATGCGTGGAACCTTGGGTGAATGGGGACAGGAGGAGCGACCAGGAGGCAGAGATGCGACAGCGTTTGAAAAAGAAAACCCCAACATTCTCATGCTCAACGCCAACGGAAGTGACGAATTCAAGAACATGTGATTGTTCAATCATCTTTCTCTAGACACAAGCATTTAAATGATACATTCGTTTATATACAATTCATTGTTTTTTTCAATTTCTCGCCCTCGTTGTTCAATCAAAGACTATCATTATCAGCATTGACGTGTATCGATGTATCGTGTACTGCCTCCAGATGCCTAAAAAAGATAAAGAAGATACAAAACATTTCCAAACTCTGCATTTGCATTTACGCGTTACAATGAATGTTTATTTTCGGTGTATCGTGTATCAATAAACTTTTGTAATCTCAATGAAACTTCAGTCGTCGTCAAAGGTTTCCATCACAATCTTCCCAACAAAATCCCAAACAACCCCACGATAAAAACTTATCGTCATTTTGTTCAATAACCGAAAAAATTATTTGACTGCAAAAGATACATAACGAAAAAAGTGTTAAATTGAGCGCACGAACGAAATTCGATTCATATTTCCCGCCAAAAGTTGCATGCAATGCAGCTGCTTCTTTTTCTTCTTTCTCATTGGCTATCTCCCTTGGAGTAGGGAATGTGCCATCCAATGCAGTTGCCTATCGACAACGAAGACAGCTCCCGACATTTATAGTTTTCAAGTTGGTACGACATTCAAAACTGTTTACATCACAGATGCGAGTGAGTTTCTAACCTCACTCGCGAGTATTCCATTTATTGTGACTCGATTGTAACACACATTCGCCAACATCGATAATTTTGTTTAGTGCGTTCCGTTTTGGTAGCAGAAAATATTCAAAGCTGCGCGGAATATTGTTGAAAAATCTAAAATTGCTTCTAAATCATTATCTCTTTGAGTATTTTATCGTAAATAACAACAAAGTTTCCGTTACAATGCAAAAGTCGCTAACTCAGCAAAGTAGTTGCCTTCACCAAGTTTTACAGTGTTTTAAGTGAATAATATTTTAACCGAATAACGTAAAAGATCAAAAAACAGATTCTTACGAATTTTACTAACAAAAATAATTTAAGAAGTTTCAAATTACTCAATTCCATCGTAACCGACGAAACAAATGGAGCATTTAATCCGTTCGTTCAACACAACACGAATAAAAACATATAAAATGATGTGTCGTCGATAAAATCGAAAAAGTGAAGACCGTGAACATAGATTTTTCGTTCCAACGATTCAACGAACCAGAATTTATCAAAAATGGATGGCAGCGGAGATTACAACGTCGCGACGAGGTACCGAACGATTCGGAAACACTTGGACAGTCTGGGTTATAGACAAGCACTGTCTCTAGACGCGCTCCCGCTTATCGAAAAATTGTTGGCTGATTTGATTCAAACGACTGACAGTCTGAAGCACTTCAAAACAATAGCGCAAGACAACGTTGAGGTATTATTTTTATAGTATCGCACACAGTGTCGAAGTTTTAATCGTTGGAATGCAATTTAAACCCTCAACAGAGTTCTCATTTTTCTTCAGATCATAATTATTATTCAACATTCGGTCGAGCCGTAAAACGTGCCCAAAAACTTTTCTTGCGGCCCAAAAACTCAATCGCCATAGAAAAATTGCTGTGATTTAAAAATTTCAATAAATTATGAATAGGAAAAATATTTTTGAAACTTCAGAGTCGACCGTTTGTACGACACAAGCTTTTCAAGAATTTCTTCTTATGAAGAACTTGAAACGGTTCATGACGTGTATTCTTTTATGGCACAAAGCTATTCCGATCAAGACACAGTGTATACGAAAATCTATGAATGCAAGTCACAGTTTTGTGTTTCGATTGTTTTTGTTTTTTTTTTATGTATGAGGTGTTTGGTTAGCCCGACAAACGGGTGTCCCAGTTACCGAAAATATCCATGAAGCATCTACGCAATTATTTTGTCAATCTCGATTACTCGATACATTAAAATTCTCACAGGCATGTAGCGAATTACAACTTTCCATTGATCCGTATAAATGCGACAATGCGAGGTTGGTCCAAGAGTGTAATCAGCTTCATTCGGATCTCATAGAGGCAAAGGAAGCTCATCAGAAACAGACAAAAGATTTGAAGAAAAAGATTTACACTTTAGAGAGCGAATGCAACAATTTACAATTGGCTTCGTCCAGGAATCTAAAACGCATCAAGCAACTCGAAACAGAGTCTGCACAGAAAAGTAAAAGAATTCAGGAATTGCTGGGGAAATGTTGCAAGCCTTTGATAAGCAATGCAGCTCTTGGTAATTTTTTATTTAGTTTTCATGGATCCAATATTAACCATGGGATTTCTAGAAAATTTGAATGATTTTTCTCCAGGCTCTAAAAAAAAGCCTTGCTATCCACTGCGAAGACCTTGTCTAGAGTCGGATCCTCTGCCCAGGATAAAAGCGAATTCTTCTCTACCCAGTCTCAGAAAAGTGGAACCCGGTGTCGTGGACTTGTTGGCAATGGCCGATCGTAAAATGAATTCTCTGAATCATGAGGTAACGGCTCTAAGGGCAGAGTTGTCTATACAAACAGACAACGTTCACACGCTAAAATCACAGGTACACAGAGAATTATTATTTTCCAACTTCCTGATCCTCGATTCCTCGCATCTGCACCCTCTGCCCCGAGCTCAGTGATAAATGCTGCAGGGAACTTGAGCTCAACATTGAGTTTCGAGTCGAAATGTCTTGAATTATTTTTCAACCGGAGACTCTCAACAGTTTTTTCACACCTTCAAGTCTTTTCGAATCATTAAAGAAAAAAGTCAATTGGCCTTCAGAGCGATTTAACGAAAAATGTAGTTCCCGTAAATTGAGTGCAGGCCCCAAAAGAGAAATATCCATAATAAAATTCTTACCGAATCGTTACGAACGATAAAGTCGATTCGCGGCCCGGAGCCCGGGTTCTCAAGGTCAAACCGCTAGAGACAAAATCCTTCCAAATCCTTGTCCTGTTCAAAAATTTTCTGTCAAATGATTAGCCGTGAGTGTTGCATTCGAAATTCTCATGCGCAGGTGACAATGAAGGAGAAGGAAAACTCGAGATTGAAAAAAATGTTAGAGGGCGGACGTCCTCAAAGCGCCGTTTCCAAAGACTGTTCTTGTAAAAAAACTGATCAATTTAGCGAGCACAACGGATACGAAAAAAGTTTGGCTTCGCATACGGTTTGCCACAGAGGCTCGGAAGCCAGTGAACTGAAAATGTTGCAACAGGTTAAACTTGACCTTGAGCAACAGTTGAAAGGTATACGAATAGTTTCAATGGCAATTGGAGAGTTTGAAAGAAAATCGATGACGTTTTTTTACCATTACAGAAGCGCTCGACAAGCAACACGATGCCATGTCTCAGGCGATGAAACTGGCAGAAAGGAATGAAGAATTGGAAAAAGAACTGCGCGATATCGATCACATCGCATTGGCTGTTGAAGCTGATTGCAATTCCGCCGTAAAAGAAAACAACAAACGTGTCAGTTATCTTCAGGTAAAGCGATCAAGTTCTCGCACTTTATCACATTTGAAGCGAATTTTGTGCAGAAACTCTGGCCTTACAAGAATTAAATGAATTTCTTTATTTTGTTTACAAATATAATTTTTTTAATTTGTTAATTGAGCAGTTTGTTAACTCAGACGTGATGATGAGGCTGAACATTCAGTAAATTCTGCTTGCTCGTTTCAGGAAAAATTGGAAAACATTATGACCCAAGTTCACGTTCTTGAAGGTGAATTGATGGTCGAACGGAGATCGGCACAAGAGTTACGAGCTGATTTAGAAGCCGGTCGTTTAGAAAACCGCAATCTTCAGCGAAAGCTTGAATCGACTTTGGACGAGAAGAAGCAAATGACCGATCGCATCAACGAATTAACCGTGATTGGTAATTTGATGAATTTCATTAAAGCAATAACGATAAATTGAGCACAATCGTCGATTCCCCTCCGTATCCTTGATCCCCTTTAGAACATAATCTCAACGATGAGATCCGAAAATTGAGCAAAGACAATGACAATCTGACGCTTGAAGTTTCTCGAATGGATTGTGCAAACGATTTGTTAAAAAAGCAAATGCATGGCAATGAACAATCGCGGAATGTCAATGAACCGCCGAGGAACGTTAAAGAGAAAGCTGAAAAAAACGATAAAAATAAAGGAAAAGCACTGAAGAGAAAGAAAAATCCGGGTACACGAGTCCACATTGTGAATTACGATTTTCCTACGTCTGACGAATTCAACGTTTTTATTTTCAACACACAATTCGATGTGCAATCACGAAAATATAACTTTTCTCTTTCTACAGCGTCTCGTGGTCAGCGTCGTTCCTTTTCTCCGCCCGTTCATGAAAAAGAAACAGACACGATGAGACGTCAAGGCGATTCCAGGGACGACGAAGTCACGAGAGACTCGAACGTTGAAGGGACCAAGAGAAGCGTTCAAAAAATAAATAACGAAAAAGACTCGAAGATGAATCAACTCCAGTCGACGATCGACCAGATCCAGACCGATCGCGATTATTACAAAAACGAGTACAACAGGTTGCGGGAACAGTGCTCGAAAAATGCGGATTTGAATAACGTGAGCAATCGACGGAAAGACAGGAGCTGATTTGATGTTTGGACTAATGCTCCGTTGAATTTTCACAGGCGGAATTATGGGGTCAAGTATGTGAACTGCGACATCAACTCATCGAGAAAGAGCACGCGGTTTTGGAGCTGCAAAGAGAGAAGAAGGATCTCTGCCGCGAGAAATTCGAATTGGAATTGCGACTGCAATCAGCGAGATCGGATCGCAGGAGCGCCGGCAATTCTTGTGGTCAATGTCGGCCTGTCGGCAATTGCGCTTGTTCGGCTTCCAGATCGTCATCCACCGGCGATTCCAAGGTTTGGACGATTCTTCCAAATCTCATTACACCCAATTCGTTCCGAGTCTTCGTAACTGTTGTTAATGCTATTTTTCTGTCACTCAGGCAATGTTGGAGCGAATAGAACGGGAGCGAGATACAGCAAGAGCTGATGTTGATCGCTTGGTCGAAGAACGAGACGCTTTACGAGAGAGACTCAAGGTATCGAAAACTTACGAATTAGCCTTGAAGTTTGTATGACATTCGAGCGTCCTTGGAGAATCTTTGTAGACACGGTTTTATCGTTCATTTCAATAAGTTCGAACAGAAAAGAAATATTTGGCCACCGTTTTTTTAAAAAGCCAACAGAATCGTTCCCAGGCAAAAGCCATTTTTTTTTCTTGATTGATTACATTTGTGCATGACAACACGATTGCACTGTGGTTGTTGGTTTGAGCCTTTTGGGCTCTGAAAGCAAATTCCTGGAGGTCAGCTCGCGGTGGAGTCGCGAACTTTTGTCATGTACAAACGCGCTTGAGTCAATTAGATCTAGAGAGGCAAATCTTTTGCTTGCATAGGGAACGCAACGAGCTGCTATCGGTGGTTTCGAGGATCAGATTGACGATCTCAAAGAAGAGTTGCGCCGGACGAAGCAGGAGCTTACCACGCAGCGCACTCAATATTTCCAACTGAGGTGAAAATTACAAATTAAGCTTATACGATTTTCAAGAGACAACTTTTTTTAACTGCTTATTGCCTTTTTGGGCTTCGGAAATCATGCACACATGCGGAAAAGACGATTTTATTCATACATTCCAGAACTTGATAGTTACAGAGAAATGACAATAATAACATTGTAATTGACATTGAAATGACGAAAATTAATTCTCACTATTGCATGCACGATCGCTAGAAAAGTGTCCAGTATTTTTCAAGAGTTTTTTTTTCTCAAATTGCGGAGCGACATTCGAGCAAGCGATTGCCATGGAATTAATTTTGCAGTAGGAGAAAATTTGTAAAACTCGGTTTTCTCGTTTTCAGGACATTGCAAGATCAAGCGGATCAAGCATTGGGTGATGTTCAAGGTCAGCTGAGTCAGACAGAAGCAGAATTGTACAAAACGATAGATCGCAACAGGACTCTCGAGCAGCAGAGGCTGCAGCTGGACAACGACGTGAAAGGGTTGAAGCAAGAGATAAATACATTAAGAGCAAATGTATCACGGAGCGAACAGGAGAAAGAGCAAATATTGGTGAATACCGTGAAGATTTATCCTAGGATTTTCTGCGACAAGAGAAAATTATTGTTACTCACCACTTTTTTGTATTGCAGATGCAACTGAACGAGAGGAGCGAAAGAATCGCGTTGTTGGATCGCGAGCTTAAAGCCAAGGAGCAAGAAGTGGCCTCGATGGAGAAAGCGTATCAAGAACTTCAGCAAAAGAATCAGTGAGTCTTGAAAATGGTTTTTCTGTAATCGTAAGTGGCATGCTTGACGGACACGGTCGGTTTGAAAACACAACAAAATCTCTTAAATACAATATTTTACTTGTATAATTACAAAATGAAATATTTACAACGTGTAACAGCGCGAGGCACTTGGAGGATAAATAAATAAGAGTTTATGTCACACGTAACGTAACGATCGCTAGAGATACGTTTCGATCGTCGGGTCAGTCGAGTTTCTCAATTTTTCTTAGCGAAATCATACACGAGGTCAACGCACACAGTTCATAAATCACAAAAAACACTCAAAAGTTAATGGACTTGATTCTTGCGTTCAAGAATCTGGCTAGTCCGACAGCGGGTGGTTGGCAATTGCCTCCGGAGCTTAAAATATTGTTCTCGACGTCGTTGGGTTCAGAATTGTCAGCGATTCTTTTGTAGCCTGGACGACACTCGCATCGAGCTTTCGATTGACTCGATTCGTTGTCCTGCCAGAGACCATTTCTCGCTGTTCTTCTCGCAACGAGCCATTCTCCGGTAGTGCAAGGCCCTTGGGTATAGAGTTTGTAACAAGTTCTGTTTATGACAACCATACCTGGCGTCGTTTCACAAGTGTCGTTAGTCTCGTCGGAGCATTTGCCCGAGTTCTTGAGCTCGATCGTACAGCCACAAACTCCGTTGTAACTGATGCCATCGAGGGATGGTCTGACGTTGTGATCGTAGAGAACAATTTGTCCGTTAGGGCAGGGCCCTTTCGAGCCTATTTTGTAGCAAGTTTTTTCACTGGGAAAATAGAGTCTCCCACGTTTGCAAGGGACAGTCAAACAGGTCGTTGAGTTGATCAGCATCTCCCCATAATCGCACGGACCGCGTGTATGGACGCGATAACAAATGCCATTTTTGTACAAAACGTGACCGGGCTTGCAAGTACATTTGGCACGGACGATTTCGTCGCTCGATGCCGCGTCTGTCGTCGTCACGACAAAATTATGCCCAGGCAAACACGGGCCTATTCCACCCAGTGGATAACACATTTTTGTTTCTTCGTGATAATGCGGCAAACCGCTGTTGCAACCACAATACCCACCGGGCAAGAACAGCTCTCCGGATTCCGTGCAAGGACCTCGCGTGTAATGCTCGTGGCAACCACCTTCGGCGCCCGGCCAATGGTATCTCCCCAACTCACCCTCCACGGAACAGGAACATGTCGCTAAACCGTCATCTCCCAAGATTAACAACTCGCCGCGCGGGCACGGTCCTCGCGTGAGTTTTGCATAACATTTTCCATCGCGTGGCCAGTAAACGTCTCCTTTCTCCGCACACACTTCGACGTTACGACATACGCCCCATCTGCGTCTGGAACTTTAGGAAATCCAAAACGTACGAGTTAGACAGTTCCCCCGAAAATCTCAACAGCTTTTTCTTATCCGGCTAGACAGTAATTTTTTATTGGGTCATCCAGTGAGGTGATAAAATTCTCGACAATTCCTTTCTTTACTAATTTCGTTGTCGGAAAATTTTTAGAGAATTTAGTAGACAATTCAAAAATTACCCAATGCTGCCTGGTGTTTCCGGTACCGGTGCGAAATACTGTCCTCGATCACACGAAGCTTTCGAGAAAATAGGATGGCACAAAGCGTCTCTGGGCGATTGGACAGTGCCCGGTGGGCATTTGCATTCTGCGACAGTCCCACCACCTTTAGCAGCGGGTCCTAATTCCATAGTTTCCGGACACGGTGCTCCGATCTGTTATTTCATAATAAAAAAAATACAAAATAATGAAAAATATGGAAACTTTGTTGAATCGTAATTCGTATGACGTTTTGAATGAGCCACGCGGAAGGGAGAGAGCACTTTCGCTTTAAAACACAGTCGTCTACGCACGAGTTGTTTGCAAAGCTCCGACCTCGTTAAAAAAACGTTTTTTATTGTAGTTTTATTGATTAATTTATTACCTGGAATATTTTGTAACATTTTCCATCCGCTGGCCAATAAAGAAGTTGCCAACCACGAGGCTGCGAGGCGCAAGGGTTGCTCGTCGGATTCGCCCAAGGTGGTGGCACGATCGCTGTTTTAGCATCCGCAACGAGGAGAAGACAAAGAATAGTTCCCAAAGAAGTCTGCATCGTACTGAAACATATTTTTTGCATCATATTGATGTGAATCTTCACTCGAAAGTCAAGTTTCTCGAATTCAGGCGAAAACCCCTTTGGTTCGAGGTGAACAGTAAAAGTACGAATACAAACAAACAATTAGTTACAACGTCATACCCTTTGCGATGAATTATTGCACTGAATAGTTACGAGAAACGAGGAATTCTCGACGACGAGTGAAAAGATGTCGCGAGAAGTTGGAGCGTGGCGAATCACTCATCACTTTCGTGCAAAACGTAAATGCTCGCTTCTATGTGACAGAACACTGCGCGAGAAGAGACGGACACACCGCTATTGTAAAACGCCGGTTCGACTCGCGAGCTGGCGACTTAAAATAAAATGACCATATATACTTTCACTGCTTCGCTATGGCAATGGCATTGTCCCTGACGGCGGGGGCTGAAATGACAGCACGCATACAAAGTAACAAGAATGTGCATCGTACAATAAAACGCACACATGCGCTCTCTACGCCCGCACATTGGCGATCCCCATATTTTGCATCATTTTCATTTTTCATAGAAACTAAACTCGGCTCTTAAAGTGCCCTAAGAAAATATCCTGAACGAAAAGTTCAAAATTTTAACAACTGACGAAAATGGCTGTCATTTTTGTTTTAAATCGGAGATTCGAATTTCAGACACTGTTCCTCCTTTTTGTTTTCGAAGGATCCTCAAATTTGGCGCTTTTTGTTCAGCTGAATTTTTCCCGAATTTTTATAGTCAGCGAGATATTTAAATCTTGGAATTTTCTGCTGAAAAGTCTTTGGAGAATAATTCATCGAAATTGCATCCGTTTATGATTCATTAGCTTTATTTGAAAGGAAAAGTGGTCGAAATCGCGTCAGTGGTTTTTGTGTGACAAGCGGCCAAACACAGCCGCAGTCTTTGCAGGAGAAGATTTTATATTTCGAGATAAATTTTGATAGGAAAATTAGGCAACAGTTTGTTGATCGACCACGAAGAACTTATCTGAATAGCAAAATCGAGCAGGCGTTCGGTTTCCAGTTTTAGTTTTTACGAGGAATTTTAAATCTATCGTTTTTGCTGTCTCAGGGAATCAGCGTGATCTTTTCAGGCTTTCATCAGTTTCCGTTTGCGAAGAACAACGAAAGTGCTCATCGAAATTCCGTGCTGGATTTCTTGTTTTAATAATTATCGATTTTATTTATACAATTTTCATGCAGTTATGAATCCACCGCTGTGGTCACTGCCATAACGGAATGTCAATTTAAAAAATGAAGAAAAAATATCACGTCGTGAGAATTACGGATCTAGTGAGGACGCAGACTCTGGCCTTCGTCAGCGAAGGTCACTGCAAGTGAAAGTATACTGGTGTGAGCTCCGGTTAGATCGAGTTTGACTCGTCCCGTCTGGGATTATTTGGTCATCCAAAGTCTCGAACTACTTCGTGACAAAAACAAAAACTCTCCCATTGGTTTTTTAGACTTCCTGTTTTGTTGCGAGATTGCGCGCACCGTAATCGCCCCCGCTAAAGCAAAACAGATAAATGTTGAGAACAATTATTGACTCATTTCTTGAAATCGAGTTGCCGAATTGCAGAAATGGAAAAACGGTGCGAATCGGGTCACGATGTTGACGACGACGATGGCCGGTTTTCGTGCCTCATGTTCGCTCGCAAAAATTCGTTACTCAATCGGTTAATTGCGAGCGTGCTAGTTGGATTTTTACGCGTGGAGGGAGGACGCGTTGCGTCAGGACTTTCACGTTGCGTCTTTTTTTTGATCGTTTACGACGATTACTCCATGACGAGATTTGTGCTCTATAATTTCGAGGAACATCGCGATGTGTGCTTTTTTTTTCATTGCTATTCTAGATCTTCAGAACTACTGGATCGCGAGTACTTTCTCGCTTCCTGATTAGGATTTCGTTCTCATGTTTTCATCGTCGAAATATCACACGCGTCCAATTATCTTTGAATTCTGAAAATTCATTCGACTCTTTATTCGATTTGACCAAAACTTCGTCACGATTTTTCGAGAGCCCTCGCGAAATTTACTCAATTTTTAATCATTCTAATTCCATGACGCAGCGCTCCAAAAATATTCCCATTTGTCTCATATGGATCGACGACTCCAGACTTTATGAAACTTTTTCTCACGTTTCCTCATAGACTCGGATTTAGCAAACTTTCTCGATGTTAAACAAAATTTCATTCTCTGTGATGCCCTTTTTAATTTTTTATAGACACGGTCGACAAATAAAATCCAATTTTATACAGAGAGCAGTGAAAAATCGCAAATAATAATGAGAAAGAGCGGGTTTTTTTCAACTTTCAATTTTAGTAACGGTCAGGGTTTAAAGGCTCGTTGGAGACTGTACGAAAATATAATTATTTTGGTTGAAAACAAAAGTTGGGCACTTGAGAGTTTCGTTTGTTTTTTTTACAAGTTTTTTTGGCTTGATGAATTGTGAAATTTTAAATGTCAAACGGAGACTGACAGTTTCGCGTTTTTGCCAACAAATGGACACCAGCCGTGATCATGAGGCTATTCCGTTGTCAACAATCATGACACCATTTGGCAATAAATTGTTAGTGCACGGGCACGAAGCGCCGAGCATCGTTTACGAGGACAAACGGTGGCTTTTTTTACATTTTTTCGGGACAAGTATCGTGTAAAATATTTCAGTCTGTGTTTTGTCTACTTTTTCGTTTTGTTCTTTGTGAAAAATTGACGAGTTAGTGGCTGTCGCGAAATACAGTCATCGAAGCTACGTTTCCCATCAAAATTATGGATACCTGTTATCATGTTTGTCCGGGCTGCTGCCCTCCGTGCGGAGAGGACGCTAGGTTCAGGTACGAAAGAAGAAAAAAAAACCACTCTCCTAACCATGCATCCTAGAAATGCCATCTTATCGAGAAAGAAAAAAAATTCAAAAACGTTTCTCAGAGATCCCTGCCAAGGCAATCGAGAATATTTCATCGCGGAGGGTCTTTGAGGCCATAAAAAAGTGTTTCGGGTTTATCACGATACTCGACCTCTCGGGTGACTCATGAGTACGACGATGTCGAGCGATTTATGCGAATACAGTATTTCTCATGCTTTTTTAAAAACTATTGCCCATTCGTAAGTCCTTCTCGTACGAAAATCGCATTGGCTTTGATTTATCTGGCTCAAATAAAAATAGAACTTTCCCAAAAAACGATTGTACTGCAATTTCGATCCAACTCCATTCATAAATAATGTTTGTTCGGTTTTCATCTAGTCCGCAACATCTCATCGTCCTCTTGCTCGTTTTCAAGTGCTGAAGAGCACTTGAAAACGAAGTGCTGAAGAGCACTTGAAAACTGATACGAAAAAAAAAACGAGATCATCGCCTTGATACTTGTCTCGCTCCCACAGAATCGTAAGCGGTGACTGTGGTTTACGCAATGTCGTAACAGCTCGGTCCATCGGGACCACTCAGTAAACGCAGTATTTGCATATTTTGGTAAACACTTTAGGGTGAACAATTATTCGGGAAATGGTGGCGACAATTATTAGCGATTGAATGATGAATAAGTTTAGAAACATTTGGATGATTGAGAATTATTTTTCCAACAATTGGAACATTTTCACTGAGCTTTAAAAATCGAACTAGTACTCACAATCGAGACATTATCGGGTCGATTAATAATCCAATGTTGAGAAAACTCGATCGAAGAAACTTTCACATCACGCGTTAAGGGTTTAATGATTGATGAAATAAATAAAAACAATTGAATCGAAAAATCGGATGGAAAATCGCGTTTCTTTATTATTAGATAGAAATTTTTGTGACTTCGAGAAAGGTAGGCTAGTCGAACCGAGCCGGAGGGATCTTGCCGGTCCGAAATTCCCGTGTAGACTGAGTCTCGACGACTGAAACACTTGAACGTGACTGTGTTACACCGGTTACCTAACTACGAACCTCGGCAACGAGTTCTGAAACTGAAAACTGTCGAACCCAATAGACTCGACTAGTAGAACGTACTGGGGGGATCTTGGATATTAAATACAGTGATACTTCATTGGACGTTGAAATATATTTCAGCGACACAAAGACCGAAAAAATATGTGCAATTGTTTACTAAGATCCGGGATATTTACCAACGCTTCTTGATTCGAAGAAAATTGGAGTATCACGATCGGGTTTGCCCAATTTGTCATCTCAAACGTATCCACGTGTGTCCTTGGCCCCGTTTCGGTTTTGCAATCCTTCCCATCCAAAATTTACTTCACGATTTCGATGTTATTTCTCATTCACACATTCCTCGATCGAAAATAACTATTTAATTAGAATACCTCCGAGAGAGCTTTTCTTTTGCGTGTACGCGAAAATCTGCAAATTTCCATTTCCTATTCGTAACATTTTTTATACCAGTTTCAGGTGCTCGGTAACTTTATCGATAGTTTGAATTTTTGTGGCTCGATCTAACGATGATCCTAAGCGTTAAAAAGTTTAAAGAGACGATATAATTTTTCCAAGACCAAAGCATGATGCTGAAGTTTGCAACGTTGGAATGCAACGAAAAATATTTGAATTTATTGATGATTCGTTCAATTTTCAACGTCATCCCAAATTATCGAGCCAATATGCTTTTCGGGTGGCAAAAATCGATCATTTTATCATCCTAATTACATTCTACGCTTGAATGATTATTTTTGCTAAAGATAAAAAGCGAATTTCGTTGCATTCCAACGATGCAAACTTCCGTCATGACCAAAGCTTCCCACGCGTTAAAAATAACGCCAGAGGAATTGGTTTTTTCGATTGAAAATTTGAGGTGTGTGTAAATGTCGCTTTGTTCGGCCCCTGATCCGTTTTATGATAATTATCACAGAGTCGTTGAATAATTCTCCTTATTTTTCGATGCAAATGGATTTTTTTATGGCTCATATAGAAGAGATTGTTCTTCACCAAATTTGGAACAGGCTCCGAAGGGAGTGAGCCAGCGAGAGCGGAGAAAATATATCTCTGTGACCAAACGCTTACTTTGTATGCGCTGATGCAGGAGCGGTATTGCGTGATGCGTTCTCTCGTGTCGGTACGCGATGCAGTTTGAAAAAAAAGAAAGGAAAAGGTGCCATAGCCGTGAGCCCTTTGAGCTAACGGTATGGAAATGAGAAACTCGGGGGAGGGACCTTCCGATGTGCCGTATAGACACAGGAGTGTGTGCTTTTCCTCTGTCCGCCTGTCCAGGGCTGCGCGAGTGTGTCTCGTGAAGCAATCGAGGAGTAGAATAATAAAGAGATTGAGGGATCTTTCGGGGCGATGCACTCTGTCCGTGAGTCATGGGATACTCGAGCCTAAATGTTCCTCCTGTTTCTGATGCTTCTCTAGTCCATTCCTTTCACTCACTCTCTCTTTTTCTCTATACCTCTCCTTTCCTCTCATTCTCGCCTTTTATGTAGAGTATCCTGACTATCCGGAGTCTTGATTACAAGATTCAACCTTTGCTCTCAACTTCCGAATCCGTTTCATCGACCAGAGTGACACGAATGTCGATATGAACATTTTATTACTCGCAGTCTTTCTCTTTCTCCATTCGCTGTAACGCTCCTTGAATTCTATGCAATGGTGAAGCTCGCAAATGCGTAATCCACCGCAATTAGACACTCGCGGAAGTTGGTGAGGATGAACTTCCGCACTCACCCCGGTCGTTTGTTTCCAACTGTTGCATCGATGCCGAAAGGGCCGCGTGATTATCAACTGGCGAAAAATTGTCGAAATTATCCTGAAGGATTGTGAGTGTGTGTTTTTTTTCTCAGACCTGTGGAAAATAGAATAAGAGCAGGGGAAAGGGAAAGTGAAAAAAATTGGAGAGACAGATTTTCCTAAATTCTTTTATATGACTCAATTTTTTTAATTACTAAATTATAATCCATTTTCATGTCAATTGGAGTTCGTTGTTTTGGCAGGTGAAGAAAAATGAATTTATCTGAATTCCAGTGGCCCTTTCGTTTCGATGTTACGTAATAATGAAAATACAATTTGGACGGAATTAATTCTCGTATATTTATCGATCGTTGTTCGAGAAATATCAAGCTCGGGGATTACCGCTTATCAAAGCGGTCACTCGCCTCTCGTAGATTCACTTTCTATACGGTGTACTGTACACCCCGTTTCTCCCCTCCGCCGGAACATTCGTGTAGCGGTATTTTTATAATTGCGGCAAGATCTAGTCGACCCAGCATCCATTCCGTTGCCCCTTCCATGGCAAGTGTATACGGATGCACTGGGTATTTTGAGCGATTCATCTAATCGTAACGAGTGACTAAGGATTCTTCAAGTTATAGGCTGCGGCTAAATAATGGCCGGAGAAACTTACACACGTAATGATTCAATTCGCGGCTCATACCGCGCGTTGAAAAAACTTCTGGATTCCCACAGCGTGATCCATTGTTTTACCGTTGAACGCGTATGGAGCTGTTGAAAGCCGGAAATACGTAACGTGGATGGTAAATAACTTTCGTTTGATTGCCCGCGATAGATAAACAGTTATTCAAATGCAATAACGATTCGCGTAACGTTATTCGAATTGCTGATAACGTTATGAAATGTTGATCAACGCGAGATCAACCAGAGATGAAAAGAAAATTCCATAAACCAGGTTTGCCGCTAATGAGTTTACCAACTCGATTGGTGCAGAACTCGTTTTCGTTGCACGTGATGCGGATGAAAATTAAATGAGCAACCGCAAATATTTTAGAATCTTCGTTAAAAGGAATTAAAGCGAGTGTAACTACGCCAATCCGTGGCCCGTTGCGCCTGCAACGCGCGTCAGTTGCTCTTGGGTTTTCACTTTCGCGCAAAGACTCGTTGCCTTGCATCGACACGCTGTTTCGTCTTTTTCTGACACGCTCGGAGGCTGCAGGCAGTACGAGCCCAGTCAAGATGAGAGAAAGTCACTCGTTTATCCGTGTAGGATGAATGTCCTCGAGGCTGCACTCTTCTACACAGAATTCTCTGGTTTATTTGTTTTATTTATTATTGATTCATCGCGCATTACGCAATGGACGAGCATGGGAAATATTTGCAGGCTCGTTTGATTTTCATAGAAAGGAAAGCAGCCAGAATCATCATCTTGGAACGAAGAACTTCAGTTTTTTTCTTCCTTTATCGCGTTGCAAATTTGGTAATGTCGGTCGCCCAGTTGCGTTCTCGTTACCGTTCCATAATTTTAATTTTATTCGTCCTTACACAACTCTGTACATTTTTTTCCGGCTGCATCTCATTACCACGGTCGTGAGAAAAACCGTTTGAAAATCGCTTTCCCCTTCGATGAATCACGGAGGGGATTTTTTTTCTCATCTCTCTCGTCCACACTTTACATTCCGTTCTTCTCGTTCAAAATATCTCGAATATGAAACAATTTTATTCGAAATGATCTCTTCCGCATCCGCAGTTTTCCGAATCGTTACGGAACTCGCTTTACCGGATTCCCTAATTGGATTCAATCACAGTCATTTGATCATGCAAATGATGGGCTATGTAGAAAGGTGAAGTTGAACAAGATTTACATCGTAAACAGCGTAGACGTTGAATCTTAGAAAGCGACGTGCCCAAACTTTGAGTTTTCTTTTTCATTATGATTATAAGCCCCAAAGTTTCTATAATACAGACGGTGGAATCGAGCGGAGATAATTTTGTAGGTGATTGATGTTAAATACTCTTAATCGTACTTGGAGCGAGAGGGAGGGAGAGATTTATTGTTATAGAAAACTTATAGAAAACTCGTACCTCTCGGGTATGAGGATTATAGTTGATTGAATTCGAAAACCATAAACGTCATTATGGTGGAAAGTCCCGAAGCAGGAAAGTTCCTGGACACTTGGATTGCATCACGAAAAATAATAATCCCGTGACGAAGTTCGAGCGACTCACGTTCGATTGAGCAATATTTTACGAGCAAGCCTCAATACGTCTTTATAAAATTTATTTTTCACTACACGCACCGAGCTACATGCACTGCCCTTGTCCTCTTTTTCTACCCACGAGATCGTTGCGTTAACATACGAGAATTCAATGAGTATTGATATAACGATTGTCTTCATGCTCGTGGAATTTGAATCGACATTGTGATATTCAACTGGTCTGATCGACTCGAAATTTACGAAACGATCGAAGCTGAATAATTATTTGCACTATTCTTTACGCAAGAATATCGAAACGAAATAATATTGTTGTGTTTTTTTTTCTTCTTCTCGCCATTTAGACTGTGCGTGGATCAGAGCGCCGAGCAAGAACGTCGTCTCCGAAACATGCAGATGGAGATGGAAATAAATCAACGACAATTGGCTGCCGCGTCAAACGATCGTGACAATGCAGCTCAAGAAAATCGAAGACTCCAGGATGATTTGGCTGCAGTTACATGCGAAATCAGGACTCTCCAGCGCGAGCTTGAAGTCTCGCGAGCCGAGTCTTTCGATCTCAAGAGACAACTGCAAACCTACGTCAGCGAAGTTCGACGAGCCGAAGATCTCATAAACAGAAAAGTTTGTTTTTTTTCCTTCTCAGTTTGAAATATTTCGTACGAATCGATGAAATGACTTTTTCTTCCGGAAGATTCCATGAAAAAAAAAAAAATTGTCGCCAACGATTCGATGTAACGAAACTTTTGAGATATTTTAAATCATTCGGAGTCTTAGAGAGAAAAGTAATAAAAGGCTCTACCTTTTATGCAGTAAACATTATTTTGTATAGAATCATTAAATGTAATTTGTTATTGGGATGGAAAATGAAAATCATCTTGAACCATCAAAGTTATTTTAACCGACGGTCGAGTATTAAAAAATCGGTGAATTCATGACAAACGTTCCAGGAGAACGAGAGAACGGAGATGTTGAATCACTTCCGTAGTTTGAGTCTGGAGGCAACGGTACTGGAGAACAATAATCACAGCTTGGAATCTGAAGCCGCCGAGGCACGAGGAGCTCTTCAATCAGCTCGAGATCGTGCCTTGGATCTTGAACGACAGCTCGCCGATCGAGATTGTATGATAAGAGGATACGAGACACAAATCACAGAACTAACGCAGACCGTGGCTAGCCTGGAAACTCAGATAAGGCAGCAAATTGATCAGCGTCAACGAACGGAAGCTGATTTGAACGCGGTGCGAGATCTTTGCGTCAAATTGGACCAGCAGAAAGAGTGCCTTGTGAAAGAACTCGGCGACAAAGAGGCGATGAAGGCGCAGGTATTGTTGCTCTGTTTCCGCTACTCATCGATTGTAATATTAATGAAACCATAAAAAAAACTTCAATGCCGATAAACGGGAAGAATGTGTAGAAAAAAAAAGGTTCACTTTCACTTTCAGTATGAGGCACAAATAGCCCGGCTCAGAGCTGAACAAAATATGGTCCAAGATCAGATCAACCGAGATCACGTGACTGTCGAGAGATTAGAATCATTGCTGGACCAAGCAAGACAAGAATCCATGGATAGCCAGTCTGCCAATCAAGAATTACAGTGCGAAATGTCGAGGCTTAAACAAAAAATGTGTGACTTGCAGACGAAATTGTAAGATTATTATTTTTCTTCATTTTTTCGTAATTAATCAATTATTCCACTTTGGTATTCGTTGATCGAGAGTATCAATACATTTTTGTGTTGTTGCTCGACAGATCGAACGAATCCACGGAGTTGCGACGCTATCAGAATCAAGCTGCGGAATACAGTAAACAAATAAGCGAACTCCGGAGACAAGTGACGAACGAGAGATTCGATCGAGCGAGAAAAGACGAGGAACACAGGAGGTACATCTCTTTACTTTCTTTTTCTCCACTAGCCTCCTACATTTTTCTGTCGTCTCATGCTAGTAATCAAGTCCACCTCCGTTAGACATACCCATTTCCAATTTTGTTGTTCCTAACGAAGCAGAATGTGTCTCTGTGGAGAATCCAGTAAATCAACGAGAACTGAAAATTTCGGAAGCGAATCCTTACAAGGAAATGTACAGCAGAGACGTTTGGATTGTAGCTCGATTAACGTACAGAACGGTCCGTCGCCAAGGTAGACACGATAATCGCTCGTTAATTCTCAATGTACGTTGAATTAATTGATCAAAAAATAATTATTAGTTCAATAAATGTACATCGTTAAGAAACCGCCTGGAATTATCCGTTACAATGCAATTTTGCGAAACATATTTCTGCTCCCTTTCGACAAAACCGCGACGTTTCGGAGCAAGAAAATTTTCATTCAGCTGCTGTGCTCTTTTCGTCTTGACTGAAAATCGTTTTTCGAGGATTCGTGGGACCAAGCAGACGATCGCTATTCTTCCCCCAAAGAAGGACTCGTTTCTACTTTTGAAAATTTAGTCATTTTGGAAGATCCTCAAGACATTAAGCAGAGTCTTGCGTTCTCGTATCTCGTTTGAAAATCACGATGTTGAAGTTTGCATCGTTGGAATGCAACGAAAATCTGTTTTTTTTTTCGCCAGAGCTCATGATTCTTATTCAATATTTCCGATCATAAAATCGGTAAAAACATTGTCATGGTTTTTTGAATTGAACAAACAATTGATAGAAAAAGTAATTTCCGTTCGACTCCAGCGAGATGAACTTCAGTGTCATTCGAAAATCCATCCTTTTAGAACTATCCTTCCCGACCTCAAATCTTCTCTCTCTCTCTCGCTCTCTTTAGATCTCAACGCTTTGTTTTTTTTTATCGAAATATATATTTTTGTCCTTCCGAGGTTTAAATGTTTCCAATTTACTAATGGAAAGGTAAATTGAATGAATAATTACGCAGCGACGTCTAATTGAATATTCGTATGATTACAGGTCTTTCAATTCCACGCCGGACAGTTTTAACGTAGACTTAAACGTCGTTATATAAGAAAAAAAAAGTAAGAGATTGTAAATTGAAAATCGATTCGTATGCTTGATTGAAAATGTAGATACGGGCAAAGTGGCAAAACTGAGGAGTATCTTTCGCGAATTGATCTGAGAAGCGAAGCCCAAAGAACGAATAGATTTGAGATGAGCAACTT
The DNA here is from genome assembly GCA_037043255.1 of Diadegma fenestrale. Classification (NCBI taxonomy): domain Eukaryota; kingdom Metazoa; phylum Arthropoda; class Insecta; order Hymenoptera; family Ichneumonidae; genus Diadegma; species Diadegma fenestrale. Next base: position 12,008,098 of record CM073310.1, on the reverse strand, counting down.
GCGCAGACGTTCGCCGAGCGTAATTTGCAAGTGCGCGGATTCCAACGGTAAAATGTACAATGGCACGAAGCCTCGGAGTGAAATTTCTCACGTTGCTCATGGAACTCATGTAATATCGAATCCAGATCTGTCGATGGTCGAAGCAGATCGTGACTTTACGGAGTCTACGAGGAACAATGAAACATCGGGATACGCGGGGCCTACTCAGGAAGCTAAATGCGGTGGTTTGTGCATTCGCGCTAGGCTCGAAGAGGACGCCGATCACAAGGACATTCGAGTACGAATTTCGAATTCTTCCGCGTGCAGTCAGAGCAACAAAACTACTGTCCTTAAGTTTTGCACACCACTGGTGGGGGAACATTCAGATACACAATATTCATCCGTTAATGAAGCCGCTGGCAGCAGTGACAAACAAAACGAATCTAAATTAGGATCAACTCAAGATCGCAGTTTAATAGAAGCGAATATGGCGAGACATCGAGTCGATGAATTGAGTAAAATTGAACAAGATTCAGAAACTATCAACGACACAATCGACACTGCTACAAAATCACGAAGCAATCGTGATAACACATCGCGCCAGAGATCAGAAACTTTAGGTTCATCGAGAAAAATAATTGGCTTCACGAACGACGACACGTCGGGGTATAAAACCTCAGAATCCTCAAGATGCTGTTGCTCAACCTACGGAAAGTCGAACAACAATGAACCGGAACCCGAAGAATTGAGAGAATATTTGGAACACGAAGCCAGTACATCGAGAGAACGGAGCAGGAGTTTACCGAGAGGTCGAATCGACGAGAAGCAATTGGACTGTGCGAAATCGAATATTTCATTCCCCGTACGTGTTGATTACAGCGAAGCAACTTTAACCGCGGCAGATTTAACGCGACCCGAGTTTGTTCGGATGCTCACGGAAGTCAAGGAGCACACGCGAAACGTCGAAAAAGAATTATCGCGAATGAACAGCGCAATGCGAAGTACAACGTTGAACGGGAATCCTTCTGAGAGCTTGAAATTCGGAAGCGAGAGGAACAAAGCACGGGTATCGTACGATTCAATTGATAGACATTATGTTCCAACGAGCGACGTCGGTGATGTTGAAAATTCAAACGTTTTAGCCAGTTTGTCGTCCGTACCCGGAAATTCCGAAAACGACAAGATGAATTCTAGAAAAACCGACAAAATCACAGCTTCGCAGGAGAACGTGCGTCGCGTGAAACAAAACTCTGTGTCGCAAGATATCAGCAATGAAAATGTAAAATTCAGCCGCCGAGGCTGCCATTGCGACGGGACGGATGGTGACAAGCGCGCTTCAAAAAACCATATTTCCGGCGTTCAAACGAAAGATGAACCGTTGACGAGCACGCAAACGAAGGTCGATCGTAATACCATGTTTCCCGATCCTGTGACGACCGTCGATGAGTCCGTTCTGGTAAAACCGTCGAGAATTCACAAATTGAAGAAACAAGCTCTCACGACTTCCGGTGAATCCAGCAGAATCGAGAACAAGACGTGCGTTGATGATCCGCAAAGTTTTCCTTGCGCCAACGAGTGCTTAGGTCCTTCGAGAAGTCCGCGAAGAGGTAGCTCGCCAGAGCAACAAACGCTTGCTAGAAAAATGGCCACAAAGCAAAATTCTGAAAAGCTGACAAGCTCGTCGACCCAATCGGATGATAATCGTGTAATTGCTTCGACTTCCATAGCTGATGTTGTTCCCATTGCTCCGCCTACGACTCCCGTCGATGAAGCACGCGATTCAGCAATTCAGCGTGGGCCACAATCGTCTAAATTCTCTTGTATCCCTTTCAAAATTCGCGGCGCATCGAAAAATCAAAAAAATAACCCGGAAACAAGATCGCGGAGCGTCGACTCAAAAAGCAACGTGTCACCCAAAGATGCTACACTTTTCCATAAAGCGAACGAAACTACTGATTCGACTGTGACGTCGAATCAATTGAGTAAAACGGAGCAGATTAAAGCTCAAAAAGTTCCCACGACATCAAAACCATCCGCTTCGAAAAGCACGGAAAAATCTGGTAAACTGGAAAATTCCAGCATAGTCCGATCCGCCTTGGATGACGGCGATAAGCCATCGAGAATATCTTCAGAAATTGCGGAGCCCACTGATCCATCGCACAAAGACAATTCTTCGCTTCCAAGGAAATTAAAAGGTCAAGCAGGCAAACTGCCCGACCGACGTTCCTCAGGAACGGAGCATTTGAGAGGCAGAAGTCCGTCCGAAAACCGTCGCGGTAGTTTGAGCACTTATTCACAAAAATCTGCAAGCCGTAAACCTTCGACGGAAGATAAATTAGCATTGACAAATTATACGTCGAAAAGTAACAGACTGGAAATTGTTGGAACCGTCAAATTCCCTAACGATGCAAAGAAAAAACCCGACAATAGCTCAATTAAGGAAAATAAAAGGAAAGCAAAGTTCCAACAGAGATCTCGATCGGATCCGCGTGAAACAAGAAACGATGGTACAGAAAAATAATTCGTAAATCTCTAGATAGCGACACCGATGTTCGTCGATAAAGTGAACGTCTCCCAAACGTCCAAGACGGAAAAGTTTTGTCAGAAATTCAAGAAATTACGTTATTTATATGGATCTTTTTTTTTAAAGAGTGTTTTGTATGACGTTGTATTTTCTATTTAGTAATAAACGGTTTATTTGTGTCTGATAAAAGTGGCAGTGGTGATCGAATCAAAAAAGCGTAAATTTAATCGAAATATTTTTGTTGATTTCAGTTGTTTATTCGATTCCTCATCGTTTCTTCAGAGTTTACAGAGTTTGAAATTCTCTTTGAATCGCGAATAGTCATAAGATTCATACTTTGATCGATCGGACTTTGAGAAAAAACAAATAAGACGCAATGCACATGAAAAAAGAAACATCATTCGCCATATTTGAGTTACATATTAAAGTTGCACACACGCGTAGATAAATTCACGTTTAGCTTAAAGTTGCGACGTGGCAAATGGAACGATTACCAATGTCTACGAAATTTTATGTACGATCCCCCGACCCACACTCCGTAGAATGTTAATAAAAATTCTCGTGACGTTAACCACGAGCAGAGTGAATCGGCTAGAAAACAAAAAACCGTTCACTCTTTGTTTTTTTTTTATATACACTTTGTTCGTATTTCAGTCAATTTATTACATTGCTCGTTTGCACCCATTACACATAAGTATTCATGAAATTTTTTCAATTTTATTTCATTTGACCACTCATCGTTCTCTCTCGCTCTCTCCCTATTTTTCGTCCACGATCGTACGAAACGTCGAACATTTATACTAATTAATTACAAATAATAAAAATAAAAAGCCTCTTGCAAGATTTTTCGTCCTTCTAAACGTTCAGCTATTAATCTCGTTTTATATATATATTTATATATAAAATACATGATCGAGGCTCATAAGGGGAAGGGGGGGGGGGTCTATTATTATACTAAACAATTTTAGTTACACATTATCGGCTGCTTCATAATACTGACCCAGCCCGTTTTAGCATTTCCATCCGTCATCCACTTTAAATAATTCCAAAAGTTTTTGTTTTCTCGTTTTCCTTGCAACTTCTACGTCTTGTCATATGCCTACTATAATACAGAAATCTCAGTTCAGTTTTCTTAGACGCTCGAACCTACAGCTGTCAGAAAAAAGTAATAATAATAGTTATAATAATAATAATATTAATAAAAAGAACAACAAATGTACACACAAGATTTTTCGTGTAACATTGTAAATGAGATACAGGCGTTTATGTACACGTATGTATATTAGATATTCCGACGTATCAACTTATCATTTATATATGTATAAAGTTACTGTTCTCTCGGAGGGGGATATCGTGGTAAACAATATTCGTGTAAATGCAAAATCGAATCCCGACCATCGAAGTACAAGACGTCCCTTAGTGTAAAACAAAAAGAAGAAAAAACGTTTGCGCAGTAACGTAAGAAATTTCAAGGATCAGATAGTTTGCGATTAACCATTCGCTTAATTTTCCTCTTTCTTGCTGTCTCGTGTTAATCGGCACAAAGTTGTTTGTCATTGGTGCTCAAACATTAAATGGAAGGATCTGGTTAGTGTGAAAATCGAGACGATTCTCCCTGTGGCCTCTTCGTTCTTTTCACAAAAAAAGGCCCAAATAATCAAGAGGAAGAGGAGGGAGTGGGAACAAAAAGAAAAACGAAGAAGCTCAATCGTTGTAAAATCGGCGTTGTGTAAGTATAAAACTGTCTGTTTTGGAAACAACCGATTTTTAGTTCTTCGCTCGCGTAGATTTCGACTGTGAACCGATCCGAAGAAAGGTGTTTTTTAATTTTTGCAGTGATATGGTTCCTCGTTTTTTTTTTTCCAATTCTTTACTTTTAATAATGAGCTCGTTAGTCGTCAGTTTTATCGTTTTCCTATGCATGTGCGTTTGTTAGCGTCGTAACATTTCCCAACCTTTTGTTTTTCTCCATCAAGCATAAATCATTATTTTCCATATTTAAAGTCAAGAAAGACGATAGAGCGACGAGGATTGCGACATGCAGTCAAAAGCGAACTGATCGTTTTACAAACGAAGACATTTAATACAAAAATTCTGTTTTTTTTTGTTGTTTTTTAGTGCCTAGATTTTCCGATGACTTATGAACGAAACGGTAGTCGATACAATAATAATAATAATGATAATAATAATTATAATAATAATAGTGGTAATAATCATGGTTACAATCAACTATAACGTCCATAAAGTATTTCCATCGCCACATTTTTGTACACGTTTTACTAAACACATTTTTTTCCGCATCTTGTTGAGAAAATAAATATTAATATTAAATCTGAAATATTATCTCGTTCGTTATCACTGTTCTGCAACACTTCTACTTCGGTCTTTGTTTCGTATTCTTCATTCATATTTAGTTGTTGTTTCTTTTTTAATGACACTAATTATTATAGTTCGTATGAATTATAATCTAAATTGGCAATGGTTTTTTGCCTAGTAAGTTTATAGGCCTCATTTCATATACGGAACATTATTACTGCTGCGTCCTGTTTTGCCGCATCATCAGAATAATATTTGTTTGTTTTTTCGTACTGGCGTGTTGTATTTTTTTGTCTCTGATTTAAACTTAACACAAATCCGCAATATTGAATGTTCCTGGGCAATAGTAACTTTTTGTTTTTCGTTCCTCATTGAGTTTTGTGTCTTGTCGGTTTTTAGCCGTTTTCACGCACACACTTTACACTAGAATTCGAAATGTCGGTGCGGATCCGTGCTCGTAAAGTTTCGAAGAGATTCCTTAGAGGCCTGTTTCAAGAGGTCACCTGTGAGTACTGCTACTCTGATCGTTCATGTCGTACAGAACTTGGGCGATTGTTCGTGATGATTCCACATTGCTTAGTGCCACTCCTGCCAGATGAGGTTCGTATGCTCGAAGGTGTCTGTGATAGAAACAGAAGGGAGAATGTTATTCGATAACCACGATAAAATATGACTCTGAAGTATGCATCGTTGTAATGCAACGAAATTCTTTTTTATCTTTAGCAAAAGTAAAAATTCACGTGCAGAATGTAATTACGATGATAAAATGATCGATTTTAACCCTTAAAAAGCATATCGGCTGGATAAATTTGGATGACATTGAAACCTGAACAAATCATCAATAAAATCAGATATTTTTCGTTGTGTTCCAACGTTGCAAACTTCAGCATCATGATAAAATGGATAAACGCGATTATTTTCATTCGTTGATGTTAAAAAATCGCGATTTCATTATTTTCTCACCTTCTCCCGTGCGCAGAATATATGACTAGGTTCCTAAGAATGAGAGCTGCCGTCAGGCGGATACTTTTGGTGACTGGACCTTCGTTGTCATCCTGCACATAAAAATAAGACGTATCAAGACCCGCTTGATTCCTCGTGATAAAACGGTTCGCTGTTAACGAGGGAATTACTTGAAAAAACCAATGAAAACACTCTCACAACATTCGTAGCGTCAAATGATAATATTAGTCGTTCATGGACGTATCTTGTAAATGTAATGGACTTGATAAGCACGCATTGGTGACGTGAATTCCGTTGACACTAGAAACGTTTTTCTATCTACTGGTAATGGGACTAATGAAAACCTATAAATCGTTCATTCGTGCAAGCAAAAATTGAACAAGTGTTTTCAACGTGTCCATGTTCCGTAAGTCTGGAGGGGTTTTCTCCGATAATGCGTGCAAAACAGCACTTTGAATTTGCCTTTACAAAGGCAGTACAAAAGTTGGTAATTTTGTTCCTCAAATTCGATGAATTGTGCAATTTTATTGAATGGAGCATGCCGTATAACTATCAGCGTCTGTCGGACAATTTGAGAGTAAAAATTTATTACAAAATTGATCAACAACAAGTGGTGACGATATTTTGATAACGATCTTAGTTGATGGGCATGCGTCGATATTTGATCCCCATAAATATTTTCACAATAATATAAACACACATATATTCATGAGGCAGCGAAAGGTGGAAAAGAGTGAGCGATAGTCGTATGAAAATGCATGCTAAAAAGCTGATAGTGGATTGAAAAATTAGTCGTAAACAGGTGCTTGAAAAAAAAAAAAAAATTAATGCGGTGCGGAAATGAAAAGTTCAAGCACAATTAAAAATTTGAGAGACACAGCGTTGGCAACAGGCCTGCGTGGTTGTTGGCACCATTCGGAATTTCTGAACTCTTGTTTACCTGTTCTGGCGGAGGGTTTTGCCCAGGTCTTGGGGAAGAAGAGCTTGAGATGGCTGCAGCGGGCTTGGTTGGCCTCTGCTGCTTCGCCAGGAGAACAAGAAATTCAGTTTAATTTTTACAGTAGTAAAGATGTTGAAGTTCAAATAGAAATTGCAGGCACAAATAGCTTTCCCGGGACTTTCAAGAATGTGAAAGATATATTTGTATATATATACATATATATAAATATTAAATCATTTTATAAATAAGAAAATCCTTAACCAGAATCCTCCTGGGAAACTATCGGAATCGGCCACCTCACCCTATCAATCCCACGTAACTATTCGCATGTCTAATTTTCTCAAAGACAAAATCTAGGCTGTTTTTCTTTTCTGCAGATGTTAGTTCATGTTATAGTCTTGTTTCAATGTTACTACGTATCTCGCTGTCACCGATTATCAGTCGAGAAAGTTTCAATCCACATACGAAAAAGAGAACCGAGAATTGTATCAAATTTGAACCGTAGCAATAATTAAAAATGTTGAAAAAACTCACCATTAATTCTTTCGGATTAACGAACTCAAGGGCGTGCCTTTTGATGGCATGAAATGCCGCGTTGGGTGCATAACCCGGGTGATGAGGGGTTGGTGGTGTTGACGTTGAGATTTCCGTTTTTCCACTTACGGTTAATTGTTTTCGCCTCATTGCCATACTCTAAAAAAAAAAATACATAAATCAGTAATAATTCCACAATGTTGGGAAATTTTATTTCGCAAACGTCACCGTCGAAATTGCTTGTTCCGTTCAGCGTTAATAAAAAAAACTGTAAACGGTACCTCTGAATTGCAGTGCCTATCGTAAAGATGCGTCATAAGTGAAAATTTTCGTCGTTTGAGTCCGTCGCAACTGGCCCATAGACACAAGATTTCTTCTCCGCTCGTAGGACAATGCGCTTCGCACACGTGTAAATAAACCTCGTGTGCCGTTTTGAATTGCCTTGAATTAAAAACGAAGATATTTGATGTAAAGGAAGTTTTTAAAAAATGGGAGTAAAGGCTAGAGAAGTGAAAAAAGTGATGGATTGAAAAATACCTCAAGCATCCCCGCCACTCGCAGAGAAAGGCATTGGGATCGATTTTGATGGTGATGGTTTTGTTTTCCGCAGGTTGTTGACTGGTCGAAGGTTTGGCTTCGGGTTCCGTTGAGGTTGAGGAGCTAACAGTTTTGACAACTTTAACATTTTGTTTGACAGGGAGACCGTGAGTCGACGCAGCTTGATGAGGCGTCGTTGGTCTGGTCGGTGGTGGTGTGGACGCGGGTGTGGGTGTTACAACGCGAGAGGGTAAGCTCGTGGTAACGGGACACTGTTGAGCGATCGCGGGGATTGTCACGGTCATAGTATTTGGAGTACTTTGTGCTACCGAGCTGTTGACTATAATGGAAGCTTGAGGAATAGTCGCGGATGTTGCAACAAGCGGCGGTGGAATATTGGCGAGTGCCGAATTTTGTAACAAAGGCCGAGGAACTTGGGTAACAACGACTTGTTGTCCTTGGGGCGTCATGGCGACCATTTTTTGGGTGTTTTGTGTGGGTGCCGATTGAGGCTGAAGTATTATTATCGTTTTCGCACCAGTGCGTTGTTGTTGTGTGGTCTGTGCAACGAGTACGGTCTGTGCTTGGCCTTGGACGAGAGCGGTTTGTGACTGTGCCAATACGTAATTTTGTCCTGGTACGCCACCGGAAACAACGTATTGTATTTGTCCACTTGGACTCTGTTGGAGTAAAACCTGCGGTTGGGAACCGTGCGCTCCACCCTTGAGTTGACTGGCCGGAATGATGATCTGATTGTTGGATTGTATCGCTTGTTGTACGACTATTTGCCTGGAACCTGTGACTATGAGTTGTTGTTGAGGTTGTTGCTGTTGATGCTGAATCATTTGATTGATAAAAGTCCGTGGCTCTTCCTTTACAACTACAGGCTCTTCTTTGATCGGCGGCGGTGGGGGTGGCAGAGGTGGCGGTGGTTCCTCAAGATCCGTCTCGTCCTCTATGCAATCAGCGGCCAATGCAGCGTACAAATTAGCCGCGGTAGAGGACACAGTTGCCTTATCGTCGTCGGGATCTTCTGACTTTATACTCGATACCGTAGACTCGACCGCCGTTGAGTCTACCGCTGGATCCGGGGACGTTGTACCGTTCGAGTACTTGGGTTTTTTCACATCAATCTCGTCGCTCGCCTCGCTCGTTCTTCTCTTCATTCCTCGTGGTGCTTCGATCAACGCGTCTTCCGATACTTCCGGTTGTATGGCATTCATACCGTCCACGTCATTTTTTATTTTTGTATCCGTTGGAGATTCCTTAAGCACCTTTTTTATATGATTTTCTACGAGATCCAAACCCTCCTCGTGTATCGAACTCTTTCCCAACACGCCGTTCATTATTGGCTCTTTGTCGACTTTTCTCTCCAACAAATCCGCGAGCATCATGCTCTGCAGTGGTTTGTCTTTCGAACCGATGCTCAATGAATCCTTCGACGAACCGTCCTCCTGCGCGTCCATGTCCAGACTGTTCGGCGCACCGTTCAAAAGTATTCCCTCGAAACTTGTCAAGGAATTTTCCTCTTCCGCACCAACACCCGAACAATCGCGACTACCACCGATACCGCTGCTCGATGCCAACGAATTGTTCGTTGAATCGGAATCTTCGGCCAATGGTGTCGAAATTAGCCGTTGATTCGTTTTGTTTGATGCCAATATTGCTGCTTGCGGTGGACGACACACTTTTGGACTCGTGGATATGTGATTATCAGTCATAGTCGAGACGACCATCGTTGACGTTATCGTTTGGCTGTTGTTCTCATTATCATTTACTTCAGTCTATCAAAAAACGCAAATTATTCATCATTAGAAAAAAAATCATCACGAATTCCTGCTTTGCAAAAATTCCGAGGCGAAAAGTGATTTTCAACGAGAAAACTATGAAAAAGTTTTCAACGGACGATTCGAAAGAAATATTTGAGATGTCTATGCGAACCTTGTCACAGTTGTTAGTCACGATGACCTTGGCTCCGTTGAGCCTTTGTATTTTTCTGGCAGGAATAGTTGCGATAGCGGGCTTTTGTGATTTCGAATTAACCGGAGCTTTGATTAGTATCGTTGCTGGTGTTGCTCCTGGCGCGGCAGGTTGGACGACTCCGGTTAATTGTTGTTGAAGTAACCTCTGTTGTTGTTGACGCTGAGCGACCTATAGTAAAAGAAGCAAAGTTAATAATGTCGTAGCGTATCACCTCATACCGTCAACCCTTGTGGATGCTGAATCGCTCTTAACAACAAATATTCAAAAATCAGTAACTCGTCATGCTAATTATTAGTATTTATAAGATTCTCATCAGTGCCTGAACTGGAAAAACGTAAAAAATGAACAATTTTTTGTTAATATGGCCCTAAAAAATCGGGATTTATCCGCGACCCAGTTTAAATTCAGATCGTTGCGTCCTTGAGGAAACGGTTCAGTGGACGGGATGATGTTCGAGGATTCGGATACACAAAAAACACAAACTTGTCGTGCGGTACGACGTAATCGAGCTGACAAATAAAAACGAATATACAAAAGCAGAAAGAAAATGTGATCATAGGACGTGAAATGATTTTTTTTCTATAGCGAAATAAGAGAAATTTTGTGAAAACGAAACTTCTTCGGAATGCAAAACAGATCGCGATAATCGTAACGTAATTATTATTTCGAAACTCCGGCTAATGATCGTCGCGGCATAATTAATTACGTGTAGAAAAATCCCGATTAATTTTCCATGCCCACACAAAAAAAGGTACGATTTTGTAATTATTTTCAATACGCACGCACACACACACACAGAAAAAACACAAAATTTCGATTATTGTTTCACGGAAATTGGCTGGTTCGGCCATACGATAAATCCATGATTTTCAATACATTCGAATTCCTGGAGAGTGTCCAAAGAGTCGTATGAATAATCGTATAACGAATAGACGAGAGAAATAGTCTTCGTGTTATCGTACGACAACAATACCTGGTTGTTGGTTATTAGCTGGTTGGCACTGATGCTGGATGCGATGCTAGCAGTAGTGTTTGTTACGCAGGCAGTAGGGGTAGACACACAAGTCGCAGCGGCGCTGGGCATGCAGTCGCCGCTGACCGTTACCTTCGTAGCCAGCAGGCTTTTAATAATCGAACTGGAGGTCGCTCCTATTCGATTTTCTTCTTTGGCCACTACCTGGACTTGTTGGCTCTGTTGTTGATGAAACTGTTGCTGCTGCTGTTGTTGTTGCTGGTGCATTTGCGAGCCACTGGCAAGCAACGCTTGACTTAGGTGCGGGTGCGTCACGGACACCTGATCCACATCAATCACAAACAATGCTCAACGATTCTAGCGAGATACTATTTACGATAACGATACGATAATTGAAAAAAAAACAAACGAATAAAAAAACTTTCTATGTCTAAACTGCGAACCCACTCCAGAATTTACGTCCTACACAATTTATCGTGACATTTGTCCTGCTCGGGTGATCTCTACGTACACAAGATTTTGCTATTCCGAATGAATACCAAGGACTACTAGCAGTGAAAGAAATTGGGAGACTTTCGATTGATCTTCTCGTATTGAATGATCCGCTAACACCATCGCCACCACCACCATCACCGTGGGGAAACAGAAATAATAAATGTGGACGAATAAAACAACACCAAAGTAATCGCGACGAGTGAAAAACACAGATAACGGTATAAAAGGCATAATAGTGTATGGAAAGTTTTGTGTAACGTGTGAAAACAAGGGTTACACGAGGTAAGAACGAATGAGAAGAGAAAGAGAGTGTGTAAGGAGTCGTAAAAATAGGTAGAGGCCGAGAGACACGAGTCTCTTTTGGATCGAGCGTCAACGTTGATGCGCCATGGTCCGTTAATGGTTCGACTGAGAATAACGATTTTTTTGAAAATATTGATCATTGCATGCTTTTGAAAAATGTGTTATATCGTAATATTGATTTTCATGATTTTTCATTTATGACGGAAGGTCGATTTCGTGTTAAAAATAACAAAATTATAATCGAAATGATGGAGAATAATAAGATGCGTCTTAAAAACAATAAGCAAAGCTTAACGGGCGAAAGAAAAGATTTAAAGTATTACAATCATGATGTAAGAACCAAGGGCATGAACGAATGACGTACAGAGAACTAGGACTCGGACCCACCTGACTTTTAGAGTCAACCTTGGTGACTGGATTCTGGGGTTGATTCGGAGCATTGGAGGATGGTTTCGGCGGGGCTGACAACTGGGCCTTCAATATGGGTGACGCGGGTGCTTGGATTCTTGGGGTTACGGACATATTGGAATTATCGGAATGCGTGCTATCGCCAACGGGACTTATTGGTTTGACTGTACGCTGTTGAACGGGTTGCACCTTTACTGGAGTTGTGTTGATCGATGACATCGTTACGGTATTCGTTCCAACCGCGTTTTGGCTCGGATGCGTCGTTGCTGCGGGATTCGCTCGTACCCGAATTCCCTCGTAGTACTGCACACCTGTTGTTTCCCCTTTCAATGGATTTGGTCCGATGCTGCTGCCGAAAACACTCCTGCAAAGAGCAACAAAAACGTTTTATTTTCTGACGAATACATGAAAAATTATCGTCAATTATAATGAGAATTCATGTGAAGATTCTTGTCTTTTTGATCTTACCTGACGACCTTCGGAAAATGCAGCGGAGCAATTACTCCTCGTCTCCCAATTTTTGTGCAACAACCCAGATACTTTTTGTACAATTCTTCCTGCTCGATGCGGACGTTTGCCGAGGGCTCGAACGTAGCCCTCAACCAGGCGAGAGCGAATTGTTCGTTTTCCTGAATAACTTGTTGATGGGCGTGGATCTGATGATGTACAGGCGTTGTCGCTTCTACCGGTTCTGCGTTATGAACAAAGCATCGTAAAGTTTTCGAAGCACCCGAGTAATAAAATTGCTTCAGGAGTTAATTGATCACTGTCGAGTCTTCATCAGTTGATTTACAAATGTGAGAAGCGATTTGATGACGTAATATTTATAAATAAACTTTACTCTTGTCTGAGAGGAAGGAAAGTTTCTGGATTTACATGCGGCAGTTAATTCTCGTTTCCGAGGCTTCACAAAGTTGGTGCAACGTTTCCGAGACTCGATTAATCGTATTTTGCGTAACTTACTGTGCACCACGACTTTCGCAACTGGTGTAGCCGGAGTACTCGGTCGCGAAGGTACTGGACTGACTGCGGTTGGCGTCGGAGGTATGGGGATCGGTGGCGAAGGAACAGAGATCGGTTGAGCAGGCGCCGGCGCCGGGGTTGGCGTTGGTGTCCGCGTTGGAGTAGCCGGTGCGGGCGCCGGGGTCGCAGCCGCTGGAGCAGCTTGTCCTGTTGTCGACGAAGTTGCGGGACTCAAAGTTGACACCGTCTCAACCACCCTCATCAAAATGCAAGCCTTTGGACCGTAACTCTGAGCTTCAACAGTCACTAAAGCAACCAAAGTGTCGATCGCGCCACGAACTCGTGCAACGCTTGTGCATGGCCTCTCGCCCAAAGATGTGAGCGCGTACAAACACTCGAGAGTATAAACGAGTAGTGCAATATCGCTCAGGGCCAAAAACCTGCCAACAAAATCGAGAAAATCCAACATTCACACAAAACCCAACTAGACGATCGTAAATTTCTGGGAACTGAGAAAAATCCAAAGTTTTCTGGCGAATGATCGATAACGGAAAAAACGGAACGTAAAAAAATCAAATTTTAGGAAATTTTGATCTTTTTTTTTCAGAAAAACCAAAAATTTTCACGGCGCATTTAATGGTTGATAGATTTCGAAAAAAAGAAATCGCAGGTCACTGTCTGTGGCGAAAAAAAAATATTGAAACCCTAAAGCCCTCCTCGATGTCGATTACGAAATTTTCATTGCCCGTAAACAAAGAAAGAAGCAAAATTTTTATCGTAATTTTTGGTTTATCACAAATGGCGATTTCTTTGGTATCGAAATTATCACTGAAAATAAGAAATTAAAGAAAGGAAAGAACTTGGAATTCTTACCTGCATATAAGTTCGTAAACTTCGTCTTCGAGACCAAAAGTAACGATTTCCTCGTTGCTGTCTTGTTGACTGACTTTGTTGAGGATTTCGAGGCAGGATATAACGATAAACCTATCCTGTGAACTGACGCCTTTTGCAACGCATGATAAAACCGCATCCGTTATTCTCTCGCCGGCTTCCTTGAGAACAATTTCATTGGCGATATTGCCGAGTATGTCAAATCCCAGTTGATGCAAATTGCTCCATCTCGCTCGAGTGCAGAGCAACACGAATCTTAGGAAACATCTATTTCTCCCGAGAACTGCAGCGTTCTCGGGGGTGAAACTGAGATTTCGTAGGATCGAGGCTATCTGCAGTACTCGTTGTCCATATGGATCTTGAGTACCTAATGTTCTACCGACGCAAAATAAATCTTTGTCGTCGTCCTCGAATTTTATCGAGTTTTGATTCTGATCGGTCGGACTATCGTCCTCGATGGACAGGCTCGGCTCAAGCCGCGAACAATCCGTGGGGGGCTGAAAAAATAAACAACAAGTTGAAACCTCGTTCAGAAGGAACATTCATTCATTTAGTTCTTTAATCCGGCAAAAACGATTGTCTGAAAAGAGCGCAACTGAACGAGCATAAAATTTCCGGCTCAGGGGAAGTGGAAAAAAAAATTCTCGAGTTTTCCAATGACTCTCACTTCAACCTCATTAAAAACGTGTCGGTCGTCATGATTTTTACCGATTCGCTGTAGTTCGAGTAATGAGAAAAAAAATATTCGTGTTCTTGGGGAAAAAAAAACAATTCTGTTCTCCTCAGAGAAAAATAATTACAGTGATATTCTGGGAAACAAAATCAACGAGTGTCGATAGCTTATTATGTTATTAGAAAAGATTGGACGGTCTCCACCGGATGTGAGTTATTTTGGATGAAGGATTTAGAAAATGAAAATGTTCTCACCACGTCAATGTCCATAAGCACCGGTTCGACATCCTGACTAACGATGCTCCTCGTTTTGTTAGTTTTCTCCTTTTCCAATATTTTTCTACGAGAAAACGTGTTGAGATTATTCGTTGGTTTCTTCATGAAAATTCTTTCATCAGTGAGATCGATGACGTCCTGTGAGTCGAGAACATCCGACCAAAACGAGTTTATCGAGTAATTTCGCACTCGGGAGTAGACTTCGATAAACAATTGACGGGTACCCGGGGAATCGAACACACCAGCGTGTGCGAGGAGTATATTTACGAGTCTCGGATATTTGTCGAGACGCAATGTGTGTTTTCCCTCGTTCGATAATAAAGTACAAACGTTGATCGCAAAGTCTTGTTCGTTTGGCAATGGCGAGAGTAACGAGAGCGCCAGTTTATCGTAATTCGATGGTTTGTAGAGATCCGCCGATAGACCGTTGTAATCTCGCAAAGATTCTGTAAAAAAATAAAACAGAAAAAAGCGTGAGTAAATACTAAACCGCAATGAAATCGAAAATGCTCTAATAATCATTCGACATTGTTTTATTCTTAAAGATTTATGACACGAAAGTTCGCAATCTTGGGGTCCAACGAAAAATACATTTTTCGTACAGATTTTGAGTTTAGAACCCGAAAAATATCGTTTTATTGGCCTGACCGAATATTCAATAAAATCTTGAGTTCTGCTTAAGAAAAAGCGCAATTTCGTTGCATTCCAACGATGGAAATTTCAACATCGTAAAGAATCGGTATCGACTTTTTCTGATTCCAAATCTCCAGAATTTCATAGTAATTTACGTGAAAATTTGTAGTAAGCAATCAATTTGTTACGAAAGAAAAAAGTAGGAGCACGTGGCAACAAAGTATAAAAAGAAAGAGAGAAAAAGAGAGGTGGCACATGTATCTTGTTTGCAATTCTTCGAGACAGGTTCACCTTGACTCTCGTACATGCGTTCATACTCGTGTAAGTTGGTTCAAGGTCTCCATTGCACGCTTATCCTGCGAAGACATTATCGTCTTGCATTGATACAAAACAACATTACTAAACAATGATTCATCAATTCAAAGAGTCCCAAATTACACTTTGTTTTCTTATTGATCAGCCCGAGGCCACGAAGAGCAAAAATAAAATCGGAGATGTGATGATCAGAGACGAGAAAATTCTTGTTGCAACGATCACTGATTATTGGAGTAAATTCGAATACGGGGGTTAGAAAACTCTAGTTGGAATGAGAAACTACAATAATTTCTAAGGATATAAATGTCTGCTGGAAAAATGTGTTGAGCGGTTATTTATGTGCGAAGCACTGAACCGATTTTTATAAATTTTCGATAAAAATAGAGGACGCGAATCGGAGTGGGTTTATATTTAAAAATTCCGATAAATTCTTTTCTACGAGATGAACAGCAATTAAAAATTGCAAATCGATGACAATCTCAATTTATTTCGGAATAGAGACAAAGTTGAGGCGTTTTCGATGGAGTGATAAAAAAAATTCGATAATTTAGATTTTTTCAAATATTTTCTCGAGCATCGATATTCGAAGTTGTTGAGGAAGGAAATTCTGCAGGCAAACCACCGGGACAGCGGGTGGATTATAATCCGGTGGATTTTTCGGCAATTACAATGATTGAGGACCGGTGAATGCGGAATAGTGGGTAAGTAAGAGAATCTCTCCCGCGAGCGCTACAAGGCAAGGTCGTTCGCGACATCGTACCGAATGAATGAACTCTCTCCTGCCTCCTCATCCCTTCTCTCTTTCTCCCGGTGTTCGTTCATCTCACTCGTTCGCACGTGGTCTATATACTACTATATAGTCGATCTCTCAGTGAATACTTGTCGCCCGGTAGGGTATAAGGAGGGGATAGAACGTGTAGATCCGCGCCGGTCCTCGTGGATCGCCAGGTCCTATCGGTCGGACCGCGTGTTCGCCATATAGTACATAGTAAACGCTCTACGCACACATCGGCGTTCCAACGACTTCTTTCAAGGTAACCTCTCGTCGTTTCTTCCTCGAGTCTTTGTATATATAGACGATACGAAACGCTAGAGCACCGCGTTGCGAGTGCATCGAAACGGAGGACGTCGGAGTTGCCTTCGAGCGACGTTTCACGTTTACTATTGAGGTAGGTCGCGATAACAAACGTCGATCAACGCGACAACGTTATTCGACAATCTCGCGTCTTCTATGTAAACAAACCCAGCGGATCGTTCCTCATTCTCCTCTAATCTAGACTCATGTAACGCTCGACACTAAATTTACATTTCGCTTTCTTATCTCAAGTTCGTTTTATCTTCATATTTCGTCATCTCAAGAACCGGTAAGAACAATCGTCGTGATACTATATCGTGACTTGATAAACGTTGAGACTTCATTTGAGCGATGTTCGGGACGTCTGGACTGGATTTTTTCCTTATTTTTCTTTAGTCTCTCGGAATTATAATTGAAAACTTTTACCATGAGAATTGCAAATACTTTTCTCTATTCGGTTCTCGCGGAAACTTCAACAGGAACGCCATGCATGCTTGCAGGGTCGTGAACTATCAGGAAATTTTAAGGAAAAGTTACTTCAGTGCAACTTTGGCAATTATGCAGTTCTCGAGTATTTTTAAAAACTTGAAACACCATGATTTATGGGAAAAGTTAGCTTTTCCCATGGAATATCATTTGTTGCAATGAGAGCAACAACTGCACAAAGAAGAAGAAAAATTTGCATCGTTTTTTTAATTATAAACAATCTGCACACGTTGAAATCCATTTCGCTCGGAAACCACTGAACCAAACTCGATAAATTTTTAATAATAATCATGTGCATGAAACCCAGCATGAGCATGTGGGCCAGAGATTATTCAAAAAAAATTATTACTGCACAAAAAATCTAAATTTATCACCCTTTGTCCAACATTGAAAATTTACTCGTAAGATTTCGAAGATTTTTCAAAAATATGGAAATTCCATCAATTTTAAATCTGTAAAAAATTTTTTGGAGCGCTTTCAAGGGAATAATTGAAAGTATTTTTCACAAATTTTCAGAATTTCAACGCAGATATTGAGTCAGTGATTCATTAGAAAAAATTGCACGCTCCTAAAGATGATTTTTCGTTTGATATTCAAAATAACCTTCGAAAATAAAAAAAAAGCCACGAAATTTTGAGTAATTCTTTTGACGGAAAGTTGACAATTCTACGGGTTGAATATCGATATGAAAAATCGTGTAAAAAGGACTTTATACGGATGCGAATCTATAAAAAAAATGAGTTTTCAATAGGAGGAAAATGAAGTGAGGTAAAATAAAATGTATATAAAAATAAAAAAGTAAAAATTAAGGACACCAGACGTAATTCGTCACAGCAAGAGCCGTTGGGGCATTTTGCCAAACTGCCTGCTCAGTCTGGCGTGTAAAGATCATCATCTCGTTGAGAGTAGTTCCGGCAAGAAAGAGAAAAGAAAAAAGAAGCGGGCACATGCGAGAAGCAGTGCGGGACTCTTTGACGGTGTTTTCTTGAGTCTCGAGCGAACATTCAAAAAGCAAATTCTTAAGTACACAAACGGAACGCGAGAGAGGTGACGAGCTTTCCAAGAATTTTTGGTTTGAAGGGTTCGTTTGGATGATGAAGGAAATATTTTTTCGAGTGATGAAAACAGTCTCGTTTTTCGTATGAATTTCCGTTCGGTTGAGAATTAAGATGAAGCAGAAAATAGAAAAGAAAAAATGAGATGAAATCGGAGCTCGAGGAGACGACAGGGACGCAAGGGTCATATTATTGATGGAGCATTCGTGGGCACACGATCTAGCAAGTAGAATTTGCAAGTTCCTGGGCTCTACTGGGGCTCGATCAAATGTCTCGGCAAGTTATACGCAAGCGCTGGACCAGGGATTCTGCAACTGTTCGTCATTCGACACTAACTATACTGAGAAGTTATCACAGTATTCGTAATAGTAACGATATTGAGTAAATGTGGGAGTCAACCTCGGTCAGAAAGCATCAGAGAGTATAACTTTGACCTGTCTATTTCTATATCCCTCGTACAAACGCTTATTGATCATGGGTCTTTCAACGTTGCCGACTGCAACGCTTTGTTTCGTATTCGTCGTATTCGTTCTGCAACCCCCCTCGTTTCGTTGAATCCACGTTGGCCTCTCTTTACACAATCTTTTCGTGGTTACTTTCACCATTTATAGGCCTGTATCATTATGCCCCTTCAGAATGTTCGAATCAATACAACGAGCAGTCGTTTCCATCAGATTCTCCGACGACTAAATAAATGTCCTGAGTTTATGGAAAATTCTGATGTATTTTCGTAGCAATCAGAATGGAATTATCAAAATTGTGCATATTGAGGCGGAAATAACAAACGCCGGACGTTTTACTGCCAATCGAGGAAAGTGAGTTTTTTCGTTCGTGGCTCATGAGACCACGACGAATGTCACGAACCAGTGGAATTCGATGATTGAGTTGATTTTTATGAAATTGCATCGATCTCACGGTTGCTAAATGATGCTGAAGTTTGCAACGTTGGAATGCATCGAAAAATATTGAATTTTATTGAAGATTTGTTCAATTTTCAATTTCATCCAAATTTTTACATTTGGATGAAATTATGATGACAGTAATTACATTCTGCATTTGAATAATTATTTTTGTCAACGATAAAAGTGAATTTCGTTGCATTCCAACGATGCAAACTCCAGAGTCATGGTTGCTAAGAATATTCTCGAAAATCTTGGGAAATTCTATACTTTTTTCTCAGCTGATGCTCAAAGTTTTTATTTTTCGAGTTCGAGTTATTTTTGATTGTATTTTGCTTTCGGATTTGTGGAAAAAATCATGCTGGAAAAATGGAGTGCGTGAAAGTTACGACGTTGAATTAAATGAGACAAATTTGAGACGACATTCTCAATTGAGTTAGTAGCGACGAAGTAATGGTTGATTGTTGAGGTTGCGCGTGAGGTTGAAACGTCGTTGACAAATCCTCGTGAGGGGTTGACCCGTGTAACAATGGTGTTTCATTTAGCACCCTCTGTAGACTTTTGTTTCCGGTGTGCCTGCACATTCGACCCGGCGCTGTTGCTGGCGAAACGAACCAGGCTAGAGACAAGTTGGTGGCGCGCAAGCGCCACGATTATAGACCGGGAAACGTGTATTTTCACCCGAGACTCGGGCGTCTACAAGCCCGAGGAGCGCTGCTATCATCGCATCTCGTTTTTTTCTCTCTCTATATATCTCCTCGACAATTTAACGCCGCGTTCATTGCTCTGACACAAGAAATCCAACATGGTAAACGTATCGGTTACAAAGACGAAGAATTTAACTCTACTCCACAGACTTTGCATGTAAAATTCTCGTGAATCTTTCGAGGGAATTAAAACCGGAAAATTTGCGTCACAACCTGCAAACGACCCCGAATATGAGAAATTTTAATTGTGCCGAACGTAATTTTCTAGAAAAATGAAAGAAAATTTAGAATATGGCCGAAAAAAGTTGTTTTATTTTCACGAAAATTTGCATTCTGCATAGTTAAAATTCTCTAAAATTCAACATCGTTTTCTGATTGTATTTATTCCCGATTTATATTGGCGTAATCGAAAATTATGGCTGCATGTCATGGCCTTTACTTGAAACCACGTTTTTCAACGTCGATGTAAAGAGAAGCTTGACAACCACTGGAAGAATTTGTTTTGCATGCTAGTTAGTCGCTCTGTGCACGATTTTTCTAATTATGAATCTCGATTCTCTCAGGCGCAGCATCAAATTTTGTTTCCTTCCTCCTTTCTTATTTTTTCATGTTAAAATTTCTTATCATGTCAAAATGCAGATTAGCTGGTCGTTCGGGTCAACGATACTTATGGAGTGTTTCATACACGAACCTGCAACGTTGTGCTGATGGTAGTTGTAATTGAGAGGAACTGAGTGGAGTGCTCTTGCTGACCATTTCCGGTGTCGAGAGTCCTCGTCCTCGTCGTCGGCCTGTTGACCATCTTCGCCGAGAAAATGAACTTTTTCGTACCTGTCGAGAAACCTGCGAAAACGAAAAATAATTAAATTGCATTTTCATGATGCTTTATTTATTTTTCAATCTCTACTGCAAAAGTGTGTTTGGCGCGGTCCATTGGCCACTGCAACAATTCCGATGAACGATCCACAGGAACGAAAAGCTGATTTTTCACGAAAATGCTATCAAAGAAATGCCGAATTTTATCCCTTCTCTAACGTTAAAAAACTCGAGAATCATTGAAAAATGACAAGAACGAGCCGTACCCAAAGTTCCAATTTCAAATGCAACAAAAGTTCCAGCGGTTTCCACGAATTTACAGAAAATTTCAACATTCGGTCAATTTTTGATATTGAGCTTTTCATTTTTTTCGGGCGGCGCATTGTTTGTTAGATTGATTAATAAGATAAATGGCATTAAACCATATCGGCGAGTATCTCGTTATGACCCGTTGACAAGAACACAAAGATACTGAGTTGAAACCCTCAAACGCCAACGATGGGCCATTTTTGTCCAGGCCAAGTCGTGAAAAAAGTCTGCGAGTCTCTATATTTTGCATGGAATTGCAATGGAGTTTTTTCTTCCGTTCGGATTCGGAGCTGAGGGTTCAAAAAAGACTCATAGCTTTTGGTTTTTCAATGTAAATATTAAAAAATGGTAAAATACGCGAAGGAGACGAACGACATCATTAGCTTTGACGGTTGCTCAAAACATCGTTAGCCGAGGGTTGAGTTGGGGCAGGAATTTCATCATTTATTCAAGAAAATCCGAAATAAACTTGCGATGGATATAAAATCTTGTTGCGACCACGTTGAAATTGGCTGAATCTAGAATTTGCAGGCCTTGATGGATCATTTGAGCTGATTACGCGTCTGCATTGATTCGATTATTACTCGCGGAGTCAATGGTTCCGGCGACAGATTATTGCCAGGAAAGGTTGGCAATGACGAACGTTGCCAAACGGATGAATATTCAAGTAGAACGTATAGAGTTTGGTTGGAGGTTAAGGAAATTTATTGTTTCGAGGATAGAGTGCGAAAGAAGAGCGAAAATAGATATTGAAGCGATGGAAGAGCAACGAGTGGGTGGATCGCGGAAGAAGAGTTGGGTTGGTACAGCGAAGATCGTAGGGAGGAGGGGGAGAAATGGTTGTAGGGCAGCCCCATTCATGCAACGAGAGACAGTAGAGCTCGTCGTCGTTTCAGTAGGTGCTCGACATCGTCGAAGCGAAGACCGTAGGTAGGCAGCAGCAGCAGCAGCAGCAGCGGCAGCGGAGCTCGAGGAGAGCAGAGTAGAAGCGATGGACTTGGTCGTTCTCATCCAACGTGGCGACCACGTGTGCGAGACCGGCAAAGTGCGTCGAGTGCCCAGCCCCCGCTGCTGATCGTAGGGTGTAGACGGAGATAGAAGAAAAATGAGCAAGCGAGAGTGAGTGAGCGAGAGCGGAGGGAGGGAGCAAGAGAGAATGAGAGAGAGACTCGTGTTGCCCACTGGCTCGATCGTACCCACGTGACTCTCTCCTAGCGAGCATGAATGAAGTTTCACAGAGTCTCTGGACTCTCGCGATCAGTGAGACTCCGAAAACGTATCATTTTCCAACGTTCACTGTGTTACCTTGAAGCAGGTAAGACTTTGCAAGCTCAATGTCTCGAAATTCGCAGGAAAATTAAACTTCATCGGGTCTCTGGGACTTTACGATTCCAAATAAACTTTTCAAAAACTGTTTGAAAAATTTCGTTCCCGATCAATTGAAAAATTAATTTTAAGTAATGCAAAAGTTACAAAAATTCATCGCCAATTGTGTTGAAAATTGAATTCCATGACGAATTCCCATCGTTATTTTGAAGCCTATGGAAAAATGTGTCTGCGACGGAAACCAACGCAAAAATAGTTTCGTTAACTTATAATCGGATGAATAAACGAACGTTTGTCCAACTTATCAGTCGATACAAGATTAGGTGAAATATATGTCAACGTACCGGAGATAAATTTGCTTGAGTCCGACACCACTGTTTACACAGCCGCCAGGCAGGTGGAATTGTTCGCACAGCGCAGACCATTCGTTCCTCGTATTAACCTGAAACAATGATAAAAATACAAAAATTATTAGAGAATTAACCCTCCGGGAAAAAATGTCAGGAATGAATTTTCTTTTCGATAAAAACCGGAATTTTCGTTCGATAAATAAATTTAAAAAAGCAGCCACTGTATAAGAAACTTTTTGCTCGTTTAATGAACGTGGAAAAGCACGATTTGGGAGGCGGTCAGGAAAAACTTGTGCAGGTTTTAATCGAAAGTTTTCAAATCTTTTGTGGGTGAATTGCGACTAGTCCGTTTCTCTGATAATTAGGAAATGTTGAAATTAATGAAACTTTTTTTCTAGTTCCAGGTTAAAAAACTAAAAATCGTCTGACAATGGCGATCTGCTGAAAAAAATCGTGCGACTTGGTCGGGGAGGATCAGTAGGCCAGTGATCTCTGGATCCAAGCCCGAAGTGTCTATTCTGAGCGTCGCGACGAAAAGTCGTCGACGTCGAGGACGCGGCGCTGTACTGGTGGATGACCTCGTCCACAATTTTATAACCCGCTACGCTCATGATTAGCCACATTTCTCAACAATAAAGACGTGAAATAAAATTGGACTAAATTTGGATATTCGCATGTGGCTGAATCGTTGAAAAGGCCACGTAGTTTCGTTTTTTGCTCAACTGGCCAGAAATAAAACAGAAAGAGGATAAACTTAAATGCATAAAATTCCAAGCACGTTTAACGCGTCTCGTTGTATTTTGCACAGAAATTCAGGCTTTTGTGTTTAAACGTATAGAGCGAATGTGCAGCACCGACTTCTGCAATGGAAATATCAATTTTGTATTCGGTTCATGTTTCGCAAAACTTCGTGACTTCCAATCGAACGGAACTGAGGAAAAATTTCTACGGACCCAAGTTTCTTGCTCTGCTTGCGTAAGAAGAAATTTATTAGTCAATTTGTAGCCGAACAAATTAATTACTCTAAATTTCGTCACAACAACAAAATCAATTTGCAAAGACAATGAATTTTAATGAATTGCCGAAATAAACATATCGAGCGGGGATGTGGGCGTGCGACTGAATATGTAACGAATTATGTGCAATTGGGCTACGCCCGTGTTTGAATAAATAAATAAATAAACAAATGAATGAATTTTCCCTGAGCCGCTATTCCGTGAATTTTTATGATGCTGAACGGTGAAATGCATCGAAAAATATTTAATTTTATTGAAGATTCGTTCAATTTTCAATGTGATCCAAATTTATCCAGCCGATATGCTTTTCGAATGGCAAAAATGGATCAATTTATCCTCGTAATCACATTCTGCATTTGAATAATTATTTTTGTCAAAGATAAAAATGAATTTCGATGTATTCCAACGATGCAAACTTCAGAGCCATGCATTTTTCGATAGCAACAACGATCGAATTTCTGTTATGAATCGTGTTTCTCATCGAGATCATTCAACGGGTAATTAGGAATCTCTTTTTATCGTGGACAAAGATCGATTTGACTTTCTCGTTCCATTGTTTGTTCAATTTCCGAAACCATGCAAATTTTTGTATCGACATGGTTTTTCAATTCTAAAACAATAGGTCGCTTTATTAGCCCGAGCAAATGTTGAATGAGAATCTTGGAATCTGCACCAGGAAAAAACAGAATTTCGTTTCATTTCGACGGCTTGCTTGAAAAAATCGATATTATTAACAAATTTTCGATCTTCGAGTACTTTGTGATTGATTTGAGTCTTGCAAATTTGCTCGACCTTGATAGTATTCGGACGAATACTACGAAGCGGTTTATGTAATGTAAATGCGTTGGTATGTGTGTGAATCAAGGAAGAGCGGTAGGGGAATGATTTGGCGAGCGCAAACGACAAATAGAGAGAGCGCAAGCGCGGGAAACTTCTTAGGGCAAAGAGAGTGAAGCGTGTCGCGAGTCCACGTGGTCTTCGGCGTCGCCGTCATCGTCGTCTCGCGAGTAAAACGCGAGTGAGCGAACGCCCGCGAGCCGGTGTATCTTCATCGATGTTTGTTTTCATGTGTGTGTGAGTACGATCACCACGCGCTGTCTCGTGGGGTAGGACATGGTCTGTTTCGTTGCCACTGCTCGCACCGATTTCTCTCTTTCCCTGTCCGGCCCTCCAATCTTTTTCTCACTCCCTCTCCTCCCTCTCTTTCTAGCGAGCTTCAGAGTTCCACTTCCTCCTACCAATTGGCTTTTACCTTCGTTTCACGCAACACTTTGCCTGCTCAGTCTGTACGTTGCGCGGACTTGAGGATAAAAAGTCGTTGCAATGAAATTGAATTTTCATTCGATTACCAAAAAGGAAGGAAACCATTTTTCGAACGTGTCAATACAACATGATTCAGGCCACAACATCACATGTTTAGAGAGTTTGATCAAAAGGAATAATCGTACCATCGATTATCTGCAAAATCGCTCAGACTTTTCATACGTCAAAGCGTTTTCTAGGAGCGTTGGATTCATATCCAACTGCAAATTACGGGAAAACCATTGATGCACCGTTCGTCAGGTCAAAATGAAAGTTTGATCTTATTATCGCACGAGTCTCTTGCGTGGGCTGAAACTTTTCAAGTCCTTTTGATTGAACGGTGTGGAGTAAATATCGAGTTCGAATATCCGAGAGGTCGATTCAACTGACACAAAACTTGACACTCAATCCGTGAGGGTTTTTTAGGCATTTTAATTCTGAGAATTGGGGTCTTTGCGCTATCGCACCTGCAATTACGAATTCAAAAATCATAAAAAAATGCATGGTCAATCTTCAGACCGTACGATTTTAAAGCGAGTACAGTAGTTTTTTTTTTTTTTTTTAAATTTTATATCAAATAAATTGTGAGAAAGTCGGAAAAAAAACGTCACGAAATCTCGTTTTTCCTGAAAAACTAGGCACTCACGACTCGGGAGCAAAGCTCGAAGCCTCGACTCTGAAATTTAGTGATTCCTGTAGTTCAGGAAAATTCACGAGACTGGCTGTCGTTGGATGAGCTTTTGGAAACATTGGTAATCGTATAATTTCGATCAGTCGAGCGCCGTACGATGTTTTCTTGGAGCCGAACATCGACGACTCCGCAGAGGAGAGTTTCGTTCATTGAAGTACGTTGAGCGAGGGAACCGAAGATATAGAGAGTGAGTGAGGGAGGGAGGGAGGGAGGGAGAGAGAGAGAGAGAGAGAATTGGGAAAAAGAGAGGGAGCGCGTACAGGGGAGAGTGAGACGAAGGGGTCTGAAAGAGCGAGAGGGTGAAAGGCAAGAAGTGAGAGAGGGATAAAGTAGACATATATACATATATGAAGAAGGATCGTACACGAGTGAATAGCCACGTGGTTTAACCAGCGGGCCCAGAGTACAACGCGCGACTGACAGTTCTCTCTCTCCCAAGCCATGCAACAGCTGATCGTTCGAGGTTCTCGGAACGTTGAGGGTGAAGGAGGGAGGGGGGAGAGGGCGCTAAAGAGGACGAGGAGGAGGAGGAGGCGTCGGTGGAGGTTGCGGAGAGTCACAAGCAACTGAGAGAGTGCGAGCAGCACAGCAGAGGGAGGGAGGGGGGTAGAATTTCACGTGGAGCGGTTCGAAGTGGTGGAGAGGAAAATTTGAAACACGGAAGGGGCAAGGGAAGCGGTGAGAGAGAGAGAAACAACACGGGAGGCAAACACCGGAGAGGGGCGAAGGTGGACCCGCGGATTGTAGGGGCAGGGGGAAGTGAAGTTTCGGCGACGCGCGGTCTACCGACTCGTCGTCGAGATCAGCTGATCACCGGTCGTCGCCTTCCATCGTCACCATCGTTGTCGTCGACGTTGTTGTCAACGTGTCTTCGCAGACCGCGTATAATCGCTACTCACTCACACTTATTATCGAACAGACTGATTCACTCGCTGCGGTTCATTTTTACGCGACACCGCAGCGTTGCTCATGCCGATTACTAATATAAGCGCATCGACTTCGTTTGACGCACTGAGAATTTCGCATTATGCGAGATTTTTCCTCACCAACGATTCTTGATCAATTTCCGTGCGACAATCTCTCGTGAAGGAACGAAACAAACGGCTGGAAACGAAAATTTTCCGTGCATGGGAATTTTTAGTCGCTGTAACGATTTTATTTGCTGTGATACTCATTTCACGTTGCACCGGGTCCCTGGATCTATGCAAACGCACATGAGATCTCTGCATGCGATGAATCAAAATGTCGGTTGCAACAGTTAACGTGCAATTGATGATCGAACGAGCCCTGTGGTGCATCTATTTCTGCAGTTTGCACCGAAAACGTTTTTCTTGACCGTCTTACGAATCTTGACGCTGTGCATTACGTTTCAAACTTAAATTCGCATACGGCGTGCGAGAATTTGACTGTAGCCCCTGGTACGTCAAAGAGGTTTTTGATCCACATCAAAAAGGGGGAAAAATATGACGGGAAATAATATTTGACGAAAAATCAGTTCGTTTATAATTAAAGTTTGGATGAAAACTCTGGTTTTGTTGAGTGAATTACATTTTTTTAGTGCAAGAATTTGGAATTGCAAATGTAAAGAAAAGCGTGGAATTTTTCGTGCTTGCTGACGCACGTGGAGTCATGCGATGAGTTGGGCTGAGCACGAGGAGAAATTAGCGTGGACCTCGCGGTAAAACTCGCTGATCGGCGCTCGCGTCATTGGCCCGAAAGGCCAACACATAAAAGTCTCGCGAGCGTGCTGGTGTGTATAAAAGTGCAGTGACCCCCTGGCTCGTGCTGGCCCTGGCTGACGAGAGAATCGACGGAGCCAGATGAAGAGAAAGAGAGAGAGCGAGCGAGACACGGAACGAGAGAAGGAGAATCGAGCGGCGTGCGCGCAGCATCGGAAGAGTAATGGTTTAGCGCCGAGAGTCTGTGATCTGCGATACACGTACCTCACTATATGTTCAATGGTCTCCGTGGCGGCCAAGGCCATCATTATGTCGGTAAGGTGCGCGAGCGCGAGACCGATCCCGAGTCGTTTTGCGGTGGGACGAGAAAGAGAGAGACGAGGGACGAGAACACAAAAAGTGCCAAGTTTGCGAAGTGCAGCTCCGAGAACGTTTACACTTCCCCCATGAGCGAGCTTCGTGTTATTTGGCTTTACATGAGATATCCCATAATACATCTCTCTTAGTGGTCTCCCGAGGCAAATACCATCGAAGCTGCATAATTCCCAAAAGTTCTTTCCAGTCACACTTCCCTCCAGGGATTCAAAAACTCTACAAACAACTGGCTAAAGTCCCTGTCAACATTTCATTCCCGTAATTCCGTGTATTTTTAGCGCGATCCACTGGGGAGCCGTCTATCGAGAAACCAATTTTTATATCTTAATTTTTACCTCGATCTCAATTTTTCCAGCAGATTCAGTTTCCAAAATTTCCCAATACCAGAAATTACGTCTTAATATTGCCCGAAAAACTTTGACACTAACAATTGCAATAATTACGAAATGCATTAATTGTGCAATGAACTTTGACACGTTTATCATCACACAGTTTGTCGCGTCAGATTCATGCCGAAACGATTCTTTCGAAAACAACGATGATTCGACGACGTTGAAGTTTGCATCGTTGGAATGCAACGAAAATCTGTTTTTTTCTTCACCACAACTCATAATTATTATTCAATATTTTGGTCTAGAGAATTAAACTCAATCGACACAAAGAATTTCCATCATTTCGAAAATTTACTAAATAATGAATTTAAAAAAAATAATATTTCGTCGAATTTCAATGATTGGATCAATAAACAGTTTAGGCCAAGTACGTGGTCCATGATATGGAAATTACGAGTAAAATAATTAATTTTATTCAAGTCATTCCCTTTTGAATCGATTTCTGCGAAAAGAATTCCTTGATAAAGAATTTTTTCAATGGTTTTTGCGACACGTTTCGTAGACGTGTTACGAAAAATATTATACAAAAGATTTTCGCCATGTCTCAGTGATGTCAAGTTTAACAGGAATCTACTTTGGTTCACGTTCCATATGTGTGCAGCGAGATCGTGGGAGAGACAAAATACAGTTGGAGTGTGGGCTCGTTTGACGAGCGTCTGTACGTGGAACAGTGGGGAAGAGAGGAAAAGAGACTCCCTTGAAGAGACAGCCGAACGTACATGGTTCGTGGACACGGCTGGTTGACTTTTTTCACAATTTGCATTTCTTTCAGTAATTAACGAACCAGAAAAAATCATCATTGTCATAAAAAATATGAAAAATACCGTTACAGAATAGAAAAAGGGAATGACCTTGAAGATTAATTAATTTTCTGCTGAGCAGAATGTAATTTTCCATGGAAATGAAGCAAAATTTCTTGTGTATAAAAAAAAAGACAATTTTGTGTTCATGAAAATTTACATTCTGCACAGTAATCGCCCAAAACGCGACCTTATCCCCCGTTCATAAATTTATTTCATTCTCTTCGTGTACGTATTTCTAAGGTTTCTCAAAGGAAACGATGCCATCGGAAAATTTCAGGGCCCGATTCGAGGACCTCAGGGATCGAGCTCCACATTTCAAGAACAAGCATTCGAGATTTCGCTCGGTTGCTTGAATGCCAATAAATCCCATGAAAAAGCAAAGAATTCGTGCAATTTGTTGATTATTCAAATCTGGAAAGTTTCAGTTATTCTTGAACGATGTTTTTGACTCTTTTATTTTCATTTTTACGTGGGAAAAATCAAACCTGACTCGTGAAAAGGCGAAAAATGGAATTAACGACGTTCCGAAATTTCATGACGACGACAGAATTTTATCTAATTTTGAAAATGAATGAACTCAGTGAAAAAAAGTTGCGGGCATTCGGATAAAAATCGATTAATTAATTTACACCATGGTTTCGTCTGCGTTCTGCGTCTTCGTCGCATTCATATATGGTTTTCCTATAAATGGCCTGTTGCTGTACCTTTAGGACGATGCCGAACGGTGCGATGAAAGGTTTTCAAGTGACAACGTATCTGAAACGGTACTGAGAGGCTCGATTCCATCGTGCCAATGTTTACGTATGTACACACGCGCTGCTGTTCAGCTACACATTCATAAACATATGTACATGTGTAGATTAGAGGAGAAGAGTAAAGGAGGAGAACACGACGCGGTAGCATCGACGAAAAAGCGACGTTGTCGACTCTCGTGATATGATCGAGGCTTTGAAATAGTCCGTAGGTTGCAACGTGGCAACGTTACAAAAACGTCATCCCCTTTTCTCGTTCGCCTCTTTACTGCTCGCCAACGTACACTGGGACGAAAGTGTGTGGCTGTTTATTGCACGAAATCCTAACCTAGATGCCGGGATTCGGCGTATTTGATAAACATTTTATAAAATGGAATGAAAATCGAAAAAAAACGTGGTTAATTGTCGGTCGCTGGTTCTGAGAATCGCAAGTGAGTGCATGTGTGTCAAAAATACAAGTTTCCCCAGCTAGAAGGAGCTTTGATAACGTAAATTTGCCATGAACTTTATTAGCAGGTGAGCGGCCGAGGAACGTCAAAGAAAAGAGCACGAGGAAAAAATAAATTCAGAGAGATGGATTAATGTGTTTGAGTTTGAAAAAAATCTCGTTGGTGGCCTGAGCACGAGTCGAGGGCGATTCCAACTTTTTGGATGGTCCGGTGGTGCAGCCAGCTCTGTCTCTCTCTCTCTTTCTCGTCTGGTGCAGTCTCTCTCGATGCACGTGTGTGCAACACGAGGTCGCGAACTGCTCTCAAGCTGTGCGCGATGAGCCTCTCTGCTTTCTTGCTCCTTCTCCATTTGCCTCTCTTTCTATGTGTATATTTATATGTATCCATGTGTATGCATTTTTTTTCTCTCTCCCTCCCTTATTTGCTGTGTCTCATTTTATGTTACGGTCTCGCTCTCGAGCTGCAGGCTATGCCGAGCCTCGCAGAACTCCGGTTCTCGTATTTAAGCAGGGTTGCCGGATCGCTAGCTCCGTCTTGCTCGCACTCTTGGCCTCTTCCGCCTCGCCGTTGGGTTAATACCTTCCCGCGAAAGTGTGTGTGTCCTGTGTTTCGCTGTGTGTCGTACGTGTCTTTGCCTCTCACTCTCGCTCTTTCTCCCGCAATCTTTCGCTCTCCCTTGCTCTTTCTTTCGTTCTGCTGGCCTGGGTGCGCACTGGTGGCTCTGCGGCGATGCCGGTATGCGCGGCAGGCAGGGCGCGGTGTTGCCGTATCGACCGAACCACCGGAGAGAGCCAAGAGTCACCAGGCTCTCCTAGGACGATCGCTCGAACCTCGACGGTTCCCAACTCGCGCGCCTTCGCTATTTGTGTGTGTCTGTGTTCTTTGTAGCCTTTCCAAATCTGTGTGTGCTCCCGTACATGTGCGTCCCCGGCACCGCAGCACGGTTTGCATACTGGCGTACCATCGGTAGCAATAGCACGTATGAATATAGATATGGATGTCGAGCAATCCGAAAAGGAAACGTTGCAAGAGAAACGTGCTCACACGTACCAAACTTTGCGTTTTTATTTTTTTTTATATCAAATCGCCTTTTTCTATGCATGCCAATAGGTCTGCGTTTTTTTTCCATTTTTTTTTTAATATTCTCGATCTCAACATTTTTCTGTCGCTACATTCAAGAAAACTAGTTCGTTTCCAAGTTTTTTCCCCAATTTTTGGAATCGAATAGAACCAGCAAAAATTCCCTAACCACGTATTTGGTGTTTGATCAAATTTTTCTTCACAATAAAAATTGAATTCCTGAAAATGTCCAAATCCGAATCGCACTTTCTCAGGTTTGTATGAACGGTCGTTATCGGACTATTTTCTCGTCCGATGAGCTGAATTATTTGCCACTAATCAGAAAATAATTATGTCCATAGATTTTAAGAATCGCGCGAACTTGTTCGAGATTATTTACTCGGTATCCGAATCATAATTTTTGCTATTGTTTGATGCAGTTCTGTTTACGAAACGAGGCTTCATTTTATTATTGATACACGAGCAAGGTGAGGTCAGACCTGAACCGGACGCGTCATCGGCGAGAACGGGGTAATGCCGGTCAGCCTGATTTAAAACGACCCAGATATGATAACAAGACAACAAACACCTTTTCACCTAATTACGCGGGCGTAAAAAATCATTGCGCCCTATTCACTTCACTTCTGTCAGGGAAAAATTCACCCAAGATTCATGAGATGACATTCTTTTTTTGCGATTCATCAAAAAATTAATCGAATGACGTACGAATGATACTTATGGACGATTTGCTCTCTGCTTAACGTTTCCATGCGGAATAACTTTTCAAGGTTACATTGGCGAGACTTCTCAAGTACTTTCTCGGATGATGCTGAAGTGCGCATCGTTGGAATGCAACGGAATTCTGTAAATCTTCAGCAGAGCTCATCATCATTATGCAATATTTCGTCTGAACAATAAAACGATTTTCTCTTGCGACCCAAAAACTCAATTGACGGGAAAAATTGCCATGATTTTCAAAATTCACTGATTTACGAAAAGAAAAAATCGTTGAATCTCAACGTTGCTAAATTGTTCGCTTTCAATTTTCTCGAATTCGATATTTTGATATAAAGACTAATAAAAAATTTATTTTTCGTCTTTAATATCGGTAAATTCCCGTTGTAATAAAATCGTCAATGCTGAAAATCATTGGGACTCGAAAAATCGCGAAATGATTGTTCGTTTGTAGAGAATTCAACAAAAATAAGCAATTGCATGTTTTTTAATTGCATCGCAGCTTTTTGTACACGTTTCAAATAGATTTGCTGCATGGACAAAATCAACAAAGTGGGGAAATGACGTTAAAAAATAAATAAAAAAACAACGACATCATAGAAAGATCGCAGTATCGTGTGTGTTGAGCAGAGGCGAGAATCGCGAGTACACTGCAAACAGCACCTGCTGACTCACACGCCAATCCTCTGCTGCGTTCCCCACTCCATCGGCCTTTGAGCCCCGATCGCCGAGGGCGCTTAAAAAAATCAGGCCACTGCGAATATGGTTTTATTTTTACGAATTCTTATCACTCGGTCCTTTTGCACAGAGGGTGAAAAGGAAAAGAGCACACGAAAGTGTGCAGGGGGGCGATTCATGAATTGATTGAATCAATCACGCCTCCGTAAACCTTGAGGCGATTACAAAAGTTCCTGAATTATTCCTTCGCAAACATGAGTTTTTTACTCCGAACCTTTTCACGATTTTCTCATCGAAATCTTCCCGCTCATCGTCCACTAAAAAGCAGCGCGGTTTTGTCTGTTTCTTTTTCCATTCATTGTGCGAAAAGAATTTAAATCGCAAAATTACCGTTACGAAATAGAATCGAGCGATGACCTTGAATTTTGTGAAGGATGTCAATGTTTTTCTTCATGAAATTTCGACTTTGGCGCAATGGGGATAACGCGAAATTGAAGGAAATCTCTGATCCTGTTCTGCAAAGGAAATTCAACGATTTAAATGCGCTCCGTGCACGCGGCGCATATGCGCTTGGAATTCAGTCTCAAAATTTTGAAAACTACACGAACTGCGCGTTCTTTCTAGCTGGAAATAAAGCGAATAAAAAAAGTGGCTCTCGGTATTGGGATTTTGAACGAGGGAAAATAAATCAGGTCCGGACCACAGCGACGAGAATCGAAGGGACGAAGAGCTAGAATACCGAAGCTCCGTTGACTACACGTTTCTAGAGTCGCGGCCATGGCCGTAAAACGTGTCCGTTCGCCCTTGAGCAAAACGAGATCGCGAACGAGATTGCCTTATTTGCTTTCTCATACACAAAACTTTCTTCATGCAGAATCGAAAATTTCTCCCCGCCGGACAACGGCGTGGGAACTAAAAAAAAAATCTATAAAAACGTGCGCACAGTGAAATTTCAACTCATTAAGCATTTTTTAAATTCGATGCTTTAGTGTGGGTAAAAAATGAATTTGCTGATAAGAAATTTTGTTAACTCGATCACTGTATCAACGAGATTCTCTAAAGTTTGTCGTCCTCTCGTTACAAATTCGTCCTCTCGTTTCAATACGCGAAATTGTCATCAGTTCGTGCAAAGTTCTGTGCTTTTTGCCTCATGCGTGAAGGAACTCTCGTTGTATGTTCATGGCAACGTAAATGTGCCCGCTCCTACGTAAAGGGAAACAAGAGCAAAAGAGAAAAGACTGTGAAAACGAGAGAAAGAGGGGACGAGAAGGTGAGCAATAAGGAAGAAACTGAGAAAAGCAAAAATGAAAGTGCGCGCGACTTCGATTCCATGACGATGATAAAGTTTTGTCCTTTATTCTTGAGACTATATTTTCACCAGTAAAAACCTACCCTGCGACACGGCACGGTATGGTGAATAGGGAATTTTGCGGTGCGGCGATAAAGAATATTCGCAGAAGGGAGCGGCGAGGAAAGGAGAGAAATGGAAATAAGACGGTACGGGAGAGAGAGAGAGAGAGAGAACTTTGCAGAGCTGAGAAATGGCAGCTCGCGGAGACGAGCTTTGAATTTCCGCCGAGAATATGAAAAACCCTTACCACACCTCTTTCCGGTCCCTCTCGCTCACCACCGAGCAACCGCCAATTCATAAAGGATATGGATCTAAATCCAACTCCACATTTCACCGTGTATATAATGCAAATTAGCAAACGTGAGGATTACGATCTCGCACCGAAAAGGAAATTTTGTTGAAAAAGATCGATATTTCGTTGGATAAGTTCGACTAAAAGTTTTTTTCGAAAAATCAAGAAAATTTTGTCATTTCAGCAAAAAACATTCTGGAAAATCTTTTCGGAAAGTAACTTTTTGTCATTCCAATTGTAAATTTAGCTGACAGTCCCATTACGAATGAAAAATATTGTCGAAATAACGAAAATTTTGAAATTATCCCAAAATATTTAGTTCGCTGTATTCAACAAAATATCGACGTTTTTTTGCCAAAATTGAATTTTCAGTGCGTAGTTCGCGTCGATGGAATGTAACGCGCGCAACTATTTGTTTTTTTTTAATCATTTTTCAGATCATTCTCGCATTCGTTTTGATTCAACTCGCCGTACATTTTTCAAGCAGCAAAATTAATTGATGCGGCCTTGACACAGGCAAAGATTGCACGTGGATTTTCCGCCGTTTCGTCGCTTTTCGACGATCCAGCACTTGATCACCATTACGTACGATCTTATGATTGTCAAAGTAATGCACTTTATGTGGAGGGCACATTGCTGTATTGTGATATGAAGGAGAACGAAGATTTGTTTGAGTTTATTGATCGTGGCACGCGATGCTCGTCAAAATATGTCCTCGAGCTAAATTTTGTTGCGTGCGTTATTGCGTGTCATCGATATCGCGAAAACACAACCTTCGCTCGGAGGAGATGATTTTTGAAAAATCGATGTGCATCGGTCGTTTATTTCTGCGGGAAGAGTCACCAAAACTACGCGGAAATATTCGGGATTATTTGACGATTGGTCGTAACGTTTCTATGCCGATTCCCTGGGCGTTGTGTCCGCAACCCGTTCCCTTCGTGGCTGCTCAATATCGTAGTCGATTCGATTAATTCACGGACACAATGAGAGCACGAACGATCGTTAAAATAAATTGAAAAAAATGTATAATTTTGTTTGTTTGAGGAACTCGTCGACGCGATGTTCTCTGAGGTGATCGGTGGCGATCTGCACCGCGCTCTTCACCGGCCCTCTCGTTACACGCGGTTCATTTTCCGTACTGATGTTGGAAACTATCCCCCCCCCCCCTTCTCTGAAAAACGCCACTGTGCTCGCGCCCTCGGGGTCCATTCGCTCTCTCTCCTCTTTTTCTCTCTCTACCTCCTCGCGCGATGACCCTGACCTTCACGTTACTTCCGCTTCGTCCCTACATTCGATTGAGTCTTTTCTCCCTCCCTCTCTCTCTCTCTTTCTCTTTTTCTACGCTACTATATAGAACCGTGGCAAGTCTGTGCGCGATTGCTGCGCTTCGCAATCCAAAGTACATGCCGCGAACAGAGAGAGAGGGCGCGCGCACGTTCCATTTTCGACTATCGAGATTACGGAGTGGGGGGAAGATGTGCATACGCGCTGCTCACGGCACAGTGTCGATGACTCTTTCCCTCTCTCTAGCTCATTTCTCGTCCCTCTCTCTCTCTGTCTTTGGGTTCCTACCGTTACGCAATTTAGCGACGATGAATCTACGGGAAACTACTTGTTCTTACGCATCGCGACAGCCAGCGGAGAATCTCTCGTACAGTATACACGCCCTGCTGAACTTACTTCACGAACGTGAAACGTAAGTGTCTCAAGTTTTCACGCATCTCCTTCTCACGTCGCTTCGCTACGACTTTCAAAAGACTCGAAAGGGGATAGCGGGTTAAGGGGGGTCTGGCGGCCCCCACCGAATCTGGTAAAATCGTTCCGAAAATCTTGAAGAGGGTCGGAAAATAAGCAGTATAATGTTTTTACCCACATTACAACCCCTAACGAAAACACAGTAAGGGCGAAAAATATGATTTTTTGTGATTTGTATTTTTTTCAACCAGTTTAATTTATTTTTAAATGGTTTGAACGCCATTAAAAATTCGTTTTGGATGTGTGGAAGTCCCCTGAATTTTTTGAGATTTTTCGGTCAAGTAAAACATATGAATTTTAGGTTTAAATGCGAAAAAATCGTGAAAAACGCGTCATTTTCAAGATTCAACACTCTAATTTTTAGGGTTGTTTTCATTTTCCCGAGGGGTGCTGTATAGTATAGATAGCGGCAATCGTCCTCTTTTGAATGCAGGCAACTGGACTCAATTTGGTCAATTCTGGTGAGCGGGGCGATTTTTTGAAAAAAAACTCGAATTTTCAACTTTCGGTAAATTACGTGGCGTACTTGGTATAATGCGTCTTTGCTATAAAAAATACATCTCTATAGGGGTTTTTGAGGTCGCTGATCACGAATTTGATGTCAAAAAAAATTTTTGACGAAATCGATGTCAAAAAAATTTTGATGTCATTTTGACGAATTTGATGTCAAAAAATTTTTTCGACGTCAAATTCGTGATCAGCGACCTCAAAAACCCCTCAGAGATGTATTTTTTATAGCAAAGACGCATTATACCAAGTACGCGACGTAATTTACCGAAAGTTGAAAATTCGAGTTTTTTTCAAAAAATCGCCCCGCTCACCAGAATTGCCCAAATTGAGTCCAGTTGCCTGCATTCAAAAGAGGACGATTGCCGCTATCTATACTATACAGCACCCCTCGGGGAAATGAAAACAACCCTAAAAATTAGAGGGTTGAATCTTGAAATTGACGCGTTTTTCACGATTTTTTCGCATCTAAACCTAAAATTCACATGTTTTTACTTGACCGAAAAATCTCAAAAAATTCAGGGGACTTCCGCACATCCAAAACGAATTTTTAATGGCGTTCAAACCATTTAAAAATAAATTGAACTGGTTGAAAAAAAATACAAATCACAAAAAATCATATTTTTCGCCCTTACTGTGTTTTCGTTAGGGGTTGTAATGTGGGTAAAAAGCTTATACTGCTTATTTTTCGACCCTCTTCAAGATTTTCGGAACGATTTTACCAGATTCGGTGGGGGCCGCCAGACCCCCCTTAACCCGCTACCCCCTTTCTCTCTCAATCGGTTGCACTAGAGACTGCTGGAGAAGAGAAACGCGAAAACTCTTCGACTGCCGAGGACAAGGGAAAACTTTTATCGTCTGTACTCAGCTCGACGGCGACGAGTTTCTAAAGTCGTCGCGAAACTGTTGGTTTTTTCAATTAATCCAGTTGCGAAGTACACACCATTTTATAATCAACTTTCATTACTTCGGCAACTCTGAAACGACAGCAAATTAGCAGATTTTTCCATCCCATTTTCCACCTACGGTCCGAAATCATGACTCGTCATTTTTCTCACCGCACATTTCGGGTCGTAAAACCTCGCGAGAAATACGACGAGACACACGTGTTGTGAATTACTCTTCTCTTTTCATCTCGTTTGACTCTTCCTCCCATTTTACTCAGCTCTTACACACATCGTATACGTAAATATTTTAAGCTCGAGCTTTTATGGGTCACGAGTAAAGACTCTGACTTCGTTGTCTTTTGGGCGTTTCATAAAGCGTTTTCCTCCCTTTTTCTCTTCCACCAAATTGATTCGGATAAAATATTACGTTTGCAAGTCAGAAGAAAAGCCAAACGCACAGACTTGAGTTCGTAATGTTGGTCGGCCCATGAGGCAGTGTTTGCGAGAGCAAAGCAATGCGTTTCCGAGAGATTTTTTTCTCCAATTAAACAATTGGCACACGCCGAAATCGCAGAGATCGAATATTTCGAGGAACAAACGCGCGACGTTGTGCATGAGAATCGGTAGGAAAGTCGCAATGAAAATGACCTAAAAGAAAATTTGCCTGCATCAGTTGATGATTTCGCGATTCCTGGTCGTTAATATATTTTCCTATCCGCGACTACGACATGCGATGACGTATAAATTGATTGTCGCTACGTTTAATTCGTGCCTCAACTTGTGCTCTAAAGCACGGTGTCTTGATCAACTTTTCAAATTACTTGACCAACAATTATTCTCCCAGAAGATCGTAACAACAGTAATGTCGAGCTTTGCCATGGGATTTCCACCGCCAAAAATTCCTGGTCGGAAATAATTACACGAAATTGAATTCAACGATTAATATTTGTCGATTAAATCCCCACTGGCTATTCGATTGATTTATTATTGGCAAACAGTTCCGTATATCAAACACAGCAAAAATGATCGAACTGTAGTTTCCATTATTTTTTGAAGCCTCGGCGTAAAATTTCACAAACCAATCGAATCGAATGCATCGCCATGACTCTAAAGTTTGCATCGTTGCCATGGAACGAAATCCATTTTTATCTTTGACAAAAATAATTATTCAAATGGAGAATGTAATTACGATGATAAAATGATCAATTTTGGCAATTCTAAAAGCACATTGACGCGAGAATTTGGATGAAATTGAAAATTGAACGAATCTTCATTAAAATTAAATATTTTTTTATGCATTCCAACTTTGGAATGCATAAAAACGACATTTCAACGACATTTCATCGACAACAAAAAACTGGCAGTTGTTGCAAACATTTTTCCAGTTGAATAATTAGAGCAAAATTATTACTCCGGGTCAAATTGACCCAGTGTGTATTCAACCGGTTATTTGTACGCGATTGCTTCGCGAGAAAGGCTTCAAAGTCCTGGCGCAATTTAATTTAAGGAATCTTGTTGTTAAACCGGCAAGAAACGTCCCTAAAAAATGGGCTGAAAAATTATGCGATGATTAAGCTCAGAATCAGGGAATCGAATAGATTTTTCTTCTGGATGTGAATTTATCAGGAAATTCTATCGTTTTCTCTTTTTCATTCGCGACCTCTTCGTTGGCAATAAATCACAGTTGGTCAGACTGTCGTCGCTCTCCCAAGTAATCGGGATGAGTGGCCGGAGCTGTTTGGTGGATACACGTGAGTACCGTATAAACACGTGTGTGTATACACGAATGTGGAGAAAATACTTTGACCGAACCATCTTCGATAAGGATCAGCGAAAGTGTGTAAATCGAACACGCCCTCATATCGCCGGAACCAAAAACACAGTCTCATTTTATTGATCGAAAAAAAGGTCGAAAGTTTGCTGCCCACAATGGCAAATAATCCAGGACATTAATTACTCAATTGTGTAATTAATTGCCCTTTTGTAAAAACGAGTGTCAAATGTCATAAACAATGTTTTTAACGAGTGTCGAAAAAATGTGATTAACGAGGCTGCGACGGTCAAAGAATTTCGTGATTGTCTTATCGAGAAATACTTTTTTTTTGTCAGTCTCGAAAAAATACTGTGAGCACGAGTTTGAACTATTGAAATGCATCTCCCGTGCAACCGTCTCTATTTTGAGTTTTGAAAATAATTTTTCAAGTGCTCGGGACAAAGAATTTTTCGTGCGCGAGCAAAAGAAACGATAGTTAAAGAATCGTCGTTCTGCTGTGCCGCATTTTCGGCTCGTTAATCACACGGAGATTCACAGTTCCGATGCAGAGTCACTGCGGCGAACCCGACACTGCAAAATGCAACTTTTCTCCCTTTTTTCAACTTTTATTGCTCGGTATTAATTTCATGAAATTCATTACATCAAATTAATAAATTTTCGCGTAACGGCTGAGTTTCAACTTTCATTCCAGGATGGAAATTAGTTTTTAGTTAAAGAAAAATATTAAAAAATAAATGCCGCGAGGGCATAAAGTGATGAAACTTACTTTCATCCATCCACCATGGGCTGTGACGAGGACATACAGCAGGTAGAGATCGATGTCCTTGCCGCTGATTTTTGGCGATTTTTTGAAACCCGTTCTGCAAAAAAAAAATCGAATATTCAATGAAAAGAAGATTTTCAAATGAAGCAAAAAACAAAAAACTTCGTGAAAACGTAACGGTTTGATAAAAAACGTTAAAGAAAAAAAAAAAATCTGATCCTGAAGTTTCCATCGTTGGAATGCGACGAAATTTTGTTATTTCTTCAGCAGAGCTCATAATTATTATTCAATATTTGGTCCGGCCAATAAAACGATCGTCTCTTGCGACCAAAAAACTCAATCGACTGGAAAAATTGCCATGTTTTTCAAAATTTAATAAATAATCAATAGAAAAAATGTTTTTCATTGCATCACAACGTTGCAAACTTCAGAGTCATATACACCGAAAAGTCTGATGGAATTTGAAAAGCAACACGAGTCAATTCGACCTGAGGCAATTCGAAAATTTGTCGGTCACAGTGGATCATAGAAATTTCAAGAATGTGAACTTAAATTATTTCGAAAAATTTGGACCATTCGTCCACTTAGGAAAATATTTCTAGAAAAATCAGGACTTCTTTAATTTTCCGTAACCAGCGATGAACCCAAAATTGAGTCGAATACGACAACTATTTGCGAGGAACTCATCAATTCCGGCGGAAAAGCGTAAAACAATACAGGGTCAAATTGACCCAGAATTTCGGCAGAGCGTTAAAAATCCGACACAAATCAAATCACAATGAACCCTCAAACGCTAACGATGGGTCATTTTTATCCGGGTCAGGACGTGAAAACTGCCTGCACGTCTCTGTATTTCGCCTAAAATGGTTATTGAACTTTTTTTTTTGGATTAAATAAATTATCTCAAATTACTTGAGGTCAGTAAATTTTTTGGACTTTTGCAAACGTTTTAAAAGGAGTTTTGAAATTGTGAAATAAGCAAACGAAAGAAACGACCCATCGTTAGCTCTAACCGATGTTCAAAACATCGTTAGCTGACGAGGGTTAAGTATTTCATGTTCGGTACATGGACTCCTGAAACTATTGATAAATTCGTACTCGGTCTTTCGCTTTGCAGGTTCCCTACATTGCCAAGTTTTTCCAGAGGCAAAAAGAGAATCGCCAAGAGAGTTTTCACTGCAAAGAGCGACTGAAATATTAACACGTGAACGTCAACGACTTGTTTCGAACAATCGAGCTCTCTATACGTATAACGAAGCCTGAGAAACGATCTGGTTTGAACGACAGTAAAAAAATAAAAATAAAAAGTGGAAAAATACAATTGCTCGGTATACGTGAAGAGCTCCGCAACATCGATCATCTTTCGAGTTTTCATGCTAGTCAAATCCAATTAAAATAACATTCGATACCGCGGTCTATAAAACAAAACAACGCGGTGAGCTCGACACAATTTCATGACTCTGAGGTTTGCATCGTTGGAATGCAACGAAATTCATTTTTATCTTTGACAAAAATAATTATTCAAATGCAGAATGTAATTACGATGATTAAATGATCCATTTTTGCCATTCAAAAAGCATATCGGCTGGAAAAATTTGCATAACATTGAAAATTGAACGAATCTTCAATAAAATAAAAAAAATTTCGATGCATTCCAACGTTGCAAACTTCAGCATCATCACAATTTCCAGCAGTTGTCTCGCATCCGACAACAAATTTATTTCATAACATCCAAAAGAAACAACAAATTTTATCCATGTGCCGACGATTCAAAAGTTTCCTGATGGATTTTCAGTTTCATGACGTTCAAGTTTGCATCGTTGGAATGCAACGAAATTCTTTTTTTTTCTGTGGCGAAGCTCATTATTTAAATGCAGAATGTAATTGCGACGAAAACGATCAATTTTTTCCACCCAAAAAGTTTGGCGGCTCGAAAAATGTGGACAATTTTTGACATCGATGAAGCGAAATATTTTTCGTTGAATTCCAACGTCGCGAACTTCAGCTTCATTCAGTTTCCGAATTCTTAATTTACAAACAGAATGTGAGAGAAAAAAATCGACACGTCGACTAACGATAATTTTGTCATAATTTTGACTTTGGTCGTTCTATTTGTTCGTTGGTATCAATAAATAGACAATTTTAGTGACGAATCTTATAAAGATTTACGATACGAAGAAAAATACTCGGGGGAATTGGTAGAAACTTAAACAGAGGTCACTGAAGGATGCAGTTGTCTCGCGTGAGTCGGAAACTCCATTTCTGGGTCATTCCGGTCATCCGCTTCCTCGTGAAATTGTCGTGCATGAAAAAATCGGGTGTTCAAATTTGCGAAATGTTTAGCATGCGTATGAAAAACGTGACTGGCAAAAACAGAAACGTAACGGCGGCAAGTATTTTTGGAATTGTAAGAAACTCGACTTTTCATGTCTTCGATAAATTATTCGCTGATTTTACGTTTTTTTTTGAATTTGAGTGGCAAAAATACGAAGGGTTCGAGATGAAAATGACGAAGAATGGGAATGGAACGAAAATCGCGAAAAACTGAATCAACTGACAGCGATAAAGAGTTTTTAAAAGTTGGGTAAATGGTTTTTCCTTACCCTCTGGTTTCGTGAAAGTGATGAAGCTCCCTGAGGAAGCTGTCACGTTCCCTTTCATAGGTGACGGGATCCTTGTTGAGAATATTTGCCATGTTCGTTGCTCCTTGTATCGGCGCGTGTATTTACTCAATGATTAATATTCTTTCGAAG
Source organism: Diadegma fenestrale (assembly GCA_037043255.1). Lineage (NCBI taxonomy): Eukaryota > Metazoa > Arthropoda > Insecta > Hymenoptera > Ichneumonidae > Diadegma > Diadegma fenestrale. Next base: position 11,965,357 of record CM073310.1, on the reverse strand, counting down.
TAGAGCGAAATTTAAAAAAAAATTAGCGCATGCTGACGGAGCACGACGTTGACTTGAACATCGAATCGGAGGATGGCACATTTGTCCGTGCCTACGAGATTAGATGGAGGATCGAGTCTGGACGAAGTAACACGTTCAAATTTCGACATCGGCATGCGGAAACTTGACGAAAAACGGAATACAAAATAACCCGAGGAAAAAAAAAATAAGAAAAGACAATTAGCACGATTAGTGCGTCACTGTAAACCGTACTTTTGCGTTTCTCAATTCTGTCACTTTTCACTCTTTACTTCACTTCGATCTCCGAACACAGAGAGCTTGAACAAATGAAAATAAACACCACTAAAAACATTATTTTCGGTACGTCGATTCGGTCAATTTCTGCTGCTCTCTCTCTCTCTCTCTCTCTCTCTCTCTCTCTCTCTCTCTCTTATCTATCGCCCTCTGTCGCACTATTTTATTTCTACTTCTTATTAATGAAAAAAAAACAATGAAAAAGTCGAACACTGGCGACTCGAAAATTCTTCGGACAATCACGTTTCTTTATCGATAAAATAAGAACGTGGAAAACTGTGAGATATTTTAGCAAAGGAACACAAAAAATAAGCACGCACGCGCGCGTACAGATGCATTAACAGAGCGAATACGAGCGAAAATCGTTGTAGTTTTAAAGGAGCAAATGTTAGAAATGTCGGAGAGCGTGCGACAATTTAATGGGATACGTAGGACGAGGAGAGTCGAGGGGTGGGGAAAAAAAGTAAAAAGGCGGGTTCCCGAACGCTCGAGAGCGCGCTTAATTTTTACTTGTCCCGTCGTCGATTAATCCCGCGCCCTCTCTCTCTCTCGTTGGTTTTTATGCACGAGTCACAGCCCTTGGAGAGTGTACGGAGGGATCGACGGAGAACAGCACATGCAGAATTCGTAACGACACGTTCGAATCGGCGCAAGAGAAGAGCGATACGTTTTGGTCGAGGTGAGATTAGTCAGCGAGGGAGGTTAACGTACTTGGAGGGCTGATGGTCCCGTAGTGTGCTCGGAACGAGGGAATAAAAGTTTGAAAAAATCAAATGGAAATATAAATAAATAAAATCAAGTTGACGGGGTGAGACTCGCGAATCGGGGGCCGGGAGAACGCGATCTTTTCGTGAGTACGTTGCATACGCATACACTACGCGAGAAATATACACTCACGCACCGACCAGAGAAGATATCCGCGGACGCGACGAGAAAATACTCGGGTTAGTTCTGCGCGCGTTCTACCTTGCGCGCATACACGCGAGATGGCGCTCACACGCACACACACATAGAGGAATGCCTGTACATGAATATATACGAGCCCGTATACACGGAGAAACACGCTGAACTACAGACAAGCGCATACACCAGCGAGACAACGTATTAAGCTCCGCGGATCGATTCACCTGTCACTTGTCACAGCGTGTGGCACCAAGCAACGTCGACGCACGCTAACCAACTTTTACACTCTCTGACACATAGATACACACATAGGCATCAATACGCACGGGCGTATACACAGCACGGTCATACTAAAGAGTCAGACAAATCCACAAGCTCCCTCTATACTTGACGCTTCTTTATATTATTTTATGTTTTTTCTCCGTCAACGAGATACTCGGGTACATTTTTTAAAAAGAGAAAACAACAAAAAATCCTTTGGAGAAAGCCGGCGTATCGGAACGATGTCAGAAACTACGAAAATCGCGAACGTTTCACCCCACCCGAGCGTAGAAATGTTGTAAATGAACAAAAAGTAAATAATGAACATGAAATAGGAGAGAAAAAATTATAACAAGGGATCGTTATTTTTGAGGAAATATTATTTCACGATTCTCTTTCCCGGTTATTCGTACCTGTCTCGCTATACGAAACGGGGAGGGAGGGGGTGCGTGTGTTTTTCTCTGTTTACGAGGGGCGGAAAGAACGGCCCGTGTTTGACTGTATACGTCGAATTATGTTAAAGAGGAGCACGCACGAGCGCGCGTTTTTGCGTTCGCGTTCCTTGACGTGCGAGCGTATATCAAAATGGCGTCGTATCTCGCCGCTCTCTGGCATCCATTGCCTGTTCCGAAACCCCCTTCCCCAGCCATTCCCTCAGCCCTCCAACGATATTTTCACCGTTTGCAACAAACACACATACGAACTTGCACTTAAACGTTTCCGACGTACACACAGTGCTTCCGCCAAAGGCGCGGGTTGAGTCGAGCGGCGGTGGCGCGCCACACTCTCGCCAAGAATTAACGACAGCGAGAGAGAAAGAGAGAGAGAGAGAGAGAGATAACGCGTGAGGAGATTCCCGAATGTAGTGCTAAACGCACAACGCACGGAGCTAGCACGGACAGAACTTCGCGACCACGGCAATGACACACAATCACATACCTTGACGACTTATTCTACACACTCGCTCGCGTCACCCTTCTTTCTTGGGGTTTTCTGTCTCGTTCACGCACCCATACACTCACTGACGTTCCACTGTTTCGCTGTATCCTTTTTTCTATTTGTTCCTCGTCTCACGTCATTGTCAGTGAACCGGCGTCCCGATCGAGAAAGCCGGCTTCTCGACCGACACCTATTGCTAAAAACACTACTCGCGATAAGACACAATCTATTTTTCCTTCTAAATTTTCCTCTGTGTGTATATTATATATGTACACACCCGCGTCAAGCACGAAAAACTCCCGGGTCACCGCGGTAGTAGTATTTTTACTTTCAAAATGGATGTTCCTTGCGACAAGGCGGCGGACGTTTGAATTTCCGCGTTTACTGCCACCAGAGGCGCTAGTTACATTCGTAGTACTGCACCGCCATCTCGTTGAGTTTTCACTAACTTTTGACTCTGTGTTCTTGCGAGGAGAGGGGAGAGGAATAAATTTTTTTTTCTTTTTACAACAATGCGCGCGCGTACTGTATTCCGATTCCGATGCACACTAGCGCGAAATGTCGACGCACACACGCGCTCGAACCTGTACGACGAGCGAGCGAGACGGAGACGGAATACAAGGAGAGAGAGAGAGAGAGTGAGCGAGTGCTCGGTGGACCAGGCACACTACGAACAACGAATGGTTTACTCACTCCCACCCCCGCCCGCGGGAGAGAGTGAGGTCTGCGACGACGAGGAGGCTCCTCTGTGATAATTCTCGTTGAGGGAGCACACGAGTAATTACAACTCTTTCGGCATCTCTCTCTTCGCTCGCTGTCTGCTCACTCGTTTTTACTCCTTTATTTTAACAATGTCGCATTGTCTTCATTTTACCGCCTTTCCGCTCTTTTCCCGTCAATTTAACGACCGAGATTGACCCTTCCTTTCTCAGAAAATAAAAACTCAAGTGTTCCGGGGAACACACGAATAAACTCCAAAATTTTAGCCGAAGCTCACTTTACTCGGCCGCGAGCGAACATTTGTCTCTAAACGGTATATACACACACGCTTTCACGAGAACTCGTCGAACGTACACGCGACTCGCGAATCCAAAGGGAGAGACAGAGAGGGAGAGAGAACCAACGAGACAGGGTGGTGGGGGGAGGGTCCAAGCGACGCAGTCAAGTCTCTCGTGCTCCTTCGGATAGATACTCCCAATCTCCCGACGCGACGACGAGCACTACTCTGCTCTACCGCGCGCGCGATCTCTGTATTCTATCCGCACTCCTTGAAAAATCAAGCGCACCAGTAGCGGTGTGAAATATGGCGGAGCTAGTCACTACCAAGCGCGCTCCGCTCGCGGTACGATCGTACGATTTACTGACGAACCGGAACGGTACGTCGTGCTTGGACAGTCTGGCCAACTAGCGACACCGCGTCCTATATAGCTCTTTTGTGTTTTAAAAAAATATATATATATTGACATTTCGTATGCTCCGTACATTTGTTCGATCATTTTGATCGCGCCGATCCATTTATTATTTTTCAGAACGCCCGATTTTTATGACCGGCGGAAGAGCCCGCGATCTATAATATTCCGGATCACACGCTCGATCTCGAAGTACCGCGCGCGGTACTTCCTGAGCGACGTTTCTACCCCTTCTCCTGTTTCTTTGCGCCTCTTAGTTCTCTCTTTTCCCACCAGATGTCGCATACGTATATGCGCAGTAGTCTACGCGTTTTGAGGGAGAGAGTAGAATCGGCACGTTGCGTACCGAGTCATTCAAAATTTATTCATATAATTAAAGAGTCAATCTAAAATTCGTGTGATCAAGCTCCTGAGCGATCAATATATTGAGGTGAAGCGAGGTAGGACCGGATAGAGGCAGCTCGGAATTCCCCAAGGACAGAAACAACGAGAAACGAAGCTTGAGGCTAACATAACCTCACTCCGGCTCGAGGAGGCTTCAGCCGGTAAAAGCTGGAAGTCGACCCAGCCAAAGAAGATGGAAAGATACAGACAGTAGGACATGGAACACTACGGAATTCGCAGTTGTATACGTCGTTGATGGAAGAAGCAGGTATGGCGAAAAGAAAAAAATCCTTTAAAAAAGTAAAAACGGGAGAGCCATTTGGAAACGACGGAAACCCTGAAGAGCTCCGAGGGGATGGCGCAATGCCAAGTCCTTCAGCAGACAATCAGAATGTAACGCAAAATAAAGAGGCAAACATGAACAAAACAGGTGAAAAGGCTGATCAGGGCACCACGGGCACAGATAGACCATGGCAGGAACTACGATTTGAAAAAAATGACAGGGCACCCTTCATTGTCCAATTGCAAAGAGTCGAAGATGGAGATGCAGGTACTAAGCCGCTTCTCCCCCTCGAAGTTAGCAGGTTAGTTGCCAAAGCAGGCATTAAATTTACGAACATCGAACCTCTAACTAGAAAAACCTGGAATATCGCCTTCGACTCTAGGGACGAGGCTAATACAGCGTTATCAAATCAATACCTTAAGAGTCTGAAAATGAGGATTTTCTTGCCAAGTTATCACGTTCTGAGGAAAGGAGTTATCAGGGGCATTCCACAAGATATGTCCATTGGAGAGGTTATCGAAGCCATCAACCAAGAAAATCCCAGACTCAAAGCAGTCCACGGACTTAGACTTCGAAAACGGGTGAAGATAGAGGGGAAAAACGAATGGATCGAAACTCAGTCGGTATGCATTACATTCAGGTGCCATCTCTTGCCAGAAAAAATATTCATCGAAAAAACTGTGCTCCGAATAGAGCACTACATCCCAGCGCTGAGACAATGTTACAACTGTGGGAAGTTGGGCCATTCCCGGAAATGGTGCAAAGACCAAGAGAGATGCCTGACCTGTACGGATTTGAGACACCCGGAAGGTGTCCAATGCCCCAAAACGCCGAAATGCATAAATTGCACTGGTGAGCACAACGCCCTCAACAAAGACTGCCCCCGGAGAAAGGAGGCCATAGAAGTAAACGAAATCATGGCTCGAGACAACGTACCATACATCACGGCCAAGAGGAATCAAGAAAAACGGAAAAAAGGAGAAGCACCAGTCAAAGACGACAGGAACTTCCCGACACTCAAAGGATCAGACAACAGACAACAGCACCATCAATCAAGTGTCCAAGGATTATACGACAAGCCGGGCTCGTCGGCGTGGAACACACCCTTCAACAGTAATCCCGAAGCTGGAAAAAGGTTTAAAAACTCACGGGGTCAAGCAATTGACTCTCGAGTTTGGAGAGGCTCAACCAGAATTCGCGACCAGCTAGAACGACTCAGCCAATCTCTCGAACGTCTACCAGAAGTGGACAAGTTCTTCGATAGGCTGTGGAAAACACTGGAGATGCACAAACTAGCAGTTATGGACGCAAGGACATCGGACCAACCAACGGTTCAACAAGGAGATGATACGATAAACATAGATGTCGGCGACATGAGCGAGGACGAGGAATACTAGACTAATGGCTAGAACGTACAACAGAGGAATAAGGATTTTGCAGTGGAACTGCCAGAGCATTCGGCAAAAACTTCCTGAGATACAACAACGAGCGAAGGACTACGACGTTATCCTTTTATCTGAAACTTGGTTGAAAACTAACGATACAATTTATTTGCGGGGTTTTGACGTAGTCAGGAAAGAGCGGGATAACCGCAATGGCGGAGGAGTCCTTATTTTCATAAATAATAGAATTAAATATGGTTTAGTTGATAATTTTTTCGATTGCAATGGTAACATTGAGCTGTGCGGTATTAAGTTATTTATAAACAACGAAGAAATGCTAATAGTTTCTTGTTACAGGCCGCCAGATGTGAGGATTGACCACCAATCATGGGAGAGGTTTCTCTGCCAATTTCGGGGAAGATTTCTCGTAGCTGGAGATTTTAATGCCCACCACACACTATGGGGAGATAGGCGTTGTTGCCACTCGGGAGTGTCAATAGCCGAAACAGTAGTGCAGGAAGAGCTGGGGATTCTGAATGGAACAGAGGCCACCTTTAGGTCCAGACAAAATCAAACGGAGTCAAACATCGACTTAGCCTTTGCAGACAATCGATCGCTCCCACTCATGGAGTGGAACGTGGGCGACGACCCATGGGGTAGTGACCATTACCCTATTACCATTGAATTTAAAAAAACGACGGAAAACAGAAACTCAAATCGCGCCAAGAAACGCTTATATAACCGTAAGACGGACTGGACCAAATTTAGGCAAACCTTACAAAACAAACTAGAGGATACAATATCGGTTATCCAATCTAGAGACATCGACACACAGGTTAAGTACACCACTTTGGTGGCAATAATAGTAGACGCGATACAGAGCTGTACTCCCCAGACACAACAAAAAACGGCCTGTGATAATACGCCTAAACCCCCTCCAGCCCCCTGGTGGACGGAGGAGTGTGATAGACTCATTCGAATCAGGAAAGGTGCCTTTTTAAGAATGAAAGAGTATTTCTCGTATGAAAACTTTATAGAATATAAAAGAATAGAGGCCAAAACTAAGTACCGGCTGAGAGAAATAAAGAAAGAACAGTTCAAAGAGTTCACTCAGAAATTTACAAAGTACACTAACCCAACGTATCTATGGCGAAAGATAAAAGCCTTCAATAATAGACTAAACTACTCTGAGAATAGATTCGCGTACAACCAAGCGAGGGTAGAAAACAGTAAAACTACACTAGCAAATCTCTGTCCAAACTGGGTATCCCAATCAGAGCCAAGATTTGATGACAACGAAGGCGACCCCTTTCTCGCCCTACCGTTCACATGGGAAGAGTTAGACATAGTCTTGGGGAACTTAAGAGTCAACTCGGCTCCGGGTTTTGACCGCATAGATTACCTAATTATAATTAACCTACCTAAAGAATTTAAAGAAATACTGCTAGCTCTGTTCAACGAGATCTATCTAAAAGGGAATTTTCCGGTAGAGTGGAAAAACTACGTGGTTTTTTTCATCCCCAAAGGTGATGCTAACAAAATGAGACCGATTTCTTTGGCACCGTGCCTACTAAAAGTACTCGAAAGGCTGATAAATAATCGACTCTCATGGTGGGTGGAACAACACAACATTTTGCCTAGCTCTCAATTCGGATTTAGAAGGACTAGATCCTGCAATGACAATCTGGCCTTGCTGTACTCTGATATCAGAAACGCCTTCGATGAAAATAAGCATGTAGCATCTTTGTTCTTAGACATAAAGAGCGCGTACGACAACGTCATACCGCATATTCTAGTGGAAAGGCTTAAAGAAACAGGGTTCCCTGGTGGTTTGAGAAGGTTTATATACAATATGATCGCCGAGAGAATCGTGCACTGTCAGTACGGAGAGCTGGACGAAATGTTGAGATGTTCTAAAGGATTAACGCAGGGAGGTGTCCTTAGCCCCTTACTGTACTCACTGTACACACGAGAATTGGAATCCAGAGCGGGAGAAGTTAAAATTGTACAGTTTGCGGATGACGTGTGTGTATATAGCAAAAATAACAATGCTAGAACAGCCCTGACTGAAATCGAGACTGCTGCAAAGTCAATCGAACAGTTCTTAGACACAAGTGGACTAAATCTAGCACCTGAAAAATGCAAACTTATCTTATTTAGCAAATGTAGAAAAACGAGAGGCAGAGACTGGTCTATAAAAGTTAATCAAGCGCAAGTACACGCGCAACACTCCGTTAAATTCTTAGGACTATATTTCGAAGCAGACCTCAGGTGGAATAAACAGATACAAACAATTGAAGAAAAGTGCTTTAAACCACTAACTATAATTCGTTGGCTAAGATCGACTTGGTGGGGTGCAGACCCTGGGCTTTTGACTAGGCTTTACATAGCATTAATAAGATCCAGAATCGAATACGGAGCCATTATTTTCTACCCTCTTAACAAGAGCCAAGAAACAAGGCTGGAGAGAATTCAAACTAAAGCGATTAAGATTGCATTGGGACTTAGAGCTTCGACCCCAAATAATGTTACCCTTGGAGAATCTAAGATTCCCCCCTTAAAAAGTAGAATTAAATTCCTTGGAAGAAATTACATAACCAAGGCTTTTAGCCTTGAAAACAACCCGATAATCGAATCGCTGGAGCTAGGGAACGAAATATGGGAAAACCCGGTAACTATAAATCGCCATGAAATGCCTGTTTTGCTCGAAAGCTATAAAGAAATAGTGGTTAAAAGTCACACCATAGCAGAAGCATCGAGACCCTTATGCTTCAACTTCCAGTACGACGCTCTCACCCTAAAGGCAAGTGTCTCGTTTGAAGAAGGACAAAGTTTAAGCAAATCATATAACTGTGATAGGGAATTCAATAAGGTATTTTCCAACCGCCTGAAAGAAACGGAATGCTTCTTTACTGATGGATCCAAAATGGAAGGCAACGAATTTGTAGGATTTGCTACGCTTAAACTCCGGGGACAAGAAATAACGGCCTTCCGAACGACCGGTATGGCTTCCATCTACACAGCTGAGGCACTAGCTATTGTTGAAACATTAGAAAGGGGATAGCGGGTTAAGGGGGGTCTGGCGGCCCCCACCGAATCTGGTAAAATCGTTCCGAAAATCTTGAAGAGGGTCGGAAAATAAGCAGTATAATGTTTTTACCCACATTACAACCCCTAACGAAAACACAGTAAGGGCGAAAAATATGATTTTTTGTGATTTGTATTTTTTTCAACCAGTTTAATTTATTTTTAAATGGTTTGAACGCCATTAAAAATTCGTTTTGGATGTGTGGAAGTCCCCTGAATTTTTTGAGATTTTTCGGTCAAGTAAAACATATGAATTTTAGGTTTAAATGCGAAAAAATCGTGAAAAACGCGTCATTTTCAAGATTCAACACTCTAATTTTTAGGGTTGTTTTCATTTTCCCGAGGGGTGCTGTATAGTATAGATAGCGGCAATCGTCCTCTTTTGAATGCAGGCAACTGGACTCAATTTGGTCAATTCTGGTGAGCGGGGCGATTTTTTGAAAAAAAACTCGAATTTTCAACTTTCGGTAAATTACGTGGCGTACTTGGTATAATGCGTCTTTGCTATAAAAAATACATCTCTATAGGGGTTTTTGAGGTCGCTGATCACGAATTTGATGTCAAAAAAAATTTTTGACGAAATCGATGTCAAAAAAATTTTGATGTCATTTTGACGAATTTGATGTCAAAAAATTTTTTCGACGTCAAATTCGTGATCAGCGACCTCAAAAACCCCTCAGAGATGTATTTTTTATAGCAAAGACGCATTATACCAAGTACGCGACGTAATTTACCGAAAGTTGAAAATTCGAGTTTTTTTCAAAAAATCGCCCCGCTCACCAGAATTGCCCAAATTGAGTCCAGTTGCCTGCATTCAAAAGAGGACGATTGCCGCTATCTATACTATACAGCACCCCTCGGGGAAATGAAAACAACCCTAAAAATTAGAGGGTTGAATCTTGAAATTGACGCGTTTTTCACGATTTTTTCGCATCTAAACCTAAAATTCACATGTTTTTACTTGACCGAAAAATCTCAAAAAATTCAGGGGACTTCCGCACATCCAAAACGAATTTTTAATGGCGTTCAAACCATTTAAAAATAAATTGAACTGGTTGAAAAAAAATACAAATCACAAAAAATCATATTTTTCGCCCTTACTGTGTTTTCGTTAGGGGTTGTAATGTGGGTAAAAAGCTTATACTGCTTATTTTTCGACCCTCTTCAAGATTTTCGGAACGATTTTACCAGATTCGGTGGGGGCCGCCAGACCCCCCTTAACCCGCTACCCCCTTATCGTTAGGCTTGACGCCAAGGAATATACGATCTTCTCAGACTCCAGAAGCGTGCTTCAGGCCTTGAACGGCTATGCTAAGCTGTCTGGATCATACCTAATAATAATGATCAAAGAAAAATTACGCATATTAGATGCCGAAGGGAAAAAGATCCACTTCGTATGGATCCCAGCACACAAGGGCATCAAATTCAACGAAATAGTAGATGTAGCGGCGAAAGACGCAAGACTTCACGGACGTGACACGCAGATTCTGACCCCCAGCTCTGACTTTAAAGCTACTTGGCGAAAGGCTATGAACAACGAGCTCCACGAGTGGTGCATTGCCGCCAGCCGGGAGAAAGGAAAAGAATATTTCGAAAAATTCTACCAGAAGAAACCTCACCCATGGTATGATCAATTTAAACTAGAAAGACGAGCAATAGTCTCAATAAATCGACTGAGAAGTGGCCACTCCTCACTGAAGGCGAGCCTATATAGACATAACATAGTTAACTCTGAAATCTGTGATTGCGGGTCGTCCACAGAGACTGAAAACCATATATTTTGGCAATGCCCCAGGTGGGAAGCAGAACGAAAGTTCCTATTAATAGACTTAAAAAACATAAAAGAATACCCCCCCTATTGTATTAAATCCCTATTACACACGATGCGCTATCAGGCTGTAGTAGCCATAGCCAAATTCATCAGCTCCATTAAGATGTTCATATAAAAAAAAAAAAAAACTGTGATTTAGATTAAGCAAGACTATATAATGTGATGACATCACTTGTAAGTACAACCCTGTAAAAGACATCTTCCTGATCAACATGTTAAAACATTAATGTATACATCTGAGGCTAGATGGCGATGCCGTAGCCTTCCCTCTTATTTTTCTCCAAGAGTCTTCGTAGGAGGATAAAAAACATCGGTCGCAGCTGGAATTTCGAAAAAAAAAGTGTGAAATACAGTTACAATACAAATCCTAGTGTTGAATTCGAAAAAATAATAGCGAACGAGAGTTGCTCTAGCTAAAGAAATATTTGTGCTGGCGAAGAACTACCAACGAATCTTGGGTCTCCAACATAACCTCGCCCTCGCACCCGACGCCGCTCGGCCAGAGGACGGAGGAAGATGACTTCGACGATTTTGCCAGTTATGTGAGAGAATTCGACGAGAACAATGCCCGGGCGGCTAAATACCAGGAATGGCTACAAAAAAAGAGGAAACGAGACAATTCAGACAAAGTGAGTGATACAAGCAAGAAGACAAGGAATAAGGACGGTGCAAGTGCACGATCCGTGAAAAGCAACGCAACGTATTCAAACGATAAGGACAACGACGGCAAAGGATTGGAAGTGTTGAAGGGCGACCAAAGTCCAACTCGCACTGACGACTCAACTAGCAACAACAAAGAAACGGTGCCAAATCCACAACCTTCCAATATGGGTAAGGGTAAGAGGAAAGACAAGGACATCGACAAGGGAGCCCCGGGGACCCGGACCAATGGGGAAGAGGCGATGGTGACGGACGGCCAGAACACGAACAAAACTGCAGGTAACAATGGTGTATCTCAAGAAATGCATGTGCTGCGGTTATACGAACAACAAGACAAAGGTCCTTACGTGGTTCACGTAAAGTTCTTGGCAAAAAATAAAGATGAACCCTCTCTCCCAATCCTGAAAATTTCGCAAAAATTAAGGAAATCAAACATCAAATACGACATGCTCGATCTGTACGGCAAGAATGAATGGATCCTGTCTTTCTCTTCACGTGATGAAGCGAATAGATCCATTTCGAATCAATATTTGACGGAATTGGGACTTAAGGCCTTTATTCCGCAGTACGCTCTTTCCCGTAAAGGTAAAATCTTCGACGTACCATTAGACATTTCAGCCGAAGAACTCGAAGAGGCAATAAGGGAAGACAACGAAGGTATCGATGTTATGCACATTCGCCGTTTGCCGCGGCGCGTAATTACTAACGGCCGTGCAGAGTGGCAGGACGGAGAATCCGTTTGCATTGAATTCAGAGGAAAGACATTGCCCGAGGCAATCCTCATCTGGAGGACACGAGTAAGGGTTATCCCTTATATTGAATCCGTCACAATTTGCTATAACTGTGGGAAATTACGCCATCCGAAGAAATACTGTTCCAGTCAACAACTCTGCTTGAAGTGTGGAGATCCCTCCCACACTAACGAAGGACAAAGATGTGAACGCGATGCAAAATGCATCAATTGCAAGGGAGGACACAGCACTCTCGACAAAACATGCCCCACTCTATGCAAGGAACGAGACATTAATCGAATCATGGCGTATGACAACTTACCGTACCTTTTGGCCAAGAGAACAAAAGAAGGTTTTATTCAGCAATCCAGGGCACCAATCAAAACGACCGAAAACTTCCCACTGCTCTCGAGAAGGAATGACACGGAGGCTTTGAACTCTCGAGCCTCACAACTTCCCAGAAACGCACATCCCGGCTGTGACAAACAAATCAGCTTGACTCAGGCTTCACCATCAAGAAACTGGAAAGACACACGGAGACGAGACTCTCACCATCATGAGCCATTTAACGAGGTCGCCCGGGACGTCATCAAGAAGCTCCCCAAGGACATCACAGATGGACTTCGGGACATCTTTCAAATGCTCGCGGACGACGATAACGCAGTACTGCTGCTGGAGAGAATAAAGAAGACGATTACTCTCCACGTTCACTCCCAGAGCGAACATGCAGGCCACGGAACTTAGTATCGTTCAATGGAATGCCCAAAGCATAAGACAAAAAGTACCTGAATTACAGTACAACTCTCAATGTATCGATATTTTTCTGTTAACAGAAACTTGGCTTCAACCGAAGGATTCTTTCTATTTGAGGGGATTCGACGTGGTACGGACGGATCGTCAAGATCAAAGAGGAGGAGGAGTCGCAATATTAGTCAGAAACTGTCTAAGATACAGAATAGTTCGTGATATGGATAACTGCAACAACAAAATAGAGGTATGTGCTATTGAACTGGACCTCAAAGATGGCAAACTTTTAATAGCGTCATGCTACAGACCGCCTAGGAATGAACCAATCACCTTACGTGAATGGTCCAAATTCTTCTCGCAGTTTAGATCGAAATTTTTAATTGGAGGGGACTTCAACGCTCATCATTCATTATGGGGGGATAGTAGGGAGTGCGTTTATGGCAAGGGTATCGTTGATAGTATTGAACCCCTGGATATTTTGCTTTTGAATGAGGGTCAGGCTACGTTCCATAGCGGTGCGTACAATACAGACTCTGCGATAGATATTACATTCGTTGATGACGGATCTGCGCTTGCGTACAATTGGTCCGTAGGAGAGAGCTCGTGGGGGAGTGACCACTTTCCAATTTTCATAAAATTCAACTGCTGCGTGACACCAAATATAAAACATAGGCCTTCAAAGAAACTTTACACACGAAAGACAAACTGGGAAAACTTTTCAAAAACCCTCAAAAACGAAATCGCACAAAACTTTGCCTTCGAAACTAATTATACCGAACCCTTATTAAGATATTCGTCCTTTGTAGCTCTTATAGAAACATGTTTGTATGAAGCCACTCCGAACTCGAGGACGCCAAATTTCGGGAGTCAACTACCCGACCGAAAGGCACGACCGCCGTGTCCCTGGTGGACTAAAGAGTGTGATAAATTAATTCGTCTCAGGAGAGCAGCTTTCTTGAAATTTAAATTTTTGCCCTCGCGCGAAAACTTCCTGGCTTTTAAAAAAGCGGAACTCGCGACGAAACATGGTCTTAGAAGGATCAAGAAAGAGAATTTCCGACAGTTCTGTGAAGGGTTGACCAAATACACGAATCCTACTTATCTATGGAAAAAAATTAAGTGCTTTAAAAACAGGTTCAATCATAAAGATAACGCAAACGAGTACAATGAAGAGAAACAAGAGAATGTTGTAGCTATGATAGAAAAATTGTGTCCTCCATGGACAAGAGTTTCTACTCCCTCTTTTCAGTGCTTGGGGCAAGATGAGTTTCTGGATTTACCCTTCACGGAAACGGAACTAGACTTTGCGATCTCGAATGTAAAACTAAAATCGAGTCCTGGCGTTGATAGAATAGATTACGTAATTATCTCATCACTACCCAAAGAAGCTAGGGCGGTGTTGCTTAAAATATATAATGAACTGTTTGCTTCAAAATCATTTCCGGAAGAATGGCGAAAGTATAGTATATTTTTCATCCCTAAGGGCGACGGCTCTAGTTTTCGACCTATTTCTCTGGCGCCATGTTTGTGTAAGATTTTCGAAAAAATGATCTACCATAGAATCTGCTGGTGGATGGAATACTTTGAAAAATTCCCTACATCACAATTTGGATTCCGAAAAGCGAAATCATGTATGGACAATTTATCCTTATTGTATACGGAAATTATTAAAGCTTTCAAGACGGATGCGGTGGTTCCAGCTGTCTTTCTGGATATCCGTTCAGCCTATGATAACGTTTTGGCGGATGTATTAATCGACAAACTTAAACGCATCGGTTTTCCCAGTAATCTCTTGGCCTTTATTTTCAATTTGGTGTCTGCTAGGTCATTGTCTTTCAAGTTCGGAGATATCGATGAAACGCGATGGGTGTACAGAGGGCTTCCTCAAGGGAGCGTCCTCAGCCCAATTTTATATGCTATATATGTTACGGAGTTGGAATCAAGCATAAACGCGAACTGTAAAATAATTCAATATGCGGATGACGTGGTCATTTACTCCAGCACTCATCGAGCTAGGCTTGGCATAAATGACATCAGAAGCTCTCTCCTAAACGTAGCCGACCATCTAGATCAGTTAGGCTTATCCCTGGCTCCAGAAAAAACTAAACTTATAATCTTTGATAAACGCAGGAAAAAAAACCGACAGATTACACATCGGTTAAAAATCAGGCAGACAACGATACAAGAAAGTAAGACAGTACGGTTTCTTGGGATTGAACTAGAATCTACCCTCGGCTGGAGTGCTCAAGTGAAGAAAATTTCAGAGAAATGTCAAAATCCTCTAAAAATCATTAGCTGCTTGCGAGGCACATGGTGGGGCGCGGATCCCATTCTGCTTCTAAGGCTTTACACAGCCCTTGTCCGTTCAAGAATCGAGTACGGAGCGTTTCTCTTTCACAAGCTAACATCGAAGCAATCAATCCAACTGGAAAGGATTCAGTTCAAGGCCCTACGTGCGGCGCTAGGATATAGAACCTCCACTCCCACGAACGTCATACTTGCAGAGGCGAAATTTCCCCCTCTCGCGCTTCGATTCAAATACCTAGGTCTCAATTTCTTAACCAAGGCTTTCGCTAATAATTGCAATCATAAATTACTCGCTATACTGGAGGAGATCGCAGAAATCGAGGATAACCCTGTGGTCATTAATCGAGATGGGGATATTCCTCTTATCGAATGTTATCGAGATTTGGAACGTGTCAGCCACTTGCTAATGACCTCAGGCAAACCCCTCTGCTTTCTGTACCCGTACGACTCTGGATTTTTCCGGCCACCGGTATCTTTTGAAGAAGGTCAAGCTATTAAAGCGTCCGATAACGCAGATGGTACGTTCAAAAACATTTTCAAAGATACCTTATGTAATTCGAAGTGCTTCTACACGGACGGATCTAAGACTCCTGGAAACGCGTTCGTTGGCATGTCGTCAGTGAGAACTGACCCGGACCACGAAGCGCGGGGTTTCAGATCGGTCGGTTTTGCGTCGATATTCACGGCAGAGGCTATGGCAATTGCTGAGACTCTGTCGTGGATTTCGCAATTAGAAGGCTCAAGTTTCGCCGTTTTCTCGGATTCACGAAGTGTTTTGCAGGCGGTTTCTTCCCCACCAAATTTAGCCAGAAAATCATATTTAGTCATGCTCTTAAAAAACCTATTAAAGGAACTCCACGATGATGGCAAAACCGTAAAACTTTTTTGGATTCCCGCTCATGTGGGGATAGCCGGAAACGAGCTAGCCGATATAACAGCCAAAGAGGCAGCAACGACTGGACGGGACACGCAACTCGGACTTCCAGTTGCGGATTTCACCAGCATGTGGAAAGAAAAGCTAGAAGTTCAATTCCATGAATGGTGCTCAACGAATAACAGGGAAAAAGGAGTTTATTACTTTGATAATTATTATAAGCGTGGACGTCGTCCATGGTTTCACGATAGTAAACTGACGAGAATGAATATAGTTAAAATCAACCGGTTGCGGAGTAATCATACCTCTTTGAGGTCCAGTCTCAATAGATTTAACATAGTCCCCTCAGCAAGATGCCCCTGCGACGAGTCTGATGAAACTCCAAATCACGTTATCTGGGAATGCCGCCTTTACGAGCGTGAAAGACTGGAAATGTTAAAGGGTTGGCAGAGAGGATCTGGCCTTCTCCCGTGCACCGTCGAATCCCTTCTAAGCGAAATGAAGCCAAGTTCGCTACAATCCATCGGAAAGTTTCTGTCCAAAATCGACATTCCGATATGAAGCTTTTGCTGCGTTTTTTTTATTTTATTACGTTGTTTATTTTTATTTTGATCTGTTATTGTCTCTTTATTTTTGTTTTCTCTTCTTTTTTGCTAATTTTCTGTGTCTAAGCTGTTCAAAACAGACTTCCGTCTCAAACAAATATTCCTGCTGTCGACGTTCCAAAGATATGTCTACATAACATATAACAGCCATATGAATAGACTTTTTTAATTGTAAGGTACATAATATTAGGTAATCTAAACTCATGTCGGTACACTACCGAAGTGAAACGGAGCCGAGTTTTTATATTTCGTCGGAAAGCTTCGATAGAAAGTTGACATTTCAGCGTGAAGTACTCCGCTACGCTTTTTGTTCCCTTTATTCTCTTGTTTTTAGTGTATCTTTTTTTTTTTTTTTTTTTTTCTACTGTTCAATATGTTCGAAGTTTAGTATATTCACAGACAAATATCTATTGTTGATTCTTCAGATATGTTTATAAAAGAAAAAAAAAAAAACAAAATACGATGTAGCATAGTGCTGTTAAAATTAAGTTTAAAGGTAGTACTTTTAGCCTTAAGTATAGTCTAAGCTCATGTCGGTACATTACCTCGCAATGAAACCGTGACATCTTGCGGTGTCACGAATAAGTATTAGTTTGTACAACAGTGGCTAGATGGGACAGCTGTCCTAGAGCCTCTATATTTTTTTATATATTACATGTACAGTGTACATTCTCAATAAAAAAAAAAAAAAAATATTTTTCTCCAATAAAAAAAAAAAAAAAAAATCTACGCGTTTTTTAACGCTTCCGCGCAGTCTCCCGCGTGCTCCATATTTTCCTACATCGTATATCGTCCCTGAGCCTTGCCTGCTTTAACCCCATTTTATCGAAAAATGACATATAAGCGAAGAAAAAACGTCAGGGGCGATGGGCATTTGAAAAAAAGTTGGAGAACCAAGAGAAGGACCAAGGATCTCGATGAGGTGAGTTAGAAACAAACTCAGCCTATCAATCGGCTCTCAAGCACGTGCGCGCGCTTCCACGTGCTCCGTCTTTTCTCACCGTTTCCCCGATTATTTTTAAACTTGCTTTGTCTCTGCGATACAGATCGACGAAGATATCAAAGACGAGAATGCGAAAAAACTTTTGAACCAAGAGATCGACCTTGACAAACCCGGCGCGGCACAACATTACTGCGTTCATTGCGCGTAAGTTCGATCTCTAACGCCTTTATTTTCAACTTTTCCAAAAGTAGACATAACCTCACTTTTTTGCTTCTTACCTCCAAGGCGATACTTTATAAACGAGCGATCGTTGGACGATCACTTCCGCACAAAAGTACACAAGCGAAGGTTAAAAGCACTCGAGCTCGAGCCGTATACCATTGAGGAATCAGAACGCGCGGCCGGACACGGCAACTGGAACGTTGCCAAAAAGCGCAAAATCGAAACCCTGAAAGCTTGCGACGTCGACGGAATGGACGCCGACGAGGTGCGCGGCTCTGAATCCAAAGTCGCACGCACCGACTAGCCCCGCAGTTTTCAAGGTCGCAAAATCAAAGGTCGAAGCAACGAAACGACATGCAACGATTCTTAGGAAGAGCCGCGAGACTTTTCGCTCGTAGCTCTACGAAGAACGAGGTAAGAAAATATACTTCTGCGCTCTTCATTCCGGGAAGCAAAGCTAGCGAAACTTTTGCACTACTTTCGCCTCATCTGGACTTTGACGAGCGTTTCGAAGATCTGGAAAAATTGCGCAACGAACTGAAGCTCCGAGGGAGCCAGATCGACGCGGACGAACTCGCGAAAACGTGGCAATTTTATAAATATATAGATGCAAACAAATGGGCTCTGGAGCATAAACGAAACGAAATTGCGCAGAGTATGAAACAGCTAAACAAAAAAAAGACTTTGAGTTGCGAGGAAGAAAAAGAAAAGATACGCCTGATGACGCAGGGGAAAGTTCTCAAGCAAGAGATGAGAATCATCAAAGAAGCTCTTTGGGAAATGGAAGAGGACGTTGTGCTCAAAGGCCTCAAATTGCCCAATGAAGTACACGAGAAAACTCCACCGGCCGGTCCGTTGATACTCAGCCAAGTCGGCGAGATTCGACAGCCGGAGACCAAAGAGATTATGAGTCACTTGGAGGCAGGCTCCTCGCTGGGTCTTATCGACTACAAAAATCCATTGAACTGCTACTTGTGCGACGAGGCTGCTCTCTTTGAACTTGCAACTTTGAGTTACGCGGGTAAACATTTGGCAGAGGCTGAAATGATAAGAGTAGCTGGTACGGACTTTGCTCGAAGCCTCGTCGTCGAAGCGTCAGGGATCGATCACGAAGATCCTAAAAAAGCTTTTCTCCTCGAGAACAACGAAGACGTCGATCCTGCCAGCTGCAATCGCCTCCATCTTGTCGGAGGCGCGACCCTTCTCTCTTTTCTCGCTATGCACACCAAGCAACTTATCAATCCCAACCACTTGCCTGTTAAATATTTCGCAACCGGACGTCAGTACGTACCTCACGTCGAAGACACTGCGGCCAATGGACTCTTCACTGTTTGTCAATCTTCAGTTGTACACGCGTTTGCTTTGGTACAAGATCCTTCGAGTCCTGAATACATTTCCCAGTTCGAACAAATTCTGGCGACTGTTACTTCCCTGTACGACAGTCTCGACGTACATTATCGCACAGTTATGAAACCAGCCAACCAACTCAACGCGTGGGAAAGCCTCAGAGTCTCATACGAAATGTGGTCTCCGAGTCTTCAAGACTACGTCGAAATCGGTCACGTATCCTTGTCCGGACGGTACTTGAGCAAACGTCTTCTAATCGCCTATCAAACACCAACCGGCAGAGGATTCCCGGCCATTATTAGCGGCACCGTTCTCTCCGTTCCCAGACTTCTCGCCTGTTTGCTCGAACAGGATCCCAAACAATTTCGTATTCCTACGAAAATTGCTCAACAAATGCGAGCGTTCGTATAGCAACAAAAATCTCGACGAAAAACTTTCCGCAATCGCTGCGCAGCAACGAAATATTTTTCTATCCCTCAAACTCACAACTTTTACTTGCAAAATTCGTCGAAATTTATCAATTACCGTTTTCGAATAACGGTCGAAAAAAATTCAATCAACAAATAAACATTTTTGTATATTCCGACGATACACGTGCAAACGTTTCCAATGAAACGAAATATTGTTTGATGTTATTCGTTAATAAACAAATTTTACGTTCGCTACATCGTTTTTATCGATTTTCTTGGACAGATTCGTTTACATTCAAATATAACAATATTTCATATTTTTCAACTTTTACGTGAAATAGGAAAACTCACTCGTGAACGAAATCGACACTCGACTCTTCAAAAAATTGATAAAATCTCGTTTTTTTCCGAATCAACAAAAATTTGGTACCCAATCATAGATATTTGTAGGTTTCGAAAAAGCGTTCAGAAAAAACTGCTGTGGAAATCATCGGGCAGCAGAAAGGTCGGCATTGAAATGAATTGAGCGTCACCCCAGATATTTCAAAGTATCGATGGTTCAAAGAAAACAAAAAAAGTTTGTGCATTTATGCAATAAATTGAGTTTGCACGTCAAGGGCCAGCGAATGCAGAGGCAGTGTCTAATTTGGAGTTTGAATTGAAAATGGGTGGTGAATTTGGTGAATTGGGTGTACGTGTTCGTCGTGTGGTTTATTACAGTCTGTCGCCTTTCGAGCAAAAAGCTTGGGTTCGTTCAATCTCGCGTGGGTTGCCAAATTTGGGGAAGCGTTTTTTATCAGCTCTGCCTACGGTGCTCCCAGGTAACAAATTTAGCTTGTAAAGTCTCGGGAGGCTTTGTTTCGCAAAATTTATTTTTAGACGTAATTTAATATGGGAAATAGGAAAGTAATGGTTGTAACGAACAAAAAATTGAGCAGGGTTCGTCCTGGGAGGTTGGATTTATCATTGGACCGTCACCGAACACGAACGCTTGTTACGAAAAAATCCGAAAGACTTTGAGAACGACGAATAAGCCGAGGAGTTGAAGAAATTCAAATAGAAACTAAAATATTCCGCTAAAAAACGACTGGACGACCATTTTATCTGCGTCATTCGTCGTAGGCTCAACGCGAGCCCTATAAACAGTCCCACTGATTTCTCAATTTAATTAACATACGCGTGTACACGCAATGCAAGAACAAAGAATAATCAAACTTTTAGTAAAAAAGAGCTTTCAAACAATCAACCGATACCATCGGAGAGTGAGTTTTGGCGATAAAAGCTTTTCGTCGATACATATTGACATAATCGACCCAACATTGGATAAGTGATTGCAGCCAAGCATGATAAAATTCCTGACGCTTTTCATTTCCCGCATGACAGAAGGTCACTGTGAAAAATAAAAACGCCATATTTCATCATCTTTGCATTATTTTTCACACGAAATATACAAAACTGATCAGGAACATACTGATTATGTATGCAAATTGTTGAACGTAACGAAGATTCTAAAAATATACTCCAAATTAAAAGTTCTGTCGAATAAAGAACCTTCGACATTATTTTTCGATCCCTGACATTTCTAGGGCAGAGATTTACTTGTAAAAATATCAAGAGCGATAAAATGGAAAATTTAGCGAGTTTCATCCAATTTTCGACAACTCATCCGAGTCCCTGACTCCCCGGTTTGCATGAGCTCCGAATATTGCCAAATGTTTTCGTGACAAGTCCAACTTTTATTTTATTTATTATCTTCAAGATTCATCAGTTGCTTTATTCGCGATAGTACTGTCAAACTTTTCGAAGCGAAAAACGTCGAAGACTCGAAATTTCAACACGAGATTAAAGTTAAAGATGATTTTTTAATCTTCGAAGCTTATGGAAGGTGTTTTTTTCTTCTACGAAACCGATCGATGCCGCATGAAGAATGAAAGCGTCAGAATTAGTGGAGATAAATTCTTATCTGTACACAGCCTTTTTACGCCAATTTTGTCGTCGCTGCTTGTGTGTCTCACGTTGACTAACGCGTGTTAGTGTGTGCGTGCTTCACGGCGTTTTCCACTTGTTGAAGATGGGGTCAATCGTTTACCTCCCGGGGGTGCGGTCGATCTATTATAACGAATCATCGTCTTTATCGTTCGGTCAATCTACCCACCAATTCCGTACGTACACTGACCCATTTGTAAAAAATATAAAAACGATCCGTTTCATTTTTTATTTTCTACGCAACGCAATATTATCCTTTTAATCCCATCGCGATTTCGGAGTTTCGAATTCGATTCGGAATCTCGTTTTTTTTCCGTTATTTTGGAGAATCGATACTTTGCAATGCTCGTTCGTCCAGAAAAGCCAGCCCAGCAACCAATTACGTTTTTAATTATAAACGTTATCGGAGAGGAAAAATGTTTGAGAGATTATAAAAAACTGTTCCAATTCCATTTTTTGTATTAAAGTTATTTTCATTGCGAATAGTTCTAGCAATTAAGTAAAAATACATGTCACAGGCAAGATCGGTATGAATCAACAAAACTCGGTAAATATTCACCGTGCATTGATTATATTTCCGAGAAATATCACGGGAATTGGAAAGGGCGCCATGTTTGTTGCAATTTGAAATTGAAAATATTTGTCAAAGACTGTTGACATATGTCATAATCGTAGAAATGTAATCAAAATCCCATTTTTTTCTAGAGCGATCTCCAAATGTTTGGAGCGTTCTCTGTATTTCTGAGTAAAAAGTTCTGCACAACATTGCGTAGTAAGCGTATGTGAGGCTGAAATTAATAATCGAGAGCACAGATCAATGCGACGCCTCTTTTGATCCAATGGGCTTGAGGTTTGTCGCTGGGAATGTCCATGTTTAGAACAAAATTGGTGGAATGTCCAGTTGTACTGAGAGTTCCGGCACGTTTGATTGTCTTGTAAACAGGACAATCGTAAATTCCGCTTTTGGCAGTTTTGTGATTGACTTCCGGTAGCAGAAGTATCGGTGGCATTTCTAACGAGCGGCAAAGTAAAGATAGAAAAAGAAAGTAAATAACTATTGTAATTTCCTATACGTATGAACGATAAATAACCGCGGGGTCGCGTCATATTTAATGAACGAGTCTTTCGGGGATAATTTATTATTGCTAATTATACCGGTATATAGTTCTTTAGCATACGACTCAGCAAGGGCCTTTCCACCCCATCGACATCCCTCGAGATAAAGTCCATAAACGGCGCAACCGTCCTTCGCCTTTGATTTTGGTTTTTCGCGGAGAACCTTCATTTTCATTGCAAATAATTCATCAAGAGTGTTTCATTTTTTACCATGCTAGAAATAACTTTAACAGAGAGTAATGAAAAATAATGCCGTGGCTTTTTGGCAATAGAAAGGATGATGCTGAAGTTTGCATCGTTGGAATGCATCGAAAAATATTGAATTTGATTGAAAATTCGTTCAATTTTCAATGTCATCCAAATTTTCCCAGCTGATATGCTTTTTGAATGGCAAAAATGGATCGTTTTATCCCTCGTCATTACATTCTGCATTTGAATAATTATTTTTGGCAAAGATAAAAATGAATTTCGTTGCATTCCAACGATGCAAACTTCAGAGTCTTATAGAAAGTTCGTTCCAGACGTTTTAGTACTGTGGACAATCAGACTCACGTGGAAACTGAAATCTATCGTATCTATAGACACGACGTGCTGTCTTGCAAAATTCTGCAATGTACCAGTCAGAAACGCTTGCGGAAAATAAAATCCTGATATCCAGAATGCCGAGGGAATTCCTTCGTTCTGCCACTGGTTGATGAAACTAATCCTCTCGTTCAAATCCATCACCCATGCTCCTGCATTAATCAAGTTCCAGTATTAGTAAGTTTTGTGTGCACGAGCTTTGTGGCCTTTTACATAATCTTAGAAATTATACGAATCACTAAACTAAGAGTCTTGCTTTGTCCACTTTTATCTTCGCTTTGATCTGTCACCTGTTTCGTATTCTCGCTCCTGAATATGATCGGTTTTTATTTCTACATGCGTTTCCTATTTATTTGAAAAAACTGCACAATTTCGTACGAAAACTTTCCCTCTCAAGATCCTCATCAAGTTCTCCCTCGTATCTCATCCGTTCAGAGTCTCGTTTGCCCTCACCTCAATGTATGTTTTGATTTCCTCTGATATTGACTCTCAAACTCCAAACACGGGTATAGATATCTACCGCAGACGAGCTTCGAGTTACGTTTCTAAGTTAAGTTTTCAGTACTGTTGTGTATTTCAATCGATTTTTACTAAATATTGATGAAATAGAATTTGCATTTCACCATTCTCTTCAGCCTGAATAACCAAGCAGATTCATGTAGTTACGAGTCGGAGTGCTGTTGTCAGAACGATTGTACAAACAAGAAACCTATGTGGTAAATATTTAGCCAGGTTCGTGGTTTGAAGGTGAAAAAATTGGGTTTGTTGTTCCAGGATAAATTGTTTTCTCTTTTTAAAAATCAAATGATGCGATGTTTGCAATGTTTCTCTTTCTTGCTTTTTCCTTACCAATCAAGTTCCGGGTGTTCGCGTTTTTGTGTCACTTCGCCCAATCATTTGAAATCCTAGACTAGATAGAAAATTACCAAACTATATTTTGAACCTCCTCTCATTACGCGAAATCACCATGACCTTAATAATGCGTGTATTTCTGCTATCAACTTCTGGAGACATGGCAGAATTTCGAAAATTATTTTAGCAGTTCGTGGTGAACATCGCATCGCACAATTTCACAAGTCCCTCATTCCAACAATCACATCTCTCGGTGCTCTGGAGAATATTGATATTGCAGCCTAATTTGCTCCCGGCTTTACCGGAGAAGTCGGAATGATTTCACATTGTATATTCATTAGTTGATGTAAAATGATCAAATTCGCAGAATCTCGGAGCAACCTCATCGGATTCTGCTCATATCCACGTGTCATGCCATGAATTGCACGTACAGTAATGAATTTATCACCAGTGCGGGAAACGAGTAGTGAGGAATTTCCATGTTTCTTTTTTTCGAGCGTTGAATTTATTCTGAAAATCTATACTCCAAGAAATTCTGAGAAACAGAGAGCGTCCCAAAACGCGCGACCAAAATTTCCAATGTTAGATTTCTTTGGCCGAACGGATTTTGTTCCACCAAGGACCATTCGAAAGATAAAAAATCGTAGAAAATTCAAATCTAATATGAAACGCCTATTTTACTGTATATAAGAGTGCGGCGGGCTCGCGCTACGTTTTTGTTTTTAATTACTTGGCGTCGAACCGCTGCCGCGACTCTTGATACGTCGATTTGTGACTTTCCCAATAATTTTCAGCTGTTCTCACGATTCGGGCGTCCCCTGAGGTGAGGCAACGTACAGTAGTCAAATAAAGTAGGTCCGGACACGAATGAGCGACGTTGAAGGAGCACGGCTCAATTATTGACTCACGAGATAAGAAATTAGTTGATTCTAAAGTTGCGTGTGACAGTATGTAACTTACCAAGAGGTTTCAAGGACGCATAAGCTTTGTCCTGCCAGACTTTTGGGACTCTGTTGTTGAAAAGACTCGTAGCCATAGTTTCCAAATGATCGGACATCACGACCAGGCCTTTGAGGGCTTTCAGTAAATCGTTCAGAGTCTCAACTATTTCGCTCAATAGACCGTTGTACCGTTTTGCTTCTTGGTGTAAAACTGTGTTAAGTGATTCCTCGTAAAGGACCGGATATCTGTCAAATTATTCGCAAAGATAAAGACAACAAATGATATTGTCATAACGAATCGTTCCAGGGACCAGGGTCGCCGAAAAATACTTTGCCACTTTGAAAATCACTCGAAAAATCTGGAGTTACGATACTCACTGCTTTTGAATTTTCCTCAGATCGAAAGGCTCTGGTATGATTTTAAGGATATCTCTGGCGAGCTGACTGGTCACCTCATCAACGCTCACCGAAGCTCCACCGACCTCTTTCGGTTGTAAAGCGAGTAGGGTTTCTAGACAGGCATAAGTTTCAGCTTGGGCACAGCTGATATCAGCATTCGCGTGCAGCCCGAACAGATTGGGATGATCGTTCAATGGCAAAGATTTCATATAAGTTATGTAATCTTGAAACGTCGAAGTTTCGGGTAACTAGGACGAGAAACGGAGGGATGTAAAATGCATTTTAAAAAATTAAACAAAAATGTGATTGATGGTGTTTTTTTTTTATTGGAGAGCTTCCTGACAGTTACCTGACGATAAAAACCTTCGGAATCGAATGCATACGAGGCGCTGGCTACTTCGGCTTTGTAAAAATCTTGGAGAATCGTCAGAACAGTCCGACGATCCCAGTCGTCGGTTATTCTCCCACCGTAATTTATGTGTCCAGCCGTATAAATGAGTACCTTGAAATTTGTTTAAATTTAATGAAAAAAAGCGAGTTAATTCAATTCGCGAATTCAGCTCAATCGATTTTCCTACTCTCGGTCAAAATTCCAGCGAGTTCTCTACATCTTTCGGGTCGCGATACTTTTATTTGTTGAATGATCTGACGGAAGACTGATTGGTGGTGTTGTGGGCGACATAAAAGTGAAAATGTTTGCTGGAGTCATGGAATGTTTCCTTGATCCAAAAAAGCTTAAGGTCGAGGGTGTGCGAGTTCGTGTAAAGAGCGTGCAGCAGTAAAAAGAAAGTTTGAGGCTTATGATATGAGATGAAACCGACTCTTGAGTTTTATGTGTCATCATATTGTCACGTAATTGGGAAACGAGTGTATGTGGAAGAAAAGAAAGGGAATGGGAAGCCCGAAAGAAATGCGTAAAAGAAGCCAGCGGTGGCTCGATGAGATGTTCGAGCCACAAGAACGTTTGATGAATTGTGTCAGTTTTATTGGGTTACAATAGTGATGGACCAAGTCAAAATGCGTTTCGCAAGTCGAAGTGCTCCGTTGTTCGTATGGCTCGATTGATTGATATTTGTTTTGCTGTCGTTTATTCGTTTATTGAGCCAAGTAAATTGGATCGAACTGTACGATTTTCCGAAATACGTTTGTCTCAATTCTTACGAATCAACGGAAAGAAAATTGGAGGAATACCTTGAACGGAATCGTTGCGTATTCCGAAAGGAACATTTGAAGCTGAGAGATGCATATCGTCAAATCGCCCTCGGTAAAATCGTACGGTATGTTGAAACCCAACGGTCCAAATTTTCTTCTCTCGAGCAGCGCAGCGTGAAACATGCACAGCGAAAATAATAAAAACTTGAATGTTCCTACTTTCGGATTCTCGGACTGCAGAAACTCTTGCATCTCCGCGACTTGAGTCAAATAAGCTCGCAGCATGTTGGCCTAAGTTGCATATCAATTTGGATTTTTATTATTCCGTCGACTAAATGATGATTTTTTATTTTTTAACGCTCTATCAAAAATAAAAAGAGATCGGAATGATGTTGAAAAGTTTGCATCGTTGGAATGCCGTTGCATATTTCATAGACGCCAGTTTAATTTTTGGCTCTGCTTTCAAAAAATATCATAAAATAATGAATTCAACGGAATTCATTAAAAAATAGCCGAATGGGCAAAATTTTTTTCGTTCCGCTCCAACGATTAAAATTAAAATTTTAGCTTAAAATTAAAATTTTTATCTTAAAATTAAAATTTTAGCTTTAAATTAAAATTTCAGTTAAAAATTAAAGTTTTGTTTTAAAATTAAAATTTTATCTTAAAATTCTGAAACAAGAGTGTGTTTATGAAATTTATGACAAAACGTATACAAAATTGGTCGTATGAAAGAAAAACTACGAGTTAGTCTTACTTTAACGCCACGCGGTGGTTCAACAGTCATTTTGCATCCATTTTGAAGAATACTGGCTGGGAAATCTGGTGACGGTGTTGACGTGAGCCAAAGACGAAATTCTCTGTGTACGGAATCGGGTGGAAGCGTTTCGACAAGAAGTTCAAGTTTTGGCATCCAGCTCGGTGCTAAGTGACAATTCTTAAACAAAAATCAGAAGAAACTTGATATATATGTTTGCTTTGGTGAAAAAATGCCATTAATGGGAACGTCCACGTATTGGAGCAAAAAAAAAAATACGATGGTTGCGTCTTGTTGTTGTTATTCAATCTAGCTGTCCAAACGGTTCTGCATTGACCTTGACCAAACGCCCCTCATTGATCGGACCATAACAAGACGTCATTTCTGTTACCCTAATCTACCTCGATCTTTCTACCATATTAATAACATAACGTTAGAATCGGAATGTGTCGAGAAACCGGAGATCACTAGTAATCAGACCCTTGTCATTATATCTTGTGAATCAACCTTGTCGTCCTTGGATAAAGGACACCGTGCCGAAAGGGTCCTGAACCGTGTATAATGGACCGAGAAAGTGACAGATGAGAATTTACGTTGCGCGTTCTGCGACAAGCCATTGCGATCGAGCTTTGTGTTTTGAAAAATCAAAGGAATAAATGGAAAGAGTGCGTTGTGGCGAAATAAGGACAAATAAAAGAACCAGCGATTTTTTTATATTTGAAAAATTCATTTTCCAAACTCAAACGCTCAAGGAAACATAATTCCACGGAAAATGGAGCGTGCCAAAGAATTGGGAATGGGGCGGTTGAGCGAATCCTTGAAAGACAGCTTTCTACATCAATCACGAAAAATTCCACTATCATTTTCAGTTCGAGCAGAAATAGACGTGCAACAATGACGATTTTATTCTGGGTGGGCGATAAATTCTTTTCCATCAAAGTATTAAAAGACTAGTGTGAAGTTTGAGCAACGATAAAAGAGGAAAAAAAGTAAAAGCACAGGCGGGAGAAAAAACGCGTGACGATGGAGTCGCGAAAAAAAAATTTCTAGACTTTGTTGAGAAAGTTTTCGTTTCACAAAAGACTCATTTGTCAAGCACCCCGTGAGCCAGGAATAAGTTGGACAAAAATCTCACTCCGTAAACCCGTCGCGATGTCTATTTTTCTTTCTCTCTCTCCCTCTTTCTTTTTCATCCACGCTTTTTCTTTATTTCTCTGACAGTTTTGTGCTCTCTAGTCAGCAGAAGATTATGAAAATATTTCAATTTATACGCACCTGGAAAAACACCCAATTGCCAGCTTCAATGGAGCTCTTCATCATCAGCTCCGCCCGTGGACCTTGGCCCTGTCCAAGTGAGATCGTGTATAATTTCTTGGCCATTTTCAGCTTCTCCGCGAACTTGTAAAGTTCCGCAGCAGGGTCTGTGCCGATTGATAATATAAAGACAAGAGGCGTGGTCGGTGATGATTCTTTGTAAATAGCCGCGAGATCCGTCGTTTGTGGTTCGACAAACTGTGGCCCGAGATATCGGGCAAGATACAGTTGCATAGCGTTGGTAACTTTGTCCGGACGCAGACACTTCAATACAATGATCCGTTGAAAGTCGTTGAATCTCTTGTCAAAAGGCTCTGGATATTGTTCGCTGTTCACCATATTTTCACACACATTCAATATAAAATAATTATTTTTACTATAAATTATCATTAATTACAAAATTAAAATTTATAGCAAGCAAGATTTTTACGTTTCTGGCTGCAGAGAGTCAAATATTCGTTTGAATTCACTGAGCTTGCTTGTAAATGATTGAACGAATCCATTGAATTTATCAAGAGTTTCCAGAGCTTGAATTTCGCGCCAGCATCTCGGGGAAATCCACGTGGAAGCCGGATTTGCTAGATTCTTAATTGGAAAGAATGACAAATTACATTTATCTCTCGGAATTACGAGCACAAAAAAAAAATACCGTGTCCAGCGTTGCATATTTATGACCATTGCAGTTTTAAACTTTTACTCATCAGCTGTAAAGCGTGAATGAAGTAGATGTTAAGAACTCTTTAAACGAATATTGCAATCTTTTGGTTGGCTGGATCAAGCTCTCAGCTTGAACGCCTTTTCCATTGGAGCACAGAATCTATAGAGCTTTTACGTTAGTCGTCTTTTTCATTGGTGCGATAAATACAGATAGTGCGGGGAACTCCGATGGAGGTTACCCGTGCAGTTACACGTTTTTCAACGACCCCAGTCCACTCTCATAAATATGTTACGCCTTGAACCATGGAATGATGGTTTTATTGGTTTCACCTCGGAATAAGTGATTTACCTGGGTGGGAACTGAGCCCGAGAGTAAGAATCGCCATTCGGTTGGATCTATCAGACCCGCATCGATTCGTATCCGGGCACAAACGAGAAAAGCAAAGTGTAGCTTGTGTCTTTCAAAGAGACTCCGGCATACGTTCGAAAACAGGGAGAAGGTAAAATGCTCGTTGACTGTTTGCACTCGTTTCGTTATGTCAGCTGTTCATCGTCGTATTTTGGAAAGAAAGAGAATAATTTATTTGCACTCATTAAATGTCAACGTGTCTGTCGTAAAAACTCACGAGTCTTCTCGGATCCGAGAATACTGGAAACGAAAATGTTGATGAACCATTCGAGGGAATACTGATACATCGTTTCAATCATTTGCAAGTCGGAGAGGCAAAAAAATAAAGTCTGAGCTCTGTTTGCCACGGGAATATACAGAGATCGTGTGACATCGATATCCGCTTGCGTCGTTTCCGCCGATGAAACTTTCACCTTTGAAAATAAGTTATGCAACTCTACATCAACTTTTTAATTTACCACATTGGGAAATTGCAACCCGATTGTCTTTCGTTCCTTGTTTTATCGTTGAGTTTGCGTGCAATACAAACATTTTCTCAGTCTTTCTCCATTGATACGTATAAAATACGTTCCACGTAATTTAATCATGTTTCGTATTTGATTTTCATCAAATTTTCACCTTAATCTCCTCGCTTTTAACTTTTGACGCTTCAAGCGTAAGCATCAAGTCAATATCATCAACCGCCGACCCTTCGGACGATGATAGTTTCTGCAATATTCGATCCTCGATATCTTTCAGATCTTTTTTCATTTCGGCATTCGATATTATTAGAGCACTCCTGGTCTCCTCGAGGTCTGACCGCTCTTGCAAAACAACCAGAGATAACATTTGATCGAGGAGTCCACTGGAATAAATTAATGAAATATCATTTCTATAGTTTTCTCTGTTTGATAAAAATGCAGTTTTTCCGTTTATTCTTGATAAACAAAATGAGTTCTCGTTCGACACCCATTCCTATTTGGACGACTTTATTCGAGCTGAATTTTTTGTTTCAAAAAAGTTGAGGAATTCAAGAAAATTCATCAATTAATTCAGAAAATTGAGGAAACTTAAGGAAAAAGAAAAGTTCCAAAAAAGTTGAGGAATTCAAGAAAATTCATTAATCAATTCAGAAAATTGAGGAAACTTAAGGAAAAAGAAAAGTTCCAAAAAAGTTGAGGAATTCAAGAAAATTCATTAATCAATTCAGAAAATTGAGGAAACTTAAGGAAGGAGAAAAGTTCCAAAAAAGTTAAGGAATTTAAGAAAATTCATTAATCAATTCAGAAAATTGAGGAAACTTAAGAAGAAAAATTCCAAAAAAGTTGAGGAATTCAAGAAAATTCATTAATTAATTCAGAAAATTGAGGAAACTTAAGGAAAAAGAAAAGTTCCAAAAAAGTTGAGGAATTCAAGAAAATTCATTAATCAATTCAGAAAATTGAGGAAACTTAAGGAAGGAGAAAAGTTCCAAAAAAGTTAAGGAATTTAAGAAAATTCATTAATCAATTCAGAAAATTGAGGAAACTTAAGGAAGAAGAAAAATTCCAAAAAAGTTGAGGAATTCAAGAAAATTCATTAATTAATTCATAAAATTGAGGAAACTTAAGGAAAAAGAAAAATTCCAAAAAAAGTTGAGGAATTCAAGAAAATTCATTAATTAATTCAGAAAATTGAGGAAACTTAAGGGTGAAGGAAATTCCTTACCTTGCTGTAAGCGTGAAGTTAACGAGCAATACTTTGACAGTAACCTCGGGGTTATAGTGAGGATTCGAGAGTTTCGTCGTGATGAAAAGTCGAAAATCTTCGTTATAAGGAGTTACGTTCTCACCAATTTTGACGCTGAGTTGACCAGCATGTTTGAAAATTGATCGCAAAAGCACTCCGTCGAGGGACGGTTCGAGATCGAGTCCGATATTTTCGATCAAACATGGCTTTCCGAACCTCACGCAGTTCTCAACTACGCGCAATATATCTTTATCGCTTATTTTCGCTATCGATAGTCCGCTAGTTTTGCCCTGCACAAAAATTCAATCAAGAGTTTTCTGATTTATTGATTGATTGATTTGATAGTTAAGAGCCAAAGTCAACATTTCCCATCGAGCACGGATCGTTTGCTTGATGGGGGAATTATAGTTCGACGCTGGGAATCCTGGAAAGGTCAGGAAATTAGTGAGTAAGCAATGCGTAACAACCACGTTTGAGTTTGCTTTGAAGATTTTCTCGCCAGGGCTGAAAATTTTTATTTCAATCAGCCGAACGTGTGGAAGTTTTTTGACTTGACGAATCGAGCTCTTGGGTAAAACTCATCGATGCCGCGGATTTCAATGCTTTTAAGCACAAACGAGTAAAGTTTGTAACAAAAAACTGTGCAGATTTTTTTTCGATTCGTTGGCTACACGATGAAGAGGATTTAAAAAATGTTGAGTTTCATGCGATGTCTCTTTGAATTTTGGGCGTGAAAAATCTTTTTATGGCTCTCTATAGAATGGGAAAGGAACTTGTTAAGCAGAAAAGCACTTTATGAAAATAAAATGAGAAGTAATATTCAGGATTCGTTTGTTATGTGAATGGAATGTGCGTGAAAAGTTACGAATTTTTCGTACCGAATTTATTGGTAGAGCTTTGTCTAGATTTGTTTTTTATGTTAATGCCCAAAGAAAAATTCACGTACCATATTTTTTATCCACTTATTGGCCTGTCCCTGAGGATCGATAAATAAAGGCCATCTGGTAGAATTTTTGACAAGTACGGCATTTTCTACTGAGAGAGAGTCACGAGGTAATCCATCAATTTGCCACTTTCGGATTTCAACAGGATCGCCGAGTACAGAGACGGGATTACAACCGTGTGTATGTGGCACTCCAGTTCCGAGGATCACGTGCCATGAGGTCAAAAGGCTCTGGCGATACGTGTCAGTGAAGGGAGTCAGATAGGCTATCGCCCCTTGAAAATAAAGCGAATATATTTCGTATGAATATAAAATCCGATGGCATGAAAAACAACGACGTTGTTGTCGTCATTTCAACACCCACTTATAAATAAATGACAACGATATTACATTTCTACATAGAAATACGTCGTTTTGGTTTAAGATTCACGAACAAACTTTTACTCCGTTTGACTCCAATTTCGTATTTATTTACAAATAGATTTCGATCACACTGTTAATTTCAATTGCTTTTTTATCTCTCTTTTTGTGCTGTGAACAAGCTGCACGCGTGGGAGAAATTTCAGGCCAATCTAAATCTTAAACAATCCAGTTATTTAATAATCCTCTGATCAGTTCCACACATTTCATACTTTTACAGTGAATAGCTGTCATTATTATTGATTTATTCGGAATTTGCATCCCGGGCACTGTTCCCGGTACACTGGGAGAATATTATATAAAAAACTACGCCAACATAGCTTCTTGGTACCACGACGTTCCTTCGAGAAATTTGAGCAAAGACGTAGGAATTTTTCATTCTTATTCTATCGACATTGCTGAAATTGTGACATTTTTCGCTCTTTGTCTGATGAAAAATTACTGTGTCTTTGGCAAAATTTCTCAGAGGGACGATACGGTAACAGGAAACTATGATGGCATAATAAGTTTTTATAATATTCTTTGCTTTGAGAATGAACTTGGAATTTCCAACTTAAGTCGTGCGATTACATAGCGGGCGTGTTGAGTTTGGGAGAAATTGTTTTATTCAGCAGTTCCGGAACGAATAACTATATTTTAAAATGAACAGAAAACGTGACTTTTTTTTTACATTAATTGAAATCTCCATTTTTTTGCGCTGTCCGAGGTCTCGAATGAAAAATGGATGACATCGAATTCAAAATTCAATCGTGCGCTGGCTCGTCACCAACGAATTGAATCCAATGTCAGTGAGAAACGGTATTCGAAGGGAAAATAGCCATAGAAAGCGTTTATGAATGTGAATCGAAAAGTATCAGAGAACAAACAAAATCCGAAAGAATTCGGGGAATGTAAAAAAAAATGGGAAAATTTCTACGTAACTGTAGAAAATACTCCGTGCGGTATTCGACGAAACGATTGGAAACGCCTTGGCGAAAACTCGCCCTTACAAAAAAAAAAACCATTCCCAAAGCGACTGAGAAAGTGATTTAGAAAATGCGGAAGCAATTGTTTTGACATCTTGTGAAATCTTTGCAAAATGAAAAACTTTTTAACTCATATTTCATCTTACCAGAAGATATGAGTATATCACCGATGACATTTTTCAGGGAGACTTTCATTTCATTGACCGCAATCGTCCATCTTTTTTGTTCCTCGGCAAGACCCGCTATGAGCCTCACAGCTCTTCCCATTCTTTCCTCGCAAACTTGTTTCTGTTTCTCGAGTTCGACTCTGTTGCTCTCTCCAGCCCGAAGTTGTGATTCCAGTTTTTCTATACCTTCCTCAACTTGTCTCAAACGTTCCATAGCAATGGCCAAAGTTTTTTCTGTTTCCTCGAGAGCTTTTCCAGCTTCGCTGAGTGCAATCATTTTTGGCGCGACTTTCAGATTCACGAAGTAATAATTGTACATGGCGTGAACCCACAAACAGAGCGAGTGACAAGCTCTTGAGACTTGTATCACCTTTCAAAGTGAATAAATTCCATTATTTGAGATTATATGGCTTTTGTTATTCATGATTGTTGTGGTTTGTTTTGTACACTTTGCGTTCGTGTATTACTTTTGTTGGATGAAAAGCCGGATCTTCGACGTAGACTTTCAGTTTATTGATCATTTCTTCAGTAATAGTTTTTTTGTCAAAGTTTTCAAGCTCGTTCAAGAAATGCGAGGGATCAGCGAGCATCTGAGTTCCTGGTGTCCAATAGTCGAGAACTTTCTCACCGGGAGCTTTACCCGCGACCTACGAATAAAAATAAATGTAAAAATCATCGATTTTGGCTCTGTCAGACTCGAAGGGGAAAACCCATTTTTGTCAGATTACAAGGGAAAAAACCCATTTTGGTCAGCCACGAATACGTTGCCAGCGAGAAATTGAGCAGGGAAAAATGCAATGAAATGTTCCTAATGTTTTCTTTACTTTTAAGGGCTTGACATCTTTCACGATGCACATTGCTTCGATGACCAAAGTGACACCAACGGGCGGCCTTTTCATGGCTTTCACTTCCGTCAAATCATTTTTGTTCAACGATTTCAAACTCGCTTCTGCAGCGTCCAGCATCGGTTTGGCTTCGCCTGTGTGGATTTAAAAATCCTCAAACTCCGTCAATATTTCTATGAATCCGCAGGGTCGCGGTTTTTCTAATTCCGGCTCTCATCGACGTATTACAACTTTATAATATTTAAACGAATGTTCCCATTCAGGAAATCATGCACTTTCGATAACAGGACTTGCGTCATTTTTTGAGTTATCGTGTTCTAATTATATTTGTACAAAAAATACTCTATAAGGTCAAAAAAAAATATCTCACGACACACAATCAATTACGTACTTAAATCGGCTTCGGCCTCGTCCTTAATAGCTTGATTTTCAAGCTTGAGCTTCGCAGCTTCGTTTTCCTGAAGGACGGCTTGTGCCTTTGTTTTCTCAGCCTCGATCTGCGAGGAAGACGCGAATAGTTATCTTTATATTTTCCCATTTTATCACAGATACGAATAAACAATTGGGGTTTCGGTGAAGGGAGAAAATAGAAGATTACGCGGTGACTTACAGTGTCTTTTCTGATACGATCTATCATTTGGGAAGTGGCAATGGCCGCTTTTTCCAAATCTGGCTTCATATTTTTTAAAACGATCTGCATATCTTTTACTTCCAATTCTGTTTCAACGAGTTTATTCAATCCTGCGAAATGAATCGTCATTGAGTATGTTATTAATGAGAAAAATCAACGTCTTGGTCGAATCCTTTCGACTGTGTGACATTTCATTAATTGCATTCGCGCCAATTCGTCAACAAGTCAAAGAGCGTACAAACGGTGAAGTAATTTAGTTGCGGTTTTGCTATTCCAACGTTCATGTCGTCCTGAATTATTCGGAGTGCAGTTTCATTAATTGGCAAAATATCTTCAAGCATGCTACGCGATGTATTCTCTATTTGTGCGTACACTGGACCAGGAATAGTCGCCGTGTATTATTCAACTCGACAATTTAATGCCATCAGTCAAACGAAACGCTTTTGAAATGTATATCAACGAGGCTCATTATATACGCTTCGGGAGATGATGAAAATCTTCGTTAATTAATTAGTGAGGCCGGTAAACGCAACGACCAAACGTTTTTCATCGCCTGGCCTCAACAACCGTAATTACAAACGGTAGACATACAGTAACCGGTGGGCAGAGTCAGAAAGGAAGGAAGAGAGAGAAGTTGATAAGGGGGGGAAAAAAGAATCGATATTCGATGGACCAATTAGTAATTAGGGAAAAATAACCCCGGACTCGAATCCGCCTAAACGCGTCTTTAAGAAAAATCAGTCGCCCGAAAGGTCTCAATTGAAAGTTCGTACAACGCGTAACACCAGGGTCTTCGTTATGGATTCTGAGATCTTTAAAAATTGTATGGCTGATGGCCTACAGCCAATATAGTCGTAGCCAATGTTGAAAATGAAAAAATCGCGATTACAAAAGTTGAGATTCTGCCCCAAAGGGGAAAATATGAAAGGTGCGTCATACAGCCGTAAGGAAAGACGTTCGTTGGATCGGAAACTCTATCGATTCGTTATTCGGTCGTCCTTGGAACGTTTCCGCCGGCAAAGCCGATCAGAAATGGTTGAAAGTTTGTGAGGCACCATCCCTGCGTTGCTCAAGAGCGTACTTCGAAGCATCATTACGTCTACGATTGTTCAGAGTCTTTTTGTAACAAATGTAACATCCCGGTAAAGAGGCTGCGAGAAAAAGCGACCCCACCGCGCCTGGCTAATGCCAAGGACGCCATTGAGCTAGAGGGTGGATTTAATTCGATTATGTGGTTGGGAAACGTCGCGACGAAACGAGTCTCCTCATGAGCCATTCCTTCATACGAGGGATCATTAAAAAAAACCCTCATGTGTGTACGAATAAAATCAGTCAAGAATTCTACACAGTACACTGAAAATAAAATTTTGTTGAAAATGATCGATATTTTGTTGGATACGTTCAACTAAACGTTTTTCCGAAAAATTATGAAAATTTTGTCATTTCGGCAAAAAACATTCTGGAAAATCTTTTCGGAAAGTAAATTTTTGTCATTCCAATCGTAAATTTAGTTGACAGTTCCGTTACAAATGAAAAATATTGTCAAAATAACGAAAATTTTGAAATTATCCCAAAATATTTAGTTTGCTGTATTCAACAAAATATCGACATTTTTTGACAAAATTGAATTTTCAGTGTAGACGCCTATATATATGTGCATTCACTATGTCTCGGTATGTTGGCCTCGATTCAATCAAACTTTCGTTGTTCAATTTCTCTAAAAATTACCAAAACACCACGCCCTCAGGGTTTTATATCGTTACATTTATTAACCAATATACGCAGTAATTTTTCAAAAAGCAGAAACTTGATGAAGATCAGTAAGTTTGACGTAAAAAAATACGTTGTGGCACAGCTCGATACTCGTCATGAAAATTCTATGAAAATCCTCGCCTTTCCCTAAGGTAAGTGTCGAAATTTTCGAGATTTCGATAAGTATTTTTGAAATGGCGAAAACACCATAGGTTATGGGAATTTATAGGAAATGTTAGCCTCCCCCGATGAAATATCAATTGTTGCAATTCAAGCAACAAGTTTCCGAAGAACAATGTAGCTGAACAGAGCAGCGAGGTTGGAAACGTAGCAACGTGCTACGCAGCAATGTTGTCTGATTGCAACGTGGGTGCAATCAGACTATACATGCAACGCGCCCACGCACGTCGCGCGATCTGAATTTATGTTGTTTCTCATGCAAGGAGAATAATATTTAGTTGTTGGAAGTTTTCT
The DNA here is from genome assembly GCA_037043255.1 of Diadegma fenestrale. NCBI lineage: Eukaryota > Metazoa > Arthropoda > Insecta > Hymenoptera > Ichneumonidae > Diadegma > Diadegma fenestrale. The sequence goes on along the minus strand of CM073310.1, from coordinate 11,927,669 downwards.
TTTTAATTCGATCGCCATGTTCCACCCACTGAAATATCAAATTGGAACAACGGGTGGATTCGGAAACGATTTCTAAGCCAAACAGGCAATCGTTCATTGCAACAATTTTTTTTTTCGATTACTTTCGTTTTTACATACCAACAACATGTCATCGTAGAGGAAAAAGACGACACCATGTGATGGAGAAATAAATTGAATTTTTGAATCGAAGGTCTGCGACTATTCAGTCGCAGATCTGAATGAATCGATGGGTTTTTTTTTTCATTCATTCAATTCAAATCTCCTAGCGGCGTAATAATTTGCTGCGTAGTGGCTTTTGGATTACTGAAATGTCATTATGTATTTTACTGGAATTTCTTCATACTGCTGTGGACAATGCAATAATTGAACCAGCGCTAGAATCGGTATCATAGTATATATTGCAGGGGATGAGAATTTATTACAACGTTCCAATCTAGATCGTGTTGCATCGTGGTATTATCAACTAGACACGAGTATTTCGATTCCCAAGTTGAATTAAAAATGATCATATTTCAGTTGGTAACCAGAAAAGTGGAGTAGAGAAGGATTGAAACAATATATAGAAAAGTAAAATTTGTCGTTGATCAACGTTTTTGTCGAAGGAACAAAACCAATATTGTTGGATCAACAAAATCGCGCATATGGTTAATCTATACACGAAATTCGTTCGAGAAATCTTTGCAATAGGGATGACCGGGCAACCTTGAACTTTAAAATACCTGTCGAATCTCACGATGTGCGGAAAATATCATTACGTTGCGCTTTTAGAAAGGCAGATTTTCGGGAAGCTCCTTCACTTAATTCGTTCGTTAGGGCATTGCAAATGTATATTGAAAATGGAAGAAAATATTTTTTGCATACCCGTTGATAGACGAGTGATTGCAAGCGATAATTCCTCCTTCTGCTTAGCCAGGAGGTTCCCATAACTCGATAACAATTCAAGGTAGGATGTGGGAGTGACGTAGTTGTGCCGGTTCAAAGCCTAAAGAAGGTCGTGCGTACCATTGATTATTAAGTTTATTGGAAAGCGAAACAAATTTCTGTCTGATTCACTTGATTGGCACGATTTATTTGATTGGTAAACGGTTATGGAATTCTACCGCGATGGGAGATGCGACAGTTCCTAAATACATTACGCAATACAAGAGATACACGGGGAATTAAGGGATCCAGGCAAAATGCCTCGAGAAACATGACAAAAGAAGAAAAGCAGGGCAGAACTTTTGTGATTGCGAGTATTTTTCTATCTCACGCAACTCAAAATCTCTGGGATTTATTCGATACAATCTCGCGATAATATAATCCAGGCATAAATATATGCGCCGAGACGGAAACACTTACGTTCTTTATAATACGACCAAGTGTAAAATATATTTTCTTTTTCACATAAAACTCTTTCGCGTTGACGTATCTCGTACAAACGTTTTCAAGCTTTTTTCGATTACAGGAATCCCAGTAATTTCCATGGAAATTGTTGCTGTAATCATCGCGTGAGTCGCTCCGCGATAACAACTCAATTACCTCTACGCAATGAATAAAAAACTGCACTAAAGCGCGTGCTCGGACCATCAAGTTTTACTTTTAAGAGACTCTCTCCCTCACTGTGACTCAATTATTGTTGCCACTGCACTTTATGTACGTCCCTTTTTAAGCTGAGAGCTTTACCAGCTCGCCATCGAGAGTTTAGTAAATCTTCCATGTTTTCGACGCGTAACTTGTGGAATAATCTAATAACGTTTTGGTGCAGCATTTCACAGAAATTTAAAGGGTAAGAAAGTCGAACTTTGAACAATAACCACGTTCCTTACATATTATACTTTCTGTGGCTTTGTCTTCGAAACTAAAGCAACAAACTTCTCGATTTGTATGGAAAAACTTCATCGTATGTTTCTGTAGCTGTGAAGAAATATAAACAAACATGTGGCAAAGTTTCGGAGTTATCCCTCTAAACGTGAACTTTTCAACTAATCCCCAAAATAATCCCCAGAAGGACCGCTCAATCTTTCATTTTTACTATCACGATCCGAAATGCGGTGAATCTCTTGGACATTTTGCTCTAATCGCTCCTAGAAATGTTCAATAACTTGTGCAAAAACGCTCTAGCGTAAAACCTCTTCGTAATCCTCTGTAAATATTTGATTAGTATTTCGATTATTTATAAAGCAAACGTTCCTATGCTGTAAAAATCATTTCCGATAACTTGGGAGAGGAAAAAAAATTGTTTCTTTTCACTAGATTTTCGTGTCAATTTTTTTTCATACTGTGGCATTTATGGCTTTCTTGTATAATGTTCAAACGATGTTCGTTAATGAAACTGTCGAACGCACGGGGATATAAAGCAATGGAAAATCTAAATTAACTTACTGCGAGAAATTTTTCGCTCATCTTAACGACGCTCGTGTGCATGTATTGACAAGTTACGACGATCGATTTAAAAACGTCTCCGACTATCGTTGGGTCTTCGATTTCTGACAAAAATTGCGTCGCTACGCTCTGCAATGGAAATTATTATTATATCATTCTCATCTCCCGATTCTCAACATCGTCCTTGAATCGTCTCATCTTATTTGTTATATTAAGAGTCGAATTACTTGTAGTGCATTATCCGGCCACGGACTGAACCAATCGATTGCGCAGCAATTTACCAGAGCGGGGAATTGTCTGATACGAGCTCGAAACACGTCGCCTATGGGGCTGTACAACAAGAAGAAATGATTGTTACAGCAAAAGTTTAATCACGGGAAAAGTCATGGGAATTTGTCTTTCGATCGAACTCTCAGGGTAGAAAAGTGGAAAAGGAAAGAAAGATAAAACGAAAAAAGAAAAAAAATTAAACAGGAAATGTAAGACCTCATGGTTATGACGGTATGCAGGTTATTTCGAACAAATTTTTGGTAAGCAGCGAACAAGTTGCTACGATTGATAGCCCATCCAGCTTCTTGAACCGGAGCTCTCATTAGTTGATAAATTTTTTCGAGTTCGTCAACTTGGTAGATATTTGGCACGTCGCCGCTGTTGAGAATATTGTTCAAATCCTCGAGAAATAAATCGTTTTTGATCTGGGATATGAAATCGAAATGATAAAAAGTCAATATTGTGAGAAAGAGGAAAAGAACGAAGCAGATCGTAAGATTTATGAGATTCAACCTCTCGAGCGTGATCAAAAGAGGATCAAAATTGACATGCTCTCATATCATCGTACTTTGAACGAAGCTACTGCAGTACAATTTTCTTTAAGATCGTTTGTAGTTCAGGGTGGAAAAACCCAGGTATATACCTGTGTATCAGAGAATAGGAATACGATTTGCTGATTTTGTAAGCCTGCTCGAAGCATGATATTCTTGATGTCTTCCCGCCAGTCGTGATTGGAATAAGCTTTGCTCAGCTCGATTTGATAGCAAAAGTATTCTTCCATGTGCGATGCAAGTTTCGTTAAGCTGCGACGTCCTGAAAATGTTTTTAACACAAAATAACGTTTTTGCTACGAATAATTTAGAAACGACTCGGAAACCCTATTTTTTTGACAAGTCGAAATTTTCCTTCTCGTTTGAAATTATTGGAGAAAAATGTGTATTTTGATTTTCTGCAAATTAATGAGCATCGATGAGATTTACAAGAATCACTAAAAAATTCAAAGACATAATGACGAAGACGATAGTACGTTCAGGGCCAATCTGAGGATGGACTTTGATCCACTAGTTTGTTCCAAATTCGACCGAATCCTGAATTACGTGTCAGGCTTTCATGTAGAGCGTGAAGCGGCAACTTGACTTAATTAGCGTAATGGACATCTGATGTGTGAAACTGTTTCGATGAATTACCAGATCCTCCCATTCCCAATAGAAGAGCATTCCCACGGGGTTGACGCAAAATTCTCGCGATTCGACAAATGTGACTTATGGCATCCTCGAATAGGACTAATTTCATGGGTGACGTTGTTGAGTTGTTATAATCTTCGAGATACTCGATTAAAGTTAATTCCATCTGTATTTATTTGTTGAAAACAATCGATGGTAATTATTCGTCAGGTTGGTCGCTGTTCATCCGAATTTTTATCAGTCACATTCGGGGGAGAAGGCAAAACCGTAATGACAAGTGAAATAGACGTACGAAACAGACAAAACAGATATAATCCGTCTTCCCTTCCTCCCTATGTGTGAAACTGTATTGATTGATCGAATGATGAAATATAAATGCAACGGTAACGAAAAAAATGTCAGAAAATAAACGACACAAAAATTGATAGCTGGTCAAACCTTTCGAAGATCAACTATACGTTCGTATTCCTCGTTCGTCCCGCAAAAACTGCCATAAAAGAGCGTTGAAATGTCAAAGGTCGTATGGGAGAAAGAATTTTCCAATTTTTCCCTCAAAATATTTTGTAACGTTTGTTCGAACCATTTGCGATCGTCGTCATTAACGAGACGATCGTTAAATACTCTCAAATTTTCGTGGTACCACAGATAAAGCAATTTATCCATTGTCTGTGAAAGAGTGAGTTTTACACAATATTCGCGTGTTTAAAAATTAATGTAATCGGTAATTCATTGTCAAAATGTCACGTAATATTTAGAAATATAACTATTCCGGAAACGTGCAGACGTACATCGATTTTTGTAGGGTTGGCCATCAAGATTCCCTGGAATACTTTGCTTAGATCGCGGAGGTTGAATGTGTAATGCGACTTGTCCGGCGTGGGAAGCAAATCACGACAAATCGTTGAGAAGACATCGAGGGTTGCTTCTACCATTTTATTCGACACGAGGTTGTCAAAGATTGGAGTTCGCAACATCCAAGAAGCAAGAATAGTTCCGAAGATATTTTTCTGAAGATGCAATGAAAATGAATAGAGTATTGATTATAAACAGGAGAATCAACTAAATTATTGAAAAGATTGTTCACGATTGCGATGCGGTACGAGTAGAAAATATACCGCCGCGACAAAGTTCAAATATGAATAAATCGCCTTAGGGAGGAAAATGGATTATCATTCCAGATCGAGTGTTTAATCTGCATGAGCTGGATATGTGATTTTTCTCATATGGAATAAAAAAAATTGCACAACAAGTACCGTGAAATTTAAATGCAAGAAGCGATGCAGCCCGGACAGCTCGACATAAAAATGAATTAATATTCCGTATTAATCGGAGTCCGTAAATTGTAGAATACAATGAAAATATAATGAAAATAATGAAAAATATAATGCAATGAGTCGCCTTTTTGTGAAGAAGCGATTTTACGGATGAAATAAAAGTTTTGTCGTAATTAACGAGTACACATTTCGTTGTAATCGAGTGATAAAAGTAAAGTGGTCGAAAAAAGCTACGTTCGTACGAATTCTCATGCACGTCCACACATACATTAATATTTATACATCGGATACCAATACATAAAACAAAAGTACAGGCTAACTGGAGTATTATTTCGCTCGGATAAGCCGAAGGCGATAGGCATCAATCTTTATGTTCTGGGCTCAAGGGGTCTCGAGCATAAACTTTCGTCTTGTGTATTGAAACGTATTTCTATGCTGGATATACTACGCAAAGCACCAGCGAGCATTGGTTGACGCGTCATAAGAATAAAGGGCATAAATCAACGTGTATGTAAAGTAAAAAGGTGTTTGTGCTCGTTTCTCGTCCGAAAGATGTTCAAGACGTACAGAAAGAAAGATGTATACAGTTTGTTCGTATGTATAATCGGTGTTGGAGCGCGAGGCGAAAAAATCGAAGGGCAAGGACAAACGTCCGGCCGTTAAGGGTGAAAAAGGGGAGAAAATACTGTAGACATTCATATTGCACGAAAGTTATGAGGCATAATTGACCACGGTTAGAATATTCATGCGTTATTAACAAGAGGGATCCTTGCATGTAAACTTTGCCTTCATCTACGAGCTATAACACGCGTATAGGATGTCACCGTGTGTGCCGAATAAACGGAGAATTCGGGGTTGAAGCGTAGGCTTCGTAAACTTGCAAGAAAATAAACCTAACGCAGTCGTCACACTTATTCAACAATTCTTAAGGGTCGTCGGTATAAAAGCTTTTCCAGCATTGTTTTTTTTTTCGTCCTTTTCTCGACGCGATGAAATTTATTCTTTCCAACGTTCCCTATATTTTTTGAGCATTTATGGCAAAACATTCGATGACTGTCGCTTTTCCGTAACATGCGGATCTCCCGGTGTATAGACGTGGGAATAGTTTCCCGTTTATGGTGCCTAATGAACTTGCACAGAGCGGTCATCTGTATAATTAGTTTTGAAAGGTGTGGGCTCCGTCCTAGGAAATGCAACCCGAGACGAAGCGCAAACGATTGTATGAAAATTCTGGATATTTCGCGAAACCTTTCAGTTTCAAACGAAGCAGTTATGCGTCGTGCGATGTTGTGACTCTCGAAGCTCGACTGCGAGAAATATATATTCTAGGCAGTGAAGAAAAAAAAAAAGGAACTTCATTGTACCACGGAAACTGCGATGTACGCATTGGGCGATCATTTATTAACTTACTTTTGCATCGTTCTCCATATCCGGAAACGAAATGAAATGAAAATGGCGTAATAGTCTTGCTGTGACAGGATTCCTCCCCCCGCCGGGCGGACCCATGGCACACACGAAATTCATATCCTCGATTTTCCGAAAGGAACCGATCTCTTTCCGGTCGTACCATCCTGTCGTGGGGGTAGAGAATGATCGAGATTTTAAATTGCTACGTGAGTGTAATTGAGCTTGAATTTATTTCACAGCCATTCACAATCTGTATAGAAAAAGTGCTCGGTACGATCGAACAAACTGCATTCTGCAATTCGTTTGTACGAGTTCTAATTGGGAATGGTATTCGGCATTCATTGCTAATATGTTCGTTTTTGAATCTGTTCCGACAATGCGAGAGAACAATTTCGTATCAAAAGCGAAGGCTTCATTCTGTTTAATATTTGGGATGTGCAAATTGGTCCCAAGCGTACGATCGATCGGAACAAAAACAACGCTACGCGGTCGGGCGAATGGCAAATAACAGAAGAATTAATGAAATTTTCATTTTTTTTTCATCTATCAGTAGAATTAGTCGATCCACACGTGGAAAAAATTTAATCGATAAATTTGTAATCATTTTTCGCTCGCTCGGTCAAGGGATAAAAGTTGATCCTTGATTTTTTGAATTTGAGGTGAAGTGCATTCACTATTTATCGACGTACCTCCGAAATCCATGTATTGACGAATCAGTTCGATCGGCGGTTGGGCACCGTACACTTCGAGAGCCGGCATATTGAAATCATCGACGGAAAATATTTGCTTTTTGAGAACTGGTGGTCCGTAAACCCCTTTGCGTCTCTTATCCAGTTTCGAGTCGATCAAGTCCTGCGAGGGAGAGGGAACATGTAACTTTTCAATCGATATTCATTGAGCTAGGGGATATGGAATCCCCGGAACGAAATGTTAACCTGCGTTTGATTGGCAGAAGTTCGGGCAGAGAACGTAATAAAATCGCAGATAAACTTCTTGGTCATGTTTCGTGAAAGCTTCGCAGCAACCGTGAGAGTTTTTCCGCTGCCGGTTGGACCGACACAGAGAACGTTGCTCTCGTTCAGAAGCAAATTGCCAATTAATTCGGAATTTCTAACGTTATCCATGGTCGGTACTTCGATGTCTGCAGATTGGCCATTTTTTGAGAAGCCATTCGGAATTTTTACTTTGTAAAGTGACGAAGGACAATTGGAAAAAATAAATTCGATTGGGACGCTTGATTAGTCGAACCTGCGAATTTTGTTTCTGCTGTTATTTTAACGCTCGGAAGATCCACGTGCCACTTGCGCCAAGAGGGTTTCACTGGTTCATTGTCTTCGATCGTGTCAGTAAATCCACCGTCGTGGAGTCTGAAAGAGTGGCGTCGTTTGCAGCGATCAGCAATATATTTACAAAGGAGCAGGGAAACGTAAGGTCTTATGGAAGGAAAACCTGTAATCATAAACTAATCCTTCGTCAGGAAATGGCATGGGGTTCCCGGTCAATTTATTCTTGTTTCGTAACCATTCGTCGAATACTCGACGTCCGGCGTAGTCACAGCTTCCGCCGAGACTCCAAACGATTGCGAATGACGTCCATGGTGCCAATAAATCGGCTGTTACGAGATCGTCAACATCCAAATGTTACATCATCAAAATTTATTCGACAACGTTATAGACAACCCTCGTCAGCTACATAAAGATGTTTTGAGCAAACGTTAAACCTAACGATGGATTGTTCGTCTCTTTCGCTACTTTTACACAATTTTGCCTCAATCTTTCACAAGAAAAATCCGAAAAAATCGTGGGCCTTTCATGAACCATTATCTCAATAATAATAAATTGAATTTTAGTTTTACTGAGTTCGTGCAATCTTCTCGAATTGACTTGTATCTGCTCGGACCGTGTGACCCGAAGTGATCGTTAGATTTGAATTAAGAAAGAAACTGCTGCATCGATGATACGAAAACGCTATTTCACGTTGATTTAGAAAAGTATCCTTACGAATGAGTCTTTGGAAAGCAAAACTCGGTGGAGATTTGCCATCTCTACCAGACATCGGTAGCATCCTAAAGTTCATCAGATTTATATACGCTTTGACGATCGATGCGTCAACCGTTGACACAATCTCGCGCAAATTGTTCCGTAACAAAGTCAGTCCATCAGGTATTAGCTGATACGTCAGGTGTCCTATCAGTTCCACGTATTCTCGCATATTCTGTTATTATTATCATTCCTATTATTATTATTGTCATATTTGAATTATCGGGATATTATTATCAGACCATTCGCGTCGAATGTGAATGTACAAATTGGGGAACTGCGAATGATGGGGAATTTTTATCTCGATGATGAGATGACGGTGACAGTTTACCTCCGGTATGTGGTTTAGCCAGCAATCTATCACAGGATGAAGGCCAAGTCGATCAGGCTCAAAATACACCATGCCGCATCTAGATTAGGATTGCGGAAGGAAGACTTATGAATAAAAATATATCAAGCGAAAAATGTGGTTTTTTCTTTGCTCATGCATGATAAATATGTTTGTATATTCGACTACGGAAATTTCGGTTCGATAGCTATTCATTGCATCTACCCGGTGGCAATATGTTGGAGAGCTCTGACGGTGATTCATTGACGTAAATGTTATTGTAAATTGAGGAAACGTGCCCTGCTAGCGGGCTTAATGGAAAATCTGCACCAACAGATTCTCATGTACATTCACGCAAATACGTTTGTGCGACGATGATTCAATTTCTGTAATGGATTGTAGCGCTCATGTCACTGATTATTACCTGGAAACTGTTGCAGGCGATGCAACTTTGAGATCCGCCACTTCAAACATCATTGTTTGAGTTGGCAAGAGTTTCATTATTTCACCGGAAGTTAGACATAGCTTTTTGTTGTCGTCGAGAACCGTGTTCATGTTCTCGATCCATACAGCATCCACCGGGCCATCGAATATGTACCAACGTTTGTCGTTATCCGTCGCAGCTGTACCAGCTCTTATGAGAGTTGACAGAATTCCATCCGTCCTGGGATCAAAAGCGACCGATTCTTTTCGATTATCAGGTTCAGTCAATCGTTACGTAATTACGATTCTATCGTTTATATTATTTTGTCCTTTCCCGGCCGGTGTGTAACCCTTCTCAGGTTCTCCGAGCCATCCCTATCAAGATGGATATTCATCCGCTGGCTTTCACGTTCTTCAGAACTTCGTCGAGTCATGTCAAGAGCCAACCCCGTATTATTCCTTGTTTCGTTTTTTTTCTTAGGCTTATCCCTTTCGTAAATATTATTCTAGTACATTCGTCGACAGAAGTAACGAACAAATAATATTGACGTGACTGACCATTCGTGAGTATCCAAGTCGTATTCCCCATAGAGTTGTCCCATTGTTATCGATTTTGGATTAAGCACAAATGTATGTACCTCGGTGAATGGCTTTCCGTTCGGTTGAGACTGAGCCTTCAGTTTCGTGCACGCAGTTTTCAATACCTCGTAACACTGCAATATAAACGTACGAAGAGTTCCTCGGATAAATAAATAAAAATGCATTTTTCCGTTCGAATTTGCAACGATTAAGGCATTGAGAAAGTCACAAATTCGATAAACTTCCCTTGCAATTTCTCACATAAATAATCGTTATACGGTGACCGATCGAGTTTATTATGCGATGCTCATGAATTTATGGATATCGAAGGGGGCTTTGCGAGTAAGATCGATCGTTGGTGCAATGAAACGTACTTATCAGGCGACACCTTCAAAAATATACACAAGTGGGTTTACGATCCTTAACTTACATGCAAGTTACCGTGAACTACATATAAGACTAGGGTTCGAAAAAACTTGTAGGTTCAAGCTTAGTTTCATTCGATTTCAGGAGATTTGCCATTAGGAGCGACAAAAAGTCAATCGTTGACATAAAACAACTCACTTTTTCATAAGCACAAGACGTCAAATCACTCGATTTGGCGTAAAGGGTCGTTTATACTACAACGGGCTAACAGGCCATTTTGTGTTGTATTGGACTGAGAACTTTTCTCGGATGAGCCCAGTAGATAAGATCACTATTAGGTCAGACACATTTCCTTTCAACGAAGGCTCTCAATTTGGGCTATTTTCGGACTCTTTTTTTTCATTTTGGACTAAAATTTATTATTCTCTTCATTTTAGTCGTTTATGTTCACTAAAAGATTTCTCAGTGCGAAACAGTTTCACGCATCAATTGAACGTTCATGTTTGCTCGTAACATATGTAATGTTATGTCGTGCATTTGCAAGATCGTTGGAAATTCATCGGAATAGCCGTCTGTATGTTTCACTTTATTTTCGTCCTTGTGACTGTCTGTATACTAGCAGTTTTCCATTGATGCCCTTCGATACCTTAGGCCTCACTTTTCTCTCCCCGGTCTACGAAGTAAACTTCTGAACATCTTCTAAGAATGTCGCCTACGGACATTCATTCTTTCCACCAAACTGTATTGACTTTTTGCACTGATCCAAAGAAACTCTCAGAGGGCTCGCTGATGTGAATAAAACTCACAAAAACTGCAAAAGAAATGATGGATGCGCGATTCTTTCTCGAAGTTGCTCACAACCTTGGTGGTGGCTACAAAAATACACCGGCCAGGTATATCCATCGCTCACGGAAATTTTTCGATGTATTTACAACAATTTAATGCTTGAAATGATGTGGAAAAATATTGTTCCCTTCATTTCGTATCGGGTAAAAATGGCCAATTACTGTTAGTGATCTACGTTTTTCGTTTCTGTGAAAGAAAAAATGTTCCGATCTTGTTTTTTCCGCAAACTTAGGATTTTTGGAAAATATAAGAGACTGAAATATTCACTGAGAATTCGTCGTAATTAAAATTCCCCTGTAGCTAGCGATATGGAAATACCGAAAACTTGAAAAATCACAAACATCGTATTTCGTGGATGAAAGTTACTGGTCGATCGTACTAACGCGTGTTCCTCCTGCACATACGAATGTGTGAATGAGATATCGTATATTATCGCGGGAGGCGGAATCTGGCGCGCCGAAACAACATATCAACATTCAACACTTTGATAAAATGAGATGCCCTAACGTTATCGTCAATATTGATTGTTTCCCATGGTGAAAAAATAGTATTCACGATAATCATCAAGAAACCTGTGCATCAGTGCATTTAAAAAACACGAGTAAAAAATTATTTGTGATGAATATTGCTGTCATACACATGAGCGACGCGTACGCTTTCTTTCCATTCGCAGCAGTCTTTCTTGCAAATGGAAAACGTTATCTAATTAGACCTTCTATTCAGTTGTGTTCTTACCGAGAGAAGTAAAAGCAGAGGGAAACATTATTTCATGACAATCTAGCTCGTCGAGTTGAAGAGGAAGTCTCCTACTCCTAATTGTAATTTACCGAGTCGCTATCAATTTTTCTTCCGCAGTGACGTGGGACTTGTTATTTACTCCAATGAAGGAGATGTTGGCAATAAGTGAGCTCTCCAGAGTGGAAGTAGCGAATAAACATAAGTAATCGAACTCTTGATTGTCAGGGACGATCGATCGATCTTTTTTGATGTCGTTAATGTTAAAATTCTCGAAGTATAATAATTATTATTATCCAGCATGTTTATTGTTATTGCAAAAAAGGTTGTAACATTTTAAAAGGGTGGAAAAATTTCAATTTTCACGGATTCGAGACGACAATCTGCAGTAATTTTTATCATGCACATGCACAAAAAAACTAGTTTTCCATGAAAGCGTATTTTATGTGTTCACTACATTGCTGCGAGATTCAAGAAAAGTGGGAATGTTAGACGTTTGCTATGAGGGTGTGTACAGGGCGCATGCGAATCAAACTTTTTGGCTGGTGGAGGTATTCGAAGCGAAGCATCACTTTGGCAGTCCAACCCGCGCTTCTTCTCACCGCACATCGTTCAGTAGGGTTTCCTCTGAAGAGAGCAGCTTACTTTTCGAAAGTGGAACAAACATTGGAAAAAGCAAAGTAAAATGTAGTGAAATCGGTTCATCCTGGTTTTATGAAAAAAAGAGTGTAATCTTAACGAGGTTTTGATCCGGAATGGATTTTTTTTTTAAATAAGCGAATGTCATTGTCGAATCTGTAGACACAAGAAAAATTGGAGTATAAAACAATTTCGGTGTCAAAATGGAAAATCACGAAATTCGTGTGAAGGAACTTTCTGAAAGATAAACATTAATCGAACTGTTTGAACATTGAGTGTTATAGAGTTTTGTGAATTATTGATAAAAACTGAAGGTGCCGCGGTAGCGGAATGAAATTCTGTATTGAATTTGACGTTCCACTGAAGTGTGATACGAAAAAAAGTTCGAAACTCATAATCGTGAACGAATTTTCACGGTCAAACACTTTTGGCTACGGTTTTTGGTGAATTGAAAACGTTGCTGCAAATTTTCATTAATTCTCCTCAACGCGGAGGAAGTAACAGGTGTCCGTTAAGTTATTCTTATCGGACGTATGAAATTTCTGATTCCCTCGAAACCCTCCGCTCCATCGAAATATATGTCGAAAAAATAAGATAAAAAAATTTAATCAGAAAAGTTTCTCGATAGCTGATGAATGAAAAAATCAGTTTTAGCAAACTCTGATCTTGTTGTCAGAACACGTGTTGGACCGAGTAGTGAGTGAATCAAGTGGAAAAATATACGAAAAGGTTAATGATGTTTGTCACATCAAATGCTACGTGAAGAACATGTAATCGTGAAGTTTGATAATAAAAGTAAATCTCGTTGTCGTTTCACACAGTGCTTAATGTGTTTGTAGTTAATAACAAAAATGTACGTGTTGTGTTTTGGAACCAAACTGTCGTAATCGTCCCTGAATTTGATAGAATAACTAGGAAAAAAAAAAAACAATAAAATGGGTGAAAAATTCCTCACGAATATTGAACGTTCGTTGTTTGAGGCGTAGCACGCTTTTCGCGGTTTTCTGCGTTATTAAAGCGTGGCGTCATCGTTCGTGGTTGCCCAGAGTCGGGAGAAGAACGGGAGTGGAGAACGATCGAGATGATATTTACATTTCTGACTCGCAGAATGGTATGAGTCTGTCGATGGGATAAATAACGGATTCTTCGATGAAATTGAGCAACTGGAGAGGATCGAAGAAGCTTGATGAACTTTCTCGAAATTTGAATTTGCAAGTAAACACATATTTGTTGGACACGAAGAAAGGAACGTCGAAAAAAAGGTGAATTGTTGTAGCGACAGAAAAAATGTTTAAGAAAATAGGAATTGGAATAATTGATCGTTCGATGGCGATCGAGTGGAATTGTTTCGATGATTTTGATCATCCAACGCGGTTCGGGAGCCTCTTGACGAGAACGCGTCGATCGACGATGAACTACGCGCTTTCAAATTCGTCGACGAATTACACAAATGCGAGCTACGAATACATGGACACCGATGAGGAATCGGGCTGCAATGCTGTGTTTTTTTTGCTCGATTTTTTTCACGCCTATTACATTCCTTTCATTATATTATTGGGTTTCGTTGGTAATTTGTTGTCGTGCGTGGTTTTCCTCAATACGCATTTGAAGATGAGAAGCTCGAGCTATTATCTGGCTGCGTTGGCGACTGCAGATTTTGGATTTTTGGTAGCTCTGCTTTGCGTGTGGCTCAACAACGCGATCGGATGGCGAGTTTTCAACAAGGACGGATGGTGCGAGATACTTGTTTACATAAGCGCCGTTTGCAGCTCACTGAGCGTATGGCTGATCGTGGCATTTACCGTCGAAAGATTCATAGCCGTACAATATCCACTTCATCGACCTCACATGTGTACAATAGCGCGAGCAAAAACGATAGTCCTCGCTCTGGTTGTCGTTGCTTTTACCCTTCACTCATACGCTTTCCTTACCGCCGGGGTCGTGCATAAGGACGGCCAAGATATTTGTGACCTTAAGCCAGAGTGGTGGGAAGTTATGAGAACAATCAGCATAATTGACAGCATCGGCAGCCTCATCGTTCCTCTCGTACTCATCGTTGCTATGAATACCATGATAACGAGGAATCTACTCAACTTCAGCAGAAGATTTCGACACTCTTCCGAAGGCTCCAATCATTGTCAAAGTCACGATAGATCCGACTCTAATCTCAATCAAATTCCTGTAAGTATCCGAAAACTCAACCACCTACATTTACATATCTTGAGCGCGGCTCCCATTAATTATTCACGGAGAAAATTGATAATGGCGTCACCAGAAAAATGATAAAGTAATTCAACGTTTTATATTTCCTGAATTAATTATTCGATGAGGGGGATTGCTTGTCATTCTCAGTTCGCTTCGGGACATGGATTCTATACATTTCCCGATTCTCATTATATACCCGTTGTTATGGGTCCAAATACTTCGTAAAGCTGTCACTCGCTGAAAACCCTTTCCATTATATTACGTTATTATTGCGTTTACTTAGAGCTCGAAGGTAACACACAGAAAAGCCGGCCGAGGCCGGTGGATTTTTCGCTGGATTTCTTGGAATTTTTCCAACGAGCCGGGGAAAAAAGTTGGAATTTTTCCTCCAGCTACCGTATTAATCCGTGCATGCAGGCAAAGTATGCTCCATATTTGTTGAATTGCTCTTACCGTCGCGCCTAAAGCTCTTATACAAAGCCTTGTGCAGCCCCAGGAGCTAATAGGGATAAAGCTGAGACTGAAGGTCACCGCCAGAAGAATACCGAGAGTTCGAGGAGCTTTCATCGTGACGTAGCAATTAAAAGATGTGATCGGAGTTTTCTTCCCAAGGTTTTTAGTTCAGTTGGCAAGTCTCTGTCTTTCTAATCTGCATCTAATCTGCGTCTCAGACTTTTTCCAGGGAAAAATTTGTCCAGCATGAGAAAAATTCTATACGTGAGCAGGAAGAAAGTTGTAGGAAGAGCAAAGGTATCCTGTGCACAGACAAGACATAGCTATAGCGTTTGGCGAACGCGATAGGAGAGAGAGGGAGAGAGAGAGAGCAGGAACTCTTTGCTGCTGTTAGAAAAGTTTGAGCTTTCAGAACCAGGGACGTGAAAGTCTCAACTCGAAAACTAATGGCCATGAATGTTTATCCTCTGGATCCAGAAACGACGGAGCGAATTCCATCGAAATTCTGCCAGTATTCGAAAAATGTTCGAACCGATACATGATTAAATTTAAGAATAAATCTGTCGAAAATTCAAATTGTGATTGAGCCTCGAGAAACTTATCTCCGAATGACCGCGTTAAAATCTTCGAACGCATAGTGCGAGTTTACGCTCATTTTTCGTGCGGAAATATTTCGTCAGTGTTCTAAATCGTTGATCCACTGCTCCCGAAAGTATTTTTGGATTGCTTGTAAACAGAGCGTCTTATGCAAGCTCTATTCATTCATCTATGCACCGAGTAACACATTTTAAGGATAGGGTCGAAAGATCTTCAGTTAATTTCGATATTGTACTAAAAATCTTATCAATTCTGATATCTGGAATTCTTCGCAATTGCACCGCAGTCTTAAGGAGGTTGGACCACGATTATACAATGTTTCCCTGCTAAACAATGTTAAAAACATAAAAAATTTCAAAGAAATCAGAATTTTATAAAATTTAGTAAATATATTCTTGAATAATAAGACAATACGATCTTTTTTACATTTTTCCACCACGTAGTGCTCGAGGGATTGAAAACCAAAATTTACGTGTATGTGCATAGAGTTTACATATATACAGGTATACATCTCGTGCATAGAATTTCGATTCAACTCTGAAATAACTTTATGACCATGTAAAAAAATTGGAAAATATTCGAGATTCTATAGTTAATGCCAAAGACTGTTATCGCAAAATTTTATGAAAATTCTGAATGATTTGATTTCGTGATCCAACTTCCTTTACATTGTCCCGATTATGCAAACTGAACTTTCAAGGAATGTTGGCAAAAGACTGCAACTACGGCTTAAATAGCCAGAAGCGCTTTAACGATTATTTGAATATTCACGATATGAATATCGTATATTACACTACAAGGGTAGAAATTGTGAAATTCCTGCCATCATGTCCGGCAGTTCAGGGATCGCAAACTTTTGCCCGTGTAGCGTATACTATTTTTTTTATAGCCGGTTCAAAGTAACGTAATAAAAGTACAAAATACGAGAAATTCATGTTTTTATGCCTGCCCCGACATTGGGGGCACGAGCAAAGCGAGTGCTGGCTGGTCGGGGGCAGGCATCGAATATGAAAGAGAAACGAATTTAATAATAGTCGAACGAAAACAATAATTCATTCGAACTCCTATCATTTTTGCAAATTTCAGGTTACGAATGAAGAAAAAAGTGTATCATCAAATAATTCATTGAAATTATAATATTTTTTACGAAGAATTTCATTCCGTACTTTTGTTTTGATCATTTTTATCACTATCAATGACAAAAAATGCTCACTAGATTTCCATGGAATGCACAGTTTTCATATTCATTAGATGGATATTCGTGAGCAAATGGACTGGTTGATGAAAATTTCTAAACTCTTCTTTTTGCATTACGATGAGTTCCAGTTTCAATTACCTTAATCGGATTTTGAAGTGTTTCGTTTTACGATTTTTCTCGAGAAACTTCAACATCATAAAATGGGACCATGGAAAAAATTCGATTTTGGAAAAACACAACAGCTTTGCCTTTGACAGAGAAAACACGGTTAGAAAGTTACTTTCGGCAGTCGCGGCGTTAATAAGTCTTAATTGATGATATCGAAAGTCTGGATAATAAGCTGCAAGCATGCGGAAGTATTTAACAGACGAATTTGACTGAAATCTCAAACAAAATGGAGGGAGAAGAACAGGATAAATTGAAAAAGACGAGAATAGATTTAGTGGCAGATGAGCGTAGGTTTGATCGGCTGCCGGCGGCAATCCAACCATTATATAGTCTGAATTAACTTCACCCTCTCCTATGTGGGCTCCATTATATCGATCCTCTGTATGCACGGGTACACGACCAATAATCTAATATCACGAGGTCAACGACTGGAACGGTATGGGTTTTTTATTGTTTTTTCGAATTCGCGATCGACAATTTGCATAAATGCGTAACCTCGTTATTGGCTTACGAAATATCTCGTCTCTGAGGAGACGTCTCTCGTCGTTGGCAAAATAATTGTTCACTTTTGTTGTCCCGGGTATACGTACTTTGGGGCGAGCGTATTGATTCGAAATAAATTCCAGTATTTTCGCTCGAGACGAAACAAAATGAAGTAAAGAGAATATATAATCGACAAAAACGCACAATATATCACTGCACGATTTACTCCGACCACAGTTTTCTTTAACGGGGTGTACACTGAAGATGTGAATATGTTTCGTGAGTTGATATAATCTCAATGTACTGGAATAACTTCTTATAGTCCGTACAAAAAACATTTCGCACACTGAGGAAAAAGATTTTTTGGATCAATTAAATCAATTTTGTTGACTGCAGTTTTGTTCAATCAACTTGAGTTTTGTTTACATAACTGGAAACACGCTTGATTTGTACTAATTAGTACAACGAAATTATTTTTGAATCAACAAAATATTTCTTTTGACGTATTTCACCGTGCCATTTGTTGGATCAAACAAATTTTGGTTAATTCAACGAAATTCTTTTCTCAGTGCATCTTGCTCGACGCAACCAATCCAAGTTGTGAAGTTCGGAGTTACAATAAATTTTTGAAGACGCTTCTCTTCATCGTTGCTATTTATGGCATTGGAAAGCTTTTACGACAAAAATAGAAAAACGTTCAGAGCATATATAATTTCTGTGTTGACATTGATTTCACCCCACCAATGACAAAAACAACTCCAGTTAGCCGCAAAGATTCCACTTGCACCACTAAAATCGATTTGCATTGAAACAAACGAGTTATTTTTGGGCACGCATGTCGAGGTAACAACTATCGACGTGCTTGTTGGAGAGTTAATGACGTGAAACGTCCGGCACTTGGATGTGCAGCCGCCCGAAAAGCCACATCACACCCGCCGGAACGACTCTCTTCTAGACAATCTTGCTTCCCACAATAATACCATATCTGGTGGGAAATTACTCAGAGAATTTGCATACATAAAACGCAACCTGGTCAAAATGGCTCAACATTTTTTAATGACTTTTGTTAATCTGTTTTCCTCAACGCAAACAGCTGGTCGGATCAAATCATTCTAAGCCAATGGATTTGTTTTTGCAAATTTGATGTTCATGGCGACAGTATTTTAATTCCAATCAATTCCAAACCGAAGACGTGACCGATGATTCGGGATTTTACGTTCTATAAGTCTTGTATCCCCTAATAAAAAGTTTATGGGTCACGTTATATTTCGATTGTCATTGTTGCCGGGTTATTCGTGCTGTGATTGGTCGGTTCGGTTTTTCGAGTCCCGCTGCCTGCCAGTGTCACAGTCGGCAGTCCCGCTGCCAGTTTCACAGGCGCAGTCCCGCTGTCATTTTGACAGATGCACGTACTTGTAGACATGGTTATTATACGTTGTCCGTTCGAGAAGGATATGTGGTTAGAATTTTCACCGCAGGTTGGTTGACCGAATAATTTATTTCGTTTCTCTTTCATTTTTGTTTTTTTTCTTTCATGTGACGAGCTTATAAAAATAAACCAGAATCAATAAAATTCGCTCATTACCCGATTATAAAAAACGGAGACAAGAAAGAAAAAACAACAAAAAGGACCAATTTTGTGGAAAAAATATATATTTTTTCCCTCGTACAACGGAACCGGGAGCCACAAAGTTTTGGACCCCAATGGAAAAAAAATATAGACCCCAATGAAAAAAAAAAAAAAATTAAAAAAACGTTCTCGCCAGAGTCCACTCGTAGTCTCTGTCCGTAATTAAACAAAGAATATTCAATTCAACCATTTCCAACATAATTCAATGAAAAAAAAAATATATATACCCCAATGAAAAAATAATATAGACCCCAATGAAGAAAAAATAAAATAAAAAAAAACGTTCTCGCCAGAGTCCACTCGTAGTCTCTGTCCGTAATTAAACAAAGAATATTCAATTCAACCATTTCCAACATAATTCAATGAAAGAAAAAAAATATATACCCCAATGAAAAAATAATATAGACCCCAATGAAGAAAAAATAAAATAAAAAAAAACGTTCTCGCCAGAGTCCACTCGTAGTCTCTGTCCGTAATTAAACAAAAAATATTCAATTCAACCATTTCCAACATAATTCAATGAAAGAAAAAAAATATATACCCCAATGAAAAAATAATATAGACCCCAATGGAAAAAAAAAAAATTAAAAAAACGTTCTCGCCAGAGTCCACTCGTAGTCTCTGTCCGTAATTAAACAAAGAATATTCAATTCAACCATTTCCAACATAATTCAATGAAAAAAAAAAATATATACCCCAATGAAAAAATAATATAGACCCCAATGAAAAAAAAAAAATTAAAAAAACGATCTCGCTAGAGTCCACTCGTAGTCTCTGTCCGTAATTAAACAAAGAATATTCAATTCAACCATTCCCAAATTAATTCAATGAAAAAAAAAAATTGAAAAAACATAGCAAAAATTGAAAAAACATAGCAAAAAGCATAGAAAAACATAGATTCTATTCCATAACTAGGAATAGAATCCTATTTGCCTAAACTTGTTTTTTTTCTGATCGACATGCTTCAAAATAGGTTGGATTTAAGACGCTGTCATATATCTCGATAAGTTTCGAAAGCAGCGCTGCAGCGCAACTAAAAAACCGCTCGCGCGCGTTAGCGCACGTGGTGCACCCTAGTTAATCGATAAAAACAGGAGAATCCCCGAAATAGTCGCCACTCGACAAAACTCTCTAACCACACGAGTGAGTGGCCAACAAGTACTGAACTCAAATACGCGTCCTGAGAACGTTATTATTTGCTCATTTGTCAAGTATTTCTAGCTCCCTCTTGAGTCTGAGTTCACGTCCGTTACTTTCCCTAAAAGAAGCAACGCGCTCGATTCTCCTATGACGAAAGATAACGTTCGGCCCCGAGGGTATTATCACATTTTTGGACAGATCTGATTGCGTGAATTTCGATTTATAAGTTTAAATGAGACGCAGCCACTTTATAAATGATGCATGAAGTTACATTATCAGTCTCGTTTGAATTCCTTTCCACCATCTCAACAAATTTAACATAGTACGAAACTTTGTTTCGTTGAATTATACTCAAGAGAGATCGCTCAGAACAGCAGTTTCATCTGAACCAATCTGAATCGCTGCAGACGGGTAAAAGAAAATATTTGGAAACTTAACAGTAACCGCTTTCCAATGTCACTTTATCGCAATAATAGAACGAAACAGTGTCCCCAAGAATAAACCACCTCACGTTCTTATACAAATAACAAATCCAATCCCTCGAGGTTCATCAAAATCTTGGAACACTGTAATAAAACCCTCGAAAGTTTTTCCAGGTTTGAGCTCTAATGGCAGTCAAATTATCTACATATTATCGTATTAATATGTTCATTTATCATTAGCAAACGTTCAAGTGAAAAAAAAGTTGAGAACAATTAGTGTGCTTGATTAAAGAATGTCGTGTGTTAATTAAACTCTTTTGAAAAATTCAGATTGTAGGAGAAACATAAATTCAACGGCGTTATCGACGTTAGAACGTTTTCATGAATGTATGTCCAAGTTTATATTGGGTTTGCGAATGTAAAATAGTGCTGTGCGTGCCAAACGACGGTTTAATGTTACTATCCGAATTCAGGAGAGAAATAAGCGACCCTCTGACCTCTGAAACATCAAAAATAGGGTGCGTCAGGGCTCGTACGTTTTTTCAAGCACCATTTTTCATCCATGTATGGTTACTACGAGAATTCCGAAGGGCGCGGTATTTACATCCCTGATAAGTACATATCGTACACGAGAAACCGTCCACTTTAAGTTCCCACCGATCGCGATCGGCCAGTTGACCATATCGACACAAAAGGTGCACTCGTCTCGATGTATTAGAATCCATAAACATGGATTATTGAATTATCATCATCGTTGAATTATGTAGATAATGATTAAGCCGATGGCTATACGGAGAACAAAATTATATCAAGAATTACTATCGCATCGTAGTTCCTTGGTATACCATGTCGGACACACATGGGTCTGAGATGTCCGGCTGATTCAGCGCAAGGCACGAATTCCTCGTTGTTCGTATCGATTACCATGAAATAAAGGGGATGCTCTCTTTCTATAGATCCAAAACTACTTTCCTGGATTTTTTTAATGAGCAGCTCAATTACAGTAAAAAGCTCGCCCTTATCCCAGATCCACGTTCGTCTAGGGAGGTGCGCTAATTGTATAGTATTCCTACGGAGAGCTAACAAAAACATAGTATTTTTCATTTATTCATATTCCATTGAAAATAGCGAAAAGTTTGACACTTTTGCGCAATTTCAGATGAAAAATTGCTATGCATTTGCTAAAATTCCTCAAAGGGACAATATTTTTTTTATTATTTTTTCGTCGTGTATGAGAAACAGGGAAAAAATTCCGATAGATTCAGTTCCTATTTTTTTTTCTTGTATTTTTTCACTTTAGTTACAATATGGCTGTGAAATGTTTGGTCGTTGCATCGTTTACTATATCCTTCGCTTACTACGGAAGGATGGCTACGGTTTAGCTCATGGGCAGTGGATGGTATTATTGGACATTTTGTGTGGATCAACCTGGTTCGGAAATCTGCCTCCGAAATTCTCAGTACCTCACAATCTCTCACTGAAGCTTAGCGTGTGATTAATTGGTTAGTTTCTAGTCGTTTTCGGAAAAGCCACAACTGTGTGTTGCAATATGAAACCAATATGATTGATGATAACGTCGATCCGCCTGCTCGTGATGCCGCAAAGTATATGTATAAAGACACCTAGAGGCTATACGCGATATGATCCTTAATTAATAACACTGCGGCGTGGAAAAGCGTTCGCCCACGGCTTACATTAAAATGTAATTACTTTTTTAGCTTTTTTCCGATCGCTTAATTATTTTTACATCCCTCTAAAAAACAAAATGCCGTCAGCATTTTTATTAAGTTGATCGCAATTAGGCAAATTATCCGAGAATCGATCAAAATTATGTCGACGAATTTTCGTTACGTTGATCTGGACGAATTTCAACCGTTTACCCGAAATTATTCCCAACATCACTACGGAATTGACTACGCTGTTTTCCTAAGAGCCAAGACAAACTATGAAAAAGAAAAAACTTTCCTAATGCAGCAAATCAACTGCCTAGTCTTCCCAGTCGAAAGTGCCATCGCAGCATAAAGGCTGCGAGCACGGCACCTTCTGAAGTATGCAATTAGACAGGCGCGACCATCCCCAACGAAGTCCACTGGAAAAACGTTCAGTAATGAAATATCCTCGTCCGAACCACGCGTCTTTTGAATAGAAAAACTGGAAAATTTTTCAAATTTTTGCTATCCCTCGGCTGTAGGTTTCGAGCCCAACACTCTGACCTGGGAGCTCGAGCTCTCGTCGATTGGACGAATCACTTGTCATGCACGATGTTTACTATGTGGAATATACATTTCCGAAGGGAGACAGTCCAACAGCGTACTTTAACGTAGTGCAGATTTTCAAGGAAACATTTCCACAGATCTGCTCAATTCTCTACCAAGCAACGAAAATATTGACGAGATGTGTTGACATAGCTCTCAGAGATAGTAAATTCTACATGGAGAGAATATTACATCAAAATTTACTATGTTATTATAGTTTCCTGGTACCAAGTCGTCCTTCTGAGAAATTTTAGCAAAAACATAGTAATTTTTCATTATTTTTCTATCGAAATCGCGGAAATTATGACATTTTTCGCGCTTTTTCGGATGAAAATTTACTATGTTTTTGCTCAAATTTCTCAGAGAGACGACATGGTACCAGGGAACTATAATAACATAGTAAATTTTGATGTAATATTCTCTCCGTGTACTGATGCGATCCCGTCCTGTTGCCGTTTGTTGGTCGCAGGGTCGAACTTGGATATCGAAATAGGGTTAATAACGAATCAATATTGTCAATACTATGATTTCAGAGCGGAAGTAGCAGTAACAACGGAGTTGTGAATATGCCGATGGGTATTATCGGAGGTCACCGACAACTTTCACAGCAATCATTCCAGTCGTCCAAGAATTCTCGGAACCAGCCATCATCTGCAACACCGATTCCTTCGACACCCAGAAATGCTCAACAAGTATCAGAAACATCCATGAAATGTATACGTGAGTTGTTGCCGAACAAGTATTGAAATTTTATTCCGTAAATATTTACAAGCCTTTGCGAGTTCCTGCACAATCCTTAATCGACTGTAACTGTCCTTCCAATTTCGTCTTACGACAGGCACACAGAGAGGGAAGAACCAGGAGGGTGCAACTTTCTATAAAATTACAATGTAACGCTCAAACCATAAACGAGAAACAAGTTTAAACTCCATTTTCGAAAATACGTGATAATCTCATGGGGGATTACGGTCGATGCAGTGAAAAGCAAGCCTGATTTTTATCCCAATGTTCGAAAACCTGGAGAACATCGATAATACCGGAGCTTAAGTCTCCTGCATATTTCAGACAGATTTTAGCAAATGCGTAGTGGTTTTTAAATTTTAATTAGACAAAAAATGCGAAAATCTGGCGACAAATACCAAACTTCCCGCTATTTTTCATAGAACATGAATAAATAATCAGTATGTATTTGTTAATCCTCCATAAACACATTATGCAATTAGCGCACCTTCCTAGACGGGCAGGGGCATCCTAAAGTTTGTTACTCTACTTGGGCTCGTTAATAGAATCTGGAAAAATTCAGCAAAGTAGTTTTGCATCTGTAGAAAGAAAATCTGCACTGGGTGATGAATAAAAATTCTTATTATCATTGTTGTTCAATGGTAATTTATACGGAAGCCGGAAAATTATTACGAAAATCTGATATTGTTTTAAGAAAAAGAGTGAAATTGCTGTTTGTTATTTTTAGATGTACGATCTTCTTCGAGGAATCTCGTCTCGACTAGGAATCAGCAGAGCATTACAAAGATGCTACTCCTCATCAGCACGGTTTTTATACTGCTCAACTTACCAAGGTATATCAAGATCCTAAATTGAGAAGGCAACTAGTGTAGCACTGTATGAAAGCAACCATGGTTACTGAAGAAATATTCCAGTTTAATTTGTATTGTGAGGCGAGAGCTTGACGTCTCACCGACCGGATATTGCGAAAATACACGCGGTGTTGTTTATCCTCGAATAATCGCTTTCCATTGTCTGTCTGGCAGAGTCCATTAAATACAATCGATCGGTTATAAACGACGCCCCGTTAACTACTCAATGAAAAAGTATTGATCCGGCAATTTCAAGTTCAAACGTAAATCCTTCAAGTTCAAAAATACAACCAAAATTCATTGGAATTGAAAAAAAAAAAGACATTCATCCTTTCAAACTTTTCGTAACAAGAGCCATGACGATTATTAGTACTGTTATTATTAGTATTGACGATTTAATTGTTAATCTGAATTGATCAGCCAATAATGATGACATATTTTTGTGTAGTTACGTGATACGACTCTGCGTGTTTTTCTTCACGTTGGCGCGCAAGGAAACTCCGGCATTGCTCTGGTGTTTGCAGCAATTTTTTATGCTCCTCTACTACACAAACTTCAGCATTAATTTTCTACTTTACGCCATGTGCGGGATTACCTTTCGACGATGTCTGAAACAACTGTTACGTAAAGCACTCAAGAGCATCACCAGGTATCATTGCAAACCTCAGAGATACACATAAATCGTGCACCGTTTCAGTTTCGGGCAAATCGCTATTTCGAATCTTTGAACCTATCAAGGCATCGATAATTCATCGCATCTAATATATTCCGCGACGGATCATAATCGAATGTCAGTGTAGCCACGAGAGGAAAAATAGTAGGGCGCGGAAGGAAGCCCGGGAATCCCATAAAAAATTATATTTTCGAATAACCTTGAAAATTAAAAAAAAAAAAACTTTTATTTTTCCCAAACGGAAACCAAAAAAATTTTCTAAGAGATTCTGTAAAATTCTTCGGAGTCCATTGCGTTGTATTTATTTTGCAAATGCCAGCTTTGTGATTGAATAAACTGCGACAAGCTGCTCGTTTTTTTGTTTCTTCATCAACGTTTGTTCGCAAAGTAATGTCGAATGATATTTGGCTCCGGGCCATGTCCATTGGAGCCACTGGCGAATACACATTTCTCGGTATCAATCAATAAAAATCTGGCAATTTCGTTGAGAAGAACACAACAGAATTTGGCCTCAGTTTCGACACATGTAAGAATGTAAAAACGTTTGTGTAATATATTGAAGAAATATCGCAGCCCGAAAAAAAAGATTTTTGGCGATGGCACAGGTGCGGTCAGTTGTCGTGGTTACGGTCTGAAGATATTACTAAGCGTAACAGTTGCAAGCACAATTCAGAGCCAAAAACATTTGTTCGATACAACTTGATATTATGGAAAAAAACCTGCCAACGCGGTCTCCATATTTTATTTCGGCAAAGCATTAAAGGAAGCGTTTAAATAATGTAAACTAATTTTGCACTCTTGAAAAAAGATTCGGACGTTAAGAAATCTCCGTATAAAGCAAAGAATAAACTTTATTCGGGCTCCGGAGTAAATGTACGAATCCAAGTTCACGACACATTTTTTTTATCGATAGGGCGTACGAAAATATACGTTGAATTTTCTTCATTTTTAATCATTTATGAAATAAGTATTTTTTATGCTTTGTAAAAAAAAGTCATCGGTGAATCTATAGATTAATTTCATCCAATCGTTTGTAATTAACCCTCCGCAGATCATGTGGATCTTTTCCAAGCCAAGCTACAACGTTTTTTTTTTCTAAAATTTCGTATATTTGGAATAAATATTCTCGTTGTATGTTGAAATGAAACAAAATGTAAAATCTTGGAGTAGAATCAAATTCCGGAATTTTTGAAGATTTTTTTCTCTCCAAATACATGAATTATAAAGTGGCAGGACGAAATGGACTCACGTATGATCCGGGATACTGTAAAAAATCATGTGATCCGCGGAGGGTTGAGAACCAGCTAAGCTTTGAATGGAATAAAATGAATCACGATCTCTGGAACGTGATAATCTCTGCTGTACGTTGCAGATACCTTGGAAGGAATATTAGACGAGTGTCGGAAAGTTCATAAATTGGCGAAAGGCTGCTCGAGAAGGATAATTGGATCAAGTTGAAACTCGTAAGATGTATCAACACGAGGTATTTCCCCGATAGGTCCACAAATACTATGTATATCCTCGGAACAATATTGTGTAAATATTACCTAGTATAATGGGCGCACCAGTTATCACCTCAACACTCCAAAATTGTAATTGCTTTGGAAAAAAAAACCGTAGATTGGACTGAAAAAACATGATTTTTTCTCTGGCATTCAAATCCGTGTATAAGAAAAATCGCTTTTCCCTTCATCCCCTCATGGCACATATATATTTGTAAATAAATTGAAGGAAAACAGATACACACACACATACATCGATGCACACTGCATCTTCAAAGTTCGAGACTTGTAAAGAAAAAGAAAAAGAAACCAGAATATCCAATCATTTTTCCTCTTACACAATAATATGAAAGTTTCGAAAATGACGACGCGAGAAATTAAATGAAAATAAAGTAATGTTGCCTTTGTTGCAATGATTTACCAGAGGAGATCAACGCCATCGATCATTTGTAGGGTAAAGTGAGAGCAAAAGGGAAGCCGGAAAAATTCTTGCCCTATCCCAATAACTCGATCAATATTTGCCACATCCTTGCTGTTCGCGTGACTGCTTTTTTCTTTTAATTGAAAATGCAGCCTCGATCAAAGTCTCGGAACTTCAATTAAGTGAACAATTGTGAAACGTCATTTTGATGTTAGCGTCGATAACTATGATCTCAATTTCGAGTGAATTCCATTTTTTGGGTCTTATCAATAAACCGTTATATTTCCGAGTTTTCGTTCATTCAAAGTGTCAAAATTCACTAGATATTGATTATTTTTATATTCAATACGACGTGCACGAATAAAAAAATCTACGAAAAAATAACACTAATTCGTTAAGACCAGCAACAAGTTATGTAAGAGAATAAAAGTTTACATTGCAGCATGTTTGCCCGATATACTTGACTACGTGGACATTCATTTTTCATTATATCCTTCAATTATCAATGTGACGGCGATACTGTCTTCAGGAAGAAGTTTGTATCAGTGTCATGGTGATTTTATGGGATCAGTCATTCCAAGACAGGTCTCTTAAGACTGTAGTAACAATTATGGTAATCGACCAGATGTTACTCCAAAATAATGCCACGTAATAGGGCATCAATAAAAACAGGAGCAAAGTCCTTAAAAAACGTGAAATTGTTTGAATCACTCAAAGGATCGATGATTGTAAAGAGTAACGGGCATATGCGATAAAAATCTGCTTTCCTTTCTAGTCACGGATATGATTTTTTTCATTTCGCATAAGACGCAGATGTGAGAAGAAATATTGATCACATCGACAACATTTTTGTTTCTCAGCACGTGCGTTTGTGAAGCAGAAAATCGTAAGTGGAACTCTATTGAAATGCCGCAGATGTTCTGTGAGAAGTCTATCGAAGTAGAAGGCAGTAACATTTAATGAGATTGCCTTGGCAGAGTGACGTTTGAGTTCGTAAAACAGAAGAATTTCAATCACAACCCCGTTTCGTGTTTCTCTCGTACCAGGTGTCGCCATAATATCCAAAAAAAAATCTATATCTTTCGTTGAAATATCAAGAATCATATTTTGTATCGAGTGGCACGACGGGCACCCCTCGAATCGTTTTCGTCCGCCATAAAAAACGCGCAAAAACTATTTACTTTTTTGTCATTCAAAGGTAAACGATTCCAATAAAAATGGAAAATAATCTTTGCAGTCTCACTCTCGGGAAAATGAATATTCTTTGCTGACCGTACCGACGGAAAATGCATTTTCGTAACGTACTAAGACGTGCGTCGATCTTCGAGCGTCAATTTTCGGGACCCCCAAGTCCTCGTGGGTCAAGATTTGCCGAGTAGACGTGGGTCAGGTGACGGTTTTGCCTCAGAATCAAGCTAGTTCGGCAAAAAAGTTCTCCCGAAAAAATCAGTCCTTGGGGGGCCGTTACTTTACACTATTCGAGGACGACCTTTGCGCGTATGAGGAAAGAAAGCATTCACAAGGGAGCGACAAAGTGAGCCGATGAACTGCGGACACGTTTTGTCTTGCTTGGCTTCTGTAGTTGAGAGAGTATTAATCCCTTTGGAGAATGTTCGTAAATACTGACTGTCTCGGTTGCCCTATGGGACTGCTCCATAGACCGGATTTGTTGGTACAAATTTACCACGCTCCCGTAACAAGACTAACAGAAGGATATCTCTCCGAGTACGAACCAGGTTTGGGAAAAGGAAGGAGCAGACAAGCAGTTTGTCGTAAAACGCTTCATTGAGTGACGACTGAGGAGCATTAGGGAAACGGTTGACAAACACTCAGAAGCCGACAGACTGTACATGTTTGTTTTGCAATCTTGCAATCGTGTTTAATGCTACGGCGTGGGATTCAGAAAAAAGTGCAGTTTTTTCTCGGCCGGTTGCAACTCACTCGGCAGTTATGAACGTTCGTCTGCACTTTGAATGCCCTGGGACAGCTATTCAAAGTGGAGTTAATATACAGCCACGTCCGCTTGACTAAACGAACCCGAAGAAGCCCAAAGAAACTTCTTTGGAATATTTAGCGAGTGTGATTAATCGGAATGAGCAAAGTTTCTAGATTATATAATTTAACTCGCAAATCATCTGCTCCCTTCAATCGCATACACACTCAAGTAGGATATACAGGGCTCCAGATCTTGGCTGTTTCAGCTCTGATTTCGCTTCTGATAAATTATTTCCAGTCAAACGCACATAACATCTGTGAAACGCAAAGTTTGAAATTGAACGTTGTGTATATTCGCGTCAGCAACGCAATTCGAACGTGCAATCGGTGTTTCCGCAAGTTCAGGAGCTTGGGAGCCCGCCGACACTGAACTGGCTGACTGCTCGCGCATCATCAGATTCTAAGGGTCTTGACGAACTTAATTCCGATAGAAATCGAGTCTCCTGCATCCGGCAGTTTTTTTGAAATCCCCCCCCGTAGCTGTGGTGCAAATGCGGAGCCGTATATAGTGTATCAGCGAAGGATGTAGCTGGAGGCAGCACTCTCGGGAGTCACAGAGCAACTTATAAGACTCCGCGAGTTTATACGCAGGAGTTAGTCAGATGACATACTCGAGCAAACGCAGCAGATATATGCAGAATTCGTGATGCGACTTTTCTCCGATCTTTACACTTGTATCTCAACACTTGGCTCCAAGATGCCCGGGCAATCAGAAGTTCTCGTCCACTGAGAAAAACTGTAATGGACTGACTTGTAATAAGTCGTTTATTTAGAACTCGGGAACGTTATTTATATGTCCATAATTCACGATGACAGGAGCTGAGTGAACCTTTTCGATGATACTGACAGAGATTAAGCTAACAAGTGAAAAAGTTGACGCCCACGCGTTTAATAAGCACACAAGTCTACGACGCCACGTACGTGCGTTCAGGCCCCTCTCGGATTACTAAAAATACACACAGGAACATTATTTTTCTATTCGTGATTCGAAAAGTTCCTATTCTTTTAATGAAGAACTTTACTTTTTTGACGCGGACCAACTAATTGTTTTACTTCAAGTGGTAACAAAAAGTATTAACACCCGTTTGTGAACTCGGGTCATTCGTGTGTCCCGGCAAATACGACAGGTTGCTCCATTACCGTATCAAGAGACGCGGCAGCAGCTCCACGCCAAGAAAAGCGCAGCGTGCGAGCCGGCCGGACTCTTATATCCAGGAAAATAGGCATTTAATGACGTCACTTAGATATACACGAACAAATTTATTTTTCTACAATTTTGTCATTGGAATTTCAAGTTTAATATTTCAAACCGTAGCCTGAATTTTATTAGAATTTCTGGAATGTAATAACAGGGTGAAAAGGAACGCTTGAACCAGGTTTACAAAAGGAAGCTGCAGAAGAAAACGTCTGCAGACGAAGTGTTCAGGAGCCTTTATCAATTTCTCCTGAATCCAATACAAAAAGTTTAGTGCGAATCGTTGTTGTACATCAACGTTCATTACATTTCTGTTAGAATGGCAAGAAGAAAAGTGAATTATAACTGAAACGAAATGAATTGTGGAGTCTGAAGAGACTAACGGAAACAAAAAAAAATTGTATTTTTCTAATTTGCAGTTTTAAAAACTAGAAATTAACACCAGCTAATGGGAAGTCAATATATTATCAAATGCTATTCACTTATGAAGCCACAATGAATTGTCGTAATGGTAACTCGTTGGTGCGTGTCATTGGAAAATACAAACTCAATGTTTAGACTCAACAGTTTAAAACTGAATGTGGCAGAAATGGATATATTGGTGTCTTGAAAAACAATGTGAAATGGTGATTTTTCAGTCACTGGTCAACTCATTCACAATAGAAATGAGTAAATCCGTCAATGTTATAAATAAGATTTCCAGTACCTCATAAACGTAATGACTTCAAGCCGTCAGCGGTCATGCCCTTCACGCGTAGTTTCCAGTGCTTAGATTTATAAAAAGAAGCTTGGAAATTATTTCGCCACAGTAATTGTGACTGGAAGATGTTCATTTTTTCGGATTCACAAGTAAAATGAAAAAAAAAACGTAGAGTAGGTTCGAAAACAATTTGAACAAAGAAGAAATAACAGAATTGTCGTACCATTAAAAATTGTTAAAAGTATGAACCCTATGGGTCCCATGACGGAACCGCCGACGGGCTGATCAAAACGCAATCGACAAAAACTTTCATGTACGTGAGCTGATAATATAATTGTTTCAACTAACAATAAGTAATTAGTTTCTATTCCCCATACGAAGTTGAACGAAAACGATATGGCGTCCAGTTAAATTATGTCGTCGTTAAGCTTTGTATTATTTAAAGCATTACTTCATAGTGGAAATGATCGAAAGATATAATATCGTTGAAAAATAAACAAATGAAGAAAAAAGCTATTCTCTATTGTAGGGTGAAAAAAGTTTGACTGACTTATTTGTAAGGGCAGTATTTTTTATATGTTCCATTTTTCGATGTATTGTTTATGATATACAACGAATAAAGTTACGTTTTTCTTGACATATAAGAGAAAAAAAGTCCTCTGTGTAATTTCATTCGAAAACCTCTTCCGAATTGCGAAATTGTTAGCAGGAACATCGATGTTACAGAATGACTCGAGTTTTCTATGCATGCGTTTTTCGGGTTTTTTCTTTTTCATTTTTTTGCCTCGATTTTTTTTATTCCACAATTTTTTCATCTTTTTATTTCACACTTACTCGTGCACGTTATTATTGATAAGGAGTTAAACGTATTTGCATTTGTTTTGTTCACATATTAGTTCGCGCAGTGCAACGCCAAAAGGTTATCTGAAGAAAATAATATTCACAACAGTTCCCAGCTACAGTCGATGTAAAACCGAATTTCTAAACTCTCTAAAGCCCCGATCGGTTGTCGAGCGTTTCTCTCGGTAAGCTCGTCATTATATAGTTCGTCATTGTTAGGATGAATTTCACTGCGGCCCCCTTGATTAATAATAAATTGAATATTCCATCAAACCCACTGGGTTTATATTGCTATAGCGCATTTTCAAGGAATTATTATTTGATGACAAAGGCTGCTTTGAAGTGTAAGAAAAAAGTGGGACATTTATAAGGAATTCTCTTTTTCCAATGATTTATGACTCCATAGAAAAATCGGAGTGGCTTTCGTTGCGAAGATTTATCGCCGTTTCATTTTTGTCGAATAAAAGAACCAAATCAATAGCGAGATCGAGTCGTTTAATACGATTTAAGTATCAATGAAAAATAAAGCTTTATGATAAAATATTGCGAGAGAGTTGGAGCCTTATAGATTGACCGGGAATGCCTCCCATGAAATTAACCACACCAACTTCGTTTATACTATTCGCACACATTCTGCCTTCGATCCTAATGGGATTTATTCATCATTTCAACGCGTCTAAAGAACTTTTATCGGCTCATCGCGTATTCCCGTTTTTTCCCAAGACGATCCAAGCTATCTGTTGCCTTCTTTATACTTGAAAAACTCGGCAAAAGAGCAGAAGAAAAAGGGTGAAAAAGGACATAACAGGCGTTGACGTAATTTGGCTGAAAAAACTCTCGGTATGCGATAAGACTGAGCAGCAGGTTTCTGAATTTTTCTCTGGAATTCAGAAAATTCGAGAACCATACTTTCCGATGATATATTTCCAACTCGACCTTTCTTTCTGATGTCATTTTCTCAAAGTTCTACGAAAAGAAACATCTAAACTTTGAACGGCAAAGATTGAGATATTACTCGTATGAATCGTACTGGAAGAATAGACATTTTTATTTGTCCGATATGTCCCTCTCGTGCACCGAGAAGTATTTCAGGTGTCCCTTGGCCTTTTAACATATTTTTTCGAGATCTCTCAGCGATAATCTTACTTGGAGTTTCGAGCGGAGAGATATTTTCCAACAAACAGCTGCCCATCAGTTTCGTGCACAAATGAATGTCGAGAAATTATCAAAAATCGACGCAGTCACGGAAAACTCGAGCTGAACAGACTCTGAACCCATCGGAAAGATCGATCATTCAATACGATGTATTTGTTAAATAAAATGGAACAGAAACTCGAAGTTCAAAAGCTGGTTCGCGGTTTGTTGTGGGTAACGCCAGCGTGGTGGGCACGGGACGCAGTAATTAACCCCGGATACTGTATATAACGCTTAGCCTCGCTCCTGGTACCTTACCAACCCGCACTACGGCCCCATTGGACCGACGAGTTATAGAATAATAAAACGCTTGTTACGTTTGGTTATGAAATAATAAAACGTATCGGCAATGGAATCGAAAGATTGATTATCCGTTATTGATAATCGTCGAGAAAAACTCTCGCTAGGAAATTCCTCTCATACTACATTCGAGATATTTCGTTTATACTTTCCATTACGAATGATTAAAATCTGTGCCTGAATCTTTGCAGAGAGTGTGTAAAATGGAATTTATGGAAAATTGAAATTGAACGGAATTGTGATGCTGAAAATATTGAAAGTCGATACTCATGGAATTCATTCCGTGGTGAACTATTGCGTTCAGTGGCAACGAAATAAAATGAAAGCCATGCAACTGAACGGCAATTTAACTGCAGGAAAGAGTGATAAAAACAATCCGAAAAGCAACATCTAGTGTCAGCCTCTGGATCTATAGAAACTCTTGTATGCGAACGAGCATTGAAAGCTACACTGAAAATTCAATTTCGTCAAAAAACTTCGATATTTATTGTTGAATACAGCGAACTAAATATTTTGGGATGATTTCAAAATTTTCGTTAATTCGACAATATTTTTCAGTGTAACGGAACTGTCAGCAAAATTTACGATTGGAATGACAAAAATTTACTTTCCGAAACGATTTTCCAGAATGTTTTTTGCTCGAATGACCAAATTTTCGTGATTTTTCGAAAAAAACGTTTAGTTGAACGTATACAACAAAATATCGATCTTTTTCAACAAAATTTTATTTTCAGTGTAAGGTGTTTTCTGCTCCTTATTGGAGAACAGACGGTTTCGCGAAGACAGCCATCCGGAGCCATCAGGAATATCGAGGCCTGATTAGCTAATATCCCCTGAAGCACTTTACCACTTGCTACGGAACAACACCGCGAGTTTCCTTGATTACTGTCGCGATGTTTGCAGCGCTACGGTGCTTAGAGGAAAACAGATTGAAAATCGAGGGCAAGAATCAAAAGTGGTCGAACTTTTTAAATGTGGGGTAAAGATCGATGAACAAACGAGCCTTGAATATATTTTTCCCGACGGTCTCTTTAATGTGGGCTGAGAAATCCATAGTCGCAATGGCGTGTCGATCAAAATTCTCCTGTTTCTAAATCTTG
The DNA here is from genome assembly GCA_037043255.1 of Diadegma fenestrale. Lineage (NCBI taxonomy): Eukaryota > Metazoa > Arthropoda > Insecta > Hymenoptera > Ichneumonidae > Diadegma > Diadegma fenestrale. Next base: position 11,893,131 of record CM073310.1, on the reverse strand, counting down.
GTGAAAACCACGCTAACAAGTCATCAACGACAATAAGCCTCAGAAAATGACTTCCATAAAAAAACGGAGCAAAAAGGTACAAGAGACTGCGAAACGATTGTGGAAAAAAAAACTTTGGCATGAGTGGGCAAATGCAAAATGCCGACGAACTTTTATCTATATACTCGAATAGGATATTCTTAGGACAGTATTTCATCCTTTTCCAATTATCTTGCCAGGGATTTATTTCGAGATGCGAAACGTATTCCAAATGGTTTGCAATGCATCAATTTGGCTACGCGAATCCGCAACGATATAACAGATATTTCGAAGGTGTATTATTAAAATATATCGTGAACGAGCGATAAGATGATGGAGATAAAAGGATCATATTTGCAAAACTCACTTTAGTTTTTCCGGAACCCGTTGGCCCGACGAGCATAAGTCCGTGTCTAACTAGAGTGGTCTCGTACAGCTGGATTACTTTTTCCACGAATGCTGAAACATAAATGACAAATATGGATAGTTAACGATCTTTGAAGTACAAGCAAAGTATTAATCGGATTATCTCAAATGAGCAAAAGTATATGAAATTTCGAGGATTGTAGGTGGAAATCACGAGGATTTACCGTCGACGTCTTGCAAGCCTAATTGCAGAATTGATTCTCGGATCCCTGCATTGAGTATCCCATAATCCACTGGAATTTCAACGAGCTTTGGGAATAGATCGGATACGATACCTGCGGAATAACGCGAGAGATGAAAGGCTTTGTTGGCGATTGGGGAATATGAACCACGCGGAAACACAGCAGACGATAAGAACGAAGAATTGACAATAAATGACAAATTTTTTAAATCGGTCCCGTGCGATCCAGTTCCACAAACTTGAGCTATTCTTGAAACATTATATTTCAATAGTATTCTCACCATTGAAAAGCTTCAGATCGTCTTTGAGAAACTTCGGTACGTTCACGTCGCGCAATGCTCTGAGACATATTTGGTTTTCATCCATATCTTTTTGCTCACGCTTCAAATTGCCAGCAACAGCGATCACAGTTTTCACCGCTCTCATGCCAAAGTCGTAGTGATCCTGCGTAAGACGGTAATGAATTCAGGAACATTTTCATTTGTTTTCAGAGACTAGTTAAGGGCGCGAAAATTCTTCATGCTCGCTCCATCCATAAGACGAGAGCGTTCCCAACAAACTTTAATAATGACTCTGAAGTTTCCATCGTTGGAATGCAACGAAATTCTTTTGAATCGTGCCAAAAATAATTATTCACATGCGGAATGTAATCACGATGATAAAATAATCGAATTTCGCCACCCGAAAAGCATATCGGTTCGAAAAATTTGGTTGAAATTGAAAATCGAACGAATCATCAATAAAATGAAATATTTTTCGTTGCATTCCAACGTTGCAAACTTCAGCATCATACTTTAATACCTCCAAGCCAATCTAGTGAGAATAATGTTTCTCCTGCAAACTAACCTGACTGCTAAGTTGTTCGGAGCTCAATTTGAAGGTCGTTGTTATTTTACCAGCAAGATTTTTGGCCTCGGTAAATCCATAAGAAAACAACGAGATTTCAGCAATGAGTGAGTAATTCGGGACCATCATAGCAACCGGACGGAAAAGAGCTTTAAGATTGTCAGGTAATTCGGTTCTGCCAGCGTAGCCTGGATTCATCGTGATGAAAACGGCGCATGATGGTTTCAGGGCAATGTCGACACCCTCGAAAAAAAATCTACACGACAAAAGCGGTGCTCAAGTTTTTTTTTCCGTATATCCCTCCATGCCCCGAATGAAAAATCAGTTTATCTGAGTTCTCACGATTATGGGATCGCACGTCTAGTTGCGGTGAGTGATTAATCGATTGTATTGATTTTAGCACCATTGATTCCAAATGCGATTGAGATGAGGAGGTTCGTATATGGTTTCCACAATAACCATCGAACCCGTTGAAATACGCTTAATATTCGATCTATAGCCTGTACTTTGCATTCATGTATTTAGCTCACCTATCAGCTCGTATTTGTTGAGCCTTCTGTATCGTCATAATTTGTTGAGCTATTACGGAAAGCACCTCTATGTCTATTCGATTGAATTCGTCAAAGCATGCCCACGCGCCAGCACTGAACGAGATAAATTCATTATATGGCATGTACCACGCGAAATAAGTTGAATCTGTGAGCCTAACGTTTTTTTGCATTTTTTTGAAAATGTTTGATTTCTTTCACGTGGGTGAATAAAAAAAAAAACGATAAATTTTTCATCAACTTTTTGTAAATGCCAAAACAAAGATCCTCGTCCAAATTTTCCAGAAAAATATATGAAAAGGTAGAGGTCGAAGGAGTAACAGAAAAGTGGCACTGACCTTGCCAATCCTTTGAAAAATTTGCCCATTGACAAAAAGTCCAATTGATCGGAGCAATTGAAAACAACGCATTGAATAGCAAATGCCTTTGCCAGATCCTTCGTTGTCTCGGTCTTGCCAGTTCCGGCTGGACCAGCCGGTGCACCACCGAATTTGAGATGCAAAGCTCCCGTGAGGGTTAAGTAACATCGATCGGTTAATGGGGTAATTACCAGTCTCCCATTGTTCCCTAGATATTCGTACCTAATTGGGAATTTTCCGAGTATTGTGAGCCCAGCGATAACATCCAGAATTCAATAGAATTACAAAAATCAATGACTCTTCATCTACTTTTCAAATATTTTCTACTTCAGATGTTCTTACCCGTACGGAAATTCCGCGTTGACGGCTCGAACTCTAAGATCATTTTCTGCTTCGATCCAGTAATAACGAAGCTGAGATATCCAATCAAAATCGTTCATATTCGTTACACCCTCATCAATCAATTTGGCAAGAACATCTCTTGCGTGAACTTCGATTGTGATTGCTGCCTCGAGCATCATTCGTTGGATTTCGGTCTGATCACTCCGTACCAATTCTCTAAGATCATCCAACTGTGTGTGTGTTTTTTTTTTTTTTAATGTTATTTTCACATTGTTTCGATAATCACCATGTTAAATCAACAAGCACTCATTCCCTATGGTTTCAAAGGGCAGAAATGATTTTCGATGACTCTGAAGTTTGCATCGTTGGAATGCAACGAAATTCATTTTCATCTTTGAGAAAAATAATTATTCAAACGCAGAATGTAATAAGATGATAAAATGATCCATTTTTGCCACCCGAAAAGCATATCGGCTCGAAAAAATTGGATGACATTGAAAATTGAACGAATCTTCAATAAAATTCAATATTTTTCGATGCATTCCAACGTTGCAAACTTCAGCATCATGATTTTCGACACTGTCGAGTGTTGAGATAAAACAAAAGAATCCATTACGCCTAGAATATTCGAAAAACGTGGTAAACCGTTGGAAAAATTTAACTTCCGGCTGGTTCATCCCACGAACGTTGAGTGTCAAGATGGCTCCACTCTATCACTCATTTTTTCCCTACCTCAGACTTCGCGGGGTGTGCGAAACGACATTGAAACATAACTCAATGCTTTTGTTTCTAAAATATTTGGTGTGGTGCGAAAAATGGCATCGGAGTGCGGAATAATGAAAAGCCTGAATTCTACGTACGTGGCTAAGCATGAGGCGATAATAATCCTTGAGTCGATTATTCAAAATTGCATCTTCAACGTGTGCCGTCCAGTAAGTCTGGCCAGCACAGATGACGACTTGTCCCGGCCACATATATACCCAGCTTTTTCGTGGTGTCGTTTCGACAATTTCCAAAGATTGACGAATTATTTCTCTGAGTGTATTTCGCATCGCATCTTCGACTTGGCCCAGCCAGTTCTCGACATTGCCATCTGGATAAATGGACGGACTCAACGGAACTTGTTCGTATTCCGCCGAATACATCATCGTGATTTCCAAGTCTTCTTCGAATTTCAATTCCTTCATATTCTCAAAACATTTTCGCAGGTGAGGCTGTACCGCTCGGACGTTTTTTGCTTGCGCTAGAATCTCCAACAACTCGTCATCGCTGAGGAAGAAGAATCGCGGGAAAATCATTCTCTTCGTTTCCAAATAATCTGCCAGACCTTTCTGCACTAACTCCAGCAGCGATATGCACTCCTTTAGACTCTCGAGGAGACTCTTGTCCGGACAAACTTCAAGTATCTGCTCGCCATATCAATAATTTACTTGCTGCTCGATTAAACTCTCGCTATCACTCAGGAAATAATTTAATTAAAATGGACATCGAATCTGCATCGATGTATGCAATGAAAAAATTACGGCGCCCGAGTCCCGACTAAAATATGACACTGAAGTTCGCAACGTTGGGGGCCAACGAAAAATATTTTTTCCCATGAATTGTTTGTTAAATTTCAAAATCCATGACAATTTTCGTACCGATATTGAGTTTGGGTCCCGAAAAATCATCGTTTTATCGTCCTGATGAAATATTCAATAATAATCGCGAGATCTGCTCAAGAAAAAACGAAACTTCGTTGCATTCCAACGATGCAAACTTCAGCATCATACTAAAATTTTATATCTGGATCGTACCAAGATCGCTGACGAATGAGCGATCTTGGTACGAATTCTTGAAAATCGGCAAAAATTGTTCGAATTAATCTTACGATTGGATTTTCATTGGCATTCTTCATTATTCGTCGCCAGTTCCGTTCCATCGTGCTGTATTTTCTTGCCTCAACCGGTAACTGACGACTTATATCTTCCGAGGTAAAAATCGGCTCGAGGTACATCCAATTTCTGCATTATTATTCACTTGAATAAGAACGTGGATACGAAAAAATTAATTCATTCGTTTTCTCACCTTTGTACTTCGATCCAATAACCAATCACTTCCTGGGTCAGCTTGAGCTTGTTCTCCCACTCAGTTATTGTGTCATCGAAAGCACCTCTGAAAGGGCTGAAGCTGATTTGCTGAGTACTGAGTATGTGATCGTCCAGTAAAATGAGAATTTCGTCAGGAATTTTCATTATGAACGTTCCTGCATTTTTAAAATGCATTTATTATCAGGTTGACTCTAATCTTTTGGCACCCCTCGCCGTAGTTGTCACGTCTCAATGATATTGAGTTGTTCAATCCAAATGAATTCCATTGCAACGAAATATTACGATAAAAAAAAAGACGATTCAGTTCGGAATTTTAAAGGAAATTAAAGCACGTAAGCAAGTTTGCTTGCGGTGTTCTGATCGTTTTATCGGGTGCAAATTATGCAGATGAAAAGTTACCGGTGTCTTTGTAGGGAATAACTTCCATTGCAATAGTTTCCCATTCTTTCGACATTTTTTCCAACATTCCCTCGATTGTATATTCCTTGGCAGCACTTTGAGAAACTTCGTCAACAACATCTCTGAAGTTCTCAATGCCCAGAACCAGAAGAGCTTTGAGGGTGAGTGCAGGCGTTAATGCCATTTGGATACCCGTGCGAGCACTAAGTTCTTCAAAGTGCCGGGGTTTCATGCCAGGATTTCTCAACGACTGAATGAGTCCGATATAGGGTTTCAATGATTCGATTCGATCTCGTATTTCCAGCGCAATCGCTGCTATTTCTGTTTGCAAACGCGTAACCTAAGTCTCACAACATCGGCACGATTACTTAATTCAATATTTTTCCAACGATTAAACCGACTGGAGAGAGAGAGAGAGCGAGAAACAAACGAACTTGGCTGCTCTTCAAAGACTTTCGCGCATCGAGACATCGACTTGTGCATCTCGGTTACGGTCCCCTCGATTTGCTGGCCATCGATACTCATTAGAGGATTTTCCATCCAGATTTCGTACCAATGCAACCAATCTGTGCGAATCGTTATAAAAGCGATCATTGCAATAAAAGAGAATAATCAACCCCTACAATTATTTTTAACGATTGAATTGTTCCCCCTGTCGAAACCAAAACCAGCGCTATGGGATACAATGGAAGGATTTTCCGCATTGAAAAACTGCCAATGATTCGCGAAGGATTCGTCCAAAAAAGCCGGAATATTTTATACTGGCATGAATAAAATATTCCGAAAGCAGAGGATCGAGCGTTAAAGCGAGAGGTTTTCCATGTATCTCATCACGGACATTTAGATTTGGATTAAACGAAGAAAAAATGGATTACCTGAGGCGGTAAGCCAAAGAGTTTTGTAGGGCTCGAAATCTTTCATGAGCTTGGTGAGCTGGTCAAAAGGCGTTACTGGGACGCCAAAAAGTTTTTGTCGTTCGTTGAGTACAATACCGTGTTCTTGACTGTCTTTCATCGATTTCCAAACCCTCTTAGCGTCTATCGCCGTTTCGTGCACCTTGGCAATGTCGCTTTGTTGAGCAATGTTGGTAACATTGCCAACGAGAGTATCAATCTTGTCAAGAAGATTTGCCTCGTCTATGACTTGTTGTTTGAAAAATTTGTCCACGTCGTTGGTAAAGCGAGCTATGGTATCTTGAATCTACTGCGAAGCACGAGAAAGATCGAGAAGAGCGGGGCATGCATCGTAATAATGAGTTTATTTTGATGACGTTGAAGTTTGCATCGTTGCAATGCAACGGAATTCATTCATTTTGTGGCAAAACTCTTTATAAAAATGTACAATGTTGTGAGAATTATAAAACGATCGACTTTTGCGGCCCAAAAAGTATAAAAACTCGAAAAATTTCGATGTTTTATCAAATTGAACAAATTATTAATAAAAATAAGTATTTTCCGCTGCATCCCAACGTTGCGAACTTCAGCCTCATTAATTTTCGTCGATTATCTAAAAGTGTGGCCGCAAATGGACCAGCGAACCGTGTAAATATCTTTTCACGGACAGACAGTAATATTTCAGGAAAAAAAATCATCATGTGCAATTTGTTGTATCACGAAAGTGTACCACACTTTGATCCCATGAAAAATTGAAACTCGCAGGTGCATTTTGATGCTTTGCGATAGCAGAAAAATCGACGAGGTGGCAGATAAAAATACCTTGAAATTTCGAACGAAAAAGGTCGATGGAAATTTGACATCGACGAAGTTTGCATTTGTAATCGATCTTGTAATGAAAATTAAATAAACAGCAAGAATCTTCTTTCTGAATCCTCAATTCACACAAGACATGAAGCTTCAGTGTCTGATCATTAATCGTTGTATATTCTTTGCCAATTTTATTTGACTTTTAATTTTTGACATAGCCATCGAAGATGAGGGGAAATAAAAGTAGCGGCGAGAAGATTAAAACTCACCTGAACCTCAATTTCAAGTGGATAACCGATTGCTTGCCATTTCGCTTGGAAGTCTTCGTCCGATAAATTCCACTTGAAGGAATCGAGTATATCGAATTCAATTTTCAACCTTTGCATCACACCGTCCAAGTTTTTTACGGTCAACGGAATTGTGTCCATCCACTCGCGAATGTCGAATATTTCCTCGATACTCCGAGGGTCCTCCTTCAACTTTTCTCGTATCTCCGAATAATTTGTTAACAATTCGTTGACTTGATCACGCAGAACTTGGGTAAACATGGCGAGCAAACCGTTGCCAAGATCTTTACGTTTCTCGACGAGGAATTTTTTCAATGGCTCAACATTTACGTTGAACGCTCCGATCCATATCGACGTTGGTACAGTCAGTTCGATATTCCGTTTTATGTTGAACTGAAAAGCTATTTCCTCTTTGACCTCTGACGCCGGGTGTTGAGCCATTTTAAAGTTGCTGTTGAATTATGAAGCGATCGTAAACTACGACTATAAACGGGCGGCATGTTATATTCAGAGCCGATGAAACGATGATCAAATATTGGAGGCATTATTTTTCCTCTGCACCATGAAAAATTCTATGAATATTGATAGACCGCTCTTACCAAAATACACGAACGACCCACCAGTTCAATGAACTAATAACGAATTATTTGCATAATCGCAACGATAAAAATTCCATGAGAAACAACATGGACAGATTTGTTTTCTCGGCATTTCATCATCGAGGTTTGTTTGTTACGAAAAACGTATTCAATTTTTGTTTTTTTCAGTATCGATACCCTTTTGGTTCACGTGCGCAATCAATAAAAAAAAGGGAGAGGTGCTCTTTCTGCTCCTCTCAAATTTGGAGAAAAAGCTCCGGACCACGTGGGACCGGAATTGAAATCCTTCAACTGCGCTATTCGAATTTAAGCTGAACTCGAACTCAAGTGCTCTCACGCGGTTCCATTTCCCACCTGACTCTCATAGCGAATCTGGTGGCAACTTTTTCGTGAGTGCAATGGAAATCTCACAGCCACTCAAAAACGGATATAATTGAATGAGTGGAAATGGATTTGATTCGGGGAATCCCATTGCGACGTACGAAATGGAGTAAAAAATGGAGAAAAGACGTTTTCGTTTCGTTGGAGTTGCAACGAATGGGTGAAAAGCTACTCGATGCTTTTTTTTTCGAGAATTATATTCATTTCGCAAGGACGTACGACAGGAGGAGGAAAAAGGCGAGAATAATTTTGACTTTAATAATTTTGACTTTGACTAACCGAATATAATCGACGACGTCGAGCTCGTGGAGGTCCAAATATTTATTATATTCTTGGGCGTAGGCGAGCAGGGGAATGACCGATTGTTTGTAAGCTCTGATTAATCGATCTCGACTGTTGGAAACAGACTCTTCCAGGAGACCTACGGAGCTCAGATAAAGGTCACTGGGGAACTTGAGACCGGTCAGGTAGAAAGGATGTGCTTGTCGTATCTTGTGACACTGGATCAAGGCGTTGTCAAAAAGGGTGACAACAGTATGCTATTAAAAAATTCAATACCAAGTTGCATCACATAGAAACTCAACATTTTTTAGTCACGACCAAAAAAAAACGCTGACGAAACGGAATTTCGCAATATTTACCCCGAACATTTCAAGATTTTTCGAATAATGAGCTCCATCTTTGTCCATTTTCAAATCTATGGAAAATATCGGATTCACCGGCGGTAAAAATTGTGTTTTGATTAAATCGTCACCCCAGACGTAATCTTTCTCCACATCGAGGGTACACAAGGCTGGTGTTTCCAGCATTTTAACGTACTGTCCCATCGAATTCTCCACCAGATTCCTCAGTGCATTCTACGAAAATTGTACCACAAGGTCAACTCTTTGGCTAAAATTCTAAAAGATACTACAAGACAATTTTTTTTATGTCTCAACGATTTTAATCGTCGTGAGTTGAAAAGTTCATTTTTTTTACGGTGGAAGTCTCTGCCAAAAGTTAAAAATATACGAAACTACAAAGTATTTTCTATGCACGAGTGTCATGTGCAAAGAAAATAGTAATTTTTCATCAAGAATGTTCGATCGAAGCGTTGATTGAATAATTTTTCCATCAAATCCCGAATTGCGCTCTTACTTGCATGAGGAGAACTTTCAAATCATTGAATCGTTTGAGCTTGACAATGTCGTAAATTTCCGGCACTTTGAGATCGATACTGAAGCAGCCTTTGCCGATATCTCTAAGCCACATTCTCACTGAGCGAACTATATTTTCAAGCCACTGCTCTCTGAGATATTTCGTCATGGTGGTTATGGCTTGAATCTGCTGAGACTCAAACTCGTCCAGGGTCTGGGATTTTCCATAACTCGTATAAAATAAGTTCATGTACGAAATTTCTATGCAAGCTTTAATTATGCACATGCTCGCTTCGTACACTTCCGGACGAACGTACAGAGTGTTCCAATGAAAGGAATCTCTCGTTTTCTGTATCCAGTGTACGTAACATTAGTATTCTCTTTGAGACAATCAGTAGAAACACAAACTACTACACGGAGAAAACGGATTCGTTTCATTTAGTAAGAAATGAAATGTTTTGGGAAAATGTCCTATACGAAGTTTAAGACGCAAAAGAATCGTTGCACCAATTGCAAAACAGCATAGTATTTTTCAACACTTACAATTTTTCTTAGCATGAATTATAAACAGTTCTATATGAATAAGAAACAGTAATGCACGCGATAATGAATTTCAGGTTTGTTTTCATGAACAATTTACTATGTCAGATAAGAATTCAGTTATGAGTGAGAATATCTCAAATTTTAAACGTCGACATAGTAAAATTCTATTATCCCAATATGAATATATATCGAAAATGTGTGAAATTTTATCACACGCATTGTTTTGTTTACCATGCCCATTGCGATTTTCTTTAATTGCTATGCTAAATTGTAAAATCGGTTTTAATCTGATGATGACGTTTTACTATGCTGTTTAGAACGATTTGTCGCACTGCCATTCGAGATATTGCTGTGATTTCCGAACTGTCCTCAAAATACTATAATTTTCAACAATAAGTAACTGGATTCTTAGTATATTTCTTAATAATTTTCGACTTTGTTTTCTCCGTGTACGGTTTACTTGAAAGTTCTCCATTCCAGTTTGGAAGCTTTTCGTCTTGTTCGACCAAAGCATTTCATGCTCGGATGTCAGACCAACGATGTTGAACATACTCCCACACGTTCGTATAAGTTTCTGCCACTGAAGATGGCACATGGATCGTTTGTAATCCAGCTGAATCTCCGCACAAAGCTTTATCGTGAAATTACAATTTGTGTGAAAACAGATAAACTGCAGCGGTTGGATTGTGAAGCGAGAGTTTATTCCGTTATCAAGGGGAAAAGTGTCTATCGACTTATCGCAAGCCTCGACTTGTTACCAACAGTGTCTTTACTGAAAGCTCGAAATGCAACATTAAATGAACTTGCAGAAAATTCGACATGCGCTGAAACTCGCGAGAGTTGGAACAAAACGTTTTGTATGCTGTTTTGGCAACTTCAAGGATCTTGGGGATTCATCAAGATGAAATAAACTCCAATGAAAAGGCGAAGCAAAAAGGAGTAGCTTGGCGGATTGTCGAGATTTGAACGCGAACAATTCGCAAGAAAATGTTACACTCGGTTTATTGAGAAAAAGACAAGAAACGTCGAATCAAATTCAACGGAATGTTACATCTTTCTGCAGCTCTACCAACCATGAAAAGTTTTGTATTTTCATTGGAAAGTGAATAATGCTTACGCTCGCAATATTTCTTGAAGAGAATTTCAATTCGCCTTGCCTCAAGGCAGATTGGACGATAATATTCTTCTGTTTTTCATCGAAGGACGGTAAATCTTCCGTGTTCATGCAGTCGAGATACAAATTGTATCTATGATGAGAAAACGGCATAAAAATTGATGAGTCGCGAAAGAAAAACATGGCGTATTTGTGAGGAAAAATCGCTGCGATGCAGCATCGACATGTGTTCGCATCATTTCCGACTGACCTGATGCACGCTTCGGATTCCTTTCGAGCTTTTATTGCAGCAACGACTCGTTCGGTAAACAAATTTGGATCTTCAGCGAAAAATCTAATATAAATTCGTGGCAAATAAAATTCTCTTGCACGAGTTTCGAGCGTTCGAACAGTCCACAATTTAGTTTCGTCATCGTAATGGGTCACAGCGGCATTTTGCCAGTCATATTGATTCACGAGTTCTTCCAGATTTCGTGGCGATGTATAGATCGATTTTTCAATGGGTTTTTCTACAAATACAGTCGCTGGCAATGGATATTTAGTACCATCGATAAATCCCAGTTGCATCCAGTCGTTGACTGTCCTGTGAATTTTTATTTTCACAGACTTCAGAGTCGATAATTCATTGAATTTCAATCGTCTACGAAGTTTTATGATGCTCAAGTTTGCGACGTTGAAATGCATCGAAAAATATTTAATTTTATTGAAGATTCGTTCAACTTTCAATGTCATCCAAATTTTTCGAGCCGATATGTTTTTCGAATGGCAAAAATTGATCATTTTATCATCGTAATTACATTCTGCATTTGAATAATTATTTTTGTCAAAAAATGAATTTCGTTGCATTTCAACGATGCAAACTCCAGAGTCATGAAGTTTTTTATTTTGCCAGCAAGAAACGATAATTCTGTCATAGTCAATTAAGTTTTCGACTAGAAAGGTGAAAAATCTCGCAAGGGAATCGATCGAATTACGATTTTTTTTTCGCGATTCAGATAAAACACACGGAAAATTAACCTGCAGTCTAAATCCTCGTCATCAAAGATCTCGAGAGGTAAGAAATTGATGGTGGGATAGAGACCGTATTTTTGCTCGTCACTGGCAAGGGGTAGCACAACATCCGGTGGCAAAATGTCAAGCGACGAGACTCCTGCTTTATTCAGAGCATCCTGAACTCGCAGATTCCTGTAAAGTCTACGTCGGCGTTCCATCTCAACATTACGCGGTAAGCTTTTCGGTTCAACGTGGATTTCTTTCTGCACTTTCGGTGCGAACGTCTCAGCTGGAAAAGACTGAAGCAATTTCCGTTCAGGACGTTTCCCGGCAGGGGAAAAATTCGAGAGTGAAAACTTTTCGATATAAACTTTTGATGTCCCTCGAATTCATTGCCGTTGAATCTAAATATTTCCTGAATTTGCACAACATTCAAAACTCAAGTTAAGAATGCGCAATCCCAACTTTGATAATTCATTGCGTCGATCATGCAACGCGATCGTTGTCACAAATCGATCGCTTTGTGTCGTAGGAACCTCCGGTCCATTTTGGGCCAACAACAGGTCAGGAGAAACGCAGCATGCGTCTTTTACTGCGCACGTTCAATATTCACAAGTGCTGGCCTACTCGGTCAGGCCGTTGTTATGAAAACAGGTCCTGGAGTATTTTTAGTCTCAATTACTCAACCATGGTGACTCTGACATTCCAAAACATTGAGATTCAACGTAAAATATTTGTTCAATTAATTATTCAGTCAATTTCGGAAAACACGGTAATTATTCATGTCGATTGAGTCTATGAGCCTGAAGTTTGCATCGACGCAATGCCACGAATTAAAAAAAAAATTCAACCTCCTGGACGGGGGTGTTTCGTAACGAATTTTTATTTAAAAAAATTTGTTCCTTCCCTTTTTCGGCCTTCACGAATCGTTTTGTCAAATAAAAAAGTGACGAATGATTTTTTTTTTTCTCCATTTCGTGGCATTGCGTCGATGCAAACTTCAGGCTCATTTGAGTCTTTGGGTCGCAATTACAGACAATCGTTTTATTGTCCAGACAAAATATTGACCAATAAGTTTTTCTGCTCAAGAAAAAAACAGAATTTCGTTGCATTCCAACGATGAAAACTTCAACTCTTTACGATGTGTGTGAAATCGGAAAATTCCAAAATTTTCAAATTCACGCTCTGGCATCAATGGCCAAAATTGATTTTTGGGCAATTTTCCCTGCCTGCAGAGTCGACAGAATTCACAGAATGCTCGAGCACGAACCGATCGAGATTTCGCTTAAAATTCAACTTTTCAAAATCGGCCAAACGAGCCAAGAATATTTTTTTTTGCTATTTTATTATGGACGCAGGTTTGTCTATTTTTTTTTTTTACTAAGCACTATGTAAATAAAAAAAAAACTTACGATCGATGGATCTTCGGGGAAGGTCACCCAACGTTCAGCAGCGCCGAGTAAACCAACAGTCTCATTGCTCGTAAAGTCATCCCTCACGGACGCTGTGTGCTGTTCGGTAAATATTTGCCAAACGAGCTTCGTTCGTCTAGGCGCGACGAGTCTCGGTTTAACAGGATATTCCGCACTTCCTTTTTATTTAAAAACACCAAATTTAAACCAGCAATGTGCCATAGTCGTCAATTTGTTTAAACCTCGCGGCTCTAATGGGATATTTCACCTGTTACAATTTCCGAATAGTAACCTCGTTTGGGGGTCGTCGGTTTATTTATTTCGCGGAAATTCATTATTCGATCTTTTTCAGTCCAATTTTTCGAGCTTTTCCAACCTCTATTCGGGCCAGTCGTTTCATCGAATAATAAAATATCTAAATAAAACAAATGACGCGAGATCGTACTCAATCGCGATATATCGTCCGTGTCGCGTGACATACACGATGTTTGTCAGTATAAGAGGAATAAAAAAAAGTACCCGTGGCCAGCACTATTTCCCTTGCGGTGCTTCACTTTTGATACGATGCACAGAGGGATAGAAATTTTATCACCAATTTCACGTTCTTTGACGCGATTGCAGTTCGAGAACGAGCGTCTATAATGTGATTGAGAAAAATAGACGAGCAGCTGAACGATTAATATTGAAGCTCGTAATTTTTACGTTCGATTCAAATCTATTTTCACGAATTTCACGATGATTTACGATTTGCGATCGATTCTATGAAATGTAATTTTGTTCTCGAACTATTCCAGACAATTTCTATTATTGAATGTTTGTATTCTAAAAAACTGAATGTTTGATTGGACAGAAATTGTAAATCAATCAGATGATGAATAATTATCAAACGTAAGTTTTGGATATTTTGTTTTATAACTGAAAAAAATAATGAAAGCATCGCCGTCGTCCCATGTAGACGGACGTGCAACCACTGACTCGGCACAAGTGTCTCGATCTGGCGTCATTTTTCGAAATCACGCTTACCATCTGTCGGAATGGCGACGTCCTTCAATACCTACCGAGCACAGGAAAGGGTAAGAGGCACGCGCTCGCGCTTCGGATTTGGCGGCGTCCCGCATATCAACTTTTGCTCTTTATTCCCGTTACCGACTCTCGGATGCGAAGACGAACCACGGGTAGGATGACGTGGAGTGGGAGAGGATGAAAAAAAAAGTAGGAGAGCGCGGAGCGGGGGAAAGATTTGCAAAAAAGAAACAGCTCATGCCGCGCTGGAGTTGTAATTACGGAACTTGAGAAAATGGAGCGTTGATTTTTGTATATTCACGATGTGTCTTGTCCATCGGAAGAGCAGCGGTCGTCACGTGTCAGTGGTTGTCTATACAGTATTATAGATTGTGCGTAGACTTTGTGTTCGGGAGTGAGGAGGAAAGTGGGGGGAATGTGGTGTAGAGGTGGTCGACAGGTGCCACCCTCTACAGTCGGATTCGGTCAATGAAGGTACGCGGGTTTTCTCATCAGGGAGAAAACGTTGAATCAGCTGTGTGTGGTTGTTAAAAGGTATTTTCGCTTGGTAGCGAGACGAGAAGTGTGATCGTAGTGTATGTGCGCGTAGAAGAACGAGAAACGTCGGACGTTGATGACGATAGCACGAGAGGCTCAACTCGGTTCATTTAAAAAAGCCTCTTGTGTCTGCTCTTCGTCTTTGTGTGCGTGTCGAGTGTTGTGTGTATATATTGACACATATATATTAATGTTTGTGTGTGTATGAGTGTGTATTCTTCAAAAAAATCATAGACGTTTTTATTATCATGTTTCGCGAGTGAAATTCGCCTGGTAGTACTCGTCGATGCTTCGCGATACAGAAAAAAGTCCCTTGCTCTCGTTGTCTCTCTTTTGCTCGGACTCATTCCATCCCAGAGTCGAGGAAATACTCACGGCCGAGAACTGTGCATCGAAACGTCTTCACTGACAGGTGAAAAAGAAATCGCGAGAAAAGCGAGAAAAATATAACAACAAAACAAACTGAAAATCTGTCGAGAGAAACAAATCAAGATAAAGAGAGAGAGAGAGAGACGGAGAGAAAAAGTGAAAAAGAGAGCGGGAGTGAGTGAGCGAAAAGAGACGCGAGTCCGAGAAAGAAAAATAAAAAATTAAATTAAATTAAATTGAAAAAAGACGGGAAAACCCTTTATATTCCCGAAACGCGCAAGCGAGGCATGACGGGAACAGGTGACAATAGAACCTCGCCATGTTAGATTTCACGAGATCGCCGTACGTGCGTTAGCCGCGGAGTTTTTTTTTCTCCATTATTATTATTGTTATTATTATTGTTGTTGTTATTATTTCTTACTTTCCTTTCGTTTTCTTTTATTTTTCCCCGTTGTTTAATTGCTTTTTGTAATCGGGTAAAGAGAGAAGAAGAGGGCGCGAGACTTTCACGGGGCAGTGATCTACACGAAAATCATCCAAGCTGGATAGGTTACCCGAGTATCTCCGCGATACCGTGGACTGGTTTATGGGGTAAGTCTCCTTGTTTATTTTTGTCGAACCGAACAACAAACAATCATATCGAATAGAATAAAAAAACTCAGCCACTCGTATCAACTCAGGAACGAAATCTCTCATTTTATTCCTTATTCGTTTCGTTTTTTCGTCTTTCCTCCAAAGAGTGTTTTTGCTTTAAAATGTCGTTGTGTGCGCGCGTGTATGCATTTTCGTATTGCCTCAGTACCGCTCATTCGTTTTATTCCCGAAATAGGACACGGTTTCTCCTACAGTACTTTTCTTAGATTTCTTCCCTTTTAAATGTGTTTTTTCTTCATTTTATACATTTACTCGTAAACAGATAGAGTTATATATCCCGTTGGAAAGATCTCGGAGTTTGCATCGTTGAAATGCCGTGGAATTCCGGGATCTGTAAAGCCCAGAATTCGCTTGTATTGCTAGGCCAATTGCGTATACATAAAAATTCTCTTTGAGACCTCGAAACGATAGGTCGAATAAAAAATAACGATAATTCAATAAATCGATTGAACAGTAGACGAAGCACGTAGTTTTTCCAACATTACGAACTGCAATACCCTATTTTTCGATCTATAGATTTACGCCCACGTAATTTTGCCGAAAATACGATTTTTTGTTTGCACCAATGGAATTCCTACTCGAACATCGTTTGCCCTTGTGTATTGACGTTCAGCGGAGCAAAGACAGCTCATTCGGGATGATAATTTGCTAGTTATTTTCCATCCCGAATCAGCTGTTTTTTCTCGACCCTGTGATTCTTCCGATTTCATATTCTTCTTGAAATATTCCGGTGTTTTTTTCGTTGTCGAGTTGAACCGTTCGTCTACGCAGTTTTCGAAATGACCTTAGCGTTTTGAATGTCATGGCGAACTCAGCGATGTATCCATATTTTCGTGACAACAAATCCGTCTCCGTTCAGCAACCTTCGGCGAATTTAACGTTACCAACACAATCCTGGATCGCAGAGACCCAAAACATTGTGTTTTATTCATGATTGAGCGTCTTCATGGAAAATCAACACGTTTCACGAGCAATTTGCACAATCACATTTCTACATGCGACATTTATTTTAGACCAAAGTTCAGGCCACAATCATAAATTACGAAATATATGAATTGGAGAAAAAAAACAGCTCCAGAGTTTTCGTCGTTTTTTTGCTATAAAAATAAACAATTTATGGGCAACCTTTGGTGTCAAAATATTGAGAGTGTATTTTCGAGGAATACACAATGTTTAGTGATTGAAAAGTTTGTTGGAAGATCTCAAGAGAGAATATATTGATCGATAATAAAAAGTTGGTTGCGTTCCAAGGACGAAAAGTTCGCCAAACAGCGGTCGGAATACGTTCCATTTGCTTCATTTCGTTTAGCGAATACTCGTGAAATAACAAGTCAAGTACGAGAACAATGTGTTGCAACATTTTCGAGTTTCGAGTGAGTTTTTGTCGTTTTAATTCAAGGGTAATCGAGCCTTTGAATTCCCACGAAATCGGCTAGTTTTTTAAACTCTTTTGCGACTGTTCCATCATTTCGGGCGATCCATCGGTTGCGTAAATGCGAGAGAGACAGATACACGTTTTTCTCGGACATCCTTGACATTCTGAGGATAAGTCAATTCTCAATTGTACGACTGCGAAGCTCGCAACCTTGAGATCCAACGAACGATATTTTTTTCATTGATTATTTATTGAATTTTTAAAATCATGGCAATTTTTTCGGTCGGTTGAGTTTTCGGGTGGCGAGAGATCATCGTTTTATTGTCCGGATTGAATATTAAATAATAATTATGAACTCTTGTAAAGAAAAAGAAGAAAAAGAAATGAGAACGACCCGTAATTTGAATTTTTCTCGCAACATCATAAACCCTTCGAAATAAAACTTGTAGCGAGATTTTCATCCGCTACAAGGATGAAAATCTCGTCTCAGCAATTTCTATATCAATTTTGACGACAGGGTATGAAAAAATTACAGATCCATAAGTTTCCGCGTGAAAGAAATTGATCAAACTGTTTTTTTATTGCTGTTTTAGAACTTTGAGTGAAAGTTCGTATTAAAATGGAAAAAATGAGTTTTCTTTCGAAAAATTTATAAATTTTTGATTATTCGCTGGCCTAGTCTTTTCCCAATGACTGTGTCCAAATATTCTTGCGTTCTTACGTACAAAGTGCATATGCTGTACAGAGACGAGCAATTAGAACGCAGTATCTCGTTAGAATGCCCTCGCCACTGAGAAGTTGAAGGAAAAAAAACGAGATAATATTTATTTCATAAAATTGAACAAAAGAGCGAGAGCAATGAGTCGGCCGAGATGCTTCTCAGCGTTGTATTTGGTATCAACGTTCGTCGATGCTCTCCCGTCTCTGTGGGCCACTGCCTGGCCAACGAGAAAAAAAAGGCAGAAAAAGAACCGACTTCGAACGACGTTTTTCTGAGAGAAAGTCCCGCAGAGCGGTCGAGATTGATTCGCTTCGTCTTTCGCACAATGTTTCTCGTATATTGGTCTTTGTCGCTGGATAATCGTCATGGCTCGAAACTTAACCCTAATTTCTCGGTTCCTTCATTTACCTCGAGGTTACCATGAAACGGTTTTTCCTCTTTTACTCGTAGAAATCGAAAATGCTGCCGGAGAGGTAGAAAACTATTGGAAGGTCGAATATTCGCCTCGTCATTCGGAGCAAATCGTTCGTGACCACGTGATTCAGAAATATTATCGTGAATAATTTTTTTCATTCCCATTGTTTTTCTCCATTTTCGTTATTGTGAGAATCTTCGAGAGTCCCTCGACGTGGACAGAGATTACGGCTGTTCCGTTATCACAGCAACGTCAACCAATTGTTATCGCAAAAGTAATTTTTCAGCTCTCGGGCTTTTACTTTTGTTCTTAATCTCACGGAAAAAGCTTGTCTAATCATTCGCGTAAGTTGGAACAGGCGAACCGTTTCGTCCCTCGCAATTATCCATAATTATTCGATCTTGACAACATTCAAACGCATTCGCACATGCCCGAGTACGTTTTGCGGTGCTCTCATCAGTGATTTAATCGACGCTGCGTGTGTTTACACAGAGATTTTCTTACGTAAACGCTCCCGACTGTTTCTCGAGTCATAGTTCGTAATCGCTTGAATAACAATATCAGCGTATGCGTATAAATGTCCATATAATGTATAAAGTAGGTGAGAGTTTAGAACCTCAACCTGACCCCGAAGTTTAAGGGCAAACTGAGACTATTATTTACTAAAAAAAAAAGTTCCTCAGAATTTTCTGCGATGTTCAAGTTTGCATCGTTCAAATGCAAGGAAAAATAATCATTTTTTAATGACTCTGAAGTTTGCAACGTTGAGATTCAACGATAAACATTTTTCCTATTGATTATTTATTGAATTGAGTTTTTTGGTCGCGAGAGAAAATCGTGTTATTGGCCGGACCAAATATTCAAATAATTATTGGCTCTGCTGAAGAAATAACAGAATTTCGTTGCATTCCAACGATGGAAACTTCAAGATCATCATTTTTTATAGCAGACCACAAAATTTGCATGCAGTATCTGTCAAAAATAATGGGCCGGCCAGTTTTGCCGCTAGAGAATTTACTTGAAAAATTGGGACGCTTGAAAGTCTTTCGTATTTATTTCTTGGAAAAAAATTAAACGTAAGCGCAGAACTATGTAATGTTGGTCGAAGCCGAAGTTTGTCTTATGCCTTTTCTGCAAAATAACAAAGCGCGGAATCGTGGCACACTCAGTGTGGAAGCATTAATGATTTTCCAGAAGAAAGAATTGTCCTGATTCCTGCGCTCGTATATCTTCGTTCCTCATTGTTCAACTCGGTTATCGATCGCCGAAGAATAAGTATTACGAGACCTTAAGCTGATATAGACGGGAGCAGAGTACTTTCAAGAAATATATGCACCCCATAAAATTCAAAATCCACATAAAGTACGTTGCGTTATACGATTTATTTTAAACGAACGAGAATGACGAAAAAATTGTTATTTCGAGAATTATCGTTGTCCATTTCGAAATTTCGAATAAAAAACCTTCCCAGGGCTTTATTTTTATTAATTCCGTTGACAATTCCAAATGACACTGATTTTTTCACAATTATTCGCGAAACGATGGAACTGGAGGCTTGTTATTTGCTATTTTTAAAAAACTTTACGTGATAAGGAATAATTTCCAAAAACGTGCGTTATAAAAATTATCTGTATATTTTCGGCACGAAAAATCATCGAATTTTTCACGCGCTTGGAAAACGAGCACGCGGATTAAAAGTTTTGAAATATTAGGAGGAGATAACCGGATCGTTGGTGGGTCATTTAGCGGAGTTTGTCGTTAGATCGCGGCGGCTTATTTTCAGACATAATCACGAATAAACTGCTCGGAATGCTGTTATGCATATATATATATATATATAAAGGGATATCGAATGTGGACGTAAACGAACACGGTGTTAGCGAGTTGAAAATCGTTCCTGTCTATTTTTGGGCTGAGAAGAGTCGGGCATATTATATAGTGCACAGGGAAGAGACTCGCATGTGTCCAAAAACGTCCGCACCGATCGCTGCGGTCGTCTCCGTTGCCGACAACGACGTTTTGACAAAGATTGCGGAAGTGGCTATACTGATGATGATGATGATGATGACGATGATGAGGGTGCGAGTAGGTCTGAGCAATAAATTATTCCACGATTCTTGCACGTGGCTAAAAGACAACTTTGTGCGCTCGCCTTTGTAAAAAGAAAAGCGAGAGCATTGGCCTGGTAGTCGACACCCTTAAGAATACGGGACACACGCGTTATTCGCTCGTTCTGTGCACAGAAAGACGCTCCATTTTTTTCTTTCGAATTTCTGCTAATTCTTTTCTTTGCTGGGGACACAGAATTCTTCAGAGTTCGAATCATCATCGATAATCGTCTAAGTTGTGAAAAATGTACATTTTATTTCAACTGCAGCAATTTTTTGAATATCGACCACATTTCGCAAAATATCGAATAAGTTCGATAATCGTCAATACCATAGTTTAGAAAAATATTTACCGATAAATGATCAAACGTAGAACGAAACTCGACGCTTGGAATTTGATTTTCTCTTAAGAACTCTTCGCAAAGAGTTTTTTTCCTCTTTTCTTGATTACTTGATTTTCCATCGCTTCTCGAGTGCGATATGCGGGAGAAAAAAGATGGCATAGATTTCGGAGATTCTCGCGAACTTTTGATCATCCCTGCAGAGCTATAGCGCGGTCTCTCTTGTGGCTCGATGGGCGGGATGACAGAGCACTGGAGTGGCGGCTCTTTGTCTCGTCGGCTCGAGAGGGATACAAAAAAGGGAGTACGGGCATGCAAGGGTACAAGGTCTTTGCAGGGCCAATGAAGGAGGCTGGTGAGAAGATTGCATGAAAGAATTCTCAGCTGCCTACCTATACAGCGTCGTACTAACCCTGTAAACGTGTATAGTCTACGAAAAAAGATAAAATAAAGCAGAGGGGACGAAAAAATTCAACAAAAACAAGAATAAGAAACATCGAAAGGGTGAAAAACGAGTGCTGACCCTCTGCCCTGAAGTGAGGCCATGCTGCAGTGCAGTGGGACCTTTTTGATCAATGATATCTGTGTCGCATCCATACACATTCACATGTACAGTCCCATGAAACGCACTCAGACAGAAATCGCAGCAGTTGAGGTATTTACTGTGAGATGTCAGTCAAATGAGCGCTTTATTTCAACCGTGCCTGAATTAATTATTTCCACAGTTAAGCACGAATTAAACGCAGTGAAGATTCATTTTCTCTCTCGATGAATCTCGTTGGGATGGAAAAATATTTATAACTGCAGATTACGTAAACGCAGCGACCGATAATCTCAAGGTTTCTATTGCCCAAAAATTGCTGGAGTTGTTTATTAAACGTATTTCACGTTTACGAGCTAATGAAAAATATTGCCAATTAAAAATTGAGTAATTCGGAAGAAAAGTTACGTTCCAAAAACTAGAAAATACGAGCAATAGTTTGGCAACGATAATTTACTTTAAATGATGCTGAAGTTTGCAACGTTGGAATGCATCGAAAAATATTTAATTTTATTGAAGATTCATTCAATTTTCAATGTCATCCAAATTTTTCGAGCCGATATGCTTTTCGAATGGCAAAAATCAATCATTTTATCATCATAATTACATTCTGCATTTAAATAATTATTTTTGTCGAAGGTGAAAATGAATTTCGTTGCATCCCAACGATGCAAACTTCAGAGTCATTACTTGAAGGAGAATGAAAACTACAATGATAATTCGTTGGTCCTTGAAACGCGATGCACGTTCCCTGATTTTGACTAGAAATTCGACGAGTGACAAAAATTTTGGCTGAATTTCGTAAATTTTGGGAAGTTTCGTAAAAAATTGTTGGTCGAATACTTTAGGAAACTGGATCACGTGAGTTTTTGTATTTTTGTGTGAAAGCAAGTGAATACTGTGGGCAACTGCACAGTCTGTACACGAGATGAGAGAGAGAGAGAGAGGACTCATCGCCTTTTTCTTCGCTTTTGAGATGAGTCACAGGCTGCTCCGGGCTTTTGCCAGTGATTCTCGTTGCACTTCGCCTCGGTGAATCACGTTCTATCTAATCTTTCGCCCTTCCCTCTCTCACCTTTCTCTCTTTCTTTTTTCTGTCCCTCTTTTGTTGTTACGATCAAGACACGTTTCAATTCCACTCCCGCAGCGTTGATAACTATTTTGCGCCACTGTTTTTGTTTTCTCTTTACCTCGAAGCTTCGTCGATAGTAACGATTTCATAGAATTTGTAATTAGACACTGGACCGAACGAGTTTCCCATTTTGTTGACACAGCAGACACTGTACAAACTCCTTAATTGGCTTCGCAATTGATCTTGATTCCTCCACTCCCGCATTAAATTGACGAGGATCTGTTTCGACGTGAAAATTACCGGAAACGACAATGTTGAACAAGTGTGTGAGATAAACACAGGTGTTTTACCGACTTGTTTCGCCTACGTGTGGTTCATCTATTTTTAATGTCGTTCTTCTTACGAGCGTTAAGGTGCGGTTCGTATGCACAGAAAAAAATCGCCTTTTTTGTATAATGCATCGGAACCTTGATTGTTCGAAGGTGTTTCAACGTTAAAATGTATTACACTCACATTAGAGACTTATACACACTTGAAAAAGTTGCGAGAATCGATTCCCCAAAAATATTTTCTTCACGCAGTGGCTGTTCATATATAAATTCTGAAAAAAAATTTCGAGCATCGAAGGCGTCAGGTGAAAGCGAAAACGTGAGGAAAAAACTCATTTTCGTTGGCCATTTGACTTTTAAACGTGTTTAAAGAGTGGCAGGCTTCTTGCTTTGCTTGCATATGCGAATAGAATCCGTGAGATGCGCTTGAGGGCTAGATACAGCTGGAAAGATCGAAAAATTGGATTTTTTCTGCAATTGGAAATGTTTTTGAAAAATCGCATACGGTAATTTGATCTTTCATTTGTTACTGCATTCGTACAGTTGTGGAGAAGCATTGAATTAAATTGTTCGAAACTTTGAGCGTATTTGACTGGATTTTCGATGGAGCGGATCTCGCACAGTTATTTTTGAGTTTCCAGGCGTCTCGAATTTAGCGGCCGGGAAAATTGAGGTCCCTCGTTAAACGGATCGCGGGAGTCGATATATATTCGTATTCCCTCGCATCCCACATTGATTACGGTGCTCAAATTCTACGAAAATGAGGTAAAGCCTGTACCA
The DNA here is from genome assembly GCA_037043255.1 of Diadegma fenestrale. NCBI lineage: Eukaryota > Metazoa > Arthropoda > Insecta > Hymenoptera > Ichneumonidae > Diadegma > Diadegma fenestrale. The sequence continues at coordinate 11,869,489 of CM073310.1, read as the reverse complement.
TATCACAGGCACAGCGAAATCCATTGGCTACGTTGTCGGACATTTTATTCCTCGACCCTTTTTATCGCCAGGTGCTCTAACCGTGTTTTTTATCGTCTGCTTTTTTCCCGATCCGTCTCGTCTGTTCGTTCGGTCGTCGCGAATTTATTTCACGTTTTACGACCAGTCAACAATGGATCCGTCAACGACGCGCAGGATTATCGTCATTTATGACAATTCCACAATTACTTTTTTATTTTCACGAATGATACACTTTTTTTTGCGACACCGAAATTTTCCAGATTCTCGTACGATGGAATTTCAGTTTTTCCGATGGAGAAAAACTTGGCATGCCGTCAGCCACGACGAAAATATCAAATTCCACAAGCTCTCGCGCGTTTCAATTAAATGCCTGATTTGCGCTCTCGCCACGCACCGATGAAATCGTCGTAATCTCCCTGTGTTTGCTGTTCGTTGGTCGCATAATATGCATCCGGCCATATTCCCCTAAGTCCATAGAACAACGAATACAACACGTAAAACACATATAATCAAAGCACCTTAACCAACACGGTGCAGGAGAATGCTTCATCGAAACATTAACGCGTCAACCAAGTATATATACACATTTGCGTGCTTGATTAACGTTGTATATGTATCATCCGAGTTTGTTACATAAGCTCCGAGCGTGGCAAATATTGAGCGAACCCATTCGAGCCACTATTTATTATTTTTTATAAACACTGAAAATTCAATTTTGTCAAAAAACGTCGATATTTTGTTGAATACAGCGAACTAAATATTTTGGAATGATTTCAAAATTTTCGTTATTTCGACAATATTTTTCATTCGTATCGGGACTGTCAGCTAAATTTACGATTGGAATGACAAAAATTCACTTTCCGAAAAGATTTTCCAGAATGTTCTTTGCTGAAATGACAAAATTTTCGTGATTTTTCGAAAAAACGTTTAGTTGAACGTGTCCAACAAAATATCGATCTTTTTCAACAAAATTTCTTTTTCTCTTTTCAGGAAACCAAGAAAACAAAAAGTTGAAAAAAAAAATCGAAATTTTTGATTCCGCAACGGGTGCATGAGAGAAAAATAATTTAAAAATACGTCCCTTGATGATTTTTCACTTTCTCACGTGTTTCGGATTAGAATTAATGAGATTAGAGCTCGACTGAGTAGAATTAACCTCAACGACTTGAGTCCGAAATTTGTGGGACTCGGATTTCCTTATTAAGCAAATGAAATTGTCCAGTCGGAATTCTAATTCGAAATTTCGAAAGAGATCCACTCATCCGTTCGAAATAGAAAAGCGTTTCAAACATAAATTAATATTCGAGGCGGTTTATGCTACTGAGGATTCGGAATGATCGAAAAGTTGAAAAATGAATGTTGCAGTTGACCCAGTTTCGGAAACAAACATATTTTCCGAGAGGAATGTAAACAGCGCGCTTCCGTGAAGCCTGCAACGACAACGACGATGCTACATCGTGGCCTATTTATAATTTGACGAAAAATAAATATGGAAAAAGCTAAGAAAAAGGGCAGCAACTGATTTACATTGTTACGCGAGACTCCTTAATGCGTTGCGACACGCGAGTCGCTGTTTAGGGCAGCACACAGACGGCGATTTGTTTTATAATACGTGGGGGACATTAAAGTTCTCGAGAATCGTGACGTTCGTTTGATGTAGGTCGGAATGAAATAAGAAAAAAATCGTTCGCTAGAAACTACAGTGCTATTTCGTACACACATAAAAAATTTCCTTCGTGTGTCTTTCCGAGCCACAAATTCCTTCGCGCCAAGCAAGCAAATTTCGTGGCTATATTTTTCGATGTTTACGTGGAAGGAAGGAAATAAGGCGGTGACATTTGAGGATAGCGCGCTGGGTCGATTTTTCGTCGACGTAATACACGGCTCGCAGTTTTTATCATCGTTTTCATGGTGATATACAAAAGTGTCACGATAAAGGGTGAGAAAGACAACGACAAAGGCTGAATAAACAAAAGACTATTAGTAATTTTGCACTTTCTCAACTTCTGTCGACTCTAAGGACTCGTACTGTCGACTGATAATAGTTATTGGCACATCGCTCTCCCTTCTTTTCACAGCTGTGAATATGCCAATCGCTGAGAGAGCCATACGTCTGCGGTAAGCCCGACAAACTTCTCTTCAACCCCTCATGTATCGTTTTTTTGTTGTTGTAAAGCTTTGTCGAGCTCAATCCTCTCGTATTCGACTGACATTTAACCAGCCTCGCAGGCTGATATTCCCATTCCCACGTTGCGATATTTTCCATTTAAATGTCCGCACTTGCCCATTGGCCATTGTTTTTATCAACCCTCAAAATCCCTTCTCAGCAAGTTCGACGTTCGGTGCAGGAAAAAATGTAACAAAGGAGCATAAATTCTGGCCATTTCGTTGCTCGAGAAATCTCGTAACGCTTCGGCACACGGCAGGTGCAAAATTCTTGAATGAATCGTAAGATCGTGTACCTCGGAAATATCTTTCGTCTTTTGTGACTCAGGTATAGCCCTGCCACGATGAGTCATGCGGTTTTCGCGCATCCCTGAAGAAGACTGAAATAGAATCGGCCTTCGTGTTTGCTCGCTAAGATCAATTCCCTCACAGGAGCGAAAGAGCGTCTTATTATCGTATTTGTTAACTCTAACTAGCCAGACTTTTCGCTCGTTGCTCCAGAGTTCGACGATGCTGAAGTTTGCATCGCTGGAATGCAACGAAATTCCGTTTTTTCTTTAGCCGATCTCGCGATTCTCAGTAAATATTTGATCAGGACAATGAAACGATATTTTTTTAGGATCAAAAGCCACAATCGCTACGAAGATCGTCATGGTTTTTGAAATTCAACGAAAAATTCATAGAGCAAGTATTTTTCGTTCCAGCCCAACGTTGTAAACTTTAGCGTCATAAGGTGTGACTCTTTGTTGGTATCGATTCTTTTCTGTTTTCTTTCGAGTCGTCGCTTCCGAAATCCCAAAGGAATTTGTGAATAAAAATAAGCTGGGATTGGCAGGTGGACGAATTTTCTCCGAGGCTGTGGCACTTGTTTAAAAATTTTTATACGGAATTTATGTATTCCCTTTGGTATTCAGTCTCCCTTAGTTTATTAGCACTTCCGATTCATCGTACAGGCAATTCATAAATGAAACTGGGCTCGTGGCACGAATTGCCGTTGCGCAAAGTATGGGGGAATTGCAGAGAGCTTCATGCGGTGTATCCTTCGATCTCGTGCGACGATATATACATGTGACGGCTTTCTGGTATGGGATCGGTAATTGGCACTGGCAATTACCAGTGCACCGGTTCTCCGGGACTATAACCAATAATCCCAATCCACAGAGGCCTCACATGCGGGATATTTGCGTTATCGCGCTCCATATTTCGGAGTGCGACTTTTGCTCTCGGCGGTGTTTTCAGTCGACGCTAGCTCTGGGTTCCGTCACCGCGATCTCATAGCTTTGTCAATCTCTACATTTCAATGCCTATATGTCGACGTCATTCCCCTCATCTCGTCGTAATCAACGCCACTAATTGTATTTCCAAGATCGAACAATTTCCCTTGCAACAATGCGGAGACTTGTCTAATAATATCGGAAATCATATGAAAATCCATTCAGACTTCAAACTACTTTACGTACGTTACGGACAAAGTTCAATGAGATTTGACGATACAACGAGATCAGTTTTTTTGTCTCAGCTTCGATCTCGCACCGAAAACTCAATTAATCTAATTTTCACTCGAGTAACGACTGCTGATGCCAAATAAGGATACGCGAACGTCCACACCCAACTATGTGCCGCAATATCTGTATGCACTTGGCTCTCGTATATAAGAAAATCATTTATCGGCATTGTGCGAAAAATAACAGTCACGGTCGAATCGAATTATCGCGATGTTGAACTCGTTATTGTATAAACACGAAAAAATATAACCGACAGTCCCACAGGTGCGTGCTCAATGTGTGTTTTGTCGATGACCAAGTTCGGCAGCTTTGAATTACGTCACCAGTTTGTCGGGTGATCGCGTAGCTCCGACTTTGCTGATCCAGACTCATTTTTCTCAGTTTTCGATGTCGCAATGTCCAACTCTGAAACATTATGGCCTATGACTGTATCGATGGGGCTTCCCAGTGCTCCTGGGGGTTCATGGCAACATTTGACAAATGGGCTCCGAAAAACCCGCGCGCAGGGATACACTGAATATTTTTTTTGTACGTTTGTAAAACACTCCGAAAAACTTTTCTTCGAAAGTGTTGATTATTTCGATCGATTTACAAACAACTGTTGGCTATAACAACAAAATGTTGGTAAGTTACACAGTAAGTAAGTCTGCCCTTGAGTAACGGCCGTGTCAAGATTTTGCAGCTATGCCGACACTATGAAAATAATGTTTTTATTATGTCGAAAAGTTTGCATCGTTGGAACGCAACGAAATTCGGTTTTTCCTTCAGGCAGAGTTTCTGCGACCCAGAAATTCAATCGACACGAAAAATCGCCATAAATAACGAATCGAAAAAACATTTAAACAATGTTGAAGTTTGCATCGTTGGAATGCAACGCAATTCTGTTTTTTCGTCAGCGAGGCTCATAATTATTATTCAATATTTGGTCCGGCCAAAAAAACGATTGTCTCTCGAGGCCCAAAAACTCAATAGACATGAAAAATTACCATGATTCTCAAAATTCAATAAATAATTCTTCGGTGAATCTCAACGTTGCAAACTTCAGAGTCATTTTAAACGTCGCTTCAGAGCCATTTTTTAAAAATATTTTCGAAGGGTCTCCCATGGCATAGGAGAAATGTCTCTTGCGGCAATCTCAGTCGCGGACTAAACGATTTTTCCTGAACCGAAACGTCCCCGTCTCAATAAATAGATGATGCTGGAGTTTGCAACGTTGAGATGCATCGAAAAATATTTAATTTTATTGAAGATTCGTTCAATTTTCAATGCCATTCAAATTTTTCGAGCCGATATGCTTTTCGAATGGCAAAAATGGATCATTTTATCATCGTAATTACATTCTGCATTTAAATAATTATTTTTGTCAAAGATAAAAATGAATTTCGTCGCATTCCAACGATGCAAACTTCACAGTCATGGAAATAGTGAGAGATTTTCGTGCGATCCAATGGTTTTAGATCCGAGCGATATATTCTCGTAACTTGTAGTCCACTCGAGCGTTGTCTTACAAAAAGTTGAAATAGATAGGTGATCGTCTTTGGTACTTAATTTAAAGTGCACAAAAATAGCTGCTCCATTTTTAACGCTGAAAATAAGGGGAGAAAAGTCACACACGTGTGGACAATTGGTAAGTCAAACACCAGCAAGTCACCACTTTTATATATATTCACCGACATGCGGAGAGAGGTCTTCTCTTCCGTAATCTACTTGTCTCCCTCCCTGCCCCTGAGCCTTGGACAGGCATTGTTTAAATTCGCGTCCCAGGCTTACACAGCGATGTACACACTAGTTTATGTACCTTCGGTGTACAACGCTCGAGAGCCATACGCGTATATGTCTATACGACAGCGGTTACATAGCAAAAGCAACGTAACAGTCAAGTATACATTCAGATAGAGGTTTCCTCGTATGCGTGTGAGTTTATATGGCCGGGAGATAATTTCCGTGACGACGGTGCGCGGAGATCCATCGTGTAACCATAACGTCACGTTGACAATTAACCCTCATGTTTGTTGCTGTCCTAAATACAAATGTACCGTAACTTTGGAATGTCGTATCGCACCCTGAAATTCTTTTTCTCTAAATTAGACGCACCGCCCTCCGAGCCACGATATGACTTGGTTGCGTCCAGCAACCTTTTTTCCCGTTTGTCGTCAACGAACGTGACAACGAAAAATCTTTTCCAATGTTTTCCGTGCAGCGATTCTCGGGTTGAAAAATTAAAAACGACCGAGAAGTTCGACATTCCAGTTCAGATTTTCGTATACAGCAGCCACAAATTTCCTACAAGTCCCAAATTTCAAGACGTACGTAAGGACAAATGTCTGGCTCGAATGTAAAATCGAAAGAGTGTACGAACTCGAAAGAAAAAAGGTTTTTCTTTATAAAGATGTCGATTTTTTTGCTTCCTTCATACTGGCAGTTTCACATCACAGAGTGTGGAGCATCGGCTGAGGTATGAAACTTGTTCGGTTTCTTGGGAAGATATCACGTACCGAGCGGCGTTCGGTTTAATTGCATTAACGATACCTATGTACAAATACTTAAGACATATGGGTGGGCATGATATACTGACTTTGGCGTAACGATGTGTGTGTGTGTATGTTTCGAATACTGTTGAACAGGGAAGCCCCTATGAGTCGCGTGTGAATTCAGTAGTAACGATAGCGTTCTAGTCTCGGGATATCCGTTTTTTTTCCGAATGATGACGCGACAATTTCGTATCGTGTTTTTTCGTCGCGCCTTTGTCTTTTGGTTTTATTATCGATGGTTGGCAGTCGCGACACAGATGACAAATTACAATCTTCGTTATCGTCAGTGACGCTCTACTCGTTCGTTTTCTAATTCGCTGGGTAAATGTCCCGACTCGATGACTGAAGTTCCTCTGTATTCATCGCCACAGCGATCATACGCTTCGTACACAAACATCGTAAACTCGTCATGCTCACATATGTCTTGAGATCCCGGTACTTTGTCGTCTAATTATCCACCAACGCGTGCGTCGCTGTACGTATATCATTTCCGTGACAGACATGAGAAAAACAAAAAACCATCTCCAAGGAAAAACGAGAATCAGTACGTTATCCGCGCTCGGCGAGGTCGCCCGTTCGTTCCAACTCTCCGTGTGTTTTTCACCTGACGCATAGCGTCAGCGTCTCCATCGAACTATTTTCGATTTTGTATTTTCAAAATAAACAAAAATCCCCCAAATATCGTCTTATCCGGTTGTGACTCATTCGTGCCATCGTTTTCTTTACCGCAATGTTTGGACTCGGTAGAAAAGTTCCTAAATATTCCGTGATCGATACTTCGTTGGCTCTCGCTACCGAGGACACTGTTACATGTTTTTGCAGGTCAGTTTCATCGTCGACCTCCTTTATTTCTTCCTATTCTTACGCCTTTTTTCCCAAGCCCCGTATATTGTTCAATTTCTCTCCAACCAATCGCATATTTTCACTACGAAAACTTCTCTCTTCGACGATCGTACAATTGCGGTTTATAAAGTGTGTAGTCTTGAACTCGCTGTGCTTAACGATTATACGCATTCACGAAGGCTGGCTCAATGACGCTTTTTCCATGGTGTCCCACTCTCGCACCCTCCCGCTGCGCCGCGTTTTGTTGGTTCATTGTTGACGTTTCGTCCAGCATCGATTGTCGCCGCGTAATTATAAATTCTCCGCTTTTTTATTGTCACTTTATGTCATTCTCGTTACGCTCTTTTTTGTTATTTTTATCGGCTTTTCATTGCGTATTATCAAGTTCAAACTACAACACGTCAATGGCATACATCGCGAGGTATAAAAACGCCGTCGTCATGCACGTGCTACCGCCGAGCGCTCTCGCACTCTGGTGGTCGCGTCAGACCGTTACGTAATTCCGTCAACGTATACGCTTCTACGGTATTGTGGAGTACACTCGTTTCTTCATAACAACAGACGCTCACGCCTTTTTTTCGTTTTCTTCTGTAGACTTGAAGCGTCTTTCGAGTCTTGAAAACGGCATACGTCATGTGACTTTGTGAGTATGCGTAAGAAAAGCGAAAAAAAAAGATGATCTGTCACGAGTCACGATCGTTATCCCAGGATCACGTGCGCCTCGTTTCTTTTTCGGAATCTGATTTTTTCTACAAACACATAAATTTCGTTTTTTTTACCTTTTATTTGGGTTTTTTGCTGTGAAACGAAAAAACATCTATTTATAAGATCTCTATGCATTATTTTATTCAATGAGACAAAACTTACGAGTAAAGTCGAGTAGCAATGAAAAGCATCGATAAGAGCCAAGTCCAAAACGCAAACTGTATTACAGGCAGCAAAATACACGAATCGCGCGAACATCTTGCACTTCCGGTATTCATCGAAGACGCGATTAAGGTCAAACCAATATTTGTCTCAGCGTTCAATCGCCTCTACGCGACTACGACATATTAGACACGCTGGGCACGTTACTCGACGACTACTTGTCCACACGTATACGTCAATGAGCCAATGCGTGTGTTCTTATAAATTAATAATACACACGTATGGGTGTTTAATCTAAAAAAGGAACCGTCCTCGTCGAGAGATCGACGCAATATCCATCAATAATCAACGTCGCTCGATTCCTCAACGAGTTCTTGATAAGTTTTCCTCATTCTCGATCAGGATCGAACCTCCCCATAGCACTTTTGGGCTCGCTGGTTACTGAATAATTAAGTTGGCCCTGCGGCTTCGAATCCTGTGTTTTTACGCCGTTCGAACTGCCAGTTCGATTAAGTAGGCCGAATACATTATTCATATTTATTTTCGTAGGCAGATAAGTGCTCGTGTCATTAGCCAAAAAATTTTAACCTTTCAAATACTCCGAGCGAGCTCCCAACATTTTATCAGCTTATTTTTCATCGTATAAAATTAATTGCCTACACGGAGAGAATGTCACATCAAATTTTACTATGTTATTAAGAGTTCCCTGGCAACAAGTCGTTGCTCTGAGAAATTTTACCAAAAACATAGTACTTTTCCATTCGTTTTCTATCGAAATCGCGGAAATTATGACATTTTTCGCCCTTTTCCAGATGAAAATTTACTATGTCTTTGGAAAAATTTCTCAGGACGACATAGTACCAGGGAACTATGATAACATCGTAATTTTTTTGTAATATTCTCTCCGTGTATAATTACACGGAGAAAACGAAGTCGAAAATTATTAAGGAATATACTAGGAATCCAGTTACTTATTGCTGAAAATTATAGTATTTTGAGGACAGTTCGGAAATCACAGCAATATCTCGAATGGCAGTGCGACAAATCGTTCTAAACAGCATAGTAAAACGTAATCATCAGATTAGAACCGATTTTACAATTTAGCATAGCAATTAAAAAAAATCGCAATGGTCATGGTAAACAAAACAATACGTGTGATAAAATTTCACACATATTCGATATATATTCATATTGGGATGATAGAATTTTACTATGTCGACGTTTAAAATTTGAAATATTCTCACTCAATACTAAATTCTTATCTGACATAGTAAATTGTGCATGAAAACAAACCTGAAATTCATTATCGCGTGCATTACTGTTTCTTATTCATATAGAACTGTTTATAATTCATGCTAAGAAAAATTGTAAGTGTTAAAAAATACTATGCTGTTTTGCAATTGGTGCTACGATTCTTTTGCTTCTTAACCCTCATATAGGAAATTTTCCCAAAACATTTCATTTCTCACCAAACAAAACAAATCCGTTTTCTCCGTGTAACACTCCTGCCGATAGCTTTTTACTGGACACGATCCAGAAAAATAGTTCGACCCACGTGATTTTCGAATCGATTCTTTTTAACGTTCCAGTGCGTTCATAAAATCTATTTTTTGCAATTAGAAATTAGATTTCAGCATATTTTTTGTGCACAACCATTTCAATTCCCTGGGCAATCTAATTTCTCTGCACAATCGAATCTGCACTCAAGTGTTTTAGAAGAATGAACCAGTGCCATGAAATCGAAGCCTCTTTCTTTTTTCGTCGACTTTGCTCAATCGTTTTCGACTGTTTCATCTTTCAAAGCAGGTAGAGAATAAGTTCGATCGATACTTTACATTAGACCCTCAACTTGAATGTTTAATTCACGTAACAGGTTAATGGATGTAGCGTGTGCCAGCAGTAAAGCTTATCGTTTCGTATTTTCTTTCCGACGAGACGAGACACCAAAAGGGGAATCCTATAGGGTGATGAAGAGGTGGAAGATGAGGCTTCGCTATATCCAACATAATTTCTTGAGCGAGCGATACTTAACGTAATTGAACGAACGGTTCAGGCGTCATATCGAGTTGAATTTTCAGCAAACTCCTTTTAGCCCGATTCGTTCGTCGTCTTTCGGCCCTTTGCGCGAGATTGCTCACGGAATTTTCATCTCCTAGGACAATCTAAAGTATTCTGGTAATTTAAAACAAAAATAGAGAAAAAAATCGATTGTGACGGCCCTCCAGACTCGTTGAATATTTAATTATTTTAGCAAACGACGAGGGGCTGTGCCCGTAGAATGGAGAGTTCTCGATGTTTTTTTCTTTCATAAAGACGGATAAAACAAATGATTCTCGTTTTTTCACATTTCAATCTTTCGGTTTTCCGTACCGTAAGGAATTAGACACGTGACTATTTAGGTAAAAGCTATTCGAGTCTCTTAATAGGGAAAAATTAGCGTACGAATCTCTTTTTCGTTGGAGAGCACGTAACTCTTTTTCCGCATAAGTTTTTAGAGCCATGGATCCTCTTTAATCCAAACAAGGGCATCTCGTGACCTGCAATGTCATCCCCAGAGGCGTCTCCGGCCCTTTCCCTTCCCACACTTACCGATGTACCCTGACACGAGCTACCCACGCAAACACGTCCATACATTCTGTAGAGATGGATATAGAGACGGGTTAGACATTTACGAAATATATATCTGTACATATTCTGGCTTCTATGAGAACGTTAATGAGATGAGATTAACGCTTGACTGCTTTGCCAACATAATTTTATCTCGCAGTCGCAATATTCGGCCCTGAATCTCTTGACTTCCATTACTCTCTGATCGATAATCTCTGGCGTAATCAAGCGCATTATTTTTAACGATTTTTCAAACATTTGCCTCGCAGTGATAAACCATCTGCGATGTTTTACCTGCAGCTATCGTTATATGAATGATGGTGAAGTTTTCCATCGTTGCAATGCATCGAAATTCTGTTTTTTCTTCAGTGAGGCCCATAATAATTATTCAATATTATGATGCTGAAGTTTCCAATGTTGGAATGCAACGAAAAATAACTTTTCTATTAATTTTTTATTCAATTTTAAAAACCATTGCAATTTTCGTAACGATTTTGTGTTTTGATCCTAAAAAAAGATTGATTAATTGTCCTGACCGGATTCGAATCTCAATAAAAACTTGAAAAACAGAATTTCGTTGCATTCCAACGATGCAAACTTCAGCATCGTTCAATATTTGGTCCGGACAAAAAAACAATCGTCTCTTGAGTCCCAAAAAGTCAATCGAGATGAAAACTTGACACGATTTTATAAATTCATTGAATAATTAATGGAAACAATATTTTTCGTTGAATCTCAACGTTGCAAACTTTAGAGTCATGTTATATGATTCTATTGCGAGTCTCCCTCTCTACTTTGTGCCTAATTTATAAATTGTGACATTATCATGTCATTTTGTTTAATATCCTGGAAAAAGGATCTCTCCCCCTGCATTAGCTCGTATAGTGTAGTCGACAAAGGAAACCATATTACTGACGAAACTAAAATAGTTCCGACGAAGATTGAACAACGACCCTATTTCTTTCCCCTTCTCTCGTTCACCCTCCACAAGCCCGATAAATACCCGGATAGTTGAGGGTGCACGGGTAAACAAACCATCGACCAACTTGATTCCACGGTCCAGAGGGATGGAGGAAAAGTGCGAGAGGAGAGAATGAACGAAGAATCGTCTCGACAACGCCTCAGACGCCGAGAACCCGCGTCCCACAGGCGCCATCAGGCATCGATCCAAACCCCGTTGCAATCTCACATGGACTCTCTGTTTCCAACGTTATCGTGTTTTCGTTCGAGTTTTATTTACCACCCCACCGGCGCCGACCGCGCGCATTCTCTTCCTTGATCCTCGTAGTCAAACTTTATTCTATTTTTGCCTAGAAAAATCGAATTCCAATGGATTCTCAATATTGCTTCTCTCCGTGCATACACCTTTATGAATAATCCGTCAATTGTCCCTGCATCGATGCTGCTGGAATTTTCTGGCTCATTTCGATATTACATCAAAAATCAAAATCCCTGGAAGAAAGGAAAATCAAACACGACGATGATTCTAAGAATCGTGAGGGAAATTCGCCTGAGAGTGATGAATCAATCTGCAAATTATTTTCTCATCATCCTCTTTACGCAGAATTCACTAACGCCAAGTTATTTCGCATTTTCTCACTAATTGGCCAAGGACTTTGCCGTCTGTGTACTTTGGTGTCTTCGTCCTAGTAACTTTTGCCGTCATTTCATTCCTTTCCAGCAACTTCTGTGACGAAAATTTCACAAAAGAACTTCGCACCTGTATCGATTTCATTGTTGGTGGAATTTTTTTTTTCACATCTCCCATTTTTGCACAATTCTCGCGTAACACTTCCGAGCTTGCAGAACGTCCGAGGGAAACTTTCAGAAAAAGCATGACTCTGAAGTTTGCAACGTTGAGATTCAACGAAAAATGTTTCTATGAATTATTTATTGAATTTTGAAAATCATGGCAATTTTCCGTCTCGATTGAGTTTTCGAGTCTCGAGAGACGATCGTTTTTTTTGTCCGTAATAAATATTGAATAATAATTATGAGCCTGCGCTGAAGAAAAAACACAATTTCGTTGCCTTCCAACGATGCGAACGTCAACATCATGAAAATGCTGATGGCGATCGCCTCGCAGGGCCTACGCATCGGTCCATGTCTAAACGGTCACCCAACCTGCGGGTACGAGCCTCGCGAAAGGTTTCTGAAAACTGTGATGACCGTTGAAGCCATTCACCGAGCGCATTGCTGTCGGTTTCTTTCAAATTCCAAATGTTTCGCTACGGCTGGAGATATCGACGGATAGGTCAGCGGCCAGGGATCTTAGCGCCGTCGAAGAATTTTCAATTCATTGTCATTCGAGATACATCTGCCTCGGATATAAACATACAAACAGCATTTATGTCATACGAAACGGATAAAGAATCGGAGGGAATTTCTCGTAGTCACGTCGAACGTTGAAAACTCGCCATGGGAGCATCGATTTAGATGGAGATTCGTCGAAATCATCCCCGATATAGCTGGGAAGGAAAAAAAACAAAATAACGTTATTGAAATATTGAACAGGTCGCAGAAGTCATAGAGGAAACCATGCAAAATGTGTGAATGGCAAGCAGGAAAAGTTTTGGGCAAAAATATTCAAATAGGAAAAGAAAACACAATGTACACGTCTTTTCTTCGGTATCTAAAAGGAAGAATTCTTTGTGAAACTTCGCCACGTATCAGCCTCGAAATATCGTTACTTCCCAGAGGAGAGAAGCTGCAGTTTATTTCCTTCAATTCGCCTTACACGTCTCGCGGGAAATGTTCTGCTTAATGAAGTATATTTTTCCATTGTGAGCTCGAGAAACGAATTATAGTCATTGAAATGAATTACGTCCGTAACTATCCTGACTTTACCGGGTTCATTAAGGTATGTACATAAACGTAGTAAATATATATATGTTCACTCACTGCAGCGAGAATATGATACGGAAGATTCTGTACACAAACGTCGAACGAGCGCAGTCTCGAGTGTACACGAGATGGCGCATATGCAAAATAAGGAGAAAAAAAAATACTCTGAGAACGCAAGAACTCGGAATAATTTTAAGCACAACGTTTGCACTTTTTTTTTACAACCCATAGAGATAAACTGGAAGTGTTGAAAATTCTGAAATGTGGGGTACATTTTTTTTTCTCCTTTTTTTACCACGTTCGATCGTAAAACTTTGGGGATGGAACTTTCCGCCAAATATTGCAGTCGACTCATAAATATATACGTATAGATTTTGCGAACACCTGGGACTGCGAGTTGCGGAATGAAATCAATAAAATCAAAGAGCAAAATATTCCTCCCAGTTTCTCTCAAGCTGCATCGCCATCTGCAAAAATTAAGTTGTTTCTGCTATATTTAAAAAGAAAATTGCAATCAAAAAGTCAACAGGTCAGCGTTACGAGAAGTCAGCAACGAGGTGAATTAGGCAGAAACATAGTGAAGTTTCTTTGACTTGTTTTAAACAATAAAATAATCATTTAAATTTCAAAAAACGTGTTGAATGAAAAAAAAAACGCAAAAACATTTTGTCCGGCAAATTTTCTATTCCATACGGCGGAGTATTTTGTGATGTGAACCTTTCAAGGTAAATATTTATAGTCCGAGCGAGCTGCGATCTTAATTAGGCATTCGAAAAATTACCTTGGCGGAATGACTCTCGTTTACCTTGGCGTGGTATGTGCGGCGCCGAGAGGGCAGGGACTGCCCCAACGGCTTGTGAAATTGGGTGAAAAAAACGTAATTGAAAGGTGAAAATCGTACGACACGTAACATTCTTACCAGCATATACAAATTCGGGTATGAATATGTATAAAGCAGATGTGAACCACACAGTGAAAAGCCTAATACTTGCGAAGTTACCGGCTTGGCGTGTTCGTGTCACTAGTTTAGTTTCGTTGGATTACGGTATAGGGCAGAAAATATATGTACGAAGGAGGAAGGAAGAAGAGCGCGGAGTGTTATCGATTGTCGCAGCGATGCCAGAGGGGCTGGCAGCCAAGTCAGCTGACTAGCGACTCCACCGTCACAGCTGATTCCTCGAGGAGTGGGGAAGAGCGCAACCACCACCGCATTACAGTCGACAATCTCCCTCTCTCTCTCTCTCTCTCTCTCTCGCTCGCTCCCTATGTTATTCTCCCTTTCTCTCTCACTTTTCCACCACTCCTTCAGTTCTCTCGGTAGCCCCCCACTCCGCATGACTCTCTCGCGTGGTGCCCTACGTCAAAGGCAAACGGCAGTTCACTGCGGGGGTGGCATCAGTTCGTTGCGGTGTTAGCAAGCCCGTCTATAGTTTGCGCCAACTCCGTCGATCGCGCTGCTTTCGAACGAAAAAATAATTACACGTAGAGAAAAGATCGAGAGAGACCGAAAGACCCAGAGAGAAAGGAACGAACGGAGTCAAAAAAAGAGGACATGAAAGGAAAAAGATAGGGCGCCTTGCACACACGGCGCATACGGGCCGGCTTGCTATACTGACACACCGAACACCGCAAGAGCATCTCCGCGACTACACGCAATAGAAAGAGAGGTCAGTCGCGTTTAGAGCGCCTCGCGAGCCGATGACTCCGTTGCGGATTACAAAATATATTCGTATATACTTTTTTTAATTGTATATATCTCAATATTAAAATCCAGACTGACATCAAAGTCCTTTTTTAACTTTTTTAACGACATAATCAAGCATTCCGATCAATTATTTTCCCCTTTCTTTTCCGATATATTAAGAAATGTTGCCAAAAGTGTTGATAGAATCGAATTCCAAAATCCATAAATAATTCTCGGTGCATTCTTTCGGTTGTCTTAGCATTTTTACCAACTCGTGCTTCGGCCCAGTCTCATTATTGTCACATCCATTATACATCGTGCTGTTTGTCACTTCCTCACATTTCGTTCGATCGCTCCGAAAATTACGTTGTGACTGTCCCATTCACTCCAATTTGTTAACGCAGGAATTTCGCTATTACGAAAAACCGCCCAATGCTCCGTTGTTCACTTAGTTTTCGGTGATAATCCCCCTTGAATTATGCACCTTTAATTGGGTTCGTACATCGTGACATCAAATTCGAACGATGACAAGTGTAATTCGTTAATTATCGCGTAGTCATACGAAGCGAGAGCTGCAATTATCGTTGAAAGTTCCATGCACTATTTGGCGCCGGATTCCTTGACCATTTTCATTCTCCACGACGTGGTCGAGTTTTCCATTCGTTGAAAATTTGGAAGTCTGAATCGTGGGTTTGCGAAAAAATCTTCCATTCGATCCTGGCGAACGAACCGTGTAACTGGATTCTTAGTTGGTGAACTTCGACCCTATTGTATTTTTCGTGTGACACCGAAGACGCATGCACACCCCATGGTAATTACGTGTCTCGGGTAATCTAAACTTTAAAACATTCTGTTCATTCCATTCTATGAATTTGTGAAACGAGCCACATTCTAAAAAAACTTCGCTAACAAGTCCGTGCATAATATTCCTTGAAGATATATGCGAAATGGTAAAAAGCCGAGCAAAGTTTCCGCCGACCTGCCCAAGGCACCACCTCGCCTATTCTTCTTCATCCGAACGTCCATCTATATTAATATTCGTCCGTGTAACACGTACTACACTCGGTATTCTTCGTAATTGGCTTCTACAATAATAAAAAAAAAAACTGGGAACAGAAATTGGATGAACTCTATAAAAGTTGAAGATTTTGTACGTCGAATTTAATCGAGTTTGATTTTTTCATCGATCAATATAGAAGAAATGCAAAGTATATAGCAACTTTTTTTTCGTCGTAGAAAGGCCGAGCCCCTTAGTAGAATTCAGAAACGTTTTTGTCCCTTTCTTTTTGTTTCGTGTTGCTTCGAAACTATGGAAAAAGAGAATATGGAATTTCATTTGAAATCGGAGTTTTCCTGTGCGAATCTAACCTGGCAGAAAACCGATAAACCTATGAGAATCTCATCGTGTGTATAGGGACTATGTGGAGGAAAAAAATATATACACCAGACTGGAATACAGTTTATTGACCTACTGCTACATTTTTTGCTTGTAAAATCCTGAAATGTTATTCCGGATGAAGCGACGTGCACTCGACGTGAATATTTCCTCAAATCTCATGAATTCGATCGTCTTTCGCATGGAAATGAAGAGAGAAAAATAAAAACCATTGAAGCTTCCGATTCGTATGAAAATGTGCATCGTTTCTCTTCTTCTGCACAGTCTCTGAGTTTTTATCTTTCCCGTGATCGTGTTTTCATTTCTCGAGAAGTTTTTTACGTGCCTTGTTTTTGAAACAACATTCTTTATGAATAAGCGAACTTTATACGTACGTCGATCTTTTTCCAAATCGAGTCAGCCGTTCGATGATTTGCCAGGCTCTCAAGATTAAAGTTTTAAATAAAATTCCGTAGATTAATTCGTAGAGTATCAATCTACATAACATTGCAATCAATTTATCAACATCGCGAGCTCTCGTGATGATTCGTGCTCTGATTAATCACCGCAATGCGTGTGCATTGTGATATCGAAATGCAACTGATGTATGCACTCGAAGAAAAAACACGTAGATAAAATGGGCCATTAATCAAGACATATTTCATTTTGTCATCCACACCGACCGTTCTATGGGTCTCTGTTGACCAAACAACTGCTTTTTCGTCACCCTCCGTTCCGGTCATCGAGCTATTAAGTCACGGTGATAGAAGTTTGATAGATTTCTGTGTTTTTCTGGTGAAATGTCCACGCAAAAACAACGCATTCATTATTTTGAGCGAACTTTTCCAGGGTGAAAATGCATCCAGTTGTATTTTTGGATAATTTCAAACTCCACGATGCAGTCTGCAAATATCAATTAAATTCGTCCGATCGATTCAGCCCATTAATCTTCTCAATAAGTTATCGCATTGATGGCAAAAGTTTCTTTACGCTGCTCCTCAAAGAGATTTCCGTTCCACAGTGTATACTCGGGTCTGAATTTATTTAGAATGTGCAGCTATGTGCAATCCCCCGACGAAATTAGTACGAAGGGAACAGACCTTCGTACTTCGGATTGCTTAGTTTATTCGCTTTAGGGATTACGTAGCTGAGCTAATTAGGGAGAATCGAGGGCGAGTGCAATCAAACTAGACGAAGCGGATAGAAAGTGTGTTGTGCAGATATCGATAAATGCCTAATTGAACGCTTTGCCCCATAAGTTTGGACTTACGCCGTCCGTGTAATCCTTATATACTTTTTAGCCAATTAAACCAAAGCTCGAATACAAAATCGAGAGTCTGTTGATTCCATATGGTGTTTAGGACGAATGTAAATGAAAACCGAGTTTATTTGTCAACTCCACAAATACCACATTCAATTCAAAGTTAATTTCAAATTGCCTCGAGCTCCAGTCAACTGGATTGAACGAAAAATTCGTCCCCCAAAAAATCAGAGTTTGATAAAAAGATTTTTTTTTAAGCCCCGTCCATCGATGTGCTCGAGGAACATTGAAAAATTAGTTATCACTCGAAAATGATTTTTTTCACACTTTGAGATCTTTCTACAAAGTAAAGCAGATTATCAAGAACCCCGAAAAAAATTGGCTCGGTTCATGCAAATAGCACACTATCTAATCGCGTTTATACCGGGCCTCTCGGAAGCTTATCACGCTTCTTATCAGCGATGCATTTGACATGATAAATTGATTAAATATCTGTGTAATCTGGACTCTTAGATTAAACGGCAGAATTTCAACCAAGTTATTGCGGAACTTGTCTAAATCGTCTTCCACAAAATACGAACTATATACATGTATGTACGAAAAATTCGTATAAACATAGACACGAATATATAAAACTGTCGCGCTGATACAATCCATGTACAAAATACAGTGATAATTATATATGCAGTGCGGGTGAATGCGTCAGCAGCTTATAAAATCTGATACGTAACGTAAGCATTCCGCCGGGTTGAATCTTCGAGCTAATATTGCACGCAGCATTTGGATCGAGAGAGAAAAAAAAATCCATCAGAAAAAAATTGTCAAGTGTGTAGTGATGAAAATTTTCGCAGTGTCGGTTAGCGAGTGTCTTTAAGAAAACTGCATAATTGCAGTAGTGCAGGCTAGAACTCTGAGCATCTACGCAAAAAAAAAAAGTCGCCGTCCCTACGGAAGATCGACCAACGTGAGAAAAGCGATCGCACAGTGCCTAATTTTACGACGAAGATAAAAAGCAACTGGATTGATACGGATGATCGAGCAGTAAATTCGAGCCTTCGATCACAGACACTCGGAATATCTTTTCCTTTGAAAATTCGGAGGAGCGAATCGGCTAAAGCGCAAAAGAACAATCGCAAATTCCTGCCTATAAATGTCTGCAAGTGTTTGTGTGCGTAGACACGTGTGTCTCTCGGTGAAATGATAACAGTCCGTGTCGTATCGAGGATGATGATAACCCGCTATCTCGTCGGTCTCGGTGAAACATCGATCAATTGTTCACGCGAATAAAATCATAGCGATACAGATATATGTGTCTGTTTATACATTTATATAGCAAAAGGAATCAGCTCGCGCGTCAGTGATTTTTGTGCAAGCATTCGCGAACATCGTGACTTACATACGGATCGCAATAATGTAACGGAGAAGATGAAGGATAAATAATGTGTCGAGATTAAAAGAGCATGAAATGTGGAGCAAAATGTGACGAAGGTCAAAGTAATTGTTGAGTGTTTTCGGCTCCGTTTGCTCGGGGATCTCGTTGTCGTTATAATTTATTTGTTTAACCGTTCGATGACAAGCCTGCAAGATTTGGTGCATACCGAGTGCCCGTGAAAAAATCGTCGTCGGCCGCGCGGGCGAAGAATCCTCGGACGCTCCGACGACGACAGCAACGACAACCGCAACAACTATTACGCACGTTAGCTCCGCTTCAGCTTCTTGCCAAAATTCGGCCAATTCAATCGGCAATGTAACGACGTCTTGCACTAATAATATCTCGAATAAAAATATTGCCTCGTCGAGCGCAATCAGCACAGCGACGAGCTTAAGCGCAATGTTGCGTTCACCGGCCAGGGGTGCGGTCGCTTTGTTGCACGATTCATCCTCCTCGACGACGACATCGGCACCCACGACGCCTGTTCATCATTCCTCGTCCGGTAATTCAAGCGGCAGCGGTTCCGCCTCATCGCGACTTTCTCTACTCGATACCTGTCACAGGAAGATTCGCTTCTTCGGAGAATTGGTCGCGTGAGTTTTCAATAATAAATAAAAACAAAAACAAACTGCGCAAACAGTTGAATCAAATGCCAACAAACGACTATCCCATCGTGCCTTTATTTCAACGCACTTGGTGTCAGGCTATGCATACAGACTCTGCCAATTTTTTATTGTCTCTAATAAAGATATTAACAATAATCATAACGTGGGTAATCATATGTAGAAATAACATCGGAGTAAAAACCAACGTAATAATTATTTTATCAACGCCTTAATTCTACTACTATTCATTTTCGATCAAATACACTGGGACCTCGATTTAACGGTCACCCATTCAAGTCACTTTTCCCACCGGGAAGCGTATCAATTGATCCCACGTGAGGTGATGATGACGATGATGGTGGAGCTCTTGATCGAATAGCGCGGAGCTGATAGAGACCTTTAAATACCGATATTGACCTTTGCATCGTTCGAACACGCGTCGCGCCTCTTTGCTGCTTAACTTTTGCATCGAAATTTCTCCTTTTTTTGCTCCCCACAATAGTATAGTCACTTTTTATTCTTGGCGTGTAAAAAAAAGCGATCAAAAATGAGAACCGACATATTTCGGTCATTCGAACGATGTGACCTCGATCTTGGTCGAACTGTGCGTTTGCCATCGCGTTCGACCCACAAGATGCAACAACTTTATCTATGATCCTTGAATCGAGATCTTAATGTACACGAGCTTATGACCGTAAAAAAAAAAACTACATATACACACTCGCGCTACATGCTTTGTAGAATGGAAATGGTAAAAAGGGAGAGAATGGAACGCGAAGCAAACAAAAACTGTACAAAGCTTCGCATTGTATAGCGCATAGTGTCATTTTAATGGGAATCTTTATGTATATTTGTGTGTATGCTTATGTGCAGGTCTGAATAGTTGCGCGTGCACGAAGGTGTGAATGCGTGGCCTCGTCAATTCGCAATTTTTCTGGGAGATTGTGGCGGCAAATGATATATAAAATATTTCTTTGAATTTGAACGTGAAATCAAGCCTTAGAACCGAGTTTTGAGAGAATTTCCATGAACCAGAGTAAAGATCGATTGCGAAAACAACGCAAATCTGCGATTATCGAATTTCTCGCCCTTTTTTTCCAAATACCGAGCCGATGTGGGGATTATGCTCGATCGCTGAATTTTCAATTTATAATTCTAATCGAAAAGTTGCAATCGTCCTTACGCTCGACTTTCCTCAAGTACATGGAAAAATTCTCAAAGTCTCGCAAAACTTGGACTCAATTTCCCGAGAAATTTCGCTCGGTCTCGCTAATGTTTGTTTTTATGACAAATGCGACTAATTTATGCAAAGATTCATTTTCAATTCTACACGTTCGTCAGACTGCGTGTAGATTGTTGTGCGTACAAAAACGAGCTAATTCAATAATGATTATTGTCTGTGAAGGATGCGCAGCAATTCGTCATGTGTCGATTACGCTGTGTATTTGATTACGATCGCTGATACGGTTACGGTGTTGTATATATTGCAGTTTACAAAGTCTTAATATGGTGTTTTCATGGACGCTGCACAAATTGGGGCAGAAACGGAATGATGGATGTGATTTTTATTCCTGCTACGTCTTGCGTATGTTCACCGCTAGATTCTAGTGAAAACCAGCCCCAAACAGCTGTTCACTGGTGCGCTCGTGTAGCGCGAACCGGAAATGCTTAGTGACGTCTAGTGAGACGCTCCACCAAGTTCTAGCGTTTCGTTCTCCGTGGATCACGCAGACGATTATGTTTCCTTCTTCAAGATTTTTCGCTTTTCACTATAAACACACGTGTTGGCTGCGTTAAAAAAAATTTCACGTCACGTTTGTGTTTTTTTTTGTATTGGTCTCTGTCTCTTTCTCTCGGAAAGCAATTGCCACTTATGTAATGTGAAATAAATGATATTACTTCGGGAGGCCTCTATTTCGAAGGTTAAACTTGGGGCCAATTAAGAACCGGCCCGAAAAGTCAAGTAGATGAAAATCGTGGGGGGCTGGACAAGGGGCAAACTGAAGTTATCGCACGTGATGTCCTCGGCCCGCGAGACACCACTTGGGTTTAAAAAAACTTCTCCTCGCTCTTTCTTACTAAAATATTTTCCTCGAGTCGTTCTTTCTTTCGTTTTATTCCGGCTAGCCCGGCCTCGTCAACATTTTACAGTTCTTGTGTAATCGCACAGTTCTGAGTTCACAATTTTCTATGAATTATTCAGTCCAGCTCGCATGTATTTTGGATTTCTCATTGTTTTTTATTTCTATTTCTCAACCGTTCGTTTTGGGACTTGGAGAACACGCACGAAACTCGTTCGACCACGTTTCTTTCCGTTTCCGTTTTATTTTTTCAGTTTGCTCGTTATTGCGCTTATTGACGCGATTGCAAAGACGATTGCGGTTCTGCCAATCACCGCAACCGGAAGGTGAACGATAACGAGCACGATACACAAACCTCGAAAAGCCCACTAATAAATTTTCTCGTTATTTTTCGATATATATGTAAATTCGTATTCGTAGTCGTAAAACCGTTAATTCTGACACATGTGTACGTATCAGGAGCCAAGGACTATCGTGGCATTTTGGTGAAGAAAAAAAATCGCGACAACAGGACGATATACAAAAAAAATTTTTGTGCATATTCCGTATCAGAACAAATTCGATCGGTAAATAATTCCAACTTACGGACATTTTAATTTGTCAAATTGAAATATTTCTTTGCCCAAATAATCCAAAGTCAGTCAAGTTGAACAATCAAATCAATTTTGTGTCCATTTTTCGTCAGTCGAATGTCGCACAATAATTCAAAAAATACTCCGACTGATTCCAAAGTTTGATGTTGCATTGACGTCACTTTTTTCCGCAATACCGAAGAAAGGAATTTCGATGCTTTTTCAACGTGGCAAACTTGGGCATCCTGTCGCGCGTAACTCACGTCACCATCAATTGTATTGTGTAAACCAGGTTTTCCATGGATCTAGAATTCACAGGCTTCAGTCTCGTCAGTATGCCAGAGCTGCTCAAGAAGCTGCAGCGAACATCCCTTCTCACGGGGTTGGCTACGTTCGAGGGATAAATATGTTTCGCACATTCTTTTTCTTTATCGCAAAATTGTATTCCACCATAATTCCGGTGGCACACGCGTCAAGTCCAAGTTGAATAATAATTCTTTTCGGAGGAGCATTCACTAACGTGCTGTCACCTTCTCCATGGGATAAAAACATGGAAAACCAAAGGAGACCCGAAAATATTTCGGCCCACTCCAAGGATCGTTTATAAATTCATATAAACATATTTTTACTCCGAGTTGCCGACTCTGTACTATCGTCATCTCAGACAATGGCACTCTATTCGATTTGGTCGTTTCTCCAAAGTACTGGGCGGTGAAAAAAAAAAAAATAACGGATAAAAAGACTTCCCGTTCGCATCGTCGCTGTATCCGTTTGTGCCGCAAGTGTTGGTGCTTTTTTTTTTCTCAATAGTCCGTCATCTTCAGGGCCATTTTGTGGCAGTTCGATGAGGTAGGAGGGGCTCTCAAACCCATGCTTCACTCATTACGCTTCATTGCGGACAGTTCGTCGACTGGAAATTTTTAATCGCAAACGCAGCACAATGTCTCTTGCAATCGACACCGTGTGTGTCTTCCGAGCTGTACAGTTATAGTTGAAAAGGAATAGACGCGAAAATAAAAAAAAATGGAGATAAAAATTGTCAGGGAGATCGTAATAGCTGACGGGGAAAAATGAGCGAAAGAAAAAGAGAACGAGCGAGGAAGGGGGAGAATAATCATGCTGCAGCAGACACGAGCCAGCCGCACGTCGATTATTCTACGTGGCGGGCTCTTAACACGCACTCTTTCACGCAGAAAAGCATTTGCGGTTGTGTGTGACGACAATGTTCATTCAAGGCTCTTCGGTCGAGTTTTTACTGCTCCACATATGAGGACGCTGTACACAATTTAGCATTTTTCTTTATCCGATGTGAATGCCATGGATCTGCGAGAAACTTTACGTGAAAATATTCCGGTCTTTGGCTCTCTCTCTCTCGTATCGAAATTTTGCATAATTTTCGTATTTATTTATCGACTATTTTCGAATATTCATTTATTTTTCAATGAGAGGGAAAAAAACGTTTTAGTCGATTCTCTGTGTAATTGGTCGATTAAGATCGCCGTTAATTGGCGCTTGATTTCTGCACATTTTTATCGCTTATTAATCATCGGCTTATTATGCTCCAGTAGAATTGTATGGTCCTGGAGTTTGTATCATTGGAGCGCGACGAGAAATCCATTGTGGATTCATTTTTTGTTTGTTTTTAAAATCTGCTCGATTTATCCTGAAAATTTATCATTTATAACCCACGAACCAACCATCGTCGAATTAATGGAGCAAACTTTGAGTTTTATAAAAAAAAAAACAGGAATCTCGTTACACTCCAACGATGCAAACTCAAACTTAATTAGAATCACCGTGTAATGCGATATTAATTCGAAAATCAATTTACCTGGTGCTTGCCCGTAAGGGAAACGTCTGTGTGGTGGTGGATTAGTTGCTAGATTTTAATTAGCGTTACTCGTTTCGGGCTGATGTGTAATGCTGGAATAAACACTTTACAAGCCTTTGCGGAATAGCTGGCAATTAATGAAATATTAGAGTACATTTTGTTATTGTTGAAAAACATC
This sequence comes from Diadegma fenestrale, assembly GCA_037043255.1. Lineage (NCBI taxonomy): Eukaryota > Metazoa > Arthropoda > Insecta > Hymenoptera > Ichneumonidae > Diadegma > Diadegma fenestrale. Next base: position 11,845,086 of record CM073310.1, on the reverse strand, counting down.
GATCTTGACGAGTCAACCATCATTTTTTGTCATTTAATTATGCGAATTGTTTGCCTATTAGAATGACTCATCATTATTGTAGAGAAAAGTTAATTATATGTTTGATGAATGAGAAAAATTGAATTCAGGTACGTGAACACAAAATCGTGAGTAATTTTGAACTTTCGGACCGTGTCAAATGATTTGATCGTTTAGTTGTGTTGCTTTGATCGGAGATGTAATTAAGACAAATACAGCGCGATCCTTAGACACTTGCCCGTGAGCCAACCTCAACGGTTGACTCAAATTGCTTGTCCGTGTTGCCAGCATCTTTCGCACACAAAAATAGTTGCACGCAACAAGGGACAAAGGTTGTACGAGGTAGTCGTTACGCTATAAGGAGGACTTGACGCTTTTGTGACAAGGCGAAATCCCTCAGCTGCAAACCTCGCATTGTAAACGATCGCCGATAGTTCCAAGTTGCTTCATGACGTTTTTTTTCTTCTTTGCAACTTGCAGAAAAGCCCGACGAAAGGAAAAGGATGCCGGTACAACGGAAGACCCAAAATTGTATCTGGAGGAAGCGGCTCTCGAACGACAGCTGCCGGAGCTGGATCTGAGAATGCTCGTCGACCTTCCACCCGGACTCGACTACAACGAGTGGCTAGCCTCACATACTCTCGCACTTTTCGACCACATAAATCTCTTTTATGGCACTATTTCCGAGTTTTGTACCTCGACGGGATGTCCGGATATGACGGGTCCTGGCTTAAGGTATATTATTTTATGATACGACTCGAGGGCCTCAAAATGTCCCCAAATATATTCCCTTCTCATGCCTTCAATATATTCATTCGGTCATACCAAGTTCTAGCCCCTTTGCGTCCCTATCCGCCACGTTTTGGAAGCTTGTCACTCCAGAACACTCTCATTCTCATCGGTGATATATTTTTTAACGTATAACAATTTCCCAATCGCGATAACATTTTTTTCGAAAATGGAAAAAACTCCAGAAACGAGCAATTTTTAAATATTCCCTCAGAGAAACGTTGCAAAAGTCATTTCTTCATCTCAGAATTTTTCAAATTTACATATTGCTCGAAAAATGTATCGAAATTTTCCATAATTCAGTTGTCGTCAATTTTGACAATATATTCGCTCACTTTGGCCGTTCGATCCTTCTGATTAATGCAATTTTGTCGTCACTTCTCGAGCCTATAATTGTGTTTGTCTCTTTGCCCTTAGAACATATTTGTGGTTCGACGAAAAGGGGAAAAAGACGAGAGTGGCTGCGCCACAGTACATAGACTACGTAATGACATTCACGCAACGCACCGTCAGTGATGAAACTATATTTCCTACTAAATATGGTAAGTGGGCTTCGATGAAAAGAAGGCTTCCTCCTTTTCATCGTAATAGAGACTAAATTTTAATACCGAGATATTTTCAGCTCAAAGCTGCAGCAAAGTTCTGAAAAAATTTCTTCTCAATTTGAATATGAATGCTCCACAAAGTCGGCTTTGGATTTCGTAATTTCTGAAAATATTTCGAAAAAATCAAAACATTCACACATCAAACGACAGAGAACAATTTTTCGATCGCACACTTGTCAGTTTTTCGTTAAAAAGTCTTTAAAAAACTTACTAAATCAAGTTGGTCTGTTTTTTCATGCGTTGGAAATGAGAAATATATATTTATGCGAAATATCAAGTTCACGTTACATTCGGAATAATTTTATGAAGACGTTCGCTTACAGTTCAGTGTAAAAATGATTTTTCGTCGATCTTATTTTACGTTAAAATAAATTATTCATCTCGCAAATATAGGAAAAAAATGATGCAGTATAAAGGCTGATTATGATTATGAAATGAGAGAAACTGAGACAAATATTTGGCTTCTCTCAAATCGATACTAACGCCTGTTTCTTATGTTGGTAAAGCAAACGAGTTTCCGAGTTCGTTCGAATCGATAGTGCGTAAGATCCTGCGGCTACTGTACCACGTAGTGGCACACATTTACCACTGCCACTTCAGAGAGGTGGCACTTTTGGGGCTTCATGCTCACCTCAATTGTGTCTTCGCTCATCTCACGCTCCTTAATCAACGCTTCAACCTTATCGACCCCAAGGAAACGGAGATCCTCGGTGATTTGGAAGCCGCCCTCTTAGGTATAAGACTTTCTTCTTCTCCTTGCAGCCTCGAACTGTCACTGAAAACAATTTCAGACATTAGAGGTCATTGACACTTCGGTGACGGCGATTATTATCTCAATTTTCAACGATGACCTCTGTTACTAATTCCATGGCAAGATATCGTTACAAAATTTCAAAGATTCGAGTAAAAATGCGAAATATCGAAGCCTCTCAATTCCTTAATCAAAAAATAAATTCCCATGGATACGATTTTCTTAAGATCAACGGAAAACAATCGAATCACGCCCCAAAGTACAATCCAAGCCCTTAAACGCGAGATAATATGGAAAAAAGGCGGCACGAGTTTAACTGGAAGAATACAAATAATTTCAGGTGACTCGACATCGGCGGCTTCGCAAGGTCCAGCTGTCCAGGAGACACCGACGACAACAAGCACCTAAAAAGTGGTTATAAATGAGAGGTTGCAGTTCCTGAGACTAGGTCATGATAGGCGGTTTGTTGAATTTTTATTTCATTTCTCCAAGTAGCGCATACGCGAATGAGCAGACAAGCTGTAGTCTCTTCAAGAGCAAAGAAAAAAGAAGGGACGATTCTGTAAAAAAAAAAAATAGAAAGCGAAGAAAAGAAAGACAAAAGAGAAAAGCGAAAGATTACAAGAGACGAAACCAAGTAGTACCTGTACATAGCGAAGTGTGAACAACTACATGATGTAATTAGGTTCCTCCGTTTGTTGTTTGTGAGATTGTACATAATTTATTAAATGGTATAAGATATACGAGAGAGATGAAGGATGCATTATTGGTTATTAATTGACAAAGTTAGTTGCTACAAAGAGAGATCATTTGGTCTGTATAAAAAAAACACAAAACAAAACAAACAAAACTAAAAACAACAAGAAGATATAAAAGAGAAGAAACAAAGAATGAAACAATAATAATATTGTAAAGTTAAAATAAAACCAAATATTATACCTGGTGTTAATAAAAGCTTGTTCCAATTCATGCCTCGAGTGTGATCGACGAGAAAACAAACGTTGATTATTGTTTTTATGTCCATTCCATTTGTCTCTCGCCTTGGAGAAAAAGGCGATAGACGTCAAGTGCATCCGGTGGTCGTGGCATTGCTCGTGCGGTTTATCTCGACGATTCTAAAAGCTTGGACAACCGCAGCAAATTCACGCAAAAAGAAACCAAGTGCCTCTGCTATGGGCTCACACAAATCCCGAATTGAGGTTGCCACGTTGTACAACAATATCAACACCGGCTGAATTATCGCGTTGAAGAATATCGAGAGCAAGGGTTTGACAAAGTAATCCGCCAATAATTGCAATATACCGACCGTCAACGGTCTTACGATACTGTATAGCACGAATCTCAATAGCTGAAGAACAAACGCTGTTATGAACGAGATTCCAATGTGTATCGTTCCGAATATTTCTGCCCAAAACCTCGTCGCTGCGTAGTCAGTTTTCTCTGCACACTTCTCTGTCGCCAGCACCGGCGGCGAATCCGTCGTACGGTAATATCTGTGCGCACACATGTACAAAGTTCAACCAATGTTTTCACATCATTCTTCATTTTCGATTCCAAAACCCTGACCTCTCATTATTCGTGCGAATTTTTCGATTTTTTACTTCAATTTTTGGATCAAAAAGAATTTGAGTTTGTTTTTCGTAATTGGAAACAGTTGATCGTTTAAATTCATTTTTCAGACGTGACGTTTTTCCTAAAATATGTCAAAATTGCTGTTGGTCGATTCCGTTGTTGTCCGACTCATTGAGACCCAAAGATAATAAATATTTTGATGGCCACATCGATGAATCCGAAAATACGTGTTCACTCAATTTTTTTACAAAACTACGTTCAAATAATTCGCACGAATGGAACGATACGACGAGTTTTAACGGAGATTGTTGAGAAAATGATTCATGAATCTATACCAACGCTGAATTTCCATGATCGAAATAATATATGTCAATTCTTTCAGATATTTCTTCAAGTTCCTGTTTCGGTTCGACATATTTCTGCGGCTCTTCCTTGCTCTTCGTTAATTCTTCTTGTATTATCTTTGGGATGCCTTCGATACCGCCGTCCGCTGGAGAGGGCTGAAGAATAATAATTGTCAAATATTTCTTATTTTGGATGCTGAGGAACGTTTCGAGCATTCTTTCTCACGATTGACGCATCGAGGCCAAAAAAAAATTAAAAAAACCTTTGAATAATGGCGATAATGGTTTCTTTTCATTTTCACTTCGTATAGTTTGTCATTCGCCTTCACGCATTCTTTTTTCGGCCATTTCCATCTAAACCTGCAACCATGAAACGTAAGCAGCCAGATAAATATTTGAATGAGTCGTTTCCTGAAACGTCGGATTAACAAACCTCTCCGCAATGGGGAATCCACATTTTTCGGGAACAGCACATTTTTTCCTGTAACGAAAGGACCAAGGATGAAATTTTCATCCTTTCGAATGTTGATTGTTGCGCATAAAATAAACTAACACTCTGTAAGCGTGGCAGAGACACTGCATTGCTGGTCGAAATCGTTTCGAAGGTTGGAACTGGCCGTTCTGCGGTTGGTGGTTCGCCGGAGCTGGTTGCTGGCCACAGTTTGGTAAAGTGGTTCCGCGTGCTTCGGACGGTACGACGATTTTTTCGTCTGGTTTACACGGGCATTCATTTTCTACGCACCATGCAACGCAAATCAAAATTCACACCTCATGCGCCACGCTTTCTTTTCGTTGAATAAAATGAAACGTTTCCGCGAGGCTAATTTTTTCAAACTCTTGCAAATCTTTCGATTTTTGGCCAGAGAACTCGGGCAACATTAATTTTTTTGCCAAATGCTAAATTGCAGTAGAATTAATTTTCCACAGAATGATCATTTCGGAAATTATAAATCAATGAAAATGGAAAATTTAATAAAGTATATGACAATAATTTGGTTTTTTTCCTTTTGGTTTCGCGCTCGCTAAATCTCGAGTCGTCGGACTGTAGATTCCACAAAAATGAAGAAAAAAATATGGGTTACATTACGTTTTTTAGAAACAACTTCAGGAACGAAAGAAAATACAAAATAATGAATGTTTTACTGAGAGTATAATATTGTGAAGGGAAAATTTACTTGTATCAACGCGTCGTTTGCCAGATAAATTGGACAGTTCGGACGAATTGATAATCGAACTAGCGTCAGTGGCGAGTGAAGTCGCATTCGATGGTTCCGACGTTTCTGAGCATGGGCATCCCTCCTCGTCCTCGACGGTCATGACAGATAATTTAAAAAAAAAAGTATAAATAAAAAAAAATATTTATATATCACGACGTGTCGCAAAAAATGAATTAAAACTGAAAATAAATCGACGGTAACGACGAATGAAACGACATTTTCTGTCAAGTTGACAGAAGTTCAAATAATATTTCATCGTCTGAGTTCGTATGTTTTTTTTTCTGTTGCAACGGGAATCCTGCGGTTGGCATTGGACTGGAATATTTTTTGGATAATGAATTGTTAACCGCAGTCATTGTCATTAACATGAGGATTCGAGAATCTCGTTTATTTGCTTTTTTTACAATTTCATTCCGTCAGAACAGCAGTCGTCATTTTCATACTATTTTCTCGTTTTTTTTATTATTATTATTTTATCTAACGCAATGTACACCAATGACACTCGAAGTGAATACAGACATGTTTGCTTCAAATTCTTTGTTGTTTTTTTTTCCTGTCAAAACAATGCGAAACTTGAAAACACAGAAGTTAAGTCCTAATATCTCGAGAGTATTCTAATTATGTTTATTCACGAGCTCAGCGGTAATGACGCAACAATTTCTATGTGTAAGCCATCGTCAATGCGACGCTCTATTACGCTCCTTACGTTGCTAGCCAATAACTGCTCGTACAATGTCGGATCAAGCAGTCATTATTATTTTCATTCATAATTGAAAATGCTATTCCTTGGTGCTTTTTCTATACTTGAGAAAAAAGAAAGAAAAACATCACAGGAAATGCTATTCGCGATCTACGTATTTGTTCATCTTGTGGCTCATTCTTATTTTCCTATTGAAACAAAACGATTTTGTTTTTTCTTCAAATTCTTATCAAATTTCATTTTCGATTAAGAACTTTTATTAAAATATCCATTTGTTCTTCTTTCCAAGGGAATCGAGGAAAGACATTTGCAAAAAACTCTGCGCGTTCGTTATAAATATAATTGACGATTATCTCCGGTCGTCCGCCGATTCGATTTATCATGCCGATGAGAGATCGTTTCTACATGTACTTCAGACTAGAAAATAAGACCTTACAATTTATCGCTTTTTTCTTATTCTTTTCCAATGCAAGTACTACGTTGCCCATGATTCGAAAAGTCGCTCGTTTATTAAGTGACGAGAATCATCCGTCGGGAGAAATATCTCGCGAGGTACTTTCCAACGAGTTTTTTTTTCGTTATTCACTCGAATCCTGGCACTTGGATTTCGCATTCGTAGTAACAGTCATTATTGACCTTGTCGAAGTTACTTGAAGGACCTTCTCAGAGTGAAATTTGGAAAATCCAGAATTTCTCAAAAATACTATTCAATTTTAATCGCTTCGTCAAATGCTCGAAACATTCACGGCCAGTTTCAGTTTTTTTATCCTGATTAAAAATCTTCTCAGATTCCTGACAATTTTTAGAAAAGTTAATCCTTCAAAAAATAATGCACGATTGATTCGATAAATTGGACAAAAAAAAACAAGATTTTTTGTGGCCGTTCCAACGAAAAAGTCCTTCAACTCGTGTACTCAATGTTTAAATATTGAACATTGAGAGAAAAACATATGAGAGAGCGACAGAGATATTTTGCTACGTCTACTTTATTTGCGGAAGCAGTAATCATGTTTAATAGACATTGCCATTGTTGTTATTATATAATTATAATATAAAAGACACGCGCAAGGATGACAGATTATTTGACTTACTCGATAGTGATATACAAATAGGAAAAATTGTATTGCTAAGAGTGTATAATGTACAACTTGATAAAACCGCCTTTTGTTCAATAAATTCACCGTTACCCACGAAATATGATGTGCGATTGGATTGTGACCGTAGAAGAGTAAAATCTCGATAGATGTTAAAATCGCAATATTTCTTTACACGCGATTATTACAAAATTGGAATGTTAAATGAAGAAATGGCAAAAAGCTATAAACTGTCGGACCAGAAATAATACCGGTAGATTTCGTATAAAGAAATATTATCAAGATCACAGTGGTTTTCAGGATAGCAAAGAAAATAATATTGAAAAACGTTGAAATACAGAGTTTCATGAATATGTTTTCGTTAGTGCGGGTGTAAATAGTGATCCATCGAAATGGTGTAAAAGCGTTTCGATCGCCAACGGTACGTATCACATTTATTCTGTATGTAATTATTATGTGCGTAAAAATGATAACGTTAATTTCAATCGATGAACAAAAGGAAATAAATAAACATTGACGTACAACGAAACTAGATGGGCGAGGAGATATGTCAAAATTGATTTGAAGAACTTGGTGTCGTGTACAAAAAATTAAGCGTATTCGTGGCGTGAGCGGATAATTTCTCGTTTCATTCTTCAACATCGATAGAAATCGAACGAAGGCGATTAATCGTTCCAGAGTATAGAAAAATGAAGGAAAAAAAAACTTACTGTCAATCGCACGTTGCGACACTGCGAAAATAACAAAACGAAATTACCGGGAGCGATACCATTGCAGGATTTTTGATTTCGGTCTTGGCTTCTTACCTCATCAACGGTTTTCTTTCGTCGATGGATTTTCCAAAGGGATATGCAAGTTTAACAAAAAAAAATATGAAAAAAAAGGAAAGATTTACAAAGTAGCAGTCTCTTTGTCATGAAAACAGGATCGTCGAATCCCTACGGAGTATTCAGCGTGTCGGACCTAATTATAGTATGCACTGAGACGCTTGAATATCCAATTGATAGTTGAACGCTTTCAGCGTGTTTAACATTTACCAACAAATGTTTCACGTGAGAACTCTTTGGTTAGCCCAACGCGACGCCGATCAAAGTGTGATATGATGATTCAGCATCCGGTGGCATAGTTAAATCATAAATACACACATTTCTTCTTTTTTTTTCGTTTCTTGTTGGGTTTTCAAACATGCTGTTTAAAAATACTGGAATCCCTAGACATATTGAAAGTTGTCTTTTGCTGTAAGTAGAGGTAGTTTTTCGACACTCTCCTTGAGGTCGAAACTGTGAAGCCAGTCGGAGCTTGGCTTCGCTTTCACTCCGCAAAAGCTCAAGCTGCAAAAATCTGCCAAATTCTGTAGTGCACCGCGGTGGAACGGATTACCTTGTTTAAAGTGTTCGTAACGTCCAGCGTTAAGGCGCTCGTTCGTAGTCATGCCCAATACCATTATCTGCGAATATGAATCGAATAATGAGAAAAAAAACGTCAAAATTTTAGTGTGGACAACATTTTTTTTTGTTTTTGGATATTTAAATTCATTCCTGAATTTTTTAATTTACCCTCAATGTCCTTCATTCGAACGTGATTATTTTCGAAAAATCAGCTCAAGAATTTACGTCTCGTCATCGAAACGCAAGAAATATTTCATCAAGAATGTAACTTTGCTTTTCCAAAACGAGTTTTGCAGTTTTTGCTCGTTTAGTACGAAAAAAAAATCACTACGTACTTGATAAGTGTGACAAGCCAGAAGCGAACCGACGCACAACGAGTGAAGAGCCGTGTTGACCGTCACCCACATAACCCAAGGATCACACGTAGCTGCAGAAACCAAGTAGCTGTCCGCCGTATGACCGTTCGTCAAGTTTGTCCAACACTCGAACTGCCAATACTGGACACTCGCCGATAATATGACGATACATAATCCAAACAAAGAGGCGAGGAATCCCAAGAAATACTTGTGATTATGAGATCCTGGTGACAAACAAGAATCACCTTACCGTCAAATCGAGATTCGTACATAAATTTAGTGCGACAGAGAGATAAACAAAGGCAGACGCAGATTTTTCTCGCTCAACGATTAACTCGCTCAACGATTTTCCTCAAGACTGCACAATTGAGTCGCCAAAAACAATAAAAGTTGCACATTGCTTTCGTTTTCGTCGAATGCAATTTTCCTTCGTTTCGAAATATCGAAAGTGTTTTGGAAAAATTTTGATCGTTCGTAAAAAAAAAGGCATGAGTTTTTGTCAATTTGTGAGGTGCTTACCGATGCAGTTATTGATCCATGGACAATGGTGATCGAAACGTGCAACGCACCGATCGCAAATGGAACAATGTTTCGATCGTATCGGCCTCCTCACGAGACAAGTCGTGCAAAACCATTGTGGGTCGAAGCCACCGGTCTCCGCTAATTCTATTATCGTCTGAAAAGAAGAGAACACAATAATTTATAGCGAAAAACGAGTGGCGCAATGTTTACATTGGCGCACCTTTAGTTCAATTCTGAGCAAACGAAGCAATGGTTCAAGGTCAGGGATCGAAAATTTTGATAAAGAAACCGCGAATTTCATCACATTTTGTTGTTGCATTGAAAATTATAATAAAACGAGATTTTTTTTTGTTCGAACGATGACAAATAATCTGGTGAGCTCAATTTCTTTTAAGTGCAAATGGAAAGATGATGGAGGCTTACATTCAATTTATCTTCGTGCGTTGCTGATATCACTCCGGGGTCCCCGCGCCACGTTTTCAAGAAACATATCCAGAGTGGCACTGAACCACCGACTAATAGCAGCCATAGGTACCAGGCTGCGTGGATGCCTAACCAAAATATCCACGTCATATATACCCACATCTGTAAACAACATTCCCAAAATATTTGACATGCCGCAAGGGTCCTGTATAATTTCTTATCGGTCAAAAATGTCGGAAACAACCGTAAAACGATTAAAATGCGAGTCGATTTGCGATTAAATTCAAGATAATGTACAATTAAGAAAAATTGATAACTTTTTGTTCTGCTCGGTATGTGGGTTATCGTTTCATTATCGATAAGATAAGGATTCTCACGATTTACCACCGAGTACCCAACATGTTTTATCGTTTCCTCGAAAATTTTCAATTTTTACTCCATTGTTTGGGTTAAGAATTTCGCCAGAGTTAACTCACCTTCGTTGCTAAATAAATAGACATCGGTAGGATTTGAAATAGCCTTTCGTCGAATAGGAAATTTTTCGCTAAATACACTGCGATGTAAAGGGTGAGAAAGGCACCTAGTTTTATCAAATAATCGAGTTCACTTTGGAAAATTATTCCAATAACGTAAAACACTATGAACGGAGTACTGACCATACAGTACCAACGTATTCTCTGAAACAAATAAAGAAACGAATATCAGAAATCGTCGCATTCTTAGAACGCGAATCGTTGGACAAATTTCACACAAGCTTGCTGTTTTATAAAAATGGAGGAATTAAATCGATCACTGCGAAGCGGACTAGGGTTTTTTTTTATTCAGGAACTTTTACTATTTGAAGAAACTGAAAATTTACGCGTCAAAGAAAAGTTAATGCCAAAATTGTAATAACTGGCTTGAGTTGACGAATCCGAAGAATTTTGGTCATTCCTCGGTGACCAAAAACCGTTCGAGCGAGAATCCGCGGGAATTGCTTCCGAATGATAAAGAAAAAAGTCGAAAGCTTTATAAAGTGTAGGGCAATTTGATCAGAAAATCTTTGAAATGAAATTTATTCATAGAACGAAATTATTTCGCAGGAACATTTTGAAATAGAAATGTGCAAATAAATTTCGTAAAATCGACGTCACGAATAGAATTTTTCAACACTCTTTTGATTAGTGTGAAACAGACAATTGGCCGTCAGGCTAAATTGTTAGAGTTCGATTGGCAATAACTTGAGAATCGTTAAGCTTATGGATTATAAGATTTTTACCTTATCCCTGCACCATGCTCTCGTTCTTCCCTGTCTCTCTCTAATCTCATGGCTAACTTTGTGACCGAGCCAAGCGGCGCCGATATGAGGTCCCAAAAGTGTCATCGGAGTTTCATTCTGGAAGTTGGGTACGTCGAGAGACGCTCCTTGATGGACTAGGGTTGATATTGCTGTGTTGTTTTTGGCTATGATAGCCCAATGTAAGGCGGTGTTGCCGTGGAGGTTGTCCGTCAGCGAATGGGACGCCCCAAGGATTAACAACAGTCGCGTTGGGTCCAAGCTAAAGATATAGTGAAAGTTTTGACTAATCTCGAACGTAATTCTTGCGCTTTTCACTGTAAAAAACCGCGTTCCTCGTATCCCCCGAAGCCCTATTTACCTATTGACTTTGTATGCGGTCCACATTAGCGGAGTCATGGCACTGCGATCAGGTGTATTTGGATTAACACCTTTTGCAACTAGATAGGCGACGATACCAGTGTGGCCGAATTGGGCGGCCAAATGTATGCAGGAAAAACCCTCCGAGTCTCTGAGAGTTGGATCAGCACCGGCTCGCATTAATATTGCGAATGTCGACAGATGACCTTGCCTAAAAAATAGACAAACGAATTTTCAGAACGATGTTACTCGTTAATTTGAGTTTTTTGTTTATTAAAGCAATAAACGGAGCTTCTCGGTGTGAACTGGGAAAGCGTCGCAGGTTATTTCCAAAATTGCATATTTGTAGGAGAGACACAGGTCGGAAAAATAGCCCAAGCAGCTAAAAATTCTATGACGGAAGGGAACGTGAAAAATTTACAAAACTTGAATAAAAACAGCAAAAAAAACTATCAATTTTCATGCCCGTTACACTGAGAAAATCCCTTCACGATTTGTACAAATTTGAGGTGAAACCTTGTGGCCCAATGAAGAGGAGTCGATGCCAATTCTCCACCGATCGCATCGACGTTTGCCCCTTTTGCTATCAAATATTTCACTATTTCTTTCCTGTTGTTGATCGCTGCCCAATGGAGTAATGTTACCGTTTCCGCATCGGGCTGATTTACGTCGGCTCCCGCGTCCACCAACTCCGTAACTCTCTCCAGAGCTCCGTACTGTTGAGTAGAATAAAAAAAAGCGAAAATTGTTATGATCGTATGGCGAAAATATGGGGTAACGTCGCATTCTCGACAAAATAATGAAAAATTCGCGAGAATTTAAAACTTTTATCTGAAATTTGTTCAAGGCTTTTTGTTTCGAGGCAAAAACAATTTCTGGTCGCATTTTAATGAAAATTTGAAATATTTTCGAGGCCATAAGGAAAACCATGGAAATAACGTTGTCATTGGAATATCATTGCGACAATCCTACCTGAGTAGCTCTGACTATGTCGAACGAACTGCAGTCCTGTGGAATCGGCCGCGGGACATCTTGGTGGTGGTGCGTGCTCTTGTCCTGCTCGTTGGAATTGTCTCCGGGACATGCGGCTCTCATCGGTAGGGCGTACATTGTGAAGTTTCTGAAAATCGATAAAATTCAACAACCACGTTTACTGTTATTTCTTATCAAAATTCCTGTCCTTATCAACTGGATTATTCGGAAACCACAAAACGAATAACTGCATCAGGCTTTCTGCCCAAAATTGACGCACTTTTCGGGCAAAATTATCCAAAAATCATCACTTGGAACAATGAGAGATCGAAAAAAGGTGCTTAGAAAAATTTGCCGGCAGTTCAAGTTCATGGAATGAAAAGTAGTCGATATTTATCAAAAAATAATTGTCACCAGTTTTTTGAGCTCCGGGCTAGCAGTAAATTTTTGAATACACTGGAAACAAACGATGTTGAAGTTTGCATTATTGGACTGCACGAAAATTCTGTTTTTTCATGAGCAGATCTCACGATTGTTATTCCATATTTGGTCAGGACAATAAAGCGATCTTTTCCGAGATCCAAACTCAAAATCAGTTCGAAAATTGTCATGGATTTCTAAATGAAAGAAACAATTGATGAGCACATTTTTATTTCTTGATTAAGCTTTCGAAACGGAGCAACGAATGAATATTAAGAACTTTACCGCGTGTATTTTATGCAACCGGCACGACAAATATGCGGTGGAGAAGTTGGAAACAAGTTTTTCAACATTCGTGTTGCAAGAAAGGAAGCATGATTGATCCGTCAATTACATGAATATGGGTGAGTACTGACACGGCGATTTGTAATTGATGAAAGAAGCATCGCTTGGCATAGAAAGTAGAAACTCGGCACTCTTGGTGCGTCAACATTTAATGCGACATTTATATTCACGCGTGTGCAATAACTCGCCGCTGAAGATATGAGAGAAAATGGCAATTTGTAGTCGAGGCGGCAATGCGATAGAAATTCGCAAACTAATCGCAAGAATTGCACAGAGCTGAGTTTTGGAACGAATTCAGTAACGGAAGCTGTTTTGAGGTAATTGTTTGGTTGCATGAATGCAAAGGAGATAACTGGAATGCAAATACACGAGATTATCTAAAACCTCTGAAATGTGGAGAACAAGAAAAGTTACAGCTTCTCATCCGGCACGAACAGAAAATGAATGTCTACAATTCCAAAAAGATTGAAAATTTCTTCCAAATATCGAGAATGCAATGAGAAAACGTGGGATGAGTTGAAATGCTCACGATTGTTGTCTAAATAAATGAAAAAAATCGAATTGTGATAAAAGACTATGAGAAAAGTAATATTTTTGCAGAGTGATAATGCAAAATTCGATACGTTCATGACAATTCATGAGTTTTCATTTATTCATGAATGAAGCATGAAAATTATTTTTTTCTGGGAATTTTTCGTTGAAAGGAGGCACAATTTAATTTAACGAAAAGACTTTTTAGTTCCCTCGTGAATTCGTCGTGTATTATGAGCAGAACGAACTCTGAGGACAATAAAAAAAATATTGAATTGGAAGAATTGATGAGTACCAATAATCGCAGTCGCGTGATTTTTTCAAACAGACAAGAGTGTCAATAATCATAAAAGCGTGATCCGGTGCGATCCGGCACGTAGGAGTCACTACGATAATATGTATACATATATTGATACATACGCGTCAGAAACTTGGTTATAACCCGCGAACAAAATGCATTCACAAAAACATTGGTGACAAGAGGGAAGAAAGTTGGATCGATTTTCGGTTTTAATGACGGGGAAAAAAGCGAATGAAAACACAAGGATGAAAATAGGTTATTGGAGATGGATTCTTACCTGTCGTCTCTCGGAATGTCTCGTAACTAAGATCCACACTTTCGCATAACGAACAGAATGACGGGGTTTCGTCTTTTTTGTTAAATCCTTCCACTAGTTTCAGCGAAGCCGGATGATGAACGAAACAGAAACATGGAAATTACAGGGCATCGTGAGGGGTGGGGCGAAAGTTTTTCGTGGGACAATACATGGGTGAAAAAAGCTTGGTATTATTTTGGCAAGATAAAAACCGGTTCACGCGGCGGATAATTGCGGTTTGAGTTTTTGTACGATGCGTTCAGGATTATGTGCGGTTTATTTATTTATTTGTTTGTTTGTTTTCTTGTTTTTTCCGTCGTGTTAACACAAGAGAATAACGGAGAAGGCACTAGCTGCAAAAATGTTGCGCGCTCGTTCATAATACTACCCGTATCAACCCGTATAGCGTGTGTCGATCCTCCCCACTTCGTTTCTTCCCCTCTCTTTTTCACTTCTCCCTCTCCCCCTTGTTCGCTCAATCGCTCGCTCTCTCTTCCTCCCTTATTTTTAATATACCTGCTCGTTTCCCCTTCGACTGCAAACTTTTTCGGCAAAGAAAAAAAAGGCGGTAATTTTCAACGTATCATCGAGCTATATAGACCTGATCGAAGCATTTTTATAATTCTTTCCCAATTGTCCTAGTTACGAGTTCGGCGATGCATTGTAATTATGTTATATTGTTTTATTTTGATACAAATGTTTGTTCAAAATCATTTTTCTTCAATAACCTGCTGCGAGCAACAAAACCGTTAAAATAATAGCCGGAGCGATGGACTGTTTGTTCATTTCAACTCCTCCAAATGTCAATCGTGCTCAAATCTTTTTCTGAGAAAATCGGAAAGAATAATTGTTTTGTAGGTCGGTATTTCGGAATGGTAACATGACCAGTGGCCAGTGTTCGAGTATGACCAGTCCCTGCGCGTCCGTACTATCTGGACGAATACACAACCCTCACGCGTCTGTTAACAAATTAGGTACTGAAAATTTTCATTAAAATACCAAAAACCACCAAACTATTTTCAAATAAATCATAATGAAATTAATTGAGAAGGAAAAAGCATCGGAAGAGCGAGTTCAACGAAGATGAGGTTTGTTGATTTCGCTGAAAAACTTAACCAAATGGACCAAATGCTAGGAATATTTATTAATAAATTCTGTTGTTTTCACAAGTACGCACGCCAGTCAAAATTATCGGGCCACTTTCATATATGCGAGTATCAATTACGTATCAACCGGGTAATAGTTTGTAATGGCTCCGCAAGGTGCGCTGCTAGCACCGAATAAAAGAAAACTGTTTTACCACACATGACTCAACTTTAAACGAAAATAAACTGCTGCGCAAACAGCTGATGGCAGCGAATGGCGTGTTGATTGTGAAAAATGTCGAATATTCCGTACAGTTAGTGTCTCAAATTGTGTGTTTCTTTCTTAAATTCAACTAAATATAAGGAAAAATGGCGTCGAAGGATAATTTGAACAACAGTCTTCCGTTGCCGGCTGATTCGATGCCAGAATGCTGGTCCAAGGACGAAAGAATGAACGCTTTGTTCGCCGAATTCCGTAACCGTTCGGTGAACAGCCAAGATTGGGACTCGAAATATAAATTTTGGAAATCTCTCATATCCGACTGGTTGAGCGCCAAGCAACGATGTATATTTTCAGTAGCCGATTTGAAAGTCGCATTCAAAAGGAACGGTCGTACACCGCTTTGCCTGACCACTGTAGCCGAGGAACTTTTACGGTAAGTCAAAACACTCTTTCCTGAGTTCGCACTTGTTCAATCCTTGAAATCGTCCAGAATTTCCGAAGCAAGTTCGAGCTCATATTTCAACACCACAAGAGCCATTTTCCTGTAACTTCCCAATGATACTAAAGTTGGCATCGTTGCAATACAACAAAAACTGCATTCTTTCTTCATTATTATGATAATCAATGCTCTCGGCTTAATTTTTTATAGTAAATTTAATTTCCGAATGTCAAAAATGACTGTCCCATCATTTATGACAAAAACTGTACGAAAGTTTCGTTTTCTGACATAAAAAAAAATCATTTTTGTTGCCATGAAACAAGCCAAACTTCAACATCGTATTTTGAATGCGAGCGTTAGAAAATTGCGTTTGTACGTAAAGAAAATAGTCTCTTGCCTTAAACAGTAAATTTGCCAATGGGTTTGGCCCTTATTTGTAATTATTGAGCTGGATGAGCCAATGTGGGAGAATAGAGCTGTAAAAAATTGGGGCGATTTTTTTTCCATTCATCGCGAATTTCACTCGTTACGACACTCCAGCGTAGATTGGGATCCGAATTGAGCGATTTCTCTTGAATCCTACAGGAGCGGAGAAATAATTTCAGAAACGCAATTTCTGAAAGAGTCGAGTATCGGTTGGACGGCGTGGGCGATTGACACAATGGTTAAGAGGCCGATGGTGTGGTCGTTTTCTAAGCTAAAGAATTACATAGTGAAGGATGAAATTGACGTTGACGCAAAATACATTCACATGAAAACGTTAAAAGAATTGGCAAATTTGATTCTCTCCACGATAAACGAAGATAGCGAGAACGTTCTTTTGCCTCTGTCGCAAGTTGTGAAGAATTGTATAGAGAAGTCTGGCAATCCAAACATAACGGAGAGCAACGTGAAGCTGGCTTTACTTTGGCTGAGGAAATCGAACAAAGCGACATTCAGAGGCGACGTACTGCAAGAAACGAGCGAATTTTTGGTGAAAATTTCGGTCAACGGTGTTAAAGAAGTTTCGGAAGCAGAGCAAGGCTTGTTCAAACTCATGGAACAAGAGAAACTCCTCATTAAAACCATAGAACGGCTGGAAGTTGAGCGAAACGCTGTTTTAAACAAAGCTAAAACTTCTGTAGCCAAGGGCATGCGGGAATTGGCGAAAACGTGCGTGAGAAAGAAGCACGAAATCGATAAAACCATTGAAAAACGTGCAGCTGCTTTACACAATGTTCAAACACTCATTGCGAGAATACACGATGCTAACTCAAACACCGATGTTCTGGCAGCTTATAAAACCGGAAGTAATATCCTCAAGAGTTATGAGACCAACGGACTGAACGAAGAGAACGTCACGAGCACCATGGACGATATATCTGAGGTAAAAAAACCTGCTCGATTTTCCTTGATTCCAATGAAAAAAAGGGTGGAAATTCTTGTCCAAAAAAAATTTCAATTTAAACATTTTTCCCGCGTGTATTTTTTTTTCCATTTTTCCGCAGGCGGTCGGTGAATTGGCTGATTTGCAGGATATAATATCCACGACGATAGGAACGAGGGATGAGGATTTAGAGCTGGAAGACGAGCTGGAGGATCTGCTCAATGCGTCACCCGGCGACACGGAGAGCACAGAAAAAGGAAAACAGACTCTTCCCGACCTTGCGGATCTGCCTGATCTTCAGAGTGAATTGTCAGCTTTAAATCTCGAAGGTTAGTCGAGGTTTGAACTTATGAATGTTGGGATTAGCAACACCGAACAAAAGGCAAATTCGTTATCGTCTGTCCGCAGAATTTCCGCCCCCACCACTAAGTGCTCGTCAACCGAAAGGTCTCTATACGTCGCTGCAAAAGGACACTCCAACCTGATAATCATTAAGTCGTCCAACACATCTTAATACTCAAAAAATCAGAAAACAACAAAAACGAAATATCCGATATTTTTATAAATTACTGCCATGGGATATTCTCCATTGATCGATAAAGTTTTATTATTTATTCTTCATTATTTAACAAAATGTCATTGCGGTGCCTTGAATCAACAAAATTCGGAGGGTCCTGTAAATAACAAAACAAATCCAAAAGAACAAATTGTCATGTTGATAAATGTATGAAACTCAATGAACGCGAACAAATTAAATCATGAAATACAGATTTTTTTTTATTTTCACGAATTTAAACGATTCTCAAGAATCGCGACCCTTTGATTTTCCGGGACACGAGGGAAACGTGTTGCTCGTTTCTAGCTTCAGAATAATGTCCTGGATCCATTCAATGTGATTGGATATCTTTGTGTAAAGTGAATACGCGTGACTGTCGCAGCTCCTCGTACCACCTAAAATTGTCGAACCCAGTCCAACACTCACAAGACCTCGTAAATACCAGAGCCCACCGGTTTTGAAGACGAGTCCGCCGCCACTGTCTCCATCGCAAACCGATGAGCCTACGTAAAAAAAAGAATGAAATAACGTTTGCAAGTCAATTTTTATTCCTACAAATTCCTATCGTTTCGTAAATTTCATAAATTTGGGCTTGAGATGAAAAATCTAGCGCTCTTATTGTTGTTTATAAAGAACAAAAAGTTCAAAATAATTCGGCGGACTGTAAAAAATGCGATTTCGAAAGATTCAACGAAAAAAACGAGAGACGATTATCAAAACGCGGCGGACAGGGTAAGCTCGAGTAAGACACTTCAAAAATTTGGCACTGACGTTTTGTTTGGGAATTCGTTTCACTCGAATTTTTTTTTTCCAAATAAAATTCGTAATTTGTGGTGAACATTAAAAATGTCTTTAAATTCGAGATAAGATTGAAAATACTTACCATTTCTGTATCCGGCACAAAATTTATCAAGCGTAATGAACTTTTCGTTTTCAGGATCGTTGCTGGAAGCTTTGCATTCGTTGAACGAGACATAAGGGACGTTGAGAGTTTGTAAGACTTGGCTCGAGTTGCTCGTAGCGGTTCTACCGAATCCAGCAACTTTGCCATAACTTCCAACTTCGAGAGCAGTTTGATCGCTCAAAACGGAGACATCGAGACAGGCGGGCATGAGGATCGAGGAAAAAGTGAATGGTTGCTCGGTATGTAGAATCGCAATGTCACGAGCATAATTTCCTTCCAATCCCAAATAGTTACAGTTGACGAAAATCCGTTTTATCTGAAATGATGAAAGAAAAAATAAAATATCCCAAATTTGTCACTATTTTGACGAGACACGTAAAGTTTCGCTTTTGAATCATTAATACGGTTTACGAACATTCGCTTTTTTCACGTTATTCGCATCGTGGAAAGGCGTGTCGAACTCCTGGAATATATTTCCCGTAGCGACAGCGAATTTATTGGCGTCTTCAACTTCCTTAGTGGATTCATCGAAGACGCAATGAGCCGCGGTGATCAAAAGATCGCTCTGAATTATCGTCGCGCCGCATATGAACGATTTGTGTCCGCCCGGAGTCTCGGATCTGTAGAGAGTCGCGTGCCAAGGAACGTCCGGAATTTTCGGTAGTTGGCCGTTCACGATCAATGGTTTACTCTTCCAAGGTATTCGCCCACACTCTGAAACGACAA
The DNA here is from genome assembly GCA_037043255.1 of Diadegma fenestrale. Classification (NCBI taxonomy): domain Eukaryota; kingdom Metazoa; phylum Arthropoda; class Insecta; order Hymenoptera; family Ichneumonidae; genus Diadegma; species Diadegma fenestrale. The sequence goes on along the minus strand of CM073310.1, from coordinate 11,825,508 downwards.
ATGCAAATTGCACGTTTTTTCTATCCAAATCATCCCGCATTGGAACGTCGCAAGAATAAACGACGCGGAAAAACCCGGACAATGCGTGAACAGTGCGAGATGACGTTTCCTTCAATTTTGCAATTATCGATAAATGATTCTGGGAATCCCGAAAGAAAACAACGAACCATTCGGGTCTTGAGAGTATTTTCTGCATTTCCCCTTCGAATATTCGTGCTCGTTACGCGATTATAAATATTCCGTCATTTGAATAAATGAACGCTTTATTTTTAATGTAGTAGATAAGGAAAAAAAGTTTGTTTAATGCTCGATGGTAGTTTTGGCACTACAAACACGAAAAATGTGTATTTTATTTATTATTTGGTTTGGAGCAAAAATATATTAAATCTTTCAAGAGTATTCGCTACGCTTTGACGCAATGTCGTACGTACAATGAGAATAAATAAATAATTTTGGTACTACATAATTGTTTGGTAACGAAAATGATCGACAATCACAAAATCAATGACTCGTCATCTCATCCATGCGTTCTAACGTCTATATCAGGATAATCGTTTCTCCCTGTTCGGTCATTATCATACGCAATTGATTTATTATTGACCATGTCCATGAGCTTGGAGAAAGGACAATTTTCGTTAAAAGAGTTTTGGAACGTGATTATTGTCTCGTTAAGCATTATATTTATTATAACCGGACCTGGGGAACATTTTATTGGCTCCGGTTCCCATTGGCCACGCGCGTTGCATTTCACGTTCTTACGCTGCGTCGTTAGTATCGTCGTGTCCGAACGGTAACTGTTTCTACAGGATACAGTCGCTGTCGTTTTCAGAGGCACCGGCGATTCGCAAGATATCCAATCGTCGTTGTACGTACATACGGCCTGCGTTGAGGCGGTACTCAGGGGTTTGCAACGAATCTCTGCAGAATATGAAGAAAAAAAATTGACAAGGATTTCCCTTATTATTATTCTCTTACACTAAAATCTATAAATCTTGTTTTTTCATTTTTTTTTTTTTCATAAAAAACACTCGCACTCGAGGAAAACTTTGTCGAGATCGTGCTCGAGAATGAAGGAATGAAAAAAATTGAAAATAATGGTAGAAAATCGATCTTACCAATGCATTTGGGTTCGCTCGACCATTTTCCCTCAGGCCCGCAAAATACATCGGCAGTCCCATTAATTTTGTAGCCATCGTTGCAAGTGTAGACGAGATAAGCACCAGGATCAAGTTCCAAAGTGTTGCTACGAGGCTCACAATGTTGATCGTCCTGACATTGCGATTTGTGCAATTGCCAACGACCATTTTCCGGTTGTGACGGAATTCTACAAGGTGGTCTAGTTCGTCTTGGTGGTGCGATGGTCGTTGTGGTAGATTTGGGTCTCGCTGGTCTCTCGTTATACGAATTATCGGTCACTGGATTGCTCGACGACCGACATTCCGTGTCATCTTCGTCCGAACCATCCGCGCAATTTCTCACCCCGTTGCACTTTAAATTGCCGTCGATGCAGGCACCGTAATTGCAACGGAACGTAAACGCTGGACAACTGGATGTCAAGTTCAAAAGATCATCGACGTCAGTGCCGGACACAGAAAAACAAACATTGTAAAAGAATCTTAGAATCGCAGCAACTTTAATACTTTCGATAATTTTTGAAGTTTACTTTCTTTTGACGCAAAGATTTACGTTTGTACAACAATTGAAAAAAAACTATTCGCTCTCAGGCATCGATACGCGGTTATTTCGATAGACTCAATTTTTTTATCTTGTAAATAACGATTCATACTTAATTCCTCCGCACAAAAGGTTCGTTTCGTCAGAACGATCTTTGCAATCGGTGGTGCCATCGCATTCCGCATTGCTCGGAACGCATTGACCATTGTTGCATCTAAATTCGCTGCTTCCACAGGTTGAGACTCTGGCGGAGCTGTTACATTTTGGAAGAAGTTCGTCGCTCTTATCGACACAGTCGTCGATTCCATTGCAGGTCGCGTCACCGTCAATGCAGGCACCGTAATTGCAGCGAAATGCATATTCCGGACAGATGATGCCGATACCGGTACACTCCGCACGCGTCTCGTCCGACTGGTCGCTGCAATCTGCCCGACCATCGCACAGCAAATGACCCGCTATGCACTCGCCATTGCGGCAGCGAAAGTTCAAAGATCTGCGAGACGATTAGGAAGCGATAAAAATATATTTCTGCCAACGTAAACTTATTCGGAGGGATAAAAATACAAAAAAAAAAATTGTTTCACTTACTCGCACTTGGAAGTTTCTCTTTCATGATTTATCGATAGACTTTCCGAACTCGTGATCCCAGTTATGGCTAAACATACAAAAATTATTATTTTCTGCTTCTTTTCTGTTGTGACGATAAAAAATTCTGAAACTTTTGTCATGTAAATGCGACAACTGAAAATCATATTATTACAGAGTCTCGGAGCATCGCTTTTTACACTAGCAAATCTGTCTATATATTCAAGGTCGTTGCATCGAGCTCCAACCGGTTTTTCGGACACGCTCTGTGTGTCCATCCACTCTTCGCATTGCTATGCTTGTTAGAAATCTTTTTAGCATTCCACAATCCTTGCATATTTATAACCACCATTGTTTTTTTCTTAACAAAATATGCTGATGATCGTGGATCAAAGAGACTGATGAAAAATGTGTATTTTTCCGTTTATCAACGTTTATCGAGATTAACGTGACCTCTATGATAATTCTCAATTCGCTGCTCTTTTTTTTACGTCATCTCGACTCTCCTGTTTGCGCAATCCCATTGTGGGGAATACCGCATCATCACATTTGAGCGTATGTTCGAAAAAATAACTTAAAACACCGTCAAAGTCATCGATTGCCTTAATTTTCAAGAGTAAAATGACAAAATGGCAAGAAAACACAATAAGTGATTCATAGATCCCAAAAAATTACGAGCAAAGACGTTCATTCGTCGAGGAACCAGATTTCATGACGCCAAATAAACAAACTCACGTTGCAAAAAATTAAATGAATAAATATTATTACCGAAAATAAATATCGTGCAAGAAACTTGCAGGCCGAAGGGAAACTTCATCGCGAACACTCGCTACTGCCTTCGAGACGAAATAAATTTATTTAAATCCAACTTTTTAGCTTCGAGTATATCCTCTTCGGTTGAACGACGAACACACACTGATCCAATCCATCTTGCGCGGGCTATATACCGCATCCAAACACTCTGACTACTTCCGTACCGATTCGCGGACACTCGTCCGGGACTTTACGTTCCTGGCCTACCATTTTTATCCTCATCGACTTCAAAAATTACTCATGTCGACTATTATAACATTTTCTGTAATACAAAGCCGTAAAAACGTAGTTGACACGCCGTTGAATCGATTTTTTTATCTCGCATGCAAGATTATTCGAACCGGATTACCCTCGAAATCCCCATCGATATATTTTTCAGCTGAAAAACTTTCCGTGGAACCGTCATCGAAACCCGTTCAGTGCTTTTTGAGTAAAAAAAACTGCCAAACTTTTCCCGGGATCGTCGATTTTTTTATTCGTTCCGAGGCTAAAGGCGCGCCACAGATATTCCGGTATATAAAAAGTCAAAACGGAAATCGTAGTTGTATTGTTGTCATTTGTATAAAAAAAAAACTAAAATTTATAAATGAAACGTTCGAAAAATAAAGTTCGAATTGGAGCAATCGTAAAATATATTCAAATTCATAGAAATATATAATACACTGATTTTTCTGAACAATTGAAATTGTACAACGTCAATAAGGATATTTCTAAGCTTGTTGTTGACTTTGCGTTATGTGCTGTTCCCTCGCACCGTAAGTGTGCAAAGCCAGCGATGCCAGCCACAGAAGCATTCTGATAACAAGAATTAAGGAAGTCGAATATTGAAAATGTTGCTTAATGGCTGAAATATTTTTTTTCATCAGAATTATGCTAATTGTTTAGATCTTGGACTGAATTTTCAAAGTCTTATCGATTGTCTGGTGAGCAATGACGTTAACAATGATTGGATCGTTTTATAAGCGTTTTTTACGTTGGAAAAAGGATACGATCTCTCGTGAATCTCCGTATCTTCGATGTGTCGTAAAATATGTTCCTTGTGAAACTTGAGGACGTCGTCAGCGCACTCGGTCCAATCGAGAGTCTCGTGAATACCGTCGCCTCCGTAACGCTTGTTATAATTATCGTAATGGACCTGAAATCGAAAAGAACGTTGCAGGGGAGATTTTCAAGGGAAATTTAGCGACTGGTTGGACAATGAAGACGTTGAAATCGACATACGTGATTGAGCACGAGGCCTAAACTCGGCACGATCGGTATATCCATTTTTTCAGGTTTAAAAGCTTCCTCGAGAGTTTCCTCGGTCGCGAGATTCCTCACAATTCCAATAGCGAGGGCAACCATTTTCCTAATTTGGTGGAGCATGAAACTTTGGCCCTTTATTTCGAGGGAGACGAATTCCATTCCTTGGGAGATCCAGGGTTGGGAACACGTGAATTCCATTATATAGCGATTCGCACGTGGATCCAATGGCCTCCTGTGAAAATATGTTGAATATATATTGTAAACATATTTTTTCCATACTCCATTTCGTTATTGAATCTTGAGACTCACACTTTTGCAGTAAAGTTGTGATAATTGTGAGTACCCTCGAAAAGTTTCAACACTTCAACGATCCGTTCTCGAATTTCCGGACTCAATCGATAATCCGTGTATGGCTTTCCGTCGATGGTTGATAAATATTTCTCACGTTCCTCAAGTGCAATCTCTTCGACAAAGCCTTCCCGGGGACGGAGAATGCTTGGATCGTCAGGCGCAAAGGCATACGATGGAAGAGTATAAGTATAGCTTCTCGCTGTGCATTGCATTTTGCTGTTGAATCCTTTTGTCACTCGTTTCAGGCCAAACACTCTTATAGTTTTGGGTAAATGCTCGTTGATGATGTCCTTGTTGGCATCTTCGGCTATAAAATCAAAAAAAACCAACTCAATTCGAGTTCGAACGTCCATGGTGTCTGTGTACATTTTTCAAGATGTTTCTCGCAATGGCATTAAAGTGGCACATTGGAAGCCGGCAAAAATTCTTTTTCCAATCGCTACATATCGTTTTTTTTTTCAAACATTCGGATGTTTTACGAAATTCATTCTATTAAATTTTGACTTACGCATTCTGAGAGAGACGACTTGTCTTGCTGCAGAAACGCCTTTGTCAGTTCGAGCCGCCCGTTGGAAGTGTATCGTTTGTATCGTGTCAAAAGCTTCCTGGCCAATTAAATTGGCTTTGAAAAGAGCATTGATCAAATCTTCTTCGATAGTTTTCATGCCTGGATTCCTCTGCATTCCGTAATAATCCTTCCCCAGATAAGCCAGCATCATAGCGTAATTACGTTTTTTTACTCGTGTGAATTCTTCAATTTTTTGTTGCTTCAACGAGGTCCCATTGTTGTCGTCGTCTACAGCAGGCCGTTTATTCGCATGTAACGTCGCCACAGGCTCTGCGGGAGTTTCAACTTCCGCAGACATTTTATTCAGGTTTTTTTTTTCTGCAATCACCAAGTAAATTCATTTTCAATAATCGAGTAATTTATTACAATTCACCCGAATTTTTTTATTCCCGCAACATGTTTCCTCATAGAATTTTCTTCTGGCACGCTTCTGAGTGATTGAAGTTGAAAAAATTGGCTGTCGGAGGACAAGTAATTTTTGACGGAAGTGTTAGAAAATTTCGCAGTCTCTACGAATAATTTTTAATTTTTTTGAAAGTCATTTCTCAAGGAATTTACTGTTAGAAAAAAAAACTGGAACTCTGAACGTATTTTTCGGTTTCTGAATTGATCTCTGAAGATCTGTAGAAAAAACGATTTTCCCATGACACGACACACTTTCACGTTTCTATAAAATGTAAAAAGTAACATTAGAATGTCCAGGAAGTGTTTCATGTTTCTAAATTTCGGCTGAGGACGAATTCCCGAATGTAATTATGACGAGATGATCACTATCTCAAGGACAACAATTTAATGATGAAAATGAATGAAAATTTCGTTTTTTTTAAATTAGGAACTGAAGTTTGTTTGGTTCTGTGAGTTTTTTGCCATCTCGTAAGGTTGGTGTATCGTGAACATTCGTCATTACGATTATGAGAAGAATACTCACTAAATGAGGACAAAATTTTGATAAAGCGCGTCTCTTTAAGTGCTCGAAGCATTTATTGGATGTTTGAATAATTACGGAATTACAGAAACAGTAACATGCGAAAACGTTTCGTTGTTGAACACGCGCTTGTTAAAATACGACCGTCCCATGCGCGCTCGAGTCAATGGGCCCGGCTCATATGCTCCGTTACGGAGTATGCGTACCGTGTATCTCGTGTACCTCGTTTTCAGATGACTTTGTCATACAGATTCAAATTGCCGTAAAGTTGGTCGGTGGACTTTTGATGATCAACTTTTTTTATAATTATTATTACGTGGTGGTTCATGGTAGGGTGATTAAAATGCTTGGTAATTATAAATTTTTGAGAAATTAATGATTTTTTGATCTGGAGTAAAGTTAGTCGGACAAAGATTGATTTCTGATCGATGCAGAATCGCTTGGTGGTCACGAATGACCAAGTTAAAGGGCTTGGTAATCAGTAGTTTATTGAATAAACATTAAAAGAAAATTAGCACGATTAGCACTCTGCTGTCAGCTGACGGAGTAGAGCTCTGATTGGTCGCTGAAAGAACATGTTCCGGTAGTAGGAAGGGTAGGAAGTAATTAGAGAACTAGGGACAATCGAAAGTTGACAGAAACTAGGCACAGATGTCGTGATGAGGGTTTTCGTGTGGCCAGAACTCCAGCAGACTTCCTCCTATCAATATCAATAAATTTGACTCCAAAAAGAGCACCGCAGGCTCTATAAAGTTTGTCGGGCCGAACCATTTTGAGTTTTTCACTTTTTTTTTTAATTTAATGGATTACTTTAACTTTTCGAGTGAAGAAAAAAATTTAATCAGTCTTTGTCCGGCTAACTTTACTCCAGATCAAAAAATCATTTATTTCTCAAAAATTTATAATTACCAAGCATTTTAATTACCCTACCATGAACCACCACGATACCACCACGTAATAATAATTATTAGAAAGTTGATAATCAAAAGTCGACCGGCCAGCTTTACGGCAATCAGCCGAGCGGTCAGCGCCGTCAGCGGTCATTGGTCAGTGTGTTCATGGATGTCCATGGTAAAGCACCGTGTATCGTGCCGGACAATTGACAACCAGACGACGCCAGAAGTTCAGTTTGTCGGAAATTTATTTATAAAACGTGTGACTTGAAAAGTGCCAAAATCTGTGTGAATTTCGAAGGCTGACAAAAACAACAACGACGAGATGTCATCAACAACGCAAGTGGTCAGTACATACAAATGTTTTTCATGTTACGGAAAAAAACTTGAATAAAATTTATTTTCGTATTATGTATATTTGTTATCGCGCAGCCCCGAGTTTCCAAGCAGAGTAAAAATATGTCAAACGTCATAATTTTATTCGTCCCTATTATATTTATTCGAACGATGGAGTCGGCGACACAAATTATCGTCATATTTGCATGTATTAGCAAGAAATTTCGAGTCCACGTATCGAATCTCGAATCCACGATAACACAACAAAATTGCGGAAAATTTCGAGCTAAAACAAAGAGACTCTGTTGCAGGCGAGTCCACATTTTGATAACCGGGAATACGAAAGTACTAAAGAATGTTTTCTCTTTGTTCCCGTACATTTGCACGTACAACGTGGTAGCGAAGACTCTGCCCCCCGAGCAGTCGTATAAAAATAAAAAATCGTTGAATCTATCGATTATTCCAAGTTTATCAAGTCATTTGCAACGACATAAAAATAATTAAATATCGAAATTTATCGATTACTCCGAGCTGATGGAATAATTAAAACGAACGAAAATAAACGAAATATTTTGCAATAAAAATACGTTCGAGCAGAGATTAGATAAAAAAAAATTTCCACAACTCGTTCAACGAATTTATTCTCCCCTTAAAAATTGATGACTCTAAAGATTGCAACCTTAAGATTGAACGAAAAACGTTTTTTCTGTTGATTATTGGATTTAAAAAATCATGGCAATTTTTTGTGTCGATTGAGTTTTTTTGTTGCAAGAGAGAATGGTTTTATTGGCCGGAGCGAATATTGAATAATAATTATTATGAGCTTTGCTGAAGAAATAACAGAATTTCGTTGCATTTCAACGATGCAAACTTCAGGATTATAAAAAATGGGTTTATCATATGCTTGTACTCTCAAGATATCAACAATATGTTTGCTTGACTTTTTTTTTGTAGCAGTTCACCTTTTTGCACAGCCGGCTTGTAAAATGGTTCAAACCTGTTTTTTGTTTTTTTTTTTAATTGAACATCGTCAAACAAACTCATGAGTTTATTAAGCTGCTATAAAAAAAAGTTCAATGCTTCGAAAATGAAATAAAATTTGAAAGGAACAAAAAAAATGTTGGTTTCCTGACATTGATGAGACTTTTTGATGAATGAAATGAAATTTGTTTGCTTTGTTGTTTCAGTTGAAGAGTGTAGGACCAAAATTGGTACCTTTCTTCAAGAGCGTATCGGTTTACTTTGTGCTACTGGCGGACCAGCCGTCGCTTCTTACAGCATGTATCAAGTGTTTGCCTATCATAAGTCTCATATTTTTTGTCCTACTCCATGGAATGAGCCTCTCCAAAGAGTGAGAATTTTATTGCAATAATTAACCATATAAAATTGTATTTCAATGATAGTCATTGAAAAACTGGTAAATTTAGGAGTATGAAAAACTAAATAGCACCAGAACACAATAATCAACCCTCGACCCCTACAATCGAGCCAGCAAAGACCTAATTTTGAATTTCATCCCCAAAAATGATCGAAATGCAATTTTTCTAGGTATCGGTTTCTTTGCCATGAAAATGAGCTGTAATTAAACTGTTTACGACCAGGCAGCAGAATTTATGACTCTGAAGTTCGCAACGTTGAGATTCAACGAAAAACATTTTTTCTATTGATTATTTATTGAATTTTGAAAATCGTGGCAATTTTTTGAGTCGATTAAGTTTTTTGGTCGCAAGAGAGAATCGTTTTATTGGCCGGAGCAAATATTCAAGAATGATTATTGGCTCTGCTGCAGAAATAACAGAATTTCGTTGCATTCCAACGACGGAAACTTCAGGATCATCAGCATTTCTTGGCATAGAGAAAACTCGAGTCGTTTTAGACGAAATTGTAGAGGTCCAAGGTCAACCCTTTGCTCTGGCATCATAGAGTGCCCCTTTTCTCCAATCGCTTTTCAGGCTATTAATTAGACAATTAATTGAATTAAAGGTACACGTTTTCGAGGAGAATTTTAGCCGGTTTGGTGTTCAGTTGCTTCGGAGATGCTCTCATAGTTTGGCCAAGTTTATTCCTGGGTGGAATGGGAATGTTTGCATTGGCTCAAATAATGTACATCACTGCTTTCGGTTTCGTTCCTCTTAACGCGACTCTAGGAGCCTCGCTTTACGCGATTTGCGGACTGGGTATAATAATCTTATATCGCAACCCTGATACTTTTAACGCCCACGTATATGCACTGGAGTTGAATGAATAAATCATATTGCAGTGGTGTATATATTGATGCCTGGCCTCAATGGCGTCCTCGCTGTCGGTGTCCCCGTTTACACAGCCCTTCTCGCGACGATGACTTGGCGCGCCCTTTCGAGAGTTCAGTCTCAGGGAGTAAGCATTTTTCCCTTTATTTTCATTCCTCGAAACCCATTACGATTTTTATGTCTGTGTCATAAACATTACATTTTTTCAGGTACCGTGGACTTGGACGAAATTGTGCAGTGGAATGGGCGGCGTATGTTTCGCAATATCGGATGCACTTTTGGGTTTCCATCATTTTTACGCCCCGATGCCGTACGCCACGGTGAATAAATTCAAACATTCATTTCTCCCATTGCAATTTAACTGAAAATATCGATTTTTCCCAAAAAAAAATTCTTTGGGAATGAAATTCATTAAAATCGACCTGTATCGACTTTTAAATTGAATTATCTCAGCGCGAATCCATGTATTTTGGTCTGATCGACTATAAGCATACAGAAAATCAATTTTTATCATATTTACAATTCGGGAGGAGTTTCAATAATTATCATAATTACAATTTGTGAATTTTCGTTCAATTTCTTTCCAACGTGTTTGTCAATCGCATTTAAATTTCTCTTCTTTTTTCGCGAATGTTGTCGTTCAATTCTGTGGCGATGCTTTTTTTGTTATTTTTTTAGAATTCTCCGAATATTAGGCTGAGCAATAGCCGCAATTTTGCATAATAATCGACCGCCAGGGACAAAATCAATAAAAACATAAAAGCTATAGTTCGGGGCCGAGGTAGACTGGAATAAATTGAGGAAACTTTGGACACGAACGACCCAAAGTACCAAGGATGTCAGAGTGCTCGGGGCGACTTGGGTTTTTTTTAAAGAAACGACTGTCTCAAATTTATTCGAAAAAAAAAAAAAAAACACAAAATCTGGATTACAGATTTGGAGAAAACCGATAAAAATGGCATTTTCCGAAAATTTCTTTTTTCTGTCCAAAATTTGTCTCCGCCCGAAAAAAGTGAATATTGAAATAATGAATCTCGTGTGAATTTGCAGGTAAGCATCATGCTCACGTACTATGCAGCGCAATTGGGAATCTCCTTAAGCACAGTGGATTCAAGAGAAAAAGACAAGTCTCTGGCGAAGCGGTGAGACGACAACGACTTTGGTAACCAACAAACAAACACGCATTTTCGGCATTTCGTCAAGATAATGAGTACAAACTTCACGAAATTATGAATCGAGTTTCAGCGGCTCGAAGGTCAGCCCTGAATTTGGCACTATGAGGAAAAAATGGTTATTTTCATTTCATCAATGTCTAAAGTCCTTGTCTACTGCCAAAACAAACAGGCAGACATTCAATACGAACAAGGAAAGTAGAGAAGACACGTTGAATCGATAAAATAGTAACATATATCTCACGTTGACCAGTTAGATCGTAAAAATGGTTCCTAAGTCTGGATGTTGGTACGTTCTCTCGATGATTTCTCTTTAGACGAGAATTTAGAGTAGTTTGTTTGCTGGAAAAATTCTCAAATTCCAGATTAATCAGAGAGCTCCGTTATCGTGCAGTTATCTATAAGAAAGTTGAGAAATATATGTGGAAGTCTATTTTTTTTAACGAAGATATTGCGAAAGAATGAACCATCATGCGAGGAAATCGAAACGAGGGATAACAAGAAGAAGAATTCGCTGCGATGAACTGATTGACTGATATTGCACGAACGATTTATCAGGATTAGCGATAATTGTTTCGCATGTCGAAAGAATTGCGTGTCGAGGCATTTTCGAGAGCAAATTCAAATAACGAAATCAGGAGACAACTTAGCATTGTTTTTCTCGTCCTTACGTAATGTTTTTTCTCAGTAGAATTCACAGTTCAATAGCAGAGTTTTACCGTCCGTCCCAAAAATAATAAACTACGTTTGGAACGACAGACTCGTCGATAAGAGTTTCGTACATCAAAAATTGCTGTCACGAAAGTAAATTCTCAGTTGATAGAAATTGAGACAATTGGAAAATGAGAGAAAATATCGTTAAGCCTAAAAATAAAAACTCAAAAATTATTCGATCTGCTTCAACGTTAAAATCGATTAATTTTGCTCTTTTCGTCTATTTTCCAAAACTCTATCGTTCCGTCGCAACGCAAGGACGAATTCGCGTCCCGTCGATTCGATGTGTAGTTCAAGGTCGTAAAAAGTTGGATTCATGTCTGAGAGAATCGCATGAAGAGAAACACTTGGAATCGACAGGAAAAATATTTTGTGAGGGAAACGAAACCAAGGGAAATTCAATGAAACGTAAAGCTCCGGCGACACTGGGACGAGCGTGTCAGTACCGTCATGCACGACGGTAACGATTCTCTTTGATCGTAACATACGCGACATTGAGTTCCATTAGATCCAGATGTGCATCTATTATTAGTAATCGGTTATGCAACAGGATGTTCAAATTAATCGCAATAGAAATTCACGACAAGCTCAGTGGCAGCGGTTGCGCAATTTAATCCGCAACTTTGTCGAACGTAGAGATTTATGTTCCCATTGTTTCCCGGGATGGTATTAAAACGAGGCAAATTGATGAAAAAGAAAAAGCGAAATGATGAGAAATTTGTCGTTTTCTGGCAAATAGCATTTTACTAGAAAAAGCAAAACAGTTGGATAGACTGAAAAAAAGAAATTCCTGTTTTTGCGAAGTAAATCGCATTGAAAAATTCTGACACGTGGTTAAAAAAATGTAAATAAATTATTTTTATTAGAAAAAACTCTACGACAATTGAGCAGACGAATAATTTATAACTCACAGTTAAAGTAACAAGTTATTTTTGTTTATACACGTAATCCTAAATATCGTGACGGTTGATCGAAGTTTCAGGTATTTTTATGACTCTGTATGTATGTTTATTGTTCTAAATGAAATACTGAATTTGTTCACGTTAGTTGTGATCCTATTGGACCAAATCACACGAGTTTTCTTTCTCGAGACGGTGCATTATTATTGCCTGTACATGCGGGAATCGTTAGCGAGTTTCGATGTAAAAACAAATAGAAAATAAATATATATCTATAGAGAAAAAAACGTGTACGTTAATAAGTATTTAAACGTCGTGATTGAAAAGAAAGTACAATCGCCAACGAGTTTCCCTTTACTTCAGGAAGATTTTGATTTCTTCGCGCTCGTTGTTTTTATCTCTGGAACTTTGTTCTTGGGCCGCTTTGAAGACGACGATGGCTTTTTCTCATCGTCAGGCTTCCGATCGTCTTCTTCGTCGTTGTTGGTGAAATCGTAACGCGCAGCAAGTCTTTCTCTTATGAACAAACCTTTGATGAGTTTTTTCCAATTACCATAAATCCGCTTTTCACGTTTCTCCTCCGCTCGTTTACTCGCTTCAACCTGCTCAACTTCCCAAGCTTCTCGTAACGTGTCCTTGAATTCCTCGCATACGACGAACCCTTCGAACGCTGGCAGAGCTCCCCGGCAACCGAAATTAAAACCCACCACTGCGGGTGAACAATCGATGCGCAATTTCCTTGCAACTCGATTCAAACCTGGAACTAAATTTATTCCAATTTTTAGTATTTATGCTTTTTATCATAAATAATTCTTATTTTTTGTCAAGATTTCATCAACTTTTTGACCGTTTTTGATTTTTTTTGTCGTTAACTAATTCGCATGTCTTAACAAAATTAAATGAAATCCTGCAACTCCGAGAATGTTGTGGTTCGACTTACGATTTATATGGACAGTCCCCTTGGGCAACATGCATTGTTGAAAAAGATCAACATTTCCATATTCGTTCCTGGGCACAATACCGTCCTTTGCTTCAGGTGGAACGTATTGCGTTGTTTGCCATCTACCAAAAAGTTCGAGAGGCTGAGGATTCAATTTGACTCCGGATAGCTGTTGAGAGAAAAATGTAATGCAGCAATGTAGAGTTACTAAAAATCCTGCGGAGTGAAAATTCGTCGTGCCAAGTTTTTTTTACCTTGTCATACTTCGGCAGAGCTTTCACCGTCTTGTAGGCTTCTTGAGCAGGTTTGACGACTCGAGCTTTCTTGATCCAAGTCTCGCGCGAACACAGGGTATGAACGCAATGTCGCGAATAAATTGCTTCACCTGTACGTAAGTGACCAAGTGGCACACAATCCGGAGGATACAAGGCTTCGAACTTTAACAAATGCCTGGTTAAGACGTACAGCGGGTGGCCTTTGCATTCGCCCACTGTTGATGGGAGAGGCTGCTCCAGTTCACTGGAAAAATAATCAACATTTATTGCTGCAAATAAAAATCGAGCTCTTTGCTAGTTTTTTAGACTTCTAATTATGTCTTTATATTTATCATAAATAGACCCCAATGAAAAAATCATATAGACCCCAATGAAAAAATCATAAATAGATCCCAATGAAAAAAATCATTTCCATTGGGGTCTATATGATCAAATTTGAAAATTTAGAAGATAGGATCGTGCAATTTGTCATGATTACTGCTTTTCCGTCGTAGACGCTCACGAAGAACGAATTTTGTTCGTTTTCTATACAAAACTGATGTACCGATAAAAAACATCACTTTTTTTTAACAAAATCACGAGATCTCCTGAACTATTCGAGCGATTGGCTCGAAGTTTGTTGCGGTTACTCCTCGACCGACGTAGACGCTCTTTGAGGATGGATTTTGTTCGTTTTCTACCGAAAACGATAATGACCTCAGATTATTATATCTGACATACTTATATCTCACGTATTTGATTATAAAAGAATCAGAAAAAAATCTGGAATTCTCTCCGAAGTTTCTACTCTGAGGATTCATAGTCTTTACGGTCGTTGCTTCAGTTTTTTTGCAAATAAAACGTTTTAAAAAACAAGAATTTGGAAAAAAAGTTGTCGCTCGCGTTTCAACTTGCGGAATTGTGCTCCCTGCTCAAAGAATTCAATATTTTGGCTTACCGCTGCAAAAGCATCTCATCCTCGGCTATGGACAGTGCGCTGTCGTCCTCTTTCCACGGATACAAAGATTCCGTCCACCAGTTTTCGTCAACGCGCTGTTTGCGAGTTGCCGTTAACCAATGAGGACAATATCTCCTTGTGACGTCTTTCAACGTGCCACCGGAATTCCAGGCAACTACGTACAGCACAGGCTTCGGTGCTTTTTTCTGCAATTCAGTTAGTTTTTTAAAAAACCGATAATATTGATAAATTGATACGTTTTTTCTGAGATTTGTGATGGCCTTGGCTAAATTTCGTTTGTGCCTTTTCAGAAAATTAAAGGAAAGTTTGCGTTGCTGAAATTTTGAGAAGATTTCAAAATTCTTGAAAAATGGGATTTTTGATTTTGCTTACATAGATTTCACTGACGCAATGAATTTTTTCGTCAGGAATGCTGATGCTGATCCAACTTTCTTCTGCCTCAACGTAAACCTCGATCCAAATGTTTTGAGCGCCTTTAGCATCAACGGATTCCGACGCTTCTTCATCAGAAGATAAAACTCTTCTGTCGATTGATTTTCGAGCAGAGTCTTTGTTGCTTTTTTTGGAATCAACGATTTTCCTTTTTTTCGCAGGTGGTTTAGGCTCGAATTCGTCGTCGGACTCACTTTCCGACGTGATATGTTTGTAACCTTTGCTTTCTCCTTTCTTTGAGGATTTTTCTTCCATCTCAAAGTCAGAATCACTCTCCGGCTTCGCGCTCGTTGAAACTGCAGGCAATTTCGTTGCTCGTGTTCGCCTCGTTGTTTTTTTTTCCTCCGATTTTTTAATCTCCTCTTCGAAATGGACACTTTTGTTCGGTTTGGCTGTCTTTGAGCGGGAAATCGGTTCTATCACTCTCGACCTCAGGGTTCTCGATCGCGGGGGACTCTTCACGTCGTCCGGACTGTTCTCTGGACTTTTTATTTCGTTTCGTTCCCTTCCTCGACTTGTTGCTTTCGCTCCTTTCTTTTCTGGACTCTTGATCTCATCCCGTTTTTTCTCCGGACTCGTTGATTCGTCTCGCCTCTTTTCCGGGCTTTTTCCTACATCGCGTTTCCTTTCCGGACTTTTAGCAGTTTCACTACTTTTCTGATCAATGAGTGTTTTGATAGATTTTTTGTTCGGCGTATTAGCAAACTTGGCTAAAATACTGGCAGCTCTTTTCTTCGCATCTGTTTTTACGTTCTCGTCGACTAGGCTGCTATTTTCAGGAACGATCTTCGTATTGGAATCTTTATTAGTATCTCGTAACTTTTCTCTCTTCCCGCCTTTTTTCCCCTTCCCTGACGATTCTTTTGAACTCTTTGCGCCACCAGCTTTTCCAGGCTTTCCGTCACTACTTTCCTCCTTTGCTTCGGACTTGGGTTTCTGGAAAAGTTGTTCACTGTGAGGCTTCAAAGCCGGCGGACACAGCGATATCACGAGTCTGCAGGTAAGACCTAAAAAATAAGGGAACGCTAGTCAAATTAATGAAATTTTAACTTTTTACAAATCGATTAGTTCCTGATATTCGATGATTCTGAAGTTTGCATCGTTGGAATGCAACGAAATTCTTTTCTCTTTTTGGCAAAAATGATTATTTAAATGGAGAATGTAATTATGATGATAAAATGATCGATTTAAAGCCCCAAAAATCATGTCGGCTAGATAAATTTGGGTAAAATTGAAACCTGAACAAATGATCAATAAAATCAGATATTTTTCGTCGTATTTCAACGTTGCAAACTTGGGTATCATGATATTTTGAAATTGATGGAAAATTCTCACCGATGGCTCGGAGGGTCGCGATACACAAGAGAACCAGCTCTCGATAATTATGTACTTTTTTTTCCTTCAATCGAAGGAGCAGCGTTTCTTTTTTCACTCCTTCGTTGATCTCTTTGAACTCGATTTTAATCAAGTTTTTGAACCATTTAGTAAACTGCTCGAGGTATTTGAGGTCCGTGCGACCTTTGGGATAGCTCGTGGAAGGGACGAGAGAAAGCGCAGTGGCAAGAACTTCGGCGTCGTTGATTTGTTTGTTAAGATGAAAACCGTGTGCCAGCCAACACAAGAGGCCGGTTTTGTGGATATAAATTTGATTGGAACGGAGCCTCTGGTTTATTTTTTTTCTCAGTACGTCTTCGATGCTGTTGTTGGTTTTCTTTTTTTGTCTAAACATCATTGCCGTACCGGGAAGCACGATATTAACACCTTCTTTCGGAATTGTGTACTCGGCGGGTTTTTTCTCGTCCGTGTCTTCTTCATCCTCTTTTTGAGTCGGTACAAAAGACGAAGTGCCTGTCTCACCTTGTAACAAAAGATCAGCAATCTCGTTGGACAGAACATGTTTGTTCTCTTTTTTGGGGGATTTTAGTTTTGGATCTTCGTCTTTTGCGGCGTCGTTGCTCTCGGTGATCGAAACATTAGTTTGATTGGCTTTTTCCAAGTTTTTCATCACCTCGGCCAACAGTGCGGCCGAATCGAGTTTCTCATCGTCCACGCAATCGAAATCATCCTCAGAATCCGAGGATTCATCATCTTTGTAGTTTTCATTAGTGACTCTCGATTGCGAAGGTTTCGAGGTTGATTGTTTGAAAAAAGAACTTTCCAAGTTCAATTTGCCGGGCTGAACGAGATTCTCGGCTCCGCTGCTTTCCGAACTCTCATCATCCGACGAGAGACTCATTGTCTTTGTTTTTCGGAAAACAGCCAATAATGTGTATTTTTATGCAATTTCGAGAAATTTTTCGAGTTACCATTTACGTGCGTGTAACATCAGACATTCACTACGTCATTCCCGGATTTTCAACATTTCAACCGTTCGATCCGATCTTATTTATTTACTTTTTCCTCCGGCTTACGCTTATGCAATCTTTTTTTTCTCCATTCACACAACACGACCATCACGATACAATAGAAGTGCGCGGCAAAATTTCCAACCAATGGGCAACGATGCCGGGAATGTCATCGCCGTTGACGCGAGGCAACTTTCGTCGTTCCTTGCTTTTCAAGCGCGGCAGCTGACCACCAAACGATTTCAATCCAATACCGAATACCACTGAACAACAAACACTCGCGTGATACCGAGAATTGGGAAATCAGTCTGCTTGATAAGGCAAACTCACTCGACCTTCGTGATCTTTCGTTCGTATTGGTTTTCCAATTACACGGAATTCTGTCTGCCGAGTTTCTTCATCAGCTGCTCATTCACCTTTCACTCCGGCCTCCGACACCGCCACGGCCGGCGCTTGCGTCGTGTGATAAGCTCGATTTTTTACAACACAGTCTTCCGCCTCGGTTGAAGATCGACCCCGTGCAACGTCCTTGTAGCAGAAAGCGCAGGTCCGACATCCTCTTTATCGGGGCAGTGGTGAAATTATCGTTGAAAAGAAAACTAGTGAACGACCGGTGACAGGGTAAGTGATCGAAAA
This sequence comes from Diadegma fenestrale, assembly GCA_037043255.1. NCBI lineage: Eukaryota > Metazoa > Arthropoda > Insecta > Hymenoptera > Ichneumonidae > Diadegma > Diadegma fenestrale. The sequence goes on along the minus strand of CM073310.1, from coordinate 11,807,498 downwards.
TTAATATTTATGGTATTCAAATAAAAATACGTCTATTTAAAAGCCAAATTTTCAATCGAACTTCACACTCTATTTCGACATTGCCTCTAGTTCGAAACCACATCGGAGGTTATTGAGTTTTTCGAGCCTGTGATGTAACAATCGTGGATGACACGCTATTGTTTTTTTCCACATATCCTTACGACTCGTTTCAGATTCAAAAATGGCCACTCTTGCACGTACACTTCGTCCCTACTTGAGGTCCGTTCGGAGCCAGATCAGAAATTATGCCGAAGCGTCTGGCAGCGACATGAAGTTTACCTTCGCCGGAGCTAATCAAGTAAGTCCCTTTCTCGTTTTCTTAGAATTTTCAATTATTTCGTTCCTGTCACCGTTGAATTTTCAAACTTCGATTGACTAAGTATTCGAGCAAGAAAGCAGGATTTCATCAGTTTATTTAAAACTTTGATAAACATGAAATAGATTGATCGTTTTTAGTAAAAATACAATTCTGACTTTTGACCATTTCACTGGATCACAGGTTTTCTATGAATCTGCCGATGTCAAGCAAATCGACGTGCCGTCCTTCTCAGGAGCGTTCGGCATTCTTCCCCATCACGTGCCCACTTTGGCGGTCCTGAAACCAGGCGTCGTCACTGTTTACGAACAGAGCGGAGAGGTGAAGAAAGTATTTGTATCTTCGGGTACTGTCACCATCAACGAAGACTCGAGCGTTCAGGTGAGACTGGAGACTCCAAAAAAAATGATAATTAGTCTCGTTTTCGTAATTTCCCAATTCTCGTACGAGTGAAACTTGGAAAAGCAAAAAATTCAAAGGAAAATAAACGATTTCTGAATAATTACAGATTCTCGCGGAAGAAGCTCATCCCGTTGAAAACTTGGACGGTTCGGCAGCCCGTGATCTGTTGAGCAAGGCCCAACAGCAGCTTACTTCTGCCTCGTCGGAGCAAGATAAAGCCGAAGCCGCCATCGCGGTTGAAGTTGCTGAGGCGCTTGTCGCAGCATCCGCATAAGTTGGAACAGAAGATTGCAAGAATCATGGAACGAGATTTGAATACCGAGTCTTTAGCGATTAGAAATGTTGAGCCATCTGCCGTGAACGGTCAAGAGTTGTTACACGCTATTGTATAAATAATACGATCATTTCGGCCGTGAAAATTTGCCGAAACGTTTATGGTTTACTACCTTGTCGATAAAACTACAAATAAAAACTGAGTTTGTCCTCAGCAGGGGCTTGTCTGTCAAGATGAAAGAAAATTGGGATCAAAGACGTTTTTTATTCATCATTAGTCGATAGTTCATCAACATTTAAAACATTTTCTTTATTTTCGAATAGATGTACATGAAGCTTCTAATTTTTTCGTCGGTGATAAGTAGCGTTCTCTGAAGTACGTGAAAAACAGCCATTAAATCGTCTTCGACCCAGCAACGACCGGAGGTGAGCAACGATTTTTCATTCTCGTGTGAATTTTCACAATTCACTTCGGTACAATTTCCGTTATTGATTTTAACATAAATATATATCTATATTCAAAATATACTCGTTTGTTTATTTACACGGTGTAGAAGCGCGTAAAAATAATTTGAATCGCGTACGAAAAACGTACGTGAATAACACTCGATATATAAATTTGTGACAAGTGAAAACTTGGTCACCGTGCTCGCGCCGATTTGTTTCATCATTTTTTGTTCTTTTCATTATTTCACTATTACGAATGTGTTTATCTTTGTTTGGTATTATACGTAAAAATGTAACAAAACTATGAAAATACGTACGAATCCTTGGGACGATACGCTTTTGTGTGGTGGGGCGGAAAAAGTTGAAGAAAATCAAGTTTTTATTTGGCATATGCGATTTGTCACGCTCACTCAGCGTTTTTTTTTCCTTTTTTCTTACTCAAAATGCAACGTAGCAACAACAAGAAAAATAGTCGGGAAACGAAATAAGCTATTATTCTTCTAGTAACAAAGCAATTAAATCGAGCACGAAATTCATTTTTTAACAATTTAAACGATCAAGTCTCTTTAGTAACGATTCATAACATATAACTCAACTATAAAAAATCCAGTATAATATTCGGTCTTCGGCAACGGTAATTAAGGAAGTTTATCTGATGATCGAATTAACAGATAGATTTCGATGAAAAAATTCGAGTCAACTTGAAAGTATGTAAAAAGTCACCTGTTCAAATTTTAATCTCTCCGGATATCTTGTTCGCGAGCAATTAATAAATAAAAATTGTCTGAATTAACATGATCTCTTATGGATAGTCTTGTTTTTTTCGCCTATAAACGTGAAATTTACAATCATTGACAGACAGTTTTGAACCAAACTTTTGTAATAGATAAAAAAATATGTAAAGAACATTTAGACTGCTTTTTAAAATCCATTGGATACTTACGAACTTCAGAATAAATTAATTGGTCTCGCGAAGTGCTAATTTTTTGAAGGTTAACCTCCATTTTACTATGGCCGCATATAAAGCCGGCAACGTTGCAACCGCGCGCTTTTTGAATGTCAACGTGCAAAGCATGGAAGCAAGAGAAAAACACTAACACATGGCTGCGGCTGCGGTACGCCGTCGGGCGTCGCCGCCATCGGGCGTCGCGCCTGGTTGCAGCGTTGCCAAACTTATCGAAGGGACTACGCTAGTCGTAATAATTTTTCTTTTGACTACCTCGGTACCAGATGAACTTCCTTAAAATGCTAAGGAAACGAGAATAATTGTTACATTCTTTGTGCAAATCAAGGCACAGTTCGACTATTCCGTTCAGCGATTAAGGAAAACTCGCACGTCGTGCACGTTGAAAATTGATTCAAAACAAAGATAAATAATAAACTTTTCATTGGATCTAGTTCCCGGACGAATCTTCAGGCACAAAAATATCCAAGCTTATTGCTCACGGTCAGAATGCAACACACAGTCCATTTATTCTCTGTTGTCCGATTCGTAGTTTTTGCGCTGAAAACGACAAAAACAATATTGCAAAATTCCAACGAAGCCGAGGAAGCGGAAGGAGCTTCTTCGTTTGAATGACTAGTTCGCGAAATCACTGCTTGAGCGATTCCTCTAAATAAAAAGTAACGATAACAATGAATTGCTGAGAATTTTCGAATCTCATTGATTATTAGCCACTTGGCTTTTCATCAAATTGAACGAGTTTTTCTCTTTGCAGCATTGACTCCTGCTCATTTCTCTGCAACAATTTCTATTATTGAACACTCGTTGCAATTGTTGTAACGTTTTCAAACATATGACAACGCAACACGAGCCACAACCTTGGGATCCGTCCCTGTCGCATGGACACTCGTTCTTTAGACAGGAAACAATTTCGCTGACAATTTGTAACTGTGATTCAGTTGCTTTCTGATTAGTTGGCATTTCGGGCTCATTCGTAGTCGTGCAATTTTGACAATTGTCGGAATTGTTGCATTTGCAGTCGGTACATTTACAAATATCGGCGTCAGCCGTAATTTCCTGCAAAACATTGCGATTTTTTCGATGGTTACTCGTCCCGTGAATCGGTGCGCACGCGTCGATTGGCGTAACGATCGGATCCGTCGACTCGGTGATCGCAGGAACATGGCACATTTGTTCTGCTTTATCAATGTTTTCGCAATCAAGAGTCTCCGCGACGTTTTCAAGCTGATTCTCAAGGTTAAGAGGGTACGGCTCAGGACCGACCAAATCAACGAGAGAATGAACAGCCGTCGGGAAAGCGTTCAATTCTGACCAAGACTCCGTTCTCAAGGTTGGTGCTGCCGCCAATGCCATTACGTCGATCCATTGCGACGGCATTTCTTCTTCCGTCGCTATTGCCAATTGCACGGCCTCGGAAGGCTCGTTGCTCGGAATATTGACCGGATTTATCAATTCGTTGCTTGGGCTAGGGAACCTCATGCTTTCTAGATCATTTGAGAACAGGTGAGTGTTGGTTTTCTTCATCGAAGCGTCCTCGTTGATCGAACGATTAAAATCGCTCTGCGATGACAAACACGATGTCCCGTAATGCTCCGGATTCACTCGATGATCCTTGACTTTTGACATTTGTACTATCGTGTTGTGAAGTCCGTCTTGTATTATTTTTTGCTCCAAATTCATTTGTTCCGGTTGAGCAACTTCGAGATGCTCGTTCTTTGACAATGTGATTTCTCCGCTTTCCTCGTTTCCCGTCAATTGACGGAATATTTTTAATTTCTCTTCGTAATCTGTTTCCGGACCCTCGAAGTTTCCCATAGTTTCTTGCTCGATTATACCAGACACGTTGAGGAAAGCGAGATCATCCGTTGCGTTCGTCTCGTGCTGGATCTTCGGCTCGCTCATTTGTCGCAATTCTCTGCTTGCTATGTCAAAACTTATTTCACCATTGAAGGCATCCACCAACGTATCGCTCGATACTTTATCCGTTTGTGTGGGCAGATACGTCATCGCTTCGGTACTCTGTGGATCGATCGATGTCATTGGAATTATTGAAAACGATTGAACATTTTTCTGTTCGGTCTTTCTGTTCTCTATGCATTCGATCTTTATCAAATTCGGAGCTATTTCGTCCACCGGTTGCGGCATTTTGTGCTTCTGAAAGTTATTCATAAGAAATTCTTCATAAGATCGATTCGTCAAAGATATTTTTTAGATACAAAAATTAAACATTCCGCATCGGTATCCGGACTTGAATATAAAAAATCTCAAAACTACGTTGAATGCTGCATCAACTTGTCAGTTTTTTGGCAGGCGCATTGCGTAAACAAATGAATGAACGTTAACACTGAAAATTCAGAGATTGTTCGTCGACGGAAATCTTGACAAACGAATGGGTCGACAAACGCTGCGGGAAATTAGACGAAACATTTTTTTTTGTAGACACAATTTTTGGCAAGTGCTGAAAATGCAAAGTACCCACCGATTCTCCATTGACCGAGGACCTCTTGTGAGTTTTCAAGTGACTTTTGAGGCTGTGTAAAGTCGTAAAGGATCTTTGGCAATTTTCATGAGCGCACGTGTAAGGACGTTCGCCAGTGTGAGTTCTTTTGTGAGTCTTAAGATGATGCGAAGCCGTAAATGCTTTGCCACATCCATCCTCCTTGCATCTTTGGAAAAAAATAGGAAGATTCGGTTGATTAAAACTGGCATCAGGATAATTTATCATTCTACGAATAGCATCGAGCCATTTATTTCGGATTCTAAACTACTCGTGTTAACGCTAAATGTACGGACGTTGTTCAGCGACCAAAGGGAAGCAAGAAAATTATATCGAGAGCCATTCTCAAAGGACGGGACTGTCAAAAGTTGAAGGGAATATTGCAAAGTTAATTAATGTGTTGAAATCACCATGAAAAACTGATCCATTAGGAAATTATTGCCCGTTTATCACGGGGGAGCGTAAAGTATTTTTTTTTCTCCTAAAGACAGCAAAAGCAAAAACAACTGATGTGCATCAAGAAACGTACTTGTATGGGCGTTCTTGAGTGTGGGTACGGACGTGTTTCTTGAGATCGCTTAGTGTAGTGAAGAACTTAACGCATCCCGTTTCCTCGCAGTTGAACGTATTACCGCTGTGAAGTCTTTGATGAGCTCTCAGTCTATAGAGGGTATTGAATGCCTTCTCGCAACCGTTGTGATTGCACTCGAACGGTTTTACTTTTGTGTGTACCCTAATGTGGATCTTAAGGCTGTACGAGGTGAGAAATGCCTTGCCGCAACTCGCTTCCGCGCATTTAAATCGATACTCGCCTGAAATTGTTGTTGTTTCTCTATTTTCATTTGCCGAAAAACTTCATTCTTTCTGATTTGAGATGCGCGTCAAGAATATCAAAAAAATGTACACGTGAGAAGCAAAAGTCGCTATTTCCATCGAATAAAAATCTTGACGATTCGTTTTCAGCCGTTGAAAAATATTTCAATGGCGCGTGAGAATAAATAAGAATAATTTGATTTTGCAATCATTTCAAATTGATGATGTTGTGGAAAATTTCAAGATTTTATACTTGATTGAAGTAGAATTCATTGCTTCGTACATATTGTGAAGAAAAGAGACGATAGAAGCGAATTTTTTGTAGTTACTGGAGCACTAACCGATTCAAAGCCATGCAGGTCGAGAAGCGATCCTTTCGCAATCACATCTGGACACGTTCAAGGACAATACACTGATAGGCAATAATCTTGTACATGGACGATAAAAAAGCTCATAATCTTTCGTATTGGTTTAATGCGCGAATCCTATTCTGAGATGCCATTTTTTTCAACTGTGAAAAAACATGTTAATGTTGATTTTTTTTTGCATGTATAGAAAACTGTTTTGTTTTTTTTTCCTTCTTGACTTTCACACGTCAAACTTACCCACAATTTGTATCCTTGAGTAAGCGTTAAAGAAAACGAGAAAAAAAAATGGTAAACAGTAGACAAGCAAGTACAAGCGTATTAGGTGAGTGGAGTAAACTTCGATGACAATGGATGAAACAAATGTTTTTTATGTATGGTGCAAAGCGTTATTACATGACTCTGAATTTTGCATCGTTGGAATGCAACGAAATTCTTTTTTATCTTTGGCGAAAATAATGATTCAAATGGAGAATGTAATTACGATGATGAAATGATCGATTTTTGCCATCCGAAATGCACGTCGGCTCGAAAAATTTGGATGACATTGAAAATTGCATGAAACATCGACAAAATCAAATATGTTTCGTTGCACTCCAACGTTGCAAACTTCAGCATCATGTTATTAGACCGTAACGTGAAAATATGAAATTTTCTTCGTTTTCACAAGTTAGCGTAACGAGACAAAGTTGATTTCTGCATCTTTGATTAAGTCAACAGTTTCCAGGAACCCAAACAATTTTTAAAGCTCAATTTGTACATTTGGAACGATCTCAATTTTCGTCTCTTTTTTTGTACTCAATTTGCAAAAGTTAGGCACTACCTTTGTGGGTTTTCATGTGCGTTCGTAGATTTCCTACAGTGCTGTATGTCCGGGCACAACCGTCGTACTCGCACTCGTAACGACTTATGTGCTTTTGATTAGTGTCCGGATCGGTACTCTCGATCGTAATCGTCGCGTGCGACGGATCGTCCGGCATCGAGTCATTTTGGCCGGGATGAATTCGCATGTAAATCTCATTCGGACTGATCGTATGATGGATGTATCTGAAATGTAAATAAAATTGTTTTTACCAAGCATCCACCCTCGTTTTTGGTACGACCGAACCAAAAACAGACAGAAAATGCAAATTATGCTTGATACTTGTTGTAAATGCACTCAAATGCTTGGAAAATTTGAGCTATGCCAACAAGAACGTGTGAATCAGAAGCAAATATTTGGCAGCTTTCTTGTAAATGAATCAATGCTACTTTATGGTTTGAAATATTTAATAAAGTGCCAAAATTACCGACCAGTCTCAGCCATTAAATCTCCAAGTTTATAGGCAACTTTGCGTAAGTGGAACAAAACTGTTTGTGTGACAAATCTTTTAGGATTTTATGGTCATTCCAAGAACCTTCAATTTCGAACTTTGTTCTTTGAATGTTACTGAAGTTTGCATCATGGGAATACGACGAAAAATATATTCTTCATTCATTATTTTCATAATTATTGTACTCGCTTAATTTTTTTTGGTAAATTAATTTTTTTAACAGCAAAGGAGACATTATCGTTGACAAATTTTGTACAAAAATGTTGTTCTCTGTCGCGGAAAATAATCAGTGTTTATTGCATTTCAACGATGCAAACTCCAACATGGTTAAAATTGAATTTCAATTTTTCCGCGTAATTTGTTAATCGATTTGTCCAATTATGTAAATTTTTTGATCCATTTTGTCTTTGTATTCATCGGCAAGGTAATTTGATTTATTAGACGATTCACAGAGAGTGCGTTTAGGAAATGACGTTGTTATTTGTATGTATATTTATACAAAAGCTTGGCTCGGTATCCATCAATCTTTGCCATTGTTTGTGGAAACTAAATTTATAGCTACATGCATCTTACACCTGTTACATCCGTCAAAATGGTGTTTGTTAGCAACGGACATTAAAAATCTTGGTCTGATGTTGGGAAACTTGCGTTTGAAGAAAACGCCGGAGCTAAGGTGGCTAATGTTATTTTTAGAAGAAGGACGAACTCTGCATGCCCGCTGGCTAATGGTAAATGGTTGAGAAATATTAGAGCTAGTAGAAAATTTATGCCATCCATCAAAGTCGAGGATTTATTAGATCATAAAGTTACGAGATCGTTTAATTGATGATACACATTTTGAGTGGATTGAATATTAATTCCAAGTAAAGTTCGATGGGAAAACAAAATCGTTTCAAAGTGTTATAACCTAACGAACGAAAGGGAATTTTGCGTTCGCGTAACATAATAAACAACGGGGTTGTAAAGCTAGTGAAGATTTTTATTCGATAAATATATATTGGAAGGAAAATGTTTGGGTCTGGAGCGCGATCGCGGAAGTTTCAATTTCAAGTCTCCGGTTAAATGTCCTTATAAGGAAAGGGGCTACGTTAAACAAGTTGAAACGAATGACAATCGCGCACTTCCTGCCGGGGTTGATGAAAACGGAACTTTAAACGCGTGAAAAGGATGAAAAATAAATGTAGCGTAGAATACGATTCAGAAGCTCAAGGAATAATTTGATATGAGGAAAAGTGGAATTGAAATTGCGTTTTTTGTTAATTTACCCGGTTCTATCGTCCGGCAATTTCACGCTGCACGGAACATCCTCGTCCGAGTATTTTCCATAATCGAATACAGGCGTTTGCTCGTAAACTCTACTAAAACTTGCAAGATCAAGACTGTCGTCGAGACAATCTTGTAAATCGTGAGTAACGAGAATACCGTCGAAATTTTCCTCGATACTCGAAACATTTTCACCGAATTTCTCACTCTCCCACGTCGCCATCACTTTTTTTCGTGGGATCGTTTTTTTCACGAAATAAGTCTCTCACCGAATAACACACTCAACACATCCGCACACCCGTGTGGCCCGTCTCCGTTCTCGTATTTCACGCACTTGTGTTCTTATGTACACACGAAACTTTTTCACTTGTGTGCATTCTGTAGAATAGCGTAGATCTAAAAAATAATTTGTTCGATTTTCGGGATCTTTAGGCACATCGCTGAGACATCTAGCGGTCATTTTGCTAAGCTCGCATAATTCGTAGATTATCGAGTGTTCGAACCATCGCATTTTATATTCACGATACTGGCTCAAACAATTTTTAGATTCCTGATGAAGCAATTTTCGAAATTAAATTTTCTCGAGGAATTCGTACACTGGCGAACAACTTGATTGTCCGTATTACTCCGTATTGACTCGAAATATATATTTATAATCGACATATACGCATCGACACGAAGTTTAAATTACGGAAAAATCACAAGACTTGAATACGTAAAATACAGTTTCTTTACCGACAGTCGATAATCAGCTGATGCTATTGTTGAATGTCAGAATTTCAACTTTACTCGAATCGCAATGTTATCGCTTGTGTTATCGGGGAATCATTATTACACACACACGAAAGTCTCGAAACGCTGTAGTACGCGAAACAGTCATGCGCGCGTGACTCGTCGATCGATCTCGGGACTTCATCGCAGCCTAGATTCGATAAGGCGTTTTTAGTAGTCGCAAGATTTTTGTTCCCTGCAGTCTAGCATTTCGTTTACAGAACGCGATTTTCTTACCACGAGTAAAACGTTGAATCAACATGTCGGAACAACCACGAAATCGTGTTCTATCGATTCAGAGCCATGTTGTTTCCGGATATGTCGGTAATAAAAGTGCAACATTCCCTCTACAGGTAAATAAACAGGATAACTAAACGATATTTCTTCTCACACGATTTCCACTTGAATCCATTTTTCCTTTCGACATATTCGAAACAATTTTAATGGACTTGTCGTCCAGTTATAAGATCCTCGATTTGCCTCATACGTTTTTTTGGAATCGATCGATTCTTCTTTCGAGCAAAACATATTTTTCCTTCACCGTTGCCCTCGTTCGTTGTCAGATGCCACTGCCTTCAGGTTCAATTGATAAAATCAAATGACCTTGACATTCAATTTCCCAGTTTACTACCCAAACTTATTTTTTGAATCTTACGTTTCCATATGTAAAGAAAAAAACATCAAAAAATTCGAAATTTGAAATGTCACAATGAAATCGATACATTTTTGCATCCCATGCTTTATTCCCGATCGAATAATTCGTGTCGATATTTCAAATAAAACCAAAAATCCCGATCCATTCATTCATGAATTCCTGTGAAAATAAAAATTAACATTTTTTTCGAAAAGTGTCATTATAATGTTGTTTCTGAAATTTCTCTTGCAAGTTACTGGGCTACGAAGTCGATGCGATCAATTCTGTCCAACTGTCAAATCACACTGGATACAAAGTTTTCAAGGGTCAAATATTGAATGACGAGGACTTGGGTGAGAGTTTTGAGTTGATAAATCGACCAGAAATTTATAATTCCCATAAAAATGAATATCCAGCGAGATTTATAATGCCAACAAACTGCATTCAGGCTTTGCATGTGAAATGATTTGATTTTCCAGGAGTTTTGGTGGCTGGTCTGGCTGAAAATGAACTAGACTCTTACAGCCATTTGCTGACAGGCTACGTGGGTTCTGCGTCTTTCCTGAAAAAAATAGCCCAACTTGTTCCGAGCTTGAAACAAAAAAATCCCAATTTGATATACGGTACAGTAAAAAATTGTCATATTTCAAAATGCACATGCGTAGAAATGAAAAAAATATTTTGTCCATTGATAGACATGAAAAATATTGAACAATTCGATTTTTCCAACAGTTTGTGATCCTGTAATGGGCGACAATGGACGCCTGTACGTTCCGGAAGAACTCAAGGATATTTACATTAAAAACATCGTACCGTTGGCGGATACCATTACACCGAACCAGTTCGAATTAGAGTGAGAAAAAAATACGTTTTTTTCTTAATTAACAAGTCGAACAAAGTTCGAAAATCAATCGAAATAGTACAAAGAAAAATGATGCTGAAGTTTGCAACGTTGAAATGCAACGAAAAATATTCGAATTTATTGATAATTCGTTATATTTTTAATGTCATCCAAAATTTTCAAGCCAATATGATTTTCGGGTGGCAAAAATCGACCATTTTATCGTCGTAATTAAATTCTGAGCTCGAATAATTATTTTTGCTAATGATAAAAAAGAATTTCGTTGCATTCCAACGATGCAAACTTCAGAGTCGTAAAGAAAAAAATGGCACAAATTGTTAAAATATAAAAAAAATTAAATCAAGCCAATCAGCCTGGACGGCTGGAATGAATTTCTGATCAAAGCAAAAGCCAAAATTTTCACACTCTAAAGAATGATTTTCTTCACTGCACGATACTAAATCTGAATTATTTTTTCAAAGACTTTTAACAGGTGTGAAGATAAGCTCGATGGAAAATCTGAAAGAAGCGATAGAGGTGCTGCACGCCATGGGACCCAAGATCATAGCAGTCTCGTCGACAGATTTGAATAACGAACTCACATCAGTTGTGAGCAACGTGCAAGGTGACTGCTCTAGATAATTCAGCTCTGAAATTCTTATCGTTGTGCAAGCTCATATTTTTTGCACATGGATTAAGATCATGCTGCTTGGAAATGACATTTCTTGGCTGTGAAATAATTCAATAGCTTTAAGCTTTTAAAATTCTACTCGACGTTTCATTTTTCGAGGAATGTTTTCTCGTGGTGTGAATCCGGAAAGTCTTGTTGAAAAATATTGCAAATTTCGAGTGATTTTTCTATCATGTTGATTTTTTTTCATTCCCCACGACGCTCTGGGATTTTTTGGGCCTCTTCAAGTCAATAATTTGATTTTGATCCAGTGAATCGAATATTTTCGACCGACTTGACAATCGTAATGAGTAGAAATTTGTGTTGCAGATAAGACGAAAATAAAGATCAATATTCCAAAAATCCCTGCCATGTACACTGGGTCTGGAGATCTTTTCGCTGCTTTGTTTCTCGCACATTCAGATTCCAAGGACGTGAGATCTGCTTTGGAAAAAACGATAAATACGGTGCACGGTGTTCTACAAAAAACCCACGAATATTCTCTGGGTAAAGAAATTTCACGATGATCTCAAAATTGAGAAAAAAACGAGTCTAATTGTTGTTTTTTCTTCCATTTTCGTATCCTGACAGCGGTCCAGGAGGGACAAGCACAATACGCGAGAAAAATCGAGCTTCGCCTGGTTCAGTGTAAAGCCATAATCGAGAATCCACCAACGAAGCTCGTCGCTGAAGTTTTGATGTAACTGCGGGTAGATATTCCAGAGACAAAATAATGCCATTTATCTTTCGCGCAGACTATTGCTCGCGATAAAAAACGAAAAAATCCGAACGCCGAATGATAAAACGCAAGAAAGTTCGCGTAGATCGTGAACCTATCGTTATTCGGATTTTGCATTCGTTATCGCGTGTTTAGTTCGATCGACGCGAGTCTGATTTAATATTTTTATGAAATTTTGCCGCCGTAAACTGCGATTACTCAAAAATTGACCGTTTGCCCTGAAGCACAAGTCCACATCGAGCATATAAGGTGATCGATGCCACAGTCGAAATGGACAAGACTGGAGCTTGTTTTTTTTTATTCCCCCAAACATAATAATTAATCACTATCGACGATGGATCGATAGTGAGAAAAATACGTGATAAAAAAACGTAAATGGTGAGCAACTGGAACAAAGTGTTCTGGTAACGTGATTGCTGATCGAGTGGTAAAATGCACGACCAAAAAAATCGAGTCTTCCGAAAATTACGTTCGAATAATTACTATTACGAATGCAATGAAATATATTTAATTCAACTAATCATGTATATTACGTCTGGAACGCTGTTGCAATGAAAAAAAGTTTATTATATGGAATAACAAACACATATTTACAATGTTGACGCGGTTTGTTGCGTTTTTGAAATCTACAGCCCACTTAAGGAAGTTACGCAGCTACCGAGCTAGTCATAAAAAGATTTGACTAAATTTGACTTTAGTATTAATCGATCTTCCAATGTCACATTTCGTTGACTTGTTATTATATCCGTCGAATTTGTAATTTCTCGCACATATAACCTCGTATACGTGCCGTTGCTATATTTTAGGGAGAGCCGAAAAATAAAATCCACTGCAAGTGCTTTTTATAGTTTTTATCATTCCCGTTACAAGTCACCTTTGAACGTTTTGAGGGTTTGATCTCTCTGATGTTTAATTTTCATTTCAATCTATCCATCAATTACGGAGATATGAAGAATGATTGTACAGCCTATTCCGTGACTTCCCATAAGAGGCCATGGTAAATTGGTTGTCAAGGCTTGTCAAATATTTACAAATATCTCGCGTAAAAACCCACCTCAGCTTACAAAAATTGGTACGAGTTATTTTTACATCATTATCTAATTTTCTGCCAAGTTTGCCATTTTTCTGTCCATTAATTCTATTTTCTGCGTAACTTCCTTAATGCTCAATCCTTAAACTACTTTTAGGCGAATTTAAAAATATTTTCGAATTAAAAAATCTACAAAAATTCACGGTAGATCTTCAAACTTTACTTTCGAAGCGAGAATAGAAATATTTTCTTTTCAGTATTTTAAATCATTTTTTTTCATCGAATATTGAGCAATGTGCCGAGAAGGTTGTAGGAAAATGTCCCAAGTTCACAGGTTGAGGGTTAAAGAGAATTTTTTGTATCGAAAACGGCGGGGAAAATGTTTTTCTGTTTTTTTACGGTTTTTTTTCGGTTCATTTGACGAGATTTGATGCTTCGTCGAGTCTGATGAAGTTGTCAGGGCGAGTGATCGGAAACGTACCAACGGTATCTCGTTAATGTGCGTGTCGAGAGGAATATTATCCCAAGTCCGAGAGGCAAACGTTTCTCGTAGGAAATCCGAGGTCGAGGGAAAGTTGCATAACGATGAATGATCGAACAAGACGAGTATAAAGAACAGAGATTTTGTCTGTTATTGCCACTTGTGTAACGACTTGCTCCGATGCTCCTTGTCTCGAGACCGATCGGTTTCGATCGATTCTTTGGTTGTGTATTACGAGACCGACCGAAAAAAAAAACCAACGGATAAAAAGTGAGAATGGACGTTACGGTAAAATAGAATTACGAAGGCTTGAGATTTCTAATCACTCACTCCCCAATTCGAATCTATTTTTGGCACATTTTCCGAAAAGGTTAGTGGACGTGAAAAAACTGAGGGACAAAATAGATGAATCGTAGCGAATTCGGTGGTCGTTCACAACGAACGTCACGCAATCAACGATTCATTATTTTTTTTCTGACATTACTAACCGAGTCATTTTCCCTCGATTTTTACCCCATTTCTCCACGATTTTTCTCATCAACAAGCTCCCTCGTTTTTTCATTGTTTTTTTCTTCTCTCGCGGTCCAGACACGAAGAGTGGAAAGCGTCGAAACGAATTACATGCAGCATGACTTAGCCTGACTCGCGTATGCATTTACATCGTTGTAATTTTCTTCCCTTCCTCTTAGATCCATTCAATTTCCTTTTTCTTCTCATTCATTACAAAGAAGCCGCGGTAACATGGGGGCTGGATGATTCATGCTGGGGTGCCGAGTAGGAATTCCGACCATGATTTACGTGTGTCTGCCATGAAACATACTCGATCGCTCGAACTTCGTTTTTCCCGTTCAACGTCGTGCGCGGCAAGTTTATTTTCAAATTTTAACGTGAAATAACCCCAACGAAAAGAAGCAAAGAGAAAATCAAAGAATACAAAAATAAATAAAAAAAATGAAGGAATGTTACACGGCACAAAAAAACAGAAGGCAATTTACGACAATCGTTAAGTCGCGTAAGCGCACAGTTACGAAGCCATTTCCGGCTCCGGTTGACACGACAACCCAGCAAAGCCGCAAGAGCTCGTCCACCCGGTCGCGCTCAAACTCTACGGGACATTGTTGTCGGAGGTCATTCAACGACGAGTTGAACGCACTGCTATATTCCATTTTTGCACTTTTATATACCCATATATATAAATACCTACACAGCTGTTGACTTCTCATGTCATTTCTGTCTACCTGATGCTGTCACATCGCCTTTCCTCCGAATCCCGTGAGTTTTAAACTTTTCCATACCTCCTCGATGATCCTCAGCAACATCCTTCCCTTTCTCTACACTCTTTTTTCCTTGTTTTCTGATCAATCCAGAGCTCGTCGATTCTTTGCAAACGAGGACTCTGCTTCTATCACTTGTATAAGTTTTTTGTCCTCGCGCCCGCAATTATGAACGATAAAATCTGGGAAAATTCAATGTCAATGTTGAAACTGTACCATCAAAGGGGGAATAGAAATTTCATTTTTAATAATTTTTATTTTATCAAAAATCGAACAATTCGCGAAGAAGAATTTTTCTTTTTTTATTCTTGGGATTTTATTCTCGAGTTGTGCTGCAAATTAATTTTTCCGACGAAAAATTGCGCGCTTTAGATTTTGTGGAAAAAACCATGACGTTTCGGGCAAGTCTTCGAAAATTATGATGGTAAAGTTCGCAAAGTTGGAATGCATCGAAAAATATTGAATTTTATTGAAAATTCGTTCAATTTTCAATGGCATCGAAATTTTTCGAGCCGATATGCTTTTTGAATGGCAAAAATGGATCATTTTATTATCGTAATTACATTCTGCATTTGAATAATTATTTTTGTCAAAGATAGAAATGAATTTCGTTGCATTCCAACGATGCAAACTTTAGAGTCAACGAAAATTTGGAATCGCGAGGACTTGACGGCGAACTATCGATTACCATTCGAAACTTTGGAAAGGCAAAGAATCTTTGTTCTGGCTTCGGTAACGGCTAATCGTCCATTCGTACCCGTATGACTTGGGTATTATTCACCAAAGTACAGTAAACCCACGGGTGTGTGTCGACGCAACTTACGAGCAACGGTAATACTATTACGATGTCCCTTACAGTTGTTTCGTTCTCTGTTTATCTGGGCGAGAGAGTAAGAACTCTTACGAGGTCTCGTGATATCGTTACACATAACGTGTGGGTTCCTCTTGCCTTCATTGCTCGCTTGCATTCGTAATAGTGGGAAAAATATAATAGTCCCGGATTACAGGTACGGAAGAGGAAGGTAAAAGCCTCTCTCTCTCTCTCTTCGCGAGGATCCTGTTGCGAAGTAATAAGAGAAAAAGAGAGAGGCGGGGGCAGGCAGGGGCGTTTTGACCCTGCGAGTGTAAAAAGTGGCGGCATTTATTCTTCTCGAACGGACACGGCTGCATCTCGAAATTTCTGAAGTTTAGCACGTCGAGCCACAGACTCGTGTGAATGTTTCAATTTTCATGAAATCTCTAACTTTCCTTCACCGAGTCATTCCGGTTTCTGAAATTTAAATGAAAAAGCTTTTTTTTCTTCGTACGTTCAGCAGCGATCGGGCAAGACAACGGAATTATCGACTCACGTATTAATTTACTTTTTGCAGACTTGAAAAAAAATTGAATGGTCCTCCATTTATTGTGGCGAATTTACCTTCAGTTGGGATGACTTGCGGAAACTTTGGATCCAGTTTTTCGGGCTACTCTTGATTATTTCATCAAAATTTCATTAGCGAAAAAAGGATCGAACTTTCGTTGAGTCTTTCGTACTAGATTAAACTACATAGCGGTGGAACGTCACCCATGATGGTTGGAATCTTCTTGGCTTTATCCGGGTCGAGTTCTAGCTCTCGTACGTTGACTTTCCATGCTTCTGGAATCTTCGCGAGTGTTCCGACGAATCGTAGCTGCAAAAAAAAGAGAGGGAGTGATGAACCATTTGAGTTTATCAGGGAAAATCTGTGGCGGGTAAATTTGCTCGAAAATTGAAAATTGAGACATCGTGTTGGGCGGCTTTTTTCGCATGTTGCTCGATATTTGATGAAAAAAAATTCGTCAAGAATAAGAAAAAAGAATAAATTCTGATCGAGCGAGTGTGTAAATTGGAAAAAAAAGTTTCTAATGGAAATCGCGGAGTCATCGATGTGCGAGGTTTCGTTGACAATGAAAAAGCGAATTTAGAACATGGTTGGGGTGCGGAATTGAGGGAGAAAATAATTTTTTTTACTGATTCGAGTGTCGGGAGCGGAAAAAAATGGAATATTAATAATTGTACTCGATTATATAGTCTCACGCGTAAGAATGGAAGTGAAGTTCCAATATATTCCGTTATTTTGACTAATTACAAGAGGCTAAGCACCGATATTTATGTCGGATCGAAAGGAGGATCGATAGCTAAGAAAAAATGGATGCTAATCGAGGCTTCGTTCGAGAGCAAACGAACCGGAAGGAATGGCGAAGCATTCTCGTATAATTGTAGAGCAAAGAGAGGGAAAACAGAGAGAAAAAGAAATGCGCGGGTGTGGGAGAGGGACGGGAGGGTTAGGAGGGGTTGAAACGGTCGTACACCCCATAAGAGAGAAGCGATGAGCGCTAACCGGTCCATTCGTCGCTATACGTCGAGTCTACGCGAGAAAGAGTAAGATGAAGAATGAGAAGGAAGGGAAGAGGGAAAAAATGCCCGAGGTGGTTGTGGTGAGAGATAATGATGGCGATGCAAGAGAACGGACTGGAGACTAACCATAAGAGAAGCAAGAAGGACGAAGAAGAAAGACGAAAAGAGGCGAGTGAGCTCGTTGGACGAGGATGGCGAAGAGGCAAGTTCACGTCCAAGAAGAGAATGTGGGACGATGCCCTGGAGTAACCTCCATCAAGGATGGACTTCCATTGGTGCGAGGCTCTCTTCGTCAGCTTCTCTTGCTCTCTTACACACGCTTGAAAACCCACACCTTACGCGATATTCTATAAAGATGTACCAAACTTCTTCGTGTGTTTCAGCTTGTTTGTATCTTTGTTTCATCCCCACTCGCACACCCGAAACCAATACTCGCACGAGCGTCCATGAATCTTAGGAGAGAGTCTTTATTTTAAAGGCTACAAAACTGTACTTGAAATTTACATATGTACGAATAATGTTTCATCTCGTTTCTTACGTCGGTGACGAACGCCAGCAGCCAGCGGGGGCTACATGGGGATCATTTTTTCCATTGACATTACGTCAATTCGATAAATTCAACTTCAGGCTTTTTGGTTCTCTGCTGCAACTGAAAAAATACTGTTGGTTTTTTTTTTTTTCCATGAAACCGAAACTTCTGCACCGCGTTTTGGCTCTGATCCGACGATTGAATTTTTGTTGGCTTCAATGTTCAGTGAGCACGTGATTTCTCATTTGTTTCATTTTTGCACGGAGAGCTGGACGCGAAAAATGAAGATCCCGAGCGGAGATCTGCGAGCAGGCTCTCGTCAGCTACTCGCTCTTTCCTTGGGGTCGATGCCACCGAAGTCCTCTGTGGCCAGTCGGGTCTTCTCCATATGGTGGAGATTCCTTCTACTCTTCTCGCTTCCCGTTTCACCGGACGACCGCACGGGCAACTTATATACCTTGAGGATACCGAATCGAAGGTCGTCCGTTAATGTATATATAGTTGGTCCTATCCCCCGAGCCAAACTTACCTCGAGTCTACCATTTTTTTATAAGCACAGCAGAGGTTTTTTTCGCTTGAGTCGCTCCGCAAGCTTTTTATCTCGGATCGTCAGTGAATCAGTTTAATTGCTTGTCCTCATAATTCTCGAAATGGAAAGACGCGGTGGCCGTTTCGAATTATCCAATTATGGTGAAAAAATAAATGATTGAATTCGGCCAAAGGCATTACGCAGGATAATATTCTCTTCCTTTCAATTATTTCATTTATTTTCAATTTCTCGTCTTCCTCCTCCCAGGAAATTCATCATTTGCGTTGTCAACGTTATCAAAATGAAATTTTACTCACACTCACATCTCGAACAATCTTTCTTCACACGTCCTACACGGAGAAAACGGATTCGTTTTGTTTAGTAAGAAATAAAATGTTTTGGGAAAATGTCCTATACGAAGTTTAAGAAGCAAAATAATCGTAGCACCAATTCCAAAACAGCATAGTATTTTTTAACACTTACAATTTTTCTTAGCATGAATTATATAAACAGTTCTATATGAATAAGAAACTGTAATGCACGCGATAATGAATTTCAGGGTTGTTTTCATGAACAATTTACTATGTCAGATAAGAATTCAGTTATGAGTGAGAATATCTCAAATTTTAAACGTCGACATAGTAAGGTTCTATTATCCCAATATGAATAAATATCGAACATGTTTGAAATTTTATCACGCGTATTGTTTTGTTTACCATGACCATTGCGATTTTCTTTAATTGCTATGCTAAATTGTAAAATCAGTTTTAATCTGATGATCGCGTTTTACTATGCTGTTTAGAACGATTTGTCGAACTGCCATTCGAGATATTGTTGTAATTTCCGAACTGTCCTCAAAATACTATAATTTACAACAATGAGTAACTGGATTCCTAGTATATTTCTTAATAATTTTCGACTTCGTTTTCTCCGTGTATCTATTTTTATCCTCGAAATTTTCATGAATTCGGTTCTTACGAAGTTTTTTTTGAATATATACCGGAGGTTTAAGGTCGATGACCGCGCAGTTCTGTGTCCACTTGAGAGTTCATGCATAAAGAACACGCAGAATCACCAAGATCCGGAACTTCTTGTTCCGAAGCTCCAACGCACTCGCCGCATGCCTAAGGTCGAAGGTCAATTCACAATCCTTGCTCAATGTAATCTGTTCAGCTTGCCCATAAGGTACCAGATTATCGATTAATCCTCCGGCATTTTTTTATTGATTTCATGTTAAAAAATGTCCACCGAGCGAAAATAATTGATTATTGATTTTGATTGTGATTAAAAAAGGCCAAAAGGCCGATTTTATTTAGGCTCGTCACACGAAGTTTAGTGTCGACAGCTCGAAACTTTGAAATTTCCATTCTATAGGAGAGTTGCTCGGATTATCGTAATAATTGAACGGAAGCCCAAGTCAGAAGTCTTGTAATTAGAAAAAATGAAATTAATGAACGAGCGGAGTTCCGCGCTCTACTGCTCAGCAAAGCCGCGCTGTAGTGGCTAAAAATCCGGGAATCATAAAATTGATTTCTCATATAAGCATGTTCGTGACCCCCGTCTGAGAATATTCATTTTCAATGTGGCATGAGCGCGAAGTTCATGCTGAGAATGTTGTGTATCACGTACTATTATTATTATCGCAGATTTGCCAGAGATAAAACGTCACACGAATCACACAAAAGGCAAGAAGAAAGTAAAATATGCACGGCATGCCCAGGATTAGATTGAAAATCTATTTTTCCGCGCGAAATAATTGATCCACGACCGTGTATTTTCGAGCTTTTCGAATATTCTTTTCATTGACTGCCGCTTACATTACCAAACGTCAAGTTATCGTACAGTAGGAATTTCCATACACGCGCATCATCGATCAACCAGGATCGATTTTTTTTGTTCTCATTGACGTTTCAGCAGAAATCCAGGCCCGGAAATGCAGCTTTCGATATTCCATAGCGGTTCTTCGTCAAGAATCGAAGGTCAGTTAACGCCGCGAGTGCAGCGAAGTGTACAGAAGTACAGAGAAAAAAAAGAGAGAATATACAAGCAACCAGTCAAAGTAGTACACGATCATGGAACGTTGCACTCCGTAGAGTTCCGCTAACTGCAGTTTAGAGACATGGCAACGATTCGCATAGAAATTTTCAGTTTTTTAATAAATTCCCCACTGCTGTGAAAAAAAAACATGAATTGATCGAAAAATGTTCGTTGCAGGAAAATTGATATTATAATTGACTTTCTAAAAGTCTAAATTATTTTCAGTCAAAATGGAATTTAGGATCGAGCTTGTATTTTAAAGAAGAATCATTTTTTCATCTCTTGTTTTTGTGCAGGAAAAAAGTAACGGGACTTTGTAGAATGGAACGAAATTCGATTTTTGTCCTTGCGTTTCGAAAGGCGGCTGCGAGCGAACAAATATGCGCTTGATTTTTTTCGATGGTTCGTTGACCCTCCCGCTCGACGAAACCGACCACGAAATTCACGAATTCGATTACGTAGTATCGCGTATATACGTATATAAATATATATATAAAAAGAGAAAGAGAAAGAGTGCGAGGAAGCGGCTGGGAGGGCAAGAATCCATGGGACGCGATTGGAAAGAAAGTGTGGCGACTTTGACATTGAATCACAAGACACTTTTTCGTATGAATCACTTTTGGGAATATCATCATATGATGAAAAATCATTTCTCTCTCTTTTCATTCACATCTTTTTTCATCGCTAACGAAACTCCGAACAAGTTCAAGGTCTATTTTGTAGTTGGACGCTGCATTTTATTTATACCCAGAAAAAACTTTCGTCAATCATGCTGTTGAAAAATTTCCCACCGAGCCGATTATAGAAACAAAATAAAACTTGTTATTTTCCCTTTTTTTTTTTTATACTGTTCGTCGAAGAAAAATGGACAGATTCATCAAACGCATATGGAGAAAACCGTTGATGGTTTTTTGTTTCGTTTTGAAATGCGTGATGAGTCGGAAAATGAGAGCGAAGGAAGAAAGGACGGAGAAAAGAGGAATAGGGTTGAAGGATAGAGATGGTTCAATATTAGATTCAGTGAGGTTATTAGGATTTGGAGTGGCGCACCGTGTAGTCGTGGTGGACGAATAAAAACCGATTACGTACGGTCAGGTTCTTTGGTTCCATGATGTAGAGTGCGTCGGCTATATGCAGGACGAAAGGCATGCAACTTGGTGCGTTTGCCGGTGCAGCACACGTCACATAACTCCGCCTTAACCCAGTGCCACCGAGGTATTATAGAGGGAGGCCAGTTAAGGTGAATAAGAGGGGGAGGCTCTTTCATATCTCATATATGGGTGTGCGTTGTGCCCACGGTATAGTTAGGACGAACGCTTTTTGGGTCTAGGTCTGTTCAGGGCGTTCACCCCTCGATCCGCTGACTCTCATATGCTCGTGTGTTGTTAACACACTTTGCTTTAATGCGGATTCACTTGTAAGTAAACGGCCGTGCAACGGACAAAAAAGTCTTTCGTTCCATACGTAAAGCCACGCGAGAGTTACGTCTCTGTGAAATTCAGCGATCGACACACATTAACGTTTTTCGCAAAGAAAATGATATAAAAAATTACTCCATGACATCCAAGTTGCCTGATGGAACCGCATCGGAGCAAATACATGGTAATTTTTCATCCGAAACGACACTGGACGAGAAATGTCAAGAATTTTTCACAAATATTGAAGTTTCTAAAATCAAAAATTGCTATGTTTTTTCTAACGTCCCTTAGAAGGGCGACGTCCTACCGCCAGGGAACTCTGCGATATGCCATCGTCATTTTTTATCTCATTTACTTTATTTCCATTGCGGGGACGTTTTTCCAGCTGCTGACGTCATGAAGGTTACCATAATCGACGTGTAGTGATTGGCTTTTTGATTAACGAATAGAGAAGTCCGCTTCGTGGTCCGAGGGCCATATGAAAAATAGAAATAAGGTTTCGACCGTACAAGTCTTCGCATACATACCTGCATTCGTATCTCCGCGGGGAATCAAAATAATTCGTCCTTTCGAATTGTTATACGGACGCGCGAACGAATCGTGTGAATCGCGGATAATTATTCTGGACTGACCTACAAAAGAAATTTGATGAATGTGTCCTTTTCGTTTCGCCATTCCTCTCGCAAATCGCGCGTCCGATGCCAATTTCTCAGAATATTCAATACGAAATTTTGAACTTTTTCGCGAATAAATATTCCGATTTTGGCGACCTCGCGACGTCTCTCGCAAACTCTGACAAGTCGTCAATTATTCCGAAAGGGATTCCGCTACCTTCGCCATGCATCCATGGGCGAACGATGATTTTGCGAGAGAAACTTTCGGTAAAAATACTGAATGAGATGCTGCAAATTATGAAGACGGCGTCCTTCATAATTTCCCATTCAATTTTGCTTAATTCCTTCTGAACGGTAACGCGTCGATATTTTACTTGTCTTATTGTGGTTGAAAGTAGGTGAATGGCGCGAAGGAAAAGATTCGAGTGCAGGTAAGTCTGCCTACTAGTCACAGAGTATTGTGTGTGTGTGTATGGATATTTACGTTACTGTGGATAGAAGAGTAAATACAAATATGTATAAAATATATCTATATAGTCATATAATGGTGTCCCAGAGAGCGAAACCCCCTTCCCCGTCCGTTGATCGTCCGCTGTACCTATTACGCGGAAAACCAGGAAATGTGGTTCAACGACACCGCAACCTTAACCCGTAAAAGCGCGACGCGAGCGATTCGACGTTCAAGTTCTTGCGCGAATGAGAAAGTTGAACTCGCCCGCGAATATACACCAACAGGCTACGAGAGAACGATGAACCTGTGCAGAAGGCTCGTGCAGAGTCTTCCACACAGCGCAACGTGTATAACACCTCAACACACACATGTTCATGTGTATTGAGAGAAAAAAATCCACGTGTGTGGCTTTTTTCGTGTGCAACAGAGAGAAGCTGTAAATCGCGCAATAAGACGCTCGTCAAACGTCAGCGATGAATAACTGGGCTGGCCTGTTTCGTGACGCCATCTTCGTGCAGTGCAAACATCATTTTTTCCCTACCAAGTAGAACGGTAATTAATTTTTTTCGGTTCATTCTCCAACGCACAAAATTTCCCTTCATTCGCCAAATTCCTTTGTCCCTTATCCGGATTGTCAGAAGAGCACACGTTGAATTTTTTTTGCAACTGCTCGGACGTTTTCCAAATGAGTTTGACAAAATGAGAAAATCTCAACAATTAGAATGAACTCGCCCATAGAAAGGGATGACATTGGAAAACTATGAAATATCGTAACAATTTTCGACGTATGGCAATTCGCATTAAATCATTTTGCGAAAGATTTAATTACTGGAGTAATTTGAGTAATCGCGAGTTTGGAAAAATGAACATTAATCTAATTAGTCTCGTCTCCACTGATTATTGATTATCCAATTATTCTTATCAGCAGCATTTTGCACCATTGTTCTTAAAATAAAGAACGATGTTTCATGGTTTTGCGGGTACGGTGAAGAATTACGTAATTAAAAAGGGTAATTAGTTGGTTACGCCGATTGCCCAAGTTTTTCAATTCAATTAATCAACCGACTTTATTAATCGTTCGGCGCACTCGTTAGTTTCTGATGAACTTTACAGGCAAATACATCGGCTTGAGCTCATCGAGCTTTTTCATCAATTCCAACACTTTTTACACGGTAATTTGTAAATTATAAACGAAAAAATTGGACATTATCTTTTACAGATAAATCGAAGTGATTTTTCGCTGCTATGAACAAAGTCTCAGGTGCATAGACTCGAGCGTACATTCAGGATCAACAGCAGTACGAATGAAAGTATCACAGTAAACAGTTTTGTTGTTCTAGGTCCCCGGGTTCAGTGCTCGCTTGTTGGCTGTTTGCCACGGTTACTCGAGTCTCTATTTCTCTCCAACTTCTTTCTCCGACTCCATCTTTTTTTTCACACCGTCCATGCGGAAATTACGGATTCTTCTGTTGCGTGGCAAATTCGCGAAATTTTCAACTCGTCACATTCGTGCGTCATTATGAGCTATCGAGCGGAATTCAATGGATTGATCGATCACGCGGCAGGAAACAGGCACGCTAAGACTCTTTTGAGAGAAAAAAAAGTCTGTTTATTTTTTTAACCAGCCGATGACTAATTCTGCGCGAAATTGATTATGCATGAAGAATATTGTGGCAATTGACCGTTTAATTAATCATTTCATTCGTTATCAAAATTTTCCGGTGCACGAGAATACTTTGGAACGTTTGATGAATTTTTGGTCCAATTATATAAAATAATCGAGTGTCTCAATGCATCGCGAGAAGACGCGAATTATTCTTAACGAAGAATAAAAGCGAATCTCTGCGATAAGCCAACGGAGAATATAATTCAAACGTGTATAATTCATTGTGTAAATGACACAAATGGAACAGAGAAATTGCATAAACTTTCATCTCATCGCTGCTGCTGGACGGTGGATCGAGAAGTATAAGTCGTCGCTCTGATACTCACGAAACTCTCATCCTCGGAACGTAACGAGACGAGCCAGCGTTTCGTATAAATATATATTCACAACGTACCGAGGACTATACACGAGATGCAGCATTCGTAGGGCATGTGCGATAATTGACCAAGCAACAATCGTTAATTCCGTTTAGGAAAGATTTAGCAAAGACTCGCCGCGACGTTTTGTGCGAAAGTATCGCGTTTCATTTCTTTCTAAGCAAATTCGGGCCGCATTTTTTTCCGCAGGTTTTTTCTTAACGAGGTAATTAATAATTACACTGAAAAAAATGCTTGATAATTGGTCAAGTTACTCAATTGGCGAAAAATCGAAGGAAGTTCATTGGCGAACTCAATTAATTGGTCTCAATGAAATTTTGTTAAATTTTTTACTTTCATTTTTTACTCACAAAGTGGTCGGGCCTTTGCATTCTAATGAATTCACGACGCGATGTTATTTTCATGTTATTTATTTATGTCGCCCATTAAAAATGAACGGGTTTTCATTTTTTATGAATCGTTTTCATGACCAACTGCATTAATGCTGTTGGAAGTTGAGAGCGGAAAAAATTGTACACGTATTCATAGTTTCCGCGGAGATTTAGAAAATGTATGTCTTGATTATTTACGACGAGAGCGGAAAAGTTTGTTGAACGCGCACGCGCGGGCAATTAGGCCGAAATGACGCGCAGGGATTACCGTTAGCTCACCTGATGATGCTGATTTGCGGGTTTCGCTTACGCGAGCCGAGTTCCTCTTTGCCGGCCCTCGAGGCATTTCTTCGATGCGGAGAGTGTTTTTGAACCTCGATTTATAATGGAGACAAATATGTCGCTAACTGCTGCTGCGTCGCCTCGACAGAGGTCAATAAAAAATTTTCGTTTGAATGAAATGAATGTTCGTCGTTTACTTTCGCGACTGTTATCGGCGCGTTATCAGAACTCGCGAAGTTTCTGGAGAAGAGCCGAACGGCGAGTCGTCATTTCTCGATCGACTTTGCGAATCCCGATGACCCTGACAATTTCGCGAACTTTTCACCGGATAGTTAAATAAAAAGTTCAAATCATTGTCAACTCGATAATTTTCTCTGAATTTGTTCACTAGAAATTTGTAATTAACTTTTTCATTTAATGTCAAAATTCCAATTAATTGCCTTGTGCGATTGTTCAATTGTTACTTTTTTCTCACGCGTTCATTGCCCGAAAAAATAAACGCTACGGAAAGTCAAGGTGTTTTGCCTCCGCGCGCACAGGTTTGTCGAGTGTTACGGTGTGAAACTTGCGTCAGAGGAAAATGTAAGTGGCCCGGGGCAGGAAGAGGCCTGCACAGTATGTGTTGGCGGACCGGGCCACGCGCATTCCCAAACGTCGACGAAAGTAATAGTGAGGGATCGTAAAAAGTTATATATTATATGTATAAGAGATACATTTGACTTTACAAAACTTTTTTTTTTAGAATTCAACTTTCGATTTACGAACGAAAAAAAATTGATAAATCTTGAGATTTATCTTAAAATTTCTCAAAAAGAACGAAATCGTTGTCAACATTTGGAGATGGAAAAAAAAATATATAGAAAAATATTGGCTAAAATTTGTCTGGAGTCGAAAAATATTTTTTGTCCGTTCGCGCTACCGCTGAGACCTAGAATTTCATAGAACCACTTTTTCCGCATGCAGCAATCGTTGATACGGAGTGAAGGAGCGAGATAGAGAGTGGGAAAAATAAAGAGTGAGGGCGAAGATGCAGCAGGTGCAGCGAACCTGATGCAGACTGAGAGTTTACCTGAGCGAATCGTCGTGCGCGGTGAAGATGCTCCTCTCGCCTATAACTATTTTCTCCCGGAACAAAACACCGCAAGAGAACGTTCGGTGTCTCCTGAAGAAAAAAAAAAGATTGGAGGACAAGAAGAAAAAGAAGAAAATGGATCGAGATTCGAGCGATTTAACGAACTGTTTGCGTTTTTCGATGTTCATAACGAGATGCATAATGTGCATCTCGGAAATGACCTTGACCCTGAATCGTGCAGTCACAATCTGCATAGGGTATGAAGAAAAAACTGGAGAAATTCGTGGTTAACCTTGAGACTGTACTCGTGAAGCGAGAACAGATTTTTATTCCTATTTTTAATAACTTTTTCATTGGATATCGAGCGATTTGCCGAAAAGCCCGGAAAATTCGATTCCTTATTCCATTAGGCATTTCATTTCTCAATGAAATGTCTCTTTGAACACGAATAACGATCGAAATTTTCGAAATTCGATTAAAAACATGATTTTAGGGGGGAAAAAACGATCGCAGGAAAGACAGAGTTTGTTGAACTCAATTGCAACTTTCCGTCGTGTTTTACGATGGTTTTGTATGTCTATCACTCTCGAGCCTAGCAGCAGACTTACGAGATCGTATTTGGATCCCCTCTGGCCTGGAAATCTAGGCGCTTGCCTCTTTCTTTGTTTTCTTTTGGTTTATCTCAACTTCTCGCTCTCTCCGTCGTTTCTCGAGTGAGCAAAACGAAGTGGTGAACGGTCAATAAGCCTGTTGGCGAACTTTGTATAAATTGCGGATAGCCTCCGGGTGTCTAGCGGCACGACGTCGCTTCCCGTCGACGTATACAAAAATGCGTGTCGCACGTACGATTAAATGATGGCGTAAAAACTCTCCGCCGAATACGAAATGACCGTGCACCTCAAAACACGTTGATTTAAATGTATTCGGGAGTCTTGCTCAATCTTAATTATAAGTTCTAATTGAAGAGCTCCGAAAGATTGGAGAGTCCGTTATACAAGAAAATTCCCGGCTGTAGGGAACCCAGAGCCCGATAAAGTAAATGCTGGTTTGGTTAAAATGCACCACGACGGAAAAAGACTTGGTCAAATCGATTTAATTGAGCAAAGACTGCCCACCAAATTATTTTTCGATCGTTACAACAAAATTGATGGTTATCTCGGCCGTTACTCTGTCTAATACAGCAAATTATTCTTCACAGGCTAATCAGATCTTGTTTCGTCCTTACCAAAATAATAAAAAAATTGAGTATTCAAAGAATTCCTGTATCATGTACAGAGCACTGTATGGTAAAATCCGAAAAAAGTGCAGCGCATAATCGTAAGGTCATTGTTTCAAGGATTTAGTGCAACGAGAATTTGATCGGAAATGAATGAAACGATCGCCCCTTTCGTCTCATGCTCGTGCTACGAAAATTACCAAGTAAACATCACAATGCCGCAATATTTCATTATTTAAAAACACACGCATGCCCGTAACCACAAATAAATATATAAATAGTGAGTCAAGTGCACGCGTATAGGTAGACACGCGTCTCATGCACTGTACGTTGCACTCACTCATTTCCTCATGTGCCCCCCGCGTGCCGCTCTCCTGCAGCAAGTTGCATTCAGGAACTGCGATGCGTGACCTAGTGCCGTTGCAGAGCGCGCTCTCGCTCGTTCTACCTGCAAACTAGGTCTTCCTCGTTCCCAACTAAGTCTTTGCGCTTCGGCATTAACGCGGTGTGCGCGACGTTGCAAACAATGTCCCAAGAAAGGTGGATTTCTCGCACGATCCGGCGTCTTATGCGCTCGCTAATCAATCTTTTTTGCTCGCTATACACCGATCAAATCCCCACTTCTATTAATATACACCAAGTTCCCGCGTAATCGCCGCTCACAGACTCGACCAATGTAGGATAAAGAATATGAAAAATAAAAGATCATTAGATTTGTTTGACATCGTAAAATCACTCATTCCGTTCATTGACTCCTTCACTTCTCCCGTCCTATTTCTAAACAAACACGTTCCTCCGTCTCGTTGTACAGAATTACTTAAAACTTTTTACGTTCCGAAAAAAAAAGTGTTCCAGTTTCGACAAACGCGAGAGACAGCTCGAATTCGCACGCGAAATTTCCTCAACTCGTTATATTTTTGTCCTCTAATTAAACAAACAAAAAATCAAGTCTTTCCTAGTTATTTTCATTGATTTTTTCTCCTCCGCGTCACAACCGTATTGTATCTATTTTATAACCTTGCTATGTGTCTCGTCGAGTTCATTAAACTCTGAATTTTGAACGCTCTCTTCCCTCTTATGTCTTTCGACATTTAAATACCGTTTCTTTCTGAAATACAGCTAGAATAATATATATTAAAGACACACATACACAACGCCATTAATTTTATACATATACGGACGAGGAGGATGGTGTGTGGTCACAAATGTTTATACTATCATGATCGTTGAGTTACGGGACTTGGCCTCTAGCCATATACACATGCATCGAGCTCTCATGTGTGTAAATATATGGATATGATTTGGGGCACCTTTCCGGAGCCATTCCTGACCACTAAGAAAAATAATACGTTCATTAATTTGCGTTAATCTCAAGATCCGGCGTTCTGTTCCCTCCGACTCGTTCACTCGATCGTTATACTTTCGGCACCAGTCTGTCGTTCACTTCAGCCGAGGGAACGCGTTGTGTACGTGGAAAATACTCACTCCCACGAATACCTAAAATCAAGGCGAATAAACGCTTTTATGATGCTATCACGATTTTGTTTCTTTCGTCTAGTTTGAATTGGTTCAGTCTGACGATTCCATTTGCTGGTTCCTTTGACATTACAGGACTCAGGCCCTTGACGTCACCGCGACCACGTTATGCAAGAGCTAGGACTGAGGTTCTCGACCGCTCCACATTCTCTCGTCAGGATTCTCCGTTATTTTGGCGCAGACACAGAGCGTTTCTTTGGCTTGTCATGGATCGGCATATTTTTCGACAAATCTTTCAATCACTATCACGATGATTAATCCTCGGAAACCGGAATCGTTTTCATCCGGTCTTCTTCGCACATTCGCAAAAATGAAAAAAAAATAGAGGGAAAGAAAATTCTATTCTCAGTTCAAAAGTACAGTCCGAGGATTGACTGTGAATTTTTTCAGAATTATTTTCAATCATAATTGCGGGTCTGATTGTGCAGACCCCGCGGACACTAAAAACTTCGGGTCCCTAAAAAATGTTCAGGGGATGTTCGGGTTGAAATTCGGGAAGGAACGAAGCTGACTAAGTTTTTATTCGAATTTTCTTGAACTTGCGGTGCAGTTATTTGTTTCGTAGTTAATTTCATTGCAAGGTATGTTGGTATAGAGCGCAAAATGGAGAACGTGTGTACTCGTAGACAGGACAGGGTCAATGCCTCGTATACGGAGCAGAGTACTCGCTGCCGACTTTCCGCATACGCGAATCGGCCAAGGAAAAAAATATATATATAGATATATATTTATATGTGTACAAATGATCGTCTCTTACATTTGTACGATCATCCGAGATTGGTGACCGCGCTTGTGTGTTCCAGAAGACGCGTTCAGAGACAAGAGACGAGTGAACGATAAAAACGAATGTGTCACGAGAATTTCCTTTTCAAACGGAATCGAGAGACGGAAGAGCGGTGAGCGTCTTCTCGTTTTGGCATACGACGAGCGGAGCTTCTGCAGAAAACGTTTAATTTTTTTTTTAGAAATTCTATTACGCTCCATTCATGTGTGTCCAAAGGAAAATCGCATTTCCGCTGTTTTTACAACTTGGTTTTTTGGCGCTTTTGCATTTTTATTTTTTATTTTTTTATATCTCGTTACAAAGTTCGAACGTTTGACACTCGGACGAATTACAACAAAATAATTTTCATTCGTTATGTTGGTTTGAAATTTCGACAAAAATAGAGTTTTGCGAAATTCCCTATGGACGAATTGTGCAGGGTCGTTAGAATGTTCGAAAATGCTAATAACGCAGGAGTTTGCGACGATTTTGCTGATTTCGTAATCGCCAGGCCATCGGCGAGGCTGCGATGTCGAAAAATGGCGATTGTGACGTTATATAAATATATACATGTGGAAATATATTTATCCATAAAAACGAACCTCGTGTGTCGCGCGTGATCGTTTCTTGCGGTATAAACTCGGATTTGCCGATCTCGTCCGACACAGTGCGCTAGTACGTTATTTAAAAAATATACAGGGCAGTCCATGGAGATTTAACAAAGCCTCAAAAGCGAAGCTTTTTTTCTGGATCTAAAATAAATTTTACAGCGTCTCGAGTAAATCGTCATTAAAATATATTATAAAAATTGATTTTTGGCAAGTTTCCTTGCGCAAAATATAATTTTTTATGAAAACGAAATAAAAAACGTTGATGTTTACAGTGAAAAAAACGTCTTCGTCAGAATCATCGAGAAGTAGAATTTTTATTCGTTATTGCGTTGAAATATTGTGGAAAGGTATGCAAACACAATATTGGGCTTTTATAAGAGCAGAGTGGGTGGTTGACCATGAATTAAGTTGAGGTGAAAGAGCCCATAGGCATGTATGATCGAGGCTCGCGGGAAGCAGAGCGGTCGACGAACTCTGAAAATACTCTTACGCATCGTGTGTGCCACTTCACTTATCTGACGGGACACGGAGACGAAAGCAGAGGTGAGCGCGCGTTTGCTAAATCAATGGTGGAGGTATAAAGCTCGGTTTTATGGTGGTGGATGAGAATTGCGATATTCCGATTGACCGAGCGAGGATTCGGAAAAAAATGAGGATGAGAATACACACGAGGAGGCTGGAGAACACGACGGTGCTGATTATGAGCGATTTGCACCGGTACTCCATTGCTCTTTCTTCGACTTTATCTCATTACAACGACGGAACGAGTCTCTACGTTGATAATCGCGATTATATTTCGACGTCTGAATAATTTTACCTTCCAGTGCCAACAGCTTTTCAATGAAATCGCGGATACTTCGTAATTTTGAAATTTTTTTCAAAATTTCACTCTTTACCCGCCACGAAGGGATAACAAATTATTCGGAACAAGCTGCATCGGATCAATTACCCCAGAAGAATGTTCGTAACAGTCGGAAAAAGATATAAAAAATATTTTACAGCTTGGAGAATTTCTCAGTTGTATATCGAGAGAGTTCCGACCTCCGCTCAGCCTCTCCCTAGTGTGACACAGAGAAGCTGCTGCGGTGCTGCTCTTCTACTATAACAGTACTTGTACTCTCGCGCATTTCCCTCTCTGAATATGGCCAACTCTCGCCGCTACTATTTATATATGTATGTAGTAAAATAAATGAACATATTCTTCTAAACATGCGATCAATTTCATTTGTAATTAGCAGAGATTACCGCATTGTGCGTACACGTATCCGGTTGTATTTATAAACTCGAAGAGTCCATCGAACTTGAGGTTATTATTCTCGATTCGTTGCAAAATCGAATGATGAATCGAGAGATCGTGATGGACCAGAAATTCGGAAAGTTTTGCCATATCGAATATTGTTGTGTGATTTTTTGAAAAAAGTCATTCGTGATAAGAAATGAATTTTTCTCGTTGCTCGAGATCGTTAATCTTGCAAGAAAAGTACCAACTATCATCTTGTCTTCTCCTTTGATTCATGTAGACTTACAAACCCTCTAATAGTACCGTACTTATTTATCTTCTCTTCCTGAACCATTATGGACTCCCACCGGTCGACCTAGACGCAATAGACACTTGTATAAGTGTGAATATACATATGCACGTGTATTAGAGAACGATGGCATGTGAGAAGGGGCCCTGGGGTTTGAATCACCGCGTCGGCAAAGGGCCCACGCCACAGCATGACTTTCCAGCCTCCGGTAGGACGCTGGATAGACGAAAAAAAAATCGAGAGGGTTTTTTGTGGCTATGTATGCGCTAGACGAGTTTTCTTTCTCTCTCGAAAAGGTCCTCCGGTGTCCTTCTAGCTTTTACACTCTACCGAGAAGATATTCCGCTGGACCACTCTACCCCTCTATTATGTGAGTAGGTCGGTAGGGTTCGGTTAGGGAGAGTGTTCTTCTTTCTCTTTATCTTCATCATGTTCCGACACTCGCTTGGCGGAGCTCTCCCCTTCGTTTTCTGCTTCAATTTTTTTTCTATCATTCCTTTTTTTTTTACCAGAGGCTCGAAACCTTCGTTGGGCTTTGTGTTTAGTCGGAAACACCATGGAAAATAAGTTTCCTTGAAATTAAACGCTACGATAAGTCAGAACATCTAGTCACGGTTACGATATTGTTTCCAAAAGCCATTTACGAGTCCATGGTTTTTCGACCATTTGTCCATTGCAGGATTTTCGAATGCCCATCATTCTGGCGACTGCTTTTTCGACCATAACGCCAAGGTAAACCTCATTTTTCCAAGGTTAACGGCAGTCACTACATAATACCACAAAATCACTAAATCATTGTCAAACTTTTCTTGATAGAGCGAAATACTTTCCAGTATTTCGTGTTATCGAGCAGAGTCCTGCGGACTGGGCGAATTTACAGTAATCCGCAGCGGAAACTGGTTAATGAAGTCAGCGGATGGAGGAAAGGAACAAGGAAACAGAGTGGAGACTGAGGAAGACAGAGAGCGAGAGAGAAAGGCAGTGATTCCTTGAAAAGCTATTCGCAGACTCGAGTTCACTAAACTTCGAGTGGTTTCATATATTTATAATTTTATCTTCCTGGTTGTAATAACATTAAAAATTCGCTTACGCTCCGAGTTACTAAAAAGAGGGGTGATCCATGGTTCAAGCTTGTGTTAAATTGCCACGAAAGGAGAATAATATCTGTGGTGCTCGCTGGAGCGACCACAGATCCCGTACAACCTCTCGTTGCCTTTGGTTAGACGAATACCTAATCCACACAAATACAAACACGAACGAATGTTAGAATCGAGTTCTCCCTTCCTCAACAGGATCGGGAAGCTAACAGTATCTCTGATGGTTGAGGGAGCAAGTTCTGGCGAGGTTTGATACCCTCGGAAGGTCCCAGGAATCCATTTGACTCTTGTCTCCTTCTCAATCTCCAACAAAAAAGGGCTTCAACGATGACTCGTGAAGTTCTGTCCAGACAACACACACACACACACGTTCACTTATAAAACGGAGTAAACACACGAACCGTTTGAAAAATCCCACGACTGTCGGGACTTTGTTTTCATCATTTTTTTGTCTCTTCGACTGCTCATCCTTACGCCTCGTATCAACCAATCATTCTCCCTTTCCAATCTCATTTTCTTCCTTCATCTCACCATCGGATCCAAATTAACTTTCAACGTAGACGATAACCCCCGTGAGTAGAAAATGAAAACGAAATCCTCCGGATCATCTAAGCGCATCAGTTACCAACTTTGTTTTCTCATTCGTGCTTGATCGATTCCCCCCTTTTTTTTATCCTCCCTCCTAAAATGATAATTGTTACCGTTACCTGAGACGTGCTGGCTGAGAGACCGAAGCGATTAACGCATTTTAGAGCATAGAAGAGTCTTCCGAAAAATGATTGTGAAGTTTACATCGTTGGAATCTAACGAAATTCTTTTTTATATTCGGCAAAAATAATTATTTATATGAACAATTTAATTACGATGATAAAATGATGGATTTTCGCCACCCGAAAACATATCGGCCCGAAAAATTTGGGTGACATTGAAAATTGAACGAATCAACAATAAAATAAATCATTTTTCGGTGCATTCCAACGTTGCAAACTTCAGCATCATTCCGAAAATCAACGTAATAATTTCCGTCATAAAAATGGGTAATTTTTAATTGCGATAATAATCGCGTTTGGCTCATCAAATGTATAATCTTTTTTTTTTAGTACCACAGCTTTTCCGTTAATCATTCGTATTATCTTGTCCATCAAAGTTCATCAGCAAATGTGGGGAAATCCTACAATTCATTCACATATGATAAGCGATCTTATTTCAGCGAGTAATGAGTTTTTTGACCCTTTGAGTAATTTATTTTTCCCATTCTACGATGGACTTGAAATTTGATGCCCGGTAGTTTCTAAGATTGTTGACAACAAATAAGTTTTCGAAATTTGGCCATTTATTAGTGTTTTGTTTATCAGAAAAGACATTGAACGTTTTTGATTAATTGATTAAGCTCCAAATTAACTGGGATATGAAATCTCGATAAAAAGTTGATTGGCAAGAGTTTTTATTCGCTTGCGTCTACACACAAAAGTTCAGGTGTGAATGCCCTTGATTATTGTCAGAATATACCGGAAGCAAGCCTGTGCAAAGCGTGTGCTCATAGTTCCGATTGGACGTAACATTGAGCGCGGAGTATATAATAGAGAGGCTTAGCTCACTGTTCACACGTATACGCATAAGGCTGCATAAGTGTTGCAGTCTCTCGCCCCCCTCTTTATAATGCAATTTCTCGGGACAGCTATCGTCATCGCGCGCTGCAGTCGAGCCGTCGCGATGTAGGTGAAGTAGTTTTCTAATGAGTCTCGGCGACGAGTCCGCGATATGGCGGTGAGCTCGATGCCGCGACGACCAAGGAGAACGAGCACGAATTATAAGACTCTAATGAAAAAAATATCAACTCTAATGAACAAAACGAAATCGGACATTTTATGATGTATTTCGAGAGAAAAATTATGCGGCTGTTGTTTATTTTTCAGTGAATTTTGAATAAAATTGCCAACTAATCAACCGAAACGATTATTACAGCTTCACAAATGCGTTTTTCCTATGAGATCAAAGTTTCGTTCGATAATCTGTTTTAATTACAATGTTGAATGAAAAAAATAAATAAAAATGGAATGATAAAAACTAGAGATATCGAGAGCGAGAATTCGCGCTAGAATCTTAATGTCTCAGTCTTCTAGCTAGTGCTGCGTGTAGGTGTGTCTGTGCAATAATGCTTCTTGGTCTAATGCTAGGGGGAATTGATGGGACGAGCATCTCTGTGTACACAGCAGTAGAGGAAATTGCAAATGGTGGGGGATCAGAGGCACATTATACACAGAGATACACGTGTGTAGATATTTCTTGGGGAGTCTCCGCGAGTGAGCGTAAAGTAAACTAGTGCACCGACCCGGTGAGCACGCAACCGATGTAAGAGTATTTTCAGGAGTTCAACGAACTCAAATCGCCTCGCGGTCGACGTCGACGCGCGATGTGGCAGCGCGCAAGAGAGCCTCTCTCCTTCGCTTTTTTCTTTCTCTTCCTTTCTCTCTTTCTCTCTTTTGCAAAAGCCTCTCGGGCAAACACCATCAAAGAAACGCGAGAATTTCTCGCGTCTTACTTATTCGCGCGATCAACACCGCGGCAACCTGAAAAAAAGGCCAGCTAAATGTGTATAAACCTATTTGTAAGTATTCACTTCAACGAGACTCAAAACTCAAAGCGAAATGGATGATTTTTCCATCCAAGTATCCGTTCCTTACAACTCTCAACTTTGATTAGTTTACGATCCGCGTGGACCATCTCCCTTTTGTCCTGGACAGAGAGAAACGTTCGATGGAAAAGTTATTTACCATTTTGTCTCGATTTTTGTGTTCCCTTCACAATAGCCATTGGCATTTCGTATGGTCACTCCAAAAATTCTTGAACAATCAGCAATTCGATGAAATATTTGCACTTTTTTTTCTTGTTTGTCATGCGAAATGGAAAAAACTTGATTAATCGATTGAACAATTCCGCAAAAGTTCCAATAAATTCCAAACGATTGCAAAAACCCTTCGCTGCGATAGAGACTTGAAAATAGTTAATAAAAAAGGGTATGAAACGTCCAGCAAATTAATCTGGGAGCACGCAGCATCTCGTTGAAAAATTTGGGTCCAACATCCTCAGCTCTAAAGTGCAGAGTTCACTTCCATTGTACAAAGTATTGCTCCGAGACAATGTTCTCCAGACAAGAAAAGACGATCGCGGAATGAAGAATTGTAATAAACCGGCGACCGCAAGCAAAATTGAGATGAAAATAAAAATCACGTGAATTTCTTGAACTCGCGGTCTGAAGGGGTTAAATCGTTAGAATTTGTGGAAACACCACAACCAAGATTCAAAAGTCGAATGGCATTTCATATTGAAGCTTTCGTCTAAAACTTATAATCATCGATACGCCCTTATTATTCCGAACAAGTCGATGAAACTTGTAATTTACAAAGTTTACTTGGTTCCTGCGACATTGAACGTTGGACGAAGCGACAAGTTCAAGTTTACAGGCTTAAGTATCGCGCACATAACTATATTTATGTAGCACATTGCGCGACGACTGCCGCATGCATCAAGGTGAAGGTAAATTCGCGCTGCTGTAGCAACAGAGTGCATTAGAAACAACGAGGATGCAGCGATAGTTTTCGTTCTGGGTGGAAGCGTGACGACCAGATACTCGCGCACTCTCTCTCCCTCTCTCCCTGTTGTTTTTTCCACTTTGTCTCTATTTCTTAGTTTTTGCGAATGGCAGAGACCCCACTGACGGGCGCAAAGAAAGGTCTAAGCCAAGTTAGTAAGTAGTGCAAGCGTAAGAGTGCTTCGTGAGGTCAGTAACCACTCGGCGCTCCGTTCCGTTCCGGTTACCCAGGGCTCCTCGTTGTCGTAGCCATTGCTGAATGCTTCCACGATGCCTCTTGGTTACTGCCTGCTCTGCCTTCTGCCAATCGAAATATACACGTACTTTTCCACTTTTCTATCTTCGTAACCACGCGCCAAATTATTTTCACACTTTGTGGTTAAAGGGCCCGAATCGTTATGTGTAGAAGAAGCAAATCATCCGAGACAAATAGACAATTTCTTGCAGTATTTCAAAAAAAAAATGTATCGATTCATTCGTTCCTCGCGTTTTCTTGAGTCGCTCACACTGCGAATTGAATAGGTAACTCGTATTTTCCAGCTGAAACACGCAAAGTCTATGATCGCACCCTCTGACACATGGAGCCTGCACTCGATAATGAATCGTATCATAATAAAATACGGTTAGAAATCGAGTTAGCAATTAAAAAAATTGACTAAATTGGACAGGGTCATAAAATTTGATCGAAATATTCATTAAAATGATTTCTTTTCATCAATTCTAAACACTTTTCATCGCGAATGAGGAGAAAATTGGCACAGTTTCGAAAGAAAAAATACTTTGGGATCGCCACCATTTTTATTGCAGAGAATTTGTGCGGGAAGGAGAAATCAATGACACGAGGATCGACTTTTAAGGTTTACGTCAGAGATTTATCGCTGGGATAGTATTATATAGAGTGACGAAGGGAGAAAAGGTACTGTGTAGAGCTCATGGCGCAGAGACTTTAATGCCTGGAGCTCGGTTCGTGTGGTGCATTCCATTTTGCTCGCCTGGTATCAATGACGACGAGCTCTCTCGTTCTGGCCTACGCAATACACGTCTTTCGTACATACACACTTACATTTACACAGATAGTTTACTATGTACAGTGTAAGACGTATTCATACATGCATATATGTAAAATAAGGTACAGGCATATATATATGCTCGGGGTTCGAGTGATTCATGCCGAGCATGCCTCGTAACGACGTTAAGTAAGACTACCATGGTAGTAGCAACACTAGAAATACACAAAAGAAAGAGACAAACGTATCTAAAAAGCAAGAGCTACAACTTTCGAATATATATCTGCATGCTGTATGTATTTTCTTCCCTTTGCATCGTTCTTCCTCTCGTCATGACAATTTTCATCCGCAGCTGTTTTGCATCCTAATTAATCAACACGTTTTGTTACTCCAAGAAAATTCCGATTTTTCGGGTCGTTTTTCCAGTTGATTTTACTTCCGAGGCTTTTTGTTAATCCAGATTTTGTCAATTAACCGCTAAATCGAACAGGCCAAGCTCGTTTGCTAGCACTTTTGTATTTGTGAATCGGTCGTGTCCCAATGACAAGATAATTTCAAAAGTTGCAGGCCTTTTTGCGAACGAGGAACGAATGGCTCGGCAGCGATGAACAATCGTGAAGACTCGGTGATGACACGCGGACACGAGGTTTCGTAGAAAATTTAGAGACACTGTGATCGACGATGATGAAAAATACTCTCTCGAGTATCGGCGCACAAGGCATCGACTTGGAAGATTTTGGGAACGGTCACCAGACAGACATTCATATTAGTCACGATTCATCGCGTACGATGTACAGTTACGTTTACCGGTCGATTTTATTTCGGGGTATCTGTGAGGCGAAGAGATCTTCAGGAAATGGAAAGTGAAAGAAAATCTTTTTTTCATTCGGGCAAGAGAAGATGGAATCTACCGGAAAGTGAAAAGTTCGGCAACGAAATTGTCTCAAAATTTGCGTACTTTGTTCTGTGCAAGTCTAATTTCGCATCGACCAATTGTAATTGGGATTTTTGTGTGTAAAGTCAGAAATTTTTTGATGATGTATTCGCAACAAGAGAAAAGAGAGAGAAAAATGTGGAAAACCGAATAACCTTAACGCAAATGATCGCGATGCATATGCATGAATCTCATGGTGATTTTTACCGCGAGATTTGAAGGGTTAACGCCCCTCGAGCCACGTGAATCCCTTCATGGAACGAAGAAATAAAAAACAAACGATTTCTCGATCTACGCTGGTCTCGTATTACGACTTCCCTAGTCTGGTAGGGCATTCAGGACTTCCCCTCCCCCGTTTGAAAATAAACGAGACAAGGATGTAACCCTTGCGTTCGTTTCTAGTGGCTGTTGGTGTTGCTCCTACAACAGCAGAAGGGAAACACCATCGGGGCTCACGTATTTTCGGAGGTCAGTAACCAGAGAGTCGAGAGTGAGATGGAAAAAAGGCCCGTGGAAGAAAGGGAAGATCGAGGGAGTTAGGGAAGGGGAAGGAATAAAAAAAGAGCTATAGCGTCGTTCTTGGCGAGAGGGCCCCACGGAGAAGTACCGTTGTTCCTGTTGAGTACTGGCGGTGTGTGTTCCGTGTGGCTGACGATACACTGCGGTCTCTCTTTCGCTCGATGTCCATACAAACACACGCAACACCGCGATACGAAACAAAAGGACGTAACTTTGAGGATCTAATAGTTGGAAAGTGCGGCGATCGACGTCTTTCTGATGTTGAATATCAGATTCACAAGAACGCGCAGACATATCCCCAATCCCTGCGTATGGTAGGTGGTCGATGACGGGAATGCCGAAGTGAACCGAACTCAAGAACCGGACGACGACGACGGCGAGGAGAAAAGGTGAGAATGCGAGGGGATCGTGGAAGGTGGAAGAAGAAGAAGAATAAGAAGAAGAAGAAGAAGCAAAAGAGTCTACATTGAAGCAGCAGCAGGAGAAGGAGCATTGCGGGAAAAGTAGGAGGAGAAGTATAAGAAGAAGGAGTAGGAGGAGGCGAAGGAGGTGGAGGAGAATTCGAGCCGAGGGAGACGCGAGCTGAGCGAGACAGCGCCAAAGAAGCAATGCTCTCTTCCATTGCGAGCATCTCTTGGTGTATCCAGTTCTCTTCATATGTATATATGCACGTACTCCTTGAGTGCCTTTTCCTGCGAGAAGCTTACATGTGAGTGTGTAAAAGTTGGGGCCGTGGAAGGAACGAAGGAAGGAACGAACGGAGTAGCCGGCTTCTTGCCCGTGGCCGTACAACAGCCTTGCTCGCCTCCCGACCGGCTGGTCGCCATCATCATCATCATCCTCCTCCTGCTGTTCGTAACTCGCGTCGTTGTCCTTCTCCTCATCGTCGCCGTCTTCTTCTTCTTCGTCGACGTCGCCGCCGCCGCCGCTGCTGCTGCTGCTGCCGCCGTCGTCGTCGTCGCGGCAAGACTTCACGGGCCGCGTATCCCCCTATAGTTATACTCCGCATTTCGGAGCGTCAGTTCGTACCACGCGGCTTGGACGAAACAACCGTTCATTAAGGACGTCGACCACTCCGAGGTGGTTACCCCTCACGCGCTATACGCGCGCAGTAAACCCAGAGACTTCAACGTGGTTTTACGGAAAGAGACTCTGAACGATTCAACGACTGTTCCTCCGATTCATCTCGCCTTTCAATCATCCTTTTCATCCTCCACGTCTTAACTCTTGGATTTATCCGTAAATCGTTATTTCCTATCGAATTTTTAATTCTTTTACTTACACTATACCGGCAGTGTCTTTTTTCAAATTATGTTGTGATCGCAAGACAGTGTGACGTTTTCGAACGAATATTGTGTTCTCTTGCCGATTTTTGAGCTTCTCCTTCAACTTCGTACGTTCGGACAACAATCAAACTTGATCTGTGTTTTTAAGTGTACGCCACGTTTGTTCTGTTTGTTATTTGGTGCACCCAACGAATATCGTGGACAGTGTCGAACGAGTTTTTAGTTATCCGCTGGAATAACCGACCGA
Source organism: Diadegma fenestrale (assembly GCA_037043255.1). Taxonomy (NCBI): domain Eukaryota; kingdom Metazoa; phylum Arthropoda; class Insecta; order Hymenoptera; family Ichneumonidae; genus Diadegma; species Diadegma fenestrale. The sequence goes on along the minus strand of CM073310.1, from coordinate 11,766,324 downwards.
TCGAGCAACTCGCATACTTGTCGATCGAACGTTTGCGCACGATTCCGTCGAATCGAATAAAACGATCGAGCTTTGGATTTTCCGCTTGCTCGTTCAACCTTATCGAGAGGCAAAGCTCGCATTTTGGTGCGGGGAAATGACAGTGTCCTCGGGGTAGTGTTTTGACAGTTACGGGGATCGTAATCCGGGCAAACCGGCAACTCGCTAGGTGAGTGATGGTTTTTTTTCTTCAACTTTTATTCTTCTGTTTTTTTTCTCTACCGCGTCGAACCAATTGAATAATTTGAAAACGTGACTACCGCGTAGTAAAGAAGAACATTCACATTTTCGGGGTCGACGAATATTCTGGACGGATCTCGAGAGCTGAATTTTCACCTGACCCACTATTCGCCCGCGTTTCGTGTTATTTTTCTAGCCAGAAAGCCCATTTTCGTTGGTTCTATTGAGTCGAATTGAAACGTGTTATTGAAAATGTCGATTAAAAATGTTTTCATTCGTTCTCACGACGTGAATCACATTTGTGAGCAAGATTTTAGTTCCGCAAAGCTCGTTCAAATTCTTTTACAATTGGAATTACATCGCAGAGAAATCTCCGAAGGAATTTCAATCCTTCACGACTGTATAGACGATTTGTTGCAACTTCCGCGATTTTTCCCGCGCAAGGGCTGCGAGCCTCGTCGTATGCAACACATACATTCATATTGTATTGCTCGACGTCGCCGTACATCGCGCAAACCGAGTGTATAGTTATCTCATACGTACTATACACGGCGCAAGGTCGTCGCTCGCGGGAGTTGGTGGCAGCAAAGGCGAGATGTTCCACGGCGAGATAGAAAATACTAGGATGGCGAAAGCTTATGGAGGTGCTGGAGAAATATTACGAAGCCTAGTGTCTCGAAGGACATTCTGCTAATTTCGAAATTCGCATAGTTTGCCTTAGAATTCGGATTGACAACCTTCGCGTTTAGAAACTCGCCCATTGCCCAGCCTATTACGTCGCCAACTAATATTCATTATTATTATGACTTTTTTTTATTCTTCTCCAAACCGCTGTCGTAATAAGCGATTTTTGGCCAGATGGCATTGAGTTGCGACTTGACCTGCCCCTCTCGGGCCTTCCTAACCTTGTCCGTTTTTTATTCGGCAAAATCTCATTTCGTATTACGTTAGAGCCGCATTATATATGTAAAATTTATACATATTTATGAGAACACGTTTGATAAGCCATCGAGTTTTTTTTTTTTTTTTTGCTAAACTCGCTTACACAATACTGTCTTATGTCATCGTCGTAATCAAGTCCCGATCGGGTTACGATCGACATCGTTTGTTATTATATCCATTTTTTTTCGCCGAAAATCCATTAACGTACTTACAAAAAATGCGGGTGTGGGCAATCAATTAAGAACAAAAATTCATATTCCATGGTCGTTGTTTCATGGCGTTGCTAGGCGCACAACTACGACGAGATAGTTGACGATGGTATTTGTTTCTTGCGATAATTACAATATCAAAATTTGTCCACTTCACTGGCACTGTGATGCTTCGAACTCTCGAGAAAACGTTCCTGAACGTCGGAAATGAGCGAATGAGGAAAAAAAGCTGCTTCTAGTTGCGGAATGGAATCTTTGAAATGTAAAAAAGTAAAAGCTTCGTTGCATATTGTTCGTACGATAAGATCGTGACCGGAGGTACATCCAAGTGCGTTTCCTCGTACGTTTGGGTTAACAGAATTATATGCGGGAAGCCTTGGGCTCACGAAATTGTTGAACAAGTTGCATAAGACAATTGAACAATTCGGTAATTTAAATAAATCCATGACACCGAAGTTCTCAACGTTGGAGTCCAACGAAAAATACTTTTACCATGAATTGTTTGTTAAATTTGCCAAACCTTGAAAATTTTCGTATCGATATTGCGTTTCGATCCTCAAGAAAGAACATTTTATTGTCCTGACCAAATATCGAACAAGAATCTTGAGATCTGCTCAATGAAAAACGGAATTTCGTTGCATTCCAACGATGCAAACTTCAACATCGTATAAATCCATCGAGACTGTCGAAAATGTATGAAAGGCTGAGTACGAATTTTGTGGAACAATTTGCTGGGGTCGTCAGCGAGAGGAAAGGTTTTGAAATGGCCATTAAGTGTGTGTGTGTGTGTCAAAGTCATTAAATGATTGCATTAGGCTCGCTAAACGCATAGTCGAGTTCACGGCAGAGTATTCAGCACGAGTGTCTTGGCACGATGCGATAATGTGTAACGAAACTATTTCTATGTATATATAAATGTAGTATAAGTGTTATTTTCTCCCGTTTGCCTTTGCTCGTTCTTTCCTTCCGATCGTTCCTTCTGTACGGAGGAAGAAAAAGGGCGTAACGGAAAGTACCGCGAGAGAATGAAATCGGCCGGATTACGCCTGTTTCGTATTCGTAGATCGTTATGTCCGTCTGCATAGAAATAGTTTTGCCGTGTAGGTAGGGAACATCGGTGAATAACGGTACCGAGATGCGAAAGGAAAGGTCGGAGCGAGCCATTGAAATGGAAAAAGCTCTTTCGCATTATGCGAGGAACAACGAATCTTTGGCTTCCTTCCTTTCGATAGCGCAGACATGGAGGTAGACCGGTGCAAACTAAAGATTAGACGATTAACGACTATACCATACAATTATGCACGCGGGTTTCCATGGATATTCGCGCAAATAAATAAATAAATAAATATGCCCTTCATTTTTAAACACTTTACCACGCGAGACCATGTGGGCCTATCTCTTTGTACGATTTACAAGCCATAGGTTAATTATACCACGAGTGTTTTACGACTTCACGATCCAACGTGCACATGACTTTGCCTTATAATGTAATAACACATGAATTTTATACAAGTTCGCACGTTATTCCAACCTCATAACTCTTACGTCACGAATTTCTCGCGCGCGCGCGCATATGAATATCTTCGCCACCTCGAATTATTCACGCGATGTCACGAGAATTAACGTAATTATTACGGCTTCGTTGTAACTCATACTCAATGGCAATTATGTCCAGAGATTTTCTCTTTATCATTCCTTGCCGGATTTATATATCAAGTTACATTATTGCGACATTGAAATACTCCCGCCCGATAAAAACATTAATTTTATATTCTCAGCCAATTATTTTAATATTTTTTTTCTCCTGCGACATTTATTCTCAAAATAAGATGAAAAAGTTCATCGAACTTTTAAATAAGCCGGAAAACCGTTTTATGCCTGTTTTCTTTTAAATGCTTGTTGCCTCATGAGATATTTTTCGTTATATTGATGAACCGGGACTTTTCGACGTCGAGGTAACACGAGAACAAAATCGTGAGTCGGGATAAGAGTCATTTATGGATGCAGCGAGCAAGATTTACGATATACCTCGTTGTATGGGGATTGAACACGTGGTGCTCGCCGGAATTCGAGGGGTCACCAACCTGTTACGAACTACCTGTGGACGCTTAGAAAATATATACGTACACGATACATAGAAGCGATTTAATCGTCAAACATTTATACACATTTCTACGTGTATCCATAGAGATTTCCAAATTTCTGGCATCATTTTATAAATAGAAAAAAAATCATTATGGGCTTATAATGAAAGTATCTCATTACCATATTTTCCTAGATTCGGACATGCAGAGCGAAATATTCCGCCAATTTGAATTATTTTCCAATTCCAAAAGTTCATGTCACGTTCGGTCTGAATTTCGTTTTTTTAATGAAATTACGTTTTCGTTACCTGCGAAATAATTTGGACTAGTTTTTCGTGCATTGAAAAATGAATAAATTCGTCACACGATTAAAAATTACGCGATCCAGGGTATCGTAAGAACATTTTCAGTGTTTTTTGATTCAAACATTTTAAAGACCGGTTTTTACTCCGGAATCCGGAGTTTGCAGCCAAAAATTTGTGTACAGAGTGTATCGAGTGTCGTAGAAGTGTCGCCTCTCATTTTCAAACTCTTTAGAAAAGGAGGGATAACTGCGGCGGCGATTTGTACAAAGAAAGAGACAGAGAAACAGGCATAAACAAAGGAAAACTTGGAGCGCGATGAGACGGGCGAGAGAGCAAAGACTTGGAAGTATAACACAGTCGCGGGACACCGTTAAACGCACGTATTTCCTAATATGACATAACGGTGTACCGTTGCTTCGAAAGCGAGAAAAGACAGGGCGAGCAAAGGAAGCGAGCGAAAGAGAAAGAAAGGGAGAGGGAAAAGAGGATCAGGAGAAGGTGAAGCACAGAAAGAAAGGAAAAAGGGAAATAAAAAAGGTTGAGAAGGAAGTTCCTGGGGGAGCGATTCGGTAGCAAAAGGAGATCTGTTGAAACGGAACCCGAGAGTGCGCTCGCACCTCAACTTTTTTTTGCTCCTCTTCCTCCTCTTTCATTCTTTTGGACCACACTTTGCACGATATATACGTCGGAATAACGGGAATCGTTTCGTAAAAGAATTAAAAGTGAGAAGAAAAAATATAGAGGGAGAGAGAGAGAGAGAGAGAGAGAGGAAGGAAAGGAAAAATTGCATTGAAACGAAGCAACGGCGGAAGCGTACAAAAGGGAAGAATGTCTGTTTATAAGCAGGAGGATTTCTCAGGGAAAAAAGAGTTGGAAATATCATTCTCCAATCTCGATGCTTTTTTATTCTTAAAACCCTCCATGCGAGCATGGCACGTGCTCTTGTCTAAAATATCGAATAATGTACGCCGTGAAAAGAGCCCAAATATGAAAAGGGTAGCACACACAGGGATATTGCGGTACTCCTGCGTTGGCGGAAGTTAACAAAAAAAAAAAAACGATGAAAAAAGAGAAAAGAGCCCTGATGCTCCCTGCTGCACAGCAGCCGCATTGTTAGCAATTCCGGACGCGATGTGATATAGAAAAGAGAGAATTTTTCAGCATGCTCGCGTGTACCATCCCTTCTGTTGTACGAAACTCCGATATATACGTATCCATTTACTGACGCGTTCATTCATGTACTTGAGAGGAAAAAAATCATTAATTGGGCTCTTTTATACTTCCGGTGGTTTCCGCATGATTTATAAAAAAAACACACACACAAACTGCTCCCGGCAGGTTTGAATTTTTGGAGAAGGGGGAGAACAAAAATGAACTGGAATAAATTCATCGATGACACTGAAGTTCGCAACGTTGGAGTCCAATGAAAAATACTTTTATCATTAATTATTTGTTTAATTTCCCAAACCTCGAAAATTTTCGTATCGATATTGCGTTTGGATCCTCAAAAAAAATCATTTTATTGTCCTGATCAAATATCGAACAAGAATCTTGAGTTCTGCTCAATAAAAAACAGAATTTCGTTGCATTACAACGATGCAAACTTCAACATCGTATTCATTGACTATTCGGATTGATGATTTATTTACTACATGCGAATATTCCGATACGCGACGTCATTATTATTGTCGTTTTATCATCGTAAAAATTGCATTCGGAATGAATTGTTGGAAATCGAATGGCGTTTTGGAATTATTAGCGTCCGACAAACGTAACGATGTGATAAAAATTAAGTGCGGTAGACGCGTGAATAATAATCGGTTGAATGAATTTGTATTGAAGTTTGATTGCGATCGATTTGCATCGCGGTTGGAAATGATTTTGAGGTCGAGATGAACGCGTTAATCGAGAGAAGAAATAAAAGAGAGGAATGAATTTCGAGAGATTTAATATTCTTTTACGTCCTTTCATGTATTTTGAGAATAAAGGGAATGGGGAAACGAGGAGAGCCGGGCAAATGAAGCCTGCAGGTGCTTACTAATGTGACATAACGGTATCCTGACGCGGTATCTCTTTTGCTGCTGTTCGTATACAGCAGGACAGCAGCAGGCGGTGTTCTGGCCCGAGGGGTCGATGAATATAGGGGAGAGATCGAGGATGGAAAAGCCGCGCAGCACTTCTTATTGCCAACGGATCTGTGTCGTTGTCTCTCTGTGTGTGTCTGCGTGTGTAATGATTTTTTGGGGTGGGGGAGGTGGATGAAGCTGCTGGGACGGCCTCTCGACCGCGAGTTGTGTGTGTTCCACCTCGATCGCGAATCCAGCCTCGGTTTATTCGCCGTATAGTGGGGATCGTTTTATTGGAGCGGTCATTGCACTTTTCGCAAGAGACACTAATCGAAAGGATCTTGCCCTCTCCATGTCCTTTTTCCCCAGCATACGTGCTGATGCCTCTATTTTATTTATCGAAAACCTTTTTTGACTTGAAACCTTTTTTGAATCGAAAAAAAAAATTTTTATCAATTTTCCCGCCGCCCAATTGAAACAGAAATGAAATTTTTTTATTTTAGTTATATTTCTCCTTCAAACGCAGAAATTATTCATATTTTATTGCAAAAATTCATTTCGACGGAGCTCGCAATACGCGGAATACATTATTGAGAAAAAAAAATGATTTTTTTCGCGTAGTACGGTCTAGCCTAGATTCACTTCGGGCAAATATACGTGCTGCATACATTCACACACACATGCAGTATAAGTGAATGCGCAAAAGTACCGTAATGCCATTTTCCGTGCGAAAACGTTTCGCGATTCCGTGCGATATACCTCAGGACAAACCGTAAAGTATTACGCTCTACCGTAATGATGACCGTAGATTTGCGACGGTTTTGCGTTTGAAGTTAAATATACAGAATCACGTGAGCACAAATACTCACGTGTTTGTGTACCGATTCGCGAGGCACGTTGCACTCTCTTATCTCCTGAATTACATTTCAGTTCTGCACAAAGAGTTTGTCAATCTATTGTTTATTATCCAAACTTATCATCGCGGGTCATTCATCCGATATTTGTTGTTATTTCTTTTCAATCGGAACGGTATATTCGGTGACTTTGTGGCTGAAATTAATTAGGAGGTTAATTAATCGTCTCCAAGTACCAACGAAAAAATCTCGTTTTTCTCACTAACTCAAAATTGCATTTATGCGCCAATAAAATGAATTCATTTCTCGCATGTTGAAGCACAAAACGTCGACCTGCTACGGCGTGCCGCAATAATCGGCAACGAAAAATTCCGAGTTTGTCTCTCGCTCTTTCTCTTATTTTCTCTGTTTCTCTCATTCTTCTCGACGGAGATAGGGCTGCTGTAAAACCGACGGAGAATGGAGTAAGAGCGCCCGTCACCGATACCGATGGTGACGAAGTCAAGGAACAGAAATCCTTTTACACATATATATAGATATATATTGAAATGGCCGAGAGCTCGCGGAGTCAACGACCGTTCTACATTGACGCGTTGCGCGCCATGCCGAGTGCCGGCAAGAGTTGAGTAAAGTCACGGCCAACCATCAGCCGTGAGATTTCCTCTCTCTTTCTCTCTCTCTCTCTCTCTTTCGATGAATCCATCTCTCTTTTACTTCTGCAACACTCACTCTTCGCGTCTTTCTCTTTTCCCGCAGCCTTGCCCTCTCGCACAACCGCGATGTACATTTCTATATCGCTTGGCTAGCCTTTCCGCCATGTCATTCGCCAAGTAACGGCTACGAACGTCCACCAAGTTCGAATTAACGAATCAATCCTCGTAACTCCGAACGATCGGCAAATAATAGACTCATCAATTTTTATACCCAGTGTCATTCCTCCGCGACCAGGTTTTCACATTTCAAACAATATCTCGATCATTGGCTGCGATGGATTTTTCGAAAATTGCTTCCTTTCTGTGTCTAGATTATTTTCCACTCGATTGCCTAGTGTCGGAATGAGAAAACACCCTAAATTTTTATTGACAAGCTCATAAATGTATGACTCCGAAGTTTGCATCGTTGGAATGCAACGAAATTCATTTTTATCTTTGACAAAAATAATTATTCAAATGCAGAATGTAATTACAATGATAAAATGATCAATTTTTGCCATTCGACAAGCATATCGGCTCGAAAAATTTGGATGACATTGAAAATTGAACGAATCTTCAATAAAATTCAATATTTTTCGATGCCTTCCAACGTTGCAAACTTCAGCATCATCATAAATGTTGGGGTAACGAGTTCACCCAAAATTACAGCATTTCGACAAAATTAGTCAATCTCGTTTTATCCGAACGAGTTGCATCGATTTGATTTGAACATCGATTTGAACAATGAGCAATTAAAAGTTCGAACCGCGCCTGCGCGTGAATTTCTTCGAGAGGATAAATTCTCTTGTTTTTCGTGATGTTTAGTTAACGAAGACGCAGATATTTTCGCTTCAAGTCCGTGGGAGTAACTGGAATTAGCGTAATGAAACATTTCGAGTCAAGTTCGTCACCCAGTTTTGGTTCAAGAATAGACAACCAGGAATAACATTTGCATGCCTTTTTTTGCGAACCCAAGATCAACTTGTCAAAATATATTTTGTCGACTCAGGAGAAATGTCGAACGATTCTGACTCGGTATTCGATGGATAAAATAACACAAAGTTTCGTAAAAAAGTTCCATCATCTGTCTTTCAAATTTCGCAACCAATTTTCACTCGAAAACACATTTTTACATATTTTCAAAAACAAGTGAATTGAGAAACCTCGAATGACTGATGGAAATGAAAAAAATTCAAATATTGAGCCGCCTTTTTTTTGTTTTGTCGATATATTCGCATTTTTTGCTCGTGGGTCCGTTGCTTTTGTAAGCTATGCCGTGTATAAGATCTCTCCAAGAGAGAACACTTATCCGTTATATAAGGTGAAAGGGCGACTGTGCATGCTCGCTGTCTTGGCATTGACATTGAAGTCCAAGCAGCTCGAATGCGGAAGCGACGAGAGTCTGCCGGATTATTCAATCTCTTTCGCAATGAATACTATGTGTATGTATTTCTCCATATAAACACGAACATGATAATGCGAGAGACGATTTTTGTAAATCGACTAAACCGATCAATGCCTTATTAGAATTTTTGATCGTTTATTGCATCGTGACAACATTTGTTTCGAACAAAACGAATAGGAGAGTTCAGAAATTTGTTGCTTCGTTCATTTTTCGATCTAAACTTTGAGTTTTTTTTTGCTAAAACGGTTCAATTTTTTCTTCAAACAACGATTAACCAGTTTTTTGAAAATAATGACAATGTTATGAACGCACGGAGATGCGGAGGAAAAAGTTGGACGAAGATCCAATCGTTGCCGCAGACAATTCGTCGCCTCTGAAATTTGCATCGTTGGAATCCAACGAAATTCATTTTTACCTTTGACAAAAATAATTATTCAAATGCAGAATGTAATGACGAGGGATAAAACGATCCATTTTTGCTATTCAAAAAGCATATCGGCTCGGAAAATTTGGATGACATTGAAAATTGAACGAATCTTCAATAAAATTCAATATTTTTCGATGCATTCCAACGTTGCAAACTTCAGCGTCATACAATTCGATCGAACTCGCAATGTCTTTGGTGCATATATCACCGTATATGCAGAGAAAATAATTCCGCGAATCTTTGCGAGGGAAAAGAAAACGTAGAAAAAGAAAGAGAGAGAGAGAGAGAGAAAAAAACGGTGACTCTTCCGCAACTAGGTTAGAAAGTACGTTCTCCTCAATTCTGTGCAGTTCCGTGCGTTCCTCAAACTTCATCTTTGCAGCAATAGCAAAAAAAAAAAAACGTTCACACTCTACTAATGTTTGGTAAGTGACGGACAATTTTTGAGATGAAAAAAATCGACACGTTTGAAAAACCGTTGAACCAACGAGTCTACAATTTTCTAATCGTTAACTAAAATTAGCAACGAGCAATTGGTTTTTTATAAAATAAATGAAAGTTTACGAGTAAAACGAAAACTGGCCACAAATTGAATTTCGGTACAAAGTTGCATAGTCAAATAAATCGTGCACCAAATTTCATTGTTTTCTTTTGGTTTGAAACGTTTATTGGCAGTCCCACTTCTCGAATTATGAAGTTTCCATTCGTTCTACTTTGCTCGTGGTTTTTTCTCTTGCTTGTCCTTCTCTCGCCAAAGCCATCAAACTTCATCGTCGTCATTCTTTGGCTTTCGATGTGCACAGAGCGAGAAACATGTGTGTGCACACGTCTCGTCGAGCAACGGGGCGAGAAGTTCGTCATAAGAGATATACAAGCACACGTGTGCATGGTATCTGGGTCCTGGTGTTTTGCGAATCGCCATTGTGACTTTAGATGGTCTGAGACGAGACAGGGGGGCAGCAGGGAGAAGGAAGAAGAAAAATAGGGGGAGAGAGGTTTAGCAAGGATGCCGCGTGCCGGATTAAACAAAGTGTGCTATTACAAAATGGGTTATGCAGCTCAACAGTGCCACTAGGTTCAAAGACCTTTATGTTGCCTGGGATACTCGAGAGGCCGCTCACTCCGAGTTAGCGAAATTACACGAGGAGGGGCTTCTCTAGACTCGCCACTCACTACCTGTAGATACGAACGAGCCTATAGTAGGCAACATTGAAAGAAACGTAAAGTCGCTTGTGTAGGTTCATTAACATTTGTGCTCACAATTGCCTTTCGCGATAACAAAAGGATTTTTGCTGAAATTAATTGCACTTTTATGGGCCATAAAAATTTGTGCGTTCGTGACGTAGCACGGGACTTTTGATCCTTTACAATTTTTTCAATGCCTGTTGCTTGACAAAAAGAACGAAAATTCGTTTGAGCCAACGAGATCTCTCATTCGCGTTCCCTTCTGGCCCCTCTTTCCTATCATTTTCCTTTCTCTCCCTAGCTCTGTCCCTCGTGAGAAGTTTTCCCTCCCTCTTACCTCCCGACATGCCGTCTGGCGATACGCGTCGTTCCACTGCTCAGAGACAAGGGGAGGGAAAGAACCTCTTGTGATTCCCCATTGAAAGCGGTCGCACGTACGATGCGCCGTTGACTGAGACTACTTACGAGCGGCGCCTCGTTCGAGCCTCCAAAGAGGGCGCCCCCGAGCTTGCCTCTCACATAACGTTTCCCACTTGTACTTTTGTGAACAATAGGTATATGTACCATGGCCCATGGATGCATTCTCAACGAGTCTCTTCCAAGTCATACTCCCACCAAAGTACAGCTATACACTTTATATTTATTCGCGAATTTATGACTTTTTTCCGACTGCAAAGGAAATTATTTGCAAAATCAAATTCGTTACGCTCTTTTACAATTTTTACTTTTTCTAAATAAATTCGTCAGCACAAGCAAACTTTGTCGTCTTGAAATAAAAATACTTTCTCATTGAATTCCCTTTTCTGAACGTAATTCGCATACATCGATAAGCGAACTCTCGCGTGCATGCATCCCGTTCGCTGTTCTTAAAGTATTTTGTTAACTGTAAAAGCCTCGATGTCTATTAACCGCGGTTACGAGAATTCAGTAGAAAAGCAAGCCTGCGGTCGGACATCCATGGAATGTCTGACCAAAAAGCGAGAAAAATTGATAATTCGGAATAGGGAATTGGAAAGAGTAAATTTTCAATTGAAAAAAATGATGCCAATGATGGCCTCGTTGCGCAGTAAGAATTTAAAAAGTTCGACTCGAAATACTCCTCGAATATTTCCGCGTCGCAGGTGTGGATCGCTGACGCTTTAGTCGAGCAGACAAAGAATTTGCGGGCGATAATGAGGGATGCCTGATAGCTGGACGCCTGAGTGTGTCTTGACAGTACGTTGATCTTGGCCATGGCCATGAAATGTTTCCTGGCATGGCGAATGAAAAAAGTCGAGAGAGGCGAACGAGATGAAAACAAAAAAAAACCGAAAAGTAGTCGAAACTGGGTACGGAAAAAAACGGTTGGAGAACAAAAAAACGCGCGCGCGGTTTCAGGGCCATCCCCTTCACTCTGTTGAGCCATGATATAAATATATAGCACACGAAACATAAATATTTTTTTTGACAACAGCAGAAACACGTTCAGAGCCGAAAAGAACATTTTTTATTCTCACATATAGGCCCAAACGCGTCCTCCTAGATATAAAATCAGGTCGTTCGACAGTCTCAACACTTTGCATTTATATAGAACTTTTCAAGATGATACTAATTTCAGACTCCACCATGGTCAGCCACTATTTTTTGTCTTCCCTCACAAGGAAAGTCTACTAAAAATGAATTATGACTAAACTTTTTAATGCGGAATTTCTGATATATCACATGCGGATACATATATTACGAACTGAAGAAACGTGAGACATTATAGGAAGATGGATACGATACTTGTATTCTTATATCCTATTCTTGCTCCTCCTCTTGTTACAGGATTTATATATTCACACAATATATTTATATAGACATCGAGAGTTGAACGAACCCTGAAGTTCTCTTTGGTTTCGAGGTCCTGTTCCGTGTCTCTTGGCATTTGCGAATAACAATAACAGCGATAATAATAATAATGATGATGAAGATATTACGAAATATTATGATTATTATTTAGTAGATGCAGGCTTTAAAGTATAAGGTCTCGTGGTATGGAGCTTCACCTATATCGATGTCTCTGCTTCGATCTCTCTTGCAAATCTCGAGTCAACGCGCGCGACCTCCAAGCATTGGAAGGCGACGAGGATTCGCTTACGCAACAGCCGAGTCTCGCGGCCATTGCCTTGTTCTCGTCCTTCTCTCAGGCTCGGAGAACTCGACCTTATACACGGAGCATCGAACTTTTTGAAGGACGAATCGATTCGAAATTTTCAAGGACTCGCGTCGCTTCATTGCAAAACGCCTTCGTTTTTTTTTTCTCGTTCCGCATATGGTGATTCAGCGGGGGAATAAAAAAACCCGAATCTAATGTATTGTCTTGGCGCGGGTTGGGCAGACAACAAGGAAGCGTCTGTTCTCGGTTTTTTTAGCCATCCGAGATCGAATATCGCCCTACCAAAATATCTGAAGAGTTTTTTTTGTCAGTTTACAAATTTAGTTCTGTCGGTTTCGAAATTATTGAATCGAGAGGCTGAAATAAATGTTTGCAGGTTTTTAATCACTGCAATGTCGCGTGGATTACGAACGTCCCTCTGCTGCTGTAAATTACGTTTGGTTCTTGCTCAATTGTTATGTAGCATGTGCAGGAAACATCGTTTTGTTATATGTCTGTGCCATGGCGAGTGCGTTGACTCTGCGATGGCATTTAAAGCGCGTCCATGATCCCGAGAGAGGTCTTCTCGGTCTTACGAGACCGAAAATGAATTCGGTTTTACTTTTGGTTGGGCCCACCGCTTGAACTCTCTACCTATATTCAAGTGTAGTCTTATACAAACGTGTATATACGAAATTACTTGCACAGTCTCGGTTCTATAACCGTGTTCCTCCCCACTCTTCACTTTTTCCTCTTTCTCTCTCGGTCTCTTGCTCTCGTGGCAACGGGCCCCTCGAAATAACGGTGCGTTACGTGCTGCGAGCATCTTTCTCTCTCTCTCTCTCTTTCTATGCGGGCCACGTATACGAATGCACCCTGTTCGCGGCTGAGCAGAACGACGCGACACCAACAACAATTCATGGGCATGTTTTACGCAGGGCTCGAACTTATTCGCATACACGGATTGAAATTCCTCCTCGTAAAACACCCACTTGCATGAATTCCACAAAAAGTTTCATACCGTTAAATCCCAACCGCACCGAAACCGAAGAAAGAATCCCGCAGATTTCATCTTCTCGATCGAATCATTGAAATTTCAATAATTCGAATTTTCAACCCCCAGAAAGTTCTCGATTTTCAATTCCCAGAGAAAGAATCACGCGTCCATTAAGAATTTTTCCAACCGATTGATTGGAGTTGCATGCAAAGTAATGGGGTAAATGTGCAGTCTCGCCACGACTCCTGTACCCGCAGCATAACGGCTCGATACCTTGAAACTTGCCATAAAAAAAGAGTACAAAGTCACCGTCCACATGTTTTCTCGTACGAATGTTGTTTTTATGAGATCCGAAGTCAATGAAACCGAAGAATCTTTGTGCACATCGAAGGGGCACGAAAAAATGATGCTGAAGTTTGCATCGTTGGAATGCGTCGAAAAATATTGAATTTCATTCAAGATTTGTTCAATTTTCAATGTCATCTCAATTTTTCGAGCCGATTTGTTTTTCGAATGGCAAAAATAAATCATCTTATCATTGCAATTACATTCTGCATTTAAATAATTATTTTTGTCAAAGATAAAAATGAATTTCGTTGCATTCCAACGGTGCAAACTTCAGAGTCTTACGAAAAAGAGTTGTATTTTTACAATGATTTGTTCCGTGTGTACGTATCGAGGCGAGAGTAACGTTAAAAGTCGTTATACGGTAAACCGTGAGGTATGCATGCATTAGGCGAGGTGTCTATCGCTATGTTGTATGTTTTATGCCATGGATGAATGTGTATATGTATATACGAAATGTATAGCTACTCTCTTTTTCCTGGTGACCGTGGGTGTGCAGCGTTCTCGCTCTGCCTTCTTCACACATCGCGATATATATATATCTATATATGTGCCTATGGTACAGCAGTACAGTTAGTCGAGTGACGGGGCATTTCGTTGCTCGTGTCGTTCGTTTCACGTCTTCGTTCAGTCTCGCTTATATGTGTAGATATATATATATATATATATATATATATATATATATAAACGACACGACATCAGGAAAGAAGTGACGCTCGTTGTATATGCGAGAGAACGCAAAAGCAATATGGTGACCTGCAACGGGATCTTTTCTCCCTTTCTCTCTTTTGCTCTTTCGTTCTTTCTCCCTCATCGACATATCCAATGCGGGATGTGAGAGGGGAAACAGGTAACATATCGGAAACCTCTTTACTTTGCGATGACAGGCCTCGCAGCCAAAGTTAACCCGACCGAAGGCATCAACTCACGCGGCTATGACCATTCCACCCTACGGCGTTCGTTAATATCATAATAATGTTGAATGTATTGTCTTCGTCAGACAAAAACGACGTGTGGCTATGCTGGATGAGAATCGAGGATTGGAGCCGGGCTATGAAAAGCTTCGTTTGATCCTGCAGGCATTTTCGATCCAGAAATCATTATCGTAATCAGCTGCATTGGAAATTTCCGAGCGATTTGCAGGCTCGCGGTTGACGACAGTTCAATTGTTGGAGATTCCAAAAATGGCGAATGTTGGAATAAAAATGTCGGGATTTGTATGTTTTATTGCGAATCTCATATCAACTAAGAATAAACCCAAAGTACGTGTGTGCATCGATATTAGGAAGAGTGTGTGCCGCGACACTCCAAGTCCAAGTCCAAGTGAAGCCACAGTGGCCAATCCGCGACTTCGGAAATCCGAGGCCCCGCGCGAAGAGTCTCCCAAGTGGGACAATGACCGGCAGAGACCTTCTTTCAAGTCCGCGGACGGTCACCGCGACGCGGGGCCTCATACTTTTCCTTGGCACATCGCGAGGGAACCGAGTCTATTGCTCGATCTC
Organism: Diadegma fenestrale; assembly: GCA_037043255.1. Taxonomy (NCBI): domain Eukaryota; kingdom Metazoa; phylum Arthropoda; class Insecta; order Hymenoptera; family Ichneumonidae; genus Diadegma; species Diadegma fenestrale. Next base: position 11,750,976 of record CM073310.1, on the reverse strand, counting down.
GGTGTCGCGCGCGTTTGCTCACTTGCTGCTTCGATGCAGTCTCTCGTCTTTTATTCATTTTTCTTCATGACTCCCGTGCTGCGGCGAGAGGAACAAGACGACCAGATGTGCTGTGCATGCGGAAGGAAGGGGCACGGAGAAAAAAAACGGAGAAGATTGCTGCATTCAATTACTCGGGCCAACAAACTCCCTCCTTTTGCTAATTCACTTCTCTTCCTCGCTTTTCCGGTTTACATTTCGCTAATGCAGCAGAAGGTACTTTGCGCGTTTCCATGAGTTTGTGTACGAGATCTTCTGAGCACGAGATCGCGAGAGATCTCTGTATACATATATATATATTTCGAGTCTTGTATTTACGGTTAGCGTTTCCGAGCGAAACGTCTTAACCATGAAAATCCACCATACTAAATCATCTGGTTCGCGCCTTTCCGCTTCTCAGTAATCCCAAGTATACGAGATGGAGAGAGAGAGAGAAAGAGAGAGCTAGAGATATGGGGAAAAATGTGTGCAAGCCTGCACACGGTTATTGGCGTTCCGCATTTGTAGTATGAGAACGCGGACGCAGAACAAGTTGAATGAACTCCCGTAGCCCTCGCGCGCTTGATGCAGAAGAGACTTTCTTCAAGGTGGGGAGGCGAAGGAGAAAAATGGAGAGAGAGAGAGAACAAGAGGGGGGTTAGAGAAAGAAAAGTTAAAGTAGAATCATGCCAATGACGTTTTGCCACCTTCATCATTGTTTCCGTCCTAATTTTTATCATTCCCAAAGCTTCGTGCGATGACGAAGGGTGTGAAAATCAAGAATTGTCAGAAATTCGCGCTCGTAACTTGGAAACTTGTTAATTACAGCATTTCCGTCTGCCGATTCGCGAAATAATGTCAACGCCCTCTATAGCGATTTGATCGACACGTCGCGAGAACAGCACGTCGTTTTTTTTTATCCCTTTTTTCTTAATGGTCTCGGATCCGTTATAAATCGAAAAAATTTCATACGAAATTTCTATTGTTCGAAATGACTGTGCACATTTTTTTAATCGTCGAGGCCCAACTCGTGGATAATTATACAGCGGATTAAATATGCGGCGTATATACAATGCGCGAAAAAAAACGGCCGTAGAAAATTTATATCTGGTACATTCGATGTTCGTGGCATCGTCTTGCGAGAAGGGAAAAGATCGACGACCCGAGGACGTATCTGGGTTAGTAGTCGTCGCCGATTCACGCGGAAATTCTTCTCTAGGCGTGTGTACTACTCCTGTATTACTCCGCCGCTGTTATACTACTTGCCGATGATCCTCCGGCAGTTATGGCTACGAGAGGAACCCGCGGAAATTACGAATTACAGTAGAAGCAGAAACAGCTTCATTCTAATATTCTACGAAAAGTGAAATTCCTCCAATGACCCGCATCGATTATACAAATTAGATCTAATCGTAACACATTATACATTCGAGCTTTGATGCTGAAGTTTGCAGCGTTGAAATGCAACGAAAAATATTCGAATTTATTGATGATTCGTTAAATTTTCAATGTCATCCAAAATTTTCAAGCCAATATGATTTTCGGGTGGCAAAAATCGATCATTTTATCGTCGTAATTAAATTTGGAGCTTGAATTATTATTTTTGCTAATGATAAAAAATAATTTCGTTGCAATCCAACGATGCAAACTTCAGAGTCATTTCAAGGTATTTCAACGCTCAGCAGCCAACGATCTTTTTAGCAAGAATTAAAGCCAATTTTTAAGGCAATTAAAGGCGTTAAACTTTTCGAAAAAATGATAAAAATTTGTCCCATCGGAAGAAAAAACAAATTTAATAACATAAATATCTTATCATTAGCGTTTGAGGGTTTTTTTTAATGATTCGTGATCAAACCGTTTGATTTTGTCTTACGAGGCCGATCCCGAGCTCGCGTGCGGCATTGCTGGCGTGATTTTTACTTGACAAAACAATTGTAACACACACGGGTCAACTTTATTCGAAGCTTTGCACGAATATTGCGGGCTCAACGAATTATTCGAGCTTCTCGTATGCTAAAATTTATCTGAACTTCGATGATTTATCTCGTACGAATGTCGTACGGAATGTTGATTGCAGAAAAAAAATGAGATAAAAAAACTTTAGGTAAAGACGCGCAGCATCTTTACAAATATCGTTTTCATCTATAAAAAATCGCATTTCCATAAAAACCGGCCGTAGGAATTTCGAACTCAAGAGCCATACGCGCGCGACTTGAATCAGGAGATGTTTAATTTTGAAAGTAATGAATTTTATTAACGAAATACGTCAAATTCGTAAAACGACATTCCCGTGTACTCGTTCCTTTCGTTTTCGGTATTTAAATGACGAATTTTTCAAATACTTGACAACTGTTTTTTTTTCTTTTACAATTAAATGCGGCATGTTAGGATCGCTGCGTGGACGTTTCGTTGGGAGGTAAGGGTCAAATCGTGTGTACTGCTGCCGACATGCAAGGTATGCACTGTCGTGAAGCACAAGAAGGAGAGGAGGAGACCGGTGGTCTGGATTGTCGAGGGAACACGTTGGGAGCGCGTGAAGGTTCGATGACCTTGGGCCTCGTGCCGAAACCGCTACGTCTCTCATTAGCCGCGCGGTCACGCCGAGGCCTATCAATATCGGCGTCATTTCTCATCTTCGAAACGAAAAAAAAAAACACAAATTTGCCAATTCTTTTAGATGCCCAACGTACGGAAGAAAAAAGTCGATAAAGTTTCATAAAACTCGAATTTCGTGGGGAATTCGTCTGAGCGGGATTAATGAGGACAACCAAGCTAGAGAGAATATTATCAAAAGGCAGTTTGGCGCGTGTGCACTTTTGAATTCAACGTATTCATAACTAGATTCATGATTACGAGGCATATTCCGCTTTTAAACTGGAATTATACTCCGAGTATTATGCGCAACTCCAAAAATCGCATGACTCTGAAGTTTGCGTCGTTGGAACGCAACGAAATTCTTTTTTAACTTTGACAAAAATAATTAATCGAATGCAGTATGTAATTACGATGATAAAATGACCGATTTTTGCCACCCGAAGAGCTCATCGGCTCGAAAAATTTGGATGACAGTGGAAATTGAACGAATCATGAATAAAATCAAATATTTTTCGTTGCATTCCAACGTTGCAAACTTTAGCATCATAAAATCGCTTCCATTTCGTCAGCCAATACACGGCGATATTATTTTTAATACCAAAAATAAATAAATAAACAAAAACCCTTTTCGGTAACAGGATCTAGAATATTAAAACGTAAAAACTTGGACAAACGGTCTTGGAATTAATATTTCTTTCGTCGAACCGATGAAAATACGTTTTGACTAAAAATAAAAAATGAAAAAAATGATGCGTTGATGGAGAGTGTCTCGTTTGGATGCTGCGCGTGAAAAAAAGGGCTCGATGTAGACATTCGTAACGGAAGAAGCGAGCGAAAGAGATCTAGACAGTTGTCTCGTATTATGCAAACGAACTAAGGCTTGCACTTTGTTACACTGGCCTGGGGCAAAGAAGCGAGATGCAGGATGCATGTGTGTGTGACGTTAAGAGCAAAAACACATATTGATACGAAGCGGAGATGAAAGAAAAGGGAAAACGGGTGTGAGGGTGGTTTCGTTGCTTCGAGATGCAGCAATTATTGCTCAAACTCTGAATCTGGAAAATGTTGTCGCCCATAGATTTTGCGATATGAACAAAATTTAGGAATCTGTGAATAATGCCATGAAAATCCGAGACGAAGAAAAAGTCTCTGGATATATTTGCAAGAAAATATCCAACACAAATTGTGTGAGAACTCTCTTCTCAGTTCACCGTCGTATCGACCGTATATAGACGCAAGCACTACAACAAGAGACGTGGCTCTTTCCTCTCCGAGCCCTGTGGGACAAGTATTCTACGACTTGAAGATACGGGTTACGCCCTTAGCGTGTACGAAGCTAAAGGAAGTTGCACACGCTTCGAAAACGAAGATTGCGGTACGAAAAGACGGAGGGAAAGTATAAAATGGCTAGAAAAACAAAGCCATTCGCAGCAAAATCCTGGCGTGTCAAACAAACATGTGAGAAATTATGCATCGTCGTTACACGGAGGCTGGATATGAAGAGCGTTACATATTTTGGGAGGTTTTGAAAGCATACGCGATATCGCGGGGGGAGGGAAAGCTCGAAATGTCAAAGTAGCAGACAGAGTGGAGGCAAAAAGGTGCGAGGAATAAAAACAAAAACGCAGATGAAGGGAGAGACTGGGTTGCGACGCTTGGAAAGGGCGGGGGTTGCAGGGAGTGCAGCGCGGCGTTAGAAAGCGAACGATGTAGAGGGTGCGATGAGACGAGGAGAAATATATACGACAAGAAAAGAGGTGGGGATGGTGCATATTCGCTTTTCGTTTATTCACAATCGGAAAGTCGTGGCAAGTAGCGAAAAGCAAGTAGCTTCGGCGCCCTTTTTCCTTGCAACCAACGATATATCTGTATGGAGAGAAACAGCGAGAGTTTCAAGCAGAAGGGGTGGTTTCCTCTGTCTCTCTTTCTCCGTGCTTCGGCGGGTCGATCGAAAGCGCAGCGCAGAGAAATGCACCACCACCCACTCTCAACACCAACATCCTATAAACTGCTTCACCACTTTGTCTCCATGTATACAGACGTGTATACATATATGTGTGCACACGAGAATATAGATATACGCGGCTTCAACCGGCGAGGAACGATCCAGAGAGCTACGGTTCGAGCCAAGCCGACTCGTGTTGGGCTAGGTCAGGTCTACCCGAGTTCCACACTGTGCCATCCGCGACGAACGCCGCGCCGACAACGACGGACGAAAACCCAACGACGTCGTCGCGGACAGAGAAAAAACTACCCCTCCGATAATTTGTTGTTGTCTCTTTAAAAAGTCGAAAAATATTAAACCGAGCAATATCGCGTGTGACTTTGTGACAAAGTGTGACAGATTTTCTGTTTTTTTTTTTCACGACACGCACTGGCTCAACGTACGGAAGCGATACTAATAAAATTCGGAGCTAAAAACAAACAAAACATACAAAACCAGCGTTCGGTAGAATTAAAGCGATTTTAAAAAATGATCAACAATTCAATAATCGCTTGAATATTAAAATCCTGATCGGAAATCCAAAAATTTCTTCAACTTATACATTTTTACAGTGCTTCGTTTTTTTTTTCTTTCTTTTCCTTTGGTTCTTGTTCGGCCAAGTGAACTTTATGCCGCAGGGACGAACGAATGTGTTGTGGGCTTGTTATTTTATGAAACAAAAGAAAATGTGCGAGATTTAAATTGGTGGATGTTTCTTCGAAGCAAAATTTTTAGTTGTTCAATCATTCGTTCGAATTTTCATGAAAATCGAGACCTTTTGCGACTACGGGTGGTTCGATTTTTCCAATTGTTGCCTACCGGTTTTCTTTCCTTTTTTCATTCACTCCAATTCTCCTTGGTGGAGAAAAGCTACGACGATAGGTCGAGATTTGAGCAAAAACGTGGATTTCAAGCGACGAACCGAAAGATTTCCGACCAAAAAACAATCGTAATTCTCACGATAACTGCTCGAACTTGAAAACGCTGTGGGTTTTATAAAAAAAACATTGAAAATCGAATTAGTCGTAATATTTCTTCCGACCAGCTTCTTACAGACTGAACAAAACGAAAAAACAATTGAAAATCTTATAAAATAATCATCGTCACGATTAACAAAAATAATCGTACGTAAAGTACGTCTGAAAATCTCTACGCGATATTTGCTCCGTTTGCAATGTCCTGATAAGATAATTTGCAAAAATTCATCAACGGAATATAAACAAATAAATAAAACCACAAACGAACAATTTATAATCGAAAAATACGTAAATGTTGAAAAAAAATTGGAAATCGTCTCTTCCTCGTGAAAGAGACTCCAAGTGCTTGACGTATCTTCGTGGATTCACGTTAACCAGAGGACTAGCTCGTGCGAAAATGATCTCGACGATTTCATTAAAAAATTATCGAATCACATAAAGAGAAAAGGGACGAGCGACAAGAAATAAAATTTGGGAAAGAAAAGCGAAATAAACATTTAGAATAATTGAAGCACAAAAAATTGGTGAAAAAAGTGAGTAATTAATTATCCGTGTACGTCGAGAGTGCTAGATATTTTGAAGACGCACATGCAGCTTTTCGAGGAGTAGCGAGACTCGTGTACGTAAAAAAAAATTATATTTTTATGGTCCAACGAACGAGCCGAAACGTTTTTTTCACATGGAGATTTCATTGCATCTGCCGCAATACGTTAAAAAATTGATGAATTAACGTACAGAATAGTATAAAAATATTGATATTGTTGTTTGGAATAATAATTATCATTATATCTATATGGGCGAGAGGTCGTGCGGAACGCCGACGAGTTCTCTGAAGTGAAAATGAAAACGTTGCGATCGATTCTCTCGCAGGTCAAGCGAGAATGTCTGAGGCGTTGCACCAAGCTCTTTGTGCGTCCTCCCCCAACAGAAAGAAAATCTATCACTTGCCCCATAATTATAACAGACAAAAAAATGTTTTTACTCTCATCGTCGGTCCCATGACGAGAATCCTAAAAAAGAATACACGAAATTTGTTCGGGAAAGCCTTTAACTCGAGAAAGTCAAGGAGGAACGAGGAATGCTCGATAAAGGGATGGAGTGCAAGAGGCAAAGAGGGGTGGAGGAGGATGGACCTCGAGTTTATACTCTCTACCACCCTCGTGCACACCACCTTCCACCCTCTCGCCACCCTCTCTTGCAGTCGATCAATGCGTCGACGGGTTTCACTTTCGCAGTGTTAAAGCGTGCAACTCCCACGGTATGCAACCGAAAGTGCACCAAAACCCCTAAATCCTGAATATTCCTGACTCTATGCATACTCAACAATGTTACAGACTGTGAATTCTCACGAAATTCACTGTTGCAACAATTCCATCAACGAATTCACCCACAAATCATCACATTTCAAACAATCATTGACTCGGGCTAAACTCTTTTAGAATCCACAGAAATAGCGATTCACAAATATATGCCAATTATTTCCAACGTGTACGAATCCAAAAGCGACCACATTCTCTATTCCAATTAGTCACTTGGTCGAAATACTTACGAGCCATGTCGATTTTGCGCCAGAGACACGAGACCGTAAAAACAGCAGCAGTTCGTTTCCATGACTGAGTAGCAGACTTGATCGTAACGACGAGTGATTTGCAACGTTTCACGAGCCACTTTATAAATTCATGCCCTTTAAAAATGCCACCGAATTGTTTTGACGTCCAATTGGGCCGGCGAGGAGATTCCTTCGACAATAAATTTATGATAAATCCAGTAAAACTACGACAAGAAAAAATGTTGTTTACAGGGGAATGTCATTAATAAATGTGGACTTTTATTTTTTTCAGTGAAGAATGGAAGCCAGCGAGTGGGATCACGCGACCTTAAGGGAAGAAGAATTTGAACAACATGCAGTTTATTTGGTACCGGATGTCTCGGCGTCGCCCAACGATGCTAATCGCGCCGAAGGATCACTCCCGAGAAATCTCGTCCTCAAACCCTCCCAAGCACTCGACGACGTAAGTCTCGATTTCAATTATATGTCGAAATTTTATTTCGACGCATCAAATTCAAACAGTTCTGACCTTGGAAGCAATCAAATTTTCTCTTCGCTTTTGTTCATTAATTCAAAACACTCGGTTCATTATTGCACAGATGTTGGGCGTTTGGAGCACGAGTTACATTCCTAAAGGAACGCGTTTCGGTCCACTCGTCGGCCAGGTCTACACCAAGGACTCTGTACCGGCTGACGCCAACCGGAATTACTTCTGGAGAGTGAGTCAACGTCAATATTTTTATTAATTAGGTCAAGATGAAAGCGCCATACTAAACTAAACCGATTAATTCAACTCGCGTTCTCGATTTTTGAAGTCGAAAATTCTCATCCAGGAGTATTTTCTAGTCTAATCGCTGTTTTTTTTTCACCAATTTACAGGTGTACAAAAACAACGAATTGTTCTACTACATCGATGGGTATGACGTACAAAAATCCAACTGGATGAGGTACGTCAACCCGGCGTATTCGTCGGAATCTCAAAACCTCATAGCTTGTCAATACAAGGTGAGTTTTAATGACAAGAAAAAAACACCAACTAATGAACAACGTTCTCGGAAGAATATCTTTCCAGGAATAAACTTTTTATTCCTCATTTTTGCAGATGAACATTTATTTTTACACGATCAAACCGATCCTTCCGAATCAAGAACTCCTCGTGTGGTATTGCCGAGAGTTCGCGGAGAGGCTGAAATATCCACTTACCGGCGAGCTCATGCTGCAACGAATACGTAAGATTTTCACTACTTTAATATGACCCTGACGTTTGCCACGTTGAGATTGAACGAAAAATATTTTTTCTATCAATTATTTATTAAATTTTGAAAATCATGGCAATTTTTCGTTTTGATGAAATTTTTTGATAGCGACACAGGATTGTTTTATCGTCCAGAGCAATTATTCAATAATAATTAAAAGCTCTGGTTAAGAAAAAATGGAATTTCGTTGCATTCCAACGATGCAAACTTCAACATCATTATTTTAAAATAATTGAATAAATCATAAATAATATATAATTATTTATTATTATTATTTAAATTAATAATAAAAATAATAAAAATAAATAAATAAATAAATTTTCGGGAAAATTGAATGAAAAATATTAAAGACGATGACTATGTTATTTGCAGGACAACATTTCCAACAATCGACTCTGTCCCCGGAAGCAGCACCGACGGTCGAAGTGGTGTTACCCCTTAAGGAATCGACGATATACGAAAGGCGTTGTCAAATGACACCAACCGAGGGTTCGGTGAGATCGGACGAGGGTTACAACTCGAACGGTTATCACGACGAGATATTGACACCGCCGGAGGAGAGTAGCGAGTCTGATTCGGAGAACAACTACGTGCTCGATTTCAGTAAAAACACGAGAACATCTGTGCCGAGTAACGAGCTGCGTAGCAAGCAAGACAGCAGCGTGGTAGTGAAGAACGAGTACAGAAAAGTCAAGATAAAGATACCGAAGAGTTACAACAACAATTTTCAAAGTACGAAAGCAACGCTGGAGGTTTCAAAGGACAAGGATGATTTATCGAGTGGTACGGTGACGCCGGATATTCCTCACAAATCAGTTTCGCCGATGCTGTTGTTGCAGAAACAAACTGTCATTTCGACCTCGAACGACGACGAGATTATGGATAAAAATTCAAAGCCTTTTTACGAGCCCGAACCAAAGGGCGGATTGCCGATAACAATTTCGAACAATTCGAGGCCGCCATATGTCACGAGTCCGAGCAGTTCGATACTCGAAAATATTCTGCTACGCAGCGCTACCGACAGCAACAACAACAATAATCCTGGCAACCATAACAACATTATAAACAATAACAACAATAGCAGCAATAACAACGGAAATGTTCATATTCATCATCACAATTCCATCACAAATTCAATCAGCAATCATCCTCATCAGAGTCACAATCATGGAGTGTACGCGAGTCATTTGGACTCGGTAACTCCTCCACCATCGAGTCCAACAGAAATGGCATATTCGTACAAAAAGTCGCACAGATATGGCAACATCTTGCCTTGCAGTCCAGACTCGAGCTCGAATTTACCGATGAGTACAGAAACTTGTAATACCGTCGTCAATTCAACGAGCAACGTCACGATGCTTCAAAGTCCTGGCAACCTTCACTCGACCAGTGGCAACCCAGTCGTCAGTGCTTCGCATCCTTGCAACAATTCGTTACATTCCAGTATCTCTAACAACCAAACCAACATACATTCCAGTAGCACATTATCGTCGACAGCAGCAGCCGCAGCAACAACAACCACGACGACGAGCATGAGTCTTTATCCTACCACGACCACCAACGGGCTTGTCATAAAATCAAGAAAAAGCAAAAGTCCTTCCCCCGGTGCTACGACGACAACCAACATTCCAAACTCATCGAGCACCCCGCCTATCGGTACCAGCACTATTTTGTACTCCGGCTCAAACCTCTCTTCGCCTCATATAGAATCGAGCAATTCAATGTATTTGAACTCTTCGAACAACACGAGTGTCTCTCCCATCTCTCCCATACACTCGCCATCACCTTATCCCTATGGATTGTATCATTCCAACGGTAACATGCACCAGCACGTTGCTCCCTTGTCCATCAACTGCACCGCTTACTCGCCCACACCTTCCTCGACTGGCAATTTGAGCTACGAAAGAAACGATGTCAGGAGACACGAGAACGCGAGTGCTCACCAATTACCTACGTCCTCGACCATGCAGATCGATACCAACCAATCGAACCTCATCGCCGGCACCCACAACCTGCATCTCGGACATCATCCCGGTCTTACGATACACGCAAACTCGTCGTCCATCAATCGATACTCTCCTGCGAGCTCATTGTCACCCGACGATCATGCATGCTCGCAAAGTGGCTCACTCAGTCCCAACTCGCAAGGCTCACGAGGATACAGATCGTTGCCTTATCCCTTGAAAAAGAAAGATGGTAAAATGCACTACGAGTGCAATGTTTGCTGCAAAACTTTTGGACAGCTGTCTAATCTCAAGGTTCACCTCAGAACACACTCCGGCGAAAGACCCTTCAAGTGCAACGTTTGCACCAAGAGCTTCACGCAATTGGCGCACCTTCAGAAACATTATCTCGTTCATACAGGTCAGTTTCGTACAAATAAACTTATGACTCTGAAGTTTGCAACGTTGAAATACAACGAAAAATATTGTTTCTATTAATTGTTTATTGAATTTTCAAAATAATGCCAATTTTTCGTCTCGATTGAGTTTTTGGGACTCACGACACGATCGTTTTTTGGTCCGGACCAAATATTGAAAAATAATTACGAGCCTCGCTCAAGAAAAAAAAAACAAACTTCGACATCACAAAACACACACATCACAGCAGTTAGATTGAGAATTTTATTTCAATTTGATCGTCATTTTGAAAATTTTAATGTTACAGGCGAAAAACCCCATCAGTGTGAAATCTGCAAGAAAAGGTTTAGCTCAACATCCAACTTGAAAACTCATCTCAGACTTCACTCTGGTCAAAAGCCCTACGCTTGTGATCTATGCCCTGCTAAATTCACCCAATTCGTACATCTCAAGTTACACAAGAGACTGCACACTAACGAGAGGCCTTACACGTGTCAGGGTTGTGACAAAAAGTATATAAGCGCCAGTGGACTAAGGACACATTGGAAAACAACGAGCTGTCGACCGAACAATATCGAGGACGAATTGGTTCTCGCTGCTGCGGCAGGATCCCCGAGCTATTACACCGAGTATGGCTCCGACATGAATGTTGGTGAGTCCCAACGAGAAATCTCCATTCATAAATTTTCCAATGTTTACCAATTTTACGTGTTAATGTTTGCGCAACTTTAATTGATTTTTCAAACCTCCGCAAGTAACATTTGTCTCTCTTTTTCTTTCGCAGGTAATATGCAAAAAGAGTGTGAGTTGGAGCACTTGGAGAATTATGAGAGACGAGCAAGTGGCCACGGTCCACATTCGACGTCGCTTCACAATCTGGACAGTTCGGTAGGTCGACCGAGTGTAATAGAGTCGTCGCAACCGCACATAATTGAGTGCACATAACCGGACCTTACGACGATTGGCGAATCGATAAGTATGTCGTTCGACCAATCGACATATCCGAGTTCTACGTGGTGAAGTGTTACAGAAGCGTAGAAACCGCGAAAAAACCAAGTAAGAAGAGAGAGGACGATAAAAGAGAGAAAATTTGAAAAGAGGATACGTGATTAAAAGAAAACGAGTGAAAGTGAAAATCGAAGAAATGCAACTGCGCTGCGATAGAAAATAAAACCCCGAAAAATCTCTCCTTTTTCTCTCTGGTCCAACGGTGCAAAGACTTTAACTCCAAAGCTGTATAACTCGAGCGGTTTCTCTCTCTCTCTCGCGTTTACGAATTAGGGCTTCATTAGTGACGTCGGCGCGCGAGTTTATTCGCTTCTTTTTTTATTTTAAATACTTCCTTTCGATGTTTTCTGTTATGTTTTGATAAACGCGCAGCGATGGAGCAATCTGGCGGATTTTGTCGGCACCCGCCAATGTTCGAGAAAAATTTGTTTGTTTTTGTTTTTCGTTTTATTTTTCGTTTTTAATGAAAATATGGGAAAGAATACACGGATGATGGCCGATAGATCGATCTATCGATTTACCATGGAATGTCAAGGGACGAGCAAAGGGAAGAAAAAAACAATAACAACCAGTGACGACACGACTGCAACTATACGAGACCTGTACCTGTATATACTTAAACATTATTGATTAAAATTATTCATTAATTCAATGAAATCATTAAAAAGCTATACATTGAAATATATCTATATATATGTATATAAATCAATGTCTCTTTATATACATATGTAAATATATATATTACAATTATATAGATACATGTGTATATGCGGACACATAATATTATTGTAAACATAAGACATATTGATATATAATTTATATACCGTCGGTTGGCCGAGCGGTGGGCTGCGTTCGCGGTTATCTCTCGCATTGGTCGCCACTATATTTCCTGTTTTTTTTAATAACTTATTTAAACTTGGATTTTATATGTAAAAACGAGCTATTTGAGGAAAATAATGATCCTGCGAATTTCAAGCACTATCCGTTCTCACAGATAATCATAAAGACACCCCTCGATATCTATATTTATATTGTACATATATTTTGTAAGCATATTTTTCCTTCTTGTTTGTTCTTCTCTGGTTTGTTTTTTCGAACGTCGTTTTAACGAGGAGAGAGATAATTTCTTATCAGGAAATCTATCGATATTTTGATCTTCAATGTCAGTTGCTTTGATGATTCTATTTTGAGCAACATCGAATAGGATCGTGGACTGCAAATTTTCGCACAAATATCGCGATCCTTCGATACTTTTTTTCCCGCAAGACCTCGAATAAAACGGACTTTAATATAGTGTTCAAGAGAAAACGAAGTAACGACGAAGTGTGTAGAATTTTCAAAAATCCTTCGAGTAGATTCTCCTCGAGAAAAATAATGAAAACTTTGGTCAATTTTTTCTGTACAAATGATTTTTGAATCCTACTATTTTTTTTTCTACTTTGCTCTCTCCTGCTCGAATTTGTACTTGCAATAAATTGTACAATTTATAGACGAGGTCGACTCCGAGGTGAACAACGAGAGCAGCCTACCGACAATAACGAGATAACGTCGTACAACAGAGACTCTTGGAGTTGTTTTTAAATTTGTATATTTATTAAAAAGCTGATAAAAAGGATCTCGCGTATAAAAAACACGATTAAAATAAGTTTCGGGCTTAACTTAAGACTCCTCGCTGTTGTATGACGATATTTTTGACAACGTTTCGCAGACTGATATATATACACACATCTCTATATTGATATATATTCCAAACCCGTTTGTATAAATGTATCGAGGATCTCTGTCGAAATTTTCTTCTTGACGAAAAAAATTTGGGTGAAAATAGAAAAATATAATGAAATTGTGGGCAATTTGGTAACGAATGTGAGAAAAAAAAGGTCACAACAGGCAACGTGGATGATTCAGGCATAACGCGGGAATGCTCGAAGCCACAAAAACGACGATGCTGAAGTTTGCAACGTTGGAATGCAACGAAAAATATTTGATTTTATTGATGATTCGTTCAATTTTCAATGTCATCTAAATTTTTCGAGCCGATATGCTTTTCGGGTGGCAAAAACCGATAATTTTATCATCGTAATTACATACTGCATTCGAATAATTATTTTTGTCGAAGATAAAAAACGAATTTCGTTGCATTCCAACGATGCAAACTTCAGACTCATACAAAAACGTCATTTTATAGGGAATGTTTCGACCAGCGTTGATTAGATGGTGAATAAAAAGACGAGCAAATGAAATGAAAGAACAAAAATGTGCAACCACCGGAATTACGACTGCCGTGGGATAATTAGGGGATTTGTATAAATTGTTTTTTTTTTTCGGGCTTCAAAAACGGTGACAAAAAAATTGGGTTCTTCGATGGCAGTCGTGATGAACGAGTGAATGCACATTTTCTAGTCGTACGAATATACTCTTGGAAATTGTCGAGCATCGAAATGATGATGGAAAAATTTTAATGCCGAATTTCCACGGCAGCGATCAAAATGAAGAAAATTAAGGAAAATTACGAGTAAAAAAAAAACAAAACAAAAGAGAAATTAAAAAAAAAAAAACGAAACGAAGGCGAAATTATTTACGAACGTAAAAGCGTAAGGAGGCTTCCAGGCAAATAACACGCAATTATTCTTCTGGAAAACGTGCGTTGCATTACACACACATACACACACACACACACAATTTTCATGATGACGAAGTCAATTCAATAAATAATATTATGATAGTATATATGCGAGACAAGAAAATTAAAATAATGAAAAAATACAGTCGAAAATACTCCGAGAGACAAAATGAAAACTGTGCTTCTTCCGAAGGCATTGCCGCGCGACGCAAAAGTCATTTTGTGTATTGCCTCGATTAGCTACCTTGCCTGCTGCATTAAAACCAATAAAAGCACTGTATAAATGATAAACAAGCAAGAATAAGAAAATAACGAGAAAATAAAAACAGAAAACAAACCCCTAACCACACGAACAAGACTTAAATAGTATTTACGAGAAAAAACAAAACCCTCAAATTCCGAAAATCTTTTCAATAATGAACCAACTGAGAACTCAAGTTTCGAGCGCGGAGAAAATGAAAATCTAAACCACCATGTAAATAGGTTGAAAGTAGGTCGAATTATCGACGAAAAAAGAAAGAATTAAAGAGAACTAACCAGCGAAAAATACGAAAGCAAGCAATACTTAGTTTGTACCGCCTCTCAACGTCAAAGAATGATAAAAATACACAATTAACTCCAGCCTGTACCGTCGAAAGACGAGAAACAACAACAACAGCAACAAATGACACGTGTACGACGCGCACGTTCGTAATTAAACGACTATAAATTATATGATAATTATCCTTACACTTCGTAAATAGTAAGATTGAGAAGAAAAAAAAACGAAAAATTGTTACGCATTTATTATAATTATAATTATCGAATAGGTAATGCTCAATTAGCATTTGTTTCTTAAAATAAAGAATAAATATATGGCTGTTGGATATTTAAATGCTCGTAATAGAAACATGAAATATTCCTCATTCCATTCCCCTCCACTCATCGAATCTTGCGAGATAGAAAAAACCACGAAAAATCCGGCCACAGTAATTCGGTTGATTTCGTGTGTCAAATTTCCATCTCGAAATCATTTCGTCTTGGATGAAATATGGAGAAGGATAAAAAAAGTGGACAGAGTCCCAATCATCCCATGATGTAACTTCCCAAAACTTTCTGTGACAAAAGTCCATAAAATATCGGAAGGTTCGGGTCGGGGCGAAGTTATCGTTCGGACGAATCTTTGATGGAGAAAATAGTTTTCGAATTTCGATTGTTTTCATTATTTTATTGTAAATTCATTCCTACAATCACCAAATTCACTCTCTCTCTTTCTCTCTCTCTCTCTCGGTCACTCGCTCTCCCATTTTCCAGGGATCATCATCGTCGCTTACATTCGTCAATAAGTAATAAAACATCGTAATGTCAGCGATGCACAATAGTCGGCCGCTGTTATTCGTTCGATTGCAATTTCATTTGTCGATTATTTTCATTTTGTTTATCTCACACTCGCAAAATTCATTGTTCTTTCATATTATCCTGTGGAGTGTCCTTTAAACTTGATTCAATCACAATTCCTTACAACTGAGAAGACTTTAAATGATAATTTGCCTTAGAGATAAAAATACGAAAAGAATTTATCTCGATCTCACGTGTCTCGCTGACAGAATCGAGATCGGCTCTTCTTCAGTTCGAACTTCTGCGAGATTCATCGCAACTAACGGATCTCACATGATTGCAACCGGATGGACCAAAAAAAAAAGGCAAGGACTAAAGTATAAAAAAAAATCATGCTAACTATTCACATTTTATATATATTTTTGTAATATTTTGAATGTTTTTTTATTTTGCTTTTTTATGTTAATATTTTTTAAGTTTTTTTTGTTTTTTAATTCATGTTTTTTTTTTTTCATCGTATGCACGTTAGTGCGACGAGGGAGGACAATGTTTCTACGGGTAATTAGAAAAATAATACAGATTTCGTTTCATTACGATTGAAACAATTAGCTATACGTAAGATTTTTTTTATTTCTTTGTTTTTCTTTAATTTTCTTTTCTTTTATCACGTGATTCGTTTTCGGGAGGTTTGATCGGACATTTTTAGTTTAAACGTGAAAGTGTCGCAGAGCGGTCTTTGCAAGGAACGCATTCCTCAAAATGATTTGCCCTCCAAATTACTCGAGCGATTATTCTCGATTCTTTACTATGGAATGAAACAATTATTATTTTCTTTCGTTGTACGTTAACGGGGCGTGTGTTCGATGTTGTGGAAATAACGAGGTGGTAGGAAGAGGGAAACGGGACACGAGCACCGCTTACGTATCCGGAATACCACGCAAAGTCGAATTCCGGCATAGATTCCCAGTCGAAAAGTCTTTCATCTCTTTCATTAATTATTTGTGTTAACGAGTGGAAATTGGGCAAAAATTCACAGGATCAATTATGCAGAGAATTCAATTTCCAACAAAAAAACGTCTTGGGTAACATTATCGTAGATTTTGTGATGAAAATACTGGAGATAGCGCAATTTTGCACTGGACTTTTTTTGTCGGAAATTTCAAGCTCTACAGAATTGGTCATATGCATTTTTACTCTATCTCGCACCGTTTTCACACCACATGCGATAATTCGTCAGTTCATTTTTCTAGTTAGTAACGCGATGCAGATAATCAAATAATTTGACTTTTCGACTCGGAATCTAGTCCGGAATCCTTGTTTACATCGTTCTTCATTCGGCAGAGAATATCCTGTATGTGTACTTGATATATTTAACGCACCGCTTTGTGACAAATAAGATTTAATCGGTTGTCCTACCTTATCAAGGCACCGGACTGTCAGTGCCGCTTCCACTGTTAGTACTCGCTTCGCTTTTCGTCGCTGCGATGCGATCCCCACGTTTTGTACTTTTCGACAAAGACGCAACTTCTTTCAATAGACCTGATATTTTTTGTTGCATGTAAGTCACTTTGTTGTCATGTTCCTTTTCCGTTGCCTTCATTTTGTTGCGCAATTCCGATTCGGAAGTAAAATTTTTCGCTTTTAATTCGTGTATCTGTGAAGAAAACCGAATTAGAACGTGATTCCATGGAAAATCGTTAGAGTCTGCTTTGTTGGTTATATTCGAGTCGAAAATTAAAACTTTTTCCGAATATTTATTGAGGTTTATTTAAAAGTCGCGAGAAGAAATTTTTTCGGTTCATTCCCAAAATTTCGTGCATTTTCGGAGCCACTTTCTGGACTCTCTGGCTCGCAAAAATCGATCATTTTATCAGCTTGAAAAATTTCGTTGCAGTCCAACCATTTTATTTATTTAAAACAGACGATTTTTAATCACAAACGTGGGGCAATAATAATTATTTAGACAAACCTGTCTATCCTTCGTTAACAATTGGTTGTCCTTTTGAGTGAGTTGCTTCTGCAACAGGGCAATCTTCTCCTTCAATTGTGTGACTGCAACAACATGATCAGAACTATTGGGATCGTGATGATCGTGAATTGGAACCATTCTCGCAATTTTCACCGGTGTTGGACCGTTCGTTTCTGGCGCTTCGGATTGAGGAGGTAATTTCGTAACGTCGCCTCTCTGCGGTCTCTTGTTGTGAACCTTCATCCTGTGTGAATTCAAGGCAGTCAGTAATTCTGCTCATAGCCAAAAATTGAGTAAACGCGACGAATATCTATGATCGTGTTTTCTTCAGATGGAAGCAATCGAGCTCATTAGACGAATTTCCAGTCTCGGTAATCACTAGAAAAATGTCGTTAATTTTACTTTTGTGTACTAAACGCAATTACTTTTGTTCCTTGTGCTTGGACGCGCGATCGTGGGACATTTTCAAGTGAGCTCTCCTGTCGGCATCGCTTTGTTTTGTCTTTGCCAAGGCCCGTTTGTACGAAAGAGTACAAAGCCAACATAAAAGTTTGCCATCGACCTGAAAAAAAAAGGAATTCATATAATCGGAATGGCGCTAAAAAAATGTTTGTAAATTCTTTGAAATCTCGATCGTTCTCACTTTCTTATCCTCGTCCTGTCTATCAAAGGCGCACTTCTGTTTGCACTGCTCGCATGTTACAGGTGGGCCGTATCTGACTTCCGAATTTGTGCATCTTTGACATTTGCTGCCAATGAACGCAGCTATGGTGTTGCAATATTCGCAGGCAGACGGCTTCCCATAAGCTTTTACGTTTTGCTCGCACTTTTTGCAAATCGTGCAAGTGTTTCCTTTGCTGTAACGCACAAAATGAGCGTCAGAAATATGAATTTTCCAAATGTTATGTTCAAAGTCAAATTCCAAAACGAAAAAATTTTTTTTTCCTCGCTGGAATTCAGAAAGTTTTGAATTTATTGAAATGATTACTCACATGGCTTGTTGAAACTCGGATCTGCAGTATGTGCACTTAACCACTGGATAAGAGCCTCGACACTCCTAAATGACAACAAATACAACCATTGGAATGTTCAGACAAAGAACGTTTTGATATCCGAAGCTTAAAGATAGTCGGATTTCAAGAAGTGCGGGTGCTCGTGAAAGAATTATGTCCGGGAGAGGGGAGGGGGGATGAGGCGAGGTATATCGTGAAACAAACTCTCGAGTACGCTTGTAAAATAATTGGATGAAAAAAAAAAATGTTTGTGAAACTGTGCTGAAAGCTAGAAATGCACAATTGATATTTTTCGAGGATTTCATAATTATCGTCGTAATATTTGATCGTGCTCGTAAGGATTTTTCATGAAAAATTTGGAGTTTCGTAGTTGACGGTTGGCAACGCATATCCCAATAATTCGTACGTTGGGTCGTCGAAAGCGTCGCTTCGGAGGTTAAACGAGAATATCTAAAATTAGGAAACATCTTTACCCTGCATTAGCCGACATTTTACTCGACGTGAGATCGAAGATGCGAATTTATTTTGAGGAGACTAAACAAATATGTTATTTGGTGGGACTGGAAAAGCGCGATAATGGCGTAAGAGAGGAAAGACGGGGGAGGGGGGCGATTCGAAGACATAAATTGAGATTAGAGCTAAACACTTTACCTTGCACAACTGTTGTCCGGGTGACAGTTCTTCGAAGGGATGTCTCGAGAAGCATCCGGAGCAAGCGAAAAGCGCTTTAGCGTTATTCGAGCTCATCCTCGAATTTGAAATATTCACACACGTTTTATTCTTTGTTGAGCTTGAACGAAACGCGCAAATTTGAGTATGCAACACGCGTGAGTCGCCCGTGGAATTTTTATCGGAATTATTCTTTCACCGTGGAAATAAAAAGAAAAAGGATTCTTTCGAAAAGTTTCACGCACTTGGGTCTTATGACTGACGTTTCAATACGGAAATAAGTTGAAAAACATAACACATCTGCGAGAAGGAAAAGGGCGAGGGGAGAGGAACGATGACGGAGAGACGCGATGTATCGGGTGGTCTGCTACTCCAACATGTTTCACGTAAAAGCGAAGCGTCTTTTTTAATCCGTTTATTCTCAAAATAACGCGCACTGAGGAATGAGGGTTACTGGAACACAGGGATTATTTTTATTTTGTATTTTCAAATTTTATAGATAGTTCACGACTATGAGACGCAACGCGCGCACTCGTTTCGACCGGCTGTTGATTCAACGCGTACTCGGAATCTCGCGACTTCAGTGCATGTCACTTTGAGCGCGAGAGAAAAGCATCATGGAAGAGCACCATCATGTTCGTTTTTGTCTTGCCTAAACCTTGCACGAATAACGACTGCGCTTCCGCAGCGCTGTAATCGTAATGTCACTGCGCGGATAACTTGATATATTTTTCAATTCCAACCAAGTTTCAATCGCTTGAAAGGCTTGAAATATTTCCAAAACTTTCTTAATTAATCCCAATTTCCTTATCGTATAATTAAAATGGAAAGAAATTCGTTTATAAATTAATAAATTATCGCACGTGGTCCGACGACCGCGCTTTTTGCGAGCGGCGTAGCGGTCAATTTCAGAACTTGTCGCCGCCAAATACTCGACCGGACTTGCAGATTTGTCACTTAACCTAAAAGCCTAAAACCGACCGGCATGTTTTCATGTTTTCATGTTTTATTCGCTCTTCAAAACGAAGTCCTGTTTTTACTCCCCCACGTGTTTTTCTGTGGTCCATCCCAACAGTTTGCCAGAAAGTATTGCCATTCAGACCTCAATAGAATTCGATCGTAGTGTCGTCGATGTTCTGGTTCATTAGAAATTTGCTGTAGAAATAATTGCAGCGATATATCGAATAAAATGGCCTCACTCTACAAGTACGCTTTTCCTAATTATCAATAATTTATTGTATTTGAAGAAAAGAATCAATAAAAAATCTGAATTGTTGACAGGTCGATTTACCCGGTCAAGTATTTACGGGATTATCTCGTAAGTCCAAACTCCATAAACGCACGTTTTCTCCAACTTATAAAATCTTGGTGCAAAAGCGTAATTTGCATTTTTTCATGAATTCTTCAGACACAAAATATCAGGCCCGATGGCAGGGATTTTCTCAGTTTTCGCCCAATCAGCATCAACGTTTCTTCCATTACGCACGCCGACAGTTCGGCTATTTTCAAAATTGGCAATACCACCGTAGTCTGTGGAATCAAAGCCGTAAGATTTTTACAATTAAGAGTTTGTGCTTTTTATGATTTCTCATTTTGAATCCTGGACGATACTTGTTCCCAGGAATTGTCAGTTCCAAGGGCAGCAGCGCCTGATCAGGGATACGTCGTTCCAAACGTCGGCCTCAGTCCGATATGTTCACCAAAATTCAGGCCGGGACCACCCAGCGATCAAGCTCAAGAAACTTCCCAACTTGTCGACAGCATCTTAAGAGATTCAGACATTCTCGATCTCTCCAGTCTCTGCATTTGCAAGGATAAGCTCGTTTGGGTTTTGTACTGCGACATGGAATGCATAGATTGCGACGGCTCGGTCATAGATGCCTGTATCGGGGCACTGATGGCCTCACTCGCTACCCGTAAGAACATTTTATTCTCGACACATCGACGAATTTTGCTAATTTTATCTCGAAAGCCAAAAATTTTGACACTTTACACTTTTTGAATTTGAAATTTTTAATGTTTTGCTCCCTCATAGAGGAAGCTTCGTGACAGTTGAATTGTTTTCTCTCTAGTTTTCGATGTCAATGTGCTTTAAATCAAAGAAAAAATGTCCAGGTGTGATCTGGCATTGTAAAATTTTAACGTTGATAACTCGTGAACGGTTTGAGCTCCAGGGCTCCTGTTTTGCACAGATGTTAATTCATACAAGTTTTGAATTCTCTTAGAATTTTGGCCGAATTGCAAGAAAAATCCGAATTTCACAGCATTTTAACATTTTCAAAAAAAGTCTCTTACCCAACTTCTGCAAATTTAACGATTTATTACCAATTTTTTTCCGAATCGAGTATCATGACAGAAAGGTTGGTACAGAATTTTGGAAATATCGGTTTAACGGTTCAAATATTATGGTTTTTCGAAATCTACGAAAATCTTGAGTTTTTCGAAACTTTCCTTTCTAGAAAATTTGTCGAAATTATTTTTAAACATACAAGTTTTTGCGATATTTCAAAATTTACGAAAAAACTCCGTATCCTTTTAACTTTTCTCATATTCTGCGTTTTTTCGGTAGTACTTTGAAATAATTTCGCGAAATTCGCCTCAACGTACGTAAGATTACTGTTTAACATTGCAGTGACGCTTCCCGAGGTGGCGTATAATCCAGAAACTGGTTCGACCATCGTCCACACCAGCAAGAGACAACCTGTTCCAATCAAAAGCTTAATCGCATGTACAACATTTGCCGTATTCGACAAGTGAGTCCAGATCAATTTTTGTTCATCCAACGCGCCGGTCGAGTCTCAAAATTCGACTCCAGAGACGAAAACTGGTGCATGAGCTGAATGAGCCAATCGCGAATTTTTCTTTCCAGTGATCTTCTCATTGCTGATCCAACTGAAGAAGAGGAAACTCAATCCCTGGCACATTTCACTATAGCGATGGACAAGGACGATTTGTGCTGTGTACACAAACCAGGTAATTGAGGAAACAAGTTGCGAATGCTCCGAGTTACTTTTTGTTTCATCAGTAGCAAATATTGGATGCACAAAATGACTCTGAAGTTTGCATCGTTGGAATGCAACGAAATTCATTTTTATCTTTGACAAAAATAATTATCCAAATGCAGAATATAATTACGATGATAAAATGATCGATTTTTGCCATTCAAAATGCATATGGGCTCGAAAAATTTCGATGACATTGAAAATTGAACGAATCTTCAATAAAATTAAATATTTTTCGATGCAGTCCAACGTTGCAAACTTCAGCATCATATGCACAAAAAACTCACAAACTAAAAGTAAAACGGCGGGTGGTCCGGATCATTTCGGCAGCAAACAAGACTCTTAATTCCATTTTGCCAATAATTAATGAATTTTAGTTGTTGAAAAATGTGGGGATCGGAAAAATACGTGCTGAATTGAATATCTATGCCGTTTGTTACAGGCGGTGTGGCAATTTCGACGGATCTGTTTGTCCGGAGTTTGACGAAAGCCAGAAAGCGAGCAGAACGTGTCCGAGAATTGATAGACACGGCGATAACAACGAAATAACGATGTCTTATAATAAATGATGAAGGATTTTGTATGGAAAATATGAAAAAACAGAGTCGCAAGTTATTTATGATAAAATTTATTTATTGAGTGATTGGAGGACGCTTGAAAGTAGAAAATTGGAAGATTTTCAGCTTAGAAAATAGAAGGACAGACGCTAACGCGTTTGATTGTAAATAAATAACTGTTTTTTGCGTCTGGGGAGACAAAGTTGTGCACCGTTAGTGGCATTGGTGCTTCAGAGAGTAATTGGCGTAGGAATAATCAGTCGAGAGAATCTTAAAGTTAATTAATAGAGACAAGTCTTCTTCATGATTCGCAAAAATTCTTCTTGGGATATTTCGCCATCTCCGTCTCGGTCAGCCTCGTCTATCATTTCTTGAAGTTCTTCGTCGGTCAAATTCTCGCCCAATTCGCGCGCAACTCTCTTCAAATTTTTGAAAGAAATTTTGCCAGTGTCGTCGTCGTCGAACAGACGGAATGCCTTCAGTATTTCTTCTTTGGAATCCTTCTCTGCCATTTTGACGGACATGACGTTCAAGAATTCCTCAAAGGACAACTTTCCCAAACCATCTGGATCCACGTCTGCGATCAGTTTTTTTATTTCTTCTTTTTTAGGCTCAAAACCCAGAGCGCGAATCGCTACTTTGAGCTCTTTCGTTGCTATTTTCCCAGTCCCATCCGGATCAAACAGATCAAACGCTTCCTTTATGTCTGCTTTTTGTTCCT
Source organism: Diadegma fenestrale (assembly GCA_037043255.1). NCBI lineage: Eukaryota > Metazoa > Arthropoda > Insecta > Hymenoptera > Ichneumonidae > Diadegma > Diadegma fenestrale. The sequence continues at coordinate 11,727,361 of CM073310.1, read as the reverse complement.
CCGATAATTCAAATTTTGGCGCTCCCTTCTTGCGAGCTCCTGAACTCGATTGTTTCTTGGCAGTTGAGGCCTGCAAAGTTTTTTTTTCCAAATAATTCCTATTGCATTATAAAAACGACCAGTTGAAATGTGCAAAGGTTATTGTGGATATTTCTGAATTTCTCTAATGTTGATAAATTAAAAAGTATAGCGATTTTTTATTCACCATTTTCATAAAACGACGCTTATTCTTATTTGATTACACTGAGAAGACACACTGACGTGATTACAACGTGACGTGATTATTTTTCTCGTAAAGAAAACGTAACAACTTTTTGACAACGCGATACTATTGAAATAAAAGTGTCCTTTTCTATGTTTATCGTCGGATGTTCCGCTTTCTCACACTCCTAAGCCTTCAACAAAACTGTTTGAAACTTGAACGAGCAATTAGTTTGATCGATAACAAGTCCGAATGTTTTTTGTCATGGCAATTATTATTATGTTTTTCCCCATAGTATCCGCCAATTTTGTCCGTTCAAAAGAAATGAAAACACACATTTTTTCGACTTTAGTTCTCTGCCCGTCCACCGGCTGCTGCGCGCCTTCACTGAGGGAAAAATTTGACGCGAACAGCTGTTCACTTTTCGGTAGTTCTCGAAGTGACCATCGAGTGGTGGCGTCGCAACACATTCCAAGTTCTTCGTCCTCTACGTGTATTTACGTTTGGAACGATCAGCGATTAGTGACACCCTGACCAACAAGCGACACGAGTTGTAAACATTACGCCGATACTGTATCTTTCAAATTCCCATAACATCGCATATCTTCGTGACACGCAAGTGTGTTTTTTTTTATCATTCCAAATAGATAATTCATGCATGCGACATTTCCGAGATTTCAAATATTTCAGAATGTATAATCTCCGCTTCTCAGATGGATAGAAAAGTTTAAACTGAACGAGGGTTAAAAATTTTCTCCCGATTCGGCTTTTTTACTGTAACTACGTAAATGACGCGTAAATTATTGCTCAAGCAAGTAATAATTCAAATCATGGAATATCAATTGTTAATGTGTAATCCCCAATTCTGTTTTTACAGTTTTTTACTTGCTTTTTCACAAACGTTCGACTCAAAGCTCGTAATTTCCATCATTCTGCAAGGCCCAAGTGTTTTATTTACGTTGTAACAACCAATCAGAAGGACACGATGATTTAAAAAAAAAAAATGTGACTGGGAAACTCCATAATGCTGAAACGATCCACAGGAGTAACTTTTGATGAATATTCATACACGCTGTAATTTTCTAAGGTATGAAATATTGCGTGGGTGGGAATTTCCATAATTTAATATTGAGAATTATTACGTGATTAACCGAATGCAAAATTTTTAGCGGGACAATATGAACAGCGTTAAGTTGGAGGTTCAATGGTCTCCGATACATTTGAACAAATTCATAACATGGGGAACCGAGATCTGTCTCTACGAAGTTGGCCAAATGAAAGACAGTGTTCGACCATCTTGTGAGTTTCTGTCCGACAATTAATGTTTCTATTCGTTAAGCACAAAAATCTACACAATCGGAATACTTTCTAATCATTTTTTTATCTATAGGTCAGAAGATCTCGGACTCGACGTTTGCTCATCTCCTAGCAACAAACAGCAGCCATCACTATGTCAAATGCGTCGATATATATCCTCGACCCGAGCCGGACATATTACTCGCGGTCGGGCAGGCCAATGGAAAAGTCATCTTGACAACTTTTGGCCCTACGGCTTTTGACTCTCAGGGTTTGACGGGCAAAGAGCTTGGTAAAGATTCGATTCCCGTTTCCATTTGTAACGTCCGTTAAGATCAAACTGAATCCCTAATTTTTCGGTTTCTCATTAAAAAAATTTGATGCAATATTTTTATTGCGCATTGCTTTTTTTTTTGGTTGGGTTTGCTATTGATATTTCTAGTTTTTTGTGGAAAACGTCTTGGGAATCTCGTGGAAAAGCGATTTTCATGATAAATTCTCCAAATTCGACAACCCAAGAGGATTTTTTTATTTTTTAATTTCGAAGCACTTTTTTTTTCCAGCTCCAAAACATGCACGACAGTGTAATGCGGTGGCCTGGAATCCGGTAGACCCGAATTTGATAGTATCCGGTCTCGACAAATATCGTACCGACCACTCGGTTCTTCTCTGGGATATTCAAAGAACACCCACTGCATCGGACAGAGTTCATCATCACCCGAACGTTCAAGCTGACACGATGAAACCCATCGCTGAAGCGGGAGTTTCCGAAACAACGCACTCGCTTGCATGGTTCAACAACGAATCGCGATGTCTCGTCGCTGGGATAAACAACAAACAATTGAAGATGATTGATTTTCGAGGTAACATTTTTGCGAGCCAGTCGCATTTAGCACTCGATGAATATCGATATCGTCCTTTAGTTTCTGTGGAAATTTGAGCTGCCAGTATTTTGTTTCTGTCGTAAGGATCGAACGTCCATTCATCCAAGAAATAATTGACCCTTTAATGTTTCACTTTGCTCGACAGATTCCGTCAAAGTGGTCAATGCAACACCGACAAAAGCTGTTTATAGCGTTTCCGTAAACCCTCACAATGATTTTCATATTGTGTCACACGTCGAGAACCAAATAACAATTTGGGATACTCGTTATTTCGAGAAACCGGTACTCACGTTACTTCAGGCGAGGCAAATTAGTAAAGTTTTGTGGTGTCCGACGCGTCACAATCTTCTAGGGACATTGCAGAAGGATTCGGGTACATGAAATTGCTTTCTCAACACAGTTCGAAACCCCGAACGATCGAAACCTGAGAAAGTTGAATAATTTACGAAAATTTTTAATCATTCATTAGGTGCGCTCCATCTTCACGATATCCAGCACTGCGGCGTCGGTGGCAGTGAGGAAACCGAACCGGGTGCATTGGAACGAACCGTCGCGCCACCCTGGTCAAGTCCCACCAGTTTTTCCTGGCATCCGAGTCACGTCAACAGACTCTTGGCCATATCACAACAAGGTAAGGATTCTAAAAAGAAAAAAACGAAAAAAATCACTGCTTAATGGCGAATTATTCGGTTCGGTTTAAATTTATGTTGCAGGGCTCACCGATTACACGGTTTACGAGAGAATAACCGTCAATTGGTCGACGCGTTCGCATTTGGCTTGGAATCACGCGTCAAAGGCATTCAAATACGTTTGCAGTAGTGACAACATTTACAAAGCATTCGACGATATATCGGTACTGACGAAAACTCGAGCACTCTCCGAATATGGTTTGCTTGTAAGTTTTAAAAGCTTTACCATTCGAAACTGTTTATTGAAGTTATAGGCACGGAATTTTACATTGTTCACCTTGTAATTTTTAGCCTGAATTAGCCCAGAATGGTGAATTGGCAGAAAACGAGACGTTGAAGAATTTGTGGCAATGGCTTTATCTCAGTCGTTCCCTAGTGGAGGATGGCTCGATACCAAGCACCGACAACAAACATCCGGGTGTCAGGTACCGCGAAAGCTCACGACTCGCATAATTTTTCGTTAATACAATATTTTTTTCTCATATGTTTTCATTGGAATATTTGACTCACTAGAACGGTTTTAAAACTCGATGGACAACAGAATGGTTTTATCAAATCGGATCTCGTGCAACGTCCTTGGACCGACATTGGTTCAAATCATACCGCAAAAATGTACAGGTACGAACTTTGAACGATTCGATTGTGTTTGCTCTCGTTCATATTTTTTCTTCGCTGCAAATAGTTTCTGCGAAATTGAGTTTTTTCTTGACTTCAGATCAGCTGACCGTGACAAAGCGTTGCAGCTGTGCGGATGGAGATTCGACAAAGAATCAAACGTTTTGTATAATAATTTGTTTCTCGAACGTTTGGAAAGAGAAGGTGCTTATGCTCGTGCAACTGCCATATCGGTATTCAATCTGTGCCTGCGACAAGCGATCGAGATCTTGAATCGAGGCGCGAGCAAGATGTCAATGTCTACTAATTTGAACATTGTCGCTATGGCTCTTTCCGGGTTTTCTGAGGATCGCAACAGCATGTGGCGGGAATTGTGCCTTAAATCGAGGTCGCAACTCTCCGATCCGTATCTTCGATCCACATTTGCTTTCTTGACCGCTGACAATGACTCTTACGAGAACGTACTTGTGAGTCACTCAAAAATGTGTCATTCAGAGCGTAATTACGCACAATTTCAAATTTTCACGAGCCCAACAAAACTTTCTGTCTTTTGGCTCACGATTTCTTTTTTTACAGAACGAAAATGGCATGGCCGTCGAAGACAGAGTTGCATTCGCTCTCATGTTTTTGTCCGACAGCAAATTGTGCGATTATTTGAAAAAATTGACGCAGAAGCTGACCGAAGAAGGAAATCTGGCTGGCTTTTTGCTCACAGGTGACAATCTTGTTTCCTCCTTAATAAACCTTTCCAAAAATTCGCTCAATCATCCTTTGAACGAATTTATACTTTCAGGAGCGAGTCTTGAAGGTATTCATCTGTTGAATCGATATTTGGAAATCACCGGAGACGTACAGAGCTGTAGTTTGATTGCCATTCGAGCTTTACCTCCGAGATTGCTTCAGGAAGATCAAGTAGAAGTTTGGATCGCTAGGTATTTTGTGTGCTCAATCAAATTTGTCGAAATTTCCCAGAAACTATCAACTTGTGGAATTTTCGTTTTGCCCTATTGATTAATTTTATCGTCCTCGCGTCGTCAACGAGTTAATTTTCGCGTGATTGATATTCCAGTTACAGGGGTTTATTGGATGCTTGGAAAATGTGGAACCAACGGGCTCATTTTGACATAGCGATGAGATCGTCCACGAACGAAAAGCCACATCAACAAGTCTACATTTCTTGCAACTTTTGTGGCAAGAGTATATCCGCGGTTATGCAAGGTTTGAGCCGAGCACGCGGACCTTTCGGCAGATTGGCTAGCACATCGAACAAATTGAAAGTAAATGTAACTTTTAAAAGCAGATAAACGGAAACTTTGGATTGAAAATTATGTCGAGAAACTAATTCAGTATTTTCTGTTTAGATGTCTTCGTGTCCGAGCTGTCGAAAACCATTGCCGCGTTGCGCCATTTGCTTGATGCACATGGGAACAGTGAGTGGCTTACAAATGACTACCGGCAGTTCCAACAGAGTCGAGGACGATGGCAGACTAACGGAATTCAGTAATTGGTTCACGTGGTGCCAAACGTGTCGACACGGAGGTCACACCAATCACATAACGCACTGGTTTCGGTAATTCGAACTAAATTTTTCCATCAAACTGAATCTTAAAAAAATCCGCATGAAATTCACCATTTTTTTTGTATGCAGGCAACATTCAGAGTGTCCAGTCACGTCGTGCACCTGTCGATGTTTCTCTCTGGATGCGTCTTGTACGATTGGCCCCGGTGCGATGTAAATCAATACCAACAAATATCCATCAAACAATATTTTACAATACGCAATTTTTTATTTCACTTCTATTCAACGTAAGACAATTAAGTTTTTTCTGTAGAATATTGATATACAAAAATACACATCAAGTTCCCTGATTGGTTGTAAATTTGTTATTGCGCAACACGCCAACGGCTCGATTGAGTTTTTTCAACTTATCAGTGAATGCGTCGAATGTACTGCGACCAAGTAGACGATGCGCTCGCTTTTTTCATGCAGTTATTGTCTCTGACCCTCAGGGTTCAGATCCCATTTTCTGTGTCCCAGCGCGTGATGAATCACCAATAGATTGTTGTAAACTTTTGGATCTGCAAACATTGATTAATTTAGTACAAAATCTTGTTATTTTTAGTTTTCTGAGTCTGTGCTCAAATTCTATTGGGCAAAATCGTGTCTGCGCTGTCAAAAACAGTCGCGACTAAATTATTGCAAATAGAAAAGTGTAGCTCGCGAGTTTTTGCTCCATTATTTTGGCTGAGAGTTTAATCGAAATCGAGTGTCGAAAATTAAATGGTCTGTTGGCACAAAAGACAAATTATGAATGAAATTACGTACCGAAATCTTTGGAATTCTCGCCAGGAAAATGTACGTATTGATCAGCTTGGATAGTGCCTTTAGATTTGACGATACCGGAAACTTCAATTATTCCTTCGGGATTAACCTCCAAACGAGTTGGGAGAGTTGCGTTGATTTTGATGTTGTCGAAAGTCGTCACTTCCACGGATTCACCTGTGGGATCAACCTTTGAAAAAAAAGCAACAATAACAAACAGTTTCAAATGGTGAGTTGATGAAAGCGACTTTGATGATAAAACGTTTCGTACTTTAGTCAAATTTCCAGCAACGACGACCTTTTGGCCGACAAAACGAGTCATCATTTGACCTGATATACGAGTTTTGTGATCTGCCATGTTGAAAATACAATCGAAACTGATGAATTACGACTGGGAATACTGGGATATCGGTCTTATAGATTTTCCTTTGTATTATTTGCAATATTCAAAGTAAATAAAAAACGACGATTGTTTTGAACCGAGTGCTTTGCAGCCGAGTCCCAGGGTTGCAGCTTCCATATTTGGCGGGAAAAATCATGATGAAAATCTCTAGATCATTCTAGGGATTTGTATTTTTCATAGGCTTATCGCCTGCTGGATTGCCGCTCGCCTCGCCTCGCCGCCACTCGTACTCCTCGTGTCGTTTGCTGAAAGCAAAACAAAAAAAACATGAATGTAACTTTTTTTTAGAACAGCACTCAGCACTGTCGTCACTCGCATGATTTTCAATCAAAGTGTCAAAGTCCCTGGCATAGAGTCAGCATCAAGAATTTTAGCAGAGAAACATTTACTTGTTCCCCGGCCCGAAATATTCAACGAAACACATGATCACGACAGAAAAAAATCTGACAGTGGATGAAAGAATCATAATAAAAAATTTGAAATTCGACATCAATGGCTTCGACCAAGATAATAACTTTGGAACGTTTTTCACGTCTCTGTTTTGTGAGTTTCAACATTTCATGCATTTTCACGTATATTTTCACGGTCGTCAAATATACATCACAAATATTTATCTCACGCATGAATACGAAAAAGTCGCTGATGTTTATCAGCTCGTGTGCAGGCTAGTTTATCTCGTTGGAAAATTTTTACACAGTTGCAAATTATTAACCGTTTTATTTTGCCATCGATTTTTCATTCTTGTGTCTCAGCAGAATAAATGATTTTTTTTTAACCGAAAAAATGATTGAAAATCCAGAAAAACGATGACTAAATTTCTATTATTTTCAACGACTCGGCTTTTATAAAATATTTACGTTTTTTGGATTGCAGCATTTGAAAGGAAGAAGATCGCATTCCGAACTGGCCAGCAGTAAAAGTTTATTAAGTCCAGAGACGGTGCTGGGAGAAAAAAATCGAGATTCATGCGTGAGAAAACTGAAAATCTGCCCGGCGATGAAAGCGAGCGAAGAAGGAAGGATGGCCGCTGTGTTGGTGCCGCTTTGTAGTTACAAAGGGGAGCTCGGTCTCCTGTATACTCTTAGATCCAAAAGATTGAATTCCAACAAAGGGCAAGTTTCGTTCCCCGGTGGAATGAAGGACGAGAGTGACAAGAGTCTGGAAGCCACCGCGCTGAGAGAAACATGGGAAGAATTGAGAATACCAGAAAGTCAAGTGGACGTTTGGTCGCGAGCGAATATCCTGAGTCGTAACGATTTGAGCGTTTTGCCCATATTCGGGTACATAGGGAACGTCGAACCTGAAAACTTGGCCATCAATCATGACGAAGTGGAAGAGGCGTTTGTTATCAGCCTCGAAAATCTATGCAATCCCAAACACTTTCGATATACACAATTTCGTAACGGTATGACACTGCCAGTTTTCACAGGAGGAAAACACCGTGTATGGGGTTTAACCGCGGGCATAACGCATCTGGTAATGAAAGCTTTGGTACCTGAAGTTTATAAGAACAAATTAAAAACGTTGCCAAAACTAGAGTCACCAACGGCCGCTAATGCAGTACAAAATCAGCAATCGACCGTTTAGTCCAACATTTAACACGTTTTTCACATTTTCTTTCCTGGGCTGACGTTTTCATTTCGATCTGTGTCGAAAAATGTAACTCTCGGAATTCGAGATGAGTTTGGAAGTGAATTCTGGAAAGCCAGAATTTTCACAGCTCAACGTTGTACACAACATAGTAGGAAAATTTATGAATTTGTAAAATATGTGCTCAATATTTAATTATGTAAAGTAACTTATTTCTGTAACTATTTACATGTATATCAATTAATATAAGCAACAATTTCATTTGTACTCGTATTTAAGCTTTCGAAATATTCAAAATTCCCGCTCAACCTGAATTCTCCGTAGAAGCGATAAATACGATTGAAAGAATTATTTTCATTCAGATTTTACATTGCTGCCTATTTAAAAAGGAAAAATATGCTTTTTTTTGTCCGAATGTCAATTTGGAGCTTCAATTTCCTGGCTTTTCACGATTGAAAATTTTCATTGAATGCATTCGTGGACCAATCAGAGACCTCGGTCAGAACCAATGAACGGAATTCCACGTTTCCCCCACAATCTCCACATTTTACAACTCGACTGAGCGTCAGCTGATCGAGGCGATAAGGCTGTCTTGTACCTTGTACATATCCCGTAACGTTTCTACAAATTGCTTGCGGTAATAACGCATAAAGAGATTCGTGACTATAAGTGTGTGAATAAAAGGTGAATAGACGCGAAACTGGTGTCTTATCGCGATGTCTAGAAAAGTTTTTCTGTTGGACGGTAGTTTCGCGACACAAATTTCGAGGCAGGTTGGTAAAAATCCAGACGGTGATCCGCTATGGACAGCGAGATTTATCGCTACAGATCCGAACGCAGTTGTGGCGACTCATTTGGATTTCTTGCGGGTCGGTTCCGACATAATCGAAACAACGACTTATCAGGCTTCAATAGATGGTTTTAAGGAACACTTGGGTTTGGATGAGAAGGAGAGTTTAAATCTGATTTGCAAGGCAGTCGAGCTCGCCAGAAAAGCCATCGAAACGTATGAAAATGAAGATAAGCAGAAAAAGATGAAGAAAAAAACATTGATCGCAGGTTCTTGCGGCCCTTACGGCGCTACTCTTCACGATGGTTCCGAGTACACGGGGGCTTATTGCGAGAAAGTATCGAAGGAGTTTTTGATGAATTGGCACAGGCCAAGAATCGAAGCTTTATTGAATGCCGGTGTTGATTTACTGGCGATTGAGACGATTCCGTGCGAGCAAGAGGCCGAGGCGCTCGTCGATTTGCTCAAGGAATATCCCGATGCGAAAGCTTGGCTGTCTTTTTCTTGCGGCAAGGATGGAGTGAGCTTGGCAAACGGGAGTAATTTTCAGGACGTCGCAACGCGATGTTATCGCGAATCTTTGCCCGGTCAGATTCTCGCGATCGGAGTAAACTGTCTTTCCCCAAAATTCGTCGCGTCTCTCTTCAAGGGCATCAACGACGACGGTAACTTGAATATTCCGCTGGTGGTTTATTCCAACAGCGGTGAAGTTTACAGCCCGGAGGAAGGATGGAAAAAAGAAGATTGTGAATCTATCGCGCTCGCAGATTTCGTTCACGAATGGCTCGATCTTGGAGTTCGTTACATCGGTGGTTGTTGCCGAACTACAGCCGACGATATCGCCAACATTCGAGCCCAAATTGAACTTTGGCAAACACGGGAAAAAGAAACGCCACTGTGATAATTTTTTATCGCGAGGATTATTCCCCAAGTTGGATAATTCGCTTTCACGCTTCGTGCCTTTGTAACATGCGACTGAAGGAAAAAATTGCTGTTTATTTTTTCTTTGTATAAAATACGAAAAAAAATGGAGCGTTTTTAATAAGCAACGCAATCCCGATGCGACGCGAATGTTATCGTAAATAATGTTGAAATCTCGCCGAAATGATGACTCTGAAGTTTGCATCGTTGCAATGCAACGAAATTTTTTTCTGCCTTCGGAAATTGATCAATTTTTGTCAGCCGAAAAACATGTCGGCTCGAAAATTTTGCACGACATTGAAAATTGAACGAATCGTCAATAAAATCAAATATTTTTCGTTGCATTCCAACGTTGCATACTTCAGCATCATGCCGAAATGAGGTCCAGTGATTCTTTTTTCGTTCCGCCATATTGAAATATTCAACTTAAACATTCCAGTCTACATTCTTTCTGCCACGGAATATACCAATTCAGTTCCCAAGTCAAAGACTTGATTGGATATGCCAACTCGGATGAATTTAGTATCTAAATTAACGTGAAAAATAGCGTTCGCTGGAATCTCGAGTTTGCCTTTGAATATATCGTTAGCTGTCGGAATCGTTCGAGGCCCGAGAATCGGATCGACGTGTCGATAGAGTTTTACCAAAGCTGGATCTACGAAATAAATACGATATTAATTAATGATGTATTTTGAATGATAAATTTGAGTTTGAAGACAAAATTAACCTTTGATGTGCTTATTCTCCTTTGCGATTTTTGTCGCGATTCCTTCGGCTGTATTGCCGTCGCTAATTTTCACAGATGTTCTGAAAAGTCCACTCGATTTTTGGGGATTTACTGCGGTTACGAGGACACCAGGCGTCACCGAAAAATTCATGTAAGGCTCTCCTGGACAACATTCTTCTTTCGTCCTTTCTGGAGCTTCGTCCGAATATTTAATCTCAATCTCGTCCAACTGCGTTCAGAGAAAATGATCGCGTGACGTTGAAATAATTGCAACCTCGTCACGGTTCGTAGCGCAGACGAAATACTCACGTCGAGGGTACTTTTCAAGTATTCGATACTGCCATTGAGGACATCAACTTCGCTGAAATCGAGGGTGAGATTGAGAGCAGCTGGACCAGCGATTTGCATCTTTTCTCTTGTTGCCTGAACGAAAGGCATGACGCGTTTCATGTATTTCTTCAAATCGCTCTTTCCGCCCAATTCGGTTGATATGACTTTGTTGTCTGGTAGAGTTTTGTCATTTTTCTGTCAAAGGGACGAGAATGGAGGTTGAAAATTGTCGGTTTTGAGGAGAAATGTGAAGAATTTGGGAGAAGCTTACGTCGTACAGCTCCTTCATTGTCGTTAAAACGATGTTTTGCCACGTAGGGAAATTTTTAGCCACCCAGATAATTCCCGAGGTCGGTTTTTCCACTGGTTTCTCCTCTGGTTTACCTTTCGCTGCTTTTCTCGGTGTGCAATAATTTTTCAAGAGGATTCTAAACGAGTGAGCAGCGTCCATGAGATATTGCGACGATTTTACGAGAATTTCATCGATCGGACCAACAGTGGGCCATCGAGCATTCAAAACGCTTCCTTTTCCTATTGTTTCTCGTACTCGCTCGGCTACGTGCGGACATATCGGTGCCAGCAATATTGTTTGCAGCTCGATGTATTGCATTATCAAATGCCAATTGACTTTGTCCAGTGCGCTCAACTGCAAATATTTGTCTCTGGCTGCTTGGAGTTCGAAAAAACCCGTTCTCAAGCCTTCCTTGAACAACATCTTTGCGTAGTTTTCGCCAGTTTCCTTTATCTTCAGATTCATTTCGCTGTAAAATACATTCAGTTCCAATCGTCATTTCAATCAAGTTATAATAATAATAATAATAAAGTTTCACCTCTGGAAAACACGGTCGTTGAAAGTCGTCGGTTCTCCTTTCCTGAATGAACTCTCACTTGCCAATACTTCATTGACCCATTCGATAAAAGTGAACAATCGCAAGATACCAGCGTCGGCCATAGTCTCGACAAAGTTTGCATCTTCAACAGAATCCCCAGCATCAGCGAGACAGAGCCGCATTCCATCGGCCGAGAATTTTTGTACAGCTTCCGAGAGAGTCAAGAAATTACCGTCCGACTTTGACATCTGAAATTTAAAAAAATAACGTTCATAAAGGCAAGTGAATCTTTAAAAACGTTCATTGACTGCTTCTCAGGATGCTGAATAAATTCCAAAGTTTCCGAAAATTGAATTTTTTCATACGTTTTCCGGCAAATCCATAGAGAAATTTGACAAACAAATTTGATAGACAAAAAAATTGTGACTTATGGTGAATAATGTAAGAGAAAATTTGTTCGGTTTCGGTTGTTCGATGCTAAACGTTAAACTTTTGGACACAAAAACAGGCAACGACTCATTTTGGTAACGAAATTCGTGTTTTTTCTTCTTCCATCAAGTCTATTCCATCTTCGCTGTTCTCATCTCTAAAATATAATGAATTTTTTCCCGTCGACGGATTACGCGCGTAATTTCTTCAGCACTTGAAAAAAATCCACTTTCCTTTTTTTCTTATTTCACGAGTACAAACTAAAATTGTTTTTGCTCGGACACGAAATATCCCCATTTGCAGACAAAGTGTTGAAATGATGCTAAAGTTTGCAACGTTGGAATGCAACGAAAAATATTTGATTTTATACATGGTTCGTTCAATTTCCAATGTCATCCAAATTTTCCGAGCCGATAAGCTTTTCGGGTGGCAAAAATCGATCATTTTATCATCGTAATTACACACTGCATTCGAATAATTATTTTTGTCAAAGATAAAAAAGAATTTCGTTGCGTTGCAACGATGCAAACTCCAGAGTCATTGCTTCTCACCATTTGAAGAGCCAAATTTTAAGCTTTTGTACAAAAACGTGGGAATAACGTATTTTCCTTTGCAAGAGTGTGAAAATGTTTGATTCAATGTTGGAAAACAAATGGGTAAAATTTGATATTTGGCAAGCATCGGCAATGGCACGGAGAATGAAAAAATTGGGTAAAATGTAGCATCGATTTGCTTATAGCGGAACTCACTTTAGCCGAATTGAGAAGCAAATGTCCATTGGCTCGGATGCCCTTGGGCCACATGTCGGGTTGTTTTGGCCAGATTGCAACGTGATTGTAAATGAAAAAAGTGAGATGATTCTGTACAAGATCTTTTCCCGAGACTCTGAGATCGACCGGATACCAAAAGTGGAATTCACGGCGCATACGTTCCAACGCTTCTTTCTTTATCGAAGTTTTCGGGAACGGGCTGTTTTTGAAGAAAATATAGTCCCAGACTTCCGGAGTCATTTCTTGAGCCCTGAGGATAAAAGTAAATTGATAAAAATATTTGCAGATCGATTGCGGAGAGCCTGGACTGTAAATCTTACTTTATACCGAGGGCGTTCGGTTTATCGCCCTTGAAAGTGCCGCCTTGGATCAAATGAGCGACCGTATAGTACGCCATGTAGATCGTCGAGTCTGATAGTGATTCTATCAGCCACTGTTCGTCCCAAGGCAACTTTGTTCCTTGAAGCGAAAAGGACATGAATAATAAATGGGAAATTGGTGGAATGCAGCGATGCAGCTTAAGAATAAAAAAAAAATATCAATTTACCAAGCCCGTAAGTTCTGGAGCACGCGTATTCGTGAAGCCAGTCGAGACACGTTTCGAAATTTTTTCGAACTTCATCGTGAAACGTTTCCAGACTCGCAAGCGCTTTGTCAGCCTCTTTCCGCCAGTTTGGTTCACCGTAGTCGAGATACCACTGATTGCACAGAGCAACAACACACTCGTCGTTCGATCTTGACATTATTGTTTTTTCCGGTTCGTAATAAATAACCGCTTCTTCGCTGTCGATCATTTTCTGCTGCACTTGTTTTTTAATGTCCTGCACTCTTTGGCCTTTGAATTCGCCCACCAAAAGTATTCCGTCGTAAAAACCTTTCAGATAAACCATTTCTTTGGCTTCGAGAAGCTTGGCTTTGTCGTTTTGCGATTGAATTTTGAGTCTCTCGTACACAGTTTGAGCCGATAAATTTCCGAACTCGGGAATTTCGAGTATGGGAATCTGGAAATTTGAAAATTAGTCATTTTCATGAAATAGCTAATTCTCAAGTTTGATGCAGCTGCTGAAACAACTTACAGGCTCGTAAGGCAACACCATTTCGTCCTTGATGCCATATTTTTCGCGGAAGGCCTGTTTCTTTTTGAGATCAACGAGAGCCGCGTAATCGTCCGGAGAATCGCTGGGAACGGACGTTACGACTCCGGTTCCCTTGTCCTCTTTGATAGTCAACATTGGGAGAGTATAAATGACTCGATGGCTTGTGAGCGGCGCTGCGAGAGCCGCTCCGAGGATATCCTGGCCTACGAATTCGGCGATTGTTGTAATTTCGCCTTCGACTTGCATGAATCCTTGATACGACATATTCCGTGCGGCTCTCTTGGTCGAGATGTAAATATCGCCGTTTGCTATTTCATAAGCGATGTATCGTATGTCCGGATGAATCCAACAATTCGTTTGCCCGTACATGGTTTCCGGTCGGAGTGTTGCGGCGACCAAGAAAACTGGTTTGCCCGTTACGCTCCTAAAGAAAAAGACTCGGTAACAGAATTTTCACAACAAAAATATTCTTCAAATTTCAAGTTTTTTTTACTTGAGTTTTTCCGGATACGGCTCTAAAAGTTTCATCTTTATTAGCGTATACTCTTGCGGTCCGACACCCTCACCGGAGGAACGATCGTGATCCATGCACGGCTGACCATCTTTCGGCGAGTAAATCGTGTGTCGTTTTCCATACTTGATTTTATTTCGAGCTTTCAAATGTAAAAATTGCCACCTTACGAAAGAATCGTAAAACGGATTAGCATCCGTAGTGATGAACGTTCGCCGCCAATCGACCTGTAAAATAGTTTTTTTCAGCTCTAGAATAATTCCCCTCACTGCGTTTCGTTTCCCAATCTTTTAATCAAATTTCTTACGTGCAAGCCGATGGATTTCAGATCCTGCACAGCGATCGGCGGGAAGTAATCCAGCCAATAAGCTTCGTCAGCAAATTTTTTTATTTCTTCGTCTTCCAAACCGAGACTCTGCATGATTTGCCACTGGTACTTAGCGGAGCCTGCTTTAGCCACAGCTTTGCTCTGAAAATACCATTCCGAATAATTGTAAAAATCAAAACAATCTGTCGTTCAATTCTGCATGAATTTAGTACTTTTTTCCCTTTGCTCTTGTCCTTCATAACAATGTCATCGACGACTTGTTCGACGACCGCCTCGTCCTGCGGAAACTTTGGGGGATAACCGTAGTCCTTTAATTCGCGCTTGAGCTTATCGGCACAAGCTTTGATCGGCATGCCGGTGCAATGGAATCCAAACGGAAATAACACTTTTTTTCCCAGAAGACGATTGTAGCGGACGGCAAACTGTGGGAGCAGAATTCGGAGGATATAGCGAGAGTTAAAAGTTACAAAGAACTTTTCGCTAGTTCGTTGTCCTGTAAATCAAGAGACGCGGCAGCGGCTCGACGCCAAGTTTAAAAGAAAAGCGTAGCGTGGGAGCCGGCCGGACTCTTGTATACAGGAAAATAGAAATTTTTGTCAACATACTTCGCACTTGGACAGAGAAAACGTGTGTCCCAAATGCAGGCGTCCATTCATGTAAGGATATGGAAAAGTCGCAAGGAACTTTTCATTGGGTTTAGATCGTGGCTCGGTCGGAGCATCTTGTTCGTAAACTTTGGCTTTCTCCCACTTGGCTTGAACATCTTTTTCGATCTTTTGAAGATATTCGACCTTGAATGTGCCCTTCCGCTCACCTGCCTGTTTAAAACGAATTTTTTATTCATTCGAAAAAAACACCGTAAGCACGTGATAGCAGCTGGTGATAATGTTGCAAATTGTTAGGTTAAGAACAACTTTTTAGTGTATTATCGAATGTACAGAATAATCGAGACTGATATCGTCTCAATTATAATATTGGTCGAAGAAAATAATCGCTTGTTTTTAATACCATGGTAGAATTTTGTTTATTGTCAGTGCTAATGCTTCATAAATAAACGTGTATCGGCTTCGATTGTTCTCCTTCCGAAATGCCAATGTTTTGTCCCTCTGGTTGTGGCACCCCTGGCACCTTCGCAATTTGTGCGTCGAGGCGACAGCCTGCAGTTGCATTTCTCTCGAAGCTGCGCGCCATTATTATCTTTTTTCGAACTTTCCAAGTGTCGTCCACGCACGCGTTTCGTCTCTCTTGTGTATCAAACCTTTTTAAATTAATCTTATTGTTGTTAATCGATTAAATAGTTATTTTTCGTGATATAAAACGAGAAAATTTGTGGGTGGGATTTATTGACGCATCTCGACTGTTCATTTTTCCTCAATTTCCTTATACAGGGTCTTTTCTATAATGATGGCGATTGTTTTAGTATTTTTTTTTCGATTTATCTATGAATAACGACGGAACTATACAGTCAAAGAATCGACCCATAACTTACGGGAAAGCACGAATAAATCGATGGAAAACAAACATGACGCATGGACGTTTCGCGCGTGTTTGAGAAATCGCGAAATACTTAATTCCGTAAAGTTTGCTGCACGCCCAAATTTGGCGAAACGTTGAGACCTGTTTATCAGATAAAAAGAATGTCGAAGGATCGCGTTTCAACGAACCCGCCGCGATATTTCTGGGACACACATACACTTCGGATATGGCTTCGTTACCCGAAGACATCCGAACAGAAAACGCGTCGTGTGGAACGGTGTTGGACTTGGCGTAACCGATATATAATATAATTTGACGAGCAATTGACTCGATCGGAATATATTTCATTGCGACATGATTAATATGATTAGAGTACACGTGATATAAAAAATGAACGGGCGAATCAGTACACTTGCGAGTATAATACGAATGGTAACGGATCTTTTGAGATATTCGAGTCACACTGTCCAACGAACCGCGAATCCTTCAGCGTTCTCGTTTTTTTTTTATCCTCCTTTCAATGACAAATTATATTTCCTATCGATTGCATGTACGAATATATTTTTTCTTCGCCGCTGTCACGAAGATGCGATATTTGTGTTAATGTGTCGCAAAGCGTGTCGTCTTTTCGTGAGCAACATTTTTACGATTCTTCGTTACGCTCTTCAGCCGCTCCCAAATTTCTACGTAACGTTCGAAAAAAATCGTGTAGGCTGGATTTACGAAAATTAAGGCTAAAATATCATTCGCATCAGATTTTTCTTTTAATTTTCTTCATGTCTTTTCAGACATGAAAAAAAAGGAATATTCCGACGATACGTCGTGTGCCTTTCGTTTCGCCTTTATACTCGGATCGGACGGTGATTGCAGTTATTTAACGATCATCTCCGACACCGTTTTCATGATTGTATTTAACACGAGAGTCTTGAAAACAAAAAAAATTTCTCTTACAAGATCTGTACCATTTTTTCATGAAAAGGAGAACACGGAAACAATTTCTTCCGGATGCACTCCATCAACTTTCAATCGTACTGCATGATGATCAAGATATCGCAACAAAAGAATGCTGTTGTAATTGAATCATTATTTTACGATAAAAAATCCCGAGAATCTTTTCTCCTTCAACCGGTCAATTATTTCGGGAGCAAAAAGCGAATGGTTGCTGCTGGTTCAAAAGCATGAAAATTCCAGTGCATTTGCAGCACTCACGAAATAGAAACCGCGAGCTATTCGAAGAATAGTCGTCAAGTTTTTACACCGAAGTGAAAAAATTCAAATTTTGTATCCCATTGTTGATGAATTTTTGAAAATTACTCTAATTAGATGTGTGAAACGATGCAGATAATAATGTTGATAAGAATTTCGAGGGATGCATCATTTGTCGACGTGTATAATTGATGCATTATAATTATGATATAATTAGAATATAATTATCGGTAGGACGAGGTCGCGATTCTTTCTCCGGAAGAGAGTAAATGCAGGTATTTTTCGTCCATTCGAACTGGTTCGCGAAACGACCTCGATGCTTATTGAATGCATACGTTCCCGCGCGCGTGGTGTATACGCGTACTGCTCAAAAATAATTCTTCTCGCTCGCCAGACCCGCTTTTCGGTCTGACCGTTACATTCGCTCGGTAAGTGCATTACAATGTGAATCGTTGAAAATTACGAGAATGAGCTAAGAATGGGGGAGAAAATGAAATTGTAGCGAAAACGATAATTAAATCGCCTATAATTTCGTCAACTATGTCTGAAAAAATGTTGATTGCGTTATTCTCTTATAAGAATAGGGAAAAATGCAGTCCACCTTTAAGGACGAGCATCGAAGAAATAATAATGATACGCGGTAAGTGAATATCCGCGACATACCTTCGAGGAATTGGTAAACGAGTTTTCATGCGTGTTAAGCACGTAAAACGTGTACGTAGGAGAGGATTGATCGGGCAGAAGTCCTGGAAAGTGGTGGGAAGAAAAACTTGATGCGGAAATTGCCCTCGGTAGATGGTATAGTGAGCAACCAGTTTAACGCAAACTGCACTTGACCACGGTCTCCAATACTGAAACTCTCGACCTTGCGATACTTGTAGAATCGCATTGAACGGGCATTCCGAATATTTAATTCACGAAAATTGTTGGTTTCCTCTTTTTTTGAAGGTTTTATCAACGAGTTTCAAAGTTTTGGAAAAATGTGACGACGTGTATCGAATGAATATTATGCGAGTGAATATTTCACAAAGTCGATTGATTCGTTTAATGCGATTTTTAAGGCTCGGTTCAAACTGTTTTTTTCGGAATTGAAAAATAATTGCAGTGTGCGTGGATTTTTGATTATTGTGAACGCGTACGCGATTATGATCGTGACGAGCACGTGGGCACGTATTATTGTTGTTGTTGTTGCTCTGGCTTGTTTGGCAAGCTGTAACATGCTCGCCGCATTTGCAACGAGCACGGAATCGAGCGGTGAATATCTTGAAAAAGTTATGCTCGAACTTCGCGACATTAATTCTTCACCCTCGCTTGCCATGCCCCAACGCTTCACGGGCTCTTCTTCTTTCTTCGATGTCGATGACAAACATTATCTCGCTGGGAAACGACATTCCGGTGACCAACAGGCTTCCAGCAACCAAAATCATTTGGCGGCCTTACAAGCTTCGATACTCCAAGCCGTTGCAAACAAAATTCAACCAACCACTTTCGATCAGATCGTCTCTGAAACAGCCCCCAACGACAACGCCTACTATCAGGTAAGCAAAAATTATTTTCAGTTGCACAGCAAGCTGTAAAAAAAATGTGGAAAATCATAAAATCGGAATTTTTCTATGAAATCAAAGAAATATTGACTAATGGAAAATTCTCACTTTCCTGCGTCATTATTTTATTATTTTTCGAATATCGCGCGGACCGAGCTGGCGGTTTGACCCTGGAACGGTGACCTTTTTAAATTCACATTTCCGGTAGAATTGAACGTTCGTTTTTCAATGCGGAATCACGTGAGCACCCCACGTTACCGTTCTTGGGTTAACGACTCGAGGAGCTTGAGCAAGGAATTGATGCGTTGAAAGTAATTATTTAATTACGTTCGGTATATAATAAAAATGAAAAAAATAAAAAACGCACCCATTGCGATGTGAAACTTTGTATCTGTATGCACTCGAATGACCTCGTGGCCCAATTCGAATTCCCTCATTTTCATCAGGACATTTGGTAGCGTCCGGAGCCGGTTTTTATTCAGGATGACCCTTCGGCTTGCGTGTGTGACACTGAAATTTCACTTGAGGCACAAATCGATTAATTTTTTTTTACTCACGTATCCCGTTATCAATTACCGGTGCTGGGAAGCTCATTCGCTTGATGGAGACACACGAATAAATCACGTAGAGATTTTTTTTTTTTTTAATTTTCACTCGATTAAATGACCGAACGAAGTTGCTCGAGAGATCGGCTCGTTGACCAGCAGTTTTGCTTTCCCGGCAAACACCTGAATCTCTGTTTTTATCGTTTTTCCGGAGGTTCAAACTGCCGGAGTTCCGTTGCCGCAAAAATTGCCCCAAGTTCCGCCAATTACCAACTCGGAACTCAACGCTGTTTATAATCACGCGATTGAGAAAGGAAACGCCGTGAGCCTCAATGCACTTGCCAATGTTCTTCGCCACAGGCATTTGTCAAAAGTCACAACTAATCAGTTGGAAACTGGATCATCGAATCCGATGTACGGTTATTACGTTTATCCGTTAAATTCGCTTATGAACGATGTCCGTCAAGGAACTCACTTTATTCCGGCAATGGTGAGCGAATTTTGTGAATTTTCCATCACCTTTAAACATTCGCACGAAAGGTTTGTTTGGATGATTCTGAAGTTTGCACCGTTGAAATTCAACGCAAAATATTGTTTCTATTTGAAAAATATTGAATTTTTAAAATCATGGCAATTCTTTGTCTCGATTTACTTTTTGGGACTCAAATGACAATTGTTTTTTTCTCCGGGCCAAATATTGAATAATATTCATGAGCCTCGTTGAAGGAAAAACAGAATTTCGTTGCATTTCAACGATTTGTTTGGGTTTCATTCAAAAGGCTGAGGAATATCGTGAACGAGCTTTTCAGGAGTTTCCGTACAGGAAAATCGAAATATCGATAAATTGATAAAATTTGGTGATAATTCTCTTCAAAATTGAGTACGAAAACTCAAACTTTTCAAAATTTTCCATCTGCCTGTAATTACTTGACAACTGGAAAAAAGAAAAATCTAAAAAAATTTGCATTGTCACGTATAAAACTTCAATTTTATCGAATTTTCATTATTTTCAAAATGTTTATGTTTTTGACATCGTATCGCCGGTAACGAGATAAATTTTATACACCAGTTTTTGTTTTCGCAGCCTTCGGAACCAGAAAATGCAGCAGCAACAGGAAATTCTCAAAAAGATTTAGGCAATCCATTGTTTATGGCAATCAGTGGATTCATTGGGATGGCCGTTTTGTTCATGATCGGCGTTTTGTTGTTTCCACGATTCACGGGATTCCGTTCTCGGTTCGTTGACGAGGACAAGTTGCTCCACCTGACAAAAACTGTTGGCGAAGCTATTGATCGTCACAATTGCACGGGCATTGGGTATCCTTACGTAAACCTTGACGAAAGACTGCGAATTTTGTGTGAGCCCGTGAAAATAACGAGGTAATAAATTTAGGGAAAATCGATCCGCGCGACGAATTGCTACTCGTGAATTTCCGACAGATACGAAAAAGTTTTCCATCCTGAATAATAAGCCGAGGACTGAAATATTTGATTTTTCAGACCGTCGTCGGTGATGTTACTGACGAGGAAATCAGCGTTGCAGCAGGAAGCAAAGAGACGCAAAAAAATACCGAAAAAGTGTAAATCTGCACCGTGCAAAAAAAATCCTGAACGAAATGGCCCAACGTGAAATGAATTATTGCTCATTAGAGACAACGAATATAAAAATTTGTAGCGAATGTATGAATATATTTATTGATGTATTGACTGCCTCTCCGAATAATTTTGTCGATGCGTGTCCGTGTCTTAATGTCATTGTCGAGTCGTCGATACCAAAAAAAAAAAAGGCTCCACTAGGATCGAGTAATGAATATTTGTACAAACGAGAAAACACATTTTGCTCGTTCAGATCGGCGTAATTCGAGAATCAAGTCAGTCTTTTTGAAACCTTGCGCGATTCCGCGTGCATAACTGGACGAAATAGTTTGGATGAAAAACTTGGTACAAATATTTCAAGTGTTATCCTTTATTATTCATTTTCGTCTGGTTAAAAAACGTTACTTTACAAAAAACTTTTCAGAGGATTTGTCATTGGCATATAAGTATGTAATTTTGTCTCGAGACTACGATTTATTCGAGTGTAAAATTGTCTCGAGAAAAATATTCTTAAACGCCATAGAAAATTGTCAACGTTTGTTCGTAGCGAATCTCGATATTTTCGTGTGTCTTTTGTCACTGATCGCTTTTAGTTAACACAATAATAGCTCTCAGTTATGGCCATTGTACGTGGTAGGCCGTATTCGGATATAGCTGACAGAAATTCATTCGATCGCAATCACATACGCACACAGTCCGAATATGCCTCGTTTCATACACTTAAAAAATGGCTTGAATGTGAGAATCTATCGTTCGCGATGAGGATGGGGATTTAATACCTATACACGAGCCGCGTTCACTACGTTGAGGTAGGTGCGTGACGAGCTTGAGGAGATGGTTTGTACGACGATCTATTGGTTGATTTTTTCAAACGTCGTCCTTTCCGTAAAATTCGAAGAAAGCGGCAACTTTGCCGCGGTAAGCAAAATTTTCCCATTCGTTCAAATGCACACCAAATTACCCGAATTCCTCGCATGACAAACGTTTATTTTTCTCCACTTGGAAAAATGTATCTCAAAAAACCGATCACACGTGTCCAGAGCATTCTAGACGGAACATTTATTATTTGCACCCGCGCATCTCACGAAACACCGATCAAACTTTTCCTCATCCTCCCGAGTCTGTGCGCACAGCATTTTTTTTCATCTTCAGTGAAGAAAATTCTCAAACGGGCACTTTATATTATTCTCTCTATGTTTCTCGTACTTTGCGCCTCGCGGGCTTCGCAGTAAACAAAATTATTCGTAAGCTTAAATACTGGTTATTGTACGTTTAGAGCCGTCCTCATTCGAGCCAAGATCCATCAAGTCGACCGAGTGAAAAATCTCGACCAACGAAACCTTTCGCGCTCAAGTTTTATTTGAAAATTCCCTGCCAATTACGAATATTTATAAAATTGTTGCATTTTTCGCCCTGGCAATTTGTACGATAATTCTCATTCTTTAACGGTCCGTCTGTAAACCTCGTGATTATGGAAACGAGTGTCCTCAAAGGATGCTCGAAATAAAACTGTCCGCCAAAATGTTTCATATACGTCCAGTAATAACCATGCGATAATAATTCCATGGACTCGATGGATCTTCGGTGAGGCTCGAAGAAACAAAAACAAGAAAAATTACATCGATGACCCAATGCGCTAAAAAAGAATATTATTTTTGTATATGCATTATTGAGTATTTGTTGTTTGAATTTACCACAAAATAGATTCTTTTTTTCGGGCATTGGGTACGTTGACATTCGCATAAACAATATTACACGCTCAACAATATACATTGGCAAAGCTCTACAGCGGTTTACACGCATTTTTTTCTGGCACGAATTGAAATTGAGGAAAAAAAAAACGAAAAAAAAAGTAAATTAAAGAACTTGTTGTATTTTTTCGTACACCGGTCACGCACGATGAGGGACGTTGCTAGCGATATTTTAACAATATATAAATACCTATATAGACAGAGAATAATCGTCTCGGAGCAATGGTGCAAATACAACGCAATCGAGACGGAAACTAACGACTATTACACATCAACTATTTGCATGTGAAATTTGTTAATAAACGATGGTGAACAGTCACGGGCATGTCTCGTTATTTCGTACTTAGCAAAAATTCATCGATCGTTAACATTTGATGGTTTTTTGGTTGTCATCTCGAGGAATAAGAAAAATTCGTATTGTTTAAAGCGAGAGAGACGATAACGAGACGTAGCCATTTCGGTTGTGAGGTGTTGGGGACAAAATGTGTCGTTTATACGAGTTTTTTGGAATGGAGGTGGCGGGGGGAGAATAATTATGGAATGAAGGCGATTCGTCGAAAAAAGAGATGTATAATGATGTTAATCGCATGATTGTCACTCTCAGTGTCTTTCTCATAAATGAAAAGACCATGGCTCATCGATAGCAACGCGGGTGTACCGGAGCTAAGCTTGACTAGAAAATAAACCAACCTACAAATTTCAATCACAAAAAAATCAAATTAGTCTCATTTCAGGGAAGAAAAATTCGTCTTGAGGTTCAGACTGACAAAATGAGATTTCGATCAGTGAGACAAAATAACTGAACCGAGTATTATTCACAACCAATCGGTTGTTGGAAAAATAGAGCACGACGACAACTTTTTTTTTCATGAAAAATGGGACAAAGGGTTGCGCGTCGTCTGCATTAATATACGAAATATAAAAAAATACGCCTCGTCTCACGGAGTTGCGATTGACAGCTTTTACATGTTGGATACAACGTTACGAAAGCAGATTGAGAAAGAAAAAGGTTAAAAGTTGAAAAAAGCCATCGAATCTTTTCAGTCGAGACGAACAATCTTTTTAAAATCGAATAAGAAATATATAGAGTCAGTCTTTCCATGTTGTAGAAGAACAAAAATGTGTGTATATGCGTGACAAAAAATTGCTCAGCCTCAACCGCGTCTACGTTTTGTTCTTTACATGTCGACCATGTCAAGTTAATGTACAACGGTTCGGCAATGTACGTTTTACATATATTTATATATTTATATATATAGATATAAATTTTAGTATGTATATATTTACACAATCAATGAGGGCAGTTAATGTTAAATAATGAATAAATGGTCGTTAAATGATGGAATTAATTCGAACGAGACTCGATTCGACGTTCCAACCAAATGAAATGAAAAAATGAATGCTTAGGTCTGTTGTGTACGACTCGTAGCGACTCGCATTA
Organism: Diadegma fenestrale; assembly: GCA_037043255.1. Taxonomy (NCBI): domain Eukaryota; kingdom Metazoa; phylum Arthropoda; class Insecta; order Hymenoptera; family Ichneumonidae; genus Diadegma; species Diadegma fenestrale. The sequence goes on along the minus strand of CM073310.1, from coordinate 11,703,067 downwards.
GTGGAAATGTTAGGAATAATGCCAAGCTTATGCGCTAATTTATGTGTAAATATATATACACACGTAACTTAATTTTACACGTTTCACATTCATACAAAATACATTCGGCTTGTCTCTCGCTCCAATTGTTTCGTAGCGAAAATAAAAAAAAAAACTTATTTACCGATATTACTCGTTTCTTTTGTCTTCCCTTCGGTGTGACTATGTCGAAAATGTGAAATTCATTCTCATCAGCCGACTTCGTTGCAAGCTTTGTTTTGTGAAACGAACGAGGTTTCAGCGAGGCATCGGAAAAACAAGACGGAGGTTTTTAAGCTTCGGGAATCCACTGGTCGGTTGGTCATCAGCATCATAGCCCAGTTCGTAAATCGTAGAACATCAGGTTGTGCGCTTGTCACACGTTCCCGACGACGAATAATTAACAAGTACGCCATTGTTTTTTGTCATATTCGTGTGAGTTTTGGTTCTCTTTGCGGTATATAAAAAAAAAATGAGAAAAAAAGCGTGTAGAGCCTCGATTTTAGTTCTCTTTTCAGGGACAAGCCGCAAAATGATGGTAATTGTGCGGCATCGTTCAAAAGATCGTCATTCTCGCCGGACTCTGTACAACGAGGACTTCTTTGGTTTTTTTCTCGGGAAAAAAATAAAAGAAGAAAATAATAATTGACAGTCAGTAAAAATCGAGTGTTTTTCAGGCGAACGATTTATCCTCGAAAAACGAAATTCTCACTGTTGCAGCAGCAGTTTCTAAATCTCTCGCGACCTCCCTTCATTAAGAGGCTGGTTCATCTTCCGCAATGTTGTGAAGATCCGCGTAATTGACGACAGCTCGATGGAGAAACTCGTATTGCGCCTGTGCAATAAATTGATAATACAATGAATTAAAAAAAAAACACGAAAAACGAGAGAGAACTAAACGTTTTTTTTTTTCGTAATTGCAACTTACAAAAGTTCCGATCATCCCGTGTCTCTGAGATCGTAACTTTTTCGTCGTCGTGAATATATCGACGCGTTTCTCCGTGCGCAATTGCTGGACCAATATACTGAGAGCTACGAACATGGAACTCCTGTCCGAGCCGGAACTACAGTGAATGACCAACGGACCGCTCGACTCGACGTCGTGACCGAGAGTCTGGTCAACAAGCTCTATAACGCCTCGCGTAACCTCTGGAACTTCGCCCTCGACCGTCGGCCATCCGTGATATTGATATTGCGTTACGACCACCGTTTCGTCCGTTTTCGTATTCGCCACGCAAAGCTCTCTCCTCGTGTAATAAGGGCAACTCTCACTCTGAATGTATCGGACTCTTATGTGGTCGTAACTTGTCTCGTCGTCGGGCCAGTATCTCGGACATTTTCGTGGTCCTTCGTTCAGCTGCAAAACCAATACGATCGAGTTAAGAAAACAAACATTTCCAAAATCTGTTTTTTTTTTTTTACGACTCTGAAGTTTGCATCGTTGTAATGCAACGAAATTCGTTTTTTACCTTCGACAAAAATAATTATTTGAATGCAGAATGTAATTACGATGATAAAATGATCGAAAAATTTGGATGACATTCAAATTTGAACGGATCATCGACAAAATAATATATTTTTCGTTGCTTTCCAACGTTGCAAACTTCAGCATCATGTTTTTCTGTGCTCGTTGCGACAAATGTCGATAAACTCACGTCCGAGAGCATCACAACGGTTGATATACATTGCTCGGAAATCATCCTCCAAAAATCAGCTATCGTAGTGTCCAATGGATCTTGGGTTATGATAAAAGATTCCGAATTGTCGTATCCCTCGATAAAGGACGCATTGATATAAGTTGAATGTTCTCGGCCTGGTATGGGTGTCAATATGACGCGATTTCTGTCATACGGTATGACCATTTCACTGCGATTCTTGATCCTATTCTCATCGCCACCACCGACCGAAAAAGATTTACGATCTTCCAACACAGAACTGATTTTCTGTGAATTTAAAACAAGTTCCTAAAAAACTGAGATGTGAGTAAACGTCGAAGACCATTTTCTCTCGAGGCGATACTTTTCAAGGCTTATTATTCTTGCAAAAGTCTCGGAAAAATGTTGAAATAAAAAGGGCAAATTAAAACTTACATCGTATTCCTCTTCCATGCGACATTTCTCTTTGCCGTTGTCTCTCATTCTGAGCTTCTCGATGCTCGATTTCAATTGCGAAATGGGAATTTCCGTGTCACCGTAAAGCGCCATTTCCATGAGAGATCGATAAATGAAAATGTATTGTTTCAATGATTGTACCAAGTAGTTTCGTTGATGTCGCAGGTCGCAGACTGTATTGAAAATGGAAACTTGTCCCTCTTCGGCGAGTTGTTGTAAAAGAGAATCGAGAGCAACGAGAGTGCCGGTTCTTCCAACTCCGGCACTGCAATGCACGAGAATGGGGCCTTTTTCGAGGGAATAAGCCTCATTGACGCGTTTGATGAATCGTAAAATAGCATGGGGATGTTCAGGCGCCATGAAATCTTTCCAAACGAGAAAATGATATTGAACGATGGTGCGAGAGTCGCGTTCACCGGTCCGGCTCATTTTCAGTTCTCGTACGACGTAATCGGAGAAGGGTCGTTGTCTAACGTGTTCTACGGTAATGTCACCAAAGTTTTTCGTTTCTTCTTTGTCGGGCCAGTATTTGGCGCATTTTGTTTTCGAATATTCCTCAAGATTGGTAAGCATGAGCACGAGTTCGAGATGCTGTTCCCAAATCATTCGCCAATAGTCGCAAACGGTGTTTTCCATCGGGCCCTGAGCACAGATGAATTTTTTTCTCTCCTTGTAACCGAGAACGAAATTGGCATTGATATAATCCGAGCCGGAAATACCGTCCATCTGGGACAATCGGACTCTGGTTTGATCGTAACATTTGATGTCGGGATAACGATTTTTGTAAAGATTTTCTCGAGCCTCGGAAGCTCGGGTCGTACGGTCGGCGAAACGATCCGGCAACAGCTCGAATTCGTGTTGAAAACCATAGTCAGAGTCACGATGACGCTCGAGATACGCCTGCAAAAGGTCGCCCTTTGGTACCGGCGGCATATCCGGTGGACTCGCTGCTACAAGCTGATGTCGGCCTCTCAGGCTTCTGCAGAGATGCCTAACCACAAAAGGCATCCATTAGAAAATACGTGAGCAGTGAAGGATCTCTCGCGTCCTTCGCCAACCTTCAGTCGTAACAACTCACCTGAAACTATTTCTCAGAGTTATGATTTCCTCGCCTCGTTGCTCCGCCCGTTTCGTATATCTGTGCAAAACGCACAGTGCGATTAAAAGTATCGCAATTATCAGGATAAGGGCAACTACTATTTGCAATATAACTTCGAGAGTATTTTCCTTCTGCGCGGCAATATTACGAGAATCGGGCCCACCGTAAAGCTGATGAAGATATCCGCTGTACGCGGGAATCACTTGACCGTCGCGATTACCGTAAACTGCAAAAAAAATGATAATCAACAAACGATAGTTAACCCTTCGTGGTCACACTCCCGCCACCGATCTCGGTGGTCACACAGGGTCGATTCTACCCAGTCCATTTTCGAACCCGTATTGTGACCAATCTATCGGCCCGAAAATTCTCAAAAAATTACTCAACAACCTTCGGACATTCCAGTTTAGATAAGAAAAACTTTCCCGAAAGAAATCCAAGGCTAACATATTTTTTTAAATGCAAAATGAAAAAAATAAACGGGAAAATAAAGGTTTTTCACTAAAATAATCGTCACTTTGTGGATTTTCAATATTTTTGTCTAAAATTTGGACCTGATATTCATCAGATCTGGTTCTTTTGTGAAAAAAAAAATAGTTTATTTCAGAGTGGATGTTAAAGATTTAGCGTTAGCGGCGGTAACTCGCAATGAACACTAAAAACTGTCGTTGAATGACGATTACAACCCCATTAATTACCGGGAACTAGGAGATATTTACGTCACAAGTTGGTCACTGGGTGGATTCTACCCAGAGTGACCACGAAGGGTTAAAATATTAAAATATTGAATAAATAAATAATTGACAAGTACCGATAACTTCGATGAAGGCGGTGTAGTTGGCTTTTTCGTCGATGAATCCGTCGTACGGAGGATAAATTCCGGATTCCGGTGGATTTTCGATGGGAATTGGATTTATTCCCGGCGTGTCATCTCTTTTGCGTCGTTCTTTTGGTCCCGACGAGTTGTTTGATTGGCTATTAGTAACGTCAGTTTGGACGGTGGTGGCGGCGGATAATTTCGTCGCAGGTAACGTAGTTGGCGAAGTTCCAATATTAGGGAGAGTGGTCGTTTGTATTGTCGTCGGTGTAAGAGTCGCGTTAGTTGTGACGGTGCCGGAAACTTCTGGCGCGAGATGGAGAGTCGGAGTGACTTTGGGCCGCAAACCGATGCAACGATCGCAAGCGCTACTCCCGTTGAACGAGTCACCGTCGCCGAGGAAAACTTCTGGCGAGAGGTGATCGCTGTCAAACTGTTCGGCGAGATAAGCTCCTCCGGCCGGCGAGGCGTGAGCATAATGATACGTATGAATTTCCATCTCATCGGGGGCTGGCAAATCGCCGGTCGATCTTTGCGGTCCCAACTTGACCATGAATATTCGGTAGCAACATATCGGCCCGTTTCTTTCCGATATTCTCGGTAAATAGAGCTTGAAAAATTGGCGACCCTCGCTCTCGATTTTACGCCACGAGCGGAGATTCATGTTTTCTCTGTCCGGCACAGTAACTGGCATCGTACAATTTCCGATCGTGTCTTTGCCCGGTGTTCGGAGTCTCGTTACGCACCACGCACGTACCTGTGTGTGTGTGTGTGTGTGAGCATCGCAATTAGAGACACGCGAATGAAATAAACAAGAGAGAAGACGGAAAAGAAAGAAAAGTCAATTCTCACCGTATAATTCGTGTTGGGCGGTAGGCTTTTGAATTCGTAGCCATGTTCAAGTTCTTTGACAGTTTTGTCAGGTAATCTCCACCAATCGTTACCCGTTCTGCCAAGATCATTGCGATATTGCGCTGCACCGGTGAGCTCCAATTGATAACGAGTTATGACGCCATTAGGCCGTGCCGGTGGTTGCCAAGATACGTAAACGTAAGCTGTGCTGCTGAGATTATCGAAGCGACAAGTGACGCTAAGATTTTGCGGAGCACCACAGACTGAAATACGGAAAATCGATCGAGTTGAGAAACAAGATTCTTGTTGATGTTTTATCGAGATAAAATAAAATAATGACTGATAAAAACCTCCGTCCATGGTCGTTCCATTGACGATTTTACTCCAGTTGCCGCATTGCTTCGTGTATTCGCTGCAAGCAGCGATTTTGAATTGGTAAGTCGTCGCTGGATCGAGATCGACGAATACGTAAACATTGAAAGTTTGTGCCGGATATATTGCTTCTTTTTTTTGCTCGCCATGAGTCACCATTAGATTATAATAATGCACGTGTTCTCGTAGTTCTGGCGGCGGCACGTTCCAACCGACAGTTATTGAGCGATCGGTAAAACCGTTGACGGAAACGGTCGGTACGAATACAGGATCTGGAAAAAAAACGTACGTGTTGATCGTGACCATTGCAATGAAAATGAATTTGTTAGAAAATTGTCGAACCTTTGGTAAGCGTCGTGATCCATCGGGGATCGGTTTGTATTTGTGATCTGCCGATAGCGTTGGTGGCGCTTATTCTTAGCTGATAAGCCGCACCTTTTTCCAAGCCTCTCAGAACGTAACTCAAGTTACCACCGCCAATTTCTTTGGCATAAAATTGCCACTCGTCGCTCCCATTTTTCATGTGTTGTATGAGGTATGTTTTTATCGGCTCGTTACCGTCGTTTACCGTCCAATTTAAATATATCATATGAGCACCAACAGCCTTCATAAAGTCGATATTAACCTGTGGCTTGTCTATGACGAATAAGCTTTGGCTAGCACTTATAACATCGTTGTAATCAACTGCTTGACAAGTGTACGTGCCGTTGTCATGTCGAAACACACTCTCGAAAACAAGTGTCGAAACAACCAAAGTCTCATTAATACGTTTCACCGACGAATGTTCCTGGAGATGCTCGATGCTTTCGCTATCATTTCCCTTGAGCCATGTAAAATTTGTCAAAGGATCGCCCTCTATATGGCATTCTAACGTTACCGACTCGCCCACTTTTCTTCTCACGTCTTTTGCTGGTCGTATTTTACCAGGTTCTGCAAATCGATCCAACAAGTACATTATCCTTTCCATCAATCTGGTAGCCCAGCGCTATTTAACATTATCCTTTCCCATGAAATATCAAATGACTCTGAAGTTTGCATTGTTGGAATGCAACGAAATTCATTTTTTCTTTTACAAAAATAATTATTCAAATGCAGAATGTAATTACGATAATAAAATGCTCCATTTTTGCCATTCGAAAAGCATATCGGCTCGAAAAATTTCGATGACATTGAAAATTGAACGAATCTTCAATAAAATTCAATATTTTTTTATGTAGTTCAACGTTGCAAACTTCAGCATCATAAAAATGACTCTGAAGTTTGAATCGTTGGAATGCAACGAAATTTATTTTTATCTTTTACAAAAATAATTATTCAAATGCAGAATGTAATTTCGATAATAAAATGCTCCATTTTTGGCATTCGAAAAGCATATCGGCTCGAAAAATTTCGATGACATTGAAAATTAAACGAATCTTCAATAAAATTCAATATTTTTCGATGTATTTCAACGTTGCAAACTTCAGCATCATAAAAATGACTCTGAAGTTTGAATCGTTGGAATGCAACGAAATTCTGTTCTTTTTTTTTGAGCAGATCCCAAGATTCTTGTTCGATATTTGGTCAGGGCCATAAAATGATTTTTTTTGAGGATCCAAACCCAATATCGATACGAACATTTTCAAGGTTTAGGAAATTTAACAAATAATTAATGATGAAAGTATTTTTCGTTGGACTCCAACGTTGCGAACTTCAGTGTCATAAATCGAGTAACATTTTTTACCTATGATCCTAACGAATACTGTTTTTTCCAACACGTCTCCTCCATTGGTTTTTGCTGTACATGTATAATTGCCGGTATCGCTTCTTTTGGCTTTCCTCAGATCTATGCGTCCCTTGGGCGTAGAATAATCAGAGTCTCTTATCGTAGTGAGATTTCTACCCTCCGAATACCAGGTTATGAGACCAGGCTCGCTCAGTTTGCATATCAGAGACGGCGTCGTCTCCGCCACTATCCTGTCAATTTTTTGCGACGCGTCTATCTCTAACGTCGCAGTTATCGTTCGTGCCGTCGTCGTCGGCTCTGTACCTGCTACCGTTGTTGTTCCTAAAAAATTCAGAATAACCCATTTGCAAATCCCCAACTTTTCCCTTTCTCATTCTGCCTTGCAATGTTCACAGTATCGTATTTGTACATCGTCCACAAGGCGGAATCATCGTTAAAACAGTCTGAATGCGTAGAGTTGTGTTTCTATCGTCACTCCGATTTCAATAACATAATAAAACATTTTTTACGCATTTTAAAATTCAATCAGATCAAATTTGATCCAACAAATACCAATTTCCTCAAATAACAATGAAATTTTAGCATTTCTGAGTTTAATTTGTGACAAAACTGGAGAATAAAGTAAAAGAGGAAGGAAATAAATAAAGTTTGCGTGTTCTGATGAAAATGAAACTCAAGGTGTGTGGAAATAACGGAGGAAATTCGAGTGCAATTGAAGAAAAATGTTGTGTTTATTTTTCGTAGATGAAAAAAAATGGAAAAAGTTTGAAAATGAATGGAAATAAATCGAGAAATGTTTAGAGGATACTGAGAAAAATGATAAATAAATACGAGAGATTTTATTGTGATCGGGCAGTCGTTGTATCGGTGAGATTTGGATAAAGAATGAGGCGTGCAATATTATCGGAAAGGAAAACAATAGATAGAGCGGTGGCGTGTAAAAAAACAAAAACTTTTGGTTTGCGTGAAAACGGAATAAGAGAGTTGGTGCGGAACTGTTGTGAATAAATGTAATGGAAAGCGAATGGTATTATGGAGTAGTTTTGAAATAAGAGTCGACGTTGAATATCGTCGTACTTACCGTCATTTTCGGCATCGGCACAAACAACAATGATACATGAGGTAATAAGAAAAGTTGTTATAAAAATCGCCATCGGCAAACCGCGGCTTCGTAACATGGCGTCTGTGACAGCCGGGCGTGTTTAGCGGCAACCGACCGGGACTATGTAACCGGTGGGGGAAGGTGGCGGCGAGGGGAGGGGAGGGAACCCCTTTAACTAGACGCTCGCGTGTTATATATTTTTATTTGGCGTCACCCACCCGCCAGCACCCCAAAAACTCAATCACTTTGACAGCAGCGTCTCATTGTTTGGCAGCGTTTTCATCTATTGTCAATCGAACGTGAATGCCCTCTGTGCATTAATTCTATATTATTTATTCTGGAGGATATCTGCTCTTTCGATCATTCGCGTTCATCTCAGCAGCAAACTGCACAAACACTCACTAAACAGCACAACCACTCGCTTATTACTTTGGCAATCATCCACGAATTTATCACTCCCCGCCCCGCACACCGTCTCTTGCTATTTGCTATGCCCCTGGACCGCGGAGGACGATACACTACTGTGCGATCCGCGATGTGATTCAAGTGCGCCGAATGAAAAGAAAAGTCTCTGTGTAATGCGCTCAAAGTGGCGGCGCTGCTGTCTTGACACCATTTGCTCCGAACCTTCCTACCCCAAAACTTCCGGTATCGATTTATCGAAACAACGTGCATTTAGAAATACGTAACAATAACAAAACCGACAGCAAACGTTTATTATTTTTCGACGAATTGAAAAAATCACGCCGTTTTCAAAAAATAACCCCCGAAATATATCGTCGCGTTACGACATGCGCCTCGCGCGGGTTTTGACGTTTGAAATAGTTCTCGGAAAATGCATGCGGTCGCGTGCAGCGCTGCAAGCTGCAGTTTCTTCGTCTTCGATGCTCACTTCGACTATCGATTCCGACTTCCGGTGTCGATCAGTCGTTTGAAAAAAAAAACAAACAACCATTCTCCTTTTTTTTTCCATGATCGAACTCGATAAAAAAATATACTCCGTTCAAGAATCGATCGTTGATTAAAATTTACGACAAAAAGTTGCGTAAAAAAAATGATTTTTCTGGATTATTTTCGCCAGGATTATTTTTTAACTTTGTATTTTTTGAAGAAACGCGATTTTTCAACAAATCTGTGAGAATTAGAGACGATGAAAGTGGCACGCACGCGTTATGTCACATATAGTTGGCCTATTTTCGATTCGGATTAACTGTCCATCTAGAGGCAGTAGGTAGCAAAGGTAAACTTTGACGTAAGTAGATCGAATGAAAGAGTCAGCCTTTTCTTGTTTGTCAATCAAAAAAGGAATAAAGGGCATCCTGCATGTTCTGCTTAAAATGAATTCGAGAGGGGAGATTGCTGTGACTAAACGGTTAATTCGTTTAAAAAGGGGCTAGAGAGCAGATGTTTGGCTTCCAATGTTTTGCTGGCTGAACGCGGCGGTAGAAGGAAAGTGCCCGCGAAGCTCGTGCGTCTAAGTCTGTTGAATAGCTCGTCCGTCATTTCAACCGATAAAAACGATGGCAAAGTAATTAATTAATCGAAATGATAACCAAACGACTAAATTTAAAATATTTCGTTTTTGTGCTCTCAAATAAAAACTCGATTTCAAGTTACGACTTAATTTGTCGGATGGTTTTAAAAGACATGCTCTGAAACACGTTTTTTTGGTACGTCAAAAAAAAAGTTATCTTTGCTGCAATTCCAGTTTTTTCGTTGACGCGGGAAAATCTTGTCGCCTCGAACACTGTCAGTTGTCGCATTTACGTCATGCAACAATCCAATAAAATCATGTGTTACTACGCGAATCGCATCCACTGTGTCGTTGGCAATCTGCTGAAAGGCGCGAACAATACTCACCGGAGTTGCGATACATTGATTGTCCAACAACTCCGTGTCAAGTTATGATTCAAAAAGTTTTTCACTGACATTCGCGAAGTCCAGGTCAGGATTGATTTTTTTTTTTTCACTGAAATTATGCTCCGAGGATCATTCAGTTGATCGCGATTCCCTGATGATCAATCAACGTTCCGCTGTCACGCGATTATTGCCCTAATTTTCAAGTTTCTTGATATTATTTTTTTAACGATTCATTCGGTTTTCGTTTGTTTGTGAAATCGATGCAGCGACCATCTTTTGCGACGAATATGTTAGCTTTCTTCGTGATAATTTCGAGTCTCGCCAATGCTGTATTGACGAACGAGAATGCAATATGTTCCGGGAACCACACGCTTCTCGAGGCTCCTGGCGATGCGATCGTATCAGGTATTTTTGCAATTGCATCGAATAGCATGGAAATTAAATGTTGCTTCGTAATTATTTGGGTCGTTTGAATTATTTTAGTCTTCGTTGATACGAACACGGGTCCATATTGCAACGAAACAACGACGAAAGGGTTTCAAGAAATATCGACGGCTCTTTATGTCGTTCAAATGTTGAATAAATACGATTTTGTGCCGGGGCTTTCGTTGGGTAAGTTTTCGGCGCATCCACGTAAATTTACTCCGGAAAATGAAAAAGTTTGATATTTTTTGCGAGTATTCCGAATGCAGGTTTGAAAATCTTTGACACCTGCCACAACAGCATGACCGTTTACAAACAAGCTCTCATCGAAGCGGTCGCTTTAGACTGCGTAGATTATTACGAGCTGGGTGTCCTCGTACCGTCCATTTATAATTCGATACTCAAACCACTCGGTGATTTCAACGTTTTACCGGTGAGCATTTACGAGGACGCGAATATGACGAGTGCCTTGGTCGATACACTCGTCGAATTCATCAGCACCAAGTACGAAGTTGTCGATCTCTTACTCGTCGACTCGCACGAGCTCCTCGCTCGGTTGCTCGATGCGAGCAAAGACGCCGGTATTTGCGTTAAAAGCGTCAATCAAGTCGCCGAAATTGACAACGATACCGAGGCCGTTATCGTCGCCGTTGGAACCAACCAAAGCATACGATCCTGGATCGACAAGGATGCGTTGTTCGCTCGAAAAACATGGATCGTACTTCCAATCAACGAATCATCCTTGGACGGTTCGATAATTATCATTATTAACGCACCCCGCGCGCAGATCATGTCCGTTTTTTTCGACCCGAGCCACAACTTTTTTAACGTTTCATTCAAAAATACACTTTTTCATCTCTCCAAATGCGCGTGAAATATCATAAAAATTAACCGAAAAAAATTTTTTTTTGAAAAATATCGATGTCTTTCGTTGGATACGTTCGCCCAAACTTTTTTTTCATTTCGGTCGTAAATTTTGCTGACAGTCGCGTTAAAAATCATAATATTTTCAAAATTACGAGAATTTCGGCATTATCCAAAAATACCGACGCTTTTTGCAAAAAATTCAATTTTCAGTGTGGCAGGACGAAAAGGACGTTTCATTCAAAAATCTCCTTTTTCATGTCTCCAAATGCGCGTGAAATATCATAAAAATGAACTGAAAAGAAAATTTTGTTGAAAAATATCGATGTCTTTCGTTGGATACGTTCGCCCAAACTTTTTTTTTCATTTCGGTCGTAAATTTTGCTGACAGTCGCGTTAGAAATCATAATAATATTTTCAAAATTACGAGAATTTCGACATTATCCAAAAATATCGACGCTTTTTGAAAAAAATTCAATTTTCAGTGCGGCAGGACGAAAAGGACGTTTCATTCAAAAATCTCCTTTTTCATGTCTCCAAATGCGCGTGAAATATCATAAAAATGAACTGAAAAGAAAATTTTGTTGAAAAATATCGATATCTTTCGTTGGATACGTTCGCCCAAACTTTTTTTTCATTTCGGTCGTAAATTTTGCTGACAGTCGCGTTAGAAATCATAATAATATTTTCAAAATTACGAGAATTGCGGCATTATCCAAAAATACCGACGCTTTTTGCAAAAAATTCAATTTTCAGTGTGGCAGGACGAAAAGGACGTTTCATTCAAAAATCTCCTTTTTCATGTCTCCAAAATGCGCGTGAAATATCATAAAAATGAACTGAAAAGAAAATTTTGTTGAAAAATATCGATGTCTTTCGTTGGATACGTTCGCCCAAACTTTTTTTTCATTTCGATCGTAAATTTTGCTGACAGTCGCGTTAGAAATCATAATAATATTTTCAAAATTACGAGAATTTCGACATTATCCAAAAATATCGACGCTTTTTGAAAAAAATTCAATTTTCAGTGTGGCAGGACGAAAAGGACCCATGCGTTGATCCGTGGCGCCATAACGAATAAATCATGTACTAAATTTTAGTAATTCCAACAGATTTTTCAAACTTTCGTCAATAAAGTATCGTTAAAGAGTGGAGAAAATTTCGTATAATATAGTGAAACGTAATTACAAATGCGATAATAAATTTCAGATGTTTTACCAGCCGGTTCGTACGTAATAAAGAGCGAACCGTTTGAGTTTGATCTTCTGCAAGAATTTCCAACAGTGGATGATTTTCTCGATACTAGTGAATATCCGGTGATCCACTCGCCTCATTTACTGAGCATTGGAAAATCCATCGTGCAAATAGCCCAAGTGCTCGTGGATTTGCAAAGGCGTACATGCCCGCACGGAGAGGCTTGCATTCTGCCGCGTTTCAATGCGAAACGTGTTCGTGATATATCGAATGCCGAAATTTACGAGGCGCTTCACATATTACCGAAATCGCACACTGTCAAGTACGTAGTTTCGCGACGTACGAACGAACCGGATACGATGGAATTCGCACGAGTCGCGACGTACAACGTGGACGTGACGAATCTTGGTGTGACACCGGAAATACCAGAGATTAAAATGCCAAAGTTATGCGTGAAGAAAATGATCAACAAGTGCCGGAAATGTGCAAATTTTAAAGCGCAACGCGATGTCCTAGCGGAATTGTCCAAGAACACGGACTCGGCATCGTCGGACGATCACTTTCTCAAAGAGGGAGTGCTCGTACCGATTTTTTTGACCGTCATGGCTTGCGGCACTTTGGCCTCCGTCGTTATCCTAATTTTCATAATTTATCGTTATTTTTCGGAGCAAGTACTCGACGGTAATCCCAGCCTCACGGTACTTCTCGTAATAGCCAACATTTTCGTTCTCCAAACGATTTTGCCATTTTGTATAAACGACCAGCCGCAAGATGTACGAGAATATATCAATTCCCGAAAAATATTTCTCTCCACACTTTCCCTTGGAATAACTTTTTCGATAATGCTCTCTCGGGCTTTTTTTCTCGCTTTTTCAACCGGCGGGGTTTTCACGAGCCACGTTAATGGATATCTTCAAGGACTCATGGTTTTCTTCATGGCTGGAGTTCAAGTCACTATTTCGACCATGTACTTTGTCCTCGGTACCGCTGACTCTTCCAGCGTCCTAAGGAGTTTGACATTTGTCGCACTTCTTGGTAAGTTTTACTGTCAGAATTAATTCCAACTTGCTGGAGCGATTTAACGCCGAATTCCTCGCTTAGGAAAATGCGTCGATTTTAATATTTCAAACATTTTTTCTATCACGTGTTTTTTTTTGTTGTTGCAGGCTACGATATATTTCTTCTTTTTGTTCTGTTCATCGTGTGCTGCTTCGTCGCCCAAATCCAGAGAAATTATCGCGAGGGCAAATGCTTTTTTGGCACGGTCATTGGCCTTCTCATTGCCTGGGCTGTTTGGCTAACCTGTTTTGCTCTCGTTGAAATTGATTTGCGCGACACGGTCGTTTGTTCCGGTATTCTAGCCACCGGCTATATTATAATAATCGGAATACTCATACCTCGTACGTACTACATGGTAACGCATCTTGGTGGCGGCGGAGGAAAAGATTATTTGCGACGCTACGAGACAACTGACCTTGGACCTGATCCACGAACCAGTACGATGGCCCGACAGGTCAGAATGACCCAGAGTCCCAATCCTCAAGCTTGGAATCAGCGACCCGGTCCTGGAGCTCCTGCTTTTTTTTAATCTCACCTTTTGCCGCCCGTTGTTTTTCCTTTCCCGGACAAACGAGAGGTCTCTATTATAGTTTGAATATTCTTTAAATAGATTCAACATTTTCAAGTGTTCGTTAATTGGATTTACCCTCGGAAACTCCTTCAACTTACTCGATAATTTCTACCTGATGAATTTTTTTAGCCAAACAACGAGAGAAAGCAAAAACGCGTGTCGTTGAATTCGGTTTAAGGGGCGGAAAGTAAAATCATATATACTTGACCCAGTATTTCTCACGTTCTATTTAGCGGCTCGATGAATACTGACACTTAATGTTCTTATGCTATTTGTGCTATCCTTGAAGCGCGCATTTGAGGTAGAAACGAGCGAGCATGCATGCATATTACGTGTGTAAAGTTGAATGAAAGCCACAAAGCTACAAGCCGAAGGGGCTTCCTCGTCATTACCGAATGCTAGAAGCTTCCATTAGCTATATATTCTGAGATCTTTTCAGAATCATAAATTAAACGCAGTTGAAATGATTTATTTCCCGTTTTATGACGGTGGTAACGATGGCTGAAAAACAATTGTGGCGATGTGTGAATTTGAATTTCCATTCAACAGCCAGGACCAAGGCCATTTTACGACTACGTACATCCAATGGAAAGTATAACTGGTGGCCCGTTACCGCAAATGTCAAGGTATCCAAATTACTACGGTAGCTCCAGTCCTAATCCGCATTATCGGACGGCCCCAAGTGGAAGAGTTACCTTTAATGATCCTGCTGTGAGACTGCCAGCTTATAACAATTACGGATATCATCCGGACATGCAGGAAATGGAAAATGCCTACGTCGTGCCTAGGGTATGCTTGGAAAATCCAGAGGTGAAAACCAATCATCATATGACGATCAACAACACTTTTTTTCAGTAAAAATCGATACATGGAGAGAATATTACATCAAAATTTACTATGTTACTATAGTTCCCTGGTACCGAGTCGTCCCTGTGAGAAATTTGAGCCAAAACATAGTAATTTTGATTTTTCTATCGAAATCGCGGAAATTGGGACACTTTTCGCCCTTTTTCGGATGAAAATTGACTATGTTTCTGCTACAAATTCTTAGAGGCGCGACATGTTACCAGGGAACTATAATAACATAATTTTGAATGTTCTCCGTGTTTGTATTGTCGTGATTCAAATTTCCGTCAAAATGCAAAATGCAAGGTGCATGCGTCTTTGTAGGGACATTTAGAAAAAATTGTAGAACGTCCTGGGCGTCAATTATGACATTTTTCGTCCTTTTTAGATAAAAATTTACTGTGTTTTTGCTCAAATTTCTCAGAGGGTTCATAGTACCAGGGAATATTCTCTCCGTGTCTCTCTTGCCAGGCCACATGTTGATAAAACTTTCGTAAATAATGATATGAGGGCAATTAGTATTTCTCTTATATTTCTTGAATGAAAAGTGTATACGTTTTGAAGGTCAGAATAAAATGTTACAAACATATTGTCAGGGTTCCAGAATTCCGATAGGCAGCGCCAGAGATCCAAACAACGAAGTATGTTACGCACAGCCACGATGTCCAGGAAGGCCAAAAATGGTATTCCGTGATCACAAAGATTGCATCGAGACTGACGTCTTTGTGGAAGACAGAAGATTGTCTCCGTGCAGAAGAGGACCGAACGAGGCTTATCCGTCTCGTAGTGCAAGTCCGAGGCTTTATCAGTCCGAGGAGACCATCCGTGAAGAGGAGGAGCAGGATCGTGACGTCACAAGAATAACCAGACTTTAACAACTTACGTCTCATGCTCCATGTCATATTGTCCGTAGTGTAAAAAGTTAATGGATCAGAATTAATATATATTTCAATTAGAATCATACCGCACTGTGCTTTTTTATTTCCATGGTGTCATTAATCTTATTGTGGATAGGTCTGTGTGTGTGTGTGGCTGTTAATTGTGTGTAATTTTTTTTTGTTTCTTCGTTCGACGGGATGGGGAAAATTGCTTTACAAAGATATTGCTTGGGTGATTCAAGTTTCAAGTGATTGCATCATCATCGCCGCATAAGGAACAATTTTCTCAAGCTGTTTTCCGACAATTATTGTCTCATTATTTCGTATTATTGTTTTATTATCTATGAGACCAAAGGAAACGTGGAATATAATTGTGCCAACTTGTTGGTGACAGGCTCATTCAGCATAAAGCTTGTCAAAAGTTGGATTGAAATTGGATTGTCATTGTGGCCGTATCGATGAAAGGAAATTGCGTTGTCTGTATATCGGTAATTTTGCAATCAGGCCGCAGGTGGATCTGGCCAAGCGTATCCCATAGGAACGGATGCGTCGATGGTCTCGTCTCATCTGCATCTGTACTCTCGAGTGTATGGAATTCAATAGAACACTTGAAATTTTCTTGAATTCGAGAATTCTTGAATCCGTCCAATGTTTCCGGAAAATTGTGTATTAATTAGTTGAGTAATTAATTTTCTGGAACATTATGCTACGCGTGGATGGAATTTTTATGATCGATCAAATTTTGAACTTTCAATTTGAAATAATGGAGCGTCGGTGGTGGGTCGAGCGATGTGTGTGTTGAAAATCACGGCGATAGCAGTAAAGAATGGTTTGCACTTCGGCGGGCAACGGCGTGAGGATTCCTCAGGACTGAAATGCCTGTCCGGTGTTGATAAGCCGTTCTGGGTTACCGAAACAAATCGAAAAGTGCGCTGACTCGTAAAACAGCGCATCAGACCTTATTTTATCGACTCGTCCGATCGAATATATAGTCATGAGTTGAAAATTTTCTTCACACATAGAATCGTGTGCGTGGGTATGGGAACGCGCGTACCCCATAAACCCCGTAGATAGTTGGCAACCGCGATACTGCAATTTTTACGGGGTTGAGGACAAAGTTTTCTGCGCAAGTCATTCGGCCCTTCGCCGAGTTCCGTGGCAAGTAAAGTGAACAAATTCTATAAAAGCCGTACCATCGAGCACTGATTTTCCACGCAGCAGTGAGAATGGCAACTTTGGAAGCTCCCAAGTGTCTACGTCGAGTGCACCCGATTCATTTTCATATAGTACGTTGAATTACGAAATAAAACAAAAACAGATTAAATTTAAGTTGAAAGGGTGATTTACGAATTTATGAAACTCTCGTGTTACAATGACTCTGGAACATTTGAAAAACTCTCGGTTCACGATAGTGACTATAGTTTATCTCAGTCTCTTTTTGGACAACGTTTTATTGACGGTAGTTGGTGAGGAAAATATTCAAAAGTTTATTCATATTCTGCATAGTGTGCATGTCCGCGCGAATATACAAGTGAAGCGGAAGTGCATCAAGCAATAACGGCGTTTTGATTGATTGATTTACCGATTGCAGTACCGATTATACCGGATTATCTCTGCATCATCACTGGCAATTCAAGCGTTTCTGGCAACGCTGAAGACTACGATGAAAATGGCCGAGTAGGCTTTTTACTCAGCTCTAAAGCTTTTGTACAATTATTACTCAATCCTGCTGTCGGCAGTCTCACCGGAATAACGGGATATGCGATGCCATTGTTCCTCGGAAATTTAAGCCTCTTGATAGCAGCTTTACGTACGTCATTTCGATCCTATCGTAAAACGATAATTCGACCTTGAAATATAATCAACATTCACTTATTTGCATTATAATTTCGGATCAAAAATGCGTTATCCGTTTCGGGCATTTACAGTTTTCGCATTCGGTCAAACTTACGAACTTTTGTTCCTGGCAAGAAGTATTCAGGGCATATCCTCAGCCTGCATTGGAGTTTCGGGCATGTCGCTGGTTGCTTCGCAATTTTCCGAGGACAACGAACGATCGAAAATCATGGGATTCGTGCTTGGGAGCATAGCACTCGGAGTTTTGGTTGGATATCCAATCGGTTCGATACTTTACGATATAGAAGGCAAAATGGCACCATTTTTGCTTGTTTCTGTTCTCGTTGTTGTACCGATAGGTGAGGTTTTATCCGCTCAAACAATTCATAATCCGGATGTTTACTTTTTCTCCTTTTTAATGATTGTTTGAAATTTTTCAGGCATACAATTATTCGCATTAGATTTACAGCCAAAAACTCAATCCGAGGTAATCGACGAATCTAATCCACGCAGAGTTTTTTAACACTTGCCTGTAAAATTGGGTTTTTCGCGTCCGGCCACTATTCCACCCCCTTAAAGCACTGAAAAAATTCTAAAGTTTCCGAAAATTGAATTTTTTTATATTTTTTATCGGCAAATTCATAAAGAAATTTAGTAAAAAAATTTAAAAAATTTAAAAAATAAAAAAAATGTAATAGAAAATTTATTCGGTTTCGGTTGTTCGATGCTAAACGTTAAACTTTTGGACACAAAACCGGACAATGACTCATTTTGTTAACGAAATTCGTTTTTTTTTCTTCTTCAATCGAGTCTATTTCATCTTCGCTGTACTCACCACTATAAAATGATGAATTTTTTCCCGACAACGGATTACGCGCGTGATTTCTTCAGCACTTGAAAAAAAAATCCACTTTCCTTATGTCCTTATTTCACGAGTACAAACTAAAATTGTTTTTGCTCGGACACGAAATATCCACATTTTGAGACAAAGTGTGAAACCGCAATAGTCGATTCTTAACCGTGTTTTTTTTTTCAACACAGAAAACTCAGAGTTCGACTAGTTGGAGGGATTTACTATGTCAAAGAAAAATTCTCATAATTGCTGGCGCAATCTGGTCATCGACGTCTCCAATGGCGATACTGGAGCCTTGTTTGCCAATTTGGTTGAGAATGCATATAAAGCCAAAGGTAAAATTAAATGTCACTGAAGTTCGTAACGATGGGCTACAACGAAAAATACGATTTCTCGTAATTGTTTGTTCGATATCGAAATTCCTGACAATTTTCGTACCGATTTTGAGTTTGGATCCTGAAAAAAATATCGTTTTATTGTTCTGACCAAATATTGAATAATAATCTTGAGATATGCTAAAGAAAAAACGGAATTTCGTTGTATTCCAACGATGCAAACTTCAGCATATCGTAAAATTTAGATTACTTGATCCAGCGGTTGAGTTTAGTGCGTCGCAAATGAGAGGATCGCGTTGAGATATTTTGTTTGATCTGTTTAGAAATGGCAATTGGGAACAGTGTTCATACCGGACAGCATTGGATATCTGATAGGAACGAATTTTTTTGGTATGATAGCTTATCGTTACGGTAGAGTGAAAACAGCGGTGTTGGCGATGTGTTTGGTGGGCGTGAGTCTGATACTGTTACCTTCGGCAACGACCATGTCCCAGTTGATAATCCCGCATCTTGGGATGGGTCTTGGAATTGGTATAGCGGATGCTGCTCTAGTTCCTCTGTTGGCGAGTCTGGTCGATCAGGATGGAAACTATGGTCCTGTGTACTCGATACAGCAGGTGGCAGTGAGTCTGGCTTACTCTCTGGGTAAGTTGACACGGCGGTGAAAATATAACGAGCAGTAGGCAAAAATGTCATGAAATTTATTAGCTCGACAAATAGATATCGATCGTGGAGATGACGTATGAATTATATTGCTTTGTGTTTGAAGGTCCGATACTTGGCAGTGAACTCGTTCGTGTTATGGGTTTTCAATGGGTCATGCGAAGCGTTGGTCTTGTAAATATCGCTTATTGTCCATTGCTCGCTTATGTTACACTCGAAAGAAGGAAGCCTCTCGCTGACGAAGAAACCAAAGAGTACAATAGTATCGACAAGCAGCAGCAGGCTTGCAGTACCAAGTACCAAAGATTCCACGATTCTGACGAAGACCTTTGAACGATTTTTCGCGCTTTCTACATTATTCCTTGTGTGGGAATATCCACGAAAACCTTCCATTCTGCTCTTGTATGCTTTTAAAATAAATACGTATTTCTCGATTCCATCGATTTTGCCAATATTTTTTCTTCACTGAATATCATTACGCGCGATATGATTGCTTTTACAAAAAATTAATTAATCAATGTAAATATTGGCAGGCCGCACACACCGCGTCAACATCGTGTATCGATATATTCGTCCAAATAATAAATATAATCGCATATCGGAAAAATGGGTTATAAATATAAAAGCAGGGAGCATCAGGTTTGTGTGTTTTTTTTTTTTTTTAGTTCTATTTTTCAGTATGGAATTTTCCTAACCGTGTAGGATGGAGTTGAATAAATCGCTGTTGGAAGTAAATTACCCGGAAGAAATGGGACGAAAATCAACATTGATATATATATATATATACAAAAAATACACCTATATAGTACAACGTGACGAGGACAATTTGATACAGCAGACGAGGGTTGTGTGTTCGTGTCAAGCAACCCTTGTAATAGCACTGTATAGCGAGCGATAAGTGGATCTGTGCTATAACCGCGAGCCATGATGTTTATGGTAGGAAACACTCACGATATATAAGCACCAAGGCAACTATAACTAATTGGAATGGCTAATTGCTTCGTCTATCAGGGAGTCTTTGAGTCTCGAGTGTTCGACAAGCTTCGACAAACGAGATTCTATAAATAGTGCAAACAAATAGTTGCAATAGGAGCATATTTACATTGTCGCAATTTATCGTAATTCGAATTAACGTCACTCGTCGCTAATTACGGCTGCTACGAATTAATGCGGCCAGCAGCAGGTTCTTACGAGTATTATTGCTTAGAAAATATAAATATTGATGGCGCACGTCAATTTCTCTCGTATAATCATTACCGCGAGCATAACTTTTGGTCGTTGCGATAAAATTACCCGCTGGATTGACTTTTAAAAGTAAAATATAATGATTTTTTTTTCGTCCTCGTGCTTTCGCAAAAAATATCTTGTCACGCGGCTTCCGAAGGACTAGCCATGCGGAGAGGAATATCGTTAGTCGCTAGCCCTATCGAATTACCCTCGCGCCAAACCTTTTACCTTCTTTTTCCTTTCAAAGTTTCAGCAGCATCTCAAGTAACATCCTTCGGGGATGCTTCCCCTTGAAAAATCCCCAGCGACGACATGAACGCATTTGTATACACACGCCGCTCCCAGCAGCCTATATATTTGTATACGCTCGAGTGACATTATAGGCTAACAAATTACACAGCACTAGAAAGGCCGTGCCTCGGATGTTTGCGAAAAAAAGCCGCAAATTTTTCATTGCCGCAAGAATTTGGTCGACGTGATTTCGTTATTTCGATCAATTTCGTGATCGACGATCGCGATATGAGAAGGAAATAAAAGTATAAGAAATAAAAATAAAAACATGGGGACCGAGCGTGTTTGGCATTGTCGAAAGGTCAGTCTAATGGCTCAAGTGATAAAAAAAACATTGTAAGAAAAAGTGTGTAAAAAGACAATGGAGAACAACGCGCGATGGACGCGAGTGCATGCCTCGAGGCTTTTCAACAAAGCGAGTACGATGAGAGGATACGAAAGCTCTCAAGATCTACTTGAAACATTTTTTATAAGCAGCAAAAGTACCGGATAATCCTCCACGAAAGGAAAGCTTCGCGCACATGGTCATTTTCACTCATAAAATTATCACATCCGTTGTCTAAATCGCGGCGGCTTTTTTTTAACTCATTTTCGTCTAAAACGCGGAAACACATTCGAGAGAGGGAAGAAAATCCAGTTGCAATCGCGCTTGTGCTGTTCGTCACGGCGAGGGCAAAACTGCGTTTCGGATTTTCGTTGAGAAACGAGGTTGAAACACCCTCGAAACCGTTCTCGAAGCTCTTTAATAAATGTCGATGTTTCGTCCGCTCCCCTGCGTGCCCACGTCAGAACAAAATCGGTCAGTGAAAGAAAAAACAGACAAAAAAACGTGAAAAAACCTGCAAGTAGTGTTTTTTGAGAGCTCTGTAAACAATATGAGCCGTGTAAACCGTAGGTCGGTGCGCAATTTCTTATCCATGTAGTAGGACTGTCGCTAGAAAGAATGCGCGCCTGCTCTCGCAAAGTTGCACGATGAATGTAGGTGAAAAAAAATTAAGTACTTGCTTCATTATAACGTGATGGAGAGAGGGCTCGACTCCGACGAGAGGCGAAGATTTCACAAACGTGTGAAGTCTGGAAAAAAGCGAAAGAGGAAAAGAAAAAGAAATTTGTAGCAGAAAGAAAGCGCGGAGGGGAGCAACAGGGAACGAGATAACGTTGGGCTACGGAAAACCCATTAATATGACATTTGAAAGAAATTTTTTGAAATGAATACAGAAAACTGCATCGTCGTTTTTCGAAACACATTTATACAGCCAGTTTTTTTTTTGGCCTGTGTAAAAGAAATTCTATTTTCGTAACTCTTTCCTTTTTTTGTTTTTTTTTTTTGCTACGAACCCTATTTTAAACACAATGCATGTGCACGTGTGTCGCGCTCGATATTTTGCTTCATACGACCACGTCCTTTTCGTATCTTCTCTCAATTATACTCTCCCCATTATTTATCCCTTGTGCCCTTTCGCGTAATGTGCTCATCCGGAGGTCTTGTTCGCTTACACACTGAATATTATAAAACAAAAGCTCATTATGTACTTTTCCGAGAGGCTCGTGAATTATAAGAGGAATAAAAGACTCGACGCGCGAGGAAAATACGAAATAATCCCTCAGCTTTTTCACCCCTGCTTTTGATTTATTTGTCCCGATTCTTTTGTGATGCGAAAAATGGGCTGTAAGCACAAGCAAAATTTCTGTTTTAGTGAGAATTCTCATTTGTCAAATTTTAATACGAAATTCAGCAGAGCAGAGCTGATGGAGATAAGGAATTATGTCATGATGCTGTCTCGCGCCATGGAAAGTCGAAACGGGTCGGAGCCCCTGTAATCACTATAAAAAAAGAATTTTTACAAATTATTTCTCAAATTTTCCGAACGCAGCTCCCTTCGGGTCGTTTCGGATGAATGCGTAAAAAACACATTTCGCATCGTCTTTGGAAAATGGAGAGAAAAAAATTTACGGTTGCGTTATACTTTCCCGAAATTTTGCTGCGTACGTCTTATCAGGTCCGAATGACGAGCAGGAAAAGTCGTTCCTGCGGGGTAATGGATACAGCAAAATAAATAACATTGATGGCGTAGGTTGAAGCAAAAAAAGGCTGAAATACTCGTAGAAATCGGAAAACATATCTCTCGGTGGCATCTGCGCTCGAACAAGTCGTCCCAAGGAGTAGGGGAGGGGGTGGAGAGAAATTATGGGAAATTCCTTAAAGCTTCGAGATTTCGGCGAGCAGTAAGGAATTTGGTGAAATTGGTGTTTTAGGCAAGTGAAAAAATCCGCGCTGCCGACACGCGGGCGCACGCGGGAGTTGAATCCACCACCAAACTGGTCCGTATCGTTTTCCGCCACCCCCCGTGGCTACAAATTTTCCCTTTGGCCCGAGGGGGATGCTGCGTCCGGGACCGTGTACTCGGACCAGCAGCAGCGAAGCAGCACCGTATCGATCTCGCACCCTACCAACCGACCGAACGACCGACAGACAAGCAACCAAGCAAGCTCACGCGCACTCGTACAAACCCACACACATACTATCAACGTATATAGCTCTCACCTCGTGAGCCTTTACACTGACGTTATCACCGAGCAACTTACACGAAAGCTCTCCCGCTCCGCTATCCGCTCCGAGAGAAATACACATTTTCTCTCTCTCTCTCTCTCTCTCTTCAACTCGCTTTCCCTTTTGCCCGCACTCTTCCTTTCTCGATCGCTCGCAGAGCATTTATCCCTCTCCCTCTTTTTCTTTCACACAAACACACACACACTTCCTACTCGGTCTACTGCCCGTTCGTTGGGTTCCCCATCGAAGCCTGGCTTCAGTAAGCTCGGGGCTTTCGACCGGTGCACGCCCAATCAGAACTCTGTGTACTTTGAGCTTCTCCAACCGTAAAAAAATATACTCCGTTCTCATGAACGTCAAATCTCAATCCAGTGTAATTCTCTTTAATGTAACAACCTTTTTTTTGTTTTCAACTCGCCATCGGACAATTTGTCGTGGCTTTTAAATCGTGATAGTGATTTCCAGAGAATATATACCTTTCGCGCAATTATTCTTCCGACACATACAGTTCTGTGTGTGCGTGTGTTTTTTTCCTGCTTTTTTCAATGCTTTTTCGTATTTCGTTGTAGTTAGTTGAGTGAAAACTACCATCAGGATAGCGATAAAACAAATTATGCTGTCAACTTTTATTGCCTCAAGACGAACCAATGACAAAAGTCTTGGTCGGAGAACCAAGTCACGTAAGATTATTAGATAAGGAATCGTAATTAAATATTGTGCGTAACGTGCAGAGTATGTAGTATGTTGAGAATTTTATTGACAGAATGCTACAAACTTATTAATGAACTGCTTGAATGACGTTTAGAAATGTAACTGTCATTGTGTGAAAAATTGTTGAAATTCTCGAGCGTTGTTGCTGTAACCAGAGTAAATTTATTGACAGACTCCCGCGGCATATAATCTGTTGATACATCGTCTCTTTACAAATATTCAACGAGAGAATTTCCTCAAATGACATTGTATCGCGTTGATAATGCACTGTGTTGGGGTATTTAAACGCTTTCAACAGCTTTTTTATCGAGATTTTATGCGTAAACAAATAAACACCGAAAAATTAGTGTCATGCATCATTTGGACAACGGAATTGAACGCGTTACAGCAATAAAACTTGATAAAAACTTGATGGAGAGAAAGTTGTGCGAGCGGCGATTGAATTTGCCACCGGCTGTTGAAACGAATAATAAACACCGCAATCACACGATGAGCCTGAAGTTTGCATCGACGCAATGCCACGAAATGGAAAAGAAAAAAAATAATTATTCACTTTTTTATTTGACGAATCGATTCGTGAGGTCCGCAAAAGGGAAGGAAAAAATTGTTTAAAATAAAAATTCGTTCCGAAACACCCCCGTCCAGGAGGTTGAATTTTTTTTTTAATTCGTGGCATTGCGTCGATGCAAACTTCAGGCTCATAATCACACGTGTGAATCTTGAAAACCTTCGCATAGCTCGGGAAATGTTTGCACTAAGAATTTACATACTGTCACGGATACATCGATGTTTCGATCGATCCGCGAATAATATATAAACGTGAAAGGATCGTCATGTCAGTTCGTATCGAGTATGCAAGGAAAAATCTGATTTTCTTGAGAAAAGAGTGATAAAGTTTTTTTCGTGTGCGACGATGAGATAATGAAAAGAGCTTGCGGCTCTGTAACACGTAATGAAATTTCATTCTACTGGCGAATATTGTACGGGTAGACTAGAATCGCGGTCAGGTGAAGCACCGGAGCTCGAGCATTCAGACGAGACGTTTATTATGATCGTTCCGTCTGTCTGTATATATGCGTTCTCATATAAATGAGTATATATGTATATTACCGGAGCGTATATATGTGCAGATCGCGTCGTCTTTTAGCGGGATGTAGGATGAAATTGTTCAATCATCACCACCGACACGCTATGATTTCTCCTGGGGAACCGAGAAATATCGTATCGAGATAATGAAGAAGCAACTCGATTGCTTTTCAGTTTAGCGATAAATGCGGGAGAGAAATCGATAAATCCGTAAACCAGCAAGCGCATGCAGTTTTGAAAAATTCTTGCGACTTTTTTTTCTCTCTCTTTTTTTTTTTAAATATCCTGCATCCTATGATACTTATCGCATTCTATTATCTCGTGCGGACTGTTAGATTATACGACGTGATAATTCTTATCGTTTTAAAAATTAAGTACGTTTGCGTTGAGGAATGAAAATAATAAAAGTCTGTGGGAAATTCATATTAGAATTCGATCGAGAATTTTTGTACACGGAGAGAATATTATACATTAAAAATTACTATGTTATTATTGTTCCCTGGTACCATGTCGTCCCTCCAAGAAGTTTGAGCAAAAACATGGTGAATTTTCATCTGAAAAGGACGAAAAATGTCATAATTTCCGCGATTTCGATAGAAAAAGAAAATGAAAAATTTTACTATGTTTTTACTCAAATTTCTCAGAGGGACATGACACTGAAGTTCGCAACGTTGGAGTCCAACGAAAAATCCTTTTATTATTAATTATTTGTTCAATTTCCCAAACCTTGAAAATTTTCGTATCGATGTTGCGTTTGGATCCTCAAAAAATATCATTTTATTGTCCTGACGAAATATCGAACGAGAATCTCGAGATTTGCTCAAATAACAAAAACAGAATTTCGTTGCATTCCAACGATGCAAACTTCAACAGCATCGTGGACGACTTGGTACCAGGGAAATGTAATAACATAGTAAATTTTGATGGAATATTCGCTTGGTGTGCAGAGGAAAGGGGGTTGATTTTCTAATAAGAAAAATAATATGTCGTCAGATGATTGATCGTAGAAGAGGATACTGAAGAGTGCTGGTGAAAAGAGCGGGATATGCGGTACGACGATTGGGCAGAGGAAAATATAGTTCATGAGTCACTTGAAGCCCTGCCGACCGATTCTCTTACAGCACCAGGAACTTGCAATGCCTGGCGGTCTTCGCCTTAGCTCTGGTCCTCCATCTCTCTCTCTTTATCAATAGACCACATGATCCGTGTAGCCGGTGAAGAGGTTCGCAGAGAGGCAACGTTGGTCACGAAACAGACCGGAAGCGATTGAGATTGATAGATTGACAAATGCTGTATACGAGCATCGCGTACACATGGCTCTCGTAACCCGGTGCACTTTGTTCGTAAGCTTCCGTGACCCAAGCAACTGACATTTCCGAAGGGAAACGTGGACCAGGATCAACCACGTGACAAATGCTTTCATCCAAGCGTACTAAATTTTTTCATATATTGAGAATAAATCACGAATCATTTGGCTACGAGTGCAGTGATGAGGATCGAGATCGATCGATCGATTCCATCGTCATCCAGGCGCCTGGATTTTCCCTCGAACCAGGTAAACCATGCAATAGTTTCGTCAACACTGAGCTAATTGTCCTTGATTCTCACTCGATTAATTAGTTTCATCACATCAACGTGTGAGAATGTGAAATTTCATTATTTCTTTTTGCTGACGATACTGTCGACAATGGTTCGCAGTGTCCAAGGACTCGTAGATCGAGATCGTTGGCATACGTGCTTTCGTCGGCAGCGATAACATCTCAAGTCCAAGCAGCCTCGATGAGCAGGTGATATGGAGGCTGAGGACGAAGTCGACGAGGAACAACCGGGAGAAGATCACGAGGAGGTGAGCATCGACCAAATTAAAATAGAGAGAAGGAAAAAGAAACGTTTTTCCAATGTTATTCATGCGTTTTATTTTAACTCGATGGAATTTCAAATTGAGTAGCGAAACCAAAACAGAAATCATATAGAATTTGATCCCTGCCTTGAAATTTTCTTCATGATTCTGAAGTTTGCATCGCTGGAATGCAACGAAATTCTTTTTTATATTTGGCAAGAATAATCATTTAAATGGAGAATTAAATTAGGTTTTTCGGTTTTTATTCTCAAAAGTATTAACTTTCATGATTTTTATTGAATTTGAAAATATATAGACAAACATCAACAATAATTCAGAGAGTTACGGCAGTGCCATGAAGATCTCAATGATGCCGACGAAATCGAGCGATTCACCGGAACGAAAAGAGTCCACGACCCTCTTAAAATCGTCCCCGGTCGAGCCATTGATAATCCAAGATTTTCACGAGCAGAAAAATCAAGCGTCGGATGAACGTCAAGAGAGTACAGAGAGTGAAAACGACGAGCAGTCCGAATCAAAAGTTAATTTAAGGACAAATACCAAGACTGATGGTACCACGAAAGAAGGTGGCGAAACTTCAAAACTTACTAGGAGTAAAAGAATATCATGCCAAGATACGATTCACGAGGCCGAGGAGGACGATGGACTTACAATGGATCGCGTTGGCAAGTGAGTCTTTCATTAAATTCTTTCTTTCCTCACGCCAAAAGTTGAACGATTTTTTTTTTTCCAAAATATCGAGCACAGTCGAGACAAACTTTAAATAATGAATAAGCAAATAAACGTTAACATAATGTCGTGAAAAATGTTTTACTTATTCTCTCGAATCGTTGGCTCGCACCCGAGATGAGGAGACGAACACGATGTAAGACATAGATGGGAAGAATTATCGATTAATCGGTCAACGTCCACGACAATTTGAACGGACGTAGCGAGACGTATAATTTATAAGGATGTTGAGCTTTTAAAACTTTTAGCTTCACCGAATCAATTTCCGTAAAATCCAATTATTTCTCAAGCAAATCTGAAAAGCACTCGGTCAAAGCTGTAGAGTGCGATATTATGTATATCATTTGGAAAGTTGAGTTGACGAGAGAGCTGCGAGGCGGAGGAGGAAGAGCCAAGAGTCCTTCTTCTTCCATGCAACTCGCCTTTGCCCTAGACTTTGAAAAAAGTTGGAAAAAGTAGTTTGTTGCACTTGAAGGTACCTCGAAGAGAATCCGGCACTCGTCGAAGCGTGGCTCCGTGACAAAGCGAGCACCGAGCTCAGAAGAAGGCTCGAGACTTCGAATCTTGTCCCTAAGTCGACGAGCCTCAGTTTACGTCACGAGGAGAGCGTCCTCGTAAGAAGCAAACGCAATAGCGTCACGTCTGACTTGTTTCAATCGTGGCTGGCATCGAGTTCGCCGATAAAACGAAGCAAAAGCCCGTGCAGGTAAATCACCAAAGGTCACACGCGATAGCGTTTTTTTTTAAATTTATTTATTTTTTTTTCATCGTACACGCGGCGTTTTCTATACTTGCCACTTGACATTTGCACCGAAATGGTGCGAGGAGCAGGAAATCCGAGTTAAGCACCTCGACTCGTTAGCGCGCGAGAATATGACATTATTGTGGAACTTGTGAATTTTTTAAAAACAACTTTTCCAACGTTGCCATTGAAAATTTCATTACTCGAGTAGAGCAGAAAAAAAAATGGAAAATCAATGATGCAAGTTTGTGAAAATAAATAAATTCATTTTCGTACGAAAGCAGGTCACCGATTTCATGGATCGGACGTCGGGAAGAATTGAATCAGCTCGACGAGGGTGAACTTTTTATGGAATTGATTCGCGATGTGGCAAATGAGCTTGATATAAACGTTCTGTGCCACAAAATTCTGGTAAACGTAGGTATCCTGACTCATGCCGATCGTGGTAGTCTATTTCTCGCGAAAGGTCCGTTGGAGGATCGTTATTTAGTGGCTAAATTGTTCGACGTCACCCAAGACACCGAACTTTCTGTTGCATTACAACGTGCCAAAAACGAAGAAATAAAAATACCGTTTGGTGTCGGAATCGCTGGTCACGTCGCACAAACCAAAGAAATCATTAACATCAAGGACGCCTACAAGGTTTGTCACTTGTTCACAATCATTTGATTTTCCTCGTAACTCAATTCCCATTGTTTTTAGGATCCGAGGTTTAACAGTGCAATTGATATGCGTACTGGCTATAAAACTACGCTTATACTGTCGATGCCGATTTGTAATTACGAGGGCGACGTCATCGGTGTTGCGCAAATAATCAATAAAACCAACGGTAGCAATGAATTTACGGATCATGACGTCGAAGTATTTCAGAGGTACCAAAAGCTCCTGCTATAAAACGATGCAATTTTCGAGAGTCATCGCCTCAATTCAACGTTATGCTCTATCTTGTTCAAAGGTATCTTACGTTTTGTGGTATTGGTATACAAAATGCTCAATTGTTCGAGCTGTCGGTTCAGGAATATCGAAGAAATCAAATCCTGTTGAATCTTGCGAGAAGCATCTTCGAGGAACAAAATAATCTCGAGTGTCTCGTTACCAAGATTATGACAGAAGCGAAGGAGTTGCTCAAGTGCGAAAGATGCGCAGTTTATTTATTAGATTTGGATTGCGGTGAAGCGGTGAGTCTACAAAGTACTTGTTACAGTCGAGTCCCTCTCAGACGATTTGATAAAAAAAAAAATTACTCTTCTCTTTCAAGCAAGTTGGATCGGGAATTTAAAATGATCAGAATTTCATCTTTTTATGAATTTCATGTACGAACACAGTTTTTTCCAAATTTTTAACCACCTGGGTATCGAATAATTGAGACTCAAATCCAACTTGTTATGCACGGAAAAATTTTCAAAAATTTGTATTGTCATATATACACGGAGAGAATATTACATCAAAATTTACTACTTTATATTGATTATTTATTGAATTTCGAAAATTTTGCCACTTTTTCGAGTCGATTGAGCTTTTTGGTCGCAAAAGAGGTTCGTTTTATTGACCGGACCAAATATCGAATAATAATTATGAACTCGGCTGAAGAAATAAGAGAATTTCGTTGCATTCCAACGATGGAAACTTCAGGATCATGTTATTATAGTTCCCTGGTGCCGAGTCGTCACTCTGGCAAATTTTAGCAAAAACATAGTAATTTTTCTTTTTCTATCGAAATCGCGGAAATTATGACATTTTTCGCGCTTTTTCAGCTGAAAATTTACACGGAGGAAACGGATTCGTTTTGTTTAGTAAGAAATACAATGTTTTGGGAAAATTTCCTATACGAAGGTTAAGAAGCAAAAGAATCGTAGCACCAATTGCAAAACAGCATAGTATTTTTTAACACTTACAATTTTTCTCAGCATTTATTACAAACAGTTCTATATCAATAAGAAAAAGTAATGCGCGCAATAATGAATTTCAGGTTTGGTTTCATGAACAATTTACTATGTCAGACAAGAATTCAGTTATGAGTGAGAATATCTCAAATTTTAAACGTCGACATAGTAAAATTCTATTTTCCCAATATGAATATATATCGAACATGTGTGAAATTTTATCACACGTATATTGTTTTGTTTACCATGACCATTGCGATTTTCTTTAATTGCTATGCTAAATTGTAAAATCGGTTTTAATCTGATGATTACGTTTTACTATGCTGTTTAGAACGATTTGTCGCACTGCCATTCGAGATATTGCTGTAATTTCCGAACTGTCCTCAAAATACTATAATTTTCAACAATAAGTAACTGGATTCCTAGTATATTTCGTAATAATTTTCGACTTCGTTTTCTCCGTGTACTATGTTTTTGCTCAAATTTCTTAGAGGGACGACATGATACCAGGGAAATATAATAACATGAAAATTTTGAATGTAATATTCGCTCCGTGTATGACATGAATAATATATTTAATAGAATTGTTATCGTTTTGAAATTTTGTATGTTTTTAACGTGATTTAGCAAGATTGTTTGGTCGTGATTGAACTTTCTGAAATGTCAAAATGCAAAATGCAGTGTGCATTCGTTTTTATAGGGACATTTAGAAAAAATTGTTGAACGTCCTGGGCGATCGATTCAGGAGGACCGGAAACCACTTTCCCGGAGAGAAGTAAGACGTCCTTAAGATTCGATTGGGTTATTGGAATAAAAAATAAGAATCTCGGCATTAATTTGGCAAATATGTAAATGTTTTAGAGTAACAACATCGACATGGAGGACATATTTCAACGTCACGTAAGTAGGGAGGGATTGATTGGTCAATGTTTGGAAAAGTTGAGTGGCTCTCGTCGTAATAAAATGGATTGTACGAAAAAATGTATTTGCAGGCCAATTTGGACGCGAATGCAAAATTCACGATGGTTTTCGAAATGGAGAACGGTACGCAGGAGGCAAGAATTTACAGGCCAACGTCGAACGATTTATCAACGCCGTTAGGAAAAATAGCTCGATATGTTGCAACGACTGGGCAAATATTGAACATCGGAGATGTGGCGACTTGGCTAAAGAAAGACGTTTGGGATACGGAAAAGGAGCCAATCAGGAGTATTCTTTGCATGCCGATCGTCAATGGTCAAAGAAGCGTTATCGGTGTCGCCCAGCTCATCAACAAGGTCCGTCGCGGTACGAAGAAGAAATAAACGAGAGCAAAATCTTTTGCCAAAGCAAGAGCGAAGGAATGAAAAAAAAAAACGAGCGCTGATTCTAATTTCGAGGTTTCCCATTGGTTTTATTAAAAAAAAAGATTTCTTTTTGATTTGAATTTCCACAGGACAACGGGAGCGCGTTCACCGATTCGGACGTCTCGATATTCGAGGCATTCGCGATATTTTGCGGGCTTGGAATTCACAACACTCAAATGTACGAGTCCGCGTGCAAACTCATGGCTAAACAAAAAGTTGCTCTCGAATGCTTGAGTTATCACGCGACTGCGAGCAACGATGACGCTTTGAGACTCACCAGTGACACTATACCGTCCGCTGATAAGTACAATTTGTACAGCTTCACTTTCATCGATTTTGATCTGAATGACGATGACACGTGCCGAGCTACCGTACGGATGTTCAAACAGTGCGATCTCATTCAGAGATTTCACATCCCCTACGATGTTCTCTGTCGATGGATCTTGAGCGTCAAGAAAAATTACAGGTGAGCGTGCAAAAAAGTTGATTTTCCTTCGTAATTTCTTGTATTTTTTATGTTTTTTTTGTTTTTCCATGTTTTTAGACCAGTAAAGTATCACAATTGGAGACACGCACTGAACGTTGCGCAGACAATGTTTGCGATGTTGAAAACTGGCAAAATGGAACAATTCATGACGGATCTCGAGATCTTGGGCCTGCTGGTTGCTTGTCTGTGTCACGATCTTGATCATCGAGGCACGAACAACGCTTTTCAGACGAAAACCGAGTCACCCTTGGCGATACTTTACTCGACGAGTACAATGGAACATCATCATTTTGACCAATGCGTCATGATACTCAATTCGGACAGTAACAATATTTTCCAGACGCTTTCGATGGAGGACTATCGAAAGGTGATGAGGGTCGTGGAGAACGCGATACTGTCGACGGATCTCGCGGTATACTTTAAGAAGAAAAATCGCTTCATGGAATTGATCGACGAAGGAGAATTTGATTGGCAGAGCGAGGAGAAGAAAGATCGTAAGTTTAAATTGCAAGTGGCGATTAAGGTTTTTTGCTCGGATTCTTATCGTCGCGTGACGCGCGTATTTTGTGTTTCAGTATTGTGCGGAATGATGATGACCGCTTGCGACGTTAGCGCGATCGCGAAACCCTGGGAAATCCAGCATCGAGTTGCCAAGCTCGTTGCCGACGAGTTCTTCGATCAGGGGGATCTGGAAAAATTGCAACTGAATCAGCAGCCCGTGGCGATGATGGATCGCGAGAGAAGGGACGAATTGCCGCAGATGCAAGTCGGTTTCATCGACGTTATTTGTATGCCCCTGTACAAAGTATTATCGGAAACTTTTCCCTGGATATTACCGTTGTACGAGGGGACTGCGGAAAATCGTAAAAACTGGCAGGACCTCGCGGAGAAAGTTGAAATGGGATTAACGTGGATAGATCGAGACACGATCGAGGAACCTGTCGAAGAGTTTGTCTCGTACGAGCCCAAAGACATTGAATTTACCGTGACGACATTGAATTGTGCTCAGAATGAAAAAAAAGACGTTCCCGGTGTGGCAAGAACTTCGGAATGT
Organism: Diadegma fenestrale; assembly: GCA_037043255.1. Classification (NCBI taxonomy): domain Eukaryota; kingdom Metazoa; phylum Arthropoda; class Insecta; order Hymenoptera; family Ichneumonidae; genus Diadegma; species Diadegma fenestrale. The sequence continues at coordinate 11,669,620 of CM073310.1, read as the reverse complement.
CCTAAAACGGCATTGGGCAAATTTGCTTCGTTAAGAAAAGGAGGTCGATCGTTGGGCAAAGGCGTCAGACATCGTCTAAGCAGATCTCTGTACGCTCGTTCGAGTTCCGAGGATGCAGGCAAGGCGAAAGTCTTGTTGCCCGAAAGGAAAAGCCGCAACAAGCTCTGTTTACTCATATGACGATTAACTTCGTCCACAACTTTGGAGAGTATACCGGAGTGACCAGCAGGCTAAATTGCCTGAGCTTGGGCTCGTTCAACGCGACACATCGAATATCTGACACATCGACCTGACCGAGTGAAGGATTGATCGAGCGCGTGCACGAGTACGAGGCAACACGTCGTCGTCGTCGTCGTCGTCCAACTCGTGCAGTTTCCATTTCTTCAACCGCGCGCAAGGTTTTTTCAAGGAAACCATCATTTTCGATCATTTATCGATGGACCGCCGCGTCAACCTCAAACCCGACATACCCGAGAAAATCAACCAGAGAAATTTTTTAGCTCGTACGATCGATAACACACGATAAAACGGAAAACGCTTCCGTACGGTTGATTCTGGACGTTTGAATTTAGTAGGCAGTAGGCACGAGTGTAAAAGAAATCAAAGAAAAATAGAAAAGTAATGACACGTCTATGGCGATTCGATCGACTGCTCGCTGTGGCTTTGATAGCCACATTGAGATAAAAACAAAAGTGCGAGATATTTAATGCATGGGATTGTTTGAATAATTGGAGAAAAAAACAAAGAAAAAATCAAAAATAAGCCGAGCACGAGGTGGAACTGCAACGAGATCTTCGCGAGTGTAGCCGATGATCTATTTTTTAAAACACTATTTCACAGTCGCTATCGACCCAAGAAAAATCGTGATAAAGAAACAAGATTTCGAGAATTGCAATGATGGCTATTTTTAGAAACGGAATTGCGCGATCTTTAGGCGATAGATGATTTTTAGCGAGCCGGCTACAGCGAGATAACAACTCGATCCATTTTTATCGAAAAGCTCGTATTTTTCCTCCTGTAAATAATTTATGTCAAACATCTGTATTTTTTCTTTTGTTTTTTCACCTTTTCACACAGTTGTTAATAACGCCTGGATAGTTTTTCATTTAATAGAGGAATGAACCTCAATTAAATTGTCGTTTTTCCTTTGAGAACTTTAAATAATACGAGTGTGACTGAACCACGAGTTCTTTCTTTTAATTCTCTCTTTCTCGAAACCACAATATCCTCATCGCGTCATCGTCACGTGCTCGTCGTCGTTTTCGTGCCAAAGGATCACGCGAGCAGCGCATTATCTCAAAGAATCTTTACAAATGAGAAATGAGTCTCGGTTACGTAATTTTTTCCCAATCCACTTTGTAACAGTTAACAATATTTGTATGTTTCGTATTCGAAACTATCAAATGGTCACCTCGTCGAGTCTGATCCGAAGCTCACTTTGAAAAAGAATTTTGCTCAGATTCTCATCATGATCGATCGTCTCGAATGCAAGAACGAAGAAGGCTTGGAAAAAAAAAAAAAATATCATTTTCGGTTGAAAAAAAAAAATCTCTACGAAAAGTCATTCTTTGATTGCTTGGAGTGATGAGTAATTAATAAATTTTTCCTGGACCGACCGGCTGCTGCAAGGAAATCGATCATCATTTTTTTTTCTCACCAGACAATAACGTTTTTTTGGAAAAACTCGTCAAATTTTCATTCGAGACTCAAAAACCTCGTAAGTAAATTGAACGTTTTTATGAGAAAAATATTAAAAAGTGTTTTACCGAAATTTGAACAATTTTTCAGCGACAATTCGAGAAAAAATACAAAAATGGTATCATCGCAGTGTGATCAAACACAGGCCGGTTACGAGCGGCTATTGAAAGACGACGACCGAAAAAACTTCATCCGAGTACTCATTGTTCGATGTTTTTCGGTTTTCCAGTACGAGAGAACCAACCAAAACACGAAGCAAACTTTTTCAAGCGATTTCATACACGAGAAAATGTGAAAAGTCACTTTTCTGATCGATAAATAATTAACAATCAGTTTGTAATGAATAAAAAGTTTGTTTTTTTTTCAAACAATGCCCAATTCTGCTTACAGACTCATTTCGACGAATATGTTGGTTTATTTACTCTTTTTATTATTAAAAATAATAATAATAATAACATTTAGAAAGTACAATACGTGGGACTTGTGATAATAAAAGTCCAATTGGTTGGTAGTAATTTTCTGGTTCTCGCTTTGCCCTGTTATCAGTTTCAACGTTGTACGAACGACGTTGTTCGCTCTTCGTAAATTCGTGCATCGGATTGCACATTTTTTTAAGTATACATCGAATTTTATATTCCCCGCACCCAAGAATACTTTTTTTTTCTTAAATCTCCTGTGAATTCCATTTTAGCGATATCGCATGGATTTTGTTACATGAAAAGATACGAATAATCGTTCGATCGTCTGGAAGATCGGTTGCCATGAAATATGGTCGAGACCTCATCACGTTGAAAAAGTTACGATTCTGCTTTATCACTAAGTGCAAAAATGGGCATCTCTCATGAGCTTAAAAAATAATTCATTTATAATTTCCGTAATAACATCAGACGTTCATAATCAAGAGCAACCGCAAACGGTTGTATTTTGTTGAATCGTTTTTGTGACACGCTCGTTAAAAAATAGTAACGGTAAAAATATGTAGAAATGTAAATAAATATTAATACATTAGTGATAATTATTTTGTACAAAATTAAGCGACATAATATAAATTAATAACGTAAAAAATTTACACAAACAGACCAATTTTCTGCTGCGTTCCGAGATGTTCCCATTTCGTTGAACGTGACAAAGTCTCCGAACGAAGTTGTGGTTTGAAACGATCATTTTTCCACCCTTCCCGTTGAATAGTTTTTTCCTTCAATTTGCTAAGCCTCCGAATCGGAGTTGCAAACTTGTTACAGTTCCTCCTCCCTCGACTTGGTTCTCCTCCATAAATCGAATGCTCATTGACGCAAGATCGAGCGGTTAATGTCCGAGACATCGATTGCGTGACTTGCAAATATTGACACGGTGTGTCGAGTCATTATTCATTCGCCTCATCTTGCAAACAGTTTTGTTTTTGGTACGAATATGCGAGGAATTGAAAAACGAGACGATCCGTTTCACTGCGTTTTGCGGAAAGTCGTGAAATCAAAAGAAAACAACGACATTGCAAACAGCAAATTACAGAGACACGACGAAAAGTCCGGCATAATTTCCAATACATTTTCCGGTCCGGAAATTCAAAGAAACAACGAAAAAGTAATTTTTTTCGCGATTTTTACTCCCTTTTTGCAACTTTCCATTCTGATTTAATTACATATCGAATATGAATTAATACATGCACATTGCACACATGTATACGTATATTTAGCTTTGTACAAAGTCGTTTTCTTCCCGATATATACGCCGGAGCATTTACATATATTATGTATAATATCGCATATATGAATTGTTTCATAATCAGACTTATCGGATGTTATTGCAACTAGATTCACTAAAAAAATGAAAAAAATCAAACAAAAAAAATTATAAAATTGTTGAAACCTTCTTCTCGAACCAAAACCCCACCTTCGTTAATTATTTTATCACGTAGCGGCTTTTTTCCCTTATACAAATCGATTCAGTGTGTTTGCCACGATCGGGATTTGTGTTGACGAGAATTCCCCACTGGCGATGAGACGCACATTTCGCAGTGAATTGAATGTTTGATTGAAAATTTAGGAAAACGTTTTCGATCGGTTCGTCGTTATTAATTTTACCCTCTGATCGGGTTTATCCTTTAATAGCCAATTTTTAATACAATATTCGTTCAGTCAATTAATCTTAGTCACGCAAATAAAATGTCCAGTAATTCGATTTGTTCTTTAGCCAATTAAATAAATCCTCATAAATTTCGTCAATTGATTCAGTTCGCTTTTCGATCTGAAATGACCAATCAACGAATTCTTCGGCGACCAAATATTCTCTCGTTTTCATGACTCTGAAGTTTGCATCGTTGGAATGCAACGAAATTCATTTTTATCTTTGACAAAAATAATTATTCAAATGCAGAATTTAATTACGATGATGAAATGATCAATTTTTGCCATTCGAAAAGCATATCGGCTCAAAAAATTTGGATGACATGGAAAATTGAACGAAGCTTCAATAAAATTAAATATTTTTCGGTGCATTCCAACGTTGCAAACTTCAGCATCATTCGTTTTCTCTGTCACCGTAAAAGAAAAATACCCGTTCTGTTTTCATCAAAACCCGTAATAAAGCTGAACTGATTTTTTGTTTGTTTTTCATGTAGTTTTTATGCGAGATCGATAGCTGCTCATCAAAATTGGACAAACAGCGGAAGATACACGGGATAATGGGAGTACGGAAGAATTATCGGAATCGTTGAAAGTTTCTCTCGTTCCCTCACTCTCGTTCTCTCTCCCTTGACTCGTGGAGAGGGACAGAGACCTGGTAAAATGACTAAATCGGCGGTTAAACATTTCAGAACAATATTTTCTTTGTACAATTATTTTCCATGGATTTTGTCAACTTATTTTGATCCACCAAAGCGAAGAACAATGTCAATCTTCTGTATAAAAAACTTGGTGCCGAAATCCATCTTGATTCGTTATGAAAAAAGTCAAGGGAATGCGAAACGATACGAGAATCGAGTTCCCAAAGTAACGTCAAGTTTGGAACATAATTGAGAAATTATTTGCTCGAGGCAATTGCGTATTGAAATAAAAATCAAGCATCGTAATTCGGAAATGAATTTTCTTTCAGTTATTCTACCAGGTCGATTCTCTGCGATTGAAATCTTCCAAAAACGTTGAACGTCAAGTAAATGCATCATGATTTTTGTTTGTATGTTGTGTCCTATTTATCTATAGAGATTAAATGATCTATTGTGATAAATGATCGAAAAATATAAGACTGTTCCGGAAAAAGTTGTGACCCTAATTTTTGTATCCTCGTGTTTAATGTGCTCCGACCAAAAACGGGCTGCACGAGATCAAAAATCTTTGTGTCTGCCTTTTTTTATTCTCATTTCGTTCATACCAAATTCATTTTTCATCAGGTCAATTAGCAACGAACTGTTGAAGAAGAATCAAAGGGAATTTTCGTTTTCGGATTAAAAGACTCGGCTCATCTCCGATCATAGTGTGAATTAAAATCGCAACGACGTCAGCTCTCGAGATTTCGTGTTGCAATTTTAATCCGGAGCAGTGTAGTGGAATATTCGTGGTGTCGTTAATAGTGTCGTTAAACAATCTTTCCTCATATAAATAATAAGATCGACTCCGAGTGACGCGTAACAACGTATTTACACAGGAGAAAAAAATGTTGGCCCACGTGTTCTTGAAATGTGAACGTCTCTGTGGCCAAATTTCAGATGAGAAAATATTTCGAAACACACACGTCCAACTCTTTCGAGTATTTTCTCCGCTGAAGCGATGTTGACGTTGTTTTGGAATAAATGAAATAAAATAATTAGTCAATGACTTTCGAGAGAGCTAGAAGATTGGAAAGACTTTTTACGACACTACTGCGAAGGGCAACGGCTTCGGAAAAGCCTGTGGAAACGATGTTTCTTCAGCTTTTCGTATTTCTTTCATATTCAGCAAGGTTTTACGCCTCATTAATATTTCTATATACATATTCATACCGGCAAGTATGGAGATAGGTATATATAAATAAATATGAAAATAGCTCGCAGTCTGCGACGGTTTGTTGTTGTTATTTCGTGATAATGTGGATATTGACGTCTGGTTGATTGACGTCAGGTCAGCTCGTGCAGGTTCGAGCATTTTCAATGACGCGGGATTCGAGGTAACCGGCTCGAAGATACGTTGAGAGCGAGTACGACGTTGTTTTTCCGGCATAAACGCCTTTGCGGGCGGGTCACATGAAGAATTCCGTTGATCGGCTGACATGCAGTCACGACGGGGGCCTGTCCAGTACCGAGATCTCTATTAGTCTAAGCCCCCTCGTCGTCGGATCGGTCAGCAACAAACCCCGCGGCCTGTAAACTCTGTCGTTTTGCTCGCAAACGAATTTCGCCACTTTTCGCAAACACTTTTCGTAATGTGTTTCGGTGCATATATAAATTAGATAACCCGTCAGACAAGCCAGGCAGCCCTCGCAGTACGTCGAACAACTCGCTCTTTCTGCTTCCGCAAAATAATTATTCAACTGGTTGATCGTGTATTCAAACGATTCTATATCCAACTGCAAAACCAAAATTTCACATCATTTTTTACTTATCCAGAAAGCGAGCCCCTATTTTTCTGTATTTTGCATCATTTTTTTGGAGAAATTCCGAGTTGCGACCTTGGGAAGAATTTATCTTAACCTCAATTAACTGCAACTGCCGGTAATGATTTTCCTCCTCCAGCAAGTTCTACCAAATTCACTCGGATGAGTAGAAACGAGAAATCATGAGTTTATCGTTGTTTGGGTTTGTTTTATTCAAAATCATACGTTTTACGCAAAACCCTGCGCTACTATCAAAATCTTTGAAAAATCTGAAGAATTTGAGTTTTTTTGGAAATTACAAGCGAATTTTGTACTTACTCTATCAGCCAGTTCAGTCGGAAAGCGATTTTGGAATTTGACCATGGTGCCTTGACTATAATCTCGCTGAATGAAGACTTTCAGACAATTTTGTGGCGGCCCGCCGCCCGCTTGTCCCCGACCGCTCGACATGTCCTCCAGTGGCGTGAGAGCGACATGATTTCCCTGTGCAATGTCACTATTATTTTTATTTTTTTCCACATGTCGTTGACTTTGAATTATGCAAAATCTTCAAGCATTGTCGGACATATTTTCTAAATTCATAACCAACAAAAATATATTTTCATTCCGAGAGCTGAGCTCGGTAAACAAAACGAATGACTTTTGATTTTTTACTCAACGGAAACGATTGCAATTAGTTTTTGAGAATTTAATTACATAGCAGGCAAAATGGTTTATGAGGAAACCAAAATGCCGATTTATTTCGACGAAATGAATCGATGAAATTCGACCTGATATTTTTGTCACGTATCGCAGATATTGGAAAGAGATAATGCGACATTCTGATGAATTGCGGCGGAAAAAATGTGCGAGAATATTCCATTCATAAGTATAGAAAAAATTGAACGAGTTTCAAGTTACACGGTGGCTTTTGCTGTGATTGACTTGAAAAAGGAATAAGATAAATGTCGTTGCATCGCCAGCTGGAAAAATATTTTCCCGTCATTAGTGGCGAGCGCAAGAAACTCTATAAGAGCTTGGAGGGATTACATAGGCGGTTCCTCGAGGTTGAAAGAAAAGTCGTGGAGATAGTGCAAGTGACAGGGCGCGATAATGGAGAAGAATTGACAGTAAATAAAAATAAAAAAAACTCACCAGTGGCATTTTGAGCTTCGTCTTGGCCGAGTTGTATGAAAAACTTACACCTCACGGCCAGACTCGAAGAGATGAACGCGAATACGTTTTTTTTCTTCCCTTTTGTACGTAAATATCGCCGCGATGCATCGACCAAAAACGATATTTCCACGGACACGAAATTTATATTTACAATGATAAATTCACCCAAAGCAACGTGATAAATAATCGCCGTGTCGTTTATTCGGAGACACTTTTTTCGCCGTCTCGTCAATTTATAACCGTGGGACGCGCGATTTTCCGATTTTCGACCACCAGCGTCAGCACAATACACGAGCTCTGGAAGCCATTTAATGTGCGCGCGCAGGCTTCCTCTTGGCTGACTCTCTGGCCTCTCTGCGCAGCAGTCGTCGCGCACCTCGCTCGCGGCAGTCGCGTTCTCGCCTCACCGCGATCAGGCGGTCGCGGTTCGCGGTACAGTGTACAGTACAGTACACTCGGAACACTATGCAATTGAATTGCATATACTCAGACCAAGAACAAAAAAATCGAATTCAAGTTGAAGAAAAGTTTTCTTTTTCTTCTGCCTTATGATTTATCCCGCCGTTTTCGTTTCCGCGAGATCGTGCCGAGAGCTTGTTGATAAAAAATCAAGGTAGTAAACAGAAAAATTCTCGATTTTCCCACTTACAAGTTTTTCGATCGTAATACTTAAGGAGTTTCGATAGTGATTGTTAGGGGGGGTGAGGTGGAAGGGAAACCTATTGTATTTCTGCAGGGTTCCAACTGCTGAACGTGAAAAAAGTCCTATGTTTAATGAATTTATTCTCACAGATTAACACGTAGATCCTATCTGATTTTTTTTTTTTGGATATATTATATATTTATATAATTTGTTACGATGCAAAATTATTTTTATAACTCCTCATGAATATTTCGGAAATTGACTAATAACGGTCGGAAATCTGAAAACACTGTAAAAGTTTTCGTGCTTCTGAGGTGGTAGCATTGGTCGTTGACTCGTTTGAATTCGATGTCCATAACCTCAAAACCGATGCCAAAACCATAACCTCAAAAGTTGTTGTGATGACATTTTTCAATAATGGACAGAGCGGAAAAAGTGAAATCGATGAAACGTTGGAAAGGAAGATTGGTGAGCGAGGCCACATATACGGAAAACAAGTGCAAAAATAAAAATTATTTAACATTGATTAATACGTGGCACACAAATTTCTTTTTTTTTCAAACAATTAATGTTGCAGTTTCACTTGTCCCACTCGTAATCTATTCTTGTACGCGATGATATTTCAAATCGCGCGCCACTCGCCCCAGAAGCGACGTTGCCACGTCATACGTCATTCTGGTTAGAATTCCCGTCAAAGTCATGATTTATTCGGCTATTTATTTTATATCTCCTAAACGAATCAGACGATTATGTTCCAGCTTCGCGTGAATAACCTTTAATATTTGATTAATTATTCCCCAATTTTTTGTGCATTTTCCAATAATATTTTAGACGCAATGATTTTTTTACGAAACTTGCATGGGTCCTAGCGGGTAGTTGCGCTATGCTTACATGCTAATTTCGAAAAATTGTATCTTTGAAACAAATCAGGTGATCTTTTCCAAATTTTTAGAGGAGATTCTGAATGATTGAATCTCTATGTGTGATTTTTTTCATTGCAACGTCATTGATTTGCACTTCCTATCGAAACTCCTTAATCCTTTCGCGAGGTTTTCCATGATTTACACAACAAAGTACATCCGGATTCCGAATAAGCAGTAACACTGTGTACATTATTTACATAATGCTCCATTGTCCCTAACGGAAAGAAACATTTGTACATATCGAAAAAACTACAAGCTCGAAAACTGATGCTTCCTCGTAACTTTTGTAAATTCGTAAAGCCGGGCAAACTTTCCACTCGGTATACGAAAGTTGCGCTATATACGTGTATTTCCCCATGCCCTGCTGCGAAACTCTGAGCCGGTATTTCCGTACAGATTTAAAAGAGCAAAAGTTGATCCGAGATCAATACAAAAATACGGCCTCGTGCGCACTGCTGCCGACGATGAGACAAGTTTGTTTACAAACAATTTCGAGCGTCCTTTCGAGCTCTTTTTAGATTCGTTATTTACACTCGTACGAGAAAACGCACGTTTTCACAACATCGAATAACCTTCATCTCCTTATTTTTTTTGTTCCATCTATAAATTCAAAATTATCGATGATGACGATGACTTTCACGTAGACACAAAAACGGGATAAATTAGTAGAAATTTCGCCATGGGCGAAATAATTGTTGAGAAATTGAGAATCTCGTCGATTCGTCGCGCTTTTTTCACGGTGACTTTTATGTTCTCTGGCCAATCGCCCTGCAGGTTAGAGCTCGTACACGACGTACCAATAATACGCGAGAGTAAACACCCCCCCCCCCCCCCACAAATTTTTCTACATAGGATTTTTCGATGTTTTGGGACATTTCGATTGTCTCTGAAAAAGGGGAAAAAAAGTTTCCTATGGAGGAAGCAAAAAAGGAACTTTCGCTATATTTTTCGACTGCTGAATACGAAACACTGTTTCACACGTTCGATGCGGTCTCTCGATGTCATTGAAAAAAGCGAGATATTGAAAAGTCGGGGAAAAGTCTCGATGTGTTCGAAAAGTTGCACGTACGAATTTTCATGCTGACGTGTTTTACTTTTTGCCGCTACCGATTCTGCGGTAGTCGCAGGTGTTGTTACGTACATGCGATTCGGGATTAAGCGCACATGCAAGACTTATTTTTTCACCAAAATCTATCATTTCCTGTCCCGCAATATTTTTACCGCGAATAATTGATACGGAAATGAAAATGACGGTGATAAAGGAAAAACGTTTTTCTGGGAATCGGGATATAAAAATTAGCTGGAAAGTTGTGGAGAATAAAAAAAATGCAGGATGAGATTAACATTCCAGTATTTTCGTAGTTAATTAAATACTCGCAAAGTTTAGGTGGCGACTAGCAAATTAAATGATGAAATGTGGACGAGCCGAGGGTCGCCATTGAATCAAACACAAAACAGATTCCTCGATCAATGCTCGCGGAATCAATTACGCAAATGCTCAACATATTTGAATTTGGATAAAATTTTCGTTCGTCACTTTCGCTGCCCTCACGCCTCCGATAAATCTCAATCGCTACGAAATACTTTTCAAAGTTGACAAATTGAGCAATTCGTTGATTTGGGCAATTGATATTGATTCAAGGTCGTTTAATGCTGCACAAAAACTCTAGACACGCCGAACAAATTTTACGTGTTTCTGATCGAAAATCTTCCCGTGAATACCACCGAGTTTTTGCTTTTCAAGGTCAACCGGTGTAGAGCTACGAGGTCACCCAACCGAGTACTGGTTTCGTGAGTGCCTCGTCCTGCCATTTGCCCGAAGCGAATACACTGAGTAGATTGGAGAAAAAACAATGATGCTGAAGTTTGCAACGTTGGAATGCAACGAAAAATATTTGAATTTATTGATGATTCGTTCAATTTTCAATGTCATCCAAAATTTTCAAGCCAATATGCTTTTCGGGTCGCAAAAATCCATCATTTTATCATCGTAATTGCATTCTGCGCTTCAATTATTATTTTTGCTAAGGATAAAAAACGAATTTCTTTGCATTCCAACGATGCAAACTTCAGAGTCATAAAAAACATGAAAAAGGCCATGCCGAACTCCAGATTTCGCGCTTAACGAAGTTTTACTAGAAAAAAACGTTTTACCTTTTTTTTTCAAACCGTCTCATCGCATTTCATGCACTTATTCTCATCAGATTTTCACCAATCGTGACATTTCCTCACACCATTCTCTCATTCTCTGCTTCGTGCTATTGGAAAATTTTGTAAAGTGCTCATGGTTGGAGTTTATTATCGTAAACGAGCGTTTCATGTCATAGAGCGTAGCAGCGTTCGCTTTCGAAAAAATTTGGATTGTTTCTTGATAAATTGTATTTTCGCAAATTTTTTTTTCAATAGTTCAAGGGAATGAATTTTGTATCTGGCGAGCAGGAAAGAGATTTATGGGATAAACAAGTTTGTGCAGAATTGGGACGAGAAAAATGTGCGGGGAAAGGTTTGGAACTCTGATAAGGAAAAAAAGTCGCGAAACTCTTTATCGTTAGAGCCGTGTGTGTGTGTCAAGTTTAGCAAAAGGCGAACAGATGCTCGACCATCTTTTCTTGTCGTAAAAATATTTCTATATGTTTGTCATTGATGAGCCTTGGTCTTGGGTGCTCCTTCATGGACGACGCGTTGACCCTTAAGCGATGGATAAAGTTTTCTACACTTTTATTGTCACATATCGTAAAAAGGCTATTTCTCAATGTTTCTTCTTCTCTGCTCGTGGCGAGAACTTGTGAGCTTTTTGTCCATCGTGCATTGTGATGGCAAACTTGACGCCAAGACGTGGAGAATTAAAAATTACTGTTTTCTTCATTATTTCTAATCAAATTTTTCCAGATTCTCAAATGACTCTGAAGTTTGCATCCTTGGAATGCAACGAAATTCATTTTTATCTTTGACAAAAATAATTATTCAAATGCGGAATGTAATTACGATGATAAAATCATCAATTTTTGCCATTCGAAAAACATATCGGCTCGAAAATTTGGATGACATTGAAAATTAAATGAATCTTCAATAAAATTAAATATTTTTCGATGCATTCCAACGTTGCAAACTTCAGTATCACATTTTCAATCGTTTTCCGTGGAAAATAATCAAACACAGAAATCAGGTCGAAATGGATTTGTAGCCATTAGCGATCATCATAAGGGCGAAAGCTTGGAACCTCAATTTTTTGTGGCGGCTTGGTTGATTAGTTTCATCAAGAGACACGCGGCAGCGGCTCGACGCCAAGTTTAATAAAAGAAAAGCGTAGCGTGCGAGCCGGCCGGACTCTTATATCCAGGAAAATGGGCATTTTATGACGTCGCGTAAACTTTGAATCGTTTTGACGTGAAAACGGGTTGACGGAAAAATTTCATATTAGATTTGAATTTCCTACGATTTTTTATCTTCGAAATGATGCTTGGCCGAAGAAAATCCCAGTAAATACGTTCGGTAAACATCGCTGTCGATGCAGCCAACTTTTTCACCATTATTTTCTTTTCCATTCACACTTTTGGACCCGCGGGCCGAGCCGAGCGTAATTGCATCGAACGTGACGTTCGCAATTGCGTTTGTGTGCTTTACGACGGAGCATACGTATTATAGCTCCGGACGACTATCGGCGGATAGAAAAAAAAAGAAAGAATGAGGAACGAGCTGGGAAGAAATGCAGAAAATGGACCAATCCGCTGGTCACGTATATTAGCCGCGACGACTTGCATACCCGATCACGAAATCAGATACATAAATATAGACGAAGAGCGAAGAAACTCCCGAGTTCAAAACCATCACGTCCTCTCTAATCCACCCGTGGACCGAGACCGAAAAGTTCCTATTCGATCTTCCTTTCATCTCGGACTTGCACAACGAGTAAGAGAGAAAAACAATCGGTAAAAGGAAACGACGGTTGCGTTTATAGAAATTGTAATTAAACTTTTTGCATTCGAGATTAATTCTTGCTGCTCGGGAGTCTCGATCGATGAGATTTTATCAACAATACAGTGTGAAATAACTGTGGCAAGAGAGCAGGCTCGTTAGGTCGTTTTTGGTGCGATTGCGCAGCGGGAAAGAATTCACAACGAGAAAGTAACATTGAGCTCGATCCGAATCAACTTTTTTCCTCGAGCTATGCATTATTTTGGGAATGATTTTTCTTTATCGAGCTTCTCGTTGTTATCCAAAGTTCATCGTGGTTTTTACACGAAAAACATATCGAATTTTTGGACAGACGCGATTTTTGGTTAATTCTTAAATGTTACAACGGCAACTGATGCAATAAAAATGTCAACGACAGCTCGAATTCGCCCGAAAAATAGCGCTCGAGAGATTTTTCAAAACTCTTGATAGAACATTTTATTCTCAATATTTCGATAGGCCGCATCTGAATCGCCCAATTTCAAGCGAATTTCACTGTTTAACGAAAAGCCAAGTTTTTTGACAAGAACAATATTTTGTTTGATTATTAAAAAAATGAACACCGACCCTTTTGAAAAAAATCGTGTATTCCGAAATTAAATTACGAGGAGAAATTAATTGGTATTTTGGACGCGACTGACTGTGGTCTGTAAAAATTAATTTATACGTAAAATCATGATGCTGAAGTTTGCAACGTTAGAATGCATCGAAAAATATTGAATTTTATTGAAGATTCGTTCAGTTTTCAATGTCATCCAAATTTTCGAGCCGATATGTTTTTCGAATGGCAAAAATTGATGATTTTATCATCGTAATTACATTCCGCATTTGAATAATTATTTTTGTCAAAGATAAAAATGAATTTCGTTGCATTCCAACGATGCAAACTTCAGAGTCATGTAAAATCTACGAGGGACTTGAAATTTTGTTGTTTATTGATGAAAATTCCTCCGAACGCGTATAACGATCGCGCACAAGTCATTCTTGATGAAATAAACTCGGTTATTTTGAAGATATTCGGAATAGTACTGGTTCCTTCGAGTTTACGATAAAAAATAATAAAAAACGAAGGAAAAAACGGTTTATCGGGACGATAGTCGAGATACGATTGAAGGGATAGAAATGACTGGCCAGGCTAGAGTTATACGGAGTCGAGTATGAAAGAAAAAAAAATAAGAATGAGGAGATGAGAGAAAGGAATGGTTGGGGGAGAATCGTAGTGGATATCTCGTGATGGTCCAGAAGAGTCTGCGCAGCCGGTGATAGTCGGTGGCGTCGGCGTCGCGACGGCGGCGGCGTTCGGGTACACCGGTTGGACGACGATAGTGGGAGGATTTTGGTTTTCTAATCCTTGGGTGTGGTAGAGTGGGGTCGTGTGGGCGCGATGCGAGTCGAGTACAGGGAGGATTTCACCGATCCGAACTACCCTCATCTCCGTTCTCGTCTCCGTGCGGCTCTTTAGTGACATTCCGTGGGGCCCGTGTGACACGTGCGTGAAACCAATTTGCCTCGCCGGCAAAACGCGAATAATCACTCGCCACTACTCGATCGCGCGCTTTTTCGTGTATAATTTTAACTCGTTTATTTATTGTTTTCGAGTTTGATACTAATTCGAATTTATTTCATTGATATTTTCATCTTCGCGCAGCTAAAACAAAGTCGAGTTCAAATAATGCGCACGATATACGACAAATGAACCTCGAAACTATTTTTAATTCAAGCTCGAATCTCTACGATTCAGACTAAATCAGTGAAACCTCGACTAACTTTTGAACCAAAGAATTTTACATCCATCGTCGTTTTGAAAGTCTTGCTTGGCGAAACTTTTTATCATCGTCCGACGATTCAACGTTGTTTAAATTTTTCTTCGTAGTTCGGACTTGGCAACGACTTTGGCCGTTCAGTGGTGTCGGTGCAAATGGGTGAAGGGCTGAGCGCAAGTGGGTCAAGTTTTCAATGTCATTTTTATTGACTTTTGTCAAATTATTACACGTCGTTCGGTTCATTGGGCACGATCAAAATTTACATTTTTTCCTCAATAGTTTTGTTCTCTGCTCTGATTGGTGGCTTCGCGAATGGCCTTTAGAGTTTGATTCAACTTTGAACGATAAAGGGTTGTCAGTTCGTCGTCTCTAATCGATTTTGTAGTGACCACCAGATGATTTTTTGAATTTGTTGAATTTTTTTAATAATCCAACAAAATTGAGAAGTTTTGCTTCGACTATTTGCGTTCACGTGCACTTGTGATGATACGAGGACGGCGGCGAGTGGTAGAAACGTAATGAGAATGGAGAAGAACGAACGATGAGGGCGAAAAGACAAATATGGAGTTGAGTCTGGCAGTTTCAAAGAAATCCAAGTGTCAGCGCTGATCACTACGAAATGATATACGAAGTGACGTTCGAGGGGCTGTTCGACCCTTAAATTCTTTGCCAATTGTCTGTCTTTGGTCTTTGCTTCTCTTTTCTTTCCGCGCGCGCCTGCTTTCTCTTGGCATCTCGTTCGATTGTTTTCTTCGACGTTTTTTTTCGAGCTCTCTTGGGGTGGTGGCTCGTGCGTGACTCACGCTTCAATAAATTCCTTCGCCATCGTCTCGATGGAGATAAATAAATGGAAGAGACGCGACGGGATAAAGTTGGCCGAGTTAATTTGTTTCCGCAAAATTGTTGTCTTCTCTCTCGACGATTTTCATTTCTTATGGAATTTCGTTGAAATACTTTTTTGTACGAGCCATTTTCCATTACGATCGCTTCGTTCCCAGCAAAAGTCTCTTTGAACCTTTCGTAAACCATTTTTGTCGCGAGATCGCAACGTCTCGATTCTATAGTCGTCTCTGTCGTTTCCGCAGATCGAGAACAATCAACATCAAGTCCTGAATGTAAATTCGAATTGCGTCCAGCAGCTCTGCTAAATGTCTCGTGAATTTACACAGTCACGAACTCTTGTTCAGCTGGTAGTTGAATATAATACGCTTATTCCTCGGGCGAGCAAAATTCAATTGATCGAGACATCCCGATGCATCTCAGCTTCTTGGCTCTGCTTTTTTCACGATGCCTCCTGGCCAAATGCAAAGATAAGATTTTTCTTCGTAAGCCAGTTTCCTTGTCACTAGCAGTTTTTTGCATCAGAAGTCACTCTCAAGCCGATGCTTCAAATAACATTATCCGGTCGTTTAATCGAACAGTCTGAGGCTGCTGCTTCGCTTCGATACCCTCAAAGACCGAGAGCTCGGAATGTTTTAGTCTTTTTTCGTTTTTGTTTTAAAAACACGTTGAAATTAACGAAGGAACGTGATTTTTTATGATGCTGAAGTTTGCAACGTTGGAATGCAACGAAAAATATTTGATTTTATTGAAGATTCGTTCAATTTTCAATGTCACCCAAATTTTTCGAGCCGGAATGTTTTTGGGTGGCAAAAATCGATCATTTTATCATCGTAATTAAATTCTCCATTTAAATAATTATTTTTGCCAAATACAAAAAATAATTTCGTCCGATTCCAACGATGCAAACTTCGGAATCATGATTTTTTCTCGGAGTGAGGACATTTCAAAGTGAGAAAAAAAGTCGAAAACACTGTTTTTGGTCTCGCGCTGTGACAACGATTGTTTCGAAGCATTTCCCACAGTTCTGATTTGCCTCAAATTGAAACCAAGCCAATGCCTGACGCGGGGATTTTTTTTCACCAGCAGATGCTCGTCGCTAGCCTCGTTGTGTCTGAGACTTCCGGAGGCGTTTTCGGAAGTGTGCAAAATATCACGAGAACAGTGTTAATCTTGCAGATCGATTGAAATTGATGAATTTTTCGTCTCTTTCGGGATTTTCGTGCCTCCGCAGCCTTTTGGGATTATCCGAGCAAATACACGCGAGGTCGTTCATTTCGCGATATGTGCGTTCGAAAAAATAAGTTGGGCGATGGAAAATAAAATAGAAAATGATACCGAAGGCAATGGTATAAATTTTATTGGTCCATTGGGAATCCGAGATGATCGATTCGTACGAATCCTTATGGCGAGCCAGTTTCGCGATACGTATATGCGATTTAAGAGTAATAATCCTATCGTCGAGCGAATTCCAATTCTCATTATCGCTTGTTTCTGCTCCGGAGACCCTCGAATCTCTTCACGTTTATATTTTCAGCGTGAATGACTTTGCGTGAGTGATATTGACATTCCGGAAAACGACCTTAACTAATTCTTGAAATGTGTGAGTCGTATAATTCTTCATCATGTCCGGTCCCTCATTTGTACACTTATTTGACTTCGACGTGTGTGAATCGCACGAAAGAATGTGGCGAGTGATTGAAAATGTCTAAAAAATTAAAAATCCAAGATATCCTGTTGGCCAATTTTCGTTTCTCTCGCGCGGTCGCTCTTTACACGTTTTCTTTCCTCTCATTCGCTCGTTGCTCTCATTATCGTCATTTTACAACACTCAACGCTTCTTTCTCATTCTCTGTCTCTCTGCCTCTCTTCCTCTGGCGTTTTTTCGGCTTGTGCTGGATTAAGGATCGAAGATTGCTTTCGGCGCTCAAATTATCGAGTACCTGGGGACCCGTTGCTGCACACACACACACACCGACACGTGTGGCAGCAACATACTCATATACGCAAATTCTCTGCATAGGAGGCTCTGGAGAGAGCACTGCCAGACTCCATCCAAATTGGCAAAGTTGATGAAGCATATCGATTGACAGTTAACGAGGCCAAGCTATTCTCATGTGTATCTGTGTCTTTGTCTATGTGTGTACGTGCAGGGTGTCGTTTGTGTTTGTGTGTGTTGCTAGTTGTGCGCGCTGGACTCGAGTCTCTTTCCTTATTTTCTTTCTTCTTTATTCTGATGTATCCCTATCTCCGTGTCTCTCGCGGTTGGCATCCAAATTTCTTGTCCCGTTTAGGCTGGTTAGCCCGTGCTCGTGAAAAAAACGAGTCCCGTTCGAATTTTTCATCCGCTCTCGTAAAATTCTCAATTTTTCAAACGACCATTTCGTACAGGATTTTTGAAAATCATGATAATAACACTTCACCGCACTGCAGTGATAATAAAATTCAGTCCTAACGCGACCGCTCCACCGGCGAAAATAAATTCCACTTTTATCGAGGGCTTTTCGAAAAATTATTGCCGCACGCATGCTTTTTGCGGAAATGCTTTTTTGCCATTTTTATGGTTTCTGCTGTGCGTTCATCAACGATTTTGTGGCGTTTTTAATTTAATCAAGCAACTTTTGAGACTGATGCACAATGATAATTATGATGATGCTGAAGTTTGCAACGTTGGAATGCACCGAAAAATATTCAATTTTATTGAAGATTCGTTCAATTTTTAATGTCATCCAAATTTTTCGAGCCGATATGCTTTTCGAATGGCAAAAATTGATCATTTTATCATCGTAATTACATTCTGCATTTGAATAATTATTTTTGTCACAGATCAAAATGAATTTCGTTGCATTCCAACGATGCAAACTTCAGAGTCATTAAATATGTTGGAATTGTTATGTCCAACTAGTATTTGGATAATTCCGTGAGAGAAAGCACCGAAAAGAAAATTTTGTTGGAAAAGATCGATATTTTGTTCGATGCGTTTTTTTAAATGTTTTTTTTTTTTAAATCACAAAAATTTTGTCATTGCAGCAAGAAATATTCTAGAAAACTCTTCGGAAAGTAAATTTTTGTCATTCCGCTCGTGAATCTCGAAAATATTGGCAAAATTACGAAAAATTTCCGATTCACAAATATTTAGTTCACCGTATTCAAACAAAATAATGACTTTTTTTTTGACTATATTTGATTTTCAACGAGCGTATCAATAATAACTTTCGAAACGTCTCGTCCGGGACGCTTTTTTTCTGATGCACCATACGAAAAGAAATTCCATCCATCCAGGAATCCTCTTTTATCGTCCATTTCCGTTATTTCTCAAGTGCCAACCTTTTTTTCTCTTCTTTTGTATTTTCGTCACTAGCATTTGCCATCCGGATATTTGAGATCCCAATCCCATTATTGCGGCGATACTCTTGTTCCCCCTGCTCATCGTGTCGCGTCGTCTCAGATCTGAACGCATACATGGGGATCGAGTCGCGTACGTAATACGAAGGTCTACGGGAACGAACGAATGTCTCTTGAGTAGGAGAAACGAATTAGTTTGTAAATGTGGCATGCAATGATTTCGTTGGTTTGCTCGAATAAGAATCGACACGGGAAATGAATATTTGGTGCGTGCATGGGCGCCTGTGCGGCGGATCGAAAGAAACCGATCGTGATTCAAGCCGATGTTTCCCTCGTGCCTGCTTTTTATTTTAGTTTATCCGCCAGCAGCGCAAAAAATCTGTTGCGTGGATTTTTTGCTCGTTTGTTTCTGTCAGGCCCGACAATGATCGATAGCTGGATTCACAAATTCTTGGGGTTTAGTTGATGTTGAAAGATATTTCAATTCTTCGGCCTTATCGATTATCCGGTCGCGGTGTATTCGAATATATCGAAGCTGAGCTTTCGCTATTTATTTTTTGGTATATATTTTTTGGCTCCGACGAGTGATTATCATTGTGCGATCATCAGAATGGGCATTGTATGCGAGCGCAAGCTGGATGATGGATGTGCTCCATGCCTTTCGTCCTGCCAAAAATGATGAAACGGTTTCTGAGGCTCCCTTCCGCGGAAGTGTCAATTGCCGGTGTAATCGAAGCAAATTATATTGCTAAAATCGACGTTAGTCCCTTGAGACTTTCGCGTTATGCGTGCGCGACGAGTCGCGCACCAGCAACTTTGTAACCGTTTTTTCTTGTTTTATTCTTTTTTCGTCGAGTCACCACTCCTTTCGGTCGAACGAACCGGATGAGGCATCAATCGAATCGTATATTGGGGCTTTATACTCCAAAAGTTTCTAGACGGAGGGGCGCGAGTCTTGATACATCGATATAGCTATACAAATGTATAATTTGGTGAAGGGTTTATATCGAGAGCCAGACCCAATCCTTTCTCCAGCAAAGCTTCAGTTGCGCAAATCCTTCTCGTCCCGAATCGCTCGACGAATCCGTTTTCGCTTGCGCTTTCTACTCAAGAAGATGCCTCTCCGCGGCTCTCCCATCCCTGCGACCTTCCGCGCGTTTCTCTCTTTCTCTCACTGCTGCTGGTTACCGAACCCTTCTGGCGAAAAGCTCTGCCTCAGCGGAAACACCGAGAGCTTCGTGCATGAGAGAATCACTTTTGCAGGCGTGTAAAATCTCCGCGACCCTTATTCCTGCTCCTTCATCTTCCGACTTGCCGCACACTAATCAAATTTATAATCGGCCGCGATCTCGTTTTTCGTAACGTCGCTTTTTTTCCCATTTTTTTTTCGTCTCCTCACGCGCGACGTTTGCGGGATTCCGGACCCAAAGCCAAAGGGTCAACGAAACAAACTTTTTGCTTCGTTCGTCGCGCAGTACCAATTTTGCGGATAAATCATGACTCCGAAGTTTGCATCGTTGGAATGCAACGAAATTTGTTCTTTACCATTGACAAAAAAAATAATTCAAATGCAGAATGTACTTACGATGATAAAATGACCGATTTTTGTCGCTCGAAAAGCATATCGACTCGAAAAATTTATATGACATTGAAAATTTTTTCGTTGCATTTTTTGTTGCATTCCAACGTTGCAAACTTCAGCATCATGGATAAATCTGTTGGCTATAGTTTTTGTCAACTATTTACAAGCTCATTCCAGGGACAGTTCCAGAAAGTCTCTTCGAAAAGTAAATTTGTGTCATTCCAATCGCAAATTTCGCTGACAGTTTCGTTTATTGAAATTGAAAATGTTGTCAAAATTACGGAAATTTTTTAATTATCACGAAATCTTTGGTTGATCGTGTTCAACGAAACATCGACGGTTTTTTCGAATATTCACATTAAGTGTATGTTTTATCGGTCGTTTCATTCCCTGCAAAGAATTAAGTGAAATCACGTTTTTCAATAAGAATTCAAAAATATTCGCATGAGCGAACAACTCAAATACGAGCTTATCTTGTTTTTGCAGAACCGCTGGCGCGCGCGCCCTTCTGGCCGCGAAAGGATAAATCTGCGAGTTACGACTTTCCGTAACTTTCCAAATTTTTTTTATCAAAAGTATCCATTTATCTGCGATAAACTGCGGGTAAAAACCGCGTCACAATGATGTGCAGTTAGAAAAGGTTTGTGCAATAGCAACAAACGGTTCGCGGGTCATTCTCTTTTTTCACGCACGTGGAAATGGCATTACGCGCTGCAATATTAAAAAGTGTAAAAAAAAAAAAAAAAAATGTTTCGCGATGGTTGATTTTTACTCCGAACGGTGTCGGGGCGGAAGGGAAACCGCGCGTGCTCCGCCGAGAGTTTATGATAATATTTAATCCAGTTACCGGAGGAGGATATGTAGAGCATCGCGACACCACCCCTTGAAAAATGAGGGGGAGGGGGGCATGCAACGAGAATACAGCCGCTCACACTCTCGTGGTGGTTCGAAGCTACGACAAAGAGAAGTGAGGGGTTGTGATGCGCTGCTTGCCGTCCGGTGGTTGAAGCTGCCGGACGGCCGAACCTCGTGGTCGTCGCCAGTCGATGTCTCGCGCGCCAGGTACCGCGTGTGTCCCTCCGCGAATATATACGGTCATCGGTAATCCACTTAAGCGCCAACTGCCCCGTACACTCACTCGCCGACGGACCAGCAACGACACAAGTTATTTTCATCTTTCACATCATGCACACTATTCCCAAGTGCTCCTACCGCACGCTAATAGTTTTCAATTTCGCATACTCCTCGTTCGAGAACTCTCCAATTAGCTGAAACTCGATTTTTTTCATTATTCATGTGCTCCTCGTTTCCCCACATTGTGTACGTGAACCTTTCATTTATTTTTCACCGATTTGCGCTTGTTGTTTAGTTTACGAATTGATAGGCAGATTTTTTGTTTTTTTTTTTTACGTGGATCGATCTTTTCGTATTTGAACACTATAGTAACTCGATTTTTTTCATCATTCATGTGCTTCTTGATTCCCCATATTGTGTACGTGAATCTTTTACTTTTTTGACCAATTTGCGCTCCGTTTTATTTTTTACACATCGAGATGCAGAGTTTTTTTTTCACGGGGATCGATCTTTTCGTATTCGAACACCAGTGAATTCCGAAGTCGAGTTTCATAATCGTGAAGGAAGCTCAGAAAAATTGTTAAATTATTCGATAACGAGGACATTCAGGGACGTTTTTAATGAAAGAGGGTTTTCGGCCTTTTCCCTAAGAAGAATTTCTCGAAAATCCAATTGCATTTTTTGATGCATGCTGGTTTGCATTTTTTATGATGCAACGCTTTCGCACACGATTGTGCATCAGGCTAGCGGATTCTATTGAACGTTCAAAATAACTTTTGGCGAACGAAAAGCAATTCCGTAGAAAGCATCTGTTTTTGTCTGAAAACACCAATTGGCCTGCTCTCTTGTTAGGTGCATGTGGCAGGAACAGGTAAAAGTTGCCAGGCATCGTGAGCTTTTTCTCACGCGCCATTTCCCCCCTGAAAACTCCAAACTTCAGTTCCCATAGCGTTTCGCGACTAGTATACAAATAAGTAAAACGCAGTACTCTATTCAGAAAATCAATTGATGCGAGTTACGCGTTCTTTATTTTCTCAAGCGTTCTTCTACATGCGCGTAAATATATTGAAATCTCAATGGTGTTAGGTCTTTTGTCTAGGCGGACATGAATTTACGCTTTTGTGCCGTTGCAGCAGCATCGATCGGCATATATTCCTGCTGCACGTCTCTCTGCGACTCCAACTCTGCGTGAATTTCGTTCCAGTACCAAGAGGAAACTGGAGTCTCTCGCGTGTTATTGCAATTCCGTCTGGTCCTCGAAACTTTTTCATGAAAAATATCGACAAACGGTCCAAAAATTGTATCATTTTATCAAAGCAGATTGAAATGCCATCGTTCGTTTATTTACAGATTTGAAAGTGATTTAGACAAAAAATAAATAACCGCGGAGCCAAAAACTCTCATAGTGGTCGCGGACAAGAGTAAAAAGTGTGCGCGTTCGTTGGAATAAATCGCATCAAAGTGTCAATAGTTTGGAGTAAAGTGATTCAATTTCAAAGTGAGAACTACGGAATGAAATAACGGGAACGAAAAAAAAGAATCTATCGCGATTAATTACGATTTCTGAACTGTGAAGTATTTGTTTAATTGGAGGTTTGAGTTGGACGCGATTCGGCCCCGATGCAAAGTCAAGGACAGAGCATTGGCCCAAATGCCATGAGGCGGAATATCGTGGGAGGTGGAAAAACAGAGTGTCGTCAACGAAGAGGAGAAACGGCGAGAAGGTAATCCGGAAAATCGGCTTGCACGTATAGAGGAAACGTATGATATGGAAAAGCGCATAATGCGCATGTCGTTGACGATTCGAGGGATAAGAACAATCTGCAAAGAATATTACTGCCGGAAGGTTGAATCAATTTATTCATTTGGCGGAATTGGCCGATGAAACGAGAGCAAATGACGTTCGAGTGGGACAAAACTTTTTGAACAATTTGTACGAGAATCCGCGTATTGTTAGGAAAAAGAGGAAAAACTTATCGAACTCTGAAAAATTCTCATTTCATTGTCGTTTAAGAAAATAACTCTCGTGCCGAGCTTACTGCTGATGAACAAAACCAAATCGTCCGTAAGATTCGCGTAGTTTCTTAATTTCCGGGCATTGACTCGAGACAGCAATAAAGAAAAAGAGAAGACAGGAATAGAGGAAAGAGAGAAAGGGAGAGAAATATCCCCGAAAGGTAATTCGAGTTAAGATCCGGTGGAAAGATCGAGACGAGGGGAAAGTAGCTGCTCGGGAAAACCGCCTCGGAACACGCGAGGGAAAACAGGGGAAGTGATTTTCTTCCTTTGCAGTATCATTTCCTCTAAAGAACACGATACCATCGAAAGATTTATTTGTCTTTCGGTTGCGACTAACGTGAAAGAACCGAAAATCTTCCACGCCAGAGAGAAAACGTCGTTGAATCTGGCTCTACATGCTCCGGATTTTGTGCAAGTTACAAAAACTAATATCACCACCGGCTGCACGAAAAGCTTTGCCAGGATCTCAAGCATCGAGAGCAAGTGAGATTTTTACGAATTTGAAACAAAAAAAGTAAAAACTGTACGAGACTGCGAAAGAATTCTGCATAACCATGATAAGAGTGTAAGTGTTTTCGAAAACGAACAAAAATTAAACGAGTTGAGCAGAAACCTCGAGTAAAGTGAAAAATAACCAACGAAAGATTCCGCTTGGAGCGTCTTTTGTGAGACAGTGGAAAACTTTGGCGCGCGTAAAACTCGGCCGGGGGTGTGAATGAGGAGGGAAACAGAAGATCCTCTTGGTCTTGCTCGTCACCGCGAAATATCATCCTTTTTGTCGACGTTTTTCGCGTTCGAAGACTCGACAAGTATATGAAAAGCAAGAATCAAGCCGACAAAAAATACGAGCATCTGGTATAAATCGAATAAATGAACTCAGAGATATAAAAAAAAAACGATTTTTGCACGGGCTCGCAGAGGAAGTTCGGCGTCTCGTCCCCCTATCGCATTTGCATTTTTCGCAGAGCCGCATAGCACAGAGCATAGAAAAATAACAAGAGCAGAAACATTAAGAAAAAAGCAGGGTCGGAAGCAGCGAAAAAGAATAAGAAAGTGCAAAGAGTAATACAGAAGAATAGAGAGGGGTAACAAGATATGACTCTTTTTTTCCTATTGCGGAAAGAAATTGTCGTCACTTTGGTTTTATCCTCGTATTCGGGTCGCAGGGTGATAAGGCAAAAGAAGAGGAGAAATAAGAGTCTCAGGAGCAAAAGGCGTTTTCAAAAAGTCACCGCATCTGACGTACGTTGACCCAGAGATATAGAACGAAAGTGCGAGGGTCGCGTTTTGTTTTGTTGTTCCTTTGCCGCGCGCGTAAACGGGAGGTTGATAGAAGGAAATTTTCATTGAGGCAAAAATATCAAGAGGCACGAGGAAGACTCATTGTGCAAACAGCAGGTTATAAAAGGTCAAAACGCCCGAAAAAATATCGTCATTGTCAGCCACGAGATCACGTATACGGGAATTGCCTTAAGTACGAGCTTAAGGATAACGCAGAAGAAGGAACGAGGATGTTCGTTGCTTGTGTCGTTTGGGGCGACAGGGCGTCCTCGGGATCCTTTATCGGGCAACGGGAGAAATGAAGTTATCAGTGTCGGCTTACAGAGCCCAGGCCAGTGCTCACAAGAAGATTCTTTGCAACTATCAGCATCAGCTGAGCTACGGTGCGACAAGCCAGGCTTCCTCGTCCCGGACCCACTCAGACCCTGCCGCAATCCTCTCTGGCCTCAAGGTAACGTAACAAAATACATTCATCAACTTTTCCCTTGTCCCGCCTACGTAATTTTTTTTCCATTCAGCCAAAAATGATCCTAATCGCGTCTTATTTGTTAAAAAAATCATATTTGCACGTATGAGTCGATATTTTCTCTCAACTTTATTTCATTCCAACTTTTTTTCTACTTCGCCATGATCTCTCTGTCGACTATAAAGAAATACCGTACATACTGACTGTAGCATGTTGAAAACTCTTTGCCCTTACCGGAACTTTGACGTTCCCACATCAAGAGTTACAAATCCAACAATTTTCTCTTGCATTCCAGTGTTTTTTTTTCTTTCTTTCGATCGTTCTTTTTGCAAGACATGTTTTTCTATTTTATTCACAATGATTTTCTGTGTAATCGTATTGAACGCAAAATTTCTGTTATTCGCTTAATTTTTAATCCTCTTTAGAAAAATTCAAATACGATAATCTAAGCTGTGCCCAATAGAGAGTAGAGCTTGAATGTCGATACTATGACATTCACGTCAATAACTGTATTCTCTGCAATTCGTCCCTTTAATACCGTGTAATCCTGCTCAATTTCTTGCTGGTACCGCCCTCAATAGTTGGCGCTTGATTCGTGCTCCTTAGAAAAAAAACCCCCAATCGTTATATCAGCGTTTCTTAAAAAAATTGAAATTATCTCGGATTTCCAAACTTTCCATGGATTTTCGCGTTGACTGGTCAGGACGCAAAGTTCATCTTCCGGCACGGAGAGAATGCGATATCAAAAATCGAAAATATACGGATATTACATTAAAAATTAATGATACTGAAGTTTGCAACGTTGGAATGCATCGAAAAATATTTAATTTTATTGAAGATTCGTTCAATTTTTAATGTCATCCAAATTTTTCGAGCCGATATGCTTTTTGAATGGCAAAAATTGATCATTTTATCATCGTAATTACATTCTGCATTTGAATAATTATTTTTGTCAAAGATAAAAATGAATATCGTTGCATTCCAACGATGCAAACTTCAGAGTCATTCAAAATGACTATGTTATTATATAGTTGCCTGGTACCGTGTCGTCCCTCTAAGAAATTTTAGCAAACACAGTAAATTTTCATCTGAAAAAGGGCGAAAAATGTCATTATTTCCGCGATTTCGATAGAAAAAGAATGAAAAATGAATGATGCTGAAGTTTGCAACGTTGGAATGCAACGAAGAATATTTGATTTTATTGATGATTCGTTCAATTTTCAATGTCATCCAAAATTTTTCGGACTGATATGCAAAAATCGATCATTTTATCATCGTAATTACATTCTGCATCCGAATAATTATTTTTTTCAAAGATAAAAACGAATTTCGTTACATTCCAACGATGCAAACTTCAGAGTCATAAAAATTACTATATTTTTACTCAAATTTCTCAGAGGGACGACTCGGTACCAGGCAACTATATTAAGATATTAAATTTTGATGGAATATTCTAGCTCTCCGTGTAGTGCCAACTGCTTTGACGTTTTCCGCCTGTGACAATATGTATTCCGCGGAATATCTCAGAGCGACGATGTGGAACAGCGAACTATGATAGTAATTTTTCAATATAATGTTCTCTACGTGCGGATTGAGGTCCATTGAACTTTATGAAGTACACGCTGCTCCGGATGGACCTTTTGACATCAATATAGCGCGGTGCATTTGCCAAGATGAGTACGAGAGCTGCAGCCGCAAGAGCTGCATGGGTACGAATAGGCTAAGAATCGTTGAGCCGCTGTCCTTTCGGACACGCTTCGCAATAATCCCTTCCTTGTGATTCATGTTGTCAAGGAGACAGGATTTCTTTGGAAAAATGTCAAAAATTGTAGGATTTTAGAATCGCGACGTTAAGCAGTCGAATCCGCGAGCAGCAGGTGAAAATTAGCAATCAAAATTGAACTAGAATTGTGAAAGCAATTTCCGTCTTGCCTATGACTCTGAAGTTCGCATCGTTGGGCAACGAAATTCTTTTTTTTATCTTTAGCGAGAATAATTATTCAAGCGCAGAATGTAATTAAGATGATAAAGTGATTGATTTTTGTCGCCCGAAAAGCATATTTTGGCTTGAAAATTTTAGGTGACATTGAAAATTGAATGAATCACCGATAAATTCAAATATTTTTCGCTGCATTTCAACGTTGCAAACTTCAACATCATGTCTTGTATTCATTTCGTACGTGACACTTTTACCTTTGACTGCGCGACTACTATTTCAATTGCGGACACTTGTTCGGTTACAAAGCAGGCAGGGAACGGGAAAAATGACGAGATGCAAAAAACGTAGACCATCCCTTTTTATACATTAATGTTTCTCACTGCGGGTACCAAAGTGACGAGGTTTTATTGTTTCCATGCTTTTCCACGCTCTCTCCTTCTCGTTCGTGCACCCCAGGTTCGTTTTTTTCTCCTCCTCCTATATTTGGAGTTGATTTAATGGTTTCTACGTGCCTGTTCGATAGATGGACTCAAACTTATACGCGAACTATTCATGTTGTTTCGCATACGTTACAAGTTTCTCCATTGACGCGCAAGCCCACAAAATATTAACTCGACGCTCCTATTAGTGCTGATTAAATCTATTCTCAACGAACTCGAGACATCCATGGATCAAGTTTCTTCGTCCGGAAAATTGCCGACTGAAATGCACGATGCCTTTCTTCCTCCATGTACGTCATTATTATATTTCGTCCATATTTCGTAGGGCGTTGGACACGTGCCAGTTTCACTGGTAGTTAACAATTCTCATCTCAGTCTCATTGTTTCCGGTCGAAGTGTCGCAGCACACGGAATTCAGCTCGACATGATGTTGTCGCTCCCAGAGGCGCTGTTTCGCCACTTCATTCAAAAAGCTTTTGGGGAACGTCGGGCGGGAATGTCGGCGAGTTCGTGTAGAAAAATTGTCAAACTTTTCGAGTTTTTATTTTTCAATTTCGAGAAAAACGAACGAAATCACAGTCGCGAATTTGTATAACCGGGAAATTCAGTTTTCCCGAAATAGAAACAAAAATAGGACTTAAAATTGAGCATCAACGTCGCCGCGCAAATTCGGAATATTCGGATTCAAAATTTCGATGGTAGAAACGAAATATGATGCAATAAGCGTTTCACGTTCTATTCTGCGCTCTGCTATAGCGAACGGCATCAGAACGCAGTAGTTTATTCACGGTGCAGTCGGGCATTCGAGTACAAAAAGAAATAAGCTCTAGCAGGGAGGATGCAAATGCAGTACTTGATGGCGAATGTCTCTCAAATGGAAATTTTGAATTGTTTTTATAAATTGTGCATCTGTCCGAATCATAACTCGGTAGCTCGTCTCTTCAATGGATCAACGAGATTTTATAAATGATTTCAGGTGGAAATGAATTGCCGGCTGATTCCGTTTATCGCACTTTTCCGCACAGAGAGAATTTTACATTAAAATTGACCAAGTCGTCCCTCTGAGGAATTTTACCACAAACATAGTAAATTTTAATCTGAAAAGAGGGCGAAAAATATCATAATTTCCGCGATTTCGATAGAAATAGAAATAACATAATAAATTTTGATGTAATATTCTCTCCGTGCGTGTATCGTTGAACGTGCTCATTCGATTATCGATGTTGAAAAACGCAAGTGAATGCAGGGGCGTGAATTGCCTCGAGATCGAGTGTTGGAATCGCGCTATCCCAATTCCGTCCGCGTTTTCATGGAAATTCAAACGTGCTCGTTTTATCGCGGACGAAAACCTGATCGCCTAATTTCGTTTTTGTATAAATATCATGCTGGTTTTCCTTCCAACAAATATGTACAAGTTTTCCGTTTATGCGACGTCGAAAAATCACGTCAACAAACATTTGCATTGTATACGCGCGCGGGGCTAAATCGACGGAAAAACACTCGTGCCCAACCGACACAACTTGGTGCAAAATCGATCGCAATATTAAGTCGTTCTCGCTCTCTCTCTCTGTCTCTTTGGTCGCATCGGGAATAATAAAGTATGACATTCAAACCGTTTTTTTTCCAACTTGTAGGAATAATCGATAGATAGTTAATGAACGAACGCGGCATTGGGAATATGGCTCTGGAGACTATATGGCGTGGGATTTTCCATCCTCCACGTTCTTCCTCCTCCTCTTCTTCCTCGGCTGACTGAATGATATCCTCTCACACCCTCGATCCTTCGACGCTCATCCAACACATGTCCGATCAACCGGAAGATCGCTGCGCTCTTCTCTGCGAGCAGAGTCTCTTCCCACTTCATCCTGCTGCGTTAAGGGTTGAAGACAAAACCTCAAATCGCTTTTCTATTTTGTCAAATCTCTCATCAAGCGTTTCCCGCTATTTTCGTGAATCTTCGGATTCTTTAAACTTTGCTGCTGGTTTCATCACCCTCGCGGTTGCTGCTGCTTCAGAAGGATGTAAATTGTTTTTTTATCGTGTCAATTAGTGTGACGCAACGAATTTTAACAACGGTAGAGAGAAAGTTCACAAATAATTTGAAATCTCCACTCACGGGTCAAAAATGCTCACTGCTCATGTACTATCGGAATACGCCAAGCCCAGAGATTTCCTTCAAAGGTCAAAAGAACTGACATCTCTCCGCGCACAGCATTTTTCAGGAGAAAACGTCGAGGTTTAATTATCAACTGTCTAGGACAAATTTTTCAAGCCTGCGTTCCGATCTTCTGTCTTTGAATCGGAAAGCAATTATTTTATTTTGGTTTACCGCACCCGTGAGCAAACGGTATATGGTGGAAATTCTTTTTGCATAATGTAGCCAGAGCTGGATGATGTAAAAGTTGATGAAGTGAGTTTGCTTTCAATGTTGCGATCGGCAGGTCCATTTTCTGAAATTTCGAGCAATTTCTTAAGTGTAGTTTCGAAAATGTCAAGTATTGAAAATGGTTCGGGTTAAAATTATGATGCTGTGCAACGTTGGAATGCGTCGAAAAATAATTAATTTTATTGAAGATTCGTTCAATTTTCAAAGTCATCCAAATTTTCCGAGCCGATATGCTTTTCGAATGGCAAAAATTGATCATTTTATCATCGTAATTAAATTCTGCATTCGAATAATTATTTTTGTCCAAGATAAAAATGAATTTCGTTGCATTCCGACGATGCAAACTTCAGAGTAATTTAAAATAGTCAATTTGGCGTTTTTCGAATTTCGTTAAAATATGGACACGGGCGAGAAAAAATTGGATATAGATTTTGAGACGAACTGAACAGATTTTATCAACTGGATTTCTCGCTTCTTTCCAAAGTTTTGTTTGCCTGTTACAAAATTTCTCGTACGTACGAATCAGCTGTCTCCGGGGCTTTGGTATTTTGGTACTCGGTATAAGGTTATCCTCATATACCTGAGTTTGTATGAAAACTAGAGTAGAACTTTCATCCTAGGCAGCAGGAGAACGTGTCGCAGTTTACAAGCGCCCATTTTTTTTTACCTCTCTGGCTCACAGTTTCTTTCCACTCTTGAGAAACACTGACTGAAACACAGAGACAAAGTTTACACTTCTTTCTTCAGTCCCCTTCGCTTCTGTTATCCTAGTTCGCTATATTTTGTGCACTTGAGGTATAAGCCCATTTGCCGCATGCCCTTTACTCCTACAAAATGCAGATGTACTTTTTCTTCCGACTTTCGTTGGCGCTTTATCATTGTTTTTACCAGCAGCAACACAAGCAAATTTCAAACAACGTGGCCAACGAAATCGAGGACACGCTGTATCCCATTCGTTTTTTCAATTCCATGTCCATTATTGTTCCCCCTTATGTTTTATGTTCCGTTCCACCTCTCTAGACTTATTTTCGTCTCTCGTTCTTTGTGTTTTTTTTTCCTTTTCCATTGAGGGTTGTGGAAAATCATAATTTCATGCTATTTTTACTTCTTGGCGAGTTCGTGCATTTCATATTCAGCTAAACAAACTCAGTTCAAACAAGCTTCGTTCGCCATCGTTTGATAGTTTTGTTAACTCTATAACCAGAAGCGAACTCGAGAAATCGTTTGTAACTCCCAATTTACATATGTGCAAAGAAACTTTCGATGTATGTCTCGAACAGTATAGAACTGGAAGGACTCGACTCTTTGATCCTCTTTCTTAATATCCGTTTTAGAAATTCCATTTAGAAGCTTGTCCAACATTTGTTCACACCTTTATATACACGTACGAATGTTAATGGTTCCTCTTTTATTCGTGTTTATCGTAGTGTACGTTTAATTTTTCACTTTATTATTGAAACACGACAATTTTTGGCATAACAAATAATTTCGCTTTTCTTTTGGTGCGCGATGGGACGCAGCCGAGAGTCTGGATGACACAACTCACACCGAGAGCACGCAATCGTAGAAAATGCCAAAAGAACGACCAGTGGTTCGTATCATGTTTTACAAAACAAACCAACGACAAAGCAATCACACTATTTTCAAACAGATTTAGAAATTTGTCGTTTTTTTTTCTATTTAAACGCATCACTTTTATTGTACGTTCAGCAATCGTTTCGTCTCGCTTTAAATGCTTCAAATACTGCTGTTGGAGCAAGACGAGGCTTTTGTAGTCTTTTAGACTTATTTTATGAGGATGCACTGAGAAAAAAATTTTGGTGATCTAACAAATGTCGGGGTTAAATACGTTCAAAGAAATATTTTGTTGATTGAAATATTTTTGAAATATTTTTGTTGATCTTAATACTATTTCTTTAAACGTATTCAACCGTGCCATTTGTTGGATCGAAAAAATGTTGGTTAACTTAACAAAATTCTTTTCTCTGTGTGCTTCAATTTTAGTGTCGACATTTTATCTGAGCCAACGAGAAACAAGATGACATTCAGTGCTCAGTGTTAATGTGACATGAGAGCTAATATGAATAGGCTACTCGAGTAATTCGATGAGAAGTTTAACTAAAAGTCAGACGAAAACTCCATCAAACCGTCTGATGGAATTTTCTCACCAATCACAAACTGCTTTGTCACGAAATACTCCGGACAGGCTTTCATCCCCTGGAATACAGTTATTCTCGTGAATTTCAGGAGATGGTTTCGTGAAACTTTGGTTTGAATTCCTATCGAGACATAGAGGGCGACCTTACAATCGAATGCATCAAGAGGCTTTTTTTTTTATCCCTTCACACTCTAACCGCCGCTCTAATTGTACAGCGGCATCATTCAATCACAGCAGCAGGATACGTGTGATGTGTCAGGAGAATATTTGGTTGACTAGCTGCCTGGGCAGAACCTGCAGCGTTTGGTCCTAACAGATGTTCCAAAATTTAGTCGTGTTTACACACTATCTTGAAGTTTGCATCGTTGGAATGCAACGAAATTCTATTTTTTTGAGCAGATCTCAAGATTCTTGTTGGATATTTGGTCAGGACAATAAAATGATCTTTTTTGAGGATCCAAACGCAATATCAATACGAAAATTTTCAAGGTTTGGGAAATTTAACAAATATTCAATGATAGAAACATTTTTCGTTGGACTCCAACTTTGCGAACTTCAGTGTCATGTTTACACTTGGTTTCTTCTTTCGTTCTCATGATGCTGAAGTTTGCAACGTTGGAATGCGTCGAAAAATATTGAATTTTATTGAAGATTCGTTCAATTTTCAATGTCATCCAAATTTTTCGAGCCGATGTGCCTTTCGAATGGCAAAAATTGATCATTTTTTCATCGTAATTACATTCTGCGGTTGAATAATCATTTTTGTCAAACATAAAAATCGATGCACACTTCAGAGTCATTTCGTTCTCGCTTTTGTCCTTCCTCGCAGCACTTCCATTCGATTCTTCTTGCATTACGAGTTTCTCTGTCCTTCGCTTTCTCATAGTCCAAATTTCATTTTTTTTACTCCTTTTATCGTCACATTAGGGCTCTACAACTTTTTGCCTCTTTCATTCACGTTTGCGTTCCATGCCGATGCGACAATAATCCAGAAAAAATAACAGGAGCGGTTTTTTTTTCGCGAAATTCCTGTGGCAGAGACGAATGGAAATCGAGGCTTGGGTTTGTTGTCTACTATCAAACGACTAGTGACACAGAAATCGACGAGATATACGAATGTCGAGAAACGCTGCGGAGGGACAGTGAGAGAGATGTAAAAAAAATGCCACCTTCGTCAATCTCTAGCCTGACACGTTCTATCGATCAACGTCCCTTATCCGATGTAACCGAGTCTCTATATATCAATATATATCGAAAGTTCGAGTTATTCTCGCGATTTCAGCCAACCATTTCGGGGCAGTCTACCGGAAAAGAAGGCCAACGTTTATTTTTCCTTCCTTATACTGTCGCGACTTTTCCGATAAGAAAACTTCATTCGAGACTTTGATTTCGATTCATTTTCTTCTTATTTTGTTACAACGTCTTGACACCCCGAAGGAAAGTTCGTTCGGGGAGAAATGTACGTGTGGAAACTGCGCGCGTACACACGCTGGCCTCATTATGAAAAAAAAATCATTAGTTTGACCCTAAAATCCATTTTTTACGGGAATCATACTCTTTTTGTTTAATTTACCATTTTTATTATTATAACCTTCGGAATCATACTCATTGACAGAAATCTCGGGTTCATTAATCAATTTATAACGAACTCGTTCATTAAATTCTGCTTCCTCACTAAGTCCCCACGATTTTGTTAACTTGCAGGCTATAGGGCTTGATATTTTTTTACTCGTTAATGTTATTAACGAGAGCAACATGCTCGGCCAGATTCAGCAATGATCGTTGATACAGATCGTTCCAAAATTGAGTCTGCTTTTTGAGATCGTTCGCGATATTTTATTTCGGCCACTTTTTTTCGCTCCTCGTTCCAACTGTTTGCTTTCGACGTCACGTTTCATACGTGATCTGATTCGGAGCCTGGATTCGTTTCTACGGTTCACTTTTGAACGACGTTGGTTGCCTTTCCCAGGTTCGACAGACTTTTCCATGCCTCACGCTCGTTTGTGTATGCCAGAAGTTGCTGATCTCTGGTTGGACGTCAAATTCTTAACAAGTAAGAGGAATTTATTAATGCGAACCTAGAGAGAATTCTGAAACATGTGTGACTTTCGCTCGTGATGAAATAATCTCCTGAACTCGGGACTCGGATGGAAAAGGGATCACGGTTTCTAGCAGTGATTTACAAAGTAACTCTGGAGCGTGTCGACATTATCATGGGGAACATGCATCAGCGAGGAAATCTTTACCGAACATGCTCTGCCTTTTTGGGCTGAATAATTTTCGAGGCTTCTGCCTACATATGCTCCCTGTCGCTTCGCAACAGGCGACGAAAGCTCCGGACAAATGAGAATAATATGGGAAAACGGGAAAGAGCCGTGGAAAATATTCAAACCTTTGAGCCATACATTTTTCTTCGTGTGCAATTGGCTTTGAATCTATTCCTCGGGCTCTTTTTGGTGCGTTATTGAGTTTGTGACAAAGTGGCAATTTTTCATGCAAATTTAACAACTCGATGAATCATTCGGAACTATTCATACTTTTAATAAATTCATGAAGGTTCCAAGGACCTTGGTGTAGATTATAAAAAGCCTAGAATTTATTGTTAAAATAGTAATATTTATGATGCTGAAGTTTGCAACGTTGGAATACACCGAGAAATATTTAATTTTATTGAAGATTCGTTCAATTTTCAATGTCATCCAAAATTTTTCGAGCCGATATGCTTTTCGAATGGCAAAGATCGAGCATTTTATTATCGTGATTACATTCTGCATTTGAATAATTATTTTTGTCAAAGATAAAAATGAATTTCGTTGCATTACAACTATGCAAACTTCACAGTCATCAAAAATTACTATGTTATTATATAGTTGCCTGGTACTGTGTCGTCCCTCTAAGAAATTTTAGCAAACATAGTAAATTTCCATCTGAAAAAGGGCGAAAAGTGTCATAGTTTCCGCGATTTCGATAGAAAAAGAATGAAAAATGAATGATGCTGAAGTTTGCAACGTTGGAATGCAACGAAGATCATTTGATTTTATTGAAGATTCGTTCAATTTTCAATGTCATCCAAATTTTTCGTGCCCATATGCTTTTCGAATAGCAAAAATGGAGCATTTTATTATCGTAATCACATTTTGCATTTGAATCATTATTTTTGTCAAAGACAAAAATGAATTTCGTTGCATTCCAACGATGCAAACTTCAGGGTCATTAATATTTAGTGATGCAAAAAGGGAAAAAATTGTATACATGGGAATGGGTCAAAGAGCAAAGCACAAGTGGATGTCGTTTGTGTTAATATTGGATAAAATTCACCATCGTCAACATGGAATAAATTATGCGAATGCTCAAAGATTGAAATTCCCTGTGTTATAGTAGAAAGCCATGCCAATCGAAACGAAGCTCAAAGGGTTGGATGAGAATTTGTTATTCGATTTGTGATTTTGACCAACGAAGGATTTTTAAACGTAGATTAAGTAGACTATAATCGTAAAACAAATATATAACGTAGACTTACAGCGGATTTAGATCTGAAAAATAGATTGTTGCGTAACTCGATGGTACAGAATTATCGAATATGGATTCGGGCTGGACGCTGCATGACGTTTATCCTCCGCTCGACAAAATCGTTCCTTTGGTTTATCGTTTTGCGAATCACGATGAGTTTCGATTGGACGCTATGAAATACGTTCCATGTACGTGAATACACGTCGCGCTATGTAAATGTGCAAATGCAAAAATTCGGGACTGCACAACGAAGCTTTGCAGTTGGCTTAGGCAGACGGAATCTGGATCCAACGAAATATTTCTGTCATTTGTCAATTTTCCTGCTCATATCGACTGCAATGGAAGGGATACAAAACTTTCTGGCTGAACAACGTCCTGCTCGATGGGCCGTTATTATTTTAGATAAAGTTTTTCGACATAAAAATCATTCCCACTGGTAATTACCATTAACAACGAGCATTTTACCCAATCACCGCTCCATACGACAGTTCC
Source organism: Diadegma fenestrale (assembly GCA_037043255.1). Lineage (NCBI taxonomy): Eukaryota > Metazoa > Arthropoda > Insecta > Hymenoptera > Ichneumonidae > Diadegma > Diadegma fenestrale. Next base: position 11,633,389 of record CM073310.1, on the reverse strand, counting down.
AATTCAGGACTCGGCTAGCGCGATTTCCTCATGGTAACAATTCCTCGTTCAAGAACGAGTTTGTTCGGATTTTTATATGAGATTGCTTGTCGACAGAGGTTCACGAATTTTCTCTCCGGGCGAAACAAAACGTATTAATTATCAGCAACGGAGCAGCCGAAACAATGTGCGGTCGATCTTTTCGTTCTGCGATATTTAATTACAAACTTTCGACACTTTCTGCCTCTCCGGGAAATGTTTCGCAGCCCTTCGAGCAAAGATGTCGCAACGAGTTTCTTTTGTATACATACAGACGATTCAAAGCGTGTATGCGTACGTGTATAATGATGACGGTTTTCCTTGACAAGTTTCTTCTCCCGGAGGAACTTAATCTCGGCTCTACTTCGTTGCTTCATAACAAGATGAAGTACTATATGAAAACCTGTATCTATATCCACCCCCGCATGCGTAAGTTCGCTCCGATATAGGATCAGAGGATTCTGTTTACTTTCTCAATCCTCCGGGAACATGTTGAGCAACAACGCACTTTAAGGCTCATAAAATACGAGTCGGTTGCTGACGTCTCATATATAGTTCGCTATCGCTCGAGTGCGACGTTCCGCGCGCTCCGTCGTGTCCCATAAATGGTAACTCTTACTTTCTTTTATAGAACATAAAAATTTTACATGAATTTATGTACGAAAAAAAAAAAAAACAGAAATACTTTGATGTTACAAAATGGTCGCGAAAGACTTGGGGTCGTTCCCATCTAATTGAGATATCGTATCTGTGTAGTAAATTTCGCAGTAGCAAAAAATAGAATGTTTCATAGAATTCAATACAATTGTATAAGATTGACAGAACTCGATTTATTATGGTTTTCACCATGACGTACAAGTGTGAAGGCGAATTAGTAAGTCTTCTTGTATCTGCATCAACTGTATTTCCATCCAGAATTTTGATCATCCCTCGCTCAATTACTGGGGAAAAAGGCCTTTCCAGTAATTGAATGGAAATGCCATAAAGAAAGACGGTATTTTCTTCGATGGAATAGCAAGAGAGCGTGAGAGAGAAAGAGAGAGGATTCTGCTGTTCAATCGAAATAGTCGGATTGGCTTTTTCATCGAACCGTTGAAGAACAAGGAGCGAAGGAGTAGCCTTAGCCTAGTTTGATAGGTCCTTCCCATCCTCTGCTGCCAGTAACGTAAGATCGTTCTTTCTCCCTGCGGCTTTCGCGCTCGGGGACAGGCTTATTCAATCGAGTGCTCCCGAAGGTATACGTCGGATCTTCTGCCTGTCTCAAAACTTTTGCCTTCTCCACCATTGTACTTACCTTCAGCTCTTGCGTGACGTAACCGTATCTTAATTATCGTCAGGGTGTCGTGCCAAGATAACTTCATATATTCCCCTCCCTAACGGATCCACATAAACACACACATACGACTTTACTCAGCCTTATCGAAACAAGTCTGTATATATGCGATCCTCCAGCGTCGTGCTATCTTAGCTTGCAACTGCTGCAATCAATTAGCCTTCGCTTGCTTACTCTCTTGTTACATGCATCTCGAGTCTTAATCATATAACATGCACACATAAATATAAATGTTACGTGATTATCATACATTTCAAGATGTGCATATATCTCTGTCAATATACTGATCAACCTGCGGAGCCAGAGATCGAACTTTAATACACTCTCTACAATCCTTTGGGAATTGATTTTATCTTTCTGCGTCTAGACTCATTTACCTTTTAATGAGCATCATATTCGAAGCTTCCACCTTCAACTTTCGGGCGACATGCAATATGGCCTCTCATGACAGTTTGCAGCCAAACTTGGAACCAGCAATGGTTGCAAATTTGTGCCTACGCGTTACTCTCGAATCGCGAGTCGTTATGATTCTGAGGTTTGCATCGTTGGAATGCAACGAAATTCATTTTTATCTTAGACAAATATAATTATTCAAATGCATAATGTAATTACGATGATAAAATAATCAATTTTTGCCGTTCGAAAAGCATATCGGCTCGAAAAATTTGGATGACATTGAAAGTTGAACGAATCTTCTATAAAATTTAATATTTTTCGACGCATTCCAACGTTGCAAACTTCAGCATCATGAGTCGTTATTGATTTTCTCTAGTGATCAATGCGCACCAATTCACATAATGGATAGTGTTACCATTTTTTAGCATGGATCATGGGAAAAGTCAATCGGAAAAAGTGACGTACAACTACGGGACTTGCATTGTTTTTTTCATGATGCTGAAGTGTACAACGTTGAAATGCAACGAAAAATATTCGAATTTATTGATCATTTGTTAAATTTTCCATGTCATCCAAAATTTTCAAGCCAATATGATTTTCGGGTGGCAAAAATCGATCATTTCATCGTCGTAATTAAATTCTGAGCTTGAATAATTATTTTTGCTAACGATACAAAATAATTTCGTTGTATTCCAATGATGCAAACTTCAGAGTCATTTTTTTTTCTTACTTTGTTTAAAATGCGGGATATATGGAGAAAATGAAGAAAGTCGACGAAGAAGCTACAAGGAATAGTATACAAATTGCGCCGTTATAAAAAGCGTTTTTGCTCTCCTTACCTCTTGATCTTTAACCCTCCCCACTTAACGATCACTCGGGGTATAATCGTTGAATATAACGAGGATACGAGAGAAAAGAAACTTGTAAGCCGAGAGGAGTTACGAGTAAGTTTACTCTACCATTTTCCATGGTAAATGGAGAACAAGAGATAGCGTGTTGAGGGAGCAGAATAAAAATGATGGGACATCGCGCAACGTTATTCTGTTGTTGACATCGTTGGACGATTTGTTACCAAGCGTTAAAAAAGCTAAATAATCCAGCGAATTTTAGGTCAACGTATAAAATACTCCGAATTCTCAACTCCGCTTGTTCATCTCGACTGTTTTTTTTTCCATTCTAAAATTTTATCTTTCCAAATATCGGAAAACGGTTTATTCGATTGCTGCAATTTTCAAGACTTGGCCTGTTACAAGTTTCTCGTAGTAGAAGCGTCGTTAGTGCATCATGCATGTCGTGACAATTATTTTGGAACCATCGATGCATCCTTCACAGCCCTCGGATCTTTCCATCTTTTTATCGCTTGAAATATAGTACAATTGCTGACTAATAACTCTTGTAATTACTGGAGCATAACACAAGTGCCTTTCCAGTCTCGCACGAACTAGACAGTTAAGAGTTGAAATAATAAGGAACGGTGGAGTACTGGGCAAAGAAATAAAAGTTGTAATGATAAGAAATGAAAATAACGATCAAAGTCGGTACGAGTTTGCCAGCAGTTGCACTTCACCTCTTGGTATTGGATAATCGCTACATATTTTATTGTTTATACACCGCATACAAGGATCGTTACTTTCTTTTTATTTTCTCCTAGGGTTTATCATGGGAGGGAGGTCAATCACGTTCTTTCACTGTGTAGAAAAGATATTAAACGAATTCGCATGTCTCGGAGAAATGGAATTAAAAACTGGGGATACGTGCTAAGGAGATTCATAGCCAAAGAAAGTTTTATACGCGCAAAATGTCTTTATGCCAATTGGACCTTGGACCAGATAGTTGTCGGTCGAAAAATATAGCGTTTAGTCCCTTAGCTTGCAAATTTGTTCTTCCTGTCGTTGAATTTCTGCATTTTTCATTATTTCGCACGACAGGAAATCGTTCGATTCTTGAACCGAAAAGGGCACTTTTGCTTCTACCTTCTCTGGAAGTCAAGTTCTAATAGCCAGAACTTGACTTCCAGGGCTTGGTAGTGTTCTTGATTCTGAATTATCACGATGACAAACCATTAATCAGAGCAGTTCAGACTTATCAAGGGCTTCTGTCACAATTTGCTCGCAGGCGGATGATATGTAACGATACTCAGGCAGGCTTAATCTTAGAAAGCCAGTCTTGCTTGTCCTTTCACTTCTCTTTTGTAGTCTACGCGATAGATAACTTGTGCAATATCCTTATGGTGTTCCCTTGGGAGTCTGGAGACGTCTGTTTATTATCTCGGTTACATATTCCTTCCTTGCGTGATCCCTGGATTAACAATAAAGTTCAAAATACACAAACATGGAATGAATTTTCGTGATGGTGACCCAATGATTGTTGTCGCTGCAGAAAATCAACAGAATATTTGGTCCTCATAAATGGGGACCCACTTAAGGAGTTATGACTGAGTTTTTATTTTCGTCGTCCAACTCCTAGTGGGGAGAACGTTTCATGGTGATGTGAACAACTGTCATGGGTGTTCGAAGCGATGACTCTGAAGTTTGCATCGTTGGAATGTAACGAAATTCATTTTTATCTTTGACAAAAATAACTATTCAAATGCAAAATGTAATTGCGATAATAAAATGATTCATTTTTGTCATTCGAAAATCATATCGGCTCGGAAAATTTGGATGACATTGAAAATTGAACGAATCTTCAATAAAATTAAATATTTCTTGATGCATTCCAACGTTGCAAACTTCAGCATCATTTCGAAGCGTAGGGTTTAAGGTCCTCGGCCTTCCTCATTTGGCTTGGAATTATTTTCTGGAATCCTTCGTAGAATTCGGCTGGCATTGAATCCGCTTTCGTTTTGTTGTTGCCACGATGACATGGTTTTTCTCTCTGTGATATCGAAACCAAGCCTTCAAGTTTGACTATTCGAAAAATATTCCTTACACGGTCCTTCACTCCAACAAACTTGGAATGAACGCATTGGTACATTTTTATCGGTCTTAAAAAAGAAATGGCATCGTGGAAGGTTCTACAAACTCGTTAAAGTTCTACAAAATTATTTGGCAAACTTTTCCGTGATGCTGATCCTGTAAGTTACTAAGGAAATTGTTGGATTGCAGCTTCGAAGGAGTTCCCTTATTCCCTCTCGCTCTTCTTTCAGTGCGGACTTGATTTCCTAACATTCTCTTAATGCGGTGCTTCTCTCCAATGAGACGTACAGCAGATTTTTCTTTCACCATTGATTGGAATTCAATATTTCTGGCTGATTCTCGATTCTTCTACGCCACGCTTCTTCTCTCTTATCTCTCAGAATAACCGCAGCTACTATTATTCCTCATAATGGGCAAACTCCAAACGAATCATTATGCATTTTTATTGCTGGCTTAATAAACACAAGCCAGAGAACTTCTCACCATCAGCAATTACTTTTGATCGCATTGAATAAATAAGAGACGTCATTCGATAAGCGTTAATGAAATCGTCGGGCTTTAAAACCGACTTTGAGAAGAGTCATCTGATTATTGCGTTGAATCGCATTTGACGCAGAATTTTTGTTTTTTCCATTTATTCTACATATGCTTTTTGTTGAGTTGCATAGAAATTTGTTTCCTCGCAGGAATTGAATCGAAGTCAATTTGATGGAACGGTTTTAATAATTTGCTTCACTATTGAAAACCTACAATTTCCTGGAAAGGGCCAAAACTCATTGAACTGCGGTAGTTAAAAATTGATCAAAGTCCTTTTCAATTATTGCAACGTCAAATATTCCGTAGCTTAATTATTCACTGACGAAAAAAGTCGTACAACGAAAAAAATTGAAAAAAAAACGTCAAAACGTACTAATTGCCACTGTTGCACGAAGGCCAATCCATTTCGTCCGGATTTCTCATTACTCCAATCAAAGTTTCGTATGACACCGTCCCAAATAACATTGTTGAAATCCGTCATTTTATTTTTGAGTAATTCGAACTCCCGATGGACTTGTCACGTAGTTAAACCCGAACCCGATCAATAAAGGGGATGTTCTTATAAAAAATCCAACTTTTATATGTCAGTTGTGTGACTCGAAGAGAAATTACTTTGCAAACGATGACTGATATACGTTAATCAATTATGACAATAGAAATGGGCGAAAAATTCTAAATTGTTTACCCTTTTGTGGTGGTTTTTTTGAAATAAAAATTCGCATTTTCCTTCCGATCTACCAAAACATGCGCTTGAGCTTTAAAGCGATCTATCACTTGCTCGGTCGGTAAAAGTCTCGCTACACGTTCTGCTTGGAGAGACTGAATATTTGCAAGAAAAAAATTAGGTACACGTTGTTTCCATTTCACCTGACAAGAAGATGTAACGTTTATTTTTCTCGAAATATGAAGGGCGTCAGAGAAAAACGTGTATTTATTTTTTAGGTGTCTCTTTCGCACTCATGTGGCTGCATTTCTAGGGAATTTGGTGTGTTCTGATAGTGGAAAACATCTGTGACGCCTGTAACAGTCTCGAATTGATCGAAATTGCGATCTAACTATGAAATCGACCAAAAGGCATGATCCGAGCTCGGTCGATGAGTTACTCGAAGCTCGGAATTATTGTGAACCCGTTTGAATGTTATCTTGTTCACACAGCAGCTGTTTTAGGTGTAACATAATTTCGTAAAATCAGTGGAGTCTCTATTTACGGTGATAATGCGTGTAATGCAACTGGCGCGCGATCTCTATATTGTTGGAATCGATTGAACGTTGGCATTGTTGACGATTATCGGTGTACATGCTTGTAGTACAGCGGTTAGTTGAGCACTAGAAAGGATGGGGGAGCTTTTACTCGTGTGACCAACGTTTGACAAGTGGTACACTGATGGTACCGTTGCCATTGCGGAGGAACAAGGCCACGATCCGTCGAGTGGCTCGCCGGTCCGATTAGGTTGCTTTGCCAGACGCAGCTTCTCCCTCTCTCTCTCAGGATACATGATTCGTCTCTCTTCGCAGCTCACTGTGCTGGGTCGCCTTTCTCTTTCCCTAATACATACGAACTTGAGCCTGCTTTGATCGAGTGTGTATGTCGTCGAGACACTCGGTTTGGCTTAATATCGTAGTCCATTGTACAGGCTGCGCTCTAGTGACCAGCACTGCGTTTCGTCCGCTTCCTCCTCCTCCTCCTCCTTCCATAGCTCTTCATTTATTCGGTATACATATGCACACGATACACTCGCGACCCATGAAACTCCAAATATCGCAGTGATAATGGTATCACATAATGCACTCATGCGACGCCATTAATCCTCCAAACGATCTACTTTGCTGTTGAATGAAAATTCACTACAAACGGAAAGTAAACCTTGCTACATTCCGCGAGGACTGCCAACACCGAGAGTCCTCAAATGGCCACGTACGACTTTTCACTCAACTGAACGATGTTCAAGTTTGCATCGTTGAAATGCAACGAAATTCTGTTTTTTTTTTTTACCAGATCTCAAGATTCTTGTCCGATATTTGGTCAGGACAATGAAATGATGTTTTTTGAGGATCCAAACGCAATATCAATACGAAAATTATCAAGGTTTGGGAAATTGAACAAATAATTAATAATAAAAGTATTTTTCGTTGCACTCCTAAGTTGCGAGATTCAGTGTCATTAACTAACGTTCATGCAGGCTCATTTTTGTTTGACTTTATTTCGCTATTTTATTCATCTTCACTGCGCTTTTCTACAAATCAATTTCCATTCCCAACATGTTCAAATACCTTTTACACTTCAGTCAACTAGTTAACACAATTTTCATAATAATAATGATTATAAACTGTTTTTGACAAACGAGAAAATGAAAGGTGCAAAAACTCGATTTCACAGCTCGATAGTTGTAACATATTCCATTCGATAAATTGTAGATTTAATTTGAAGCCATTCGCGTTGTATTCTCTCGTCAGAATAGGGCGGACGTTCCCGCATTGTCGATCGAATTGGACCGAGTTGCCAGGTCGCTGTTTTGCTGCTTCTACTATGCCGAATTTCTTGTCAACGAGATTCAGGGACACGGAAAACTTCATTAGTCCATTTCAGCAGAATGAAGTTCATACATGTTGGAAACAAAATAAATTTAATCGCCAGTGCGAGCGCGACGCCATATTATTTTTAATGAACACGTGCTATAACCATTGCAGCGTGTGTCGCTCCCATCATATCGTCTCATATATTCGATGTATGAATAATGTCGGTGTACAGAAACTTTTTGTGCGGAACGCCCGAGTCTATATTGGACACTGACACTTATGTTCGTTCAATTTTTCGCACAACGATTCGCGTGCGCAGGAGTTTCTCTGTCCGGATGTCAAAAACCGTTGCACAATCGAGCAACACATTTTCGCGTCGTTTTATCGTGCGGAAAAACCCTTTCTGTCACACTTTTAAGGCGAACAGCCGCGTTGTATCGAGGGAGGGAATTCGTGTAGAAAAAGTGAGAAACGATTTACGGGGATGAGGAACGCGATGGAAGGAGGGTGCGAAAACGGACGAGGAGAGAGTCTGCGATGGAGCAAGGGAAAGACAAAGAAAAAACATTCAGACGATTACTTTTTTGAGGTGATTCGTTTTATTTTCCAGCTCGCAAGGCAAGTTGCAACCGCAGGGTAAATTTCGATCCAATAATATTTGAGCCATTGCCGGGAGATGTTCGTTCACATTGATCGGAAAACTCTTCCCATCCATGTGACTCGCTCTCTCTCTCTTTCTTTCTGCCTCTGTCTCTCCCTTACTGTTCTCTCTGCAAAGGTGGAAACACTTCGTATCTCGTTCAAGTGCCGCACAGGAAATCGAAACGAAGAAAATCAGCCATTTTTAGAGACGAACAAATTCTATCGCCTTGTTTCTTCGTATACGTTCGTTCCGATTTATATTCCCATACCGAACCGTCATATTTGGCACGAGTTATTTCATCCGGCGGATAAACGGTACACGAAGTCATTCGTTCCATTAGCCAAAGCCATATGCTTTCACAATGAGTCTTTGGGTGCGTTCTGTCCTTCATACAGATCGCTTTCCCCGAAATCTAAAACATTATGACTCTGAAGTTTGCATCGTTGGAACGCAACGAATTCATTTTTATCTTTGACAAAAATAATTATTCAAATGCAAAATGTAATTACGATAATAAAATGATCCATTTTTGCCATTCGAAAAGCATATCGGCTCGAAAAATTTGGATGACATTGAAAATTGAACGAATCTTCAATAAAATTTTGATGCATTCCAACGTTGCAAACTTCAGCATCATAAAACATGGAAATCTGTATCAGAAGATTCATTTATACGGACACACAATTTGCAAACTTTTACTGCAAACTTTCATCATGATCTGTCAGTCTAATTTTTATAAACCGCAAGAGCTGCTCGATAACATCGAGTATGAACTCTTGAACAGCCAGACAAAAAGGAAGCTGAACAAGTTCGGCTTGTACATCCGATTGCCCTATTCTTTACCATATTCACACAACGATGTTGAAGTTTGCATCGTTGGAATGCCACGAAATTCTTTTTCCACTTACTTCTTAATTGAGATTCTGATTTAATATTCGGTCCGGACAATAAATCGATAATTCTTTAGGAACGAAACACAAAATCGGGACGAAAATGGTCATAATTTTTGAATTTAAACAAAAAATTAATAGACAAGTTATGTTTCGTTGCATCTCAACGTTGCTGAGTGTCATTTCACACAGACGATGCTACGACGTCGAGTGTCGAATTTTTATACTTGATCGTTATTTGCCTGCGTTTTACAAATATTTGAATAAATTTCATTTCCCGCTCGTGTCGACAACAATTCGCGCTAAAACTTCAACAGTCCACTGCATAATTTATGTCGGAGCTCAATAACTTTATCTTTACATTTTGTATTCTGCAACACGATACAGAGACGACGTGCAAACAGCTTTTTCAATCTTTCAGAAAAGTGACCTCTGCGATAATGTATTAGGCGAGGCAACACGGCAGGAATTCATAAATACCGGTGTAAACTACACTTTTTATTCATTTTCAATTCTCGACGGTGCTTTTTTGTGCTTCAATCTTAGTCGTAATATATTTTTTTTCGAATTTAATACTCGTGGCTTAGGATCTAAAATCAATGAAGTAATTAGCACGAATCGCCCAATACTAGAGCAATTTATTTGCTTTCGACATGCAAATCCGTAACAAATTGCAATTATTATTATTCGGTGAGAAAAGTTCTGCATTAATTTCATAGGAGAATGTCAGCTCGGTAACTTGGATCGGCGGCGAACACTGTGAATTAAATTCAAGACACGTTCGCGTGAGGCAAACTGCTTCAGAGCTTTTCGTTCGATTATTACACCGAGGAATTTCCGTTTTTTATTTTCGTTTTGTTTTCAAAGACTGATGAGAGCAGCGTCGAAGGCTTTTTCTTCGTCAAACGGTATTGTGTAAATTGAACCTGTGCGAGCTTGGAATGAATGTCCCTTCACAAATTTCCATCCAACGGAAGACGCGAAAGCCTTCACGTATTCAGTTCACACGATGAGCGAGAGGGCTGTAGTGTCGACAACCTCTAGTCCAAAAAGTGCTTGCCCTCGTAATGAGGTGATTTGTAAGCGGATAACGCCAACTTTATGAGCAGATCTGAATTTTCAGGCTTCCTGTAGATCTAAAGAGTTTTGAGTGACGTCCAAACTCGTCATAGAACCTCATCAGCATTTCAGGGTTGAAATTTTTTTTTTTTTACCAAAATGCAGGTCCAAATGTCTTTCTGGAACGCAGGAAGTCTTTCTCCATCACTCGGAATTTCTACATCCATCACAACTCGTCATAGAACCGCAGCCTCTCGTGGTTGGACAATTTTCCACCAAAATTCCAAAACAATCGAGTCCCTAAAAAAGGATTTGGAACTGGATTGTTTCCGAGTGAAAAAATCATGTCGTTCTTGAATCTCCCGTTCCCAACCAACATTTAGACTTGATAATCTGTTCCAAATCATGCGATAATTCGGTCAATAATTACTCCACATGAATAAGTCCTGAACAATTGGAACTCGAGATCCATACACCATATCCGTTTCAGGAGAAAGGCTTTGCATCTTTTATCGCGAAGACAGCTTTTTTTTATGCGCAACGTCCCAAAGGATTACACCTCGCTTGGGATGAGCCTGCAAAAGCTTTTTTACGGGTCCATTTTTTCCCCCGGGCGTTTACCGAACGAGCCCTTAGTCTCCGTAGTTATATATTTTTCATCGTAATCTCTTTGAAATACGAAATCATTCCACTCTAGATCGAGTTATATAACTTGAGAAAGCGACTCTAATAGAATTTGTATCGGAGAAAAACGATCTCTGCGAATATTTAATGACAGTCGTAATTGATGTTAACTATGGAAAGACGCGGGACAGTGGTTTGAAATCGAAAAAAAGAAAAAACGTCCTGCTTTACTCTTACACACTCGGATACGACATTTTTTGGTAAATTATTCCCATATTTTTCTCTTTCTATCAATTTCCGTTTGAAATTGATCTGCCAACCTTTTCTTATATACAAAATTAGTTGAACATGGTTGCAAACCTGTTTCGAACAACGGAGGAATGTTCATTCCCTTTCAGTCAATTTAATTTATCCTGATGCGGTTAGTTATAGACACAACACTATCGAATTTACTGTATATCGCTTGACTGGAAATTGCCCGGTTAGCTCGGTATCCAATTGCAAGTTCCCGCAGCTCTTACTCACGTTTGAATCCAAACTTTCTGTTCCTCCTTCTCTCCGCAAATGAACACACAGGTATTTATATTTAAGTATATATGCTCGTCTCATTTGTAAGGGTTTAAGACACAGGGTTGTTTCAGTTGACTGCAGGTTAACCAAGGAATAAATGCACCTGAATTGAGCTGTTAACATTCGAATTCTAAAACCGTCCTATGGACCATTCAGCACAGCAGTTTCTCGCTTTCACTCTCTTTCTCTCCTCCCTCATTCCACGTAACGTTGCTGCACAAACATGATGCATGTACCTGCATCCTATCCTATTGAATTCATATAAACTTTTGTTCCGCTCTCTGTAACTGAAAAAAAAAGAATAATTAATAATCTTGACGTCTTCGTGTCAACTTTTATCAGTTTTCAATATGGGAAATCTTTCGATAACGTTATCCACAAATTTTCTATCCATTTGTGAAACTTGGAATCGACATTTTGACTGGCAATGTTCCAATTATTTCCATTCGGCCCGGAAGATGTTTCGGGTTACGTCCAGGTTGATATGGGGATTTCATTATTGTAATTACTCCGGAAACCGGGAAAATTTTAGTCAGCAAGGATTTTTTTTCTCTAACTCTGCAGCTTCGGGTTTCTCATCCAAAGCTTAAACATGATCGTGATGCTGAAGTTTGCAACGTTGCAATGCATCGAAAAATATTGAATTTTGTTGAAGATTCGTTCAATTTTCAATGTCATCCAAATTTTTGAGCCGATATGCTTTTCGAATGGCAAAAATGGATCATTTTATTATCGTAATTACATTCTGCATTTGAATAATTATTTTTATCAAAGATAAAAATGAATTTCGTTGCATTCCAACGATGCAAACTTCAGAGTCATACATGATCCATCATTTAAGGAAAACCCGCAGTACAGCGAGATCCCTTTGCAGATATACTTGGAGGTCAAGGTACACGAGTGGTGCATGGAAACAAAAATATAATGAGTGACAGAGAAGGGGGGAATTTCGTTCCCTACACGTGGAGCACATGTGCGGAGCGAGCAGCATCTCATCTTGGATAATGTCACGTATAAGAAATATTGACCGTTAGATTATTACCGTTCGTTCTATGTGTGCTGCTGGTGAAATATCCCGCTTATCGTTTTCTGCATCTTTCGCTTCCTTACCCTCATTTTCTCTTCTCGTATTTTTCCTTTACTCGTGAATTGCCTTCTTTTTTATCCACCTTCTCAGAATATTTCTGTCTTTCTTTTTCACCGCATCGAGCGATCCAGCCCGCCTGACCGTACAAAATGCTGCACTACTTTCAAGTAGTACGGTCCGTCGTTTGGGTCGACCTATCCCATACTTTTTCATCTCATACTTGTAAGACGTTGCTCTATGAAATTCGCCCTCCCCCTCGTCTCCCCTGCGTGCAATCGACCGAGTTTGTATACAACATGTTTATGTCCACTCAAAATACATGTTTGGCGAAAAATGTGAGTAGTAAAAGGCTTCGCTCTTTCGGGGCAGTTTGTATATCACTTTTTCAAATAGACGAAACAAAGAGAATGAAAAAACACTTTACTCCCTGGTAAATGAATTTTCAAGCATGGTTTACGAACATGATGCTGAAGTTTGCAACGTTGGAATGCAACGAAAAATATTTGAATTTATTGATGATTCGTTCAATCTTCAACGTCATCCTAAATTTTCAAGCTAATATGCTTTTCGGGTGGCAAAAATCGATCATTTTATCATCGTAATTACATTCCCAGCTTTAATAATTATTTTTGCCAAGGATAAAAAACGAATTTCATTGCATTCCAACGATGCAAACTTCAGAGTCATTCACCAACTCTATTTTCCTCATCGGCTCCAATAAACTATCGCATCGGATGAGTAGAAAAATGAATAAGAATCCATAATATGTCGGTTTCAATCGTGGGGTTTTTAAAATGAAAACATTGTCCAATGTATGAAATTTGAGAGTCTGTAAAAAAGAATTTGTGACGACATTGTACGAGGAAACTCATTCGTATTCTAGTCACGGGGAAAACAAATTTTTGCATCTGAAATCCCGTCAAAATTGTTGGGCAAGGGGGAAAAAGAATCTCGCGATTAAACGTCCTTGCCTATCTTTGCTATCTCTCTTAATAGGCCGGCACATCACCGCCATCGGAGCGAGGATATATCATGAAAGAGGAGAGGAGAATCGTAAAGTTGTTTTCACGGACGACACACATTTACAGGTTTCACATGGCAACTCCGTTAGAAGATCAATATATCCTCCGCCAATCGTTTCTTCCTTGTGTATTTTTCTCTCTCACGCCGCGACCGCATCCGCGCTTTTATTCCTGCGGTCTCCGGTATAACTCGACAATTCTCAATCCACAGGGTCCTGAGATATTCTTTGTAGATACCGCGGCTCGCGGCGTATGTCGCATAACGCTATCTCCGTCCATCCGACCTTCGATCCCGAGCCCATTTTTGGCCCCTGCCCCAGCCCCACTCGTCATATTCGCGCAGCTTTATCATCTTCGTATTTTTCCCCCCTTTCTTTACGTCTACGACGTTTTCAACTCCATCCCGATCCCGAACCTTCGTCTTTTGATTTCAACTCAGAATTCAGTTGCTTAAAAAACATCCAGATTGTTGCTTCTCCACTTTTTTCGTTTACTGCTGATAACGAATAGCAATCTTTTCAATCGCTGGCCAAAATTACGTATGCACTAAATTTCGGTATTATAAAAAACATTTCCACATTCGAAATCTACCAAAATTCTTATTTTGTATCGTCAAAGTCCCATAATCTCTAAAAGACATTTTAATTCATTCTAAAAAGCATTCTAGTTGCATGGCTTGCAAAATATAAAAAAAATATCGAACGCTTTTTCCAGTCCATTGATTGGAAATATTTGGAAGAGCTCATTATCGAGGGTTACACAAAGTTATCAATGGTAATTACGAGCAACTCTTTTGATTGGCTGACGCAAATGCATTTTTTGATCGATGCAGTTATTGGGGAAAGGGGTTTTCACGCTGATACAAGCTCAAGGACGTTAAATCCCATAAATAATGGGAATTAAGCCATGAGGTTCAGTGGGATTTTTGTACATGAAGGGACTTCGGTTAGGATGACACTGAAGTTCGCAACGTTGAAGTCCAACGAAAAATACTTTTATCATTAATTATTTGTTGAATTTCCCAAACCTTGGAAATTTTCGTGTCGATATTGCGTTTGGATCCTCAAAAAATATCAATTTATTGTCCTGACCAAATATCGAAGAGGAATCTTGAAATCTGCTAAAAAAAAACAGAATTTCGTTGCATCCCAACGATGCAAACTTCAGCATCGTCAGTTCGGTACCGAATGTTATCCAAGTGGTTATCGTATGATTTGAAATGAAGCAGGTTGCTCCTGCTGACTAAAGGCGAAAGAAGAAAAGAACGAAACAGGAAATCTCATTTGTACTTCTGGTGGACATGAACAGGGTCCGGTATTGTGACTCTTATATGGAGACACGGGGAGAATATTATATTAAGCATGAAAGGAGGGTGATGAATTTGTCCTTAACATGTGTCGACAAGCCACGTGTGTTCTGCTGAACCACTAACCGCGCGTGTGTAAAACTACTCCGGATCCTTGTTCTTCAGTATCGGAATAACAATTTCCCCGTCACCACAATCGTATATTCTCAAACTGTCTGCAAAACTTTCGGAGAAAAGCTTGTGCAATATCGCTCTCTGCTCCTTTCGTCCTCACGGATTTAAATTGCATCAATCATTCGTCCCGAGAGAGTCGACACGTTTTTTCTTGCTCCTACAAAAATATTGATTCGGATGATAACGGCAATATTTTTATCATTCGCTGAATTGTACTATAATAATAATAATTGAAAATCTGAAAATGAAAGTTAGAGACTTGCGAGCACCCTGAACTGATTATCCTTCAATTTATCATTTCGATTGGATAAATATTTGAATTTTCTTACACGGCAAAACATGCATGCAGAATTTTTGATTCTTTGTTCGGGCAAGTTGAATTTTATTCCAGAGTTCGCTGTGCGTTACGCTTCTTGGGTGTTGCTGATATTTGAATTCACGCTCCAACGAATAGCCAAGAGAAAAAAAAGTTTCCACAATGTATGATGAAATCTTGAAAGTTCTCTCTGTTCAATGGATCCGTGAGCACCACTCAGCATTTTTCTTTTCCAATATCTCGATAGTGGAAAGTTGCATTTTTCTTTCGGAAAGATTTTTTTTTCCGGTGGTAAAACACATTCCTGGAAACAAAGAGTGTAAATTCTATTCCTTGATATTCTTTTACACACTAAAATGCTGTTACTTTGACCATTTCGTTTATTTGCTTCAACATATACGTGGAAAGCTCAACTGAGAGAAAAACATGTTTTCGTGCTTTTTAATTTTCCATCTTAGGTTTTAATGAACTGGGTGTACGGAATTCGCAAATGTGAAATGTCAAGGTACACAATGAAGATTTATTAATTACGAACAGTGCGAGAGGTCCATGACTGAGCAGCGCAGATTCACTTGCATTGAATGGAAACAAAACATTCATCTGTTTTTGTCTGATTGAATTGTTTTGCCAACGCCATAGCGCCTGACCCAATTACAACCAAAGCTTTGGGCTCTCGCAATTCGTGAGAAAAATTCTCTGCTATACCAAACCCATCTGTATATTCCCTCGATCCCATTCGTCCGTCGGTTTTTGTTATTTTTTTTCCTGTTGTTCAAGCGTCTTTTGTCTTTTGTGAAATGCGTATTTTTATGTTGGCTCATTCGTTCGGGTTTCACGTTTAGAACACACATATATATGAACGCCGAAATATTTTACTTCCTATTCAATTTTTTTTCCTCAACTCTGTTATGAAATCGTTATACTTACGAGAAACACGATTGAATGTTGTTTTTTTTCTAAATAAATAAAAAGAATGTGGACGGTGAATATTTTAACAATACGCAACGGAAATGCCTTTTTTGAAGTCCTTAAATAATTCTCCGGAATCTTTCAACATTTTGTTATTAATTTTTGAGAAACTTCAACCAAGTGAAATAATTTTATTTACTAAATAACATCAACGTGAGAAAAAACGCAACGATGTCTTTCCTCTTTGTCCCGATGTTCCTTTTTTTAAATCACTATGAATTTTTAATGACCAAATATTTCACCGTTAAAATGAATTGAGCGCGACAAGTCGTCATGAGCGTCGGAGCGATAATTTAGCGACTAAACCGTTTCAAACGAATTAGCGCCGAATGAATATTTGAAATGCAACATTACTGTTTTGCTTTCGCCGTTGTAATTACAGAAATAAATCTGATTAAGCGAAAATGCGAAAACACTAAATTTACAAAATCCTATTGTAAATTGTTATTTCGCTACGTACGATGCAGAACCATTTCGTGATCCCAGAATTATGTTGCCAAAGTTCATATTAACGCTTGTGGTGTACTGACATGAATTAGTTGGCTCTTGTAATGGAATAATCCTCACTCTCGCTTCTCTTGCTCGGCGTAAGCGAGCCTCGCTTCAGAATATTGTCACGATGTGTAAATATAATATATTATATAAATTGGTGTACTTATGGAGGGACATGTCCTCACATATATCACGATGGATTTCGCAAACGCGAAACTCGAGGCGGGTTCTTCGTGGATATATTCTCGTTTCCTAATTTCGAAAGGGTTGAGAAGCTTTTGAAATAATTTCAATCTGTGAAAATCGATTTATCAAGGGGTTAGGCCGCTCTGGAGCGACAACAAATCGGGTCATTTTAGATGATGCTGAAGTTTGCAACGTTGGAATGCGTCGAAAAATATTTAATTTTATTGAAGTTTCGTTCAATTTTCAATGTCATCCAAATTTTCCGAGCCGATATGCTTTTCGAATGGCAAAAATTGATCATTTCATCATCGTAATTACATTGCGCATTTGAATAATTATTTTTGTCAAAGATAAAAATGAATTTCGTTGCATTCCAACGATGCAAACTTCAGAGCCGTCATTTTAGAGCTTTTTTTCGAATATACTCGGACTCTAATCTCTAGCGAGTAATCTCACGCCGTCCATCACTTTTCTATGAACGGGTCGCTTTTACCAGATTCATTCACATTGAAATGATACGTAACATTTGACGAAACAGTGGGTTATTTTGACTAAAATGATGCAGGCTGTCATAAGCATCTGTCGATTCGTATCAATGGCCCAGCATGGATGTACATACGGTATGTCATTCAACGTTGTATTGTGGTTTTGCCAGAATGTCGCTTTTGGTACCGCGAAACAATCATGCGGCCTTGGTGATGAAATCATTTCGACCTTTCAATTCCGTCGATTATTATATTCTGTGTTGTGTGGCTCGCACTTGTATTGGCTGATGCACGTTCGCCATTTTGAGATTGTCAATAAATAAAAAGTATTGCAGGTTGTTGCTGAAGAAATTTCAAGAGCTCCGGACACTAAATCCCATCATTTTTGGCCGGAAACGTGACTCATTTTGTCGCGTAGCGTGTAGCCCATAAATATTTGTGTAACACGATCCATAGGTCTGAAGGATCGTATAGAAAAGTCGACGTTTTGCTTCTGGAAACGAAAGAAAATCTGGAACTGAGCGGTTTTGCTTTATTTACGACAAACACAATTTTTTAGTGTCTAGTTTGCGAGACCTCGCGGGCGTGATCAGTGTGATTCTTTCGAGTGAGCAAATATACTCGTAAAAGGGTTTATCAGCAGGGAATTCGCCCCAAGGGTGAACTCTAAAAATCAGCCCCAAGAGTTTCTGTCCCTCGGTACATCAAATCACGCTGTGACAGTCCAAATGGAAAATCATCGTCCAACGTTCCGACCCGAATGTCTCGTTTCCCATGATAAAGCTGGATCAAACGTAATAATAAAAAGGACCAAGACGCTAAACACCTACGTCTCTGGGCTTTGTGCAAAATACTCGTGAAACACGTTGATTGATAACATTCAGCAACTTTGCGAAGTTTACTCCATTGGATGGGATTCGTTCAAGGTTATGGTGACTAATGAAGCGAAAATTTATGGTACACGATTTTTATTCCGTTTTCGACGCAAATTGCCTCCTATTAACAAAAACTTCAGTGACAACGGAGATTAAACGAGCGGTTGGGGCGCACGACGAAAAGAAAGGAGAAAAAACAACAGGCCGGGGCTGAACGAAGATATTTTTGTCGTTCGAAAGTATTAAATTTGTTGACAGGACGTGTTCATTCCCAAACGCACTCTGTAAGGACTGGATTGCCATTTGTAAAGTTCGTTCAAGTTTTAAAAATGAATTTTTGACGATTCCGTCCACCACTATAACAATGACAAAAGCAATGTCTCACACGTCGGCACTTTGGAAGAGTTTGTGCCGTGACAGGATCACATTTTCCCTAGGATAAATGTTTTTTTTTCCTCGTCTACTCACGGCGACCGCAGCCACTTCAGGACTTGGCTCTGTATGTTTTTTTTTCCTTCTGCCATCGCAGTGACAGCCTTTCTATTTTCTCTTCCTGACATGATTTTTCTCTTTTCCGTGTCTTTTGTTTTTATACTCAATTCTTTCTGTCTCGTCTTTCCTAAAACGATTACACTTCTCCGCCGCTATCAGGATGGTATTTCATCCGCAACCGTTATTGTGTGGCGACTCGGGACAGTGCAAAAGATGAAGTGGAACTGCAAGTGCAGCTCCAGTGCGTCGGATGGTCCGAACACTATTTGTCACGTCTATCTAAAAATTTCTTTCGAATAGATTTCTTTGAGAATTCGAAATCATTTTTGTCCTGGAGACTTCGAGGATTCACTGTCCCCGTCGATACAGTCGCAACTTTTTTCCAATTTATTCACATTATCGATCGATGTTGATAGTTCCGGCAGTTACGACCAAGGGGGGAAATGAATTCTGAAAGGAATGCGTTGCAGAATCCACCAAAAGCCGATTCTCACCGTGGGAAAGAAATAAATCTTTTACAGGTCCATTCTCTGCGTCTCAAGAATTGTTTCACGACACTGAAAAGTTCGCAACGTTGAGATACAACGAAAAAAAACTTGTCTATTAATTTTTTGTTTAATTTCAAAAAATCATGACAATTTTCGTGCCGATTTTGTGTTTCGTTTCCTAAAGAATTATTGATTGATTGTCCGGACCGAATATTGAGTCAGAATCTCAATTAAATAGAAAGTGACAAAAGAATTTCGCTGCATTCCAACGATGCAAACTTCAACATCGTATTGTTTCCTTGTTTCGATTTTTCCTTCAACATTATTGCTCCCATGCGAAGCCAATTTCCATTGTCATTTTTCGCACGCACCTCTATTGCCGTTGCCAATATTTTTCCTTTCCGCAGTTTAGCTTAAGATCCCGTTGCTTTGCTCTCTGGTGGCGCATTGTTTGAGCCGCGAGCGTGAGAGTCCGGAAGACTCAATCGTTTCCGTTTTGCTTACGCGGTGGCAGCATAGGGCGGGAAGCTTGAAAAATCATGACTTGAACCGTAAATTGTGCATCGAATATCAATTAACCTCAATTTATTATTTTTATGAATTTGTCGTCCCGAGAGCAAAAAGTCAGCTTTTAACTGTCTCCTCCAGATCATTCGCATGTCCTTCACTTCAATCCGAAAGCTCTATTCCTCTTATCTTGAGTAGAGCGGAGCGCATTGAGCTCGAAATCATGTCGAGATTTCCACATCACCTTATACTAATCCAAGATATGATGAGATATTCTCGAGAACTGTGGTGTACAAAATCTAGCAATGGAAACCCTATCTTGCGATGCATGTATTCATACCTGTAGTGGATCCTACAGAGTCCAATATGTGTCTGGAAAGTCTCCAATCCCGTTAGAGTAGAAAGCTCTCAGTCTCCTCCTCATCTTTCGCTTCCTCTCCTCTTTCGCTCTCTTCCTCCCTCCGCTTTCAGTGTCTATATCTTCTCGACTTTTTTTTCGGCTTGGGAAGACTGTATCATGCTTAAAGATTCATGATGCAAGCTCGTCTTCGGTCTACTATAAAAAATCCGCACATAAAGCAACATAAATGAATGCGTGTTCCCATTGAAAAAGTTTGCCCTCCAAGAAATGTCACGAATTCCTGTTCTTTTCATGTCAAGATCGTCTCTCGTCAGGAATCTTCCAACCTACACTACGGAAATGAATGTTCTCAGTTCTCATAGAAATTTTCTGCTAAGGAAGTTCCGTTAGGGAAGCGATAATTAGATTAAAATCTGAAAACGAAATATGTTGTTATTTAGGCAGCAAACTTAAATCTCTTACAAAATAATGGCTTTACGGAATTTTCTTGCCCTTATGAAATCAGAAAAATATTTAAAATACTTCCCGATTAGATAAAACGCGTATCAAAATCTCAATTTATAAAAAAAACTCCAAGTGTTCCGTATCAATAAAAAAACATAGTGGGGTCAACAAATGTTTGGAGGAGATATTTCTAGTTGAAATCAACAGAATGCTCGACTTTTAGGAGTTTGGCGATGGATCACTTGCTAAACGAAAAGCAGATCGTCATTTTTTCTTGGGAATTGTGTCTCTTGTGCTTCACTTCAATCGTTATTTCATGCGCCATAACGCAACCTCCTTCTCAAATAGACGCATATTACGAATCATAGCACGAGTTCAGCTCCCAGCGTAATTTACAAACTTGGATTGTAATTTTTATTTTTATCAGCAAAATACAAAATTATCATCGAATGGAAGCAAAAAACATTTCGCATCGATATTTTATAATTGGAATTTTATATCCTGCAGAAAATTCCGCTTTGCAAAGCTTTCTCATGATTTTTTTGTCCCTGGTAACAAGAAATCCAGTAGATATCCATTTTATCACGAACTGCTGAGGTAAAAGGATTTTGTCAAAAATGTGTGCTCAATTCAATTTAATACTGATCAAAGCTGTTCTATGGACAATAAAAAAACTCGGTATATTATCATTGACCACAACGAGCTCCTCGGAAAGTCAGAGACCGCTCTAAAATATAAAATCTTGATTAGTTTCCCTTTAAACTGCTTTCTTATCCTGAAATTCTATATAAATCTTGTAAAGCTTCTCGCTCGGCACTTCTCTCCGATTCAGGCGAACAGAGCTTAAGCTGAATACGGAAAAACCGTTGCCAGGAACAGATGGTCCAGCGAAAAAAAAAAATACAAAAATGGGAAACTTAACTCGAACTGCTGGACTCGAATGAAAGCACGAATAGATTGGTTTCCAGGTGTGCTCGGTTAAAACGTTCTCATAGAAGGAATGAATTGAAGGAGTTAAGGAAAACGAATCTGCAACGAGCCATGTCGTACCTTAGAAAAGCTTTGTTGCCTTCGTATACATCTACGCGTGACAATTGAGTTCGGTCACCTTTAGTTTATTGTAGGCGACACGATACGAATTATTATAAAGTTCGTTACAGTCTATTGCAAACAATTCTTCATGGTTTTCCTAAGAAATCCGTCAATTTGCATTACGCCAAATGACTTGAAATTATTTAAACGAGATTTTCAAATTTATTTGTATTGATTGACTGACCCACAAAGTTTCAAGTTTTTTGTCTTGTTAAGGATCAACAATATAAGAAGATAATTCTACTTTACAAAAAAAAAATCTCATTGCTCTCTCAACCCCCATTGGCAAGAGTCGCTCCTATCGCTATTGATTTTATTTATTTCTCTCACATTTTTTGCAGCGGCAGTCTCTACACGGAGAGAATATTACATCAAAATTTACTACGTTATTATAGTTCCCGGGTACCAAGTCGTCCGTCTGAGAAATTTTACCAAAAACATAGTAATTTTTCATTCTTTTTCTATCGAAATCGCGGAAATTGTGACATTTTTCGTCCTTTTTCAGACGAAAATTTACTCTGACTCTGAAGTTTGCATCGTTGGAATGCAACGAAATTCATTTTCATCTTTGACAAAAATAATTATTCAAATGCAGAATGTAATTACGATGATGAAATGATCAATTTTCGCCATTCGAAAAGCATATCGGCTCTGAAAATTTGGATGACATTAAAAATTGAACGAATCTTCAATAAAATTAAACATTTTTCGATGCATTCCAACGTTGCAAACTTCAGCATCGTAAATTTACTATATTTTTGGCAAAATTCCTCAGAGGGACGACTCGGTAACCGGCAAATATAATATTATAGTAAATTTTCATGTAAAATTCTCTCCGTGTATGGTAAGAGCTAGTGAAAAAAGAAAATTTTCCAAGAAGCGTGAAAATATTTACGGGTTTTTTTTTTTTTTTAACCCAAACCGATCCTAACATGGCATTGTTGGAGTTGTCTCGCGTCAAGTTCGGATACTTTGTATATTTACGCATGAGCGACCTGTTGGGGTGTTGGTATTTCCCATCGCTTCACTTTTTTATAAGCATCGTTGTCGTAGGCACTCGGAATCTCGCGAATGTCACACCAGCTGGAATTCGCGATAAAAAGTTCGAGTCTAAGCTTCTTGGAGAGTTTTTCTTCCCATCGTTGCGGTTGTATATTCATCATTTTATATCTCGTTGGAAAAAGCTGGAATGAATTATTAAGCCCGTTCTGTTTCCACTGTCTGGCTTGAAAAAAATCCATAGATTTATATTCATTCGCATTGCTATTGATTCAAAATTAAATGAATTGTGTTGCCGCGACGATTTAGTGTGAGCGCGGCGCTTTTTCGAGCTTTTTTCCCAGGCTGCTTTTGCATATTTCAGAATTAAGTTTTGGAGCCCGTATTATGTCGTCGCTCGATGCTCGCCCTCTAATGCAATGTGTACTCCTGAATTTCCCAGGAAACCGAAAAAGCGGAGTTATATCGGCTTCGTGGTTTGGCTCCCAGCCGAGTTCCCTTCCGAACAACGCGAGATCTATCTACGATCTCGCGTTGCACATCACGATATACGCACACACACAGATGCACGTGTGTCGGTCACGTTTCTGGCCAACGAATACATTTGGTCGCGGAGAATTTAAAAATTCGAACCACTCAAGCGTGTAAAAGTTTTTTTTCAACCGCGTCCGTATCGACGAGACAGAGATCGACAATAGGAAAAAATAAACTTGCAAAGGCGTTTGAATGGGCCTGCCGCAATGGCGTGTCATTGCGAATATCGCTCGCCAACTTTCATATCTCGCCGCTCAGACGAATTATTGCCATCAAATATTTGCTCGCTAGCTTAATAAGCCAAATGGTCGCTGCCAGTTATCCTCGCACGGACATGGCTGTGTTAAACCATAAAAGCTCGATACCGATGCGAAAACATTTCACCTGACTTTAATGACACGCGCGCGTTCCTCCTATACCAACATCTTTTTTTTCTCATGCTTATTCGGTTTAATTCTTGTATTTGCACTGTAATTTGCGTAAATTAGTTTGCTGCTGGTGCAATTAACTGTGCTACACCCCTCTGGGTTAATGCGGTTTTGTCTATATACTGACATACTCACTGTGCTATTACTATTATCCACGCATCGGGAATTCCATCACATGGTTTTATTATTTTTTATCGTCTTGGTTAACCGCCGTGACCTCATTCTGTGTATATATAATTTCTCTGAACATATGTTTGTTACCGTTTTCAAGGGAAATTCATGGGCTTTCTCGCTGGACGCATTCGCACAGTTTCCGAAACAATTAACCGGTCGCGATTACTCAAATTTCTTCGCCAATGAGTTCTGAAGTTTCTGTTCGATCCCTTCAGTTTTCAAAATCATACAGGTCAAAAGTTTTCGTGTTCTTTTTGCAGTGACGAAATAGCCTGTTTTCTGATCCTTCGATAAAACTTTTTTTTGTCGAAAATATGCATACATAAGTTTAGTTTTATTTTGAGCTGCGAAACACTTTCAATGTTCTTGGAAATGGGACGTGGCATGACTCTGAAGTTTGCATCGTTGGAATGCAACGAAATTCATTATTATCTTTGACAAAGATAATAATTCGAATGCAGAATGTAATTACGATAATAAAATGATCCATTTTTGCCATTCAAAAAGCATATCGGCTCGAAAAATTTGGATGACATTGAAAATTGAACGAATCTTCAATAAAATTAAATATTTTCCGATGCATTCCAACGTTGCAAACTTCAGCATCATGATGTGGCGCCAGGAATAATTTTAGCTGTTTTATACACGAATTAAAGTTTCTGACATTGTCTCAACATTCAAGATATTCGAAAGGGAAGAGCAAAGCCATGGTATGAAACCCATAAAAGATTTTACACATGTGAGAATGGAAGCCAACTGGTTTGCCTTCGTTTCTACATTGCAGCCTGACCTGTCTAGACACCATCGAACATATAAAAGATCGTAAAAGATCGATTCGAAATCGAATGGCCTCAGTTTCAAGAAAACTGAGTTGGACCAGTGCGAAGAAGAGAAATGAGAAAACGTATGAGAAAAACAAAAAGAATCTATCGCTCGCGTTGATTGCCTGGATCGACGAAGCTATTTTCTTCGTCATTGCACGCACACTTTACATTCAACTTGCGAAGAAAACCTTCCATGTAATGATATCCGAATTCGGAGCTCTATTGTTTTCAATTTGAATAACTTTGCTTTACATATAGCGTAGCGAATAATTAAAAAATGTTTTCCACTGAACTGTGCTTTTATATTCTCCTACGATAATTTGAGTCATCGGTGAATTTCATTTCTCTACGCAGCCCCAATTTTCTTCGTCCGAATTTTTCGATTTGCTGCATCTAAAATTTGACCTAAATTGAAGGTAATTGACAAGTCCTTGGAGCAGGCACAAAAAATGGCTCCGTAACGATACAATCTCCGGTTGATTAATGCTTCAATCCCTCGCGATTCATTAATCACCAAAGGACGTTTTAATTACAGGCGAGAGAATGATCCTTGGCATTCCTTTTCATCGGTGGATCATGGACATTAGAGATAAAAAACTCGGGTTGAGAAACTCTCGACGCGTACAACTAATAGAACTAGAAAAAATAACTTTTATTTATTCAAAAATGTCGTACTGACGATTCCAACGAACGCGTCGATCAATTCCAACACTCTCGTTTTCACTTTATTTTTTTGTTTTCAGTTTTGGTTTTCGCTTGCAGGGAAAGAAAAAAAAACACCTGAGTTTCGAGCCAACGACATGTATTCTTTATTCCACGATTGCTGCTTCTTTCTTCATTTCGCAGTTTCAAAATTAAAGTCGTTTTGGATGAAAGTTATTCGTCGGTCGTCGTTGTGACCTCAGATCTTTGAAGATTCGTCGCTGTCTTTAGGCTACTATTTTTTCTTTATAGCACTTTACCTGCGTTGTCTGCACGCCCGGAGGCGATGACACTGTTCGAGGATGACACAAGATAAATTATGAGACGTGGTTTTGTACAGCAGTGCTGTCGAAAGAAGACTGTCTGAGTCGTTTTCTCAACTCTTGCCACAGTCTCAAATATTGGACAGAAACGAGACAGCAATTGTCGTAGAACTTTTATTAATTGTCTTTATTTTTTTTGCGGTCCTATCGGAATAGCAAAATTTTAGTCTCGGTAAAATTGTTTCTTTGCTTCTCGAGTATAGCCCGCCAGCTTTGTCATTATACTGCATTCCTAATTTTGCAAAGTTGACTCGTGGGGTCAACTTTTTCCGCAATTCCACGACGACTAAGTTTGCAATTACACTTGTGATTATTCTGACGTAAAATGTCCACGTGCGTGACGAAGCAAAAATAGATCAACGTCAACAGCATGGACCCGAACTCGCTCAAACTTTTCTTCCGCGCATTCAGACTTTATGTGAAAGCGCCGTAATAACAAATTGTTTTCCCAACTCTGGATTCTGGAGCAGATTGTATATACGCCAATTTTTGTTGAGCATCGTTTTTACCTTTTCACGCTTTTTCACGCATTTTCATTGCTGCGAACCTTCCAACATAAATTTACATGGTAATCATCTTTTTATTTGCAACGGCAAGATTCGCCGAGGTTCGTCCAAGTTTGGTACAGCGCGAAAAGATTGTTAGTAGGTTACTTGGTAGGAATTGTTCGACTGGAGTAGACAGAGCTATGCTTCGGAGTTTAGTTACTAAACTCTAGTTAACATAGGTCGCGTATATAGGAGAGCGAAGTATGGGCAAACCCTTAGGCACGCGTGAGCTACGGGTTAAGTGGATTCTATCTCATTACCGCTGGTTTCTCGTGGCCAACCGCCCTATAAGCAAAAGATTTTGCGCCCTCCTGCTAAGAGATATTGTACCGCTATATTATATGTAATGTTGGTTGTGTGCATGCGAGTATGTGCGAGGTACATAAGCGCGAGAAAGGCTATTTTATTGTGGCTCAAGCTGTTCGTATAAGATTTTTAAAAAGTCTCGAGTCAACGTAATAATAGAAGAGACCGGAGAGATACGAGCTGATAATAGTGCTGTCTTACCACATCGTGGGGCTTCCTCATTTCTCTCTGGCTCCATATGTATCTTCATTCTTGCCCTCACCCCCGATATGTCGCTGTCATTGAATAAAGAAAAAGAAGAAGCAGGTAGTCCGCATGGAGTGGCGATAAGAAGGGCCACGAGGAAACGTGTATTATACAATCTCGTATACGACCGACACACCGGTGACAAGGTATTTAAAGCACAATTGATCGGAGCTCGACGAAATTTAATTACAACTTTCAGCAACGCTCGACTTTGCTATTAAATTTAATAAAACTGCAGTCTAGAAAATTAAGCGATTAATTAGTTTCGCGTCAAATTCCAAAATTGGCCTCAGTATATTTACCATAATCCGGAATTATCAACGAAAGTTTGAATCCTCCCGAATAGTCATATACCAAACGCCAAAGACTGAAAAAGGCTTTGCTGTTTGTTCGTGCGTCACTATCGCTCAGTCTTTTGAAAACTCCGAGAATCCTCAAAGATAAAGTTTCTAGATACTTTTTTCCTCCGCTGCATTCTTCGATATTGGAACATGGATTGGTCATCGAACTTTCCTTTCGTTGAATTCCATCGGAGAACGAGCCCTATATGAAGAAAGTCGCTTCCTCGCTACTGTTGCTAAAAGTTTCGCATTATCGTCTTTTTGCGAACAGCAGTGCAAACCCTTCTCGTCGCATCTTCGCTGTCATTTTTCCACTCAGTTTGTCACAGTTTTTGTCTCTTCCTGAGAAACTGAGACGAAGCAACGATCGAATCGAATGCAACGGGAACAGAGATCGGAGGATGCCGAAAATAGATAATAAAAATAAAAACACGTCAGGAACAAGCAAGAAAATCCACTAAAATCTCATCTGGCCTCCACAACGTTCGATAGATATTGGGACCATTTCCTGCTGCTGTTCTTATTGCAATGTCTGCTTCGAAGCTTCGATAAATGACCGATTTTCTGATCCATTTGTAACAAATTTTACGTCAACATTCAAGTGTCGATCGTACAGTAAATTCATAAAGTTATCCCAAGTTTAATATCCTAGTGAAAATGTCCCATCCCTTCAGGAACGCAGTCAAGTTGAATTTGTAATATAAAGGGCGCTGTTACTGCATTACACAGCTCGATCTTAAACGTCTGAATACGAACGTGTATAGCACTTTGGTGTCTTGGGCAACAAATAGATTTCAGTCGGCTTGGGGCCAGTGGGTTAAATGAAGATTCGATTACAATCATTGGCGAATAGAAATTGTACACTCTCGGCTCTATAGACGTTTGAGTTCTACGCAGAGTTCCTGCATTTCCAAATATTTATTACTTCCTCTCGCTGAAGCTCAGATCCTTCGTTGATCCACGCTATTGATGAACCAGTGAGGTTTTGATAGTTGCGAAAGTTAGCCAAACCACTATATGCAATGCGAAATGGTCCTGTAGAATGTTCGAAAGGTTTCAGTCCGCTTTTCAATGATCAACTGGACAATTTCGTGCTACGTAACTTGTTAAGCATCCCTTGAAAATCGATTGGGCCTTGACATAGACCGACGCAGAAAGAGAAGATGGTTTCGAAGAGTCTATTCAGAAATTACCACCTGACAAGACGCGTGCATTCCAAATACAGTTTTTTTCCTTCTCACCCTCCGATGGAATGGCCGATGAATATGAATAATTGTATCGGGTGTAATGGGGAGCAATAAGCCGAAAACAGATTCGTATGGCCAAGAGGATAGCGGACAGACCATCGTGCGGTAGAAAGAAAAAGTTTGGATCATTTTCTTTATGTTTTTTTATGGTTCGCTTTAGATCTTTTGTCTCGATCCCGTTTTCTTTCGCTATTTTTTGTTACATAGATCCCTTGTCTCTGGGTTATCGCTTCTCTCGCGTCTACCCGGGCGACGTATCGATTTCTGGATGGTCCGCATAGTCCGCCCATTCTTTTTCGTCCAGAGCCCATATAGGTAGCAATTGAGTACATCATTCACACTCTTTTTTTTATTTTTTTTATTTCTTCGTGCCTCGTTCACTCTTATCTCGTTCGTCGATAACGACTGCCGGGCATCGTTTTAGTCTCGTTATCACACGAGGCACATTCTCTTGAGTACACAAGAAAGAAACCTGAGAAAGTATTCAGCACGTGCATTCTGACGCAATATGTAATTCTACACGGAAAAAAGGGGACACCAAGAAATTCTCCTTCTTTAGCCTGCTTTTCTGTACGCAAACAAAAACAGTAAAAAAAAAGACAAGAACGAGTGCTAAAGAGGAAAGCGAAAATTTCCTCTCCTCTTTGAAGTTTCCATCATTTTCGTCGTTACCAAATGATTCATTAGCATTTCTTTCATTGCAACTGTGGAGGGGTTATGCCCAAAGACTCTTTGACGATGGCAGCTCATGCAAAGAGAAAGAGAGGGAGAGAGACAAAGGTAGGAAATTCCATCAGTCCTTCAATTACAGATCCGATCCCAGAACACAGGGATCCGCCGGGTTCGCTCGCGGTGCAGATACCCGCGCCGCGTCAAGTTCCACAGTCCCATTCGATAGCATGAAGAGCTTGTGTCCCACTGCTATACCGCGATTCCGCTATAGCCCTATTAACTGTCTGTCTCGTGACATTAACGTGGCCCTCAAATACCCCCCGTTCTTGCCACTATACGGTGGCTGTTTGTCGGATATCCGGAAAGGGCGAAATAGCGTTCTCGGAAGTGGTTTGATTCCGCCAGGGCAGCCCAGAACGCCGATGAGCATCCCCTTGACATATTTCAAGCGGATTCCTCTCTCGCCATGCCTTCTGGCCATGTGCGCAACCTCCGAAAGGCCCTGCCAGTTCGATCATCGTGCTCTGCCATGAAATCACAGTGAACCTTCCCTTTCTCTTCTCACAACGTTGCTAAAAGCGTTCTATCCTCATTGACACGCTCAGACACCCTCCAATAACCTTGCTCGAATCGAACTACCATCCACAAAACGTGCACAAGATTGAGTATGGTCGTTCGTACGAGGGCCAGCGCGAACATTCAGTAGAGCGATCATATACGCGCTAGAGGGTTTCGGACATCCGTTTGACATAAACACTCGCGTCCATCAGCATCAATATTTCGGCCAAAATAGATACGAACTCCTTACTTTGAATTGCATTGTTCAACCATTCTGGACCTACGAGGAGTCGCCCTCGTGTGTACATTTTCCATAATAATTGCCTCCTTCCTTCTGAGTTGCCTGTCCATATTTTCTCCAAGCTAATGTGAATTTCCAGTATGCCCATCATTCGCAACAATTCAATTTCATTGTTTGTCTGGTCAATGCATCGATGCAAATCTTTGTCAGGTTGATTGATGTGCCTGCTGCTCATTTTCCCTGGATAATATCCCTTGTCATGTCGCACACCATTCTATTATTCCTGACATCAACGATTTTCGCTGTTCCAAGCAGAATGTCGGAGCTTTAATGATAGACACGGAACACAGTTGTCTAGCTTTCGAAATTTCACAGATCTCTCTCTATTTATGGCATTTAAGGTGACATAAAGTTATGCTTTGGTCATTACTTTTTCCCCTTTCGTTGTCTCGCCCGAGAACGCGAGAGTAAAAAAGGGGAAAGAGATAATGAAATATTTTCTGCACGTTCAGCTTCAAGCTTGAAAACTTGACATTCTCTTCTCTTCGGTTCTTTGGATGATTGACTGAATAAAATATATCGGACGAGCGACCGAATTTTCTATATACAGTATTTGATATCAAACTCTGCATCCTTTGGAAGAGCGAAATTCTCCAGAAAAAAATAAAATCCGAGCCCTCCTCAGAAAAGATTTTTCAGAAATTCTATGTGGATAAAACGATAGTAGCAGATATGATTGTCTGCTCCCTGAAATTTCTTTCCTGCGCGCGTTTTTGATTCGTTGTCACTTTACTCTCGTGAAAAAGTATTTCGCAGTCTGCTGACCGGTTAAAAGTTTGAATTCTGTCTGGAAAACACTGATAAAATAAAAATTGGCGGGAGCGAAAAGTTCGGATAGGAATTGTCTTCTTAAATAATTGCGGTACAAAAAAATCTGGAACTGCTCGAAATCTCATGGGAAATAGCCGGATACAGAAAGCAATAAGTTCGATCAACCCCTTTGGGAGTTGATGGAATGGACCTGGTGCAGAAAACAATAATTGTGACGGCAGGTCGGGAACGATTGAAGTTTCCGATCGTCCCAAGCTTCAAGAACCGTTTAATTGAACAAGACTCTTTTATTTTGGACACGCGGTGCGGAAAATGACGGAGAACTAATTACTGTCAGCACGGGGAATTCATGTCACTCTTTTAACCGAGAAAAGGACCTCCAGCATTAAACTTTCTTTGATTTGCAGCTGCCGTCCTTTATGAACTAATGCTTACGAAGGCACTTAATTTTGTGTCCCTTTTTCAAAGTACCGAAGGATGAGGGTGAGCCCTGATGTGATAAATAGCTTTGCCCAACTTTTTTCATCCGCTCCGCTCTGCCGTATCAAAGTTTCGGAAAAAGAACACCGAGTCAACAAAGTGGATTAGTCATTTACTTCGAGTTCTTTTAGTTACGAGCGATTATTTATTTTTCCAATCTTTTGGATTCTTTAATTTGTCATTTTTTCTTATGGTTTGCTATCCTTTTGGTCCATTTTGCGAAATAAATGTTAAAAATCCTCGTCTCTGCAGCTTTGAAATTGAATCAATCTCAACTCGCCCTTTGAAGTGTCCCAATTAAACCCATAAAATGCCTGCCATAATTCCAAAGACTTCCTCTTTGTGAAAACCCGAATTGCATGGTATTCGTGCAAAAATGAATTCGCGAGCATATTATTGTTCACAGTTCCTCAAAAGCAATTATCACTATGGGCGATTAAAGAGCCCTTTTCCAGTGGTTCATTTTCAAATGATTAAAGAAAAAAATACGCCATTAGCCCCAGCGATAAAACATGCCGACGTTAAGCTTACGGCTCGCGCGTGAATTTAACGAGTTGCGATATCACGCAATAAGATTAGCGAAGCGTGAGGCACGCGCGGAACAGTTTAACGCGTTTATCCCGACGTGACAATTCCATGCTTTCAACCCGAATTGTATACTCACTCGTTGATTTTCACCTTTCGTGAGCTTCCCCCCTCATACTTAGAGTAATCAAATTCTCAGCTCAACGTATTTATTGCTCTCATTTTGTCTGCATTCCAACGCAGAGGACGATTGAGAGACGTGATAATAGCGACAGAGCGAGGGTAAGACAAACATCAGAGCCACTTTCCAAGCACCATCAGTAAACGGTGTCTTTTTCTATAGGATTATTGTCGTCGGTAAACTGGATAATTGAATTTTCATACATCAGAGTAGAATCGCTATGCTGAATCGCGTCAGCCCTTCTCCTTAGACCTTATGGAACGTCGAATTCGATGCAGAGTTGGACGGAGATTGAGCCGCGTAATATTGAGGTAATTGGTTTAGTCGATTTGACCGGACGCAGTAGCTGCTTCATTCCACAACTCTCGCCGGCTACAATCTCGACAATGTTTTTCACAAGCGTCTCCGAATTCCAAGGAGAATGCCATGACCGATTTCCCAAGCAGTAAATACGATTCGCTTTTGTTCCAATCTTCGCGGTTATCACTCGAACGCAGCTTCGTTCTTTGCTAACGTTGGAACTTTGCTGGATCGTTGTTAATTGCATCCAAATAATATGAAGAAAAGCAGGACGATAGACTTTCAATTTTCGTCATGTAGATTCGCCCTGCTCGGATGGATTGACCCTCCACCGTGGAAAAAGGGCGAATATTACATTTTTTGATCTTACGCTCGTCCGTCGTCTCTTGCAAAGCACAATATACGTCATGACCTACTTTTTATCGTCTCCTACTGAAACATCTTTTCATTGATATGATCGCATTTTCCCTTTT
This sequence comes from Diadegma fenestrale, assembly GCA_037043255.1. Taxonomy (NCBI): domain Eukaryota; kingdom Metazoa; phylum Arthropoda; class Insecta; order Hymenoptera; family Ichneumonidae; genus Diadegma; species Diadegma fenestrale. The sequence continues at coordinate 11,600,655 of CM073310.1, read as the reverse complement.
CGCGCGGGGTAGTAGAAAAATTTCAGGGATAAACCTCAAACGACACGTTTGAATGAGGCGAAAATTGAAAGGATCCGTCTGCTATTGTTGGGCATATTTCGCATCGTTAAATTTTGTGAAAATCATAAAGAGACTTTTACATATGACGACGGTGCGACTTCAATGGACGCGGCAAGTGAGTAACGGGTTTAAAAAATAGCGGTTCACGTAATCTTCAAAATAAATTCTCGAGGATATCAAGTTATGAACGAATTTCTGTACAGCGCTGGACGCGTATAAACCGGGAAATACTTTCTATTTAATTTTCGCGATCAAATCTCTATCGTTCGACGCTCCAAGTTATACGTTCGCGATAATCATTCGAGGCAATAAAACTGCAATCAAACCCGTCTAGACTCTTCATTACGAGCTCGTAAATTCATTAACGTAAAAACGTGCCGACATTATCACTCGGAATGGATGCGAAATCGAAATGAATATACCGACCGTGTGTTTTCGAGACGAAAACAGGAAACGCGTCGCGTAGATGTCGTTTGAATTCATGTGAAAAATATAACCAAGCCTCATGAGGATCGCCGTGACGTAACTGGAGCATCGAAGATTCACTTCAGGGGCTTCTCCAATGTACTCGAATGGACCGAGGGAGATAAAAATAGTGAGGATCCATCCGTATATATAACTCCACAGATTCCCGAGACGGTAGTTTAATTTTCTATGGAAACTGCACCGATCGATTGACAACACCCGAAGAGCACTGTATTTCCCATGAACGTTTCAAATATATATCGAACGTGTATGAATTAACCTATGAAATAGATTTCATACGTGTTCTTGAAGACACAAGGAGAATCGCTCGCAAATAATATATACCAAATGTCTTTGGAACGTTGTACGATTGTCCGCTTTACGCTTGATGTACCGAAAATTTTCCTTCGATTCCCTTTTCGAAGCACCGCGGATTCGGTCTTCCCGAATAGCAAAGTATGGCGAAGCACAGCGAAGAGAGAAGAGAAACGGACGAGAAAAGTACAAAGAAAAATGTTGAAGAATCAGTCTCTGCAAATATAAGAGATTTATGAGATTTCCTACGTCACCTAACAGCTCACTTTTTTTTACCGAGCTTTTTGCAGTGTTACGAAAATCCAAAATTGAATAGAATTTCGATTCGATGAATTCCAAGTGGAATATAAAAAGGAAATGAATGTTTTTGAAGATACGGGCATGAACAGAAATTTACAAATTTACAATTCTCTCACGCCATCTTACGAGTTGAGAAAAACAAAGTTTGAAGCGCGGACATTCGCAAATAGTTGGGAAAGTTTAATAGCAAAATGATTCTTTTGTTAATTAACTCATTCCTCCGAAGAATGAGCGAAAAAATGGAACTGAGAAACAAATATTTCGCGGGTATAAAGCGACGAGAAGCAAAGCGAGAGTTGACAAAATGATGACGAAGAATAATTGAGCGAGCTCACGGGCAAATTAAATTTGACGTGGCTTTTATGAGAGTGCCAATTAACGAAAAGCTTCTTCGTCGTTTCTCTTGGCATTCATCGTTGTGAGTCTGAATAATGTGACTACGATACACGAATGCCACTTTCCACATGAAAAAACTGTTTTGTAGCCATGCAAATAAACTAGGAAACAGTGAAACTCTCCTTGAGGTTCCATGACGTTTTGTATTCCATATGATTTTAAAGGAATCCACAATACAATATCTGAACTTTGTCATTTATAGCTCAAACGAATCTCGAACGATTTTTGATGCAACAACAAACAAAAACACATTAAAAAAATAGGTTTAAATTATTTTTTCATTGTCCTATATTTCGCCTGTCTCGGTGCATCCTGCTTGTTGCAATCACTTCGAACTGATGCATGTCTGATTCCGCCCACGCCGGCTTGAGGATACGGAAGGCGATGCCGTGAGCGGTTGAAGTGCATCCAGCCCGTCAAAATTAAATGTGACCGACGAGGATGTGTCCTTGTGTTCTGGAACCTGCTATGGCATATGTCCATGTATACCACACGTGTGCGAGCTCATGCATTATCGTTACGTGTTGTGTTTCGCAAACAGAATTACATTTTCCAGAGGCCTCAGAATTGCTCTGCTGCTGGTGGCAAATTCGAGAGGATCCTGTGCACATCAGCTCGGGTATAAAAAGGGAAAATGTTTCCAGTGTGAATCGAATTGCCGAAACATTTTTCGCACTGATCGTAACAACTCGAGAGGGACATGAAAAAAAAAGTTCTGTTCGATCGTTTCTTTCGGGTTTCGAAAAACCGTTCATTTATGGAAAAAGCATTGACGCGATTGGCTTTTATAAATGGAATCTCTGTTTTGTGTACTTTTCCTTTGATTATTCTATGCCGAGCCGGGCGAAGTTTAAACGACGAGAAATCAAAACACAGAAACCTCTCAAAGACAATATTTTTATTATTTTTATTCAAAGAGAATGATTCAATTTTCCGCGGATTCCTTGGAGTGAATTTACCGCCCGGTATAAACATCCGGACGTAACATTTACCGCAGTCTCGCTGCTGCAACGCACAGTTGAAATGGAATTTATGAAAAGGACACGGCACTCTGGTTTCTCACACTCCATCATTGTCTTCTTTTCCATTTCGGTAAACCCTTGTCCTTGACAATTCATCGCCAGCGTGAGGATAACTTTGAAAAAGTCCTTCAATGTTTTCTTCTAACGAAAATAATTCGAAACTTCGAGTGTTTTCCTCGCAAAGACTTTGCTCTCGTAATTCAGTTCATCTTTTCTTGTCTTCTACGCGCTCTAGCTTTCAGTATTTTTTCTTATTCCTCGCGACCACTCAGATGCTATTTCATGTCGTACAGCCACTGAGATTGCGCCATTTCCCTCCTTGACGGGATTTTTTTCCAACAATCAAATATCGCCAATGACGTATGGCGTAGAATTGTCGTGGTTGATCTATTTTTTCACTCTGCCACGAACCCCTTTCGTTCCAGCTCTGCTTTCTCGCAGCTTTGCGCTTTTTATAAGAAAAATAAATAAAAAAAACTAACTCAATCAGTCAGCTCCTTCGTACTCACGATCACGCGGGTATACGCACGTATTGTGCAGGAAGCTTGAGATTTATGCCGTAGGCATATCCACGTCAACGGTATTGGAATTTGACGCCCGTTCGAACGAGCGCGACACTTTGGCGAACTGCATATGGTTTTTTTCCTCTGAAACAAATGGCTATACAGCTGAAAAATCATTTGCTGCTTGTTCGTTCTGCTGTGACGGAGCTCCGCTACTCGTTCGTAGGAACCGAGCGAAATGTAAACGAGTAAATTCGAATGTGTACCAACGGAAACCAATAGAAAGGATTAAACGAATGACACTGCAGTTCGCAACGTTGGCATCCAACGAAAAATACTTTTTCCCTTAATTTTTTGTTAAATTTCCAAAGAAAAGCCAATTTTCGTATCAGTTTTGTGTTTGAATATCGAAAAACGATCGGTTTATCGTCCTGTTTCAGTATCGAATTAAAATCATATCGAATTTCGTTGCATTCCAACGATACATACTTCAACATTGTTGAAATAAACGCTATTTCATATCTAATCGATCCGCGCGCCAAAAGATACGTTTGCGATGATGCTGAAGTTTGCAACGTTGGAATGCGTGGAAAAATATTTAATTTTATTGAAGATTCGTTCAATTTTCAATGTCATCCGAATTTTCCGAGCCGATATGCTTTTTGAATTTCAAAAATTGATCATTGTATCATCGTAATTACATTATGCATTTGAATAATTATATTTGTTAAAGATAAAAATGAATTTCGTTGCATTTCAACGATGCAAACTTCAGAGTCATCGTTTGCGAGATATATTGATCAACCTCATTTTTACATCAACGACTATTTTTTTCGGATCTTGACTGTCGTTCTTGTGCAGATGAGCAGCCACAGCAGCTCCGTTTGAACTCACGAAGCAGTTTGCCTTTCATTAAAAATCACGTGACAATTAATTGCAAGATTTCTGCGATGAAAGTTTACTCCGTCCCGAAATGTCCTCAACTACTTTTTATAAAATTACTTGTGTTTAAGGGAAATGTATATAGCCTGCGTATATTAAACTCGGAGTACTCTCCCTCGTCTCGCGTGTTCCCAAATATACGTATATGGTACGGGCTAATTGCACACGTGCGTACATAAAATTCAAGGATGACTCGAATGCACGGGCGATGAGTATTAAGCTCGGGTCCCATTTATTCAACCCCTAAACATTTTCCACCATCCGTATCGTGCATGTAGTGTTGGTACATGCATGCAGCAGCTCAACAATTCTTACTCTTGTTGTGCTACGAAGCTCTCCTTTATCCTCGTACACTCATACGAAAGAACGCGTTTGCACACATCAAATTTACATACACACACGCGTCTACACCGGAGTAATCATGCGAGCGGTAATTCAAACAGGAGCCCAAAGGTCACGGGACAGCAATAGCGATGTACCGGAGGAGAGAACGAGAAAGGGAGGATCGTTATTCTTAGGATTTCATCGGGTAAAATATCGCGTTCATTCAAACACGTGCGATTCTGAATTTCGGACAAAAATCTAGTTTTTAAAAATAAGTGAAGATCATCTCGTTTTCGAATCTTGCAGATTTCTTAAGAAAATATGACACTGAAGTTCGCAACGTTGAGATACAACGAAAAATAACTTGTCTATTAATTATTTGTTTAATTTCAAAAATCATGACAATTTTCGTGTCGATTTTGTGTTTCGTTCCTAAAGAATTATCGATTTATTGTTCCGGACCGAAATATTGAATCAGAATCTTAATTAAGAAGAAAGTGAAAAAAGAATTTCGTTGCATTTCAACGATGCAAACTTCAACATCGTTAAGAAAATTACTAAACCGATTTTTTCATCTCCGCGGCTATTGGGATCTAATTGTGTACGGAATGACTTTACCGCCTGCATCTTATCGTCTTGTTGTGCGTGCAGAAGCGTGCGAAGGTTGGATCAGAGAAAATCTTACCGACTATATACGCTTAACTTTTTTCCTGTCTTCGTCTTTCCTTTTTACCCTGTTTCACTCCCGGTTTTCTGGTGATGGCACTACATCACACCTCGTCAACCTTCACACTTCACCTGTTCTGAAACGCTGCGAAAAGGTGAGGGTGCTCATACCGCTATGTACAAGGCATTCGTTGTTAATTGAGCTACTTTTATTCTACGTGGCAGTTGAAAGAAAAAAAATATTCATTGTTTACTCTTACTTTAGTAAAACCATTGAGAAGAAAATTTATAACAACGTGTTTCGATACGTAATCGCGATACTAGTTTCGTGTCGAAGAAATCCATAAAAATAATCAACCGCATGTCTGAAATAAAAGTTTTTTGTTCCTGGCAGGTTATTTTTACTCGTACGACACGTCGTCGATAGTTTTTTTTCGTTGCACCGAAAAAGCCGGTGGCATGAAAAAAATATCTGATTTCTTCGGAAATAAACGAGGGCTTGGTGATAATAATGCGCCCCATATCCTTATGTACTGCATGCTAACCTACGCGTATTACGTAGGAGCAAAAAGAGTCTAGGGGATGCTTGAAAGGCCGGCTCAGTCGAGTACGGCGAAGGTCCATGCTGCAGTCAAGGTCGAATCTCATTTTATAATACACCTCCCAAGTGTACCCCGAGACTAAATGAAAAAAGGTCTCCTGTCGTTATATATATTCAAAGCTCGCACTCGGTCTTTCTCTTTTTCTCTTCCCCATTCTCTCTTTCTTTGTCATTAATGCGTTTTTTTTTCTTTCTTGCATCTTTCTCTACTTGACTGTGCCTCGCGTCTCACAAACGGTCCCCGCCCTTCATATGCTAGGGAAATCCTTTTTTAGCTCCTTTCGCCCTCCAATGAATCTCGGGTCATTGAGTTTTCCTAAATATACCACCTGCCACTTGCTTCGAGTACACTTCACACGGCCATGGGCGAGGTTGTGTGATTTACGGACGTATGTACATAAAATACGTAGTAATGGATGCCCACAATGATCAAGAGCGGAAAGATCAACCGATCGTGAAATCGTTATCGAAGAATATGAAAAACCTTCTGAATAGAACTTTATGTATGTGTGTACACGTACGTACACATCGAAAACGCTGTCTAAGTACATGCTTTGTATATGTACGTTATATAAATTACGAACCTTCGCGAGGGGTCCGATCCCGTCTCGAACGAGTATCGCGAACCAGTAACCCTCCTCTCGCGGCACGTCCAACAAGAATTTATTGTTCTTCTCTCGGTATGGCGATCCGGCCATTATTTTGTGGGACAATCGTCCAATTCACGAAAGATCAAGCATTCTCGTATTTTTCTACACCCACGGATTCGCAATGAGGTTATACACACGAAAAAACAATTTCAACTCGAAATATAAAATGGACAATTTGCACCTAACAGTATTTCCAAAACTAAACTATCCTGCCTGCGCTGGTCGTTCGATGTTTATTATTTAACAATCGCCCTTGTTCCACCTCATATCGATGTAGTTGCTAATTTCCAAAGAAAACTTGACATTTTTCCAGTATTTTAAACAATCGTCCTATTCACTGTATAATGACACAATTTTGTGTAGCTCGAAATATGTATTTCGACTCTCACAAATGTATATTAGTGTTTTTAGTTTCCCTCAAACAAATCACCACGAAATTACAATTTGATAGTTGAGAATGCACAGTTGTGGCGATCGAATGATTTGTTGGATTGAAATTTGAATAAATTCTATGAATCCATACTCGAATGACGACGTATTTCCTTGCTTGCACCTTTCGGTAGTTTTCCAATAGTTGTTTCCTTGGTGCAGTGCAGAGCAATAAATGTTGGTGGATATCGTATGCGTAGAACATGCAGGAACGTGTAGAAAACGAGCCCCCGTCCGAATACCATGAAGTAGAAATTCAACGTGCACGATTTATTCCCTGCCCTACGATAATATAAATTTAGTTTCGTATTTATCTTCAGTGTGAAGTTTGCTGTTACGGTGGTGGTGTGGGTGTTCTATCGCGTACTGCTGATGCCAGACGCTTTCCGGGGCACCGGTTGACGGGGACATCAACTATGCTACCCTATATCCGGGAGGAAGACACCCAGGTATCTCGTGAATACGTGAAAAATCCTCTCGTAAGATTTAATTTCCATGGCCCCCCCCCCCTTTTTTCGCCTGTACCGCACCGAGAAAAGAGTGTTTTGAAACAAGTGTCGATGGCGACGATGCGGAACGTTTGCATGAATAAACATTCAATAGAAAAAACAACAGATTTTAATGAAAAAATTCGCAACGCATAACTCGAATCGATTCTGTCTCTATATCCAACACAATGATAAGGTCGATCACGTAATTATTAGTGATGCGTCTATTTTTACACTCGTTTGAAATGGAACAAAAAAAAATCATTTTTCTGACTACTTTTCTCGACCCCGTGGCATGTCTGACCATTGGCGACCAGCACTACTGAAATCCTGATGTGTCGCACATTCGTACAGTAGAATTAGCTCCAACTTCCAACCAACAGCCTTCGAACGTATGTTTATCTTTAGTTTCCTCGTGCACGATAGTTTCAAAGTAATTATCTGTACGATTATAAGACGCACACACGAGTTCTCGAATGCGAGATTAACTTGCTCTGTTGAATTGGAACAATATTCTCAGCATTAATCTCTGTATTGCCATGTGTCGCTGTTCCTATTACTTCCGACCGTAATATCTTCTCAATGCAACCCTCGTAAGTACCCATGTCGAATGGGCATCTCTCTGAAAGCCTTTACACACACGTTTCATATATCTACACGAACATACATGGATGCTACGTGATGGTATTGTCGCCTACACTTTCACGAGCCTCCCACGTCGTCCCAGGGCTTGTAAAACCCTTTCGCAATTGAACCTCGCACACCCATGCAAACTTTGCGTTCATCTTGCGTATAACCCACGAAATAATTTTAATAATAGAGCCAAATACATTAATTGTCGTCTTGCTCATTGACCATAGAACCTTCTCCATATTTTTACTAATTTCGTAACTAAAATTTTCCACAGGTTCAGCCTGATTACACTGTGAGTCAAAGTAGCAATGACTGCAGCTCCGAAAATTTACGCGCGTGCTATAATTATAGCGTAGCAGGATTCATGCAGAGACATTCAATTTGCAGCCTGTCTAATTGCAATTCCTTTTTTCGCCTGTAACCATGTGCGCCGCCGTATAATATGATCTTCATTAGAGCTCAAGCGTCATTTTCTACGAAGACGATCATTTAGGACTCGGTGCTGGACATTCTGCACGTTTTACGAAATCATAGGATTGACGCATGATCACCAAAACTGTATTAGCCATGCGTATATTGAACTGATGAATCGTCAGCAGGCTCACACCAATCCAACTTGATTGTTCCTTCAAGATTTTGGCATGCGATCTTGAAGAATATATTGAAAACGTCACCCCCCTCCAGCACCCCTTAATTCGCTCTTCACAAATGCCCTACCGAAGTGAAAGGCCGTTCGGAAACAAGCTTCACAAATATTAGATCTTTCTTTCCATCCAACCGTTCGGCTTTAATCTGTATCCAAGGATAAAGGTTATAGATAGGGAAAAGAAACTGGTGCAGTGATTATCTGACACGAGCGTTCACGAATCAAGATTGTTTTTACGTATCCCATGATAGTAATGACAGTCTTCAGTAAATATGTCAGCATCCAGCCACCCATTGGTCTACGCTTTTCCCTTCACCGTTATCTACGTCTGAGGATCCATACTTGGCAACTGCCGTGATGGTTTCTCATACTCATAATATTGAGAACGCACATAAGAAACTTTGTAAACTCTCTACAAATTAAGGGAACAACCAAGTGCAGTCTTTACGCTCAGTTTGTAGTTCGGAACCGAACATTTTGGAAGTCATTTGGACGACAGTCTCCTTTGCACTCTTCTCACTTTTTCACTTTTTCGAGGCTTGAATGTCGTAGATTAAATATCGACACGTGCAGGGACCACGATGCAAAGTACTTTTCTGAAAATTAGTGATTGTTTTGGCGGTTGGAAAAATGTTGATTGAAGGTTTCAAGATATGATTAAGGATTAAGTGGAGAATTAATTGATTTGCCGTTTTGTAACGATGCGCAGGTGGATCGGGCGGAGAACGAGGAGGCCCAGGGGGGAGGTCTGGCGTCGTCGACCGTCTACAGCGCTGCTTCCGGTTCGAGAATGGGCCCCGGGCCGGACTCCGGTAGCGGCGCCCCATCCTCGGACCCTCGTTCGATCGCCATCTCTCGCGACGATAGAGACGACGAGGATGAGAAAAGTAGCAGTGGTAGACGGTCAAACGGTCATCACGGTGGATCCAGGTGAGTAAATAATATTTTTCAAACAATTTTCAATACTTTTGTTCTTATTTCAAAAAATTGTGAAAAAATAAGAAAAACGACAACAACATCAGCAACGAATTAATTTGCATTGAAAGAATAACCTCAAATTCGATCCTCGCTCAATCCTCCGGCTTTTGACCTTTAATAATTATTAGTTCAGCACTCAATCGTACCCCGACATGACGAGCTTTCGATCGCGTCAATTGAAATCCCTATCAAATTTGAATCAGGAAATTGCGAAGGTATTCTAGAAGCTGATGGAAATTTCACTTGCTCGTATGCATCCGCTCACGATCTTCTCGCGTATAGCATCGTGGCTGGCCACGATATATAGTATGCGATCTCAATAAAGCGAACTACTACCGCACGAGCGGAACTGTGCTTATCACCAACCAAGAATATCGTCGACTTTATAGTTTCAAGATCCACTACGACGTTGTTGAGTAAACCCGACCATTTTATTCGTCCACCGCGACTGTAAAGTTACGTTTCAGCATGCATTCCAAAAGGTAGTTCAATTCCAAAACCCAGTTCTGTTCCTATTTTCTATCTAGAATTATTCAAATTTTATCGAAACCTCCTTTCGAAATCTACGATTTGTTCTTCAGATTCAAGCGATATTTGAGTCTTTCAGTCCGTCATTTTACAGTCAACTGTTTATTTTTTAGTTGATGTGAAAAGTGAACAATTCAATGTGTTCGAATGTAGAAAAAATTTGTTCCGAAAAAAATGAATTCGAGTTAAATTTTTTATATTCACATTTGCATATCGCAGCGTGCATATTTTGTACATTGTTTTTTTTTCTCGATTCATTTCTCCTTGAATATCGATTCGTCGTTCATTTTGAACGCAACGCTCTTTTGTCGTTTGCGAATTACATGCTTCGTTTTTAACGTACGTGTTGCTTGATTCGTGCACAGTTTTGAAAATGATCCAGTCAGGGCCAAGTCCAGAGTCTAGATAAAAAATATTGAAAATTCACCAAACTTTTCTTGGCATTGAAAATTACACCGCAGAGAATTTTTTACGATTCTTCGAAGTTAATTAGCCGATGAATTTGTGTCGTAATAAAGTTGTGATTACATTACGAAGACATTTTTTGCTTGAAATTGTTGGCCGAATGACTGAAGAGCTTTTGCGTTATTTGAACTGCGTGGTACGTTTGAAAATTTCTCGTGGTCGGAAAAAAAAAGTAGAAGATTTGTCTTCTAAGTTGATAAAGTCGTCGGAAAGGCTGCAATGCTCCGGACAGCGTGGCATTCGATCGTATAAGGTTGAATCCGCTCCGGATCGTCCTTTACCATCCAATGTCAGATCCACTGTATCCAGAGCTCTCTCACGTCTCCAAGAAACTGTAGACAGAATAGCAGGGGGACGAAGGAACAGGGAAGGGTCGTCGAAGCCAAGTGTGTAGCGAACATCGGACCTGGATTATTTCAGTGGACGAAGAGTCACCATAATCCTATTTCGACGTCCTTTTAATCCAGCTTGACGTTTTTTTTCCCTCAACTTTCCTGACCTTCCTTGTCTTTTCACATTAAACATAATAGAAAAATAAATTGCCACAGCTGGTGAAATATTTGCAATGAGATTAGATTTCGTAATTTTCTCATCTACTCAAATCTTTTGTCGCTCAACCACGATAACTGGTTTCCCTTTTTTGTCAATTCGGGAGAGAAAATAATAAAACACAGGTCAGTGAATTAATTTTATTCATTTACTTATTCGTTTGCAAGAAGAAATGAAATTCTGATGAACGTAAAAAAATGATGTTGAAGTTTGCAACGTTGGAATACAACGAAAAATATTCGATTTTATTGATGATTTGTTCAATTTTCAATGTGATCCAAATTTTTCCAGCCGATATGTCTTTTGAGGGGCAAAAATAGATCATTTTATCATCGCAATTGCATTCTGCACTTGAATTGTTACTTTTACTAAAGATAAAAAAGAATTTCGTTGCATTACAACGATGCAAACTTCAGAGTCATGTAAGAAATGCATTTTCGGAAAATTACCAGATGCCTCTTTATATCGCGACAAAAAGATCGTCAAAAATAACAAGACATCAAATTTGTTATCATTATTATTTTTAACGATGAAAGTTGAGAAAAGCAGTTAAGCACAACAGTTTGGGGCTTTCAATAAAACTCGATGTGCTTGAAAAAGTGCATTGCGATCGATGAACTTGACTTGTGATGATACTGAAAATGGAAGCCGTTTTCGTTTTATCGAAAGTGCCGGGAGGTGTGTTTTCTCGTGTACTGTGGTAGTTCGTTATTTGTCTCGATTGACTTTGATCCGATTTATCGACTTGTAACGGTACTCGACTCTACGCCCTGCACTTTGGCTCGTACAAAATAGCGTTTTGGAGGGTGGCCTTGATTCGATCTCTCTGGGTGACCTCGTCAGCATTCTTCGCCCTGAACCGATTTCACTGCTTTTCCACGAGTTCCCTGCAGCCCGTGTAACGAAGTTTGAGTTCTACATGAGAGAGCTCTCGTATAGCCACACACGAATATGTATATACACGTTCTTGGGTAAAAACGGCCGGGAAGGTCAGGTGTCATTAGTTTGATGGATTCATCAACTCCGGCCTGGAATGTATCGCAGTTTTGCTCGTTTGTCATTTACCATTTCTCGGCTTTGTTATCAGAATCTTCGAGAGACTGACTTTTCGCGATCGCTCAATACTTTTTCTCCAGGAATCAGCTGCTGTCAATTGTTTTGTAAAGGCCAACTATTATTGTTGGAAATATTGGCTCCTGCTTTGAAATCAGTGCATGTGCCGCTCTGCACACCCCTCCAAATCCCGCTTGACCACGTCATGCCCTTTCCACGATAAATAAAACCCCCTTTCCATAAATAAAGCTCCCCTTTCGGATAAAAAGGCCAGGGAAGCTCCCGGAGTCCTGGAATCGTCAATCTAGCCAAATATTTCTTCCCTGCACGTTGTTCACTCATTCGGGATATTTTTTATTTCACCTACCATCAATTTCGGCGAATAAAACGTCGCGAAAAATAAAGCAATCCGAAGTAAAAGTTTGAAGAAGATTTTTCGGGTCTGAAGCTTCGACTACACCTTAAAGTTGGCTTTTTCTTTGCTTTTATATTTGCTGATAGAGTTTTTTTTCGCTGATATGCTCGCTAATCGCATCACAACATTTTCTCCTAGTAAAAAATGAGCGTTATTGAGCCCGGTTCTTCCTACTTTGCTCCAACGTCTCGCTTGGTATTAACCTAATTATGATTTATTATTTCATCAATTCGACACATGCACTTATCCGTAGTACGATGACGAGAGCCTATTAAGGAGGGAACCGCTCAAGTGCCGGAATACTGCGTGTAATTGGATCGATGAAATTCCACTCCGTACAGATAGTGTGCAGGGTGACGAGGAGATTCCTCTCAAATTTTTCACCGAACGCAACTTTTTCTTTCGTTAGCAGAGCCGCTCCCATGATATCATGGCAAAAACTTGGAAATTATCACTGTAGCTACGCGGAGAATAGTTTTTCTTAGTGATTATGAGCCCGGAATCAGGCTGATTTCGAGCTCAATCGAAACAGCGTCGATCGATTGGCTTCGAGTTCGATTTGACCATTTGGAATTCGTTCTACTTGGAGGAAAAATGACTCTGCGATGATCGTTGGAACGCAACGAAATTCTTTTTCATCTTTGACAGAAATAATTATTCATTCATTATTAATAATTTTTGCCACCCGAAAAACTTATCGGCTCGAAAAATTTGGATGACATTAAAAATTGAACGAATCATGAACAAAATCAAACATTTTTCGTTGCATTCCAACGTTGCAAACTTTAGCATCATCCCCAGTGTAGACTTCGTTAAATTGACGTTCTCAGCGGCAGGTCCTTTTAATTTCGAGAGCAAAGACGTTTTAATTGCGTGGTCGGAATTTTCGTCAACGTGGCTGCGAAAGCTTTTTTTCACCTGATACGATTAAATCTAATTAGGTCTAATGGATTAGCAATGCGGTTAAAATATCATAAAACTTCAGCCGAATCCTCGATGCTGCTCAACTAACTCATGAAACTACGTGAAAAACCTTGAAATTGTTCGAAAAGTTTAACATCATGACGTCATGAAAATTCATGAAAAAGTTCCGTTGCATTAAAGTTATCATCTCCGAGGAGTCCTGCATGCCCGTCTGTTTATTTCCGCCTCTTTCGAAACTATAGATTCATGGCTCGCCGAACAAAATTTACCTTCCGGGATAATTTACATCGACTCAGTGGGAAAGCGATTTTTAATGAAATTTCCAACATTCTCGTGAGACTTTCGATTAGTTTCATATTGTTATAGAAATCGCAATTGCATTCAAGTTTCGTTTTCTACCTCAGAGTTGTCTTGTCGGTCGCTGCATTATTCCATTGTTATAAATTCTGCCTTTTGTCTGAAACAATTTTAAATTAAAGTTACACTTGCTACATTTTTCCTCGTCGGTTCTGCTAATGACGTGAATGAAAAATAAACAAATGATACCATTTTATGATCATTGTATTGAAAATGTCTGCAGCCGATAGGTCCGCAGGATAACTGCGCTCACTGAGAATGCTTTTTGTGTCTAACAAAACTGAATTCTTTACTACAGTTGTAAAGAAATTCCCAATCCCTGGGGCAACGTGAAAATAGTATAAAAATGAATGACAGAAATCTGCTTTCTACGTCCACGTGAAACTTCCGGTTAGGCTCATCTATTTACACGTTACAGGAATTTGCCTTCGTTAATTAAACGTGAGCGTACAAACGACCAAACCTGGGGACAAAGAGCTCTCGGAACGAAAAGCTTCCTGCTCATGGATTCGGTTTTTTTTTTTTAAATTCTTCCCTCTATCCATTTTCTGAACGCGGTTGCGTCAGCTTGAGCTTTCTACAAAAATCCTCTTGGATGCGTAACGAGAAGCGGATTGTTCGGTAACACTTTGTGGGGAAATAATTTCAAGATGACAAACACCTCGTAAAAATACGAAAAAAAGTATTTGACGAAAGTCTTTTTTGTTGGATGAGGGAAAATAATGTCGAACTTTGGAGCGCGAGAGAATTCGGCATGAAAAATCAAGCCTGAGCGAGTCAATTTTGTCCGTTCATTTGTTAATTAATTAGCTACTCCGGCCAATCGAGCCGTTCGGGGAAGATGCTCGATAGATTTTTTCGAGCGGGTTTCAAGCGAATAAATTTGATTAAATTTTTTTCGTTGTCGATGAGAATGTGAGTTCGGCCGGAGAATTTGCCAATTAACTCTCGGTTTTCACAGTGCGAGATCGTCTGGGCTAGAAAGACGCGAGTCATCGAAGGTCTCGATTCCTCCTCAATATTGAAAATCCCTATCATGAATCCACCCGTTGGTTCCTGTCATTCGATGAACGATATTACGAAAAAAAAAGCGTAGGCGTCGTCGGGTCGACGTGAAAATCGAATTAGCCGCGGGGCAAATAAACGATTATCCCAGGAGTCGCTAGGGCTATCGGTTCGAAAATAGATGCAAGGGGTGAGAGTATAGAGGCTGCGGGCAAAGTAAGAGCTCGCCCCAGTGGCGTGGATCAACGAGAACGTGAGAGATCTCTGGCGGTGACCTGGTGAGAAAAAGAGAACATGGGCATTTCAAGCTCGACGAATTTCAACCCCCGCCGACGATAATATACTCCGAAACCTCGTGGTTATTTTTGCATCACGTAATTTATTGAATTTCCCTGCACAATTCTGGACACGAATAAAAATATCTTGGCACAGTCATATTCGCAGTTTAAATTTGTAGCTACAGCCAGGTTGACGAAGGAGACTTCACGAGAATATACACGTAAATCGACTAATTAGCCAGTCTCGAAACTTCTCTCGACCTTTTACCTTTCCGTGTACATCCCTGTCAAAATCTCCGTCTACTCCGTCACTTTGATATTTCAGAAAAAGGAAAAACGTTCTGTCAACTAGACTTTTCGAGTGAAGCAAGTTTCTGGTTGAACAGTCGATCGATACGCATGGGGTTGGGTTTTTTAAAATGTTTTTCGGAAGGCTGTTGATTTAAACTGAATTTACCAAAACATTTGTAAACTGATAACGGACTGACTCTCGTACGTAGTTTATTGAATTCAAATGTTGTGTCTATTGACGTTCCTGGAGATTCGTGAGCGTCATCATATAACGAAAAGACCTGAAAGTATTTCAATGACTTTTATGCAGCAGCGGAACTGGAGCCAATGCTTGTATATTATTTTTTGTGTAATCCGCACATAATGTTATTCGTTTCCGATAACTGGAATTTGTAGTATTTTTAATTGATTTCTAATTTGATTTTTCGGAAATGAAATGAGGCGCCAGCTCAGATTTACGTGTGATGTTTGACGTGATTAAGCTGGTAAGAGATTGGTCGTAAAGAAATCGGTGTAACTGGATGGATACAGACGGACAGCGCGAGAATGAGCTATAAAGAAGTGATACGAGTGCAAAGCGAGAGAGAGAGCGCGCGTGCGGGAGAGAATGAGAGCGGAAGTAAAAGAGAGTGCGAGGGAGCGAAAGAGAGAGAGTTGAAGAGAGAGCCAGGCAAAGGGCGCCGATCGTATCTTATTCGCAGATCATCAGCATCAACGTCACGGCGTGGAAGTTGCACGGTTGCGATCGAAGTGCCGTCAAGTCGCCAAGCGTCCCTCAGGAAGTCATTCAGCGATGGGCTTCTCAATACGACCAATTATTCGACCGATGGTTCGGACATCTCGTTGGACAGCAACGACAGCGCATCACCCGATACGGCGATTCCATCGTCGGCTAGGTGTCCCCGTAGCTCGAGAGGTTCCCAAAAGTGGAGTAACGTACGAGCCGTCATGGCCCTTTATTCCTCCCTTCGCAAGATCAAGAGGTACCTTTTCCCCTCAAAAAAAAAAAACAAAAAAAAAATCACATCCGCACCTATATAGTTGACCACTCGATTGTTTCGTTCTTTCCTCATCATTAAACAAACATAATTAAAAGCGATCTACTCTCCAGACTTTCGTTCTTACCTGCCGCATTAAACAAGACAATTACGAACTAAAATAATTTCACGTATTTCTCATAGAATCTTCATTGTGTGTGAAACTCTGTTTTCAATTAATCGCCAGACAAACTTTGTCGCCGTCATTGATGATTATTTATTTTATCCACTTATTTATTTATTTCATTTGAATTAATCGTATGTGTGTGTCAAATCATTATCACGAGAGTTCATCAATCGCCAAACACCTGGAAAAATGGTTTCCCACAATTGCAATTATTTCAAAAAGTTATGACACAATTTAACATATAATTTCGTTCGTAATTCTCTGCGGAACCATTTTTCTTTGGCCGACATTGTACTATCCTTCGACTTAGTTTATGTGCATGTCACTATATTGCTCCGACTAAAGTTCGAAGATCTAGAGCGTGTCACCCCCTGCAAATGGATATGAAACCGTATAGTGAAATGAGAAACGAAAATACCTTCCCTCAGTGCTGAAATCGAGCTGCTTCGATCGTGCAACAAATGATCCTGCCAAAAATTCATATTTTCCATTTAAACCTTGCACGATGACAATATCTTTCCTAAAAATCGCAAAGCTGTACGATATTTTCAATAAATTTTGCAACCATCATTATCATCGATAAAAACAACATGTAACGTGTCCCAAATGCTGTGGCGATTCGTATACGTGTGTCTTAGAAATTTATAAATATATATATATGATGCTGAAGTTTGCAACGTTGGAATGCATCGAAAAATGTTTAATTTTATTGAAGATTCGTTCAATTTTCAATGTCATCCAAATTTTTCGAGCCGATATGCTTTTTCAATGGCAAAAATTGATCATTTTATCATCGTAATTACATTCTGCATTTGAATAAATATTTTTGTCAAAGATAAAAATGAATTTCGTTGCATTCCAACGATGCAAACTTCAGAGTCATTATATAAATATATTTTGCAATTTCTCGCTAATACAAAAAAACGAAGATCAAAATTGCGAGCATCAAGGAATAACCATTCGCTGTTTCGTGCGCGATCTCTCGTTGTCATTTTGTGATTAATAATTATTCATTCAATCAAACCGAACGAAGGAAGAGAACGTGATGGAGGGAAGACGATTCCGAGGTCAAATCGAACTCAACTTGTCGATTAAATTTCATTGAATGATTTTTTTTCAAGTTCTGATGGATATTTCATTTCCCATGCTTTCATACACAGGGTCAAGGAATACCGACTATGCTATTAGCATCGCAATTGGGGTGTACGCAATCTTCGCTCTTCCTCCCTCTTCCTCTCTCTCTCTCTCTCTCGCTATCTCTGTCTTGGTCTATTTATATGGATCCACTTGTGTTTGTCGTTGTTAATAGTGTTACACTGTAAACGTGAATCTTTATATGTGAGTGTGCGCGTGTATGATATGTATTCGTCCTTATATAACTAAATGTGGATGTTAATTGTCTCTATCGTCTATTTATATATAAATATATATATCTATCTGTCCGTCTGTCTCTCATCTCTGTTCGGAGCCCTTGGCTGATAGTAGAACTGTACGAATATTCTTAGTGCGGCTGTAATCTCACCGGAACAAATGACCCATTTCGCAATGTTAGGAAATGAATAATTTGACCATTTAAACGAGTTAATCGTGGAGGAATTGGAAATGAAATGAGCAATTTGATTCAGGAGATAACGACGTCGATTAATACAACAATATTCAGTCTATATCCACGTTTTTTTTTCGTAGTCTTATTGCTGACAAGTCAATTTCTATCGACGTCATGGAGCCCAATTTTGATGACGAATGATTTTGAGCATTTTTTTTTCCCCTACAAAATTCTGACAGTTATTCTTGACGTTATGAATTTATTTTTTCAATTCCGCAGATTTATCGAGAATTTCGAGTTGAATGTTGATTATGACGATGGAAAAATTGTTAGAGGATTTTTTGAATGGCATTAGTTTTTTTTTTTTTTTTTTAATTTTGAAGGCTTTGCAGTGTGATAATCGTGTTTTCCGGTTTTCATTGGGTGTTTGCAGAACGAAGAGCAATCAGCGGTGGATGAAATTGCGAACGACGGTACAATTATCGTCGGCGATATCGACGGTACAAAAGAAACCACCGCTGAAACGAGAAGATTCGTTTCTCAAGAGATTCTCAACAAGACAAATACCGGAGAGTCAAGAAACGCTGGATCCTGGCGAGAGTGATGCGTCGAACAGTAAACGTTGCGGTGGTCCTGGACGCCGGCCGAGAACTCCGCAAAAACCACCAAAGACCGTTATTAACCCAGATGAAAATTTTTATTATTACTGGCTGATGGTTTTGTCTTCTTGTGTTTTGTATAATCTTTGGACGCTGATCGTACGACAAAGCTTTCCAGAGCTCCAAGCAGTCTCTCCAACGACATGGTTAACCTGCGACTGCTTTACCGATCTTATTTTCTTCTTTGACGTTGGTGTACAATTTCGCACCGGTTATCTCGAACAAGGTCTCATGGTGTACAACAATAAAAAATTGGCCGGTCATTATCTGAAATCGAGATCGTTCATTCTCGATCTTTTGGCACTATTGCCTTTGGATCTGCTTCAATTTAATCTCGGGAGCAATCCAATGCTTAGATTTCCACGATTTCTCAAGGTCTATCGTCTTTACAATTATTATTATATGGTTGAATCGCGAACGGTCTATCCAAACTTGTGGCGAGTCCTGAACCTCATACACATACTTTTGATACTCGCCCATTGGTTCGGTTGCTTCTATTATTTGCTGAGCCAAGTCGAAGGCTTTCAGGGTGACTGGGTCTATCCCTATAGACCCGGCGATTACGCTACCTTAACGAGAAAATATCTGGGATCGCTCTACTGGGCAACACTAACGCTGACGACCATTGGTGATCTTCCGACTCCTGAAACCAACGCCGAGTGAGTTTTTATCATACGATTATTACTTCCTGCTCATTTACATTATACATTTTGCTACCTTGTCAACCAAGTTTTTCTCTCGGCGCGTAACTGCCGTCGCGAATGGTCACACTTTTTTTTATGCCTGATTCCTACTGTCCAAGTGTCGTCCTTCTCAATCCACTTTCGCCTATTGTTGCTTTTTTCTTTTGCTTCGGTCCTTTAACGGCTGGTTACTCCAACTTCACTTTGAGCGTCAAGCATCCAACTTTTTTAGTTTTTTGTACGCGCGATGCTCTTTGTTTAAAACAAAACAACAAAGAGACAGTTGCATGTGCAAATTTCGAGTGACTCTGAAGTTTGCATCGTTGGAATGCAACGAAATTCATTTTTATCTTTGACAAAAATAATTATTCAAATGAAAAATTTGGATTACATTGAAAATTGCACGAATCTTCAATAAAATTAAATATTTTTCGATGTATTGCAACGTTGCAAACTTCGGCGTTATAAATTTCGAGCGTATTTTCGTAATCAGCGAGCTCCGAGGCTGGCTCCCCGGAAACTCAAAAAAGCAAAGATTTAGGAGCAAATTTCAATTTTAACCAATCGTCAAAGGATCGCACTGCTGTTAAAGCATAACGTTTTTTTAAATTTATTCTGTTCCTACGTAGTTGATAAACTGTACGATGGAAACACGATAAACTTTCCAAAAGTGGACTCGAGAAACCATGGAAAGTCTACTCATACGTACATGGGATCGATTGCCTGACGTGACAAACACGAAATTCTAATTAACTAACATCACGACCATTGGAATCGTTAGTCGTTCGCGATTTGAATGTTGCTCAACGATTATGAGCGAAGCACACAACTTTCTTTCAAATCGTTCCAGCATTAATTTCTCGAAGACTTTAAAACGAATGTGGTTTTATTTTAAACTGTTTTCTTAACGGATAAGTCGTCGTCAGGAACGATAAAAATTCATCGGTCATTGGAATAGGGCTCTGATGATTCTATAAAAAATATCCAGAGCCTCAATCTTCATTAAGCTCGAGAAATCATGAGACAGGCAGGTCGATTGTAATCGGCAATGAAAAAGCTACTGAATTACTAGAATTATAAAATCGTCGACTAGCCACGCGATATTCTAAGCTTCAGCTGTTAATTCAAACGACCAAAAACAATTGAAGGTATGGACTAAATTTGCATGGCAAATTTGGTCCATAGAATGACGTATTTTAGTGCGTGCACGTGTGCGTTATTGCGTGATGGGCGATTAAACGAGAGCAGGATTACAGGCGAGATAATAGAAGTGGCTGCTGGATGCGGCGATTCACGTCACACTTAAAATTAAAACCCAAACAATTTTTGTTGTTTTGAATGAAATTGTAAAAAATTGGAGAAATCTAGAAAGGATCAGGCAACATAAGAAAATATGCGGGAGCGACGTAAAAGGTTTGATAAAAATACGAAAAAATTGATGAGCTGTATAACGAATAGTGAACGGACGTAGATGTAGGCGGGATTTTCTTCGAGTGTCTCGAGTCCCCGTTTGGAAGGTAATTAGATTCGCTTAGGAATTAGACTCGTGAGCGGAGTGTTGTTATTGTGTTGGCAGAGTCATAGCGAGCGGCAAACCACGGAGCCTCGCTCGTCGCGGCCGACTGTCCCGGCTTCTGCAGTTCAATCATAACGGAGGGTATCAGTATCGTTCCCAAAAGAAAATAATGTTAAAAACGATATAACGAAAGTTTTATGAGAAACAAACCCAAAAATAATCAACCAAGTAAAGAAAAACGATTTTATATGGGAAAAGAAAAACCGCAAAAGCCAACCTCCCGGCTATCAAATTAAATGCCCGTCCGCGCGCTCCGTTTTTCGTTGTAACATTTCGCTTCAACATTTATTTATTTTTTTTATCTATAATTAATGACAATTCGTTAGCAACATCGGTATTCATGGTCCAAAAGCAGAAAGCTCGCTTAATTGTTATTATTACCCAATTTACGATGGTACCCAATTAATGAAGCCGCTCGAACATTACGATGCTCGAAGGTTGCCGAAAATTTCTCTGAATAACCGCGTCGACGAGTGTTCCACAATTATCTAATCGTAAAGTGATCCATCAAAAAAATACGATGTTGAAGTTTGCATCGTTGGAACGAACGAAATTCTGTTTTTTTTTTAGCAGATCTCAAGATTCTTGTTCGATATTTGGTCAGGACAATAAAATGATTTTTTTTGAGGATCCAAACGCAATATCGATCCGAAAATTTTCAAGGTTTGGGAAATTTAACAAATAATTAATAATAAAAGGATTTTTCGTTGGACTCCAACGTTGCGAACTTCAGTGTCATAGAAAAACGTGAATCAGTTTTTTCAGCTGTCCCTCTCGCTCTTACGTGTAACAGAGCCGAACCACTATGAAAGCGAGTATTTGTAATAATATTGTCTTCCGAAACCATCGACCAATGAGTTTCATTCGGATTATAAAAGTGTTCGATAGTGATTTATTCTCTTGGGAAGATGTTAAACGAGGAAAAGAATGAGACGAAAAACCATATTTTGAACTATATGTGATTCATAATGAAATTGAACGTTTCGCCGTTTCTCATACGACTTTTTGGTATCTCGATGAAATCTGAACGATCCGTAATTCATCACGGAGCTGAAGAGACGAGCTAAAAAGATCCATTCGTTCCCTATACGAGGACGGTTAATCAAAACGAGTTTTTTTCATACCGAATCGTTGCCTCAAGAAGAAAAAGGCATTAATTTGATTCTGCTTCTATTTGTTATCTCCCAGTCAACGTGGCATGAGCGTCTCTATAGGAAGCAATACTTGAGACCGATAGAGGGTACGAGAAAAAAAAACAAATATTCGAGAGGGGAAAGAATAAAAAAAGAACAAGAGAGAATGAAATAAGGAAAGAAATGGCAAAAGAGAGAAAAGAAAAAAAAAGGTAATTGACGAAAGTAGGTCGAGGGTGCAGAACGAATGTTCACGCGTGTTGGACGACGATAGCATCGCTGCTTTTTAGAAGATGCATTCGTACACATGCATACCGATTATGTAGCACACGTGGCACGAGGTATTCGAGTTCGTTGGGCCGTAATCAGCGATTATATACGACCTAGGAAAGCCACGGAAGTGTTACTGCAAATCTGGCGTATAGTTTTTTTTCCTCTGTATTCCGGTCACAAATACGCTCTGTATATAAATATGTGTATCGCTGCTTGTTCTGTTCCGGCAATGACACACTAAAAATCTAAGGCCTTTTGACGCTACCAAAGAGAAAAGTCTCCGAGTCTTTTCATTGAGGCAGAAAATGATGGAACGAAGCTGTTGTTCTGGACGAGCAGCGAAAAGTGTCAGTGAAGCTAGAGAAGCTTTTTTAGCAGTTTCAAAAAACGTTGCAGTTGAATAAGTAATTATTCAAAAGTCCTTAATTGCATACAAGACAATACTTGAAAAACAGAAAACAAATATCCGTTAGTCGATGAGAAAGCCTTTACGAAAGAAATGCATGGATGGAAGGAAAAACAGTTGTCGCGTGTGAGATGTTCACACATTGGAACGCAAGTGCAAAGAAAACGTAATCTTCCAATGTGAAATGGACGCCTCTCGTGATACATGAAACGTCGCGTAGCAATATTGGAATGAAAGAGATTGGTAACAGGCAAGGGATAAGTCGATGTTCTTGAGAGACGGTCCAAATCCTCAATGGAAAAATTGCTGCGAAATCCTCTCGCTCTTTCTCTCGTCCATGGCTTCATCGACTGTCGCGGTCTCTCGGGAAATCGCTTTCTTCCGCTTTTTCCTTTTTACGTCGACCACCAAATATCGTCACACCGACAACTCCTCGTCGCTGTAAATATTTCCATCCCTCGACTGCCTCCGTAAATTTTCGGCTTGTCCGACGAGACGTCTTGACGATTATCCCGATTGACGCAAGGATCCATGCTCACTGACCTTAATGTTAAAACGAAAAAAAAAGAAACCGTTGACTCAAACTTCGCAACAGAAATATCGTCGTTAATCAGTGAAACGCGTCAAGTGTCAAGAGTTATCAAGTCGTGAGATGCATGCGACTATTCCGAGTGTTCGCAAAACTGGTGGAATATATTATCAATGAATTTCTGACACGTGCAACCCTCGCGATATATCGCTCAGACGCACGTAGAGCTCGAGGGGTTGGTCCCCGAACGTGCTACGTGCGAACATAAACGTCGAGTAATTCCTGGATCATCGAAACTTGGGGTGAACATAGTTGTTCATCATCAATAAGTCGATGTTTAATGACTTATGGTGTTTTCTCTGTAATACGAAACAAACTTGGATGAGAACGAAACGAGAGTTATACACTGCTCGAAACACGGATGATGCGAGTAGCAATTTATGGAGTCGGGGCAGAATCTCAAAGATTTTGGAAGTGTGTGCTCGTCGCAGCCTAATCTGGTGGGAACGTTTCGGCCCAGGCTGGTATTCATCTTACTTCAAATAATCTTATCCAGCAGACTAATACATCTTCCGAGGTCTCGACCATGACGATAGAGAGAAAGGTCGTCGGCGCGGTAGTTTCGCGTTGGCAATTAAGGTGGCAAAATTGAAATATCGTTTTCCGCGTATATAAATATGGAAATCGGACCAAAAGGCGTTCTACCCAGACGAGTATAATCGTTCTTTACGACTTTTCCCTCGACTTTCATCTCCTATATAGACAGAAGATGAAGGAGCTGGGTTATGAGATACGTGAACTCAACCACGCCCGTAAATTCCATTTTGCTTTGTTCATTCTCTGTGCATCCGTTCAAGACGAAATGGCTCTCGTACGAGAAAGATGGAAAGACGATGAGGCTGAAAGCTTCTTACCAGGGAAATAAATGTAAATAATTTCAGTCTGTTCGTCGCCACTCTCGAGAAATTCGGAATATGGAGATGAAATAAAATAAGAAGAACAGTAAAGGAATGCCGATTCATACACACGAACTCGACTTTTTTTTTTTCGAAAACGTTTCGTAATGGTTGCTTTAAAGAGCGAGTTAAATAAGAGTCATGAGCAGTACGAAAGTGACGCAAAAAAACGTTTTTGTAAAGACTAAATTTTCCTAAAACAAACGGATTTTCTTTGCAGAATCTGCAATTATAGTTTTTGGTATGATTTTGGCGTCAAGCCGGCTATTACATCTGATGATTGCTAAGATTACTCCGACACCCTGTTCGACAACGAAACGAACAAGAAAGACCTTGAAGTGGTTTTTTCGACAGTTTTGGGTTATTACCGATATACCGGAAGTGCATATATAGGTCCCATTTCGTTGACAGGATGATTGTAACTACCTGCACACTTGTTCCTCTTTTTGTCTGTGCTTTGCCCGATATTAGTGACGATAAAACATCGTTGCCCCTTCCGAGACTTACCATAAGTATATACATGTTCTTACTGGCATCTGAGGAATTCGCAATTCCAGCATTCCCACCGCGACACTCGTGCAAAAGGGATCTCTCTCGATTTTCTTCTCTCTCTCTCTCTCTGTCGCGCCCTTATTTTTTCAGGCTTTCCCCAGTTTTTCCTCACAGCTCTCTTCCATCCATTTATCCTGTTCTGAGCATGCCGGTTATTCGGTAAAGCCGAGCGCAATGAATGCCACGAGCTCATCTCCCTCTTCTTGGCTCGTTCTCTCGTCGTCGTAGCGACTCGGCAGGTTTTCCTCTCACCGTTTTATTAACCCCCATAAAAGACACCACCGTGTGAGCGACAAAAAAACAACAGACAAAACCCGAGCCCCGAGGCCTCGTATACGTGGACCACAAGTTGCCGCAAGAACGTGCATGCGAGACCGATTGAGACCGCGCTCGTAACTTCCGCTTTTCGCTATACCGCAATCTGCATAAAATGCCAGATGTATTCTTCAATATCAATATACAACCCGCGAAATTTACGCTTTCGCATGCGTATGCCTCGGAATGAGATTACAGTCTTTAAAATTCCGCAATTTCGTCCACATTGTGACACAAGGAACCAATAAATTCTTCTTTTACCAAAGAATCTTGAAAATTCTCTCCCGGTTTTTTCTTGTTCGATAAAGATCGTTTGTATACCTGCAACTCGAATAAATATGTCCCGGAGGACCACGTCCGCACGTGACTAGGGCAATCGCAAGTTTTCTCTCTCGTTTTTGGCCCCCTCGTTTCTTCCTGCGGTGAGAGCAGCAGAGTTTGAATTGCAAATTATGCGGATTGAAGTGGCGAATAATTTCGATCTCCGGGGTTCGAACGTCATGGAGGAAAGACGAGTTGTCGCCATTCAGTTTTAATTGCAAACTTCGTTTAGATACTCTCGAGTCCTCGTTTATTCAACACGATGTTCCCAGAACGCATTTCGGATGCAAGTTCTAGACTCGACGTACGCGTAACGTTTCCTGTCAGGCGATGAAGCTTCGCCGAACCACAAGTGTTGCAAAATCAACCTGGACAAGTATTTCTCACAAGGAACCGCGTGGACAGCTGCTCGAAATATTCTTAGTCAAATATGATCCTGAAGTTTCCATCGTTGGAATGCAACGAGATTCTGTTATTTCTTGAGAAGAGCCAATCATTATTATTCAATATTTGCTCCGGCCAATAAAACGATTCTCTCTTACGACCAAAAAACTCAATCGACTAAAAAAATTGCCACGATTTTCAAAATTCAATAAATAATCGATAGAAAAAATGTTTTCCGTCGAATCTCAACGTTGCAAACTTCAGAGTCATTAGTCAAATTTTAATTGGAAAATCGCTGCTGCTTTTCCTTCAATGCGCGGTCCGATTTTTGGAGCAAAGCAAAAAAATCATGACGTTTGTATGGCGTTGATTAAATCGCGGCACAGCCGGAATCAAATGGCAACAAAGTAATCCCCGTCTAAACGCTCAACGACATGCACAAATTGGAATGATCAGAGGATTTGTATGTAGACGTACCAAATGCCTGATTTCCTGGTCGCCTGTGCGCATGCAAATCGCTTGCACACTCGGCTCGACCAATGGCATAGAGATTATCACCCTAAGGATGCGGGAGATCACGCTACTGCTCACTTTTCGCGAGCCTCCCCCGAGAGCTATCGTAATCAAGCCGTTCTGACACAGCTGCAAATCCCCGATGCTTCTGTCGATATATCCCCCAATTAAATGATTCCCTGCTGCTTCGTCTTAGCACCCGCGTAAAGTTTGAATAAAAACGCGATTTCCAAAATATACCGAGAATAATTATAAACAAAATAAGAAAAAATATTAGGAAATGTTGATTTCACTTCAATATTCGCTACTTTTTTTACAAAGTAAATTCATTCACGAAATTCATTTCTCTCCGTCCTTCATTTTCTCCACTAAGAAATCCATTAGACTCAATTATCTCAATTATAGTTCGTACTGCATTAGTCTATGCGGAATTTCAATACACTTGGCTAATGGAATATTCTATATTTGAACTGACTTCAAAAAAATTATTTTCCCTCAAATGAAAATTCATGATTGATTCATCGTCGAAAGTGCAATTTGGCTGGAGTACTTTCTTCCAATTTCCGATATGCAAAACATCAAGAGAGGCGGTCGCCTAAAATTATCGCGATTGGAATATGAAAAATTCACGATGGATTACGAACAGCTGCGAAGTGGAATGAAGGTTCAACCAGCTCACCGAGTAACGGGCAATAAATCGAATTTTCGTTGATCAATAACTTCGGAAACGAAAAAACGGTCATTTTCATGCAAGTGTCTAAATGTGAGGGGAGTTTGACTTTTTTGTGACGTGTTGAAGCGAAAAAAAAAACAAGCCTTTGCGCCTCAGAACTGGAGACATTTTCAGGCAATAAATTTGATGAGCCATTTTCATGGTCGAATGTGCCATAATTCCGAGGCAATTAGCCATTTTAATGATTCCTCTCTGAGAGCTGATAAATTCACTTTGCCTGGGCAAGCTTTTAAAAAAGTTTTAAGGGGGCTTGAACGAGGTCGTAACGAGGTTTGTGACCCTGTTTTTATTACTTTTCCTCTCGTCATTAACGCGAGGATTCTTATCAAATTCAAGAAAAAAAAAAAAGAAATCCACTCTCGTTAAATGGATTTTATCATTTTGGAGTAGGTGCATGGACCGTGAAAATCATCGTTATGGCCTGAGTCGGTGCGTCGCTCACTTCAAGCTGACAACGTGGTTGTATATATAGACTTGGGAATAAAACACGTATGCACAAAGCCTTATCGTCGACTATGTCGTCTTCCCACGTCGAATGGTTATCGAGCGTGACTGCAAGCTAAAAACCGCGTTCTCGTCTATTGCACACATATATTTCATACAAAGCCCCGAAAAATCGTGAAACAGTGTTGAAGACACGATTCGCGACATTTTTTGGCATCGAACCGTCTTTTCTGCTTCCAACCCTCGGGAAATCTCTTTAAAGCTTCGAATAAAACACGATTTATTTGAAGCTTTGCAACGCAACCACTCACACATGTGAATCCACCAGATTTTCTATCTATCGCGAAGGAACAACATTTTTTGGGCACACGGACTGAACAATCAAAATTTTTCATCAATAACTTCCGCGAGTCGTTCCCAACAGCAATAAGATGACATTTTTCTTTCCCCATCGTTAGGAGAGAATAGGCAGAAATAAAATATTCACAAAAACATTAATTACGGTATCGTAATTAAATAGCGAGCACAAAATTCTGTGGAAAGTTTTTTGTTTCGGGACGGTTGTAAAAAAGTTTCACTACGCATCAAACACGAAAGGAACAGGAACTGATGGAATTAACGTAATCGCTGAAAATTCGACTGCTGGAATGTAAAAGAGAGCAGTGACGGCATGCGACCTCTGGCAGGATGCCTACAACCCATTTTTGCAAAAAGTTTGTACAGGAGCATAAACCAATCGTATCGCTGTTCTTCCTCCCTTTCAGCCAATAGGTGCGAGCATTGTTGCTATGCTAATGTGATGAGCAAGCGTTCCTGTCTCTC
Organism: Diadegma fenestrale; assembly: GCA_037043255.1. Classification (NCBI taxonomy): domain Eukaryota; kingdom Metazoa; phylum Arthropoda; class Insecta; order Hymenoptera; family Ichneumonidae; genus Diadegma; species Diadegma fenestrale. Next base: position 11,572,363 of record CM073310.1, on the reverse strand, counting down.
TGCAGAACAAACAGACGAATCGGTTCTTCCCTTGGATCAAGACGCATTCTCCGGTGCTGCTTGAGTAATTAAATATTTCATAGTGAAAAGTAAAGGAAAAGGCAGAGCAAGCAGGTAAGAGATTGAGTGAAATCGACACTCGACTCAATCGTTAAAATGTCGAACAATAACGAAGCAGAATCAGGAGAAATTGCTGCGACGCTTGGTGCCGGGAAACGAAAGATTGTCGACGCAAATGATACAAAGTCAGAAATGTCTAATTCGAAGAAACGGATCATCGAAGCTGGCAACATTTTGCAGAAATCGGTATTTTATTTCATCGGAGAAGCTCACACCGCAATACACAAGAAGATTATGGGCGATAAAGATAAAGATATGCAAAACATCAATGATGGGATACGAATTAACGAGGTTGTGTTCGCTGCGTATAGCACTTTGAAACGATTCGCGATCTATGACGAATATGGTGGACAAAGAGGAAACTGCGAGACTACTGAGAAAGAAATACAAACAATTTTGAAGGAAATTGCACAGAGAAACGGGTTGGAGTTTAAAAAGTTTAGCGACGAAGATCCAGCCAATTGGTATTGCATAGCTGACCTCATGTACGGTTACTTGATCAGTTTTGGCCTGAGAATGGACGAATTGTTCCTGGGACATTCGACGATCGGAGGTGGAAAGAAGGAGCCGGCTGACGTGTCCGAATACGGGCTTAGTGGCATTCACCACATACTCTTAGACGGCATCAGTTTCCCCCCTGAAAAGAGAGCTATGATGATGAAAAATTTGGGACAAATGACCGTTCTCATCAGTTACATGGAGTCGGCCGATGACAGATCGGGAGAAAAGTGGCTGGCAGCTGCCAAGGAGATTTTTGTCGCAATTCCAAACATTGACTCAATCTTGCAAGTGCTCGGACGGTTACCTTCACAGTTTGACGTACCGTTTCTTTGTCAAGAACTCATACGGACTCTGGGGAACCTTTACCTGTTGATTCCCAGCGGATGTACATGCGCCATGTGTCCACCACCAAACGTGTTTGCCAAGATCTTTGGACAGTCTGAGTTCAAACTTGACGACGAAGAGTTTTTAAGGAACGAAATAGCCGATGTTTTCGAAGTTTCGGGACACGGCGCTTTCTATTTCTACAATCTGATGAGCCGAATTAAACTCAAGATGGACGGTCAAATGTTGGCTTCGGAAGCTAAGCAAATCACTTATCATTCTATGTTTTCAACGTTCTCAGAGGATTTGTCAATCCTCGAGCAGATCACCGATGAAAAACAGTGGCACACAAGATCCGAACTCAGGAACAATCGCAACAATCGAAAAGTGAGTGGCACGGAAACCACTACGTTTTCTCCGATAAAGCAAATCTACTGGTCAAAACTCTATTCGGCTGACATGGCAGCAACGTTTCACGAATTCCAACCAAATTGGGCCGTGCCCACCGAGAGTTCCGATGACGATTATGCTCCTGAAACAGAGGAAGAATTTGATTTGGTTGGTTTAAGATTCCACACCCAATATCTACGAGCAGTTTTCGAAGATTTCTGTGACAAGATTCAAGCCGAAGGCTCAAAAATGCGTATGGGAGGTCCACCTTGCTTCAAGACTGAGGCTCTGACGCTGACGGGGTCTGGTGATCCTGTGGACATTACATTTGAAGGAACAAGCAAGTTTTTTATGGTCTAATTCAACGACTAAAAAGTTAACATCCGAGCCACGAACCACGTTTTTTTTGTTTCTTCAACTTGTTTCCTTTTTTTGTTTTATTAATTTTATCATTTCGTATCGATTGGCGGTAATACAATCAGCATAATTAGAAAAAATCTTGAAGCTCCAAAAAGTCCACCGAAGTCAGTTTTTTGTCTATACCTGTTTTCTGTCTCTTCAACCCGTTACTTTGTGTCATTATCTTGTGTCAGTTCACGCTAATACAATCACAATTTGAAAAATCGAGTTTACCTTTTTTTCCAAACCTGTACAAAGTTGACCCTGAAATATTTGGCTCTACAATGTCGATGGAAGTGTCGATTGATTATTAATTCTTTTGAAACTAATGGAAAGGGTTCGAATGTTAAATTTCTATTTTTTTTATTTCGGGCCATGAATTTTAGCAGGTAGTGGAGAAATTTGGATATGAAGTTTTTCAAAGCCCATATCGGCGATGCTGAAGTTTGCAGGTCGGCCTAAAGTTTCGAATCGAACTTGCTGGTTGCCTGTAGGCTGAAAAGGCTCTATCTCTTGGTCGCAATATTCTGTTACGTATTCGGAGAGAGTGTGACGATCAATCGTCCTGTACGTGTGTGTGTGGGTGTGTATACAAACCGGTGCAAATCGAATTTCCTTGCACCCTCAGGTCCAGGAGGGTATACGGATCGTGGCACCGAGATTCGAGTGGAAATATCCCACGGGGATGCATTCATACATGAACGTTGAACTGATGCATGTATGTGTGGAACAAGAAGTGCTCTCGGCTAGCCAGTCGATTCGAGGTTCTTCCATTTCAGTTCGTTATGGGATTTACCTCTGCCCAACTCTGCAGAATTTCCATCATAAATCGCAATACTTTCAGCTGTTATACGTTCCAAAGTCGTTTTTTAGGGATAGTTGTTGCGATGCAGACGATTGACTACGGATGTTATGAATTGAGAATAAATATATTTCAGTCGTCACGAAAACTCGAGCGCATTTCTACACGGAGAGAATATTACATCAAAATTTACTATTTTATTATAGTTCGCGGGAACCAACTCGTCCCTCTGAGAAATTTTATCAAAAACATAGTAATTTTCCATTCTTTTTCTATCGAAATCGCGGAAATTATGACATTTTTTGCCTTTTTTCAGATGAAAATTTAATGTTTTTGCTAAAATTCCTCAGAGGGACGACTCGGTTCCCGGGAACTATAATATCATAGAAAATTTTCATGTGAAATTCTCTTCGTGCCAGGTGGTCTGAATTGAATTTGAAAAATCGCCGAAAATATGTCGTAAAATGTGAAAAGGTTCGGTGAAATACGATAAAGGTTTTAGTTTGGCGACGAGATAAGAAAAACCATGAATACCGATGAAAGCGTTTATTCGTTGCCATATTTGGTTGTTTACTATTTAAATATAAATCGGTTTGTCAATTAACGAAATACGAAGTAATAACGTTTGTTTTTGTTGTTGTATATATATACATATATATATACGGGCACGCGATTAAAGGTTGGAGGCGCGGGCGAGGAAAATCCGGATAAACTCGAAAAATGATTGTTTAAACGAAGAGAATAAAAAAGAAGAAAGCGATGATATTCGAGAGAAATATTGTTGTACGATAAATTCGCGTTCGATAAATAAATAAATGAATATATGAATAAATGAAAAAGCAATGATATTGATGAGAGGAGGAAGGCTCCGGCGGGGGCCGCTCGTCCATACTCGGCCAACGAAACCATCACGACTGATCCTCTCTGTCTTTTTTTCCATCGTAATTTCGCAGATACGTGTTCACGATAGTGAGCTATCTCATCGGAGTCTTCATATTTGCTACGATAGTCGGGCAGGTTGGCAACGTAATCACCAACAGAAATGCCAATCGCTTGGAATTCGAGAGATTGCTCGATGGTGCCAAAACTTATATGAGACATCACAAAGTCTCTGGCGGTATGAAAAGACGCGTTTTGAGATGGTACGACTATAGTTGGTCCAGAGGAAGAATACAAGGCGGTGGTGATATCAATACAGCCCTTGGACTTTTGCCTGACAAGCTTAAAACTGAGCTTGCACTTCATGTTAATCTCTCGGTCCTTAAGAAAGTCACAATCTTTCAGGTGAGTTTTAATTCCACTACAGACCTATCAATTCCTTAGGCTATGGACCCAATTTCACAAAATTAGCCCTTTCGAACTGGACACCAACATTCGGTATTCATCATTAACGAATACGAAACACAACTTTCAACAAACTTTTTCATCCAAGATATTTTTATTTTCCGATCCGGGCCATCCATGCCAAGATTCTTTAAATATATTACAAAGGTAGCGAAAATACTGTCTCCAGGATCCAAAAACTCGCGATCAGCACTCAAGCAAAATCGAATTCCTACACACATTCCATAGAAACTCAATGGTGGCTTATTAAAAAACTCTTGAATTCGTTGCAAACATTTTGACTTTTTATCAATAAAAATGATAACAAATCCAATAATTATTCGTATCAGAATTCATTCGAATCAAGAAAACAGGCAGACAATGTTTCACATTCACTGCTGACAATGAAATGAAATCGTGTTAAAATTGATTGCATTTTATGAACAAGCAAAAGACACGCGCACACACGCGATCATCGAAAATCTCCGAGGCGTGAATATCGAATATTCATGCAAAGCGAACGTATGAATATGTAAACCTATTTTAAATAATTATTGAGGATACCGCAGAGCGTTTCAGTTCGTGATAAAAATGTATTTCGTCGTGTCTTTGAACCCCGGAGCGAAAATAATCGAGAAACGTATTCTGCAAATGCAACAAAATCCACGACCTCTCCGGTTTATCGATCAATCTTCATTTGGAGCGTCTCCGAAATAAAATGTCCCCGCGGGCCAAAATGTTTTCTCAATAAATCAATGAAAACTGGCGTGAAATCTCGAGTCTATCGCAACTTCAAGTCCATCCTTTATACGAAGAAAACACTTTCTTCTGAAAAATCTAACAGTTCGTAAAAACTCGAATGGCATTTTTTCAAATAGTTGCAAACAAAAATGGATCCGAAAGTCAAAGAAAAATTCTCAACACCTGAAAAATGAGTAATTACAGGAATGGGTTGAGACTTTTTTCCGAAAAATTCCATACAAACGAGCAAGTTTTCATTGAGTTGTCAGAAGCACTTAGACTTGAAATATCAAGTTCAGATGTCGCGTACAAGTCTTGCTGAGCCATGCCATAGACAAATTGAAAGAAAAATACGAACAATGTATTCTTAGTCATTTTCTCTTTTAATGAAATCCTGACAAAGCAATAAATCTGCCATATAATGTCGTTACAAGTGAATTTATAACCACCGCATCACCAATTCACACGCGTATTTTTCACATAAACCCATAAGAGATTGTTGGTTACTCGTTTCATCGCAACTCCGCTGTGATGAAAAATAAAAAATGAATGAAATCGACGAAAAAACAAAATGTGTTTCAATAAAACTTGCAAAAAGTAATCTCAGCAATGGTATCCGTGAATATCGTAGCAAAATCTTTTTGTCGTGCCCTAATAAACTCGAAGTTGGAATGGGAGCGAGAAATAGTGTCGCAAAAATGCCGCAGCATCAATAAATATTTATCGGGCATTAATTTTCGAAACTTTGTTCATAATATTTGAGCTCCCGTGTTTAATTAATGAGATTTTCTTCTATTTTTCATCCCCTCAGATATTTAATACGCATACACGCACATTTTTATTAATTAAAACGAAATAATTTGTTTAAGGGCATGCCTCGCTAAACTGCGCCGAATTTTTCCGTGTAAAGTCTCACAAGTCTCCGCATAACTGCATCGTAAAAATTTGCAAATTCGAACGAGGTATTTTGCGACCTACGATTTTATCGAAGAAAAATTCACTTTGGAACCGACGGAATTTGCCATCGACGTTTGTTCGTGTTCCAAGTAAATTCATTATCTTTCGATATAGACTTTGGAAGGAAATAGCCACCGATCGTAAAACTCTTTTGGAACAGAAAAACAGAATAATTCTGCTAGTCCATCGTCAGTTCTTCGCTCCATTGAAGCAGGCGATTTTATGTGAGAAAATAGAATTAAAAGAAAAGGGAGATGTTTATTGAGAATAAGGCATTGTGGAACGATCTTGTGAAATAAGAGAAGGGTGGAAAAAAAAAAGATATAAAAGATGAAGAATATGGAGAGAATCGTGAGTTTCCCGACTTTTCCAAGGCTCCAATCAATGCGAAAAATAATATCCGAAGAATTTCCTATTACTTCCGGTTCTAGTATTTTCTCCTCCGGCTCATTCCTCATTCCATCGTTATTTCTACAATGCGTTATATATGCTATGAAAAACAATGAAAGCAACAGAACTTGAAAAAGAAGCAAACGAAAAAATTCGTAACGAATGAGAGAAAGAAGAAGTTGGTGTTTCTGGAAAGTCGTTAATTCGAAGGTCATGCATCATTTATGGGCTATTTTTACCGTTGCAATATTGCATCCTCATATTAGTGGGTTTCATCGGTGAAATCGGATGACGCTGCAGAAGCTCGTCACTGCTTTGTAAATGTTTGCTTTTAATTAGCCTGCGGTTCGGGGAACCCGGGACTGGGGCGAGGGATTAAAACGAAATAAAAGGGTCGATAGACGGATGCGGATGTGGAGCACGTGAAAAATAAATATAAAAGGAAAAGAGAGGAATATTTAGCGCGGGCTGTGCACACGGAGGAATCCTGTAACCTGCACATCACACTTTTGCTTCCTTTTTTTCTTTCTATTTTCTTCTCTCTGCACGATTCTCTCTCTTTCTCTTCAATCCAAACAAGGTCGATCGACCGGAAGTGCAGAATCGATACCAGGACCTCTTGAGAAGTTCGCAGTCATCCTATTATAATATATATCATTATGTATGGAATATTTCATGCCGCATCGACAGTGAGTCTCTCGTGTCATTTGGTCCTTATGCGGTTTCTAGCCCAAAAGTTGACTGATTTATTATTAGCAAAAAAAAGCGACAGCGAATCATTATAAAATGATAAATTCTCGTGTCCGAGAAATTGGGCAGCAGTTTTAAAAGTTTTGAGAATTCGTCGAGGATTTCGAAAAAAATCGAATTGGTTACGAGATTTTTTCACTATTCGCAAAGTTTCATCGATGACTGGAAAAGAAAACGAAACAAAAGATAAATAAACAAATAAACTCGACTCTTGGCCGCGCAGATGAAAAGTTTCTTCAAAAAAACTTGCGTATTGGCAAATGGCCACAGTTTTCATATCTGTGAAGAAAAGTTTCGAGGGAAAAGGTCGCTGCATATTTAGAAATTGGGCCTGGAACGTCTCATGCATTCGTACTACTCTCGGGCACTCTGTTCGTCCGTCATTCGCCTCCATCTTTCTCCATTTCCCAATACGTGATGTAGATACTCGCTGCGTCCACCTCCCGGAGCATTTGATAATATATACGGGTTGCAGAAAGGACCACAGGCGTATCTTCGAGAGCAAGAAGAATACTTCGATAGTCGATAGATTTTTTTTTCATTTCTCCATCTTCAACTTTATTCTTGTTCTTCGGTTTTATAGTTTAACGTTCTATTTCCACTGCGAGATGATGAAAGGGTCGAGAGCGGAACTCTCAACCGCCCTGCTCGAGAAAGGTGGAACGAGTTTGTTGGATAATTGCATGTAATTAGCGCGATTGACACATTTTTTACAGTGACTTAATTTCGACGAAATCGTGACTGGAATTCGAGTGAATCGCTTTCATGCAGTCCAATTCTCCGTCGTTATTCAACATTTTTTTTATCAAAAATGTTCGGTATTGTAATCCCGTCACTGCGCGACTCTGACTCTTCGAATTATCACGCTGGCATTGTAACGAATTGGAGTAGGAACCGGGCAAACGAAATTCTCTCTGAGCCGCACGCGCGGTCAACGGAAACGTACATGCAGCAGAAAAAAAGCAGGAAACAAAAAGAATTAAGCCATGACCACAAAAAAGGAATGATGAGGAGGGAAAGCAGCGAGGCTCGCTGCAGAGAGCAAAAAATCGAGGGAGAACGGAGGGAAAAAGTCGAGGACTTGTGTACTCGACCTGGCACATTACACAACATCTCGTTAATTGGCACACGTGCTACTCACGACAGCACTCTTAATTGCAACGCCCTTTTCCGCTGGTAGAACCGAAAACCCATGTACCCGACTCACTATGCACGACCATCGACTATTAATCTCGTGTCTCTCACGTTCTATACAATTCTAGAGCAGTGTTAATTATTAATTTGCGCAGACATTGCAATTTTTGGTAGATAATGATTCTCAATGTGGTTGATAAAGATCGCGACGAACCAGGTTTTCCAGCTTATTGATTTAAGATGAAAAAACAAAAAAACAATTAATAAAACCCTTTTTTATTATTTTTCCAAAATTCGTTACTCTCATTTTAACGAGACGTTTGCAACGATGCTCCAGGAGTTGTCAATTATCACCGAAAGGGTATTCGAACGCGACTCTCCGCGAGGGATAAAATTTATTGATAGCACAACAATTGTTGATACGATGCATTTTATTCATTGACAAGTTTTTCGAATACTTACACCGACGATTAAAATAGCCCAGCGGATTATAAAAAAGTCGCCCATGGATGATGAATTATTTGTTGACAAGACGGAAAAAGTGGAATACATTGACGAATAAAATGTTGAATAATTGCTAATCGTGTTGCATGGGTATAAAATGTTGCAGGAATGTCAGCCAGAATTTCTTCATGACCTCGTGCTTAAGATGAAAGCATATATATTTACGCCCGGTGATTCGATTTGTCGGAAGGGCGAAGTCGCCCGAGAAATGTTCATAATAGCTGACGGAATTTTAGAAGTCATCAGCGAAACTGGCAGAGTCCTCACGACCATGAAAGCTGGCGATTTTTTTGGCGAAATTGGCATCCTCAATCTCGATGGATTGAACAAGTGAGTTTGCTGGAAATACCTCTTATTGTCTCGAGCAGCAACTTGTTTAACAGACTTTGATCCAAAATTATCCACGTGTTAATATTTGATACAGAAAATTAAAAAAAAAAGCTTTTTTACATTTTTTTTGCGCCGTTTATCGTAGAAAATGTCAACTCGGATGAAAAGACGTAAAAATCACGAAAATTTTTAGTGAATTCGAAAAAACAACTTTTTTGACATTGTAAACGTTTACACGATTTTTTTTATTTATATTTGATGAAATTTCCGGGGAAAATTGAAACCGTGAGGCGATTTTCAAGCTCGAAAACGAAATGTTTCGTGTAATATTGGAAATGTGAGGAAATTCTCAAAGATTATGTGAATTCCACAGGCGAACAGCGGACGTTCGTTCGGTCGGTTACTCCGAGCTGTTCAGTCTGTCGAGGGAGGACGTTTTGGCAGCGATGAAGGATTATCCGGAGGCGCAAGAGATATTACAGAATCTTGGGAGGAAACGTTTGATGGAAGCGCAAAGAGTGGCACGAGCTTACAGGATGGAAGCATCACCGGGTCACGATTCGGACAACAGTACGGGCAAGAGAATCGTGGATAAGCTGAAAAGTGATGTGAAAGGATTGAAGAACGTATGGCGAAAGAGTCGGAGGAATACTAGACCGGAGGAGAGTCTCGAGTTGCAGCCGCTCACGCCGAAAGGGCCGCCGCTGAGAAGGCAGACGAAAGTGGATGACAGCAGCAGTCACCAGGAGGCTTCGGTATCAAACATCGAAGCACCGATATCGCCACTCGGTGCGGGACTCCCTCTGCTTTCCAGGCTACGTTTACTCAAAGAAAAACAAGACCGCGAGGAGAATAAAAAACTGATGGAAGCCCCGGGTCAAGCGTCGGAGTGTGTTGCTCCTCATCGAGCCAGCGTCGAAGCATTAAACCCAACGAATCAGAATTTGCCACTTTTACAAAGGATCCTTTTGCTGAAAGCGAAAACCGAGACTGAAAACGTTGTTGACAAAGAAGCACCCGCCAAAGAGCCACTTTTGCCCAAGAAAGTAGTAATCGAAGAAGCCTCAATAGGCCATCAAAAGATTCAACCATCCGTCACGATAATCGAGACCGTCACTAAGTCACCCTCGTTGTCAACCGTCAATGGAAATTCAAGTATGACAAAAAAACCCTGGGCGATGTTAAAAGACGCCTCCCTCAGCGCTAAAGATGTTGTATCACCTCAAAGAAGTCCACCAGCCCGTAAACCCCAACTAAAACAGAGTCTCGTTCATATTCGTCAACAGACCAAAATGTACGCCTCGGTCGATGATCTGTCGCCTGAATATTGCGGACTTCCTTTCGTTAAGAAACTCAAAATTTTAAACGAACGACAAAAACTGGCAGAACTCGAAAGAGCCGTCCGTAGCTCGAGTCTGGATTGCGGCGAGAATGCCGAGGCCGAATTCGACGGAAATCTTACGAGAAGTCATTCGGAAGCCTGCGCTTTTGAATACACGAGGAGACTCGCTAAATTCAACAAGGTAATTCGTTTTTTTTTTTCAACAAATTTTATTCCTCACAATGGCTAAACTTCATTGCTTATTTTTCAAATTTTCTTCCTATTTTTACAAGTGACGATTCAAAGTATAAAAATAAATTACAGGCTCGTCGTTCACCGAGCTCTCAGTCCGATCCTTTGCTGTCGCCCGAGAACGAGACACTGGAGAGGCGAAATCTTAAAAGCATTTTAAAAAAGTTATCAGCCGGCAGCAGAACCGACAACTCGGAAACTTCGACTGCGAGTACACCGGATCGCGAGAAAGTAGCAACAGAATTTAAAAAACTAATGAGAGCCCCTACGATCGAGGGCTATGCGGCGAGACATTCCCAATTCTCCAAGAGCGTAACGTTCAATAAATACACACTCCACAGTCCACCATCCGAACCCACATTGAGCAATACAACGGAGCTGGACGAACATACCAAAATATCGGTTGGCCAAGAGCCGGACCCGCTGCAACCGCCCAATAAACTTGGCTTCCGTCCTTTGAGCAGTGGAGGCGGTGCTATACTGCAAATGATATCACGCCCGAGAGACGAAGAATATCTCGGCGAACTCGTCACTGGAATCCGTGACGTCATACAAAATCGATTGGTGAGCCTGTACTCGTTTTATTTTTCATTTCAAAAATGCAGCATGCCAAAACTCTCTTTTACGTATTACCATTAAAAAATAACTCTATTCAGGATTCTTGAATCGTTTTGTATTAGAGACTTTCTTGACTCCAACACAAAAAATGTTCTTATACGAAGAAAAATTCTCTGACGTCAAGCATTTGACATATTTCATTCACAATTTTTAACTTTTCACATCTCAACGCGTGTAAATTCAACTCGCGTCTCGTTCATGCGTTGCAAAAATATGTGTGTAGGATTTTTCTTTAGAAATTTCGGTTCATAGCCTTTCCGGCTAGCTGCAAACAAAAATCCTGAATACATTTTTTTTTGTGACTCAATTTTTGGAACTTTTTAATTATTTAATTATTGACAAGTATTTAGATTGAGAAAATTGAAAATTGTAAATGAAATCATTCAGTTTCTTAACGTCAGATAAATTTTTTTTTTTCATGGGAGAAGATTAATGCATAATTTTGAAAGTGTCAAACGACACCTAAATAGTGTGTCTCATTGATGTCGAATACAGTTTTCGCTGTTGTTGTTAATTCGCAGGAGGACATACAGAGTAAATTCGATCGACAGTTCACGTCGTTGGAATTGGAAATACGAAAACGGGACGAGATAATATCTCAGCTTCAAGCTAGGATACAAGAATTGGAGCACGCTGAAGTATCAGGTTGCGAAGTCTCGCCGGAGGATAGTAGCGAGCCGGATGTGTCGATGGAATCGGACGCCATAGAGGCTGGCGAAGATCATCCTTTTATGCGTGATGGCTCGGTCGATACTGTGCTTACGGCTAGACCACGTCACCGACGGGCATCGCCGATGTCTCACGAATCCTCGCGTAATCGTAGATCCTGGGAAGAGCATTCGGAGGAGGAAACACTGGAGCTGCAAGATCTACCGAGATCGATATCACCGCAAAGCCTCTGGAAGGAAGACGTCGCGATTTGTCTCGAGTCCAACAGCGACGAGAGCAAATCCGAGGACGATACAGGAAGACCACCGGTACGAAGAAGAAAAAAAAGGGGAAGGTTAGACGACGACAGTGACGACGACGACGAGGATGAATCCGGTGATGACGATGACGATGACGACGACGAACGAGATAACGATACGAGACCCAACAATTGGGAGGTTGAAATGTTAGCGAAAGAATTAGAGGCGAGGAGAAGAAGTAGCGAAGGTTCTAGTCCCGGTTCCTAGCGCATTAATGAGATTCTAGAGATACTCTGTTACTACAAGACAACAATTAAAACGACAAATTGGCAAAATCCACTTGAGGAAAGTAGCACCCAAACTTTTCACGATGACGATTGTCCGTATTTGAGTTTTTCACGATTCAACGGTTGCAACGAGACCATGATGTGATCTCGACTTTGGATTAAACAAAAACCAAACGACAGCAACAAACATTTGTCCAATATGAACCACGGAATCCTTATAGAGAGTCGTATTATCATCTATGAAGCATGGAAGTTGGCTGAATTGTTAAAAACAAAAAAAACAAAAATAACGTCATGAATTCCCAGCTTTTTCGTCCATTAGGAAAATCAATTTCCAACACGATCTGTGTCAAAGCGATGTTACATATTTTTTCGAAAGTCTCAATGAAAGTTTTTCGTCATCGACGATCGAACGAAATATTTTTATCACCTTTTGCGATGTCGTTGAATCGAACGATTGCAATATCTTGTAGTTTTTTCCACGCACTCTATGTTTCTTTTTTCTCATCGCATTACGAGCATTTCATTGACGAAAAAAAAACGTTGCAAACTTCCAAGCAACCTTTTCTACGTTTTATCATTTTCTGTAAATATATATATGATCTATAGTGCCTCGTTTCGACAAAAACTCTAATCCACTATCTAATCGAATCATGCCACGATTATCGGTTCAATGAGTGGCTATTTATTGAAAAATATGAAGAGAAAAAACACACACACACACACACAAGAAATGTAATACATACATATTTCGACCTGATCCACCGATTTTGTCGATTATTAGGTACTTAAACTATAATATAATCGTGATGAATATGAAAATTTCATTTTTTCGTCTCGAATGAATGAGAATAAAACTTAAAAGCCGAATATTTGTGCACAATTGACAGATTAGAGTATATCAATTATGTTTATTCCGAAATTACACTAATAGCGAATTATAATCGCGTCATCTCTTTCTCAATCTAACTATTTCCCTTTCTTCGCCGCTCAGTCGCCCGCCCACTCTCTTGATTGCGTGCTTTTTCCTTGGTTTTGCGCAACATTTTTCGTGCTTGATGATAAAAACACGAAATTGGATGTTAAATAAAATTGTATTCACTCGACGCCGCGTTTCCATCATGCGGCTCATAAAACTTTGACTAATTGTTACCGTATTCAAAGATATCCAACGCAATTTTCGAGTGTTTTCCGATCCAGCGCTGCAATATTTTGATCCTGTCCGGCTGTTGAAATTTGCAGTCTATTTTTTTTTTTTTACAACCGTACGCGGTATTTTTGAATTTACTAAAATTATTAAAATTTGCATTAAAAAGCCGGATCCGAATGAATAACGAGATATCAGCGAAGAATCCGCGCCCTGAAGCTTGGATTTTATGATTGGATCTGAACGAATTTGTCGAGACCGATGTCTCTGGCCGCGTAATAAATATTAATTCGTGCTGCTGTTGTCCCGAGGAAAAAAGTAGTCCAACACGTTGAGAGAGTGGAAGAAAAATATAGGGAAAAGAAAGAGTATTGGAATATATCGAAAAATTTATGAAGGCATTTTTAACGAGCAAGAATAATTTAATTGAAGGAGAAAAAAACACTTATACATGAATATATTGTTATGTGTACTGACCAGACCAAGCTCAATATTTCTAGAGTCTTTGCAAAAGGAAGAAAAATACACCTGTTAAGTGCGTGAATGGGTATTTCAGTAATGAGTAAAAAATGAAAGAAAAAACATTAACTACCGAGAAACTTGTACATATTAGCCGACAATTTATTTATTTATCAACGTGCGAGAGAGTACGAAATGATATGGGAGTAAAAGAGATTGTATCTAAGAAAAAAATCTATATATATTATAAAAAATAAAAAGGAATAATATGATTGCAAGCAGAGAGAAAACGAGCACTTTGGATATGAATGAGGGTTACATAAGAGTGAAAATTATGTATCTATTATAAGAGCGAGAAGAACATATACAATAAAGCAAACACACTGTTTTCAATTATACGGCTTGCTTAGTTATTTCCGATCCCCTTGGCGAATGAAAATTCTCACGTCAATCGACATCGAACGTATATGGGACGAAAAATCTTACGTAAACACGCATATGTGTACGATTCTTAAAAAAAAAAAGCAAAATTATGAATGTTGACTTTTTTTATACCCTTTTTTCGCCTTGCAGTTCTGTTTTTTTTTTTTTTACCGAAAATCGAGGATTTATTTAATTTGTTTCCGGCTGCACTCCCGTGCCGTCGTTATTGTATTTTTTATTGTTTAAATCAAATCCTGGACGCAACCGCTAGCTCCATATGAGCTGATCTTTCGCGCCATTGAATCGATATATCGATCATGAGAACTCGATAGCAGCAGAGTAGGTTATTTTACAACAAAATAAATGCACCGCCGCTATGCGCGCCGCTGTCGCGGATGTGCTACCAGACATAACCTCGAAACTTTACAATCATAATAATAACAAAGCGACGCGGCAGATTTTTGTTATCAAACACACGACGTAATTGACTATTCTCAATTTTGCATTAGCGTGCAATGTTTCGTGCCTCGAGAACGCTTTTCGGACGTGAATCTTAAAAGTTCCATGAACAAATAATGGGTGACATAAGAGCAGGACTTGACGAGCTCAAGCTCGATGTTGCATTGTTTGCCGACGTAAAATACTACGTCAGTGGTGAAGGCGATCCTAAGGTAATAAAAAAATCTTTACGTTGACGCCTTTTTTCGCCGATAAATCGCGATTAAAATTAGCGATACCGATTTTTTGCATTACTTTTCAATAAATTTTTCTCAATCGGAACTGAAATATTAATCAAACGCTTGCATCGTGTTAAAATTGCTCCAAGACCATTGCAATACTCGAAAACCACTCGATATCGGTGATAATATTGCCCTGTCTCTGATAAACTCCGAGGCGCACCTTCGTGTCCAATTTCTGTGAAATTACCATGTGTCAGGGAAATTTTTGACGCTGTGTCAAAAAATCGCCGCAAATGTCAAAAATTTTTTATTTCTCTTCAATGCTTTATTTTTATTGGTAAAGATTTTGATTCTCATCGACGTGCATTTTATTCGTCAATCCCAAACTCCTTATTCGATAGTATTGATTATTTCCGACTCGGCGACGCAAACCACTTGGCGGCGACTCCATGAAATTCACGTTGTTGCCACCGTTTGAGGAAAAAAAGATACAACAATGATTGTTGTTACAGATTCTTGGTTTACTGCAAAAAGGCGGCGCATCGCGCTCCAATTATTTCAGCGATCTCGTAACCCATCTCATAGCCGGATACGAAGTGCTGGAAAATGATATCTCCGTTGCAAAAGATCTTTACGAAATACCGGCTGTCACCCAAGATTGGATTTTGTATTCTGCGAGATGCAAAAAACTACTTCCGTATCCTTGACTATAATATTGAGCGCTTTGCTCGCATAATTTGCATGTTTTGATTTTGCGGTTGATTTTTTTATTGCGATACGAAAAGGCATACATAGCTTGGTAGAGAGAAATGATGCTAAAGTTTGCAATGTTAGAATGCAACGAAAAATATTTGAATTTGTTGATGATTCGTTAAATTTTCAACGCCATCCCAAATTTTCAAGCCAATATGCTTTTCGTGTTGCGAAAATCGATCATTTTATCATCATAATTGCATTCTGCGCTTAAATAATTATTTTTGCTAAGGATAAAAAACGAAATTCGTTGCATTTCAACGATGTAAACTTCAGAGTGATGAAAATGAGGGTAAAAATATTTTCATTAGAATTCCTCAACACGCCTCGTTAGACCAAAATATTTCTCGCCGGAAGGAGAGCAATTGTTTTCCAACGTGAGAGCATGCATATCACAAGTGAGCAGAGCGGACAGTAAAGCTTTGTGGGCAATGATAACGTTTCAAGGTGGGAAATGTCAATTGCGTTTGGATCGTTACTGCACACACTTGATAACGGGTAAAGCGAGTGGTATAAAGTACGATACGGCTATGAGATTCGATGCGCATAATGTAGAAATAGTGACACCGGACTGGGTGTCGGAATGTTGTAAGAAGGGAACTTTGGTCAGTGAGGCTGAGTATCATCCGCGTCTTTTGATATATCCATCGCCGAACAGCTCGACGGCATTGATAACAGGTTTTATGGACGAAGATGGTGAGAACAATCCTAGCCAAGAGGAGCAAGACAGAACGAAAGCAATGCTGGAACAGTTGAAACAACGGATGCCTTGGAATCAACCGAATACATCGGCGTCTTCGAGCACAGTGCCATCACAAAATACGAATGCGAATACGAGCACGGTAGTTCAGGCGTCGATACCGTCGATTGCCACTAACGTGCAACAACAACAACAGCAACAACAACAGTTGCAACAGTCTCAACAACATTATTCTCGGCCAGCAGGATCGAGTAGTTTACCAGGCTACATTCCTCCCGCATCTCCGGCGGTATCGAACGCGAACCTACAGAATCAAAACAATTGGCAATCTCAAAACGTGGCAGGAACTACGGCGGTCACTCAGATGAAGCCACAGTTACAAACGGCGGAATTACCGCAACAGCAACAGCAGCAGCAGCAGCAGCAGCAGCAACAACAACAGCAACAACAACAAATAAACTTGCAACAACAACCGCAAATGATTCACCATCAACAGCAACAATTACCTCAACAACAGCAACAGCAAATCACTCAACAACATCAACAACAGATGCACCAACAAAGTTTCCCTCAACCTCAGCAACAGCAACAACAACAAGCACAACAGCAACAACAACTGTTAAATCCTCAAGTTTCACCGCAATTAACGGCTCAGCCTCAGCCGGTAGTTTCCCAGCAACAAACGTTGAATCAACAGACGCTCATGACACAGCAACCGCAGCAACAAATGAATATGCAAATTCCTCAACACCAGTTGGCAGCCCAACAGCAATTATTGTCGCCACAAAAACAACAACAACAACAACAGCAGCAGCAACAACTGGGTCAACATCAACTTTTATCCCAACAAGTGCAACAGCAGCAAATGACTCAGCAGCAACAACAACAACAACAACAACAACAGCAGCAGCAGCAACTGGTTCCACAACAACAACAGCAGCAGCAGTTGGTTCCGCAACAACAGCAGCAGCAGCAGCAACAACAACCACAACAACAACAACTTGTTCCGCAACAGCAGCAACAAATTTCCCAACAGCCACAGTTGATGGCACAACAGCAAATAACGATGCAGCAGCAACAATTACCGCAGCAGCAGCAACAAATAATTCAACAGCAACATCAGTTGGCGCAACCTTCACAGGTTCAGCAACAACCACAACCGCAACAACAATTGACACCAGAACAACGCCAACAGTTGCACCTTTTGCAGCAACAACAGCAACAACAAAAAATTCAACAAATCTCGCAGCAGTTGCAACAGTCGGCACCACAAAGTACCCAACAATTTGTCATCCGTGACGGCCAGTTACAACAACAAACCACCAACCAACAGTTAATCAACCCGAATCAGCAGAGCTTTCTTGTACAACGCGATCCCCAATGGCAACAGCAACAACAATACCATTTGCAGCTACGACAACAACAACAGCAACAGGCGCAGCAACAACTTGGCCAGCAAAGACCGGTCGGACAATGGGCTCAACAACCTCCTCAACCACCTCGTCAATTGATACAACTTGATGCTCAGACACATCAACAATTACAGCAGATGGACCCACAGCAACGAGCTCAATTCATACAAAAAATTCAGAAACAAAGAAACCTCATAATACAACGACAGATGCAAAATCGTCAGGCACAGCAGGGAGGTCCCCATATCGCGGTTATCCGGAGTCCCGGTAAACCCGGACAGCCAGGATTACAGTGGGTTCAACAACCACGTGCTCCCATGATGGGACCGCAAGTGGCTACAGTACAAGGACAAAAATCCATGCATCCCGGTGTTCAATCGCCTGCTCTGACACCTATCAATCCGCCGAATCAGGTGATTGTGCAATCTGGGACTGCCGTTCAAGGTCCACAAGCTTCCCCAGCTGGTCAACCTTTTCAACAAGTTCAATCTCTCACGCCTCAACAAATGGCCCAGTTGCATCTACAAAAACAGCAGCAAATGGCCCGTTTGCAACTGCAACATCTGCAACAACAGCAACAACAACAACAACAACAACAACAACAACAACAGGCTCAGCAGGCCCAACAAGCTCAACAAGCTCAACAACAACAGGCTCAGCAAGCCCAACAGCAGCAACAACAGGCTCAGCAACAGCAGCAACAACAACCAGGAAACCAACAAGAACCTCCCTTAACACCTTTATCCGTCAACTCGCAAATACCACCGGACCAGCAGCTCGTCGTTAACGCCAAAACGAAAACCGCCCTCGCCAATATGCTCACCAACAGATTGCAAGGAGGTGCCACCGAAGGCAGTGCCGCCGGACAACTCCGTTTGATGACGGCTCAACATCGACCCCCGCCACCTCCTTCCCAGGATCCACAACTTTTAGCCGCCTATCAGCGAAGAACCCTTGGTAATATCACCAATGGGGCACCTCCCGGTGCACCCATCAAGATGCAGTATTCACCTTCCATGCCACAACCCAAGGCTCAGTTCTACGGACATAATCCAAATCTCAAACGTAAGTGTTGCATCCAGAGGATTTTATGCTTTTTACTTCAGCTTCAACTTATGACTCTGAAGATTGCATCGTTGGAATGCAACGAAATCCATTTTTATCTTTGACAAAAATAATTATTCAAATGCGGAATTTAATTACGATGATAAAATGATCAATTTTTCCTATTCGAAAAAACATATCGGCTCGAAAAATTTGGATGACATTGAAAATTGAACGAATCTTCAATAAAATTAAATATTTTTCGATGCATTCCAACGTTGCAAATTTCAGCATCATGTCAACTTTTATTTTTCTCGAAATATTAATAATCGCCTGGAAAAAGATTTATTTTATTTTGAGTTTTCTTCCTGGCTGATGAACGATAGGAAAATTTTATCTTTTTCCACAATAATTCTTTCAGTGCCACCCGATCTTTTCCTGCTCGGTTGTATATTCGTGATTGTCGAGTACGACTTGAGTTTATCAAACGACGTGAGTAAATGGAAACAAGTTATCGAGAGACACGGTGGCGAAGTTGAACCGCAATATTGTCCTCGAGCGACTCACGTTCTCGCCATTACGCAAAAACATCCTATTGTCGTGCAAGCCTTGCGGGAAGGAAAACGCTGCGTCAGCGCTGATTGGCTGTCCGACGTCGTAACGAAACAACAAGTTTTGCCACCGTGGCACGCTCTCCATCTTCCAATTCCGTTTAGCCTCAATGAATTGCCATGCATGAAGCAAATCATATCATCCTCGGGTTTCGAGGACGAAGAAAAAGCTAAAGTTACCAACATGCTCGAGCTGTTGGGCGCAAAGTGTACAAAATACTTTTCGAGGCATAATACTCTCCTCGTTTGCAGAAGGTTCGTCCCGCTTACAGTTTTTTCAAAAATCTATAATACCAACGATTCACTATACTTTTCAAATTTCACGCTGACTCTCTTTGCTCCAGGCCCGACGGTCCAAAATACAAAAAAGCAAGAGAATGGCAAATCCCAGTTGTGAATGCCCAATGGCTAACGGATTTGATGTGCGGCCAGAGAGGCGTTTTGCATCAAACCGATGTACCAAAATATCAACATTTCAGCCTTGCCAATCCCTTCAGACTCGACTACTCGCTCGTGCCCCATCTTATGGGTAAGTTTCGCTAAATCGATTGAAAAAAAACGGCGAAAAAAGTCTCACGCGATAGATCGAAACTTTGAATTTGAAATTTATCGCTTTTCTATAACTCTGAAACTTGCATCGGTGGAATGCAACGAAATTCATTTTTATCTTTGACGAAAATATCTATTCCAATGCAGAATGTGATTACGATGATAAAATGATCCATTTTTGCCATTCAAAAAGCCTATCGGCTCAAAAATTTAGATGACATTGAAAATTGAACGAATCTTCAATAAAATTAAATATTTTTTTATGCATTCCATCGTTGCAAACTTCAGCATCGTCGCTTTTCTTCTCTGTATTTCATTTTGGAATTTTGTGTTTTTACAGCTGCTTGGAAAATGCCAATCAATATCACGCAAGAATCTTACGACAAGGTCAAACAAGTTGGTCAAGGACCCAACGCTATGAGAAAATATAAGAAACCGCGATTGGAGGAACCGCTGATGAACAAAGAGCCGCATCTGCTGGGACTCGATGAGCCAATTGTCATAAGCAATCCTGATCCTCCACCGCCAGAAAATCAGCCGAAAATATTATTCTCTGGTATAAATCCAAAGAAACACGCAAAGGTAGAATCAACAGCATACAAAAACATTTCATGATACTGAAGTTCGCAACGTTGGAGTCCAACGAAACATAATTTTATCATTAATTATTTGTTAAATTTCCGAAACCTTGAAAATTTTCGTATCGATATTGCGTTTGGATTCTCAAAAAAGATCATTTTATTGTCCTGACCAAATATCCAACAAGAATCTTGAGATCTGCTAAAAAAAAAAAACAGGATTTCGTTGCATTCCAACGATGCAAACTTCAACATCGTAAACATTTCAAGACTTTGCAATTCTTTCTTTGGATAAGGAAAAAATATTCTTCATGGTTAATCTGTCGATGATTTCCAGAGGATTCGCGAACTCGGTGGTGCTTTGGCTTCAAGTTGGCGAGACGCTACGCATCTCGTAATGGCCGCGCCACTCCGAACAGTCAAACTTCTGTGCTGCTTGTCAAGGTGCAAATACATCGTGAATATTCAATGGCTGTTGGATTGTTCAGCGAAAAATACGTTCGTCGATGAATCTGCGTACACCCTGGGCGATGCCGAGTTCGAGAAGAGCTTCAACTGCAACATCGAGAAAGCTCTGTCTAGCCCGAACAGAGGATCCGTACTTAAGGTACGAAACCAATAAATTGATCCGCGAAAAAACTAGAATTTCAAGTGATGCATTTCAGTTTCGAGATTCCGAGAAAAATAACCAAGCGGCGATATTTTGGACCCATATATTGGATCCTCGAAAAAAACTGGAATTTTGAGTGATGCATTTCAGTTTTGAGAGTGCGAGAAAAATAACTTTATAGCTAATAATTTGAATCATGGAAAAATTTTCGATCGAAAGGCAATAATTGATTCGGATGGTTTTGCAGGGTAAAACGTTCTACGTGACACCGAGTGTCGTGCCGTCGCCTTCAGCGTTTGCCGAAATAGTGGAGAGCGCCGGTGGAAGTTTCGAAAAAACTCGAAGGTCCGTGGCTCAGATACAAGAAATGAATGGGTCGAAAATAAACTACGTGATCGTGACTCACGACAGCGATCTTCACTTGTTGGCCGACGTGTTGCGTGCTGATATTAGTAAGTTTTATTGATACGACTAGAATAATACGGGAATAGATTGCTCGTTTTTTTACGCCTCCATTAATAATTGTTTATACTTGTGCCGCAGGTGTGTTCAATGCAGAGATTGTGCTCGGAGCAATCTCCCGGCAAAACTTCCAAATAGACCAGCATCAACTATGAACAATATCGGCTATTCGTTACGAGTCCGTGTGTAACGATTAACTTTTGTGTCAAAAAATCTGGGCCTCCCAACACAACTCCGAGCGTTTTTTCCATGCGAAAGCTCGACGACGAATTTGCTCGTAAGGAAAAATGCTTCAATTCAAATCGAACGAATTCGTTACGAAAATTTGACTTATTCCGATCTCATTACCGAACCGACTCGGTAAAGGAAACTAAAAAATTCCTCCGGGTGTCCAAGACACTGCTGATTTTTTCAAGGGAGTTGATTCGAATGAAATCATTGGCCGATCACGCAATATTAGTATCCTTCGTGTACAGCTTTTTCTCTCTTAACGTTTTTCTTAACATATATTTCGTTCGCCCCTAAACCGTGTAGTAAATTCCAACAAAATCATTTCCTCCAAGACAACGTTTGCCGCTTAACCAATCAAGTGGTTTTCAAAATTTCCAAAATCTTTGAAAACTGCGCTTGTAGCTTTTTTTTTTTTTTTAAATCTACAAACAACTTTATATCGATTCCCTAGTCTATGACATGCGAAGCAGCGCGTATCTGCTTCTTGAAATATTTAACCCATCGTTATGTTTATAGTTTCGCCATAATTACGCGTTTTCTCGCACTACGAATATAACTTTTTTTTGCTTGCGTCATTTCCAGCTTGAATTACCGGTTGGTCTCATTTTTTCTCAAATCAACTTTCCACGTGATTTTTCAAACGGGCCCAATTGTTTTCGCCAGCTTTTCACCCCCATTTGCAATTTCCGCGCAAAAAACAATAAAATCTTGGATTTCGTTTTCGTGTCGATCTCCTCCGAATGAAATTCTTTATAATCCCAACGAATTGGTCCATAAAACGTATAGGTCGTATGAATAGTCTTGATGAAATTTGTCTAGTAAGAACGCTAAATAAAATTGATATATTTATGAGAATACTTTTCATAAATGATGTAATCTTTAGGTTAATCGAATAGCTTGGGTGAGTTTTTGAAGGATAAATTTAATACCGAATGGGAATGACTCGTGGATCGAATGATCACAATCGTAAATGTTGCATCGAATTGTCATGAATTGTGTATAAAAAGATCAATGCATCTGTTACGTATATATTTATATGTATATTGTTTATTTCTTTCGAAAGCTGAAACACATTCACCTCGAGATGGGACCCAAACAAAGAGAGAGAGAAAAAACAAATCAAATCCACGAAATCCTCCGCGAAAGCGAGTCTGCCAGAAATGTTGATCGAGCTCGAGCCACTGCGGCGAGCGAGATAACAAGTAATAACGAATTTAATATGTAAAATTTAATCACCGCGTTTATAACTGGCGAGAAACGAAGAAAATGAAAATAATTGGACTTATTCTCTGGCGAATTATTTTTAAAATCGTACATTTTTTATCTTACCTTTCGTCGACGGGACAATAAATAAACTTACTTTTGTGGTATTTCCTGAATTCGTCGTTCATCATGCTCCTTCCTTAACCCTTCCTGGTCACTGTGCGTAGAATCCACCCAGTGACCAACTTGTGACGTAAATTTCTCCTAGTTCCCGGTAATTAATGGAACGGATTGTAGTGTCGATTGCGCGTTGGCAGCGATAAGTTTTCCAATAACGGAATTAATATTTTTTTTCAAACGCGCGCTATCCTACTATTTTTTTCACAACGGAACCAGATCTGGCGAATATCAGGTCCAAATTTTAGGCAAAAATATTGAAAAACCACGAGGTGACGATTATTTTAGTGATAAAACTTTTTTTTCGTCATTTTGCATTAAAAACAATATGTTAGCCTTGGATTTCTTTCGGGAAAGTTTTTCGTATCTAAACTGGAATGTCCAAAGGTTGTTCAGTAATTTTTTGAGAATTTTTGGGCCGATAGATTGGTCACAATACGGGTTCAAAAATGGATTGGGTAGAATCAACCCAGTGTGATCACCGAGATCGGTGGCGGAAGTGTGACCACGAAGGATTATAATTAGAAACAAAGTACGAAGAGCTTTCGACATTTGTATAGAGTTTCAGTGTAAAATTCGTACTCGATTGAAAAATCGTAAAATTCATCAGGAAAATCGATCAGAAATCATTATTCTTTGATTTTCGTTGTTGTTGTTGTAAATATGAACTAAAGTACAGCCACCTGGTTCATCTCAGTTTGTTGTTTATTAATACATTAGACAGTTGTGCTCGTGGGAATTGGCGTTGTCGTCGTTGTTGTCGTCTTAGGTTCATCGATTGAGAAGAAAGTGGTCGGACGTAATGTCGTTTGTTGAGTGACTCGTTGTTCGACTTTAGTGCCAGCGACACTAACAAGATCGGGTGCAAAAGTTGTAGTTTCGATGGTAACTTGTGTCGTTGAATTGGTTTGAGCGATCTCGAAATTGTTGTTCGCGGAAAATGGACTTTCCGTCAGCGAGGCTTCATTAGCATTTAATTTTTCCAAATCCATTCGCGTATTTATTTCGGTTCCGGAGTATGTGTGAGTGTCGGCGGGTAATCTCGTGGGGAAAGGTATACGATTTATCAAGGTTCCTGGTTGATGAGGAGGCAGCATTGGATAAGAAAATCCAACGAGATCGACTTTCTGACCTGGTTCGGAAAGCACTGCCACGTCCAAAGGCTCGCGGACTTTGCCATTAATGACTACCTGCAGTTTGATTGGTCTGTCACAGGGTTTAGGGCACTTGAGCTTGTTGGGTATATCAGTGAAACTGTTTGATCCCAAATTATTACTGAGTAAATCTGAGTAAAGGAGTGGGAATTGGATTGCAGGATTTGCGAACTGGAATTTTTCGACTGGGAATGGCCTAGGGCGTACGGTGTAGTTTATTAATGGTTTTCGGTAGGTTCGCATGCATTGTGAGTTCCTGCATGGCGGAGGCCTCGATGCCAAGACGTAGGGATCGTTTCGATTGAAATATTGCATCAGACCAGGTCTGCGAGGTATTGTTTGAGCATAATTTTGAATCGGGCTATAAAGCTTTCTGCTGTAGGGTAATTTGTTGTAATCCCACGATCGAGAACGTTCGACGATGGGTTGTCGATAAGGCCTCGTTGTTATGGGAGATTTATAAATTTTTGGAATCACTGGAAACGCTTGTCCTGTTGCTGCACGATGATTTATTCGAGAATTTTCGTATCGAT
Organism: Diadegma fenestrale; assembly: GCA_037043255.1. NCBI lineage: Eukaryota > Metazoa > Arthropoda > Insecta > Hymenoptera > Ichneumonidae > Diadegma > Diadegma fenestrale. Next base: position 11,547,586 of record CM073310.1, on the reverse strand, counting down.
TTCTCTCTGCTACGGAACGCAGGTAATCAACGTAACCGGTGTCAGGCATCGACTTTCCAAGAGCTTCCTTTCTCTGGTACAATAGACGTGCAGGATCTGTCAGGCAGGACGTCCTGCTTCTTGCTCCGAAAGCAGGACTCGGTCGTTTCGGACGTAGCAACGTACGTCTCGCTATAGCATCGTTGCGCGCTTTCTCATCCAATATCTTCGGGGGTAAAAGTCCTTCGACTGATTGCGACGGAGCCGCGGTGTAATCAGGAATGGGATCACGTAGACGCTGCAAACCTGATGATGTTGGATTACTTGGATCGAATTCAACCCAATCTAAAGGCTTAGTCATACAACGACGGTTTTGGTATGGCGAACGTTGACGTAACCGTGGCTCTTGATAAAACGGTAAATTCATCGTTGGTGAACTTTTATAGGCGGGATAATCGTTTGGATTGAGTACGACGAAAATAATCGGAAGGGAGAATGAAAATTCATCAGGCACATTGTCACGGTTGTAAAGGCCTGGCGTTTTGCAAAAACAATCAACTCTCGTTGGCGAACTGCTTGCACTCAAGTAATTTCCCATTTGACGACGAATTTCTCGTATATTTATCGCTGCATTCCTCAGATTCGATCGATCACCCAGTGGCACATCGTCTTGTCTGCTTCGACAAAGATGATCCTTAACCACATCAAGTTTTTGGAAAACTGGTTCTGGGGCAGACTTTTTAAACGCTCGAGAGCCAGCAGAAGGCATTGGAGGCGTTGATTGCTCCACCGTTGATATCGCCTTCGTGGTTCCGGTTGGAACTGTGCTCAAAATTTTAACCGTAGTAGATGCTTTTTTCGTTGTTGTCGATGTTGCTTGGGTCGTGGTTTCCGGTACTGGTTTTTTTTTCAAACATATGACATACTTTCGACCCGTATCGATCGCCAAATGAACTTCGTGACCGGGTGTAACAGTTTCCAAAAATTTCTTCCAATCGTCAGCCCTTTTGGTTGTTTCGTTGCTGTTTTTTCGATACAAACAAATAATATCGTCCTCCATTTCTATATTGGCTATCAAATCTTTCCAATTGTCTGTCTGCCCCGAAGTAACATCCATTCGTGAACTGATGCTGTTGGTGGAATTTGAAGCGTTCAGAAGCGTCGAGGCAGCTTGCCAAACCTTATCGCCTTTCTCTGTTTTCCGAAGAATCAAATTCATAAGTTCCGATGTCGTCAATGGTGTTGAATTCGTTTTCGCTACCTTTGCGAGCCAATCCGTTGCTGATTTATTTTGTAAATATTGTCCAACGATCTTTTGAGCTTCTTGGATATCGCTGAAATGGCCAAATCGGTTAACAAATTCGCAACATAAAAACCAGAAAAAAAGTAGTTTGAAAAAATCGTTATTTCTTTTTGTTTTTCTGCACAAATCACGATTTGATTACGAATCGAGAGAGAATCGCTCAGATGCCACCGAGTTTTTCACGAATTTTATTAGCCAAGGTCGTCGAAATCCTCGCTTTTACACGATATGTATGAATAAATAATAAAAGTATTTAATTACCGTTCGGAGAGTGACGCTGGGGCCCCTTTAACGTCCGATAACGACGCAGCCGTCGCAGCATTTAAAAAAATCAAAGGGAACAAGACGAACACAATTGCAGACCCACAAAATCTCATGCAATTACGACACATGTTTGTTGATTGCGATTTTATTTCCGTATCCTCATTAATCGCATCTGAATCGCACACAACAACTTAGTCAACTTATAACTCGAAATATTTTTCCAATTTTTGTTGTACACGAAAAATGTCGAGTTTCCTCACGATATTACGAAATAGTTTGAGAAGACACAGAGCCCAAATAATTTTGGTTGGTCGTCAGGGGCGATCAGGATCAGAACATGATGAAGCTTTGCAAACCGCGTTGACCGAGAATCGAGCTCGGAAGAGAGATTGACGAACTTTATCGATGTATACGATTTCACACTGTTATAATTTCATTTAGATTCGAGAAAAAGTTTTAAAGTTTTAATTAAAGCCTCGACAAGTACGATTGCTCCGAGACTTTTATTGTGAGAATGACACGACGATAAAACGATCATGCTCCGGGTGACCGCCGAATCGAATGTTTCACAGTCGAACGTGCACAAATAATGAGAAGGATTATTTCTGCTAAATCGAGCTGAATAATTATCATGAAAACTCAAAAATAATCGTACGATTCGAATCAAATTTTCTGCCCTTTTTTTTTCATTTCACAGCAACTTGTCGTTTCACGGGTTAGCAGCTTTAAACAAATTTTAGGAAGGCGGATATTTGTTTCGTGAAAAACCATCGGCGACACTTTTTCGGGAACGTATTCTTTTATTTACAAGAAATCCATAACGCAAACGTGTGTCTGTGTGTGTGTGTGTATTTTTGCCAAAAACCAACTGGCAACAAAAAAAGCCTTAAATCTTCAAATCGGATTTCTAAACCGAATGGCAAAGTTTTGATTAAAATTGAGCGATTTCTTAGTCGAGTCGAGAAAACCAAAAGTAACATACGGAAAAAAGTTTTATGCGATAGACGCGATTAGAAAAAAAATGTTTATTGTAAATTTTCAACAATGATTCGAATCGTCTCCGAAATTCTTTGGTTACGAGTTTTCGTGGTATGTTCGTGTGTGAGTTTTGTGCTCTGAGAAGAAGAAAAATGTTTATCAGAACGATTTTCAACTGGTTCGAGGTTTACGCATCTCGCTTACGATTTAATGTGAATTTAATTCGCTGGCCATTAATGATTGAGCTGGATCTTAATCCAATCGGAAAATTTAGCTGCGTCGACGTAAACTACGTACTGGGAAAGGTCGCAGGATCTTCTCTCCTTGTCCAGTAGTGATAACGAAACTATACCGCGTAAATGATAACGTCCCGTATTTTCATCCAGCAGAACGAGTCCGCTGCCACTATCGCCGTTACAGGGCCCGCTACCGTCTCTGCGACCAGCACACAAAGTTCGATTCGATGTTGAAGGTATGAATGCGATATTACTTCTGAGACAGTCCTCCTGAAAATTCTTTGAAAAGGTGATGCATGGGGTTCCTGACCTTGTGCAGGGAATTTGTTTTTTTTTTTTTCAAGTTTTTCACCCAGAGATCGAGGAATGTGGCGAACGTACCTGTGAGACGATGGGTGCAACAGCTACGCGAGGTTCTTTCGAGTATTGCTGACCATTTTCGTCTTTGCCCCATCCAACGACGTAACTATCGAGTAAAACAATTCTTTCGAGCGAAATTGGTCCGTTCCAAAGACACAGCGGTTGTATCTTCGGTGTGAATTCAACTCTGGTACGCAGAGTTATTACCGCGATATCGGCATCGGCACTGAACGGATTTCCGTAATCCGGATGTTTACGAAAATTCAATACTTCGTGCGATTGAGAACCCGGCTCTCGCCATTTGCGCAGATGATAACGACCCAAGGACACGAGAAATGCATTCGCTGGTACATCAATGCCCTTGTTGTATTTGCAATGAGCAGCTGCAACGATTAAATAATAAAAGTGTTGAGGCTTTTCGTTGCCCACAATGTTGCCATGCTAAACCATGTTAAAAACATACAAATTTCCAAAATAAATGAAATTTAATAAAATTTTGGGACGTTTTTAGGATTAAACATAACGATACAAATTTTTTTACATTTTTTTCGTAACCAGGTCTCGAGTAATTCAACAGAGAGGTAAAAAATTTGTGTTTTCGCACTCGATGTTGAATAAAGTTATCACGAAATTTGATCAGTTTCTCTACATTTAGATTTTCCTACTGGAAACTCCTCGAGATTTGAAAAATCAGTTTTTTCATTTGATTATTTGGCTCGGGTTTTTGTTTGCAGTTATTATTTTGCAAAATACCTGTGATAATGTGTTTGTCAGTGACGAGACTGCCAGCGCATTGGAACTGGAATTCAAGTCTAGCAACAAAAATCGCTGCTAGCCAAGGCCATTGTCCAGGCAAAGTACGATCACCATTTGCTATGAGATAATTTACTCCAGCGGTGTCGACACGCCCACAAATTTTGTTAAAGTCTCTTAATGAATCGGGCCTCGGAAGAGGCTTTTCCGTGTAACGTTCTGGCGGGGATGGTCGCATGTCGTTTGCATCGAGTTCAGAGCTCGGTTCTTCTATATTGGAGAACGAAGGATACTCGTCGGCGCCGGTTGACGAAAACGTGGGAGGAATTTCTTGCTCCGTTTCATAGGGCACGAAATTCGTTGCTGGTCTTTTTTGAGGAATTTCGAAATAGTCGACGTTTTCGAGACTCGGTCTGGTTTCCGAAAGAGCTTTCACCAGCGGTGGATAAAGCGTGTGCTCGAGGTTTATGTTCGTCACTACCGGAGCGTTCGCTGCAATTTAGCGAGAACATGGTTGTTACGCATTGCTGACTCCCAAATTCCCTGACTTTTCCAGGTTTTCCAGACTGATTTTACAAAAATTCCAGGGAGATTATTGTTAAATAAAAAAACACTCTGTTACGATAAATCAACCTGAAAAGACATTCTCAATCGAAAAATTGTGTTGAACTAAATAACATAATTTTTCCAAGACCAATTAGACGGCAATGTTAGATAATAAAACAAACAAATTTTCAAAAAACTGAAATTCGCAAAACAATTAAAACACTGTGAAGTAACAAATTAATAAATCGTCATTCAAAGCCAGTTAAGAATAATTTTTTGAGCATTTTCTTCTGGGTTGATTCTTCCCAGTCTATTTTCAAAATAGACTGGGAAGAATCAACCCAGTCTGACCACCGAGATCGGAAGTGTGACCACGAAGGGTTAATTTCCAATGTTTGGTTCTGATTGAGCTTTTTTTTTTAATTGATAAAAGATGAATCTATTAAAAGATTATTGAAAAGATTAATTTTCAAGTCAGTTTGATTTTTCATAATAATTCTTGCAGAAAATACATTTTCGGAAAATTCCCTGGCTTTTCCCTGACTATTCCAGGAGAAAAAAAACTGCCTGAGTTTTCCAGGTTCTCCCTGTTTTTTACAGGCGTAACGACGATGGAGAAAGCAGACAATTTTTCTTACATTCTCATGCCAAAATTGACGGTACATTTTCTTTCGTTAACGGCGTTTAGCCTGTTTTTTTACCTCGACTTCCCATGCAGTAACGTTGTCCATTGAACGTGATTTCCAAAAGTATGGGTATCGGATTACGGAGGGGAAAATGAACGTCATAAACCAAAGGTCTGCCTTGGTTCACTGCTTTAACCGCTTCTCGTTTCGAGGTGGCCAGTTGCAATCGCCCCAGGTATTTCTATCGAAAATTTGAGACAAATGGAGCACCGCAATTATTCTTTACTCGTCGCATTAGGCCTGAACAGATTTTTATTCCTTTTCATTGACTCCGGTGCAGAATCCTTTTCAGGGACAGAAAAGTTTGGTCGATAAAGCGACTAATAAAAGGCATCGAGGATTTCTTACTGTTGGCAGGGTGGTCGCGATACTGAGTCCAACTCGAATGTGCAAAGCGACGTTTTTTGGAGCCCTTGGTATTTCGATTCTCGCCCAAATTTCTCCAGTTGCTTCGTCTCTCATATAACGAAAATATTCAGGACACGGTGATCGTGCGAATCCAAAATTCGTCGAGGGACACAGCAGCAATAGAAAAACTGGGATCCCACAAATTCCTCCCAACATTTTTATATCTGTCTGGGAGAGATCGAACTTTAGTATACTAAGAAAAAAGGCAGTCGCAGGGGAAGCCTGTCTCGCTATTAATTATTTGACGTCATGATCATGTGCTATTGGCCTTCAGCAGCTTACGCCTTATTGGATATGTTGTGACGATTAATTTCACGCTTTATCTGCAAGAACATTTTCTCGACGTTTTGTGTGCTTACGCGTTTGCTTGCAGGATTTTTTCAATGCTTCAGGACACGTGGAGAGAAGAATAAATCCATCGTGCAAGTGCTAAATCAATCCGGAACGTTCAATATTCTCCGTACGTGCTGCTGACGAACTGTACGGTTGAGTTTTTTTTTCTTTTACACAAAAAATCGTCAACTTCCTCATCGACAATCATCCCATAAGAAATTCTCTAATTAAATGATATAATGAAAGAATATCCGGTTTTATCGTAATATTCACAACTGCACGCGCGCAACTGCAATCATCTTCGCAATTAAGACTAATTAATGGGAATGTTGAATGGCTAATGACGGAGGTACCAATCTACATAAATATTCAAATCGCTTCCCGCTCACACAATCATCAGTGTCAACATATTCGTTATTCATCTCGCATCGTTGCCAATTCTTAACGAATAACATTTTTTTCCGCGCGATATAGAGTATTAAAAAAATGTGTCATTTTATACTGAAGAAATATCGAATCAAGTTATGGACGTTAAAAATTCGCATGTCCAAAATAATTCCGGATCTTTCGCACAAATGATTTAGGAGATTTTTTTATACGTGCAACATGATAAATAAGTGAAATAATATCGAGCAATTGTGCGCCCGGTGTTCAGGCGCTGACGATCTGCAGTCAAATGCGATTATAAAAAAACTTGCAATATGGCATTCACTCACCCAATCGAATTCCCAGAATGAATATTGCACAAAAATCGCTTCAGATAGATGATTTAGATGTTTTTTATAAAATCTCCGGAACATCCGCGATTGAAACTTGTCGACCTATCGAGCAGGCACGATACTTGTCATTGCCGCAAAATACACAGGCTTTCATCTTTATATCACGAATGAGTACTTGACTGTCGTCGGTCAGGTAAAGCGACGGAATGAGCTGTGAGGGACACTCGTGTGAAGAGGAAATTGACGATTGTCGAAGAAACGGTGTTTCATATTTTCCGAGTACGAAAAAGTGGTGGGGAAGAAACGGCGAATCAAGCAGGATCCGAAGAACGTGGGAGGGAAGGAAGGTTTTGAAAAATTGACGATTATATTGGCAGGAAAAAAAAACGTTATTCTTTTCCAGCAGGATTCACTTTTAATTACTCTCTGCAAGCAGGTGAGCAACAGAGTCGACGTCAGCGTGAGTCCCGCGGCATACGTATGCCTTTGCATGGTTTGAAGAAATTGATTACTCTTCAATTTATTTCATATAAATCTATATATAAATACATTTTTTTGTATATAAATTCATGTATGAAATAAATTGAAGAGTAATCAATTTTCCCATACCAAAAAGTCATTCGCATACATACTGCGGCACTCACGCTGACGTCGACTCTGAATTGCTCACCTGCATGCAGAGAGTAGTTAAATGTGAACATTGCTGGACAAGAATTACGTTTTTTTCCCTGCCTATATATATGATCGTCAATTGCAGTTTGATTTTTCGGGATTCGAACACCTTTCCATGGAAACATGATGTTTTTTTTTCGAAATCGGAAAAAGTGTCATGAGCGAACGCTTTACTGAGTGTGATGCAGTTCTATTTTTCGAAATCTGACGATCCTTGAACGAAAAAAATAATGTTTTTCGCAAAAAATAGGCGAAGTAACTTTTTTTTGGAATCCGGACATTTTAATCGCCCGCTAAGTCCACAAGCTTCTGTACCGAGCGGGCAAAAATTAAGAAACATTGACTCGGCCGGGCTTTTTCCCCGGCTTCGTAGAAAAAATTCAATCACGACACACCCACCTGATCATCATGAGGTTCCGGGACGACGATGACGAAAAAAATGCCAATTTTATCTTCAGGTCTATGCATTGAATAAAACGCACTGCCCGGTACATTGTTTCCAGTAGCAATAAAAAAAAGAGGAAAAAAAATGCACAAAGTCCTTAATCGATGCTGAATTGCATGAGTAGCCGGGGGATTCCAGAATCTTCGACAACCGGATTCGTTTCATTATCCGAAGAATAATGAGCGTTGGAAGGAAAAATAGCAGCCGAATTGGAATGCAGATTTCGCGTATGGAAAAAAAAATCGTTGCATTTCCTCGCAATTCTTCGTACAATTGATATTGTAAATTGAAATGATTTTTGAATAAATCAAATCGCGCCAATAGTCAACAGCGTGTAAAGTCCTACACGGAGAGAATATTACATCGAAATTTTCTATGTTATTATAGTTCCCTGGTACCAAGTCGTCCCTATGAGAAATTTGAGAAAAAACATGGTAATTTTTCTTCGAAATTATTTTTTTTATCGAAATCACGGAAATTATAACATTTTTCGGCCTTTTTCGGATGAAAATTTACTATGCTTTTGCTGAAATTTCTCAGAGGGACGACATGCTACCAGGAACTATAACAACATAGTATTTTTTTATGTAATGCGTAAAATTCTCCCTTGCGGTCATACGAAACGTGGAGATAATGAGAGAATTCGCGAGGGTATGTCGAGTAAAGAAAGTGGAATAATTTTTTTTTACGAAAAAACGCGCCACTGTCGGCTCGCGTGATTGGTGCGTGACTCGATCGGTGGCGGAGCATGCGCCGCGTTTCAAAACTTGAAACGAAAACACACGTATATTTTGGTACATAACCTCTGAATGATATTGATGACAATAGTAAGAGCAGCCCGGTAGTTCAGTTGAATATTGTAAATACTCGAAAGCGGATCGTAATATAATCGGTCGTGTATCCGAATATATTGAGAAAATGGAGGACATGGAGGTCGTGATCACCGGCGGTGCTGGTGGGCCACAGATAAAGGCAAAGAACAGCAAGGAAAGTGTAAAAATGCCGGAGCAGCAAGTGTTTGAGAGCGAAGCCGAAAACAATGAGGCTAAGGACGGAATCGATGAATCGGGAATAATCGAAGACGCGATTAATGAGGATGACGACGACGAGGACGTAGACGAGGAGGAGGATGACGACGAGAATGCGGATGAAGCCGCGGTGAAAATGCTGGAAACGTCGCTCGCTCAAAATCCTTACGATTACTCCAGTCATCTGGCACTGATCTTGAAATTACAAACAATGGGCGAATTGGAACGTTTGAGAACCGCTAGAGAAAACATGAGCGCCAAATATCCTTTGAGTCCTGACATTTGGCTGTCCTGGCTAAGAGACGAAATCAAATTGGCCATGACTCTCGAACAACGCAACGCCGTTACAAAGCTTTGCGAGAGGGCCGTCAAGGATTATTTGTGTAAGAATTTCTTTCACTACAATTATAAGGAGGTTAACCGTTAGCAAAGCGATAATTAGATTCAAATCGGAAAACGAAATATTTTGCTATTTAGGCAGCAAACTTTCATCTCTTTTAAAATTATCCTAGGTCAACAAAGTTTTACTCCACGATTTCAAAGTCGAAAGTCACTCGATTCAACATTGGCTTTACGGAAATTTCTTACCCTTATGAAATCGAAAAAATATTAGAAATACTCACCGATTAGATAAAACGCGTATTAAAATCTCAATTTATAAAAAAACTCAAAAGTTTTTGAATCAATAAAAAAAATGGCGTCAACGAATGTTCGGAGGAGATTTTTCTAGTTAAAATCGGCAGAATGCTCGGAACATCTCATTTTTTACGAGTTTGACACCGGATCGCTTCATAAACGAAAAGCAGATCATCATTTTTTGGGAATTTTGCCTCAATTTATTCGTTATTCCCTTGCGCCATAGCGGAACCTCCTTAAAAATAAAGTTCTGGATTCGAAATTGTAGAATTCGTGGGAAAAGAAAATCTTCAGATAAAAACAAGCTTGAGTATTTGATTGAGCCAAAGATTGATGTTTCAGCGGTGGATATTTGGTTGGAATACTTGCAGTTCAGTATAGGATCTATGGGTTTGGAATCCAACGCTATGAAAAACATACGACAATTATTTGAGCGGGCGTTAACAGCCGTTGGATTGCACGTTACCAAGGGAGCTATAATCTGGGAAGCCTACAGAGAATTTGAAACGGTTTTACTTTCAATGGTAAGTTAAAAATCTCTACGGAGACTCAATTTTGGAGACAGACTGCAATTGCTAATTTTTTATGATGTTGAAGTTTGCATCGTTGGAATGCAACGAAATTGTGTTTTTTCTTGAGCGCAGACTCATAATTATTATTCGATATTTCTTATGGATAAATAAAAATCGTCTCTCGAGCCCCGAAAACTCAATCGAGACGAAAAATTGTCATGATTTTTAAAATTCAATAAATAATTAATAGAAACACTATTTTTCGTTGGATCTCAACTTTGCAAACTTATCGACGTTGCAACGTATGGACGACTGAAAATACATGATGCTGAAGTTTGCTACGTTGGAATGCGTCGAAAAATATTTAATTTTATTGAAGATTCGTTCAATTTTCAACGTCATCCAGATTTTCTGAGCCGATATGCTTTTCGAATGGCAAAAATTGATCATTTTATTATCGTAATTACATTCTGCATTTGAATAATTATTTTTGTCAAAGATAAAAATGAATTTCGTTGCATTCCAACGATGCAAACTTGAGAGTCATGAAAATACTTGGAGCAGGCTAGCGAAACGAGAAATGATTTTGGGCGGGTATCGATGATTTCAGATAGATTCTGGCAACGAGGCAGAAATAAAGGAGCATCTGAATCACATCGGCAGTCTTTTCCGTCGTCAACTAGCTTGTCCATTGTTGGACATGGAAAAGACGTTGGAAGAGTACGAAATATGGCGTCGGAGCGAGGGTAAAAACGCGACGATCGACGAGAAGATTGTGATGGGCGGTTACACGCGGGCTTTGAAGAGTTTGAGCGAGAGATTGGCTTTTGAGGAAAAGCTCGTTTCCGCTCAAGGTGACAGCGAGCTTTGGGACGCTTATCGGGGATACTTACTTTACGAGAAAAAGAACGGAGACCCAGGACGCGTGAACGTGCTTTACGAACGAGCCGTTGCTGACCTTAGTCTCGAATCGCATCTCTGGCTCGACTACATGGCGTATCTGGAAAATAACTTGAAGATCGAGACGATCCTTGCGGACGTTTTTGTCAGAGCGAGTAGAAACATTCCGTGGTGTGCTAAAATTTGGCAAAAATGGATAAGAGCGATGGAAAAGTGGGAAAAGCCGCTGTTGGAAGTTCAATCGTTGCTTGAGAATGCGCTTACCGCCGGTTTTCCTACGGCCGAAGAGTACAGAAGCGTTTGGATCGCCTTCATCGAGTACCTGCGACGAAAAATCAATCACGAAGGCTCGGCAGCGGAGGAGGAAAAGCAAATAGAAGTGATACGAAATACATTCGAACGGGCGTGCGAACATCTCGCCAAACTGTTCGGTCTTCAGGGTGATCCGAACTGCACGCTCTTGCAATATTGGGCACGCACCGAAGCGATCCATGCCAATGATATGGAAAAAGCACGATCGTTGTGGTCGGACATACTGTCTCAAGGTCATTCGTCGAACGCTTCGAGCTGGCTCGAGTACATTTCTCTTGAGAAATGTTACGGCGACACGAAACACCTGCGAAAATTGTATCAGAAAGCGTTGGCAGCGGTTAAAGATTGGCCGGAGAGTATCGCGAATTCGTGGATGGATTTCGAGCGTGACGAGGGAACGATCGAGCAAATGGAACACTGTGAAGCAAAAGTCAACGAAAAAATGGAAAAAGTCATGGAGGAGAGACAAAAATTGCAGCAAGACGTTTCCAGCCACGAGAAAGAAAACGTCGAAACGACGAAAAAATTGAATAAACGAAAACCCGAGGATGGCGGCCGATGGAAAAATCTTGGAGTTTCACCGTACAAACACGCCCGAGTTGAAAAGCCAAAGCCAGTCCGAGAGAGTATTCTCAGTTTCGATAAAAAAATGGTCCAATCTTTGCCGGAGGAGGCATCCACGAGCAAAAAACCAAAAATCGCCCCTCCCCCTGGTTATCGTCAATCGGCTGAAGAAGAAAAAATGGAGACGGAAAGTACGCACGACGAGGTTGATGATAAAATCACGGTCTTTGTAAGTAACTTGGATTACTCAGCGACGGAGGAGCAAGTTCGAGAAGCCTTGGAACCAGCAGGTTCAATAACTCTCGTCAAACTCGTGCAGGATTATAAAGGACGTAGCAAGGGCTTCGGCTACGTGCAGTTCGTAGATTCTGTGAGTGCTCGGTCTATTTGGAATAATTTCTTACTTTTTGGCTGCATTTTCTTATTCTCAAGCTCTCTTTTTTTCTATTCTTTTAGGACGCGGTCGAGCGAGCATTGAATTTGGACAGGACGCCGGTCAAAGGACGACCCATGTTCGTATCGCGATGTGACCCTGATAAAACGACCCGAGGATCGGGATTCAAGTATCGCTGCACACTCGAAAAGAACAAACTTTTCGTTAAAGGTAATTTCAAATACTCGTTCGACATCCAAATTCAAGTCACGTTCAAGGACTCTGAAGTTTGCATCGTTGTAATGCAACGAAATTCTTTTTTACCTTTGACAAAAATAATTATTCGAATGCAGAATGTAATTCGATGATAAAATGATCGATTTTTGTCAACCGTAAAGCGCGAAAAATTTCGATGACATTGGAAATTGAAAGGATCATCAATAAAATGAAATATTTTTCGTTGCATTCCAACGTTGCAAACTTCAGCATCATGGACGTTGGTGGTTCAATTGATTATTTGAAAATTTTTTTTTTTTAGGGCTTCCCGTATCAACGACGAAGGAAGATCTGGAAAAGTTGTTTGAGGTTCACGGAGCATTGAAGGACGTTCGTTTGGTGACTTATCGAAACGGGCATTCCAAGGGCTTGGCATACGTGGAATTTATGGATGAAGCGAGTGCCGGTAAAGCCCTTCTCGCGACAGACGGAATGACGATTCAAGACAAGATAATAAGTGTGGCGATAAGTCAACCGCCGGAACGAAGGAAGGGAGGGGGTGAGGAAGTGGCTCAAGTAAAGTCCCTGGGTGGGACGAGCGTAAGCAGAACAGGTCAGGGCGGTCCAAAAACGTTGTTATCGATGGTGCCGCGCAACGTAAAAACGGCAGCGAGCAGCGCAGCTCCCATAGCAGTTCCAGGAAACGGCGTAAAACAGCCGCTCAACAATCAAGACTTTAGAAACATGCTTTTGAATAAAAAATAGTTGATTGTCGTGTGCCGAAATACCAAGTTCTTGTTTTCACACAAATACTCGATATCGCATTCGCCCTTGGAATTCAAACTCCATAAATAATCAAATTTACTAAATAAATATGTTTAGTTTTGTAGAAAAACGGATTTATATTTACACGATAAGATAGTGAGGTCATTTTGCAGTCCCGACTGCACACGATACAAATTTTTCTCTCTTTTTTTTTTATCTTCATAGTTTTCGTACGATCGTGTGTCGGTTTTATCAGTCGAAAGGTCGAGCCCTCTCGCAGTCACACCTTTTCCGCGGCAGTATTATAAGTGTGGACCTTGATTTAATCAGGATCCATTAATTAATGAACAGTTTTATATTTGCAGTTGAATATTCGACAGCGAATGTCTCTTGTGTCTGGGCGGCGCAACAGGCGGGATTTCCGGAGATAAAAGCCTCCTCGATTTGAGCCATTTCTTGGCGCGATTCGCGTGGTAATAATAAGCATAAATAAGAGCCATAGCTGCGAGTACAACGACCAGGCAAGTTCCAGCGATGACGAAACTGTACAGCCAATAATTGGGGAAACCTTGAGGCACGTAGGACGTATCGGTTGGATATTCCGGACTCTCCGTCGCGTCTTTGACTCCTGGTTTGGCTTTTGGTCTCGGTGGCAATGGCGCGACATTGTCGCCTATCGTTATGTCCGCGCAACCACGAAATTCTTCCTGAGGACCGCAACCCACGGCACCTACGAACAAACATCCAAAATGAACATGATGAATCTCGGTCAACTAAAGAAAATCGGAAAAAAACTCATTCAACCGAATTCGTAGCGAGCGAAAAAAAAAATTACCAATAATTTCGTGCAAAATATGAAGACGTGCAGGCTTTTTTGTTAGCGAGTTAAAACTTTCAAAAAATTGCGAAAAACTTCAAGAATATCTTTGGGGAGCTCGTAAATTTCGATTCTGAGTGATGTCAATTAACAAATAGCCTGCGAGATGTTTTATGTAGTGTCAGGGAGGAGGCAAAAGTAAGGGCGAGGGATAGTAAACCGGAACATGGTTTTCGGAAGATAAATTCGATGGAGGTTATTGAGCAACCAGCATTGAGAATTCGCTGCAGTGATTTCGTTCGTGAGGAAATTATGTCATACGACAATAATGATTATCGTTGTCATCGATTGCTTAACCGGATAACGCGCGACTTTCCAATCGATGCGATTTTAAATTGGCGTTCTACACCTTTCAATTTTACGTCCTCTAGTACGAGTTTATAAACCCTCGAACGTTAGCCTCATATTTTTTTTTTGGGACGTCAATTTTGAAATTTTGCAATTCTTGAAAATTCATATCTCCGGTAAAATTCAACGAAAAAGTTTCAACTTGGGCTTATTCTTTTCGTTTTTTAATGCAGGATCACGTGAGCCTGGACCAATTTTGCTTGAAGTAAAAAAATTGGTCAAAAATTCAGTAAAACGTTGGGAAAAGGGTGAACGAAGGGACGCAGGAATTAAAAGTCTTCTGGGGTCGTTTTCGACTCTCAGGTTACCGCGTTTTAACGTTGGATTTGTGGATTCTCACCTGTTCCGTTGCCACACTCGCCCCAATTATTTCCTGCGATATATCTCCATTGGAAAACACACTGTGCACACGTCAAGTGATCGGGTAATTGATAATAAGCCTCGAAAACTCGACTACCAGGTCCAGGATAATAACGAGCTGTGCCATTTTCCATTTTGAGCAAATATTTTTCGAGACACTCGTCCGTGACTTCGACTCCTCGGGCGGTCATCGGACACGTACGAAATTCGAAATAGCCATGATGATTCGCCGTCAACTCAACACGAACCGGAATTACTGAACCCGTTCGATATTTACGAACTATAACGTTATTTCCATATTTTCCTCCGTTCTCGTGAGCCCTGGGCTAATTTTGGAAATGTTAATAGCAAAATAAAAATTTATCAACGACCGAAAATATTGAAAAATCTTTTCCAATTCGTTTTGAAAATGTAGATTTTTGCTTTCATCTGTTTCTTCACTCCAAAAATACGTCATAAATGAATTTATGCGAAATCCGTTGTTTTTTACCTTTGCCGAGTCCCACGGGTCGCCGCAAATACCACATTTTCCGGCATTCCTTTGCCACTGTCTACTGAAACCACCACAGTACGATTCGTGATCATTGTAATCGTGCGGTGTGTCAAAACCGTATCTCCACATTGACGCTCTCGAAGGTGGCTCGATGAGTCGGCCATGTGACTCAACCCCGATTACGAAAAACGTTCCGAGAAGCATGAAGCCCAGGATCGTCGACCTCATCATGTTGCGATTATTCTGCCAATTCTGCAGTGCAAACCTAACAATTATAAATAATATTATTTTTTTGACTCCTTCCGACATTTTCGAAAAATACGATGTAAAATTATGATGCTGAAGTTTGCAACGTTGGAATGCAACGGAAAATATTTGATTTTGTTGATGATTCGTTCAATTTTCAATGTCATCCAAATTTTTCGAACTGATATGTCATCGTAATTACATTCTGCATTCGAATAATTATTTGTGTCGATGATAAAAAACGATTTCGTTGCGTTCCAACGATGCAAACTTTAGACTCATTGTAAAATTCAAAATCCAGTTTCCATTCTGATCTTGAAATGCTATCGATGCTTTTTTTCCATATAAATTTGCATTCAATGGTCTTGTCGGCGCAGTGAACCGTCGTGTTTGCCGTCACAGCGATTAGAAAGCTACGAAATCAAAGGAAAGCAACAGTGCACCGTGGACAATCAATCGTTATCGTTATTAGCACAACTTTTTCTTTCACATGGCGGTATAGACACGCTTACAGAAAATTTCACGACGATAATAGTGATTTTATGGATACAGTCATGCGTGAGAATTTCTCGTCCCTCATGCAGACTGCGGCGTTGAAATGACGATTTCAAAGAAGAATAGGAAATCAAGTACGGCTGCGAAGAGCTGGAGAAGAAAAAGTTGCGTAGACATTATGTGTCGTGAAATTAATGGGAAATGTATATTTTCTTGATTTTTATTATCTGTTGATTACGTTACGTCGGAGTTGCTCGTTAATTGGTCAGAAAAAATTGTCTATGAGACGAATTACAAGCTCGACCCAGTTCTCATCGTGCCAATAACTATCAACTTTTGCTGCATCGAAATGCAGCAGATTTCCCGATGCGTTCCTCTCTACTAATTTTCGTTTCTTCGATCAGAGCTTCCGGTGAATATTTCTTCGCTGCAATTTCGATCTACGATTCTTATCGCTTCATTGTAATACAAAAACAATCGGAACGAACGTTTAACGCGATCTGGGAATCGTTACGCTTCCTTGAACCGGAAATTGCGCAAAAATCATCGACCAAGAGCAACAACAATGACGGACAAATTCTTCTCCTTTTTCCGCCATGAAACAAAAATCAATCTTCCGTTTTGTTCGTTGCATTCCACGTATTATATTCGCCTCTCATTAATTTTCAGTGTGAGCCAGTGCGGTGACATTTGGTATATCAAAGTATCGATCATATTGTTTCATTGTCATCGAGTGCATAGAATTCACAAAGGACAATAGAAAAATAAATTTTCACGTCTAAACACTAATGCTAATCACGTGCTTATAAAATTGCACGCGGAGCATCAAGGCTCCGGCGTACGTGATTCCCGCCGATTGATTATTAAATGTTTTAATTACTCCAACCGTTTGAAGTTGCATGCAGCAGGGCGTTGAGTCACCAAAAAAATTTCAAGCCCCGTCTGATTGTAATTTTTCACAATATAATGAATAATTGATGAAAGGTTGACAAAATTAAATGAATTTCTTGATCGAGAGAAAAGTCGTTGGCACGCCTTTTGTGAAAAATTGAGCAAAATCCTCGGAGTGTAAATTCTTTCAAAAGAAACTTTCGAAACATGAAATTGGTCACTTGTAAATGATTTTCGTTTGAAAATAAATGTTTCTTGTCACGAACTGCGACGGGCGATCGAATTCATGCAAGTGGAACACAGTTTTGTTCAACGCGACACAGTAACGCACATGCAGCTGCACGACACACGGGGTTTTGCCTCGGTTAAAAAAACGAGCCGGAATCACCTCGGTGCCGTTATCGGGAGAGCTGGGCGGCGATATTCTCGAGTGGCCATAATAAAGGACTGAAATGTTGTTCTTCACTAGACGCGAGGTGTATACGCACAAAATCCGATTATATTTTAAGTGGCATCGATCGATGGAAACCGGTTCGGCGGAATACGTGCTCGGGCGAAAGGTAAAGAGGCGAAAAGAAACTTTGCTGCGTGTCCTGACTGTTTAACCGGTCATCGAAGACTGAACCCAGGATCTTACACTCGGGCTGTTTGAGCAGAGAAACATTCACCGTCTGAGTTTCAAGCGCGATTCAAGAGCACCGCGCAAAGTGTGTAGGAGTAGGTCATGAGAACGATGTGGCGTTTGCCCGCATTCGTGCAGCGCGTCGTCCGGTGATCGCGTACGGCTCGAAAGAACAAGAACCGACTGAGAGTAAGAACGGGAAAAAAAAGGAACGGAGAAGCCCAAAAAAAGCACGTGGGGTAGGGAGGAAAGAGCAAGAAGGAGGAGGTGATGTATATTTTCGTTGAAATCGCCCGCGCAAGAGTAATGAGGCTTGTAACCGACCAAGGCAGGAAGAACGAGTGAAATCGAGAGAAATTATCCACTTTTTTTAGTCCATCACGTACGCAAAGCAAAGAAATGATCAATGGTACGAAGCGAATTAGGAAAATACTCAAAACAATAACGACGACCGTTATACGTGCGTAAAAGGATGCAGCGAAATACACGATCGTTGGACCGCGTCACAGACACGAATAACGAATCATAAATGATCGTAGAACCGTCATTTGGAGATCTAATTTTGTTCAATAATGAAAATCTCAATTAAAAACAAAAGTGTCGAAGGATATGATGCTGAAGTTTGCAACGTTGGAATGCAACGAAAAATATTTGAATCTATTGATGATTTGTTCAAATTTCAATGTCATCCCAAATTTTCAAGCCAATACGCTTTTCGAGTGGCGAAAATGGATCATTTCATCATCGCAATTACATTCTGCGCTTGAATTATTATTTTTGCTAAGGATAAAAAACGAATTTCGTTGCATTCCAACGATGCAAATTTCAGAGTCATACGTTTGCATCGTTGCAATGCAACGAAATTTTGTTCTGTCTTTGGAAAAAATAATTATTCAAATTCAGAATGTAATTACGATGATAAAATGATCCATTTTTGCCACCCGAAAAGCATGTCGGCTCGAAAAATTTGCACGACATTGAAAATTGAACGAAATGAAATATTTTTCGATACTAATGTTCGAGAATTCAACAAACGTTCTGCAATCAGCACAAAATGTTGAGAAAGATACTGAGTAAGGAGGGATATAATTGGCACGAATTAATATTAATAATTACAACGGGGACGAATATAGTTTCTGTAAATGCGAAAATAATTTACGAAGTTAGCAGCGCTCTGGCTCCTCCGAGATGGATAGAAAGTAATTTGAGCCAATTATTTCGTTTAATGAGGATCATTTGCACTAATAAATCGTCTGACACTATGGTCGTTAATTTTTTTTCAACGATAATGTCAAATTATGGAGCCAAATGATCACTGAGGCATGATTAAGTGGTAATTTCCTTGTCTTCGATTTAATTAATTGTTTTGGTCAGCGGATGTACTTCGTCGGGCAATGACGTCTCGTTTACTCTGACCTGGTCGATCTAGCGCGGTTACACCGTTGAGATCCCTTGAACCGTAAGAAGGACACGGTTCGTAAAGATTCCGAGAGCTCCTCGTGCACACGCGCACACCTTTCACGACCGTCTGCGACTTATTTCTCTCCAACTCTGTTTCCACACTCGCCAGACGTTCGAATCAACAGCACAGAGTATTAAAAAATACACGAAACAAGTGACGAGACAGGAACTTGTTCAAAAGAGTACAGAACACTCGATGTTGTCTGACTGCGACGACGTATCAAAGCATAAAAAATGTTAAAGGTGAATCTTGAGTCTCACGATTTTATTAGAAAACGCTGCTTTGAATCGAATGCGGGGAAAAAATGTGTGTGATTCAATGTGAACCAGAATAAATTAAAGGCCACCTTTCCTGTTCCCGTTTTTGTCTTTCACCCGTCAGAAAGTGTTGGCCGCTGAAATTACAAGTTGAAGAAAAAACGAAGAATCACCAATGAATAATTCCAACCGCACCGGAAACACTGCTGATTGTCAAACGATCGAGGCGTTATCCACCGAAATTCGCAGCGACTTGCCTCCTCAGGTTAGTGCGACTATATGGACGCACACGAGAATACGAACCGGTTCGTGCCTTCAGCAAGACCGCACAAACGACAATGCCAGACAACTTTTGTACCCACCCAGATCTCCACACTGTTTGGCTTCGAGTGGCAGAATAATGCCCGCAGGCTTTTTGCCTTTTCGTGCCGCGAGCCAAGAAACAACAATGTACGAAAAATTACCTTGCGTGCAGTTATTGTCGAGGAAGATGTCTTTGAACTCCTCTCAGCTGGGCCATTAGTCCTGGCCACAGGCTGTAAACAACCACTCGTGAGAATTAAACTTTCCACGTCCGGGAATACTTTCATCCTAGTCAACGAAAAACGAAACACTCGCACGAGAAATTTACCCACTTCAATTTAATTAAACCGTTGCGCAGACGCAACTCCATCAAGAATCTATGCCAACGGCTTTAACGAATTCATTAATGCTCTTGATTTAATATCGCTGTAATTAGTTTCTTCCTCCAATTTGGATGATTCTGAAGTTTGCAACGTTGAGATTGAACGAAAAATATTTTTTATATTGATTATTTATTGAATTTTAAACATCATGGCAATTTTTCGTGTCGATTGAGTTTTTTGTTGCAAGAGAGAATGGTTCTATTGGTCGGAGCAAATATTGAACAATAATTATGAGCTCTGCTGAAGAAATAACAGAATTTCATTGCATTTCAACGATGCAAACTCTAGGATCATCAATTTGGCCCATTTCTGGAGTATTTTTATCTTGCTCAGTGACAAAAATGATATTTGCCGGAATCCCATTCGATTGAAGATTCCAAAATTCAGTCAGACATTCGTTGCACTATTTCTCAACGACATTTCAACTGTAATTGAATTAAAAAACGTCGCAGCGACTCGTCGCCAAGGACAATAGAAAAAGAACCTCCAGCCGCGATCCCTGCCGTACAGGAAAATTACTATTTTTGCAATTCCATCAACCCGCTCTCGTGAGGAAACGTGTTGAAAGAAAATTCTCATATTAGAGTGTAATTACGATTTTTTTCTTTCTATTTCCTATATTTGAGATTTTCGATCAGCCGTTCTGGGTTCTCTCTTTCTCGAAATGTTTATTCGTGTCAGAATGACGTAAGCCGCGCGTTTTCATGTTTGGACTTACGTCCTTTGTGCAACTGGTCAAAATTTGTCTTCCCTGACGTCACTCAGTCCTCTGAACGTGGCCTATACACCCACTCTTTACGCGTCATCGAGAGATAGATCGTGCGTTTCTTCTCTCTACCGTTATGCATCCTAGCCCTGAATTTTTCGTTTTCTCTCACCGTTTTGGTTTTCGTTTCTTCCGTTTTTTTTAAACCCTCAGTCGACACACATGCGTCAGTGTTGCCCGAAGACTTTCATGTGCCCTTTCCGCAAAGTATAGCAATCGTCCTAGAAATTCTCTAATGACTCTGAATTTTGCATCGTTGGAATGCAACGAAATTCATTTTTCTATCTTGGAGGAAAATAATTATTCAACTGAGAATGTAATTACGATAATAAAATGGTCCATTTTTGCTATTCGAAAAGCATATCGGCTCGGAAAATTTGGATGACATTGAAAATGGAACGAATCTTCAATAAAATTAAATATTTTTGGTTGTATTCCAACGTTGCAAACTTCAGCATCATAATTCTCTAAGGTCCTCCAGCGAGGTGATCGCTCGAATTTGTTGGAATTGTGATATTCTTCCGTCCCTTTTCAATATAGCGATTTTTCCAACTAATAGAGTTACGATCATTGCGATACAAGTTGAACTTCGCGGGCGAAGTCGACTCGGCTAGAAAAATATGGAAAACGTCTCCTTCGCTATGATTAACATGATCGCGAACGTTCTAGGAGTTGAAACGCTTTGAAGATTTGAAATCGTCACAACTCGGAAACAGTTCGCAAGGAAAATTCTTTCGTCGTTGGAGATATCGTCAAGGTTGCTGGAGAATTGTTCTTAGAACACCACATATAAAATCGGTGGGACAGAATCGTCCAAATAGTAGGAGCGAGCGCGTGAGCAACGTTGACGTTCGATAATACGCGTTAGAGCCTCGTCTCAGTCAATAAGAACATGATCTCGACGCAGGTGATGCTGTTGATTTTCGGTACGATCATCACATGCAGCACTCAAAAACCTCTTGTTCTTCGAAACAATTACGAGGGACTTTTCGGTATGCCACCGAGTGCTCAAGTTGGTCTTCGTAGATTCGTTTATTTTTACGAGCAAACTGTTGCCGTGATTGATGTCAACCAAGCTAGAGAAATCCAAGGTTGTGATATCGACGAAAAGCAGTAAGAGTTTTTCATTTTGTTTCTTCATTAAAACTTCATTTTTGCCCCTCAGAACTCTCAGGCTAGTTCAATAGTTTGTTCAAATCTCGGGAATCGCCTCACAGATTTTTAAATCGATCGACCCTGAAGTTTTTCAGACACTTGTACTTATGTGAGCATACGATTGAATAGAAACTTTTTATGTTCCGAGATATTGCCGAATTTTCGAAATATCCCGTCTTTATCAAGCTGAGCAGTGCCGACCCGGCTCGTGAGGACATTTCACCACCGAGACCATGCAATAACTTGATAGACAACTTGTAATAATGCCAAAAAAGATCTCGGACTTCCCTTTTCTATTAAAAAAAAATTCGTTCCGTATAAAATATTCGATAAATATTATAAATATTGTTGATAATATAGAAACTCGAATATAGAAATAAGTTGAATATATAATGAATATTATATAATATTTATAATAATTATTAATAATTATAATAATTATCAGTTATTAATATTATTAATAATTATTATTATTCATATTATATTATATTTTAATAATATATTGTAATTTATTATATTTATATATATCATATATTATATAATAAATATGATTAATAATAATGAATTAAAAAAAATGAATATAGAAACAAAATTTAAATAAAATATCACGACGTTGTATAGACGTTGCTCAGAAGTGTGGCAATTTCTTTCTCCCGAGAATCTTATCGATTTTCTTTTCATTTTGTTTAGCAAATCTTCGGAGTTCCGACAGATTTTGCTAAATTTATCGGCAACCGTGACTCCAGCGGAGATTACATTTCTACAGATGCTCGACTTGATCTATCGATGCGAAGTGTTCGATAGAATGCAATCGTCCATCTCAATACGAAATAACACAGAGCGGATTGCAGACGAACCGGAAACGGGCGTTTACGATTTCTTCCATGGCATTTTTCCAGGTTTGCATGCTCGTTAATAAAATTCACTTTCTTTCCCCCATGTAACCATCACGCTCATTCGATGAATTTCTACATTTATCTTACGTGAGCCCAAGAGATGTTGACGTTTTATCAAAAATGAAGCCGTCCAAAAACCGAATACTCAACAGGATTTTCTTGAAATTTTTGAATTCCCGGCTGAGAATCTAATTTCCTTCTCACACGTACACGTGTCCACGTGTCGTTTCTTTACAACGGAAGAATTTATACGAATATTTGAGATAAACTGTAAAAATGATAACTGCGCGGCGATTTCTATGACTTGCCGTGACTTTCAGTTTATTGCCTTTGAGATTGAAAAAAAACAACGATAATTCTATGAATAATAGGCACGCTAGGAAAAATCATTTGTCGAGGGGTTTATCGAAATCGTTAGTTGAGTAATGGAAATTTCGATAATGGAAATATTTAATCCCTGGGTTTCTATATGTAAATCGAGAAACTCGGGAGAGCCTCGGGACAAGTACATTCGACTGCGTCGTCTGCTGGCTCGAAACTTGGCCGAGTGTGATTGAAAATTAAACTGGAGACTAATGACGTTGCTCCCCGTGAATTGAGCCATAAATCATCATCACGACCGATGTCGTAATGGCTGAGAAAAAATTTTCGCACAAAAAAAATAATTCAAAAAGCGCAGAGTGTGCGCGCAGGCGACACAATAAAAAAAATCTTTCAATGCCCATCAAGACCGATTTCCATGGAAGTCGAAAAAATGTACTTGGTCGAGGCTTTTTCCCCGTCAAGAGAATTCGCCAGGAAATGTAAATAGTATGAATGAATCTTTCTTGTGCAGGCACGTAATTATCAATCTCCTTACTCGGAATTTTACGAACGAAATAGAAACAATTTCAATGGCAAACTGACGTAATTCATAATGATATAATTTTTCAAATGATGTTGCAAGTTTGGGCACGTCGTAAATCGTCTATCCTTGCGCTAAATAGTCACGAGAATCAATAAATTCCCCAACCACCTGATTTGAGACCGAAATCTGAAAATAAACTTCAACTCTGATTATATTCCAACTTGTATTTTCAGGCTGTCGTGGTCTTTTGTAACGAATTGATTTTATTTCCAAGTACTCAGGTCTATCGATTTATTCAAAAAATGTTCAAACACCGAAATTGGAGTAATGAAAAGTCAATAAATTCAAGGGACCAAATGGTGCGGGGCTGGCAACGTATCTCAAAATTATCGCGACTTGGGCCCGAGAAGAGAAGCCGACAGGTGAGCGCAGAAAAATCGTTAAATTTACTCGACATAAAAAATAAAAACAACCATTTCTCCTAAAGTTTCAAAAAATAAAGAAGTTTTATGGTCGAGGCAATTTTTTTTCTACACCATCCATCGCAGAAGTTTCAATTGTAAAGCTGAATTTTAACCAATTCTGTTTTTTTTTACTTGGAAAAAAAACTGACGTTGTGAAAAAAATTATTTGAAAAATTAACTAAATTTTCGCGATAACATTCACGAATCTTTCGACAGATGTTGCCGAAGTCATGATTTATGCCCTGTCCACATTAAGGGTTTTGAAACCCGTTACAACATTTCGAATACGTCAAGATACAGCAAGTGAGTACTAAATTGTGACCATGTGAAAAATTGAATGAAAATAAAAGTCCGTCGCGCAATGCACCTTTGCAGAATTTCAATATTTACACGCGAACTCCCGTAAATATCGAATGAATTGATATAAAATTGACTTCAACCCGTCAATGCATTGCAACACTCATTGCAACTAGTTCAGTCTTGAAGACTTAAGTTCCGAAAAACGTATCATGTGAATTTTGTTGTGTCTCGATATACGAGGACGATTTCTATGGCGAAGCAACCTCCTTAAAAAAAGCAAAATCTAAAATTCAATACTTCCCCAAAAATAATATTTCTGCTACGATTAATAAGTCTGCCTCTTTTGTGTTTAGGTCTCATTGCGCTTGTGACATCGGTTTTTATCAGTGTCTCAAACAAGCTGCAACCAAAACAGCTAAATTGATAGGAACGCTCTACTTCGACGTCGCTGCGATGGACTGCGTTACGGAGGTGTCGGAGCGCGGCAAGCCTACGAAAAAGTTTGCGAGAACCGGCTTGGTATTTGGAAACTGATGTAAAAAAAAACTTACACTTGTTGATTGAAAAATAAATGACTCTGAAGTTTGCATCATTGGAATGCAACGAAATTCATTTTCATTTTTGACAAAAATAATTATTTAAAAGCAGAATGTAATTACAATGATAAAATGATTAATTTTTGCCATTCTTTTTTTTCATTGGGGTATATATTTTTTTTTCTTTCATTGAATTATGTTGGAAATGGTTGAATTGAATTTTTTTGTTTAATTACGGACAGAGTCTACGAGTGGACTCTGGCGAGAACGTTTTTTTAATTTTTTTTTTTTTTTTTCATTGGGGTATATTTTTTTCACGACCATATTGACGTTCTTAACTACAATGCGACGCCTGTCGGCCGTACTTGGAACCACCTTGGATCCACGCTATCAATGCTAGCACGGTATAGGGAGCTTGGACTTCTTCTGTATATACCCGTATTCATAGTCCCTCCTTAGAAACAAGGAGTCCTTGTTGCCTTTGAAAAATGATGAACAAGGAGTCTTTATTCCTCAAGGAAGGACTATGAATACCGCCAATAGTCTCCATGCGTATTTTTTCGGATTCGTGGCGCCATCTATCCTTATCTGCCCTATCCTATCACCTTATCTGCCTTACACCCGTGGCGCCACCTTTTGGGATCAACTGGAACTAGAGATTTCGTTATCACCGACCGATCTTCTGATCCTCCTCGATCTATCGGAATTTCTATTATCGATCTCCAATACGTTGCAGAAACCAATTCTCGAGCGTCTCATTAATAAATGCATTCCCTTCATCTTCAACCTTCGCCGGGATGTGCATATCTCACCTTTTCGTAACGGTCTTGCCTGGCTCACCGTGTCAAACCGCAGGAAATATTTTATGGGCATCTTTATTTACAAGTTGATCTAAAATAATGCTCCTTCGTACATCTCCAGCCTATATTCTCGTTTGCACCTCCTCCTTCTCGCCCTTCAAGGCTTCCCGCCCCTTTGACTTTCAAGATTCCTCATTGTCGCACCTTCACCCTCCAGAATTCACTCGTCGTGAGCGCCTGTTATTTCTGGCATTCCCTCCCTTCCTCCATCAAATCCTCTAACTCCCTTGTCTCTTTCAAACCAAATCTCCATG
Source organism: Diadegma fenestrale (assembly GCA_037043255.1). Lineage (NCBI taxonomy): Eukaryota > Metazoa > Arthropoda > Insecta > Hymenoptera > Ichneumonidae > Diadegma > Diadegma fenestrale. The sequence continues at coordinate 11,521,783 of CM073310.1, read as the reverse complement.
CGCACCTCCTCGAATCTCAACAAGTTTAATTTTGAGTGCAAAATATCATCCAAAACAAAACTCTGAATTGCTCCGTGCGCTATGTCAGGATTTTTTCTGTTCCTGGCTATTTTTCTGATATTTCCGACTCGTAAAAAATTTTCCGAACGATCAACGATTCTGAATTAAAAAAAAAAAAATCAATTTCGATATTCTACAAAATTTCTATTTGACCCAAAATGAAGGAACTTACCGCGACACCCGAATCCGAGAACGTCACGTTTTGAAATCACATTCGAAAGATAAAAAATCATAGAAAATTAAAATCTAATATGAGATTTTTCCCTCAAATCGTTTTCCTGTGAGAATGATTTAAAGTTTCTGTGACGTCATAAAACGCCTATTTTACTGCATGGAAGAGAACGGCAGCTTTCGCGCTTCGCTTTTTCTTTTGAACTTGGCGTCCAGTCACTCCCGCGACTGTTGATATATCCCCCGTATTTTATTTTATTATTAAATATTAAAAATAAAATAAAAATTCCGATGGATTCGAGTTTTTCTGCAACGCTGATCCGACCCCTAATTCTCGTTACCCCAAAAACTCGAGGTAGTTGCGTGAATAGAAAGGAAAAATAAAGTACATATAAAATTTGTTGAAATTCTTGGAGAAGCCAAAAGGCTTTGGTAACTTTCTTTTTCGCTTTTTACGCTCAAAATCATGCCACTCTGATAGCACATTGATGAACAAAATGGGGAAGGTCAAGCAATCATGAAAATGTTTTGTATCCAACGCCAGGGTGACGTGGTGCAGATTGCTTTGTAAGTTGGACATGGAAATTTTCGGAGGCATTCCGACAAGGCCCGGTCGCATTCGCACAAACGTTGGCCGCACGATCCGGAACCGCCCCATTCACCGTGCTCGACAGCTGAGAAAAAACACGCAATATTATTTGCAAATTTACAAATTACAAAGAGCAGAAATGAGACTAGAGAAAACCGCGATTTACCACAAATGGGCTTGTAGCCTCGGTAACATTTCCAATAATAAGGTACAAAGTATTGAAGGAAATCCGGACACTCTGTCTCGTCGTAACACTCATCGTGCATTTTGCAACATCTGTAAATATCAAAAACTTGAATTTTTTCAATCAAAACACTGAATTACTGTGATCAATGGAATCCAGAATTGCAAAAAAATTACGGAATTTGCAATAACCTTGAAGAAAAAAAAATTTAGAATCACATCTTACGTTTATTTTTTTTGGTAGCGTGTGAAGAAACGAATTTTTTAACGATGATGAAATTTTTGAAAACCAGAACCAACAATTATATTGATCGTTCAAATCCACGAGTTGAAAAAAAAAGCACAATTTTCAATAACCTTGAGAAAAAGGTAATAAAGTTTTAAAAATCTACAATTTCAAGGAAAATAAAGACAATTTGCAATACACACGAAAAAGGAGTAAAATTTTACGTTCATTTTTCCTGTGAGAAATTTTTTCACTTTTTTACTTTTCGCTCTTGGCCCAGAAACTTTTTGTTTCGTCAAAATTCTTTTTTTTTGCGACTTTCCGAGATTTTGTAGAAAAGTATTCGACTGTCAGAAAATTCATCGACAAATTAGAATTAATGATTGGAAATGGATCAAAAAATCAACCGATCAGAGACGATTTTATTTTTTCGTCCTATGGAATTCGGGGGTCGAATTTTTTAGACGAAAAATCGTCACTATATAATGATCCTTTCTGAATTTCTGACCAGAACCAAAAATAGAAACACTTTTTGAAAAAATCGTGTGTATTAAAAAAAAAACCCAGTTTGGTCGTTTGTCGAGGAATCTTTGGGGAAAACGTGTTAATGGGTTTTGGGAATAATTACACAATTTTCAATAAACTTGAAAAAAGGTAATGAAGTTCGAAAAATCTACAATTTCAAGGAAAATAAAGACAATTTGCAATAAACACGAAGGAAGGAGTAAAATTTTACGTTCATTTTTCGTGTGAAAATTTTTTTTGGTCGCGAAGGGAAAATTATGAGGAGAATGAAATTTTTACCGATCGATGCCGTCGACCGCGGTACCAGATCCAAGGAATCCGCAGTAGCATCCGTATCCTTTGTAAGAGATCGGGTCGCATCCGGTAGCGCAAACGACCATATTGTAAAGATGAACGACGCTCCTTCGCGACCGATTATTGGTTGTGCGTTGTACGCCGCTCGAGTTAACGTTGCATTTTTCTTTCAGCGACTCCCGCGATCGAGCCTCCGAATTTCTCGGGTTTTTGGAATCGTTGTGAGAACCCCAAAGGTCTCCGCTATGACCGATCAGAATATCTCGATCGGAAATAAAATTCCGGGACTTTATTGCCTCCAGACTCTTTCGCAATCCTTGGTATCGAGTCGTTCCTGTTACTTTCCGAAGCTCCGAGACCACGTGACCTGCAACAGTTTCAATCTCCGGTCAATTCGATCGATTTAATCGTAAACTCCACGTTTCTGCATTACTTTTCCCTGCTCTATCGTTCTTGCGCGGCGACGAGCCCCGTTTGGCCAGTTTCCGAGCTCAAACTCTGTATTCGATCTAAATTTTCAACACGTTTCGAATTTGACAATTTTCGATTTGAACAAACGTGAAAATTTGACTGAACCGATTAGCCCAAGGATCAATGATAACAAACAATTTTCTTTTCCCACGAATCACACGCAAGACAAACGTTTTTGTTTTGTTTTCTGGTTTTGCTTCGATTTTCAGGTGAAAATCCTGAAAATCCATCGCTCATGATAATGGACATTTTCCGCAGCACGTTGAGCGAATATTAGAAACGGAATTTCTCAAGCCGTAGCCACACTGGGTCAAATAGACCCAGCAAAGGAGATTTTTCCTGCTCTCAAGAATCCTTACAATCAACGAAACAAAAATACCAGCTACGGATTGATTTTCGTCTGGGACGATTTATTTTTTCCTGCATGGATCTCGGCTCCATTTTTCATTATTTTTATTTGATTACTCAACAGATCTTGTTATTTAAACTTTCGATATTTTTTCGAGCAGTTTTCTCGCATAAAAATGTCTCTGTTTATAAATATTTGGATATTTCGATGATACAATCGCGCGAGCTCACTCGATGACCTTTTGTAATGTCGTTCATTGTCCAATTGCATGTATCCACGGTGCACATAAATGTTGCTCTATGATTCTCCGAATCAAGTGCATCGCGTGTCTTGCTTTCATATTCATCGCTCGGTTTCTTCGCAGCGGATGTAAAACAATCATTTCACGATGTAAATCTAATGGGATCCAGATGCACGATCCTACACACTCGAAAAGATTTATTTCCATGGGGCAATCTCTGTATTTTTTAAATTCACGTACAAAATTCATCCAATGCGATTTCACGACCACAATAACTTTGCACGAATTTCTAAGCTTTTGTCCGAGCCACGTGAGTGAACGCAGGTAAGCAAGTGCGTGAATTTCACTTTCTTTATTTACTTTTCGTTCCTGGCCCAGAAACTTTTTGTTTCTTCATCAAAATTCTTTTTTTTTTACGAGTTTCCGAACTTTTGTAGGACAATATTCGACTGTCAGAAAATTCATCAACAAATTAGAATTAATTATTGAAAATGGAACAAAAAATCAACCGATACAGAGACGATTTTGTCGTCCTATGGAATCCAAGGGTCGAATTTTTTAGACGAAAAATCGTCACCACATAATGATCCTTTCTGAATTTCTGACCAGCAACAAAATTGGAAACATTTTTTGAAAAAATCGTGTGTATGAAAGAAAAGAAAAAAAACCCAATTTGGTCATTTGTCGAGGAATCTTTGGGCAAAACGTGTTAATGGGTTTTGGGAATAATTATTATCGGACATAGACGTTTGCAAAGTTTTGGAGTTGGCTGAAAATTTCTTTGGATTGGAAGTCTCAAAGGCCTGAACTTCCGGTTCGAGAAAATTTTTTACTGCGCAGCACACGTGCCGTTAATTCCGGAGTTTCCTCGTGTGTGTACGAAAATGAATTTTACTCTCGCAGTAATCTAAAGTCGCAAATGTCACTTTCGCACAATTTATGAGTCTGGAGTGAATGACAAGTGGAAGAAAACGGCTTTGAAATAGGAGAAAAAAAGAGAGAAGCAAAATAATATTTTTTCAACTCTCACTCGGCTCGAAACGTCTAGGCGTGATTGTCTGGACTGAATCATCAGCGAAGTTTATTTTTTATTTTGTACATCGATGCTCCGAGTTTCGATCGTGTGAGATTTTTTAAGCTCACGCATTTGAGCTTTTTCCACTATAGGCTTAGATCTCGAGATTAATCCTACGGGGGTTCTCTCGTTGATGAAAGATTCCGAAGGGATAAATGGAGAAAAAGGAGGATCGCGATACACGAGGTAGCTGACTCGCGAATAGCGGTCAGTGTGTAAACGACGAACTTTATAACTGTACAAGTTCGTCACGGTCAGTGTTACAGTGCCGGCCGCAGCCACTACGAGTGAGCAATCGCGAGCACTCGAGTGTGAGCATCTCACCGCCGAGATTATTCCATTAAATTTGTATCATCCTCGTTTTCTTCTCCTCTCCGTGGCTCTGATCTCTCTCACGATGGAATTAAGCACACGCAATATTGTTGCTCCTGATTTACCTGCTCGACAGGAATCCGCAATTACTGCGGGACGAACTTGTCCGCGTGGCAATTTAGATCGAAACGAAAAAAAGCTAAATAAAGACGTTGGCATTTTCACATTTTCCTTTCGGACGAATTCCCAAGTTTAGATAAAAAAAAAAAAAAAAAAAAACAAGAAAATGAATGATTCTGTTTCAATTTGTTGTTAAATCGTTATAATATATTTATCACGCATCCATGCACTTTTCGTAATGGCCAATGAGTTTCTAGGCACGAGGCATAATTTATCGTACACCAGCTGCTTAATAACAACAATCTTCATTATAATAATAACAAGAACAAACGTATGTAACTGTGGTTGAATTGCAATTTAAGATTCAGCCTATATCGCTCGTCCCGTGAAACGGGTTGCATGTATATTGTCGTATTGCATAGCTGCGGATGATCGGAACAAGTTTTATTCTCGTCCCTGTCATCGGATGATCCGGCATATTTGGAATAATTTTCTTTTTTTTTCAAAGAGTTTAATGAGATTTGTTGTGGAACAAAAAAGTTTATTTTTACGCTTCAGGACCAGTGCGCGTTCAGGTTTACTGTTCTTTTCGGACACTCTCGTTTCTTGGAGTCAAAGGCCATTAACTACTTTTTAAGGATTTTTATCGTCGGTTCGACACCTCGACCTCGAGCGTGAAAACTACGAAACGAAAAAACACTCGGAAATTTACGTATAAAATAATCTTAACGAAAAATTTTCGGGGGATTTTTCAGGACTTGATTTTTCCGAGTTGAAGAAATAATTGGAGAAATTGTAATTTTTATATTTCGATTAGAATTTTTGCCTGCGGAATTTTGTTCAATTTTTTAATTGCACTTTGGAATTGAAGAGACGAAATGAAAAACTTCAAATTGCATGAAAATCAAAGTTTTCATGGGAAATAATCGACAGATTATGCAGTTTTGCCGTTTAATGGTTTCGTGATTTCCACGAAAATACTGAAATTGCTGTAGCTGCATCGTCCTTTTACGAAAGTCGTATTTCGAGGTCATCGCGCGATCGGTTTTGGGTGTGATTTTTTTAATACGAATTGCAGACATTTATTCGGATGAACCGGTGATGCAGGATCGAGAATTCTGCTTGTCAAATGTGGGTCTTTAGGTTACACGCGGCATTTGCGAACGCTTTGCGCGATGCACCAAGATTTTCTTACAGGAGTTTGCGATCCCTCGGTTCGTGTGTATAGTCAGACTCTCGTCAGTAAATATCTGTATAATATTATGTGAAACTCGTTAATTAACTGAAGCGTTCTCGTGTGTTCTCAACAAAGTCAATAGCTGCTATAACAAGCTGTATACGCAATCCTTTCATTGAATAGAATTCCCATGTAGTGAGTCTTGGAAAATTGTTCAGCAATCTTCCGTCATCCGCACACATGCACGGAATAAGCTCGTAGGGCTCGTGACGTGCACAAAAATCCGTGAAAATATTTCTGTTCCATGTGGAAAATGAGTGAAAATTTAAACAAAAAACTTGGAAAGTGCTCGGCGTTGTGGAAATCCTTTTGGCGGCTTGGGATTACGTCACTCGTGGTATTTGCACGTTGGAATAACGAAATATCTTTTTTTTTGCTATTAAATGAATGAAATATTGATCGTCAATGTCAGCCCCAGGAGGTGAGAGCCGATGAAGAGTTTAAAACCCATTTATTGGGAGTGTTTGTCAACATTATTTACCATTTAATTCATTATCAATCAAACATTTGTGAGAATTATGAAAATCCACGTGAACGAAAAACCATCAGGGAAGGTTCATGGATGTCAGTAATTCGAGGAAATTGACAAGTTTGAAACGTTATGCGAATAATGAATTAATTCGTAGTGTAATTTATTGATTTCCGTGTACTGTTGCTGTTGAATCTGTAATGTGGCATTCATGTGGTGGGAAGTTTTGTAAGTTATCAAGAGACAAGTTGATAAACGATTCGAGCCTGTGTAGAGTTTATTCTAATGGTGAGAATCCGTTTTTCCACTTTACCCTCATTCGCTTTTCCAGAATGGACATTCAACAAGACAGGGAGAGCAAAAAATAGTCTGGAGAAAAGCTGGCACGATTCGCACGTGCATAAACTTGTGGCAATTTTTTTTTTTTTTTATGTACATATTTTTCTATTCTCAGTAAAATGTTAACTGGAAGAAATTCAAACTTTGCGAATAAGTGCTCGTTGGGAGACTCCCTAACGTCGGGTCTCTCCTTCGTCTCGCAAAAAACGGACGGTTTTTTCATTCTACAAGTTTTTACCGTGGGAAAAAGTCTCGAGATTTAACATAGCAATGAAGATTTGTTTACCTTGTGCGTTGAATGTGAGCGTCGTTAGTAGTGCGAGAGAGATCCCGATTGACCTTATTCTATGAAATCCACGTGGGATTGCCGATCGAATTTGGATGGGGCACATCGAACGCACTTACACGATGAAGCACGAATCAGATAAAATGATGGACGTAGATTCGTAGAAATCGTTGGAGAAACGATTTCATCGGTTGTCATCGTTCTTCAGTCATTTTTTCTTGAGAATCGTTCCTCGTGCTCATTTCCAACCCCGAATATTCGACACGAATTCACTCATCGAAGGATTAATCGTTTGCGGATTACAAAAGAAAAACAAACGAGCAGCGACGTTTTTGAAATCGATCTTTTAGTCGCTGTTCACTTCGCTCGAGTCACTACGAAATTCAACCGCGGCTCAAGAAGAAAATCAATGACGCCGATAAAGTTGAATGAATTTATCGAAGACCGTCTGGTTCGGAGGGAACTTTACTACTGATTTCTTATGGCCGATGCAATCTCAGTCCGTTCTACTCCTCCTGCCGCGTTTGATTTTTTTCCTCTTCACAATGAGAAAACAACGAGCCATCGAATCTTTCGAGTGTTGCTGCCCTCGCCGCTGCGACACAAAGAATGTACTGAGATTAACACGCCGATCCACCGTCAGGTCGAAGCAAACACAGCGCCAAACTGGACGAGCAAGGCAAAGCGTCTGCTGTGCGTTCGGCTGCCGTTACAATATTCTCGCAGATGCATGCGTTTTGCTACACTTTCACTCCAACTTCGCCAACTCCACCGAGTGTATCCTGTCGTTGTGGGAAGCACATTTATTTATCTTCAGGAGGATCACTATGCTCAAACCGTTATCCACTATATACGTCATCGAAAAATCAAATTTTTTGCTCATTCCATCTGACACTTCGTTCCTCGCGGAGATATGCACAGAACTGCAGTTAGTTCCATCATTCATAACTCGGCGACAACCTCGTTCAAATGATTTCAAATTATTCTCCATTCAGACCGCATAATTTCGCGATTTATCGTTAATTAAAAAAAAAAAAATGAGTATTCTCAATTTGCGATGCATGGAGAAATAAAATTGGTTCCAAACGTGCGGCAGAATTTTCGGCCGGATTTTGGTAGTTGAAAACTTCTCCGAGACTGCGTCAGCCCCGAAATTTCTATCATCAAGAAAATTTCAGAGTCGAGCTGTCGCGTCAATGTCGTGATGAACTTTATTGACGTTTTTTTTTTTTTAATGCCATTTTTTCTTTTGCCTTTGATTAAATTATTTCCCTGTCGATGCTCAACGCGATCGTCGTTAGTTTTATATGCCGATTGACTCTATCGTATTATTTGTTTAAAAACGAAAATCATTTTGTCTCCCTGGTTTGTCGTCAGCAGGGAACAGTGCTGGAGGAGAATAAAAGGAGTTTTCATCTTCTCACGGTCGACGGTATAAATGACAAAGCCCATTGAACTCCGGGTGACTGGGACACTGAGAATAATGAGAGATTTCGTAGATAAGACCTCAGATTTTGGGTGAATAATGTGACAAGCTACGATATATACGAATATACGCGAACAAGTCTTAAATTGTTCAAACTTTATAAAGATCGTAACGCAAACTTTAACTTTCGCGAGATGAAGGATAACTTTGTGCGATAATTGCGTTTTTAATTGAGTGCGAAATGTTTACTAAAGACGTTAATCGAAGCCTTTCATCAGCCGCGGAGAAAAAAAAGTCATTGAAACTTCGTACTTTTGCAGAAACTACAAATTTTGACAGCTACGAAATTTCTCGTTCGACTGGACACGAGAGCTGACGAGCCCCACGATTTCGTCGAAATTGCATCATTGCGTTACTGCATGGCATTGAAATTGCGTGGACAATTTTCTCAATTTTATTTCATTAAACCAGTGACTTTTATTGTTGGAATAATATTTGACGAGCTACGGCGTCAAAAAACTTTTCAAATTTCGAAATAATCGTTTCAATCGTTTCCTTCAAGTTGATAAAAAAATAAAAATCGTAAAAAAAAAAAAATCCAAAGCTTAGAAAGTCCTTAAATGATTTGATGTATTCAATACAGGATTTTTGACGACAATGGCGACTCTATGTAGTTATACCGTCCATTTCCCCACGAAATAACGAAAAATTGATTAAAGCTCTGAATTTTGCATCGATCCGTTATCCCGAATATTTCCAAGAGAGAAAAACATCGGCAAACAATACTCGAGACAACTACTCTCGAGGAAAAATAATAAAAAATATTTTGGTTGACGTGACGAAAGTTGCTCACGTTCGCCATCATTCCGTATTATTCACAATAACCAGATGTCTTGAAAATAGTTGTTTGTCCTGCCATTGATACGAGAAAACGAGGAAAATGCTCAATGTCATCGCCACGTAGCTCGTATATTCTTGCTTTTTCCCACCGTCGTACAAATCTTTGTGTTTTTGCTTCTTCGTAGATAAAGCTACGAGAGGGTGAATTTCTTCTTCCAGTTTTTGATGTCATTGTGCTTGAAATGTCCCAAAACATCGAAAAACCAGATCTAGAAAAAATGTCCGGATGTGTGTGCGTATCTTCTGGCACTATAGAAAATTCAAACACGTTCATAACTCGAGAACGGTTTGCGATACAGGTTTTGTTCCGTTTTGCACAGTCTTTGAGAATTCAGTCGGAATTGCCATGAAAAAAATGCGAATTCTACGGCATTTTAAAATTAGAAAAAGGGTGTCGATGCTGTAACTTTTCAAACTCGCGGCATTAACCTGCTTTCACGTCTTTTGCAGGTAATTCTGAACGCAAATATTCTTCAATGGCAATTCTCAAGAATAACGCTTCATGAATTGAACGCAATCGATCACTCATCATTTAAAAATATACTCGTCCGAGATTGCAGGCGTTTTCGAAGGGTGAACTGAAGAACTCTCGTTGTTTCGATCAAAAGCTTCGGTGGTCAATCACAAGACGCTCCTATATGTTGTCCATACAACACAAATGATTATATTTAGGATAATCTGTTACATCAGAGCCGCACTGCGAAATAAACAAGCAGAATGGCCTGTGTCGGAGAAAAATAAAATCCTCTTCTCGGATTTCACATTTTGCGTTAAATATAGATCAGCGAGAATCGTGGAACTCATCAATTGATCCTTCCAATTGCATAATCCGACGGCCTGCCGCCGTTAAACGTATTGAGCAATCAATATATTTGTGACTCTACAGTGAATTCAATATTTGCATTGTTCATGACTGGAGCCATCATTTTTTATCTCTATATTTAAAATTTTACTGCACAATTGTATTTGTGCCCTTTCCATGCAAAAACGACTGAACCAACTTTGATGAATCTTTCACAGGAATGGAGCTCACGAATCAGAATATAGATTTGACGCTGCACTCCGATAATTAATTTTTTTGGGAACTCGAACCAAAAAAATCTGCACATTTTTCGTCACATTCCCTCAAAAATGATAATGAATAAAAAATCGCGAGTTACTTATTCAAAGATAATTCGAAAAAGAAGATAATGAGCCGCATAGCTGGAGTGTCAGTTTGTAGGAAAAAAGTTTTGGCGATTTTCGTAAAATCAAAGTTTGTACGAAATGAAATCAAGAAGAATTTGGATTGACTTAATATTTTCGTGTGTTCTCGCGACCCCGTGCACTTGTTCTCAACCTTCGAAACGATTGCAACTCATCGAAATTGAATTTGGAACTCAATGCTCATTAGCGAAGCTCTTGATCACTTTGATCAGTCCATCAGCTGTTATATTTTTTATTTATTTTGCTCTTCTTGCTTTCTTTTCGATGTTCGATGTTTTCTTCGTGTACGTGAGCGACCTGATTTTTGCTTGTTTCCAATTTTGTCCTCACGGTCCTGATCGGTGCTGGCTTATCCGCGAGACGAGCATGTGTTCGATGTGCATACAGCACGCGCGATGCAAAATACAGTGTGCCGTTAGATGCACCCAGGAGCGCGCTTACCGCGGGCGGCGACGCGAGCTCGTCGTGTCTATAAACGAGCAGCATCGAGACTCTCCACGGGATAACGTATAATTCGGTATTTTCATTCAACTATCTTGGCAAGCCTCCGCGCCGCACAGTCTCCTTCGCTTCAAACAATACCCGCCACGATAAATCGCATTCGAGATTCACCATATAAAATGCTCTGATGTCTCGTGGTTTTCAACGAGTCCCGTTGCACTTTCCACTAAATTCTTCTCCAACTTTGACTCATTTCAAAGACTTGAAGTTATGAGTGGATAATTGGCAGTCTCGCACTATTATTTCATGCTTTCCTGCAATCGCATAGAAATATTGCATACGTCAGTTATTGCAACACCGATGGAATCTTCGGAACGGAGAAGGTATTACGAAATTATCGATATCGCTTCTTTCTCATCTTTGACGCAGTCATCTTTCATATTTCACAACAATACACGTTTGTTTGCTCCTTCCTGACTATGCAATAATAGCAAATGCTTAAAAATCACTCTCATGTGCAATTACATCGACGAGCGATCTTTTCTTTTACGGCTCTGGCACATTATCGCATTCAGTGAAGAGAGACAATGAATTTTATCCCGTTGTGAATTAATAAACGAACTCAAAAATTCCAAGCTAAAATAATTACTCATCAGTCAAAATGAGTGTTAAATTTTAATAATTTATGGATGGACAGTTTGATCCACACTGAAAAAAGAATTTTGTTGAGTTAACCAAAATTCGTTTGATCCAACAAATGGCACGGTCGAATACGTCCAAAGAAATATTTTTTTGATATTGAATAATTTAGTTGTACTGATTAGTTGATAGAATCAATCAAAGCAAAACACTCTTGATTTGAATAACGTACAAAAACATCAATGCGACGACAAATTTGTTGAGCCCTTAACCGTTTATAACGCGTTTATAAATTTAACGATGTCGTAATTATACGTAGAGATTTTTTAAAGTTTGATCCTTCAATTATCATGAATTTTGGTCGTTTATTTGGTTTTTTGTCAATCAAAGGATCATCCGCAATGATGCAACAGTACGGTTAAAAAAAATCGTCCACGAGAATGTGAAGTCATGAAATTTATAATTTATCATCACAAAACGAGTTTGTTTAAACGTCAACGTACACGCGTTTAGTTCGGAAAATTTAAAAATTGCAAATTATCTCAAATTCTTAACGTCAGAATGTTTTTTCACGTTGGAGAAAATTTTTAGTTTTGGTTTCAATTATGTTCATACAAAATTATTTGAGGATCCTAAATTCAGTAATTTTGTTACGATGAACGTTAATAAACGTTTCTTTCAGTGATATTACCCCGCAATACGAATTAATTCTCATAGTTTTTCTCATTTTGCATTGAACTTATCGTCGTAAAAAAAAATTCTGATCCCTATAATGCGGGGCTTCAGTTTTCCCTGAAAAATGGATACCGAAGCGTAAAAATCATGAAATATCAGGTGCAAATGTGCATAAGAGATTGGATAAGCCACGCACGGTGCTCGAATGACTGTTGCTTTTGTCTCAAGTGAAAAGTAAAGCCACTATATAACTTGCATCCCGCGTATCCATTACAAACGAGTTTTGCAAGATATTACGTGGTTTAGAAAGAATAATATTAATAAAAAGTCCCGAATCCTGGAGCGTGAGACCACCGAATAAAACAATCATGATGAAAAATTAAAAAAACTAATTGCTCGATTGTTTAATGAGGAATGATGCAACACGAGGGTCAGGAGAAAGCGACGGAGAATGCTTTTGTTATTTAAACAAGGATTGTTGAAAGCGATTCAAAAAATTCGTGAAAACGAGCGAATTTAACGGGTGAAGTTCGGTTACGCTGAATAATTCGAGGATCGATATGAATCAATTGTTCTGTTGATCATAAACCAAAAGTCCGATTATTCATAGACATTTACATTTTTTTCGTTGGGGAATCCCTCGTTTTTTAATTACGATCGAGATTTTATCCACGCGGTTGTCGTTTCTCGCTCGACCGTTCATGTAAATTCGGCGATGGCACATCAAGACTCCGAACAAGTGCATGGCCCATCTGTGCAACTGGGCGCATCGTACCGTGCGTGAAAGTAAAAGCGTTTTGGACTACCAAGACACCGCTAATAACCAGAAAAACTTTTTCTTCGATTCGACCTACAAGACAATTTTCCAGCTGCACGGCCTTCGAATGAAAGGAAAAATCAAAATTTAAAATAAACAATATTATCCCGAAAGTACGAGAAATCGGAACGTCCGCAGGTGGGAAAGAATCACCTGGAGGCCGGAAAGAATTCGATCTTAACACAGCATCGATGTATCGCTGATTTTTTTTTGAAATTGTATAATAATTAATCGTCGTGTTATCTCCGGGCTCCTGGTTTTCTGGAAACGTCCGTCTGGTCCCTCGAGCCTTTCAGTAGACAGGAAAAAAGTGTGTCTCGCCTCTGAACGCTTAAGAATTAATTACACTTTGCACAACGCGCACTTTTCTTCGTACGTTTTGTTCATTAACTGTTGTACGTTTATATTTTTTTCTACGCATACGCGGTGGCGAGGAACCATCTGATAAAAGTGACAGGCAAAATCCAATATACCGTGGGAGAGAGCACAGATGACCGGGAGGGAGTATGTACACAAAGTACCCACTTTCATCGCAGTTCGGAAGTTATTCTACATCGCGTTATCTCACGAATCGACTTGACGCGGAAGAAATAATCAATTGAACTTAAAAAAAAAAAAAAAATTGTCACGTGCTTCGTTTCATTCCATATTAGGGATTTTTTATCACGCGATTTAACTGCGATAATCATTACTTACGTGTGAACATCTGTGCTTGGCGATTCAATTTTGTTGAAAGCTCCGGCTCCCAATTTGAGTCTGTGATCTCCAATTATTTTACGTTGAATCGAATACGAAGTGACGTTCTTATTTTCACTGGTTTGTCGATTCCAATAAAGTTTTTATTCATTCTTTTGAGTCAGTAGTTATTTTTTTATGGGAAATTGGTAAATAATATTTTTAGCAAATACAACGTAATTTTTCATCTGAAATTGGACGAAAAATGTCGAAATTGTTGGAAATATTGAGTACGCGACCAGCCTTTCGCACACAAAATATAAAAATGTTCAATATGTACCAATTCCCGACATTTTTCAATGGAATTAAGGTGAGGGGACAATTAAGATGTATTGTGAAAATTTCTTAGAGGGCCAAAGTATTGAAAATTTTTGATACTCCTGGGTTTCTCATTCAGTTACGTTGAAGAGCAAAAATCATCGATGAATTCTACGAAATTATTATCAATGAGCAAATAGATGCAATGATAAGAGAAGAAACGTTTGAAAATCCGTGGAGAATCTGTCATGAAATGTTGGAAAAATAAAAAAAAGTTGCATCCGTTGTGGCTCAAAGATAAGCAGCTCTTAGCTTCGTCGCAGTTTTCTATTCTCCCATAATCTCAAAGTAGAAAGTATCAAATCTGCTTTTACAATTCTCCTTTCCTCCTTTTCCTCTATTCCTATTCCGTATCATAATCAGAAAAAGGTAAGAAAAAAAGTGTTGCGTTGGAAGCAGTCGACGATTGAATGGATTTGGGCATTTAGTACGAAACGAGAATGGAAGCTTTTAACTTAATTATTTCATGAATTATTTTAGCGCTCGAAAGATGTTCGGTCACCGACGCAGCCAACAGCAGGTACGCAGTGGGAGTTCATACTCGTTTCATATTCCATTTAACTTGTGCGTTGGCTGCTGGTTAAAGCTCCGCGTAGATTTTGCAGACGTTTCCATATTTGAATCGACGATTTCGTCTGGGCGTTTCGCAATCTCCCCATTCGAGAAACCAATTAAATTGTTGATGTCGGAATGATGTTCATTATCTTGAAAAATGCTCATGGAGCCGCGGCGGGTCGCAATTATGCGGTGTGAGGAAAAATCAATCAGTCGTGTGCGTTTTGTTTAACTTTGAATCGTTGTTTTATTATTTTTTCACATTATATTTGACGTCACGTGCATGGGACAGACGTCTCACTCGAAATATCCTCCATGCTAATGAGCCTCAGACTTTAATGAGAAGTGTCATCGTGTTGGATTGTTGCGATACTGTTTTGCTGGCAATCGCCCACTCGAAGCTTCGGACCGGGTAGGATAGACCCGCGACGGTGCAAGATCGTGTCATGCTCGCTATACACAGGAGTCTGTGCCATGGAGGATACAGTCCGACTAATTGGCTACAGGATATTACAATTTTTCTATCTATCAGAACGGCGTTACGTACCTCGTGAAAGTCTTCTCATTCGCTCGGCGCTTAGATTCGTTCGAAAAAGTAGTTTATTTTATTTTTCTGTTTTAAAGTGACACGAGAAACTTGCACATTTCACCCGGGATTGATGAGAGGAAAGGCCGATTTGGATTTATAACTATACGGAAAGTTTTGGTCGGCCGAACATCCCCTTGAAGATTGTTTTGTCATCGCTTCTCCGAACGAGCTCCACTGTATCTGTCCTCCGTTGTGACATTATGTAAAATCCATGAATCATTCAAATGATGGATTTCGACGACTCTTCTGGTTCCCATTGTCTAAAACGTTATGATTGTTGTCAAGAGTTCCCTCCATCAGCTCAGTATTTTGAACGTCTGATTTGAATATCTTCTCAAACGTAAATAAAGTTTCGAGCCATTTCAATCACCAAAAACTACAAATGAAAAAAAAAATTCATTTGCAAGCAGAACAACGTTATTTATTTTTCATTCCATCGCAAACTGATCGGAGCGAGTGTCCCGCCACTGTGTACACACGAAACTAACAAAAAAATACTCCATGTTTCAATTCCAAAAATATATTGAAAGTACATAAAAAATCCACTGGAAAATGCGGATTTTAAGTTTATTGCTCACGGGAAATGAAATTTTCTTGAGAATTGCGATAAGTGTTTTCGGATAATTTCAAAATTTTCGTCATTATCAAAGTATATTTGGTTTCTGAAGGAATGGGCGAAAAAAGTTTTGATCGAAATGACAAAAAATCGATTCCCGAAATTTCTGGAATTATTCAAAATAATGTTTTGTTGAATGTATCCAATATAGCATAAATCTTTTCCAACAAATTTTCCTTCTCAGTGGCTCGATTCTCCTACGAGGCCAGTAATTTATCTCAAAATTAATGGCTTTGCGTTCACGTTCTGGAAATGACAATCAAGTTAAACTGACGTTTCTTTTGAAATACGTGCAATAAGCTGCGCACGTACAGTTGGAAATGGACTTTTCAATAGCGATAATTATGTCTGTGAGAATGAGCATTTAATCAAGCTTTCCGAAATTTTACATCGTGTTTAAGATGCTATTCGATATACAAGCGATTAGACTCGTTATTGTTATTGACAAGCGAGGCGCGTACCAGAGCTCGTTCTGTTCGCCGAACTTCTCCCTTATCTTCCCTCGCTTTGTAACATCTGCTTATTGTAACTTTGTTGGATAATATCTTGCGAATTTTTATTCCGAAGTCGTATCTGTTGTGCGAATTCTCGGCTCTGTTATCTTCGTCAACTTGCCTCCAGACGTTTATTTAATCGTAAGGAGCAGTCTCAGTTTTCTCTACGAAGACTTTTGGCAACGCTTCATTTTCCCTATCGATCAAAACGAATTCAAGTTTTTCCCGATTTGGTAGGAGCTCCGAGTATCAAGGATGAGGAAAAGATCGATTCACGGGGGTCGGGGGTTAAGAATAATATTAAAACTACAATCCCGAATCTTCCCTGGAACGTTTTCATCGAGATTTTTCAAAGAATAATCTACGAGTTCATGGCGTCCATGAGAAAATCGATAAGGAACCATTAATTATCACTTCACATATATCAATAATAATGTGCTATTGGAAAGTTCAAAATCAATAATGATTGCAATACTAAACCTTCGCGTGTGTACTGGGTCATTTTGACCCGAACGATTTTCCGTCAGTGCGATTGTTTGGCATTCAGCGGCAACGAATGCTTGGTCATCGAATTTTTGATTCTGTCAGAATTTTAAGCCCATAAAATATGGACAATTTACAACAAAAACAGCTCTACAAAAAAAATCCATTGGGAAGTTTTCGTTTCCGTCAACGAGGCCATCCGCACATTATTATTGGCATGGAATTCTAGAAAATCGAGTTCTCGTTTGACCAGCCTTTGACAAGAATCACCTTAAACGAATAATTATCAATTAAATTAAACAAACTTCGAATTAAACCTAAAAACCAATCTTTCGAAAATAAAATAGATTTTTTTTTTTAATTCCGAGTCAAAAAACTACCATCGTTTATTGCGATGTAGTCAATAGTGCTGATGGTCGAGCAGGAGCGAAATTTCACCCTCTGCAGCTGTCAAATAATCTTTCCAATTGTTAATGTTCTGTTTACCCTCATTACGTTCATTCCCTGTGTTTTTTCGATGCAATACTCATACGTACCGTTATCCAGCAACGTGCAAGTAAATAGCAGTCTGTTTGGCGAAGGAGCTCATAAGCTCATTCGTGCCCATTAGCGAGTATCCCCAAGTATAGTAAAGAGGCCCCGGAGATTGTTACGTAGCGATACTTTTTGTTGGTATGGAAGTTGGCTGTATTTTTTTTGTCACATTTGCACCGTCATGGGTGTATTTTCTCAGGACATCCCAATGCAGACGTTAATGAAGAAATTTTGAATTATTTTTGCAAGTGTCCTCAACAAATGACCGGCGAATTTATGTCATTCACGTTTTCAAACTTTTGTCGAACCGAATGTGAAAGTTTTTCAATAATCCTGTTGAAAACGATCATTTTTTAGGTAGTTTCGTGATTTTTTTTTGTTTATTTATAACAAACATCTTCATAAAGTAATTGCTGTATAAAAATTTCACATTATTTGTCGAGTTCTTTTTAGAATAATGGAAAATTTAAAAATCGTTAGTTCACAACGTCATACTAAAATCTGACCATCGAACGAAGGGGACTTTTCGAATAGTTTGACATACAGACAACAATTCCGATCGACACCCAACGGTATACAATGATTGAACCGAAAAAATTTAATCGTACACGGAAAGAAAATTCTATGAAAAATTGATATGTCGTTATAATTGATATTCTATTGAAAATATCGAAAACTCTGATGTGTTTCTTAAAATTTGGACATTTCAACCAATTGTGAATGAAAAATTACTATGTGTCTGCTCAAATCTCTCAGAGGGATGAAATTATGCCATCGTAGATTGCGATATAATTTTGCCTGGTTCATATAGAATCACGAGGAACTTCATTTCCACAACGAATCGAATTGATTCGACTGATGGGTCCATTCCTTTCGAATCTCTCGAATTCATACGCAGGTTATAGAGCTCGCTTCAAAGGGTGTGCAAGCCCGGTGGGAAGTCTCTATCTGGCAGTATCCCGCAGCTTCACGGGATTTTATTTGATCGTGCTTTTCTTATCTGTGCTTTTATAATTTTTAGCTCATGCGCGTACCCGCAGATCTACTTTAAAGCAGATTATCGAAATTCATATACAAGAACACAATTTTTTCTACAAAATAGAAAAGAACCATCGCTCTGATAACCTCGACGCAGGTGTCGATCTAACGTCAATCACGTGTATGCGAGTTCTATGACGCCATTCCAGACGAACGATCAAATGGGTAAATGTTTGATTATTTGTATAATCTCCGTATATAATTCTCAATCTATCAATAAAGCCTCAAACACGTGCGGACCATATACGTCTTTTTAGCGCGTAAACCTTTTTTCCTTTTTCAGTTTGACGAATTAAGAAAATTGCCCTTTACGACATTCTTTAATGTATTTTTTGGATTTAATGTAATTTTTTTTAAAAGTAATGTTTTTGAAATTGCTTCAATCCAGACAAAAATGCATGTGACTCTGTTTTCGCGGTGGAAATAGAAAAGTGTTTTCTAAACGGTGAAAAAACGGTTTTAACTCGGATTTTGTAGTCGTTGAAAGTTTATCGATACTTTTTCAAACAGAGAATGGTTGTAGTTTGAAAAAAGTGAGAGCCAAAGCTGCGTATCTTGTAGCCGTATAGGTGAAAACGATGAGGGAAGCACCACTTTGAGGATTTCCACCACCACTGATTGGAGCACTATATAAAAAAGATTGCAAGGGCAGTAGTAGGAGCGAGCGCAGAATCAACCCCTGTCGAGGGTCTTTCGCCACCTGTACCACAGCGTTTAGTTATCATTTGTGCCATCCAACACACGGCGCGCCGCATCCGTAAAAGACCCATCCGCGCATCGTCAAATATCGTTCACTCGAAAAGACCTGCTCGTCGTGGTAGCATCCGCTTGTTCTCTCGGTTACCTTCTCCACCTAAGGACGACGAAACGGTGCAGCGAGCAATTCAGCATTGCGACGGAAGAAAAGAAGAACGAGATTTGAGGGAAGGAACAAAATAAGAAAGAAAAGGAATCTTCGAGACTTGCTGACTTGATTTTCGCTTCAATTACTTTACAACGATGAAGACCCTTGCCGTCAACAACGTCACTTCCGGTTTCTCGATCCTCTCACTGGTTCTCCTGCTTATCGTATCATTCAGCGTCGAGGCATCCGCTAAACGTAAGTTTTTTTTTTTTATTTCGTTATTTTAACATCAACATCGCGATCCCACAATTCAAAAATAGTTTCGAAAATCATCAAATCATTCTAAAAAACATCCTGACGTTTCCTCTCGCCAACCATCTGACTTTTCCATAAATTTTACGAGAACTATTACAATAATATGCAACATTTATTCAACCTGCACACGGAGATGAAAAAAATAAAAAATTACTATAGCATCATAGTATGATATAGGATTTTGACAGAACGTTATAATTTTGCATTCACATTCTATTGAAAATATCGGAAGCTTTAACATTTTTCCCTGAATTTGAAAGTTCTCGCCCAATCTCGCTGAAATCTCATAGACAGACGATCTGCAGAGAGAACTACGATGTCACAGTAATTTTTCATGTTATTTTCTCTGCGTGTACCATTTTTCATGAATGTCATTGAAACCGACAGACATAAAAATTAATCCAGAATACGATTTTGAAAATATGAGTTAAAAATCATCAGAAAGCCGAAATGAGGCTCGACAAATATCGACAGAAAACGGAGTGACTTCTAGTCGCAACAAAATTGGTTTGAATTTTCTCTCCCTGTATACACATATTTATTGATTTTATAAATCGACGATGTTTCGATTGCGGCTGCTTTTTCATTCGACTTGTCTGTGTTTTCTGCATCATTTTTTTTCGCGCTGGTGGATCATTAGTCTCAATGATCTTATTAGGAGTATGAGCTGGCGATGGAGTAAAAATATCTCGCGCACATTCAATGACACATTTCCGAAGATTCCGGGTTGTTTGGATCTCTTCAATGTCAAATGAATTTTGACTGCTGCTCGCTTGGATATTTATTTGCAGGATCGTTGCAGGATCGTTGTCGGAACTGTTTTTAGCAAAGGGAATTTTTCCTGAACTCATATTGCGCTTGCAATTGGCCGGATAATATTTCGAAAAATTCACGAAAATCGTGATTTTTTGCGAGTCTTTCAAAACTATAAAATAATTGGTTCTTTTTTGGTTTTGACAGTTCTCTACATTCAAAGTCCGATTTTTATTTTAGTTCTTTGCAAATCGTTGATACTCACAGGCCTCGGGACTCGGTCTCGCGTTTTTTGTTCCGTAGGGCTGAAAAAAAATCGGTTATCGTAACAGAAAACTTATTATTTGCTGATCTGGAAGATTAAATTTGCTTCACAACGTCGTTGCTACTGGCGTTATCTTTTTCCGAAACTGTTTTGACGTCATTGAGATCCTCGTAACTTGTTGAGAACACTTTTTGACATTTCAGTCGTTGCTCTATTCATTGCGCAGCCTCTGGGAATCCGTGATGTAACTTTTTTTCGTCAATTGAAATCGAACTCGCGTTGCTATTTATTTCGTGCGAGAAATCATTCACGAACCGGATATTATTAATCGTTTTTGTAATGGAAATGTATATACGATTAAGTGCAGGATGAATGTGCAGAAACATCGGTCAATTTTCGTCGTTCCAGGCGATTTGTGAGCGATGAGAAAAAATGACTTAGCGTTCACGTTATTCGAAAACATCAAAGAGTGTCGCTGGTGCGACGAAAAATCAGACGATTCCTTTTTACGAGAGCAAAAGTGATGAAAGCTCTTATTGTGTTTCCGACCCGTGGACAATTTTATAGAAAGCGGGAATACTCTTTTGCCTGACAAAGTATAAACGACGTGGCCGAAGGTTTATATCGCACGTTAGATTCGGAGTACATTAGATTTCACCTCTAATCGAATAGAAAAAACGGTCACTTGGCTTTTACGCGACGAAACTATAAGAAAAATTCAGAACGCGACATAAAATTGAAGCCCCATGAAAATATGATTATTTTTTCGATTTTTCAAAATCTAATTCCTTAAAAAAAAAAAAAAAAACAATTCATCGATTCACGGAAATACAAAATTTCTGAAATTGATTTTGATCTATTTAGGCATTTCATTTTTTTAATGATATTTCTTCGAGAAAAAAGCAAATTCCTCGATTTAGTGTCGATTCTTTTCTATCAAACTGCAGACATCGACAAAGCGTTAGAACTTCCCAAATATTCCATTAGAGCTCATTGTTTCCCAATTCCTTTCTCTTGATGTAGCCGCGCACTCTTGTTTTAACGTCGGTGTGTCGTGCGGATCGTAAACGACCATTTCGCATTTAGTATTCATAGTTAAAGACACCGGAAAGTGAATGGAAGTTTAACAATAAGCTTTCAGTTCAAATAACAACTGCCCTTCTGACGAAATATCAGGTGATGGGTAACTTTGTTTTGATATTTGTTGTCCCCGACACTGAATAAATTCAATCGGTTGAATCGAGAACACTCGGATCGCACTTGTAAACACGGAGCATTTGTTCACGTTTCGTTCTTCTGGGTTGCGTCGAGAAGCCAAACTGTATTTTTAATGCTAATTATTTACAATTTAATTTAAACAAAAGTCAAGTCACCGAAGTAAAGGCGACAATTTTATCGTTGGTATGAGAAATCTTTCCATTGTAAAAATTACTGTTTGTAATAAAAACAAAACAGCTCCTGGTTACAGTCTTGCAATAACTTGACAGCCTCACAGCGTTGTCACGACGATAACGATGACACGTGAACTCGTTTTAAGCAGATTGAATAGAAAAATTGACAAAAACAAGTTTTTATAATATTGTCGGAATTGGCTGGGATTAAAATAAAATGTACGGCCTATAAGTGTTGGCTGACAAGCCGGAACACCTGCTACAATTTTTCGATGATTTATACGCATGATCTAATGCGAGGTATCAAGTTAAAACTTGCTCAGTTCCACATGGCCGAGTTGGTTATGCAAATCCATAATTGCATTGAATTTGCTCCATTTGTTTTTTGAAAAAAAAAAAATTATTGATGGCTGCGCATTAATGAGCGCCGGTTCAATCATTCAAAAAAAATTCAAGTCATGTATAGAAGTTTATAAAAGTCTCGGGTAGAGGAAACTCGCTCGGAATAGCTCCATCGGGTTAAAGACCCCGTGAACGGAATTTTTTGTAGTCCACTGACCTAGGGCACTGAGCGGTTTAGGGGATGAAACACTTTTTTCCGCTCCTACTTTTTTTGTTCTCCGTCTCATTCTCTGCCTCTCTCTTTCAGCCTCATGGTTCTCTCTCTCTCTCTCATTCTTTCCAGTGTAAACTGACTCCGACAGTTCTTGAAGTTTTCCTCGCCTTCGGAAACGCTCAATTGAACCGGATTACAATTTTTATATCCAGCAGTTTATAATTCTTCTAATTAATTTCGAATTTTGATATTGACCTAGAGGTCCAGCGAATCGGATCTAAGAACTCTCTTTCCTCTGCTATTCCGTTGAAAAAATAAAAACGAACAACTCTGGGTGGATAAAGTTGACCAGATGCGAGGGTTGTTCGATTCCTTGGACGAAAGAAAAAGTTTTTGCTGATACAAGTCCGTCGGGTACGCGGGGTAGCCGGTCAACGACTCGCTGAGTATCAAACAACAGCTCGAATACAATATTTCGTCTTCGTGGCTGCGTATGCGTCGATCAAACGTCACATGATCACGAAATTAGATGGATCGTATTTTTAGTTCAATCTCCAGGCTGAATGGATATGAATTTTTTTTTTTCGCCGAAGCGTATGGCGCGGGGCTCAATTCTCTTGGGACAACAATCCCAGGATCGGTGTACATCTCTTTTCATAATATCTGTACCATATTGTTCACAGAGATCCTCGATTTTGCCAATTCTGTTGAGAAAACTGTCGAGGGGTCGATAATCTCGAGTTCAATCGAGTTAGCTCGAAAAATTTACAGAAACGACGCATATATTCAAACTGCAATAATATCTTGATCGAAATCTTCACGAGCTTATTTTTTATTAATGATTTTGAATTGATGGATGAAACTAATTGGATATTTTTTTTTGCAATAATTAATTTGGACATTTGGATATTCTAGAAAGTCTCGTCGGGAAGCAAATTTTTGTGAATACTACGAAAATGTTAAAATTCTCCAAAAACCTTAGTTCAATATGTATAACAGAATATCGAGGTTTTTCAACAAAATTTCAGTTCCAGTGTCTTGAGTTCAAACGATCGATGTAGCTCGTAAAATCAAAAACCGCTAAAAGATTTTGATCAACTGCATCGATCTCCACGAATTTATTTTAAATCAATAATTTCCATTGATGTTTCAAACTCATAAGATATTTTTTTTTTGCAACCATTCTTTAATTTGGACTTGGCCTTTTTCGGAAGAAATTTGCGATTGAAAAGGTGAAATTTGAATTCCAACAAACACGTAATTTCATTAGCAACTATAGTAGAAAATATTGATGCTTTCGCGTATGGAAATTCCGCAAGCTATTGTGTTGAAGATATTTGTTGGAGCGCGATATCCACAGTACACATTAGTTGGGAATTCAATGGTAAGGAACAAAGTTCGTGGTTCTACGTTCGTTACGTGCTGTTATAGTGCGTGGGAGCTGTGTGCTCTTGTCATTTGTTTTTCGCGCCCTCGGCATGTGTGTTCATTGATTCTGTTTATCAATAAAATCCATGGGAACAATATCGCTGAATTTTTTGGTACGTGGTTATTTACGTGATCGTGGTTACAATTGCGTGGTTCCTCGATGTGCTAAATATTCAAACAATCCGACTTTGTTGATTGTCTCATTTATAACAAATCTTTACAACGTTTCAACATTTTTTTTCCAATCACTTGCTGCCTTGTCGTGTGATTTTGACATGAGCGTTTGTTAAGGTGATTTGTTTTTTGGGCACCAGTAAAACCAGTGGATGACCAACCAAAGCGTTCCTGGAAGGTTCGGGTCAGCCGCATCAATGAATGGCAACTTTTTATTCACTCGAAATACCGACCTTCGTGTACAAAAGGGTGCGCGCCCATATATGGAGGCGCAAATAAACTGAATCGGAAAGCAGCGATGCAGCATTCCAGTATTGTTCGGTGAATAGATCGTGGGATTTTGATATGACGTGAAATTTTCAAAAACATTGCACAAGCAAACACATTTAATTGTAAAATCCATCGCAATTTGGATCGAGGCTTGACCCTCTCAAGGATCACATTCGACTTGACATTTTCTTGTGAAAATCTTGTTTTTTAAAACGTTTTATTCCAAAATGGAACAAATGTATCGACTATATGAGAGCATATTGGGTCAATCTGACCCGAGGCGTTTCTCAAATTGTTGCATTCTGGAAAATATTCATTTTATTTTCTAGATACATTTTTGTAGTAAATTATCCATATTTTATGGCCCTAAATAAATTTGAATAGCAAAATATTCGTTGCCATTAAAAGCCAAACAATCGGTAACAGAAAATTGTTGGGTCACAACGACCAAGTGTGCACTCAAAGGGTTAGAGTTGGATCCATGAAGCGGGTTCCAGGATTTGTTCAGATTTTTCAGATCGAAGTAGCAGGACGAAAAGGACTCACATGATCTCAGGTGCCATAAAAAATCATATGATCCGCGGAGGATTAATTGAATGTGAAATTTAATTTTCCATCTCCATTGATCTCAAGACTTCGATCTGACCAGGGAAATAATTCGGAATCGTGAGATCCTTTCATCGTTCAGATTTGCTCACTACAGCGTTCGTAACATTCAGCAAAATTATGCGAATTCGATTTTGAAGAATTTGATTCGGTATTTAAATGCGAAATTTGTGCAGCATCCAAGGAATTCATCTGTCGGAAGTTCCTATACGATTTTCCACTCACCTTTGCCATACGATTGCACCGAAGGAACGTGGGTCTGACTGACCGTAAACCTTTTCAAGTTTAAAACTCCAATTCCATCAGATGCGCACACGACATTACCCACATTTCTGATGTATTTCATCCCACACATTCTTTTTATCGACGTTCGATGCGCTCCTTCCAAATCCGGAAGCCTTCCGAATGATCAATCCTCGTTCGCGCCTGATGAATCGACTTCTCGTCTTTTCATTTTTGTGCTTCGCATATTCCAGACTTTCCGACCTTCTATTTATCCGAAATAAGAAAACGACGAGGGTTTTAATTTGAAGGAGGAAATGTCTGAATTATCGGAGTTTCATGGGATTAGAAAATTCATCATTTTATATTGCCTCACAAAATATCCGTAATTTTCCGAGACAAAACCATAAGATGACATTTTAATTTCGATCCATTCGTTGTCCGCGTGTCCAAAGTTTGGGAATTTTGGGGTTCCACGCGAAATATGGCCTGTGAATGTCCTCTTTAATTGATAAGCCGTTCAGTCAACAGTATCTCTCACATCCACGAGTACTCGCAGCTTCAATTCTGCATCCATTCAGACCCTGTTTCACTTGTTCACTTTTACAACCACATTCGTGATATTGAGTTAACTATTGCATCGCAGCTTTCATTCAATGTCTCACATCGTATGCATTAATTAGTTACAAATCCCATATCAATATATTCGTGGAAGTTGCGTCATGAGGTTTTGTGTTGATTCAATTTTAAAAATCAGAATAAATCTCTCCGAGTTTATTTTCAATTACGAATTCCAATTCCTCGTTTTCTTCCAAGTTTTCTTCACCAGTTTTTTCATGTCTGATCTCTTCAATATTTCTCTGATCGCGTGAACAAGACTCTATGGCAAATTTTGATAATCCAATACATAAATATTTTTAATCAAAATAATTAAAATAAATAAATAAATAATCAAATCATTTCTGATCACAATCAACTTTATTCAAACATTTTTATTGTAAAGCATGACCATTTATACATATTTATACATATACGGAGAGAATATTACATCAAAATTCACTATGTTATTATAGTTGCCTGGTACCAAGTCGTCGCTTTGAGAAATTCCAGCAAAAACAGCAATTTTTCATTCTTTTTTGTATCAAAATCGCGGAAGTTATGACATTTTTTGCCTTTTTTCAGATGAAAATTTACTGTGTTTCTGCTAAAATTCCTCAGAGGGACTAGTAATTTTCGATGTAATATTCTCTCCGTGTATTGTTTTAAATTTCGAAAGCGAATGACTTTTAAGGGTGGGTCATCATAGCGGAAGTCATTGCGCATAGTGGTGAACGTATAATTGCTGCACTCGATGGTCTTACGTAAATGAAGCCTAATTTGTATGAAACTTGTAGTGCATTATTTGGTTGAGATGATTCGAATGATTGAAATGAAATTCATTAAATTTGCATAACATATCATTTGTGCTGGATATAAATTTCATTATAAAGTTGGCGGAGTTGATGCGATTAGCTGGTTTGAAAAGCGTAGAATCCTCCTGTCCATCACAGAATCTAGGGATGTGTGTTCTCTTAGCAAGATTTTGAATGACATTATTCCCACCTAATAAATAACAAGTTTTGCTGGATCTCTCACTGGACCATTTATCGTGAGACACGTGTCAGTGTCGACTATTCGCTGCAGGACAAAACCAATCAAACGGCCCAGAGTGTTTTGCTGACATACGAACAAATCCTCAAATCTCCATTCTCCAATGCTCGTGTTATATCACGAGGATAATATTCACGTTAATTTGTAGACGTAATCATTAAAAACGTATTATTCTGTGCCATTAGGCTCGTTCAAAATAGTCGCAATGTCGTTGGTTCGTATTATTAACAATGATCGATTGACCCGTATCCATTTTTTCCAACAACCGTTGCGTTTGTATTCTCATTAAGAACGGGTCGATCGACGATAACCCTTCGAGTACATACTGGGTCATTATGACCCGAACAATTTTCTGTCCCCGATTCCGTTGGTATTGGATTTTCGTTTCCGTTGGATAATTTACTACGAAAAAGTCTCTGTACAGAAAAAAAAACAAGAAAATGAATATTTACCGGAATACAACGATTTGAAAACGGCCTTGGGTCAGATTGACCCAAGATGCACTTATAGGGTGCACTCGAATGGATGAAAGCTTTCAACTTTTTTTTCCAACATTTAGTCGTTCGATCGACGGTGTGCGAACTGTTTGTCCATCAGTTTTCACGTTTAATTGCGCGATGTAAACTTTTCACAGGGATTTTCTGTTGATTTTGAAAAAATGCAATCCAGAATGATAACCGGTGGGAGCTCGATCGATTCTTCCGATAATTACGTCGAGAGGGTCCAAGGACATGGAACGGCTCATGGTTAAAATTATTGCACTCGAGCGTGATATGAGAATCGCCTTTAGGGTGTTTGGCGACCGAGGACACGTTCGTTCAACGAGCGTTGTTAATTGGCATTTTCTCGATGTCGACGCCGCTGACCTTTATCGTTAGAGAATTGCTCATTTTTACTGATAACATTGTTTCTTTTGTCAGGCATCAATGGGCAGCGTCGTGTAGATTTTTGACAATTTTTGCAGCGCTTCGATAGCCAACACACTCTCATAAGGAACGAACGCGCGAATTGATATTATTTTCTCGCGTCTTTGACAAAACTCTGTTCGATTCTACGAACCGATGGAAATTCAATGAAATCACGTTGCGAAGATTGCAGTGAAAATAGAAAATGAACAAGATGAGAAAAACTGTCGAAGCCGTTGAGAAAATTGTCGTAGCGACTCGAACAGCTTGATCGATTAATTGACGCTCCGTTTTACTTCATCTAATCGAGTGATCAGCTTTTTTCTTCATATTTTCAAACTTTCGACCCAAGATGTATACAGCCTGGCTCAATTGGCCAGCCGACTGAGTCGATTGATGCAGCACGGAAAATCGTGTTAAAGCTTCGACCCCACGTGCAATTTTCCAGAAATATTCGTTTCATTCCGTTGAAAAAACGTCGAGGGTTTTTGATGAAACTTTCTCAGGAATGGAGCTCGATTCATGAATAGGAATAAGTTTCAGGCTAAAAAATCACATTTTTCGTCTCATTTCCCACTTTTGAAGTTGACAGGGAACTGAAAATTGATAATAAATTCAAAATCTCTAATTAACGATTCAGAGATAATTCGAAAACGAAGATAACGAGCGGTTGCTGAAGTTCCAGTTTGTAAAAAAAATTTATAGCGATTTTTGTAAAATGAAATTTTGAAGATTTTGAAAAAAAACTTTATCTTTTCATATTTGAACCAGCTGTTGTGCCCTTTAGTGCCAAAACCAGGTGTGCTGTGCGGCGAAGCCCGCAGGTGTGGCTGCAGTCCTTCATAAATGTTTTTTTTATGATTTTAAGGTCGTTGCGAGTCTTACGGACACTCCTGCTTCGGTGGCCATGGCAAAAGATCATCCGGCGATGATCAAATACGATTGGAAGATGTTGGAACGGATACCGCAAGCCTCGACGACATCTTAGTCAATCTGCGTAGCAATGAAATCCAACAAGTTCGAGATTTCATGAAATGTCGGAATTGCGTCGTGGAATCCTCACCAAGTGCTCGCGACGACCAGGACTTTATTCCTCTCCTCCTCAAGCAACTGGTAAAGCTTTTAAAAACGCGTTTTCACGATCGCAAAACAATTATTTTCTCAAACAATTGTGGAAGCTCGATCCTTCGGAAATTTATTTTTAAACAGTTTTTATTTATTTCGTATTTTTACTTTTCCAGATCGTCTCGTTACGGCATCCTTACGACTCGGCTTCACCACCAAACGACAAATAAGAAAAAATGTAAACTCGCGGATGAGCTTCCCTCTGGAAACTTGAAGAAAAATCATATTTAGATGAAAATGAAAAGCACCTGAAATAAAAGCATTACGAACAATAATTCGTAACTTATTTTGCCATTTTTCGCAATGTTTTTGCAATAGCATCAACTAATTTTCTTCTTGTTTAGCAAACGTTCGATTAGAGCCAATCTACGTTCGTAATTTAATTGCTAATTCTTTCGCGGTCGTGCTATGGGACTTTTTCTCATACTCTCAACAAAAATTCGCAAGGCATTCGTAATATTTTTGCCTCTTATCGATTCGTAAAGCCGAATGGCCGAGCATGTCTCGAGTTTTATACTTTTCAGTGTCGAGATTGTTTCATTTACGATGATAGAGTGCGCGCAGTTGCATGGCAGTCGTTCCAGCAATCTCGCGACTGTCAGTGCGAGAGAGAAATACTGCAATTTCAAAAATTTTCCATATACCACACGATTTCATTAATTACAAAAAGCCTGGGTCAGCGCATTATTTTGCCAGCGTCCGGCGTACGCTTACAGAGCCTTTTCGCGATTAGTCAAAGGACATCGAGGAATTTTTATTTCCAAAACCCGATGTTGGTTGACTTCGCTCGCGTTCAGACGAATCAAGCGTCAAATGAGCCAATGAAACAGAATTAATCTCTCTTTTTATTGCTATACAGAGAAAAGATTATCGTTGTCCCAAGTTTCGATTCAGCTCGCGCGAACCACGAATTTCTCTTAACGAGCGAAAGACTCGAAATTGGGTGCCAAAACTTCGGATCCCACCATCGTCTCAAATTTGTTTGCGAACTTTGTTGGGCCTCGAGTCAAAATTAGCGTTATGAAATCCGACAGTGCTCATTTATACGTCGCCTTTTTGCAATTGTCTGAAATATTGTCTGTTTGAGTTTTGTTAACGTTCATGCACATCCCAGAAACCGTGGAGCACAAGAAAAATCCAAACAAAGTTGAAAAATGAGAAATAATTGAAAAAATTAGTCATTTTGTGAGGCTACGACGTCAAATGAGGGCTCAAAGGGTTAATGAATATACGACACGTGTGAGAATATCTCTCTTAGCGCCACTGATTTTAACATGTAAGCGGCACGACCGCTGATCAAAGATATTAATAATATTGAAAACTACAATAAAATCTTCATTATATTTGTCCTTACGAATCGTTGTACGCCATCGCCAAAAAAACCCACTCAAATATCCTGCGATAAAACTCCACCAAAGAATTCGCTGATAAGAAGTTTTCTCATCGATATAAATCAGGAATTGTTTATGGGTCAAGAATCGCGTGTGTATCGATAACGACAACTCGAAAGATACTTCGATGGCCTTTGTTCTACTTTTATTCGACGATTGCAGATGTGGATGCAGGTGCGGATTGTTAATTGAACGAACCACTGACAAGAGTGCTTTGATTTTTTTAATTCAGTCGTTGCTAGTTAACTTTTTTTCTCAACGGATCTTATCAATGATATTCATGCGTCATGGAAGTGAAAAACAAATTTCTTTTCAATTGACAATCGATACATATATCGACAGTGAGAGCGACTAGTAGAACAGTTTCGCTTGTATTAAATATAGTCTATTAATTAATCGAACTAAACATCGCTAATCCACAATCAATCAAGGGTTAACCCTTTGAGTACACACTGGGTCGTTTTGACCCCAACATTTTCCTATCACCGATTGTTTGGCATTAAATTTTCTGTCACGTCAAAAAATAAATTTAGGCCCATTAACTATCAATAATTTACTACGAAAAATGTCTCTACGAAAATAAAAAAAATAAAAAAAATGGAGATTTACCGGAGTACAAAACGATCTGAAAAACGCCTTGGGACAGATATGACCCAATATGCACTTTGGGCGTGTGCACTCGAAGGGTTAAATAATAATTAGAGTCAAATCCAATAATTTTAATGCCCTCTGGAATCTTTTTCCAAAGATTTTGGAACATACAGTTTGATAACTTTCAAAAACGTCCCAATCGATGCATTTCCGTTCCGAGCTGAAAGTTTGATGCATTTTTTTGATTTTTAACTTTTATACTTTATTCTTACTCCGGAGAACAAAGAGTCATCAAGTGTTTTTTCAGCTTGATGCATTTTCGTCTCTACCGAAAAGTTGCTTTATGCTTCTCGTGATAATTTAATAAATAAGAAAGTTTTTTCCTTGCAATATTTCTACTTGAACAAAAAACCAAATACTAGATAGCACTGTCGTTGCTGAATATTCAATCTTTACTCGATATTATTTTGGATGGTTCATTATTGAAGCGTGTCGTCGTTGAACGAGTCAGTCTGTAAAGAGATAAACAAATAATAGTTTTTTTCTGACTTTCGAAAATTGAGATCTCGTTCGATCTTGAGACTGGCGAATAGTGACTGATCCTTACCAATATTTTGTACAGACGTAATTTTTGCCTCAGACTTGGATGGTGATCTTGATATTCTTTCCGAGATGGTACGTAAAGAAAGTCTGTCCGTTCATCACGTCCTTTTTCCATTCGATGCGGCAACTCCTCAAAATCGTCGGAATCTTTAGAGTCTCCGGCGCTGTCGTTTCTTTGCATAAAAAAAAAAATTACGTCAAAAAACAATATATTGGCTCCGTTTTGAACTTGACAATAAGATAAATTTATTCAAATTTTCAAGAATGTCCTGCAGCTCCTTGAAATGATCCTTTGAGATGAAAAACCGAAAATTCCCAACTTATTTCTATTCGAATTGTCGATAAATTACTTTAGTTTTTCCCCTGAATCCCAAGCAATTTGAGCATAAGAAAATATCTCATGTGAACTGCTGAATTTTTCGTTAAATACGGAATAATGTTCAATTATTTCCAGACCACAGGCTCGTGCCTGCTTTCCATTACAATCGAGAGCTTTGAATATCACGTTACAGGTTATTTTCCGCATATCGTGTCTTCATCGTTTTTAATTAATCCCATTGACATGAGCCGCTACAGATTTTAAACATTTATCGACCTCTAACGCATCATCCAATTAAAAATTGTTTGTATTGACTCGGACAGAATATTTTCCGCACGATATCGTATCGGAATGACGAGCGAGGCATCGTTGATTTCATGTTTTAATTACGAAAGTAGTTAAATCGAAAATTGAGCATGATTTGATTTTTATTGATGGTAACTCTTTGAAAATAAATGAATTCATTAAGCTCGTATCACGGCTTAATTGTAGCGGCTTAAAAAATACAAAATTCCGTCGTACCGAATAATTTCGTTCGTATTGGTTCCATAATTGATGTCCCAATTTTCCGGTAAAGAGCGAATACTTTGTTTCTGATGCCACCTGTTGCTAGGACGTTTGTTGAGGATCGGGCCAGCTGCAGGTAACGCCAGTCGTCCCGTTACCAGACGAGAAAAAAGCCAACGATTCTGATCGCTCGTTGATGCTGGTTTACCATCAGTCTCGTCCTCGGCGACTGCTCGTCCATTCCCTTCGTCACGAATTTGTCGATATTGCGAATTCCTACCGCCCTCGGAACTGCGTTTTCCGTGGGCTGTAAAACGCGTTTGAATTTCTATGGTTTGAGCCAAAAATAGAGACGAACGAGAGAGAAAACTGGTTTAAACTTTCCAATCTCGGCCGCCAATCCAGCCACTTAGAAATTTTCACGTTCGACCCTTTTTCGAGTTGATTAAATCGACCGGCTCTCATATTTAATTGCATTTTCCCACTCAGTTAGATTTTATGTAACACGTGAAAACATTTCGATTCGAAGTATCGCGAAACGTGAACGAAACCAATAAAACTTCAATTACAATTTTCCAATAACTACAATCGCTTCGGATGCGAATTTTTGTTCATGTTTTTATCCTTTGAATTCACAAGTCCCTTGTTCGTTAATTGATCAACGCAATTATCGAATTTAACGCTCGGCCCATTCGATGATTACTTGGGCCGGAAATGAATCATCAAAAATTTCCATAAAATCGAGTGCCTTGAAAATGTCCTGAAAATCAATTTATATTTCATGTCAATTTATTTTGAATTTTGCCATTTACCGTGGATTATAATTGGGCGATGAATATCCCCAATAAATCACATTAGTGATTGAAATTTGATTGAAAACTCGACGAGTTGCAATCGAAACAGGAAAATTCTCATTAATCAGAAGGTCCAGCCTCCAATACGCGGTTGGAAAATTCTTAATTAACGATCAAACTAAAATGAATGTCGTTATCGATCCCGTAAAATTTTATACTTATCGAAAAACTGAACGATTGGAAAAAATGATACAGATTTTATTCATATTGTTCCTTCCATCGGATCGAAACAAAACGTTGGTCATGAGTTCCAGCATTTTTAGCCTCCCAGCGATCGCTCAACGTACCGGCTGCTGAGCATTATTGCTCACGCGATGAGAGATTTTCTCACTTTGATTTATTCAAGTGCTTGATGCGATGAATGGGAACTCGAGAATTATTTCGCTTCAGATTCTGTGGCTATGGAATTATTTAATTCGTTGAAGATGAACAAAATGATAATAATTGAAAAAAAAAACTAAAAAGAAATTGAGAATTATTCCCAATTTTGACGCCAGTTGAAATATCCAACTAATTAAATAATAATTAGTAGTAATTACTAATTCGATGAACAAGTCTCATAGCGTAATGGAGAAATTGTTGACTGAATAAAATTCATCGCTCACCTCCCCAGCAGGAATGTCCGTAACTGAGACAAGATCCTGAAAAAAAAGGAGTTCATAGATTTAAGCTTTTGAGATAAATTGAGAAACAAGAGCGCAGGATGCTGGGAAGAGACAAGGAAGCGAGCGAGAGAGCTCTGATGACGTTGAAGGGTGCAAGGAATCTTTTCGAGATATCTACGCACGCGGTTTCCTTTCGCGAAACATGCTACTGACCACGCACTCCTCTCGCCATTCAGCAAATCGTGCTCATTACTTTAATCACTTTTGTCTTTACGAAATGCAGCCGCGTCGGTGTAACTAGATGAGAGTAGATACTCGAGAAGTATACGAGGGAAACAAAACTTTCAAAAAGCTCGAGTGCTTTCTTTCTTCTCAGTTCCCACTTTATCTCCGTCCCCATTGTTCCAATGGCGAGTCAATGGATAACTCTATTTCGTAGTTCGTACACCCACGTGCTAGCAGCAGGTTAAGTTGTATATTTCATTCAGTCTAATGAATCGTATTAAAAAGCCAAGTATAAAGAAAATAATGACGAAAAATGAAACACTGGGCCGTCTAATTCGGAATCCAGGGAATTTTTAACGAATTAATACAAACGAAGAGAGAACTTGATTGGTTGATGGGACGTTTATGTTTTTCAATAATTCCATTAATTGAAAATATGTTTGATTATAATTCATTTTCGTCAATCTCCAATTTGTAGATCAAAATGTTCGAGAGTTCTCGAAATTTTTCTCAAGTTTAAAAATTCCATTCGTAATTCCGATTGTTTAGAAATAATTTTGACATTTTCAGACAGAAAAGATTTTATATTCTTCTCACGTTAAGCCTTATCCGATATGTTCATATACGCGAGCATTACGCCGAGACAGCACAACGCGATCCATTCGAATCTCGAAATATATGGCGTATAAATTCTTGTTCGCTCCTCTTATTTACACGAAGAGAATGGAGCAGGCTCGAATGTATATTTAATGGGAAAAGATGCACAGCTGTGCTTCCTATGATCTTGCATTTGTTGGGACACGTAAGTTTCAATGTGGTCTTCGTACTTTTATCATTGAAATAATCATATTTATATATTCATACATTTTATCTCATATTCGTCCAGAGATGCACGAAGAATTCGAAATTCGCGAGACCGTGAAAACGTTATGGGGGAAAGTCTGCCAAGTGGAAAATGAATAGGGCAAACTATAAGAATTCGTTTGACGTTTGTCGGAGCTTCAAAGAGATTTTGTTGCCATATTCGACAGTAACGTTCGACGCAATTGTTATAAATAATATTAGAAAAGCTGATAAATAATTAGCGAACTTTTTGAAATGCACATCAATGCACGCAGCAACCAAGTTAATTGGGAGTTAATTTAAAAACATGAACTCTGTCAGAAACGCTCATATTTATGCTAATAATTAAATGATTCAGATTTTTTTTTAACAATTTATAGAAATCTCGTTGGTTCTCAAGCGAAAACGGATCCCAATTCTCCAAGTTTCAGTGCACCGTTAATTATCAGATCCGTTCGATTATAAATTGGGGCCTCGAAAAATGGGTGAAACGTGGACGTCCGACTGCACGTCAATTTTCCATTATGCGATGGAAGCGAACATCGGATCGTGAAGAATTTAATATTTGACCATGTCGGGGCTTCTTGCTCCGGAATTGACGGAGGCTCATCGTGCTTCATTAATGAACAAGACAAATTTACAGAGAAAATAGGGAAGTCCAAACAAAACTCACGCGAAACTGCGGAAGGAGAAAAGTTTCGATGGAAACTTCGTTTTTCATTTTATCATCTTTCTTTGGTACGATTCCAGCCTGCGGAATGGCAACGCGGTTTTTCCAAAAAGCGCAGGATGCGAAAAACTTCGAAAGGATAAATAATCCATTTTTTATTTTTTTTATTTGCAACAGTATGTGCATTCCTCGTGATGCATCGACGTCACGAGATCAGCGGGGGTGGCGGAAGAAGTGTAGCGCGAGGGGTGGAGGCAGAAATGCCCGCGGCTTGTGAACTCACATAAACGAATTTCCGGGAATTTATATATTACAAAAAGCTTGAAACTGCTCTCTCATACTGTTGTAATTTAACGTAACATTATTTACGATACGATGATATAAAAATACTCAATTTCTGTCTATAAATGGTACTTTTTTTGAGATATCAAAATCCCGGAAGCTCACGGATTTTATGCCATCATATAGGTCATCATGGATCGCGTCAGAACAATAGCGATAGTTTGAAAATTCAAGGCACTCGATCGTTCGAGCGAGCGTGGAAGTGAAACGAAAAGCGCATACACTTTTTTTTCTCTAAAACAAATTCATTGCATTCTGTGGCTGAAGGAAGACTACGTGTCCCTTTGCTTTTGCTTGAATCGTTCCAAACGATTTTTCGAGAAAAAGTGCCACCAGATCACCTTAAAAATGCTCGAAGGAAAATTTCAAAAATCACCACCTTGCACGATCCTATAAAATCATTCAGAGAACAATGCAAGAATAAGTAAAAATGACGCCACGCATTGAAAGATCGTAATCTTGAGTTACAATTTTCCTGAAGAAAATCAAATTTCACATATGAATTAATCGGATGTTGGAAAAAAAAAGAAATCGAATCGAAAGGATATTTCGTATCCTCGCATGAAACAATTCAACTGTCGATTCAGAGATAAATGCAAGAATATTGAATTTAGCGACTTAATTTGATCGTCAGTTATTATGGGAACTCGAGTTACCTGACGACCTGGAAAACTGTAGCGAAGCCTAGAATCCTTCAAATTCAAAAATTGCATCCAGAGCCAGCCACGTCGATATTTTAAATAACAATTTAATTGCTTCAGGAGGATGGATCGGTCGTTGATGAATCTAAACGATCGGTAGTCAAGTGTCGTACAAACTGTTGAATTGCCAATAAACGTTGAACCAGAGTTTTAGTTTCCCGCTACCTACGCTCAATCATTGTTCCATTCGAGGGTCGTTCACTGAAGAATGGTCGGAAATATTTGCTGCAAAGCTATTTCGTAGTGATTTTAGATCCCGGAGATGAGAATTTTTCATTTTTTGCATAACTTGAAAATTTATTATTTTTCTCGGAAATGGATATGGAAGTCGAAACCTCGATAACCGACGCTATAATTATTATAAAATATCGATCAGCGCTCGATTTTATATACTTCGGCACATATGCGTTCGCATATAATTCAACCCTTCCAGTGCACGCCTCCGATAAGTGAATATTGGGTCAATCTGATCCGAGACCTTTGTCAATCCGTTGTATTCTGGTATAATGATGTTTTTTTTCCGTAGAGACGTTTTTTGTAGTCAATTATCCGAAAATGGCAATCAAGTGTCGGAAAATTGAATGCCAAACAATCGGTGACAGAAAATTGTTGGGGTCAAAATGACGCAGTATGTACTCGAAGGGTACGTAAATACGTGTAAAAATATCGTCGAAACCGAAGTTTTTTTTTTATGAAAAGATACAAATTGACTAAAATCACGGGGTTCTTATAAATGTATTGACAGCATGAAAAAACGTTCAAGGAAATGAATAATTGAGAATGGCCAGCGACCGGAATTATTATTCGTATTTGCAGTCGACAAAATTCTGAAGAAACAATTCCAATTAGGTTTTCTTTGTGTTTTCCGAAGCCCATAATTGAAGGACCATTATTCACACTCAGCTCAGATCGTTTTACGATTTTATAGAGACCTTAAACCTTTTTATGCGTTGCGAGGTAATTGAGTACTTGTTCGTACATGGCGACGCGGTAAACTGTACCTTGTGACACATATAAGGGTTGAGAGACTTTTGAGGGAGTTTAATCGATTGCTTTCTGTTGCATATACGTCGGTATTCCAGGGGGTCAAAAAACTCGTATCCTCAGGGTGATAATTAGAATCACCTGAAGAGCTAGGAATTAAATTGCTCATAGCTTCCGCGACGACACGAACTCGTTTCCGCAAAATCTCTGAAGGTTTTCCATAGAAAATTGCATTCGCATGATAAAGATAACGAGAGGAATTACGACGTAGCAGGGAAATCGTTGAGTCGTTTCTTTTTCGCGCGTCCATTGAAAAATTTCAATAAAGTTTCTCGAAATTCCAGTCCCAAACGAATATCAATTTATTCTTGCGACAATCGACGAATATTTTTCCAACACTTACCGGCCGTGCACTCGGCGAGGCAGAAGATCAGCAACACAATGAAGAATCTTCCGATGGCTTTGAGATTCCGAGTACACTTCGCAGTCCTTTTCTGATCGTGCATCTCCATCATTTTGTCGAGGTTGCGCGACTAGTCAGTCTGAAATGAAACACAATTTCATAAGGTACGTTCGCGACTCCATTTCACACACTAATTCATTACTCGTGACATTAACTCCGCTCTGTGAAATCTTTCTTTCCACCGATGTGAATAATTATTCAACGAATCGTCAAAAAATATTGCATCAAGTTTTAATTGTATCGATTAATCGAGCCCGTTAACGATCGACAAATTAAACAAGCTTTCCACACGAGTTACAACGATATTGAGACCTTTCCTGCGAGCGCGAACATGAATTACTGCGTTGATACAGGTGTTGATACGAGGTGTGTTTGAATATCGTACCATTGCATACAGATCAGAAGTGCCCTCTTCTCCCTTCTGCCTCTCCCACTTCCCTAACCCCAGATGCTAATTATTACCTTAACGGTTTGTGTGTGTTTCCTGCGTCAGGTCTAATTGAATTAATGCCGGAATGTCAACGAACGGAAAAAAAATTCAATGAAATGCTCTTTATTTTCATTTTTTGCTTGTTTTTTTTTTTTTTTTGTAATGGAACTAAAGCAGATTCCCTAACAAAAGCCCTAGAACAGTGACCTGCGGTCAAAATGGACTCCACGCGATTTTAAATCCCGCGCCTTTTCTCCCTTCCTTCTCCCGTTTGTTGTCGGTTTACCGGATGTCTGACTATTTTTTTTGCTTGAGACAAAACTGGCCGAGATTCACGGGATTTCGCGTCAAAAAGTGAAAAAAATGAGCCCAAGTTGAACTTTTTTCGTTCAATTTTAACGGAGATATCAATTTTTCAGAATTGGGTCCATTTACGACCCGAGGTTTCCGGAATCGGGGCAACAAAAAGAAAAAGAATTAGTTTACCGTTCTAGGGTTGAAACGAACGATTTTTACAATGAGATTGGAAAACAATTACAGAAAAAAAGTTTGTGGACACTGTCAAAAATAATTCACCATACAGTTGGAATGTTTTGGTGAAAATGACGGATCGCGCACTTGGAATTTCATAAGTACTCGTTAAATTTATTCGTACCGTGATAAATCTCTGGATTTTTGGTTGTTGCTTCCGTCTGGTTTTTTCGGGAGTACGATTCTTTTGATTATCAGTGAGAAATTTGCAATTGGGGAGCGATTTTACGAGGGAATTTTAAAATGTCGGAAAATACTCGAGTTTCACTGGGGGGCGTCGAGAGGTTAGCGAAAAAATTTGTAAAATGAGGATATGTTGGTTACTAGACGAGTGACAACATTTAAGGACTCCTGTACGCACCTGAGAGCGAGCAGAGAAGCGAACAGGAGACTTATATAGACGCGCTCTGGCATTCTGGTGGGGGAAAAGCTGAGCGCACGCGGCATTCTCCGCCCGTTAAAAATCATGGCGGACCATGATACCTATATACGATGAAATAGTTCAACAAACAGAGGAAATAAGTGATACCAAGATTCGTCAACTTTAAGAAGAAATTTTTCCTCCTCAGGCCAGTCCGCCAAGCTGACGAATCAAAAGTACAATAAAACATTGTAATTTATACCAGACGATGAATTATTTGGTTAACACACTATCGGCCCGACGGGACGGGTAGGAAAAAAACTGTCGCGATCGATACCGATTGACGTTATTCGAACATTCTGTTGATACATGGATCGAGTTTTTATTCCGATTAAATACGCGACTCGATCGAATTAAATCTTGAATATGTTTTAAATGTTTCACAATGAAGCGAAACATTTCCGTTTTTTGATTATGATCGATTTTTCGTAAAATAGATTATACGCCCGCGTCATAGGGTTTGGGAAAAAATATTTTATTCATTAGCAATTGACGTTAGTCGAAGATTTTGTTGATTCAATCAAGCATTCGCCAACGGGATTCTCGATCTGGCATATATTTGTTAAACACCTCGTAATATCACGATGATTACGTATATTTTCATTGGAATCACGTGTCGTGCATGGGATGATTAATTGATTCATCCCGCCTCGTGCTAATTGTTGGGCGATTCGCGCGCCAGTCAACAGCTGGACGATTAACATGGAATAAAGTAGAATAATTCATTTCACGCGATTCATCAATTCCTTCCTTGCAACGAAGCTGTCAGCGGCTTCCAAAATTCATCGTAATCCGCAGCTGAAACTGTGGCGAGGGATCCATCCCTTTTATTCCGAATTATCTAGCCAGGACCGAGTAGCGTAGCATATTTCCGGCTGCTGGAGAACGCGACCAGGGGTCGAGCTGTTGCTCTCCCGAAGTCTTGTGCTACAGCAGAAATGATTGAACGACGTGATGAATTTTTTATCTACTGGTAGAGCCACAGGCCGGATATCAAATCGAAAATGTCATTTGTCCGCCAACCAGTTTCTTCGATGTTTATTGTTCAACAATTTCCAAACCATTCATTTGTATAGAGTTGTTGCAACCGAACATGACTCTGTAAGTTTTGGAGTCACATCATAAAGTTTGACGATTCGAAGGGAAACGATTGGACGCATTGGGAATTCCCTTACGCTGCAAAATATTGGAACATTAATAATCAATCGTTGTAAATCGGTTTGTAAGCCGTTGGAGCATGCAATTGAATTCATAATTGAGCGTATATTTGGCGTTTCTCGCTCACACTCGAAACATTCACATTCAACTCTTCGATCCCATTAGTAAGTAGCTCGAGTTTGTGAACGTTCCCACAGTAGTGAGGGTCAATTATGATCAGACGAGAACGTTCGGGCTCTGGTTTTGTACTCGGACGATTACTTTTCTTTGAGAAAATCTACAGGAATAAAAAGTTTACCGAGTCTACCGAGTACAGTTCAAAGAGAATTTAATTTCCGAATTAATTAGCACGTTTCTGGATCCAGCGACCGAAATTACTCGCGTGTGAGAAACTGGACACATAATTTGCGAGTTTTCATAGTTTTTTTTGTCATTCATGATTGACAATTCCTAAAGATCAGATACAAAATTGGAAATGTTTCGAAAACTGTAGATTTTTTACGAAGAGCCCTTGACTGGAGTTTAAAATCTTTCAGGACACCCTGTATATACATCGCTCGCATTTGGAGACACAGCCCACCTGTTTGATCACTAGCCTCCTGACCCCGTGTATGTCCCTCACAACTGATATCTCTACAGAATTCTCCAATGACGTAGAGAACTTACAAGGAAGGTACTCAAATGTCACTCTTTGATGGCAATGATTGTTTTTTTTTTTTTTCATATTTTTGAGGTTTACAGAAAAATCAGAGACACGTTTTTTTCGTACTTTTTTAGGGAATGGAGTTTTTTTCTGCTTGTAATGCAGTTACCATTGTATTTTGTGCCAACGACGCATTCTTATCCGTTGAACATGTGTAATTTTATTGATTAACCAAAATTGCAGGATGTTGTGCGTGAGGATTCCCTCCGAAAATGTCGTCTCAATATATGCACGACAGAGGACTAATGCTTCCTGTTTAGAGCTGAGCCACCAGCATCCTTGTTATTAATTCTGGGCAATATTCGTACTGAACGAAAGGCGCATATTTCATGTCTTCTCGCTGCCTCCCAGCTGTTCTAAGATACGAGCAATTTCATTACAGCAACGTCGATTTAATATATTCTCCCATGCTAAATTCAGCGCACCCACAGAGCCTCGTGTCCCTGTCAGTGATTTTGGAGAACCTAAGCATCTAATCAACCAGCTTTGACGCGCCAAATTCAACGTGTCTTTTGGCTTAGAATTTTTCTCCTCAATATCGCCGCCCGAAAAAAAAAAAAAAACACGCGTTTTGTTTATTTTCGATGCTTTTTCGCATTAATTCCCTTTGTCGACTCATTATCAGCATCGAGGATCGGAGAAATCTTCACTGTGACGTTTCGTCTAGTGACGTAAACGAAAGGAATTGCAGAAATTTTTTTATTTTCCTCTCTTATATCATTTTGCAAAAATACTACTGGGATGATAATAATAAAAAAGGAAGTTGAGGAGAAGGTAATGAGATTACAAATGATACTTGGGTGACCACATTGCCAGATGGAGGATTCACACCAAAGGGACAAACAAGAACGAGGGTCGGATTATTATACGTTTTTTCCCGCTTGTAGAGAAAGCCATGTGGTCCATTTCCGCTCACGTACCGTGACTCTCGACGTGAAATACATTTGTTAGATCGTATAGGCTCATGATCATCAAAGAAGAGAAAAGAAATGTCGCACCGGATAGTTTCTGCTGTGAAAAGTTAGGGGTCACGATGATTTTCACCTGTTGGGAATTCCCCGAGATATTACATGGCGTGGAGCAAACGACCGCAGGTGCGAACAGCATTTCCCAACGAAATTTACCACCGTTTTGTAATCGGTTTTTCTCGTAGGTGTTCGGATATTTCTCCGGGGATAATGAACGTGTGTTCTACCGCAATTACATTCAGATTTATGATCTTCCGCTATTTATTGTTCAAAATTAATAAACTCGATCATTTTTCCATCAAAGCAAAAATTATTGCCTGCCAAATATTTCGTGTTTTCACCGTAAATATCGAGTGTCACAAAATTCGATTTTTGGCCTCTTCTCCGCGTTCATACCGGGTCGGACCGGAATAAATCTATTTGAAAAACGCCTCGGGTCAGATTGAACCAGAACGCGCTATACAAAGTGTGTGCATGCCCTTAAAGAGTAAAAAAATAATAAAATGCCGATCAATTAATGTTGATGAGCGATCGGAAGAAAAAATTATTTTGAAATTGACGCGCTGGACATCTTTTGCTTCGCTGGCACTGGGAAAAGATTAATATTTGAAAGAATCAAGGATCGAGGAATAAATTTCGATGAATATTTTATAAAGGCTTTGCTTCTTGCGAGCCTACCACAGAATTGTCAGAGACTCGCGATCGATACACAGTTTGTTGACCATGCTGCTCGCATACGTCGAGTACTTGGTGTCCTACACGATTTTGCAATGACGAGAAGAGGCTGTAATTTGCTACTTGGCACTCGGAGAAGATCGATAAGCGGACCGTTCGTTTTGAAACTGACGTAACATTCCTGAAACGAAGCTGATCAAGTTTTCGTAGAGTTTTGCTGCAGCAACTCTAGCAGGTAGGTTTCACGCTGCGAATGATAAAACCTCGATGTTTTCTCATTTGTTAACTCAAGCGCGTGGGAGACTCGAAAAGCAGTTGACTAATAAAAAAAGGAAAAGAGAGAAAGAGCGTAAGGGCGTTAGAAAACAGAGACGATCGAGTATGACGAAGTCGTAAAACGTGACTTTCATCTGCTGGAGGATAAAATCATGCAGCTTTAAGTCTTACAATGTTTAGACTACTAGAGATTTCGTAACCAATAAAATCGATGCCACGTGTGGCAAAATACGGAATTTTCATAAAATAATATTCGCCGTTGATGACTTTAAAAAATTGAAGCTTTTCTCTCGCATTCACGGTCGCAAAATTTCGACCGACCCTTCACTTCAAAGCGATTCCTCGTTGTCATTATTACTTTTATCAATAAATATTATCATTATCTGTCATTCCGAAGCTCGCATGATTGATGCTCGAGATTTTTCAAATTCATCACGTGTGGGTTATCGAGATCAAGATCGACGCGATATTCAAGCATTTTCCTTCTCGATCCCTGCTGCAAAAGTGGCCGTTCGAGAAAACAAAGTGTCCCAAATATTCCATTGGATATGCGGCCATCGAACTGGATAGTCAACAACAAATTTTCGGACGCATCGAGTACACGTTGCATCCTTTTTTTTTGTAATATGTGAACTAAATAATCTCAAAGTATTTATCCTGTAACTGGATCCAGAACCAATGTAAATATTTGCGATCACTGATATCAACAATTATCAGTGATTGAATGTTGTTCTGTTGACCGAAGATCAATTGGCAATAACCGGTCACTCGCCTCCGGAAACGCCCACCGTTGATCCTCGACCTAGGCCAATATACTGGCCACTTTTTAATCCACAGAAATATAAAGTTTTCGTGGAACGTTAATATTCAGCGTTTTCTCAATTTCGGCCAATTATCGCGATCCAGCTAACATCGTAGGGAACTACTGAACTTTTTAATCAAATTGAAAATTTATCTGGAGAGCCAATTTGATAAGTTCATCATTAATTGCTTGAAATGTCTCTCCCCATTCAGATAATTTTTTTCAAAACCTCGAGTGCACACACATTGGGTCAATCTGACCCACGACGATTTTCAAATCGTTGTATTAAGCTAAATATGCATTTTTTTTTTTT
The DNA here is from genome assembly GCA_037043255.1 of Diadegma fenestrale. Classification (NCBI taxonomy): domain Eukaryota; kingdom Metazoa; phylum Arthropoda; class Insecta; order Hymenoptera; family Ichneumonidae; genus Diadegma; species Diadegma fenestrale. Next base: position 11,477,491 of record CM073310.1, on the reverse strand, counting down.
CATTTGTGGAAACATTTTTTTTAGTTAATCATTTATCGTTCATGTCCCAAATTTATTTTGCAAAGAAAAATAAAATTTAGTGCTAAAACATTATTTGCCGTTGAATGCCATAAAATATTTACTCGAAATAAAAAAAATGAAAACATGAACAAAAATGTAATGTCAGTTTGATAATCATGATTGGCAATCATATAGATTGGCGCCGGGCGAGCCTTGAGCTTATTGTTCCAAGATCCAAGATCTAAAGACATCGCCAGTGCCGGCGATGCATCCACCATTGGACTGAACTTATCACTTTGTGGTTCGCGTGGTTACGGTTGCTACGCCATCGACTGTATCTCGCAAATATTCCCCGGCAAATTTTTATCAGACGCGAAAAAGAAAAAAACAAACTACTACGAAACTTTGGTGAAAATTTCGGTGAGGAATTTCGAGTAAATATAGTTTTGCAGTAAATTGATAAGAACGCATGCTAATCGATTGGTATTTTCATCTTGCGCAGTGGGTTAATCCCGGAGCCACCTTGAATACACATAAAGCGATCACAATCACTTTTTCTATACATGTGATCGATCTCTCGATTACGCGCAATAATCGTACCGATGGTTACTAAGTACAGTTCTTATCTGTGTATCAAAAATTACGATGATGTCGACTGGAATCACGACTAGTCGATGACTTTGGCAACCTGATAAATCTAATTCGTAGAAATTTTTTTTTTACAAAGATAAAACGATTATGGTCGGTGCGGATGAACTTGGGATCTAATGACCAACTAGAAAATTTCGACAATTCCCGCGTCCATTCAGTTCCACATTCGAATACGCGCATCGGCCGTATCTACTTATGACACAGTCGATCGTTCGTCTTCTGGGCCATTTAATCGAATGTATTGCGATAAAAGAACAAAAAAACATTTGGCGTGTAAAGCTTCGGCGTGATTCACTCAGACAGTCATTGCGAGCCCAACTAGTTTTTGCATCGTTGCACTTCCACCCGATTAATGTTCGAATCTACACTTCCCACGCGCTCAGCTCGAACGAGTAAAGTTCATCCGACGCGTATCGCGGGCTTCAATTACTATTTTTTATTTTATTTTTTTCATATGCATGCATATTCATACGTGTTTGTAAATAAAAGTTTTGTTGATATTACGGAACGAAGCGTCAGTGAAATTATATGATAATTGAATTAAAACGTTGCTGCGCTTTCATCGCAGATAATTATTTCCATTCAGATGGATTTTCCTTGTTGCTTATCGACGTAACGAACGGGAAAATGTCAGAAAAATATCGATTCGTCGGAATGGTTGGTCGTAAGAAAAAACAAAATAAAAAATAACGAGTCGAACTTCCGGACGGTTGACTTCGGGGATTTTGACGGAGATTTCGCAGGTTTTTCCAGGGAATCAAATTAATAAGTAGAGCAATTAACTGTACATAATTTATTTGTGCGCTGAATCGAATCGAGACAATAACTATCAAGAATATCGAGGACGAGGCGCGAGATTCATCGTCCTTTGGCAAACGGTGCGACCGCAGACGTCGAAAGGTAATAGTCTCCGGGACCAGCTCGCTCGATCTTTGATCCACCCATTTTCGAAACCGGCCTGTTCTCGCATCTCCTGAAAACGTACGAGAGGAACGACGTGCAAGGTTTCCCATAAAATCCAACTTTCGAATTGATGGATTCGGCGAAAAATTGCCACGAGCGAGCGTGCGAACATGCACCAGTCAAATCCGACAAACATCCAAATTGTATCGAGCCACCGTTTGGATAGAAATCCGAATGACCGATCGCGCCCATGAAGCCCAAGAGACCAGCATTTGTGTGAATAATTTGGACGTAATTAGCGTCTTTACTGGATATTCTGTGCTCGACGGTAGCGAAGTTAAACAGTGGGAGGGCCGGATCCAAACCTGAACAAAATTTGCAACAATTACAGCGGTTGGACGATTTTTTTGCAAAAAACTCAGATTTTTGTAAAATTCGAAAAATCATAAAATTTAAACCATTCAAGCGATATTTCCCAAATTCAATACAAACTTCCCTATTGAAATACTCTATGTACAAAGAAAAGAAAAAATCAGTAGTAAATCGTAAAATTCGGAAAAGTTATCCCCTTTTTTTGAAAATACCAAAATGCCGTAGAATTCATATTTTCTTTTTACCAACACCGACAAAATTCTTCAGAAGTGGAGAGCTTGTATGGATTGATTTCGTGCAAAATGGGAGCCCTATAGCTCAAACCGTTCTCGAGTTACAAACATTTTGAAGTTTACAGTGCCAGAACGGACACATCCGGCAATTTTTTCTAGAAATGATTTTTCAATGTTTTGAGACATTTTGAGCGCATTGATATTAAAAACTGGAATAAAAAAAATGTTCACCGTCACAAAGCTTGTCTATGAAGGAGGAAAACTAAAAAAACTTATCCAGAAAACAATTTTTATTGAGGATGTTGTTTATCTTCTTTTTGAAGCGTTTCGTCGGGAAAAAATTCAACTATAAATCAGCACGTACCGACTACGTAGTTGATGGTCCCCTGGGAATAGTAACCCGCAAGTCCCATGACATGGGCTCCGAGCGAATGACCAACTAGCGTGGTTTTGTTAGGATCCAAACGTGCATTACTCTGCAGAAAATCGATCATCTTCGCAACATGTTTGCCAACCGCGGTTACTCGTGACACCGCCGTTCCGTACAGTCTCAGAGAGAATTTTCTCCAATCAACGACTATCACGTTGAAGTCACCATTTCGTAGGTACGCTGAAGTCGAATACGAAGAAAAAGGAATCATGTTTAGAAACGGAAGATTTTGGAGCTTATTATTTGCAAGTTTTTGTAGTTTCGATTTCGTTACTCATCAGCCTTACCATCGCGAACTTTAGTGCATGCTGGACTGTCTCCGGTGTTGACCCAACCGTGGGTGACGAAATGAGTAGGTTTGTCAGCGTCGAAATTACTTCGAGACAAACTGCTTTTATCGTTGATCCAAAGAGGCTGATATTCCTCCGGATTTTTCCTCGTATACAATCGGTAGAATACACGGTCGTCGAGGTTCGAGTCTGAATCGTCTTCCATCGCGATGACTCCACTTTGCTCGCCCAACGTCAATTCTACTAATTCACCATCATCATTCTCCATCATGAGTCCTTTCTTAAACACTGCATATTCCTTTTCCATTCGCTCCATTTCCAACGTGCGATCGTTCGCCACAAAATTGCCATCGCTCTCAATCACATTTTTATCGATGCCACCAGCGATGTTGGACCCGATCGGATCTGCTCCCGCGAAAAGCTCTGCACAACGATCTCATGTTATAAACACAATTCAGTTTTTTTTTTTAACGCAGCACTTTTCTTTAACCCGGCGTGAGTCTACCGGGTTTTTATGAAGGAACAGTCAACATTTGCAACTCGAAATTCTCTCCCATGGACAAGCCGTAGCTGCTGGACCAGAATTTTCTCAGACTTTTTGAAAGCCCAGAAAGTTTTGTAATTCCGACTGTTCCCTAAAATACCTTGCATGCAAGACGCGTAGCCCTTTAGACATTTATAGTATACACACGCCGGGTTAAACAAATATTTTTCGACTTACCGAAGGTCGATATGAGGAGCACGGAACAGATCGATACGTGGACCAGCATGTTTGGGCAACTCAATTATTCTACCGATGTTTCAACGACTCGTCTTTATAAAGCGCCCAATCAAGAGGAACCTACTTTCGCGATTAACCCAATCGATCAATCCAACAGATTAGATTAGATCAGCATCGCTTTTTACATATACTTTTGTGAACTTTATTTCGCTCGCCGCGCACACCAATAATCCGCTTGTCTAATCGTTACAACATATCGCAACAAGCCAAACAAATAATCGATCGCACTGAATTTTTGTCAGTTATAACACGCTTTTAAATCTTTATCTTCCATGCGCGCATAAACTTAGCTAAACTGTTTTTGTTTCAGATGCTGACACTTTTAACGTTTGAGCGAAAAAGCTCTTGAGAATTTTTTTAAATTTGTCATTCACTTTAACATTTCAGAGAGAATTTTCCACAACTTTAAATTGTAAGAATATAAAACAAAAAAAACATGTTTCGTAAGAGGATGAATCAGTCACGTCGAATTTTCGAAATGGAAATTCTCTGTTGTCGTTCGACCAATCAGAAAAGGGCTCTGAAAGGAAAAAAGGCAAAATTCAGATGACGCGGGGGCTTTTTTCATTTTTTAACTGATTCATCATCTCAAGCCCCTTTCCCACTTGAATTATTTCTATTTTGGCAGAAAAACAAACAGATTGTTATCTTCCCAGCATTCTGGGACATTCATGGGATCATTTTTTTTCTCATTGATCGAAAACGTTTGCGATTTGATTTAGTAATCTAGTGATAAAATAAAGACCGATCAAAAGCAGACGAACGTGAATAATGTCTTAGATGTGGAATGTTATCAACGTCCGATAAAATTTACGTCCACAATCACGCGATCGGGCAAACGATTTACCGCAAAATTTGCTAACAATTCATTGATATCGAACGCGAGTCTAAATGTACTTTTACCGAAAAGTTATTTTAATTATAGATAACTGCCTCGGAAACCGCATATATTTATATATTTATCGCAACTTGTACTTCCCGAAAGGTATTTTTGTTTCAAATTCAACGCACAGACCGATTGGCTTTTTCATTATTCATCATATTTATGCTCACGCAGTACACAGCCATGTTGCTCAATTGGAAAGTAAACTTTCGGGGAAGCTCGACGAACTTTCAGAAATCAATTTGCCTCTGAATGAAAGCTTGCGGACGCAGAAATAGAACAGTCGATTGATTCGCTATAATGATTCGTCAAAGTGTTAAATTTCAATGGCTAAATGATCGAATTACCGAGCTCCGCAGTTTCGTGGCTAATTCAGCATCGCTCGGAGGTTCAATTCAATTCGAATTTTGACTCGTAGCAAATGGAGGATTTCCTCGGATCCCGTTCATGGGTGATTAAAATATATAAAAAAACTGTCGACCTTTGAGGCAACTCGGAGTTTCCTTGCGTCCAAAAACTGTAAGCAGCTTCCGAGGACGTGAGAATATTTATTTTCCGTGTGAGAATTTTTTCCCATCTACTCATGGCGAGTGAGCTCATAAAAATTGGATAGATACTTCCACAGAGGATTTATGCACCCTCGAGCTTTATGCCAGGGTGTGCATTACGGTCACAACAACGAGAAGATTCAGTAACAAAAAAAAATCTGCCCCAAACACTTGGCAAGTTCGAATTTCTCAAAGTATCAAAAAAATCTGGTTGAAATTCTCGCCGGATGAGATCGAGAAAATTTCTCCCAGTGCGGAAAATCGATCGAAAGAATTTTCTGGTATTTGAAAAGCTCTCGAGAAAATTATTACAAGTTTTGTTCCTTTCTCGATGTATTCGTACCTGAGAATTGTATATAACCCAAGATTTGGACTTTTTTATTGCTTGTATAATCAAGAGCTTACTGCAGATCCACTGAGAATAAAGTGAAAAATGATGTTATGCGTTGCAGATTTTATTTTTTCATTGTCACTGCATAGAAAAGTTGTGCGCCATGAATTCTTGAACGTTTTTTTCCTCGGTACAGGACAGAGTCTCAATATTGCAAGCGAGAATGTATTTTAATGATGCAATTCTGTGCCATCCATAGAAATCCGTAAGAGTGATTAGCTCAAATACAGGAAACCTCATTCGTTTTATCGAGTAGATCGATCGACGTTAAATTTCGAGATAAAAATTCGCTTTTGACGGCACGAACAGTGTTTTTTTTTCCTCGACCTTATCGATAGTTTCCATCGATTGCGATAGAAGATTCCGATCCTGGAGAATCTCGTCCTCATCGTTCACTGACGTCGTCGCGCGGGGGTTCCCATCGACCGTGATGGAAGGTTTCGCGATCCTGGGTAACATCGTCCTGCGGATACTGCATTACCGTTAGATGGAATTTATCTCGGAAGACCATCATTTGGTACAAAATCTCCTCCGCATCTGGATCGTCGTTGTCGATGGAAAACAAATAGAAAATCTGTCATGAAAGTGTTTTACCTGAAGAATTTAAAATGAAAAGAATCTCGAATCGTTTCCTTCCTACATTTTGAAACATGTGACGATTCATGAGAAGAGAAAAACAATGATACCGTGATCAACGATCTGTAAATAAAGCGAGAATCTTGCTCGATAGCGAAAAAGCTTATCAATTAATGTTGCGATACTGAATTTATTTTTGGGCCTCAGAAAATCCCACCTTAATCCGATGATCTGCTAAAAGTTAACGACTCCCCAGATTTGCTGTTTGTTTTTGATTGCTGCGAATATTAAAAATTCGTCATTTGGGAAAACTGTAGAAATTTGATTATAATAATTTATTAAGCTTATCGTGTTGCTTTTCAATCATAGCAAGTGGTGGATCCGAAATTTGAGTAATAAAATTGGCTTTTGCTCCGATGCGGTAGCTTTTTTGCGATATATCCGGACAAAGTGGTGGGTCTATCGGATTCTCAGACGTGGAGGTCTGCCAATCAGGCCGATATCGGGTCGCGGGAGTCGCCACACTCGTAGACAAGCAAAAAAACCGTAGAAAAAAGATGCGGAGAAAAAAGAGAGAATATGGAGTGACTGCTTTGACGCAGCTGGCTCTCATCCGTACCCCAATTAGCCTTCGTTAACCCGTGTGTCTCTCCACCTCGCCATTCCTCTTGACGACCCGGCCGATCGTCTTTCGTGTCCTGCTCAAACCACATTGCGGTAACTTTTGCCAACTCCCGAACCCTCCACACCGTAACCTCTGCAAACTTCATCTTCCGCTATGAAATTGTACTTGGTTGAAAACTTCTCACTTTGTTGTCGTTCCTCGCATCGCTTCTCCAGAAACAAAATTCTTACAAAGTTTGCACAGCGAGTTCCTGAAAAATCATTCATCAACACGGAGTCACTTGTTATTGAATATGTCATTAAGTGGGTATAACAATCTCTCAGCGAGAGCAAGGAAGCAAAAAGTGTCGGCTATGCTAATGAACCCCCCAATCGTTCTCCGCCTTTCCTTTTGAGTGTCGATTTTTGTGGGATTCGAAGAATATTAAACTATGCAAAATTCATTTCCTTGGTGACCATTTTTGGTCGTTTCAGTCTCCCAATTCCCTTGTCTCCCTTACATTCCCATTTTTCGTGTCATTTTTCTTTCACGAACCAATGTCTCACGAAAAAAAGAGAGAAATTGTTTATTTTTTCTTCATTTTTTTTCCATATGACACGGAGATGCGTCTCGGAGGAGGCCACGACAAATCCTCAGGAGAATTCAGCGGTTCCAGCATATATTATGGTTAAAAATAAATATTCGTTTCTCCATGTTTTCCAGTCGCGATGGCTTTCGGTTGTGCACGAATTTTTACATCGTTTTGTAAATCCAGCGTTTCGGCAGATCCGAATGCTTGGCGGAATGGAAGTGAAAAGGGGCAAAAGGTTCGCTGGCGAATATATCAGCCAAGAAGCTTTCTTGATAATTTCCAAGGATTTCCAAGTGTAAGTCGCGGAACGTCACATGGGCGACAAACGAATTATATTTCATAAGGATTCCTCGTGATATCGAGGGCAGATGGTTGACGACGACAGCAGACAAAAAAGTATATAAATAAAGTAACAAAAGTTTCGTGGACTCGTTGTTAGACACCGGTTGACATTAACCGGGAAGTATAACACAGAATACTCCCTTAAAGGAAAGATTGATGGGCCAGAGAAAAGATATTGTGGGTGGGCTCTTTCAAGATATGCTTTTCCGGAAGTGAAGAGAGGTACGCGACGTGTACTGCTGTGTTCATTCTATAAATCCACTCCAGGCATCAAAGATAGTATCGCCGCGGTGCGCGGATACGTGACGAGCTCAAAGCGCCGAATGCTTCAGATTCCTTACGAGCTTGGTGAGCCATATGCTCAACCTTTTCCTCGTGGCTCTTCTATATACTTCTGAACTATAAGTGTGGTCGTCGTGTACGGAACTCGAAGCTCGTGCTTACGATTCACCGCAAAACTCAACGGTTCGTCAAAAAATCTTTACCAAGTTCAAACGATGAGCAAAAATTCGTGATTTTGCCTTTCCAAATCTGAATTCTAAAGAAATTACATCAGAGTAATGGATTTCCCTGGGTGTACGTATCACACGTGCCCAGGGGATAAACAATACATGCCACGTGTTTTTTGCATTAGAACTTAATCAACGGAATTTCCCTAATCGCCCACTGAAAATTCAATTTTGTCAAAAAACGTCGATATTTTGTTGAATACGGCGAACTAAATATTTTGGGATGATTTCAAAATTTTCGTTATTTCGACAATATTTTTCATTGCAACGGAACTGTCAGCAAAATTTACGATTGGAATGACAAAAATTTACTTTCCGAAAAGATTTTCCAGAATGTTTTTTGCTGGAATGACAAAATTTTCGTGATTTTTCGAAAAAACGTTTAGTGTTGAACGTGTCCAACAAAATATCCACCTTTTTCAACAAAATTTTCTTTTCAGTGCCCGTACCAGAGAGAAAATCATATCAAAAATCACTACGGCATCATAGTTTCCTAACATGTCACCGCGATCTAGAGAGATTTTAGCAAAAACATGGTAATTTTTTATTCATACACCGGAAATGAATTTTTTACGAAAAACGTCAATACAAATATTTCGTTGACCCTGTTGAACAAATTTTTCTGTAATTTTAAAAGTATTTTTGGTTGCTTACGGAGCTGTCCGGAAAATTCACGATGTAATGACAAAATTTTATTTTCAATGATATTCTATTGACAAACTGGCGGAATCTTTGACAGTGTTAGCCAAATTTTGACATTTTTTGCGCAATTTCTGATAAAAAATGGCTACGTGTTTACTACAATCCAGAAAACTATCATGTCACATTATTTTTTTAACTCAATTTCGAATTTTTTTTCATAGTACTGATTCGATCATTTTTACTTCTGCATTACGGAATTTTCTCGCGATTTAATGCAATGTCAACGCGGACATTACACTGTCCAGCAATATAGCAATAGGAATTCTCATCAAAACGGATCGCGTATCGATTCAATTAATGCAACAATTATTATCATTGCATCGTGAGGGGCGATGGGATAGATACAGATCAGCCGGTTCAGCTGTACACGCCTTATTGGCTTAGGTCCGTTAATCTGCTCGCTGAGAGACCGGTGCCAGATGTATTCAAGTTCAGAACTCAGATGTATCTTGATTCCAAGTGACGAGCCTTTTTATCGTACCGCGATTGTCTTTTCTGCTCTGCACTGGATAACGATCCAGTGTATTTCGAGGCTTTCGTTAAATTTAATCGAAATAAATGTGTATTTTTATCTTGTCGAAGGATCGTCAGAAATGTGAGACGTAAAAAGTGACACGAGAAAAAATTCTCGGCACAAAAAAATAATTAATTCATTTTATTTTAGTTTGTGCAAACTTTATTTTTTGTTGTTTTCGTTTCACACTTTTTTTTTTACGTAACTTTGTAGCTCCCGGAACGACCGCAGCATCTGAGACTTTCCGGAGATGTACGATAAGAAGAAATCTGATGGGGAGGCGAATCGATTGTTGACATATAAAGATTGAAAGAGAGAAAGAATGTAAAAGCGAGAGAGATGGAAATGAAGCCATTTCTTAGCTTGTAAAGCGATTTCATTCGCGATACGATCTTTGCTCGGTCTTTCGTGTTGAAGTCAAAGTCGAGGGAGCCAAAAAAGCACACAACCGTGTGGCTTCGAAGTCAGTCAGGCGTTGCGGATATGGTTGCACGTCTGTAGCTTTGGCTTGTACACACGCGACGCTGGATATCGGCAGGCGAAGAAAATTCCTGAGTTTCAGAAATTCGTCCAAGTGCTGAGTGAGCAAGTGAGAACCGGGAGGGCTCTCGACTATACAGTGCGAGACTCGCTGGCAGAACTAGAAAAGGATGGACATAAAAGACTTGACAGTTTTATACTCAGTCTCCTTGTTTTTTTTTGTTCTATCACTGCAGAATTGACGAAAGAGCAAGGACGCCAAATCTGCGGCTACGAGCCAAACAGGAACTACTTCGGATGTTGTCTACTCAATACACCACACAGGAAGCGCGATACAATCACGTCGCTTCGGTATAAGGGAAGATCCGAAGGGTGGGTGAATTTGGATGCTTCGAAACGGATGAAAAAATGGTGAAAATTGGCTGCTACTTTTTCCGAAGACACTGTCGAAAGCTTTTAATGATTTGATCGCGAAATTGATGCTCAAGACGATGCACGGCTGACCGTTAACGCAGCAAAGTCTTATCCCCACTCGGCACCGTCACGGTTCATTAAATTTGCATCGAAAGCAGAATTAAACGCAAAGCGTTCGAGCATTGAATCTCCGCATGCAATATATCGTGCGTATCCGAATATTCGGACTCCCGTCCGGGACTCGATCATTTTGATTCTGTTTCCGATGGGTCTTTCATGCGTGTACGTTGACCACGTGGCTAACTCTTACTAATATGTAAATATTCTGGAGCATAGGGATGTATAATAATGTTCAATGAATTGTCAATTATAGGAGCCCACTCGCAGGCAATTATTGTAAGTGATTTGAGGTAATTAAGTATGCACAAGGACTTACAGTCACCAACACAACGGCAAACACATGCGTCAACCCCCCTAAACGAATGATAATCAAGTTCGCATTACGTGCAGCCTATTAAGCTTTGCATATAGATATTTACTGTCAAGCTATATCTATAATCAAGAGTATCGGTTTATTGGTTCAATATATATACATTTATCCATGCACCCAGGTATCTATATGTCTATTCCCATCGATGCATACATATTTATACATATATGTATATAATTATCGGCGATGCGACGACATGGACTTTCCCGAGTGCAGATCGTGCTAACCCAGGTGGGTGCAGGGGCGGAGGAGGGATAGACGAGCCGACTAGTTGCCTCGTTATGACGAATCAGAATCTCCTCTAGCTATATGGATTTTTGACCTGGCGGGCCGCAGACATGCGTACAATCGAAAGCTTCCCCTGCCAGAGAATTCAACCTCTTGGTCGTCGTCGTCGTCGTCGTCGTCGTCATTATCATCATCGCTCCTGCCGATTATTCATTCGTTATGTCGACTCTCAACCAACCGACCTTATTACAACTACATTACAGAATCTCTGTGTATATGGAAGAATATGTGAACGTGGCTGATCGACCATCCTCACGCGTTATCATCTTCTTGTCTGTGCCTTCTTCTACCTCATTCTCTTTATTTCACCCTTGGGCCCGCTATGCTGCTTCTCTTACTTATCCAATCCTCTTCTTCTCTTTTGCTTCCAACCTCAGCCGATATACCTCGTTTGTACTCTCCGTGTCTTCGCTTCTACTCGCGTAGACTACCCGGTCCAGAATTCTCACCCTAGACGAGAATTATAATAAGGCACTTTGGCACTTTGCTCAATCCTCCTTGCAAATTCAAACACACGAGTCTGTCCTGAATTTTTTCTGATTAAGTATACAAAATAGCATCTCAAATTTTTTCATGTATGTATGAAAAAATAAAGCCGCCTGTGTGTCGCACTATTTTTCTTTTCAACCCCCCAAAACTACCCGGGAAAGTTGTGTCCGCACTTTCGGCCAAGAGATCGGTGGAAAAATTTGCATCACCTGCTGTACGCCCAAACAAAATCCATGGATATCCCATCGTTGATTATTTTCATTTTCATGACAGCAATTAATTTATTAATTTAGTGAGACAGAACTTATTTCAGGCAATTCCGATACATCGATTATTCCAGTCTATAGACATTCAGTGTCTCCAACTCGTTCAATTATGACTGACGACGTATCATTCAATTAGTAAAGATTAACCTCGCAGAAGTTGTTTCATTTCGTCAACGTTGTGACGGCGACATTCCCAATTAAATCCCAATTCAAAACAAAATACTAATTTTGAGCCCAAAAAGTACTCTGAAAAAATGAACTCCATAAAATATTTGAAATTCGCGTATTTTTGCAATTTTCGAAATTCTCAAAAGTAGCTGAAAAATGTTTACAAAAATTTACGCGCAAATAGTGTCTTTTTGTTTTTTTTAATGAAGAATTTTTAATTAGTGACTTTTTTCATTTACTGGTGAATTGAGCTGATTTTCCCCGACTTGGTTCCTGCAGTGTGAAAAATTCATTAAAATCGATTCGTGGTTTTCGTGTGTAAACCGACCAGACGGATTGTCACAGTTGAGAAGAAAAATGCATTGGAACAAAAATCTGTAATCCTGTGTGTTATCAGCAAAACGAATTTTGGAATCAAACAAAAAATATGCATTTTGGAAATTCGCGTTATGCAAGAATTTATGGGACATTGATGAAGAAATTCGGATCGAAGAGTTTGTGCATGAGAAAGTAGCTCCGCAAAGTGCAGAGACTGCAGTGACTATATAGAGAACATTTCCGTTTGGTATTCGTCGAACGTGTTGAAACGACGGGCTTTTGCCTGGTGTTCTGTTCTGGACATTTCTCAATCAATTGGGCATTACGAGCACCCATGGGAGTCTCCCTACAGGACTTAAAAGTCACAAACGTTTGTTTTCTCCTTATTCTCTTGTCTTTGTGCCTTGTGGAGATTGTACAGTTCGCCTGCATCTTCCGGCTCATCTTGATGAAATGCTGGCTCGAACGAAGAATGGAAATCAAACTCGAGCCAAAGAAAAAAAAGGATTAAGATAAATGGGATTTGGACCAGTGTCCAGAATTCACGATTTATAACTTATTCCGAATAAGCAAGTGCATGCAGGCTGACACGAGCCAAATCCAGAGCAACTAGACGCAAGACTTGTCAGCTAGAAATTAATTAATCACCCGAATTGTGATACTTAAAATTCATTTCAAGTTGTGTCACGTTCCAGATAATATTTACGACAATTTTTCAACATTTTTCAATTCACCCTTTTCCATTAAACCCGTTTTGGCCAAAAAATAAGTTCAAGCCCATGAAACATGGATAATTTACTAGAAAGAACGTCGGTGCAGAAATAAATGCACATTTACCGGAATTCTACGATCTGACAAACGCCTTGGGTCAGATTGCCCCGGCATGCATCCACAAGGGGTGGGCTCTAAGGGTTAAAAAGAAAAATTCAAAAAAAAAACATGCATGGATAAGAAATCAGCGTTCCCAGCGGTGTTTTTAATTTTTTTTTTTTTGAAAAATTCGGTTTTGAAAACGTCGTGTCAAGCGAGAACGTTTCGTGATGTGTTGGACGAGCTGTGTATTAGAAAATCCACACGAAATATCGTAATATAATATTTTCTGGCTCGACTGGATTCGCATGAATGAAAATACATGTTTTGGTACTCGGGTCACGCACAAGCCTCACTTAAAAACGTTCTCCCGCTATCTCCGGTACATTCATATATAGCAAAAGAGCACGAATACGGTATGATTGTATATACACACTTATGTATATATAAATACCAAATATACGCATATATACGTACGTCATGTATTTGTAATGCGGGATAGTGGAATTCTGCAAAACTTTTCCGCGACCACGTGTCTTTGGAGTACGATAAAACAGACTCCACTCGACTATATCGAAAACCGTTCTATAATACGCAAATAAATACCGAGTCTATGCATACAAAACGCTATTGCAAATTATTTTCTCTCCAAACTGCACCAGAATTCATGCCAGAGCACGCACGATTTTAACACAAAACAGATTAGCACTTGACGAAAAAATAGAAATATTATCCAACAGAAATTATGAACAGAGCCATTTATGTTGATTATGAAAATCGTATCAATCGCCTTGTAAAAATTCTGCAAATTATTTATCAAAAATGTTTCAAATTGATTCGAAACTTTTATCTTGTGCGAGAGTTTTCAGATGTTAATATAAAAAAAAAAAAAAATTCGTTAATGGAAAATCAGTCTATTTTTTATGTCTTTTTTATTATCTTAATTGAGTGCAACGCTGACGAACGGGAGATCAACAGGATGAGACACAAATGCTATGGGACACCTTCGAAAAACGCATATGCATTGGAAATACAAAATTAGTGAGTCGAGCGAGACAAAAAATAGGAAAATTTGAGAGTTTGCAGACAGATGTCGTGGGGTTTGGCGTCGCGCAGCGATTGTCGCGTCTACGCTCCATCAAACAGAGCACTCACTTTAAGTAAAATTTTTCTTCAGATCTTGAGAAGATTAATTTCAAGATTTCCTTAGATCTGGCGATATCCCCAGAAAATACCCATCCGCGATAATTTGTTCCCATAAATGGCTCTTCCTTCTTATTTTTTATTCGCATATGTTTTCGATTAATTACATTATAATGAACAGTCCGTTCTTCGATGTTTTTTTTCTTCTTCCCCGAATCCCCTTTCGTTCTGTACAGGTGATCGATTAAAAAATTATCGACGACTCATCGCATTTCATGGAAGAAAAAACTGAAATTTCAGAATTGGAATTTCGTAAAAAAAAGTTTTCGAGAAGAATTCATCGCAGAATTTAAAGTGAAATTACAATGGAAATTAAATTTTTTTCAAGCACGTCGATATTTTGTTAAACGGTTTGAACTAAATATTTTAGAATGATTTCAAAATTTTCGTAATTTTGAAAGTATTTTTGGTTTTTAACGGAACTGTCATCAAAATTTACGATTGCGATGACAAAAATTTGCTGCCCCAAGAGACTTTCTAGAATATTTCTCCCTGCAATGACAACGTTTTTGGGATTGGTCAAAAAAAGTTTAGTATCCAACAGAATATCGAACTTTTTCAACAAAATTTTCGTTTCAGTGCATGGAGTTTTTTCCTCGGGTTTTTTTGAAAGTGCCAGTCATTAAAAAATCTTCCACGAATTTTCTTTGAGCGAGGAAACGATCACTAAGAGGCTTATCCTTGAGAATCAATCCGAAAGAAGTTTCATGTAAAAAAATATTGCGGAGTGATTCGTGATCCAAATTCGGATGTATGACTCGGTCTCGAAGACTCCCACGGGAGCCCGAGGAACATTTGTAACGTTTCATCGTAAATTTCTCCCGAGGTTGCTCGGTTTTACGGTCGTCGCTCGCTATTGTTTTTTCTCAATTTTTTTTTAGTGCCTTACAGTTTCCCAATTTTTTACATGTTTCTAGAATTTTCTCCGACATAGTCTCAACAACAACAAATTTCTGGATAAACGCTCACGAGGCATTTTGAATTGTGATGATTTTTTGCAACTGTCATAACGGCGTTTGCATCGCGATGGTGCGGCTTTGGCACAGACCGGAGCTTTTTTCCGCAACAACTCTCCAGTAATTCGTATCGACTGAATAACCCGATTCAGTGATAAAAAATTTAAAAAATGCTGAGGAGAAGAAACAAATTATCGTCAGGCTTTTTTTTTATTAAAAAAAATGTTATTTATAAGTTTTTTTTGGTGAAGCAATGCTTAGAGAAAAAAGTGATATTTAGAATATCGAAGAATCGATATAGGAGCGATGTAAGAAGCAGAAGAAGAGGACAAAAGTATATAAACGTCTGATAATTGTTCAGAGACGGAGAAAGAGCGCGAAATGTGCGAGAGTCCGCGAGCGCTCTCGCTCTAGTGGCGAAAGCTCCAGGACCGTGGGGCACCAGCGGTAGCAGCGGCAGCAGCAGCAGCAGCAGCAGCAGCAGCAGCAGCAGCATAGCAGTATAACGTGTATTGGCTGGTCTGCGCAAGCACAGGTGCAAGTTTCGAGGGTATAAAGAGGAGAAGCGCGAGAGCTCGGTGCGCACTTTGTGTTTCCACGCTCGGTCACACGCCGCAGAGACTCTTGGAGACAATTCCTCGTCATCTTCGTCATACGTACACAAAGTACTCGCTACACACATTGAGACTTGCACTTACAAACGGGTACATCGTTATAAACTTGTCCGGTCGTCGGTTCGGCTCATTCGTCTTTCGTACGTCCGTACACGCACACTAAACAAACAACTTGATTCAATATTACCAAAAGAACACCTTTGAACACACGGCGTTATAAACCTCTGGAGAACTTTGATCCTCAAGGAATAACGCACTTTACCAAAAGCCTCGTTTGTTGCTCGAGTTTTCTTGGACTAACGATATCAAAGGTGAGTGAATAAACATTTTCCTACATACTATGTTTACGTCGCGCGTTTCTCTCAACACCATTCATGTTTTTATTCCTTTTCTCCTCGAACGCGAGTGCACCCAAGTTTGTCCAGTTTGTTCTGTGCTTTTTCTTTCTTTTTAATTCGCACCTACTGCGCGTCGAGGTGTATGCGGAACGTTTAAAAAAAACTTTATTACGTCTTCGTAAAAGTTCTACGAAAACAAAGTTCCCGCGAACTTGCCAACGATGTTTGCTGATTAGATTCCCCTATTTGAACGGTGTTTACATTTTCATTTCTTAAAGCCCCCGCGAGGGTCGTCTCATGGAAAAAGTCGAAAAAAAAGGAAACGAATAACTTGTCGGGGAAAAATGTGTTGAACCAATCGAGACTCGAGCCCAAGTTCCTCACTTATTTCTCTTTGTTTCGATAGCTCAGCTGTTCATGAAGTTTCCCTCTGTTTTTCCGCACCAGAATCGTTTTCCCCTTCCCACAATTTTCGGGACCCGCCGTACGAAACAAAAACGATGTGGATTAAAAGTTGCCTCATTACTTTTCGCTGTGATTGCTCATCCGCGGGTTTTACTCAACCAGTCCAACACTTTCCCTTCTTAACCAACTATTTTTTACGCCTCCGGAGTCACTTACAACGATCACGAAAATGTGCCAATTCGCTTTGCACCAGTTATTTCGAATCTGCTTTTCCTTCGGGAATTTATCGACCTCGATAAATTAAAAAATCTGTAACGGATTCAAAAGCGTACAAAAACTTTTCGTTTCATTTATCGAAGTCGAAAATGTTCAGCATTGAATCGAAATTGCAATTGAAATATCACGAACACGATTTATAATTTATAATAAATTCTCTGGAATTTCGGGTCTAGCAAATGGTACAAATATTTCCAAATTGTCGCAAGATTCGCGAGTTAAGCTTTGAAGTATTTTCGCGAAGGAAAGAATCTCGTAATCTTATCCATAAAAAATTCCATTTCGGAAACGTCGTTGCATTAAACAATTCAGTGCAAAAAAATAATGAAAAAATCTCTGTCTTTGTTATTCTCGCTTGATTTACAAGGTCAGCTGCGCAGAGTAAAATGCGCAATCTCGATTTAAAGAAATTTGGTACGACTCTCCGAGGGTGAGTCGCGCAAGGACGAAGTGTGTTCGACAGAAACTCACTTGAATGCCCTCAAGATTGTCCTTTTTTCCACGATCTTTTTCTATCTCCGGTAGCTATATCCATTGACAGTTATTGGGATTTCTCCAAACTGTTGTTGAAACGACAAAAGAAAGGCTTTTCTTCCATTATCGTCGCCAGTAACTAGTGTATCGCGAAAAAGTGCGGATCATCTTTAGAAATTGGTGCTTTTCACATAGACAGCGGAATAAATTGCTTTACCGCGATAGAAATCAGACAAAATAACAAGAAAAATAAAAGCAGTTGAATTCTCATATTTCATTTGATTTCCCGAGACTTTTAGAGCGCGGAGTTGGAGTTGAAAAGATTTTTTTATTTGAATTCTCACGTTAGACAAATCTTATGTATAGCCAACGATTTACGGGCGTCAAGGATTAAGGTGGAAGCAGCCAGCAGCGTTTCACTCGCAAAAGAACTTTACCTGATCGCAAAGATACATTTCTCGGCTAAGTAGCGAAGCTCCTTGAAACGAGAACGAGACTCAGGAAACGGATCGTACAGAAAAAAGGGAAAAAAGCAATAGTGCACTAAGCGGAAAGCTGCCGGTTTCTTTCGCCAGAGAAAATCGCGAAAATTGGAACATTTCGCGAGGGTCAATATTTCAGACGAAGCTCAGAAAGCCGGACGCTATAAGTTCGAGCTTAAATTCCTCGCCATTCCCTTTTTGCCTTGTCCTTTACTTTGCCCACGCGGATTCAACACTTACGCAATACAATTTTTTTTTTTTTTTACTCTTGGAGACGGAATTACATCCTTCCCTGCGAGTCCGATCGTTATCAACCACAACAAAATACCTCGTCGTTCTATTATTTTTTTTTTCGATTTGTCTCCCTACGTCCTGGGGACTCGTTTGCCACTATAGCCTCTCAACATTTTTTGTTTTTTTTCCCCCATCACATCTTTCTTCGTCCGGAAATCCCTTACGCCCTGGCTGACCCCTGATTCCTTCTCACTTTCACCTCTACGACTAGCGAAGGGGACGAGAAAATCTGGCTGTTCAATCGCCCTTTCGACCCTTCGTCCTCGCTTTCTCTTCCTCTTATCCTCGCACCACATAATTCCATTGCCCCTGTATAGCCGGAATGTGCAGTTATCATCGAGTCTTTTTCTCGATCGAGATTGTTACGATCAGCCGCACAAATCGGTGTGAAACCATCAGGGAGGAAATAAAAATTGCCAAGTAAATAGTTTCTTCTTTCCTGTCGTCGCAGCGATCGTTTTTCTCCAAAGGAATAAACGTTTATGTAGCCGTTGTGTAGAAAATTATCCATATTTCATGGCCCTGATTTTGTTTGTTGATGAAATCGAAAAGTGGATGCGAAACAATCGGTGACAGAGAATCGTTGGGGTCAAAATGACCCAGTATGCACTCGAAAGGATCAAGAAAATTTTCTCGTCAAACCGCAATCGATTTTATTCAAACTCGAATGGGACCCGCTGCCCGAATGCACTTGATACGATTTTGTCGGTGGGAAATTACGGGAAATGTGGTTTAGAATTAGAGAATCCAAATTAAGGGAGAAAATCAGCTGTTTGAGTTGTTTTCTGGGGTCGGCACGCATACACAGCCAGCAAAACCACAGCTAAGACTCAAGGAGGTTTGGGGGTTGTTTGGCAAGAGGAGTACACAGTTGGGATGGTATACTCGCGGTTACCGCAGTAGGTACGAGCTTAGGCGTTTCGTGGCCAGACCGCGAATCACTTCTTGTTCCTGGTATAGTCACAGGTTGAAAAGTACATAGTGTATATCTTCAATACTCCATGAGCTGTATCAGAGAGGACGTGTCACACACGCGCATAATGACCCTCTGCAAGCTCCATGAGATTGCTGCTGGATGGAACGCTCCTCGCGGATCTAAGCAGCTTATACACATTGTGGACGTGTAATTATTCTCCCGTAATCTTCATCGCTTCCATTCTCTCACAATCTCTCTGTCTTTTCATTATCCCGAGGAATCTGCAGCCCTACAAAAGTTACGCTTTTGAAGAAGCTGTAAAACCGCATTTTAAGGAAACTACAAAGTTGGAATTTCAGTGCATGAAAAAATATCTTTTTGTTTACGCATTTTCGTCTGTCCTTATTTTTTCATTTTATCTAGATTAATTTTGGTTTTTCGCGATTTCGACAATAATTTCATCCCGAAAGATATCGAAACAAATTGCTCAAGGACTGTATGAACGTGGTTGGTAAATTAACGTTGCTAAAAAAATCGTTTTCAAAGGAATACCCTTCGGTTATCCGCGGATCGTGCATGTATATTGAGTCCAGCAGCCGCAGCAACGATAGGAAGGCAGAATGTCGACGATGATGCGCGCGCGGCGCGCTTTTCGTACCTGCAAACATTTGGCTCTCTCTCTCTCTCTCTCTCTCTCTCTCTCTCCCTGTCTCACGTTCTATCTTTTTGCCTGCTTCGGCCCTGGTAAAGTTTCCGTTTTATGCATGTCACGAGAACTTTCTCTATTTATGTATTTTTCCCTCAACGTCTCACAACGTCCGCAAGCCTGTTATATATTCGTAGGGAGAGAGAGAGAGAGAGAGAGAGCGAAGGTTGATGATGTGTTGCATATATATACACGAGGACGCATCGTGCATTTATCGGTGGGCGGCTCTTACCTGCGGGGCCATCATCAGAGAGCGTGCACTACTTACACAGCAAAAGGGACTTCAGAGCGTACATTAGGAAGAGAAAAATGTATGCATACGTGGGATAAAGGTATAGAAAGAAAAAGTGTGTGAGAGTGAGAGAACGAGATGCAGAGAAAGGGAAAGAGTTAGATGGAGAATCGGGCGATGCGGACGTGTGGCTATTTCTGGACTCGAGTAAGCCAGTGTAGAGCTTTCTGCGCGCAATAACATCCAAGAAAAAAGAAAAAAATATATAATCCACACCCAATCCCTTTTGTATACGTAGACACGAGCTTCGATTAGCAAAGGAAAGGCGTAATTCGAACCTCCCAACAACCATGCAATTATAACCTTTCAACCCCTTTACTGTCAAGTCCATTTTTTTCCTACATTTCTTGCACCCTTTTCGCAACTATGCAGGTGTCGGGATTTTCTCGATGGCCAAACACGCGAGACGCTACAAACGACATTCCGTCCCTCCAAGGTCGAGCCTCGTGTACCAACGAGCTTTGTCCATCATCCCCCTCGCACTTCTTAACAGCTGCAAGTCCATCGACGATCAAGTCCCTCTGGAGCTTGCAATTTATCCTGTTGCTCGCGTCACTTAATTCACGATGAAGCAACGTTTCTGCATTAAAAACGAAACGAAGCTTTAAAAAAATTCAACGGTACAGTGTAGTGCGTTTAAAAAACCGAATCACTCGCAAATATTCACGTTCGAAAATCCTCAGACTATATTGGCAAAACTCCCTCAATCCAATCTATAGGTTTCGAAGGATTTTTGAGGAATTATACTCTTTCACTGCTGCGCACAACCGCATGCTGTAACTCCGCGCCAAAGGAAACTTTCTTTCATCTTCAAAGTACAAATATATATTTATACATTTATATATATTTACTAGCCGTGGCAGCGGGCTTCGTCCCGCGGCACACCTGGTTGGCGCTAGAGAGTACAGCCAGTTAATATGAAAAGTTTTGAAAAAAGTTTCAAAATCTTCAGACTTTTATTTTACGAAAATCACTATAACTTTTTTTTTAACATCCTGGTACTCCAGCTACTGCTCATTATTTTCGTGTTCGAATGATCTTTAAATGGGTAATTAGCGATTTTCGATTTATCATCATTTTTCAGTTACTTGGGAACTTTGAAAGTGCAAAATTTGACGAAAAATGCCATTTTTTCATTTGGGTTCCCAGAAAAAAAAAAAAAACCTATTCTTGAGCTTCATTCCTGTGAAAGTTTTATCAAATCTGGTTCAGTCGTTTTTGCGTTTAATCGGGCACAAGCACAATTTAGTAGTGGAGAGTTTTATATATGCGACTGTTATAATTACGTTGGAATGCTGCGCCTGTCAAAGTGACGAGAAACTCCTTATTCGCGAAATACATCGTGAAAGGAGTGTTACAATGGATTTTTTTTTTTTAGTTGAGAGACTTACGAGGCCCGTGAAATTCGCGCAGAATTTTCAGCAGTGCTCAATGGTATGATAGATTTGCCCTATTTCCAGGCTCTGGCCAAAACTCGATTCTCCCGCAACATTGTTTCAAAGTTCAGACGCGCCCACCTCTTTTTTTCCCTCCTTTTTTTCCTCGTGCAATGAGACACAGAGGCTCACATATACGTGCACACGCGAACAAGAGTTACCAACAGCAGACTGAGATGAATGAACCGCCAGCAAACGGTATGAGAAGTTTGTTAATTTTCGATTACTTTTAATTACCCGTGCGCCAGAATATCCCCACGCGCTCTCGTTCTTACTCTCCCTTCGCCCTATCTCCCTCCTCCTTCTCCACCTCAACTCTATCGGACTTTTGTTACAAGCCCGCATTGCAGTGTAACGAAGAAAACACAATAACGGCTCGAACCGAAGAGACTCGCTCAACCAAGTTAATGAACGATTAACCGCGAATATTACCATTTTCATAAACGATTTTATTTTACTATTCGAACGTTCAATTTCACTTATATTAACGGAAATGGCTTTTTTTGTCCTTTTTTTTTTTAGTTTTCAACCCTTCGAGTGCATCTACTGGCTCGTTTCAATCCGAACAATTTTCTGTCACCGATTCTTTGGTATTCACGGGATTCCTATCACAAAACGACTTTAGGTAGAGTTCTTTCAAAATTTTGTGTAACCGCGTCCTCGGCACCAAAAACCATCAGCTTTCGCATATAACAAGAAAATTTCCCAACGTTTAGAATTCGAGATGTTTAATTTCCAATTTTTTATTTTCCCCATGGAGTCACGTGTCGTTAAAAAGTTTCAACAATCGGGTTGCAAAAAGAAATGTATTTGTTTATTATATTGTTGAAATTAAATACCTCAAAATCTCAACGTCAGGAAATTTTTCCCCATAGACGACTACCAGCTTTCGCATATAACAAGAAAATTTCCTGAGATTTAGAATTCGAGATCTTTAATTTCCAATTTTCTATTTTCCCCATGGAGTCACGTGTCGTTAAAAAGTTTCAACAATCGAGTTGCAAAGAGAAATGTATTTGTTTATTATATTTTTGAAATTTAATACCTCAAATTCTCAACGTCGAGAAATTTTTGTCCACAGACGACAATCGTTGGTTTTGGTGTCAAGAATGTTTATACTAAATTATCAAAAAATTCCGAATAAAGTAATTTTGTTAAGGGCAACGAATGTTTTGTCATTCAATTCAGATGGAAAATGCATATTCAACAAAATACAACAATTTGGAAAACACCTCGGGTCAGATTGACCCACGATGCACTTTTGGAATGATGTGCACTCGAAAGATTAATTATGAAAGGGATTCAGATGGTCTAATAAACATTTTTTAAATCTTTCATTCATATTCGAATTCATGGTTCCCCCAGGACCGCGAGAATTATAGTTTTCGAGATGCGAATCGAATCAATCAAGATCCGTGGAATGTACGTCGCAACATTGTCTCTGGAATAATTTTTATAGTCTGAATGGTCGATCGACCTCGATGTACTGCGGTCGCTTCCTCAACACGTTGTCTTATTCCATGAAATGCAAGTGAAAGTGATCCGATATTATTGGATTAGAGCTGCGAGAGAAAAGGAGCGAGTCACAAACGACAAGACGCTCGCGAATCAAGGCCAGAAGCCTATCATGACCAATAGCTACATACATATTTCCATAGAGACAAACGAATTTATATTTTTCCACCGCTGAATTCATAGGTATTCGATCATCGATATTTCGCTGCGATTTCTTACATTTTTTTCCCTCCTACTCGCGCAAGAGAATTGACTCTTTTTGATAGCTTCACAATGTACCACTCGGAATCCATTAAATGTGACGAGAATACTCGCGATATATAAAGATTATTCTGAACAATTGAGAGAATATAAAATATGAGACGTATCTATATGTATTTTGGCACACACACATTGTATATATATATATATGAGCCATATTGAGTTTCGATTAAGTGAGCTCAACGATAGAACCGGAATCTCGCAATCATCGATTTCCGCATCAAAATCGAACGTGTGCAACGGCTTTTATTCCGTGACTTTCTTCGCCTCTGAGAGATATTTTTCAATTTCTTCCATTAGGTATTTTTCTACCGATATATGTGCGGGGGATCCCTATATGTATTCGTATATATGATGAAGAATTTATGTGGATTTCGTGCCGCTCTCACTCTCCTTTGCTACGTCCGTGTGGATCTCCCTTACGATAGATGCTTCACACGTTGTATGCGCTTGCCAAGAGGATTTATGTGTCGTGGGGAATTTTCCTGAAATTGGATTGTCGCAAATCGATTATCGTAAAACTGAGATTAAGCAAACATCACGCACATTTTTTTTTCGCTATCAGTCTCCATCATTCTTGTCATTATTTGACAAGTGATTTAAAATTTTAATTCTTCCATACGACCGTTATTTTTTTATGCACGTGTACGAAAGTTTTTCCTGCTAATTAGGTCACTAATTGATTAATTTTCATAATTAATACGCGAAATGTAAAAAATTAGTTTTTGGCTGACTTTTTTTCGGTTTTTCGTCGTCGAATCGGTTTTATCCGATCGAGAAATAAAGCGTGGGGCGCTTCACGAGGGGATAATTGACGAGGGGTTTAGGGGATTGAAATCAAATCTATTCGCACAATGGAATGTTACTGAAATCAGGGACAATGATAACTTGACAGAAATGACAAGGCGGATGGAATTAGCAGAGAATTTCTGGAAAGTCTCGTTACTTTACGATCGCATTACCTTCCGTATCAACGTAATTTGATAACTGCGAACGAAGCAATTTAACACGGCGTGAATCCGCGAGATCAGGATTTGTCCCATTAAGCCGAGTGATAATTAATTCAAATTAATTCAACAGTGGGATCGCGGTGGAGGAATAGCTGAATAAAAAGCCTTCTCCGCCCGTTCGTCACGCCGTTCCGGCTGCCCGTTAAAAGAAGCGAGACTTTCCAGTTCACTTTCCAGTCCAATGGCAAAGATGACTCGTGCGATTTTTAAATGTCCCCGAATTGTAGAAAAATATACAACAAAATTGACTTGTTTCCGCTGGAATCGATACCGAGGTCAAATTCTTTTTTCTTCCCCTTTTTTTGTTATCAAGAGGGAAGAAAATATCCACCATCATTTTGTGTACATAGTTATATATATGTTTACCGAGCCCACAAGGCCACAAATGATAAAAAAAACCAATATCGGTGGCTCTAATATTCAATCCATTCTTGCTCATTTAAAATAAAGCTACTCCCTGCTGTGGTTATTGGAATATTTAATAGGATTCGGGCAAAGTTTTTTTTTCATATTTATTCTGCTCCATCCCTCTCCCTCTCTCCCTCCTTTCGGCGTATTGGTTATCACATCGAATTTCACTACTTGGAAAGATATATCCAAGGGGGACCATATTCCGATATGAAAATTATTCCATCTGCTCGAGCCAAGGGGATTGGGGGGCTCGCCGAGGGAATGGGAACGAAATTAAGCGGTGCACATGTAGTAAAAGCTTATAAAAGCTCAACAGCTTGTGTCACGAGTAATTTCACGCACTTTATTCTCTCGGCTCTGCCCCGAATCCCCGCGAATATTCTATACATATTTCCAGAACACACAGAGCACTTAACCGATGTTTGTTATAACAGGGCTTTAGCGGTCTGAGCGCGAAATATCGCGTCGAGAGCTTTTCTATACGTTCATGTTTGTGCAAAAGAGGATGATCGCTGCGTTATCAAGACTTGTCGCTTTTGCACAAAAGTTTGAGCACCAAAAACTTCCTTAATCGGAGCCAAAAGTGTTTCTAAAAAAAGTGCACACCTCCTATAAGTGCATTCTGGGTCAATCTGACCCAAGACATTTTTCAAATCGTTGTATTTCGATAAATATGCAATTTTTTTTTTGTAGAGATGTTATTTGTAGTAAATCATCAAAATAAAATGCTGAATCATTCGATGACAGAAAATTGTTCGCGTCTAAACGACCCAGTGTGCACTCGACGAGTTAACAATGAAATAAAATTTATTCAATCAATCAAGATGACACTGGAAACTTGATTCAAAATTGTTCGTGCCTCATCTCGTCCGCCTGAACTCAACGCTCGAGTAGGACGACGTTCCGTTGTTTTATCACAGAGTCCCAATTGTTTACAACGAGGGTTGTTCTATGGAATGGTTAAGGGTTCCGTCGCATTGTGCAGGGTTTCTCCATCAGATGCTTGCGACGATGCTCAAGTGCTTTCTCGCAAAATACGAGCAACGAACATGTTCGGGGAATGAGACTAGAAGCACACCTGAATTATATATTTGTTTGTATATCTATATACATGCTTTATAGTTAAGTATATATATGTATACTCTCCATTCGCGCCCAGTTGTATCAACGTTAAAACTGTCAGTCAAAAGCGAAACGCGAAGCGAAAGCTCTGGCGATGCTTTTTTTGCCCATCACTCCTCCCGGCGTGTTACAAAATTCACTACGGTCCACATTCATTCACAGATGGTACAAAAAGTGTCACGTGTATACATGACGTTTCAATCCGATATATATATATATATGTATCGTCCGCATACGTTTTTCATCATACAAACCCTCGAAAAAAAACGGAAATTCGGTCATTCAAGCGTTCTGTCAAAAAAGAGAAAAACTTTATTCGCCTTTCCACACATACCGGACACGAGCAATTACTTGCCAAATAACTGTAAAAGCTTTCGTACAAATTTTTTTCCAACTTCCTCATAGTTTGAGATCTTAGTGCACAATTTTTCTCCGATTCATCACAATTTCATAAATGTTTCCAGTGCGATACTAGTTTTTCTGTGATTTTTACAGCGGAATGAGAAAATGAATATTAGATGCGGGCGGAAACGATTCATCCCGAAATAGACAGAGATCCGTCAACTTCTGACTTTCAACTTATCGCAAAGAGCCGCATTCCTTGGGCTCGCAAAACTTGAATTCACCTGTGAGACATTTTTCCAAAACTTTCAATCCGTTTTCTTTTCCTCTTTGTAAATTTTTTTTCTTTTTTACCATCCATTTGTTTAAGACACGGCGAAATTGATCGCTAGCACGCATTACTGGCTTTCCGCGTTCCATGAATTTCTGTCTTCCTTCGTTTGACTGTCACATATTCTTGCGAACAATAATTCACAGTCAAGCGCATGTTGCGGGAATGGAAATCTTGTAGCTTGAAGGAAACACGTGTATGAGGATTTGAGAGAGCCAGTGAGACATCCAGGAACGAAATTTTCTGTTAAAAAAATAACGCAACACGATGAAAAAGTCTCATTTCGATCTTTCGAGTTCTTTACCGCGCTCTGCTCCTCGTCTCGCTTCTCTATGGGAAAACTTGAGAGATTTATAGTTTGATACGATGACGTAGATTGACCATGTTCGATATGGTGTGTATTCAGCGTCTGGGGAAAACGCTTTAGACTAGATGTCTGCTTTTCTCTCCTCTCGAAGGACTTGCTCGTCCTCTTTATCGGCAAGAGAGATGGAGAATAAACGGGAGCAGAGGAGAAACGCGGAGCAAGAGAGTCCGCTATGGCGAGCCATAATGGAAAGAAGCTTTTTTGCTCTTCCGGTGCAACCTTGGCATGTCTATACATATCTCTTCCATATGCTTTCACCTTCTTTCTGCGCCTCTGCTCGATCCTCTCGACGTGTATCCAATAAATAAATTTATAAAAACTACTCTCCTTTATCTATCCATCGTCTATCCCGTTCTAGTCTTTCCACAGAATCGATAAACGAACCGCGCGTGAAAGTGTTCCACTTTCCGTATATTTATTTTACGCCAGCAGAGAACAAAAACGCTGATATCGATATTAATAATATTCAAGAAACTCATTACCCCTTGCGCTTTGCCGACATATTTCGCTATTTTCTTCGACCACCTTCTCTCGTATTGGGATTAGAATTAAAATGGTATCTCCGTGAAGACAGTGACAAAAATTTGACTTCGTCAATAACACTCGTGACAAAAAATGTTCAATTCTTCTTTCTCCAGTAACGCTCGACCATTTTTTCGCGGGTTTCGATTTGCCACACACATCGTTCCCTCTGGACAATTGAAGAGCCTCATCCGCGTAATACATCGCGAAAGATTCGACGTGACAAAAATTCGATCGATCTTCCGGTGTCGAAATTCAGCTTCCGGTATCACGCTGGACCATGAAATACAAATATTATAGTAAACCATCGATCTTGAGGATATTGACACTTTGATCCTTGCGACTGGATCGAAAAATACGGCTGACCAGACTCTCAGCCCTTAAATTCCATTTTGGAAAGTCCACAGAAATGCAAACGCCTCCAAGTCCAATTTTCGGAAATTTTGCGATGACTGAAAATTTCTCATTTTTTAATAGCCTGAGGAAATAGAGGCTTCGGGGATGATGGGGAGGCAGTTTGCCTGGAATGCAATATGAACGGTCCATGCGATTTCTTGTGTTTGGAAAATTTGATGAAAGTTTGAGGGTGTATGAAAATCGTACGTAGAAAAGCCTCGAGCCGAATGTTTATTTGCCCGAAGTAAGTTCATTTCCTCCCACAAAAGCTCGGGCAGATTGGAGGATTGAGAGAACGTCCGAAAGATCGAGAAACATTGCAAGATTTTTACAGGACTGTGTGCCTTGAACTATTTGACGATTCGATCGGAAATCCTCTCGTAGCCAACGTACCGTCTCCCAGAGAATTTTAGTTCCCAAGCTCCGAGAGATAGAACAAAATATTGGATCAGGTTGATGACGTACGTAAAAAAAGAAGCAGATCGGAGGAGAAAAGACACGAAGAGAAAGAGAACATTATTCTTGGCCCAATTTAACGACTATTGCTCGATCGTTTACGAGTCTCGAGAGGGTTTCCTGTTTACGACAAACTCTTTGCACTGCGATAGAACGTTTTATCGAAATCACGAGACACTTTCATATCTATATACACACATTTTGCCTGCTTTTACCTCCGTCGTAGTTTATATTGCGATCGTTGCTTCCAGAGACAAGAATATTTCGGTTCGTCATGCCCCCATCGGTTGCCTCATCGAGAGCTAATAAGATTGACTGTCCGCGACAGTTTTTCTCCTCAAACAAAAATGATAATTTTTTCAAGCGATCCAAACACACACGTCATTTCCAAGATACAATCGTGTGATTCACACAGCGCGATAGCTCGTGCGTCTGTATAGGTCTATATGGATCCATTAAAACTTACAATAATCTGCCTGGCACCTAAAATATTTTCATGTCGATATATACATATACGTAACGTTCGCTGCCTCGCATGACAACAATGCGAGATAATGTAATTTGTGCAGATAAAAGCTTCAAGCTGACGAGTTTGAATGAAAAAAAAGGAAAAAATGCTTCCGTAACATCGCGAGCTTGCCAACGCTGACAAAATGGACACACATCGGCATGTTACGAGACTCTTATCATCGACACGTTATCTCAGGCTCAAATTCAACCGTGGAAACTAAAAATCGCCAGTTCACTCAGCTGATATTGGCGAAATTGAATGCAAGACATTTTTTCAAAATTTTATTTCCATTTCTCGTTTCTTCGAGAAAAAGTCGAATAACCTCTCAAGTAAATGGCCAAACTAATTTTTGGATCAATTTGATTCTTCGTCTAGAAAACTCTACTTCAAAATAATGTTAAACTTTCGAAGGAATAAAGCTCATCGATCAGAATGAGTTTCAGGCTGCAGTGATGCATCTTGACAATTTTGATTTTTTTTATTTTAGGAACCCGAACCAAAAAATCAAATTTTTCGTCATACGTGTCACTTCCAAAGTTCACAAGCGACTGAAAAGTGTTAATAAATCAAAAATCACTGATTACCAATTCAAAGATGATTCGAAAATGAAGATAATGAGCGGTAACTGGAGTTCAAGTTAGGAAAAAGGCAAAGCGATTTGCGCAAAGTCAAAGTGTAAAGATTTTGGAAAAAAAATGAATCATTTGAGCCGAAGAGTAATTGACAAGTTCTGAGCCCCATTTTTCGTTTTAATTCTGTTTATTTATGCGACGTGTTGATACATTATTGCGAAATGGACATGAGTCATATAGGATATGCGAAAAAAATAAATTGTTCGAAAAGTGCACGTTTGATTCGACGCGGTGGTTTGTGTGACGCAGGTATATATATGATAAACATACGTCCACGCTCAGCGATTCAATTGAAATTTCCGGTTCCATTATGTGCTGACAAAGATGATTTGTTCATTCTCTCTCGTTCAATTCCATTCAGGCCCAATCATCAGAGATCTGTTGGTGTGTGTTGAGCACGATTTTGTCATTAACCTCTTTTATGCGTTACGAATAAAATCACGAACGCGTGTGATGCGTACGCGGGCAGAACGTAAAAAGCAGCTCGACAATGAAATACAAATTTTTTTAAAAATCAATTAAAGTTGCATCAATCGTGGCATTGCGCACTGCGACGTACAGCGAGCTAAAGTGCCACAAAGTTATATAAACGTGAGACAAGTTCATGAACGAACGAATTTCGTTGATTGAAATTGTCAGCAGGAATGAGAGAACCGCGTGTTCTCTTTTTATATAATTAATTTATTCAACATCAGCGAATTCATTGCAACTTTTTAATTTTTGTTTTTTACTCGTTCCGCGTCCCCGCCGTAAATGGACTCGGCCGTCATTTCATTTTGTCTGTCATAAATAACACGTGTCCGATACGATAAAACATTTCGACATTCAAAAATTCGAGCAGCCCGTGCTGCTTTTTTCCGAAGTACCAAAAAGATACATTTTCGCTTTGTCACGCAACAGGCCCACCTTTCGCGAAATCCTTTTCGCTCCACTATTTCTCGAACCAAAAATGTAAACGAGCACACCCCGGGATGAGAAACTTTTTCAAAGCTCGAAGAACGCTCGAATACACGCAAAAGGGTCGCACATTCTCTCTGAAGTTCACTTTTATTTATTATTATTATTATTATAGGCGCACCGTTACGAAATAATAATAGTGAGAAGGCAAAGTAGAGAAGAAGGCTAGAAGAAAAGTCTTAGTGTTAAGGGAGAAAAAATAT
The DNA here is from genome assembly GCA_037043255.1 of Diadegma fenestrale. Classification (NCBI taxonomy): domain Eukaryota; kingdom Metazoa; phylum Arthropoda; class Insecta; order Hymenoptera; family Ichneumonidae; genus Diadegma; species Diadegma fenestrale. The sequence continues at coordinate 11,447,019 of CM073310.1, read as the reverse complement.
TTTCTGGAACTGCCACGGAGATTATTTTGCCCCAATGACACATTTCGGTGCGATGAAAAATATTGATCTCTCCGTATATAAGAACGTTTCTCGCGGTTGCCATCGCGATTCTGCACCAAAACAGAGCATAAATTTGCCCGAGTCGAAAATTGATTGGATGATTTTTATTCTTCGGACGAATTCGGAAATTCGTATCATCCAAATTGGTGTCATAAACTATTTTTTATGGCGCCATGAAACACAACCCGCTCGTTTTAATCATTACACAATTTAATCGACCTCGAGGAACAATGCAGGCTCGAACGCCATGCCAAATATTCGTTCGGCTCGTGTGAATAACATGGATTTTAATGATACTCATGATATGTATATGTGGTGGCTCGTACCTCGTACGATACTACTTATTCCCGAATAACGTGTGGCCTCTATATATGGCGTCGTAAACGCTTATATTTATAACATATATCTATCGTGTATATTCTATGGTAAATATATTTATATATTAGATAAGTAGTAGAGGTCTAAATTATTGGCGCATATTGCTGTGGCTGCATATATTCCATTCACTATACTCCCCAGCATGGATTTGCAAATCAGGCCTGCATCCCGACGAACAGTAATTGCAGCGTGTCAACGACAGCCCAAACGTGAGATGGTGAGCCAGAGATAGAGGGAGAGGGAGAGAGGCGACTGGGTTGGAGTTCGTTCTCGAATTCTATCGGTTTTCCTCGGCCTGGCTCACTCCCATTCATATTATTCCGCATCCTCGAATAGAGTGAGACACCGCGTTTTATCTTTTCTCTCTAGCTCATTCCCGAAACCCTTATCGCCGGAAAGTCAACGCGACGAGCCCTCGAATAAAATCTCTTCTTTCGCAGCAGCACCTCTCCTTGAAAATCACGTCTTGGAAATGCTTCTCGGATTTTCCCTCTTGACGCTTCACTCAGCCAGAATATCCATTTTTTTTTCTTCCTCCACAATGGAAAAATATTGTAAACCCGTCAGCTGAGCCATTGTATTCGCACTGCATACTGAACGTTTCGTAGAAACGGCCAATTGTTTCGTCTTTTTTAACCCCTCGGTAAATAAAATATCGAACATTATAAAAATTACATTCTCCATCGCATATTCTAGTCGAACCTAAAATTTACAGATTTTTTTTCCGTCCAAATGTATCGAATCCATTTTTTCAACAATCTGGTGATTTTTTGTTTCGACCCCCATAATTTTCTGTCACTCAATGACGACGAATTTCATTTCATCAAAATATTTTTAGCCTCATAAAATATGGACAATTTACTGCAAAAAACTTTTCTATAAGTAAAAAAAAAACAAAAAATGCATATTTACCAGAATAAAACGAATTGACCTTGGGTCAGATTGACCCATGTCCACTCGGAAGGTTGAACTAAATTCTTCGATATATACTCGATGGAGTTGACAAACAAACAAAAAACTGTAGAAGGATTTTGCACGTAACGAATAAAATTGGTACGAAATGGCTAGTGATTCGGAATAGTGAGAAATTCGAGTTGAAAGTTGGAGAGCTAATTGATAGCTGTTCAATGCGACAACCGAAGAGTTAACTTGTCATTAATTTGATGTGAAGGAAGAGCAAAATATGCAGACGTGTCAGATTTAGCAGGGAAGCTCTCTGTAATTGAATCGGCTGTGACGTGTGTCACGGTGATGGTAACAATGGAGAATTCTGGAATATCAATTGGCTCGGCTGGGACGGATTTCATATTTCAACGAGAGAAAATATTTCTGGTATAAATGGCTTGCGATTGAAAAAATGTATTAATAAGACAAATTGTAGAAATTAATTCGTCACGCGTTCGGCGAAAGGAGTGCGAAAGAGAAAAGTCATTAATTTTGGGGGAAAAAAGTAACTGCGATATTTCGCGCCTTTGGCAACCACGTGGCAATAAATCAACAAATTGGGAACAGTGACACGTGCAGATATAGACGTATCCAGCTTTTTGTTCCCCTTTCTTTCATTCCTTTTATTCTGGCACCAAAGAGCAGCCAGCAAATACGAGTACCGCTGGTTCGGTGGAGGGTGCATGCGGAGAACGCGCTCAGTACATTGGAAACACGAGAGTTCTGGGACGGCGATACGAGTGACGAGATCCAACGGGAAACTCAATGATCCGTTGCACATTTCGAAATATCGTATTGCTCGCGCGAGTATAAAATAGAGAGAAAGAAAAAGCCAAAAATAGGCGAAAAATGAGATAAAAAAAGAAGGAGAGCGATAGAATGGAAGCAGACGTGAGGTAAAATAAACGAAACGAAGAGACGATGAGCAGGACCAGGCCATAAAATGTTGTATTCACCAGTCCCTCAGAAAAGTATCCGCAGCTGCCTTTTATACCTCATAGAGAGCCAAAGAGACAACACGCGTTATCCTTCAACCCAGATATTTTGTAACAGCGATACGTCGTTCGTTCCTCGCTGTGAGGCACGCGATAAACTCTTATCCAAGGATGATTCTGCTGCTATTGCATACTTTGGAATGTGTACACACAGGTAAAACTCCGCCGGAGAGGCTCACACACGAAGCCATTAAATTTGAATGCGGACCTCTCCTCCGCATCTTCGATGACGGGCACCGCTTTCATTTTTCTTTTTCTCTACAATTTTCCTGCCCAAGTACACGCGCACACACACGTTGACACATATTGTTTCGAGATCTTGCTACGCTGTCTCTCATCTTGACTGTAAAATATTCCTCCAGGCTTTGCTACAACGTTCCTTCTTCTGTTTTATTCATTTTTTTTTTTTACTCTCATATTTTCTCCGCGCCGCACTTTGTAGCAGTGTACGATCGCTCGACTCGACGACGATCCACGGATTTAACATTCGTCCTATACATCCTTTTCCTCTAACTATATTTTCTTATGCAAATACCTTTTGAGGATTCGCGATGTCGAGAGATATCCGGATACCACGAATATATACCGAACCGTCGAGAGAAGAAGAAAAAAACGCTACACACTGAGTTCCCAGTGTCCTGTCGTAATATATTTATATGAACACTCCCTTGAGTAATAAAATGGTACGTCGATCGTCTCGTAGAATTACCGCCATTAAGCTCGGGTTCTCGACATATTAAGCAGCCCAAGAATCATTTCTTTTCCTTTTTTTCCCTCCAAATCTACTTTTCGTTTTTATGTTCAACAACTTTTCCTCTCTCCAATCTTCCCCAGCCGTGCACACATCGTTCTTACGGTCAGCGATCGCTTCGACTTGCATTCGGATGACAAAATTTGCCTAAAAGTAGAATCTTGCACCCCAAAAAGTTGTCATACGGCTCGGGGAGATTATTCATAAGACGAAAATCAATTTCGATTGATTCGAATATTATAATTTCAGGTTAAAACTTGTTGGTATAAAAAATTCATTTCGTTGATCGGTAGAGAATTCATGGGGAATTAATGAATCTTTTTCGCCCAAAGTCCATGTTGAAGCCTCTCGAATTATTTTGTTTATCCCTGTCTAGAAAAAATGTTGGCCGTACAGAATCTTCCGGTGAAATTGTCAGGCGCTAGATAAATGTTTAGTGCGGAAATAAAGCTCTTTTCCTTCATATCTGCTCTTGCGCTCATCTCCATCGCTGACAAAAAGATTTGAATTTAAAAAAAATACACGTGCGTTTCCCTTATAGTTTTTTTATGGCCATTTTCTATCGGCCCCGTTTTTTATGTAACATTTTTTGTCACGCGTTCGCGTATTGATTTTTCGATGGTATTCACTTAAATCTGCCGAGTTGGCTTCTATTTTTCCGTTTCTTTATACCGTAGGGTCCGAGCCAATATTCGAGTTGTATAGGCAGCACTTGGATCCCCTCGCTTTGGGAGCTTGTAAAAAGCAGATGCAGCAATATATCGATGTATCGAATAAACAGCAGAGCAGGGATTCGAGACCACAAAAACATTTTTTCTTATCATCGACTTTGGTTCTGGCTTTCGTGTAACCGAGTTTGGAATAAAAAAAATCGATAAACATCGACAAAATTCTCTGGTCATGCGGTGTCCGCCGAAAAATGCCTCTCGGAAAAGCTCGTCAATGTCACACGCGCTTTTCTCTCACCAACGTCCGCGCATGCATAGAATATGTTTGCAAAATGTATATGCATATGTTCGCGACTCGTTTCGGATGTATATAAAAATAAAAACGTGTCTCTACTCAATCGGTTTGCATACGCGTGTTCATCGATGAATCCACGTATATTTTCTACGAAGAATTCTTTTTTTTCGTGCAAGCTCGTGCGACTCTGCTTTTCGTTATACGCGTGACATTCTCTCGTTCATTCGCCCATTCCTCTCTCTTTCCCCTTGTGATGATTTATCGACATCGTAACGAAACTGTGTCAGGTCAGCGAATCTCCTAAGCGGATATACACCGCAACCGGAAGTTAAACCCAAGATTTTACCTCACGGTCGATTTTCGTTAAAACTGATGAATATTATGTGTGGATATTTATCATTTGCATTCCCTCACATAAATCAATTCGCTTCTCCGGTTCCCATAGAAATTCAAATGTACAACTTAAAATGCAAAAACCCTCGTTGCGCACGGATTGTCGCACATTTCTCCCGGCACTCGGACTCTACTTGATATTCATCAGTTTTACACTCGACGATTCATTTAAACAAACATCGATCATCAGTTCCATTTGCGACCCCGAAGTTATTTTTTTTTTTTACTAAATCATGCAGCATCAAATTTTGACGTGGACGTTGGAAAAAGATTTGCGAGCCGATACAAACGGTTGAGAATCCTCGTCGTTTTTCCTCGTATACGTAACATTTACTGACAAAAGTTCTAAAATCGTTGTATTCCGGCAAATATGGATTTTTTTTTGTTTTTTTTTGTCGAGACGTTTTTTTGTGGTGAATTATTCACATTATATGGCCCTAAATTCATTGTTTGATGAAAACGACAATTGACAGAAAATTGTTGGTGTCAATACGACCCAGTGCGCATTCAAGGCCGGAAACTCCGAGGAAAGTGAGTCTCAGCAATCAGGCTCGTCGAATGTTTTCACAGGTTGATGCTGTAAGTAATTGAGGCTGAAGAAAATTCCTTTTTGAACGGATGAGAAAAAGCGAAAATGTTGAGAGCTGTCGAGATGAAGCGTCAAGCCATTCTGCGGTTTTACGAACTCATGTACTTGTCGTACATACGTCTGTTCGCTGGTAAAGCGATTTATGACGTATGTACGGGAACGAGGATTAAAATACATAAGTACCAGGTTTATAACAGCTTATGGCAGATAACGAGGGAGAGCGAACGCCTGTTGCATCTCAGCTGGAAAACTGCAGGACTATATGGTCCATTGGCTTCTTATATACTCGCACCCAAACACACACACACACACACTTATATATATATTAACATAAATACATTTGGCAGGAGTGAATGAAAAAGCAACCAAGACCAAAAAAAGCTCGTGAAGCTCACATGAAATGCTTCATTACAAAAATGAAGTAAAAAAAACGTAATTATGCGAATCACCGCCATGCAGAATAATTGCATCAGCTGTAGCACTATCTGTTTTTCAAATTTACGTAACCACGAATCGTATAATTGAAACGATTCGTCGAAATCTGACCCTCCGGAACATTGGACAATTACGACACATAGCTTTACGGTCAATTAATACGTGCGTGTACCGAATTTTCTGTCTATAATCGTCACATGAAGATAATTCGTTTTGCTCTAACTAGCAAATGAGAGGGATGGGCAAATTAAAATGAAGAGGAAACTCACGAAAATAAAGAATGATCCTCGCCCTCCAAAGGTTTTTAGCAAAGACAGTAATTATGATACGGAAGTTTCAATTTTTGGAATACACAACGAAAAATATATTTTTTTTATTCATTATTTTGATAATTAATGCGATCGTTCGAGTTTTTCTAGGGAATTCAGTTTTCCAATGCAGAGAAGACTGTCTCGTTGTCGTTGCCAAATACGGCATGAAAATTGAGGGCCATGCTGTATAAAAAAAAAAAGCTGTAAAAAAAAGTGAAAAGAGGAAAATTTGAAATTTTTCGTCCATTTTCACATTTTTGGCCCAATTCCAGACGAAAAATTGTTGTGTATTTGCTCGAATCTCTCAGACGCACGATCCGGTACCATGGAATTATGATTCCGTAGTATTTTTTTATATAATTTTTTTTCCGTGATAACAATGCCATGGGATGCCATGGGCAGAACAATGAAACGTGATGAATGGTCCTATAGAAGAAGTGGCGAAGGATAATAGAAGAAAAACGTTGCATCATATTAATTGTGCGGCTTCGTAATGAATAAAATTCTATACGTGATGCCTCTTTTCATGCAACTGGAACGTCTCGATTTACCCGCTGTCTTCTTGTCGGTTTTGGTTGAACTTTGTGAAAGATGAAAAGTGGAACGCGATACATCGTCCGGTTGTTAGTCAATAGATAATTGTTTTGTTGATGCATGTAATTAGATTGTTCTCTTGGCAACTTGATCGAAATTTTGCACAAGACAGGCTAGGGCAATGTCGTTTTTTCTTCCTTCGTACTTTACTCAAGTTTATCCTCACATACGACGATAGTGAGACTCGACACAGTTTTCTTTAACGACCGATTACGTTGCCTCGAAACTTTCGACTTGCACAGCAGTTAACGACTCTGCGGATTTAAGATGATATCCAGTAGTTACTCTTGCCTGCCGCCGTCAGGCATTTCCTATCCATGGGCTATTTCGCCGAATTACGAGAATTTATTTACCGATAAATGGTTCTCTTATAGCCTGCACTCTAGCGTAATCGTCAAGATCCACGTCATCCGCGATATGAGATTCTCGAGGGCGGCGGAGGACTGCGTCGCATTGCGCACGATTTTTATTAATCCAAAGACATATAGTTGCTCGATCGGAATATTCGTTGGAGAATTGACTAAGAAAAACTTTCCGTTCTCTGGTGGAACGTAAAAAAGGAGAAAAAAAAACAATTTTCACGCAGATGAAAAGTCCACAGGCGAGCAAGTTCCGTGGAAAAATATAAGACGCAGCGGTGGGCGAGTGGTGCATGTTCCAACAAAGAAATATACTAGAGCCACAAAGAACTCTACGATCTCGCGATAAAAAACAAAGCTGGAGACGTTTTTTTTTAATAACTTGTATATATTCCGAAGAAATGACGTATCTCTCATCCTTGTTCGTAATTAATCGCAGCCCGTTTCGTAATATATATCTGTGCACAAAGCGACGAATGCTGTGGCCTATCACCGCGCGCGCGATTCGGCCAAGAATAGACAAACAGCTTAGTTGGTGCTTGCGCACGAGTATATTCCATATTATTTTTTGGCACGTCTCGAGTGAACGTCCGTGTCTTTTATTTCCCATTTGGCACAAAGGGACTCTTTTTCCCTTCCATCTGTAGGTTAGTGTTTGCTCTTCGGTTCCTCCTTCTATACATACCGCCCAACCAGCCAGATATATATATGGGGGAAAAAATATATGCATATAAAGGCAAAGGAAATTCTCCACGGCATTGGCAGCAGCGAGCGACGCAGTAGAGAAGTTTCTGCATTGTTCACATATATACAAGGAGAGTACAAGCCGCGGGAGGTTATCTATATATCCGCAGCACGGATACCATGTGCTTAATGAAGGGAAACCGGTAAATTAGCGAGAGGCATAGGACAATGATGTCCTGCCAACATCGGCTTCCATAGACAGACTCTTCCTTCCTTTCTCTTCGGGCCCTGCTTGTCCAGTAATCTCAACCCCATATACCCATTCGCTGTATCCAACCAAATATATATACAAATCCTTATATATACGTGTGAGAGCTTTTGCCCTGCGACGGACTCGCGGATCGTTTAGCAAGCAGCTTGTAATTACTGCCTCTCGGCGGCCTATCATCAAGTATCCACCTCCTTATTCGGCCACTTCTCCGCGAGCTCTCCGGTGCAGATCCACTATATACAGATAATACGTGTGTGTGTGTGTGCTTGGCACGTATACTCGGTGTGTATACCTCAGATATCTAGAGAATCCCTGGCCTCGTTTCACAGCCTCTCAAAAATCTCACTATATACGCAAAGTATATCAAATGGATTGAAAAGAATCCATTTTAAATTTGATACGCGGCACATATCCGCCTCCAATCTTCTATACGCCGCCAGCGAAATATATTTGTTTCTCTACGGAAAGAGCACGTTCGTATATTTTTTCTCGCACCTTGAGTCGACCAACAATACGCGAACATATTCCACCCTTATTTTTTTTCAATTTTTATGCTTACTCGTGCCACCGCGTCAACCAAATACCGACATCGAAAAAATAACAATCGTTTTTTCCTTTCGATGGTGGATTAAGGCAGTCCGGTCGGTTTTCGAATTACTCTACAGAATTTGCTAAAGTTTGGAAAAAAATTCAGTCAAATTTTCACGAGGCTACAGAGAACCAGAAGAAAAAATACTCGCGTTGGTAATTTTATGAATTTAACATTGATGTCGTACATTTAATTATATTTTACATTGAAAATTGTGATTTCTTCTGAGGATTGATAAGAATTCGGTGTAGAATGCAAATTTGAGTTTTATCGTAAAACTTAATGTTAAATGCATCAAATTACCAATGGGAATATCTTTTTTCTGGTTCCCTGCATTTAGAGCCTTTTGGAAATTTGATTCAATCTCTTTTTTTATCATAATCTAATACTGTACCGAATTTTATTAAATTCTGAAGGGTCATTATTAAATCAACAGTATCACCTGAACACGTGCATGCAGATCTCTGCTGGGCAGCGAGATTTTTATGGCGTTAAAGAAACAACCGATTCTGGAGATTCTCTGGTTATATGGTGCACATTAAGCTGCACATAGCCATGCGCACTTAGGAATTCCAAGCTCTTTGCCAAACGATGAAGTAACCGTTGGCAAACGTTAGAGGACCACGTGTAAATTTCTCTCCTATTCTCGAATCCTTGAAGAGAAAATTATATGTACGTCGTGTAAATTGCCACCCAGAGGTAGGGACTCGGAGCTACTGCACTTACGAGACTGGAGAGCGCAAAAACTCGGTCGTAAATTCGATAATAAAGACGTCCGGATGGCCCTTATGTGCACGTGCTCTACACGACGCTTTTTTCTATTTCTTCTTCGCTCGCGAGCAGAGCAACATTTTTCTTTTGTACCTTGAGAAATCTCGTAAGCCAGTTCTGCCTTCGATCATATGTTTATTCAATATATGTATTTCTTATAGTTCTCGCGTGTCGCGAGCTCTCGACTTGGCGAATACTCAATCTCGTAGGATTCACCGGTTCACCTCCGTATGTACCGAACAACACGCGATTTAAGAATTTACTCTCGTGTGTGCAAATTGCGCTTTTTTTATTCACTTTTTTTCTCCACACTATGAGATCGCCAGGCGACATCGATTCATGCTACTACTTATCGATAACGAGCATCTCTCGTACGTGCATTTGCTATAACTGGCTTCACTATTTCCGAAACTCGTATTTTCCTTTCTTTTTATTTTCGAGTTTAAGAAAAATAAGCTTATGAGCGTCTTTCAAGGATTTATATTGTCACGTGTTTGGTGCATTCAAGCGCATTTCGCACACGTTCATTTTTCCACTCGTTCGTTAATCTGGTTTTCAAATCTCGAAGAAATCCTTGTGGATTTTTTCGTTAATCGACGTTCATGGCAATTATCGAGATTTTTGTTTGTCTTTTCCAACTCGTGGATTTTTTTTTTCATCCAGCCAATTTACCAATTGAAAAAAAAATCTCATTAATATGCTTTCTTCGATTTTTGAACCCTTGCTTGATCATCGAAAGGTGGTATTTATGGGAATTCCCACATGACATTCTCGTGAATGTTTATTGCAATGATGCATTATGCGAGGCACAATGCTCTCGTTGAGTGACGTCGAAAAGGTTGGCGGTAATGACGATAAGGGAATATACGCCAAGAGCTTTTCTCTCTACATGTTTTGACGTTCTTCATCTCCTTGGGAAACCGTGCGAACTCTCTTATCGCAGAGTGTGGGGTTGAGTGTCTGACACGTACACACTATTTCTACTATTCGCGTCCCTGCTTTCCGGTTGTGTCGGCGCGAGGCTCTGCGCTGCCGTCAGGCGAGCTCTAATAAATGACTCTGGTCTTGATACGCTGTTCAGGGTACCTGCAGTCCTCACCACAAAAAAGCAAAAAAAAAAAACTCATGTCTTCACGGAACAACGCGGTTCACTCCAATTTGCAATTCGAACTATGAATGACGAAAAAAATCGAAAATTTCAAATTCACTAACGATTTTGAGTAAAATAAACCTTTCGAGTTGATGTTGGTGCGTTTTGAACGCAATAATTTTCTGTCACCGATTGTTTGGCATTCAATGGCAACAAGTTTTTTTGCATTTGTTTTCTGTTTCCTACAAAAAAAAAATTTGGGGCCAGAAAATATCGATAATTTACTATAAAAATAAAAAATGCATATTCACCGGAATACAACGATTCGAAAAACTGTCTCGGTTCAGATTTATCCAATGTGAATGTTTTGAAGGAACGCACTTGACCAATTAATCGTGTCGGTTTCATTCAGTTCACTTTCAATCCGAAACATATTTCGACTGATCCGCGGAAAGTCCTCGCGTCACATGGACTGCGATATTTGTCGTTGAAATTTTCCTACAATTCAGTTTTATTGGATCTTTTCTGTCGAATAAGTACAATCAACACGCGATAGTCCAATTCTCATGCTTTCACGAGCCCACATAACCGAATAAGCTGCTTTTTACGCTTTTTTCTCGTCCTGTCGTGCAGTTAAGTTCCTTTGGAAAGATTTTTCGACACTCGGAACTTCCTGAGTGACTGGTGGCGAGAAATAAAAATTTATCCGGCATAAAAAGGCTCAGTAGAGACATGAATAATTGATGAAAACTTGTTTCAGAGCGTTTGGAGGAGAATAACAGGCCACACGTTCGTGTTATGTAGAATATGGCAAAGTCTACATATAATATGAAAATACGTTCGCTCCTCGTGAAGCTTCAAAATCGAATCGACGAGATATACTTATTTTTCCGAGTCTAGTGAAAACACAAAAAAATTGAATGATAAGAGGAGCGAAGCCAGAGTGGAACGCCAACAAGCAGGAGAGCAAATGGGTTGGCCATAATTCTTCGAATATTTTCCACTGGATTTACTGAATCCTCTCTCTCTGTCTTTCGCTCTCGTTATCTCTCTCGTTCATTGAAAATTCTCACGCGAATTTACTGGATTATCGTGAAGTCTGCGTGCGCATTTTGTTACAGTGCGATCCCGCCATTTTGGCTGAATTAATTATCACAAATCGCATGGAAAGACTTTGCTACGCATAAATCGTTTATTCATTATGACGGTGTGTGACTTTTTAAAGCATTTTCATTCAATGCCCATCACGTATATTATCATTCATTTTAATCATTCGTCACGATTATGTACGATCGAACATTTAAATGATTTATTATTCCCTCGCAGTGTTCGTGATGCAAAGTTATCAACTCTATCAAATGTTTTAATTGTTATTGATATTGCTTGAGAACTGAAACAGTTTCTTAATTAATGCAGAGCAAACGAAATTCTCGTTCTGCTTGCGTTCTTCTCCCTGGCCAAAAGTTGCTCTCGGTTTAATGGCATCCGAAATTACCTCAGTCTCAATTTTATTCCAACGGCTCGATGATTTAAATCCTATCTCCGAACGAGTTACCGATCGACGTTTCCATGAATAATAATTTACCGGCCTGCTCGATATACATCACAACAATGAAAAACTATTCGGAAAATCAATTATCTTTTTTTCTCTTCTTCTCTCCACTCGTTTTCATTCTCGACGACGTTTTCTATTTCGAGTAGGAAAAACGTATATTTTATAGTTATTTGGTCGAATAAAAAGTGACATTATTTTTTGATTATTCAACTGAAGGTTCGCCAGCGAAAACGACCAACTGAATTATTCATGGAGCACATGAAAATCTGGAATAATAAGATTTTCGGGTTCATTAAAATTTTTTCATGCCGGAATATATTTCAAATAATCACGCATCACATTTGCATCGATCTCATTTTTTTTTTTCGGGACCTCGTGAATCGGGCACTGATCGAAATCAGCGTTTCCAGAGATTTTTTGATAATTCGAGTCTGTGGGGAATCGAATTGAGCTGAAACACAATTTTTTGTCAATAAATTTTGTGGCTCTAATCATTGAAAACACGGACCTATATTTTTTGAATTTTTCATGTACTGGATCGATGATTTTCTGCTTTAAAGCCTTTGAACATTGAGCATCGGAGGAGCGGATGGAAAGTTGGAGTGGTTAGTTGGTGGCTGGTCACTGCAGATCCCGGGAATGATGCGGACGCTGCAGGCAAGTGCGCGGCTGGCAGAGTTTTAGCGGCGAGGCACGCGGTGAGGGAGCCGCGCGGGGGCACGAGCGAGAAGAGCAGCAGGCAACACGAGAAGCAAAAAAGAACGTACACACTTTTTTTCCATTATTTGCGAGAGCCATAGGCGAGAGTGGATATATGGAAAGCAGATATGGGATTCGTTGATACGAGCACTTCGTCTCGTGAAAAATGAACGAGTGCATCGGCCGATACATATCTCAACAACAAAAAAGATAGCGAATTTTCACACCGAGTAATCTCGCTATAAGTTCGCTGGAGTAACTCCGAATATTGTGTGTTGAAACTGCATTCATATTTTCTCTTAATGAAAGATGTATGATGAGGACCAGGCGCGCGTACACTCTTCCAAGTTCTCCCTCTCTCTATTCAGACTCTCGGGAAAAAACGTTTTTTTCTTTATTAACATGAAACTCTCTTTTTTTTCTGCCTCAGAGTTGGAATTCATATTATCGCCAATAGGCGATACAAATATTAATTTCTCGTGATTTGATTTATTCGTCAATTTCTTTTTTTTTGGGTTATTTGCAATTAATTTGGCAAAATCATCTCGAAAATCATTTACATTGACAATTCGGAAACGTCGATTGTTGAAAAAAAAAGTTTTCAACAATATGTTATTTACTCATTCGATTCGATAATGTTCTCGAAAAGTTAGGCAATTAGTGAGAGTTTTTGTGTGAATGGTTTTCGATCTTTTGACTCCGATGTCCCTGACAGAGACGAAGGCAGTTCGTGTTACTCCGTCGCAGAGTGAAGTGGCCAGGTGTGGAAAAGTTCGTTACAGAAGCCATTGTGAACAGTTCGATGTATAGACTGCCAAAGGCCACGGTCAGAGGTGATGAAAAGCTCGTTGGTCAATGACTGGGATCCTCCCTCGTCACGAACGGGAAGTTCTGAACTTCCGGCTGGTCCAAGCTTCTCTACACATAGATGTATATAATTGTATATATATGTATAGATAATCGTACCATTTTACTTGAATTCACCGTGTGAACGGAGTCTGCCTGTGCTTGATCGCTTCCGTGCCATCAAATTAGCCGATCGGAAAATTGAGTCGCTCCGCAAGAATCCACCGTTTCCCCGGCATTTTATTATTGAATTTCACCTGACCCAAAGGAAACCAAAACCTAAATACGAAAATAGTCGAGTCATGCTTGATGGATTCTCAAAATCAAAAATTTCATTAAAAAGAACCAAAAATTAGTTAAAATTGAATTATTTGCAATTTGTGCTTCGTATTTAATAGCAAAACGAATGTTTTGGCATTCAATTTTCGTTTTCGTCAAAAAAAAATCGTTTAGGGCCACAAAATATCAATAATTTACTGCAAAAAAACGTCTTTACAAAAAAAAATGCATATTTACCGAAATATACAACGATTTGAAAAACGTCTGTTGAGGAGGTTTTAATGACAACAGTCGATGTTGAACGTTGAAAACGTTTATTGATCATACTTCCCTGGGTTCGTAATGAGTGGCTAAAAGTCGAGTGACACACTCGTCAGACAATGTTGAGCTCACATATTTATAACCCTTCACCGCATATTGTCACCGATAAATTTCTCGCAACGTGTTCGCTTCCATCCAAAAAGTGTCAGCCTCGATTCGCGTGTCACTGAACTGCGGCATGTACAAGTTGTCGAGCGTGCAACATATGCAGCGAAAAGCCTATCAAACTTGACCCAAATCCAGATTCGCCCATTTTATGGCATTAAAAAGAGTCGCTCGATTTTTCGGCAAACGTTTCCTATTAACCGACGATTCCGTGAACCAGGAAGTGTGTTTTGAATATCGTTATTGTGATATCCTTTAAATATGTATCGCATCAGGATTAAATTTTTTCGACTGCCCTGAGCTTTCTGCGATTTTACAAATTCTCATGCCAGAAAGGAATTTAATTCTCCCTTGCTGTAAAACGAGCATTTGTTGGACGAAGCAAAGAGGAAAATTTTAGTGATCGCGTGAACGGGCTTGGGCCTAAAGTAGCCGCGGACTTGAAAGAGAATCAAGCCAAAGCAACGTATGGTCTCGACCTTCTGGTCACCCTACTTTTCGTGTGGACCGCAGTTTACTCTCGTACGTTATGAGTAGAAAAAAAGGCTGAAAGGGAGAGAGCATGAGAAAGGGAGCAGAAAAATAAATGATCGTGGTGAGAAAAGCGGCATGTGGAAAAAACAAAAACATTTTTATAGCGTGCGGAACTCCGAAAACGAGAACAACGAGAGCAGGTTTTCGATACTTCGACGGCCTGGGCACATATGGTCGTTGCAAGAGAGAGTGAGAGAGAGAGAGGCCCTCGGTAAACGAAAAGCTCGGAATAGAAAACTGTTGCTTTAACGAGCGAGACTCGCTGTCGTTCGTATAATGTTTTTTACTCGCGCGCCTTGCCATTGTGCAGCGGACTTTTCTGCGTGGCATATGGTTCACGTGCATAATAGGTCGTTATATATCGATGGCCGAGGCGTCCAGAAATCCTTTCACAACTTTTATACCTCGTGCATAAGGTTTTTTCGCATACAAACCCCGTAAATGGAAAAAAAGTCTGAAAGAAAAAAATACAAACTTTCCCAACTTAAAAATACTTGCTCGCTGATATTTTCGCGCTTAAATAATTAAAAAAAAAAAATCCTGTTTCATGCATTCGACTTGAACGTATTCAAACTTGCGTTTTATTATGATCCATCAATAAATATTTCTTGTTGACCGTTCGAGTGTATGGGTCAATCCGACCCAGGGCGTTTTTCAAATCTTCGTATTCCGGTAAATATGCATTTTTTGTTTTTTTTTTTTTTTGTAGAGACACAAAAAACGAAATGCACTCGAAGGGTCAACTTCCTCTCCAAATTTTACGAAAAAACCTGCCACTCAGTCACTTGCAATGCGAGGAGCATTACGAAAGGAAGCTGCAAAGAGTCCTCAGGACTGCAGAGCGAAAATACACATTTGAGGAACGTTAAATAGCTTTATTTAGTGATTAAAGTGTTGACCGAAGGTGCGGAATTCCAAGCTCAAGATGTTGGAGCTTTCAGTGTTATCTTGACTCGGTACGAGGATTCTCTGGTCCTTCCACGAGATCCAATATTGTTAGAAACAACTATGAAACATTCTCGTTTGCGTCGATGGCTTTATTTGGAAATGCGGTGAGCTGACATTGCTGTGGCTCCGAATAGGTCTGGAATTGCACGGACATGAAGGATAGAGATTACTGTTAGTAGACGCGGAGAAATGTGGATGTATTGGTGAGCCTCGTATATGTGTACAGCATCGAACATGGCAGGACTATCGGGTCGCACGTGCGTGTGTACCCAACGGGTCTCTATCCTTGTGTCGGGTGATCCAATATTGCTTGAAGCTATGTGCGTTAAAACATCGTATGCATGTGCACCAACAAACAGCGAATGAAAGCGCAAGCATGAGGGTCATCGAAAGGACTTTATATTAACTGGTAAACGGTTCATGGGATACGATTCAGGGGACACACACGATTTCCATAAAAGTTCACAAATATGAGCGAGGCGGTGTGTTATCCGTTTGAAGCTCTGCACCATCAGCCCACATGGCCTGTGCGCACGCACCAATTATTTATTCCTCCGTTTGTAACCCCTTGTTATCCGGTCCGACGTAGATCTCTCTCCGGAATTCTACAAATAAAGTAACATCCATAAATAACATCGACAAATAAAAGTCCCGAGCGCGGACATCCCCAAACTTCAAAGGTTGCTCTCGCCCATCGCTGATGGACTCGTAAATAACAAAACAAAACAAACCCAACCATCGGGCTAAATTCTTCGATGGAATTCGAAAACTCAATTGGGCTGAATTTTACCTAATTTGTGACGAAGCAAATTTCCGCGTGTTTGCCATGGCCACTGCGCTGGACCGATTTCAATAAATCCAAAATAAAAAATAAAATAATCAAAATTTTAAATTCGAAACCAAAATGTTAATTCAGACTCTGCTTCGTTTCAACATTTTTATTGTTTGCGTATCAACCGAAAAGGAGGAACAACAATTTTTGTTCAATCCATTTCAACCTTAAAATCGTTGAACGCTCACCTACAACTTAAAAGAGCACCACGAGGAGCGTTTCAATTTAGAATGAAAAACCCGCTGTGGTAATCTTTACAATTTTTTTCCATTAAAATCACAGAAACCGTCGATATTCGTTCTCTCCTTAAAAATTTTCAAAAGAGGCCTCAAAACCTCTCAACTCCATGATCCGCTCAGCGGTTTGAAGAGTTACTAATTTTTTTTTCCATGCTCTGAAGATCAATCGCTTAAAAAAAAAATGGATGCCTTTTAGAACATCCAGATAGACCAGTTATTATAAAACGACGATCCAATGAAAATCAAAAGATTCGACGACGCAGTTTCGCTTTTGTAGATACGAAAATTGATATCGGACTTCGGTAGTCGATTTTCCGAAACCTGCTATTCCCAATTGCAAATTATTTTTTCATCACGATAGAAAAATTCTCGTAATGAAATTCCGACAAAATGGAACTTGAAAAAATAAATAAAATATTTTTCATCGATTTTTTATTGCAGAGATGACTAAAAAACAAATAAATCGATATTAAAAAAAAGTACGCATGCGTAATATAAAAATTTTCGTGCCCTGCACGTTCATTCGGAAACTTGAAACTAGAGCGATCGAAGTTCTTTTGTGACGCGATTAAAAAGTTAGTTTCAGCCTAATCGCGAAGCATGACAGAGATTACGAAAGAAAATTTGCATATATTCATGCAGCTACGTACTCGATGTATTATGTACGCACTACAAGTTTATGGATCAGAAACCGTGACTCCAACTTTGATCTTTTACCAGAGCGATACGTTAATACACCGCGGGTACTTTGGTGATGCGGATGCGCTTTCGATATTCTAACGAAAAGTGCCGGAGGCTTCCATTCTCGCCGGGTTTGGTTTCGATAGCTACGAGGATATTCTCTATAACAAAACACACGACACGTCATGTATAGTTTTCACAGCAACGACACAATTTTAGTCAAAAAATTCATTTCTTCTCGGCAATGACGTAAATATCGAATCGCCGGAAGAAATGACGGTGAAGTCGAGAGCGTCAGGGTAAATCGAAGTGAAAAAAACAAAAAAACATATCGCCCTGGAGACTGTACGTATTTTTGAGGGATGAAAAGATGGAATTTCGAGAATTCTCTAGCCCTGATCGAGCTTTTTGCATGAGCTAACCAAACCTCGTAGGTAAAAGCTCTCTACAAGAATGCAAAAACATGGAGTGTGCAAATATATGTATAACGTTTTGGTGTATTATACGAGGAGGAACAATCAACCTTGGACCGAGCTGTGGTTCCTTCTCACTGCTCTCACTAATCTCCTTTTGAACGTACGAAAGCTTGAATGGGACAAGACACGAGAGAGCGTAATAGAGGGAGAGAAAGTCTTTGGTGGGATGCGATTGACGTGAACAAACTGGAACACGCCGCTCTCGCCCCTCCTCGGCTTTTCTCTGGCCAAGCTTTTGCCTTTCTCTCATCCCTGTCCTCCCCTCTATATGTGTGGATCCGCATGATGAACACCTTCTTTTCCATTCCACATTCTGAAGCCCCGCGCAGTCCCTTCTTCTGGACACCGAGTTTACATTAGCCTTGTTCTCTTAACCGGGATTTCTCGGTCCGCATCCTCTTCCCCTCCCTTGTATCTCTATACATCCGTAACAGTTTTGTTGGACCACGAAAAATCAACCGGCCCCTGTGTTTGGCCTTCCTCGTCAATGAGAACAAAAGGGAACCTTTTTTACGAGCTTTTTCGATGATACTTTCACGACTAATCGTACGTACTTAATTGTTAGTACAAGAGCAACATAATCAAGATTTCTCATGAGAATAACGCCTCCTCAGAGTTGATGATTCGTTAATATGCCTCATCATCCGTTTATTTGATTTTTATGAATTCTATGTCGATGAGTTTCTTTCGTTTTTATTGAGAATCAACATTTCTGAAATGCTCGTCAAGGTGATGGGTTTGAATTTCCTTGAAAATCCACCTGCAAGGCTTTTTATCTTTCGTACATCCTTTTGTACTTTTATTGTCAGCCACTGACGAGCAATTTCTTGTCTGATGATATACACGTGTAACGCCGGAGCCCCTTCTCGTCGCGGTGATTCATTTAATATTCCACGCGAAGAACACCATGGTTAACAGAAATTACTTTATACTTGAGCCCACACGTACCCACAAATATATGTATATATTCATGTATCGAGCATTTTTTTGCCTTTTTTCTTCATGGATCCGATAATGAAGAAGAAAAGCCTCGCTTTACACTGGTACGGCCCTCGTACAAAGAGAATATAATATGCTCTGATGTATAAACCCTCCGTACACATACAACGTATATTTTTCACTATATGAGGCTAAACCACGACGAGAGCAACAGTTTTCCAATAATTGAAATTTATTTCTCGGATCAATCGCCTTTGTACTCCGTATATACACTTCATCACCCTGACACTCAACGCCAATCATAGGATTTTATTTTTACAAGCTTCTACATTATTAAAAATCAGATCTAAATTAAATGAATTTCAAGTTTCATCAATTAATGGATATGATCGTCTATAAAATCATATTTGTGAGAAGTTTTTTAGCGAGTAATTGACGTAAAATATTTCTTTCGGACTCGTTCAGATGAAGGAATAAAACGCGGTGGACCGAATGGAAAATTTGTCGAATTAAAAAAATATCTGAAAAGTCTAACGATCGCATGAAAAACTTGACTTTTGTGGGAAAAAAATGTGGAGAGTGAGGTTTTTAGATACAAAACTGTCGGAGGGACCGACTTACGTGTGTGTAACATCGTGTATGGAAGGATTAACACATGGAAAAGATTCATGAAGCACGGGATGTAGGGACATGCTCGAGAATGTTAATTTTGTAAAATTTGTCATATGCAAATGATTTTCTCTGGCATCTCGCATATCTGTAACGTCCACGACGGGTCACGTATGCTCTTCAAGGCAGATTTGCTGCTCATCTATATTGTCAACAGTTACAAACTCCACTTTACTCGATAGCTATAAAAATTTAAGAGTTTTGCTGCTCCGCACCGTGATCGACAGTAGAAAACATCGGGTTAAGTCAGCCAAGCGTCTCGCTCAAACGGTGCAGGGATTTTTTATCACAGTGTCCTTGGATTTAATCCCCAGTCCGTCTTACACTTGTCTCGAAAGGTTTCCCAGTTATGAAGCGTTTATTGTGACTCCACGTACGAGTCATGCATCGTTTCTCTTGCGCTAACCTCGCCAGAAACGAATTAGATTCATGTAATCGGATTCCTTTTGATCCACGTGATTGAAATTGAATACTTTTTCATACAGTTCGCTCCGAATGATATTTATTGATTTGAAATTAATCGAATTGGAATTTAGCGGGAGTTCAGCGGATTTGGACTCCGAAATGGGATTATGATGCTAATTCCCGCAGCGTCCCTTAAAAAAAAAAAAAAAAAAACCATTCGATATCTGCGCTGGATGGAAATATTCAAATTATAAATTTCCATAAATTGAGGAAATAAAAATAATTCGTTCATAGGGCAATTGCAGTAATTAACAGCTTTCGACTACATTCTGCGTCCTTTTGACCCCAACAATTTTCTGTCACCGAGTGTTTGGCATTTAATTTTCGTTTTCGTTGCAAAATAAATTGACGGACATAAAATACGGATAATTGACTACAGAAAACGTCTCTACAAAAAAAAAAAAAATCACATCTACCGGAATACAACGATTTGAAAAGCGCCTCGGGTCAGATTGACCCAAGATGCACTCGAACGGTTAATTGGAACGAAACTTGTCATTAGATAATAACATTCAAATTTGAATATTCGCAGGTATGAATGCGAGGATCATTGCGTACGTTCGTGTGTCTGCGCATATATAATTGTCAATTAACATTTAATGACGGAGTCGCAGTTTTATTTGATTTAAGTCAATTCATTTTCCTCCAGTTGATCTTTTAAATGAATTATTCTTGTCTCGCTACGTCGTGCCAAAATATGAATATGCATACATATAAGGATATTCAATGGAAGCTTAATGAAAGAAAAAGAAAAAAATCAACTCAATTTACGTTATTCTCTCGTCGCCGGGTACATCGTCACCGGATCAAATTTCCCTACGAAAAACCTAGATTGCGCATGCATACATACACAGCAGGAGCTCGTTTGCTGGGGTAAAGCTCTTGAGCCAAGCGCACGAGCTCTGAGCGAAACCGGGAGATAAAGCTCGCGGTAGTCAGACATCCCATGAGGTACTTCCTACAAAGTGTACTCAGTGCTTCTCTGGCTTGCGTCTTCTCTTCTGTACATAATATGCACATTTCCATATTTATATATAAATCGATACTCACAGGTCCATGGGACATGGAAAAATTAGCAGGAAATCGATTCTGAAAGATCGAAACTACGTCGATTCAATAAAATTGAAAAAAAAATCTCGAAAACATGTCAAACTTTCCAAATAAATCGAGTATACTTTGGATTTTATAGCAACTTGAATGAAGCTGCGATTGAAACAATTTCGAGATGAGAGCGATCCGAAATTGATGGAAACTGGAAATAAAAATAGAATCCGTTTCGCTTGATCTCTTTCCAAGCTTTATTTTTATATCTTTCATTCCACCGACTGTAATAAAAAGGTACAATGCATAAATGTTATGGTGGCCATTGCGGGAAAAGGGAGAAATTATGTGAGGGCTATGTGGCAGATAGTTATGCCACGAATTTAGGTTTCGGCATGAATACGTTTCGCTGAGCACGCAGATACACATTCGGATACGGAATTCATCGGTACTTTCTCACCCTCGTAATTTTCTTCTCTACATTCCCTTTCGTCTTCCTCTCAACCCCTCCCCCCCCCCCCTCTTCCCGTCTTTGGGGGTTTGTATAGATATAGAATTTTATCTAAACACAAATATATACGTATCTTTCAACTTCTTCACCAGTGCGAATCTAATCTACGTTGTTGTTTGTATACGCCCCCATCAAACTTCGACGATCCTCACTCTTGGCTAAACGTATATACGGATCCCTGCTATATCTTTATATATTATTGTATATATACGGCCTGGGCTGAACGTGGTATAACGGAACCACTGAAGTTCGACCGTGAGTACTATTTGCCCTCAGTCCATCTCTCTCTCTCTGTCTCTCTCCCTCATTCTCGCTCCTTGTCTGTACTGGCGAACAGAACGATTCAAAGAGGGTTGAAGGGCCACATCAGCGCTTGGGGCGTATATTTAACCAACTTACGTTACATCAGCAGCGAGGAAAAGTTAGTGAGAGAGGAAACAGTTTGACATTATTGTAGAAACGTGTGTATTGCAAGTTTCTCTCAGTCATTCTTGAGTCAGGCACGAGATCAACATTTATACGCAACTGCTGATTAGATTTTTAGCTCGGGGATCCATAACGTGTAAGTGGAAGCAATTCGCCCGAGTGACAACGATTCACGACACAACTTCTTGTCATTCGACACATTTAAGGAACGCGCTCGAGCTTTCGAATAACGCATTACTTTCATTTTTAACGCAAGTCAGTCGAACAGACGAAGACGATGTTATTTGTACTTCAATACAATTTAAATAAATCCAGAAATTAATTAACGAAAATTGTCTCAACATATTTTGACTCACAGCTGCTCCGGAGGGTCATTTTTTTCTCTCATTAACCGTCCAATTCACTTACTCCATTGCAATAACTTTTTATGCATTACATGGCCATTGAAAAAAACGATCGCGTGCAGAAGTTTTGCAGTGCAGCAAAAATTGACAGTTCACTGGAAACTTTTTTTTTAGAGAATTCGTTTAATCGTTTTATTTATACGGTAATTATATTACAATTAAGTGATTCCTGTATCATTGACCTATCGAGTGTAGCCCACCTGAGTGCATATCGGGTCAATCTGACCCGAGGCGTTTTAAAAATCGTTGTATTCCGGTAAAACATGCATTTTTGTTTTTTTTCTGCTATAGAGAAGTTATTTGCAATGAATTATCCATATTTTATGGCCCTGAATTCATTTCTTGACGAAAATGAAAATTGAATGCCAAAACATTCGTTGCCAGTAAACGCCGAACAATCAGCAACAGAAAATTCTTATGTATAGGGTAAAAATGACCCAGTATGTACTGGAAGGGTCGATTATTCGACAAACATCTAAATCAACGCACGTTTGTGCTTTCTAAATTTATGCGACACTCTTTGATGCGCGTCGAGCGATGAAAATTATTCGTATTACATATTGAAATGTTCGTGTAATTCGAGAAACGTTGGAGGGGGATCGTTGTGTATGAATTTGCCATTGCATGCCACTCCAAATTCCAAATTTCGAATGACGAGAACATTTTGATTCTATTGCCAGGAGCTTCCGCTCGAAGTAATTACAGATAATCTAATAGTTTAGTTGTGGTACACAACGTTGCTTCGCGATAATTAATTCTGTTAAATCGGCAGGGCATGGAAAGAGGAACAGTGAGTGCGTGTGACAGCTGGAGAGAGTGAGAGAAAGAGAGAGGAATATAAACATGTATATACAAAAGCTGCACAGACCGCTTGCCAAACGATAATGGATTGAGCTTAAATGGGTTACATCGATGAGAGACCGCGAGAAGGGAGAATGCGATAGCTTCCGGATTTTGCTATCTTGATAATTCGATATGAGTTTCCTTCGTGGTCGAAACCTCATTGTTTCTTGAACACGACCATTTCTTCATCCGAAATGAACTCAAATAAAAGAATAAAGCTCAAACGGATACAGTTATAGCAGTTTCGTGGCAAATAATTGTCTACGATAATAGAATTTAAAGAAATAATTGGTATTTTTTTAACAGAATTCCACCGTGAAAATTCTTTTTTCTTGTTTTATTGCTTCGGGTGCACATTTACGATAAATGCATATTGGGTCAATCTGATCCCAGGCGTTTTTCAAATCATTGCATTCCGGTGAATATGCATTTGAGAGAAAAAAAATTTGCAGTGAATTATCCACATTTCATGAGGTCAAAACGACCGAGTATGCACTCGAAGGGTCAAGATCTCAGACCCTCGCAGGATCAGCGATGGCTCGTTCTGCGAACTGGATTTTTTATGGATTTTTTTTTTTTTTACAACAGAGACAAGAAATTTTGCCGGGTAATTCGTTATGAAAAATAGTCCACACACCCTCTTTGCTTTTTTTCGTTGATCTTCGTATTTTCATTACTTTTATGCGTTTTAGCGGAGGCTGTTAAGCGGCACTTTGGTGGAATCAGCTTATGGCAATGTATCGTCGATGACCACGATTCGGTAATCAGGGAAATCTGGTGAAACGTTCCGAGCGCCATTTATTTTTTCACTCACGTTTTCTACGTCTTGTGATGAGGATCGACAGGGATTTTTATCCCCGTGTAAAAAAAATGTCTCAACAGCGAACTGATAGTAGAATCAGCTGGCATTAGTTCGTTCACTGGTTTGGTGTTAAGCCGAGGAAGCGAGTAAAGCTGATGATTCAGGTGAGGCTGAGCGCCCTATCTGTCCTGCCTCGTCTGGTGGTCGTGCTCAACGTTTTCTTTTCTTCACTCGCCCCCCGTTCCACTTTCTCGGAGCTCGCTGGCCCATTAAATATCGATGGTCGACTAGCCACACGTCAGTGACTAGAATCCCCCCCAGATTCCGTTTATATACGTTAACAACGGCCGAGAAGATGAGGCCGTCGATGTCGCCAAGGCGCGGGAATCTCTGCCAAAGGAAATCTATTATATATAGAATTCCGAGACTAGCGAGGGCAACTCATCGCTTTATTCTTCCCCCTCTAGAGCTTCACTTTTTCATGACATAAACTCATGTAACCTGCGGAATAATTCCACACAATATTGCAGAGACATTGATAGTCTTCATTTATTATTAATTCCATAAAATGTTCCAAATTACGCTAATTATTTCAATGTCTTGATAAAAATAATTATAACGACTTACAAGCAGAGAAAATAATATCAAAAATTATTGTGGCATCATAATTTTTTGATCCCACGTCGCCTTTTCTGAGAATTCTAGCAACAACATCGTAATTTTCCATTCATGTGTAAAAAATAAATTCACGGCCATATATAAAAATACGGATGAATTCATTACAAAAAAAGGGTCAGGTTGACCCAAATGCACTTACGGGAGGTGTACATTCGAAGGATTGAAGAGAGTGGAAACGTTGAGACTTTTCGTCAAGTTTTTGACATTTTTTGACCAATGTCCAATTAAAAAATGACTACGTGTCTTGGGTAAAATCTCTCAGAGTAACTTTATCGTACCAGGCAACTGTGACGTCATAGTAATTTTTCATACAATATTTTCACCCTGAAGCAATAAGAATTTTCCTGGACGTTAATTGCAGCAACTTTTCCTTTCCAGTCCTTTTATCCTTTAGTCTAATCTCCATGCTCCTTGGTGACTTTTGACGATTCAACAATAGCCTAAAGCTCATTCTTTCCCATCCGAAGTCTATCCAGCAAGTTTTTATTCCTCATGTGCTAACGATAAAGTTTCATAGCGTCCTTTCCTAAAGTATATTCATTCTCGTTCGTCTCTCTCAAGAAGTAACGAAGAAAAGGCTTTCTTTATTAAATTTATACAGCGCCCTCCGGGAATACCGAGATAGAACTCTATCTTGGGGTCGTTAAATTGGTGTGAGAAAAGGAGGAGGTAAAAGGATGGAGAGCAGGCTGATGAGTCTCATATTTCTAGCACATTTTTCCTCCGGTGATAACACCGACGAGCACAGACGCAGCCCACATTTTAACGTCATATCTCTTTTATAAATCTCTCGATCACCATATAATTACGGATATTACTCATTCGGTAAATAATTCAAGGATCGAGCGTGACCATTCGAAATTAGAGCACACCTCGGTCAACCTATCCTCCGAACGAGAAGAAGCGAGTGAGTGCAGAGAGAGCAGGAGCTTTAGTTTTCGTATTTTGGCACGAATTACTTCCGTATCTCGTTTTATGCTGAATACGTTCTGATTGCTGTACACTTGCGCCCTCCTCTGTTTTCACAATCTCGTTGTATTGCAAATATATAGAGAAGACTTATAAGCCAATTGCAATATTTCACGCTCCGTGCCAATTTTCTAAGGACGAACAAATTTGACCTAAAAAAAAACAAGATTAAATCCAACAGCGTGAAAACTCAGCAAAGATTTATGTTTTTACCAATAAATATAATAAAACCGAGCTCCCGGAAGTTCGCAATTGGATCCAACAATATAAAATTGTTGATATAACTACGATATGAGTTCGTATAATTCAACGGATTTGTATTTTATCATATTCAGTGGAAAAATAATTCACGTATTTACAATTCTTTAATAATTTTCTATGAACATTCTTGACACCAAAACTAACAATCGTCTCCGACGAAGAAAAGCTTTCTAACGTCGAGAAATTGCCATTTTCATTTCCGAATTTTCAATTTTTCCCATCGAGACGCGTGTAAATTAGTGTCACGTTTCCGAGTTGCAAAAACATGTGTTTAGGATTAATCTTAAAAAATATCTGGCTGTTTGCAAAAAAAAAATACTCGAACATTCAATTTTTGCAACTTTTCAACCAAACGCGATGTCGATAACAAGCGTTTAGTTGGGGAAAATGAAAAATTGGAGAATTGCAAGTTTGATGCCATAGCAATACCTTAAAATGCACTATTTGCACGTAACCAAGTTTATTTATTTTTAATTTTCATTTATTATTTACCAGAGCATAATAAAAATACAGTTCACGTGCTTGTGGGGTGTTGGATGTTCCTCGAGTGGCAATGGGCTCCCTTATTGTCATATCTATGGCTCCAATAAAAGAGCCTCGAGTTTGCCACATTAAATAGTCATAAAAATACGTAAAAGTAAACATTCTTCACGTACGCATCCTGCGACGCATCACTGGAGAGTTTAATATTAATACAGACGATTGAGAAACTGCGGATATAAATAGTTCGATATGGTGTGACAATTCCGGATGTTTAATATGCAACATCGTAAAACTTTATTCCAAGTGCTCACTTGCTAGCATTAATGGTGCATATCTGAATGAAAAGTCACAAGATAAATGTCAGGTTATGAGAATAAGTTTGACCGTGAGTGCAGGGGAAAAAACTGCCGGGACAAAACGGAACGAGGCTGTGTTATTTGGATTCCATTATAGTCGTGAGCCCACGACTCGGGGCGTGTAGAGAAGCGTATATCACGACCCACGTGTATTCCTCCTGGAGCAGACAGTCGACGATAACCAGTGCTAAAAATTAATGTTTCGTAACATCCCTCTCGCCGCTCTCCGGCTCTCTCGCACTCTCGTTCGTTTGGTATCGCTCAATGTTCAAAGTATGTACTCGAATTTCAGGGGTGGGCGAATATTTCGGGTCGTCCCGCGTGTAGTTTGAGCTGACGAATTCGGATAACGTTTTTTTTTCTTTCTCTCTCTCTCCATCTCTTTCTCTGATTCCATCACCTGTACGTATTCGTTGTATATATACGCGGATCCCTGGGGACAATGCGGGGAAAGGCTGTTTTTTTCTGTCGCCGCAGTTCCGACGCTCTTTTTTTTGCCCTCTATTTTTTTCATCACTTCCTCAGTCTTTCGGGTGTCTTTGCGATCACGAACTTTCTCCTCTCCTTCGACACAATCAATCTTCGAAACTTTGGACTAGGAAGAAACAAATCAACCGGAACAACCCGCCCCGAAAAAGTGAATTTTTTTTCGTGTCAAAAATTAAATAACCTGATTACTCCACTCAGCATATGCTTTGAAAAAGTTTTTTTCATTGGAGGCACGAATATCGCTAGCATCGTGAATAAAATTTTCAGGAATTGTTGTTTACGCGTTGAGATATTGTGAAATTCAAAAGCTTGCCATTTTTTAAATCATTTATTTGCAATTTCATCGTCAATGAACAAAAATTCACGTTTTTTTCAGTAGAAAAGAAACATTTTGCTGGGAAACGTCGATATTTTGTCGGACACGTTAAACTAAAAATGTTTGCATAATTTTTTTTGGAAAAATTTACGATTGAAATGCCAACATTTTTGGAATTATTAAAAAAAAAGTTTAATCCAACGCATCCAAAAAAATATCGATCTTTTCCAACAAAATATTTTTCTCACCGATCCCGTGATTCGCTTAGCCCGTTTTTCTTTGATTCTTGATTGAAAAAAAAAAAAATTAACACCGATCGTTTGTGTTGCGTCAACAAATATTTTCTCGGTATATCGAAAATCTGACGCATGTGTCGAGAAATCCTGAGCGTATACGGTGCAAAAAAAAAAAAAAATCTGTTCGATAATTGGATCAACCGAAGCTGAAACTGTTGATGTCTAAACTGCGTGCGTGAAATGTGCGGCATGCCGATTATTAAGTATAATATGTTGGGTATGGAGCTCATTAAAAATGGCCGAAAAGAACGCCAAGTATGTGCATCGAGTCGAGAATTCACGTTCTCGTTTCATATAACGTATAGAAAGACTCTTGTTCCTCGACAATTGTAAAAACGCTTGAACAAATATTGCAAGCAATAAAAAAGAAAGTTGATATTTGTAGCGAAAAGTAACAAAAAATTGTCTGCATAATTCGTCTGAGTTGCGAAGGCTGCGGACGAATAAATTCCCACGCTGCAAAAATTATTTCACTGGACTTTCAAAGCTTCAAGTTTATGTGTGTGAAAATAGTGAGATTCGAAAGTTCTCTTGGTGGTGTTTAGCGAGAATAAGCTGCGGGCAATACTTTCTTTCATCTTGGATTTTTATCGATAATCGGCAAGCATTTGGGTGGGAAACTCGCCTTTATGACGTCGTTCGTCACCCTGGGCTTTATCCCTTCTGGTTCTCTTTCACGGCTGCCTGGATCGTAAACAGAAAAAAAATTGGAGAAAAAAGCGATCGGTCCATTTATTAATGGAAGAGGAAGACAAAGCCAAGAGGCTTTTTGCCGTGAGGCTACGAAAAAAAAGGTTTGCTCTATTCCAGAGGAAACAATATAAAAAATTACTATGACATTTTGAGTCCCTGGTATCGTCTCGTCTCTCTGAGAGTTTGACCAAAAACAAAGTCATTTTTCATCTGAAATTGACGAAAAATGTGCAAATTTTGTGAAAAATGTCAAAGTTCTCGATATTTTCAATCGAATTTTAATGAAAAATTATTATGTCTTGACTACGATCGCTTGGAAGGCCGACGTGGGCACAGAAAACTATGATGCCATTGTATTTTTTAATATTATTTTCCCTCCACCTATAACAAACTGCTACATGCACACGCGCGAACAGTATATGCGACCATATTAAATATTGTTCTCCGTACGAGCGGAATATATGGACAGTAAATATGAAATATTATGCGGGTCCATGATATAGACGGAAGCTGCGGTCACCGCAAACTTCTCGCTGGCAGACGCTGCACAAAGTTCTCGTTCCTGCACACACACACACACACACACGTCACGTTCTTATGTACATGACTGTACTTACAGCGGAGAATTTACTGAAGAGTAAGAGATAGAGTTGTGGAAGATTCTCTCACGCGTTAAAGCCTCTCACGAGTTATCAAGTTGTGTTTTCTGTGTGGACGTTTTCACCAGCTCGAGCAAAATCTCTATAATCCTTCGCGACGTCTGATAAGAATAAGAAATGTGGTTAGCAATGATTTCCTCTTTTTTTTTTTAAATCTCTATTTGCATTTTAAATTGTACGCGGTAAAGCTCGCAACAAATTCATGTGGCTCGAATAAATTCAGCGTTTACCCAATAACGAACGACAATCGATTGAATAAGACACGCGAGAGACATTTATCTTTGCCGATATGTCCATTCAATATTATCCGCGTCCCGGGATAACAGCTTTTGCTTAATTACCCCGGATATTTATTGAGACCCGCTCCTCTGTTTTTCTACGGCTTTTTCCTATCGATTCGCATATGCAACGGTTAATTAACAAATTTCATAAATATGCGCGATGCAGGCGTTATCAGGAACACGTGGATATCATGCTCCCCTGAAATTACGTTACGAAATTGAATTTGTTTTTTGTTACGTTGTGGACAATTCATGCGGGCAGACGTGATATTAATTTCAATAGCGAATTCACTTATGGGGAAACACATTGATGGAACTCGTTTTAAAAACACACCATATGGCGCGAGTTATTGTAATATAAATTTCGTAATGGAGTTTTGGATTTATTTGTTAGGCCTCCGAGGCATTTATTTGCGTTAATTCATTTATATATATATATAACTGTTGCGTGACTGAATAGACCCCAATGAAAAAATCATAAATAGACCCCAATGACAAAATCGTAAATAGACCCCAATGAAAAAATCATATAGACCCCAATGAAAAATCATAAATAGACCCAAATGAAAAAATCATATAGACCCCAATGAAAAACCCATAAATAGACCCCAATGAAAAAATCATAAATAGACCCCCATGGAAAACCCATAAATAGACTCCAATGAAAAAATCATAAATAGACCCCCATGAAAAAATCATATAGACCCCAATGAAAAATCATAAATAGACCCCAATGAAAAAATCATATAGACCCCAATGAAAAAATCATATAGACCCCAATGAAAAAATCATAAATAGACCCAAATGAAAAAATCATAAATAGACCCAAATGAAAAAATCATATAGACCCCAGTGAAAAACCCATAAATAGACCGCAATGAAAAAATCATATAGACCCCAATGAAAAATCATAAATAGACCCCAATGAAAAAATCATATAGACCCCTATGAAAAAATCATCAATCAATCAATCAAATTTGGAAGATAGGATCGCGCAATTTGTCATGATTACTGCTTTTCCGTCGTAGACACTCACGAAGAACGAATTTTGTTCGTTCTCTATCCAAAACCGATGTATCGATAAAAAAACATCACTTTTTTCAAACAAAATCACGAGATCTCCTGAACTATTCGAGAAATTTGTTGCGGTTACTCCTCGACCGACGCAGACCCTGGCTAGTTCAATTTGAAGATCAAAGTTTTGATGGAAAAATATAAATTCATTCGTGATAATTCATCTTATCGAACAAATTCGCATTTTCTATCGACACATTAAAATTCGAATCAAAATTGTCATAAAAAATTTCGCTAAATTGTGATAAATTTTAATAAAACTATTCAATTTATTTCAATGGAGTTCTGACGGAAAAATAGAACCTGATTCGTGACGATTTATCTTATCAACGAAATTCTCATGTTCAATCTCGTTATACATTCAAATTTCTCATCATAATAAATGATATTCCTGGTGAGAGTTGTCCGATTAATTTTCAAATCAAAAAATTGAATATCCAGCATTTGCTCAAGCAGGACTCACTCGATTCTCTGTAAATGACGACAAGACTCCGATAAACACCGGCCCGAGTCAATTGTAACGATTCGATCAATTTTGTTCATGTTTTCTTTTACAGTATTTCGTTTTTTTTAACATCCCAATCCTCAATTTGGAGCAGAATCGTTGGAAACGATAGTATATTTAATCGCATCGAAAACGATCATTTTTTCCAGCGATAAAAAATAAATCCTACTTGCGTCAAAGGCACACGCGTCGTATATTGTGTACGAATGGATTGAACGTAAGATCATAGATTTATATATAGAATAACGTCATAAGTATAGAAATGAGTTATCACCTGAAGAAACAATCCGTGCTGGTGTTCTATATAAATAGGATTTCGAGTTTTGCGGTGAAATAGTACAATCAGTAGTCAGTTAGTGTCGGAGCTCCGAAAAACACGGAGAATTGAATTTGAAAATTTCATAAAATTCATCGCTTCCCTGGAACAAACGTGAGAAAATTTGTCATAACAAAACAGCTGGTTCGAATTTCATCATATTAGGAAAATTTTGCGCCTTAGTAATATTTGATGTTATAATAACGAATAAAAGTAAAAAATACGAATTGGCGTGGGTGACTAAAGTTCTGCGTAGCCGCGATATTGAACAGAGAAGAAAATTTCGTTGGATACACGTTCGACTAAACTTTTTTCTGAATAATCCCAAAATGTTTTCATTGGAGCAAGAAATATTCTGTAAAGTCGTCCAATCGTAGATTTTTCTGACGATTCCATGAGAAACCAAATACACTGCCAAAATTACGAAATTTTTCAACGTATTCAAAAATATTGAGTTTACTGTGTTCAACGAAATATCATCAAAGTTTACCCACAAAATTTTATTTCCAGTGTGTTCTGCATGACGTTTTTTTATTTATAAAGTGGGTGTAGGAAGAATTTCGAGGCTGATTGTAGCTGGAGCTTTATTTCCGGATCATTAGCTTCACTTTTGTCTGGAAACTTTGAACGTCTACGATGTCGGAAATTCTATGCGAGCCAATGCGAAATATGGAATTGATAAAATTGGCAGGGGAGGCAAACGGTCCAAGAAGATCGTAGACTTTATTCCTAAAATTCTCTTCAACCTTACTCAGATACATTTTGAGTTGACTCTCCTCTCTCGCGTATTCATGCGAGTAGGTCGTTTCAGTAGTTCCGGCACCTTTGGATCAGACGAACTCGAAGAGCTTTCACAAATTCATTTATGATGTATCCATCCATCGCGCGACTGTTTGTGTTATTCATGCAGGGCCAAAGTCTCATTATATTAAGGCGCATATATAACACGAGCGAGCAAGATTGCTTGATGGGGATGGAGCACCAGCCGCTGAAAGCATTTGTTTAATAAATATATTGCAATATACATAGTGTTATGCGGTGGGACTATGATCGATATGCAAGCCGACCAAGAGCACTCTGGGTACACGTAATTTCGCGTAACAAATTTTTGAGCTTTCCCTCGCGTCACCGGATGCACTTTGACGTACAGTGCCGGAATATTTACATGGCAACTATCATTTTTCCATTAGCTGGAGCCGCACGACTTTTATTTATGTTCAAAAAAAAATCCGATAAAACATGCCGTTTTCTTTAAAATGTCATAAATTTTTATTTCAACAAGAGTCAAATGACAGTCCGACTTTAAAAGACAAGTCCGACCGAGTGTAAAAAGTTTTCAACCCTTCGAGTACACACTGGGTCATTTTGACCCCATCAATTTCCTGTCACGGATCGTTTGGAATTTAATGATAACGAATGTTTTTGCATTTGATTTTCGTTTCCGTCGAAGCGT
This sequence comes from Diadegma fenestrale, assembly GCA_037043255.1. NCBI lineage: Eukaryota > Metazoa > Arthropoda > Insecta > Hymenoptera > Ichneumonidae > Diadegma > Diadegma fenestrale. The sequence continues at coordinate 11,414,397 of CM073310.1, read as the reverse complement.
AACTTTAGGTCATAAAAAAAAAAAACTAAAAATTCATATTTACCCAATTTGTGCACTCGGAGGGTTAATTTGTTATAGGAATTATTGAATTTTATGTGACAGCAACCGGAAGTCATAGGAATAAGCGCCGAAAAAATGCGAGTTTAAAGATATTTCCACTCAATTGATTACGCGAGAGTTTCACGGCCAAATAATTCTTGTTAAACGCATCGCTCTTTAGCCTCACGACATTGCCCTGTATACTACTACATTGTAATCGACGTGGTCAGGGTCTCATTAAATTATCGTACATCAGATCGTGGTCTCGCCAACGTGGCTGCCGACGAGCGAGCAGCGACGAGAAACGTTTGTCATGTTTTACATTCTGTGTAGCCAAATGTATGCATATATGTTTACGCTTAAATTCATGCATATAGAATTGTGTCGAGCACGAGAGGGTGGGAAGTAGCGATACGGCCGCCCGGACTCTTGCTCGTACTACTGCCGAGTCCGAGAGTTTCTGGCATTTTGGTAGCCTGCCATTAATTAAACTTCGGGCATTCGTCCAGCAGGTAGCCCAGGGACAGGAGACCGCGATGCAGCTATTGTCGTCCATGAAGGCTAACGACATATGCAATTAAATATGGGCCATTCTGTGCGAACCTCAAAATCCTTACAAAAAAAAAAAACAAAAACTTGACTTTTTCATAATTTAATCGATCAGGAATGAATGAATCAAAATTTCCGAGCCGCAACGATTGATTTAAATTATGATAAATATTCTTCATCAATATTTTGATACTTGCGGAGCTTTTCATACAAAAAAAGCGTGTGAATCAATTTTTATCTCGATCAATTTTCGGTCCATTGATATCGCGTCGTTGATCCGTAAATAGTGACCGATAAAACGAAACGATAACTAACAATTTCGACCGAAATGAGCCTTGTGTACGTTGTGCATGGAGCTTCATAGCACAAAAAGATTTCCGGACGTACCGGGGCGCGTAATATCGAGAGTCATGCCCTTTAAGGGTCAGCCGTTGATGTTGTGGCGAAACATACGCGAAACCTAGACTAAAACGCATAAATCGGACTGGCACGTTTGGACGTTCGTTTCCCATGATAGAAACGGGAACGCGGAGAGAGGATGCGAACACGCAGCGAGCCACGCGCCACGAGGAATTCGACGATCGCAGCATCCGCTCGATACTCAAATTCCTCCATTTCTCTCTCCCTCAGCCTGTCCATCTCGCATTCATCTGCCAAAACATTCTTTACCCTCGGGACGATTAATTAAAACGATCGGGCTAGTTTTGCCACGTTCTCGTTGATGAATTCAATCCCGAGATTCATACTCTCGCATAATTATCCTTCGTTGATTTGATCTTTTTATTTCAAACTTTCAGACAATACAATCGCCGTCATGTCGATCTCGGAATTTCGCAAGAAGAAGCTGCTCTTTGTCTTCAACACTTTCTTCGGTAAGTCCGACTATGTACACATATAAATGAAGAACGTTTCGTATATGATATGTAGTAAAAGAAGCCAAGAGATAAAGAACGCTGGGGCTATAAAATATTTGCCAGGAGCGAGGAAACCGAATCTTGACGTTGATTTCTGCTCCTTTTTTCCCTTTTTGCTCGTACTCGCTTCATCCTTGCGGGCAATTCCGCTTTACGTCTCTCTTCTGTTTCCTCCTCCTACTCGAGTGAAATACGACTGGCCGAGAATGGATCTGACCGTACTTTCAGACTTTGGGATCGCTATGTGTGGGCTCCAAAGTGGGCAACGGTTAGACCGCGAGAAAACTTTTCTTTGCTTTACGAAAATCGAGCTTGTCGTTTAAGACTGAAGCTTCAAATACGTTCCGTATGTATAGATATATCTCGCGATATTACGAGAGACTCACCAGAACATTTACTTCACCAACCCTTAAAAAAACGCCCGAGAGACCTACAATTATTTATTGCCAGGGAGATTTATTAATCTGGACCAGTGTCGATAACCCAAAGATCGAAGACGTGAGGAAAAACGTTAATCTATGCCCCTCGTCTTCTTACCTCGTGTTGTTTCTTCAACCCTTTGCCGTATAAATGCGTAATTTCCAAATCTTTGTATTCCGGCGAATGTGAATTTTTTTTTTTTTGCACTGGATCATCCACATTTCATGGCCCTAAATGTATTTTTTAGCGAAAATAAAATGTGAAAACATCGTTGCCATTAAAAGCGAAACAATCGCGGGGAATGAAAATCGTTTGGGTCAAAATGACCCAGTATGCAGTCGAAGGATCAACTAAGAAGCATCCCAATCCCTAGTATTTCGTATTATCGTATAAATTGACAATTGGCCAATAACTTATCGATTTTGTGAAGTGAACGTTGTTGCTCACACTTTCATACAGATCTATGAGCGTCCTCGGAATTCTCCATTACTTTTTCACCTCCTTCAATACCATGACACAATCACGATGGTGTCTCCATCCAGCCAATTCACCTCGTGTCATTTTCCACATTCACAAATACGTGCATTCGTGTCCATGAATCTACATATTTATGCTCATAAACACGAGCTCATACAGATTCATCCATCTATGTGTAACCTGCGGGCATGTATTCCTCACAGACAGGCGAGTGTTCGTTGGAGGCCTCGGGACGTGCACACGCCTCGTAGCTCTCATTAGCTTGTCAACACGATTTTCTTCACTTTGACTGACGATAACGCTAAACATATCACTCTCTCCCTGACCCGTTACCATCATCTCCTTTATGTACATGCTAATATTCCTTTCAATATTATGCATACAGCATTTGTTCTCTTGTGCATGTCAATCTATAGATTTACCACGTTGTTTAACTCTCTCATGCAAAATATATTGCACGTCAATACAGGCATGTAATGTTAATAATTAATATATGTGGAATATGGAGCTCTGAATCAACGTACACAATCGTCAATTAATGAGCAAACTTTGAAATTTTGGCATGAAAGTAATTGGAACTCATTGAAAAATGTTTGAGTGCTTTGAGCTTTTGTGCGAATTGTTTCAAACAAGCCTTTGCTGGTTTGCTGAGTTCACTACAACACTGAGACACATTTTTTTCATTTATGAAGCACACAAAGTGAAATTTATTCCCAACATTTATTAATATTGCAATATTTTTTGTGCATTTTAACGAACATTCGTTTTTTTTTGCATGCATTCGGATTGCGAGAATATTTATTATGACGAGAATTATGGATAGTCCGTCCATTTGAAAATATTACATTGTGGAAATTATTCCGTCGGCTTTCATTTAATCTCTTACTTAATTTTTATTATTCATGTTACAATATTTTATGTACGTTTCGACGAATATTCTTTTTCTTTTTCATGGATTGGAATTACGAGAATTACGAATGTTGTTCAATTTGCAACGATTACATTGCGAGAAATACTTTGTTGGTTTTTATTGATGATCTTACAAATTTTCTTTGAGGATTTTGACGAATATTCGTTTTTTTTTGCATGAAATCGAATTACGAGAATATTTATTATGACGAGAACGGATAAAATTTATGAATTTGCAATTAGGATTACATTGCGAGCACTTTATTTTTGTTGGTTCTCATTTGGTCACGTGGTGAATTAATATTTATTGCAAACGTAAAATATGAGACGACTCGATGTTTGCAACACTTATTTGCGATATGACGAATGACTTAATGAATATTTATATGGTGGAAGAAAGTAATTAATTCAGTGAGTCGGGTACGAGGGACAAGTTCATTATTTTTGTATTATGAATATTCTTTTAATGCCCTTGGGCGTGCGGTGTTGGTACGATTTTGTGAGAAGATTTATGTGGGAAAAGCCTCTGCGGAAAGATTAAGTTAAATTTATTGCTTCGAAAAGAAGAAAAAAATGGATTTATTTACGCGGCTGTATTAATGCTTGTATATTTATGTGGAAAATAGCAAGTATTTCCTCGTTGCCATCTCTCGGCCTTCGCGTTCGGTGCTCCTCGCTATTTCGTTGTCTCTATTTCTCGCGCACATGTCCTCCTCGGTTGCACACGCTTCACCCTCTTCTACGAGCACTCTGCTCCACCATCCACGAGTCTCAGGAGTCACATCCGAGCGTCTCGCCCCTTGTAAACCATTCCCATTCGTGCAATATATATAAATACCGGCTGGTGTGGATTTCAACGAATTACGTCGAGTAACTAATCTCACTTCGCGAATCCCAACTTCGGATCCGTTCAAGATTCTCCCGATAAATCCTCCAGCAAAACTTTCACAACTACCATCGAACAATCGATCAAATGGGCTTTGTTAACTTGTATTTTTTGTTCTGTTTCGTTCAGATGTCAACGAGAGCGGCGGTATCGACGCGGGAGACGTCGATCTTGCGGTCCAGGTGACATTTTTTTTCTTCCTTTATTCCAGTCTCTATTCTTTTCTGCATAAAAAAACATGGATTTTTGTCGCGTTGCTCGAGCCCAATTTGGAACGAATTAACATGAGTTATTATTGTTTTTTATGTCATCAGAAAATATGTGAATCAAGAGGTTGGGCTCCGGGCCACGAAAAGTATCAGAAGGTAAAAGAAACTCTTCAGAAAGTTTGGGACGGCTTGAAATCCGGAGCTGATGAAAATCAGGATGGACAGGTACGTGCATAAGTTGGCGAAGAAAACTTGATAGTTCGAGCAAAAGCTTTTCTTCATTCGCGTCAGATGATCAAGAATTAAAATAACGATTTATAATCCTGTTATAGGTAAGTCACGATGAATGGTACTCCATGTGGGAAACTTACGCCAAGGATCCCTCTCAACCTCTCGAGTGGCAACAGACCTACATGAACTTGATGTTCGACCTCGTGGATTCTTCCGGTGAGTCATAAATTAAATAAAACAATGAAAAACCCTTCGTCCCTTCATTCGCAAATCTGTATGAACAGGAAAATTTATTCCATAGTAATTTCTTGAGCTATCGAAAGTTTCTATCGTAACTGCAACGAAATCCTTTAGAATCGGGAAAATTTCAGCTTGGCTTTGCGCTCACAACTCGTAAACCAATTTTACGTCTTTCTATACTTTCGGCCACCTCCTGAGTCCGAGTTCCCAGCAAAGAGAATGCATTCGCTCGATGAATTGTTGAAATTCCCATGAACCAAAAAGATTTTCCTGTTCCAGATCTCGGGCAACTTTTCTCCTCACTTTTTTTTGACATTTTTGGTAGACGAAAATATGTGCAGGAAAAAAAATTGTTATCATTCACGACAATAACTTAGGAATTGTTTTAATACGAAATGAACAATTCGTAGAGCTCGAAGAAAATCACTAATGATGACGTCAAATTTAAAAAAAAAATCACTGTTTACGACAAAAATCACCAAGAAAGAACTTAATGTGCATGAAATGTTGAAATAACAATGCCAGTGACGAATAAAGAGAAAAATAAATCGCGTGTTTACTCAAATCCGAAATTTCCTTAATTTTCAATAGAAAAAGACCAGAATTAAAAAAAAAATAATAATAATTCTCGAATGGAGGAAATTTTTTTAGAAAATGAAAAAAAAAGGGCGATAAGAAGAAATTGCGAAATTTCACTGCGCGAAGCAGATTGTACTCATTGTCAGACTGATTGTACTCCGTATACGGTGCATGGTGCCTTTTGCTGCCACATGCACACTGTGTCATTTCTTCTGATTGGACTGTACAATCTCACTTATGGCAGGAGTATGTCGTAATAAAGAAAAAATGGCATTTTTATTTTCAACGTAACGAGAAATCGATTTTTTTTCTCTGCGGAAACGATACGAATGGAGAAACCGTAAATTTCTTCTTTTGCCAGTTATATAAACGAATCGCGATTTGCACAGTTGGCAGAAAAAAAAACGGAGTTGTCGATGTTTTTGTGAAACGGAATAACAAAAAAACTGTCGAACTTTTTTCGTGTCAATTCTGAATCTGGAAAACTCGATTAATGTGTGGGAGGCACAAAAATAAACGATGTCGATATTACAGGTGACGGTTCCATTGACGAGGACGAATTTAGTTTGGTATGCAGCAGTCATGGCGTTCAGGAGGCCGAGTCTCGCGAAGCCTTTAAAAAACTCGAAGTGGTGGGTTGAGTTTTTAAAATGAATAACGTTATGTATAATTAAATAATATTCATTTAAGGAAAAAAGTGTCTTAATAAGGGTTTCAAAGTCTAATGAGCCGTTCAAAATTCACACGGTTTAATTAAATTAGAAGTTTCATTAGACCTCGGTGTCTGCGAAAATGTGCGGAGTTCTTGAGTACTTTTGGAGAAAGCCATTTTCCTGGACACTGACTAAAATTATTGCCTTCATTTTTGGTCACAGGGTCAGGAAGTTAATCGCGAGAAGTTCATCGCCTTGTGGAAAGTGTTTTTCTCCTCAGACGATCCAAACGCACCTGGAAACTTCATATTCGGCAAGACTTCCTTCTAAAAATTCTGGTTTCCATCCATCGATAACGAACGATTAATAAACGATCGTAGAAAAAAAGCACGAAATAATGAAAAACAAGAAATAATAAAAAAAGGAAAATTGAAATGGAAAAAAATTGGCTAAATCCGCGCCACTCGCAAAAATCAAGTCGTTCAATAAGCGTAAATGAAAAATTCTCGTTTCGAAGAATATATGAAGACGATTTGTTGACATAATCGTTCTGTATATCTCTAGATAATTGTTCCTTTCTCGATATCCATGCCTTGGTTGATCCATCGCGAGATTCGATGTAAATTAAATATTTTAATGGAAGCAGAGAAACGATACTCGGTATATATATGAAAAATAAAAATAAATAAGAAAACAAAAATAAGAACAGATTATAAATAAATATATTACATTAAAATAGAGTGTATGAAATCATCGCTGTCGTGATTGTGTCGAGTAAACGTGTGTCGTTGCAAAAACAAAACGAAAACAAACGTCAAAAATCAGCAGCAACGAGAATACAATTCAAAATTGTTGCTTTCCATCGATCCGTTTCATTTCATTTTTTGCGCTCGATAAGCCAAACAACAAAATGCTCCAATTGCTTCAGTCAAGATTCAACGAGATGTAAACCCATCTCCATTCTCAACGATTAACACACGTCGAAACATTCCTCAAATGTTGCAAGATTCTCGACAGAGGAATTAACAATTATAACAATAGCACTGGAATGCTAAAAAATCAAACGATCGATGAGCCCGGCATATTTATAACGCGAGAGGAAGAAAAAGAGTTAAATCATAACGCGACGCGCTGAGCGCGTTGCGTCTCATGCTTTTTAAAAGATTCAATATCTAGACGCTAAGCAACGCTAAGCTATACATATCTTCGGAGATTCACACAAAATAATCGATACCTAGACCTCAGTTTAAATTCCCCATTATTTTAAGTTCGTTTCATCCGTTAAAAAAAAAAAAAAAAAAAAACAATTGGAAAATAGAGAGCAAACGTAACGAAAACTGAGAATAAAAACATTATGGTATATGAATCACTGCCCAAGAGGATATTATGTCGAAGTGCAGTGCAGTTTTCTCCCCTTTCCTCTCCGAAATACGTTATTATAGACGTATCCACGTATCTGTCGTTGTAAATAATAACATCGTAGTTCATGTTCGTTAGACAAAAGTAACAAACTGGAAAACAAAAACTAACCAAAAAGCAAACATATGGAAAGAACTTGAAGTATAATAATGAGTGTACAGTGTAACGTGTAATGGCCAGACTGTCAATAGGGACGACCTTTATTTGCTACATTTAGAGCATGCCCTCTGTCGAAAAAGAGTCTCTCACACACCAATATAAATTAATTTTCATCAAACGCGGGCTTTCTCAAGTTTCTGTAACTGTAACTTTTCCATAACATTTGTTTTCTCTCGTCGTTTCAAATCACTTTGCTGCGTGATCCAGTGCAACGATTAATTCTATTAATATTCCTAATAATTATGCCAATATATTGTTCCAATAAAAATCCGATGCGATCGCACCACCATATAAATGCATTATCATTATTAATGTCACTTTGATCACAGGCGTCGATCTTAAAGAGGTGCGTGGGAGAATAAGTAAAAAAAAAAAAATCGACAAATTAATTTTGAATATTTACGATCGAGAAATTCAAAGCCGTAAAATATTTTTTTATTTTCAACATTGGTTACGAGTCTAAAGTTTTTCGTCATATTTTCAAGTGGATTTACTTTCAGAGGAATCAGAAATTTCCTGCAAAGGACAAAATGTCATTTTTCGGAGAAAAAAGAGGAAAATGATGCATTTATTGATTTTTGTTCGAAATAATTTTCCCGTTGACAAATCGAACTTGATTTGGGTTCGTACGACCTTGTCGATTCTTCTATTGATCTGTGGCCATTCAATACACATGGCCATTATTGTTTTCACATCCGTTCTACAACGTGCATTGGGATATGCTTTACGAATAAAAAACAATACTAAATAATTTTAGAAAGGAACATTGATACCGAAGAAATAATCCTTGACGGTGACAAATTTTCTCTATTGTAATTCAAAAGTCTCGCGTTTCTAATCACCGTTTTGCGAGTTCGAAAAAAATCATACTATCGAAGCCGCCTTTGTAAGAGAGATACTATATTTCACTCACGATTACAGGATTTAGTTCGGAAGTGACGTTCAAAAATCAAAAGAGATAACGATTGTTAAATAAATAAAAAATATGTATTAATGTATAAAAACCAACACCTTACATTCTATTCGTAGTCATGCATGACACCTGAGCTGCTGTAAGTTTGTGGCCACAACAAACTACCTTTCCGTACTAGATGACAGCGCCAAACTTTGACAGACGCCGAATTTTCGTGCTGATCGTAAAAAAAAACGCAACTGTCAAACCAACGGCTAGAACTTTCAAATTGAACAGCGGGACTCCGAGTTCGAGATTTCCAAGCAACCAATCACAGGACGAATGAACATGCAGGCTTCAAAAAATCGATATTTCGATATTTTCGACACTTTTGAGCCGACGAACTTTTCATTAGAGAATTAGATTAGATTCGACGAGGTTTCCAGAACAGAAGATTCGTGATTTCTTTCTTCGAGGATTTCTCGTCTGGCTGAGGAACGTCCAAACAATGCGAAAGAGAATCTTTATGAGGGGATTCCCTAACTGTCCTACGACCTCCAATCCCATAACCTCTATGAACGTAATATCCATGAATTCATACTCATTGCCAGGAAAAAGCTCAAGTGCACGGACAATACGCGCAGACCCAAGAAAATGTTATTATTGTCATTCGATTTGACTAGTTTATATTGTAGTTTGGGTCACGTATCGTCTATGAAAAACGATTCGACGCTCTGCGCCGCGTCGCGGTCGGAGAATGGAACTTGAGCGAGACGAAACACTCCTGAAAGTAATGATACTGCCCAATAAAATTCCTAATAGGAATTCTCTAATTATCTAATCAAATAATTACCGCGCCTTTCAATTTTTTGTCTCCTCTTAAAATTGTACATCCGGTAAATGCGAAAAAAAAAAAATTTTAACACGTTATTTTAAATCGAAACTTTGTTCTTAGCTGGCACGTTCGTTTATTATTTCCAATACACGGATTTTTGAAACTAGTGCATCAAGAGACGCGGTCGCGATTCGACGCGAAGTGTTAGAAAAAAAAAAACAAAAACTTCGAGTCGTTTTCACGGAGAAACGGGTAAACGCAATCAGTTGCTCATCGTCATAATTTTATGGACACGAAACGGGGCATACGTGATACGTAACAGAAAAAGTTCTCGACAAAAATATTGATTTGAAATCTTTTTGAAAAAATCAGTTCACAAACTTTTTCCAATACTTAAAATAGGGTTTTTTTTATTATGGAATAAAAACACATAGCATGAGTTGTAAATTATTGCTAACTTTGTCGTGGAACGAAGACTAAACGATGAGGTTTTGGCACGAGTGTGATTCCACAATCCCCCACGAGTGAAACTCCTTCCGGAGGAGCTGAAATAGTGAACGAGAACAAAATACGTCCAGCAAAAATGAAGAGTAACATTTTGGCTAGTTCGTCACCCGGGCACATCCGTTTTCCTGTGAAAAATTATAGCAGCAACGTGGACTCACCAAAGTATCTTAGAAAACGCGATTTTCGAATATTTACAAAAAACAGGAAGTAACTTTTTTAACGCAAAAATATTCGTACCATTTTGGAAGGGTAAAAAGGCTTCTGGCTTCAGGAGATTCCCATCTTCCGCAATAAAGCGCTCCGGTTTGAAAGTATTTGGATCGTCCCAGTATTCGGGGTCCATGTGAATTGCCCATTGCAATGGAACGACCATCGTTCCCTTCGGTATATCAAAATCCCCAATAGTCGTATCCTTGAAAATTGGTAACTAGTGAATATTTTCTGTCCTGTACAGTTTGTACGAAATTTTTCACGACTTTAACCCTTACTAGACACACATGGGTCTCTTGTGTCCAGCGGATTGAGGAAATGGCTTGAATTTCGCGTTTTGCGTATCGATTACCATGGAATAAAAATATCAAAAAATCATTTTTATCCATCACTCGGGCTCTCTTCGTATGGATCCAAAACTATTTTCCTTAATTTTTAAAGATTTTTTTAACGACTTCAAAATAACGACCCAGTCCCGCGTGTGTCTAGAGAGATGCGCTAATTGTAGTGTGTCCACGGAGCTTTCAATTTGACTTGTAATGAGGAAGAAAAAATCGGAATTACCTCCGTCGTTCCATGTGGTATACCGACAGGTACGACACTCCGAATTCTTTGTACTTCCAAGATCGATGCTTCCAGGTACAACAACTGCGATCTATCTTCAAGTTTTGGCGCTCTGTTACCGAGAACTTCGTCCATCTCTCGATGAATTTTTTCCTATCCATAAAAGCAAATACGAAAGGTGTCAAATTGAACGTATTTGAAAATGAATATTGCTGAAAATATTGAGTTTTCGTTATAGAGACGATGCGGAGTAGAATTTTAGCTGCGGCGGTTTCGGACGGAAATCGTTGCATCACGGCGCATAAAAAATAATCATGACGACAAGGGTTCAAAAAAAAAAGAAATGGTTAAGGCTTTTTCAAAATTGTCCAAGTCATTTTGATTTTCTCGTCGTTTCATACACAAAAATGGGAACTTGGACATACCCCATAGAATAAAAAGTGATTTTAATTTGATCGTAACTAGAAACAGAACTGTCAGCACCATTTTTTTAATACCTGTTCTTGGGGATGAACTGCCATGTAAAGGAGGAACCACCGGAGAGAAGTGAAAGTTGTATCAACTCCAGCCCCGAAAAGATCTGCCAGCAAGAAGTGATACTGTCTTTCGGTGAATGAGCCTAAATCACCGATTAGTCTTCGTTTTGAGACTTCATCGTCAAAAGATTTGAGGAAGTTCTCGGCTTCGGTTCCTTCACGGGAGTTCTTGTACGCTCGATGTTGCTCGATCATGCGAGCGTATTCACGGTGTGTTTTCGATTGACCGTCTACGAGGATTCGTGTAACTTTATTGAAACGTGGAATGAATCTATAATCCGTGGTCAGAAAGAAAAATGTTGGTAGTAAGTAAAAAATGAGTGAATCGATTGACCATTTCAGAAAATAAATTGATGGGTATAAAGACAAATTTTAAGATGCAGACAACTTGCAATTCTTACCGGAGAAATGGTAAAAAATTTAATGGTCCAGCTATGCCGAGGTACTTGACTCCTTCTTCCTGAATGTGTCTGAGCCATTTCCAAGTCTCATCATCCTCCTCGTAAACTTTACCGAACACTAAGTTATTCATAAAATTTCCAAGGTAATGGTGGAGGATCTTTGAAGCATCAATTGCACCGTCGACTGATTCTTTTTTCAATGCCTGTGCGAAAAATCACAAAAATCGACGTTTTTTTCATTCGTTTACAGATTCTGAGGCGCGTGTTTTCGACGATGATTGAAATTATAGTCATTACATTAATTGCCTGATCGACGAATGTTGTTATGTCTGATTCCATCTTGTCCCTCCGGTCGCCATATTTAACCATACCAAAGTTCTTCAAACATGTTGTTACGAACTTACGTTGTTCCTTCCAATGATCCCCCTCTGCGCATATCAAACCTGCCAAATTCAAATTCAAATTGTTCAGAATTCGGCACACCTTGGCTCATTTTTTATAAATAACCGACGCGTTTTTTAATGACGACAACTTTGAGGAAATTACGCAGAAAATAGACTTAATGGACAGAAAAATCGCAAACTTGGCAGAAAGTTAGATAATGATGTAAAAATAACTCGTGTACCAATTTTTGTCAGCTGCGGTGGCTTTTTACGCGAGATATTTGTAAATATTTGACAAGCCTTGACAACCAATTTGACATTGCCTCTTATGGGAAGTCACGGAATAGGCTGTACTCCATTCTTCATATCTCCGTAATTGATGGATAGATTGAAATGAACATTAAACATCGTGCAGAGAGATTTAATCCTCATAATCATTAACCACGCTTCAAAACGTTCAAAGGTGACTTGTAACGGGAATGATAAAAACTATAAAAAGCACTTGCAGTGGATTTTATTTTTCGGCTCTCTCTAAAATATAGCAACCGCAGGTATTCGCGGTTATATGTGCGCGAAATTTGAAATTTGACAGATATAATAGCAAGTCAATGAAATGTGACATTGCAAGATCGATTACTACTAAAGTCAAATTAATTAATTCGAACATTTCTTTTTAATTCTTGGCGTCAAGACGCTACCGCGTCTCTAAATATATCTCGGAATAAATGACGCGTCCTTGAAAGCCAAGGATTGAGGGTGAACTCATTTGGACTCTCGAAAACCAAAGAGAGAAAATGATTTTTAGACTCACCATAACCCTGCATGATTCCGTGTGTGAGATGGAGGGGAGCTCTCCCAGAAATGGCACTCTTGGCAAAAGCTTGTCTAACGATTCGTGGGTCCGAGATCAAAACCGTGTAAACTGATCCCATTCTCAAAGCACAAACGCGTCCATACTTCTTTGTCAAACTCGTCAGACTTTCATGAGGTTCTTTAGGATCAAGCCATGGAAGATATCCCACAATGGGAAGTCCCCAGGGCCCGGGAGGGAGCTTTCGGGATTTGTTTCTTCGTTCACGTTCAAGAATCGCCAGTAAGAAAGTAGTCAACAGGAATAACGCAATATATATCAGGTCCATAATGTTTTTTCTAATCTGAAATCAGCAAAAAACAGGCCGACCGGTTGAGGCTCCAAGACTGAAATAGCATCGGTGTGTGTGTAGATTTCAGTCACTCAAATTGCGAAGCTATCGGTTTCGATTACAACTCAACGGGAACGATGAAATTTCGTTTGAGAGAACGAGTCAAAGAAGGTTGATGCTCGTATCTGCAGAAGAAAAAAAAAGCTCAACATAGCTCAGCTTTTTCACGTCCGAGACAAAATAAATAGCACTGTCATCAAAGATAACAGCATGTGAATACCGTCGACGATACTACGATACATATGTGGAGAGATCGCAGAAGAGAAGACAAATTTGCGATTGAATGAATAAATCGCGAGTACTTGACTGCGTAGACGAAAACAGGAGAAAAAGAAGAATCTATTAATGAAATTTGAAAGCGAATCTGACAATTGGTTGGACCAACCCAAAAAGGTAGCAAAAGAGAGAAAAAGAGATGAACGTAGAAAAAAGAAATACAACATGAGAGTGAACTTGAATGGTATAAACACTACGACGATCCTATACAAAATGAGTTTGATCCTGCATAGTTCCTGCGACCTCAGCTATTTCAGGGCCTCGAATAACTTAGTCAGATACCCGGAGATTACCTCAGATAAAAAACGAAGAAACGACTCGGAAGAAATGAGCAAGATCGAGAGACGAGAAACGAAATGAGGGCCACGTAGACTTTGCGCTACGGTATAAACTTGATTTTCATTTCGAAACTCGTGTATATTCCTGTTAAAAAAGTAAGACATATCGTAAACACGATGAATTCGTGCACAATCGTTACATAACTTTTTTGACTAACAAAACAATCTTCAATTTTATACTCCCGCTTCACTCGCTTAGTTTCGATCATGAATCGATTACGAGATTAAATCTGAATACATAAGAAGACTATACTTCTGGTCCATTTGGCTGTCTGATGGGCTTTTATTTTATATCATAATTTTTGCAACTAACTTTTTATCTCGGAAAAATGAATCAATTATATTCGACTCACGTTTTTTCTTCGAAAGCTTTATGTGAATCTGTAAATTTTCCTTGGTCACTTTGACGATTAAATCACAATCTTTCGATTAAATTTCGGAGATAGTTTTTGAAACTGAAGCACAGGCACGACGAACCCCACAAGCGTTTCTTTTTATTCAATCGTTTCTATTACTTGGACGGTCTAAGAATGATTTCTCTCTTTTCGAGATCGAACTGTTGACTCGCTTCTCTCCCCACTCTCCGTATCACCTGGATATCTGCATACCAAAAATCGATCCTCGCGCATGCGTGTCCACCCCTTAAACTAGTCCCATGAACGTGGACCATTCGACCATTGCTCGCTGGGTCGAGTAATCGTCGATCGACTGGACAGATTTTTTACAAAATTCATGAATTCAAAGATGGCTCGAGAGTGAAGCGATACGATTTAGGACACCAAAAATCTGACAAAACACAAGGGAAGATGGTCAAAGGATCTTACTTTTTCCTGCTCAAGGTCACAGCCGAAAAAACACATGGACCATTCGGAGCACCGCACGACAAGAAATTCAGCAAATTTAGCATATTACATTTTCTAGAAATAGACGATTTTTTTTTAATAGCGACCAGTTCAAATTTGAACGAGACAGAAAAAGGCCGAATTTCGAGTTTATAGTAAAGATTCCAGCGACTTTTGATACCAGAAAGAAAAAAAATGATAGCTTCAATATTATTAATCAGTATACACTGAAAAGAAAATTTTGTTAAAAAAGATGGATATTTTGTTGGATACGTTCGACTAAACGTTTTTTCGAAAAATGACGAAAATTTTGTTATTCCAGCAAAAAACATTCTGGAAAATCTTTTCGGAAAGTAAATTTTTGTCATTCCAATCCTAAATTTTGCTGACAGTTCCGTTACCATGAAAAATATTGTCGAAATAACGAAAATTTTGACATCATCCCAAAATATTTAGTTCGCCGTATTCAACAAAATATCGACGTTTTTTGATGAAATTGAATTTTCAGTGTATATAGACGAAACAGCGAAGAATAACTTGATAATATGTGACGAAACTTGAATACAGATTTTGTTACATTTAGTTATTCATAATTATAATTTAATGTCAGATTTACGGGAATTTTCATGCAGAATCTAAACATTATTCAAAAAATTATCATCCTTTCTCTATATCTTTTCCACGGTATATGTATCAAGAGACGCGGCAGCAGCTTGAAACGGTACTCCAAAATTGAGATTGTGCCCTTTTCACGCAAAAACTACGAAACCAATTTGGATGAATCTTTCACAGGAATGAAATCCATGAAACGGAATAGATTCATCAGAATATGAAACAAAAAAAAGAATTTTTCGTCATATTATCCACTTCCAGGGTTCACAACCAACTACAAAATAATAATAAATTTAAAAGATCGCTAATTACCGATAATTGAAAGATAATTCGAAAACGATGATGATGGAGTCCCAGTTTGTAAAAAAAAAAAAAAAAGTTTTAGCGATTTTCGTAAAATCAAAGTTTAAAAATTTTGAACAAAATGTTTTTTTTTTAATGCTCAAAATTTGTTGATTCTGAAAATTGAATTACTGCGCTCTGACTTGGCAATCCTGCGGCAATTTTGAGCCAGCTTTTAATTTTTGGTTAGTTAATTCGAAATTTTTCGAATCGTGCTGAGAATTTTGAAACCGACAATATTGGAGCATGATTTATTTTCATGAGTTCCGTGAAACGTAACCTCACTTATTTCCATGCATCGTGCATCTGTCAAAATCGTCATATATATCACTTTCTTAGCCGGGTGACGCCAGCGCCACGGCCGGAATTTCGCTGATCAAGCTGATTTGAAGCAGTGACGTCGCTATACTGTTGCACACACGCATGATGCTCAATTCCTCAACGATTCTCAACAACGTACTTACTGTTTGCTGGTGTTTACGGCTACTGCTCACAAACTCAAGTGCCTAGAGGTCAAGAGAATTGTTGTGAGACGAACAGAAACATTGTTGAATTGCGCGAATTTTGTTTACTCGGAACGCGGGGTTCGGACGAAATGTTTACACGATCATTCCAAATAGAATCACAAGAACGCAGTCTAACTCTTTATCAAGAAAAAATAGGAGATGTTAATTGTGTTGTGTGGGATGCGGCTTTGGTACTCGCGAAATATCTCGACGTTCGCTGTCAGAATGAGCGAGGCGGTAGAAATTGGCTGTCTGGAAAGAAAGTCATTGAGCTGGGTTCGGGGGTCGGTTGCGTTGGCATGACCGCCGCGTGTCTCGGGTACTGCTACATTTTTAAATCAATTTCTAACCCTCCCCGGATCATATGAGACTTTTTCAACCTCGAGTGACAACTTCGCTTTCAAAAATATCGTTTTTGTGGATTTTTTTTCTCTCCAAATACGCGAGATACAAAAAACAGGAGGAAAAAGATCCCCATGATCCGGAGTGTCACAAAAAATCGTATTATCCGGATTAAATTCGAGACTTGTTGGTTTTTGTACTCCAGAACTGAAAATAAACCGAAAAACTTCGTCCTTGAACGTTTTTTCCGCACGCTCCGTCTGCAAACCCGAACAAAAATTCTAAAAAAATGTAGGCTAGTGTTCGAAGACTTTAACTTGAAATTCCAATTATAAAATTGTAGAAAAATTTATTTTTTCATTCACGTTTGATCCAATGAATCGACCGATCCGTCGTTCTTTAACTTTCACGATGTTGAAGTTTGCATCGTTGGAATGCAACGAAATTCTGTTTTTTCTTGGGCAGAGCTCGTGATTCTTATTATTCAATATTTAGTCAGGACGATGAAAAGTTTTTTTTTTCAGGATCCCAACACAAAATCCATCCAGAAATTGTCGTGATTTTTGAATTTTAACAATCAATTAATAGAAAAAAGTATTTTTCGTCGGACCCCAACGTTGCAAACTTTTGTCTTATCATTTTTTTTTCATGCTGAGTAGTTAGCCCTGCGAGGTCAGGTTGAAATATCCGCAAAACACGAAATTCACCAATTGTCATTATCGAACGTTAAAGACTCGAAGTTTCGAGTTCGCTTTTGAATGCAGAATCATGGTTTCAGGGCTGACGTAGTTTGCACGGATTTAGCGAGTGCTTTACCGATATTAGAGAAAAATATTCAAGAAAACGAGGAACAATGGACAAGTTCTCAAGGCTCTGTGTGTGCCCGAGTCTTGGAATGGGGAAAGGACATTCCTGACGACTTGTCACCGGATCTTGTTCTCTTGGCTGACTGTGTATACTACACAGAGGTAATTTTTGCTAACTTTCTCAGAAAATCGATGGTTTTTTTATTTGCAGCTCGTACCATTCATTTTCTTGTATCGAAAACCAAATTTTCAATTATTTCCCGATTCGAATTAATTGGCTTGAGTTGAATCATTTATTTCATTTTTAATTTATTTCAATAATTTCAATTTTAATTCAGTTCAAATTCGATTCATTCCAATTATTTCAATTCCAATTCAATTCATTTCCAAATAATAAATTATGATAATCTCATTAATTTATTAATTTTTCATGGATTTATTCGATTGTTGAAATAACGCAATTCAATTATCGAAATAATTGAATTGTTATAAATTGGAAGCAAAATGAGTTTTTTTTATGGTCACTAACAATCATGAATGTTAACGGCGTCCGAAAAAAATGCATTTCCGTCTTTCGGTCTCCCCCTCGTGCGGTCTCATGCGAATGCCTGAAGGGAAGAAACGATCAGAGGCGACTTATTTCAGTCGATAGATCCGTTGCTGGAGACTCTGGAAATTCTATGCAATCGGAAAGCTGAAGCATTTGCCATATTGTCGCAAGAGGAGAGAGACACGCCTGGACAAATGCGAGTTTGGGAGATTTTTATGGAGAAATTGAGAGACAAATTCAACGTGGACATAATTCCAGGGTCGGAACAAGATTCAACGTATTCCAGTGACGACATTCACCTCATGAAGCTGACGACCAAGAAAAAATGATCGAATATTGATTTTTTTGCTTTTCTGATGAATTATTGAGAATGTGATATTTAAAAAATTGTTTATTTCAATTATTCTCCGAAATGGGGACGAGTTTTTTTCTGCTGCAGCGATAAATACATTTTCTATGATTGGAAAAATTATTCGGGCTCCGATACGAGCGTTTGTTTTATTGAATAGAGCGATAAATACATTTTGCACTCAACTCGAAAAGAATCGCTTCCTCGCTGTCCTGAGAGAACGATTTTCTGGAACGAAGAATTTTTCTGTCTTCGAGCCTTCATTTCGTACGTTGCCGTCATTCGTATTTCGTCTCTGCCTTTTTTTTTCGTTAATTCTCATTTTTTGGGTCTTCATTGCAATTGCAATTCTTGCAACTGATCCTGGAGCTCGGAAAACCGCGATTGGAGAACTTTTTCACGCTCGGTCTGCCTGTTGACGTCGTCCATCAGCCCGTTTATTCTTCTCGGTACAGCCGCTTCTTCCTGGGCTTGCAAAAACTTGAATGTCGAAAGCTCAAGATGTGCTTGTTCTATTTGTTCCCAATGATCGTGCAATTGCTTCGTCAGGACTTGGGCACGCGACTGCAAACGAGAATTTTGTTTTTTTTTTTTTACAAAAAACACTTCCACTTACCGATTACATGTTCTCAGGAGACAAATAGATTGCTCGAGAAATCAAGAATCAATGAAAATAATAACCTGATAACCGCCCGTAAGGACTTTCAATTTCTTCTCCATTTTCGCAGCCCGTTTCGCTTCACCGGTCATGTGAACACGATTTTCTTCCAATTTTCTTTCGAAAGCTTCCACACGATCTTTCTTGGAAGCGAGTGTCGCCCTGGTGTATCGTTTTTGAGTCTCCAGATATAAAATCTAAAATGAATCGTAAATCGTGACATTTTTCAATTAAGAGATTATTGTTTTTCTTTTTTTTTTTCGGCGTTTCAAACACCTGACAGCGGCTGTTTCCGAAATATTGTCAAAACGTTCCCTGCAATTATTGATTTCGCATAATTAACGTGTCTTTACTGCGAATTTCTAGTTGTTTCATTTTTTTTTATTGTTCTCTCCACCTTCTCGGTACTTTCTCTAATTTTCTGTCAGATTTTATCGCCCGGTCCTTTCACTATCTATCGTCCCATCTCCGTCGCTCATTTTGAAGGGTTTCCTTCGAGTATTTTCCTGCAATGTTCCAGGCAACGTTTTTTCGACGATCGATCATTTGTCATTCTCTCGGGAAACCTGCCAAATACCTCACTGCCTTTTTCCAAATTCCGATCCCCCCTTATCTATTCCGTTTTTCATGGTTCTTGAAAATATCCCGATTTTCTTATTCTCGAGCATGGATACGCGGCGCGGCTCGCCCAGGCTCCTCAACCCTCGTCAGCCAACGATGTTTTGACGAACCGCGTGAAATCTCACGAAAAGTCGTTCGTTTTTTCGCTTATTTCATCATTTTAAACCGTTTGGAAAAATCTTTGAAAATTCATTGGCTTTTTTTTGAACCTTCAACTAAATAATAATAATTCGTGACATCCGAAAACGATAAATTTCAATAACAATCTCATGCGAAACGAAATTCTTTGAAAAATTGCTCTAGAATCGAAATTTCCACAGCATTCGCTCTTTCCGAAACGAATAAATTTCCGAAACCAATTGTCCGAAAACGATAAATTTCAATAACAATTTCATGCAAAATTTAATTCTGTAAAATTCTCTGAAAAATTGCTCTAGATTCGAAATTTCCACAGCATTCGCTCTTTTTTCTTCGCCATCGTCGTTGAGTGGAAATAAATTTTGTTGGCCAAAGTTCGAAACGCTGATCAGGGAGGACGATTCGTCGGTATTTGTCATTTTGAAGAACATGTTTGCTTACTTGAGAGAGACATTCTTCCCAGACGGTCGTATAGGCCTCCAAACTGAGATCGCCATGAGCCATTCCGTCCCGTACGACGTTCATTTCATCCGTGAGAAGTTGTTCTGCCTGAGAGAAAACGAAACACAGCGAATCTAGACTCAAACTTAGCTCGGTCTTGTATTTTCGGTTACATTTGAAAAAAACTGACTAAAAATTTCTGAGGAATTTTTAAGCGAAAAGAAAAAAAAATCAGTCCTTACGGCTTTGAGATCTTCCTGTTCAAAATTATCATAAGGATGCTGATCGAGATAAGATTGCGCCATGGACATGATCGATGCGCCGCGCCTGGTGCTCGTTGGCAATGGATTTTGTATGGCATCGTATTGCAGCATCGCGATCATTTCTCTTTTTATGAGTTCTTCTGCCTAAAAATCAAACCGTTCGCAAAAAAAAGCGATAAAATGAATTTTTCCTTCAAAAAAAGTGAAAAAAATATGGAATTGATGGAAATTACCCTTTGAAGATCCGTCAATGGCGAATCCATTATCGGTCGCAATATATTCATGTTGACCTCGACAGGACGAGGCAAGCTTCTCTGAATAACTTGAGATCTCCGAGCGAGTTCTCTTTTGTCTGGAAAAAACATCGTTGCAATTCAATTTTCGAGATTAAACCGATAGCGATGGATTCGTGATCGGGATTTGCTGGTTTCGTTAAATCCCCAGACGGGCAGACGGCGAAAACACAAGCAGGATGGATTGCCGCGTACCAGGGAGGCAACGCCGTTGCTAATTCAGGGACAGTTTTCCGAGTTTCTTATGATTTTTAATCCACCAAAAATCGGTAAGAATGGTTGACCGTCCCTAGATCGTTTGAGGCCACGGAGAAAAAATTATATCAAAAATGACTCAGACATAGTGAGTTTTTCCCAAATGCATCGTAATATTTCATCCAAAATTGGGCAAAAATGTCGAAATTTGCAAAAAATGTTCAAATTCCGTTTTAAATAGAACGTGATTAAAAAATCATCACTTGCATGCCATAGTAATTTTTTATATTATTTTTTTTCCGTATCTGATTCGATGGTGGCGAAAAAAAATTCAACCAACTTTCGCAAGATCGATTTCGCGTAAAATTTGTAAAAAAAAATTGCACAATAACGAGTGAAGAGGAAAAAAAATTCTCATTTTTAATCTGTAGGAATTTTTTTCTTTTTCGCTCGTTATTATGGAATTTTGTTCACAAATTTTACGCGAAATCCATCAAAAAATTCCAACAGATTCAAAAATGACAATTTTTTTCTCTGCCGAAAATATTGAAAACTATAAGAAATGATAGAAAAAAGTAATTTACTCTGTTCTAGAATCTCCTGTTGCTTTCTAGCGTCGATGTCCGCTTGATCTTCAACGACGTCGTCGACCGGGGCTTCAGTTCCGTCCTCTTTCGTCTCGTCTTCGGGTACGACGATCTCGTAATCGTTGCGCGGTGCCGGAAGTGTGCTGAGGCCAGCGCGCAGTTGTTCCTTAACTTGTTTCTGAAGGGCTGGAGTTTCCGAGCCATCGAGACCATCGTCGGGATTGATACTGAGCTTGTCGCGAACCGGTGTCGGCGCAAGTGTGCCGTTTTGGGTTCTCAGTGATGCTGGTGTATTGAAGGACGTGTTTAAGGGGGTTCCGTCGCTTCGCTGAGAACGAAACGGTGTCGTCAATACCGTGTTTGGTGTGGCAATCGCACTTGCCGCTGGAATTACGCTACTGAAATCTGGATTCAGCAGAGGCGTGTTCAATCCACCTGTATCCCAAGAAAAAACCCGATAGAATTAATTTTTTCTCCACTGATCCCGATATTGCAATAAATTTGCATTTTTATGGGAAAAAATATTCTATTCGAGTTTGTTGCCGATTTTTCAATCCCTCAAAACCCTCAATTGATATTGTGGGACTCGAGCGAATTACCGAAAGGATCGATTTTCCAAAAATTGCCAAGTTAGCGAGAAAGAACGACCTTAAATTTTATTTTTCCTCACCAATCGCGATTTGGTAATTTTATCATAAATTTATCTGTTTGTGAAAAAAATGAAAATAATCGGCTAGAGTCAGTTGTGAAAAGATCGTTTTCGTAAAAATTGCCGAGTTAGCGAAAAATAAAAAGATTGAAAAAATATATTTTTCGAGCCTCTTTTTTTAAATCGATTTTCCATTTTTGCCACTTAACGCATTATCTTCGCCGTTGTTTCTACTGGCAAATTGGATCTTCCGAAGCCTGGACTTTTTTTTGAAAGAATTCTATTTGAAATTCGGACCGAGTGGTGTTTTTAGTGTCCCGAAAATATTCATAGATCATGAGGAGAAATGAGGAGCTCAGTTTATTCGAGAATTTAGGGGGAAATCTGATTATTCTTTTTTTTTTTTTGTTCTTGTTTGCAAAATAATTGCATCGTCATGTTTTTCTTGCGTATGGATAGAAAATAATGGCAACTATGTTGCGTAAAGCTCACCTTTCAGGGGAGTGTCGACGTGTGTAAGAGCCATAACATTCTGAGCTTCTTGGAGAACGCGATCGGTGACCGCGGGTGTTCGCGGTGTAGCAGCGATGTTTGGGGTGAGAGAATAATCGGCCAAGAGACTGTCGGACAAGGTGATGCCGCTCTCGGTAGCGACCTCTCGTGCGACTTCGGAGGCTCGTCCAAGTTTGACAACTTGTTGCAACTCCTGGTCGGAAATTTGTGGTTCGGGAAGAACGAGTTTGCTGCGTTTTTTCAATGGTTCGTCGTTGTTCAACATTCCCATGGGAATATCGTTTTCTTTGCGTTGTTTCATTTTCTGCTTGTCCTTGCGCCGCTCGATCTCTTCTTTCTCGGTCCGGAGCTCTCCGTCGAGATGCTGCTGTCGCATGCGAGAAAAGTCCGTCGCCAGAGGGTCGACGTGCTCCGTCGAAGTGTCGTAAAAACCCGAAGCCGGACGTTTCTCAAAAGGTATTTCCGTGTTGTAATTTACACCGCGTTTACGCTTGTTTTTCTGCGATACTGTAATCCCCGCGGCTCGCAGTTCACGACGTTTTTGCAGAGCTGCCAAACGCCGCGCTTCTTCCAGCTGCTTCTCACGAGCTTTACGTTTCGCTTTTTTGCCCTGGGTATTCGCCAGCCGAGCACGTGCTTCCGACAGCATTTCCAATTCTGTCGGAAATAAAACAATTTTTCACCATTGTCCAAGAACTAATCGTCCCGTCATTTTCTCAACTTTTCATCGTTCCAATTCAACGAAATCGTTTCGCTATTGACACTGTTTTCTAAAATTTTTCTCCATTAATGCCAACATTTTGTTTTTCGCTCTTTCAAAGTAATTTTCGTCGTTTTCGTTATTTTTTCGTTTATTGTATACATTAAGGGAAAATATTTCGTTACATTCCTACAATCCGGATTTCGATGTTGCGTTTTTCGATGGTAAAGAGTAGAAATGGTTGGTAAATGCTAAAAATAATACGATGTCGAATTTTGCAGCGTGGGAATGCAACGAAATTCGATTTTCTCTTGAGCAAAGCTCAGGATTCTTGTCCAATATTTGGTCAGGTCTATAAAACGATCTTTTTCCGACTCCGAGCACAAAATCGGTAAAAAAATTGTCATTTATTTTAAAATTGAAGAAACGATTGATAGAAAATCTATTTTTCGTTATGTCCCGATCGTTGCGAACTTTAGTGTCGTTTAGTAATTCGTTACGTTCTTTTTCTACAAGTTTGTGGAGACAGTGAAGGAATTTAGAATGAAAAATTACCGTTACGGAATAAAAACAGAGAATGAACTCGGACACGAGTCAATTTTTACTGTGCGAAATATAAATTTTCATTTATACTTAATTTTCATGAGAATTGAAATTTTGCTCAGCAAAAATGCAAAAATTTTCAAACAAGTTCAAGTTCATCGCCTATTTCGGTTTTTTCAAAAGTTTTTCCAGCTCAAAATTTGGCGAGTTATTCAAGAATTTCAAATGTAAATTATGTTTGCAGAGTTATTCAAAATCATCCCGTCGGATTACCGTCCTCGTCCATGTCTTTCGGATCCGGCCTCGCCGGTTTCGTTTCAGGGTTCGGATCGATTTCTCCCGGTTTAAGTTTCCTGGGATCGTCAGCCGCATCCTCGCCTTCTTCTTTTTTCTGCGCTTGGTCCCTGTAACGAACAACGTTAAATCCTCCGAGTAATTTCTCCCAATAATACAGAATTGCAGCGAGTCTTTCCAGTTTTTAAATTTCTAGAATTTTGAGCAGATTCAGATTTTTCCATGACGACAGACGCGAATTATCGTCGAGCTTCTACTTTCGATCAAAACGTAAAAAAATACGACCCAAAAATGTAAAAAATGGCTCGTCCCACGGATTTTGAGAAGTTTTACAGAAAATGCAACATTTTTCGAACATTCCGGTCTTGTGAGACTAAAATAAAAATTCCTTGCACAGTTTGGCGTGTTTTTTGTCGTTCTTGTTCGGGAAGTTCATAATTTTTTAACGAGCGCCGTAAATAGTATAGACGCGGGAAAATTTTCATGTTATCACGAAGTAATTAGAAAATCGAAAGTTTGAGTAGGAAAAAAATTATTTAGTTGGAACTCACAATAAATATTCGTAGCGTTCTAAGCATTGGGCAGCTGTTCGTCCGATAATGGGCGCAATGGTTCGCCACTGGGTGGGCATAAGTTTGGCAAGATGCAAAAGTTTCTCGTCCTCTTCCCTGCTCCATTCTGTTTTTTTGATGCTGGGATCGAGCCACTCGAACCATCGGGCTTTGCACTGTTTCGCCGATTTTCTATGGAGCAACGAAGCTATACGACTCCATTGATTTTTCCCATATTTCATAACCGCAGCTTTCAAGATTTCATCCTGTAAACATTTTATTTATAATTTTCAAGTTTTAGTTGAATTCTTTCGATTTAAATCCAATTTTTAATCGTCTTTTGTAACAATTTTTAGGTTATGTTGACATAACGTACTTCGGTGTTGCGCCAAACGCCACCCTTTATCATAATTCGCGGCATCTTGTCACTGTTTTTGTTAACCTCTCACGATTTATCGAAATAAAGGCAAACGGTCGCCCGTTTTTATTTTTTATTTATACGCGAATCGTATTTTTCACGTTACATCAATTAGCGTGCTCGAAATTCAAAGAGTTTCTTGCGTTTCGACGTGATGCCAGGAGCATCGATACGACATGATGCCGACACGACACACGGCCGACTGGGTATCGGCGCTGTTTCGATGTTGCCGGATCCAAAATATATCAATTTTTCAAGTTGCTCCTTTTTCAACGAAATTATTAAACTACTGTATTCCGAAATAACGAAAATTTCTTTTCGTTTTCTATATATCTATGCATTCAAATACATCGAACGCGAGATTTTTCACGTAAAAAATTAAACGCGGACAGATCCAACTGGATAAAAAAGTGGGTCAATGATATTTTCATACTTGTGAAAATTAAAGATTGTATTTAATGTCAGTTCATTAGAAAAACCTGTAACCACATCATTGATCAGATACAAGCAAATTATTTCCATCCACACGATGGCCCGTCAACTTGAACAAAAACTCCGCAACTTTGCGTGGATTTCACTCGAATTTCCACAATGTTGCTCAATTTTTTTCTGTCACATTTCAACAATGGATCGATAAACATTCTATGAGCAACTAAAAATACTCGACATTGTTTTTGTTGGTTCGAGCCAAAAAATTCAAATAAAATTGAGGATTTTTGTTCTCATGAAAGTTCGCCTTGACGTGGAAACCGGAAGTACACAGTCATTGATTAAATGCATAACTTTGAAAAATGTTGTATAAGAATTGATAAAACGAAGAGAACGAAAGAAATTCGTTGGAATTGAATAGAAATTTCTCTGGTAAAAAAAGTGAATAAAAGTTGGATAAAACGTTCGTATTTGTGGCGCTGATTCGAACTTGAGTTCGACTAGCGTAGTTTGTAAAAGTGGGTGTACTTCGTTACTTGGCAGTCGGTGGTGCGATTGAATGGTTCAGTTGGCCAAGTCGGCAGTGCACGATAGTTTATCAGTGTAAAAAAAAAAAATAAAGTTCATTCACGAGTTTAACGTGCGGAGGACGAGAGATGAGTGAGTAATTTGGTCAATTTGTTGAGCATATGTCGATCAAAATACCAACAATTATCTCGTTGTTTAACGAGTAAAACGTACGTTTCGAAAAGAAGATGAAACTCTTGCGATCGATACTATTAACCGTTCACAAGACATTGTGGACGTTGAGTCGAGAAATGTCATCCATGAAATGGGGCGTTATCGACTATTCGCGTACGCGATATATAAACCCGAAATAATTACGTATTCGCTACACAAATAGATCCTCGAAACTTCCCAATAAAATATTTATCGACGTAATTAAAAAAATTACATTCACGATTCTCTACTGGTTGAAAAAAACTTTCGGGATCTCATCGATGGCGGCATTTTTCGATAAATGCCAAAATTGACAGTTTGACACAATAATCAGGTGTTTTCCAAATTATTCGCATTCCGTGCGAACAGGAAATCATGCGGTTAATAATAATTCAGGAAATTTTGCCAATTAGGAAAAAATTCAATCGGGGAATCTTCCCATCGAGCGATATGACCAAAAAACGAATTTTTCAGCTTTAATGAAACAAAATACGTGCCGTCAATATTTCTGCTACCGTCAAACGCCAGGATTTTCTTTATTTCCAAAAATCTCATGTAGAAATCAATGAAATAATGATTTTCCTTAGGGATAGCATAGAAGAGAAAAAGCGTCAACATCCTCCGTCACAATGATCGGAGGCCTCTTCGTTTACAACCACAAGGGAGAGGTTCTCATTTCCCGTGTGTATCGCGACGATATCGGCAGAAATGCCGTCGATGCTTTTCGCGTCAACGTCATTCACGCCCGCCAACAAGTTCGCTCGCCGGTAACCAACATAGCCAGAACTTCGTTCTTCCACATAAAGCGAGCCAACATATGGCTCGCCGCGGTGACAAAACAAAATGTCAACGCGGCCATGGTCTTCGAGTTCCTGCTCAAAATCATCGACGTCATGCAGTCCTACTTCGGCAAAATTTCTGAAGAGAACATCAAGAACAACTTTGTCCTCATCTACGAGTTGCTGGACGGTAAGCAAGGAACTTGTTGATTTTCCAACTTTCCCTCATTGCCGTTACGAGCTCTGCTTGGCGGCCGCCATTTGTAACTGGCAAACCGAGGCAGCCGTCGAATTAAGTTTCTAAGTTTGTTTTTCAGCAATTTTCGGTATTTAAATCGATTTTTCACCAACTAAACGTTGATGAACTTGAATTTGCTCCTCGCCTTTTTCTTTGGCATAAAAAAACGAAAAGATTCATGTACCCATGAGTCAGATTATTGCATTCAGAACGATTTTACGAACACGAAACTCGTGTGCCAAATATTTACCACGTTTTGTAGTTTAAAGGTGAAGAAAATGGGTTCGTAGTTTCAGGGTCAAAGTAGAGGGTCAAAATATTGCGAGATCGGGATCGAATTAGTTTTACTCGACCCGCCGAATTTTCAAGAACGTTTACATTACAGAACGTCTAAGATTGTTTCCGAATTTGCAGAAATTCTGGACTTTGGATATCCCCAGAATTGCGACACGGGAGTATTGAAAACTTTCATTACTCAGCAAGGAGTAAAATCAGCAACGAAGGAGGAACAAGCGCAAATAACATCGCAAGTAACTGGCCAAATTGGCTGGAGAAGAGAAGGAATAAAGTATCGTCGCAATGAACTTTTCCTCGATGTTTTGGAGTACGTTAATTTACTGATGAGCCAACAGGGTCAGGTCTTGAGCGCACACGTCGCTGGCAAGGTAATAATTCAACAAATTATTATGTTTTCAATTATTTTCGTTCAAGCACTCGAATATTCTCGACGTTCTGTTCCAACGCTCTCTCAAGTTGCTGCGTAAAATTATCCAATGAGAACTGAAATCTCCAACGATGTAAAAAAACGACAATTTTTATTCCAGGTCGTGATGAAGTCTTATTTATCCGGTATGCCTGAGTGTAAGTTTGGAATAAATGACAAAATCGTGATGGATGCTCGAGGCATGAAAGGCGGAGCTGGAACGCTGGGCGGAGTGAATGACGATCCGACAGGAGCTCGTTCAGGAAAGCCCGTGGTCGTAATAGACGATTGTCAATTCCATCAGTGCGTCAAGCTCTCGAAATTCGAGACCGAACATTCCATTAGTTTTATACCACCTGATGGCGAATTTGAATTAATGAGGTGAGTAACGTTCCTCCTTTGCGCGAAGAATAAATAATATCAAAAATTACCATGACATTACAGTTCCCCGGTCCCATGTCGCCCCCTCCAAAAGACCTCATTATAATTTTTCCTGCATATTCTATAGAAAATAGCGTAAGCTGTGACATTTCGCCTTAAATTTCGACATTTTTCGTCCAATTTTGACTGAAAATACAATTTTCAAAAATTGAATTTATAAATATATTTATAAATACTTATTCCAATATAAAATGAGCCGCTGCCGCGTCTCTTGGTAATTTTCGTCTTTTATTCATTAATTTCTATATTCTATAGAAAATAGCGTGAGCTGTGACATTTTGCTTCAGATTTCGACATTTTTTGCCCAACTTTGAATAAAAATACAATTTTCAAAAATGGAATTTATAAATATTTAGTCCGATATAAAATGAGCCGCTGCCGCGTCTCTTGAAAATTTTCGTCTTTTATTCGTCAATTTCTACTCAATTTTCTCTTCTTTAACGAAGCAAAATTTCTTGCCGGGTCAAAATATTTGCGAACTCGAACTTTCGGGGCTTTTTTCGTTTTTGTTAAATCCCGAATAAATAATTAGTCCATGCATATTCTCAGATACCGTACAACGAAAGATATATCGCTGCCATTTCGAGTGATTCCGCTGGTGCGCGAAGTTGGCCGTACAAAGATGGAAGTAAAAGTGGTGCTGAAATCAAATTTCAAGCCATCGTTGTTGGGTCAAAAGATTGAGGTGCGAGTGCCGACGCCGCTGAACACGGCGGGAGTCCAATTGATCTGCCTAAAGGGAAAAGCGAAATACAAAGCCTCGGAGAACGCGATAGTGTGGAAAATAAAGCGAATGGCTGGGATGAAAGAGACGCAGCTGTCTGCGGAAATAGATCTGCTGGAAACGGACACGAAGAAAAAGTGGACGCGACCGCCGATATCGATGAATTTTGAGGTACCGTTTGCCCCTTCGGGCTTCAAAGTTCGATACTTGAAAGTCTTTGAGTCCAAGCTCAATTATTCTGATCACGACGTTATAAAGTGGGTGCGATATATCGGTCGCAGCGGTCTGTACGAGACTAGATGCTAAAATTAAATGACAGGAGGACAAACGCGTCGAAACAATAAACAAACTAAAAGATGAACCAAAAGACGCGTATAAAGTCGTTCAACGTTAAGGAATTTATGAAATTAGATGAGAGAAGAAAAAAACGAATGAAAAACAACCAACACGGCAGCACCAATTTATCCGAATGCAAATAGTGTCAGGATGTAAAAACGAGCGAAGCGAAATCTATTAGAAAGAAAGATACTGTAAACGAGAGCATAATTATAACGAAAAACATAAAAGTAGCTTCCGGGGACCTTGATTACATAAATGGCTTTGGGTTTCCGCAGATTATACCGAAAAAAATCGTTGAATCATTTTTTTCCATGATGTACATTGTTTTTTCTATCCTCGAAAGCTTCGAGTCATAATCACGTTGTAATCAAAAGGCCGGAAGTCGATAGTTGACCCGAAAAACATTCAATCGACCTTGTAAACTCGAGCACCAAAGCGACACGATTTTCAGGTTTTACGATCGCCACAAGATTGTATTCTCCACAATGCTTCCTGCTATAAATATCGTTCACGAATTGCTGCATTTTTACTTGTGCTCGATCGATCGATTCGATTGGAAAAATTTTTTTCCAAAAAAAAATGGAGTCAACGTCGTTGGGATGCAACGAAATTTCTTTGTTTCTCGTAGCGACAACTTTTGCCAGCATCTTTTACTCAATAATACAAATCACATTGGCCAATTTGTTGGGACGTTGGAAAAAAATAGAAAATTCAGTTGTGGAATCAAAGATTTATCGTTGCTAATCAATCCCCAAAATTCAATATCGTGACGTAATAGAATTCCTGGGGATCGTGAACAGCCGGTTGAAGTTTGGGGGTTTTGCTTTATTTCTGATTCGGTGCAGGTCGAATAGCGTCTGACGGTTATTTGGTGTATATAGCATGAATAAAATATTAAAGCTCTCTCTCTCTATCTCTCCCTCTCTCTCTCTCTCTCTTTTTCTCTCAGTTACTCAATAATGTTGAAAGAAAAAAAAAACACAGTAACAACGATCGAAAATCTCTTGATTGCCGAACAATTTGGAGTCCTTCGGGTCTTTGAACGAACTCGCGCAACATCCAATCGTACAGTCATTTCCTTAAGGTGTAGAATATTGTTGCAACGTTTTTTTTAACCCTTTGAGTGCATACTGGGTCGTCTTGACCCCAAAAATATTCCATCACCAATTGTCTAGCATTTTTTGGCAAAAAATCTTTTGCCAAAACGTCTCTAAAAAAAAATGCATATTTACCGAAGTAGAACGATTTGAAAATGGTCTTGGGTCAGATTGACCCAATTTGCACTTAAATCGAGAGGTTTAAAACGGACCCACGGATTGTTTACACAAACCTCAAGAATAGTGACTCGGAAAATTGAACAATTACGAAAATACTAAAAGAAAAAAAAAGAATTTCGAGTTTGGAAATTTAACGATTACAAAATTATCTCGTGTACCGCGTTTATACTCCCGTGGCACTATTTTCGTGTTCATTACAGCAACACACAAACATATTATCAAGAATTATCACTCAACGTTGTAAAAATTATCATAAATGCAGCAAGTTTTCTGATAAAATGAATGAAATACTGAACATACGTTTTCGAAAGAAAAATCATGATTAGAGTCTATGAACGAAATGTTAAGAATTATATTAAAAATTAAAACTAAATGGAGCGTAAGTTTGAACTGTGAGAATAAAAAAATATCGACAAAGATCTAATAGTTATAGAGAAAAAAAAATGTCTAATGTTCACGTAATTTGCGACGATTCTCACGAGAATATCGTATCGATTTGATCAATCGATTCGATCTATTGCCGATCGTTTACGAGACACCAATTTGAATTGTTAAAAGCCAAGTCGTGAGATATTCTCGAGAATCGTGGCTGGAAAATCGGGGAATCGCTTTATTTCGATGAAGTGGGTAAAATGAAAAGAAAAAGCAAATTAATGTCAAGATTCTTCACTTTTTGGACATGACTGCACAGAACCGACGTTAAGAACTCGACAGTTATGGCCTCTTTTTGGTAATAGAACTGATATTATACTTACCAGGAAGAAAACCTCGGGATGGCTTAGATCGAATGCGATTATTTAGTCGCAATGGCAGAGGGGGCGTTCAATATGATTAACAAATAAAATATTATAATGTCGATGTTAATACTCATTGTATCGAATGAATATCACACACGTTGATGCAGTAAGCGAAAACGAAAAAAAAACAAACATACAGAGAGAAAAGAAACGAAGAAATTGATCACGTCGTGGTTCACGGAGTTTTTGTTTTTAGCCCGTGCTCGTTTTTTCTGTACGCTTGGAAAACAACGGTTAAGGAAGAAGAAAAAACTAATAAAATTTATGTGAATCTCGAAATACATGTATGAATGATGCAAAACGGAGTCGATTCTCATTTCTGTACGAGACGTAAAAACTTGACATAAAAATCTTGACCCTTACACGAGGATTCGCTGGAGTAGGATTTTCCAAGAAATTTCTTGCGTTTTCCACGCGAAATGGTCGTTCGTGTTAAATAATTATCCTAAAATATCGAATTTTCGAGTTTCTTCATTATGAGTGATTTTTTAATCAGTAAATGCGAACGGTGTCGCTTGTGTCGAACGTTTTTCGATTCACAACTGGTACATTGTCTTTTTTATTCGTCCGAGGTACAGCCTTTTGTCTTGTGTGTTTAAACATTATTTTCAAGTTGTTGAACGAAGCGTAACGAGATCGACGAAATTACATTGACCTTGATTCGTTTTTGAACCCGATCTCGAGTCGCTTCGTTCTTTTTTCTCGTATACGTGACTAACAACTTTGAAGTATCTTCTGTGCGCTTTTTATTCTCAATCCCGCACATTTCCATCGCGCACTTTCGTCACTTGCCTTAATTATGTGCGCGTCAATAATGGTGATTGCAGATATTGTTATTGTCAGAAATTTCTGACCTCACACACGCTCACCACAAAACTCAACTGCGTCCATTTTTTTTGTCAATCATCTGACGAGTTTTTTGCTTCTTTTATAAAATTGATGAAATTTCATGATTTTTATTCATTCGCACGAAACATACGACAATTTCGCAAGTTTTCTCGCTATAAAAAATGTGGTCGACGATTTAAATTATCATTCGTACAGAAGATCAAGGAAGAAGGGAAATTCGCGCTGAAGTTTAAATCGTTGCACACCGTCGAAAATTTTTATCATGCAAAATCGTGTTTTTTTTTTGCTGAATTAATTTTTTTCGATCAGGGGGAAAAAAATCGTCACGTTTCGTCGCTCAATGTGGCTTGACTTGGAAGGAAACGGAAAAAATAATTTCGTTGCGTATGCCAACGATCCAAACTTCAACGTCGTGGAGAATAAAAATTATTCGATCGTGACAAGAGAAAAATTATTAGAATTTATCGTCACGTTTAGTTTTTTTTTTCTACTTTTTCGTCATTTTCTCGACAATCCTCGACGAAATCTCGCCTCCAATTTTTTCGCTTTCTCTCTTTTTCGTCGTTATCATCGTCTCTTCCGCTGGTTGTCGATAGAGTAATGGGCGGGCTCGGCAGTCTTGAGCAGATTTTTTTGTGAATGAATTTCTCGTAAATCTATTGGATATATTTTTGAGAATCATGAAAATTGAATATTCACCTTCGTGAAATTGTCTGATATTTAACGAAAATTATTACATTCGGTAATTCCCATTTGGACAACGAACAAGTGTGAAACGATGAGCACAAATAAAATTCGTGCACAACATTCGGTTGTGTCGAGGAATCGTGTAAAAAAATGATTTCGTAAGCCACGAGGGATCTCGTTGAATTTTTTTTTCTCTCATTCATATAATTAAGCTTGAACGCGTCATGGATATGATTTACATTTTATAATAGTAATTGCTATTTATTCTAGTTTTAGTTTTGCTTACATCGCGATCTAAAGTTTCCGTTTCAACGTCCATTTAAAATTTATACAATTTTATCCACTTCCGGCGTTCCCTAAGGTCTCGGGATAACGAACATGCGTGCATTTGACTTCGTTCAAATTTGGCGCCTAAAAACAGTGCAGCAAAATCTTGCTCCAGCTTTGATTATTTTTTTGTGCGGCAACTGGTCGCGATTCCTTGCTCATTTCTGGTGAAATTCGTTGATTCTATCACGCGAGTGATTAGGGAATATTATCGTTCGTTCGTGATGTGGGGTTTGCTACGAAACCGAAAAAATCACAGCGAGGAAAATATTTTTCATCCATGTTTTTCGGAACATAAGCTCGTCACTGTTTTCGTGGAAAATAATCGGTCATCTGGTATTTTGTTCAGTTTTTCCCGACGATTTTTCAGGGACTGCGATTTTTGTTTGTTGCTTTTGCTTTCTCGTTGATTTTGATACTGGAAAATTGAATTTTTTAGATCCAAAACAAACGACTGCTGATAAATTACAGTTCACGATGTGAAAAATAATAATTTTTTTATTTTATTTCTTTAAAGTAGAAAAAGAATTATTGGACACTTTTGTTTGAGCAGTTCTCAAATGGGAGTGAAAAATCCAAGATTTTTCGAACGCCTATCGACTTCACGTCATTTGGACAATTGTTGATGTTCTTTAATAATAAAAAAAACGTTATGTGAATGAAAATATTGAGGGATTGCATGAAATTCGATGCACGAACAAAAAAAAATCTTTTCTGGAACGTGATAGTGATTTTTTAAATATAAAAAACTGTCTGGGCGATTGAAAATTTTTGAAAAACGGAGCTCTCTGCCGTGCCGACTGGCTCGATGATCATCACGCAATAATAACGAAAAATAGAGTAAAAAGGGACCTGGTGATCGGCGGCCGCGAAATGAGAACAAAATTCTGAACAACCAAGTTCCGAAGGTTTGTATTTGCTCCGTCCTTTTCAAAAGAATTACTGGAACTGAGAATTTTTGAAATCTTCGAAATAGAAACTTACCCACAGCTGTGGGAACTTTTTGACTCATATTTTACAAAATTCACGCTATAGGAGGCCGTTTGTGTAAATCCGGATCTTTTTTGTATTTATTTTTGTTTCACTAAGGTTTTTACATACCCAGGCAAGCGTGTCCGCAGGCGGGCATTGATTTTTCTACGGCGTCCCGACATCAAGGACCTTTTTTAAAAAATGCGGATTGAAATAAATTCCTTTTATCAATCAAAAAACCGATTAAATTGCGTGAAACTCAAAGAAATGATTTCAAAGACTAAAAAGTAAAAAAGATCAATCGAAATTTG
This sequence comes from Diadegma fenestrale, assembly GCA_037043255.1. Taxonomy (NCBI): domain Eukaryota; kingdom Metazoa; phylum Arthropoda; class Insecta; order Hymenoptera; family Ichneumonidae; genus Diadegma; species Diadegma fenestrale. Next base: position 11,379,763 of record CM073310.1, on the reverse strand, counting down.
CGGAAAAATAATGAAAACAAACTGATTTTTTGAGATTCTATAAACTTTTTCTTCGCGTCCAGATTTTTTTCTAAAATTCCATCCCTCGAGCGATAAAAAAAAAGTAAAAAAATGAGATGACGTGAGCGAGCGTTCCAAAATTGGGTAAAGTCGTAATATCAATTTTTAGAGATTGTCGTAATTGTTTATTTTCGATTTTCTCGTATTTTCGATATTTATTTTTTTTTTCTAAGGACCGAAAAAAAAAATCGTAAAATGATAAAATGCCAGTTTTTAAATGGATTTGGTTGTTTTCGCTTGCACCGCATTGAGGAGGTTAGTGCGCAAAAATGGACCATAACGCAACAACTTTGGCGGAACGTTCGGCCAGCCTTGAGAGTACGAAAAAAAAACGTTATTTTTGCGCTACTCGATTTCCGTCTAATTTGTTTAAAATTATTATTCTTATAATAATTATTAATATTAACTATTAATATCATTATTATTTTTAATAATGTCAATTAATTTATTCATTTTTATTATTATTATCGTTATTATTTTTCTTCTTTATCGTTATTCATTAATATTCGTTATTGTGTGTCTTCGAACTGAAGGATTTATCCGGCCGCCCGAAAATTCACTCCGTCTATGGAAATTTGCTTGCTCATTTTTATCAGCAAATTTATTTATTCATTTTTATTTACTTAACGACTAATAGTTAGCAGTGTTTCAATGAGTTTTCGTTAACACCGATATTAAACAACCAACCTCGATTTTTCATTGCCGAACACAATCTTGGATGTGATAAAAAAAATTTATTCAATTGTCTACCATTTTATGGGGCCCCATGATATTTATGGGAGAAACTTCATGGGGGAATAACTCGGAATGACACTTCTAGTGTCTGTAAAAAATTGTTCAACATTTTCCCATTTTATGGGGCCCCATATCGTTTATGGGGAATATTTCATGGGGGAATAATATGGAATGAAGGGTTCTTAACCCTTGCTTGCCACTCGGGGGTAAAAAAATACCCCAGACGTACGAGGTTTCACAAAAGTGTGGTTAACTATAAGAGTTAACTTTGACAACTCGTTGAATATATTCAAATTCAATTTTTACCTTTATTACCTGAATCACATTTTGATCCTGGTACTACAAATCCATTTTTTCCTTTTAAAATACACACCGGGCTGAATATTTACCCCAACGGGTCCTTTGTTCGTAAAATCGTTCTGTAAGCAGTAATCTGACGAATAATTGCTCAAATCTTTTGATTCTTTCGTGCCAAAGAGAATGGTAAAGAGCGAATTCAATTCCATCAAGGTTTAGTCGGTGAAAAATTGATTTCAATACATAAAAGTGCTGAAAGAAAGCTTTAAACAAGTTACACAGAAATTTGCAAGTGAAAATAATCAATGGCTAATATTTTATGACAGTTTCTTATCGCTGGAGTATAAAATTGTCCCAGTGTGGCAAGTAATAAAATAAGAAATAAGGATATTTAAAAAAAATCCTGTTCTGAGATGAGGAATTGAACGTCATTGCGAGGATTTTTTTTCTCAAACACGTTGCAACTGACTCGTTTTTTTTGTGCATGTGGAAGGATTGATAATTAATGTAATTTTAGCGATATTTTCATGTGTATGACGATAATTCATAGCACGGAATTTTCCACGACATGAAAGATGAAATGAATAAAAAAAATTGAGATCTCAGATTGCAATGGAAATATTGAATTTGAGGGGCAAACATTTCTGGAATTAATGATCGGTGTCAACGAAGGCGAGAACTCGAATCGTACGGATATAAATTACCATATAATTCGACTATGTACAAATATGAACAAGGTTTACAAGCCGGGATGAGAGAAACGTCGACGATCGTGTGACAAGAATATCGTATCGACATTCGTGCAAATTTTTTTTCCGCACACAAACACACTCGGACAGATGAGGATTGTATAAAAATTGGAAACGACAGAAAGTGACAAAATTAAAAAAAAAAAAAAGTCCTGGAGTTCGTCATGACAAAACACGCGATAATCGATGGAGAAAAAACTTGTACCAATTTGGTAAAAACATGAAATTCATCAGCAGGTACCAAAAGTGTTATTTTTCGTAGATAAAAAGTTTAATTTTCGGTATTCGGCTTCATCGAAATTTGCATCTTCGCAAAAGTAAGAAATTCGTTTTAATTCAAACATTTTTTTTCGTCAGTGTCGAATCAATTTTTTTTCCACGCCAGACTCTCTGGGTCTTAAGAAAACGTCTCAAGAGCGAGAGAGCAAAATTCACCATGAATAGCCATAAGAATTATTAGACACCCTAAAATGAGAGAAAAAATGAAAGAAAAAAACAAAGAAATCCGTCAGATTCCCACGATGCACAACTCCAACAACGCTTTCTTAGTACATATTCCCAGTGCGGTTATATATTTGTTTACATATACATATAAATCCGCAAGAATGGAGGTATCGATCGTGTATATGCGCAATGTCGCTGACGTCAATCCCGGCGTAACAATTCGAAGCACAGCTCCGAGAAAAACAGCGTATATCACATGATTCCCGGCACTACTAAAATCTACGTCTTCGTTTAAATCCTTTTTTCCCCCCTCTTTTTTTCTCTCTTATTAATTTTCATTTTTCCACTTATTTTTATTCATTTTTGCACAAAAAAGATATCTAATAATTTCGGCTTTTTGCCACAAAACGGCTAAACCGAAATGCCGAGACGAAAATCTGCCGAGTGACAAAACACGTTGACGAATATTGACTGTCCGCGAATCGTGAATCACAAAATCGGTTCGACGATTCCCATGTTTTTTTTTTTTTCTCTAAATTTAACAAATAATTAATATTAATGCGTATTTTTTCGTTCAATCCCAATGTCGTGGACTCGAGTTTCATGATTTTCCCACTTTGTATCGATTGAACCTTAATTTATTTATTTTTTTGCTACTTTGCTTGGCGTTTGATCGTCGAAAAATAATTTAATCGGCGCTCAGTCATTTTGCTCGTCAAATATTTTTCGGCGTTTCGGTTTCGGTGTTTTGTCCCGTCACCCAATAATCCTTTTGTTTGTCCTAATGTCATTATTATTATTTTATTATTAATATTATAATTATCATAATTATTATATTATTATTATTAACGTTTCGTTAACTTGGTCATTATCTAGTACGAATGAATTAATCGTTATTTCAATAAGTGTCTCGGGCTCGAAATAAAATGAATTTAAAAAAACACCAAGACAAGCGGTAAAATTGATCGATCGACATATTTCACACCACATTTTCTATATTTATCATTGCATCGTTTTTAAACAGACTCTTTGATTTGTTTATTCAATTGTTCGAAATAAACATTCGATCTAGACACATACGCGCGTTCGATGCAACCTTCAACAATCGCACAAATTAGCACGTTCGCTCTAGTAATTCGAATCTTCAGTTTCGTTTTATCTTTCATTTTTCTAATGTCGGATAACTCTCGGACGAATATTCTTTTTCGACTAGTTGCTCGATGCGTTTTGTGGTTTTTTATATTTGGGCTTCCTTTTTCGCCAAGTATTTCGGTCTTTCTATAAAATTATTGTCCTCGTTCAAGCAGTTTATCGCGGTTTTCTTATGCATATTGGAATATTTATTGGGAAATTCACTACTTTTTATTACACGTTCGCTGATTATTCTTGGTGCGGTATTTTTTTTTTTATGGCTAGACGGTTTTCAGATAAAAATAGAAACTTTTTTTACGTTTAGATAAAAAAAAAGCTGAAAATCATAAACGCACGTTATAATTATTAAGAATAAATAATAAAATAAATGAATAAATTGATTAATGACCAAATAAATAAAACACAAACAAACGTTGGAGAAAAATTGTTCAATTTTACAAGTTGACACTTCCGCGTATTTTCAGTAGCAAAAAAAAGGTGAAAAAATTGTTGCCATTCGAAAGGATCGATCTATACATATTGGAAGATGAAAAAAGTGGCTAATTGGGGGGAAAGTTTGAGGGTATGGCGGAAAAAAAGTTAGTGAGTATAGCGAAAGACATCGAGCAACTGCGTCGAGAAATTCGTGAGGCTCTCCATTATATAATTAGCAACAATTCCGTATTATCATTACGTTATATTTCGTTTCGGAAGAAATTCGATCTTCGGACGAAAGAATAAAAATAAAAACGACTTAATTGGATATCGAAATGGAGAATCGTTGGAATGATATAAAAAAGCGGAAAAAAGTCAGATTTAAAAAATAAAATGAAAATATAAATGGATCTAGTTTTAGGATTTATTAGGTAGAGACAGTTCTGCGCGTTACGAGGAAGCGGTTCAAGTTTCCTGCTGTTGATGGCCCGAAATAAATGGAAATGTATAAATAATAAAAAAGTTATATGACGGCAGTGATTAATCGAATTGTCGATGGGCTTTTGACAGCGCAGCGAATAATTAATCGCTTCAAGGATAACTCGAACCCCGATCAATGGCGACGATCGTCACACGGTAGTTACACGATCGACCTCGACGTAACGCACGGAACTGTCGTTTTGTCAGCATATTACTTCTTTACCGTCGATTATCGCCGTCTCCGAAGAGATACTCTTCAAACGATGCTGCGAAATCGAACGATTTGTACGTTGGCGAAATATTCGCCAAACGGTGAAACACATTAGGGCTATTATTGCGACGATTACCAATGCACCTAGGCCCAAATGCAACGGTGGCAGTCGCAGGATTATCGAACAGTGGGTCAGCGCCTCGTCGTATCCCGATGGACAATGCGATACACCGTCGCACCAAAGTGACGCGTTTATGCAGGCGTCCAATTCGGGACAACGTTGCTCACAGTCACGTGGCATTTGGAGACCAGCTGCTGCAGACCCGACCGACGGTCTGTCAACAAATTAATCATCCAAAATCAAATCTTCGACTTGCTGCTCAATCCTAGCGCAAGTAAAAACAAAACTGCATGAAAAAGTAAGCAAATTTTTGAGGTTCGCGTGTTACGGAGTCAAAATTATCTTTTTTATTTGATTCGATTACAATTTATTTTTTTTATTATTGAAATTATGGGGATTTTTGGACGTAATTGGCGTTTTACATAATAAAAATGTTTAGAAAACGATATTTTCAAGCAGCTCGTCCATGCAACGTTATCGAACCTTCAATTACCTTCGCGTCATTTCCAGCCACGTAATTGTGTACGATTCGGGTTCGTTGATGATAAATTCAACAGCAATCGTTCGCGCGGGATCTTCTCCTGGAGCCACGACCATCATGTGGCTACTCGCGGCCCAACCTTCGCTAAAAACTTCCACCACTTGGGTGCCCGAGTCTGTGGATGATCTTGGACACACAGCAGCGTATAAAACGCCACCGGTGTGAATGACGATTCGATTGCTCGTTGAACATTTCGTCGTGTTTGATACTTTCCGACCCGGTACTTTTACGTAAAGATACTGGCCGGGACCCGGATCGATCAGCCACGGTTGATTGTCACAGTTTTTCTGGAACATGATTCATTATTTTTAATCAACCAAAAACCAAATCCCTCCGACAAGCGTCTTTTCGACCCAAGCCACAAATTTTTTCGAAAATCTTGTTTTTCGAAACGTTCCATTTGTCAATAAAGAAATTCAACGCGTATAAAAACTATGAGACGTCAAAGTAGAATCAATGGAGAAAATTGCAGAATTTTTTCAGATTTTTTTCTCTCCAAATACGTCAAATAAAAGTGGCAGTTCAGGGTGAACTTATTTTCAAATTTCGACATTTTTCCGATTCAGTAATTAACCCTCCGGCGATCGTAGGGGTCTTTCCGACCCAAGCGACAACTTTTTTTGAAAATCTTGTTTCTTAAAACGTTCCGCATTTGTCAATGAAGAAATGCAACGGGTATAAAAACGATGAGTCATCGTCAAAGTAGAATCAATGAAGAGAATTCCAGAATTTTTTTCAGATTTTTTTCTCTCAATATGGAAAGAACCCATGGGATCCCATAAAAAATTATCATTCGCAAAGGGTTAATAATCGATGGCAAATATAATGTCAGCGGATATTTTATTCTACGGATATTTTGTTATCGGATGAAAACGCGCGTTGCCATATTTTTCCCACTTAATTTCAATCAACGAACCTCGTCCTCGTCGACTATCGGTGATATGTATTTAATTTCACCGCTTGGTCCTCTGACCCTCCGTTTTTGTAGACACGGTACCGCTTTCACAAAATCCCAAACGCCCTCGAAAAACAGATTATTGTAATCGTCAAGAGAATTCATCGAGTTGACCGTAAAATGGACCTCCACCACGTTCGACATGGATTTCATGTTTATCGGTAACGATCGATTCGAGCACAAACAATCACGTTGCACTGGCGATGCGTTGGACCATGGTACGTCCAAAACCTTGGAAAAAGAACGAAGAGATTATCAAGAGGATGAAAATGACGAATTATTTGTAACGAATAATTATATTTCCAATGTTTCATTTGGGCGAAAATAATATTCGTCGAAAATGAGAAAAATCGTAAATTCGTTCGATTTTTTGTTTAATCGTTTCCGACCATTGCTTCGATTCGAAATTTGCCACGATTCATGGAAATTTCTGGATCGTACACTCAAAAATGTGAAAAAAAAACGTTTTTTGGTCTTCATCAAGCTCGTGCGAATGTACGTGCCTGACGGACAATAAAAGTTCTTATGAAACAGACTGTAAAAGCGTATTCTGAGTAAGCACTGAGTATCGATTTTTCACCGTGTGCTCTCTCTCTCTCTCTCTCTTTCTCTCTCTCCCTTCCTCCTTCTTCTCTTCTTTGTAAAAGTATATGCAGATCCAGTGATTTTCCGGCAAACTTGAAGTTGAACCTCATACCAAGAGCTTGAATTACGAACGCAGGAATAACGAAGGTAATCTTGTTGCGTAATCGTGATGATGTATGCACACACGCGATTTCACGAAACTCCGGGTAACGGGTAGTTTTCGAGACACAAATGAAAACTTGCAGGATTTATCAAAATTCCATGAATCATTTATTAATTTCTTTTTAATCGAAGTAAATAAATTGGATATTCATTTATTTTTCCATTTATTTGTTTAATTATTTAGTTATTCATTCATTTATTTATTCAATCAATTTGTTTGTATTTATTTATATTAATGTATTTATTTTGTACATAATTTTTCAGATTGTCGGTTTCAGTAAAATGTAAAGATCGTAACTGCGATTGTTATTTTGGGTAAAGCATGTTCGCGATGTTTTATCGAGTTGAATGAAATCGCAGACTATTTTCGACACGCGATCTTACGTCCAAGATTAATCGGTGTAGTTCAACCCCGAGCCATTTGTCCATTGGTCAAACGTCCAAAGTCCACCCGAGCGAACTCTTTCTCCGATTCTTTCTTTATTTCGCTTCTTTCATAGGCTCCAGTAAAGCTCTATTCAATCTACGTTAGTGAATATATACAGTCCTCGAAACGACGATAACGACAACTGCGAAAGTTAACTCTTCAACAACGAGCATTTGGCGCGTGTCGAATTTTCCAAAATTCTCTATTCCTGTCTTTATTTTGCTCGAGTACGTTGTCGGGATTTCGAAAAATGAATTTACGAGCTTCTGAAATTATGGGGAAAACTTTTTTTCCTTTAAAGTTCCTTCGTGAGCAGGAACAAATTTTAAATGCAAGGAAATCCGCGAGATTTCAAAAGTCACAATCCTCTCGTAATTGAGTAGAAAATCTCAGAAATAAATGGAATAGAGATTTTTGTTTCCTTCGAACATGTAACTGTCCGTTAATAAAATTGGACGACGTTTCGAGAGCTGCAAGTGAGACCACGATTCATCGAGTGCTTGAACTACATTGAACGATGGTCTCGAATGCATTGGTGCTCGAATTACCTTGACGGAGAAAGTGCTCGAGCCAACGCAAAGTAAACGATTGAAGTCCGTACTTGATACGCTCCGACATGAGCGATTACCATTGAGTAGTTTGTTGAAACGTAACTTCACCACTTCGTCCTGTTCGCCCTCGAATCGGTAGACGCAGCTGTCAATTATTCCACCAGTTGAGACGATAAGTTCTCATGAAAATCGAGGCGAATGTTACATTTTTAAGAATCTTTTTTATTACCTCAGATTTTTCGATCCACCTCGACCGAAGAGAAATATATCTCGTGGTGCTTGAAACTGTCGGTCGGTATAATAATCACGATTTCGACTATAAAAGACCCGAGAGCATGGTCCGGTTCCGTATGGATCGCCATCTTGATGTAGATCGACGAATTCGTACAGAGCTCGAAAATTAACGGGTCTGTAAATAATTGTGAAAAAAATACGTCAGATTTTGTGCTCATCGCATCACATACGAGTCTTTTCCACTCACGCGACAACTTTTCTCGAAAATCTCGTCTCTTGAAACGTTCCATTTAAAAATAAAGCAAACACAACGACTCGAAAACATCGAAACCTTAAAGTAGAATCCATCGAGAGCATTCCAGAATTTTTCGACATTTTTTTTCTTTCGCAGCACGAAAAGGACCCGCGTCATGGGGTCCCATACCATAATGCGGCGTGCCATAGAAAATCATATGAATCCGTACGTAGATTTCGTTCCAGAGAAAGAAAATAAAACCCGAAAATATTCGTTACGCAATAATTTAACACGCTTTTTCGCATCGCTCCAATTTTTTCTCATGAATTCATAAAATGTCTCGAAATTTGTCTAAAAATTTCCAACATTTCAGGACATCAGGCGTTTTTTCAGCATTTTCAAATTCTCATACTTTTTTTTCGTTCGCAAATGATTAATTTTCATGAATGCAACCAAATTCAGGTCAATTTCGGATCCAACCATAAAATCGGTACGAAAATTGTCACGGTTTTTCAAATTGAACCAAAAATGAGTAGGAGAAGAATTTCTCGTTGGATCCCAACGCTGCAAACTTGAGGGTCATCGTCATTTTATCGTATTTGGTTTACATTGAGAAAAAAATGGTTTTGTTGTTCCAATTTGTAACAACTTTGTTATTGGGGAGCATGATATTATGGAAGGCAGGAATTTGGAACTATCCGGGATATTGAGCAGCAAGCTATCGCCATAAAGTAGCTCGTACATAATACTGGATTAAATCGAGGCCTCGAAGCTGAGGATACCGGGAGGGATATCATGGGAGAGGGAGAGTGCGAGTGAGGAGACAAGCGAGTATGCGAGGTAAAGGCGATTACGATCCTGATGCTCTTCTGACACAGGATCGTTGAGGGAGCTCAAAAAAAAATCCATTCGATCCTTTCCACGTATCAATCTTTTGGCATCTCTCGATTAAATCGATAAAATAAATATTCGAGGCTTTACCTCGTCCAAATGGAGCCCATAAAAAGTGAATAAAACGTCCGCGAATTCAAATGACCGCGATTAAAATCAGCGCCGAAAAATAAAGTCGCGAATCTGGTGATTTTCTCGATGTAAATTAAAAATCGTAAAATATCAATAGCAATTGAAATAAAAAAATGAATGGCCACTTGCCTCAAAGCCGTAGACTCGATCATTCGCATTTCTATCGTGAGGCTGCTACCGGACGAGACGAAACTCTCGATGAGGGAGCACGGACGGCTTGTATTTTGGAGCATCGCATGATCGCAGGTACGAGGCACACGGTCCTTGCAATATCTCGCCAAAAGCGAAGTATTGCTCGCCGGTCGTGCTCCCGACGTCTGTATAGGATTTCCCGATCTCTCTGCGTAACGTTGTCTCTCTTTCTCGCTGCAAAAAATCATCATCGCTCATTTTTATTGTACTAAAAAAAAAAAAAAAAAAAAATACGTGCAAATAAAAATTCACAATCAACGAGTATAGAATTAAAAAAAAGACGCAGATCCCAAAATGAGCTCATATTTATTATCGTAGGAAAAATCTGCCCGTTCTTCAAATAAATGATGCTGCAATGAATACTCATCGTTGAGCAGGCTCTACGTTCACCGGAGATGAATACGTCGATCGGATTCGACGCCAGAGTAACTCACTGAGCCAATATTGACCCAGGAACTAATTTCCACAGTTAATGAAAGCGTCATACGAAATAACTAATAACGTCGTCGTTCAGAAATGAAATTCCAACTTAGTAAAAAAAAAATCCTGATCAAGAAAAAAAGGCTGATCAAGGCCTGCAAGGAGCTCGACCCGCGATTCTCACACGAAATAAGTTTTTCCTTTTGATAACTGCGCGAAACACCCACAAATTACTGGTTGAAGTGACGTTTATAAAAAAATAATAAAAGAAGATTAAAAAAAAAAAATTAAATAAAAAAAATAAAAATGAGTGGAGCGTCGGTACGCGGAGCGAAAAAAAAATAAAAAATTGCTATGGCATCTCAGTTTCTTGGGACTATGTGGCCCCTATAAAAATTTTTAGTGAATAGTAATTTTTTGTTCATATTGTAGAGAAAATGATGGAAACTTTTACATTTTTTACGAAATTTTGATATTTTTTGGACAATTTTAAATGAAAAATGGTACCAAGAAAGTACGATGGCGTTGTAATTTTTTATCTTATTCGCTCTCGCCTCGTTCTGTCAACGTTCTCGCGGTGGTTGTCCTGTCGAAAAAGTACAATGTCTAGTTGGAGATTCTGTGGTTAGTTTGGCGTCCGTTAGGAGATAAGAGTAAATTTCGTCCATGATATCGTAGGAGGAGGAGGAGGAGGAGAGAAGTACTTGAACTAAATTGACTTTGACACGGTGGTTCGGTGAACAGAAGTCTCTGAGTCGCGCGCGCTTACCATGATATGTCGTTGCATTCGGTAAGTGGCATCATATCGCCGTCCCAGACAAGAAGGGTCGTACCGCACTTGTCGTCGTTGTTCGAGGACGCACTCGTTTCAACGTGAAACTTGAGAACCGAGAGCCATACTCGAAATTGCGGTTGGGACGGTTTCGGTGCTGGTTTACGCCAAACAGTGCCCGGCCGTTGCTCCGGAAATTTTGGTAATGGCCTCGGTGGTGTTGGACTCGGCATCGCCGGTCCAGCTCCTCGAAGATGATACAAACATGTCGTATTTCGCGCCAACGTATGTCTCGGCGATGTTAATACTCCACCGCTGTTTCCACGCAACCAAAATTCGCATCGCTTGTTCTTTGCGTATGTCGGCGAATCCGCATCCACGAATTTCACCTTCAATTATGAGACAACAAAAAACCAAAAAAACTCTTTGGAACTCTTTTGAAACGGTTGGAAAAATGATTCGGAAAAAATTCAATTTGCGCGGCAGGCAGAAAGAGCGTGACTGCAAATCATTTTTTAATCATCAATTTGGACGCAGAGGGAAAAAAAACTCATTTGGCGATCAATGATTTTTAATGTCAGGCCTGAAAAATGAATTGACGCGGAGATTGCGATGACCTGGTGCCATTTATAGTGGAAATAATTCCTTCGAAAGTAAATAATGATGAAAGTTGAAAAATGATGGAAAAGCTAGCATCAGGACTTGTACGAGATCGGTTTGAACAAAAGCCATTGCGAAAAAACTTTTGATTTGTAGATTCCTCGTCGGTAATGTTTACCTCACAGAAATACTCCTCCTGCACAATATCTCTACTTGAGAGTTTTACGTACCTGAATTTCAAGCTGAAATCCATGCAGGGAATGAGGCGGTGTCGGATGGAGAAAAGTTCCAAACGGCGAAGTGGTGAACTCGACTAGAAGTTCGGGACCGCTGCTCGTAGCTTCGGGTACTGGTTCACCGCCACCGCAGAATTTAAGGATAACGGGATCACGTGTCGTATAACCGTCGTACACAGTCACGTAATCCTGGCAAAAACGCACAAAAAGTTCGAGCGACCGTTTAATTTTGTTTTTTATTTCATAAAATACACCCGCCTTGAAACCTTTTTTTTCCATTGGTGCATATTACACGAAAAATTGCAACAAAATCGCTCCTCAAAGTTTATTTCATACTGAACATCAATGGAAAGCTCTTCACTTTTTAAAATCATCACAAAACCACTTTATTTAGGATTCTTTCAAAATTTAGCATAAAATTGCAAAATTTTTAGTTTTTGTGTCAAGAATGTGTATAAAAATTATTGAAGAATCCTAATGAATTCATTTTTCAATGGTTTGCTAACGGCGGAGAGAAAATTATATAAAAAATTACTAGTCAACGCGAGCCCCAAGAAAAACGAAGAAATTTTTCAGTTCTTCACGTTTATAAGAATTTTTTAATTACTTGAACAACGTCACAGTCTTTCCACAGGCGAAGCTCTCGTGGCGGTGGTTCAGCCTGCGTTGCCGGATGAGCTCGAACCGCTATTAGCTGACCACGAGGTTGCCTGACAGTAATTAAAGCGTGTTTTCCCGGTGGAACTTCGTGCTGTCTGACCTGTTGACATTCATTTAAAGTCCTTCGTTCGAACCTTCGCAAATCGACGATGTTAAAACTCTGAGATTCTTCAATTCAGTCGTGCTAGCTCAAAATGTAATTCGCAATATTTCGTACATCGAATATCCAGGAGAATGGGGTCACAAAATTGTCAATAAATTTGTCAAATTTACTCGGAGATAAAATTGTATTAAAAATTACTACGACGTGGTTCATTGGCAATATATCGTCCCTTTGAGAGACTTTAGCAGACGCACAATAATTTTTCATCTCAAATTAAGCGAAAAATGTGAAGAATTACAATGTCCTTGCAAGAATCCTTTACAGGGACGACATGGGGCCAGAGAACCATGACGTCATAGTAATTTTTCATGTTTTTCCATCTCCGTGTGCACGAATACAGAAATTTTTTTTTGGTTTCGTGACCATTCATTTGAAGAAAAAAAAAATGTAGCGTAGAAAAAAGCGTTCGTTTGGAAACGTACGAAAAATGTTCAATCACCTTTTTTTACATTTTTTTATATTGAGAGGAACAACAAAAACATTATTTAAAATGAACAAGTGGAAAATGTTGCGGGATTGGAGTGCGCGGAGTTTTTATGGGAATTCTTATATGGAAGAAAAATAGAAAGGAGAAGAGAAAAGTTTTTTACAACTTTACTTTATGTTTTCTGTAACTTACCGCGTAGTAACACGTGAGATTACGGGGATATAGACCGGGAAAATTTGGCGACTGCAGACGACACTTTTTCCGATCGCAATCGCTGAATATACGAGAGCAGTAAGTTCCCGAAATCAAATCCCCAAGATATTGCTGATCCGGAGTCGGTTTCGTCGGTTCGAAATGCTCCGTCTCCTCGACCATTTGTACCGGCATTGCCATCGAGCTGTTTGAATATTCCGGCGATGTTTCCTGTGTCACCGTTGGCACCATTGTCACTTGGGTCATTCCTGAGTTAAAATTCGTCACGTCCATTTATTGCAACGTTCGAACAAACGCACGTAATTAATAATTAACAAATCAATCAGATGCGAGGCTGCAATTTTTCGCGATATTCACCCTTGCATGCGTATTCTCGTCGTTGCAATTCTTTCAAGGGGATTTTACCGTCTAGAAACTTCAAAAATACGATTTTTTTGCATTTTTTTTTTACATTCTGTGGTTCTAAAAAAATTAAGGCGTTATATCGTTTGAAAACTTCGAAAATACAATTTTTTTTTGCATTTTGCAATAGATTTGGGTCTTCAATGACGAAAAATGTTATAAATGTCAAATTTCCAGCAAAACCATTTTCTTCGAATGGACCAAAAAGCAGAAGGTTCATTCAAAAGGTCAAGAAAATTGATGCTTTACCAACGAATGGATTTCCATATCGAACTACAGCGTCTGATCTTCGTATCATTTTGTACGCCATCCGGAAGTCGAAATTAAATCCCTTCTGGTCTTGGCTAAGTCGCAAGAGTCTCAATGATATCGTAACACTTGGTGTTTCGCTGTAATAAATTGCTGGCCCCCATGAGGTCCCGCACCATAGCCCACCGACGTCTGGCCTCTGAGCCTCCGAAATCTGGAGCGAACCATCCGGACAACCCTCCGCCGTAAATGACACGAACTTTCCGAGCGTGAAACTATCGAAGGTCAACTGAAATATCATAAAAATCAACAGTCATTAAGCGTCATCAATTGACACACTTTCCGAATCAAACAAATGTGCGTTAAAGCCAGTCAAGGAGATTCCAGAAAATGAGGGAAAAAACCTTTTTTCTTCTTCCATTCTAAACTTTTTATTTCATCAGCGTTCAGCATTTTTTAAAACTTTCCCCAAGAAAACGGAAAACGAAAAGCTGCTGTACAAGAATTTATAATCCGAAATGACGTCAATCTTTTGCATCGAATAGCTCATCGCCACATTTTTGCAAATTCCAATAAAAAAAACTTTCTGGACGCCTCGAATGGATTACAAAGTTTTTTCTCTCATTTCTACACACAAAAGTGCAAATGTTGATCAAGAGTTTGGATCGAAATATTGTAAATTTGATATTTTGTTGCTAGCAGCAAGTTTTCCAGCGGATGAATCGACTAAATGGACAGAGCAAAGTCCTCGCTGCCGTCAAAACCGTTGATCGGGATTCCATTTTTTTCGCGTTCATCTCGTGATTCTAGTCACGCGGACGTCCGCTTGGCTCGACAAATTATCGTATTGAAAGTTCGGACGAGAATGATTTTTTTTCTCGATTTTTTTCTGCTGTCCAACAATTGAAAATCATAAGAATTTTATCATTCAATTGGATTGATCAAATGGACGGAGTGACCACGTCACAATAGACGTTCGAAAAACGAATCCATCAATTTTGACGATCCATGCAATATTTTTCGTCATCGTTTTTTGTTATTCTGTTTCATCGACAAAAATGTTGTTTCGTCGATCGTTCGGCATTTCATGGCAACGAATGTTGTGGCATGTGATATTCGTTGTCGTCAAAAAAAAAATTCAGGGCCTAGAATGTGGAGAATTTACAACGAAAAAAGTTTCTTAAAAAAAAAAAACGAAAAATGGATATTTACCGAAATACAGCGATTTGAAAAACACGTTGGGTCAGATTGACCCAAGATGCACTGAAGGTGTGAACTCGAAGGCTTAATATAATTAATCTGCGACAGCTTTTTATACTTTTATCACCGTTAGGCAACGGTAGAGGGAGTTATAAAAAAATTTAGCAGCCATTCAATATTTCTCCCTCAATGAGCGAACGAGCTGGAGAAAGAAAGGGGGGGGGGGGATGTAATAAATTCGTCACTCCTGAAAGGGTTTTTTTTAGATATTCTGTAAAATGTACAGCGAGCAATGGGGGGGTTGGTGAAAGCTCGCGAACCAAGGGGCATAAATTATGAAAGTATAAGAAAGTTGTGCCAAAAGAAGTGAAAATTGGTGTAAGTGTGTGAGTTTGTGTGAGTGAATAGTTGGCAGGAATGCAGCAAAGTTTATAGTTGTCCTAACGTTTTACTTGGCCAATTCTCCGACATTTTCGAGGCAAGTTCGTAACTCGAAAAATTTGTTGGGAATCGGAGAATGCACTATCGGAGTTATATCTTCAATACAGTGCCACGTTTAAGTGCTTTTTTATGGTCCCCATGCACGTCGGGAAAAGTGTTTTTCAAAGAAAATAAAATCATTTTTATCTCTCCATTACTTTGTCTACGAGAAAAACGGGGTTTTGTAAATTTCTCCCTTCTGCACTGCACTTTTTTCTTTAATCATTTCATGATGGAAATTTTATTCTTTTTTCTTTTACTTGGTCACCATTTTTTTTGTACGTTTAGTCTCTGAATATTTGTCTAATTCTCGTAACATTGGCAGCAGCTTGAAATTTATCAACTGCTAAAACGTTCAGCTTCTTCTTTAATCAATGAGCAGGATATCAATGTTACGGTGTGGCAAGAAATAAGTGAAACGTGTGTACTCGCCCACCTGGACTATATCCCCTAAATCGCTTCCGGGTGCACTGAAGGTGAGCTTGCAGAAGTAAGGCACCTTGTCTTCCTTCGGGCGATGTAGCTCCAGATAGTAGGTTTTTCCCACGTCCCCATAATACGTCTTGTTGCAAGCTGCAACAAAAGAAATTCAAGGTATAAAACCAAACTGCGATAAACTTCAGCTCTGATTTATATCGCTCAGCGGCTACGATTTATAGATTTTTCACAGACTCTTCATGTGTTTTTTTTTTTACATGAAAAACACATTCTATTCCGATACAAATATTTTTTTCTCGATAAATCGTCGAAGAACTTGATTTTCGGAGAACCAATTTGGCAGAAAATTTAATTGAAACGTGATACACATAAAAATATCAATCGCGAATATCATGTCAACCGTGAAATTAACATAATACTGTGATTTCCTTTTACCACTTGAGCAGAATCCTTAGATTTTCCCTGAAATGTGCTCAAAAGAGTTTTCCAAAAATTTCATAAAAATGAAGAATTCATTTTAGGAAAGATTTCAAAAAAATTGATCAAAATTACGAATCCAGAATTTATTTTAGAGTTTCACGAAAGTCTTTAGAACTTTTTCAAAAATTAAAAATTCAAACACCATTCCCGCTCTATTTATTCAATTTTCGAATAAACCAGCGATCGATAATTCTCGTTTGAGCAATCACAAAGAATTACACTTATTGATTCAATGGGCTGCGCCAATTTCGAACTGAAAATGAATTGATGAGAAATATCTGTGATATTTTAAATCTCAAATTTCGACGAAATTTTCATTGAATATATTTATGATTGAATACCTTCAGGATATTCAGAGAGCATCGTAAATTCCTGAAATTTTCAATATATCCGATCCGACGAGGCACTCTTGCATTGAGTTATGGAATAGTTGATCCCGAAAGCGGATTAATAATCCGCAAGAGGAGGTTAATTCGATAGGGAAAACCAAGAGTCGTCGAGGGTAGGAAATACAAAGATAACATCATGCTAATTTTCGTGCGATAACGTGGCAAAAGTTATTATATCATCTATCACACGTTGAAAATCATAATTGAATAAGAAAACAGTGTCTGTTTCGTCATCGCCCACAAAAAACCTGATTGAAATAAAGGATATTGGAAAAATCGATTTTTTTCGTTCCGATTGACATCAATGAGTAAGAATTTTGTCACTAAAGAATAAAACGCGACAAAGTTCGAGACTATAGAGTACAAAAGTGACCCCGTAAACAACTGTGATCCGTGGGTTTTTGTGTGCGATTCGGACCAAAAGGTCGACCATGATTCAAAGTACCATTGAGTATTGATTGAATTGTACTCGAATGGACAATGTGTAACGAGAGACGTGAAAGGAGCAGATAGGGAGGGAGAGAGAAGAAGAAGAGACAAAGGAACTTATCGAACGAGCAGTGGCGGGGTAGATGGATGGAATGATTGTAATCGGCAGGTTGGATTAGCAAGCCCCGAGGAACCGGTTACGAATTGCCAAGTGGCTGAGAATGACCTGCCCATTGTGAGAGAGCAATGGCATTCACCCTCTTCAGAATTCAGACCAGAACACAGCTTTCCTCTATACAGTTAGAACATTATCAATGAGTCTTCAATCAATTGCCGCCTCTTCGCTCCGTTAGTCACACATATACCAATTGTCTACGAATAAATTCATGACTTATCCTTCGTGCGATTCCTCGCGTTATTATTCCAAAGTCTGACCCACGCCATCAATTTTTTTGGTGCTGATAATCCACGTTTATTACGCGTGAAAGTGAGAATGAGAAAAAAATTCTCCAGCTTTGTTTTTATTTCAATATTATTAACAGCATGCCCATAGGGAAAATTAAAAAAAAAACTAGACATTTATTTAAAATCCAAATCTTAATTGCGCCCGAAAATCTGAAAGGCAACGTCATGGGAGATATTTTGCAACAGGTCAGGCTAGTGACCCCCTTATATCTTTATGGAATGCATCACCCGCAAGTGTCTGATGGGCCCTTGAAGCCATACAATAGTATATAATGTGGCAAGCCCTCCTTCTCGATCATTCCCGCTCTGTGCATGCGACTTAGAAGCCAACTAAAAGGTTCTCGATTACGAATGTATTTTTCATTCGTCTGGGTAGCCTAATATTTTTCTCGGATATATAGTGAAGAGAAAAAACACTATTTACGGTGGAGAAGCTCGTCGATCTAGTCTGCAAATCGGTCCAATTAGTATCGAGGTTATCGGAGATTCTGCTGTGTTTCCTGATGTTTGCTGTGTCGCCGGCATTTCGATCCGAGAAGTTGAAAGGTCACGAAATCAGTGAGGCCGGAAACGAACTCGAATCCCCGAGAAGTTCTCCACTTTGTTGGCTTGTTCTTCGAAAGTCACCCTCACTCGCTCGAGGGGAATTACTCGCTCGACGTAAAAGAACCAAGGAGCTTCTACCTCCCGCGCTTGATTAATCCAACACTAGCCATTGTTACATTAGGATGGCGGAATTTGATACGATTTGGGAACGACCGCTTCTCTCCAACGATCACGTTCGGGACGGAAAACAGTCCCCACATTTCAATGACCGCTTTGCCACGTAGCATAGTCTTGGGGTTTGGCTCCACTAACTTCCCTAAAGCCGGACTCTCACGTGCTTATGCAGCATGCACGGACAATGTCAACTGCGGTCACACAAATTTCATTCCGTCTCCCACAAACTATTCTCGCTCTCCTTCTCACCGACTCTATATATTTCTAGATCCATTGTGTCATCAAAGGCTCTTTGTTCAAAGAGCCTCCGATGCTCTTTGTTCAAAGAGAATGACAAAAATCATCAAGTTAATATTCAATGGTTTCAAGTCTAAATTTAAATTAATTTGATAAAACAATCGAGACCAAAAAGTGTTAATCGCCGCGCCTACGGAGAGAACATGGTATGCAAAAATTTCTATCGCATCATAGTTCTCTCTGGTTTCATATCGCCTCTCTGGAAGATTTTAGCAAAGACATTGTAATTTTTTATTAAGGCACTACTGTCGGTTTTAGAATTACCGTTCAGAATTGAATGAAACTTGGTACGGTAGTAAATTGTGACAAAAAACGAGCACCAGAAAAAAGATAGTCGTATTGTTTGTTCCAAACTTTTAACATTGAGTTTTATGATAAATTTCAGTTTTCATTATCAAGTACAATAACATGTATAAAATCAATGTCAAATTCATAAAATTATACCAATGCGAATATCTTTTTTCTGGTTCTCTGTAAACTTTGGAAAATTTTACTGTATATTTAGAAACACAGCAGCGTCTTGACGCCGAGTATTAAAAAGAAAATAACTTTTTCTCATTATAATTGTCTCTTTAATGTCGTAGTGATTTTTCATCTTTGCAATTTAACAGAGAGAATTGTTCGAGGGGGCTGAAAGACTTTGACACGAAATTGTCATATTGATGGATAAAGATCGAAAAAAAAAAAAAAATATTGCCATTAACCCTGCAAACTACAATGGCACAATTTCGAGACTTCCGGATCGGAATCTTTATCGTGGAGAATTTTGATGGGCAGAAGAAATTATTGATCGCGTGCGACTGAATTTTTATGCACGAGAGAAGATTTTAAAGCTTGGATGATTTCGTCGGTATGCTTTATTCGCCGGAGATGAGCTCTGACAACAATTCGCTGCGGGTAAAACCTTTGGTGGTATGTGCTTGTATACGAGGTAACAGTTGGCTATTGTAAACCGGTGCCAAACCTGTTTATACAATTCGCGAGTTTACCGCAATGCAGGGGAGGCTAAACGGATAGTTGTGGAATGTACAATTTCAACATTATAAATATATACACGTGCCAGAATACAAGAAGGCGGTGATGTTTGAACACATAGTGGAATCTTCGGAGCTTAACAATTTCTAACAAGGATTGAGAAACGACCTGCCTTGTTTTCATAAATCCTACCAGTTTTGACAGAAACGGAACAAGAGCTAAGGCAAATTGTTCTATATACAGACCCATCTGTCAAAAAGTTTGCCGACGCTCGAACTTTTCATAATAATTCAAATCAAAACTCCTTCGGGCTCAGTCCTACTTGTGGTCTTCGTGTGGCATTACGAGTGTAAATTACACTCACCATATCGAGGGTTGCAATGGCGAGTCCTTAATTTCCACAATTTTTTTACAAACGTCCGTTCCCTTTATTTTTAAACCTGCAAGTGCATACCGGGTCGTTTTGACCCCGACCAAATCCTGTTCCTAATTGGTTGGCATTCAATGCCAACGCAAGTTTTGACATTCAATTTTTTTATCGTCAAAATATGAATTTGGGGCCATAAAATATGGATAATTTACTACAAAAAATTCGTCTACAAAGAATAAATGCATATTTACCGGAATGCAACGATATGAAGAGCGCCTTGGGTCTGCAGATAGACCCAATATGCACTTACAGGAGGCGTGCACTCGTAGGGTTAATTGTTTTTTCTTCAAGAAGTCAATATCGTTCGAGTTTTACAGAAGAATGAATAATCAGCATGGATCGCGAAGGCTGAACTGTTCGGAAACTTTCTAGCAATTATTTAACTGAATTAATTCAACAGTTTCATTTTTTGTTGTATTTTTTTCCTACAGAGTTTCACTGCGAACGATAGCTACAAAAATAACAAGACAGATTCCAATGAAAAAAAAAAAAAAAGCAAGCGAGGGTGCGCTCGTATATACAGTGTATAGACGTTTTCAATGGTTTTTGTACGCACTCATGGGGTTGCTATTATACAACCCTTTCGGAGCGTTCTCTTTTTATAATCTTCCTTTCTCTGGACGACTATACGTGAAACTTTTTTCACTCGCCAGCCCAATCTGAATGATGCTTCTACGCGCCTGGTCACACTCCAACCGCACATCCCTTTTTGTACTTAAGAGTCGCTGTGGAGTGCTATACACTTTCAGCAAAAATGCGGTCCGCCTTGGATCTTATTTAATCTTTTTTTTTCACTCAAGTTAGTCTGGAATGTATCATTATATTTTTCTTTTCATACTTTGCAAAAATGAAAAATTGTAATCGATCGAGTTTTAAATTGTCAACTGATCGCCAGCGCATGAATATTATTCAATCATCCTGATTAAAATTTTACTCGAAACTTTAAATAATATGTTTGCGTGAATTATGGAAAGTGGTTGATGAAATTTTCGGGGAACAGAAAATTGTTGAGGCTTTCTCATGCATGATTTTCTTCATTTTTCCATAGGAAGAGAATCATGTCTGAAAAATCTGATTTTCTGCGTATTTAGTTCATGGAAACCCCATTGGAAGACCGTAAACTGGAAAAAATCAGCTGAAAGCTCGTTATTTAGAGTTTGCGTGCTGTGCGTTTGGACCCCATGCAGTCATGAGTCGTAGGGCTAAAAATAAAAAAGCTTGAACGAATATGAAATCGATAGACTGCTGTTACAGTGAGTTTACTTGTCGTCGAAACTTGGAATCACGATCGTGGCAACAAAAAGGTACTCGACATCTTTTCCTCCCTGCGTGGCTAATTGCGTCGTCTATCGACAGCAGGTCGCTAAGTAAACCTCAGGTACATGACCCATCCATTCATTTTGTATACATGTAGACATACTGTTTTGTATGCTTCTGATAATGAGGTTCCCGAGCATAACACGCATAACATTCTAGTAACGTTAAACATCATGGGGGACCTAAAGTGAGGGTAGTGACCCCGCCTTGCGAGGGCATATGGGCTTCAAAACACCATTGAATTGATGGAAAATCAGGGATTTGAAGCTCAACTCCCATTTCTACGTCGGATTGACTGACGTCAAAGCAATTTCCAGGAAAATTGAGCATTCTGCCATGTACTCATTAAAAAATATTCTTAGACGAATAATTTTCCAAGAAACCGAAAAGCTTCCAATTAAGCCAATTGGCCATTGAAGAAAGCTTTTTAATATTGAATGGATACACGCAGAGGAAATTGTATGAAAAGTTACTATGACATCAATCTTTTGTTACCCTGTCGTCCCTCTGAGAAATTTTCTGCAAATACATATCAATTTTTCATCTGAACTGGACGAAGGATGTCGAAATTTGTCGAAAATGTCAAAGTTTCCTCTATTTTTAATAGAATATGAATAAAAAATTATCTATATCTTTGCTCAAATCTTTTAGAAGTACGTGAAAGTACCGGGGATCTAAGGAAGCCATAGTCATGTTTGATATTTTCTCTCCACCTACTAGGGGACTGATCGGAGATATTGGTCTTAAAAAGTGTATCAGTTCCGTCAGTTACACAAAAAACTAATTGGACCAACAGATAGCAAACAAAACTGTAATCGAGGGTCACAACGATCTCGATGTTCTATTTTTTATGTTTTTGATAGCAGATTGATGTGGAAGCTGGGTTTGGGGTGTTTATCGAAAATTTATCGGAGGATGCCTAAGTGTATTACACAGTAGGGCTGATTTTGGCTGTGCGGGTAAGGGAGGAGAGGGTTGGAGAGTAACGAAAAAGCGAGAAGCACCGACAAGCGAATGAGAGAATATCTGCCGGCGTATAACTGCTCAACCCAGAACCATCTATCGGACTCATCCTCGTTTTTTTGCCTCGATATACACACATGCAATATATTTGTATTTATACGTGGGTTTGTGAGTGTATGTGGCGTTGGGTGTACCGGGTTGACCCAAATTATGTGGCGGGTTGGCACAGGGCCAGTTCTCTGTGTCTACCTACACAGAACGAAGCGAAAACCAACCACGCGCTACACGAGCTATCCTTACTTATATTTTTACTCGGGCTCGACGTTTCCATTCGCATCCACCCCTCTATCCTTAGGCAACTATATATAATACGAGACCCATATCAATTCCAAAAGTCGATAGATTAATCGTTCCCATCCCTTACCCCATTCGTTTCACAGATTCATATATAACAACCCTTCCCTGCTAACCTTGCCATAACACATTTTCGTGTTTTACTTCATCATTTTCCTTTTTTCATCCCACCTTTCAAAAACTCGATATTGGAAATCATCTTCGACTATTCATCACGTGCGAAAACAGCCATTTCAATAGTTTCAACGTTATTCTCTTTTTTTATCGTAACGTTACAGTCAAATGGCATTATTTCATCGGCCTGGCTGACGTTTATATTTTTTAATATTCGAATAGCAATTTAAGGGCTTAAGCGATCAAGGATGATTCGCATATCTCAAAAATTACTATGGCATCTCAATTTCCTGGCACTATGTCGCGCCTCTGAGGGATTTCAGTAAAGACAGAAATGTTTTATTCATATTTTATTGAAAACAGTAGAAGCTAACATTTTCGCCAAATCCTCACACTTTTCGGGAAATTTCAGTTAAAAATTTAAACTCTTCGAGGCACACATTAATTTTTCATTAAGTGCAGAATTTGGTTTTTTTTCTTCTGATTACACTGAGAAATTAATTAAGAACTTTGATCCAAAATCGTTTTTCACTGTGGTACTCTGTTAAATAATTAATCAAATTTTCCTTTGCGAATTTTACACAAGCAATCATAATAAAACTTGGAGCGAGCATCCAGCGTAATAAATTATGCGATATATTGTATGACTGGCAAGCATTTCCACGTTCCAACGACGCCGTCCAAGCAAAGTGGCATCCCTTAAAAGTAACTATGAGGACAACTTCAAGAGTGTCTCCTTTCCAATAGGTAAATGAAAATATTCCACCAGTTCCAACGTAGCAATTTCACTTCGAAAAGCTGCGAGAGTAAAGCTCTCGCAAGGGAGTATTATGCATCTCCTGTGTGCGCATATATGTGCACATAGAAAAGTGTAGGCAGATAGCTCGTGACGCTTGTGCAGAACGAATAAAGTGCATGTCCCAGGAAATGAGATCGTCGAGCATTGTGTTGAAGAGCGAGTGGGAGAAATCGGCAGGCATCTTGTTGCTGTATTGCTGTAAATATATATATGAGTGTGTATTGGCTGCAGAGTGAAATATAGCGACATATAAGTTCAATTTTTTATGAATAAATACAGATCTAAATTATTCATAAAGTCTTTTATATTTTCTCAAGGATTTCCAGCCCAGATCGATTTCCGAACGGATTTATTTCTTGCCTATCGTCAAAAATTTCGTTTCCAAACATTTTAATGAGTGAAAATAAAAGATCAATTTTTTTTCAGGCATCTTTGATGATTCTGCCGACTAAATAATATACAAAATGAATAAAAACGATCAGAAAAATCAATGAAAAATACAATAAAATAAATAAAATGTAAAAAAAGGAAAATTACTGTGGCATTATGGTATTTTTGGTTCCGTTACGACCCTTTAAAGCATTTTAACAATGGTCCATAGTAACTTTTCATTCATATTCTAATGAAAATGGCGAAAACTTTGACATTTTTTTGCCAAATTGTGACACTTTCCGCCCAATTTAAGATGAAAAATGACAATGTTTTTGCTCAAATCTCTCAGAAGGATAATATGGTACCAGGATCCCACACTGTCATAGTAATTTTTGATATAATTTTCGTTCCCTGTAGTATATATTTCTCCCAGTGAGCTGGGACCTCTATTAACGTAATTTTCGTCTTTCTGTTTGGAAAATCCTCGCGAGAATCGCTGGGTCTACGCGCAATGTAAAAGCTTGCGGTCCAATAGGAGCTCGTGTCTGTTTTACACGCCCTCAATCTCCCTCTTTCTCTTAAACTTTTTATCTCTTTCTTTATCTCCGACCGGCTGTCTGTGGTTGCGCAATATATGGATTTGTACAGCAATGCATCTTAGTGTTTCGTTCCCTTTTGCTCGGAGCAGCCGTTTGCATACGAGTGGCGCGGTCGTGTGTGTTTTATTTATTTTTGCATGTAAATAAAGATTTTTTTTATATGTCGAAAAATGGCAGCAACGTCCTCGTTCGGGCTCCACGTTTCTTTTAATGACATTTTCTTTGTATTAGTGTCGTCATCCTTGCAGTCGATATGTTGACGTTTATTTCTTTCTGTTCAGCCATACGAGCCCTTAGGGTGCGAAATTTTGAAACAAACGTCCTCTGTGTAGCTGCTTGAAGGCTGTTCTCACACGAACGCATGATTTCATGCATTCCTTTCAGTTTTACGACGAATTCCCTCAGCTTTTGTACGGCATATACATACATTGTAGATATTTGGTCGGTTAGAACGAGCTTGAGCTTCGTGGGTCTTCACAGTAGAGTAGGGAATGAAGGTATGAGCCCTCAGACCAAGCAACGAGATGGGCGAGCGTCGAATGTACGCATGAATGCTTGCACACTCTATTTAAACGCAGCTCGTAACTTAGGTTAATTATACAGCTAGCTTTCCTACGTAAAGCCTGCTCCTCCCTACGCCTGTATACATAGCGAACCATCAGGGCGCTTATACGATATCCAACTCTGTAATCGTCGTAGTTATATCTTCCTACATGTAAATACACTACCACCTGAAAGTTTCGGCTGTTAGATGAATTATTTTCATTCATAGTTCACCTTGTAAAAACGAAAAGTATTTTTATCGTGCTCCATACTTTTTTATCCGAGTGTTTACATTCCAAACAAACCCAAACATCTGTAAAAGTACATGGAGAGTAAATAATATTGAAAATTACTATGGCAACATAATTCCCTGGTCTTAGACGCCCCCCTGAAGAAATTTACCAAAATATTGTCATTTTCCATTCATATCTCTTAAAAATAGAGAAATCTTCAACATTTTTCACGATTATAACATTTATTGCCTAATTTTACATGGTAAATTACCATTTATTTTATAAAATCCCTCAGAGAGCAATATCTTTGGATTTCGGGACATCGAATAATTCGTAGTTCATGTTTTGAAAACGAAAAATTCTTGAACAGAAAATGGAGCAAAGAATTCAAGTTAATTAGTGAACCATTTTTGGTCCTCCCAAACGCCATTTTTTAAGGTTTTTTCATCATTTTCGAACGAATTGGCTTTTGCCAGTTTTGATCGGATAAAAGTGTGTGTGTTTTTTTTAGATTCAAGAGTATCTCAGTGCCTACGAACTTTCTGATGGTAGTGTACATTCGTGCATATAAATATAGAATGTATTCGAGGGCATGGCTTATATGTGTAGTACACTTTTGAGTGTGTTTCCCGGTGAGCATTTTGCGGAAAGGCGAAAGGAAATTGTCGGAGTGAAAAGCAGACAGAGAACAAGAAAGAGGGAGAGAGAGAAGGAGAGACAGGAAAAAGGGGAGTTGGAGGAGCTAGAAAAGCAGATTAAATGCTACGAGGCTGCTCATGGGATCCTGTGGGATCGTCAGTAAATTGTTGGAGACCTTTGGAAACGAGCCTGCTCGTATTTTGGCAAACCCTCTGTCCCGTTTCGGTATTCGCCAGGGTAACACTAAATCCAAATGCTCGCTCCAGAGGATATCTCAGTCGTGACGAAGAGAAAGACATTCCTTCTCACTAAGTGCATCCATTCGGAACGTGGTATACGTCGAAGAAATTATTGTAATTTTCTCATTTTCGGTTCTTCTCAAATTATGCCCCTCGAATTGTAATAAAATTCCAACAAAATCTCCTCAATCACTTCCATTAGCACCGAAAACATTTCTAAATGAATATTTCACTTCTTTGTTTCTCATCATTGACGAAAAACAATTCGATGAATATGCGTAAAAATTTTCAACTCAAATGCGTACCTAATTTCGTTAAAATTTGAAATTATTATTTTTTTCAATTGTTTTTTTTTTTTTCTGGAGTATGAAAAACAATTCTGAAACACATTGAAGGTCTGATTGCGACTAAATTTCACGAGTTTGATGTCCGTGAAAGATTCATTTGAATCAGAAACGCCAACTTTTTGGGGCTCGACAGATATAGAGACAGGACAATATTCGCTCGATAGATATACGAAGGGAAGCGATAATTGAAATCGGATTGCGAATCAGTGGATTTGCAATTTTTCCACATTCGACGTCAACGATTGGAAAAAAAACGTCTGAACAGACGAGTGCACCTTCAATACTTTTGGTTCGACACATCGCTACTCACCTTTCATTCTGATGTTCTGAACGAGGCGTTGAGTTTTCAGTGTTCATTTATTACGCGTGATGCATATTCAATTGGAACATATTGGATTCATTCATAGAGCATTTTCATTGAATTTTCGATCGCAACGTTTGGTGTTCGAATCAATTAAACTATCCAGAGAGAAATGAGGACCATGATCATTTACTTTCAAGTCGGTTCCATTGATATTAATTGATCAATTATATTTTGCAAGCGAATCAACTTTGAGACCTGAAATTTGTTGATAATGTGGAAAAATCTACCGTGCAACTATGACTGGAATTATTTTTGTACTCAGGCCCTCATGGTGAAATGGAGTTTTTTGAAAATTGTTATTACGTCAAACCCCAATTGAGCCTGACAAATGATTTGCCCATATTTTCAATAGTAGAAACAGGAAATTGTAATCGTTTGTTTAATGATCGAAAAAGCAAAAAAGTTCCGATGGTTTTTGACTCACGAGTGACACGTGATTCTTCTTAAATATACAAGCTGCATGGAACGTGTGAACCATATGAATTCAAGACGACATTGGTTGCATTAGTTCTACTAGTAAGTATTGCTCGACGTCTCAGCTATTGGAAAAAAAGGAAATATATCGACAAAGTACTTACGCGAGCATTGACGCTGCTCATCGCTTCCGTCACCACAATCGTCGACAGTATTGCAGACTTTGTTCAGCGTGATGCATCGACCATTTCCACATTGAAACTCGCTCTGTTTGCAGCATAGAATACCACCAGCCATAAAAATGGATGCGCATACTATCCAACGCACGTCTGGAAAATAAACAAAAAATTTTGCTCAATACTACAGCAACCGATTCGCGTCTATATCACAGAAATTTACGAATAACTGGAAAAATATATTCTTTGCACCGTTCTCGTAAAAATAAACTACAAGATTCTCTTCAAAATCGATTGACCCTTCAAGTGCAAAAATCCTATAAGTACATATTGGGTCAATCTGACCCAAGGCGTTTTTCAAATTCCGCTGTATTCCGATAAAACTTTCCGATATAACTTATGAAACGTTTTTTTCAATTTTTGCTTAAAAAATGGGCTGCGGATTCATCTCGGTCGATTCAAATCGTTTTTCATTCTCATTAATCTGACCCATAAATACCCAGAAATAGGAGGAAGGATAATAATAAGTTTTTGTATAGAATTATTTTTTAATTAGTTACTACAAGTGTCATTTGTGCTTTCGGATCAATATGGAATGTCCCTGCATATAATTAACGAAGTTCGTAGAAATTACACGCTTGTGCAGTATCCAAAGAAATCTTGCCTCAAGGGGTAAAAACAGTATCAAAGCTGTTTCGAGCTCACAGTTCAATGTGTTTGAATGTAATTAGCGAATCAGTTGATGTCGCGGATGAAATTTTGCGTACAGTTCGTAACGCGGCATCATCGTGATCCCATGAGACTGCGTTTTAATGGAAAATGTGAGATTTAATGCACGCGTACAATTCAGGAACGGGAGGGAGACACTCGAGATCGAAGCTCCTCGGTTCAGGGGCATCTTCAATTTTATCAACGCAGCATGTGACAGAAGCTGGAGGCTTTCATTACACGAACGTTATCCATCCGACGTTTGTAGGGTCTGATTACATGTTAATTGGCTCTTACGACCAAAACCGTCTTGTAGGATAGTCAAGCTGTTGTTGCGATGTAAAAAATCAGTGAAAACTCCGCGTCGAGTATTCATTTTGAATTATAATAAGTTTCTGCCTAAAACCTCGTCTCTGCAAACAAGGAGAGAAAATAATATAAAAAATTACTCCGGCATCTTGGTTCCCTGGTCCCATGTCGCCTCTTCAAAGTATTTCAGCAAAACCATACGAATTTCCCATTGATGTTCTGATAATAGCGAAAACTTTGACTTTTTTTGTCAAATTTTGATATTCCTGCTCAATTATAGATGAAAAATTATTAGGTATTTGCTGAAATCTCTCAGAGTGACTGTGTCAGGGAACCATGAATCATGGAACGACGATGGCATAGTCACGTTTGACATAATTTCCTCTCCATGTCCATGGATCGGCGAGATCCGATAGAAAAAGCGCGTTGGGTTCTCTATGCATAAACAATCAATACATTAATTTGACTTTTCGGAATTTTACTGGAATCGTATACACGGAGAGAAAATAATATCAAACAAATATTAAGGCACCACAGTTCCCTGGTCCAGTGTCATCGCTTTATAAGAATTTGGCAAAGACACAGTAATTTTTCATTGAAAACAGCGAAATCTTTGAAATTTTTTGCCCAATTTTGGATGCAACTTGACTCGGCATTTGCTGAAAAGTAAAAACTCTTCTGAATAGAAAAGGCGAAGTATCATGGAGGAATGGAAATTTGTACAAAAATCAATTGAATAATAGTGGCGGGAGGAGCGAGGGTGAGACGCGAGAATTGGAATGTTTGGGTTATTGAAAAAATAAAACAAGTGGAAAAAAAGAATCGTTCGACATTCGTAGGCAGCAGAACGTTCCATATTTCGGAATTAAAATTCAAATAAAATAACGTTGTTGATTTGGCGACTGTTATTGGATTACTATAGTAAAATTGAAAACGTACTCGGTAGAGACAGAAAAGTGTACGTGCTGTGAATTCCACGTCGAAGATTGGCAAAGTAAGGGCGTTGAACGAGTAGAAATTGCGTTGAGAAACCTGGGAATATTACATTATAAATTCTGTGGAATAAATATGAGAATTCACAGGTTCCTAATAGCTACGGTGTCGTACATACTTGCATAGTTTTGATCCTGCTGCTCCATTACACATGCTATCACGAGGATCAAGATTAAACCTATGTTTTTTCTTCCAAAAGCAACGAGTGGTAGGTCACGCGAGATAAGACACGTACGTGCTTCCAATTGCAAGCTAAATAAAAGTAATGCAGCAACTCCATCAATATTCTCCAACTCGCGAGTCAGTCCAGCTTTGTTGCATTTTTCCATCAACCACTGGGCAATGTTAATCTCGTGTCCGCGTTAGTAAACTTTGTTCTTGTAGCACGTGACGAAATAATTTCCAAGTCCGCGCTGTACACGTTGGATAATTCACGCTGATGCCAAGTGGAAATGACAATGTTACATTGTCATTTCCACTTCATACTCTTGGTGAGTAGGAAAAACAAATATGCTCTCTAGGCTCCTGTGTCCGGAAAGTAGGAACGATGCATTTTACATTATTAGATTATTTCATATTTCGAGCGCCACTATACGAAAGCTTCAGTGTTCATTTAAAGTTATTCATGATGGGAGATCGAAAAAATTGGGATGAAGATAGTTTTTACATGGTTGAGTGTATGGGAATAGTTGCGAGGTAACCGAGTATATGGACGTTATCGCATCATATGGAATTCCCGAGGCGTACGAGAATATTACATTGGATATTCAACCACTCAGCACCAAGACTCTCGTTTCACATATACAGTGTCTCAGAAATAGTGTCACAAGGTTTTTGACGACATGCGGAAAATTATATTTGCAGCATATTTATTAAAGACACAATGTTACCGGTATTAATTCAGTACTCGGGAAGAAAATTATATGAAAAATTACTACGACTTCATAGTTCGTCGATGCCCTGAGAGATTTTGCCAAATACATAGTAATTTTTCATCCAAAATTGGGCTAAAAATGTCAAAGGTTGGTAAAAAATGTTTTTCGCTAATTAAAATAGAATATGCACGAAAAATTTCTGTCTTTGCTGAAATCCTTAAAGAAGGCGCGCAGTCATTTTTGATATTATTTTATTTCTATCCATTTCGTCACATTTTTTATTTTTTTGCTACAACTTTTTTTTATGTATTTACGCTTTTTTTTTATTTATTCGGCAGAATGATCGAAAATGCCTGAAAAAAACTGGATACTTTATTTTTGCTTAGCAATTAAAACGACTGGGAACGGAATTTCTTATGAGGAACTAATGCGAAACGCCGATAAAACGATATGACGCAAGCCGAAAATTGCTGACGGCAAATGCCATGCACTTTTGTTACTGCCTGTATGCAAGGACCCTTTAACTCTAGATTGAATAGCCTTTTCACGAAAACCTCGCTAACAGCTTATTTTTCTCTGCTTTTTAGTCTGAAAATTCAGATGACACTGAGTCCTGACAACGCGAGCCTTGAACCTTTCACGTCCTAAACCCTTCGTCGAGCTTCCCTTTGTCCCGACACACGCTTTTTATCTATAACCATCAACAAGCACAAACAACGTTGGCAGTACACGTCGTCAGCGAGATTATATTCTTTTCTCAAGCTTCTGCGCTTGGCGCTTCAACCGATCATACACCATCGCAATTCAGGAGCATGACGCATTATTCTCGAGACTTGAATCTCTATCAGTGTCATATCCTATTTTTCTTCACTTGTTCGCTTTTCTCCGGGATTCTGAGGATCGTATCCCCACAGGCATTTCATGAACGTGCGAATCGCAAGTGTTCCGAGAGAAAAGAAAATTAACTGTGCAGCTCGACGCGTCTTGACAAAAGTCTTCGAGATAAACATTTTCCACTTGATTCCAATTCTGTAAAGTTGCTTTCGCGTCTCACAAATTTTACATACTGAATTCGTTACAAAGAAAAGCAAACGCCATGCGAAATGCAACAATTGCGAGCGTCAATTTTCCTTCTGCCTTTTCAGACTTAACCAAAGAGAGACGTGCATCTTTCTATTCGCCGCACATGATACCAAGAGCAACGCGTTAAGTTGACATGGAAATATGAAAGCCGGAAAAGTTATGCTCGCACACAAAGGTGCATTTTCAATGCAAATTGGTTACATCTGGCTCTCGTGTGTACCTCGCGAATTCTCAATTCGTGAGTTTCCCACCGTCGCAGGGTTTTACCTCCCCCGAAGCGTGCAACGCGCTCTTTCGGATGCGATCACGCCTGTTATTCGCGAGCGGTGAGATGAACATTTTTTTAAAGTAATCCTTGGACAACCATCGGAACTTCCATCAACGCTCGCCGGCTCAAGTTTTTTTCTGAACACTCGGAAACAACACTAAAAGCAATTTGAAGCCGGTACAGGTGACGCGATGCACTCTCACCCCATGGAATCGGATGACACTTGGAATCGTGTTTCTTGATTAATAGCGTCGAGCCGGGATTCAAAGCCGCATCCTCCCGCAGGCTCGACCACTATCATACCGATAGAAAACGGGGTAGATATCTACCCCAGGCGTGCTTCAAATTACGTTCCTCGGTTAGTTTTTCAGCACTTTTGGTATTCAAATCGATTTTTCACCAACTAGACGTTGACGAAATTCGATTTTCTCTCCACCATTCTCTTTGGCATGGAAAAATAAAAAGATTCGTGCACTTATAAGTCAGATTTCTGCTATCAGATCGATTTCACGAACAAGAAACTCGTGGGGTAAATAATTAGCCTGGTTTGTAGTTCAGAGGTCAAAAAATGGGTTTGTAGTTCGAGGGACAATATCAAAAATTACTACGGCATCATATGGTGGTAAGATATCGCCCCTCCAAAAGATTTTAGCAAACACATAATTTTTTATTCACGTTCTATTGAAAGGAGCGAAACCATTTGACATTTTACGACGAATTTTGATGTTTTTCGCCCAATTTCAGATGAAAAATTACTCTGTATTTGCTGAAATCTCTCAGGGGGACGATATGGTATCAGGAAACTATGATGTCATGGTAACTTTCGACATAATTTTAGTCTCTCCCTCTCTCACGATTGTTTCTTCCAAATACCATGGGATTTTCATGGTTGTCTACATTTTCCTCTCGTAACTAATGATTGCCTACGAGCGCGTGTTCGTTTTTTATAGAGTTTCTTTGCCTAGAGCTTCTATTACGGAGCAAGGTAATTTGGTAGAATTCAATGGTTTGAGTCATGAAGAGCTAGTATTCGACAAAGAACATTTCATGTCACATACTCTGCTCATGGAGCTGAAGGGGTAGAGAATCGAGTTTGCTGCTGCATGACTGAGTGCAGTTCAAAGCAAAGAAAACCTGTGTGTGCTGATATCAGAATCACTTTTATGAGTCTCCTGATGTTGTCGCGAAAGTCGCGACTTTTTTTCAGTCGACAGTATTGCTGCACGAGAAAAGAGAGAGAGAGAGGGAGGGAGAGGATAGACAAGTCAAATTGCAGTACTTCAAGTTCAAAGGCAAGTCGCGGCACAAATCTTCAGAGAAATCCTGCAAAACATATGGACCAAGCGTTGTTCACAACTATTTCTCGTCTTAGCCATAACTGTCGATCAACAATCGGAAAAAACCATCAAAACGAAAAAAAAGTTCTATACTAAATTTACTTCAGAATGTTCAATCACAAAAAATTCTGGTTGAAAGGATTTCCATCAAAAATGGATCCGCGAGACGTAACGACGGGTGCTAAACCGCACTCTCACCAAGATGCACTTTCTTTTTTATTTGCTCGCTTTCTGGAGAATTACTCTCTCTCTCTCTCGCTGGAAAAAGAGAGGACAGTGACAAAGTATCCGTACGAGAGGAAAGGACAGAGAGCTCGAAGAGAGCAAATGGTGTAACAGGGCTAAGCTGGTTTATTTACCTGCTCGTGGGAAAGTGGGTACTTAAATTTTAAGCTTTCAACTGGCAGTGAGATTCAATTACCGTTTTACGTGCCCAAGAGAACCTTGAAGTAGCACTATTACACTTCCCCTATCCTTTAAATCCGTTTCTCATGGATTTCAACACACATGGACATTCGTCCCTGCAACATATGATTTTCAACTGATAAACTGACCGTCAAGGACCAGAAAAATATATTTACAAAGGCACAGGACCCAAAATAATCGCGCCAAGGAAAAATAATATCAAAATTTTCTATGGCATCAGTTCCCTGGAGCCATTTTGTCCTTTTAAGGGTGCATGCTCAACAAATCCATAGTAATTTTTCATTTATATGCTATTGAAAATGGAGAAAACTCAGACATTTTTTGCGCAGTTTCGAATGAAAACTTTTACGTTTTCGTGCATCCTGCGCATTTTCTTCGACTTTCTGATCGCAGAAATTTTATTATTCACTGAAGACACAAAAATCGGTTGAATCGATTCACGGGAATTTTTGTTGACTCCACGATTTTGTTGTCATAGTAATTGCCATTCATTTCAGGCAGCGAGTAGCCATCAAAATCTTTGCTGGATGAACTCAATTGTTGTGTTTGCTGTTCGCGGGACCGCAGGATTTTAGTTGATTCAAAAACAATCCCATTTTTATCGTGTAAATTTGTTTTTTTTTCCACTGCACGTGAAACTGGAACTTTGATAGTTTAAGTTTGAATGCACGGAATGCTCGTAAACTGGAGGAGTCTTTTTTTCTGCGGAGCGTTTACGTTCATCGGAGAAACACACGAATCTCGGTCCAGAAGTTTGAACTTCAATTTCCGAAACCTCATCCCAGCCCCCTCTTTGTTTCTTTGGCAACGTTCTTGTCCTATCTCACGACAATATTTTTCGAAACTTGGGAAAGCGAGAGAACGACAAGGGGAAAGGTGTTGGCTCGGCGAGTCTCTGCTTTTGTACCAAAATTGTATGAGCAGGACGAAAAGCGAGAGCCACATTCAAATTCAAATGACATTCAAATTATACGTCTTAGGGGTTGCCATTATACGAGAGAACTCTGCGACAATAGCTTGTCGTCGAGGTCGTCCTTGTGTGTAGTCCGACTCGCAAAGACCAAGTTTCAAGTTTCCATCTTGCGTATTCAGGTCGCATATACTTTCCCAGGCACATAAGAAGCTCCGATTCGAACACTTTCCTCCAACTTTTTATCCTCATCTCCCTTTATTCTATACACGTCAGTATTGCAGTTTTATTTTTCACTACTTTTTTCGTGCATTCCACAACGAGAACTTGATTCCACAGTTTTACCCTCTCAAGCATACGAAACACAGGCTGCAATTTTTGTTTTATGAACAAACAGAGCGAGCAAACAGTTTAAAGCCGATATTCCACTTTAAAATATCCTCCGCTGCAGCTTTCCTCGTACACGGAGCAGCCGATTTCGTTGGCATTAAAAAATGAAAGATTTCGTTATTCTTTTTTTGTTTTTTTTTTTTATTGTCAAGGGAACATTCGCGATAGAGATAAAAAACAGTTACAGGCAAAGCCTTAAATTTTGGATCGAGGTCAAACGGAGAGAAAATAATGTCAAAAAATTCTATGGCATCGTAGTTGCCTCGTACCGTATCGCCCCTTTAAGGGATTTTGGCAAAAACATAGTAATTTTTCATCCAGATTTTCTATTGAAAAAAATTTTTACATTTTGCGCCAAATTTTGAGATTTTTGTTCAATTTCAGATGAAAAATAGCAGTGAATCTGTTAATATCTCTTGGAGGGACGATATGATACCAGGGAATTATAATTTCAGAGTAATTTTTCATGTAATATTCTGTCGTTGTAGCAAAAAGTTGCAGTTCTCTCATCGACGCTGTCCTTGTCCTGGAAACCTTACCCCGATGATGGAAAAATAGTGAATTATCCCAATGACGTTGTTGCGACAAAATTGAACTGGCCTAAGACTCAATTTCTTTATGATTGATTCGAGAGAGGAGTCTTTGGATGAGCGACGTCCCAAAGATCTGACGTTTGGCCTGAGGCGTTCTCGGAGCAAGGAGGAGCGATTCATTCCAAATATTTTTTTAAGTGCTCTGGGACCTGGGGTCGTCCATCAGGAAAGTACGATCGATTGAACTATCGATCGTGCCTCGAGGCAGCAGCCCGGAAATTGGAATAATGTTCTGTGCAAAGCCGCCACGTTTTTGGAACAGGGAGCAAAAGTGTTTCTTTTGTTTTCTCACAAATTCTTCGTAATGATTTTCTTTTGCAAAGCTCCAAGCACTTTTTAAGCCGTTCGAGCGATCCCACGAAGATCTACATCGTGAAAAGCTCGAGAAAACGCTAAAGAAACTGGTACAGATAAGCGAAGGCAAGAAACTTTGTCACATTTCTTTTGTTTAGGCTGAAGAAGATGCCATTTTTTTGCTTGTCTTTTATTTTTTCCTTGCGCCTCTTGACTGGAGCTGAGATTTATAGCTTTTTTCAGCTTCCACCGCCTCAAGGAAGGCAAAAGCGAATTCTTTGCGTTTTGCTAGTGCCCGTCGTAGACCGATGGGCGCTCCGATAGCGAGATATTAAAAGACCACTCTGTTTTCTTCATCCTGGTAGACGAAAACAAAAGTATCTTCAACTCGTGGGATCCTGCTGCTTTTCCAAACTATACTGAGTATGATATATATGTTAACGTACTATATGTGTCATCAGAGCGCCACACTAGAACACGTGTGCGTGAAGTCAAAAATTTATTAAGTCCGAAAAAGAGCCTGAACACACTGTCACTATTTGTCTTGTTCCTCTTTTCTTCCATAAATCTCTCGTACGTTTTTGTGCCACTCTGATACGTCGTGCACTTTATGCACCGATGGTAAAATTTCGTTTCGCTGAAGTAAAAAAAAAATAAATAATCGTCGCACGATGTCGTTACTTTCGGAAAATTTCGCCACGGCTCACAAGAGGAACTGAGTGTGAAAATGCGTCTCGGGGATCGTAAAATAATTTAGTTTTTTGGTGATTGAACTTTTTTTTTATCGATTGTGCCATGGCGGAATTGTTTATGATGGTTTTTTTTTTTATCAAAGAGAAAGCCAATGCTTTTCGTTCGTCTGGAGGCTTTCAAAAGTCTTGTTGAAATTGTTTGTTCGAGGAAGGAAAGAAAAAGTTTTCACGCGCGGTGTTCACCCTCGACTCTCGCTTTCGTGGGTGACAGTGGGTGAAAAGTCTCGAACAAAATATTTGAGAGTTCGAACTTTTGGGCCGTTCTTTTCTCACCATTTCGAAAAGTCTTGACACCCTCGTGTGTCGAAAAGAAAAATGATATTTTGTGCCGTTTCAAGGATGAGAAAACTTTTTCATTACGCGCAAGTAAATCCCCTTGCGAAAGAGTCCGAGGAAAGACAAATTCAGGAACAATGTTGTAGGTAAGTCATCGCGTTTGTTCTTGGAGTTGGAAATAAATCAAAAAAAGGAAGGAAAATATATATTTATCCAGTCGTCAAGGGATCTTCGGGCTCGCTATTGCTTTCGCATCCCGTTCACGTTCGGATAAAAAAATTTTAACGAATGTTCCATTAACGTTTCATGCGGTTCATTTCGCTCCCTCGAGATTGTTTCAGAATTTCTTCTTCCCTCGTATCGCCTCCCCTGGGATTTCAAGTTGCTCAACCTTTTACTTCAACGTCCAAGTATCGACCCATCCGACCGAACTTGCTACGTGGATTCCTGATAATTGGAAAGGTGTTTGCGTGAATAAAGTCCAAGTAGAGCAAGAAGAATCGTGATAAGCAAGCGACAGGAGACGAAACTTCGTTACGCCAAGTGGAAATATCATGATTGGAGAGGGAAAGAAAAAAATACATACTTCTTGCTCTGATGAGCGAGCAGGACGGGAGCGAATTCACTCGAGGGCGAAATTCTAGTAAGAGAGGTTCCCGGTATGACGCTCATTATAGAGAATCTTTAAATATAATTCTCATAATTCTCCCCCATGTTACACATTGTTGAGAATCACCCGTAAAAAAAAAAAAAAAAAAAAAACACTCTTTCGAAATAAGTTTTCCATTTCTCCCGATCGAAGAAAACTTCTGACGATTCTGATTCATTGGGATGAATTTGCTGAACGAGCTGACGTTCTTAATTATCGAATTGCAGGGATTCAAGTATTTCCCATCAATTCCCCATAGAAAAATCATTTTCCAAGAAAATACTGTGACCTCCATCGACCTGAAGAGCAGGATCTCCGGAGGTTCAATTACTAATAACTCATCAGGTAAAGGATCGCGAATAGCGTCCAACTTTCTCGGCGAAAACATCGTCTCAAATGTTTATTTGCACTATTGATCATCTATACTGCTTCAGAGAGAGTCTCACGTTTCCTGCACGGACGATCTAGGAAAATGCTCAAACAGAATATTCTCGATAGCCATCGATACATGCCTGGTTTGATCATGTTGAGCATGTTGTATGTTCTGTGTGCTATTTGTCACCCTAGACATTTTCACTTGGAAGACTACAAGGAACTCTCTTCTCTTTGTGCATTCTCTCCGCTGCGACATTCTTGTGCCTGAACGATTCACTTGAAGGAGAGTTTAGGTCAAATGGACCATGGCTTTACCCTCTACACTTTTCTTTTCAGCCTCATGTCCTCTGTAATGTCCCTTGTAGGCGAACCTTTCAGCATTTGTCCTCCAGCTTTCATCTCTGTCACCTTATCTTTCCGTCCGCACCCCCCGCCTCATTTTTCTCTCGCGTCCTCCAAAAGTTCCTTTCCCTTTACCTTTAACGTCTCCTTTATTTCACCCAATGGCAAACACCGCGTGCCGCGCGCATGCACCCCTTTCTACAAACTTATCGGCTCAATCTTCAAATCCCCAACCGTTGACGGCTCGCTCGAATGAACATGAATTCTATTTGTTCAAGTGACCTAAGCTCACTGAACCGTTCGCGAACATAGCTGCTGCAGTTGGGTTCAAGTAGTCACGGCGCGATACTACACGGACATCCATCTGACAGAGTTCTCACAGATCCCAAAAACTTCAAGTTCTCAGGCCTCCAAGTTTTCTGTACCTTTTACTTTTATGTTCAAATTCATCCGTTGAGTTTGGCATCCAAAAAACTTTACGACGTCTTTTTTCATTAAAAATACAATTCTCGCTATTTCAAAAAGACTATGAACTAAAAATACTATGTTTTTGCTGCCACAATAATTTTTGGGATTATTTTTTTTCCATGCATAATACAATTTTTCTACTCTGTGCAAATTCGTGACGAATAAGATTCCATTATCCGAAATATATAAACGTTTTCGACTATTATGATTATACCGACAAATTCCTTCAAATTAGCGTACGCAACAGAATTGATAACAGTTGCAGGGAAATCTAATGGAAACCATTACGGTTACCATCGGCGGCGGTACATTTTCTCGAGAAGTAAATGTCATAGGTGCAATAACAGCTTTCGCACGAATGTACCGTAGAGACTACATGCAGCCATAAGGCAACGTATATCCACTACTAAATTTACGAATCAACATGCATCGTAGATCATTTGGAATTCTGAGCGTATAATTTGGGAAATTCAATGGGCAAACGATCTGAATAAGCTCTGGGCACATCGCGAGACAAGTGCATTATCGCGCTCGGGCTAGACGATTTCCTCGTCCAATGTCATATTCCTCCGGTGAGGCAATATTATCTCCAACGGTCCATGTACCACTGAATAAACTTCTTGTGGCTACACCACGATGTACTAGCTTTCGCATATTGCAAAACTGTTTTGGGATCACCAAAACGCGCGTCCTATATGCAGTCGTACACCAAGAGAAAATTACATCAAAAATTACCATGACATGATAGTTCGCTGGTATCATATCGTTCCTCTGAGAAATTTGAGCAAACTCATAGTCGCTTTTAATCTCAAATTGGCCGAAAAATCCTAAAATTTGTCAAAGAATGTCACAAATTCCGCTATTTTTGATAGAATATGTGAAAAATTACTACGTACTTGGTAAAATCGCTCGGAGATGCCACATGATACCAGGAAACTTTCATGTCATTGTAATTTTTGACATTTTCTCTTGGTGAATATATAAAAGTAAGTAAACTGAATTACAGTCGCAGATAAACGTGATTAATCAATTTCCATGCACGTTCGAGAGCCGAGTCGAAACTGCATGCGGTTGTCTTTAAGAGTTCCAGAAAAATAACGGAAAAATACGAGGGATCGGTCAAGCAAACCCTTTGGATTGACATATATAGTATGAAAATCATTCAACAAGAGTTCGGTCGATTTCAAGTCCATGCACCGAATTTTCTATCGAATCTATTTCTAGTCTCTTTTCTTTCGGTTTTTGATGTTTAATAAATTTCTACGATAATTAAAAATGTTAATAATCCGCAGAATGAGAAATCAAATTTATCAAGTGGATTGTTTTGAATCGAATCAACCGGTTTGTACAGATTTTAGGGCGAACAGTCGATCGTTGACACACAATAATTTGGGTGAGGATATTTACAACGTGTTTAACGACCTTCAACAATTGGCGTTCAGAATGGCTACGACTGCGAGGCTGTATAGATAGAATTCCATCGTCGACAGTTTGCTGGCTTTGAGAATCCTCGCGAGGAAATATACACACAAATATATATGAGCAGTTATAGCTCCTGGTTTGCTCGCACAATTAATGGGCTTTTCCTCGGCTTAGAGACGAACAATGGAAAACTGATGGCCCCCATGCCATTTTTCATGGGATCTTTCATAGCCGAACGTTTTACCTATTTTTTTTTATCCCGGAAAAATGATGGCGCTTCAACAAATCGAGCAAATTT
This sequence comes from Diadegma fenestrale, assembly GCA_037043255.1. Lineage (NCBI taxonomy): Eukaryota > Metazoa > Arthropoda > Insecta > Hymenoptera > Ichneumonidae > Diadegma > Diadegma fenestrale. Next base: position 11,339,509 of record CM073310.1, on the reverse strand, counting down.
ATCTTTGTATGGAAATAGAGGATTCAAAATGCTGAAAAATGGAATTTCTGTTTTCTTTTTGTACATTTTTAGGAAAACATAATTTGTTCGGAAAAACGTCGAATAAATTATGTTCAAAATTTAGCCATTGTTTTTGGACTCCATGGCATATCGATCGACCTGCTTTTTTTCTCGCCTTCTCCTTCACAGTCCGCGGGGTACGAGCTTTTATTCATTAAACCATTCGGCCTCTCCATGTAATGAGAAGCTCATTCTTTTGCTTTTAATTTTTGCCCCATTATGTGCCTTTCAAGGTAAAAAAATTTCTTTTTTTCAATATAAAAACTCTACTACATTTCTCGACATTTCTGATGTGCTTCGTAATAATTTCTCGGCTATTATTATTCATCAACGATAACCCTTGGCCCTGCGCCGCAAGTATAAGCAAAAACCGTGCAGAAGGAAGCAAGTATTCTCGAGGGATTTAGCTCTTGACCACTTTGTTCGACCCTCCCAAGAGCAAACACGAGCCATTCATTGCGACCAGACTCGCGTTTCCCCATTCACCTTCACCCTGTCAAAGTTTACCCTCAGCCCAGGACGTCCACGCTCGCCGTCGCCGTCGTTTGTAGACTTCAGTAAAAAATTTCGCAAAATATTGCGTGAGTTTTAAATTATTCTTGCGATCATTGCGTTTTCTATGCACCGATCTTATCTCAGAGATACTTATTTCGAAAGTTACCAAAAATTGCACTGAGCAAACCCAGACAAAACGAGAAAAACTTTTCTTTAATCCGAAAAAAATGAAAAAGCTTTTATGTCTTTGCCTCTAACTCCAAGGTCTATTTTCGACAATGCTGTCCGTTCTTTCCCCTTCAAAACAAGCGGCCCTGAAATAATAAAAAAAACTATCCTAAGGTTCATATTTTATGTATGTATACACATCGTGGAGGCTGCATGAGATCTTATTTCCTGTTTGAAAGGGAGTTCCCAGCCCTGATTTCATTTGAACTCGAGGAGAAGGTATCGACAGGTTTCAGGAGAGATATCTCAGCTGCGGCGAGCTCTCGTTCTTTCCAGCAGCTTTCCTAGTTCTCGCTAGACATTTCACTATCGACTTTCTGATAGTTTGATATCAGGCAACTTGGCTGACCTGGCCACGTTTTGCTGTATCGTCGAGACTCGTGAGACGAGCTCGTACCTTTTTTACTCAATTTTCACATGTGCAAGAGTTTTTATAGCCGGGACCCGGGAAGATATTTACAAAGTAAAAACAAAATATACATATTACGAAAGTAGAGACGTGCTCAGAATTTGTTGTCTATTCTAATTAACGTGTAATCAAAATATTAATCTGCATACTTTACGAGAAAATTTTCATGGCTGAGTAACATATATTCGGAGAATGTAGTCGGTATTTGTGTACAGTGTCGCGTTGGCAAACGCTGCAACTGAAAATTGACGAAAAGTCTCAGAGTTACAGGAAATATTTGTGGAATCCACGGGACGTAAAGCACAGGAATTCAATGCTAGGACCTTTGAGGGACAAGAACACGTAGAAAGGAGGAATAATCCGTTGGAAAGTACACAAATAGAGGAATTTCGAAAGGACATGGTGAAAAATTCTGTCACATGGTTCACGACTTTGCGATTCCAAATTCAAATGGATCGTGTGTATATTTTAGGAACGAGGGATACAAAAAAATTAGCCAATTCTATTTTTCATGCACCCTAAACCGGATTGATTTCCGATGAGATAAATCAGAAACTTGTTGGAACTTAATTCGGTTCCGAACTTAATCTTAATGGCCTGGTCTCGATTTCAAGTTTTAATTGAGTTAAAATTGTGTGTTCTCATAACTTTTTTGCACGCGAGTGTCCGAAACTTTGAAATTTTGGTCAAGATATTGACGAGAATATTCCAGAGCCTCTCACACTCCGAAACATTTAGTCATAATTATCAGGAGGGTCTTTTTGACCCAAGCTAAAAGTTTTTCGAAAATTCCGTTATTTAAAACGTTTTATTTAACAATAAAACAAATGCAACGGCGATAACAACTATGAAACCTTCGAGTTGCATGAATGGAGTGTATTCGAGAATTTTTTCAGATTTTTTCCTCTCGAAATACGTGAGATACAAGTGGCAGGACGAAAAGGACCCACGTGATCCGCATTGTCATAAAAAACCGTGATCCACGAAGGGTTAACGAAGTGTGGGAAAATAAATATTGAAGTTCGGAGATTAACCTTTCTCAGGGAACGAATTAGTGATGATATGACAGTGTGGACGATATATGCCATGATAATATGTGATGGTAAGGTGTGTGGCAAGTTGTAAGCATGGCTGTAACGATGAAGGTAAGAATGACATGTTTCCCAGTTAGGAAAATGGTATATATACGACATGTACTTTCTCGTCTCGGTTTAACGTCGACTTGTTCCTTGTCGCCCTCTTATCAACTAAACACCTGTTTCCATCAGATTACAGGTATACCTGTAGCTCATGTATAATCCACTCGCTGGGCCATTTACCCTCTGGACTTCCCCAGAGCTTCTTGAGTTTAACATTTCTCTACTCTATATCTTTGTTTCTCTCTCACTATCCTCGCTTCTCGTTTTCTTTACCTTTTCCTACTCGGTCTGTCCTTCGCTTTCCTTTTCTTTTCTTTTATCTCGCTCTGCCTTTTCTCACTGGCTTCACTTTTATCATGCCATCTGACAGCCTTCGAATCGTGTGACTTTTCCACCTTAGTTGTGGAACTGATTTTATTTTAATTTCATTGCTTTATAACCTCGCTCGAGTCCTGATTGTCCGATCCTCGATTAAAATAGCAAAGGAAAGTAAAGAGTTTTCATCCCTGAGTCTACACTTGACTTTGAGAGGGTTATTTATTGAAGACTACGACTGCGATGAGCTTATCAATTAAATGGTGCATTTTCCATCATCGTTTTGGGTAAAAAAATGCGATGTGTAGAGCTCGAGGTGATTGCGGCGACTGCACAATCGCGTGGCGAACGAAATCGCCACTAATTTCCTATGCCGCGTGAAACAAGATTCCCCTAATTGGCGTCAAACCTTGGCCGCAACGGCGGTGGCTCTCCAGTGGCCAGACTAGTCTCACGGAGAAGTGAGCTCAAGCAAGTGCAAGCACAAGAACTAAGTGGCGAACCGTACGCCAAAGTGAGCGCGTGCTGCGAGAAGTTGGAAACGAATAAATAGGAGAATGACATAAACAAAAGCTCGCGCAGTTAATATTTCGAGGACAATCAACGCGAGCGATTAAGAGTTTCGCTTTTTTTTCTCTCCGAGAAATTTTTTTTTAGGCAAAAACATCGAAACGACAAAAAATGTCAAAAAATCATATATTTAGACTGTAAATATCTATATCCATTACATTTTTGGCGGTATTTTTCGCCTCTAAGGCAAAGACACTCAAACGCTTTTGCGGTTTCAACTTTTCCGCAGGACGTTTTATTAATTTATCTATTTCGACGTTGATATAAATTTATTCTCCCCGGAACTTGGCACTCGTGTGTGTCCCACCTCGGCTATTTACTTATCGCCTATGAGTCTGCGATGTTGACGTAGGAGGAAAAAAGCTTGCTCGAGTTTTCCTCGATCTCGCCGTCTCGACACTTGGCAAAACTGTAGTATCCATTTTAAAGTCCAAAGCGAACCAGAGTGGTTTGCTATGGAGATCGCAAGCAGCATCTCTCCTCGCGCACTCAACCTCAACTCGGGCTTTTTTCTCCTGCTGTGAAAATCCTTCTTTTTTTTCAATTCCTTTACTCTCTTGTCTCTTATTCTTCTTGAGAATACTTTGTTACTGCGTCGTTTACATTTAAATACTTTTCCATTATCAGGGGTTTGAAGCGGAAAAGGCATGCATTTTATTGGCGTCACCCATATTTCCTTCTCTGTCGATAGAAATGTATTGCAAAAGCCTGTACAGCCACTTTTTACTCCCCTAAGAGCTATCGAACGACATTTCATCAATTTACCGAGCCTTAAATAGAAAATCCTTTACGGAAGCAACACTGAAAAGAAATTTTCGTTGGAAAAGATCGATGGTTTCGTGGATACGAAACTTTATTTTGAATAATCTCCAAAATTTTGTAATTGCAGCCAGAATTATTGACGAAAGTCTCTTCAAAAGCGAATTTTTGTCATAAATCGTGAATTTTTCCGACTGTTACTTCTGAAACCGAAGATTCTGGCGAAAGTTTATGCAAAAATATTTAGATTAACGTGTTCAACAATAAAGTATCGACGTTTCTCGACAAAACTTCATTTCCAAGTGAACAAATGGAAATAAAATTTATCAGCGTCAATTTGACTGAACGCTTCTGGTAAACTTATCGGTAAGTTATTGCGAGGTATGGATTACGGGGGAATGCGAGGTCAACATATCTGACATATATAGTGGAAGATCCAGCGAGTGTTTGTGAAGTTGATGACCGCGGTGTATGGTTGAGAAAATCAACAAAGCCCCGAGTATTCGATATCGATTGGAGCTATAGTCTGTGTCACAATTGTCAGGGTCTTGGCAGGTGCGCTCACCTGGTTGAGGGTGAAATTGTTCTGTCAGTAGCTGTAACCGGAAAGAAAGAGCGAGCGTGAGTTTCAAGTTGTCTCACGTTCCAGCTCTTATTTCTCTTTCTCTCGCACCCTCGTTCCTCCCTGTTCTCTCAGTCTTGGCCTGCTCGCCTTCCAGCTTCGTTGGCTTATTAGCTTTTCGCCCGAGAGGGCTCCGCGTTTCTATAACCCGCAAGTGAAGCCGATCGATCCTCTCTTATAGCTATCAACTCTTAATTAGTCTTGGCGTTTCTTGCCTGCGAAAGATATCGACCTTCGAACAAGTCCGAACCACCATTTCTCATCGGCTTTTCTATCCATTTCCTTGCTCCCCCCCCCTGCTCCCGCTTTCCCTTGCTCTTCTCTCTTTTACATAACTTTTAGCAGAGTAATGTCAATCTGTGACATTACTCTGTGACATCTGTGACATTCAATTATATTTTTTGACTAAACTCATGACTTTTGATATGGAATCTATAACATTTTTGGTCCTCGTGTGGTCATTGTTTCGTCAACGGTCAGAGAATGAAAAAATATCGAGTTGTCACAGTATAATACGAGATTCTCTCAACTTTCGAACGATATTCCTTCAACTTTGAGATCTGAATAGAACTCGAGATGGAATCTCGTTGAGTTAGAAAATATTTTTCAAGCGAAATGTACCTCCTTGACCTTCTCCCGAATTCCTTTCACCATTCTAGTGGACCGAGTCGATATGTTGTCAGACATGCACAGAGACGCGATTCGATACAATTTTATTTACATCGAATGCGTATGTAGGAAATTCTCAATACATGCTTCACGTGTAGATAAAACCAAGTCTAGCCGGAACGTGGACGAGAGAGGAATTGATATTTCGGGCCCTGTATCTATATATACACACCTGCGAGTGAACTGTCGGCCAAATTAGATTCTCCGCTTGGACGAGATACTGAAGGGATCGATATTTTGCGAGGAAGCCGCCTCTGATTCAATAACGCTCATGCCTGTTAGATACAGTGATTGCTATACTTGTATTCCTTCATCCTTCCAAACAACTTTTCATCGTTTTTCAAATTTAAATGCAACGAAAAATAATGTAAAAAAACGTTAAAAACGAAATTTTTTTCTATCTCGTATTTTTTTCATTAATATTGGGTCTAAACGAGGCGCCCCAAAGAGAGCAAAAATTTTTTTTTGGAACATGCACTGTCTTTTTTGAATTATCGTGATGTTAATTTTTTTTTTTTTTTAGATTTTTTTTTCTTCGTCACTAACCGGCGAAATTTCAATAGAGTGATTTATTTTCAATTAATTAATCTTTATCAATATGAATAAGCAATTGTCAAAAAGTTGCTCGATTCATTGAGCACACGTGACTATCATGATTATTTGTCAGACGACAGCAGTACGAATTGGCTAATTGAGAACGATCATGTTTCCCGAAAAATGACGATAGGGGCAGAAGCTTTTTTTTTATCAGGGCACGCTTTGCTCTGGGACAAAAAAATCTCTTGACCATCTCGTGGAGTCGAACAGCGAGGATTTCGATCGAAATTTCGATCAAGCGTGAAAAACGACTGATGCTGGTGGAACGGTCAATCGTTGGCTCTTTCTCGAGGTTAAACGGGCTGGCGTTTGGTATTACTCGTTCAACTTTTATTTTATCTGTTATTGGCCTGACCGCACTCTGACGAATTCGGTGCATCCACTCTTTTCCGTATGGCTGTTTGGCCCGACCGCGCCAATCGAGGGCTCTACACGTTCGTTAGAGACACATTCCTCAATGCCTGATTCCCTTTGAGGTCGATCCTTGATGAATGATTTCTAAATTACTATCGCAAATCCTTTGACGTTCATGTAGACGCGACACTTTAAAAAAAAAAAAAAAAAATACGCTCCTTCACGTACATCGAAACTTTCTTCATCGTAACTATTCGAGAAAAAAAAAACTCGGACGCTCCAGTAAAAAAAAATCGGGGAGGAGCAGCCAGTTATCTGGATCACGTCGAATGTGTTCGATTCCGACTGACACTAATGCATTCTTAATATGTTTTTTTCTGTCCTCATGGAAGTTTAACTTGAGTTTAAAAAAAATGGAAGTAGATTTTCCTGTAGGGCAAATACTTTGCTGAACGGAGATGAAAAAACAGGATTGGGTGTATTTCTGTGATTCCCCTGGCCGTAGACCCGTCAAATAGAAGGCGAAATGAACGCAGGTCCCGGCAGAAGCTGTCCAAACCACAAATGTAGCTTTTTCGATGCTGTTATCTAACAAAACGTGACAAGCTCGGTTCAAGAAAATCATACGAGAAACAAAAAACATTTGGAAAGCGATCGTGCTTGGTTAGGCAAAAAAAAAACTGAATGTCAGCGAAATATTCCGAACAACAAGATTCACTGGCAATCGTGCCAGAAGATTTTTCCAAATTTTCTGATGCCATGACATGTTTTCAAGTGACAGCTGCCAAAGTTGGCCTGAAAATTCTGTATTGTTCGTTTTTTCAGTGTTTTTTTCTTTCTTAATTTAAAAATTTATATTCGTTTTTATTTTATGTTACTCGGGCTTTTTGTCTATTCCTTTTATGCCTTCCTTTTTTTCTTTTCTTGTTCTTTTAGTACAACGAAAAGTTTTCCAAGAGTCGCACGAACTCCCGGGCTCACCGAGAGCTCAGTCCTGGAAAAGCGACCAACTCGCGTGCACGCTTCAACGGCTGAGACACAAGTTTTGCAGTCTCCTTTTCTCATTCCCTGCCTTTTCTCGCCATGGCCGGGCGCCCATACCGACGCGATCCCCTCGCTTCCTGACATCGCGAGACGTTCTTTCGTAATAAATGGAGCGTAGATACTCGCTCGAATTTACTACGCGAACCCACATCCCTGTGTGACCTTTTTTTCCCATTTTATCCGCATTTCTGAATCTAAAGTTTCGCATATTTTTCCGGACGCGCTTTCTCGGTGCAAAGAAAATTAACGATTCGTAGGCGTTTCAACTTTCTTGTCGATCTAACTTATCATCCTCATAAATTTTTTCATCTACGCCGCTTCACGAGGAAGCCTAGGGGATCAGATATTAGCGAGAAATTATTTCCCCGTGCCGCCGACATCGCGAACACATGACTTTTTCATTTTTTAGGCTTGTAAATCTGTCACAGATGCGCGTAATCCTTGGACGAATTGTTTCTCCAACGAAGACTCGAGCGTTCCATTTTTACGACAAAAAAAACCATCGACCAATGTGCTGCGCTTTGTAACAACGTTGAACGATTTCGTTTCTTGAATACAGTAAATCTATACAGAGAAGTTGGAGGAGTTTGAAAAATCCAACCTAGTTTTCCGGTGCATGCAGTACGTGCCTCATTGCACGTATAACAGTGACATTTCTCAAACGTCACAGGACGTGACATTCATTCTCGTCGCGAAGGCAAACAAAATACCGTCTCAACAGCAAAAGAGAACAATTTTTCTCCTCAGTAGGTTCAGCTGCTCCATCGTACGACCGGAATGTATTGCACCCAATATATCGCATTTCCATTATTGAATAAACGACCAATTTGCTTACCAATACGAACCATTCGTATTGACATAATGGGAAAGCGTTGGTACGGATACCAAGAAGATAAAATACGCTTGTTATACACTTTTGCTTACGATACAGTAGAGTGTATTGGGACAGAGTAGCTCTGGGTAATACTAGAAGCCGCGAAGGGGTCGCACGATGACAGGCCCAGAAATCCTGGAGTGAGGAAAAACCAGAGACAGAGTGATATGGGACGATGTTGAAGTTTGCATCGTTGGGATGCACCGAAATTCTATTTTCTCTTCGTCAATATTGGGTCAAGACGATAAAACGATTTTTTTTTAGGATCAAACACACAAAATCGGTTCGGAAAATGTCATGGTTTTTAAAATCGAACGCGAATGCGAATTTCCCTTTTCGCTGGACTAAAACGTTGCGAGTTTCAGTGTCTCGGGGATGGGATGAGCTGAAAGCTCGAGAATCCAGCGGCTTCGATTATTTTTCTCCCCTAGTTTGATTAGTAAAATATAAAAGTTCCGGGATTCATCCATTTGAAGAAAAAGAAAAATATCGATTTGTCTTATAGTCACAATGTGCACTATTGTGTTTTTTTTTATTGTTTCTCAAACCCTTTGGAATTTTGAATAATTTACTGACAGAAAGTGTACAGGTGAAAAGGAATAATTGTTTGGTATATTTACACTTACAAATGCGGAGCGGAAAGGGGATTCGCTTGTTTGGACACGGAGGATTATTGGAGAGGATATAAAAGGGGTTGGATTATACACGAAGGACAAGTGTAACGTTGACGTTGGTATGTACCGACGTATATAGTTGAGCCGTGCTCGGTATAGCTAGCTGAAGAGTGTCGGATTGCAAAATCGGTAAAATTCGTTTTGGACATGAGGGTCTAAGTTAGGAGGGTGTGTGCGACTGGCAAACAACGGGAAAAGCCCGGAAATTGCTTTCAGCCCGGTGAAGAGCCACTATCGTGGCGCACTTCACTCTTTCCCGCCAACCAGAATTTTCCGGTCTATATTTATCTATATATATACATGTGTATGCACGTGTGTGTAACAACGCGACCAGCAGTCGCGTATGACGCATTTGACCGCCTTGAGTGTAAACACCATGGACACTGACCCTTTCCCACCCTTATTCCCCCAATTCTGTGTGTGTTTCGTTTTTTTTCTGCTACAGCTTGGCGCTGCCTGCCAAAAGTTTCTGCTGTCACCCGCAACATAAAAACGATATGAAAATTTTTAAAAAACTCATTGATACACCAATATTCAGTTTTCCCAGTACGATCGCGTTAATGGAGCACTGTCGGTTTTAGAATTACTGTTCAGAATTTAATAGAATCTGGAACAGGATGACAGGAAAAAAAATCTTAGTTTTCATTGTATTTTACAATGAATTCTTATCAATTTTTAGGAGAAATCACAATATTCATTGTAAAATACATTGAAATTAATGAAATCAATGTTAAATTTATGAAATTACCAATGCGAATTTTCTGATTCCCTGTAGCCTCTTGAAAATTTGACTGGATCTTTTTCTTATCATAATCTAACACTGTACTAAATTTTATCGATTTCTAAACGGTAATTCTTAGCGTGTGGCTTCCCGCCACTTTGTGCGGAGTCGAAAATATGTCACAATTAAATGGTGGTAGAGTATGTTAACGTTAATTATCTGCATTGTCGAATTTTTTTTTGTTCTCGGAAAAAAAACTCATTCGAGCCACGATTTTTTTTTTTTTACAATTTGTTTTTTACCACGGTGTCAGGCAGCCGAGAGGCATTGTTGCGAGTTTGGGTTCCACCGGTGCTTCGTACACGTAGGATTCTCGTTACGAAGCGACTCTTCATCTACGACTGAACTCCAATCGTCAACTACAATTGAAGGGAGAGATATACCGTGGTTACCTAGTCCACAGCCAGGGGCCATGTTCATTTTGGTATCTCCTTTCCTCCTCGTCTCTCTCTCTCTCTTTCTCTCTCTCTCTCTCAGTTCCTCTCCAAACTAATCCTGTGTCTGTGACACATCCAGAGTTGAGATAAATCAATCTTTGACAACGATAGCCAAAACGCTGCTGGCTTTTCCGTTGCTGGATCGATGAATATTTTTCAATTACTGTCAATTCTTCCATCCGGTTCCTCTCGTGCCAAGATAATTAATAAAATTCAATGTAATAATTTGCGGCGATAATTCAGTCAGGAATAAATCTTCCTTTACGCCAGGGCCGCTTTATAACCATAAAGTGACGAAACATTGTAGGGAGAAGATCTTGTTTTCAATTCACATTGAAATTTATGAGGGCAGATGAATTTACGACTATTTACGTCTTCGAGTCCATAGTGTCCATGGTATTGGCTCGATGTTCAAAATTGTGAGGAGTTAATTAAAGTTGCTCCGTAACAAGAGAGCAAACTTTCGAGATTCCGTTGAGATCTGAGCCTTTTGCGAAATACTTGGATCTATAGTTATTAGGGTGGTTCAAAAAAATCGACTATTTTTATTTTTTCAAAGCCCGGGTTTCTATTGTTGCAGTAAGGTGAAAAAAGATGCCTGACAAAATTTGAGCCCTTAAAAAAATTTTTTAGGGGTCGCTCATCGCAATTTTCTATTTCCCATTTAAATAACACGGGGGAGACTTTACTAGCTTCTTTTGAATTTTATTCCTCGGTAACGGGTGAGGGTCCAACAACGCTCAAGGCGGTTTCTTGTAGGGATTTGAACGCTCTATAAAAAACGTGTCTTGACATTTTACGATCAACTTACTCCTACGGAAGTTATTCGACGTCAAAATTGGCTTTGAAGGAAATTTGGACTTTTTTTCACTTTTCCAGCAAAACTATCGATCTCGTCACAAAAATCTTTGGAAATTTCTTCGGAAATCACTTGATTTAGTATCATATCATCTTCCTGGATGAAAAAAATTGAATAATTTAGAATACTACTACTATACGGGTTATTCTTAGAGGAAGACTACGATTTCCGTCGATTAATTCGTTATATTAACAAAAAATGATAATAAAACGGTTATATATACATATATATATATATATACACTATACATATACACAACAAAATATATTCAGTAAGGAAAACCCGATATTTATTTCAGATTTCAAAAATTTTCAAAAAGAAAAATCTGAAATAAATATCGGGTTTTCCTTACTGAATATATTTTGTTGTGTATATGTATAGTGTGTATATATATATGTATATATAACCATTTTATTATCATTTTTTGTTAATATAACGAATTAATCGACGGAAATCGCAGTTTTCTTCTAAGAATAACCCGTATAGTAGTAGTATTCTAAATTATTCAATTTTTTTTAATCCAGGAAGATGATATGATACTAAATCAAGTGATTTCCGAAGAAATTTCCAAAGATTTTTGTGACGAGATCGATAGTTTTGCCGGAAAAGTGAAAAAAAGTCCAAATTTCCTTCAAAGCCAATTTTGACGTCGAATAACTTCCGTAGGAGTAAGTTGATCGTAAAATGTCAAGACACGTTTTTTATAGAGCGTTCAAATCCCTACAAGAAACCGCCTTGAGCGTTGTTGGACCCTCACCCGTTACCGAGGAATAAAATTCAAAAGAAGCTAGTAAAGTCTCCCCCGTGTTATTTAAATGGGAAATAGAAAATTGCGATGAGCGACCCCTAAAAAATATTTTTAAGGGCTCAAATTTTGTCAGGCATCTTTTTTCACCTTACTGCAACAATAGAAACCCGGGCTTTGAAAAAATAAAAATAGTCGATTTTTTTGAACCACCCTAATAGTTATATGTTTCGGGGGCAAAAGGGAGGAAATTTTAATGGAAAACTTGGAAGACGTAGTTTAAAGGCGTTCATCTAAAGTTGAAGATTTCAAAGTGTTAAACCGATTAAGGAGTAAGATTCACAGAATAAACTTTTCAGAAGGAATGTAGAATAGACCTAGATTATAAATGATCGATCCGCAACTTCGTATCCATGAGTTCACTCAATTTCAACTCGGTACTTGACTTGCTGCATTGGTTGTTAACAAATTGCAGTTGAATAACATTTTCTGCATCACGGTCGCTTCGAATTTCTCCACCGAATCAATAAATCAATCATCCGAATGTCAGACACAAAAAAAACAATAATTCAACGTTTGGTACTGGGGAATTCGTTCGCGTCCATTCATCGCGGAGCTATAACAGACAGTTCTTCGTGTTCGCCTCGTTTCGTACGGCGCTCCCCATTGTGGGCAAACTTATTTCGTAACAGGCTGCCGCCAAAACGGTGGTACTGCGTGGAGTGCATCACTTGATTTATGTGTCGCGTGTACGACGTACGTGACTGTGGAATAATTCGTGCTAGGATTACTCGAACCTGAAGTATGTACCCAAAGCCACACGATAAAATATACGGCGATCTCTACGAACACGAAAGTTTCTGCCAAGAAATTCAACCCACCACACAGTTCCGAATAATAACTAAAAATATTTACATAAAAAACAACAACAAAAAAACTAAATTTTATCGACTTCCGAATTTTTTTTCCGTAAATTCGAATCAATTGGAAAAATTCAAATAACAATTCAACCCACTACAGAGTTCCAAAGAATAATCGACGATATTTATAACAAATAAAATTTAGCAAATGACAAAATTTTACTGACCCTCGAAAATGTTTACGAATGTTTACATCAATAATTGCAGGGCACCATGGAAAAAGGACAAAATTCCTGGCTCCTCGAAATCGCATCGATAAATGCAGGTTTATGCACGGAAGCCTCGTAAAAGTCGTGAGTTGTGGTAAAATGAATAGATCGGACGAATAATAAAATTGGAAGAGTCCAGTAATGAGAGAATTAAACGTAGTGTCCATCATTACATTGGTATTGATGGGCGATTTCATTGCCGATCGTTCGCACCATTAAAGCTCAATCATACTGGTTTAGGAACGCCTCGGTATACGAGTGATTGGCGGTTAGGATTGGAACGTGGATCAGGATTGGCTCGCACCAGAGATCCTCGCCTAGAATTCTGGACGCTCGGGAAATTGCGGGTGTGTGGGCGATACGTCAGGATGCTGCACGATAATTAATCACGGCTGTCAGCTCTCTCTCTCTCTCTCTCAGCTCTTCTTCGTTATTCCCTGTCTCTTTGGCTCTCCAGCACTCTCTCATCGACTAGAATGCGAAGGAAAAGTCTAGCGACGCCAAAGTTTGTACTGGTGCTGAACTGTAAACGTCCACTCTCTCTCTCTCTCTCTTTGCTCTCTGTGTGTTCTGGGCATTCCGCCAGAGACGATAAGAAAAAAAAGGGCCAAAATGGAAAGAAGGCGAACTCGCTTCTCCCTCGCCTCTAATCAATCTCGGTTTCCATCTACTCTTCCTCTTGTTTTTTTCTAGTGTTTTCCTGCGTCCGAATTTTTCCCTCATCCTCGTTTTTTCATGCTCCATTATATTCCAGCCAACGGCGAATCATCATCGACGAGGAATTTTTTTTTTTTCTCAAAGTTTCGATCACCGTTTCCAAAGTTCAACTGATTCATTGAACGAATTGTGAATGATTCATGCGCGAGCAAAGTCTTGTTCATTATTCATATTAAAGTCGAAATTTATCAATTCAGCGTCAGGCCAATGAACTCAAAATTCACGTATAATGGAAATTTCTTGAACAACAAGTAGTCGAAAATTTATCCAAACGAAGATTAATACGTTCATTATTCGTGTATGAAAATAATTACGGCTCTCCACCCCTTTCTCGCGGCCCTTGCGCAGATCATATCCGCGGATTTGTAAATAAATGAGTATGCCGTCGAAGCCAGAAAATAATTGACCATATTGTGTCGCGCAAACATAAATTATGATAAGTTTTGGAGAATAAATCCAGAAAAACAAGTTAAAGGGAGGTTTTGTGTTCAATATTATAAAATCGTGCCAGCGACTTTCATGGTTTTTTGCAAATTTAGACGAAAAGCAATGATCTTCACTCTCAAAGTTCCAAAAACGACTCCGCACACTGAAAATTCAATTTTACCAAAAACGTCGATATTTTGTTGAATACGGCGAACTAAATATTTTGCCATTATTTCAAAATTTTCGTTATTTCGACAATATTTTTCATTTGTAACGGAACTGTCAGCAAAATTTACGATTGGAAGGACAAAAATTCACTTTTCGAAAAGATTTTCTAGAATGTTTTTTGCTGAAATGACAAAGTTCTCGTGATTTTTCGAAAAAAAAAACGTTTAGTTGAACGTATCCAACAAAATATCCATCTTTTTCAACAAAATTTTATTTTCAGTGCAACTTCATTTCAAATTCAAAGAGGAAAAAACCTTTAATTATTGCCAATCGAAAAAAAAAGTTGAATTTTCAATTGTTTCTCGGACATTCGCGCTCAAACAAAAAAATGAAAGTGGACGATGAAGAGAAGGGAGTAACGAAGGACCAATCAAGTTAAGGAGAGTGACAAAATATTGGGAAGTTTTTTTTTGAACAAGCAACAAAATAAAAACGTTTTCCAATTTTTATGCTCACTTTCCATAGCAATATTCCATCCGTGATGAACGCTTTGATTGGTCCTACATTGAGGACACGTTGGGAAAGACTGGCATAAGCGAGGACTTGATTCTGCTGTCTCTCATGTCAGCCATGAAAAATGTATCCTTCTGTCGTGCATACAGATTGAGTTATTAAGATTCACACTGCAGAGAGTTTATGCGCGGACTGACGACAGTACGGAACGGCTGGCTTATGACGTAGTTGAGCATGCATAAAGCCAAATGTTGAAAAAATGTTAAACCAGAAAACCGCACGATTTAAACCATGAAATAGTGAATGTATCACTTGTTTCCGTAAAAAAATTTATTCGACGCACAGAGTTATACACGAAAAGGTATCTACGCAGATTGTTGGTGACTCAGAAAATTGCGATTTCTCGTACAACCGTTCGCTATACATGTGGATTGACAGAATAGATTTTGTCGCGATGGTGAAGTGGCTTCCGCGATAATTCTCATGGTTAATGCTAATTTCCTCGAATGCAAGAGCGAATAATTAAGCGACACTCAATTATGCACGGAACCAACGAATATGTAGCATTGTACTGACTTTAACGAAATTCCAGTTTCCTCACTTCAATCAAGTACGAACAGCATTCAGAATACTTTACATTGAATTGTTCAGGAAAAAATTATTAGTGATTTCTTGAATGGAGAAAATACTAGAGCTGATTAAAAATTCTTCCGCAAATCATATTATAAAAATGACGATATGTATTCAATGACATTACACAATGGATAATTAAATCGCACCATAGGCCATCAAATCATGCCATTCGTTCAATTTAATTATCAAACATTTATCATCTCCCGTAAACAATCCGCCCTCGTGAATAATGAATAATAAAAAACAATTGTTACGATCTTCCAACAATTAACCATCGATGGTGAATTCGAAAAACGCGTAGAGCCGCGTCCAATAATTTATTTTAAGATTAAAATGAATTATTTATCGATTTCATTGGAAAATTCCGGAGCTCAAGAGTTTTGGCTTCGCATGTTCTTATTAGACAAAAGGCATTGTGTTAGATTTTCTAACGTCCTAGAACAGTGTCAATACTCTGTTTATTGGACGAAATGATAATGAGGAATGGCGTTGTATATCCATGAGAACTCACGAATCGAGGGTGAATGCACTTCCTCCATTATCATGCGAACATTTTTAGTGCATTTGTGAGATTGCTCGTTGGAGTGGAATAGCTTCCAACGGTTAGCCTTCTGTCGATAATCGAGTAGGATCGTGGTAGAGAAATTGATCCTAGATAATTGCCCGTAGTTGTATAGGCTTGCGCAGCTCACTGCACGGTGCGTATGAATTTTGAGTTACCATCTCTGCATTAGGATATTTAACCAACCGTGCAAACCGATTCAACTATCACAAACAACCGAATGAGCTTTGGCCCAATTGTTATTGATAATCAAATTATTCGGTGCAAAGTCCTGTGTCAAGCTTCCATTATCACTCGATTTTCATTCATTTTTTTTATCATGCTCAAATTTGCATCGTCAGATTGCAAACAAATTCTCTTTTTTCCTTGTAATTATTCTTTGTTATTTGATCTGGACAAACTACAAACCGAATCGACACGAAAATAGCCATAATTTTCGAAATTCAATGAATAATGAAGAGGAGAAAATATTTCTCGTGGAATCTCAACGTTGCAAAGTTCAAAGTCATTCCTTTCAGTTGCTTCGTCGTCAAAGATATATTTTCAACCGAATCTCTACATCGTAGACTTTTATTCGAATTCTATTGTATTCTGTCCTTTTTTATTCAATTATTGCTATTTTATTTATTCAAGGAGTAATTTGTTGAAATGGATGAAACACGATTCGTGATTTCACGCTTCGAAGAACGTATCAGGCTTACGGAACATTTAAGCAACGCTGACGTCACCAGTCACCAAACTAGGAATTTCCAGGACTGACAAGATTCCGTGCATGGAGCTTAATACCTTGAGCCTTTAGAGGGGTGTATTATCCCACGGTTTTGGGGGCCATTCTGTGAATACGAACATCATAATTAATTCTCCCGGGAGTATTCAACGCACATCGCTACTCGCACCTCAACCCGTGTCTTGATAAATTCTCTCCCGTGTGCGTTCAATGCTTTATGATGATGTTTCGAATTTAGTGTCATTAATTATTAAAGCTCCTCGTTTATTTGACAACGTCGGGGATTAAGGGATGTTCAAAAATTAATGACAAAATCTCTTGAATTATTGTGTATGCGTTGCGGAGAGGAAACCCCATAAAGTCCCCAGTAATTATCCATTCAAAATTGTCCGAGAGACGTCAAAGTTTTCGATATTTTCAATATAGAATTATCGGTTTGTGGACGGCTACAAAGTAAACCTGTTTGTGTCCTCTGTACTCAGAGCTGACCACGCTAAGCTCGTATTTGTCGAGCAAGACGAACAACAAGACTGTGTAACACCCATATGTATGTAACCATATTTGCTTGGGGCTGTTGCTATCGACCTCCCTTCGACGAGGATCAATCGGACCGCGTCGTAACACGAATGATCACTCCCTTGATACCGATGGAAGTTGTACATCGTGGTCCCAACATTACAACCGGTTTTACATTCCTTCCGAACGATTCACCGCAAACGAACCATTTTGTGGAGTCTTGGGAAACTTAATTTCAATGCTGCATTTTCTCGGGACTTTTGTGGCTGTAAAAATTTTTATTTCAATTCTCAATAACTCGAGAATTATCAACCCCCAGTTGCATGACCCGGCACAAAAACGGCTGGATTTTCGCAGCGGGTTTGTTTTGGGTTGATCGCTTCATAATAATAGTTACAATAACGTCTGGCTGGTTTCTTCCAAACCATTGAAAACGGAAGAGTGTAGAAAAGAAAGAAAAAAATAGTCTTTTTGCAGAGCTCGTTGGCTTCCGTAACCAACGATCCTCGAGGTTGACCAATACAACGCGGCCAACTGTGTAGGGGTCGACCAACCGAAAGGTAGTTTTAAAACAAGGGGTCAGCAAAATTGCAGTAAGATAGAAAAACGGAGAATGTGGCAGTTGTGTAGATAGTAAGAAGCGGAGAATTTGCAACATCCGCATCTTCTTCGGCCAGTGTACGTGGTTCGATGCTGTAGGAGTTGGTATTGATCCACCAGGACAGTGGCAACCTCGCTAGAGTTTCGACTATCCAAGTGGACCCGTACACCGTGTTCTCCAAGCTCTCGCCCTTTATCAGAATTCTCAACTCCCTCTTCTTCCCTTTCTTTCTCTCTCCTTCTGCTTTTTTCTTCTTTTCGTACTACCGCTCTGCCTAAAACCTCATTTGATCCCTCGACGTTCGGCCAACCTTATTTTTTGCCACTGGTAAACTGGCCTGCACGGAATATTTCTCTGTACTTCTCAGAACTTATAATGGGCTCTCGCTTTTCCATACTAGTTCCTTTTTCCATAGGCCTCCAGCCACCAAAGCCCTCTAGAACTTGATGGTAGTCATGACTCGTTTGCAATAAACTTTACGATTAAATCCACGGACGAAAATACTGTGAAATAATGGGACAAAAACTAGACCAGAATTCTGTAATATCTGATAATTTTTTTTCTTGGCCAACAAAATATTTTCTGCGATCACGTTATTTTTGGATGCAATTTCAAAAACAGAAATAAATCATGACAAAAATATTCATCAAAGAAGAAGAAAATATTTTTCATGCACTGAAAATAAAATTTTGTTGAAAAAGATCGATATTTTGTTGGATATGTTCAAACTAGACGTTTTTTCGAAAAACCACGAAAATTTTGTCATTCCAGCAAAAAACATTCTAGACAATCTTTTCGGGAAGTAAATTTTTGTCATTCCAATCGTAAATTTTGCTGACGGTTCCCTTACAATGAAAAGTATTGTCGAAATAACCGAAATTTTGCAATCATCCCAAAATATTTAGTTCGCTGTATTCAACAAAATATCGACGTTTTTTGACAAAATTGAATTTTCAGTGTAGTGACATATTGCCGGTATAAACATTTTTTTTCCTCTTTTCGCCTGCCTTCGACGTAATTTCCAGAAAAATATAACGAAGTTCAAAAGCTCAGGCATTAGGTTTGTGGTATTCATAGGACGAACGAACGAGAAGCTGTGGAAAGTGAGAAGAGTGACGAGCATCATTCGGCTGAATATTACGAACTCGTTTTGTTCGATGTGCACGCCATAGCATTCAGAAAATGTTGGTGAAATAGTGAACCGTTAGGGTTACGATCTCAAATGTACCTTTCCAACATCCGTTTTCGCTTTTTATCATTTTTATGCGATGCAAAATGTTGAAACGTCCGTGAAAGTTTGGATGGGGCGCTCCCAGAGAAAAAACTTTATTCGAAATGTACCGTAACATTTTTGCCTGCAGTGAATCATACACGAGGCTCGAGACTAGACTCGTTTGTGTTTAAGCTCAAACGGGATTCCAGACAAAAGTTAACATAGATTTCCCGAAGCACCGCCGGTGGAGCAAGTGACAAGACTTAATTTAACTCCATCTAAAATAAACATTCAAGCAGACGCGGGGAAAAAAATAAATGCGAAAACTTGAAAAATCTGGATTTTTCACCTCGCATATTTTGCGCCTAAAGTTCGGAGACTAACGAGTGGCGGAACAGCAAACTTGTGAAAAGTTTCCGCGAGAAATTGTTATGCCTGAACATTACGACGCAAGTTCAAGATGAGCAGGGAGAAAATTTCGTGAGAGCCTTGTCCGATGTGATCGAGGGTTGGGCACTAACAAATTTCACTTCGACCAATAACGACCATTTTAATTAACGACCAAACTTTCGCTCATATCAACGAAAACAAGTTTCACTTCTACTTTGGACGCTTTAAGCCATTATTTATCGAGTGTGACCGATTTTTTTTCTCTCATTCTCTACAGAGAGGACACGAACATTAAAAGGACTCTCGGCTCGATCTCCACATCGTTCGATCGACCATAAATCTTCGTTATTTTCATTTATAACGACGAACGTATTGTTCAGATATCATAATCGCCCATTTTACAAGTTTCCAGCATGCACAACATACCCAATAATATGTCGAAAAAAAAACAACATACAATAGCATTTTCGTTCATTTTGTTATTTTTTATTTTGTCTCGTTTTGTAAATTTCATTGGTTTTTGTCATTAACTTTCAGTTATTTTGTTAATTATGATTTACTTCGTTAATTTTCTGAGTTTCTGTTAATTTCGTCAGCTTTTGTTATCAATTATCATTGAGTTTGTTTATTTCGAGCATTATTAAAAAAGTTATTCGATTCTTTATATGTTCGTGCCTCACCTTTGGAGAATCCGGTAATATCCATAGAGAATTAACGTGGGTAAAAATCAATGCTGAGTCGCGATGTGTTTGAGTTTGCAACCGCGAAATTTTCCTCCACACCCTGCACTCCTCTTCCGACGTGGTCATTGTTAACGATCGAGGCCAGTCGAGTAATGAGTCTCGCCGAATTACGACCTCCAATCCCTTATGGGTTTCGCGCAAAGCCGCCTGGTCTCGCGCTCGTTCTCACGAACAAGAATCATATTTTATCCTAATCGGAGGTGAATAACCTCAAGAAAAACTCGATAAAATTGATCATTTCTGCAGGATTTCGTAAATCCACGTAATTTTATTTTTCTTTTACAGAGTCAAGCAAAATAAGTCTCAATGTCAATCAAGCAAGTGCTCCAAAGGGAAGCCCGCAATTCTAGACTAATTTGGCGCAACTGTATACCCTCGATCCATAGCAATAAAGCTTTGAGGTTAAATGTTTCATGGAACACATGAACTCGTGTGCAATAGTATGAATTGCAAAGTTGTACAGCTTCTTGTAACATATAACCAATAGGAAGTTTGATGAATGTCCTTGCAGTCTACTGCCACAATCGGTACTGCGGTTTGTGGCAACTTGGTACCGCAAGGCTAAGTTTCGTAACTGTACACTGCTCGCAGGTAACTTGACTCTTTCTATGACAAAGGAAGGGACCGAGTCTACAAGAAGAAAAACACAGTCCCTACCACACTCCTACTTCATCTAACTTACCCGAACGAGGTTCGTCAATGTGTCGCTCCAGAGTTTCATAATAAACCGGGAAGAACCTCTAACCTACATCAAGATTTCTCAAATTTCGAACCAAAATGTTCACTTAAATGTGGAATCACAAAATTTTCGTTTTCATTAATTGATCAATAATTACATGGAGAATCTTATGAAAAAAAAACTATTTTCAAGAATTGGCAGCCGCACGAAAAAAAAGTTTGATCCGGTTTCGATGTCGAAATTCAGAAAGACCAAAAATTTTACAATTTGCTTATTACTTTTTTCTTCCCTGGTTCATTTTTCCGTTTTTTTTTTTGAGATACTTCATGCGATTCAGCCGTTATTACGGAGCAGCAACTAAACCATTGCGGTAAATTCTTATCACGAGATTTCCAGACTGTTTTACTGTTTTTATTCGCCTGACACGAATCTGATGTCAATGCATTCAGTCACGACACACTGGGAATTGTCGCCGAGACGGAAGCCAATTATTGTACCGGATTGACCAGCATTTTATTATGGAGAATCAAATTTCGTTGATTTTCCGTTAACACATTTGCATGGCATTTGTCCTGGCGAAACCTTCAACATCAGCAATTCATCAAGTTCGACAAGACATAAAAATGAATGATTTAAAAGTGCCATCGAACTTCCGGCCAGAATGCTGTGCGTTTGCTTTTTGATTTCAAAAGTCTGCTCCTTTATCGTGCGATCAAACCGTCGCGTTTCTGGTGTGTTTTCGCGAACAAGGGTTCTGTACAATCGACCGAATACGTTATGCAAATCGAACAAGATTTATTTTCATCGCGTGGAAAGCGTCGTCACTCACTGCCGCTCGGTTGAAAAGTCTCGGCACGAAACCGGCCCGAATTCCTTCAAAACGGAAACTGAAATAGGAGCATCGAGGATTGCGGGAATGAGGGAAAGCCACGAGACGAACGAAACAGTAGAAATGCCTGGTTCGCAGCCAGGAATATCATACGGGTTGGGAATAAGTCGAAATGTGACAACTCAGACCGAACATTGAAAAAAGTCGAGCCAGTACCGAGCACAGAGGCTCAAGAACGAAAAAAAACCACTATTTAATGCATCCCCTGACGGAATCAATGATTGGAGATAATTAAGAACTTACTAATTGATTTTTATGGGCATAATTGTTGATGGAACCCATGAAAAGTTGTGATCGTCGAAGTTACGCGGATTCACATGACGTAACTCAAACAGCCGTCGATGGACAATATGCCTAAAAATAATTAGTTATCCGCAAATCAAAGGATTCATTCTTGTATATTTAATAACGGTAGAGAAACATTTCGGGGATATCACGATTTTATGGGAAGGCAGAAAAGGTTTGCACGAATTTGAAAAATGTTTCATCCGTGTAGCGAACACATGGGGAGCAATAAGCGTTGGATCGAATTAATTAAAGTAAATACGACACTCGCTGTGGCGCAGCAGCAGTTTCGTTCTCCCTCGCAACGCTCTGTGTTTCTCTTTCCGTCTCTGTCTGCCTCTGCCTGGTTGAGTGAACTCCCGCACCAGGAAGATCTCTCGTAGCTCTAATTTTCATTAATTATAGCCGCGGGTGGTCATCCGCATTAACTGGAATTGGAGTATCGGAAAGTGATAATGAATTTAGGTTATTTCATTATTAACATCACCCACTTCCTATACATTCACGCACGCCAACTCCGCAATTGTTTCAATATCCATTCGGCTAATACGACATAATACTCGCGTGTGAATCGAAAAAAAAAGAACCACAACGAAACAGCAGTAAGTCTAGAAAAAAAAATCAAAAGTCGACTGTCCGCTGAGGGAAATAAAAATTTTACAAATAATGGAAAACAAATGGCCAAAGTTTCCTGATTCTTGCGTCTCGTCCCTGTGGTCCGAATGCTTGCAACGCGAAGTCTAAAAAATGAGCTTTCTGCTGATTTTCCGGTTTTGAGTCTTCAAACGAGTCCTTTATGAACTGAATGTGCATGAAAACAGACTTCTCTGACGTCATTCTCTTCCTTATGGAAAACTGATGGAAATCATGTATGAGAATGTCCGTTTATGAGCTTTTAGGGCAGGTTTTTTGAACAAGGAAAGCGTCGGGTGAGTTAAGACCCCAGCTATGCGTTTGAAGGTCCGAAAAATAACTCACAGAAGGGTTAACCACGTGGGATACAACTTGGAAACCTCAAATAAAAAAGATTCATAACGACGAGGGTCAACACAGCAGAGTTCAATCGAATAAAGTTTCATTGCATATGGTTTGGATAGCATATTTGAATCGAAACTGGCGGTATGCGGGTTCAAGCCCTTATCTATTGAGCCAACCGCTCTTTGTATAGTGCGGCAGTAATTAATTACCTATAAATATATCGACCGTTGTCTGAGCAGGCTCATCCCTCCCGGTATTGTTTGCGTAGGAAACACCGCGAGAGTTATTGCCGCAATTGAAAAAATTAATCGACTACATCGACTAGGACTAGAATTTATAACGTGAATCGAGATTTGAACGAGAGTTCGTTTCGGCGCGCAAATGTTGGTTTTTGCATAATCACCTCGAGCAATGTTGCTGGAGTCGCTGATACAAATGTGTAAGTTGGAACGAATGAGTGTATCAAAGGATTCGATTGACTTGGCATCTGTCAATCCAGGAATTAGTATATCAAGCAGATTAGATATCGAATTGCGAACCAAACGCGATAAGTCCAAATTCAACCTCGTGCACTTGGATATTTCGCAACGAATCAACGGCTGAATTAGTTTCATGTGGAAATATCCAGTCATGCACATCGAATACCGTATCGTCAAACGATGGACATTGCTAACAAATCCCGTTGTTCTTGTTCACTCGACAAACGCGTATACGGACTTCAGTCCGTCACTTAGCAAACGCGTTACTATCAGATATAATCGATTGTCCTTCTTTATTCGTTTTTTCAAAACCTGCGAATACAGGAGAAACAACTTAACCCTTCGAGTACACACTGGGTCATTTTGACCCCGTACATTTTCTGTCAGCGATTGTTCGGTACGGCGACGAATGTTTTTGCATTCAATTTTCGTTTTCGTCAAACATAAATTTAGGGCAATATGATATAGATAATTAAATACAAAAAACGTCTCCATAAAAAATTCATATTCACCTGCGAATACCAATGATTTGAAAAACTTGTTGGGTCAGATTGACCCGAAATGCATTTATCCGGATATGACTGCGTCGGATGTGCATTCGAAGTGTTTAACTCAAGCATTTTATCGTCCACGTGTCGTCGACTTTGCTGAGTCAGAAAAAAACATTATTAAATTTCCAAGAACCAGGAAAAGTTCAGTTGGAATTTAATTAATTAGAATTAAATATCTCATATTTGCAGTGAGCTAAGAGTTCAGCACGGAAGAATTAACGTCGTGTGTGTTTAATCGTAGAATTCCAATCAATGGAATCAATCTATATGTAGCCTCTCGTGCTCTCATTACATAAAGCGTATGGAACCACACAGAAATCCCCGATGTAACATACAGTCATGCTCGCTCAGAACGACGCTCCTAACACACACGTCAATCCATTCCGGAACAACAGAATCATAACCGATAGCAAATTTCGTCAGTTTCCGAATGACCCATTTGCGTTTCGACAGGATGAGGGCCAACCGATTAGCATTGCAGCGGGTCTGATCAACGTACAAAAATCTACGACAATGCAAAGAGCATCGATTACACGTTTCAAAAAACCATGCGCTATGAACTTCGCTAGCCAAGTAATTTTGAATCTGAAATTCGGCCAAAAATGTCAAAATTTTCACTTTTTTCGATAAAATATAAACGACAAATTACTGTCCCTGCTGAAAAATCCTTCATAGGCGACATCGGGCCAGGAAACTCTGGTGTTTTAGTAATTTTTGATGTTATTTTCTATTCGTGAATTTTTCCCCGTGACGACGTGAGTTTTTCAATCGCGTTCAACATAGCCCGCTCACAGTTTTCAGGCACGCTTTTCATACAAACTCTCCATATTCTGTTTTACACTTTATGACGAGCTTGGTCGATGAAAAATGAAGTGATGCTTTTCAAGTGAGCGTGACTGTATATTTGCCCTCGACAGTGGGCTGTTCGCGTGTATCCACTTATCGACGTTAGTCCGCACAAGCAATGGATATAACACATGCGGCTCTCATGTACTTTGGCGGTTGCATATACGTGGATTTGCCAAACCTCGGACGTACCAGCGGAATTTGCGTGAAAGCTTGCCGAAAATCGACGAACTCGTGTTATACACATAAATCTTTGTGAACCGAAGCCGAGCCACACAGGCAAGCACAGCAAATGCGCACACACTCATGTGCGCGCATATATAAATATTATCGCAATTTCGCACTCTCACACAGTGTTCTCCGCTTAGTAATAATTAAAAAATAAACGTTCACTCGCTGTTATTCGAGCCGCAGAATCCCCACTCGAGCCGTTGCCTATGCAAACAGATTTCAAAAATAAACACCATTTTTCATTAAAAGAGCGAAGTGCTTAACTCGTTTTAAATGAAATTCGATACGCAAAGATTCGAACCACCGCGAGATCGGACTCGTGGAGAAACTTTAACGATATGGCAACAAAAAATAAACTGACACGGCCATTTTTTGTAAACTTTTAAAAATACAGAGGAATTTTAGTTTTCTTATGACTTTACAGCAGACAGAGAGAAAATCAAAAAATAATATGACATCATGGAATTGATTTCTTGAAATGTCAAATCCCGTGAGATTAAAATTTCAATAAAATCACTTTTCAGTTCATTTGAAATCTCGTCTTGATGATCGGCGAGTAACTTATATTTTTTAAATTGCCTCTTCAAAACTCTTCAATCGTAAAATCATCACAATGGCGAATAAAAATTCCGAATAAATTGATAAGGCTTCGCGAAATGGATTCTGATGGTTTTCAGAAACGAATTAGCTTCAGACCTTGTGATGTAAAATCAGACTGACAGCGTTTTCACACTGTAATGACAGTTCGTTTCCTCGTAATTATATGCCATAACAAAAAACGCAGGTGAAGGCTGCACTTTTATGAAAGCGATTGTTGAAACATTTAATTCGACCCGAAGCGAGAAATAACCATGTAAAAACTACAGCATATTGAATAGCCAACGAGACGACCTCAAAATTCACGATAAAGCAGCATAATTCATTTTGTTAGTTTCAACTTTTCCACTGTGAATGTCGACGTGATTGTTTTTCATTTCCATTCAACATTCCGAATCAACAATGGAAAATACGACAAAAAAATCGCTTCATCCTGGAGAACATTGGCAAAAGATAAATTTGATGTCGAATTATGCAGAATCTCGTGAAGAAATGAATGGATTGATTGTTTATTGGACTACCAGCCTGCTCTAAAAGTAAAATATCGTATTACAAAGACTCATTTTTAATCATTCTACACGGAGAGAATATTACATAAAAAATTACTATGTTATTATCGTTCCCTGGTACCATGTCGTCCCTCTAAGAAATTTGAGCAAAAACATAGGAAATTTGCATCCAAAAAAGGGCGAAAAATGCCATAATTTCCGCGATTTCGATAGAAAAAGAATGAAAAATGACTTTGTTTTTGCTCAAATTTCTCAGAGGGACGACTTGCTACCAGAGAACTAAAATAACATAGTAAATTTTGATGTAATATTCTCTCCGTGTAGTTTTTGAGATGCTTCGGAAATGATAATTTTTGATTGGATGTTTTCTGGCGTGAATCGCTTGTAGATCGTATACCCGAAACGGCGAATATTAAACAAATGTAATTCGATCCATCTGAAGAAAAAAAAACGTTTTTAATATAAGGATGGGAAAACACACAGAGCGAAGTTGGTACACAAGCGAAATGTGAGAGACGTAAAAAAAAATGGTTTTTGTTCGGAATAGTGAAAGTTATCGGTGCAGGTTAGCGAATAACCGCAGGGTATATATGTTCATTGAAAGCATTTTTCCATCGCGAGTCCGTACAGTGGAGAGGCACGAAGAGCTTTAATCACTCACGCCAAATTGCACAGTTAATTTTTTATCGCTTTATCTCTTTTTCCTCTCGCGCTCCGTGGATTTGGAGATTTCCGTCTCCGTCTGTCGACGACTTTATCTTTTTAAAGCGACGCCGTTATACTGTTCTGGACCGTAATAGTCATTTAGCCATTCATACTTTTCGACAACACTAACAAAAACTAATAGATTTTTCTCTCATTTGCCCAGCATCTCTCTTTCCCTCGTTTCACGGAATGAATTAATTAATAAAAATGATGTTTCAAATGTTTTAAGATATTCAACATTTCCATAAAATATGAAATCGTCAAGTTTTAACTTCCAGTTGAAAAGTGTTGATCTTCCATCTGCGCGAGATACTTTTCTCTCGCAGACCGTCTACTCAGCAAAAAAGCATTTTCTCGCCTTTTATCATGAATAATCATCCACAAACTTTTCAGAAAATTAGCAACTCGAAATTGTTTCATTTAAGGAGTCAGCACTATAAATAAATCGTAAAAATAATGCATTTCTTCTGCCACTATGAAAAATTGTTTCCCAAATATAATTCAACAACTTTCAAGATCGGACAAACAGAATGAAATGAAATATATAAATTACAAGAAAAAATTGAAGTATTTATGGCGTTTCGATGGTGTAAACAGGATACACACAAAAACCTGAAGCGAATGTTTGCTACTGTGGGAGTAATTGGAACTGGGCAATAAATACATTGGTGGTAGCAGAATTAATGTTCACCCAAGGGATCGATGTTCAGGAGGAGAGAGAGCAAAAGAGCCATGGAAAAGCGAGAAAAGTGAGGCGGAAGCTTTACCACCCGGAGGGAAGATACGAAAGGGAATAGTTTCAACGATACGATCTGGTTGTGACTCGTAAGCAAGTTGTATATTGAGGCTTGTTGAACATATAACTGCGGCACGCCGGGACGTTTTATCGGGGAAAAGGCCAATAAAAAATATACGTTGAATGATCCGAAGACTCGATTATTTATTTGAGTTTCACCGACATCGTCTGGACAAATTTTTCACTGCCACATATTTTTGCATCGATTGTCATTTGGTGCTATAAAAAAAAATGACTGGATACTGGATGGACGAGCAATTCCAAGAAAGAATTAAGTGTCATCCGTTAAAAGTATAACAAAATAACGTGCTGCTTTGAGTACAAACTGCACAGCTGTTCTCCTCGCAAAAGACGACAGATAATAAGAGCAAGGAAAGAAAAACTAGGGAGCAGTGAGAATGAAGATATTCCTTGCATCCGAAAGAGCCTCGTAACCTAGCACAGCGGCAAGATATACAAGAGGTTTGTCAGAGAGATAGAGAACAAAACTGAACGAGCAATGCTCGAGAGGGTATGAAACAGCGGTCGAGATGGCAGTCGAAAATGGCACTGGTACGTCACAGATTTGTATATATCAAGCTCAAACTACCAAGAGGGCGTATCACACTTGAATAAATGTACAAAATCGCTAAATGTACGTCCTTGAGATAGTCAGCAGTTGATTTACCCGATGTGATGCTGTTGAAGCTTTCGTCCTCCTTGTTCAAGGATGGAACACCCTGAAATACCAAACCACAAGCTTTGTCCTACTGTTTGAACTGCTTGTTTGAGCTTAACCTGTTCCTTTCCACTCTAACCTCTTTTCTCTTCCACTTTTACCTTCCAGACACTCCATGTCTACCATTTTCTCACCACACAGCAAATATTTTCTTTCTCGGTGTCGTACACCCCAAAGAGACAAATAACATCGACAACCGATATGAATCCGGACGAGGCAGCGGTAGTCGGTCTGGTTTTTCCCATAGAAACGCCAAAGCCTGTGTGCACCATGCAGAGAATTCCCACCAGAAAAAAAAACTCATATTTTTACAGTCACGTGTACAGCACGCGAAATTCACTTTCTACAAAATAAAAAATCAACGTCGGTGCTGAATCATTACATTTGGCTAAAAACAACGTTCGTCGTATCCGATATCATGCGGCAGTCACTCTATTTTTTTACTCCATGGCGATTTAAGGGTGTGTGGAGTACGAATTGGTGTTTGTAACGAATTACAAATGGACCAATAGTATCCCATGGCTGTCGTCACTCAGCTATAGCTTTGTGTGGGATGCTCGAGACCGTGGTCACGTCTCACCCTTAATCCTAAGCTGAATTGCCGCATTTCCTCTGCAGCATATCGAAGCGAAGAGATAAAGAAAAAGGAAGAAAGAAGGCACGAGAAGAAAGTGAGTGGGAAAGAGATCCAGAGAACGGGATAGCGAGAAACTTGTGTTTCTTTTTTTGTAGAACTCATTTGTGTCGGTTAATCGTAAGCTTTAAGATGGTTTTTACTGACAAATCGAAATTCCGGAGCCTTTCAACGAAACTTTGCAGAGCTTAGCACGAACTCATCTATGTCGTTGACAAGAAAACCTTTGTATTCGTTAATGAAATCATTAAATACGTGAAAGGATACTGAGTTTTTTTTCATTCTAGTAAAAAAAGCTCTTTGTATTATCGATCCACTTTCTGGCCCAGCACCCACGCATTTCCATAAATATGCGGTTGTTCGTAACATTCTCTAGAAAACTCATTTCATCCTGATTTCGTGGTAGTCTCTCACTACGCTTTTGAGCCACCGAAGCAATTACGAAAATAATCTTTGCCACCTGAATGACAAGCTCTCTTTTGATTAAATCGGTTCTCTACCAAACCAAAATCTGCCGACAAGATTCCATTCAAGTCCCGACGAATTTAGAAAAAAAAATATTAATTTTCTGGAGTAGAGAACAAAAGAAACTTAATCCAAACGTTTTTTTGATGATCGGCCTATTAAATCGATGAAAAAAAATCCGGCCGACTGAACAGCGATTAGTTAATTATTTGAAACATCGCTCGTGCAGTTTTACAAAAACTCTTCAATCGCGCAATTATTTCTATGTACAAAAATACTGTCATATTTGAGCAACGTTCACACGAATCGAGAGACGAATATGTTCTTGAGTGGATATCGAGCGCACTCTTTTTTATTTACATGCACAATTTCCGAACCGACTCTTTCGAATTCCACTAGTGCTCGAACTTAATTGACGAGTCCTACAAAAAAACGTATATACAGACTCTCCAACAGAAGGGTTCGATTTGCACGACTCCGACGAGCTTTTTCCCTAACGACGTTAAGCCTATACCCTTGAGCCTGTATCACTTTTATTCCCAGACCTCCGTGTTTGAACCGTTTTTTTTTTTTTTTTTATTTTTTATTTAAAAAATAAAGAAGTAGTCAATAAACAAAAATTTACTCTCAAATGTTCAATAGAAAAAAGTCTCGATTTTTTTTTCTAATTATCAAAATTAAATTTCAGAAATTTCTCATTAATCAAAACCTGTTCGGATCATGCATTATTGATTCGTAACAATCGAACATCAGTTGCCATCAAAATTAATAATATGAAAAATAATTTTAAAAAACTTTGTGCACCGTGTGGCGAATACAGAAAATGTCGAACGAACGTATTCTCGGTGCAGGTGACAAGTTTCACTTCGCTTATTAATACCGGCAGTATAAAGTAGCTCGGTTGCCGAGAAACGTTTGCTTCTCTTTGTCGTGGTGTAATTTAATTCTGCCACTGTTCTCGTATTGTCCGACTTTTCGCTGGATCCTCAACCATTGTACTCGCTAATGGGAATAATGCAGTTTACCTTCACGCGGACCTTCGGGGAATTATTGAGGACAAAGCGAGAAGCATAATGGTTCAAAGGGATATGCTCACCTAGATGACGTTCCAATAATTAACTTGCAGTGGACACGGAATACTCTTATCTATTTTGTATACATATTCATATTCCGCGCGTTTCCAACACCGTATGGCCTACATCAAGAATCTTTCGTGACATTTTTATTTCTTCCGTCTAATTTTAATCAAAAGTTAATATTCCAGGATTTTCATCAAATTTATCTTGAAAAGTGATGAATCTCCCTCGTTCATAATGAAAATTAAATGAATCTTTAGAATTATTTCATTCTTTATTGATATGTAATTAATTTTCAAAATTACTTAATTTTTAATTAAAATCTAATGATTTTTTTAAATTAACTGATTCTTAATGAAAATTAAAAAACTAATAGATAAAGAGCAGAAAAAAATACTATAATTTTCAATTACATCGTATAAATAATTATATTTTTGAAAAATCCCGAACTTCTCGAATTCATTCAATGAGAAATTTTCGTTTTCTTTTCTACTTGATGCTAATTTTTTTTACTACAAATGAAAACGAGAAGTTGACCAAAGAAAACCTTGCCTCGGAAAATTCGTTTCTAAAAAAAAAAACGCTCCCAGGTGATTCGTTCCCATTGAATATTTCGCGAGAACGATTTTCCCGGAGTGAATTTTCTGTGAGAATATTTTCCTGGATTGAAAATTAACATAGCTCTGGAACATCGTACAACTAATGAAAGTTATTCGCGATGGTTGAACGCAGTTGTTAATTTCGTAAACGTCGTCACGAGGTTATTAGTTGCTGAAAATACAGTTCACTCGAGGTCTATGAATAATATATTAGGATATCACTCATTCAATTTTGTACTATTGAAAAGTTTGTTTCATGAGTAGAATTCATAATGGATCTACTTACAAATATACTACATGTACATCGAAACTGCGTCGAGGTTGAAGTTTCGCAAGAACCCATAATTGACAGCATCTCCAGCATCCGAGCTTACATTATGGTGAAGGGATTCAGAAACCTCTAAGTTTACGTGTACATGGGAACACATGAGAACGTACAAATCTTACTCACGATTGACAAACTTTGTTGTTTATTCAGGCATTTCGTGTGGGATTTTTTCCCCACCGTTTGTGAACAAAATTGCAAGTGTTTTATTTCTACTCGTTGCTGCAATCGTTTTGTCTCTCTCATGGGATATTTCATGATCGATTACTGCTTGAGAAATTGAGTTTCCTGCAAGCTCTTAAGTGACACGGAGCCTAAACTTGTTGGTCGTTAATTCAGATTTGTTAAAGTTGGATGGCAAAGTTCCTGGGGCAATGGGGACGGTGAAAAGTGCCTGGAATTATGGGAATGGCACAAGATTTTGAGAAATCTTCACTCCGGTGTATTTCAATCTTTTTCAGCTACAATAAAATCCCTCTTGAAACTCGGTCTCGACTCCTTGCTTAGCGATAATATAACTGATAATTTCTCAGTAACTTTTCCAAGCAAGAATAACGTTTTATGTCGTTTCAATGCGGATGAGCCGATATAAATGTTCCAGCGAGCGTCCGAAAAATTCCTTTTATCTGGTTTTTGCATAGCGTAAAATACAGCTCGAGAGAGCAGCTTAAGAGTGATTTAAAGTTCTGCAAACTTATTTATCTCGCGCGTTAAAGAAGAGAGAGGGGGAGCGAGAGCGAGGGTTCAGCGCACTGAATAATAATTTCCGATACTGGCACGGGAAAGCTAAGCAGAGGCAACGAGTGTTGTGCCAATAACGACGCATATAGTGAGCTCAGCGACCTGGCATCTTTGCAAGGGAGATGCACCAATAAGCATCGCAGCTGAGGTGAATCTCATCGTGGTCTATTAATTTTTTTATTCTTCATTAAACGTTTTCCCCATAGTCACATTTTTCTATTGGCCAGATTGTCAACATGTCAATTCTCCTCCATTTCGCGTGAAAATTTCAAAGTCACGGATATGGCGACTAAGATGAAAGAATTAAAAAAAAAAACGTGTTTTCTAAATTTTATTCGAAAAATTTGAGTCAAGTTTCTAAATAACTCTTTCGTGGCCGAGATTTTTTATTTCCACGGAATATCGTCCAAAGTTATTTGGGTTGGAAAATAAATTATAACGTGAAGGAAAATGTTTATTTTATAATTAGATCACAGCCTCAATTATAGTTTTTGTTCATCTGCTCATACAAAATTTACTCAAGCTACTCAGCCTGTTTGCAATTAACAATTTCCATCGATTATATTTTCCACGTACCCCGAATTTGATGATTTTTTGTTTTTACATCTCATCAGATCATCGTGGTCCATCAACAGAGAAAATCATTCCATTGCTATTGGAATTTGCGAAAAACGAACGATTAGTAACATCTGAAAATCGTTAAACTCAGGTTCTGATCTCTGGAGCAACCTTCGCCATACACGTACGTCGTCGAGCGAAGTTCCACTTCGACGTTCGTGGTTCCGAATGTCGGACACCAAACTCATCAACTGAGAGCTGCGCCTACAGTTATTGACGTTCATCTCCACATTTTACATGAATATCAATCAATTGAGTTTGCAGTTTCCAAGTTTGGTTCAAAAAATATCTTCGTTTCGTGATAGCAATTCGATGGGAAGCTCATTGACATACGGAGGGCTCTAAAAATCTAAAATTTTATATTCCAAAATTGTAATAGCCTAGTCAAAGAATTTTCCTACAGATTTTGCATGTGATTTATTTTTTAAGAAAATGAATGATGTCTATTCACATTTCTTTCCCAAATCTTCTCTCTCTCTCTCTCTTAATATCGTGGGAAAGTGAGAGTAAAATGAAAGGTATTTTTGAAGAATTGAGTGAACAGATAAAAGACTGGAGCTCCAATACGGAAGCTCGTGAGTTATCCGAAAGTAATCATAAAAAACTTGCGTCGTTTCTGTCGGCGGGCTTATAAAGTCACCAGTTTTTGCGTCTGCGAAATCTACGATCTTGGTAGGCGAAGTCTTGGAGATCGAGACGAGTCATAGTCGTACGGTGGAAAAAAAAATCGTGCGAAAATAGTAGGTTTTTTATCCACTTTTCCTGGTTTGTTCCGGAAGGATTTTTCGCTCGCCTTCG
The DNA here is from genome assembly GCA_037043255.1 of Diadegma fenestrale. NCBI lineage: Eukaryota > Metazoa > Arthropoda > Insecta > Hymenoptera > Ichneumonidae > Diadegma > Diadegma fenestrale. The sequence continues at coordinate 11,306,021 of CM073310.1, read as the reverse complement.
CCTATTTTCTCGTTCCTGCTTCTACAGACGCAGAGGGGTGGGTCGATAAAGAATCTCGAGCTGAGCTTTTGCCGACGAACCGTAACTTTCCACAGATTTCCACTTATAACCTGCGTGAACGTCCCATTTTTTTTTTTGTTTTCTTTTTTACGAATCAGAGGATCATAAAACTTTTCAATCTATATGCTTTTCTGTCTATAAACTTCAATCTCTCCCGTACGAGTCTCGAGCAACACTGGCTGATGCGACTTAAACAAAATTTTTAAAATCTCGACTTTTTGCAACATTTTTTATGTATTGAATATACATTTGTTTTTTGTTTTTGTAGAGACGTTTTTTGTAGTGAATGGTCGATATTTTATGTCGATATTTTTATCGATATTTCAATCGGTGACAGAAAATTTTTAGGGTCAAATCGACCCAGTATGCACTTGAAGGATTGATAGAATGAATTTATTATGTGAGAATAAGATGAACTTTCGTTTATTTTATTCTCGAGACAAATGGATTATTTTGGCCGATTCACTCGGACACGAAGTCTTGACAGTCGCATACATCAGCTTGAAATTTAACACACTGTGTGGTATCCCTCTGTGGTGTAGACGAAGAGAAAATGGCGACATAGCGACGAGGGTCCCGCGCTTGCATCCTAAGAGTTTTTTCCACTCACTCTTTACACCCAGACGAGAGAAAAAAGAGTAATCTACGTGCGAACATCAGAGCGTACGACGACGACGTAGACGAGAAATAAATTTGCCTTTCCTCCTCGTTACTTTTAAGCTGGATAGCACGCATCGCGTCTCTCTCCTTTTTCGCCTCTTCATCCCATGCACACCCCCAATAGTAAACAGAAATTGCTGCGTCAACTTGTTGCACGCATTCGAAATATTATACAGAGATCTCTTCATACTCTCGCGCATTAATCGAACTGTGAAATCAATGTCCCGGTGCTACTTCCTCATAAAAAATGAACAAGGTTGCAGATTCTTGCAGGCTTAATGAAACATTTAGTGCATCGAGCTGCATCGTGAATCTTCAATAATTCGAAAATACCATTTTCAACTTTGATATTGCCAATGGTTTATATTTACGTACACAGAGAGCAAATAATATCGAAAATTACGATGGCATTGTAGTTTCCTGGTTTAACGTCGTCTTTCTAAGGAATTTAAGAAAAAAAATTGATTTTTCATTCACATTCTATTAAAAATAGCGAAAAAATTTGACATTTTTCGTCAAATTTTCACATTTTTCGATATTTAATGTCTCTCGCGATGATTTTATGTATTTTTTCACGGAATAACACTCGAAGCTTCAGAACGCGCAAATAAAATTGAAAACGATTAGTTCAAAGTTCCCGGACTGAGTAGCATTAACGAATCAAAAGGGAGCTTTTCCGTATTGTGTACGCAGTTTAAATTGCGTTGGCATACGGCTCGATGGAGTAAACAAAACTTGATGCTCAAGTAAGTTTGTATAGTAGCATTTGTGCAATGAAAATTCTTCCGGTGAGCACAATTAAATGTTCAATGCACCGTCTGGAGAAATATCATCTCCTCCTGTTTTCCAAGCTCTCTTTGACGTTTCCTCTCTCTCTCTCTCTCTCTCTCTCTCTCTCTCTCTATTTTTCTCTCTTCCTCCATTCCTTTTGTTCTTCCATGTGGGCTATTTAATCAGGAACTATTTTGTATGGACGGAACACCGACTGAAAACGCATTCCATTCGACTGAGCTCTATCGTCGTTGTGCGCACATTTTCTGCATGTTTCGATTATATTTAATTACTGCCTTTGCAAAATTCAGTCAATTAACATCGTATTGTGTAGCTTGGGACATGGTTACGTTTGTTTATGCAGTTCAAATGGCCAGGGGTCGAGAAAGGAACTTTTCTGACTACTTTTCTTTGATTACATTTTAATCAATATTTTGACGGAAAAATGACATAACTTGGAGTGAAGAATTTTGAATTTTTAATTACGCAAAATTCTACGCCGAGAAGATTTGGCAAAGCTTTTGCAAGATTTTGGAACGCCTCGAGATCTTTTGAATATTTTGTTTGCTGTGTATTTTTCTTATTCTCGAGCTTTTCCCTGCCGAGAAAATGTCGGGGAAAGTTTTTTTCTGTGCGTTGGCGAAAAATAAAAAAATAAAAAGTGGTCAGGAAGCTTGTCTGGTGAGGCTTTTTTTTGCTCTCTACTCTTTACCGAAAGAGATAGACTTTCATATTGCTCTTGCAATTACTATCGTAGGAGTGCTCATGGCTAGATGAAACGCGCCTTCCCTTATCGCAGTAAAATGCATGTGTCGGTAGGATATGCTCGACGAGCTGGTCGTTGGGCTGAGAGCGAAAACGCTGCAAAGCCTCCAGGGGAGCCAGAAAATCAGAGACTCTTTGCACGTTTTGCGACGAGAAAATACGCGAGAGAACAGCCCTCAGACTTTATAAAGCTCTCTTCGCCCAACCAACAAGACAAAGAATGGACCGGAGAGCAATTGCGTGTCCCGTTGTCCTTTGTACCAGAGTAAAGGTTCGTTACAGTTGTCCAGGACGACTTCCTGCCATTACGACTGGCATTGTTATTCCCGGTTATTTCTCTCTTCTCTACCGGTTTAAATTTTACTCGCTCTCCTTTTTATGCAGGCGTTGTTGCTTATTTTCAACGCAAGAATCAAAGGCCAACGTTTAGATAAAAGTAAATCAAGATTTAGTTCTTTTCTCTCTTCAAATTGTTTGTCTCCACCAGCCGGATCAGTTACAACGGTTCACTTTGATTTTTATCTGAACCGGATGCTTTCTGCATTTGCTGGCACAATTTTCCTTCCCAGAACCCTCGAATTCGTCTTTATGCGATTGTCGTGGAACTGAAACGATCAATTTCAAAGAAGAAATTTGAATTTTCAAAAGACCATCAGCATTCTAGGCAAACCTTTCGTTAGTTTTTTTCGCAGCAATCAAAAAACTAGTGCAATTCCGAAACCTTAGAAATTTTTCAAAAGTTAAAACTGTCACATATTTCATCCACGATTATCCGCTGTCGTTTTCCTCCCAAATTACGGTTTGGAACAGGAATAATTCATGCAATCCGAATAATCCCTTGGCCGTTCTATCTCTCGGCGAATTTATGGAAAAAAGAGCTTATCTCTCTGGAAATCTTTTCTGGTACGCTGCTGTCAGGGTGAAAAAGGTGAAAGGTCACATCGCGAAAGAAAATGCAAAAAAGAGAAAAAAGAAAAGTAGAACTTTGTGTAGTTTATGTCATGGAATATGATCGCTGAACTAGAAAAACCAGAGTCGAATGTTAATGAACGAAGAAAAAAACTTATCCTAAAAAAAAAAAAACAAGTTGATAAAAAATTTTGGCAGTAAGTCAAATTGGATAACCGGTTGTGGCGTTTTCAGCCGATGACACGATATCCAAAATAAAAAGTTTCTATGACTCTGCTAGAATGTTTTAGGGGGCAATAATTTTTGATATTATTTTTTCACCATGTGAGTTTAGGCAAAGAACGATAAATGTCATTTAACCGCATCCATGACGTGGAAAAGAGTGATGAATTGTTAAAAACGTGGCAACATATTGTTTCCTTATTTGAAGAAAGGTCATTGATATCCTTTTGAAATGTGATCATACGCGTGTGTTTGGTGCTCTCTCATCTTATCGTAATATACACATAGACGCTGCATGGGCACGATGTGTGGCTGTTATGAAACAACGCAGAAGATGATACGCAATGTGTTTGATGGGAATGTCTACATATATATGACGAAAATCCATTCGTCGACGAATCAGATTTCAATATCGCCTGTACAGTTGCACAGGGGTATGACGTAATAGGATAGAGAGTAGCACAATGGCCGGTATGTAGGTCGGCGTGTCAGTGCCACCGAGCCCCTACCTCCGCCTCTAACCAACCCCTTCTGCTTTTCGGCCCATTCTGGTGCAACCTGGCTACGAAGCTACCCTCGATATAGCTCGACTCTCGGCTGGATCCGGGCTCCGGCCTCGTTGCAAATCCGACCGAGATATCTACACCTCTTCCCTATTACCCTTCAACGGCTTATCGCGGCTATGCCTTTCCGCAAATCTCGCACCTACTGGTCATTTATGGCTGGACCAACAACAAAAAATATTCATTTCTAACTAATATTATTGATTGTGCAAGAGAAATCCTGTTGTGCATTTTTAATTCAACTTTGGATCAATGTTCATTGACGATATTCCGCGCACAGCTGTGATAGACTAAAAAAGAACTGTCCACGAGTTTTTAGAGGAGCGTTTTTTCCATGACAATGACTTTTTAAGGAATTCCGTGAAAAAAAAACGGAGTGCATCATGTTTTTTCTTGTTTTTTTTTTTTTATTACGTGAGCTTGTAGAAATTTTCACTAAAGTCACGAATCTGAGCAAAAAATTCAATTTCCTCATTATAAACCTCGTGCGAGGCTAAGGTGGCACATTTGAATAATTAAAATTCGGAATTTCCATCATCAATGCAACTGGGACGGTCATTTTTTTCCAGATCAAAAGAAAACTAATTAATGAACAATTACCGCATATCGCATGTAGGTTGAGACGAAAAATTCTGTTACCTTTCTTGACACAATTATTAATTGATAAGAATCCATGCGAGAATACTCTTAATGACGAAAAAGCCGCGGGGAACGCAGCAGATTAACGAGAAAGTAAGTATGACGCCTCGTTGCTGAGCTTCGTCTCGTTAAATAATAATGATAATAATCGTCACGAGAATAATAATAAAATTGATTCAACCGAAGGGTGGATGAGAAATACAATTATAATGATGACGATACGCGTTATATCGGAAATACAGCCGGCAACAGGACGGCTTTTGAATGAATATATATATGAATTTGTAATAATGATGGCAGGTCACCATTAAAATCTGTACGTTCAGTGCTATGATTTAAAAAAATAGAAAGCCATCGTCGAGACGTGACAAAAAATTGTATGGGGAAGCCAGATAATTGAGTTTTTGATCATCGAATCGCGATCTTTCGAAATTTGTGACATTTTGTAATCGTAAAAGTCATTAATTTGGTTTGTTTTTTAAATTTAAATACAAAGAACTTGACGAATTTTCAATAATGGAGAATTCTCCAAAACTCTTTCGAATTATAATTATTTCAACGTGTGCTCAAATATTTCAACATTCTAATTTTTTCTGTGTGCATGGAGTGTCTATGCATCAGTCATCGGAGACTCGAATATACGGAAAAAATGTGGAATCTTTCGATTAATAAAAACGTACATTTCTAGACGACTTATGCAGACCGAGGACTTGCGATTTTTCATTCGGTAGCACCAAACATAGCAGTCGAGTCAATATGCGGCGCGCATAAATCAGTCTGAGATATTCGAGCAGAAGTCTCGAAAAAGAGGAGCTGCACAACTGCAACGGAGAGCCTCATTCGTTCCGGTGATTTTCAGAGCTTGGTCAACGAACTCTCCCTCTCATTGTTCGTTTTGTTTTGCTCGAATAATATTGAGGATATATCGCTCTGAGAAACTTTATACAGCGTTCCAGCCAGCTTTATCATGAATGAAAACAATTTTCGCGATATTTCACTCGCACACTTTATCCGACGATCAAGTAAACAGGAACATGAAGATAAAAACGACGAAAATCCAAGGAGACTCGCCCATTTACAAAAAAAACAAAATTCTCACATCATCGAAATAAAAAAAAATTCCACTGTAAAGATCGCAAACTTTTACATAAAAATAACGGACATTCCGTTCGAAAAAAAAAACACATTAACCTGCAGAGTGTCTAAATCGAAATGCACAATTTTAAAGTGTCGAATATTATGGACGTTGATACGAGGGTTTAAGAAAATGACCGCAGGTGTTTGTCCATAGTGGAAGTTCAAAGTTCCGTCTTTTACGACGTTCCAAGGAACCATAACATATGTGTAACGCGGAAGGGGATATGGTCACGTTGCTTTATGCATATATGTGTATACAGACATCGTCGTCATGTCCAAAGATTGGGCTGCAGTCGTAAACGAAGGCGATTTCGCTGCCTGAGGCAGAGCCATAAAAGCACTGTTAGGCGGAGAGCAGCCCTTAACGAACGATAAGCCATTCGCATAGGGTAAAGCTGCGAGGCATGCAACGCTGCAGTTTGACGATGAGTGGAGGTGCAAAAGCTTGTATGCCGGTCAGCGGAGCGACCGTATAAGTTACACATCACGCGAAAGCTTTTGCACATATACATATCCAATTGTTATCGATCGCGAAGGTAGAAGCAGCCCAAGTAAACGGCAAGTGTTCTATACACTTGCAACTCCACCCTGTGGAATTGATAGCCGAAACACTTCTCTGTGACGTTTGATGGCCTCTCGGTGCGCGGTTCCAGATGCTGTTCCTGGACGCAGTTCCCATGATGCGTATGGTGTCCCCTCTATACCCGGCTCATTGCATCGTGGTGTACGTCAAGGTGTTTCCTAAGCGCCTCTCGCATCCTTACTCAAGCATGTTTGCATAGCCATGCAAGTACATTGGATGGGAACTGATCGTATTGGCAAGATTTTAAACAGTTCACCTTCGCCGGTCACAAATGCGATTCAGTTGGAGATAAGACACGGTTCGAACCACAGAGAAATTGTTCGAACAGCAATGGGAATTGGTATGAGTGAAAATTGTAGTTTCATAGCCAATAATAGCAAAAGACGAGAACATGAAGCGAGTGCAACGTCCTTTTGTAAGCTTGTAACTGTCCAACGAACCAAAGCGCCTTGTTAGTTCGTTGGAGGGGAAAAATTTAACGAGCGTCTGACTATCGTTGACTGTTACTACTTAAAAATATTTCCATGGTGAATTTCATCGAGCTCTCCTGTCGATTCTCGTCGGTTTTGTTGATCGTCGACACGTGGAATAAGTTAAAAACACTTTTCTTTGTATCGCATACGTGTATTGTATTTTTTATTTGTGTATGTGTAAAAAATGCTCAATCGTTTGGAAGAAATATATACGAATGAAGGAAGAATGATGTGAATACTTGAATCATTCCAACTGCTGTGTACTTGTTGAATTTTTTTTTCTCGAAGATATGCATTTCGTTTTATCAATGATTGCTTCGCTAATCGATTGAATTGAAAGGATGCGATCAGGTGGATTGGAAGTTGTGTGTTGAAAAGCTGCTCGTGGAAAACACACCGCAATTTTGCTTTCTCTCTCTTTCTCCCTACAGTTCTACGTTTTTCCAGCACTGGCCTTTTCTCGCGTAACTTGCTGGCTTGTCAGTCGACGAGGAGGTGATCGATTGGTATATCAATACGAAGAGAGCAATGTATCCATGCGTCAGTTTTCAGCACTCAACGGGATTCCGAACCGGAGCTTCCTCTCTCGCGTTCTTTTTTCACAGTTTTTTCTCTTTTTTATCCTCTTTTCACCACTTCTTTCTCCGTGCATTGACGATCGATGCGCCTCATTTTAGAAATTATCGCCGAGAGGATAGCAACAGCAATAGATTCTCTGCTGAGGCATCGATCGCGGTAAAAAGAATCCACAAATCCATGTTGCACTTGATGTATTGACCATTTATTTTAGTAGACAATTTAGTAAACTCGTCGGTGGTTTACATCGTCAACGTTGCTCGTCATATCGACACGTACTTTTCTCTATTAAAAACCATAGGTCAATCACAGATCCACACTGTTCGGGACATGAATTTCCAGCAAGCAAATATTTAATCGGCAAACTAAGCAATCGCCGGTCAAATAAATACTCGATTAGGTCATTGCTCAGTCATGCACTCTGGTTCTGGCACTGCATCGATCCCTGAGCAAGAGACGGTGTTCCGTGCAGTTTGTGACGATGAAACTCGGAGAAAACACGTCCCCCTGTATCGACAGGCTTTTCTATCGTTTTTCTTAAATCTCTCCTCCGGAGTAGTGCATAAGTGAAGAGTTGCTGTGACTTACACTCTCGAGAAATCTTACAAGAACACAAAGTTCATAAAAAATTGAAAAATTGAGGCTGGAATAATGAAATCGCCTGATTTACGTTTTACTTACCAGATTTTTCAGCCTCCATCGACTTCAGTTTTAAACATAAAATTATAGTGCGCCGTGTGCTGCACCGAGAATATCTTGGACCATCCGCGTAGCATCTCACGAGATGGATCAGGGCCACAGCGATTATTTTTCAATCGCAACAAAAATTGCACATTTACCGGAGTGCAACGATTTTGAAAACGCCTTGGGTCAGATTGACCCAATGTCGCTAACAGAAGCCGTGCAATGGAAGGGTTCAGCGAGGAAACGAATAAATCCAAATGATTATAAATTCTTTTGGACTTGAAAATGTTCCAAAGCTTAGGTCGACGGCGCGACTTTTCGTACACTTGGTACGAACCTATAATTCAAAGACACGGGGTCACAGCTGCGGTATTTTACGCGCGTTCTCAAAAGCATGTTGTGTCAACGTAGCGGTATATGAAATCGTCCGTGTGCGCGATGGCAGGATATGTTGAAACGCGATTTTCGTAGTGTGTTTGTTCTGTAGCCCCCTGCTCGTTGCATGTTCATCCCGAAACCAACCCCCGCTCGATAGCCTCGACGTATCATTCAGCTATTCTCTCTACTTCTGTCCTCAATATGTATACACGAATACATACGCGCTGATTATATCTCTATATCGTGATAACAAACCGGCGACGGATCTCATCCCCGTTCACTCATATGTGTACACGTTTTCCGTACCTCCGGTGCAAAAGAGAAAGAGGCTTATGTAGAGAGCTCTGTACCTACATATCCTCCGGTATAACTCGCCGATGTACATTCATCCACGTGTCAGTTATATTTATGTGACTGAATTCAGGCCGATTCTTAGCTATCCATGACATTCCCATGAATTGTGGTATCGAGTTACGTCCGTTCGCGAAAACAAAATGTGAAACAACAAACTTCAGAATCCTAGTCCATTTTTTTTCTCCATATTCGTTTATAGTCGTCCAGTTTTTTTTACTGTTTTTCGATTCGATCCAATCGATCGAATTCCTACAGAATGTTGACCAATTTACCAAGCACGAAAGTTAAAAACGAATCAAAACTTACCCTTCCAACAATGCGAAATAAATTATTTTCAGAACTTTTACTTGACAAAATGTATTCAATTTGAAAATTAAAGCATTTTTAAGCTCCGCACCCACGTAAAGATACAACTGTAAACTCGTTTCCCATCAATTGCGAAGGTCAATATTCGGAAAAATTGAATTTGTTCTTGAAAAAAATGTCCGCTTAAATACCACGCGAATTTTTTTTATATTAAATTATTTTTTGCTTCTTTTTAAATTTCTTTATATTTTTTTGAAATGAATGGACGAAAGCTTTTCAATTGAACTCTTGAACGGTAAAAATGTGGAGTCTGGTGCCGAAATTCTCATCTTTACGATGTAGACACTTTGCAGTTGTAATTTAGGATTTTAAAAGAAATTGTCAAGTGCGGAAACTTTTATTTATTCATTTTTTTTCCATGGCTTACCTGCCTTTGATGACTTATTTTTCGCTCGCTTTTCCTGACTTTCTTTCTACAGATAAGAAGATACTAAATTTGAAGGGATTAAGCGAGAGGGGGAAAGCGTTTCGTTTATCTCATTGGGAGCGATGACTCGCGATCCTTCTCATCGAAAAAGTTACTTTAATCGGTTCATAAAGCTGCTCACATGACCTGGCGGAAACGTTGATAGGACGATCCCGAATCCACAAGTCCTTCGGGAGACTGATAAAGGCTGCACCATAATGGAATGAACGAATCCTGCTGGCTCTACATGAGAAGTTAAGCTACGTAGAGAAATAAGAATTGTAGAAGAAAAAAGAAGCCAACTGAAGGCGAAGAATCGATGAAGTCTTTAAAAAAACCATGAAAGTTGAAAGTCGATACGATCTCGAGAGCTTTCCCGCTGAGATCCGATAAAGATTATATTGCTGCTTCGTAATGACAGTCTTTTTTATGAGAAACGGATATTTTTCAACCCTAAAATAACTCAGTAAAAAAAAGCCCGCCAAAGCACGAGAGGAAAAAGGTCCGAGATGTTGATGCGACGATGATGAAATTCAATTAAGTTTATGGATTATGAGCTGTGGCATAATTGGGACAGGAATTAAGAAAATTGATCCAGGGGTTGAAAATAAACCGAAAATTTTTTCAGATTTTTCAACGTCTTTGGCACGTGTAAATTCTGAAAATATTTGTTAACTTCTTTAATGTCACGAAGCTATAATAATTGATCCATAAAGAGTTTGTTCATCGCTCCGAAGTGAAGGATGATATTTTGCGAGATAGTAAATGTGGTTAAAGCGATAGAGATTCCATTCTGTGTCGACGAGGATGCGAGGGAGGCGATGGACTTAACGAGCGTTCGCGCAGAGCCACGTTATATAATTTCCAATTAGTAGGGAAGCTCGCTCGAGCTGGTGGCGAGTGTGGCGAAAAAAAAGTAAAAAAATATCTATGCGGGGACTGTCTGTACGCATGCGCGCGCAACGCTTCAGACCATTATGTACAAAAGCACGTGCAGCGACGTGCGCGCGCGCGCGTACCACCGTAAAAGCTCAACGTTCCGAATGGCGAAAGCACCGCTGCAAAAGTCTTTGTCGGCGCGTAACGTTGCACGAGAGAGCGTATCATATAAATTGAATTACCAACGCAACAGCGACCACCGCTACAAACAACCCTCGCACAAAAATTTTACCCACTACAGATTATATTTCATCATTTAAATAATACCACACTCAGGACTCGTGTTTCCATTCATTTACCCCAAAACGAGTGAATCGTCAATTTTTTTCGTTCAATATTCAAATTCTGCTTTAATTTTCCTCGAATTCATCCCGCGCGGGCCTGGATCGGAATAAGGAAAACGCAAGAAAATGAGTTCAGGTAAGTTCGATACGACGTTGCAGTTTGCATCGTTGGAATGCAACGGAATTCTGTTTTTTAATTAAAAAAGTATTTTCAGTAATTCAATTCCATGTTGCACTTTCTAAGCTTTCATCTCCAAGTGAAATTTTTCTCCTTCAGGTTTTTTGTTCAAGTTCATATTTTTCTTCATTCATCTCTCCCTCGCTCCCTCGTATGTTTTCACGGTCATTAAATAACGTGTAAAGAAATAAATACTTTCTGCTTGCGCAAAATCCTAGAAATTTTGACTGGCCAAAGAAACGACATCCACTTTGTTTGCGCGGCACTTGCATAAGTTAAGAGGTCTCATTTGTCGTGGTTGTGAGCGGTAGCGTGAGAGCCCGAATCCTCTTGTGCCCTCGTTTACATTATATCTTACGTTTTCTGCAGCCAATTTGTCCCCACGCGATCCCTGACTTCTCTGCTTTAACTGAAACTACTGAATTACTCCAACATACGCTCCGTAATAAAACTGCGCTTGCATGACTTTAAGTGGGAGACTCGAGAGCGTAGCGACGTGGAAATACATAACACACGCCGACAGCCGGTCCAGCTAGCTACGGATTAAAACACAAGAATCGATCGTATTATCGCCAAGTCCGTTTTGCAATTGTGTACAGCCAGAGAAGCGGATTTCTGAAACGTGAATACCATCAAATCAAATCCCATTGCAATGATATTTGGATTTTCGTTCCACGATTTCAACAGTTACAAATTGAAATTTATAGCATGCCTCGATCCCATGTGGAATAGAGGCACGTACATTCCTGCATACTGCATGAAAACAATGATCACTTTACACCTCGCGTTCATATTTATGTCAACGTGATTTATGCAAATCAAAGAAACCGAAAAAAAATGTTGTTCAAAGCCTCAGATTGTTTATTTGTTTTTCCATTTTTCATTCGTGCTTTTATCCCATGCAGAGCAAAATATCAAACGTGTGGGATGAAACGATTTAAACAATATGATTGTGATGTATTTATCGACAACAGAGGGTTTGCGTTATAGAAAAAGGCAATTTTGCCGAACACTCAGGTCTTGTGGTCATGGATAACCAGGAATTCCAACTTCTCATCCGTGGTGTCAGAAAAACTCACACATTTATGGCCCTTCGAAGTTTTTTTACCGATTCAATACATCGTGCTAGAAATTTGAAAGTGAAGGCATACGCGAAAAGCAAATCCTTGGCTGGAATAAATATATGGAATTTTCGGTATTATCGCCAACAGTTATCGGGCATTGAGGCGATATCGAATTCCCATACATGGTCTGAAAGCGTATGGAAATGCCCATCCACTAGAGACTAATCTGCTGATAATACGAAATCCTCGCGATATTTCCATTTTTTTTCCGAATCATCGCATTCACCATTTTCCAAGAAGATCAATGAAATACATCGGTCGTGAAATTTCAACTAACTATGTCAATGCTTCGTTAAGGGTGTTCACTTCTCACATGCATGCAGATCAGATACAACTTCGATAACAATATTGATCTTTACAGAGAGAGAAAATAACATCAAAAATTACTATGGCATTTTGTGATTTCACTGCAACGAGGTGTTTGGCGGATTTCCGGGAAAAAACCACCAGAAATGCCAAAAACTAATGAACATTTTTCAACATCGATAGAATTTGAACAAATCAAACATTTAACTAGAGAAAAAAAAACCCAATTTCACATTACGAGAAAAAAATCACGATGTCATCATATAGTTATTGTAAATACATTGTAATATTCTATTCCATTGCATTTTTATTGATATTTTATAAAAAAGATCGGAATTTGTGACCTTTTATCGCTCAATTTTGGATAGAAAATTGCAATTTTTATTGCTAAAATCTCTCGGCTCACGACATGCTAAAAAAATAGATTCAAAATTTGCCATACACAAGCGGTTTCGTTTGTTTATTCAAACGTTGTATACTTTCGTTTAAATTCAATAATTTGCACGTACGGCCTTTGGGGTCTCGACACAGTCATATAGGTAAATCAATGGTTCGTCTTTGCAAAACTGTGAATTGATCATTTATAAGAGAGGAGTTTGAATTGAACAGAGGATGTGGTTATTGCAGATTCGTTGTGTCGTATGATCTACACGACTATCGGGTAAGATTTTCTTCGTGAGTACAGACAGAGGCGTGAATTTCAATTTGGTGAGCCTGTCTGAACGTATTTGGCAGAGTCTGCCGAAAAAAGGTTTTCCAGCCACCACGGCAAGCACAAGTTGGACGAGATGGCGATAAGCCGGCAGCTTCCTCGAATGACTTTTCGACGCAGTATTGCAGTGAGTTTTGCAACGTATGCATGAGGTAATTGCTCTCTACGAACGATCACCAATTTATTAACGGAATTTGAATTTATCCATTTGAATTGGAATTACGCAAAAATCGTTAGTAAATATTTGTTTCAATTCCAATGAAAAAATCGTTTTCGTCCGAAATTTGAATACACCGCATTTTAGGTCTCGTTCCGGTGGTTCCATATCTGTGGGCAAATACTGCATATTTTGAATTGAACATCCGAAAGTGCTTTCGAGTAATGCAGAGTTTTCGAGGTTCATGTCAGAAGATTTTTTCGATGCTTCCGGTGGATCTGCACGTGCAGACGTAAAAGTTCTGACACATGGTCGGGGGTGGCCATAAATAATCGATAAATCGTTATTGCCTGAATGTCGAAGGGCTCGAGAGCTTAGTCCCTTTTGGTTCGATCCCACGCGAGTCTATATGTACGTGCTTTTCCTAAGGGGTCGAATTGGAAGGGTGGAAATAAAGTTGGACCCGTGGTACGTGCAAAGCAACTCTTGGAACATATTTTATGTTTTGGCCGACACCGTAAAATTCGCACAGACGCCCTCTGGTACCATCTAAGCTGGTTCAGAGTCTCCTGCCTCGAACGTCACCAGAACCAACCCCTTTCCTCGGAACACCTGCCTTATATTTCTCTCGGCTGATTACTTTCTGGCTCTCGGACATATCAAGCGACGCCCTGGTCCTTCCCGACCCACGTCTCTTTTTTATTCCTTCTCACTCACTTTTATTCACACATTTCGCTCCGCACCTTCGCGAGCTCGAAATTTCTCTACTGGCTCAGAAACTACCCTGCCGAATATTACGGGGCACGACACATTTAAAAAAAATGTCTCCCAACTCACTTCGAAAATGAAAAATCTTCTTGGATCGCATCAAAAACGTTTAAGGAACACAAAATGACTTATTCAGGGTCATTTCAAAATTTTGTATAAACGTCCTCGGCACTAAAACTAACAGTTTTTCTTCCCCATCGAAACGCGTGTAAATTGACGTTGAAAGAAATGCAAACGCATCAAAGTTTGTCCTAGATCCAACTATTTAACTTTTGCTTCCCGAATTATCTGTGAATTTTTTGATGCACAGATTTTTGCTACTTGAAAAAGAAGAAAAACAAGTAGAAAATGTGATTTTTAATACGTCATACTGTCTTGGTCACTCGTTTGAATTAACTCAAATTATATATAAAGAGAGTTAAATGACACTGTGAACGTAATCACACATCCAGCGTTCCAGTAAGGTAATGAGAGAGTATTAATTAGTCGTGTTCGGTGTGTCCTATTGCGAGGTCAGTGAAGCTCATATACGAGGAGGTAGTTCCGTACGTACTTGGCGAAGTTCGTTCTCCCCTAGGAAAACCAGACAGGCATTATTAGGCACGAGGACCGTAAGCCTGTGTATATATTTGTACTATATATAGTATTCTCATGGCCTGCTTTCCATCTCCTTCGTCTTTCGTTCGCCCGAGCACTATTTTTTTCTCTTTTCCTCTCTCGACCGTTCTCCTCTCTCGGCTCTTTCTCGCCGCATGTACACGAGTATCTGGCAACGCTTTTCCGCTCCTCATCTCACCACAATGCGAAAAAACATCTCGAGAAATCCGCGTTTTTTTCCTGCTCTCGTAAAACTCATTGCCATCTCGCGCTACGCGCATTTTTGTTTCTCTCCATGCATTCAGTTGTGACCATCACGAGAACAAAACTTTTATTGCTTTTCTGCAGGCGAAAGTTCATATGGTACGGTGTACCAAACGCCATGGAGTCTTGACACAATTTCCACGCGATTCCCACCTAACAAGATGCTTTCTAGGCATTTTAGCCAAATTTTTTTATCCTCCGAGTCCATACTGGGTCATTTTGACCCCCAACAATTTCCTGTCACCGATCCATCAGCTTTTGATTTGTCAAAAAATAAATTTAGGCCCGTAAAATGCGGATAACTACAAAAAAAAAACAACGAGCCTATTCACCGCGAATTTCACGATTTGAAGAAAAAACCTTGGGTCAGATTGACCCGAGATGCACTTACAGGAGTTGTCCATTCGAAGGGCCAATCTAGAAACTTTCCTACATTTATGTACTTTTTAATTTCTCTTGTCTACAAAAGTCTTCGACACGATTCCATCCGAAATCGAATCGTTCCATGAAAACATTTGGGACAGCTGTTGTAATTGACAGACCTCAAAGCAGGTGGTATTCAATCATTCATACCCAATTCAGCATAAAACGAACAAACAGCTTGCAAAAAGTTAGCTGAACAATCGAGATTAAGTCTAAAAATGAAGGGAAATTGAAAAAGGAAAGACAGAAGACAAAAAAAAATCCATGGCCCAGTTCGCACCCTGAGAAACAGTTTCCTCTTTGCATCCTTCGCTCTCCGCAACTCCTCTTAGCAGGAAAAGTTCAAAGTGGCTAGTTCAAGCAGAAATTCTCATCGACTTCACGCTCTACTACCATCTGCGCTGCGACTCGATCCTCCCAACTAACTTTAAACAATTGCTCGCGTCCCCACAACCGAATTAGAACGAAATCCTCCACTTTCCATATCCTTTATAATTCCGCGATGCATTCAAAACTAATAATGATCAGAAAGTGCATCGAAATTTCCGCATCATACGTGCATTAGAAATTTTCTCTCATTCTAGACGAATATTTTTGAAGGAGGCGATGTTGAGTTTTCAACTCCAAACTCTTGTTTTTTATTCCATTCCAGAAAACAAGAAACTCTCTCGAACCTTTTCAAGCTTTCTTGGTTTTTCAAGCATCCGCAGCCTCTACATGGTTGATCGAATTTAATTTGGCAACAATGTCCTTATCAGACGTTCGTGAATCTTCAGAATCAGACAGCGATGCCTTATAAATCGATCGTGGTCCACCGATACAAGCGGAAATTCGTCTCCGCGTCGTTAATAATTTAGAATTTCTACAACTTCCGAAATTCGATATTTCATAAAAGGTCAAATTTAATGCACAATTATCTCGGGATGGAATTTAATAATAAATCATTTGAAAAATCTTTTGATACTGACGGTTTCACAACACGAGCTCAACCACATTGAGCGTAGACGATGATACATGTATCGAACGATACAAAGGAGGTCAAGATCGTTAAGTACAGGTATGGATGACCGTACAACCTGACGGTGTAATGCTCCATGAACCGTGATCTAGCTAATAGGAACGTGACCCGACGTTGGCGAACTTTGGGCGATAAAACTCAAATATTTTACTTTCAACACTATAATAATGTTTTCCGAACTCTCTTGCACATACTTTTTAAAACCGAAGCGTAGCTCAACGATCTAGCCAACTATCAGGTCTGCATGTCCAGAAAAAAAAGTCACTGCTCTAGTTTTCAATCGGACCAAAAATTAAACGGCAAACTTTTAATTCATGCACACGTTTCAAAAATTCAAATAGATAATAATGTATAAAATTCATATAATTTTATGATTTAGAGACGCGGTAGCGTCTTGACGCCAAGTTAAAATAATGAAATACTCGAAAAACGTTTCTCCACAACGTCGAACGTTCTCCAATAATTTTCATCGTTTTCTATTCCAATTTTTTGTATGGAAAAAAAAAACACGAGGCTTGTATTTTCAAACAAGTTTTTACAAGCATTCCAAAATTAGAAACTCCATCTTGTTCTCCCGGAAAGGTTCGTGACCGAGATAAACTAATGAAGAAGAAGGGACGCTCAGGTCACCAATTTGGGAGAATTTTTCAGTTAATTTGCAAACAAAATTACACCGTGGAATTTTCCATCATTCCCGATTTCGTTGAATAACTCTGTTTCTATTATTTTTCCATTTACATCAATATATGCTAATTCATAATTCAACGAGCAGACCGACGGTTGGAATATAATTTTAAAAGAACTGGCGAAAAAATAGAACTCGAAGTTTCATGAGAGTATGCAAACTTGAGGCTGCAGAACTCGGTCGGGAGAATGTCTGAGTGTCCGTGTCCTCCTCACATTCTGTCGAGAGTAATTATCAAATAACTTTGTTGCTCCGAGTTACTCGCGAGTCACCTTTTTATCGTCATACATAAATAGACGTTTTTTTTTTCAAAATACACACGATACATCCTCGGATTCAATTCATATATGAATAAATCTCTATGATTCGGAAAAATGCGTCCAAAACTGTGTGTACGTGTCTGTGTAAATTTAGGGACATGAGGGAATTCGTTTAATTGCTTTTTCACAAATGATAAAATCATTTCAATATTAACTTTTGTTCCCGTACCGGTTTTATTATTTTTTTGAAATTTTTACCACTCAAGTCAAGGCTTTTCTTTCCACTCAAAACCTTTTCGGTAATGTGAGAAATTGATTTATAAAAATTCCCATTTTTATGATATTATTGAAATTACGAAAATCATTAAAATTTTTATTATTATTTCATCCATTTTACTATTGAAAAACAGGATCCAGACGTGTAAAGCGAATGAATCTCACAAAACCTCAATCAGGAGACTCGGTCAACAAGACATAGAATTTCGAATATGATTAAGATGTGTATTTTGTGAAAAACAAGGTTTGAGCTTTGTTGTGCAGCCGAAAGACTATTCGAGATCATGAATTGCAATTGATATCGCATTCGGGAGCATCACAAGTACATACGGCATCGATATTCATTACCATGTAAATTGGATCGAGATTTGAGAACAAAGGATATGAAAAAAATGCTTCAACATCTGACGCGTAGGGATGCAAATCGGAGAGGCTAAAGGGAAACGTCAACGGCCCCATGATACAGTGAGTGAAGGAATATTGATAAAATAAATAGAATAAATGAGATACTTTTTCCTGTGTCTCTGTCAACTGATAAGATTTCTCGAATGTTCAAGCGTTTGGGCTACGGTCATACCTTCGATGCACGCAGTTAGAATATTATTGGGGAAATGAATTTCAGATTTCAGGTGCATTTTAAAAAAAGTAGAAAATTAAAAAAATTAGCATTTACAAAATTTTGGCTCAATTATTATGCACGGTCGAATAAAATGATGAAATTTCCGCAGAATCATCGATAATTTATGATTTTTCAAATAAGCACAAACTTACCCTTCATACCGGGTTACGATTGTCCTCTTTTTGAGGATGCAGCAACAACGGCGGTGATAATAAATTCGACGCGTCGAACACACATAAACACACACACCCACACACTTGAAATTATCGACAATAGCCTCGAGCAATTAATCACAGCGTCTGTTTACTTGCCACTCATGGTTTACATGTTAGTTTTCACTGGTAGAAAATACTAGTGTCGCAATCGATGTTCAACCTCGAGCAAGTGCGACCTGGAATTAAAGAAAACATCCTGAATTTCCTCAATTCATTTGTATTCTTGTAAAAGTGACGATTTTTTGTTTATCGTGAAAAAAAGAAACTTCGTTTAATTTTCGTTTGGAAAAAGTTTCAACAATGAGAAAAGAATTGAACATTTGAAAGAGAAATAATTGTGACGCGTCGCGCAGGATGCAAATCGCCAGTTCGAAATCACATCGGAACTAAAAAAATATTCACCTTTCGACGATTATCGATTGGGATAGCGAAAAGCAGACTCATCGAGGGCCACACGATTGTTTAATCAACTTAATATGAATTTTATTCACTGCTTGTATCATTCAATCAACTAGTAACGTAGCACCGGAGGAATGAGTACATTTTTGCTCTCTCTGACACTGAGTCTTTCGCAACTTCATTTTAATTATCGGCGTCACATTCACTTAGCTGTAAAATTAGTAGAAAAAGAAAAAAAAATTATTAGAAAAGTGGGTATAAAAAAAAGAAAATTTCTGTCATTAAATAATAAAAATAGAAACTTCGAAAATTGACACTTTTCAGTTTATTACGGTGGGGAAACTTCTGACTATGAAAATGGTTAATTATCAGTTATTGCGAGCTTAAGAATCCTCGTGCCAATAAAATAAAAAGTTGATGCAGCCCTGTTAAGATCACGCGAAGAATTAATAAAGGAGGACGAAAGGAAAACAGTATTTTTTACCGATGGACCGAAAGTAATCGATTCTTCATGCATAAGAAATGAAATTCATCCCTCAGGACATTGTCCCTTCGAGAGAAGTGAGGAAGCAGATCAGAGTCGTATATTGATAGAAACTGAAGGAGAAATGAAGAAAAAGCTTTTCACCATCGAATTGGTAGAATTAATATTTTATAGCCGTAAGCGAGTATAACCATCTCCCGAGAAAACAACCGTCGGGACCCTCCAATCGTCAATATAAGATGCGATTCTTAGTTTCGTAGAGTAAACGATTCACATGATTCATCGTAATGTTATCATCCATGGAGCTCATCCCCCTTCCAACTAGATCTGAGAAAAATCTTTCCGATTTATATCAATTTTCCATGATTCCATTGATTGTTAAGCCCGAGTTCGTATCAGAATTCAACATGGAAATCTAGCCAAAAGGACCTTTGGATAATTACGAAATTCCTTCAATTCATTTTATTGGACAATTGCAACTTTCCTGCTGGGAATGTGTGTGCGTTTTTTTTTTAAATCTATTTCATCGTCAATCAATGTCTCCTTTGGTATATTTTTTGAAGAGGCGAAAAATTGAAGAATACGGAATCGCCTAGTGTGGGTGGAAAAAAATATATTTTCCGAGACGGATTGTGCTCACACGCGTGAACTCATCGACCTGACAGCGCAAACACCCGCGGGGATTCTACTACCCGGAAAAAATTCTCTTTGATAAGAAGACACCTTTCACAGGTGACGAAGGTCAAAGATGTAGCCTCGGTTCCAAGGTCAATATGGAATTTCGTGCGAAAAAAGAAACGAGTGAGTCTTTTCGTTGAGGTTATTCCTGACTCTCAATGTATTCTCGGTAAAAAATATTCTCTGTACGGCGATGAGCAGGATGAAAGAATATTTCGGTAACGTCACAGAGCAAAATAAGCCAAGCGTAATTTTTCCACCGAAGTAGAAGCAGGACACCCTCGGAAGATTGGAACGCCACCACCTTCACATTTTTACAACCCCTATTATTTTTTTGCCCTCTGAAGAGAAAAAGCCTCGAGATTTCCGCGCTCTTTCGGCACAGATCAATGTTCGCGAAGGACACCCGTGGCTTCGGGTCGTCCTAAAAAAACGTCTCGAACTCTGTACGTTGTTTCATTACCACCTTGGGATCCAAATAAATTCACCCCTGTCCTTACTCAACGTCAATTGTTTTATTTTATCCAAATAACAATTCAATTGACATTAGCTCGATCACGGAGAGAAAATAATATCAAAAATTATTATGGCACCATGTCGCTCCTCGAAGAGATTTCAGCAAAGACATAGTCATTTTTCATTAATATTCCATTGAAAATATCGCGGAAACTTTAACATGTTTCGACAAATTTTGTTTCCGCTCAATATCAGCTGAAAAATTACTACGTATTTGCAAAAATCGCCCAAAGAGACGATATGATACAAGCAGGAAACTATGAAGACATCGTAATTTTTTATATAGTTTTCTCTATGTACGTTAATGTCGTTCATTGAGCTTTTTTTTTCTTTTGAATTATCTCGTTGGATACGAGAGAGTCTTTAAAATTCTTTCCCGCACCTTGCGTCGGAAAGTTTTCTGCATTTTTCTCACGAGCTCTCTGGACCTAAGCGCGGTCTCGTTACACGCATACTGGTTTCTCGTTCCGACGGAGTGGTACACCGGTGGAAACTCTTATCAAGGACACTCGGGAAACACTGCACCAACATTTCTGATGACTAATTCCGATCGAAAGGCAGAATTTTCTCCTTTCCTACTGCACACAGCAAATTACACTTTTCGAGTGTTCATGTGCATGAGCGTGTAGTTGTGAGTGCACCACTGCACAGCTCCCGTGAATTGCGTTCGACCTCGACCTCGTTCGAAGGATTTCCGGTGACGTGGGCACCTCGTGCGACCTCGAGTCGTGCTCTCTGCCTCTAGGGATGGGGAAACGTGCAAACGAGAGAAAGACAGGATCGACAAAAAGAGGAATAAAAAAAACGTCCGGAAAAAGAAAAGATTTTTACGGCTGCTCTTACTTTTCCCATGCGTCATCGCGAGCAAAATTTAAACCCTCGAAAGTCACGAATAATATTAATGGCAAATACGAAATCATTTTCAGATCCAACAAGAAAAACCATGACTATTAATTATGGTTTTTCCTAATTAACCATTTTTTTAGTCGAGATTTTATTGGCCTGTCATTTTGTTAATCAAAGAAATGCCCTAAAGATAACTAATTACAGTTCAGTAATAAAAAAATATTCAGGGTTCCGAACCATTTCCACTTTTTCAACAACTTTTCGAACATCAAAGACAAAAATGAATACAATTACGATAGACGTAATTGACGTAATTTTCAAGCTTAATGTGAAACTTTTCTTGTTGAGAAAATACTGAACAGAATTTTTGAACAATCCCTCATGAAGGAACGTATTACAACTCGTCAATATCGAGACGAGATTACAATGTGAACGTTGAAGTAATTAATTACGTTAGCAGGGAGAATTTGCAATTTGATGTAAATTGTCCTTAATAAATTTGTCATGAGATTCTCAGTTACATTGCGACGAATTGATGATTAGACAAATGATCAATCATTCGTGTCGGATAATCCGAAATGCGTGGAAGTGAAGGAAAAAGTTGTAATACCCCAGGAGATAAAGACAGAAGTAAAAAAAACGAGAAGAAACTTGAGTATAATTAATAGCCGTTGGCTCACACAGTGAAGATTGTGGCTGTTTCGTATATTGATATATATATATAATATAGAAATATATATATATAATATTTCGGTGGATTTTTTATCAGGGGTCACGAAAAGATCTCACGCGCGCGGTGGAGATTTGCCCGGCGGACAGTTGACCTAGTTCGATAAAATAAAGTGGTGCGGACCCGCGGTTATAAGGGAACGATGACGAAGACCAAACGGGGATCTCTTTGTATATATTCGTACGCGAGCGCGACGCGGGACTTACTGAACCGCTCGGTGGTAGCTTTCGACCGGAGGGTTGCAGAGTGCGTATCCCGCGGTGGCGCAGTAGAGAAGCTCTCTCCTTGGCTCTACAAAATAATGTTGTGTAAAGCGCGAGCGCGAACGAGTGTACGACAGCGCGGGCATCCTACGAGTTCGCGCGAATCTACAGCTATCCCAGCGCCACCGGAGCAATACTACCGATTCTTGGATTCAACCACCTACGTATACTTATATGTACATAATATATAGGTCATTCGTTTATTCGTTTGTGAGAAGTAAAGAAAGTGGGGGTTGTTCGAGGGATGATATTTCTCTGCTTGCTCGTGGTGCTCACATTCTGCCACTGTAGATTTGAAACCTTTCTCTCATTTTGCTCTATCCCTCAGCTCGTAGTCGCGGTTTTCCGAGGCAGCACACTGACCCGAAACTACTGTGACGTCGCTCACTGCCAGCAGAGATGCGAACGCTCAGAAGTAGACCAAAGTAACCGAAAAGCATCAGAAGCAATATCACTATCAAAAGCATCTACCGCGCGCGGAATGCCGAGAAATAGAAAGAGCGAAAAGCTCAGGCCGTTTACGCCATTCGGTCCCGAGTCTCCCTTCCATATCGATCAGCCTCGTACGGCAGTCCACACGCCACAGCAGCATTTGAACTCCGCTTCTTTTACACGCAGACCTATCAACATCCCCAACCCTTTGCCGCTTCCCGCTGTACCCCACTCCCTCAACCTAACCCGTTCCCACCCGAGAGGACTTTTCTCTTTTAACCTACTGTGTCACCTCTCTCTCTCTCTCTCCCTCCCTCTTTCTCACACACACACACACACTCTCGTCGCTTTGCCCAACGTCGTCTTTTTCTTCACTCACGCTTCGCTCTGACCGTGATGCACTTGGTTCCTCTGCAGGCTGAAAAAAAAATCCATTCTTTCTTCGTTTTATTATCTTGGTGCGCGGGAACTGCCGAGTGACACAGTGACGGGAATATTCTCTCGACTCAAGCACAGAGAAGCGATAAGAGTCTTCCAGAAAAATATTAAAGCGTAAAACAGCGAACGCTTTAGAACTCGGCGAATCGTCAGTGGCAACACCCTCAGGCCCCGAGCTCGCTCGCCTGACAATCTCGTGATTTCTCCTGCGTCCTTTTCTTTCTGTGAATACCCCGGTCGACGATGAAAGCTCTCATATATACATAACCGTTAAAACCAATGGCAATTCCCTCCTCACTATGTTTTAAATTATTATTCTTAACCGCCAGAAAAAAAACTTCAAATATGTTGAGAAATTATTTATCCGGAGCGTTCTATAAATAAAGGAATAAATTCCCAGATTATTGGCTAGAAATCTCATAAGTTTTCTTTCCCCTAGGCCCATGGAATTTGGAAACGTTCCCGCTGAAAAAATTCACCGATTAATACGATGAAGGATGATTTCACGATGACATTTAATTTTCATGTACATTCGATGTGTTTATAAACCAATTACAAACTGCCTTATTAATTCATGGTAATCCGATCGAAAACCAACAGGCCCTCTAATATTATGGTTAGTTACGATTCCACATGCGCCAGCGACCTGGACTATACGACGAGACAAAGCAAATTGGAGTCAACTAAATGTGTTGAATGGAATAGAATTCGTTAATTATTATTTTAGAGACACTTTCGTAAAACTCCAAATTATAAAAAAATGCAGACGAATCGAATTTTTGGAGTCTTTTTACGGTAATATTTCCTTGAGCAAACATTCCTTTAATGAAACGATCCAAGTTTCCAAATCTGGGAATTCATGCTTCACACTCGAATAAATTGACCAACCGAAAATCCGTCGTACCCTCATTAAATCATCGCCGCATTAAATCGAATGTGAGTCTATGTGATTGTCACTATTCCACACTCCGATATGTCCATCAAGTTACCAAATGGCGCGCGAATCGTCGAATAAACTTTTCCTCTTAACCATGCGTGTCAAAGGTAAAGGTCATTCGAACGGGACATTATAGATTTTCTGCAAGTGGACAGCGGGGGGCGTTTGGCATGATTGATCAGGATGCAAGTGACGTGGAATGATTTGTAGTTGAGATGTTCCAGGAAATTGCATGGGATCAGTACGGGACGATTGAAACAGTTCAGTCAGGAGTGTGCGATCTGAGTTGCGAACGTGTTTGACTGTCAAGCGTTCTACGGATCGCTCTGTGGCCCGATGTGCATGTGCAGGCTGTTCTCTAAGTTATTAGATCGCCACGGTGGAGTCTAATCGGCAAAATATTGGGCATGAAAAAACTCAAACACGGCAAGAAATGATTTTTAAAAAATTGAAATAAAACGAAAAAAGTCGGAGAATTCGGCTCACGTTATGGAAAAAAAGCGGTGCGATTATATGATGAGCATTTTGTTTGACCCTTCCATTCTTATCCATCGATTCCATCCTACCTACCTGTCCATTTGTCCCATTCTCATCCACCATTCCACATATTTATTGATCTTTCCATGCAGCCATCGCTCTTTTATCGTACCAGTTTTCCCCCTGCTATCCATCCTCTGTCGCACGCAGTCCCACCTCGAAATATCCCCAGCCCCTTATCCCATTTACTATATCCATCTGAGCATTCGGCCCCTGCACCCATCCATCGCATTCATTCATCTTTCCAACCATCCTCAATCCCAACTATCCTAAGTTCCATTCATTAATTCACACGTCACCACGATTATTCAAATTCCATCTGGAAATGAGTTTTTTTTTTCTGTGGTATTCATCGATTCAGGTGCCCGACTTTGTAGACCACATGATTCTTCTAGTATCCTCTAGTAAAAAGTTCATGGGTCACGATATATTTCGATAGCGGCTGTTGCCATTTTGTCCCACTGTCGGTTTGACAGCAGTTCGGAGGCTGTCGATTTGACAGCTGCCTGGAGGAGAGAAGAAGATATTTGAGAAATTAATTAATTCCAAGACGAATTAGATTATTTCTTTTTCTATGGACAGCGTTCAATGACATGGCCCGATTTTTTTCTGTCGCTTGAACGGCACTCGCGCGCGTTAGGGCGCGTGATCTAGTACGTTCGAAATTTTTATTCTGTGCGTCGATTCGAATGCGTTGAATCATAATCGATTGTACACTTGACTGCCATCTCTGGATCATCCTGAATATATTCGCGGTCATATGACTCTCCCATCATACTGCGAATGCCTCGTCTAATATTCTCGGACCATTCGACGGTAATTACAACAGACAAGTTGTTCAATTACTTTCAGTTTGTGTTCCTCGTTCTGTTCAGTGCACAATAGAAACTATTGTTGGGTACGTGTGGTTTGAAATATAAACGATCGTCTGACAATAATTGGCTTGCACTACTTCAGAAAGTACGTCGTATTGTCGAGGCTCCCGAAGAATCATCACGAAACCTACGGCGCACACTTAATCGCAATATTCCCACGTCTGTTCCTTCGAACCTTCCACGCAGACGTGAAAAGTTTCATCAACGTTTTATTGCTTTTCTTTAAACTCAGACAATTCGCAATAACGCTATCGACCTCTTTGGTCTGACTCTATCGCGACTTGTACTACTTGAATGTCGACAAACTTTTCGTTGATCAGTCAAAAAGTTGTTGTTTGCTCGAATTTCAATTAAATCCTGAAAAACTTATTCGGAGTCTGTCTTTTCTTTCCAATTCTCTAAATTATTTCCACCCCGAAATTTTGAAAACTCCCCGAGATTTTGTTATCTTTTAATCGCAAAAAAGTGACGCTTATCACGTAAAAATACCGACTCGCGTGGCCAGTCCGAAGCTGGAAAAAGACCTTCTTCACTTTTGCTGGTTGGACCGAAACAACGACAGAAATGGGAATTAATGTGGAAAGAGAACGAAAGAAACGAGAGTGGAGATTGATGAATAAATATGGCTGACTGAGGTACGTGAAGGTTTCTACTCGACACTCTGAAAATGCCTTTTTCTTTTCCTCGTGGGTAGAGTCTATCGCGATATGCTAGGCTTTCACCTCCGGCCATATGTATACGACACAAGATACACCATGAGAGGACTCTTTTATGGGGTCACATTTTTTCTTCTAAGAATATCTCCTTTCTTCTTTCTCCGCTTTTTATTTATTTCGTTTATTTATCTCTCTTTATAGCGTGTCGTATCGTTCTCATCGTCGTCTATTTCCGCGTCTTTTTCTTCTTATTCGAACAATAATGCAAGTAGCGCATGTAATTGTTTTCCCACGCTTTCGCTCCCATAACGAGACAAGATTTCTCATTTACAACGAGAAACTTGCATTTTATTCGGTCTTATAGTACTTCGCTTCTAAAATTCTACTCAGTCCCCTGAGCAATCGATTTTGCTAAACGTTTTCAATCATCCGAAGCTGTAAAACCCTGCGTCGCATTTCCTCGTTTATCGGATTCATTTTGGATTCTAGAAATATATAAATCGAATAAATTTTTTCATTAATGATTTAATTATTTCCGAAAATCTATCCGGGAAGTTCCGGAAAACCAAAAAAAAACTCGGGACAATGAAAATACTGTTTAAAAAAATAAGAAGAACTCCCAACGTTAATCAAATATTCACAAACTGCTTTGATCGAACTTCGATGTCGATGAACTGGCTTCGAATGTTCTTCGGCGATGCTCCTCGTTCACCCGGGTCTGTTTCTATACGTAAACTAATAGAGACTCCTCGGCAGACAACATATAGTGTCTACCAATAGCGCTCATCACGTCAACTATATTACACCGCCTGCAAGGGACGTGTTTACATTGAATCATTGTATACGCGTTTAATCCTGCGCAATACTCTTCAAAGCCCTTTCACATTGACGATTTAATCCCATAATAGAGCCGAGAGCTATTGTAATTCTCGTGACAGGACCAGCTTATATTATTACAAATTTGCGGGAACATCGACCTGACCAAGTTCTTGTAAACTATTATTATTAACCATCGTACTTGATCTCTCAATTCAAACTGCAGCTCCCTTCCAGCAGGGAATCGAAACAATTATATTTTCGTGTTGCAAATACGCGATAATTGGAAAATCGTTTCCGATGCCATAAGTACCAGAATTATACGAGATAAACCCTTCGACTGCACACCTCCAAAAGTGCATATTGGGTCAATCTGACCCAAGGACTCTTCCAGATCATTGTATTCAAAGAAATACGTATTTATTTTGGTTTTGTTTTTTCAAAAGACGTTTTTTTGTGGTAAATTATCCATATTTTGTGAACCTGATTTTATTGTTTGAAGATAATGAAAATTTGATGCCAGAACATTCGTTGAAATGCCGAACGAGCGGTTACAGAACATTGTTTGGGGTCAAAATGGCCCAGTGTGCACTCGAAAAGTAAAATTTTTGTACTAGGCCCAAATTTTCATCCCTGGGCGTCTGGGGATTGAAAACCCGCGACTTTCCAGTCCCAAATGTTTCTCCTCTGGCTTAAACGCTCTGCTTTGTGCGTTTGTTTCCATTTGTACGTTAATACCCTGCACTCAAACGTGCATTATGAGGAAAAAAGGAAATAGAAAACGAGCTTTTTATTGTGTACTGTTAGTTGATTTCTTCACTTCTGGTTACAGGAAACTCTATGAGTAACGCTTGGTGTCAAAAACCTGCAGGTCGTTCCGTTTTTTGGTATTGGGAGAGTTTGAAAAACGCAATTATTTGACTGAAACAAAGCCCTAGTTTTCCGCGCGAACGAGCTCATTTATTCCAAACAAATTCGTCCTCCCTTCCGTGTGCGCGTGCGGATTAATTCATCAAAAGCGTTGCACTCGCTCTGCCGAATGGAGTATTTATATTGAAAGGGTTTTGTGTACAACGGAGCGCGATGCTCCAATGAACCCGATTTACACCATTTTTTCCGGACATTTTGTTACTTTTCAACCCACATTTTTTTTCTCTCAAGTTTTTTGGTATTCGTGATATGTGGGAAAAACATATTTGTCGACGATGAAATATCAACAGGAAATAACAAAGTGTACGGCTACGGAATTCGATTTAAAGTGACAAAAAAAAACAAAACAAATGAAAATTAAAGTGCAAGGTGACGAGAAGAGACGGGAAAGAAGATAATGAAAGAGACCAAAAAAATGTGAGAAGGAATACTGCGTTTGAAGGCCCAGGTAAATTCCCTCTCACCGCATATTCCTCGTAACACCGGAAATTAGTTTTCTATCTGGTGAATGAGCAAACATCGTGTATTTCCATACAGCAGACCTCAGTTGGCACAGAATTCTCTCTTCTCCTCTCTCTACGTCCTTTTTTTATACATATCCTAGTTATACAACATTTCTGCGCTTGTAGAGAGTCTCGAAAGCTTGTAAAATTATTACATATCGTTCTGCAAAGCTTTAGCTCCGTGCACGGACTGCCAGGAAATCAGTATCCGGGTAGCATGGCATACGTCACTCTGCGGGTACAAAATTCTTCCCCGCACATTTTTATACTCAAAACTCAAACATCAATGAATGAATCACAAAGAGAGTCGTTTTTTAAACTCAAAAGATAAATAAACCAACTCAATTAATTCGTGCTTAGTGTACCAACTTTTTTTTATATGGAGCTTATTGCGCAATAGCAAACAAACTGTATGGTAGAATGACGAATAGATCGAAAAAGCTGCTTTTGTGTGTTGGCTTTGAGCAATGAACAAATATCAAAACTTGATTCTCCAACTATGCTAATAATCAAGTACACTGGTGGATACGAGGTTGTTGCAAAATCCTCGAAGCGAATCAGAAATAAAACTAATACACGAGGATAAAACCAGATTTACCTTCAGATACGTCAAAACAAAATCCCATTAAACATTATACGTTGGTCGAATCCTGTTTGTTGAGAATTTTTGTGGGAAAGTCCATTGGGTGCATTTTAATGAGCTAAAACACCGAATTCCTTTACTGATCTTTATCGCCAGGATTCAGGGTTCAGGTCTGCATGGACGCGAGGAGCGAAAAGTGAAAAATCGAACGTGTACAGAAGCGTCGATCCCGCAAACTCATTAATCACAGATTTAATTACCAGTTCAATACAGCATCAAGTTTGTTTTAGCTATTTCCGGCTCGATCACTGATGGGCGAGAGAACATCAATGATGTCAATTCCCATGAACCATCGCTCGTGTAAAATTCTGTCATCGATACAACCGAGGATTACCACTCGTTGATTTATGCATTTGATGTTAACGTTACGTTTTACGAAACAACTAAAAATTCCGTGTTTAAGCTTCAACGCAGCCATAGTGATTGGTTCATTAAAAACCGATGATCCTAGTTCGAGGGCTCGGTTTTTATTCGCGTGATTTTTATGTCAGTATTTTTTGGTGACGGTGTTTTTATCAAAAACTGAAGTGACGATTGTAGAGAATGATGAATTTGATGAGAAAAATGTATTGAACGTTACAGCACAATGTAGAGTGGAATTTTGAATGGATGAATCGACAATGATGGTGCTGTATGGAATCGATAAAGCTTTTTTCCATACCCACATAACGTCAAATCCAGAGCTGGCTCGATCTTAGCTCGGATTATTATCCATCGCAAGAAAAGGTGACAGCGTGGCGAAGTATATGCGAAAGCTGAGAAATAAATATTCGCTATAAATTTGCCCAACAATATGGACCTTTCTCGTATAAATATCTATACGTCGGTTTCAGAATATACGCGCAAGGCGAATGGCGAGAGTTGAATGGAAATTCTTTTCACAAAAGCTCGTGGAGCTTTTTATTTTTTCTTTTACACTATTGCTCCTTTACAAAAAAGACAGGAAAAAAGTGAGTGAGAGAGATGAATAATACTTTGCATCGACTATTGACAAACGAAAGGGCATAACCCACAATATTTGACGTCCCTAATCGTTGCGACTCGTGCCCTTACGTCCGTTGCTCATCGATTCCTCATATATAAATATTTGACCGAGGCACGCGGTCATTGAAAAATTCAAAAATAGACTCGCTCCCTCGTTCTTTATTCGAAACCAGGAAGAGCCTTTGGGCTTCCTCCTCGTTGATAATAATGACGGGAAAGTCGAACGAAAAGTGTCGACTATTGCACATTCAAGCTAGTTTTTGACGTAACCCTCTCGTACGTTTTGTCCTATAGATATACTGGGGTGAAAAGGGCCAAGCGGGAGAAGATGAAATGGTATGTAGGTCGGGACTCTGTTAGCGCGCCACGAGCGACCTCGTCCGGGCATCCACCTGAATTTTCTTTTCCCTATATATCATCCTTCGTCCCTTTTATTCATCATTTTTCATTCTACCTATCTGTTCGTCTGATTAAACTTCCACGAATTTTTCTCGGCAAATCGCATATTCAAATTTCCGCACTTTTCCGTCCTCTCGAAAATTCCATGTTGCGTATAAATTTTCCTAAATGAAAAGAAAAAAAAATCCGAAAAATAATGGATCGCGGATAGGACGAAACAAGAAAATTCTCAAATTACTCCTTTGACTGGATCGCCGAAGCCATCGGAAAATAAATAGTGTCACTTCATATCGACACGTATGACTCGACGTACTCTGGAGCCTGATAATAACAAAAGCGAATATCCAGTTTCGTCATCTCTCGCCTTTCCAACAGAAAAATGGGATAATGCGAAAAACTGTCGAGTTCAACGACACGTTGTTGAAACCACGCGGGCGGTTACGATCCTCGAATAAAACCGAAAGAATCATATGTGTAGATCGACCAAAGCCAATATATATGGGACATTCCACGCCGAAGCAGCTGCTTCCAAAAACCAGTCTCAAAAAAAAATAACGTTTCTCAGAGAATGCTAAAAAAAAATGTCAAACTAAAAAAACTCCAATCCCCTGAAATCTGCGATTTTTTCAAACTAGGAAACAATCCAAAAAACGAAATTTTTTTCCCAAAAGTTTCACGGTCACCTGGGGAAAAAAAATAATCGGACTTCGCGAATAGTTGGACGAAATGAATCGATAAAAATTGACAAATTTTCCTCGAAAGAAAAACAGAGTAAAGAAAAAAAAGGGAGAATTTATAGACGTTTGACGTTAGCGTGGAATGCCCCATAAAAAATGCACACGTGTATCTGTATATTGAAAGTGAAATATTTCTGATGCGCACATAAAGACTCTCCCGCAGGCGTGAGAATTTTTTCATGCGAGTTGCAGTACCAACGAGTCCTATTTTTATTATTATTATTATTTGACGTTTTGTGCATTCAGCCCAGGGTTTCGAGTCGACAACGATCTTTCAACGTATCCGCGTGTACAGCACTTCAGCTTAGCTCAACCCCTGTCTAATATTCCATTTGTATATCCAGACATATATAAACCTTAACGCATATCGCAACTTTTCAAATGCCGAGTAAAAATATTTACCTCGTTCCCAATGGGATACGCGGTAAAGCACTCAAAAGTTCTGAAACGTTGGATATATTTCTATATATTTTTCCATACATCTCATGAATTCATTTCACCTCGTATCATAAAAAAAATCAAGGCCACCGTATAGCAATACCTATTGAGTGCACGATGCAACAAAGTGGCACAAACTTTACGCGAATATCGGATTCGGTTCTGCCTTTTTTGTAAATTTTTTGCCTGTTCATTTCTTTTTTATTTATTTATGAAAAACGCTCCGGATACGAATAAAAGGGAGAACTGCTGGTATTTTTTTTTGTTTTGCCGAATTTTGTTTTAGAATATTTTTCAGACTCTGCTGCTTCGGCTGCAAGATTTTTGGACTCGAAAACCTCGACGAATTTCCTTGTATGGTTCATTTTAATTTTTTCTATAGACGAGTTGAAATTCGGATGTCGAATTTCAAGGAAACATCGCGAACCATGATCAACGATCGATAAAGCGAGCTGCTGCAATCGATGAAAAATTTTCTTACCTACAGAGAAATTTGATTTCTTTTCAATTAGCCAGGATAAGCGTAGGAGAAAAGAAGATTTTTTCTAATTTGGCTCGTTGGCGTTGGGCTTCGTCGGTTATTGACGTTGGGATCGAAAGATTTTATAATGTATAATCGTCGTTATCGAGTTTTTGTAATTTTATCGAATTATCTCCAAAACGATTCGGTTTTATTAGCGAGATATAGAGAAAAACTTTTTCTTCGAATTACGATCACTTGTGGTTAATTATTCGGAATATTAATCCATTGGTTGCGGACAGTCACGAGCAAAATCTCACCAGCAAGAAGAAACCTTCTTTATCCCCTGCGATCGTCAACATCAAGAGTTCCATTCTCGTGCTAGCAGGTGGAGGTTTGTGTCCGTCGATCGTGCAAGAATCCAGAGCTGAGCAAAGCCTCATTCCATTTTCGAGTTTAAAACTGTTTCCGAAAGTCGAAGACCGCATCTTGTAACCGTGGCAACTTTTTTTCATGCGAACGAAGGAAAAATCAATGATAATTTTGATATATAGGGTGAGGTATGTCTCAATCAATGTTTCAACGAGTTGAACAGGATCTGAAATTTTTATTTAAACATCCAAACCAATAAATATTGTATAAATGTGTATTTTTTTCCGTCGGTGTATATTACATACAAAACATCGCAGTAAATCTTCGTTTGCGTTATTGATCTGCTAAATTGCATTTCGGCATTACACAAAAGTTATAAAACGGAACGGATCGTTGAATTATATTTTTTGCGACGCGCCACGCTCGACTAAATACGCTTTGCCACATATTTACGGCCAGATTTGGAGGATCAAAGTGAATAAAAAGAATGAAAAAAAAAAACTCCAAGTTTTTTTTCTCCGCCGCCGCGTTTCGAAAGATTCTGGCGACGGTGCAGCGAGCTCTTCGCAATGGCGCTATTGCACTCCCATTTTGTTTCGATTCTATTTTTATTTATTTTTCCATCATCAACGAAGCTCTTTTGATCCATACGAAAAATAGAGAATCATGGAAATAATTATGTATTTGATACATATTAACGAATAAAAGAAAATAATATTAAAAAAAAACAGAACAAAATTGCAGTTTTCTTTTTTTTGCAACGCAATCACATTCGTAGGCGTTACATATCACATTGCGCAGCTGTCTCTTATTCCGCCTCGGAAGACTAGCTCGGAAAACATTTTTTTCGAGAGACACGAACTTTGTCATTAAATTCTTAATCGTACATACGTTCATGCTTATTTCCGTGGGAAAGGCAACAAAGTTCTATCCCTCAAAATGAAAAATAAAAATGATAATACATACAGCATTGAGGTTTGCCATTGTCGAACTTGTCAAAATTTATTTCCTTTGCCATTTTGTAGAAAAAAATATATATATTATGAATAACGTAATAATATGATCTTACGATTATCCCATTTTTCAAATTTTGCATAGTCCGCTTTTGGCTACGAAAATTAATCACAGTCCTCTGTGTCCAGAAATCGTCGAATAAAAAAAAATAAAACTTTTCGTTCAAAAAGTGAGAAAGAAAGGAATTTTTCATGGCGTTCCAATGTTGCAAACTTCAAGACCATAATTATTTCCACAGACACATTGGAGTCGTGCCCATTTCGGGTGTTTCCCAATTTTTCTGCCCTCATAGGCTACGATAAGTTTGAAATTTTAAGACTTTCAATGACTGAAAACAGAGCGACGCGTCGAAAAACTCGACCAAGTAACCATTTGTAAAAAAAAAAAAAAAATGATCGAAGCTGCAATAGTGAATTTTTGGATATTTCTGAATAATTTTGATTCGCAGAAAATTAGCAAACACCCGAAATAAATCGATATACGTATTTTCATTTTTATATAAATATAAATATATGTCTATGGTGAAAATATGAATCTTATGAAATCTCAAAATTAACATTACGTATATAAATATATCGACGACTAAGCGATTTCATAAATCACCCCTCATCATTATCAATCTATTATTTACAAGTATCACGATCGTTGCAATGAGGCAGTTGAAAAAGATCGCCCGGCTCAATCTATGTACAGCTATCTACAGAATTTGGTGCTATGAAACAAAAGCCCAGCAATGAAACGACCGAAAATAAAGTTTGAAACCAATCAGTCCTTTTCATTCGAACGGAAACGAACGAATTGCTCGAAAAAGTGTCGAAAAAAAAAAACATGTTTCGGTCATCACCGTGTAACAAATTTATGAAAAATATTTAAAATGTGCGTGTCAATCAACAAACTCGGGATTGACCGAGAAATAACGAAAAGTCACGTACGGGTCGGGGTGACCGTGACCGAAAGTTTACGTCATTTACTCACGTATTGCAAATCAGTTTCATTCGCCGATTTTCGGTTTACCAAATTCTTCCCTGCTTATCGAGAGAAACAAAGTCATTTTTTAATTTTTTCTCCTTCAAAATTGCGCTTATCTTCTCGAAAACTGTGATAACGAAAACGACAGCTGACTATCATCTGTGCGGACAGTTTACCACGTGCGGAAACAGCAGACAGTGGATGGATTTAAACCTGCGATGAAAAAAATAAAAAAATGAATAAAACATAGTTGAAAAGCGTTAACAATAAGGACAACGTTGAGTTTTTCATTTTTTAATTGCACGCAATTTTTTTTCCCATTCCCTAGAAAGTATCTGAGATAAAAAAGTTTACGTTTTTTCCATGATCGTGCATCAAAATGTGACGCAATATCAAAAATTGCATGAATACAAAGCAAAGAGATCGAAATCGTCGAAAATTGATGACTTGCCTCATTATCTTGTTTTTCTAATTTAATAATGATTTTTATTGAGCTTTGTTCTGTTGACGTCTGAAATTTTTGTCGTCAAGGCTCGGATCGTATTTTCAAATTCCTTGTAGAACTTTGCAATTCAAATTGAATTCACATCGGCGAGATAATTTTCAGTGTTGAATCGTATCATCTCATTAAACCATAATTAACGCGAACGAAGGTTTCTTCCGGATTTTTCAAAAATTGACTTGGAAACCAGTTTTTTATCTCGAGAGCTATGATTGTCTGATGGTTGTCTCGATGCCAGCGAAATTGCTGTAGCGAGAATCCTCAGGAGAAAATAAAAGTATATAGATATATAACGATTGTGTGAAATTACCTCTTCGGATCGTCCTTGGGATCGAAACCGTCGATTTTTACGACGTTCAGTTCGTCTCTCGGGTCCTTCGAGTAGCTGAACGATACCTGGAAGCAGAATTAGAAAAAAATGATAAAAAAGTCTAGAGCTTTAAATAATGAAAAATATCATTGAGTTTTTTCGACCCAAACATGACCAATTTTTCCGATGAAAATATTTCTCTGATCGTGCAAAGTTTGAAAATATTTGTCCAATCAACGGAATACGAAAGAAAAAAGAAAAACAAAATTCCTTGGGGAGAAAGAATTTTGTGCAGTTCGTTAAAAAATATGAGGATAATGAGGCGATCCTTACTTGCTCGTGGAAAGTATCTCGGTTGAGGAATTTCATGGGCTCGAGATGAGAATGAAATTGCTCGACGACTGTGAGTTGTTTTTTGAGCAAGTACTCGATAATATATCCCATCGTGACGTCATCGGGAAGTCTAATGCGATCGCCAACAGTAATGAACTTTCCACCGCTGTAAAAAAACCAGGCGAAAAAAAAATTGGTTAATGATAACAAAGAAGAATGATCACGTAACGTTTGTAGTCAATGCCCTGGAATGCATTCTCGGCTAAAAAAGTAAACAAAAAATAAGACATTACGAATCTCTCTCATATATGAGAGCTGCGTAGTTATGGTTATGCAAATAAAACAAAATCATCGGGTTTCCTAATTAAGTATGGAATGTGAGGTGGATCGACGATACGATAAGAAAATATACGTTAGCGCGCTTATGGTCCATCGAAGATGCCGCGACTACTTTAGCGCCCGAGCGGGCCATAGACGGCGTACCGCGATAACATTTTCTACATCTGTTGGAGCTGCGTCGATATACCAAGTATATGCTAATAAAATTAATTGATTCACGAGGACAAGAGGGATGGAAACGATATGGGTGTGCACCAATCGGACCAACACGGATACAGCATCTGTGAATAAACCAACAGAGAGAATACCTTCCATCACAGATATAATCGTACACAAGCACACGCATGTGTATAAACGTATGTGTAAAGGGTGTCTCAAAAGATAAGCTTATCGCGGACTCTTCGAACCACGATCTCATTTGCTAGTTGCGCGTAAACCATTTGTTACAATAATAATTCCTGCGTATACTTTTTTAATAAAGTATCAAGTGGATCGAAAAATTGTTTTTCGAGTCCCGATTGAAATGTTCTCACCGGATTTTTTCTTCAATTTCAAAAAAAAATATAATGAAAAAGGCAGAATTTTGCGGCGAGAACGCGACAGGGACGAGATCCCCTAGACACGAGGTTTTAATTAGCCTCAATCGCAGGATGAAAAATTAATTGGAAGTGTGGTTTGTTTGGGATCTTGAGGACCGAGATCGTTCGGTTTTTGCGACTGCCTGTATGGAAGTATGTATATGCGTAAATATTTGCATTTGGTCTGGAAGTACAGACGAGCTCGTTCGAATTGCCTGCACCGGTGTGCTTGGCACGTTCGGTTAACTCTGGGATATAAATGCGGACGCGGTTGTTTTAACGACGCTAAAGCG
The DNA here is from genome assembly GCA_037043255.1 of Diadegma fenestrale. Classification (NCBI taxonomy): domain Eukaryota; kingdom Metazoa; phylum Arthropoda; class Insecta; order Hymenoptera; family Ichneumonidae; genus Diadegma; species Diadegma fenestrale. The sequence continues at coordinate 11,269,239 of CM073310.1, read as the reverse complement.
GTTACCGATTTACTATACCGAAAGCTGCTCCACGGCTTGGCCGTACACACGGATGAGATGCCGTGAGCCTCTCCCTTTTTCCTCTTTCTCTCTTGCACCAATCGGCTCAACCATTCACCGGCAGGTGTTTCACGCGCGTAATGTATTCCATTCCTGTGTCTCGACAGCCACCGAGCAACCCAACAGAAGCATCTCTAATGCGTCCTCCGCGTTTTTAATCGAGATCGCTGTATGAAGGGAAAAGAGGAAACAAAAAACGTGTACACATCGCCATGCATTATGAAAAAATATTCCCGAGGTATCGTTGTCTCTCTCATCAAACAATTTAGTTTATAACACCAAGATGCATCACATTAAAAAACGACCAAATGTTGTTTACTGGTTGACGCTCAAAATTTGTTAGTCACGAACAACAAAAGTTATTCAGATTTTCAATCAAATCGTTTGATTACCCTTCGAGTTCTGTGGGTCGTCTTGACTCCAACAATTTTCTGTCACCGATTGTTTGGCAATTGTTTAGTCTGAAAAATGCCTCGCAGGGTTCGCAGAAAATGTTCGTTCCCAAAATGCATACTATGGAGGCGCCTCCGACTCTCCGATTCTCGATCGGGCTCTCATTTTTCAGGTTATTCATAACAATCGTTACAAAAAGTGATCAAGAGAGCGAGGCAGTTGAGTGATTCCTGTCACATCGTTTTTTTCTTCTTCCATTCGTTTTAACAAGCTTGCTACATGTTCGTGTATATCGTGAGAAAAATCGATTGGCTTTCTCCACCGTAACGTCACTCGTTCTTACAAGTTCCAGGGGACAATGTCTGCGGCGATACTCGCTGGCTCGTCGAACGGACCGCGGACAAAGTTGATCGTGAGAATGACAGAATAGAAGTTGATGAAGGTATATTGAGTCTAATGTAGAAAATTGCTGCGAAGATACAGCAGATGAACTTGGTACCGAATGGTTCGTAAAACCATAAATCTAGCCAATTAGAGGACCAACGGGCAGACACGACTTTGAGGGTATCGCGGTTGCGACTGATGGGAGCTTCTCCCAACCTTTATATCTTTCCGAAATTAACTGTATAAATTAGGCCGATGCAAATAAAATTGATATTATTTCGATCTGGCAGAAAAGCTGTTGGAATTTGATGCAAAACTGGAGTTCTTAGTTGAAAAAACGTAATAATTACGTAAGTAACTTCTGGTAAAAAAATGGGATGTACTCGCAGGTTTTTACGAGCCCATCGCAACACTTTTTTCCCTTTTCTATTATTCGTTTTCCTGCCAGACCTCCCAGAAATACTCTAGAGTGTCTCAAGAATTCAGAGAAATTGCCTTCTGGCCAGCGATCGATAAACTTCATTTTAGTAGTTATTTTTGTAAAATTATTTTGGCCAAATTCTTCGAGTTATTATTTTTTTTGTATGGACTTTTTCTTTTCCATGGAAAAATGTATTTGCCGCTTATTTCTGCAGCGTGACGGTTTATGGGTTTCGTGCAAGCATCAAAAATGTAGGGGAGCTATCAAAGTGATGAACGTGTTTGAATAATGAAGCACAGAAAAGCACACCGGACCGCTAGATATCGGTCGTAATATGGCATACACTAAGATCCATTTGGACTAGGTCGAAGAAGCCTCCCTTGAGAGATTCGTTTAATTAACGAGTACATCCATTAACAAGACCATTAATCGTATCCCAGTGGAGGAGGCCCTTGGTGAACGGGCGGGGGAATATCGCGAGTTGGCAAGGCTTCGGAAGAGACTCGAAGTTGAGCCCCCTGTGGACTTTGTTCGTCGTTGTAAAGTAAATGGCTTCATTTCTCTATCTCGTGAACGTTGGCCAAGAGCAAGAGCGAGAGAAAACGCTGAGCCACCACCGTCACGCTTGGAATTCTACGATAATCGCAAGACTGACAAGTGACACCCAGCAGGAGCCATCACAAGAACATCGAAGAGACGTTTCCGAGTGAAGGAACTCGCCAATCTCGATTTAATATGGAAATTGATTCTACTATAACTCGGAATAACGATCGCTGTTGCTACAATCAAAGGTCACATTAACATATGTTTGAATATGTAAATAGATCATGAAAAAACGTCTTTGCTTGTTTTTTCGAAAGAAATATATATGTTTATTTTTATTCAATTGGACTGCAAATGTCCAGGAGAATCAATTACTATAAATTGATGGAAACTTTGTTTGGCTAGTAATCGAGTATCTGCTTTGAAATCATATGAGAAGTCATATAACTTGATTATTTTAATGATTCGTTAATTAAAGACACCCACGAATACGGCGCCAATGATTTCTCCTTTCCAAACACGGTAGTCCTTGCTTGGATGAATAGTTCAGCACTCTCGCGACAACATCCAAACGATCTCCGAGACAAGAAATCAGCGATATTCAGAATCAATTAAGATAAGGAAAAAAGAATTCGTAAAAAATGTCGAACTTTGGCCAACAATAATGAGCACACCGTGACAAATGGATGTGACAGGAGAGCTATAGACAAGGTAATGACTCTTAATAAGAAGGATCCTGGTCCGATGAACTCTTCCCTATACCCCCGAAATAAAGGGGAACTCCAGAAGGTGCGGAATGCCAACAGGAACAGAATTGCGCTTCGTTGAAATCTGCGAGGGAAGGATAAAGAGTGGGGGATGAGTCTCTGGCGGTCCTCTCTCACGCAAGACTTGGTCGGGTCGAATAACGTCAAGAAATTTTCACCGTGCCAATTAGAGGTCCGCGGGATAAGAAATAAATAGTCTAGTGCGCTTAATTAACATTTTCTGTTACGATTGGGGGCCGTTGTGTCCTCGTTTCGATCCTTCTCTCATTCGTTTTCGCATCGCGGTTTCCACCCGTCGTCGGACGCACTCATTAGCAAATACCACAATCGGATTCTCGTTCTCCCGCGCTCATCTCGCACATGTACTCTCTCATATAGATACAAATATACAAAGAACAAGTTCCTCATCCATGTTCTCTGCCGCTTCGGTGAAAACTGGCCAGACCTTTCACTGGTCCTCTGTTTTAGCCGAATTGCTCTGTTCCAACCCAGAACAAAGCTTCTCTCTCTCTCTCTCTCTCAACTCGGTGTTCGTCCGCGGCCATCCTATTGCCTTTTTAATTGGATAGATTAGTCCTGAAATCGCGCATCTTCCTCGCTCGCAATCCTCGTGTATCCACTAACAAACCGCGTCGGTCTTTTCGCGGTATGGCAATTCCATCGGAGATTCTGCCGTTCGCAGTAGTTTACAATGAACCGTCATCAACAACTACCAACTTGACATCCACATAGTTACAAAGGTACGAACAGGTCCAAACTTTATTTCGTCCCTCAACGCTTCTTCACTCTTTTTCTCTTCTCTTTTTTCTACTGATTCCTCCACACCCCAACCTTCCTCACCGACCCTTTCTCTTTGAGAAATCACCATCGACATAGCCCAAGTGACATCCTCTTCCTCTTTTCTGGCTCGCGAGGCTTCGTATCTTTACCAACCGAATCCCCATTGCTCAGCCATCAGCCAATTCGCCTTTCGGCTTTTCTAACAGAGGCGCACACCGAACAGCCCAAAGAAAAGAGAAATAAGCACAAGACGACCACGAGACACCAGGAATATCGGTCTCGTTAAAATACCTCGCGACAAAATCGAAATTTCGGGGTTAAGTGGGTGAGAGATATCCCTGGGACCGTGTAAACACAATACCGCCAATACATACGTATATGTATATTTATATATAACACTCTGTATTTCAAGATCCCTCGCTATGCCGGCAGCTCCCTTCCAAACATTTCAAGAGTTTTATCAAACCGCGGTTTTTTCTCTTCCATCGGCAACTCGATTCGTCGCTCGCTTCGCACGTTTCTTATTTCACGAGAATAGGAATGAGAATTAATTAGCTGCGAATTCGAGGGTTTTAAAGGAAAATTCAAGTCGTAAAGGATCAGTCGCCATCTCGCGACTCTGAGTTCGAGAGAAAAAACTGCAATGTTAGAAATTAAAAATTTCCCACACGGTTTCATCGCGGTTACGAAAAGTCCCGGTCAGCGCATTTTTGCCATAGTCCTGCGTACGGTGACTGCGATCCATCATCTCTATATTTCTGCTGTGCGCGAAGCTGGATAGCGATTTTGAAATAAAAGTCGTTCAAATCCGGCTAGCCTGATCGCAGCCTGAAATAATTATGGCGAACCGTTCCGCCTCTCTCAGCTTATAGAGAGCGCAGCAGAAAAATCTTCTTGAGACGTTGTTCAACGAATCAATTGGTGCGGCGTTCGCAAAAATATCGTCTAGAATACGCGGGAGAGTCAAGAAAACCGGTTCAACTTTTCAGACCCCCGACAATTGGTAATCCGGAGATTCCAACAGGACTTATCGGGCTCCAAAAACAATCGTAAATAACCGATCGACGATCGAATCGCGGTGTCCTCTTCACCCTGGCCGGAACAGGTTGTATGGACGAATATGGAAGCAATAAAGCAAGACAGTAGCACAGCAACCGGGTACTGAAAGCGGGCTCGCGCTTGCTGCCAGCGCTTAAACGAATTGAGACGTTACAGTGGCTCACGGATGCCGGCGCCGCACTACGACGCAGAGATCGGAGAAACCATTAACTGGCCTTCGAAGCTTCAAGTGAGCCGCCACGCAACTATGGAAACCATCGAATCTCTTTCGAAAACGATTAACAAGTTTGCAGCAGTCGACATTGTCTCTCGGTTTATGAAACCCTACAACTCGTGACTGGGATCCGGAAGCATCCCACAGAAAATTTGAATAATGAGCTTCCTGCTGATTTTTTTCGGTTTTCAGTCTTCGAGTGGATTTTTTATCAACTTAAAGTGCATGAAATCGGCCAGTTACGCGTTTGAATTGGCATGAACGAATAACTCATGAGGCTAAAAATGTCGATGGTGTTATTGGTCTTGACATTTGAATTCGTGATGGAAGTTGCAAACAGGAAGGATCCGGTAACAGAGCCGTTGAATTGAATAATTTCCTTAAAAACATCGCGAAGTGTATTAAATCGAAGGAAATTGTAAAGGAACTGAAAGGAAACGCGTTTAGTATAGAAAGCGCTGTGAAATCATCGAAGAAGCCAAGAGATTCATTCCGATGTGCTTTCACAAACACTTTACCTTTCCTTCCCTTGCCATTTCTCTGGTTTTCAACTCGATCGTAGTGCCGCATATAAGCGATGCAAAGCAGATCCATAGATCACACGGACGAGTTCTCAAACGTAAGGGCTCCCTTGGTTCTTCTGCGATGGGTCCCATAGGAATGCCCAAATTGGTTTTACGAGCCACGGGCCTCTTAGGTATACATGTGCGCGCCCGTAATCGATGCAGAAAAGAATCCAATTAGGCGCGACCAATAGTCGAAAAGGACTTTGCGACTTTGCATTCTTATGAATAAAAAATCCCACACAACTTCTTCTCTATTTTTCACCATCTCACGACTACCGCGTATGATCTCTAGGCTTGGAAAAAAAATACAACGAGAATTCGCAGGTAAAACAACCTCCAAAGACTCACTCGGCCAAAACGACTAAAATTTTTCCGCTTGCGGCTCTTTATTAGAACCAAACAAACCGGATTTCGTTGTCAAATGCGCTCGTGTATATTTTGGCATGCGCCCGTTCCGATAATGTGCATTCTATTTCCCATTTTTATTCGATTTTTATGCAGCGTTGATTGAGTCTTCGCATTCGATATGCACGATAGCAACCAAATTCGGTTCAAACCTATCGTTGAAAACTTAATTATGCATTCCAAGTTTTATCCTCACGTACATACACGCGCGAGGATTCTTGGATTCCATTTAATTTATAGTGCCATTCACCGGTGGGCTACCAAAATGATTTTCATCGAACGCTCGGCCGAAACGAGTTTCTCAATTAATGAGCAGTCGTCCAGCGTCTGTCCCAGTCAACGGACTGTCCTATAAAAATGATAATCATCATTCGTGTCGTCCGGAAGCCAGATAGTTGGAAAAATGAATGGGAAAATATCCATAAACGAGATCCTCGACGATTTTTAAATCCCCTCCACTTTTCAATAACAAAAATAATAGGCGAAACAATAATCCGAAAGATTTCGTTGACGAGGATTCAAAATTCGACTAGAGCCTTGGACAGACATTCTAGAACTAAAAATAGTGACATATTGCTCGAACACGTGGAATCAAGAAACCTCAAATTTCTCAAGAGTCGAATCTCGCGTGACATTATGTTTGGCCCTGGATGACGAAGGAGTTTTGTACGGTTGCGCCGGGACAAGTGCATTCGGTTGATTTTTTTTGTCCTCGCTTTTTGTATACGTTTCCCGTCTGCCTCTCCCTCGCTCTGCTTTGCTTGCCCTTCAACAACTGATCCGTGTTTTCCTACTGGTTACAAATACACGCGAGAAACCCGACAAAGATTTTTCGAGTGGATAATGGCTCGTGTTGCGCGAGTCACGAGACAAAATTGGAAAAAAAACAACGACTCGAAGAAATTCTGGAGTAGGTCGAGAAAAATAAAATAAAAGATCGCAAACAAATGACTTCAATTCCCTAGAGAGAAAAATTTCATATTCTTTTTCGCTGCTTTTCGAATCTTCCGAATAACTTTTTCGAAAAATCAAAATCAAAAAATTAGAATCTTTTAAATGCCACGGTAGAAACGTTTTCCAAAAGTTGAAGACAATGACAAGGTTGGAATATTTAAATGACGTTTAAATTGCGTTTACCTGCATAATCGGTAGATGAGAAAGATTTTAATTTGATGCATTTTTTATAAAATGTTGCAAAATATCTTAGCTGTGGCTCTTCTAGAGAGAAATTCCCCGATAAATATGAAAAAATATCCCTCAACTTTGACGCGCCAAGAATGTCTCATTCTCCATGAAGGGAAGAATGCTAGCGATGTGAAAGAAATTAATAACTGAAGAATATTACGATAAGTATATAATTTGACTTACCCAGCGACGGGTACCATTTTGAGGGCAAGAGCTCGACTGATACAAAATCCAGCACCACCAGTGGCGAACCAAAATTTCACGTTCTGCTGCAACAAACACACGATAGTGTCAGAAAAAGCCAAAGACAGTTTGTACAGGTAAATTCCGTGAAAAAATGGCATAAAATTTAAACATTTCTCTCATCATGTACAAAGTTCTCGCAAGGTCAACGGATAGTTCGATTTGCACAAGAAAAGCTCTGTTCCCATGATCGGAAGTAAAGGACCAGCCAACGCGACCTAATGCAATCGTTCCTTGAGTAAGATTTTGTTCCAGCAACTGTAAACGCCTTTAGGACGATAAACTGAAGAATAAATATGTGGTACATGAAATGCGAGGCTGTACCTGACCTGAAAAGCAAACCGGACAACGTGCCAGGCCACATAGAGAGAAAATCTTCATTACAAAGTCGTAGGATGAGGAAAACCCTACGCGCGTTCCGCTGCGCTGGCTTAGGCAACGATACTCGCGGCGGTAAATAATGGTCAGCATGGTCCTGGATCGAAATTGCACAGAGCGATACACAGGCAAGGGAGCTTGAAAGATTCCAATGTTGACTGCTGGTGGCTCTTACTGTGGTGCTCTCTGCTACGACCATTGGGCCACAGCTTCCTACGAGCTAAACGGGCAAACGATAGCATCGTTCTGCCACAGCGAACTCTCCACTCTGTACTCAACTACGGCGAGTCTACCGTGTGTTACATCCCAACTTCTATAGCTATATCCCTCGAGCTGCCTTGGCGAGATCGCCATGTGTTAACTACGATAACAACAATTCAACTGGGTGTGGTACGTATATATAAATAAGCAGTACCTAAGATACAAGCAATTATCTCCACTCTAGGAACTTGACGATTATCCTAGGACTTCTTAGCTGTACTCTGACCTGATTCATTACGAAAGCATGCCGAAAAACGTTAGTCATTTTTAGAGACAGTTGATGCAAACGAATCGACTATCAATCGCATGACTCTGAAGTTTGCATGATTGGAATGCAACGAAATTCATTTTTATCTTTGACAAAAATAATTATTCAATTGCAGAATGTAATTACGATGATAAAATGATCCATTTTTGCCATTCGAAAAGCCTATCGGCTCGAAAAGTTTGGATGACATTGAAAATTGAATGAATCTTCAATAAAATTAAATATTTTTCGATGCATTCCAACGTTGCAAACTTCAGCATCATATCAATCGCCCACGGAGAGAAAATAATAATTTTTCATTCATATTCTATTGAAAATGGTGGAAATTTACATTTTTGGCCAATTTTTACATTTTTCGCTCAATTTCAATATTCCGTATTTCAGATCAATATTATTTTCTCTCCGTGGACCGAGAGTCATCCATACTAAATAAAACTGGTATGAGACAGCCAGAAGAGCAATTCAAAATGATGTTCAAGAAATTCTACCGATTTGACATCTGACACTGTCTCGTATACATTACGGTAATGAAATGCTCAATTATTGTTGAAATATCTGATGAAATTGAGGCTATAAGGATACTCGAACGGATAATCAGTTCAACGATCGGTCAAAGTGCTATACTGCATGACCAGGAGTATTGCAAAAGCAACGAGCAATATGGGTGTATTCAAAGGAGTCTAGTGCAGACTGTAGAGCGAAGTGACCAGCCCATTGGGTAACACGGGGCTCCCCTCTCGGCTATATAAGCCCAGGAGGGAAGTACGACCGCGTGTTACCGTTACCCGCGCACGCCGGGATAACGTCATAGCTTATTATGATTCCATGGCCCCGGGTACTCCTATATCCACCATTGCGGTGTATGTACAGAGGCAATTTTTCCCAGCAAAGAGAACGAGAGGAAGAGATTCGTGCACCGGTCACGATCACATGTGCTCATCTCCACTATATATATATCGCTCCTGCTGTATGACTGCTAATGCGTTGCTCAAAAACGCGAGATAAGCTCTGGAGCATCGTGTGTTATCTCCATTCTATCGTTAATTATTTACGGTGGAACAATTATTTTTCTACTTCCGACTGATACATGAAATTAATGGCAGGATCGATAACGATCTAAATACTGGAAAATGAATGCTTTGAAGCACATTCTATCGCCTTTAAGGACAAGTATGTTTTTGTCACTTTGTTGGGTTAATGAAACTACCGAAGCATAAATGGCTAATGTCCTGAGAAGATTAAAGTTGCTATCGATACGATAACACTGTATTCTGGACTCAAGAATAGCTGCACAGGACGATGAGGAAGTTTGTATCGTTGGGATGCAACGAAGTTCTGTTTTTTAATGAGATTCTGATTCAATATTTCGTCAGGACAATAAAACGGTATTTTCTTGCGATCAAACCACAAAATCGATACGGAAATTGTCATGGTTTTTTAAATTGAACAAACAATTAATAGGAAAAGGATTTTCCGATGGATCTCAACGTTGCGAACTCCAGTGACATCACCACAGGCTGCTTGCGAATAACATGATCTTAGCTTATCGAACCATCGTAACAATATCACGAAATTCGTCTCTCCGACAGTTTTTATCAAATAGACAGCAATCTTTTGTTCGAAATTTCGCTACGAATGTCAAGTTTCGGTTTTTTTTTCATGGGAGATGAATCCAAAATGGCTATTTTTTTGCTCAAATCTTTTAGAAGGGCAACGTCGTGCCAGGGAACTATGATGCCATAATAATTGTTCTCTCCGTGCACAGAGAGCGAAAAGGAGAAAGATCGTAAACATTGACGACGAGCAAATGACAAATCGCGGGGAAAAGGGGGAAGGAGGAGAGGGTGTGGTGAATTCCACTTCTGGCCGGGTAATTCGTTCGCCTTCTACTAGAGCATCGATAGAAAAAATACAGAGAAGCAACGAGGATTGAAAGAAAAAGGTCTGTCTGAATATATGATACCAACATAAGCAAGCGCGAAATATTCATCCATCCGGCTGGAAATAACTCAGTGGAGAGAGGTGAATGCGGTGATGCAAAAAAAAACTGAGAGAGAAGCGAAACGACGACGTCGAGAGTGCATTCGCCAGACAAAGAATTCTCATTAGATATACACGCCGAGATAAAGATGAGAGGGCGATATTATCAGCTAAGAAGGCTCTTGTACGTTATAAGGGAACCCTCCCTCATAGCCATGCAGGGTAAAACAGATCCAGAAAGAGGGCAAACATAACAGACTACAAGGAGGAACAGATACCGTTGGTGTGAGTATATGAAATGAGCCAGCAAGGACACTCGATCGCCGACTAGCAAACACAATGGGCGTGTATACATAACGCATCACTTTTGAATCTTAAATTCAGTGAGATACGCGCTCAAGAAGTCTCACCGTGAAACTTTCGCGACTCAGAAGACATTTGGGATATATTTTTCGAAAAATGTAGTCGACGCGAACGGGATATCTCGGCAGAAACAGCGCTGGCGAGTATATCTCGTCTAGGGACGAAATTTTTCACAGTTTGCGAGGATAAGAATAAAAGTGAAAACGTCGGCGTGGTACAAATATGAACAACCGTCAGATAAGACCTCGAAAAGCCAGGTAAGTGTGCGGGCGAGCGAAAAAACTCGCGGCGAGTGCAGAAAGCAAACAAAAATGAAGCGTAGATTTGAATAAAGTATAACATCGGGCTGCCAACTTGAGGGCCAGTCACGAAGAGACCCCAGCTCCTCGATGCTCTCACCATTCTCTTGCGTTACCCTGCGCGCCGGATAATGCAAAGTGGAAGAATAAAAAGACGAGAAGCAGAGAATGCCCGGAGGTCACACGCTTGGTCTTATCGTCGAGAAACAGAGAGTTTCATCGCATGTAGGACAAAGTGGGAACAATACTAAGAAAAGGAATCAACTCCCGGGGTGATCCCGTGCAACAGAAATTTCGGCTCAATGGCGCGAATTTGAACAAGTGAATACAATAAAATTTGGATTCTCTACGATTCGTTCTACGATTTCTTTCGATCAACGGTCAAACGAGTCACTAAATGACATTGAGGTTGGCCTCCTTGGGTTCCAACGAAAATTGCTCTTTATACCCTCCATTATTTGTTCAATTTCCAAAACGATCACATTTTCCGTGCTCTTTTTCACCTTTGAATGCAAATTCCAAGATCGTGTCAATTCTGGAAACGACCCAACCATCTGGGCATCAACTGTGTCGGTACGTAAGTTGAAATCTTGTGAATGTTAATGGCAGGATGGATTGCGCAAAAATAAGGCAAGTTGATTTTCTTTGCGAATTGGCTGCACACCTGTCTCAGGTAGTAATGGTACTGGGAACAAATGAAGAACTCCTTCAATGGAAGGTTATTATTGGTACGTGCATCTATATATACGAAGCTCGGATGCCGACGAGGCTAAAACGGAAATCGCGTTGATGTAATCACGCGCGAAACCAGCTTCAAGAAGAGAAGAAATGAAAAAGATGAAGAAGAATATAAGGGAAGCAATCAGTTAGTAATTTTAATTATCGCACGCGTATTTACTGGTGGAAATCGTGCTTCGATCTCTCAGCGAGAGAAGCCTCACAATCTTTCTTACATCTCGACAGACGTATATATACTTTCCACCATATCTCCACTACCATATACGACACCTTCGATATATAATACTGTTACACTACAGAGAGAAGATCTTGAAGCCTCCAGTTCGCAATGGCTAGCTCATCGGATCGTGTTGAGCAGCTTGCCGAGCTCGACGGTAACGAAAAGCGTCTATCTCGATCGAAACGCGAGATTGTAACCCCGTCTCTCTGACTAATTACGTTCCTGACCTGGTGGGCTCTCGGACGCAGCCCTGCGCTGTGCGAAGAAACCCCCTGATGATATCCAATTAAGTGTATCTCTGATTGCTCTCGCGCCCTTGGAACTTGAATAGAGAAAGTCGATCGTTTCGCCAATTTCGAACATTGACGCTGCCTTTGTAGCATCCTTGTTCTTGCCTCAACTTCGCGCAAACAAAAAACACACTACTGTCGTGTTGTGTGGTCTTTTCTAATCAACTTATTATCTGCTCAACTATAATTACCATGTTCGCTCGTAAGTCTTTCCACACGCAGAGCAAATAATATCAATAATTTCTATGACCTCATAGTTCCCTGATACCATGTCGTCCCTCTGCGAGATTTCCACAAATATACTATAATTGTTTATCTGAAATTGGGCGAAAAGTGTCAAAATTTGATGAAAATGTCAAACTTTCCTATAATCTGTGAACTGTAATCCCTTAAAAGGGCGACATGATGCCATAGTAATTTTTTACACTATATTCACGCGAGCATATGTAAAAAAAAAACACGTTCGTGAATTACATTCAATTTTGACAGCACGGTCCCCGAAATGGAAAAAAGTTTTTTTTTTTTTACAAGATCGAGCTGCATTTCCCGATGAAAAACGTCATTGTACGCTTTCCAATTCATAGTCGCTTTAAATCGTTACGGGGACCCAACACTGACGAAACTTTGAAGAAATCTAGAGGTTCGATCTCGCCCGAATGCCACATTGCGACCGTAAATAATCTTGAAATGAAGTATCGGAAGAAGAATGGAACGGAGTACATATAGACTCAACGCGATGGGTGATGGGGTAGCCGGAATGACTCGCGATAAGTAATATCTGATTGAGGGTGTGGGTGGCTCAGTTCGTATATTAGGACTAATGAACAGATCCAACTTCTGATAGACCTCCTCTCTACCAACACAGTGTCCTTGTTATAAATACTCAGAGACGACTCGTGGCTATAGCGAACGCTTTTGACGCGGCAGGTCTACACAAGCGAACGTGAAGCGATCAGGAATGTATTGGTTCGTGCATACCTGCCTTTCATATTGTCAAAATCGGCGTTGACTAACTTCTTCCACTTGAATTTGATGCACGGAGATAAAATTAACCAAAAACGACCATGACATCATGGTTTCCTGAGAGTTCTCATTCACATCATACTCCCTCTGAGAGATTTCAGCAAAAACTTGTTAATTTTTTATCTGGAATTGGTGAAAAATGTCGAAATTTCCAAAAAAAAAAAAAAAACTTGAAAGATTCCGTTTTCGATAGAATATGAACGGAAAATTGCCATGAATTTGCTAAAATCCTTGAAAAGGCATTACCGCGTGTGGCATTGATATTTCGCACTATTGTGTCCAGCATTATTTGGAAGAGTGTCTAAAAGCTCAATTCAAATGATAATCAAGTCGAAGATCGCTATTGGAGTTTGGAATTGGAGTAAACTATACCGAAAAGCCTTTGAGTTGACCAACAACATTTTCATCAGTGATAAAGGCTTAACGGGAGCATTGTCTCACTAAGGGTAAACTCCGATCTTTCTATAACGAGGATCGTGACTTCCGCGATAAGTCGAGAGCCCACTGTCATTGTTACCGGCCGCCGGCCTCGATGGCATATCTAGCGAATACGTACTGGCTGGAAACTCTTGCGAGTGTGTAGCTTAAAGTAGCCCTTAACGCTCCAAAACCCATTACTCTTGGGTAGCAGTTGCCTTTGTCATTCTGGATTATCTTCATGTAGGATACTGAAGAGAATTCGCCGGGATTCCATAATATTCACATGACATTGAGAAACTCTTAAACGCTTCGTTCATGCTACGGTGTACCGCATCGTTGACGGTCCACATTGCGATCGATCCTCTACATATTTTCGTTTCTATTGCGTGAGTCCGTGTAATAGTGTTCTAAACACCATCCCTTACACTGAAAATTCAATTTTGTCAAAAAACGTCGATATTTTGTTGAATACGGCGAACTAAATATTTTGGGATGATTTCAAAATTTTCGTTACTTCGACAATATTTTTCATTGCAACGGAACTGTCAGCAAAATTTACGATCGAACGACAAAAATTTACTTTCCGAAAAGATTTTCCAGAATGTTTTTTGCTGGAATGACAAAATTTTCGTGATTTTTCAAAAAAACGTTTAGTTGAACGTATCCAACAAAATATCCATCTTTTTCAACAAAATTTTCTTTTCAGTATGGCCAGCACCATGAAAATTTAAAAAGTGAGGAGAAAAAGTAAAACTTCATCCAATCATATTGCAAACATTTCGGGCCGCGTTACCGAACGTTCAATGAAGAATTATAACTTTCAAAATGGTATAATTTGTTCGGGAGCTAATGGAGATTACATGATTATTCCATTTCTAACCGGATGTTCAAGGGAAATATTAACAATAAGGGTTGAAAAAATATCGCAAGGCAACAAAAATTGGTAAATTAGCTGGGTTCGATGCGCAGCAGCTGACTAATGAACATGAATTCAAAGTACCGTTTTGGACACTCATAATTTTCAATATCGAACGAAAAACGAGTGCCCTTTTCATGCGCCTACAAAACACGGCCCTCCGCAAAGGCTATCCTTAAAGCTCATGTAATTAGAACATTGGTTTCACAACGCAGGCATAACGAGCGAGAACATGGACATGTACATGTAAACACAAAGATCGATCGTACATAAACTACCATTTGGGGTGACGTCTCTTCGATCCTACAGCGGTATAGGAGCATTAATATGAGAACAAACGATCCAATTATGGGGCTACAAGAGTGCGTGCTCGAAATCCGTCGCTCACTTTGGGATCCGAGCAGAGAGCGATGCTCCGAGTGTATAAAACGCCAGACTTGAACTTGTATATGTTATAGAAACGTGTGTGTCTGTATGTACAGTGACACATACACGACATGCAGAACTCGATGGGATGTTGGCGAAGACGAGAGTCTGAGCCGCAGAGAGAACAGCGTATGCTCTTATTGGCCGATAAATTGTACTGCTATAGAGTTTTGCTTTGTTTATATACCTACTTGTACCTTGCGTGTCTCTGTGCACACATGCACGCCTTGGTCTTGTAAGAATGTTGGCGTGTGGAGAAGAGAGAAGTGAGTGTGTGTATGTGTGTTGACGGGAGAGAAGAGATCGACGTTCAAGAGCTCCAGGACCACCGAACGACGGTATAAATTTCTACTGGAGAAATAAACGCGATGCACTTGTCGTCGTTGTCGTTCGTCGCTGTTGCGGCTTGCGGTCGGACCCGCAGCCGACGGGAGGGTAAGAAAGAAACAGAAAGAAAGTAGAAAGAATCCTTCTCTCGCTTAGCGAGATCTCTGCCACTTTGCCACAGTTTGCCCAGCTCCCCCACTACTGTACTTACGACGCCCCTCTTTTAACGCAAGCACCGACGACCACGACGACTGTCGGAGATTCGAGCCTCGAGAGCAGGGCCACGTGTTTCGAGGGAACTTCATGTAAATGAATACTCCACGAAGTGCGTGAGTATACAGCCGAGCCTCAAGCATCAACCGGGTGCAAGACGCTACTTGCTAAAGGAAGACCGACCCAGAGTGAGAGAGCAACGTATCCTGTCCTTGATGTCGACACAAAATCTTCCAGACACGCAGCGCGAAGCCCCGGTGGGTTTTGTACTAACCGAATAAATTTACGCTACACGGAAAAAATTGCTCTCTGGCAAAATAGTCTTCAAGGTTTTTACCTTTCTGTAATCATTACGAAGAATTTACATCCTCTGTCAATCGATCGAGTCCTCGGCCCAACAACGCATGGTCCTTTTCCATGCATTTTGGTGCTAACTCAGAAAAACGTGATTGTCGACGCGTTCTAAGGGATATTCATGAAAAAGACAGTTTGCGAATTGTTATGATCACCGAAATCATCGTAAATTAATTGAAACTCGTCTAGGCCAACTTTTATCAATATTTCAGAGCCACTTTCTTCAAAGCCTCAACTCATAAGAAAAAGCACCAAGAAAAAACTCATTTTTAAAGTTTCTTGTCGGTGGTCCCCATTAAATGTTTCAGAAACACTTTTTCGAAAGCCCGAATGATAAGAAAAGACTCAAAAAAATCGAATTTTTCAAGTTTCTAGTCGATAATGTTCCCTTAAGCATTGAAACCTATCGATCGATCATTCGGCATTATAGATCCGCTAATTGACAGGGCTAATTGACACGAAGGCTCGAGTCCTTGGCATTCGAGTCATTTGGGCATAAATTGGTATCAAAAATCAGTGTCAAAGCGCGACAAGAAAAGCCACTGGAGCGAACGTGAAAGATTGAGACAAACAAAGTTGGAAAAGTGAAGCAAAAATAGAAAACGACGAATTGTGAGCACGAGGGAATAGAAAATGGATATCCATGGTGATTATTCCTGCTCCGTACGCCTCTCTTTACCTCAAATTCCCAGCACTGCCAAGTGCGAGGTTGGATAGATCTAGCGTGAGCCTGCGAGATCGTCATGGGTTATGAACGCGTCTTTTGCTACTTCCTCTTCACGTCGTTCGTGCTCTGAACTTTTCGTTACTTCACGTGAAACACTCGCAGCCTGGTTGGCATGTCTTTGTCTACACTTTTTATCTGGTAGTCTCGTCCACGATGGGGACCTCCTTCAGGTCTGTATTTCCTTTTCTTCCTTCTCCTTCTTTCTCTTTGCCTTCCATTTGATATTATCGAGGAGACAGTCTTGCACGAGTGCTTTTTCACTAGCAATTATTTTCTTTGTTCAACTATTTTTTCCCCCTTCGCCCATCAACGTAGCCATGTTCTAATATGTTTCTGCTATTGGCAGGGGGGAAATAAGATCAATGGAATCAATCCATGAAGGAGTTTAGGAGCGAATCTGAAGAGAATGACCGATAACAATTCGAAGGATTATTTCATAAAATGTGTGGTGAAAGCTCAGCTACACGAAAAATCATTCGTCAACGATATAATTTGAGAATTCGAGCCTGCGCGGATCAGACGGGTCTTTTCGACCCAAAGAACAATTTTTTTTCGAAAATCTTGTTTCTTAAAATTTTATGTTGAAAACCCAAACAAATGCAGCGACAAAATGCAGCAAAAGGAGAATCGACGGAGAGTATTTCAGAATTTTTTCGCCCCGACTATGGCCACCCACATTTATGTGGTTGCCAAAAAAAAAAATCATATGAAGGTCGAAGGAGATTCTTGGAACTTTCGAGTCCCAATAAAGTGAGAACAATTAATAATCCGTGACCCTGACAATATTTTGTGAACCAATGAAGTAATTATTAATAATGAAGCCGCGATGTTTAGTATAATTTAGTTGTAGTCGTTACAAAAATCCCTCCGCATCGCTATTCTTATAATCGACATTATATCTCCAAAGATCCATCGGGTGCACAACCTTCGCGATATATTTTCTCACTCCACCAACACATGCATGTCGATAATACTCTCTACATGGTCTCGCGAGAGTGCTTTCTTGAGCCTCTATTTTTCTTATTCGACTCTTCTTCTCTCACGTATCCCCGATGGAGCTCTCTACGGTATATAACGATCTCGGAATCGTTTCTCCGATAAGTTCCAGATAAGACGGAGAAAAATCAATAAAGGAGCATTGCATTAGCGCTGTGTTACATTCAGCGAAGCAAATCCTTGCTCAATGGATAATTCCTGCTCTCGAATACTTTTTATCCTCGTATATATCTCTGAATCATGCAGCGAGCAAATTTTCGCATGAATAATTGAAAAAAGATGCCGCAAGTTTGTGAATAATTTATGAATCTAATTTCGACTATTCCCCTTCGGTACAATCTGAAAAGTTCCTATTTTAGGCGGTTTTAAAGACCACGGAAGAGACTAGTGGAAACTACTGCACAAATTGAAGAAAAAAAAAAACACATTCCAAATGCTTAACTCTTCATGGACACGTGGAGTCGAAAATAATACCGAATTTTGGATCGCTGCAATAAAAAAGAGAAAAAACGAAAAACGTATTCATTGTTTTCAAAATTAAATGCGATCGTTTTAAATTTTATAATAAATTCAATACGAATTTCAATATCCTGAGGCAAAGTACCCCGAGAAAATTTTCGGCCCAAGTTCAGACATCTTTGACCTTTGATTTTTTATAATGTTTACAATGATGCATTCTGCATTTTCTTCTGGAGAAGAATTCTCGAATGTTGTCCGGATTTGTCTTGAATTATATTTTATTCATTTTATATCGATAACTTTCGATTCGCGAATGAATGAAAACTTGTAACTTGTAAGTAAACGTCCGACAATAAAAGTTTGTGTCTAGAAAGAGCAAGAAACTGAAAAAGCTTTTCTAATTCTCAGTAAATTACCCTCTGCATTGTGACCGTTAGCCAATTTTCTCCGCTCATATACGTGACGCACGGAAACGCAGTTTTCTCCCGACTGACGGAAGAAAAAATGCCATTACATGAAGGCGAGTGTGTCGGTTCATCGATTGAAGGTAATTAACAGAGCGTGGTAGAAAAAGTAAAGCCCCGCCTCATGAAGCTAAAATATCTGCCTCGGTACAAAATCGTTGTAAGAAAACAATGCGATAAATATTTTGTTGGAGTATATTGATGCAGTTTATACCTGTAAGGCATTTTAAAAGTATTGCGAACGACGAAAACCGGCAATCTCATCATCAAAGGCTACGTGATCGGCAACCAACAAACGCGTTCTTCATTTTTCTCTCTTCAATATAAAAAACATTGATGGAAACGTGTCCAGAGCAGAAATTGTGGCGCTATACACTAGAAATAATAAATACTCGCGCGATTATTGTAATAAACCGTCGGAATGAAAATCTGTCTTCATCGAGTCCCATTCTCAAAAATACCGTAACCATCTAAACGGATCGTGATGAGAATAGTAAAAATCGTTGTAAAATAATAACAAGATCAAGCCTGAAATAGCACCGCACAATTTTTTCCCTCGAATTCATATTTTTCTCACTCCGGATCGTTCAATTTACGGTCGTTCTAGACTCAATAAAGATCGAACTTCGATCATGTAAAAAGTCGCTTGCCGAGAAAATATTTTTATGGTAATCGCGCATAATGCAGTTCAGCTGTTTAGTAGTTGCGTGGAGCAACTTTATTTTAATAAATACTTTAATTTTAATGATCCATAATTATTAATACTACACGCAAACAAAGTTCTACAAAAAATTACTATGACATCATAATTCCCTGTTACTAAATATCGTGCTCGCGAGAGATTTTACAAAATTCCTCTAAAATTGGGCAAAAATGTCAAAATTTTGCGAAAAATGTCAAAGTTCCCGCAATTTTTAATAAAATATGAATGAATAATCACGATGGCTTTGCTGAAATCCATTGGAGAGACGACACACCGCCAGAGAACCATGATGCCATAATAATTTTCGATATTACTTTGTCTCCTTGTACGAGTTTCTATCAAATTCAGGATCTCGTGCAATTTGATAATTTATGCAGGCAATGAAAAATCATCACGTCAGTTTGGGTTTTCTGCTGTAAAAAGGTTGACAAATAAGCAAAAGCGTGCGTAATTAATATTAAAGTTTCGATTGATATATAAAAGTTGATGGAATAATCATCACTAATCGCGGCGACAGTGAATAATAATTACAGCTTTGTAAGGCGGAAAATGTTTAATGAGTGCAAAAACGGATTTATTCTGCGCACTTTACACGAGCCTGGCCGATCAATCTTCCTTCAATTGGACACGATTTAATTAAGCAACTTTTATGGCAGCAGCTTTCAGTGCTAACAATGGAGAGAGACGCGCATCTCGTTCTTCGCGCGACACTCGAAGGAAAGTGGATTCGCGCGATTCGAGCTTTAAGACGGTTCACAGGATAAAAAGGGGACACGCGTGATGACTGCTTTTTTTTATACAGGGTGACTAACGAGTCGTGTTTTATAGTCCCCATGGTAAGTACACCATGGGATCCGTAACAGCCAATCAGCGGTACGTCGTAAAGAAAAAAAAAAACATGGCTAAACCTCAGAAACGGCCCAGCCAAGAGAATCGTGCATAGAAACTTTCTTCGAGCTTTTTCAATTACCCCATCTCGGGCATGGGTTTCGGAACACCCTGAATGAGGAGCACTGAACTGGAACCGATTGGCGCGGAAAGTAAGGATAAATAGGGCGGCACTGGTTCCACTTAAATTCGTCACAGACGAGCGGGACGTACGAGTCTCGCAGTGGAGAACACACAGCGACGATGAAAAAAGGGCAAGAACGATAATGCTTAACGTGTTATCCAAGGGAAACCGCGCAGCGACTGCGGAGGTTGAGTCAAGTTTTTCGTTTTAAAATTGCATTGAAAAAAAAAAAAACATTTCGTTTTGAAATTTGGCTCCGCTGAGATCGCTAACTCTGGCCTAGAAATTTTGTGCCAGGCATGAATTCTCTATGTAGAAAAAAAAACCATCGAAAAATTGTGAATAAATTTCATTTTTCAAGCCAAACACCATAAGACTACTTCAAAGAACTTGAATCGTTATGAAATGTTCCGTTCATGTACACGTGGATAAATATGAGGGAGAAAAAAGTGAATTTCGAGCCGCGGCCGTATTTTAAAAGCTCGGGTAAGAGCCTGAGTCGTCCGACAGGCTGGACTTGCGTTATTCAGTAAAGAGCCAGAACGAAGAGAGAAGGGAATACCCATCCATCTAGTTGGATGGTAGCACGAGGCACACCTCCGTTAATAAGATCCAGAACGGCTGCTAATGCAAGCCCTAACCATATGTATATATCTATGCACGCACGTATACGGTACTCTGATATACTATATGCACACTTATATATACATAGGAGGTAATATCTCATACGAATAAGACGCTGTACTCGCCTCGTCTTGAACCTTTTTTTTATCTCTTTTTATTTTTCCTCATCCTCATCCTTTACCTTCGCATATTATCCTCTCGTTTGCTATTTATGTCTATTTTCTTCCCTCATCTCATCCTTCTGGTCCAATTTATGCGAGCCTTCTCGCACGGTTCTCGCCTTTACCGTTTTTGCACTTGATACTTACGCGCGTTACCCGCCGGTGCATATATTTTTTTTTATCTTCCTTTCGCCAGCTCCCTAACTTCATTGTCCTTTTTGCGTCTTCTTTTCCATCCACCGGAACCGGGCATTGCGTTAACGTGAATATTTTCATAACGCATCGAAATACATTTATTTTTGTTCAGCCACGTTAAATTTTTACGAAACAACGATTAATACAAAAATGAATAAATATTTCGCGATACTCTGCAGATTTAAGCGCGATACTGTCGATCGAAACAGTTACAAAAATGGAACAAAAAAAATTTTTTTATGCTTGCAATGAATAATATAAAAAAATACTCTTATCGGAGTGTTTCCTCGTCCCATACGTCGCCTCTCTGGGAAATTTGAGCAAAGGCACGGAAATTTTCGATTCATATGCTCTTAAAAATAACGGACATTTGTTGTGAAATTTTGACATTTTTCACTCGATTTGAGATGAAAAATTGCTGTGAATTTGCAAAAATCTCTCAGAGCGACAATGATACCAGGAAACTACGTATTTTTCCATGACGCACGTAATCAGCGAGCGGTTAATGATGGATAAATATCTTATCGCACTGACTATGAAATACGAGACGAAATACACAGGTCAAATGCACAAATTGCCTGACATGCAATACGCAGTCATACGAAAAGAAAGAAGAAGCAGAAGATAAAAAGAAAGCAGTGGAACGAGACGGCGAGGCTCTTACGATACAACTCTGGGCTTGATGCATGTTGGTTATTACTGCTGGCCGATCGATTTTGCAGCAGAAGCAACGGGCAACGATCCGCCAGCCCCTTCCCAGCCTCTCTGTTATCCTCTTGCAAAGACAGCGGCTAAAGGAAGCGCGGGAAGCACAAACAAAAGCGATGGACGACGGGGAACGAGAAGGGCTTTATCCGAAGGTTGGGTAACGCCCGTAGAAAATCTCTGATCTCGCTCGCTCCTTCAGTAAAGTATCGTAAAATTGCACTTATAACAGAAAGTAAGAAAATAAAAACATGTCCAGGCCACCGGATGAAAAAAATCGACGAGGCGGAGCATCGCCAGGGAGATAACACGAAAATTGCAAAATGAAGATGCGAGTCGCTGAGCACTTTGAAGAAATGAGCGTGTTATTTGCAGATGATTGTGAAATTTCGGGCCAGGATACAATAAAGACCCAAACAATATCAAAAACTGCAGAGTTATTGCAGAAAAAAAATAACAAATGAAATTAAAAAAAAAAAAAATGAAAAGAGGAGTAAAAAAATTGGCACATCAATGACCGAGAAACTCAAATAAAAATAAAGAGACTCGAGTTCGTGAAATGAAGGGTAAAAGCAATGAAATACGAGAAGAAGAGAGAAAGAGTCGCGGAATGCGCGACATATGGCGTGCATCCGTGTATATCTACGTGTATAAATTATACAGATATAAATATATGGTGGTATGTGGTGACCAAGAGCCTTGGCTCAGCTTGAACCCCGTTCGTTTCTCCTTTTATATGCTACTGCGAGTGCCATTTCCTCAGCCAGACTCGGAGAAATCCGAGGGAATTAAGGTGCGGTATCAAACCAACCCTCTTCCTTCCTTCCCGCTGCATAGTATCACATGAGAGCACGAGAGAAAAAGGCACGGGACGGGCTCGAGGCGGGAACGAAACAAGGAAGGCGCGACGACAAGGGAATCCCTCGGGGACCTACTGTACAACAAAGCTTATGCCGTTGTAGCGTCAAGACATGGCCAGCGTCTGCTCTATATGGACCCGAGGACGAATATTACGAGATATCTCGAGCGGAGCACGGTTTGTTACGTTCCTCGCAAAACCGGAGATTACATGCTGCGCGACGTAAATGCAAGATATACGGACATCGTGCATCCGCTCGCCCAGTTTTCCAATGATTTTCTGTTTTCGGATATACCGTCCTCGAGTAAATCGAGAATCTTTTCAGTTCCTTTACGTTATTGAACCTCAATGTATTTCTTTCTCTTTCACTTAAAAAAAAAAAAAAAAATGAAAACTTTTCAATTTATTCAACATTTTCCATTTTTTCGATTGAATTAATTTACGCAAGTTACCAATTATATTTTATTTTATTCCACAAACATTTCATGAAATCAATTGAATCTGCGATTACGATCTGCGAGCGAAAAACATTATTTGCCTTAAAAAATTTCACTGCTTCGCTCAATCGATCCGCGTTTTAATTTCACAACACGTATCCACGGTCTGGTCCAGTTGAAAATGCATCATACAAACGAATAGGCGTTCGAAAAATGCCCCTGGGACTGGAGGATCGTGCTGAAACGTTGCTCATCGAGCCTGTCACTTTCTTCATTTCACTAGACGCGCGTAGGTCACCGTAAAATCGCGCGGGGTAGAGTTCAAGTCTAATTTGAAATTGTTAATTGTCGTTTTTTCCGTACAAACCTGATTTTTTTGAAATCGATTCAACTCTCGGGTCGGAATGCATTTGAAAGCCATCGTTGGATAATTTGAACGAGCGTCGGTTGTAATGGGTTTTATTTATTTTATTTCCTCCTCAAGAGTGGTGAATAGATTGTGAAGCTGAAGAAATAGATTCAATAAATCATTTGAAAAAATATTTTCATGTCCATAAATAAGATTCTCGTTCGAATGATACGTGTAGATATTTGAGAAAGCTATTAAAAAATTCTTTGGGTCTATTATACATAGTTGTAAAGAGACCGATGGCTGAGTGCGAAATCTCATATCGCATTAGCATTTGAGTGCCCCCGAGGCGAGAGAAGTCTCTTAATTAAAGCCGAAGCGACCGATAATTATCGCGATGCCGTGCGCTCCACGTTACTTTTCTCCTCAGTCTTTCGCTCTTCTTTTTTTTTCAGTTGGCTGTACTCGAACGGCACCTCTCTTTTTGGTCGTGAATACCGAGATCGATATATCGTTTTAATAAAACGTCTCATATTTCACAAGATTCTGAGCCAGACGCTTTTGCTCTCACACAACTTGCCTGCGCGCGTATGTTTTCACCTTCACCACATGCCTGGACCCCCATAAACACATACATCATTATATACATACGATGTTTGAATGTTTCTCTTTTCATTCCTCGCTCTTTACGAATGATTAATATCCGTGCCTGGTGAGGATCGTCGCGGTTTATGGTTTCTACGTCTGCATGGGACGTCGAAATTCAATCGGGAAACTTCAGGATCCGATGGCACTAATTATTATCGCCGTTTTTGCAGGCTCCTCTTGATTGAGTATGCAAAAACCGCGAAACGATTGGACTCGTTTGTCCCGCATTCAAAAAAACAAACGCATTTTCTTTTTTTACTCAATCGCATGCATAGAAAGTTTCTCCGCGCGTAAATGAATGAGCGAAGCGAAATCATTTTTTCGCAACGTTTTCCTCCGTCAGCCAATAACTATGGAGGGTATTATTAGCTTGATTACATCGCGATGGTTTATATATCGCAACCGTACGGTGGAGTCGAACGAGAAATGGTATTTTTAATGGCTGGAGCTGAAAAGAAAAGAGGGAGAGATCGACCACGTGCTCCGTGAGCGGGAGATTTAAAATCAACTTTCGAGTGTGATTACACTCGTGCGGATTATTGCTCGCTCAACATTCATGCTTGTAACGAGTTCCTGGTCTATACGGTTCATCGACAGGTTATCCTGCCGCGCGATCGGTCCACAGGAGATTAAGAAAAAAGGATGGGATAAGAAAGAAAAAGAGAAGCAGGAAGACTAATAAATGGCCGTGCAACGGATCTTCTTGGACGGGACAACGCCAGGGCAAGACCGATTCCATGCCTCTCGTATATATTCACTGGCGATACAAACGCGATGCACAGAGTGTCCTGAAAGTTACAGCCAAAAACATCACGGCGAAGCGACAAAACTTGTTTGTAGATTTTCGCGTGCCGTTGCTTACCAGAAATCTGAATCTATTTTGAAAAAAAGATGCACACACCGCATTCTCGCGCTGCTGCCAACCGCGACGTCAAATGTCTTTCGAACTCTGCAGAAGACACAGCGACAGGATTAAGGATTTTATCCTCAAATTTTCCTGCCCCCCACATCCACTTTTCGTATACTCGCGAGCCTCAGGACAGTCCGTAGATTGGATAACACAATCTTTCTTACCACCGCAGGCCTTTCACCCAAGGCGTGGCGCAATATGTTCTATCCGCGTCGGCGCAATTACGCTCGGACAGGACACGATCTGCTCCTCGGACGAGCCCCGCTGCGAGAGAACCCACTCGTATATACCAATCTTCCATAATAAGAACCAAACGCCCAGCATAAGTCCGAAATATTGTACTCTCGAATCGTAAAACTATGATCCCCGTAGCAGGAAGCTGCGGAATATCAACAAAGTCGCGAAAATCTAAATCAAGTTGAAATTCTGATCGAATTTTCCGTAAAGTCGAACTTAATTCGACACAGACGTCACAGCAGAGTCTCTTGAGACCACAAGAAATCTCAGTGGGACTGATGACGACCGAAAATTCATTTTTAAGCAGATTTGAATCGCCCGTTTCATCAATAAAGGAAATCGATTGAAGCGATTTCTTTTTTAGGATCCAAAGACAAAATCGGCACGAGAATTATTGTCATGGTTTTTGGACTCAGACTTTGCAAACTGGATGAAATGTAAGAAAAATATAAAGAGAAGTTAATTTATGAATTGAGAAAAAATAATGTAATCAGGGACGTGACGAACCTGGCACGTTATCATTAATGTGATGAGAAACCGTTTGAGATAGCAGGACGAGCTTAAAAATAATGAATGAATTGCGAAATAACAGACGGAATAACGATAAAAGCAAACGAGCTGAAGCGCTTTCCTCTTCCGGACTCTCTGGGATTAATAATTATCTCTAGCTGTCTCTTGGAGCTTTTCACCATTCGGAGAAATGGTCCCACGCCCATCACGTCTCGAGCCAACTGCAGCAGCAGCAGCAGCAGAAGCGTATAAGGAACTTTTTTATTTAGCAGCGGGGCAGGGAGGAAGAAAAAGACAAAAAGAAAGAAAGAAATATTCGAGCATCCTCGCATTCACTGCGCGACGTCCGGCTAAACTAATGCGATTCTGAAATCGGTCCGACCTTAATTCCACCCTGCTGGGAGTCAAGTTAACCCGAGAAGGCAAAAAAGAGAGAAATAAAGAACAGAGGGAGAAAAGGAAAAGGGACTGGAGAAATTTAAAGCAACGCTCCGCATCTGGCGCACTCGAACGGTAATCGCTGAATTAATTTTCATTACGGAAAACATTTCTTCCAGTTACCTACATTTAACCGGACGCTATTTTTTTCCAAAACTTTCCATAGTCACCTTGCTCCTCGTCGTCTACGATATAATATTCCTGCAAGCATGTTGCCCGGATCCTCGAGACACATAATTCACGCAAATCCAGGGTTCGAAATTTTTTTTCGATGAATATGAGAAATTAAAAAATTTGAACCCTTCGAGTGCACACCGATAAGTGCATAACGGATCAATCTGAACCGCGACGTGTCTCAAATCGTTATATTCCGGTGAATATTCATTTTTTGTTTCATTTCAGCGCCATTTTTTAAAGTATGACCTTAAATTTATTTTCTACGTAAGCAAAAATTAAATGCCTCCAATATTTGTTGCCTTTCAATGCCCAAACAATCGGTGACAGAAAATTGTTGAGGTCAAAACGACCCAGTGTGCACTCAAAGGGTTATTCGATCGAGTAAAGTCTCTTCAAGAGAGGAACAGAAAATCAATGAAAAGTCAGTCGATCGATCGATTTAAAACGAAAAAGAAACGGAGTCGAAACAAAGAATTCAATTTTTTCGATTAGGATCTAAGCGGAATCTTCATGCAAGATTCCAATGTCGAGTTCAGCCCAGGAAGAACGATTAAGAACGTTCAAAGTGGTTTTCTCAAGTTCATTGCATCATACGCATACACAGCAACATATGTCGATGCGGACGCGTTATACGCACACATTTTACACGTACTTATTATATACGTGATGCAGAATACTGAAGCACGATAAGGCCAGCACTGGGATGTATTTCTGGCATCCGCGTGTACGTGAATATAAAGATTCCGGTACATGGTATATTATAATATGAGGAGTACGTAGTTTATAATATAATCGTGGCGTGCCGATGCGGAACGAGGTACAGCACCACGCCCACGGGGGGTCGCTCACGACGTGAGCGATATCAGCCGCCACGGGCGGTTTAAATCTCTCACGAAATATACCCAACGTCCTACTAGCTGCCGCTGTTCAATTTTACTTTTACTCCATATCTTTTGACACAGGAGTAATTAACCATGAAGAGGTTAAAAGCCACAATCTTTTATTTTTACGAACTTTTTTTTTTTTAAACTGATTCGTATTTTTTCTTATTGACGTTTTGATGAATTCAAAGATTTATTTTCAATGAGATAAAAAAAAAGACGAACCTCGTTCGAGGGATTGTGCAACACTCCTGGAAGAACCGATAAGACGCTCGCAATTAATTAACACGCGATACGAAACAGGTGTGCAAACCACAAGAGTGCAGTAATACGCAACCACCCGGTGAATCTGGTGCAACGATCCGAGACCGGTAGATTGAAGTATCTCCGTTGATTACTCCGCATGCGAGTAAAACTTGTTCAGGATGATCATTTAAATAGGGCGCAGAGATATTTTATCCTATTTTGCAGCAAACGCGTTTTCATTTGGTTTGTCCCTGCACCTGTGCACGGAGTGAAAATAATATCAAAATTTACTATGGCATCATAGTTTCCCGGCACTACGTCGTTCTTCTAAAAGATTTCAGCAACGACATCAATTTTTCCCTCATATTTTATAGCAAAATAGAAATTTTATCATTTTTCGACAAATTTTGCCGAATTCTTTCATGCATCTGGACATTACTGCTCCTACGCGATACTCGTTATCCCTGATATGAAGCACTGCTGGCTTGACCGAGACCACTGTGTCGCTCTTTCAAAGGTTTTTAGCAATGACAGTAATTTTCTATTGATATTCTGTCAAAATAGTGAAAACTTTGACGTTTTTTCAATTTTTACTCATTTTTTGTCAAATTTACAAGTTATTCGTTAAATTTTCGAATTTTTCATCACGGTTTAGATGAAAAATGACTGCGAACTTGCTGAAATCTCTGAGGGGACGATGTGGGACGAAGGAACTTCTGATGTCATGGTAATTTTTTTGATATAATTTGAAAATAAAATGAAAACTGGAGATGGACATTTTTTTGTTAATCTTGTAACAAAGCGTCTCGATGAGTGAAGATGCTGCTGCAGAATAGAGAGCAATTGCAGGAATTGAAATTGACAAAGTATCAACCGTCAAGATTGAACTTGTCTGTAGTGGATTCCGTTGGTAAGCCGAGTGACTCAGCGATTCGATTATAGTAGGTCGCGAATTAACGGGCTCGCTAATAGCCTGCTCGTGCAATCTGTTCTGTCGATACAGTCGTACGGGTGGCAGGAGTGTTGGGCTGGATCGAACGAGTTTGATCGCATTGAGGTTGAGCATCAACGCGTGTTTGAGTGCCCTACTCGGCTCGGGATGCGAACAAGATATATAAATAAAAAGATAAGAAAATGTTTCAAGATGAAAAGGAGTCGCGCGGTGGGGTTAGGTAGACGCGATATTCTTCAAAATACGTCTGGCAGAAAAGCAGGAGAAAGAGGAGGATGAGAAAGGACAAGGCAAAAAAGAATGAAGAAAAGAGTCCAGATCGACTTTCGCGCGCGTGCACGCTTGATTCTTGTTCCCGGTCATCGATACTGGTTCGACCGGATCAAGTCGGACGCACATGAGACGCGCTCAATGAAAGAGAGACTTTCGTCTTGCTAAGAAAAACACAGAGTAATGCCGGGCGATACTCTTAAAATCGATCGACCAAGATGCAACTCTGTTGCTTCTGATGCCCGAAGATCGCCCCCGTATAATTCACGAGCCTGCGCTGACCCTCTCTTTCAATATTTCTTTTTTCAACTCTCGTGCCTTTCCCGTTTCGACAAATGTATGAGACCGATTAAAACAGATATCATCGAAGAGCAACGGCCTTTCGAGTCTCTATGCAATTCTAAAACTCAATTCAGCTTGTGTTTCTCACCGCTTGCTGTTTCTTCTTCGACGCTCAAGCTCCATCCACTTTTTGCTTTACGATAAAGCGACCACAGATTCGTTGGGTGAATAAAACATTGAAAATTTCTCTTGAATAGTAAGTTGAATAGCAACGTCTCTCAAATCATTATGCTCTTCGATATATATCGACGGAATCGGAGCAGCAACTTCATATATAACTCGATATTTCTTCACATTTCATCCAAATATCACAACCGACGTTTCCAAAAGTTTTTACACTAAAAACTCTGAGCATTAAATAAAATTACCAAGATTCAATATTTATCAGCAATTATACAGCGATATGACATCGAAGATCGAATAAATTTCTTAGGGGCCGAATATTTTGCTTATTTTTGGCTCAATTTTTATTCCATATATTAATAATTTATATCGACGTAAATTTTGGGTTTCCAGAGCCAAAGATATTACGAAGAAGAATGAAAATAGAATCGTTAAAATTAAACTGCGATAATATGATAGAAATAATTAATTAATTCATTAATTAATCTATAAAGAAAAAGCCGTTGGCCATTTACAAAAGTTCGGCGGCCGTGTGGGTTAAGCGAAAAACAACATTGTCAATATCTCGATCATTTTGGTTGATCGTCAATCGGTATTCGGCGATCCGGTTTAAAGATCTCGATACCGCACCTGAAAACTGGCGTGAATGATTGAGAATAAGAAAAGAAAGAAAAAACAATCCTCATGGCATCGTCACTTGGGACGCATGTGCAAGGGTGGTTGAGAATTTTTCGGAAATCAATCGGTCAAGTTCGGCGATAGTCGACGGGGCAACAAAACCAGGCACGAGAAGCAGCGGAGAGGAAAAGAAATGAAAGACGAGAAAAAACACACACACGGGGGATTAAAAAAGTGAATAAGCATCGCGTAAAAGCGAAATGCCGGCGGTTGTCTCTGGATTTTATTCTTATTCATTTTATTCATTCGCATATGCGATCATGTTCGCTTCTCTTTGTTTTTTGTTTGTTTTCGGATTTATTCCAAGTTTTTTCATCATTTCTTTTTTTTGGCACGAATTCGAAAGAGCGGAAAGGAGAAAGAGGCAGAGAGATGAAAGTACGACGAGGCGATGCTAGAACGGCAAATGCGAATGAAGAAATGGGCAGGAAAAATAAATAAAAAGGATCACCGCAGGCCTCCGGCGGCAGTGCATGACAGACACTCCGCGCTCATAAGATAAGATCGGCGTTTCTTTCCTGTGGACCAATGCGCGATGCCTACCCGCGCCCTGCATAATACAATATACGTGTATATTCTCGTACATGTACACCGAGCGATTAAATCTCGATCATATCTCTCACATACGTACTCCCTATTTATAATATATGTGCTTTGATACCAGAAATGTACACATCCATGCATATACGTATCATCTGCAAACACGAATATCTATACACACGTGCGTTCATTCGCGCATTGTATATTTCAGATGTGATTACATGAGGATATTGCGAAATCATTTATGGATCGTATGTAAGCCACTTTGGTGAGCCACACAAGTTCCGTAATTCATTATTATCCTTATTATTATCACTTCAAAATAAACACGCAGAAGAAATAATATCGAAATTACCATGAAATGAAAAATGTCGGAGTTTCCGCCATTTTCGATAGAATGTGAATGAAAAATTAATGATGCTGAAGTTTGCAACGTTGGAATGTATCGAAAAATATTTAATTTTATTGAAGATTCCTTCAATTTTCAATGTCATCCAAATTTCTCGAGCCGATATGCTTTTCGAATGGCAAAAATTGATCATTTTATCATCGTAATTACATTCTGCATTTGAATAGATATTTTTGTCGAAGATAAAAATGAATTTCGCTGCATTCCAACGATGCAAACTTCAGAGTCATGAAAAATTATTGTGTTTTGCTCAAATCCTTTACACAGGCGATCCGGGATCAGGGAACTATGATGCCGTAGTGATTTTTTTATAGTATTATTGTCTCTCCGCGTGGACATTGCTGGAGACAGTGATGGTTGAAATGGAATAATAATCGAGTTTGGTGAACGACGTTTTGGGGAGGAACGTCCGGAGCTTCTTTTTGCGTTTTTTGGTGAATATTTTTTCAACGTTTTTGATGACACTGAAGTTCGGAACGTTGGGGTTGAATGAAAAATACGTTTTTCAATTAATTATTTGTTCAATCTCAACATCCATGACAATTTTCGTACCGATTTTGAGTTTGGATGCCGAAAAAATATCGTTTTATCGTCCTGACCAAATATTTAATAATAATCGTGAGATTTGCTCAAGGAAAAACGGAATTTCGTAGCATTCCAACGTTGCAAACTTCAACATCGTAGGTTTTTGCTCTCCGTAAAATGTGGCGAGCAAAAGCTCGATGCAGCTTTTCGAAAAATTGCGCAAAAAAAGAGAGAAAAAAAGGTGTAATGCCAGGATTTTATAAAATCGACGTAAATTTCGCAATAAACGTGACAATTATTAAAAAGTTGTAAAGTCTCAGTGTTGGAAAAAAAATGAATAAACGACGCGATACTAGGAAAAGGAGAAAAAAAAGAAAGACGGTGCAAAAGGTATCGATTATTCTCACCGATCGCTTGGATTGTTTGGGTCCCTGCCTCACGATCTCCAATGGGTTCGGTATCGAAGGTCTGCCAAGGTACCAATCCTCCCGAGGATTGTAATTGTCGAGAAGCTTCAGAAGACGCGGCACGTTCACGTAATTGTCGTCATCGAAGTGGCAAAACCATCTGAAACGAATGGGTACCAAGGCGTTATACTTTTTCTCAAGAAGACAGTCATTTTTTTTTTTTTAATTAACCAACATTCGGAGTAAAAGTGTGTTATTATTAGTCTGGAGTAAAAAATGACCAACAGAGTCGTTATACGCTCCGTTACGTGCGTTTCCCTTTCATTTCTTCATTCCGCTGACTTGAAAATATTTAAGAACTGCATAGTTCCTGTAAATTTTCATTCCCGCCGCAGAAATTCACGTCGCACTGACCGCGATTGTCCGTGACTATTGAAAATGTTTCCATCTTCAATTTTTATCACCAAAAAAAAATGAGACCCTTTTGTAGGAACTGTAAACAACATCTGTTATTCGTGGAGCATGAAAGTAGTAAGAAAAACATCGAGCCGCAGGTCCATGGAGGAGTCTCATACCGATTAATTCATCAATCAGAACCATTAATCATGCGCATTTCTATTCGTGATTTAAAAAACTGATTGATCGATCGTTCTTACGATCGATAAATACCAATGCGAACGATCGTTCGATCAATACTACTTGGCGAGCAACGGATACATAAAAATTTCAACGTCGTTAACAACTTTTAATATCGATACCTGAATGTTACGAACTTTACCGTTGCGCGGTACGTTAATTAATCGTTTGTAGTGTCGTTCAAAAAGATTTTCAACTTTCTTGTTCTTAAACCAAAAATCGCGATTTACAGCGATGTCGAAGTTCGCATCATTGCGAAGCAACGAAAACTGAGGATTTTTTCATGGCACAGTGCAAAATTTCCATACAGATTTTTCAACGATGTAATAGGAGAGTTTTTTTTGCCATTGGAAAACGGAATTTACCAAAAAAACTGGAACGGTCGCATAAACAATAAAAATAACGACTGAAAATGATATTTTTCGTTGTTGTTTTTTTCACAGGATCGACTAACGTCGAAAAACATTTTGATCCGTATACCAAAATCATAATTATACAACGCATTTCGTACGACGCTGCATCATTGCCCGCGTCTCGTCCCACCACACACACACAACCTCCTGCTCTGGCAAAACTATACGAAAAAAAAAATACCGCAGAGTCCGATCGAGTGTCGATAAGAAATGCCCCGCAGCGAGCTTACACTTTATTGAAGCCTCGCCCCGATGAAATACGACTGGAAAGTAGCAAAAGCGTACATGCATACGCTCGCGTCCGGTCCATTGACGCGAGCAAATAGTCGCTGCATTTGCATAAGGATTTCCATCTCAAGAAGCGTGCAATTTTCGTGCGATTTTTCACAAGCTCGAAACACGTTTTAATTCTTTTAAAATAAACGAAATTCTTATCGAATGCACATTTTCACTGATTAGCTCGTTAAACACGAATCCGATGATTATCAAACATTGAATAAGACGATAATACCTTATCGTGCAGGCTGCTGTACGCAACGACACGAGAAATCCCATACATGTGCTATACATGTTATTGATGAAAATCGCACAGGTGCAATGCGGCAAAAGGGATGCACGTTTTTATGATTAATTGCGCGAACACCGAGGCGAATTGACGCGATATCGAATGAATACAAATTCCTCACAGGATATACAAAAAGTCCGATTAACAAAAATCTCTGTATTGTTCATGATTCACACGGCTCAAATCCCTTCGTCGAAAAAAGAAACAAAAAAATGAACGAGATTTTGAAATAGCATTTCGAAATAAATGGCCAATTGTTTCTTCATTTCTGACTTGATCTTGCTAAAAATGAATGAAAACAATGCTCGCAGGAAAGATTTGTTTTTTTTTTTCATTCATGAACGTTCATCGTTATGGATAAACAATAATAAAACTGTACAAAAATGCAGGGTTCTTCGGAGTCTTTGGTTTCGCCATTAAGACAGTGAAATTACGAGGAATATTATTCTTTTTATTTCATTCGAAATGAGCGATCAAAGTAAATAAGTAATGAGAAATAAATTGGGTAAATAACGTAAAAACTCGTGTTACTCGTTGAATTCAGCAATTCTCTCGAGTCGGCGCAGTATAAAGGGAAGGAACGAGAGAGCCAATTATTCGGGGATCGAGGGATACTCGTATTTGCGCGCGAGTATGTGAGTCTGCACTGCGTGCGCCGCTTTTATACGGGGAATTTCACGTCGCTCTTGAAATCTCCAAAATGTATTTTTTCGGTTCTAGTGAATTTATCGTGTGCATGTGTTTCAAATTCATTGTTTTAAAAATATTTTCCATTTTTCTAGTCCAATGAAAATGTTTCATAAATTTGTTTTTTTTTTTCGCCATCTCTTCGATCGAAAACAACGCACGAACCCGAAGATTCCGTGATATAAAAAATGATAAAAATTATGAAATTGGAATCTAATATGCTGGAAAATCGGAGAAAACTCTGAAGCGACAAAACCCAAAAAACATGAAGATTTTTATATTCGCTGTACGAAAATATGGTGACAAAATTGTAAAAATATTCGAATTTTCGAAAACTTTAAAGAAACGTCAAACGCCCTATGCATCCATATGTATACGCGCGCAAATCATCAAACTCAAAGCACCTGAGTCCATTCGCGAAGAGAACACTGCTGCGGAGGGAACACGTTTGCGTCGATTACAATTAAGGTCCTGTTTACAAGCCAACACGAGGGAATAAAGTGAAACAACGAATGCGCGAAGATTACTAAGAAAAACGATGGTTATTTGACTGTAATATGAACCAATTTACAGCGAGATAAATTGCAAAAATCTTTTAGAGTCATCGAATAACTTCCGCAAGAAACGTTGATTCAAGTTCACTGCCAACTTCTGCATCGCAAAAAGTTAATAAAATGGATAAAAAATATATTTCAAACAGCAAAAATTATCGCAGCCAGCCCATGACTCATTCCATTTGATTTTAATAAGCAGAACCCATCAACCTTGTAGACATCAAAATGCTTTCGAGACAAAAGGAAATTTCACATTCAGATTAAATCAATGACTCTGATGTTTTCAACGTTGAAATTTAGCGAAAAACATTTTATCTATTGATTATTTATTGAATTTTAAGAGTCGTGGCAATTATTCGAGTCGATTAAGTTTTTTGGTCGCAAGAGAGAATCGTTTCATTGGCCGGACCAAATATTCAATAATAATGATTGGCTCTGCTGAAGAAATAACAGAATTTCGTTGCAATCCAACGATGGAAACTTCAGGATCATTTAAATCAATCATTTTCAATAAAACGATGGCCGTCCCGGCGATTTTTGAGTTCAGTCTAATTTTCAGTAAAATCTCGTCATGACTACAGCGAGCATCCCTTCGGATGGAAGGAAAGCTCGATATTTGATGAAAGAAGACTGAACGAAATTTTTTTTCTATTTTTGCTCTAAAAGTACGAGATCCGAAGATTGGCCATGAATTTCATCAGATTTTTTTATTTGTAGAATGTGTCTAGCCACCATTCATGAAGCGTGCGTAAAAAGCGTCAATGAAATTGAATGTTAATTATAAAGTTATCGATTATTATATGAATTATTTGTAATTCGTTGTTGAGGCAATTATTGCGTTGGGAAAATTAGAAAAGGTTGATGATGATGCGCAGCCTATTTAATCGGTAGGGCACGCACACCTGCCTTCGGCGAATGTGGCTTCTGCGTCGAAATCACATGTGTGAGAAAGGAAAATCGGGAACAAATATACGGGACATGGTGGGAATAATGAGAAGCACGAAGGGGGAAGAGTCAAAGTCGAAGCTGTCGTGTGTGACGCGCGCGCAAGTCGCGTGTCGCCTTCCTCCCTCGCGCGCTGTCAAAAGACGTTCCCTTAACAATACACATGGAGGGGGGAGGTATGTAGTTAGTTCAGCTACGTCGTGAATTCACGTATGGTTATAGTCAGAAGCGAGGAGAGTTTAGGGTACGTAATTTTCGTCTGTAGATCAGTCCCGTCCTATTCTTGGCTGTTATCCGTACGTAAACGGGATTGTATGGGAGCAGGGAAAAGGTTCACCAACCCCGATGCACGCAATATTCACCAAATGGTTATGGTAATAACACAGGCTCGCGGTAGTCCCCCGTCGTTGATGGAATCGCGCGACACACACACGGGGTATTCAGAGGGCCCCGTGGGAAACTTCCGACCCTTTTCAATCCGCCCCACCCGTATACTGCGTGCCCCTTTTTAACTTTTACATACTGCGACTCTTGTCCAAGAGTACATGCCTCGTAGAGACCAGCCCGACGTAAATGTACTTGTCTCGCCTCGCTGCAGCGACTCTTAAGGCATGCTTCAAACTGTCTGGAACGAAAGTCTCTTCCTTCGATAGAAAAGGGATGAAATGGATAGGAAAAATTGACTTTTAACTCGAGCGTAATCTTTGAAGACGCATATGGTAAAGCGACAACTTTTTATGGTGGTTTCATAATTTTATCTGACGTCTCGAAAATTATTTGGATCCGATTCGGACGATCCGTAAAGATTTTCTTGCGGTTGTTTGCGTAAAAGGACTCGAAAAGATTTCCATTAGTATCGCGTGTGTATATGCGACTCGCTTATCCGAACAATAGAAGTTGGGGGTGGTGCGCAGCGATGTTTTCACAATCTCGCGGCGAGACCAAAGAAGAAATGAAGCAGGACTACCGAAAAAGGGTCAGGGCTCTTGTGAAACTTTTTGAGTCGATCCGGGTGTTCCATCGTCTTTGCTTTTAGGCCCGACTGGTGTCGAGTGGTCAAATGTAAACGAGGGTTTTTCGTTCGAGTGACGACGCACTAAGTACAGTGTGAGGAACGCTTTCCGCATTTAGAGCGACGCAAAAGGGTCCGAGCTCCCCGATGAGACTGCATGGGAAGAATATCGAATTCAACCAGCCACGTGCCTCTCCGATACGTGAGAGGTTTTGTGACCGAGGTTAACAAAGGATGCGACACTAATTGCCGATTATTTCTTGTTGTACTATGAGAAATATTTTTTTTTCCGATTCCCAGAGCCGTCTATTTTTATCATCCACAATACACTCGATTGGCTCTCCCTCTATAAATATCAATAAAATGCAATTCATAAAAATCGAAACGGGTTCAATCGAGTGGCATTATTAATTAATAAATTTTATAAATAATTTATATTTCTAAACATATGTTGGGCAAATTTTTCATACTTTTTTTTTCACCTCCTTATTTTTTAAGTTTTACGCAACACGTAAAATGAAAATTGTACAAAATTTCCAAGTCGTAAATACCGCGTGCCAAAAAAACTGAAGGACTAGAAATCCAAGTCGAAAATAAAATTGCAAATGGCGATTTATGAATGTTTCCGTGAATTCCAACGGATCGCGATAATTCGAGAGAAATTTGTTCCGAACTTATAGATTTCATATTGACGCATTAAATATGTGACTCAATCTTCCGAATTCCGGTTTGCCCGCGGCCGATCCAATACGCCCACGATCGACGATTCTCCAAAATCGCGAATTACTCGCCTTGGAATAAAAATAATTTTTATTCGCTCCCTCCGACCTCGTATGCTTCTGCTTTCCTCGGCATGATTGCAATGTTCAATCATTTAATTATAAACGTGTATCAAAAATCCCAATGTTACATTTGCCTTTGATTTATTAAGCATTTCAAATCACATTGAAAATTCAATAGGGTCGGTGCATGAACTTTGTATGCATTTGAAGCAGCGAGCAAATTGCAGAAGCGTGTGGTTTGTTAGTGTGCCCCGAAGGCATTGGATCGAAGCGACGAACCGAAGCGGGCAAAACGATTTCGTTTCGCAAACGCATACGCGCATTCTCTACCGAGTTCAAACCCTCATTTCGCCATATCCATAGCACTACTTCGAAGTACATATAGTATACATGGGCAATTCCATATTAGGGTTAGAGCTTAGCCGAATTGTTCGGTTCCTAGTGAATTGTTAGCGATTTTGCTACTTCATGGAAATTCAAGATGCGAAACGTTTCAGATCAAAAACTCAAGAAACTAATGAATTATTTATCGTTATTTTCATCATTTTCTAATTAACATTGAGGCATTTTGTATGTTTGAACAAAAAATCAGAAACCCTCGCAGTGGGAAAACACACGAAGAAATATTGTTTCTTCACTATTTATTTTTAATTACCAATATTTTTTACGAAATCTGTTGCAAAATCACGTAACCCGGATTTTGATAGAATTGTTCGAAAGGACGACGAAAAGAATTCCACTGGGTTGGATTGAAATATTGTACGGAAAGTCCCATACAAAGTGCAGATCGATATATCTAACAGTATAGACTTCACAGAGGATGGAGCAGGTTTCTTGAGGACGGGACAGACCAATTCCGCAAATCACGCAAGCAAGTGTGGAAAAGAAAAAGAAAGAGAGAAAGAATGAGAGAGCGAGAAGGGACATCGTACAGAGGAAACTCCCTGTTTGGTATGTTTTATTCGATTTGCCTGGGAACGATCTTCATGATTATCGTAGCGTTAGATCGGATTTCTTATCTTCCCTCCTGTTTTCTCTCTCTCTTTCACTTTAGAGTAGCAAAGAGTGTATTACGTACGTACGGAAACGTGCGTGATGTCGGTGCGGTCGACCGCGATATGTACGCGAGACTCAAAGATATAGCAACGATACGAAGGATCGCTTCGAGAAACTCTCGATCGATAAATGAATGTATCTTCTTCATACGTCCATCTGGTTTGGTTGATTACATCGTCGAAGCTTCGCACATTCTGATCTTCACGGATCTCTTCCCACTTACGTATCATTTTCTATGATGCTGAAGTTTGCAATGTTGGAATACATCGAAAAATATTCAATTTTATTGAAGATTCGTTCAATTTTCAATGTCATCCAAATTTCCGAGCCGGTACGCTTTTCGAATGGCAAAAATGGAGCATTTTATTATCGTGATTGGATTCTGCATTTGAATAATTATTTTTGTCAAAGATAAAAATGAATTTTGTTGCATTGCAACGATACAAACTTCAGAGTCGTTTATTTTCTTTTTAAAATTTTATTACTCGTTTTCTTAATGCGATAAATTCCGACGTTTTTTCAGTTGAGAACTTTTTTGTAATTGCAAGTCCCTCAGATGCTTAAATCGTTCCATAAAAATTGTAAAATTTAGATGGCGATTGAAGCAGCCACAATATTGCAAGAAGCAAATAAATTGATAACATTTAACGTAACGTCATTTCAATTTACACGCGTTGATGAGAAAAAAAATTGCCAATTAAATATCTCAAATTCTAAACGTCAGAAAATTCAGCGTTTATACAACATTTCGAAAAAAAACTCTAAATAAAATTGTTGTGCGATAGTAACATCTTAAGGTCTGGAGTCGTATCTCGAAATAGAATAACAATTAGACCTGTGGCCGAGTACAGCAAAGATATGTAGTCTAATTGTTGGCGTGCGGTGAAATTGGCAAACAATAAAGCAAAATAAATAGCGTTGGTAAATTGTCCGTAGAACGTTGGCGCGGTAGGTCCATCGTAGAAGGAATTAGAAAAAGAGGAAGAAAGGTAAAGGAACTGAGAGACTAAGAGAGATCCATATTACACGCTGCAGCGTCTTTGCTCGTAACTCTGACGCGCAGTTTCTGCTCCGAGATGGAATTCGAATTAGAAATTCAACTTCAACTTACATGTAACATATATAGGCAGAAGCTAGAGGAGAAGGGGGCAGAAACTAGTATGAGAGATAACACGGCCACAGCGTGGACCCCCTGGCAAAATTACACGATGCGCTAGAGAGAACACTTGGCCGCGGAGAACATTGTTTCCTCCTACACAGAAGCGACTCTCAAGAAGAGCAGCAGCAGCCGCAGCAGCAGGTAACGGCAAAATAATGTCTTGTGTTTCAGACCCAAGAACGAAATGAAACAAAACAATAGGCACAAATAAAAAGAGCCATGCGCGCCGCACGATTATTCTGAATTACATTCTTGCGATATCAAATTTTTAAATAATTATTTCATACGGAACATTCAACGTTTGTAACTTTTAATTACAGCCTTTGCACTCGATTCAAACTTATTAAAAGTTGACTGCAAATTATGCAGCTGATTGAAATTTATAATTACAGGTTTATTCATTAATTATTTATTCGGTGTGACGAACGCGATTTTATAAGAATGTTATAAGATGTTATAAGAAGAAAAAAGAAGAAAAACGTTTATTTAGACTCGAAATTTTTTTTATATCATTCAAACACGCATTTTCGGGTTTAACCCAAACTTTTTCCCGCTCAAATTATCCCGTCAGGTTGTTAGACTGACAGGTCTTATTAATGAAAACGATGCACAGGCGATAGAAACATTTTCATTCACCCCGGAGACCGCGAACCGTTTAACTGGATCAAAAGGATCAAAGGGGATTGCAAAGGGAACCACGCGAGTGGTAAACGCGTATACTCATGAGGAACGACCGGAAGGCGAAGAGAGAGAGGGGGGAAAACGTCTGAAGCCTTCGGGCCACATAGGATATCATCTCTGTGAGCAAAAGGAAATTTGAGAAAAAAGACTTCATCTCTGCTCCCTGGACGAACATGCATCTCACTCAGTTTCCACATTCTCTGAACTTACAGAATTTCTGTCTTTCCTACAGTGAGTTTTTCTCTGGATCCTCAATTTTTAAGCATCCGTTTCTATCGATCCCCAAGGCCAGGATGATCTGATTTATTTTTGCGCCTATTAATTCGCGTCCGACCGAGATTCGTGACGAGAACTTTCGGAGTCCAGGCCCCAAAATTCTAATCCGGCGCCAAAACTTTTTCCGGGCGTTTAAAAATGAACAAACGAATTTCCAATTAAAAACAAAATCGCTGGAGGTCAAATAAAAATCACAGGAGCACACTAAATTTTCTACCAACAATGTCTATCGGTCTCCAGCGATGATGATTGATGCGATCCCTTCATCCAGATAACGACGATATTTCATGACATGTTACTATGATTCATTTCCCTCGTCGTACAAATTCGTCGAATATCGACCTCGACATGGATAAATAAAAAAAAAAAAGTAAAAATAAAGAAAGAAGAAAAAAAAAGATTTCTATCTATCGACGAATAAGCCCGACGA
Source organism: Diadegma fenestrale (assembly GCA_037043255.1). Lineage (NCBI taxonomy): Eukaryota > Metazoa > Arthropoda > Insecta > Hymenoptera > Ichneumonidae > Diadegma > Diadegma fenestrale. Next base: position 11,228,563 of record CM073310.1, on the reverse strand, counting down.
TGAGAAACAGGATTTTATTAAATAACGGACCAATGTAACGCACTTGATTGAGGTTGGTTTGACTCGATATTCCAAAAGTAGACTAATGATTGATTATACCCGGTTCGTCATTTTACACGAACTGGCTTGTCTCACACGAGATGAGAAGATCGAGCAGAGCGTCATTGCTCCGAGGGATCCACCTGCACCGATCATTTCGGTGCCTCATCGCGTTATCTCTCTAGCTATCCATGTCACCGATCGCTCAATTTGAATGATTGAAGAGCCGGCATTAATTAATTCAAAACCGGAGAAACGAAAAATTCGTTAAAAATAAATCAGTTAAAAATGCGTCGATTGGTGCGAGGCTCGAAAGTATTTGGATTTAAAAAAATCTTTAAAATCGCAGCTGAACTTCGCGAATGCTAAAAATCGATCGTGCCAGTCTTTCATCTTAAAAATTTTCGTATGGCCATGAAATGATCGAAATATTGATGAATTATTTGTAGATTCGTGGAAAAAGATTTAAAAAAGTGGGGGAAGCGCGCGAGATCAAGAGGCTACGGTTGCGGGCGTCGTCATCGTCGTCGCCATCGTCAGTGGCGAAGGTTTAAAAAAGAAACATTGGTCCGAATAAAACGATATCGAGAATACGTGTCCCGGACACAAAGCACACACACACACAGCAGACAAAGACAGGGCGTGTACTTGATATTTTCAAGTGGTGTTCGGGCTGCATATAAGGCTGTTGGGGCAGAGTCGCGAAAGTTTTGAGCAACTTTGAGAGACTAAACGGGCTACTTGACTTGTTTCGTCTGCACATTCAACGGTCAATAATTTCACGTGATCCCGAGCCTCGAATGTGTGGCACGGTCCGTACACGTGCAAGGGAGAAACCCCCTCAGGGGCCTCGTGGTCGACTCGTCTCTTCGACCAGGAAAATTATTGATTATTAAACTGGGTCCGTGCTCGTGAACGTTCCAACGCCCTGATCAATATGTACATGTATAGACCGACGTACCCACACTCATTCATACGTAACATCACTCCCTCGAAACTCTCTCGATACTCAAGAAGACATATTACGTGAGCTCTCGCTTCCTCCTTATTTTCTTCCTCTCTCCGATCATAAGCTACATTTCTGTACCACATTTATACAAGTACATCGCAACTGCGAGCGTGATCGCGGTTAAAGAAAAATATACGAAAAAAAAACATGAAAAAATGAAGATGATCTTGAAATGACGCTTTAACGAGTTCTTTTTGTTTGTATTTGACGATTCTCCTCGATAAATATGATAGCAAAATAATTTTTATAGTAAAACAATCAACAGAAAAGGTATTTTTCGTTGGACCCCAACTTTACAAACTTCAGTGTCATAAACATTGGATCCAATAGGAAAACTTTGAGAGTGGAAAAAACAAAAATGACGACGATTTGCGTGAAGGCAGCTGGTCTGGTCTCATGATTCTTTCACGTCATTTTTAAAGCTGGTGTAGCAGCCAGAATCCTCATGGAAAAAGCTCTGTGAAGATTAGCAAAAAATCGAGCCCCATAGTTTTTTTTGTCTTCGGCGCCTTTCGAATAATTCCAACAGTCGAACGATTGTCCGTAAAGTACGAGATTTTTTTTCCGTGGGCTATTTGATATTTCCTATAAAAATATGTCATCGGAATTTCCGTGTGATTTGTTCTTTATTTTCTTGGGAAAAAAAAAAGTAATTCATTAAACTTTTTTCGCACACGATATTTTGTATGCACACCGAATTACTGTAGTCACATGGAGAAGGAATTTGTGTGCAACAAAGCGAGAGAGAGGAGAGAATATTAATGACATCCTCGTGTATTTGCCTGGCGAATGTTGCCTCCTCTTGACCTTACGCGGTGTAAGAGCTCTCTCGTACAACGTTTAACTCCTCGCCACCGTGTGCGCGCTTGAAAGGCTCATGGTATAAATTGAGTTGGACTTTCGTCGTGTTTCGTCGCGATATGACCACGTGGAATCAACCGAGCTGAGTAAACCGAGAAACAGCGAGCAGAAGCACGAAAGAGCGAGCGAGAGACAGATTATAGAAAAGATAATGAGAGAAACAACGTATATAGGATAGAAAGAGATAAATGCTTGCATTATGTACAGTATGCGTTTGAATTGAAAGAGTGACGAGAATTATCCTCACCGCGGCGAGGATTAACCACGAGCAAGCACGTTTATATACAAGAATGTCGAGACAGGTGTGGATGAAACAAAACGACCTACCGAGGAATTCGAAATGCGAGACATGAGAGAATCCGCTATGCAAGCGCATTAGAAACGCAAATTCATTATGCGGAAAAAAACTGCATGTGCTCCTTGGCCTCATTCGGAAATTTAATGAATTATCATCGGCAATTAATTAAGGAACGTCCGATAAACCTTTTCAAAAGGAAAAAATATTGAGAAATTATCGATATTTTGCATTTTCGATCTGAATTCACTTGCGCGCGAGTGGGACGATGGAATATTTAGATGTTCGTGTGATAACTTCGTACATGGGTCTACGAATCGTCCATTTATATTTCATCGTTCGAAGGCTCCGGATGAAAAGTTTGAAAAGCCTCACCGCCGCGAACTGCGATGATCGATCGCTGTGATCTCTCTGTCGATGTTGCTTACGCATCAATGTGATATTGGACAATGCACAAGTGCAGCGAGAGAAAACTTCCGACGTCAACTGCTCGCTCGCGCGGTGCAGGATGAAGAACAAACATGAGGGAAGCGTGAGGAGGATAAAAAAAAAAGGCGGAGGTATAGCGTATGACCGAGAGGGAGAAAGAGAAAGAGCGCGATCGGAATTCCGATGATAGAGCAGAGCTTTATCACGCTGTGGATTCATCGCTATATACCGAGGGACAAAACATCGAACAATGGCCCAACATCAACCCTCCCTGTATCTCATGCCGACTCTCGGATGGACTATTGTTTTTCTTCCATTCGAGTGCTCTTTCCCGAGCATCCAACGAAACTTGATGATAAGCCATGTCGGGCATAAAAGACGCACGGATCGATTTGTTTTTCGCCCTCTCATTCTTTGTTTTATTTTATTTTTTCTACTTTTTCGATTAGCACACCCTGCAAAAAATACACCAAGCTTGTCAACATTGAAAGGTACAGAAACAACGTGAATTATGAAGTTCCATAAATCAAAATTCCAACCTTCATTTTTCGATTTTTAAATTTGCCAAATATTTATTGATTCATACCTTTTTTTGTTAATGTACATCGATTGAATTATTTTTGTTCAATCGCAAATATGTTTTCGTATCAAGTATCGCGCTGCACTGTCGGTTTTTTCTCTTTCAATAAAAATATTGTCACGGAATCTTGTACTGAAACAAGAAATTCAACTTTTTCTCATTCATTTTCTATTCTTTGTCCACAGCAAACAAAATCCAGCATCATTCGTCCGTATCTCAAAGATTTTTCGCCAACATTGGATACGCGTGTAAAAACAAGTCGGTGATATCGACCGCAGAATTTTTCTTCTCTTCTTATGCACGGAACTCGTTAAAGATATTCGATTACTTCTAAGGGATACAATTGCAACGGTTGCTGCTAGTTTCCCGATCTCTCCTGCATCTGATCCTCGTACGAGTGTCTTTTTCCCTCTTTTTTACCATCTCGCGCTCCTTCTCTCGTTTTCAGACTCATTTACATCCACGCTACATTTACAATCGCGCGCGAGGTAAAACACAAGCAATTCTGAAGCGCGAGAGAAAAAATATTCCCAGGCGGAAAGCATCCAAAGTCGTGGAAATTCAACGCGAACCTCTCAAAGCGTGAAATTGGTAAATTTCGATCTCTATGAACGAGCAGACCACACAACAAAGACTCGAATGCGCTATGCCCGGCTCAACAGCAGGCTCGGTTAATTTGCACAATCCTATCGTTGTACAACCGAACGGAATTATTTTTACAAGATCTCGAGCTAGGCTCCAAGTATTTTTATCAGCCCCCTGGAAAAAAAATAAAACGAATCGCTATTTGAACCAAACATAAGCACGAAATTCTGTTTTTTCTTGAGCAAAACTCAAGACCATGAAAACGATTTTTGTTCCGGTTCCGAACAGAAAACCGCGGTACGTAAATGGTCATGGTTTTGGAAATTGAACAAACGAAGAATAGAAAATATATTTTCGTCGAACCTCAACGTTGCGAACTTCGGTGTCATTTTAATTTAAAAAATCGCGAATTTCGTTGGTTGTAAACATCAAAATTGATAAAGGGTAAACCGGAAAAAATTTGATAGCTGATTGAGAAGGAAAAATAAGAGCGTTCGAAGAATCAACGAGGATAAAAAAGTCCTGACTTATATATACAAAGTTTCATTCATTATGACCGCCATCAGAGCTGAGACAGTCAAATTCGCGTTTATATAGCCAACATCGAATTACGAGCATCATATACACGCGCACAGAATCTTCTCTCTTGCTTTGTTCTATATTTTCGAGTGTATTATCGAGTTATTGTGTGCACGACGACCGAGGATAAGCATCGCACCGGATGTAGCAATGAACAGCCCGCCAGTCGAGCGACAGCTCAACGAGACACTTCCGGGGACGTGTGCTCGCATACTCGCAATGCAGAATTATTACATTGATAACTGAAATTGCTTTTTTTTCCAAGTATGAATATTCCTTTCATTCCGTTGAGATTACGAGAGACGCTCGTGTATCAATATGGAAGCGACAGCAGAAACGAGCCAGACATATTTCTCAATATTTCCAGATGGCCCCGCGACTTTTGGACAATTTGATCGCAACAAATTCATTTTCGCGCAACCAACATTTTTTCCATCAACTTCATTTTATTTTTTTTTACTGATCGATGGGCAAAGTCAAGTCCATGCAAAAACGAAAATCATTGAATTACAAATAATGAATAATTTCAAATAAACTTTCGATAAATCAATTAAAATGGGAAAAAAATCGAAAATATTTGGGAATCAGGGAGATTTTTCTCTCAGACTCAAGAAGGCAAGTTTCTGTTTAAAAAAAATTGCAATTATGTTCGACTGTAAATGCGGGACGAAGTTGACTAAAGCTCCCGAATATTCGGTGACAATTGAGAGTGGAAGAAAAAAAACAGTTCGTACAGCTTCGAAAATGTTTGTCACGGTGAAAAAAGAGAAAAAAAAAGGAGACGGTGATACAAATTGAGATACTTGAGAATCGTACTCGGATCTCTCGAGACAGGGCCAACAACGTCATCGCTCATCGATTCGATTCCTTTGCTTCCATTCTGGTTCAACGTGTGCCATTAGCGTACGCCCACGTCAACCTGAATAGACTCATTCATGCCGAGAGACATTCTCCGTCACACTCGTATATATAATAATCTTGTGGATTCATGTCGTCAACACGACCGAGAGCGCAGATAGAGCATCTCGAGGACAGACGCGACAAATTATACTCTCGAGACGATGAGAAAACCAACCGAACCTCCGAACCTCCTACACGCCCACCATTGCTGTTTGTCTTGACGATGAGAAATATTTGGATGGGACAGATAATAATATTTGTTTACGAGATAAACATATGATTCTACAGAACGTCTCCGATTCGGACGGAATCTGATGGTCGCGGTTCACTTAATGTTGCAAAAGTAATGAACTCGTAACACGATCAATCAAGCCTGAATCGACTAAATTTTTTCATCAAAACTGTCAGTTTTCTCCAGGACGATCTGACGAATTGACCAAAAAAAAATCAAAAATTCAATATAGACACAATATTCCGATCGGCACGAGGGTCGAATATTCTCGAAATCCAAAGCGCTAAAGTTAGAGAAGAAAAGAGAATCAGCAAATTCTTAAAAATAGCAAACCGTTCAAGTCTCAAAATAGCGATCAGTTTGACGAGGCCGTTGTGACACCGGAGAACCACGAATCGAGAAAAAAACACGCGACTGCACAAGTTCCATGATGCTGAAACGTTCGACGGGTCACAACTTTGTCCAGAATTAATAAAAGAATTATAAATCATTACGAGCTCCGACAGGTCGTAGAAAAAGATACAGCAAGCGAGGCAAAATAGGAGTACAACGTGTACGAAGCGAATTTGTCACTTGTCAGTGCAAGTGCGTCCAATTCACTACTTAATTCGATACATGCGCCGACCGAAGGGTCTGGAATGGACGATCGAGTTGTGATTTTTTCTTCAAATTAGAACACAACGATTAGAATGAAAAAAAAAGTGTAACAAAAGATAATGAAATTATAATTTGATTTATGCAAGTTGCTCAAGTTGAATATTCTATTACATTTATGATGATGAAGTTTGCAACGTTGAAATGCAGCGAAAAATATTTGATTTTATTGAAGATTCGTTCAATTTTCAATCTCATCAGAATTTTTCGAGCCGATATGCTTTTCGAGTGGCAAAAATTCATCATTTTATCATCGTAATTACATTCTGCATTTGAATAATCATGTTTATCAAAGATAAAAAAGAATTTCGTTGCATTACGATCCAAACTTCAAAGTCATTTACATTTTCATTTCATTCCATCGATACATTACAAAAATTGCTAGAACTTTAAAAAGATTCGATATAAATTCGGTTGCATGCCGCGTCCCTGAAGAATTTCAGCAAAGACATAGTAATTTTTCATTGAAATTCTATTGAAAGCGGAAACTTTGACATTTTTCGCTCAATGTCTTTGCAACGATATGGATACCAGGGAATTATGATGTCATAGTAATTTTTTATGTAATTTTCTGTGCGTGTGTTTAATTTGAAAACCGGAAATGATTTTCGTTTAGTTTCGACCGTGAGCGATAAAAGTACAGCGGAAAGAACATTGAGGTGTGGCTCGAAATTCGATAATCTGGATGATTTTTGGTGATCCATCCAATTATACGCTTTGTAATTTGAGGTTTTCAAGAGGTCGACAGGCAAGAGTATATCATGGATGCCACCGGAGTTACAAGATCGGTTGATACGCGAGTCATAAACGTTCAACTAAAATACACGACTGCTTCTTATAACAGTAAAATTCTATTGGTCGAGATGTTCTGGGCGTGGAGGAAAAAGTATGTACGCGAGCGAATTCGTCACGCTCGAGAAGCATGAAGAGATATACAAGCTATAAAACGAAGAGTTGGAGATGAGCACACCGCTTAAAGGAAGTAACTTATGCGGTTCGGGAACACAGTTCGTAAAGCACGGGGTATTTCTCGATGATGACCATGCCGCATTCGTGTATAGGCTGTCTCAGAAGCGCAATATATTCAGCACACCGTTCGTACACACGTAAATGTCAAAATTCCTCCTGAATTGAAACCTCCGCAAGATTTTTCTCAGCAGTTCTTCGTTAATGAAAAATTAATCGAATGTCGCGATTGAAAAATGGAGAATAAAGATGACTCTGAAGTTTGCATCGTTGGAATGCAACGAAATTAATTTTTATCTTTGACAAAAATTAAATATTTTTCGATGCATTCCAAAATAAAGTCGGAACACACATTTAGTTATTAGATTTTGAATATATATTTGCTGATTGGAAATATCAAGTGAACATGCGATCTTTCGAACTATCGGTCCATTGAGGATACAGGCGAATCGATTATTTTGTCTCGAGCAGAATTCCTCCATCCATCCATTTACTCTCAACGTAACCAACTCATGAGACACTCTGTGTAGGTCATTACGTTAGGATCAAGACTCTTTTCTCTCTCTCGTTTTTATCGTTCTTTGTTCAACGATAAAACTTGGACAATACATTGCAAGTAAGCTCTTATAACTCGTGTACCTCGCTCGCCAAGCCCGCCTTACGATATATACACGTAAAGCTCGAGCTACACGCCGTTGGCTTGTTACTTCACTTGTTTCGAGCCCAATGGTCCTTGTCGATACCAGGAGCTTCTCTTCTGCCTGCAGTTCAACGATTTAGACCTAACCTATTGCCAATGTATAGCCTCTTTCTTTCTTTTTTATATTATTTACTACACTTGCACACTTCACCGATACTTTGTGCACTTGCTGGGCTACGATCGCCACAAAATTGCATCTTCAGAAATTGTTTCCACGATATTTTCAAGTTATATACCGTCGCCTCGTAATTATCCTCCATTTCGTCCCTAGAATGTTTGCTTAATTCAGAAAACCCATAATAAATTACGGATTTCCATTTCACAGACATTTTTTATGGGCAAAAAAGGACGCGATAAAAAACGTTATTACCAACTATAATTATTATTTATAAGCGAAATGAATAAATAGAATAAAGAAAATTAAATAAATTGATGGATTAAAATCAAATAAGACAAATAAATAAAATTATTTATCCATTTTTATTATACCAATCAAATGAGTGGCAAAACTTGGAAACCTGACGAATGAAAATGAGATTCTGTTCAGACGATGCTAAATATCGACGATGCTGAAGTTTGCATCGTTGGGATGCAACGAAATTCCGTTTTTCCTTGAGCGGAGCTCGTGATTCTTATTCAATATTTTGTAGGACAATAAAAACGATTTTTTTTGAGATCCAAAGACGAAATCAGGACGAAAATTTGCATGGTTTTTGTTATTGAAACAAACAATTAATGGAAAAACGTATATTTCGTTGCATCTCAACGTTGCAAACTTCAGTGCCATGAATATCGAAGCAAAGTAAATGATTTTTGAAAAATAATAAAAAATTCAAGAACAAGCAGATGTTCGAGACGTTAAAACGTCCGTATATCGTATTTCCGGTTATTTTTTCAACCGACCTTGGATGCATGCAGCACCGTACGTGCTGCATGCAAAATTTGACATTTCTCGTGCGAATAATCCAGACCATTAAAACGTGTCTTGCTTATTAAACAATAGGAGATTGGTTCGCTTCTCGCCGGTTAATATCTCTCCTCTGTTCAAAGAGATTCTCTCGTGAGTTTCTGCAAGCACCACTGCGTCCTAGTCGTTAACTCGGAAATAACCGAGGCAAAGATTTATAACGAGTGAGCTGCTCTTACGGCATATATACGGTTACGTCGCGAATACGTCGTCGTATCTGATTGGTTCGTGAGGCGTTTCACCGCTGACGAACAAGCACGACTAAATTTACGATATATTAATTCCAACGAGAGCTGAGATAATTCGAGCTCGAAATATATTCTTATTGCTTTTATTATATCTTACGAATAATCACGTCGTTACCACCAATATCGTCTGCGATATGCGCGAACTACATACACGGAAATTATATAAAAAAATTATTTCGACATCATGATTGCCTGAGGTTGAACTGAAGTTGAGAGAAAAATGTCAGAAGATCCAATAGAATAAGAATGATGAAAAATTGATATGTTTTTGGTACAAAATCATTTGGAGTCGACGAACGGGAACTTTGCATGCCGACGAATCGAGCAGATTTTGCTTTTTCTAAAGTGTAATTATTTAATTTTGAAAAAAGTAACAAGTCCATTGATCTCGCTTGGCATTTATTTGGCATATTGGAGTCTTTCATTTTATTTTCGCGACAGCCAATATTACTCGATGCCATTCAAATTGAACGAGTGCCAAAACATCTTTAGCGTATCCGTTCGAATGATGTTGAAGTTTGCATCGTTGGAATGCAACGGAATTCTATTTTTTCTTGAGTAGAGCCCATCATCGTTATTCAATACTTGGTCGGGACAATGAAACGTTTATTTTTTAGGGTCCAAACACAAAACCGTAAATTGTAATGATTTTTGTAAATGGAACAATCAATGAATAGAAAAAGTATTTTTCGTCGGACCCCAACGTGGCGAACTCGAGTGTCATTACTTTCGAGGAAGAAACTCGGCATCACTTGGCTCAGTGATTATTACTGTTGTCGCACAAACAGACCACAACGATATACGTATTTGTGTGTATGGATAAAGTACTCGTCGCAAACATAATGCGTGTCTTGAAATTTTGTTAGCCGATATCTTGTGAGTAGACACACAAGATTCTTTAATGGAGGCAGGGACAAAGTCCGATGGACCGTATGGACGATCCCGTAGAAGAATGAGAGAGTTCGACAGAGTAAATAGAAGAAAGATGGAGCGAGAGAGAGAGAGAGAGAGAGAGTGGAAAGACTCGAGCGGCTTGAAAATTTATTGAATGACCATGCCACACGATAATGGTTTGCTATAGTTCACGTCCCTTTGCCGTGGACATCATTTGGAGGCGTATATATAGGCGAAATATATAAATATATATATTCAATCAAGAGTAGGGCAGATTTCGTGCGCTGAGAGATGGAAAGGCGGAAGGCGAGGCCGGAGCGAATATGAAAGAGTCAGAGAAGAGAGAGAAAGAGAAAAGAAAGAAGGACCGCGAAGGAACGCATTGAAACGACGTACATATAGGCGTCATCCGATCGCCAGGTTGGTATCAGGTGCAAACCAGTTTAGTCGTTGCACATAAAGACCCAAGGAAAAAAAATTCAAGAGAGATGCTGCGAAAGCAGAAAAGAGCACCCTACAAACCGCACAGAAGATCTGCAAATAGCAACAAGCACTCGCACTCACGCAAAGCACCTCGAGTCTCCCTTTGCTCTTTCTGATCGGCCCATCGGGAGGCTCGCAAGACATAAATGCATATATATAGTGCAATACGTTCTGCTTCTCATTCGGCATATACCGGTCATTATAAATTTGCATCTGTGTGCGCCCGTGTATACGTGCGTCAGTATAAAAACGTAGTCGCGAAAGTGAGACGAAAAATGAGTGTTTGCAAGTCGAAACCTTTTCCTAAATAATTCGGACTTTTCAGTGTTCGATCACGTTTCGCACCAAAATTAATTGACGTATCGTTGACCTTTAATCGAATTTCATCGCGATAATTTCATTAGAACGTTGCAATCGCGTGTTGAATTATTTCTCCACAATCGCACTCAGCGAACTCTGTGCCAGAAATTTCAGATTCTCTATTTTTGAGATTTTTGAATACAATTTATTGAATTTCGTGCAAGCACATGACGTGAAAATTGTTTGACGAAGAGCAATTATCGTGAAATGCTTTCGACCGGTGCTTATTTTTTTTCGAATCATTGTTGGTCAGGAACAATAACGATGTAGTCTGGACACAGAATTATTTTTTATCGGACATGTCCCTGTCCATGTTAACTGCGTCATTATCTAAATTGTTCTCGAATTGTAATATTTTTATTTTGTTTCTTTCGTAAATCGCATACCAACGATCGCTCGCGTGCAAATTTGTAATATAATTCTTGCGTTTTCTATTTGTTACATAAAACCAAAAGAATAATGATGAATATCGCTGCGAATTGTTACTTTTATGTTGTTATTTCGATTCAACTCACGAAATAGTATTTTGTACGCGTAAAAAAAATAAAAACAGAAAGAAATAAATTACGAACAATATTTTGTATCGATGAAATATTTTAAAAGATTTTTGTATTCGCGTTTCCTTCAAACTGTTTCACGAACGTCGAATACAAGCCCCTAACCAATCTGCGGGGGACGATATCCACTTTTTTGCAACGCAACCCGTCAAGAATAATCTCCATAGTGTAAGAACGGAGGATCGGAGCGCGCGGGGGGTGGGGGATGAAATTGAATTGTACGGTTGGCGAGGCTTCTGAGAAATGAGAATATCAACAAATTCGCGTCACGTAGGAACGTACAATCGCGCGACTGCTTGAGATACACCTGCTGCTGCTCTTTTGCCACTGCAAACTTTTACACTGCCCGCTCTGCTCATGCGGCACATCGGACAAGACAACCCGGACGATACAGCGCCCATCGGAAGGACAGAGCTCGCAGTTCATCAAAGCAAAAGAAGGAATTCATTGTTCACAAAAATATTCATTTTTTGCATTAAAAATTATAGATTTCTGGCCACATTAGTTTTTTATGCCCAGCACGAATAACATTCATGCTGAGAGACTCTGAAATTCGAGTTTTTTCTCATTTATTTTGCAAGCTTTTTGGCTTATGAAAATAATTGAGTAATTTAAAAAAAAATCAATGAATAATGAATAATGACGCTGAAGTTTGCAACGTTGGAATGCAACGAAAAATATTTTATTTTATTGTTGATTCGTTCAACTTTCAATGTCATCCAAATTTTTCGAGCCGATATGTTTTCGGGTGGCAAAAATCGATCATTTCATCGTCGTAATTGAATTCTCCATTTAAATAATTATTTTTGCCAAATATGAAAAACAATTTCGTTGCATTCCAATTTCGATGCACACTCCAGAATCATAATGAATATTTGCTCGACACGTACAGAAAAGCGCGTCGAGTATGAAGAAGAACTCAAGCCCCAAAAAAAGATCGAAAAACTATTCATTTGACTTTGGAAAAATCCATTTTGTATCGTAATTCTTTTTTTTTTCAACAATCCTAATTCGAAGTCTCACATAGCAAAAACCGTAAGAAATCGTTTTTTACGAACTCTTCCGAGTTGCGAAAAAAGTATTTTTTTTTTTTGCAAAAACGATATTTCTAGAAAAAATGACTGAAAATTGTGGGCAGATATAAACCTGTGGTCAGAAATTGACGCGAAAAACAGCTCAAAACTCCAAATCCAAGAGAAAATTTCGTCAACTACACCAAAAAGTTTGCTTCCGTTGAATTCTCAAATAATTAATTCGAATTTCCGCACGTTTTGTTAGTATTTGCTTATTTTTTCTAAACTCTCGGCAGAAATTGAAAATAAATAAAAATTTTCGAAAAAAAACAAAATATTGCCGATAGATTAGCCGCGTTGAATATGCGCAGACGTGCATGATATAAAAGATTACCGCGAGTATAAGAGGAATTTACAGTTATGGATATTCATGAGCTTCTATGAGAGTAGATATCAAAATAATAATAATTAATTCTCGACTGTCATGCGCGATATCACGAGAGGTGTCGAAACGAATTTCCTTCTCTCTTCGACCGCTATAATCCTCATACCTGAGAGCACATATACATAGCATGCAAGCTTAGAAAGAGATGCTGGTACACGGTAATCCGCTGCTGTTTCTAGAATAACGAAAAGAAAAAACGAAACATTTTATAGAGACGGCGAATTAGAGGAGCCGAAAGCGCGACCTTCCACGTCGAGTCGCATCAGTCACGGGCAAATGTAATGCCGCGTGAATTTTATTCTCCGGATAACTGTCGTGAAAAAACTATGAAATTGATCGAAATACGAAAAAAAATGTAATTTTTTTACATATTTTTAATTATCGATCAAAATTCAAAAATTAAAACCCAAAATACTATCGTTCGTAACCGGAAGTCAATTCATTATTGGGCCGTTGATGTGCAGGAATAAATATTTCCGTTGCTATTGATTTTTTCGAAATTCTTCTAATTGGTCAAATTTTTTTGCAGCTCGAGTTTACCAAGTTCAGTTGGCTTTGCGTGGAAAAACTCGCTAGAAAAATGTGTGGCATCCATTTAAAACGTGCGAGGGTCTAGAAACAAAGTACTCGATGCCATAGGGGCGTGTGCATTACCTCAAGATATATACATGTACGTATAAGTAGCGAGTGTACGAGTCACGCAAAGTTATTACTGCTGCATACGGCGTCACGCCGCTTCAAGGGAAGTCCGCTTTGCCAGCAGCGGGACAAGTTTTTTTCGCATTGCTCTCTATGGCTTTCTCCTTTCAGTTCCCTTCGCCTCTCTCGCTCTTTCTCTCTCTCTCTCTCGTTTTCCTCCCTTTCTCCCTCATTTTTTTCACCCTTTCTCTCAGGTGGTCGCATCCGGGGCGTAATTACCGTTTCGCCGCGAACTCCGTCAGGACGGTAATTACAGCGCGCGGACAACGCGATCTCCGATCGTCTATTAGTCGTTTGCGAAGTTATCAGGAAAAATGGGTAAAAAAGGGGAAAAAATTTGCACGTACGTACATTTGCACGAACGGAAAAGGTGAGCAAAACAGACGAACCAAAGGCGGAATGAAAAAATCGATGAGGCGAAGTCGTGTGAGCGATTCGATACAAAATCAAATTTGCCCTTCAACAAGTCGAGCCGGATAAGCGTGTCAAAGCTGCACCCGAAACGACCTTTTCGAATATTCTGTGTACCGTTTCGATCCTCTAATGAAAAGAATAAACTATGTATATCATTTTCTTTTGCTCATTCCGCCTGACGAAACTTTCGGTCCAACATATTTTCCTCAAAGGCCGATCTATTTTTTCAGCATGCGACAAAACTGTGGGTCGTTAAAAATGATTCATTTGGTGAAAGATAAAGCAAAATATAAAAAAACGACGATAAAGTCGGAGAAAAGATAAAAATTCACCTCGAGACTCTGGTGAATTGGTATAATCGGAAATCGGCGAATATGTCGGAAGATCGGGTCGTTTGAGCCGGGCGATAAGGAATGGCAATGCAAACTAACCACTTTGGGTGAGCGATAAGAATATTAAGGTCGTTGAGCTACGCCCGAGAGGCGTAGCCGATGCCCATACGCAGAGCAGGCCACGAGGACATTCCCAACATTGTTTCTCAATTACCAGCACTCAAAATTGAAGCAAAAAGATAATAAAATAAATGACACTCGGAATCTTGATTTCCGGTCTCGAAAATATTGGGTTGGAGGTGTTTGAAATATAACCGAGAGCAAAATGAGGAAGAAACAAAAAACCCGAAATTTTCTGACGGGAAAAAGCGCCCAAAAATCGCCCCACGAGGCGAGCATACATTTTTTGTTTTTTTTTGTTGTTTTTAGATTAAAAATGAAAAATGAATGAATCAAAATGAAAAAGCACGAGATACGAATGTTGTTCGGTGGCCGGGAAAGCTTCGCCCTTCCGAGAGAGCCGGCTTTGCTACTCGGACGTTATTGTAATTATGCAGAGATTGACAGCTTAATGAGAAACTGGGAACCGGTGTGTGTCTATGAGTGTGTGTGTTCATTTCCCGTTAGGAAGCTGCTGGGCGCGTGCTCTCGCTGCCGCAATTGCCTGCCATTTCGCGAGCATCTTGTGAGCCCCTCGACCCTGGTAAAACCATCCGCCTAGAAATCTTGTCCGAGCTTATCCAACAAGAATGCGCGATCTTCACAAACTCGCAAATTCATTTGATATTCGCATTTATATCATTAAATCGTATTCGTTTCCCAGAGTCCATGCACTTTTCCACGATTAAGACAAGCCAACATTTTTCGTACCACGAAACACAGGCCGCTCGATTCGAAGAGCCACGTTTTATCGAGAATTTCGCATTAACGAATTCCGAAAAGAAAAATCATGACCTTATTTTATGGAAAAAAAAATGGCATCGCACAATTTTTTTATCAGGACAAAAAAAATGATGCTGAAGTTTGCGACGTTGGAATGCATCGAAAAATATTTAATTTTAATGAAGATTCGTTCAATTTTCAATGTCATCCAAATTTTTCGAGCCGATATGTTTTTCGAATGGCAAAAATGGATCATTTTATCATCGTAATTACATTCTGCTGCATTTGAATAATTATTTTTGTCAAAGATAAAAATGCGAATTTCGTTGCATTCCAACGATGCAAACTTCAGAATCATAAAAAAAAAAGAGTTCGAACGAAATTTTACGAGGAAAAAGGGCAAGATGAGCAACTGAAATTATGCTTTTTTCGGCATCGCATGAACGAATTGCTCGCGATACAAGTTCGTCGCCTCTCGCGTTGTGGGAAAAGATTCTTGGCGACGTCGACAGCATGTCGCGCGTAAAAGGTGCTGCGAAAAACGGAAGAACGGAAGATTATTCGCATAGCCGCGGTAACACGCAGACGCGGTATTGCCACGATTTGGTTTGGTCGATCGCTGGCCGTCGCCACCTTATCCCTCCGATCTGCTCGAAATTTATGACTTTCCAAGATCAGCTACGCGGGATAAATTTGTGGTGAGAAAAATATTGATTGCCATGAAAAGTTTGGGACGACGCGTCGCTATTTTTTGAGATTTCTCGCACGTGCGTGAGCATCACGTTGAATTTCACGTTTTCGAATAATAACTCAATATATTCTGGAAAGGTTGCTCGGTGTAATGCGTTCGAAAAAATTGCGAAAAGAGATGGGATTACCAAGTAAATACGAGATTCGAGTGATCGTCGACTTTTCATATGTTAATAAATTGGTGGACGCGGCTAAGAATTTAAAAGCGTCGGCGTCCATATACATCGCGCGGATTATGCTCGGTTAACCGCGGCAGGATTAGCCTTAATCGTAAACGACGAGTGTGGAATCGGAAGAGCCCCATCCGCGGGATCGTCGCAACGCGAAACACCGCGACCATGAACAAAAAAAATCCGGTCCTCCTTTGGCATTTACCACTTGAGATATCGAAATTTATCTCTCGAAAGACGATCGAAACGAGAAAGAAAGAGAGAGAGAGAAAACGAGCGAGATAGGGAAAAGTAAAATTTAAAAAACGACGCTTTTACGCTGTCCCTTGCGAAGAATTTTTCACCTCCGCGATCGCTAATGTACCATTTTTCAAAATGCTCTGATTTTTTGGATCGGAATTCAATTGATTAATTATAATATTAAAATACATGCGATTATCCAATTATTCCAGCATTCTCAACTTTTTGTCCAGATGTTCTTTCAAAATTTTGTATAAACATCCTCGGCACAGAAACTGACTCACGAAGAAAGTTTTTCTGACACTTACAATGTCAGATATTTAATTTGCAATTATTAATTTTCCCCATCTGAACGCGTGTAAAGTGGAGTCACGTTTCTTTAAAAAGTTGCAAAAAAAATGCATTTCGAATTTTTCGACAGAAAGCCAGAAAGGCTATGAAATTTTTTAAGAAAAATCTTAAACGCATTTTTTTTGCAATCCATAAACGAAAAGCGACTTCAATTTACACGCGTTGAAATGGGAAAAGTTGAAAAATGAAAATTAAATACCGCAAGATCTTAACGGCAGGAAATTTGTCTTCATATATGACGAAAGTTTATACAAAATTATTGAAGAATCCTAAATAAAGTAGTTTTGTAATGGTAATTTACATTTAAAAAAAAAAACGAGTGCCACTGAAGAAAAAAATCGCAAAAAGAATTTGTTTTTCGAGACATTATCGGGGGGAAAAAATGGAGCGCGGTGAAAGTGTTTTGATGGAAGTGAGCTTGCAGCAGACTGTGACGTAAGAGTAGGGAAGACATAAAAGCAGAGCTCAATAAGACGGCAGGATATGAACAGGACCAAGAAAGAAGGATTTAGGAGAGCCCGCATGTGACATACGAGACACTCGAGTCGTCCTTCGACCCCCGGCACCAGGATTCGTGAACGAAGATATCTCCTTTTCTTTCCTGCAAGATTGAATCGTCCAGCGGGCCAGCTGGTGCCAAAACTTCATACACACACGCGGGAAGGCACTTGTACGCATTTGAAAATCCCAATCCGATACTCATCGCTTTTATACCTGACTCAGCTTTTACTCGATCCACGCGAAAAGCAAATTAATCCTGTCCACAATTTCTAACATCAATTTTTTTCTTTTTTTTTCAAGGAAACTTTAATTTTTTTATCTCGTTTTAATTCCACGCTTTCTAAATTATCCTGACTCGTTGTCAATTTACTTTTTACATACTCAGAGCAAATTTAACGCAAAAAAAAATGTGTCGCGTTTCGCTACTTCGAATATTTCGATTTGTTACCAAAGATTTTTGGCACGAATATGGCCAGAATTTTCATTGATAACAATTTTTTATTTCAACAACGTAATAATCTTTTCGATGCGATGATTTCCACGTACGATTGAATTTTTTATTCATTTTATTTTGTCGAAAACGTCCAACGAGTGTAGAGCAATTTTTTTTTTTGCCGTGTCATATCCTCGGCAGAATTCTTTTATTTATTTTCGTGCTCTCCTTTGCGATTCTCATCCGCAGGCTTTTCGTATACCTATATGCATAAACTTTTGTGCACATGAACAAAAGGATTCCCCATGGACTACCATCACCCTGAGCCTTTTATGTCCTACGGTAAAGAGCGCGGTCAAACAATTTTTTCTTTGACCGTTTCACTCTCGTCTCGCGTGCACGTGTTTGTCAATGAAATCGTCGGTACTTATTACAACAGAATTGTTGCGCGCTTTGGTATTACACGTTTATCCGAACATTTCGTTGGATCCAAAATGTTGGAGCATCAAAATTTGCAGATAAGAAATCTCTGGCCCGAGTATTCGAGCTGGTCGTAACGCAGAGGGAGGAGAGGAAGGGGCGAGACAGAAAAGGAATATTTTTTGGGACATCCAGAGGAGGGAGGCATTATTTTATCGACCTGTTATTTGAAGCTCCTTAAGAATATTAAGTGACACTCGACGCGGGAGAGAAGAACCTCTCGTACGGGCCTACACTCTGCTGTCCTGTATCAAATTATTATGCATGCATATTTCGTTCATTTTCGAAAGATGCCAAGGGAGACGGCGCGAATCTCGAGTTTCGTACCCCGGTGGCTCTATCGGGAAATTAAATATCGCTTCCTCTCAACGGTTGGAGGTATTTTTCAGGGTGCAGAAATTCGAGATTTTTCGTTTATAGTTGCTCCAACCGATAACGCAAGATCGTTCGGCATTTTTATTCGAAACATCAAATTTTTAAATGCACCTCTCGTAGTTTTTAAACATAAGGAAACATTTTTCGTCTCTCTATTGAATAAAAATAATATTTCGACATTTTACACAAAAATCAAATATCGAATGGCGAATTATTCAATCAACGAGTTCCAGGAGCAAGAAAGTACGACGCCGAATGGTCGTTCATTGGAAATAAACAAAAACGAATTTTCTGAGAATATTCGCAACATAATCTCTTCAGATTTGACGTGCGATGACTTGAGCTTCCGTTAATAAGTTCCCACGAGAATCTTTAAACGCAAAGATCCCGGTCGGATGTTTATTTCCGCAAGTTACCAAAGTGGCTGGATTCCCATCGCGATCTTATATACACGAACCAGCCACGCGTCTCGACCTCATTCCAGATAATCATTCCAAGAATATTCAAAATGAGATTTTCACAAATTTATGGCTACACGGCCAGAATCGTTTGAAAAAATTACTTTTCAATTAATTGATTGTTCGATTGCAAAACTCATGACAATTTTCGTATCGATTTTGTGTTAGGATCCTAAAAAAAACGTTTTATTGTCCTGACCAAGAATTGAATAATAATCGTGAGATTCGATCAAGAAAAAAGAAACAGAATTTCGTCGTACTCCAACGATGCAAACTTCAACATCCCTCAACCTTGATTGGTTTTGATTAAATTAATTATTCACTCTTATGGATGACAAAAAAATCGATTTCTACAGCAAAAAAACGACGTGAATCAAGTTCCAAATGAGGAGAAAAAAAAATTATATTCCGATGCGATATGAACGGGACAAAACTGCTTGGGTATAATGGAAATTCTTTTGACTGTAAAAATCCATTGGATATCGACCGAGAAAACGGATATCCACTTGAGAAAGAAAAAGCGAAGAAGCATTTTCCCAAAAAGGAGCCGACAGAAAGTAGCAGCTCGTTCAAACTAACATTCGGCCCATTCGCATTATTTCTCCAGACGCTGAACAACAAGAAGACAGTTTAGGCTCACACGCGATTAATGGTAAAACAATATTGTGGCGCATTCGAGCATAGATCCCAATTTTGACGCGAGAATTTTTTCCTCGAGCTTCTGGACTCCTCTAAAATACACATTTTAATGCTCCTGAAGTTTACAGTGAAACCTCATCAAACACTCACGGCTAGGGTTTCATCGATGTCGTTTACATTGCGTTAGCGACGACGGTAGTTAAAAAAAATTCATAAATTTCGTTAAAAACGATATAACAAGGTTGAGTCTAATTTCATCGTCCAGAAGATTTTTGTGAATCGTGTTATTGAACAATTTCCGACATAAAAATGTTAATCACGAACGAACATTTCGTTCTCCATTTTTCGGGGACGTTTTTTATGGACTTTTTATGAACTCGCCACGAACTGGCTGTTTCCTTCGTTTTGGAGAAACTTTTTTGTTTTTTTTTTATTAAACAATTTTTTTGTTGTATACGAATGAAAACTGAAACGCGTGCGAACAGCGAACTTAAAAGCTGGAAATGATGACGGATCTCGAGCGGATAACTGAGCTGGGACACGGGATTTTTCAGCTACTCGGAGAAGATGGAAATTTATACGATCCATAATAAAAAGGTTTATAAAATTATATGGCCGAGGCGTAATGCGTTGCCGCGTAAAACAGCGCGTATTTGAAAAATCAAAGGAGTCACCGCCTGCATGATATGCTTGGCTTCGTTAGCGAGGAGGCATGAGAGAGAGAGAGAGAGAGAGGGAACCCTCGTTGAGGGATTTGTGCGAACCCACGGGAGTAAAAGCAAATTATACAAGAGGGCGATGTGAGAATCAACCTGTTGCCTGCAGAGGGCCAAGAATACGTGCACGTAACGTTTACTCTACGTACTCGCATAGGCTTTCGGTCTTAATATAGTCGCGCTCACGCTCCTCGGAGCCTATACGAAGAGACATGCAGGATATGCCTAATTAAAAAATTAAAGAGTCCCAGCTCGAGACAGCGTGCTCGGCTGTTATTTTTTTAAATAAAAATAACCGAGTTCAGTCTAGGAAAAGTTTTATTTTGATTTTTCGCTAAAAATAATCGAAACGTCAATTTTTTTATTGTGGAAGAAGAAAACGAAGAATGGACCAAACTCTTGTGATATTTTTCTCCCTGCGTGTATTTCACGAAAAATAAATAAAAACTCAGTTCATTTTTTATCTTTCGCGTTGCGTGTTCGTTCACTTAATTCAGGAGACTCGTTTATTTCGCGAAACGAAGCTCGCATCTCTCCCCCCTCCCCTGACCTCCCCCTCGCGTCCCTTCTCCTTCTTCTTTTCTTATTTTATTCTCTATCTTCTGCACTCTGCTGTAAATGCTCGTTACAATTTTTCGAGACCCTTCGTGGTACAGTCGCGAACACGTAAGGCTACTTTAATTTTGTCAATTAATTCCTCCGCTATTTGCGATAATCTGGAGGGGAAAAAACGAGGATCCGCTTGTGCTAAGAACTGTCGAATATGCGAGTGAAAAAACGTTTTAAAAGTTGCAACGAACTCCGACTCGTACGGAACGACGCAAATTTGTCAAGAAAAAATTTGGAAAAACGTGAGAAACAATGCAAAAATGGGGGGCGAACGATCAATTGATTCAACGAAAAAAAAAAAAAAATGATCATCGTATTCGTAATTGTAGGCAGCGACGGTTAATGGTTCATAAAATAAATTGAGGAAGGTTCGTTAAAGGCAAGTGAATGAGTTTACCTCGTTCGGGACACAGATATGACCTCGTAATGTCGCTTTAATGAGGCGAGTAATTAAAAAAAATACTTAATGAATAATAACGGTGTAATAACTCACTTTCTGCCGCTCTCGAGGAACCTGTCGAACTCTACGGACATTTTGCAGCACAGGGCACGTCTGTTGTGAGAGGATGAGCACTTGGTGTTGATCATGTGGCCGTCTGCGAAGGAAGCAACCAAACCACCAATTAATCAAGAGGTTAATACTCTCGTACGTCGTGTGTCGTACGAGATGCCTCCATGTACCCTCGTATCCTACACAAAAGACATCGCAACCGGCGGCCTAATTAATTCAGGCTCCGTTTATTTCGCGACGATCGTTAAAGTATTTATCGAGACTCTTCATCTATACGATCGAGAATTCAGCTAGATAATGATCGTCAAGTATGTCCCTCGATCATCGAAACCAAACGCGTCAATTATTTTCATTCTCAATCCCACGAGCATTAAATCTTTTCTTATTGATAACACAATGCGCGTTCGTTATTCATGAAAATCACCGAAAGAGCCAACCCGACGATCTCGCAATAAGTTCAATAGCCGGTAGCAGGCCTTAATAGCGGCCAATACTCGGTTGGGTGACCGCTCAGCCATGTATGGCTATTGCATGGTTCGAGGAGCAAACGCCTTACGATATAGTTCATTGGGAAAGTCCGCTCGACCGATCCCGTGAAAGCGACAGCGGTAAAAAAATATAAAAAAAAGTTTTAGGATCAAAAATTGACAACGATCTCGAGTAATTTATTAAAACGGAAGTGACTTTGGGCGATTCATATACACGGAAGGATAAGGATCGAGAGAGGAAAGAAGGAGAAGAAAGTGCGCGTATGTAACGCGCGGAATAGGAAGAAGGCAAACCGGTGCAGAGAGATCGGAGCGCGTGTTGGGTCAAAGGTCGGACGGTGCCTGAGGGCTCGCGTGCGCCCCCCTCCCACGATCACCGCCACAGGAGCACTTTCATTTTCTCTGTTGCTTCTCTCTCCCTGCTGCTATCTTTCTTTGCCTGATCTTTACGAGCATCCCTCATCGTTGCTCTTCGCATATTTTATTCATCTCAAACGGCAAATTCCAACAAAAGTCGTGTTCCCTGCCTGTCTCTCAACATTTTTCGATGTATCAATCGCGCGTGCGGAATTCGCTGTGAAAATCTTTTCCGTTCGCCGCGTCTCTGGTTTCGAGCTCGTCTCTCAGTTCATTGCCATATTCTGATACGTTTTTGCCCTTGTACACAAAGTACAAGGGGTACAAAGGGATTTTAGCAAAGACATAGTAATTTTTCAATTGCATTCTATTGAAAATATCAAAAACTTTGAAATTTGCTTAATTTCACTAAATTTTGACATTTTTCGCCCTATTTGAGATTAAAATTATTATTATAATATGAATAAAAATATTTTTTATTTTAATATTTATTTTTATTTTAAATTATTATTAATTTAATATTAATATTTATTAATAAAATAAATAAGTAAATAAACTATTACTACGTATTTGCTAAAATCCCTCAAAGGGGCGATTGGATACCGGATCGATGGTGTCAGTCATTTTTTATATAATTTCCTCTCCGTGTCCACGAATAGGCATTTGGTTCTCTGGATTAACAATCGACACATTAATTTGGCATTTCGAAAATACTGAATTTGACTGACCCTTTAATCGTAGACGAAGAAAAAAAAATATCAAAAATGACTATGGCATCATAATTTCCTGTCACCATGACTAAGGGATTGTAGCCAAGAGCTAGTAATTTTGTATTCAGATTCTATTAAAAGTAACGAAATTTCGACATATTTTCGCTTAATTAAAAATGAAAAATAACCATGTTTTTGGTGGAATCTCTCGAACCGACGATATGGTCCCAGGGAACTACGATCTCATGGTATTTTTTGTGTGTAATATTTAAAACTCGATACGACCGCCGATTTCAGGTTCACGAGACGACGTTATTGTATATTTTCAAAGGATCAGTCTGTGCATGAGTGTTTATCCATATTCGCGGCCACACCCACGCTCGGAGGCACGCTTTATGCACAGAACACAGGCGTACAAGCACGACCAGTACGAGAGAGCACAAACGAGATAGAGAGCTCGGAAGAGAAGGGAGAGAGAAAGGCAGAAATATTGCAGAGAGCAAAGTTTTCCACTGCTCTGTAGCAGCAGCGAGTACACAATTACCGAGAGTCTAGTATCCTCCTGGTCAAGCCCAACTATACCTTGGACAGATATTCATTTCGCACATACACGCGAATGACCGTTGTGGATAATATTCCTATGATATGCATACAGAGATACTCCAGAATGTACGAGATCGTTCGAAGGAGAAGCCAGCTCGAGATACGCAAATCACGATAAAATGAAGAAGGGAACACGCCTGAAAAGCAATCTCCAATGAAGCTCGCGAGCAAATTACAAATCTACGTGACTTCCGAGAGAAAAAAAATGTATTCACCTAAAGATAATTATTTTTATCCTAATTACAGTATTAATTACGTTTCGTTCATATACTGCAAGATTAATTTCTTGTTATCGTAAAGTTCTGTCGATTTGCTCCAAGTTTTGGCTGAACCAACGCGTTTCTAGGTGTCTCCGTTTCGCTACATCGTTCTACGTATCCAAGCCACAAATGAGACTCTCGAAAATGATTGACGAGCCAAAAAGTACGTTCAATATGCGGCGCGTCGTAATGTATATTATAAAAAGTCGAAGAAACGAATCGATGGTGAAGGCTCATTTAAGAAGGCCACGAACACTGCTGGATATTCTTTCAATAAGTTGGTGCCCCGCGCCGGTTCTCGTTTCACTTGGACGCGAACAATTATCCCATGAACGAGAGCACGATCGTTAAGCCACGTGTAGAATTATTTTAACACACCGCGCGAGCTCTCCGCGCGCATCTCTCGGTCTTTTGCTCGTTACAACGCGCTCGTTTTCGTCCTCGATATTATTCGCCAACATAAACTTCATCTTTCACATATTTGCACGTTTAACGCGAAAAGGCACTTGTGCAAATTTAACAGCAAAAACAACTCGCACAGAAAATTGCTCTATCCGTCGATTTTTGCGATATTAAATTGTTTCAAATAAAAAATTTAAAAAAAAACAATTCTAAAATAAAACGCTACTCCGTAGACAATGTCGAAGTTTGCATCGTTGGAATGCAACGAAATTCTGTTCCTCGTCCCAATATTTTGTCGAGACAATAAAAAGGAATTTTTCTATGACTCTGAAGCTTGCACCGTTGGAATGCAACGAAATTCATTTTTATCTTTGACAAAAATAATTATTCAAATGCACAATTTAATTACAATGATGAAATGATCGATTTTTACCATTCAAAAAGCATATCGGCTCGGAAAATTTGTATGACATTGAAAATTGAACGAATCTTCAATAAAATTCAATATTTTTCGATGCATTCCAACGTTGCAAACTTCAGCATCATATTTTTCTTAAGATCCAAACACAAAATCGGAACAAAAATTGCCATGTTATTTTTCGTTGCACCCCAACGTAGCGAACTACAACGTCATCGACTGCCTTACTATCATATTTTCCCTCAAAGTGATCCTTCGGAATTCATTACGCATTGGATTTATTGCTTTTTCACTTACTCGTTTGGTTTTGGAAATATGGGTCCTCCCTGTCCGTGAAAAACCACGTCTGTAACAAAAATGGACAACACAACAAATTATTCGCCGATCATAACTCTCTTTTACCTCGGAAGAGGTAATTATTCGATTTTTCCGAGGAGTGCCAGTTGCCAACACTTTTCATTTCTGTTTTTTATTTTTTTTCATTTGCGCATCCCAAGTTTTTGCCTGCGTACGTTGCTTATTAAAAAAAAAAATAATAAAAAAAACGTATCGCAGTAATTACGGAAACTTTTTTGCTTTTCGATCACGATCTTTTGGTCTAATTCGACGTGACCAATTTTGCGGTTAATGAAAGAATAAAATGCAACGAAATTCTGTTTTTTCACGAGCCGAGCTCATGATTGTTATTCCAACATTTAATCGAGACGATAAAACGATTTTTTTCGCGATTCAAACACAAAGTCGATTGAGAAATTGTCATGGTTTTTTGAATTGAAAAAAAAAGTTGAAAGCAAAAGTATTTCTCGTTGGATCCGACCGTTGCGAACTTCAATGTCGTTTACTTTTCCCCGTTGTTTTTCCTCCCTACGTATAGATCTCAATCTGACATCTGGCTGAACGCGTTCCACAGTAAGGCGTACTTTACGTACGATCAAACTGTAACACACACGTGATACTTGAGATACAAGTTATTTTTAGCTACCGCAGTGACAGTCTCTTATCCACGTTGAACCGGCGTGTTTACGTACAACGGTATGCATCGAAATGTCTTTTTGAACTTTTGAAAAGAGCCCGACGACGCAGTGCTTACGGTACGGACGTGATTTTCAATTTCAACGATGAATTTTCGAATCCTGCCATGGATATTCGTCGCGCGGAAATACTCATTTAGTATTCCGGACACATTTTCTATTTGCACGACGAATCGGTCCAATTTTTTCCATTTCAAATTTTCCCTCCTGCCATGTAATATCCATGGATTTCAAAGTTGAACCCTAGAGAAAGTTTGAATCGGAGCATTCACCAAGCGGATGGAACGTCGTTGGCAATTCGAAGAAAGTTGCGATAAATTTTTCATTTGCAAAGAAAATCGAAGAAAAAAAAAACGTTTTCTACGAGTCGAAACGATAAAACTCTGCGACAGTTTTCCAATTGGACGGTTTTTCATTGGATCGATAAACATTTTCAACAGAGCCTGAGCACGCATATTTACGATGTTGAAGTTTGCAGCGTTGGAATGCAACGAAATTTCATTTTTTCGCGAGCTAGATCTCATGATTCTTAATCAATATTTAGTCAGAACGACGGAACGTTCATTTTTTAGGATTTAAACACAAAATTGGTACGAAAACTGTCATGGTTTGTTTTTTTCAAATTGAACAAAGAATGAAGAGAAAACGTATTTTTCGTTGGATCCCAACGCTGCGAACTTCAGTGCCATGCATAGGCATTCGCGTAGCATCATCAGCATTCGCAGAAATGAGAAGCAAAATCTCGTCTCTGGAGGCTCCGTCGAGACACAACAGAGGAGGCGCTTGGTTGGTATACAAAAATGGCAAGCAGCAGATAAATTCAAAGAGTTGGCAAACGCGTGACGAGCGATCGCGCGCAAGAGTGACGCAAGCATTTGAGCACATTGACGCGAGCTCGTCTCTTATTACATTGAAATTATTATATTTAATCGTCGCCGTCGTCGTCGTCGGTTCGTTCCCGTTGTCGCGGAGCTCCGGAGAAAGAGCGAGGAAGAGAAACAAACTCCCCTGATGATGAGAATTGTCTCATTCTCGGATTAAGCACGTTTCAGTCTCGTACTTGAACCCCTCCGCGCCCTTTCTCCCCTCATAGTGGGATAACTATTTTTGTTCCATCGTGAAACCCGAGAAATTTCAGCAAAATTAAGCCAAATTGCTAAACGACGCCTTTTTCAACGAGAATCTAATTGGACACAAAAAGATGCACGATCGAGGCGAGACACTCTGTCGAATTTGGCCGATTCGTCAAGAATACGCGGGGGAGATACGATCGTAGACAAAAATTAACCAACGAAAAAAAGCGCAACTCTGGCGTGTTAATAAAAATATTCAGAATATTTCGTCAGCAGACACCGAAGCAGAATTCCGAGTTATTGTATATGATCATTGCACATAATAAAATATAGTAATGGGAGGAAAAAAAACGGCTCGTGGTAGAGAGAACGTGGTTGATAAAGCGATGAAGAATGCGATGATAAAGATACATTAGCGAATGAACAAAGATTCTTCTTCGTCATACGACATTGGCATAATGTTTCAATCTCGAAACGAGCAACCCGATATTCGGTATACGGGGAGCGCGACGAAGCACTCAATCATGAAAAAGCTTCGATAAAAACGACGAGCCGCAGAGAATCCGAGAAAAAAAGTGTGGCGAATAAAAATTGGTAAGAAAAAAAATGGATGATCGATAGCGACACGACGATGAATCAAATTTCAAAGTGTAATCAGAGGTAATTTTCTCGATCATTGCGATTGTGCTATAATTGGAGGAAATTGTACGTTTCGGATCGAATTGAAAACGTTAATTTGGACAATGCGAACGAGGCGAAAAATGAGCCACGAAGAGGATATAAAAGAATTGAACACAAACAAAAAGGCACACAGAAAGATCGACGAGTATAGGAGAGTTTAATGATTGCGTAAGAAAAGGAGAAAAAAAACACGGTGTGCAGTCGATACCGCAAACGTACGAGGCTGAATAAACTTGTTTCAATTGGCCAATTATTTTGGTCCGGGGCGAAAGTCGTAATATCGAGAGCGTAATACAAAAGAGGGCGTCCGGGGAATAAATTAGAGGTTTGCCATCGCCACTTCGAGAACCGAGTCACTCCGAGTAATTGCGCTCGATCTTTGCATTGTTCCTTTCATTCTTTCCAATACTCTTTCCGCACACGTTTGTACAATAAATGCAGTTTCACCAAAATCTCAAACCGCACCGATAATATTCATTTATTTGTTCTCGTTAGTCCAATCAAAATTGGTGACTCCGAAAACTCGTCGCGATACGCAGGAAAACGATAATAAAAACCAATTTTTTTTTAGGAAAAAACGTGAGGAACGAGAGACTGCGAAACTCTCGCCGATTGAATATCAATCAATACTTTATAATATCGCGATGGTTTATTTTGTTAGCGCCTCATAGAAGGATCATCGTTCGTTTTACGGAACGACAGATAATTGGCCTCGTAATGAAAGCAGAAAATTCCTCCGATTTCGAAGAGCGAAGAGCTCGCTTTTCGCGTTGGCTAATGAAATCGGCCCTTACGAATTTTTCGCGCAAGTATTTTCTCGTTACAGCGACAAACGAAAGTTTCGTTGGGGAAATTTATTCGAGAATTTATTCTAGAGAAAAATTGCCTTCGAGATGAAAATCTGCTCGGAGCGTCTTTGCTCCGAGCAAAATTCTTTGATAAAAGAGAGACGAGGAAGAAAAAGTTGCGGAGCTTTGTTTTGCGTTAATTTGGCTCGCATCTCGATGCTCGGTTCACGGTTCAAAGGAAAACGAAAATAGACACACCGGGTACAAGGAGATTTCGCGTCTTGCCGAGTTTGGGATTAGCGTTGTTGTTGGAGTCGTTGTTGCTAGAGGGATTAAGTGTAGGAAGGGTTAACGCGGTTTGCTCGTAGGTCGACGAGGTCGAAGGTGATGCCGTGAGATCTTCCCACGGAGAATCCCCGAGGGCCGAATCAACGCGCGGGCTCTACTTTTATTGTCTGTTCGCTTCTTCCGCACCCTCCACAAACTTTTTCTTTCTCTTCTGCCTCCATCTCCAACTATTCACTTCTTTTTTTCCCTCCTTAAACATTTTTCACTTCTTTTTCTTTCGTTTCTCAAATAAACGGCGAAAAAAAAACTACCGTCCTCCTCCCCCTCGTTCGCCATTCGATTCTTAATTCCACGACTCGAAAAAAACTCAAGAATCAATAACAATTTTCCAAATAACCGGCGGATCCATAACTCGATCACGCGAGGACTAATCTTGGCGTCATGCATGACACTGAAGTTCGCAACGTTCGGGTCCAATGAAAAATACGTTTTTCAATTAATTATTTGTTCAATTTCAAAATCCATGACATTTTTCGTACCGATTTTCAGTTTGGATCCCGCAAAAATATCGTTTCATCGTCCTGACCAAATATTGAATAATAATCGTGAGATCTGCTCAAGAAAAAACGGAATTTCGTTGCATCGTTGGAATGAAACGAAAAATATATTTTTCATTAATTATTTTGATAATTAATGCGAGTGTACCAATTTTTCCGGTAAATTTAGTTTCCCAATGGCCAAGAAAACTGTCTCATTATGTCGTTGAAAAATGTGTATGAAAATTTAGCACTTTGCCATGAAAAATAATTAGTTTTCATTGCTTTTCAAGGATGCGAACTTCAACATCGTGTTCACCGCCTTGCCTCGAAAGATTTGGAGGAGAATGCGATGAACCTTAATCACGAGGCTCGGTCAGAGTTTCGAAACTGATAAACATGGAAATAAAAATCGTGTTTTATGAGAAAAATCTGTAGTTGCCCGGATCGAATAAATGGAAAAATTGAAATACAAGATGCCAGTTTGAAAATAGAATGAAAACGTGGCAAGGCGTCTCGAAGAGTTCATAGATTTTCGATAACTATCGCGTTCGCATGTACGTTTGTCCGTACTCAGGACAAATAAAAGGAAAGGAAGGCGTCGACAATGCGGCCAATTAGCCATGCCGGAGATAATATCGCGCCAACGTTCTTGAACGCTTGGGCGCGAGCAAGGAACGCGAACGAAGAAGATAAAAGTCAGTACGGTGAATGCAAAAAGAGGAAAAATGGTAAGGACGAACGGAACGAAATGGTTCGAAATCGATCGACTCGCCATTTTTTATGGATAAAAATAATCGAGGAGCTTTTAGCAGCGACTTGTGCGAATAATATCGACGAAAATTCGATCGAAACTAAACCCTGGAAATTAAATCTTCGATTCGAATCGAAACGAATTTGTATAAATTTTCAAAATTCGCCTCAATTGATATAAAATCGGTATTTATGCTGGAAACTTTCAAAGTCGACGACTCTGCCGCGATAACGAGAGCGCAATGAGAAAAAAAACGTGGAATATGAATCGCGAATAAATTGACTCGTTCCCACAGCCTAAATTCACGTATACGACCAACGATATTTCCCAGGAGTTGCGAATCGCATACAAGAAATATAAAAAAAACATTACAAGCATCGGGAGATTCCCTCGACGATGCGTGCGCGAAAAAACAGATGGGAAAATCCCGGGGGCTTCGTGCACACAAAGTACGGTCTGTACTGCCTCAATTATCGTAATTAATTTATATAAAAAGAACAGAGAAGAGGCGAAATGGTGTCGAACTCCAAATTTTGTCGTTCATCGCTAAATCGACGCTGCGATTATCATCGATTTTATCAGTTATCACAATTTTTTCTAATTAAAAAAAAAAGCAGTCTCAACCATTCGTAATCCGTAGATTTTTTGTCAATTTCGATTCTTATTATTGGATTTCCCAAATTCGTGTAATAATTCATTTATAGATTTTGTCGTTCAACGTTAAATCGACGTTGCGATTATCGTCGATTTGATCGATTATCAATTTTTTATCAATTACGAAAAAAAATCTTGTGCTCTGCTATGAAAAAAACAGATTTTCGTTGAATTTCAACGATGAAAACTTCAAGAGCGTGAAATCTTTGGAAATCCATTAGCGAATGCAGTTTTGTAGAGAAAAAATAAGGAAAATTTTAGAAACTGAGAATATAAAGAATAAAAAAAGGGACAAACCTGGTGTTTGGCAAATTGAAACCACGTGTCGATAATGGCCGGGAGACGAGAGCGATGATAGTGTCTGGTGGTCTTGACGCTTATGAAGACGTCGTCGAGGTCGGTTGAAAAAGGTGCCATAGTGGCTGTGGCGACGGGCGGCGTAACAGCCAGTTCCTCGCTCGTCATAATAATCCTCTGAGCCGCTGGCACTTGAATCACAACGTTAGCGCTGTTGCCCGCCTCCGGGTTCTGCTCGTCGGCCCACTGCAAATTCACAAATATCACAATTTTTCTATCCCTTTATAAATCCGCGAATATCACGAATCCAAAATCTTAATCAGAATCGATTAAAAATTCATTGAAAGAATATTTTTCGTTCATTATTTTGATAATTAATTCTGTTTTTCGCTGAGATTCTGATTCGATTTTCGTCAGGACACTGAAACGGTTTTTTTTTTACGATTCTCAAGTTTGCAACGTTGGAATGCAACGAAAAATATTTCATTTTATTGATAATTCGTTCAATTTTCAATGACAACCAAATTTTTCGAACCGATATGCTTTTCGGGTGACGAAAATCGATCATTTTATCATCGTGATTACATTCTGCATTTGAATAATTATTTTTGCCAAAGACTGAAGAGAATTTCGTTGCATTCCAACGATGCAAACTTCAGAGTCATTTTTTTTTTAGGATCCAGCCCCAAAATCGGGAACGGAAATTGTCATGATTTTTCAAATTGAACAAACAATGAATATCAGAAAATTTATAAGAGTATTTTTCGGGGAGAACTTCAACGTCGTGTGCAATTATGATAATGAAGAAATTAACGAGATCCGACGAGGGAAGAATTATTTTTCCATCTATGTTGAGAATCGCATAGTTTGCGGGGTTGTTAATGTTTTAATTGGAAATTGCCTGCGGTAGGACTTCCGTTCGATGCGTTATCGTCAATTATCTGCCAAGTCGTATGGCCATAACGTAAGACAAGAAGAGAGAGAGGGAGGGAGGGGTGAGAGTTAATAACTCGTTGCTCCCGCAACTGGCGAAACGGCATGCGGCGGCAATATATATATATATATATATATATGGATAGGGAGGCAGAAAAATTTGCACGTGGCAATTACCATGCGATGGCTGCGGAGTACAAGGACAAGGTGGGCAAGGGAGAGGAAAATTTTGTTCGCGAAATATTCATGGGCTTGTACTTTGTAATTCATATTCGCCGAGGAGCCAATTTATTCCCCTATCGAGCATCTTTTTTTCTTCCATTTTATTCCCTATACGCGACCACCTTGCGTACAACTGTTAATAAAAGCAGGTGATTACACAAAATTGCTTGAAACAAAAAGTAAACAGCGACGATTTGCTCTATTTTTATTCGCTTATTCAGTCAGGTCGTGCTCAAAAATAATTCGAATAACGCTCGAAAGCAATGCGCAATAAAAATTAGACGATTGAATCATTTTCGGGACGAAGAATTTGGAAAAAAAAGAAAATTGCACAATCGAGGAAAAATTATGACAGTCCGGAGGACAATTTTATGTTTTATTGCTCTTACCTGACGCGGGACGACCGCTTGATACAGCAGAATGGTGGCGTAAGCGGTTGCTAACACAAGGGCGAGGGCTTGAAGGCCGCGTCTCGTCGGCAAACCCCGTGGCATTTTGGGGTTTGCCGTAGCGATAACGGCGGCGGCGGCGTTGGTCGCGGTGTTTATACCGTGGCCAACCACCGGCACGCGCAATTCTTCCGGTGCCACTAATAAATTAACGCACGTCTTATCACCGTTTTTATCGAACGGACGATCGCGATTATTGGTTAGATGACGAATCAGAGAAAACCACGCGACATCCCCGTTTCTTCGCTTCTCGGACCAAAGAGCCGGGCTCATAACAACGACCCTATTTACCACCGGGACTTTGCTACTCGCGCGTTTCGTCGCACGAGATTTTTCTTTAACCTCCTTCGATCACGACAATTCCTCAATCGATGCACCTCGCGCTCGTCCACGATAATAATCCTCACTTTTATTCGTTTCGATCAAACTATTCCCGCGTTTGAATGCGGAATCATTTTTCACTTCGAATCACTCAAAAATTATACGAAATAAAAACACATGCGATCGCGAAAAAATAAACACGAATCAGAAACAAGTTTTTCGATTGTTTCGATCGTGTTTTCTTTTTTGTTTATTCTTTTTCTTTTTCGTCACACTTCACTGTGTATTATTTTAAACTTCACGTGTCATTCGACATTTCCGTCATCGCACTCGGAAAACGCGATGTTTCAATTTTGTAGCGGAATTTACGCGAGAGAACGAGTTGTTTGTTTTCGATATTGCCAAAGATCGACGAATTATCACAATTGTTCGAAATAACAGTCGTCAAATAGTGTCATAAAATTTGCATGTAGATTTATAAACGAGCTGAATGAATACGCGGAAAGAGAATGTTTTGAAACATTCGCAATAAAGGCTCGGAGCGCGCAGCGGGACGCTCTTACGCACGACCTCTTCGGCGCGCGACGGACAACCGACTGAACTCAGCGAACACATGGGCCCGTCACCGTGACTACGGTGTAAACATCGCTCGCGGCCTAGGCCGTAGCAACCGAGCACGGCGGCCAGACCCTCGCTCTCGCTTATATTTGTATATGTGAACCGAATATGATACGAACTGGAGAGTAGGGGGAGAGAGAAAAACACCGGTTACGAGTATACCATCTCGTGCTGCGGCACACTCGCGTATTCGCGCTCGAACCTTCCAACCGAAAACCGCACGGACACCCGAACCGAACGCGCTCGACACGGGCATTCGCCAATAAACCGGCGACTCAAAATTGCCAACGACAACTATCCTGTTGTCAAATTTAACACGCGATCGAGAGTCCCGCTTTTTTTCTCTTTCTTTCACACGTTCTTATTCTGTTTCTTCCGCTCCTCATTCTCACGAACGCAAATAATACAAACTTTTCAGAAAAACGTTTGTTTCGTAAAGAACATGATGAATGGGGAAAATTACATGAAAACCCGGTTTTTTTTATAAATTTGATAAAAGAAATATCAGAAAAAAAGGTTAATCGTGTGTGACGGATCACGCGATTACGATTCAACCGTCCTTTCAGTTTGCAAGTTGCAATATATACCGAAATGCAACTTCAAACCGGAAATAACTTTTAAAAAATAAAAAAAAAACTGGCGGCAATGGCAAATTCCGGTATAATGAGCTGTGAATTTTTATTCTCGCAAAAATATGAACAAAATTCGATGATTTTTTGAGTAAAAACAATTATTTCTGAAATACGTTTCGAGTATTCAAAACCGGATGACTAAAAAGTTTGATGGAAATTCCGCACCCGGAATTATTCACGGGATCCACGTTGCTTATTCTCCGTTCCTCGAAACGGTCGATGATTGATTGATAAATGTAAAATAGGGTCCGATCAGATTGATCGATGTTCAATTTTTATTTCTCCGATCACTCGAAAAATTCGAACAGGCGGAATGATCGAAATACAAAATTACTCACCACCGAATAACCACGAGCATTATTTCTGAAAAAAAAAATCATCCATGTCGCAGGCGACGCGACAGGAAACACACAAAATTTGGTAAAACTATCGATTTTTCGGATTTTCATCGATCGCTCATTTTTCCCTCCGAGATTTGATATTTCCGCAGCATGCGTTTGAGCGGCCACGACTGCACGATATTTATACCTCGTGTTGTTGTTTGTACAAACATAATACATATTGTTTATTTATTTATTTATTTATATATTATTAGAAAGATATTTATATACATTTGTACATGATTAAACGTAATTCGCGTGAAAGTAGCAAAAAATCAAAGTTGCGACGATAGAAACGAAACGAAAAGCTTTTCGCTCGCTTATCAATTGTTCAATCGTTTCAATTCTCGCGCGTTTTTTCATAAATTAAAATTCCCAATAAAACAAAAGTCCGATTAACATTCGCTGCCAACAATTGACGAAGAAATATTAGCCGAGGAAATAATAAAAAAAATATATACATATAAATATATTTTCGGTTTTTTTCCAAAATTGCCAACTCCAAAACTACGAAAGGATCAATATGACAAGATGAGACTGAAGTTTACCTAAATGAAAACGATATTTTAACAACATTTCGTCTCATTTCTTGAGCTTTGGAATGAAATTTTCAAACTTGAATTTGTTCGCTTTTCGATTGACATCGAATTTTTAATCGTCGAGGAAAATTCGGGCGTAATTATCGGAGTTTGCCTCGAGAGCAACGACTGATAGCTGCTCACAATTGGGGATTAACGAAGAATAAACAGTTTCACTTGAAGGATTGGGAAGAATAATTCTTAATACGTGACCGAGGCGCATTTTTCAATTTTGTTTTCCTTCTTCAGTGTTTGTTTTAGCTGCCCGGCTTCGAGTTTCTCGCGAGTAAACGATACGATCCTCCCTCGGAAACTCATGTGGCTCGACGACGCAACAAAACTATGCTATTGTACAATTTGATCGCCGGTCCCAGTCGAAGACCCAACAACGTTATCAAATCCTCTTGCGTCAACATCAGGAACGCTTCGCCATCGATGCTCTGAAAATCAAAGTCAAAAATACGACGATTAACATCAAGGGAATCCGGTGAAAATGACCACGAAATTCCCGAGATCATGAAAGGCCAAACGACGAAGAATTTATTTGATTATACAAATTAATTCTCGAATTTTTATTCTGCAGAGTTTCACTATAAGGGAAATTATCCCGAGAAAAAAGTTTTTTCAGCTCAACTCTGGCATTTCTCATGATGAAAAATAAAAAGTGCCAACACAATTCATCGTTCAAAAAAACAGTGAAATTAACGAATCTTTCCGAGGATCGATAGAAAAAAACGAATTTATTTAAAAACCCTCAAAAAAACATCCAAAATGAGTTACTTTTTCAGCACTTTTAGATATTTAAAGCGAATTTGGGACAAATATTTCTCCCAGTTTGGAATTTAAAGGTAAAAAAACGGGTTTGTAGTTGCAGGGTCAAGTATAAGGAATAATAATAATAATAATGAGACTCACGTGTTTCCTGAACATACTGCCAATTTCTTTGCAATTGGGTACGCTTTGTATGAATTTGATGACTTCCTCGTTGGACCATCTGCGTGGATTGGTGTGTTGTTTCGCGACGACACGATTTAGAGCGTTGCTATGTTTGGCCCATATATGCGGTGCATCCGGCAAAGGATTATATCCAGGATTATAAACGGATTGATAAAGCTCCGTGCGTAATTGTTTGTCGGGCATATTTATAGCGTAGGGAACTGATCCGTGGGCCGGATCGCCGTAACCCGAGTTTGACAAAAAATACTGAAGCTCCTCCGAAGCTTGACGCCTGCAACATTTATTTTTAGAATTGTAGAGCGCCCCCAAACCACTCGACACCAGCATGAGCTCCGATACGCGAGCGCATTGCGCATAACCGTGCATCCGAGTCGTCTGCACATTATTACACGCTCGAACTAATAAAATGTCAACAACTTCGTCCCGGAAGTCCCGCCATGATACTCTCGTTCGAAAACCAACTCGAGACTCAATTTTCGAAATTTTCGTTAGTGTAATTTTCGCAGGCAAAAGAAATTCGCGTATTTAATCAAATTTTTCACGAATTTCTTTGAGGAAAAAATGAAAACATGCAGATTGGATGCGACGACGAACAAACCTTTTTTTTCGTTTTCTCAAAATCTCGTCGTCGTCCGTTTGCCCGTCGCTGTGGTGATTCCGTGATTTGTTAGATCTGTTGAAATCATTGTAAATATTATAAGTTGTAATTGTAAAAATTTATTACGAAATGTGAGGTTATTCTCGCTCTTAAATGTAAACGTGATTTCTCTCTGCATTTAGGAAATGTGTAATGATTTTCAGTGCCAAATGTGTGGAGGAAAAAATGTTCTCGTGGCTAAAATGATGAAAACCTCGGAAAAAAATTGCCTCCCCGCAAAAATCCCTAGAATTTGAATTCCCCAACTGACCTCTCCGAATTTTCGGATCTCTCGTTCTTGTCCGAAGATTCTCCGTCCTCTTGCTTTATGTCTTTTTCGGTTTTGATGAGCCTCTCTTCGATGAGGGCGAACCTTTCGTGCTTTTCTGTTTTTTCAATCTTCATTTCCGTCTTGTTCATCTTCAATCTGTCAGATCGCTCGCTCTTTTGTTTCTCGAACGAGTCATCATCGAACGAGTCGGAAGGTTCGTTCTTCGTTATGTTCAAACGATCCGACAAGAGACGAGCTTTGTGCAAATTTTGCAACGAATATGGACAACCCGACGCTGAATTGTGACCCGCGAACTTTGGCCCTTTCACGTGACCGATCCCACGACAACCGTAAGATCCGCACTCCGAACGTTCTACTGCACTTTCCGGCGCTGTAATAAAAAACGTTCCCTCCATGAGTTTTTTCCTCACACTCATTTCCGTCAGCACTTTGGCACATCGGCCAGTGAACCCTCCGCGGATCATCGCGATTTATCGCGATTTTTCGTCCTGCCTCTTGAATCTCACGTATTTAGAGAGAGAAAAAATTGAAAAAATTGTGGAATACGCTTCATTGAGTCTATTTTACGTGTATATAACTTTCATGGTCGTTGCATTTGTTTCGTTTGTGCATTGAACGTTCTAAAAATCAAGACTTTCGGAAAAAGTCATCGTTCGGGTCAAGAAGATCCTTGAGATCCGCGGAGAGTTAATTTTCTATTCCAAAACGTTGTCAACACTATACAAAAATCTACAAAAATGTGTTGAATAAAAATTCATGTTCATGATTTTCCAATGCTTCGTAATAAATTGGAAAATTTCACGGAGATGACGACTTTTCAGTCGGAAAGAAAAAAAAATTGTACTAACTCAGAGGTCCTTCCAGAGGATGTCCAGTTTTTAGGCACCAGCCCATTGGATGAATATCCGGATGATCATCGTCAACCCAGTAAGCGTGATGTTCTGGCCATCCGTCAAATCGAATTTTGATCCTGTTCGAATATAAAATATTTCAATTTTACTCAAAAATTGTACAGATGCATAAAATAAAAT
This sequence comes from Diadegma fenestrale, assembly GCA_037043255.1. Lineage (NCBI taxonomy): Eukaryota > Metazoa > Arthropoda > Insecta > Hymenoptera > Ichneumonidae > Diadegma > Diadegma fenestrale. Next base: position 11,190,817 of record CM073310.1, on the reverse strand, counting down.
AATTTTTGCTCGAAAATAAAGTCTCCCAGCAAAAATTCTTTCGATTACGATTAAAAATAATGAAATAATTATCTAAACTCACGATGGAACGATAAAATGATTTTTATGAAGAAGAGAGACAATAAATAATGAAAGTGAGCGAAAAAATTTGATAGTGTACGAACATGTGATCCTTGACATCCTCGACAGTAGCGACTCGTATGATTTGTGGAATTCTTTTGTCAACAGCCTCCAATTTCATGCCTCTCTTGAAACCGCAAGGTGGCCTTTGTTTGAAAGCTCTTGCTGGAGCAGCGACTGATCGAGTCTCCCGCAGATACGAGTCCCAGGTGAAAGATTTCACATCTTTGTAATCTTTAAACACGCGAGTAAAATCGAATACATGAAAATTGCGTCCACCATATCGCGGTGAATTGAAAAATTCACATTTTCCATATTTTCAATCACGGAGAGAAAATTCCTGGCAGTGACGGTAATTTTTCATTCATATTTGATTAAAATTACCAGAAATCTTGACATTTTTCATGGCAATTCCAGTCACAGTAATTTTTTATAGCAGTTTGATAAATCGCATTTAAAATCATCTTTTTTTTTCGGAAACCAAACATTTATCGATAAGACACGAGCGTGATACTTGGAAAAGCGAGAGGCTCAGAGTGTCAATATTTATAGATTATATATTTGAGGCAAATTAATTTTTCAGGAAATTCTGATTCATCCTGATAAAATTGAAGAAGATAAAAAGATGAAAAATGAGGAGCTTACTGTTGGGTGGCGTAAGACTGTGGCCATTGTGATGACACCAACCAACCGGATGTATGTACGGTGAACTAGCGTCCGCCCAATAGTCGTAAACTTCGTCCCACGAGTCGAAATGCACGAGTATCCTCGAATCCATGAGTCCGGCTATACTCGCGACGCAAACTAATGACGAATGTTTCCTATCGACCGCCTCGAGTTTCATTCCGGTGCGAAAACCAGTTGGAAAAACCGTCTGTGGGGAAAAAATATACGAACGAATTCCATAAAATCCATGAAATTCCGCAATAATTCTGTTTTTTTTTTTTTTTGTACACCAGGACCGTGCTCGAAGTTTGCCACGATCGAAAATACGACAAGGAGCGATTTTAACGATGTTGGAATTTTCATTCGTTGGAATGCAACGAAAACTGATTGTTTTTTTTTCAGCAGAGCACAAGATTTTCATACTTTAATTCTTTGCCATTCAAAAACTGAATTTACCAACAAAAATTAGGACGAGTGCATTAATTATAAAATTAATGAATAAAAAAATACACTTTTCGTTGTTTTCCAACGATGAAAACTTCGCAATCGCTGTCGTGAATCAACAAAAAAATGTTTCCAAGATAAATTACAATTTTCGTTGTTTTCCAACGATGAAAACTTCGCAATCGCTGTCGTAAATCAACAAAAAAATGTTTCAAAACAAATGAGGAAACGTGCGGTTATTGGAATGTTGAGAACTTACATTTTTATTGGCGAAACACGTTTTCGGTGCAGCGGTGGCTTTGCAAATTTTTAAATAAGCGTTCCAATTGAAATTGCTCTGAACGTAGCCTTTCGGTGGGTCCAAGCGATGGCCGTTCTTGTCCGACCAACCGACGGGGAAAATGTCCATGCTGTCGGCGTTCACCCAAAAATCATAATTTTCCGGGTAACCGTCAAAGTGCAGTCGCAGTCGATAGCCTGGTAAAAAAGAAATGACAAAAAAAAGAGTAAATATTTGTTTTTTTTTCTCGTTCCGACGATTTTTCCATTTGTCAAACGTGCAGTAAATACTGACCGACTACTTCGACGACTGTGAGAACGCAGTAGCGCGATGGGTGCTCAGGATCGATGCCCTCGAGCTTCATTCCAACTTTGAATTGATTTTTTCCGTAGGGGAATGGATCCTTGTCTTTGAATAATTTCACAGGCGCAGCTTTTGCTTTGCAATACTCGAGATATTTCGCCCATGAAAATCCCAGCTTTCCCGTTTGCCATGGATACTAAAAATCACAGAAAATTATTTTTATTTTCGCCAAATTTTCAACGGCCTGACTCCTGAGAGACTGTACACTGTTTTCCCTTCCTGTGACTCTCGAGAATTACGAGCTCGAAGGCTTAAATGCTTAAAAGCGAGTTCCAGGAATCGAGAAAAGTAAAAACTTTGTTGATTTCGCAATGATGGATGGAAACGACTGATTTTTGTAATGGAATAAGTGAAAATCGTACCTTGGATTCGACGGATTCGCTGAGACTCTCCTCGTCCATAGCGGTTATCGTGTCTTTCGTATCTTCGTCGGTTTCCGACTTTGGTTTGTCTTGTGATTTCTCCTCAATCTTATCGTCCGTGTCCTTAGACTGTTGCTGCTCTTGCAATAATCTTTTACGTTTTCTTTTTGCGCGTAAATCCCTGCTGAAGCAATTACAATTTTTTTTTTAAGTAACGTGATCCCGTACGTTTTTTAGAAAACTCAATTTTTCTCGCAGGCAATGTTGAAGGAAAATTATTGAATCCCGTTATCGATGAATATTAAAAAATACGAGCAATTTTCTTTTTTTTCGCCTTTCTCACGATTTTTTGGTGTGCTCGCGATAATCTTTTGGTAACTCACTTGAGGTCTCGTTCTTTTCGCATCATGTGTTGTTTCTTGGCTTCTATGACTTCGGTGCAGGAGGGACTGCACGATATCGGACTTTCGAATTCAGCCGCAAGCCCATAGCATCCGCAACTCTCGCAACGATACAGCGTGTCGGCCGAGACAGCCCGAGCCTTTTTCTCCTCATCTATTCAATAATAAATTAAATAATTCGATCGTCAAGCAGGCAAGAGAAAAAAAGGGTTATTTAGCGCGTAATATCGATATTAATAAAGTTTACTCACTCTTCTTCTCAGCGCAAACCGTGACTGGACTCGACTTGGAAGAATTCTGCGATAAACACACATTTTCCTTATCACCGATGCTGATGTGTTTGTCCTGCTTGTTATTCTCGTCGTCATCTACCACCTCCATCAGCCCAAACTCGTTTATGCAAAACTGCGTGATTACACGCGTTCATATATTTTTTTTTTCTCGTTTTTTTCTTTTTCGTGTTCAACTATTTTATTCATTTATTCATTTAGCCCATCGTTTCTGCCCAATATTTGTACTGAATTATCGGCCTTTGAGTTTCGTTACTTCAGCGTTAATTTTACGCACTCAACGGCCCGTTCAAACTTTCATTTCTTTAGAAATTCCCATAGATTCATTTTTTCATCTCGTTAAATTGACTTTCCCATCATTATTTTGATCTACTCTCCCCCAGGGCCTGCCAAAAATTGGGATCCTAACTGCGATTCAACGACGATTCGAAAAACCATGCGAATAAAATGAAAAATTATGTAAAAGGTAAATTTTTGTTGACAAAATCGAAAAAAAATTATCTCTCGTTATTGTTTTTGCTTTTAACGTCAACCCTGAGATTGCTCGGTTGTTGTTTTATTTTTAAATGTGAAAATTCATCGAGGAAACAATGATGGCAAGAAAATTAACCGAAATTGGAGCTTTTGATCGGAAAAATCAACTTTTTTCGTGGAGACTGATACAAAAAACTAGAAAAGCTGGATAGAGTTTGAAAAAAATTGTTTCTTACCTTCAAAGTGCTGCCGGGCAAAGATCCAACGCCGTCCTTCCATTCCAAGACTGTGGTGGCATCGAAATTGGGATCGCTCGGAGTAACGAGACCGTTTAAGAGTTCCTTGCAGTCATCGCGGTTTTTCGTTCTGCCGTCCGAGTTTTTGAGATCCTTGATAATTTTCGAATCATTGGATTTCACATCTTTCGATTTGCTGTCATGATTTTTGTTGTCCGCTTCGTAATGTTCGTTTTTAACCGATGATTTAATTATCTCGATTTTAATGTCGTCGTCGTTGATCGTTGAATTATTACGTTTGCTCGTGATTTTTTCGTCGTTTTGAACGACCTTGATCAACGTAATGTCGTCGTCGTTCTGAGACTTTTTGTCCTTGTCGTTCTCAGAATCCGGACTGCTCAACGAATAACTGACGTCGACGATATTGTCCTGCGAAGCTTTGTTTCCTCCGCTCGAGTTTTTTCGCTTCTCGCTCGAGCCGCGCAATATATTGCTCCGCGTTTTTTTCCTCTTTTCCGGCGGACCGTTCGACTCGTCCTTTTTCGGTATTGGCGTTATCACCGCGGAATCCGGATTCTCCGTTATTTTAATACTGTCCGACGACGCGTTGTTCAATCCTTTCGTCCCTCCCATCAGAGTCATCTTTGTTATCGGATGCAAAGGTGGCGGGTGAAGCGATGAATTCGAAGTTTTCGATTCTCGCAAAACTGCAAGACAAAAACATTTTTTATATTTGACACAATTATCCATTTTTGGTATCGAAATTTTCCAAGAATATTACAATGAAAAATCTCATTTCACGCGATAGATCTGAAACTTTTTTTTTATCGAATCGGTTTCCTAATTCAGCATCGGAGATCCGGCAATTTTTGTGAAATTATGGAACAAAAATAATGAATTTTTCTCATTCGTTCGAATGCGCCGAAAAACTCAATCGTCAGGAACTTTTCTACAGTATTTAGGAGATTTTAATTAATTGAGGATCAACCAACCTGTGATTGTTCCCTTGTTGTCAGGATTAATCTGGCCGTTGTTTATTTTAACGTTGAACATATTCGACTTGTTGGAGACCGTTTGCTGCGGGATATTAACCGGCAGTAATAAATTTGTCACGTGTTTCGACGATTGCGTTGAATTTCCCGACGACGCGGTCGTCGACGTTTGAGCCAGTTGCGAAAGCACCGGAGCTATCACCAGCTTCGATTTACTCATTTGCGTGTTACCGAGTGTAGCTGGAGATCAATAAAAAAAAAAATTAAAAAATACATACAAATTGTCATGGAAAACCATTTTTTGGATCAAATATTCTTTCATCATTTTGTTTGCATCGATAATTAGCTTAAGGTCCCAAAAATAAATGAATTTAAATTCAGGCCTCAAGATATTTTAGTGTCAAATAAAAAAACATAATAAAAATACAAATTCCCATGGAAACGAGGGGAATTGATCGAACAAGTAAAACAATTTTTCAATACATTTTGAGGATTGAAAAAAAAACTCAAAAATGGATGAATTTATTTGAATTTTTTCGTAAAAACCCGAGAACTAAAGTCCTCAAGAAAATTTAGTGCCATGGAACGTTATCGCTCTTACCCGTTGGGAATACAACGGAGTCTCGTTGTTTGTTCGGCTTGATAATTGTTCCGAGATACGCAAACGTATGTTTCCCGGGCTGGGCATGTGACGAATTTCCCGTTGGTGTGTTCAACGGAACTATTTGAGCCGTTGATGCGTTCGATTTTCGCAACAATATGTGCTTTTGTCCCTGTGAAGTGGTCGGGCCACTCACTCCACTCAATGGTCGATGTATGACTATGTGTTGCTTATTCTGGGCCGTATTTACTTGATTCGGTCCCTGAATAATGACTTTGCTTTGTCCAGCAACAATCTGCAATATTACACATTCAAAAATATCATCAAAAACGCTGTGTCGAGCTGGGCAAACGAGTCTTTGGTTTTCACGGAAATTTCATGAAAAGCTTGACCTAAAAAACCTTTGAAAACATTTTTGCAACTTTATTTCATAAATTTCAAGTCATTTCAAAGGAGTTGAATACAAAAATTCAACAAATTCCAGACAGATTTGTCCAACGACTTGTTTACTGATCCGGAAAAATTCCAACAACGACAGATTTTCAATCCCTTGTAGTGCTTAATGCAAATTTCAAGAATTTCACATTTTTAAGTCCATTTTTGAAACTTTATTCCACAATTTTGAAATCATTCGCATGCATCCCCACTTGGTCTGAAAAACTTTTGTTTTTTCAAGGATTTACCAATCCCTCGCAATGCTGTAACATTAACATATTGCGTTGGTTGGGAATTTCCCTCACCAATGATGACGGCGTGAACTTTTAACAATGTTGGAGAAAATCTAACATTTGGTGCCATTTTACTTCCCTACGGCAAATCCATTCCATTGTTTTGACATTTTGAGTAAGCCAAGTTGAAAAGCAGGAAACAACAACAACAATTTCTTAAATTCTCAAGAACCTTAGAAACTGCAAATTCTTTGAAAATTTGTGGAGCAAAGATTTCAGTCAATTCTTTTTAGCCAATAACGAGAAAACTTTGAAGCAACGCCGAAAAGAATTTATTCATCAATTAAATGCGAGTTTGAGCAAAAATTTATAATTGTCGGTAGAGTAAAAAGATTTTGCAAGTTCCGCTAAATTTGATTCTCATAGCGGGTTTGCTTGGGGCGGAAAAACATAGAAGTGGTCGGAGATTTACCGAATTGTGTGTTGGATTGATGATAGCCGCAAGTTGTGTGGCGTTTGAAGAAACGACGGTCGGATTGGAGGTGGCGTTTTGAGTAGAACGTAATTTTCCTTGCTGGATGTACAGCAAAGGCATTACACGAGTGGAGGAATCGTCCGACGATTGAGGATCCTGGATATGGTTGTCGTCAGCGTCATCCACTACGATTTCCTCCTCCATCCTGTTTGACATTTGACAATCAATTATCGAGAATTCTTTCCTTATCGTCATGGAATAATTTCTGATGATTTTTTTGCTCAAAAGCGTCATTTCCCGCTTTGATTTTCATTAAATTCAACAAAAAAAAGCCAAATTTTTCAATATCCATAATTTCTCAAGTCCCCCATGGGAATGAGGACCCGCCGAATATTTTTGGTACCAGTTTTCATATCGGCAAACAAATCACCGGCTGGAGAAATTTCCAGAAGGAAAAACGATCCGTTTTGATTCTGTTTTTCTTTGTTTATGCCGTAAACATAAGTTTGCAAGGAAATTTCAGGCTATTTTTTCCAAAGTTTCCTCATTGGCAACTGGACAGCAAAAAAGTACGTTGCTTCGTGATTTTTTCGTGATTTATCGTATTTTAGTTTTTCGACCAAAAATGCGTTTTCGAATGAGAGAAAAAAACGAAAGAAAAACAGAAAAACACGATGGTTGACACAATGGCACTGTGGGTAAAGATTTTTCCAAGCTCACTGAATCACGAGAAAAGCAGAAAAAGTATTTATTTCGTACTATTTCAAGGATCCAAAACATTTTTACGCCGTGCATTGAAAAATGTGAATTAACGTTGCAAATAACGGACGTCGCATAAAATAAAAACGCTTCGATTTACTGGCGAAACAAAAACGTCCGCGATTCACCAAAAATAACGTATATGTGACAGGAATTCAGCAGCGCAACGGTAAACGTCTGAATATACGAGAAACTTGTGATTCTATGAAAAGAGTAATGAAAAAAAATAGTTGAGCGTCGTAACGCGAAGTTTATCGATTGTACGGCGGTTATAATTACCGTAATTCAACATCGCGGTATCGAAGAATGCATAGCAGAAAGAAAACGATGATTTACTAGATCGAGCAGAGTTTCGAAGGTGATAAACAAAACACAAACAAAAAAGTGAGAAAACATCGTAGAGTTCGATATAAGTAGACGAACCTCGTACGAAAAAAATGCTTCAGTGCAGGTTCAAATATTAAGAAAACCCACACCCGACGCGAGTTACATAATTTTTATTTTATTGCATTATTTTTATTTCATTTTTAATACGAATTATACGCGATAACGTGCGCGTCTCAAAGATTTCGCTCGATCGCACCAGCTAAAATACGTAGCGCAGGTACAACACACAGTCACGTACACTAAACACCAACACGAAGGAGGAGCGCGGGCGCGCACGAACGTCGGATATTTCAAAGTATCAAAAAATCATTTGGTACTGACGAATTTCACGTTTTGATCAGTTTCAATTTCAATTTCAATTTCATTGTTCGTTTGAAAAACCCGCCCTCCGTTTCTTTGAGCAAACGCAAGTTCAATATTGCCAGCGAGTTTTCATGCGGCAGTTGCACTTTCGTTGAAAACCCGGGCGAAAAAAAAACACCACGCTTCAACTCAACTTTCGTATACGGGGCTACGATAAATCGTGCAAAGAACAGAAACAACGAGACAAATGACAAACCTATGGACAAAAAAACGACAGTTTATTTTTCGTATCCACCACTCGCGTGTATTTATCGACGCATGGAATTTTGTTTTAACGCGAGAAAATCGACGAGAGCCTGCTCGATCGTACGAGCAAATTCATAAATCCCAATCCCAACAATCTCCGCTTATAATTTTAACGCACACAGAGAAACACGGGCGCGCGCACACATAAAACCTTACGCGAAAATCGTAGGAGACTTTTTTTCCGTCCCTTTTGCAATATGCATTCGTAAGTTTATCATACTTTTTCCAAAGCCACTTATTTATCGTGCAATATCACGGAAAACTAATCTTTCGATTGAACAAACTATTTTGAACGATTCAATATTTAATCGCGTTTATTTATTGTTTCAACAAAATGAAATCTCTCGAGCTTCAGCTTCGGAGTACACTTTTGAGCATTCGAGTCGTTCGAGTTCACGGCAACGATACACACGCACTGCACACAGACGCCGAGCCTACGGCCCAGTTCTCAATGCGGCGCACCGGGCTGTTGTTGTTTCTTACGCCGCTTCCTACTGGCTCAACCAGCGCCATTTACACGCTCGGTCATTGAGCCTCACAGTTCGCTACATTGAGCTTTGTTTTACCAAAATTCTCAGCGGGTGGAAAAAAATCAAAATTTGGACAACTTCTCTGCCCGGAATTTCCGTTTCTGACAACGAAAAGTTCTTTCATCGAGCGGAAAAACTTGGCGCGCGAGCGTCTCGAACACACGCACACACGCTAATAAAGTAACCGGTCACGTGGCCGCGTCAATGCCGCAGTAATATCAACCCAAAATCTTTACGATCTGCACGAATGGCCGATCCCTCGAACGCAGATCATAAAAAAACTGAGTTGAGAAAAATCTTCAGTATCGTCGTAAAAGTTTAACGAACTGATTGAAAAAACGTGCGTGTGGGCGTGGGAGAAAATGGCATTCGATCGAGCAGTTTCCCAACGTTCGTGTGTACCAAAAATTCCATAAAGGATAATCGATAAACTTTGCAGCATTATTGGAATGGAGAACACGATGCGAAACCGAGAAGACGATGAATTGAAAACAAAGCCTAAATTTTTATGTATTTTTCGTTACTTCCGGAAATAACATTCCGCAATATCGCAGACTCGACCAATCACGAGCGACTTGAGTCGCACAGTCGACTCATTAGCGTCGAGCTCCTCTCTACCCAATAAAATTCTCTAATCCGCACCATGTTCTAGTGAAGGTGGTTTTGAATAGAGGCGTCACACAAAAGACAATGTTATTTTACCACGAATTCCTTCAGCGAAATGAAAACCCGAGACTATAATTGTTGGAATTCATTATTAAATCTTGTTCATCGATGCCACAGATTTCACTTGTTTCTTTTTCTAGATGCTATGGTTTCCAAACAACAATATAGACGCTGCGAGAATTAACCTCCAAAATGCGAGGGTTTACGATTGACCGATCGATGCTTTTGTGTTCTAAAAAAAAACTGTCCGTGTCAAAATTTGGAAAAAGATCGTTGCTACTTTTCCCGAAGCCTTAAAGCATTTATGAAAATATTGAAATAGAAATTATTCCGCAACTTTTTTCGGAGCTCAACTGCACGACGAGCGGAAATTCGTAACATTATAAAAATAACACGGCTCAAAAAAAAATATTGATCTCTCGTGTACAAAAAAAAAATTTCCCCTTCGAAGTTATCACTGTTTGATGAGTGAATAGAAAATTGCCAGAAATTAATCGAATACTGTCTCGTCATTGGTTACAAAAAGAATCTTCAATGGCGCACATTTAGTCCAACTGATTGTATCGCACACGTAAATAAATATAATGACACATTGGAGCGTACTGTACGAATTTCCGACGCTTGGAAAAGCGACATTAACTCGGAAAAGAAAAAAAAACTTTTCCCTCCAACAAAAAATCGATCCTTTTATCAGTTTTTCCACAAACGATCTATCGAACGATACGATTTTCATCAACTTTGTAAAAATGAGCAATTTCTCCGCGTTCGAGACTCTCGAAGCACGAAGCGTGTATTTTTAGGCTATGATGATACGAAGAAGGCGCATACAATAAATAAATACAACACGAACAAATGAATCTTATTCGATAGAGAGAAATTAATCGAGTATACGGGGATTTTTCCTCTTTTACTGTAGACTCCAATCTCGTTGATTATGTTTGTGTTTTTTGAATGGAAAAATACGATGCTGTTCAAATTATTCGACAACGCGACGACGAAGGACTAATAAGAATGAAAATTGAGCATCAAGTTTTATTGAATAAACTCTAAAAGGTCATAGATTTGCAAATTACGGTGCATTTCGCGTTAAAAGAACGTTCGGACCGAGCAAAAGTTACGCGAATGTCTATACACGTACACGTACGTACGCCGCCGAACATACAAACACACCGAACGATATATGCGAGGATCCCAGTCGTACGAATGAATGTTTTGGGCCCAACGTACTTTTGTCAGCAGTTTTTTTTAACGTTACAAGTAGAGGGAAACGTAAATAGTGTGTTTTTTAATCAGAAATATATATTGTTATTGGTGAACCATGCAGAGACGTTATTTCGAGCGATAAATAGGTATATATACGAGTAATAATGTCGTAAGAAACTCACGTTTTAAAGTTGTCAGTCGCCATCATCCGTGAGGTAGAGATGGACGATAAATTGTAGCGCGCATGCGCCTTTGCTCAGCGTTTTCTTTTTTATTGTGCTTTCCTGCGAGCACCTTTCACGTGCGTGTGCGAGGGTTCGGTCACGTTCGATCCAAAATATGTACAAAACGGTTCGCTTTATATTTATTGACTTTTTCGCGCCAACACTCTCCCCAAAACATTTAATTACTTATCAATTCTTCAAGAAAATATGCTTCGGAAGAAAAATAATATAAAAATAAAAAACAAAAAGGCCAAACTCGCGTATTTTTGATATATACACACGATTTCGCACTTGCGATCGTGCATGTGCACGCGGAAAGTAAACCTTGACGAAGAACGCGCTACTCTTTGAGCTATTGCGAAATTTTGTTTCAATTCTGAAGTTTATATCGTTAGATTTTCTTTAGAGAAATTTTTCCTTTTAAAATAATGGCAAGCGGAAAAACGTTGTCTTTATTCCGAAATGGAGGAGGTTGAAAGAAGACGGAAGACGGTATAGACGCGGTAATGCAACAACCGAGTCGCTCGCAGTTTCATATGGAGACCGCCAGGTGTCATTGCGCCTGCGCCAAACATATGCGCGTGTCTGACTGTTTTCAATGTTTTCAATATTGATAACTGCAAACGTCGTCCTTGCTAATCAATAAGAAATATACAAGGATTTATTCTCTATAATTCACGCAGCAGCGAATGTCTTTTTCTTGATACATTTCCCGAAAGAGCCGACAAAAATTATCGAAAACCCGCGCTTTTTTCAAAAGATTATCAATCCACCAACGCACACACGCGTTCCGATAAAGTGCGAAGGCGTCTTGTACTAAAGAGAGGAAAACTGACCTGCGCAAACCCAATAATGGTCGTTTACGCCAAAATTTTCCCGAATGCGAGCGACACCGCTTCCATTTCCTTGATGTAGCCTTTAAAAAATTTCCGGAAATGCCCACAAACTAAATAAAAATTAATCATTTCTTTCTCCATCACTTAGCGAAATCCGAAAAATCTTTTTCGAGTTTGCAATAATTTCGAGATATGGACATATAAATATGTGGAAAAATCTTTCATTATTTTTTTATCAATTTTAAAACAATAGGTTGCATGCATCCACTCCAATCATAACCCCTCTCGTACTTCTATCTATTGAGCATCAGAACACCCACTGAAATAATGTATATGAAATATCCCCATATTTTTTCGTATATCCATGCACGGGAACATAAAAACATGTCGAAATTCGTCATTGTTTGATTATCGCCAACGAAACCCTATCGGCTTTTTTACTTTTGTTGTCAAGTGTCCGTTATCGTGCAGCTATTATTATTATGATTAATAAAACGCGCTGGCATGCGCATCGATTTGAAACTATGATCCCTCGCCATATTTATATAACCTCGAAATAATAGATGCAGCATGTGTTTGTGACGGATTTAGAAGAAATTTATCAAACGCGATCGTCGAATATATTCGGGCAGGCCAAAAAGTTGGGTCTCCGCCGCAGTCCCATCACGTGGTTCAACAGAGCGACGTCGTTATTTTCTCTCTCTCTCTCTCTTATGTTATGTTTATTATATACACCCCCAATGTATACAAATGTAAACAGAATAAACATCGTGGGGCTTCGTTAAAAAGGATTATGATATTCCTTTTGCGAATTGGAGAAAATAATGAAAGAAACATTGACCCTCGATTATCTCAAATCGTGTGTTTCCAAGATATCCACACATTCGAATGCGCGTGATTGTTTACAGTTGAGTTTGAACACAATCACGACGATGATGAGTTGAAAAAACTCTCGTGTATATATGCGTTAGCCAACAAAAATGGCGAAATGAATTAGAAAGATGAATGAAAATATCGCAATTTCTCGATTAAGACAGAAAAATTGACTCAAAGTTTCGATGTTTCGGGTTCGCATTTTTTTTTCAGCGCACGAGACGCATCAGCTTCATCTCTGTCGGTATATTTTCTCGCCACCCTCCTATCAGCTGATGCTTTCGGCGCTCCCTACTCGAGGTTATTTTTATTATTGTTGTGATTATTATGAGAAGAAAAAAAAAAGTCTGCGACTGAGAGAAGCGTCGTTGCCACCGTTGTCGCTGGTCGCTGCTAGTCGGCATGCAGTTACGTTCAAACATGTCAACGACATAGTATCGAAATTGGAATTGAGTCGCGATTGTTTTGCCACATTCGGCGCTAGAAACGACGTCGCAGCACGCGTTACACACTGATTTTCAACCCAAATTCAACGGCATGTCGGCTCAAGAAGTTTACGAAACTAAACCTTGGTGACTTGTTCACTGTCACTCGATTTTTTTTCTCGTTGTTTATTTTTTCTCGTTTCTCGTATTTCGTTGATTTTCCTCACATACACGCACGAGGTAAGTCTTGAAAAATAATAATTAAAATAAAAGAAAGCTTCGGCAAAATCGTCAAATCGTTGCATGTCGTAACTTGTTTTGTTTTGGTTAATCGCTATTTTCTCATAATTGAAAACGACGTACGTCATTCCATTTCCTCGATTCTTATACATGACTTATTTATTGACTATTTTTTGCTTATTCCCTTATTTTTTTTTCCAAAATTCTCTTTGACATTATATCGTACAGGAAAATTCCTCGTAGTTGCGGCATCTTTTATTTTATCGACAAAATACTTCGAGACGCAAATGAATTGCGTCTTTTTCATCCATGGCAATTAACACGGATTTATTGAGTTCTGACGAAATTTCTTCATCGATCGTCGTTCGATCTAATAATTTCTTGGCTTTCCCTAGTAAAAAAACTTTATTTGCCACGATTCCAGTCAACGCTCGGTGCCGTTCTCTCAACTCGCTATTGTCATGCGTTGCTTTTGTGGGGAAATGAAAAAATTTGTGCATTCGTACTTTTGGCACTGTTCGTTGAACCGTTCACAATGATAATTACTTATTTCTCATTCTTCTCAATTGATGACAAGTGCGTTGCTCCCCTATTGGGAGATAACGCTCGAGAAACGTTTCTCCGACGGCTACTTATCTTTCTGTAACGTTGAAGTTTGCACCGTCCGCGCCTGCAACGGAATTCCGTTCTTCAGCCCCGCGAAGACGCGAAACCTTAAGAATTTTTCAACATTTGCCATAATTGGAAATTCAACAAAGTTTTTAGTGCATTATTTATTATTAGTATGGAGAAACAAAATAATGCAAATCGACCATTGGTTTTTCTCGTTTTGCGCAGCAAGGAAAAAAGTTTGTCAAAAATGGGTTCTGCAATGAGTTCCGGCAGCGACAACAACGAACTCGTCAATCTGCTTTTGTCTCTACACCACATGTCTAGCAAGAACGTGGAAATTGCGTTCAGAGCGGTCGACCGAGGCGATTACATATCGGCGTCGCTTCGGGATTCTGCGTACAGGGACATATCCTGTAAAGTTGGCAATATACATTTGTCCGCTCCTTGCGTTTACAGTAGCGTCATGGAAGGATTGTCACTCAGGCCAGGCTTGAGCTTCCTCAATATTGGATCCGGCACCGGATATCTCAGTACCATCGCCGGTCTCATTCTAGGTACGACCATTTATTTATTGAATTCCCAAAATCATTACAATTTTGGTTTAGATCGTGTAAAAATATCGATTTATTGTCCTGACTCAATATTGAATGAGAATCGTCAAGTCTGCTCAAGAAAAAACAGAATTTCGTGCAACGAAAAATACTTTACTGTTCGTTGTTTGTTCGAGTTCAAAAACCATGAAAATTTTCCTACCAGTTTTCCGTTTGGGCCCTTGAAAAAAAAGTCATTTTATTTTTCTGACCAAATACTGAATAAAAATCATGAGCCCTGCTCCTCGAAAAACAAAATTTTATTGCCTTCCGTTTTCAGCCAAAGCTTTTTGTTGCTTTTCGTGGAGAAACTTGAAAAGAACTTTAATTTGAATATTCCGACCAAACCACCGTGTGTTAAAGTTGTTTGTCTTGATTTTTCAGGCGATGACGGTACGAATCATGGAATAGAGATGCATGAGGATTGTCTGATATACGCTCAAGAGCACTTGGAAGAATTTAAGCGAAAGTCTCTTGATGTCGACGTTTTTGAATTCTGCGAGCCAGTTTTCCAACTCGGTAAGACTCACGTTACTCGCTTCTTCGTATAAAGGATCGCTCCAAGTTTTCTAAACGAAATTGCCTCAGAAAAAACGCAGGGAATCTAGTTGTATTTTCGTTCCTTATCGAATTCCCCCCACAAATGTATTCGCGTCTTAATTTCACGTGTTTTTAATGGTTCTGAGAAAAATTTCTAATCCGGTTGGAAATATTTATTATAAAATTTGAATATTCCAAAAATAATAATATAAAAATAAAAATGAATATTTAAAAAATTATGAATATTCATCATTATTTATACTTTTTAGGAAACATTTTGAACGTCATGCCGAACCGACAGTACGACAGAGTTTACTGCGGCGCTGCTTGTCCTGAAGTACACGAGAAATTCATCAAACAATTTGTTAAAATTGGTGGAATTCTGGTAATGCCATACAAGGATCAATTACTGCGGTCAAAGAGAACGGGCAAAGAAACGTGGCGAAACAATACAATGCTTCCGGTGTCGTTCACGACTTTGATATCCCCGCAATATGGAACCGATCGATGTCTACTTCAATTACGTAAAAACCACATTCTTTCCTTTTTATACCTTTTTCAAGCGACGAGCCGCCCTCTCGAACCTCAAATTTGAAGCAATCGAAGTCTCAAAACGCAAATATTCTCAATTGCGACTTTTATTCTCGTCTATTGAGATTTTTGTACTGAAAAAATTGTGGAGAAAAAATTCGGCCTCCCCCAATTTTCCCATACGTCTTTGTATTTTTTTCTCCCCTTCAATTTGTTTGGAATTTTACGCTCGTCTGGGCTCATCAAGAAACGACATTTCCACGTTATTATTCAAGTTTAATTTTTATTCATCGTTTTTCTACAGCTTTATGGACACCGCGCAGTCTGCAGGAACTCTGTCGCAGCTTGATACGGCGACGTTTGCGTAAGATAGTATGGGCCGAGAATAAAAACTTGGTAGAAAAACAGCGGTTAACGCCTTCGTCGGAGGACGACGAGGTCACGTTTTTGGGATGGCAGTCCGAAGTCGTTATCCCGATAGGACGCGATGGATGTAAGAATTTATTTTTGTTTCTTATCTCACTCGAACGTATTCTCGACGTTTCGCATTTTTTTTCTCATCGAACCAATTTTTTTTTATTCAGTTTTTTTTTCAATCTGCAACAGTTTTGCTCGATTCGTTGTCAAATTTGCAAAAATATACGTTTTAGTGAAGAGTATCGTGCATCCGCCACAAAGCCTCTTTAAAAGTTTAATTCTCAGTTTTGTTTTCAACGAACCAATGAAAAGGGAACTCGGAAATAATAGTTTATTTTTATTATTCCATTTTTTTTTCTATTTATCGTTGTATTGTGAAAAATATCGTGCATTGAAGCCGCAAGCCACATCCGCCACTTACTCGTTTGAAAAGTTCAATTTTCTGTCATTTTTTTTCTCAACGACCCAATGAAAAGAGAATGAGCGAAAAATACTTAATTTTTATTATTAAATATATTTCGAATATCGATCAGATTTGCCCGGATCGTTGTTGGATTTTCAAAAATTAAACATTTTCGGTAAAAAGTGCATCCGCGACGAAGCCATTTGAAAAGTTGATTTTTGTTTTTCGAATCCTAGTGATGAATGCTTCGGCGCCAAGAATTCTCGAAGAGTGTCTTCGACTTTTCGTAACGCCGGACATGATGAACGATTCGGACGATACAGAGACAGAAATGGAGGGTCTGTTTGCTCCGAGTTGTCACGCGAATCCGCTCACGATGAGAGAGCGATTGATGTCCGCGTCGACGGATCCTGGATCCAACGACGAGGAGGACGAGGATGAGGAGGATGCTGGGGCCGAGGCTGGAGCAAAAGAGAAGGGAGAAAATGGGTGTCCCCCGATGAAGAAGCGATTCAACTCCGCCTCGACGTATTTCGGATCGAACGACGAGGATGACGAGGATGCGGAGGACGCCGGGGCTGGAGCAAAGAAAAAGAAAGAAGACGAGAACACGATGGACTTCGAAATGGATAATTGTGACAACGAAATGCAGGACATTCCAATGGAAGATGAAACCGAGAGCGCTGACAACAATAAAAATTCGGGGAAGCCAGAGATTCGGGAAGAAAATGAAACCAAACAAAGCGCAAGTGAAAACGCTGAATTATCAAGTTGCAGAAAAAAGCGCAATGCTTCAGAAAAATCGAACGACAGTTCCGACGACGCGGAATCTTTTCCTCGCGGATGCCTGAAAAACGGCGTGTTGAAGTCATCGGTGCACAAGAGAGCTTTGTTGAAAATGGAGTCGCTGAAGGAATTGCATTCCGACAGCAGCGAGTCGTTGAGCGACGGCGAAACCCCCGACAAAATTTCGCGCTCGATTGCGACGAATTCGAAAAACGTTGCAAACGCTCAAGAGCTTGATAACGAGAGTATTTCCTCCGAGTACGATTTCGAAACCAAACAATCGCCGCCCCGTTCATCGTTTTCGCCGTTTTCCATGACGAAGCATGTGAAAAATCAAACAACGAAGAGCCAAAGTTTATTAGATCGCGAGAAACGCGACGGAGTCGATGAATATTGCGGAACCGAGTCCGGAAAGATCGGAGATAAAAACGAGCGGATCGAAGATTCATCGAATTTATCATCGAGCGAGGACGAGCACGAAAAAGCGTCGGTGGCTCGTAGCGATTATCGCGCCTGTTTGAAAAGACGTTCCGATCGAAAATCGACATCTTCCGGAACCGACGGAAGTTCGATTTTCGGCAAAAAATCCAACATCTCGAACGATTCCAGCGAAAATTCTCCTTCCAGCGGCAGCAACGCAACTTGCAATTCCGAGGGAATATCCTCGACTTCCGGGAGCGAACGGAGTTGCCACACTGCAGCCATTAACTCAATTATCTCAGAAACTTCAGAATTTTCAACCAGCGACAGTTCTTCCAGCGATAATTATTGCTCAGATTCCGACCAAGATTTTTTCCTCAGTGTTCGCGACTCCAACGGCGAACACGCGTACGCTCATCACATAAACAAAGACCTTATTGCCAGTTGTATGAAAAAGAAAGTTATGCAGTTGCCTCTACCTCCCCCTCTACTCTTGTACATTAATTACAATCGGGAATTAGTTTAGCCTCATCAGCATCAACCTTATTTTATATTTATTGCATTATTTCTTAAGCCCAGAAACTTGTTGCGCTCGTCACACTGCGCTGGGGTTATCCTGACCCCGCTCGAACCTCTAAGATTCAAATTTGTATCTTTTACAATCACTTTTCCCCTAGCCCCGAAGGTGCATACAAACTCGACGATTTTTAATCGCGTCTGCGCAGTGGCAACTGAAATTTCTGGTCGTTCCTCGCTATTGTGCTGCGTTTTTTTTTTTTTTACATTAGTTCAACAGATTTGAAGACACGATGTGAAGCATTCGACGAACAATCAACGAAAAGTTGCTCCGAAAAATTGTTCGTTCCAATATCCATTTTTTTGTTTTTTTTTTTTGTCGATATCGTAAACGGTGTAAAGTGCAGGATCATGAGAAAATGCACCGTGCGCGAACGACCTGGACTCGTTGATTCAAGCTCGAGAGTTTTTCGCTTCGGTCAAGTTGAGCTTGGGGTCATCCTGACCTCGACTGACCGCGAAGAGTTTTTCTCTCACGATTCGAATTTGTATTTTTTACAATAATCTTTTACCCCAAAGTGCATACAAATTTCGGGGCTGGCTACAAGAAAAAAAAGAAAACAAGTTTCGTTGAGAAACCATCAACGAATTGGCAAAGCGCGAATCGACCAAAGTTCATAAATTGACGGAAATTATGGTCGAATTTTTTTTAAATCGCGAACACTCGATCGCCTCGAAGTTCGGACAGATCGAACGGGAAATCTCGTATTATTGATATTTTACGAAACTCAATCATTTCGTTTTCGATCCACTCACCGAATTCGGTTAAGCTCAATGTTCCGGTCACTCGTGCCGAGTTATTTATTTGCTCATTATAATTTTTTATTTATTTTTTTTTCTTATTCACAGTTCAAATGTTACGTTCAACATTCACTGATATTTTTTAATTTTTTTCTTATTTATTTCTTTTTTTTTTTAACCGCAAAGACTGCCGAACGTCTCAAAAGATTTTTCCTGCAGAATTTTCACAGTTTCGCAAGATCAACATCGACCATACTCGAGACGCTGTGAGGACATTGATCTTCAATAATAAGACGAATATAGCAATGTCGAAAAGATCTCATTTTCCTCGGATTGAGTTTGGTAAAGAATTTGCGTATCTCGCGAGTGTACAGCGCGAAATAAGTTTTCGGCGCTAGGAAAAAAATGTCAACGCGTAAATTGAGCGTGAATTTCGTGGTTTTCCTTATAATTTCGAACGACCAGAAACAGATCAATAATACAATATTTTTAAAGGCCAACCGAAGTACGAGTGACTGCATCGATGAAAAATGGGAACATGAGAGAACGGAACGTTTCTCCGCTTCTCGTGGAAATATTTTCAGTAAATTATAATCTCACATAGGGTTATCGAAGAGATTACACTCTAATATATTTTATTCGCAGGATATTACAAGGTTGTGTATAGCATAAGTTTCGACGAAAGTCTGTTGTAAAAAAATTAAAAATAAAGATACTTTCGTCACCGTATATATACAAAAAAAAAACGTTCAAAAATCATTTTTATTACACCGTTGGATATAAAAATTTCAACGAATTTTTGTATGATTCATGCTTTTTCATTTTTTTCCCCTACATTTACTATACGCGCGTGTGTATTTGCTGGTGATGCGTTCGCGCCGGAAGTCTATTTTTCATTGTTATTCAATTATTAGATTATTCGATAAATATTTCGAATGGAAAAAAAATGTTTCGATCAACACGAAAATTAACCTGTCGTTAATTCTTCGGAATTCGTACAGCAATTCGCTTTATAAGTAGAAAAAAAATGTTGATCAGACAAAGTACAAAGTCTTGAGAGTTTCGTCTCGAGTGTGTATAGAGCGCGGCGCGAGAGCGAAGTATCGATACGTGGCAAACCACACAACGATACAGGAGTGGCACGCGCGAAACGACGAGACGATTTTTCTGTATCGCGTTCTGTAATTTTTTAGCACATTCCTATTTGTCATTTTTGGTTCTCTGGCTCCAAGTGGTCGTTCGAACAACCCCGAATCCCGGATCTTTTTTAGACACCACCCTCCCACCGCTGTCAGGTTGATACAGAAACATCCCTTCTGCTATTGGGTGAAGGGACTCGCGAGAATCGCGGAGGGTGCGCGATGAAAGATTTTCTCCTGCGGAAGCACAGAAGCTAACGCCCATGCAACCCCATCCCGCGTTTCGCCCACTAACCGTCCGAACGTATAAAGACTGGTGGCAGCAAGGTTGGTAAAAAGAATAGCGAGCGCAGAGTGGGAGAAGGGGGAGAGGGTGAGACAAAGCGGAGGGGGTTTACAACCCCGAGACACATCCTTCGATCTCGTGGCTCGTTGTACGAATGAAAGGAGAAAAGAGCGGCTCGAGGCTCGGCTCCAGCAGTGGCTGCCAGTCTCGAGAGTCTAATGAGCTCGCGCCGCGCACTGTTTTTATTACTTCTGCATACAAACTCTCATACACGCTTGCATAGGGAAATAATGTATATAAATCAACATGTAAACAAATAAATACAGATATAGTGATTGAAATTTTCCCTAAAATGTACGTGCAGTACTCGTTGGTTTCTTTTTCTGGCACTCGTCTTGTCCGACACGGGCGGACGATGTCATGTCCCAAAAATCAATTTTCCCCATTTCGAGTGTTTACCCCGCGATGTAATTTGGTCGCGTGTTCGTGTGTGCAAGGTGGTCAGTTCGCAGCCAACTATCGTCAAATGTCACTCATCCCCGGAAACCACACGCCAAAACTACGCGAAAGCCAATAACGAATGTGCGTGTGTGTGTGTGTGTAAAATGCGAGTGGTTGGCCGCGAATTCCCTAGACTCGAGGACGCGCATTCGTCAACGAAAAACGAGCGTTCGCACGTTAGCCAAAGTGCTTTTGTCCTCCTGAGAGTTTTACTTTGTCGCTGATTTATTCCAAGTGCGAGTTTCACGCACAAAAGGTTGAAAAAATCGTGGCGGTAATAAAAAAAGAAAGCGAATACAGTGTGTGTGTGATAAACAGTCGCGACACGAAGCTTGTTCATTGTTTTGGCGAATGATATTCTTGAGATTGTAATGTCAGTGTTTTTGTTTCGTTTTATTGGTTCGGGACATTGTCGGCTTTGCGTTACGTGCGATCGTGAGATTTTGGACAATCGGCGAATTAATAAAAAACGTATTTCCAGTTACGAGGCTACGAGAATGACACTTTGACCCTGTAACGTCCTTGTTCGTGTATAATTCCCCATCCGCCTGCCATTTCAGTCTATGAACGGCATAACCTTCGCTATAAACAACAAGCGAAATACGATGCTCGACTGAGATTGCGATGATTCTGCATAGCAGCCATGCACAGACGTCGAGTAAGCCTGAGGACAGGACCCTCCCCGAAATGAGCACGAGATGAATGTCCCAAAATAACCAGACACGTAGGTAAGTAAATCCTCCGTTTTTAATTGTGTCATTCGTTGCTCTACTGTTGGAAGGAAACCCAAAAATAATGAGCCAGAGCGAAAAACAAAAAGGGCGATCTCGCCATGTTTTTTTTTCTATCGCAAATATTTCTTTTCTCCCTATTTTGGCCCACGAAAATCGACCAAGTCCGGCAACTTTTTTTATAACCTTCAGGCTTTAAATATTTCCATTGACCCCGGACAAATTTCTTATGAGGAAATCGGCACCATTATTGTAATATTTTTATCGTTTTTCATTTTTTACGAGAAATAATGAAAATCGAAGGCTCTTTCGTTTGGTGCACCGCAATTTTGCGCTCAGTGCAATTATTATTTTTTCACAATAACAACGATGTTTATAAAGGACAATAATAGCCGAATAATTGTCAATTTGGGTCAATGAACGTTATTCCATTCAACTGTCGTCGATCGATGCAAATCGACGCTTCTTTCTTGATTAACTCGAGCAAATCTTTCACGCGAATCACACGTTTCTTTATCAAGTCACTTTTTACCGTCGATGCAGTCGCCGAGAGCGATAGTCTGCAGTTTCACGATAAAAGTTCGCGCCGATTTTATCATTCGTCGAGATAATGGTACGGATTCCTAGGATAGTCGATTTGAATCGTTAAAATTTGTGTTATCTTCATCAGAACAAAGCGGCGGGAAGGATCGCGTAAAAATCCAAATTCTCAACTCGGCTCAATTTGGCAAACTCGAGTTAATAACCGTTGCGATTTTTTTTCCATTATTGACGAACATCCTTTGCGTGGAATTTCCATGCGCGCTGCCCACAGTGAAAAATAAATTAAATTTAAAAAAAATCGTATCAAATATTTTTCATTAATGAATTTTATCAATTTTCGGCAATTTGATCGGAATTTTTTATGTGAGGGCAAAAATTCCGCGCATTGCTTGAAATTTGATGAAAAAAAAGAATATAAAAAAATTGATTCTATTCTCGCTACAAAAGTGGAGTCTGACGATTGTCCACGAATTTTTTCCGACTTTTGTTCATTTTTATGAAAATGCGGGTCTGATTGCGCGAAAATCCCGGTCCTCGGAATTTGGGTGCGTTGACGGAATTAAGGGTTAATTTTTCTATTGACGACAGCAGGTGGTTGCCGGCGTAAGCTGCGTGAGAAAAAAAAACGAGGATGGAGCAACGAGCGATAGGAGTGAGTTTAATGGGACTTTGGTGTCTCATAAATATTTGCGGTACGTGGAAAACCGGGACGGGGACGGAGGATTGCGGCGGACAATTGACGGGACCGCGCGGCGTAATATCAACCCCAAATTTTCCAAATTCTTTTAAAGTTCCGATAAAATGTCGCTGGGTCATCGATTCCTCGATAATCAACCATCCCAACGGCTCGATCATCGTTTATCTGACCCAACTCTACGTTTACAAAGGATTGAAATTCACCGAATACGCTTATTACGAGTCCGAAACAACGAATTTCGGCGGCAGCTTGATCAAGGAGGTCACCGAAGGCAACGTCTTTGAATATCGATGGTTCAAAACTTACCGACCTTTTCTCGTCATTGACTTTGTACTCGACAGACTCGAAGGCAATCACGTTCGTGTTCTTCACGATCTATTAAACGTCTACGGGTTTAACGTCACGTACGAGATCACCGAGGCCGATGCAAATACAAATTCCTGCACGGTTCGCGACTGCTCTTACACGGGAAATTGCATCCTCGCCCCCGATTACACGTGAGTTTTATGCCTTTTCCTCCCGTATCATAGTTTCCACGGAAAAATCAACGATTGACAATTTTTATTGAAACTTTGACGACGTTCACGTTTGCATCCGTTGGAATGCAACGAAATTCTCTTTTTTCTTGCACAAAACTCTTAATTTTTATTTAATATTCAGCGAAGACAATGAAACGATCGATTTTTTGGATTGGAACAAAAATAAATACAAAAATTTTCATGGTTTTTTCGTATGTCGTAAAAAGTATTTTTCGTTGAACAAAAATTCTTTTTTTCTTGAGCAGACCTCACGATTTTCATTCAATATTTAGTCAGGACGATAAAACGATCTATTTTGAGGATCCAAACAAAAAATCAATGCGAAAATTCGGATGGTTTTTAAACGCGAACAAAGAATAGAAAAACCAATTTTCTGAAAATCGTTTCATTCTTTTCCGTATTCATTCACTTGCAGCACTTTCCGATGCCATTGTTTCCAAGACTTTAGCGGCGACAAGTGCAGCAACGGGCCACTGTGCACGCACGATCAACGGAATGCCGTTTGTCGCAATGGCGGAACGTGCAAGTACGAATTTCTTCATTCAACCCTTTCAAACAATTATCAGAGAGAGAAATTACTAGTTTTTTTGAAGTACCTTTTTATTCCCTTGCGAGAGTTTCGAGACACAATACAGGCTTGAAAAATTAATCGCTCGCATCAAATATTTCAGGCACGTCGGAGCGGAAGCGGTGCGATGCCAATGTTCCGCTGGTTACACCGGACACAGCTGTGAAATCGAACAAACTGATGTTCTCAATGCAGGTATCTCAACGCCTTTATATTTAATCGCTCCTGCAGATTTTCCCGTCTTCCGGCAAAGAAAAATCGAAAATCGTTCGGCTAAAATCAACCAATTCCTCCGTAAATAATTCGAGACCAAGATCGACATTTTTTTCGTTCCATTTTCCAGCAGAGTTTAAATTGACGCAATTAAAAATCCGGAAAATTATTTTTGTTGAGTCAAAAGCCTTTTTTTTGGACAGCCTGAATTGATTGTTCGGCAAGTCCTGGAGTAAGTTTTTTTCGGAGCAACAGAGACAGAGACTTTTTTACAGACTTACAAATTTTGAAAATGTTACTGGTAAAATCATGAATTCCCCCGGGATGGGAGGGTCATTGGCCAAAACATTGACCATCTTTGCAAACGTTGATTCATTGACATAATTCGACGGACGATTTATTGAAATGTAATACTGAATTGACTCGGACTTGAAATTAATGAATTGCAGATTGTAGCGGAGAATCCTGCATTCTCCAGTGTCCTTACTCGAGCAAAGACAACCGGCCGTGCGATTGTAAGAATCCCAGTCGGATATACAACAGTGAGTAATTTCTCTCAATTTCACACATTTTATCATTCACATTTTTCCCTCCACGTGTACGATGTTGGACTTTGTATCGTTGGAATGCAACGGAATTCCGTTTTTTCCTGAGCAGAGCTCGAGATTTTTATTCAATATTTGCTCACAGCAATAAAATCATCTTTTCTTAGCACCCGAACGTAAAATCTTTACCATAATTTTCACGGATTTTTTAATGGAACAAAAAATGAATAGAAAAAGTATTTTTCGTTGGGCCCAAACGCGTTGTTAATTAATTTTTTGGTCGTTTATTTTCTACGCTCATTTTATCAGCATGGACCATGGATATTTGAAAATTTCCGATAATTTTATCGACAAGCCTGCATCGTTCCGGATATCGTAGATAAAAAATCCCAGGCCGAAATTTGTGCATCAGATACTTACGAAATGAAATCCAAGCCTTGTAATTAATATTCTGGGTAAATTCAACAAGAATTCTTTGGAGCTTTTGACGTTGATCCTCGTTCGTCTTAATAAGTTTCACGCTCTCGCTCCTGGAACTTGATAATTTTTCTTCATGTCCATTCATCGTTTCCTTAGCCTCGAAATATAACTCACCCGATACAAGCATAAACGCTGTCTCAATCTCTGTTGACAGACCGCGCCAGATACGAGTGCCGGATAAAACTATCGAACGTGACATCGATACGCGCTAGAAACGGTCCCTCGACCGGAAACGTCGAATCAATTCTGAGCAAACAGGTGAGTGCAAAAAATGGCGACAACGACTTTTTAGCTTTTTCATTGAGTGATTCATATCTATTTTACGATTTACTATCTCGTCGATACGTTCTCGATGACGTCCCATGATCACGATTATACGTTTTGTATCAATTATTTTATTGCCCTGCGAGTCTTTATCAAGGAGGCTCAAAAAACAAAACCAGAGTTTTGCTCGGTTAATAAATATTCGAGAAGCACGTCATGAATTTATGAGAGAATCGAATAGTTTTCGGAATTAAAAAGTGAGTGAGTTATAAGTTTATTTTGCTCCAGCGTTGCATTGGGGCAATGCACAACTTTTTTTCACGATTACAAATAGAACAATTTTGGCGAGTAGAAAATTAATATACGGAGAAAATATAACAATACGGGAGGAATTAACAGAAATTATTCAACTCTCAGTAGACACACATGGGTCTAGGATGTCCAGCTCATTTTGGGAACAGCGTGAATCTCTAGTTTTTCGTTGAAATGAATTTTTATCCATCACTCAGTGAAGGCTCTTTTTCTGTAGATCCAAAACTACTTTCCTGAATTTTGCCAGATTTTTTGACCGGGTCCGAGTACACTAAGAAAACGGTAGGACACTCAAGACCCATGTATGTCTAGGAACGTGCGCTAACTGTAGTGTATCTACGGAGGGTTAACTTTTAGCGGAGAAATTCAAGGCTCGACATTTTTTTCTACTTCTCCGTACGACTAATGGCTTTTTAATTTGGGTCTGTATCTTTTTGGGTTCAATCGTTGTCCAGAGAAAAAAAATTCTTCTTGGCCACTTGAATATTTACGAATGACGGGAAAAGTGTACGGGAAAAGTTCGACCGAAAAGGAAGAGCTTCGGCGATGAAAAACGATGCCAGTGCTCTGTATTCATAGTTTAATTGAAAATAATATTGTTGAGTCGTTTTATGTATTTTCTCGTATTTATTTGGGCATGGGAACTCGACGGCGTTAAAGAAAGAGAGAGGAGAAAAATTTACAAATATCAAAACAGATCGGACGTTTCTGTAAATTATTGAAGCAAAGGATTGCGATTGATGGTGAAACTAAAACAACGAAAAATCGTATCAATCGGTTCTAAATCGCCAGACGGTGGCGGAGCTGTAACCGTTATTCTCCTTTCTCACGTTTTCTGGCAGTGGATATTCCTGTTGAAATTCCATGCGGCTTTTCAATGCATCGGTCAGGGCATGTCTGCCCGGATCCCCGAAATAAATCCTTGATCCATTGAATCGTACCGTCTCCTCGAGCCAGGGGATAAGAGACTCGGCCGTTTCATCGTCGTATAGTAAATCCCCGACCAATATCATGTCGAAACCAGATCCGTACTCCTGAGCTCCATTTCCCAGAAGATTTTCCGACGTCGTCTCGATCTCTAAACCGTTCAGCAACGCATTCAATTTCGCAGCTACACACGCGACTGAAACATGATTTTTCACACACTCATTTCCAAATTTTTCATCAACGTCCATGCAGAGAACTAAATAATACAAAAAATTATCACGACATCGTAGTTTCCTGTTTTGATATCGTCTTCCTAAACGATTTGAGCAACACAGCAATTTTTCATCTGAAATTGAGCGAAAAATGTCGGGATTCCGATATTTTTCGTAGAATATGAATGAAAAATTATTATGGCTTTGCTAAAAATTCCTTGTAGGGGCGACATGGTGCCAGCAAACTATGATGCTGTAGTAATTTACAATATTATTTGCTCCCCGTGTACGATTATAGTTTCAGTAAATTTCAGCAATTTCGAAATGTCAAATGAATGAATTAGTTGTCAATGCAGAGAACCAAACGCGCTCTTTCCATCGAATCTCGTCTATTCGTCGAAACGGAAAGAAAATAAAATAAAAAATTACTTGAAAGCAATTTTTCATTTGAAATTGGGCGAAAAATGTCAAAATTCTGATACTTTCAATAGAATATTAATGAAAAATTAATATGCCTTCGCTAAAAATTCCTTGGAGGGACGATTAGTATCAGAAAATGATGTTTTTATAGCAATCTTCGTTCGAATCTTCCTGAGCTGTTCGTGGTTTTTGCCCAGACGATCCAAGAATGCAAAATTTATTGCGAGGCGAATTTTTGCACATGAAAATCCGACGTGCGGTCCCTCGCGTAGGCTCCTGTAGCTCGTTTGCCTAGTCTTAACGCGTGTTAAGTAATATATTACCTTCGCGGCACACGAATCGGTATTACGATCGACTTGACCTCGGAGAAAGTGAAATGGCCAAAAATGTATGTCACGATTCTTGATGTTCTAACAACGATGTGGGTCGAACTTTCTGGCTTCCTATTTTTTTCAATGTTTCATTTTTCTCCGCGTCACGCACTCACTGTCTCTGTCAAGGTCGATTTTTACGGGACATTCCTTATGACTGTGAAGAAATTCCAATCCCTGCGCTCGCTCCAGCGGCCGAAAAACGAATATTCAAAAAAACTCGACTTGGTCGACTCAACGACCTGAAAATAATAGTCACGAACTCACCAGTCAATCAAGTCGCGATAATGACCGATCAATTCCGAGTCTCTGTACACTGAAAACCCAATTAATTGTCCATCAAATAAAAAATAAACGCAAATGCTTTGCATCGTCGTGAATTCACGTCGTGAAAAAATATGAACAACGTTAGTTTCGAGAGAAACGATCGTGCGTTTTTTTGTAAATGTTTACCAAAAAATCCTTTCGCGAGAACGGTCGCAAATTTTTTTGAAAACATTATCTATAAACGAAAATACATTTTGGATGATTTTTCACAAACTTTTGTCAATATTTACCAAAAAATTCATCACGGAACATTTTTATGCACATTTTTAGGCAAAAAAAAAACATGAAACTTTCTATGAATATCAATTAAATTTTTTTTTCATAATTCAATATTTTCTCCTGTTTTCAAAATCCTACTACAAGAATTATTCAATCCAGTGCTTTTCGCAGTAACGCTTTCCGTGAATCGAACCCTCTCGAATTGCAGCTCGAATTTCTCAATTTATTGGATGCTTCGTCGTCGTATAATGAGCCTGACAAGATTTTGTTTTCTTTTGAAAAGCATTCATCGTCGCGGTTTTCTTGTCGTGTTATTCGCGAAGAAAAACTCGAAGCCAAGTTCAGTTCTTCCGATAAATATGATGTATCGAACTCTGGTGCTGCGAGAACAAAAATCTCAAGAGTCTTGTCTCGGTGGAATAAAGAAAAGAAAATCATTTATCCCTTGGCCTAATAATGAGTGAGATTCTTTACGCGGAAGGCTGGAAAAAGATCCGTGTCGAGTTTCGACGCCTTTCACTGACGCGCGCGCGTCTGCCTCCGCCTGCCAGAAACTTTATTCCGTTTCGAGTTACGAGATACACCCGGAGGCAGGGAAAAACCCTATAGCTGTTGGGATTGCGGCAGGTGGCAGAGTGCATTCTCGAAAGAGGGCCAAGAAATCCCGGATTCCAATGAAGCCTCGAGTGCCTTTATCCTTTTTACTCAAATTTCCAACTCTTCCATACACAACTCTTATCGATTCCAGATACGTCACTCTTTCACTCTCCCAACACGGCCTCAGCCGCATTCGTTTTTGGCGATCGTTCAACGTGCTCGATTTCTATACAAAAATTAATCTTTCTAGTTCCAACTGCATCACCATATTTTTCTGCATGAAATTATAATCGTACACGGAGAGAAAATAATTTGAAAAAACGTCAATGGGATCCGAGTTCCTTAGCACCATGTTGCTCCTCCAAGGGATTTTTAGCAAAGCCACAGTAATTTCTCATTCGTATTCTATTAAAAATAGCAGAATTTTGACATTTGTTGAATTCCAGATGAAAAATTATTATGTATTTTCTAAAATCTCTCAGATTCAAATACAAATTCATTTCCGTGTTAATGAATGGGCGAAATCCGCAGGCGGTCCATCGCGTTTGGTTCTCTGCATTGAAATGCAATTCGACGTTTAGGAATTACTGAATTTTACTGAAACTATAATCGTACACGGAGAGCAAATAATATCGAAAATGACTCATCGTATAAGTTTCCTGGGACCATGTCGCATCTCTCAGGGATTTTAGCAAAGACATAACAATTTTTCATTTGCTAAAATCTCTCGGTGGGACGATACGGTGTCGTATTAGTTTTTGATATTATTTTCACTTCGCGTACGTACTGAATGGTAAAAATCGCAAAATATAATTTTCCATTTGATCGAAATTCTATAGGCTATCGCGTTTTTCTGCTCATCGAAGGAAATGCAAGAAAAAAATAAACTACGTGCCAACCGAATGGCAATAATTCGATCGCAAACTTGTACAGTCGTTTCACTTTCTTGCGGGATAAAACAAACGCGAGGGAATCCCCGTTGAGCAATCGTCGTATCTTCGACGATTTTATTTTCTTTTTTTCCTTTCATTCTCTCCAATTTTTTTCTCTGAAATGTTCGCCCGCTCCGGGTCTCTTTCTATCCCGAGTCTCGGCGAACTCGGCGTCTCTCTTTTAGAGACTAAAGTCGAGGTACTCGACACTCATCACGTTTGTTATTTCTCCTTCACCATACGCGGGGACTATGACCGTGACGTCAATTTCAAACGAGTCGAGCATCGACGCAGGAACATCGTGGAAGTTCCCAGGGCCATCGAACCGTTATTTTTATTTCACAAAGTTATACATTTTTCCTTATTCTGGGCAAGAGTACCGAGATCGATTTCGTCCCTGCGAATTCCCCATCATCAATATTCTCAATAAATATCGCGAGAATAATCGTCACTCATTTTCATGCACGAATCAGCAGTCTCGTAAATTTTCATCCACAATTTTTTACGAGTCCAACCATAAAAAAAACGGTCAGATTCAAAATTTTTGTACGATTTTCTTCATTCTTTGATAACCGATAAAAATTGTGACAAACCTGGATCGATGTCGTTTGCAACGACTCTCGAAGCCCCGATCATTTTAGCGGCGATCGCGGACGCCCCGCATCCGGAACCAATGTCCAAAACGTTAATTCCTTCCTTCGAATGGTCCAGCAACTTTGCTCCCCGATCGAGAATAAATCTCGTAAGGGCTTGGCCTCCTGGCCAATAAATCGACCAGAATGGCTCGTGAAATACTCGCTCTTTGTAATTACTCGCCAAAGATTGATCGACGAACGACCCGTGCTGGCTAATCGGTTCGTTATAAAGTCGACAGTTCGGTGTTAAAAGGCGCAATTTCAACTCGGGAGTCAAATGATCTATCGAAATTTCTGTATTCGCCTCAATAACTTTTTCCACCATATTGATTTCTTCTCCGGTCCAAACTTCCTTGGAATTTAGCGACAAATGTTTTCCCTCGACGGGCCCTTCCCCAGAGGTTTTGTGTAATTTGCTTCCCCCGCGGGACAACGTTATTTTCTCCAAACTTTCGCCAGCGCTCAACATTATTTGACGTCCTCTCGAAAGCATTTTTCAACCTCCTGCGAATAACCCCAAATTTCCATTACGCGAAAATCCTTAAAAGAGAGATTTACAGAAAAATTGACAAATTCAAAGAAGAAATTTGGAAAATCTTGTTTTTTTCTTGCTTTAACGCCATTTCAATATCAATTAGGGCATTGACATTGAATTTTGTGCGGAATTGAGGGTAACGAGTCATATTTTAAGAAAACAAATCATTCGCAATGATTGTGAAGAAAGAAAGCCGCTGGTCCACGCAGACAGTCGTTTTCGCCGCCGCCTGAAGTTTTCGAATATTGGTGATTTCGATTACGAAATCGTGCGTCAATAGGACACGATTCCTCAACGATTTTTTATAGCGTCGCACTTCGCGATGACGCAGGGGAATGATGCTCGCACTTCGAGCTTCGAACTTCGAAGATAAACGACCGAAAGTTCCGAAAGGAGAATAACGGTTACAGCTCCGCCACCGTCTGGCGATTTAGAACCGATTGATACGATTTTTCGTTGTTTTAGTTTCACCATCAATCGCAATCCTTTGCTTCAATAGTTTAAAGAAACGTCCGATCTGTTTTGATATTTGTAAATTCTTCTCCTCTCTCTTTCTTTAACGCCGTTGAGTTCCCATGCCCAAATAAATACGAGAAAATACATAAAACGACTCAACAATATTATTTTCAATTAAACTATGAATACAGAGCACTGGCATCGTTTTTCATCGCCGAAGCTCCTCCTTTGCGGTCGAACTTTTCCCGTACACTTTTCCCGTCATTCGTAAATATTCAATTGGCCAAGAAGAATTTTTTTTCTCTGGACAACGATTGAACCCAAAAAGATACAAACCCAAATTAAAAAGCCATTAGTCGTGCGGAGAAGTAGAAAAAAAATGTCGAGCCTTGAATTTCTCCGCTAAAAGTTAACCCTCCGTAGATACACTACAGTTAGCGCACGTTCCTAGACATACATGGGTCTTGAGTGTCCTACCGTTTTCTTAGTGTACTTGGACCCGGTCAAAAAATCTGGCAAAATTCGGGAAAGTATGTTTTGGCCCTGAGTGATGGATAAAAATTCATTTTCCTTATTATTGTATCATGGTAATCGATACGAAAAACGAGAAATTGACGCGAGTGTTCAATCTCCGGGAATGAACTTTATATCGTTCGATGCGGTTCCTTTGTTTTCTCCTTATTTTTCATATCAAAATAAAACAATGTCCCGCATTATTTTCCCGCCAATTTCATTGTTCGAACATAAAAAGAAAAAATTCGCAGAAGGTTCGATGAATTTTGAAGCATTTAGACCGTCGAATCTCGATCGCAAAGAATTTTTTGGTTCGACTGCAGAATCGTAACGTTTCGCGTCATACGCACTCGGCAGAAATGACCCAATTCGAATCTTGAGATCATATGCGGTTATTGGAATGTCCTGACGACCCTCAAGCGACACGCGGTTAATGGTAAAGTATGACGCGAGTTGTGCTTTTCTGCAATCAGTCTAAATATTATGGGGGAGATAATGGGACACTACAAATTACCGTTTGTACTAATTGTAAACGAGTTTACGAAGTAATTAGCGTGTTCTTCTCAGTCGTTCCGTTTCCCTCTCATTAGTTGTTACAATATTTCGCTTTCGCGTCCTCTTAGCGAGGTAATTGCGCTGCTGGCGGTCAGAGAGCGCCAAGTTCTTCAAATTTTTATCATCTGAGCGCACGTCCCTCCTAATGTGAAGCATTTTCAATGGGCTCGTGAATGCATTAAATTCCGTAGGTCTAATCTGTCGGAATAACCGAAGCTTCTACCTCGAAACCAAATATTCTTGGCCATGCGACACTTACTGTTGGGGTCCAACAAAAACTACGTTTTCTATTCACTGTCCCATTTAAAAAGCAATAACAATTTTCGTACCGATTTTGTAGTTGGATCGCCAAAAAAAATCGTTTTATCGCGCTGACCAAATATTCAATAAGAATCTGAACTCTGCTCAAGAAAAAACAAAATTTCGTTGCATTCCAACAATCCAAACTTCAACATCGACGAACTCACGTTCCAAAGTCCATTATTCGTTTAATTTAAGTCAACGTATGAACTTATTAAAAAAAAAATTCCATTGAAAAATTGAAATTGCGTGGAATGCAAAATTTTTCCAGTGTAAATTGTACTCGCCCATATTTCCGACATGGGACGGTGGATCCTTTCGAAATTTTACGCGGACTTTCACAATGGTGTCTTCTTGAGATTTATCAAAAATTCCATAAAAAAAAAAACCGATTTAACCCTCAACCCGCGAATGTCGTTGAAAATCATAAGACAAAAAATTCTTTTCTTGCTTAATAAGAAGTAAAGTCTGAAGATTGACGGTGAATTTCTTTAGAATTTTTTATTCGTAATTGCGGGGCTGAAAGCGCGTCGGTTTACGGAATTTGGGCGAGTAAAAAAACCAGAAATTCCTCAGCGCTGTGCCGAACCTCGATTGAAAGAAAAAAAACCTGCACATTCGAGACAGAAAAAGCGAATTTTCAAAATTTCATTCCATTTTGATTTGTCGAGCTTGAAAGTCTCGATTCACCGACAATAATCAATAAATTCGACTTTCCGCGATCAAGGTCGTTTGCAGGATACGTTTTGGCGTCGCGATCACAGGCTCCCGCTATTCCCCACTAGCAAGGGCTATAACAATACAGGTTCATGTCTGTTTACGTTGTGGAACCAAACGGCGACTCGGATACGTGGCGTATAGCGAATAAAAAGCTGATGCAAGTTTCTCCACGCTGTGGACGGTTTCGTCAGCCGTTTACCTCCGCATCGTTCTATTGGTGAATTACCTTTTATTGATAAAGACCGCAAGGGCACCAATTGACAACGATTTATCTCTACTGCCATGCGACGCGAATTTTTTTTCTCTAAAACCAAAGCCGCAACATATGCGGGCCGAGGGATCGAGACGGGAATGAGAATGGACAATTGTAGCTTTGGCTGATCGTTTCGTACTTTTTAAAAATTTTTATTTTATTAATTCTAAGTTCCCAACGTGGATAAAAAAACAAAACCGAAAACCCCTGGGGTCAAGGATTTGCCATTCGGCGTATTTTAGGAAATTGTCGGTACGTCGAACTAACGAAAAAAATTGTAATCGTCAAAGTGCCGGAGACTGCGATTTGTATAAATCAATCAAAATTTATTAGATTGGATTTAACGAGTAATTAATCGAGTGGAAATGAGCTCGAGACTTGTTTTGACACGTTTTGACAAATTTTGAGAATTTTTGAGAATTTTTGAGATAATTCGAACGATGTGTGTGTGGCTCCTGCTCCGGTAAATAAACAGAGACTCCGGTTGTCAGGCACGCGACTCGAGTTGACGATGTTCTCGGTTGCATGACATTGCGAAATCAATAAAACGCGTTACCGCCTCCAAATCGCTCGGAAATTCCTGCGGCTCTTCCTTAGCAAACAGCTGCTCGCTTCGACAAGTCGATACACGCAAATCTCTTACCGCTTCTGCCCCAATTGCTCATCACAAGTACTTGCGCTTTTTATCACCGAGATTATCACACGCGGATAAAAATAGTAATCGCTCGGTCGGGTTATACGCTCTCGAGATACGTTGCACTCGAGAGCGTGACCACGAACCTGTAGAAAAGTAGAAATGTGCTGCAGCAATCCATCGCTGCGAATCCGCTGCCATAATTAATAAATACCGAGAATTCTATTTCCATCCGCTTCCCGTTTTGTTATTCCCTTCCTCTCAATATTTCCGCAACGAATTGTCCGATTCGTTGCGAAAATGAGCATGTTATTTGGCTCGAACAGGATTTATGCAATTTACGCGAATTCATTGGGAAATTATCGCCCTTAATTAATACATCGATAATCCTTGCTTTCACCAATCGCTACAGCTGAAATTTGTTTCGCCGCTGTTCACGCGAAAATCACTGAAATGGTTTCAATCAATCTTTCACCGAAACAAAGTTAATTTATCGGAATAAGTTATCATCAGCTGTGCATAACATCCCGATCGATTAATTTCCTGAATCAAACATGCAGCCACGAATTCGGAAAACGAAGCCAATGACGTTGAGTTTTTTTTTATTTCTGAAGACAAAAATGATGCCGCTAATTTCACGAAATGAAAATTTCCGTATACAAAATTTGTAATTGCGATACAAAACATTCGAATAATCGACGGAACAGAAAACATTGACGAACTTGCTGGAGGAAATTGATGGTCGCGTTCGAAACGAGTAAATTTCTAGGATGATTGCATAGAGAATGGAATTTTTTTTCTAACCTCATTTCCTCGGTATTTGGAAGACCGCAGACAATTCCGAAAATTTGTTGCGTCTCCTGGAACCCCGGGGCAAAGATAATTCGATCAATAAGCGAAAAATAACTTCAATGATAAGTTCGGGAAACAAACGAACGTTGGGGAATTACCAGCTGAACGAGAAGTATCCGTAAATGATACTCGTACGGTCTGTACACGTTGGTATGTGGAACAAAAAAACGAATGCCCCTCGCGGCGTGTCTGGACTTGTTGCGGAACGCGATGAGTGTGTGACTCCTCGTGTATATCGTACGTCGTATGTGATTGCATGTTCGAGAAAGAGTAACAGAGACGAAAAGTCAAGATGCCTCTGTGCGAGCAAGTGGGAGGGGAATCCATAAAAGCCACGACTCACGATTTCTCGCGGCAGTCGTGGCTGACGACATTTCACGTGAACACTGTGAACTGCACTCGGTGCGGACTGTGTATCGAGCTGATCGAGCTCAAGTATAGTTTTGTACTAACCTCCAAAACGATCGCGTATTCCCGCCGGTTTAATAATTCTTGGAGGAGCGAATATCTCCGGAATTTCAAGTCTAGTGAAAACGTTTTGACATAAATTCAAAACTTCAACGAGTGTCTATAATCTTCGATTCTTTTCGTTGCTTTTAAACGCCGCCGTGCGCTGTGACGTTTCACAAATATACGTAAAAACGTATCGTCGAACCTTAAAAAGTGGTTTTTTCCACTGAACTGTGTTCTGAAAGCAGAAAAATTAATCCTACGTTCAGTGACGTGTGCAGAGGAGCAACGCGACACAAACATTATCGAGAAGCGGATAAAACTCAATCAGCCAACAAAATGACGTGCCAAGGATTGCAATCCGTTTCAGCTGCGAACGACAGGTGAGAATTTTAATTGCTACATTTATTCCACGTGGAAAGATCCGTTAGTTTCGAAATTTCTTACTCCATTTTCATTCCCCAATTGCGAAATCTTGCAACTGTTAAAAAAACCTCGTTTCTGAACCTTCGGTTCTGAAAATTGATGAAAAATTTAAAAAATACGTTCAAAGTCTTGTCGTTACGCAACTCGACGTCAAATTTCGCCAGAATTCGTTAAATTCGTTCGAGAAAGTAGAAAAATCCACTTTTCACCAAAGAACTTTAAAACTTACATAATTATTTTTATTTCTCAATTTTGCATAAAAACACGACGAAGTTTGCCTTAACAATAATCCAGAATTTGAATCATCGGTTTTTTGCCAGAATTATTTCTTCTTCAAACTCTAAAGTTCCCGGCTTTTCCCAATTATTTTGCAAGTTCTATGCGAGCTTTGAGACAGAGCCAAAAGAGTCCGATTAGGAACACGACTGCGGCAAAACTACCAACTCGATTGACTCACATTGTGACAATATTTGACTTGCCATTATCATTGAAAGAGTATTATCTATCCACTCGGTTGTAAGTTAAGATAACGCAGCTGCAATGCAGCTCTTAACGAATTCTCGATGATTTTCCAAATTACCTTGAAAACGGGTGAAAATAAAATCAATTTGATCAGCCGATAGAATTTTTAATCCTCGATTCGTAAACGTGTTTTTTACACTTTACATAAATTTGCATAAAAAAAACTTTACATGAATGAAAAAACTCTGAAAAAATTCACGGTCAATCTTCAGACTTTACTCCTGAGCGAGAATAAATTTTTTTTTGAAATTGAATTAATGGAATTGAATAAAATTGAGTTAAAAAAAGGAAACATTTGAATCGATCGAATGGCTGATTTTTAAATGTCGATCATTTTTTTTGCAGTGGTCCATACGCATGGAAATTCCACACAAAGGATCTTCGTAGACAATGGAAAAACAATCACAAAATCACTTGCGGCATGTTGCCAACTTTGCGTGTCCTGGCGTCTCGAGGGTGCGAAAATCAAGGCAGCATATGTTTTGTGCCTCCGGAGGATAAAATGGATTCGGGGAGTCACATGCAAATGACACTGCTGGAGGCGTATTGTCGTGAAAGTGGAATTGAAGTGATAAGAATATCAGAGACTACCTTGAGAGCCGCGCTCGGGCCTGAACATCGCGATTTATCGTGTGTCCTCGTTACAAATGATTCCTCGTTTTTTCTCGAAACACCGGAATGACTAGCCAAGATCCGAGCTCGCGAGTAATCTTGAACGAATTATCGAACGTGAACTTATCGATCGCGATACGATGAGATGGTCGAAGAAAAATCGTCGACCCTCGAGGGAGATCGCCAAGAGGGTAACAAAAACGCACAAACTTTCGGAGCAAGGAGCTGCTCTACGTTAAGGCTCGTTATCGCAGCTTCAACAGCGCATGCGAGTCTCCAATGAGTTTTCTTCAAGTTATCCACTTAAAAAAACTCCCAATTCCAAACGAAAACTTCTCCACTGGTTTTCCACGGAATTTTCATACGCCTCAAGATTTTTGTTACCGAGTCGCGAAGCAATGAAAAATGCGCATGTATCTTTTATTTTCCAACTGCGTAGTCGGCGGACGTTAATTTCCGAATTTTCATTAAAAAAATGATTGAAGACCGAAGCATCCCAAGGACTTTTTTTTCCGAAGGTTTGTCCCTCATCGATCGGCACATCCGATGCGACAAGCTCTGATTGATCATCGTCGTCGGCCTTCGTATCGACAGACTTCGCCTCGTTCCATTTTCTCTGGAACCGCGCCTAAAATTCTGGAAACACATGCCATTTTTTTATGTGTCATCAAAAAAATTTCTTAATTTTTTTGGGCGCTTTGTGGCTCGCGGAAAAAATTAAAGGAAAATTCAGAGATTCTATTTTTCCACCTAATATATTTAAAATATATATATACTTCCATATTTTAAACAGTTGACGAATTTTCGTGGATCGAATTTTTATGGAATGTACAATTTGTGAATAAATATTGAATCTTCCAAAATGGAAATTGTATATTCAATTGAATTGTATATTTTACGATTTTCTGCGAAATTTATGACGCGCAAAAACAAATGGACGCATGTCTATTAATATTTTTATACATTTCTTGTATTTAATGCATTTCTGAGTTTTTGTGAAATGCGAAAAAAAGAATTAAATATTTCATTATCATTATTATCATGATCGTAATCATAATATAATTTTTGACATAAAGAGTATAAAAAGAAAAACGTGCAACGGATCGTGCGAATTTTGCATAATTTATACATCATCCGGTTTGCGTTTTTGTATTATTATATTATTTTCCAAAAAATCTGTTCGACGTTGTCACGCTACAAAATTGTCTTTAAACGAATTTTTTAATTTACAAATACCGGAAAAGTCGAATGTCGTAGCGAATAGAACGCGAAATGGCGTTAATACTTGGCAACGAAAAAATACTAAATAAAAAGTCTGGAAAGAGGAAAACTGGTGAAAAATATTTGTGAAATTTTTTCTTGACCCACTTAATTCCTGTTCCCAAAATCTCGACTATCGTTAAATCCTTTGCCGAGTAATTTCGTAACAAAGATTGATTATTTTCTGCATAGCTTGCCAAGTACTTGAAGAACTCGAACATCTCGACGATGGAGGACCTTAAAATCTTGAATGTTACGTGAGTAGGTATATTGAAGCATTAAGGGATGTTTTTTGAATGAGAAATTTCGAGTCATTAGAATTTCCTGTACGGACAAAATCGTTTGGCGATAGAAAAGGAAAAAAATTCTGTTCAATTTATTTCTCTTCGGAACTCAAATTTCAACATGTTCATGTCTGCTCCCAGGCAAACTGCGGAAGTGACGTTTCACTTTTTTGGGAATGCCAACGATGGTGACAAAATTCGCGAAGCTCTCAATCGTCTCGTACAGCGGAGACGACTCAGCGACTTTGCTCTCGAATCGACGCACTTTACGTTTCAGCAGAAGCCGGCGCTCAGATTACAGGTGTGCTTGAAAGATTGATACCCAATAAAATTTCACGATCAATGAGTCTCTGTTGATACGGTAAATTAACAAAAAACAAATTTATCGTCTACGCAGAGTCTCCACATAAATCAAGTCAACGAACGAGAAGTTCGACTGGGCGATCAATTCATCTTGTCGTGTGTCGCCCAGGGAAGTTACGGTATTTCGTTTCTTTGGTACAAAGACGATATGCTCGTCGACATGGCCAAAGCAACAAGGTGAGAAATCGATAATCACTTCTGTCCAAAATTTTCCGTTCTTTCAATCGATCAACCGCAATTGTCTATTTTGGGAATGTCTGATGTAACACGACTTTCTGTCCGATCGATTACACCGAATGGTCCTTTCTAATTATGTCTCTTTCAATGGGATAATAATTCGTCAAGTTATCTCGTTATCCGTATGAACCCTGCAGCAGTCGGTGCCGCAGGGTTTAACCGTCGCGGAGCCAAAACGATATTTGACCAATTTCGTTATGGGTATCGAATCAATGTACGGGCGTCTCGAATTTCAGATTGTCGGAGCCCAAATTCTATTTAATTAAAAAAATGACTGACCTTTTTGGAATAAATAAAAAAAATACAATAAAAACTCATTCGAGAAAGATTTAAAAAATTTATATTACATTTTAATCCGTTGCCACATTTTATTTTATTACAAAAATGACTCAGATGGTTGGGATAAACAGAAAAAAAATAAAAACACATTCGAGAAAGATTTAAAAAATGTCTACCAACTTTTACTCTATTGAAACATTTTATTTTATTAATGAAACGAATTTTTGGGTTGGAATAAATAGAAAAAAAAACTCATTCGAGAACGATTTAAAAAATTTATATGTAATTTTACTCCATTACTACATTTTATTTTATTACAAAAATAACTCAGATGGTTGGGATAAAAAGAAAACAAAAACCTAAAAAACGCATTTGAAAAAGATTTAAAAAATATCTACCAACTTTTACTCTATTGGAACATTTTATTTGATTAAAAAAACGACTTATCGGGTTGGAATAAATAGAAAAAAACTCGTTCTAAAAAGTTTAAAAAACATTATTGAGATTTGGAATTGCGGGACGTATTTGACAATATTTCATTTTTAAACGACCCTCTTTTGTCTCCCCAATAGAAAGAATCAACCCTAATTAAAATTTCAATTACGTGTGTCATTTCGGATATTCTAAATTGGCATTTTTTGAAATGCATTAATACGATTATTCAGAGAAATTTGGTATCGCGATCTACCAAACGATGGCTCGGACACCCACACCTCATTGCTGACTATCGACAAAGCAACCTCGTTGGATACCGGTCGATATACCTGCCAAGCGATCGATTGGGCTGTTCAGCAATGTAAAAGTATTTACATAGACGTCAGAGACGAGCCTGACGTCAAAGTCGTTCCCATGAGTGCAACCATTGACAAGGTACCAAACCATACCAACTCAACTTCCTTTTCTTTTTCTTGTCTGTGTCTTTCTTCTCTTTTCTCTCCTGCTTCTTCTTTTTTTCTTATTTTTCTGCTCTTTCCGCTTCTTCTTGAAATCTAGTCAAACGTCAGTCAGCGGAGAGCAAAAATTCTTCACGATAAGCTGGAAATTGTAGTAGAGCCAAAATTTATTAAACCTTGTCAAGATTGACTCGCATTTTTGTACGTCCTTTCGACGATACACGAAGCTTGAGGTGAAAGCAAAGTAAATGTGGATTCAACGGTTGATAACGATGCTCCGAATTTCAGGGTAGCGATATACAACTTATGTGTATGACGCCGAACATGCGAAGCTTGGGAATAGGTTTTGGTTGGACAACGAACCGTGCCCTGATTAAATTGGAGCCAGGCAAGCAAGTCTGGGAAGATCTGTACCCAGCTGGGAGTATCCTGAAGATAACGAACGCTCAAGTAATTATTACTCACACCAAATTTATTCCATAATAATTATGGAAAGCTCTGGCGCAGACATTTTTTGTTTTGTCAGAAATAGTCAATTTATTCATCTGGACCATGTTTTGCAGAAATCGATGATTTATACGTGCAACGTGGCGCACAGATCGATGTCGGTCCGCGTGGAAGTCGTGAATCGTACGCTGGTACCAATATGTTTGAAGGAAACGGCATGGGGCCTGCGTTGGCCCGATACCGGTCCGGGATCCGAGGCACTTCTTGATTGTCCTCGCCATTTCGTTGGTCGGCGAGTTTCCAGATTATGCGCCATGAAAGACGCCACCACACCCGAATGGCAATTGCCCGATTTTTCAGCTTGTCTCTACGAACCTTTCATATATCCTTACAGTAACGTGAGTATCAAGTCTCTTTGAACACAATTTAACCCTCCGTGGATCACCAGGGTCTTTTTGACCCAAGCTTTCGGAAATCTCGTTTTTCAAAACGTTTTACTCCAAAATATAACAAATGCAACGACTATAAAAAACTGGAATCCGATGATCCACAAAGACTCAATGTGCAGCCTAAAAATCGATATTTTTATTCACCAAATCACTTCCGCAACTTTAAATTATTGTCTAATAATTCATTTGCACACAGTTTCGAAGTTTAACACTCGGCTATCAGAATACAACTGGTTCAGCGACCATTTTTGCCTTCTGGGATGTTTTACAAGCTCGTCACGCTCCGTTGTATCCCGGCGAGGGGGATCGTATTGTCAATATTCTCGCCGAAATCGAACACTATCAGTACAACATTGACGATCTCGACGATTTGTATAATTCGGCGGAAGCTTTGACACGAATTATCAGCCGCATACTCGACGACGAGCACTCCATCTTGACTCAGCAGGTGAAGGACGAAAATTATCTGGCTGCAGAACCATTTTTATCTTCGTTTTTGCTTTTTAATTTTTCAATGAAAACTGCAAAGTCATTTTTTAATATTCATTTCCCATGGGCATCACTGCCGCCGCAAATAATCAAATAAACTCGTTGACCCATAATCCATCGTTTGCAGAAACAGTTATTACTGCAACAGCTCACTCAAAGGAATTTCGAGTACTGGGTCAAGCAGTTCATTTATCCCTACAAACATTTGGTTCTCTCTTCGTTAGCCGTGGACATTCAGGCTCTTCGTGCTCACGACACAGACAGCACCAAATACTCTCTGCAAATTCCGGTTGACGATTATATGTAAGTTCGAATAACTTGAGAAAACATTTGTCATTTTTTAGCCCCGATTTGTGTCTTTACTTTTCTCCATATCTCAGGTATCCTTATTGGTATACGGACAGAATTGCTATCCGCGTGCAGAAAAACGATGTCGACTCAAATGCTAACAAAACCGTCAGCGGTATCGTCATTGTTTACAAAAATATGACACGTTTCTTACCGAGTACCTACGTCAAAGAACTCGAGTAAGTATTTCAGTCAATAATTAAAAACAAAAGTTGCGCAATTCTCATTATTTATCATTAACCCTCCGTAGACACGCGACAATTAGCGCACCTTTTTTTGCTTTTGCAAACTATTCGTGTGTACTTTAGTAAAATTTTGATATTTTGATATTCGAGCGACGGCACGGACCTCGAATACCGTTTCAATTCGCGAATCATCACCGTCGCGGTCACGCCGTCGAGCGACAAACATTCGAGAGTTCAAATCGAACTACGAATGAGACATTTGCACTCGTTGTCAGGAGCTTGGAACGTCTCGTGCGGCGTTGTCAATTCCGCTGGAGTTTGGGATCTCGAGTCGTGCTTCGGCACATTAATCCCCGATGGAAGTGCAACTGATTGCATTTGTTCGTCGCCTGGAACATTTGCAGTTTTCCTTACGTCACGCGCAGCACGAGTCAGTACAATCGATACTTGTTTGTTGGAAAAATATTCCCACAATTTCCCTAAATCCAATCGAATTTGTTACTCCTGTTAATTCTCATGAAATTCCATTTGTCGTGGGAAAAAAAACTTGACTCTATGGTGAAAAGACCATGTAAATATTGATAAATAAATTCAATATTCCGCAGGTTACGCTCGCCGAGAAGGAACGAACGACCTTCGTCGTAGCCCTCGGCTGTGGTCTCTGTGTTTTACAATGCGCAGTGACTGCCATAATCCTCGGGACGATTTTATTGAAAAATCATACGTGGCTGAATTTTTTGAAACTTCAATGCTGCACCGCGGTTATCGGAGCCATGAGTACTTTTATTTATGCAGTTTACACCGATCTCCCTGAGGTGAGCAAAAATCATAAATATCAGGAACATAACAATGCCGTGTCTTTGTTGGAAATTAATTAATCAAACCATTTATTTCAGTCGTCCTACTCCGTCATTGCTATAAGTTTGGAATCTTTGCTGCTCATCGGCTTGTCCGCACCAATATCACAAGCTCTCATAATCTACGCTGACTTGACACAAATCCGTCCCAGTAAACATTTTCAGCCAACGGTTATCGCCGTAATTACAGGTATGCAGATTATAAAACGCTCCCGCCCCCTTGTCACCCCGTTTGTGAACGTTTTTCCGCACCTTCGGTCTGTAAACCCGGCACCCGGTTTTCTTTTACCTTGTAATTATTGCACTACAACGATTATGGAAAAATTCAAGCTATTTTCCGAAATTTTCAACTGGATGTTCCAATTATCAAATTTTATGAGGAAAGAATGGAGAAAAAGAAAAAAAAACCTAAAGACAAAACATAAAAATATAATTTTTTTTCATTAAATTAATTAATAAATTAAATAAATAAATAAATTGAATAAAATAGAGAAAAAGAAAAAAAAACTAAAGACAAAACACAAAAATATAATTTTTTTTTCATCAAATTAATTAATAAATTAAATAAATCAATTAAATTAATTAAATAATCAATAAATTTAAAAAAAATTGATTAATTAATTAATTATTATCATTATTCAATAAATGATCAAATTAAATTTGAATAATCCAAAAATCTTTGAAAATCTGAAAGTAGAAAGTTGAAAAAAATGTTTAGCCCAATAACTGGAGCATCCGGTCGTATGTGCCTGGAGATAAGTGACCCACGATTACAGATGCGACGAAAAATGAAAATGTGTTCAACGTGGGATGTATTTTGTTATTTTTAATTGATAGGCGTTCCAATATTGGCGGTACTATCGACCGAATTGACCCACAAGAGTACGGGCTGGAGGCACGAGTCGTGGTGGTTGATATACGGTAGCGGCGTATATAATATTTTTGTAAGCTGCGTAGCAACGATGCTCGCCATTTTCATGCTTTTGTACATTGGCGTATTGTGGAAAGCTCACGCTCTCGTCGAGGAAAACGTTGTCAAACGGGAAACTCTGGAACGAAGGTAATTTTTATCTCAATTCGTTCGCTTTCCTGCTCGGCCGCAGTGACAATCTTTACGCGAGCAATGATTTTCACGTCGGATTCACGGAGTTTCTTCTTTTTCAGAATTCGTATGCTTCATCGTGCCGCAATCATTGTTTGCAGCTTGATAATCACCGAAGCAGCTTCCGTTTTTTATATAAACTCACATTCCATGATGTTCCATTATATATTTGCTTCTCTATCGTCTCTCCTCGGACTGGTCATTATGATCACCCATTTGGCCAACCGTGAAGTCAGACTGTTGGAGCCGATTCTACAAAAGTTTAAATGTAAACCGAAAAAGGGAGAAATCACTTCGGAACCGATAAAAGGTATCGAAATACATTCGTAGCAAATATGGGCTGCTTTTCTGTTAATATCGAGATAGTTTCCTAACGATAACCCAAAATTTCATTTCCTCTCGATCGTTGACCCTCGATTCGTGAACTTTTTTCTGGCACCAAAATCCCGTGGCAA
Source organism: Diadegma fenestrale (assembly GCA_037043255.1). NCBI lineage: Eukaryota > Metazoa > Arthropoda > Insecta > Hymenoptera > Ichneumonidae > Diadegma > Diadegma fenestrale. The sequence goes on along the minus strand of CM073310.1, from coordinate 11,146,143 downwards.
TTTCCGGTCTTTGCGCTATCATACGCGCAATTATGAATAACAGAATCTGAAAAAAATCCTGGTCAATATTCACAGCGTACTTTTGAAGATATAATAGAAATTTCTTTCTCATTTTTTTTTATGAATTCTTTCAAATATGTGCGAAGAAGGTGCAGGCACGTCAATGACTCCGGTTCACGGGTTGAGGGTTAAAAAAGTTTTTGGAGAGAAAATAATATCAAAGATTACTTTGGAATTATAGTTGCCTCGTACCACGTGGTTCCCCCGAGATATTTTCTCAAATCCGTAGTAAATTTGAATCTGAAATTTCGTGAAAAATGTCAAAGATTTTTATTTTCAATAAAATATGAACGAAAAATTACGGGTTCTTTGCTAAAATTCAATAGCAATTTTAGGCATTACTTTCTCTACGTTTATCGACAAAATCGAACTGACGATAAACAATGAAGTTTTTTGAAGTTTCATCGATGATTTGTTTAATTTTCAAAATAATCCAAATTTTTCGAGCCCATATACTTTTTGGGTCGCAAAAATCGATCGTTTTAATCTCGAAATTACATTCCGCATTTAAATAATGAGTTTCGCCGCAGAAAAAAATAATTTCGTTGCATTCCAACGATGGAAACTTGAACGTCATCGATAAACACTCGAATCATTACGATAATAACTTGTACGATGTTTTACAGTTTGTTCGAAAGCCTCTGGCGAAGTTGAAAACGAGAGTGCACCGCCGCGTTCCAGGGCGATGCTCAGCGGTGGTCCCGTTTATTTGGAGGCCCGTGGGATAGCCGCCGGAAGTATAGACATTCGTGATTACATGAACGAGACATCGACTAATTATTCAATGGACAAATCGTGCGTAGCGACGAGCGCCCGATATTTGCCTGAGATACGCGTCGATCACAGTGACGATATTAATCTCGAGAACTACAGCACGAGTCCGCGAAAGTATCAAGAAACATTGAAATTCGATACGTCCTCATTTACCAAAAGAAACTCGCCGCAAGGCTATGGACCGGACATTTATGGGATTCCTGATGATCAGCGACGTGCAAGTTTCAGGGAACCGACTGCCAGTAAGTTCGGCATAATGAGGGACACACAGACTCAGGCCCAGGACCCGGCACAGGCCGCGGCCGCCGTAACTCCTGGATCTTCGTCGAAAATGTTGTGCAGTGCTGAAATCGAGTCTCGCCTTAGCATAAGCGCAATGCCGGATGTGACATTAGCTACGAAAACCGAAGTTCCCGAACACTCGTCAAAAACGCTCGAATTAACGAGTCGCGAACACGTCAGCGCGATTCCTGACATAGCCAATACCAATGAACGCAAACAACCCGACGGCGAGGAAAAAACTCCGGAAATAACGATTACCGACTGTGAAAATACTAGCACAGGCATGCTCGATCGTATTTCTCACGATCTCGATTATCTCCTCAACCGCACGCAAACGAAGGAAGAAGTTTAAATCCAAATTCTTTATTTTCGATCATAATTTTAATTTCCAACGTTTCTTTGTCCCTAGAAAAAGTAAATCACTGCATAATCTTGGACGACTCATAAATCGAACAACGAACCTCTACGCAAACACACATTTTTCTTCCCTCCAACGAAACCAATTTTTCTGACAATTTGCACAGAATTTTTTTTTCTAATCTTGTTTATTTGATTATTGAGAACTGATGAAAAAGTCGGGATTATTGCCAAAAGAGTTACCGAGCTCAAACGTTGAATAAGGGTATCGATTACTCACAAACTAGTCCATTGTTCTAGCATCTGTGTACGACGCTGGTTGAATTTTTTAATCGTAATTCATAAGTCCAAAGATTTATACATCTAAGAATCCTTTATACACAACTACGATAAGGGAAAAAAAAAGATAAAAATACGATCAACCTTTTTGTGGCTATTATTTTGTATGAAGTTTCCGATACGTAACGATCTATGTAAACGCGTAACTGTAACAATAACGCTCTCTTGCTGTGAATCAATATACAAATAAATTTTGTATAGCAACCACGTAACCCACCCTCGAGCCTGCATATTTTAATCTTGAATAATTCACCAAAACAGAAGAAAACTAGTACGTCGTTTTTTTTTTCGTACCTGATTATCGGTGTTGCGCGTATTTTTAGGAACGCGAATAAATCTATAACGCATATTTATCATCGAGCGCCAAAAATGGAATTGCCAATTGCTCGGACGAGTGCATTTTTCTTTGAGAATAGGGAACGTCTTCCAATTAAATACTCTTGTCTCTGAATATACTGATTTATTGATCAGAACAAAATTATCAAAGCTGTGAAAAATAAAGATGTATACAATTTTTTTTTTCAAAAAACTCAAGTCCCGTGGTGCACAACGGCTGTTTGTAATTATTTTCATGAAAGACGCGAAAGAATTTTGAAGATTTTTCGAGCTAGCAGTTAAAAGATAATTTGGAATGCTTGTTTTTTTTTTGTATTCATTAAACAATAGTGCGTTGTTGATTATTCGAGTCGAACGTCGCGATTGGTGTACAAAAATCAGTTTGGAGAAGATTTTTTCTGTTTTTTGTTGTCGAAGTTTTTTAGATTGAATGATTTCGATGAGATATCTGGGAGAGTTACAATATTTATTTATCACTGTCATTGTACAGCCCTTTATTATAATATCAACGAATCAGTCGTCGCTGCCGCCGCCGCCGCCGCACTTGAATTTGTTTCTTCTCTTACTCGGTCACGTTGTGTTTTAAAATTTCAGTTATTATAAAGCTATACATTGACTCGTTAAATGTCATACCCTAGTTACATACTTAAGATCAAAGTCTATGTTGTTGGTAAAATGGGTTACCGCTAATATAGATTAGTCATTCGCTTAGTCAAATGCGTCACTGAAATTGATGAATTAATGTGTCTCTTTTCGTTTCTTCATGTTTATTTATTTATTAACCATTTTACTTCGTTTTATCGAGGTATGAAATTGGAGCGGCTCTTGTTATTTTGCTCAAGCACGCGTTATAAATGCAATAGACGTAACAGGATCGGTGTTAGTTCGTTCGCACTCGAATATACCTATGTGACTAGTGTTTTTTTTATTTTTTTTTTATTCATTTTCTTTCTCGTTTCATCATCATCGTCGTTTGTTTCTTCTTCTTTCATTTCACGTCACGAGACGTGTATCTTCTCTTAAAAATATAAATTATTTACAAAGATTTCGGCTAATTTCATTGAGATTTGATAACCTTGGTTTTAATCACATCAATAATACCCAAGAACAGGGCCGTGGCTTTGTCACTTTTTCATTTACTGCCACTAAAATTATTTTGGGCGAGTATTTTTTTAATGGCGTCCATGCGATCTGTATTTGTAACAACGTAAAAAATATCAATCAATGAGATATCGAAAATCTTTCCCTCTGCGTTGTTTTTTATTTATTCATTTTTTGTTTCGATTTCTCCCTCGTCCCGCTAGCTAAATACGCGCAGTATTTTTTTTATTTCCTTCTCTTGATTTCGTATCCTCGAAAGAAATGACATTTATGCGACACAAAGTTGCAGCAAGCGCTATATGATTTAATCGAGGGCTCTCGTTGTTGCTAGCCAAATGGTTTGCAGTTTGTTTCTTTTTTTTTTTACGTACAGATATTGAAAGTTGGAGTGCGCTCCCCAATGCAAGAAGCTTTTAAAATTTTAGTCGTTTGTTTTGTTGTTCTCAGGCCGTGTTCGAGTTACTAGTCGAGCTGTACAGTAGAGAAAATATATATAAATTTTATACAAAATAGCTTAGAAAAAAAGAAAAAATAATAAAATAATAATAATAATAATAATATAGCAATCAATAATTGATTTTCGTCCATTTGTAATATACATCAAATAAACAACTGATACGTATTGAAATGTATACATCGCACTGTTAATTATTTCGTCGATGACATCGTACTACGGGAATATTTAATAACAGCAGTACAAACTCTCGCTTATCCCCGCTAATAATGATTTTCAATTCACATTATTGTCGTCGAATGGAAAATCAAACGTCGTCGGTACGCGGATCGTTTGTATATAATTCTTTTAATTTAGCTAATTAATCGTTCAACGAAGCCAAACTAAATGGACAATCGCTGTGTCGCGTGTTTTTTTTCTTCTTTTATAATTCCGTTAATTGCAATTTAAGCGTTAAATAATGAACGATACGATGAAACAAATTGGTGCAAGTTTCGACTCGACAGCTCTTGTCAAAACGGGCGGTCGTCAAAGTTTTCCGAACGAAACTTTGCTTCGCTTTTTTTCTTCCATCAGCTCCGACAGTGATTGAGCGAAAGAGAATTACGCTCAGGAATACTTTCAATTGTTTTTTTTTCCTTTTCAATCGTTTCAATTGTTTTTGGAGTAAACGAAAGTTGCTGTTATTGTTAATATGATAAAAAATAGTATAGCCACGGCACCCCACCAGTTTCGTCCTCTTCTCTCCACTGGGAACTCTCACCCTTCAAGTTTGTTTTTCTTCTTTCTTTCGTTATTTCTTTCTTCGTCGTCTTGTTTTTGTTTGTTTGTTTGTTTTTAATCCCTTTCTTTCGCTCGTCGCATTTACTTAAATATAAAAATACATAGCCAGTCTATACATCGAGCGTGCAAAGTGGCACAGTGAACTGAGTTACCGAGTATCCAGGATGGTTAACTGACACTCTCGGTCATCGTCGGAGGCTCACCCTCCTCGTGATTTGTGCTTGTTCGATTATACGAATTGGAAAGACCGGACATTTTTGGCGGAAGGCTTGATACGCTATCACTACTTGATGTCGTGGTATTGCAACCACTCACGGAATTATCAAGATGTTGGAGGCACGGATATTCGGCTACTGTCTGTCCCGATAACGTCGTCTGACTCGGTAAACTCGGCAGCGACATCATTCCTGGACTCATCATCTGTTTGTTGAAACAACTGTGCAACGCTTCTTCAATTAAATTTCCTATTTTATCACGATCATTCTGAAACCAAATTATTATTCATTATTTACATTACTTTTCGTTTTTTTTTTTGGTTGATTTTTTCATTGAGATGATTGAAACAGTTTGAAACTACGAGGCAATCAAATTTCCAAGCAGTTAATAAAAGTTACGACGTTTTTACAAACTCAACTCTGAATTATTCATTTTTGCTTTTCCTTACCTCATTTATAAACCCGAAATGTACAAGTTCCTGCGCGAGGAGCATCGACGTATCTATTTGAGATATAGGACAAGTCAATTGTCTATTCATTTTGTCGTCCATTCGCAACAATATTGTCATCTGTCAAAAAATACAATAAAAACGAATTAAACATCGATGTGCGAGAGGCTCAGACTTTATCCAATTCCATTCTACATGGAAAGAAAAAAATATCTCGAATTGCTACGGCTTCATAGTTTCCTGACACTACACTGAAAAGAAAATTTTGTTGAAACAGATCGATATTTTGTTGGATACGTTCAACTAAACGTTTTCTCGAAAAATCACGAAAACTTTGTCATTTCACCAAAAAACATTCTAGAAAATCTTTTCGAAAAGTGTATTTTTGTCCTTCTAATCGTAAATTTTGCTGACAGTTCCGTTACAAATGAAAAATATTGCCGAAATAACGAAAATTTTGAAATTATCCCAAAATATTTAGTTCGCTGTATTCAACATCGACGTTTTTTGACAAAATTGAATTTTTAGTGCACTTCGGCCCTCCAAGCGATTTCAGCAAAAACAAAGTAACTTTTCATCCCTATATTATTAGACATGTCGAAAACTTGAACATTTTTCGCCAAACTTTGATATTTTTCGAACAATTGCTAGATTTAAAATTACTTTGCTTTTGCTCAAATCTTTCGAACGGACGATATCGCACCTGGCGACTATGATATCAAAGTCATTTTTTAGATAATTTTCTCTGCGTGTATCCAAAGATTATTTTATGAAAATTGTACTCACAAGCAATTCGCAACTTTCTTCCCTAGGCTTAACGTTACACATCATATTAACTACTCTACGCGACTCCACGTCAACTGGTTCGGGTGTCACGGATTTCACGGACTCTGTAACTTCGGGCGATATCGCCCTCGTACGAACTGGTGGGGGTGATCTCGCCAAAAATGCTGTCAACGGATAAATTCCATATCTGCAAAAAAAAAAAAACGGTTAATTGTGGAAACACCAGACTGATTCAATTTTTATTCGACCCATCGATGGTCGCTTCGCAAATACTAACGGCGTGCCAAAATATTTTCAACGTAGCGACAGTGACTTTGCCAAAAATTGACGGATAATTTCGAAGAAACAATTTTTACTTTTTTTGACGCTATTCGGAAAGTGGCAAACAAAATTTTCAAGTAAATATCGTTGCAAATTAGAGTTGTGAGGAAAAGTCTAATGACCCGAGGGCCGACGGGTCGAGTACATAATTAGCAACCAATATATAATGTAAATTTTTTCACATCAGTCTCTACAAAGCCTGTTTGTACGTAATTTGAAAAAATGAAGAATTTTCATAGTCAGAACTTGATTTTTAACATTTTTCCAAAAGGAATATTGTGCAATTTTTGTAAAATGCAATAGCAACATTATAAAGTGATTGTGGCGAGACTGTCACGCGAACAGTTTTATTTTCTATGTGTAAACTTTTTAGACTTTGAACTTACTTCACATCCTCGACAAACTTTTCTAATTTTTCCGCAACAGGTATATCGCTCAATCGAAACTGTTGAGGAGGTCGTCCTTGGTACTTGACTTCGGCAAGAACGGTATCCGGACCGTATAGCCTTTGCAGTACCTCGTCCGTAATAGTTTCCGATGTATTTGCTGAAAATAAGCGACAATTTTTCAATGAATATAAAAAAGTTGATATTTATTGGATCAACTAGACTGAATAAACGACAAGGGAGAAAGACTTACTCGTCGAGTTGACTAATACATGAGCCGCGAGTAATTTCAGGGAATGAACCTCGAAGAGTACAGGGTGAAACAAAAGTTCCCTAGCGCTCGGTCGTTTCAGTGGATCGGCTTCGAGACATTTCCGGATGAAATCTTTTTGCTGTCCTTCGTCAAGTGAATCGACCGTTCTCCTTATGTGTTCTTCGGTCACCATTGTACCACTGTCACCGTTACCCTGGATTTCTAGCGCTGCCATCTCGAGTGCACACATTCCAAAAGAATATATGTCGATTGCAGGTGCGAGCTGCGACGTCGAGTCTGAAACAAATTCCAATTGTTCCATATATTTTCTTCCTCGTTGAAAAAAAATGTTGATACAAATTTTCCAACGGCTTGAAATCCGCTATAACATCCTTAGATCGAGGCGTTATTTTCCATACGCGCCAATACCCAACGCGAGAGAATGAGAATTTTTGTTTTTCAAACGAAAATGGAGACGCATATGAAGAGCTCAAAAACTTATAAAAATAACGCAATGAATATTTCTCAACTAATTTGCATTTTTTTGAATTTATTTCCCGAACTTATACGAACTAGGACGACACTAAAAATACGCAAAGAGAAGTTAACTTCGTTTTACAGAAAACTGTATTTCGATAACCGAATGTGGCTTAGTACCAGAAAAAAAAAACAAAGTAGTCAATTTGTAAAACCATAAATAATATCGCACAGCGTAACGAGTTAAGACGATATATTCAATTTAAAAGAAAACTAGATTGCTAAAAGAACTTGACTCTAACTTACTTCCATATTCGGGTGCAACGAAATGCAAGTTTTTCATATTGGCTCTGCAGTTTTTCACGTGATGGTGAACCGCATCTGGAGCCACTGAAAATAACAAAAAATGGACAATTCCATCATTACCGTTACTTGAGACAAAGACGAAGAAGAAGCACTAGAATAAATCAGTTACTTGTATTTGCTCGAAAACATAGTTCGTCTTTTACCTTTTCGAGCTTATTTAACTTGGCAGTACCGATTGATTCAGTGCCAAATATATTTTCTTTTAACTTTAACATTATAGACTCTGATTTACGTAAACTAGATATTTTTCTTCATTATTTACAGACTTAACCGTTACTCGTTCGATCTATTTATCATTCCAACTTCTAACGCTTCGACGTACTTTTCACCACGTGATTTTCTCGTGATCGCGGATATATTTAGAATATTCGAAGGGTTCATATTTAAAAACTATCAAATAGAGACAATTTGTGACAAGACGAGGCTGCGTTTATCGAAATCAGAGTTCGAAGCCAAACCTTTTTGTCATTGATTTTATATTCGTCAACGAATAAATCATTCCGCAAACGACTTTGTTTTTTTTCCTTTGTTTTTGTCGCCAAATGAATATATTTTTGGTTAAATCCAAAGTACACTACGTGGTTCGTCGGCTGAGCCTTGAAACTCTCGGCGAATAACTCGATTACACAATGATCCGACCGCTCAAATTTACGAACAATGCGTCTCCGGCAAAAATCTATTTAATTCCTCATTTCCCACCGAGCCTCCGCGACGCATCTAATCCGCCCACACAAGCCCTACGCAGCGTCCGCGTCAGCGGGCTTCACGATTGACGTAAAAGATCTTTCACGATCCCCCCCCTGGATGATTCCGTTACGTAATTTTGGCGACCGGAAAAACAAAAACAATAACAAACCTGAACCAATTTTGACGAGACCGTTGTGTTGAATGAATATCGTGTCGCAGGTCAAATTTCCATGGATTATCGGTGGCGAACAGGAATGCAAATAGCTGAAAAATACAAAACGAGACAACATTTTATCATTTTCGTATCCACGCCGTAGAGAATGTCCTACTTGTATTATTTTTTAAATCGACACTCGAAAAACTCGAACGAAAAATATTTCAATTGATTCAAAGATTAAGAAGCAAGAGGATCGCACTGGAAACACTTGAAAACTTTTTTCAAATCAATTGGATTGGAAAAAACTTCTTGAAACTATGGAAATAGAGTTCGGAGTTTTTTTCCTCCATTTTCCAGGGTGAACTTTGTTACTACAAAATACGAAGAAGTGAAAATCGTTACCTTAATGCCGAAAGAATTTGCGTGCACCAACGTTTCCATGCTTGAAGGGGCAATTTCTTCACGTTTCGTTTTGTGCGTTTTAGGAACTGTTTCAGGGATCCGGACGACATATATTCTGTTATGAATATGACCTGCAAAATTTCATAAATACCATTTATTTGTTGCTCCATATTTATTATAATCAGATAATTTACATGTTTCTGGCTTCGAAAAGTGTTTGACCATTTTCATAAGTTAAAACTATGTTGACCGATTCGCTATAAGTTCGAGACAATTGAATGGAAACATTTATCTGAATGTTACGAATTTTTCAACTACATTCAAGCGTTTTTTCTTCTTGCGGCGTTGTGTTTTCAGGAAAGCCGAGAAGGCGCGTAGGTCAACATCGATACCGGACAAATCAAGGCAAGCCTATTTTATTCCTTCTGATTTGTTCGCATCCACCGGAATATATTTTCAGCTGATTATTATGAAATTAAGTCATTCACGATCTTTTGGGCAAAGAGGAGTCTAAAAGAATTGGCTCGTCTATCTACAGAGAAAAATCCATATCGACGATTTCCAGCAATTGAAAGTTCAACATTATCGATGGTGATTGAGCAATTTTACATCGTTGGGATTATTTTGGAATTAATTATAACGTATTAGGGAGATTTTTCATTGTCTCATGATGTAAAACAAATTAAAACTCGCTAATTAATACTAAAAATAGTTCGATACTCCTAATTTGTATTGCGAGGTCGATGAACTTTAGAAAGTCTCGAGATTGCCGCGATAATTTGCCCGGTGTTTTACAGTCTTTTGTGAGCCACGCCAACACTCAACAACCATGACTCACCCGTGGTTTGTCATTATGCGTGTCCGTCCAATACCTATGAAACTTGACGATATTCGGATGCTCCAGTTGAGTGAGATTCTCAAATACCATTTGTATCCTCTCCTCCTGGGCTTTGAAATTTTTCCGCTCGGAAAATTGTACCTCGTTCCATACGACCTCGACACCCTCTTCGGTGTCCATCGCCAAATAGGCGCAATCCATTCCCGGCACATCTCTCTGTACAACCTATCAACGTAACAAACATTCAACCATTATGTCACTTGAAAATATCTGATTCGCTGAATGCCCGTAACATAAGAGAAGGAAAAGAAAAGGAAAATGATCGTAAGAGACTGATAAACTTTTGAGTTGCCATAAAAACGTGTGAACCACCGAGTTGGACGAAATTCAAATTAATTTTGTCTTCGTTCGAGCCAAAGATTGAATCGATGCTCATAAAAATCAAATAAAAATCCGAGTAAAGGAAAATTTTTACGAATCACAGCGAAACATGAAAATGACGGAAGTTGCAAAATTTCTCGAGTTTTTCGAAAAATCCAATGTCTTTGGAAAATATTTCATTTCGTTCATTCGTTTTTACATGAAAATAGGACACGGCGAATATTTTCATGCGAGAATAAGAGACGCGAATATTGCATGGAATTCGGTAGATCCGCAAAGTAATTTTCGCTAAATTTCGACAGAAGTATCGAGATTGTAAAACGCAGTTGGAACGTTTTCATGCCTGTCTACCATTACATGGATGTGACCTTGCCAAGAATTTAAAGAAGGGGGTGATGGAGGACTCGACATAATGCTAGCTGTTACACATATTGATATTCGTCGTCCACTAAAACATGAACTCGTCGCGATACGCCGCATGTGTATTTCACGATCATTGTTGTTATTATTATTTTTTATTTTTTTTTGCAACGAGTAATCGATACAATGGCCTTGGCATTTATTTTTCGATACAGTGATTTCCAACGGAATTTCCACGATATGCAAACAATATTTATTTATTATTCAATACGGTCGATTCGCATTGCGATGTTTTGAATATCGTTTTTGCATTTTGCAGACGATTCATAATCGAAACGTTTCGAAATTTCCAACAATTTACGAATAAGCAGCGTAAAAATTATGTTGAAATTTCTTTCATGAAGGTTAAAAGCAAATAAATTTCTTGAAATCTCATTACCTGCATTTCACTATCTTCGTTTTCACCACCCCTCGTCAATATTCCAAAGTTTGCACCCTCGACCAGTACAGACTTTGTTCCTACGTATACCTGTTGGTCAATGAAGCAAAAATATTTCATGAGCAAACGATAGTTTTTTGATTTTCTTCGGACACTGGATGAATCATCTTGAAGGTTGTTTTTATTGTCTATAATAAACGATGTGACTCGTTCCTTCCTCGACATTCATCATGTCTGATTCATCATTTTGTTTACATAAAAAATTCGAAATGGTTAACGAAATGCAAAAAAAGTTGTTCATCATCGTAATTTTGCTCGTTGCAAAAATTTCAATTAATTCTGTGCATTAGTTTATCCTCGACGAGATATCTGGCGAATGAGCCAATTTATCTATCGTTATCTCGTGGAAAGGAGACCAGAACGCAGTATGGAACGTCATCATCGTTGATACTCGATCGTAAAACGTTTAAATTTCATTAACTATAAAAAATACCGATTAGTTTTGTTATCAAGGCTGAACGAATAATAATCAGACTCGATATTCGCAGCAAATATTGACATTTCTATGTGGTATGATATTTTTAGGTCTAAACAAATTTTACTGGCATTAATCAACGCTCAAAATTCATAAATGCATTATCGATCTAAAATTTTTGATAAACACGTTTTTTTTAGTCCAATGAAAAATTTTTTCTTCGTTCTGAGAAAAAGAAAATTACTTTTGTGTTTTGCTGTCTATTCTGCTCTGAAAAAACATTGCGCGAATTTCTCGTTTTTAATATCGATTACCATCAAATAACAATAATAAAAAAGAATTTTTATCCATCACCCGGCTCTTTTTCTATAGAGCAAAAACCACTTTCCTGAATTTTTTCAGATTTTTCAAACGAGACACCCCAAAGACCCATGTGTGTCTAGGGAGGTGTGCTAAGTGTAATGTGTCGACGGAGAGATAATTTTCGAAATTGTACACAAAGCAAAGGATGCTCCTGTCTCTAACGACTTGAAGTACGAAAATTACGATGTACTTTGCACAAACATCCCACAACTCCAGCAGGACCTACCGAAAAAGTGCATGGAAAAGTTTCGATTTTATCGCCGTAAGTAAATTCCTTACTCCACGGTACCCCATAAGAAAATGATTTCAAAGTGCAGAATCTTTGATGGAGCGATTACACCAAAGGGCGAATGGTTCTTTTCTGAAGCGATTAATTCAACAGAAAAAAATACTTCAGTGCCCAGCAACGAGAAGAAAAGTAATTCAGCACAAGAACCTTGAAGAATGAGAAAACAAAACGCAATTCCAAGAAGAAACAGGGAAAAAGTAAATGGACAACGGCAGCGAAACGCCAAAATCTGGTAAAGATTTTTCCAAATTGGTTGGTTGACTAAATATTACAAAAAAAAAAAATAAAAACTGATGATCGACGTCTCATTCAATGAATTCTCTATAGTGGTCCGCGAGGGTGCTGCGAAAATTGCGTTGGGACGCTTTTCAACAAGCGTGTGGCACGAAAATTTGGCTCGTGTGAGCGCAAAGACAATTTTTTATTTCCAATCATCAGAATTTTTCGATTTTTCATTTCTGTTTTTGCTAGCGGCCTCGGTACAAATTTCTTTTTGCTCGTCAAAATCATTGATCGGAAGTTACGCAAACAGGATAAAAATCAATTTTGCTTCTAGGCATTGAGCTCGAGCTCCAAGAATGTGAGACGCTTGGATGTTCTCGTTCGAAGAAGGTAATCCGAGTGGAAAAGAATTGTTCGTAACGGTAAAGCGTGGCAAGTCGCTACCGTATACTGTGGCGATTCTTAATTTGTGGTTAACCACAGTTGGGTGTGTTGATATTTGATATCCATTGGGACAATATGTATCTGGTTGCAAAAGCAGAGGCGGAGATATTGCGATACAAAACACTGTCCGATAAGGAGAAAAACGAGGTAATGTGTAGGTTATTGTGATAAAAATCTTATCAATATAGGTTTACTTGGGCAAAAGCCTGTAAAAACAATCGAGAATCGTGAGGATATCTGCAGAGGTTGAAAAATCATTTTGCGGCGATAAGACGAGAGAATGAATAATAATTGAATGTGAAAAAAGATAAGACGCGTTCGAGATATCGTTTTAACGAGGAATAAAAACAGACGAGAACAATATAAAACCCGGCTTTTGTATAGATCGACGTCCCTGACCCTGACAATCATTCGAAACTCACCATGCGGTTTTCAACTTGGAACGAGCAACGACTCACATTGTTGAATATATAAATATGTATATATAGATATACGTATGGACTAATTAAAAAGTTAAACGGTAATCACCTCTTCGCGCCGTTTGAGCCACCGCCCGCAGGGGCTCTCTTCCAAAATCTCGCTTTCATCCTCCGAATCTTCACCACTTTCCCGCGGTGACTTGTGCTCGGGGTCCGTGCTTGAGCGACTCCCGGGCATCACACACACGCGAGTGTTAAATTTTTCTGTCGAGATGTGTATGAATGCCAAATATATATATATATAACTATATATATATATATATACTGTTTGGTGAGTTCGGTGTGTGAGTCTCGTTCGTGGACGAAAAAATCACCGCACGAGATGGCTCAGTGGCAATTTGAACATTTGTTGTGTCAAGAGACCTTGATTAACGGGTCTCAAACGTCCGACAACACTTTTTTTTTCTCTATTTTTATTTATTCTTATTTCTTTTATTTCTCCGCCGCTTTTAGATGTCCATGTATTTAGGAATATATTTGTGTATGTATGCAGACATGTATGTATATATAGGTGCGCGACAAATCGGAATTGACAATCCTTAGAATTGGCAATCGCGACGTACGTGAACTTCACCGGGAACTTCACGCGCGGAGGATAATAAAAAAAAAAGAGTACGATTTAGTTGTGACACATCCAGCGAAAGATGGTAAAAAAAAAACACACGTCTTTTGCGGTGAAAACGGGTGGCACGTACACTTGTATATTATCACTGATGTTACCACCGTCTCCCCGGTCTCTGATTACACTTTTGGATATATAGTTATTCTAGGGCATCGGCGGTTCTTCGCACATTTCACGAATTTGCACGATTGTCGTTTTATTATTGTGTCGAAAATTAAAAAAAAAATCACGTCCCTAACGTCGCCAACGCTCGCGGTACGTGGTTATGATTGAAAAATTTTTTTTATCAGAGACTCGACAACGACGACGATGTGACACACACTCCTCGGCTGGCAATCATTCTCGCTATGTCTTCGGTCACGTTCGCCCAGTATGGGCAATTCACCGAAATACCGCACCCACTTGACTGCTCTTCCGCGACACCTGGCGACCGTTTTTACAATTCCTTCCCCCTCTCTTCTCACGCCAAAGTGGAGGGGCGCGATTCTTTGCCGACAGAGAATCGGACAAAAAGGTCTCAGCAATGCCAATTTTAATTGCTAGATGGCAATCATTGGAGGCGGCAAAATTCGCGCCGCGTTATCAATTTAATTTGTTATATGCTTTTGCGAAATTAATTTAATTTGGAAATTGCTGATACGCGTTAACAAAGTTCGCGCAAAAACGACGTACGCGTCGTGAAAAAAGGAGTGGAGATATTTCGAGAGAAGCGAATTCAAGGTCAAAGTTCAGTTTTTCAATTTCTTCTCGAATGGCTCGTATTACCGCGGCGAAACGACGGGAAATACAGCGTCGAGATGTTCTGCTACTTTTGTTGGAACGTCGCAAAACTTTCAATATATTCAGGTAATGCCTCAAAGTTATCGAACCCCATACAAAAACCGACTGAGTTTAATGCGTATAGGGACCGTGCAATTAGGGCTTATGGCTCGTAACACCGCAGGGACTAATCCTTTCGACAATTCCCAAGAAAAATTGGAGTCAGGTATTAAAATAGTATAGGAAACAATGCGCGAAAGACTCGGAGCAATATTCAAAGACGCGGCAGGGTTTTACCAGCAGAAATTAAGAAGAAAAATTCTCTCTTACACGATAATAGAGGAGAACGCCAGGTCCGAGCGACGAGAGGACAATAAAAGTTCGAAAACGGTTATATAAATCCTTAGCTCGAGGGTTTTTACGTCGCCAAATCTGAAGCGAATTATTGGATAGTCAATGTCACTGAGCCAAAATCACAATCGGATTATTCCCGGTTTGGAAAAATTGCGAATTCTTGTTCAAAAAACGTCTAAGTAGTCCTCGAAAATCTTTTCGTTGCCGAATAATTGACCCTCCGCCGATCATATGGTTTTTCTATGGCTCACTGAATCCTATGGGTATTTTTCGACCTGCCACAAATATGGCACGTGTTTGGAGCGAAAAAAATTTGAAAATTTTTTGGAAAACTCTCCATTGATGCTACTTCGAGCTTTTATAGTTTTCATAGTTGTCAAATGTATTTAATTCTCGAAAACGTTTTAAAAAACACGATTTGGGAAAAAAAATTGTCGACAGGGTCGAAAATTGATCTACGGAGAGTTAATAAAAGGAAAATGGGAATAAATAATTTGTGGACGACGTAGGAAATGAGAGAGGAAAATGAATAATCGTCGGACCGTTTTCATCAATAAAAAATATTATCTTTTTCAATAAATCAACACAGTGCTATTCGCTACGTTTGGTAACTCGAACAGTGATAAGAAAAATGAAAATTTCAGTCCAGTTAAACCGCAAAATTAGTGTTATTAAAAGAATACGTATTTTCGTGACGGTTTTTATAAATAATCGACGTATTTTATCACGTTTTTGCAACTCAGAAGAATAGAAACGATACCTGAAAATTCTTTGAACTGCCCGCTAAATCTAAAAGCGTGTTATTGTACAATAGTTCACGCAGTTCGTACTTTTTTCTTGTATACTCGATGTACTTTTTGGTTAACAAGTTTTTTACATTTCTATATATATTTACACACACGTCATACGAGCAAAATATGCTTCATCGTTTGTCAACGTGACGAAGAAACAAAGTTCTACGAATTTTTGCATCAGAGGCTTTCCCATAACTCGGGCAACAGAGCTCGCGAGTTCTGACCCATTGAGATCCTTTGCAATAACATTAACAAGAAATAAATATCAAAAAAAAAATATATATATTTGTTCTGTTTCCTCTTCCGTTGTTTTGTCTTTTTACAAACTTTGGTTTCCTGCATTCTTTCATAACAGCTTTCGCCTTTTTCGTAGTCTTCTTGTCAAATTTTCACCCACGCGAAACGATCGTGGCAAAGAAAAGTAATTAACGTCGCGTGCAGGGAACGACGTAGAAAAGAAATAAATTAATACTCGCAATAATAAAACGTCGTTACGTTTTTTTTCTGCTTGTCTCCCGGTCTCTCTATCATGCGTTTTCTTTTTGTTGATTGTTTGTGACTCGATTTTTCGCATACACGATATTAATGCCCGTAGAAATTCAACTTTTCGCGCTCTCGTCATCATTCACGAATCACTCGTTCAAGCCTCAGCTTCAATTGTACGAACGTATGTTATCCAGCAAGTTGTCCGACGACATCAGCGTTAGACTTCGCTCTCCGTGCATGCCTTTCGCGTAATTTATTTGCTGCGATACCTGCAATCCAGTCCTTGGTTGATAAATAATTCATAACACATTGGACTCGGTTCATAAATAAACGAAATAATAAATAAATATAAAAATAAGTTAAATATTTAAAATCACCACTATTTCCAACAATATTTGGCATTTTCTCGAGTGTTTTTGAAAACTTGAAAACACCATAATTTATGGAAAATGTTAGCCAGCCCCATAGAATGTCACTTGTTGTAATGAGAGCAACAAGTTTCCGAAGGAAATCAAAATTTTACATCGTTTTTTGGGAACAGTGGTAATTGGAAATATTTGCCAAAAATAAATTTGAAATGAATATCAGAATAAATAGAAAAATGATGATGTTATTAAAATATAATTGGTGCATTTTATTTGTCGATTTTCTCGAGTCTTTGATTGTCTCTTTGAGTTTTATTATTGAGAACGACAATTCGTCGCGCAAGATCGTAACGGTTTGTGGGGCATTAATAAAAAATCTAAAACACGTTAAAGTTCAACGGCTGATGATTGAATTTTATTGACTCGGGATAATTGCAAATATTACTTACCCATTTAGCAACGTCTTCGTTGTCGCAACGAACTTTTGGTCTTCTCAAGAGTTCCGTTCCGTCGACATGGAGAGCGGTCGCCGTATCAGTTCTGGACGTCAGTTCGATATAATGGAGAGTAGTACCGTCGCTCTCGATCTTATGAATGGGCTGACAATGCAATAAATCAGCGAGACTGACTTCCGTGACGACGCTCTTGGTTCCTCCCGATATGACACGGACTCGTATATTTGAGACTAACACTCGAAGATTTTCCGTTCCGCTGCAGAGACACTCGTATGCCACGAATAATTCGGAATAGTCGCGTTCATTAATGATGTATAAAAATTCTTGGCCCTCGGCTTGTTGAGAATTGTACGGTGGCAAAAGACCCGCCGGCCCACTCGCTACTCGAGGCAGCCTGTCGCGTTTTGGTATCGTACGGTGAGCGCTAGAATTCGAAAATTCATTTTTTTACGACAATCTTGTTATCTAAAACGTTTCATTCGATAATAAAACAGATTCAACGACTGCAAAAATTATAAAACTTCAAAGTAAAATCAATTAAGAGTATTCCTGAATTTTTCCCGATTTTTTTCTCTCTAAACACGTGAGATATAAGTGGCAGGACGAAAAGGACCCAAATGATCCGGTTCGCCAAAAAAAAACATGACTGACCAACTGATTTCTACGCAATAACATAAACATTTTTTACCTTCTACTGGTTTCTCGAACTGCGGTTGCGGTTTCAGTTGCAAGATCCAAAACGCCTACAACCGGTTTAGTTATCGTTCCCACGACGCCTTTTCCAAAACCGGCGAAAAATCCCTGCACAAAAATGTCGTTCTCGTGAGTTTAATCCTCAAAAGTCAATTCTTTTGTTTTTATCAATTGCAAAGTCGCCAGTCATTTAAATAATGAATAAAAACAATTTTTTCGAAATCCTGAGATTCGATAAAAAAAACGTGGTTTTTTTTTTTTATGGCGATAGAAAAATTTCAAGTCCATGCATGTGACGATGATAAATTCATGGCGAATAATTCTCACCGGAAATCCTTCATTAGCAGCTCCGTCATACGTTTGTTTAAAAATACTCGTCATGCCTCCTAACAATCCGAATCCAAATCCTTTTAAGCCTGCGACCAAATGATCGCTGCTTCCGGCATTATTGGCTCGAATTTTTTGTCTCGCTTCTTCGTGTCGTTCGTCCATTATGACTCGGCCAAGTCCGTCGGACAAAGATTCCGTTACTTTAGCGGCCGAATTCGATAAGCCGTGAGTCACATTTTTCACCAATGTCTTGACACTTCCCTCGTAAATTAATCCAGAAACTCCCTCGGACACGTCGTTCACGAAGCCCAAAGGATTGCCCAAAAAATCTACCGATCCTAGTATCACAGCTGCCTGCCATTTCAGTTCCTGAGTTCGTGACAAAAAAACAGTGCGTAAATTTTCGAAAACAGTGAAAAGAACAAATATCGATAAAAAAAAAAAGGGCCAAGATCGACACTAAATTTTACAAAGTTTTTACAAACTCACGTCCTTGTAGTGTCTGATTATCGAATGAATGAGAAATTGGCTGCTCTCGAAGGGATGTTTCTTGATAAACGGTTCCAATTCTATCGTCGCGTCTTCGAATTTAATCAGCGTTAGTCCCAATTTTCGTTTAATCGATTGAAGGTGCGGTGGCAATTTCGTTGTCGTAAGGACGCTCAATTTTACCTGCAATTCGTTTCGATACGTTGTACAATTTATTATAATATACGCTGATGGCATTGCCGATCATTTTTTTCTCTGACATATGCCAAAATATTTCGTCATCCTCGGAAATGTACAATCCGATGAATGTTAAAAATTATGCATTCATTTTGTACTTTTCATGGTGGAAAACTTTAATTAGGAATCCTTCGATAATGGACCCTCCGCGGATCATGTGATTTTTTATGGCGCTCCGAATCTTATGGGTCTTTTTCGTTCTGCCACTTATATCTCACGTATTTGGAGAGAAAAAAATGTGAAAATTTATTGGAATATTCTCCATTGATTCTACATTAAGGTTTCAAAATTATTATAATCGCTACAATCATTTTTTTTTTTTTTTAATGAAATGTTGTTAAAAACAAGATTTTCGAAAAATCTCACGTACGTATTTCGAGAGTAAATAATCTGCAAAAATTCTGGAATACTGTCCATTGATTTTCATTTCAAGTTTCATTGTTTTTTGTATTCGTTGCATTTGTTTTTATTTCCTAAATAAAACGGTTTGAAAAACCACATTTTCGAACAAAAGTTTTCGCCCCGGTCGAAAAATACCGATATAATTCGTGGAGGGTTAAAAAAGCAATTAAATAATTATGATTACCTGACTAGGCACAAGTTTCAACGCTCCGAAATAGTAACGTTTGGCATGAGCAGCCGATACTTCGGATATGAATCGTTGTGCCTTGAAGTCATTTTCATCGACCGGGGCATCCAATTCGGAGCGGCCAGTGCCAACGAAAGCGGCAAGTTTCAAGATCAATCTTTCCTCCAAATGTACGCACAGCGGTTTGACACTGACGACGAGATGTTTGTATATTTCGGCGTTCTGATTCTTCGACGATAACTTTTCGGCAGCGACTTCGATCGCTGGCCTCTCGTCAGCGTCAGGTTTCGATGTTCTCGCGATATAAAGAACCGAAGAACATTGAGCCTCGAAGAGTTGATTATCAATTTGTACGTTATTTACACTCAGATTTAACGTCACGTTCGAACTCGATTGAATCAGTTCGAAATTGATGCCTGCCAACCTCGCGAACAACAATTCTTCCGCGGGCTTTCGCGACACGATCGAAAGTCCCAAACCAGCCGTCAGATTTACGTTCAATTGTAATTCACGTGAAACTGAACTTTTTTCGTACGTATCCACTTGCGTTGGACGTTGCGTCGCTGCGATGTGAGACCAGTCACGTTCTTCCAACAACGCGAACGTCCTTTTCTGAAATTCAGCCCAAACGACAAAGAAATCAATGAATTGACAAACTTTATTTTCAAAGCTACATGAAAATTTCAACTTTGAGCGCTAAAATTTGGAAATAACGTGGAAAAATATACCGAACATTCATTACTGTAATTATTTTGGAATCAACCATCTAGTTTCCGGGAGAACGATTTATAAGTCACAGTTTTTCGATCCTTATACACGAGCTTTTATGGTCGACACACTCCCCTTGCAACTATTTGTATTTTTTGAAAATTCATCGTTCCAACTTTATCGAACCAAAAACGAACATAAGAAAATATGATTTTCATAGAATTCTATGCCGTCTTTAAAAAGCCTTATTAGCGTTGAAGCTAACTTGGGAATTAAAATTGAAACAAACTGATTTCGGGTTAACGAGTAATAACGACATAAACAATTAGAGGTTCGACGACGCGGAATGAACCAGCTGGTTGAAAATAACGTTTTTTAAAGATTGTTTTTATGTCAAACAACAATTGAGCCCAAAAAATAAGTTGCACATAATTTTCAATAGTCAAAAATGAAATTGTAATAATTTCTTTGGTGATCAAAAGAGCAAAAAAAGTCGTCTTGCTTTTTCGACTCGCAAGTAACACGCGATCCTTCTCAATTTTTTCTCACGCGACAGAGAATTTATTTCTTAAGACTTGCAAACAATCGACTCACTCTTTCCTTGATATCGAGGATCTGCAGAACTCTCGTTGGTCCATCCGTCGTAACTCTGACTGATAAAAACCCAGAACCTGGTCTGAGTCTTTGTCTGCCAACTCGTTGTTCGATGGGGGGAGGACTGCTGTGAATTTGCGGGCCCAAAACAGCTTCGCTCCCTAAAATATCGATAGGGATTAAAAATAAAAATTAAACGAATTTTCGAGGTGCTTTTTTTCTAAAGACTCTGTATGAGATCACGAAAGCGAATTTTTCATATTTTGTTCTCAAAAACTTGTCTCGATACTTGGGGCCAACACCGAAAACGTGAATGGTTTTTCCAGTTTTGTTAACTCCCGGAAAATATTTATCATATACGCCTGCCATAAGATTTCTGAGAAAAATTGGCTTCGAGATCCGTGAAAAAGTCAGTGTGATGTAAAGTGCTGATGACAAATAAAATAAAAAAAGAAGCTGGCACATGAGTGAGTGATACTAGTGTTTGCGTTAAAGCTTTAGTTGCATTTTTTCCGAATCTATACGTACACATTTGCCAACGGGCGACACTGCCGCCTGTAACAATTATTACCAATTGAGAACGATTCTTGGGGTGTAAATGTGAATATAATAAGATGGCTGAAACAGACTTGATTTCTCGAAATATAGCGTCGACAAGAGTCTCTATGATTGACCGGTAAAATAGAAACAACAAGAATTTGCTCAAACTAATAGATTCAATTTTTCTAATAAATATAATTTCATTTTGATCAACCCTTAACAGTCCATGGGAGGTTTTTCGACCTGCGCGACCTTTCATAAAATATTATTCTCTTTTTTTAAATAAAAAATTCAAACGCGACTTTTCGCAAAGAGTCATTTTTTTCGACGTATTCGAGAATTTGCTCAAACGAATGAATTCAATTTTTCCCAGACGTTTTTCGACCTGCGTTACTTCCCACAATATTTATTTTTTAATTGAGCATTCAAATTTCTGAATGACTTTTTGGGGAAAAAAATTAATTTTTTCCGAATTGTTTTTTTTGTGTTAAAAATGACACGAGTTGAAAATAATCGGCGTGGTCTTAGACGCAAGGGTTGAAAATGCATTGTGGTATTTTTATTTTAATTTTTATTCAATTTTTCAATTATTTATCACTGTCCAAAGTCGGTGGGCTCGATCACAACCCCAATGACTATTTCGTGACAATCTGGAGGTGTGACTGATAAGGGTTGAACGGTATAAACCATGCTCAACGGTTATAATTCATGGAAGAAACAAAAATCTGCTGCGTCATCATGGCCGGACAGAAGCTGATGCGAAGAGGTGCAAAAATCTTGTAAATTAAAAATCGATGAAATAAATAATACTGCGACGAATGAACGCGTGTAAAAAAAATGTCTGGAAGAAAAAAAATGGATTTTCTCTATAATTCGAGCTGGATGACTAAACTCTGACTATTGGATTATCATTGATGAGTTATGAGAAAGAAATAATATTGAATCAATGAGAAAACAATGATCGAACCTTCGTGCAGGCCCATGAAACCATCTTTGGATTGAACACACATGTTCTGATGGGCACAACACAATCGGCCGTCGTCCGTAAATCGCCAAGTTTGGGTGGATCTCCTGCGCGGATCTGGTCTTCGCAAGGCCAAAGCACAATACGTAAAAGGTTGCGGGGCTGTGCCGGCAATGTCCAGTACCAATACCGTGTCCGGAGTTCTCGAGTGTTTGTCACGCGGTGGACTCGATCCTACGTTTTTTTTTTATTAACTTATTATTCGTTTCATTCGTTCAAATAATAAAATAATCGTCGCAAATGGAAATTCTTGGGTTTTCAAAAGTTTTAGGCGGGGCTTCTCGAGATTTTTTCACGCAGTGAACTCGATCCTACGTTTTTTTATCATCTTATTCATTTCCATTCGTTTAAATAATCAAATATTCATCGCAAATGGAAATTCTGGGGTTTTCAAAAGTTTTAGGCTCGGGATTTTGTCACGCGGTGGACTCGAACCTGAGTTTTTTCTCAATTCAGTCGATTTAATCATAAAATTATCATCGTTAATGGAAAATCTTGGGTTTGCGAAAGTTCTGGGCTGGAATTAACGCGCTAAATATTTTAGACCAATTCACGATGATGATAAATTGATTTTTTAGTTTTTTTTTAATTGAACGTACCTTCGTGCTGCAATTGGCCATCGCCGGTCATTCTCCACAATTGAGATCGAGCACCGTATTGTTTCCTACGTAGAGCTACCCACCCCCCGGGACCAGCTTCCAAGACTAATCTCTGAGTTTCGACATCCAGCGGATCCAAACTCCCCTCGCCCGAGCCCAGATCACCGTCATCTTTGAAAGTTCCTGTTCAACGAGATTTTTTAAATAAAAAATATGAAATTTTAAACTTTGCAAATTATTTCCGTTTTCGCACGATTCCGTTGCACATAAACATTTTTTATAACTTTAAATTACAAAAAAAAATCAGCTTACCCGTGAACGCGATGTAGATGAAGTTTTCGTAAGTCAATCCACGATTTTCCCCCAAGATATTGAGGTCATAGGACAATGTGACGCCACCAGGAGCGGTAACCGTCAAATTTGCCTGTTCGGTTGGCTCGTCCAAGGCATAAGGAACGGAACAATGGGGCCGGACAGTCCATTGAAGACTTTCCAAGACCGAGGTCTGCGTGAACACGTTAATTAATAATACAATCAATCTTTGCGTGAATTATATCACAAAAAAACGACGATGCGATCGAAGAAAAATACTTTTTTCTTTCATGATTTGTTCAATTTCAAAAGCCATGGCAATTTTTGGAGCGATTTTTCGTTTGGATGATACAAAAAGATCGTTTTGTAGGCCTGAACGAACATTGAATAAAAATTCCGAGCTCTGCTCCAGAAGAAACAGAATTTCGTTGGATTGCCACGATCGAAACTTCGACATTGTAGTAACGAAAGTTCCGGTACCTGGTTAATGACCAAAGGGACTTCTGAAAAGTTGTCGACTCTTATAGGAGGCGGCATCGTCTCAGCGTCGGTGAAGACAATGAAATACGTGCTTTCCTGAAGTACCACGTCCACACGAAGAAAATGCATTTTGCTCGCAGAGTCTCGTATGTTGATGGTCAACGAATGATTGCCATCCAATATTATCCCACCGGACCACATGCAATTCGGTACGTCGAGTATTCTCACGCAGAGCAATTGATCTTTATCGAGTCGTGGCCAATGAAACGGCATGTGACAATCGGGCATTGCGGTAATGTAAGTTGCTTGAGCGTCGGGATGACTCTGTTGAAAATATTTGACCATTTCAAACGATCCAACACTTTATCACTAAATGATAAAATATTCTGTTGGTCAGCGACACTTACGACCGTAGTGGTGAAACTTTTTTGTGCCAGTTCCAGCGTGTACGAGGATCTGTTGTGCAATTGATATCTCGGTGACAACGTGATCACTGTCGTTGGGCGATATTTGCCTCGCGCTGCTCGGGTTGCGACGCCGATCAAGTACACAACGTCTGGTCTACCGTCTCGAAGAGTCACTCGTAATCGATGCACCTGCATCATGCCAAAGCTGTTTATTCAAACGTTGATGGAACGAAGATGCACATTGTTCGTTTTTTCGGAAAAAATTAAATTAAAAGAGGATCATGTGTCGCTCGTGAGTCAAAAAAGCAACCGAAATTTTTTGCTTTTTGGATGATCGAAGAAATTATTCAAATTTCGTTTTTTTTTATTATTGAAATCATGTGCAACTTATTTGTTGGGCTTAATTGTTGTTTGACATAAAAACAATCTTTAAAAAACGTTATTTTCAACCAGCTGGTTCATTCAGCGTCGTCGAACCTCTAATTGTTTATGTCGTTATTACTCGTTAACCCGAAATCAGTTTGTTTCAATTTTAATTCCCAAGTTAGCTTCAACGCTAATGAGGCTTTTTAAAGACGTCATTGATTTCTATGAAAATTATATTTTCTTATGTTCGTCTTTGGTTTGATAAAGTTGGAACGATGAATTTTCAAAAAATACAAATAGTTGCAAGGGGAGTGTGTCGACCATAAAAGCTCGTGTATAAGGATCGAAAAAATGTGACTTATAAATCGTTCTCTCGGAAACTAGACGATGGATTCAAAAATAATTCAAAATGCTCAGTATATTTTTTCATGTTATTGCCAAATTTTAGGCCTTTTTTTGGTAGATCTCGGCGACTTTGTCGCGAGAGTTGAGGAAAATTGTTCATTGAGTTAGTATATTATCAGTCTCTCTGATTATAATGTCATGGGCTTGAAGTTATTGCGAGTAAAAATGGATATACCTGGACACCAAGCTGCAAATGAAAATGTTGGGACCATTGTGCGACGCCGTTAGGATGGACCCCAGTGCCGACACGAACGGCGAGCGTTCGACTGGCTTCTTCGTCGCTGAAGGAAAAAAGCAAAGGTGCGACCATTCGTGCTTTTTCGTGTTCCTCGAACTGTCCAGCTGCTTCCAAGCCAACGCCTTCCTGGCGAAAGACCAAAGGCAAGCCAGTTTTGTTGATGATCCAATAGGGTGCGGTAATATTGATCCTGATGGCGAATCCTTTTTCGACGACGATCGAGGCATAGAGGAACAAAATTCTGCCAGCCGAGTCGGACAGTCGCATGCGACCTACGAAGGAATTGGTCATTTGTCCTAAAAGCAAAGTCCCGGTTCCTGGATATCCGTCGAGTTGTACGACGATTTCGAGGTGTTCTTTGACATCGACGTTGTGCAGGTCAGCCCCGTTGCCCGGTGATATTCTCCCTTTCTCCGGACCAACTTCGTACAACAATTCATGTGGCAAGAGATTGGTCAAGGTGACCGGAGGCAACAGAGAAATCGTATGAGCCGGTAACATTTGATTCGCATCCAGAGGATAATTGTCTCGTTTGACAGCGACGCAAATACGAAAAATATCGTTTTGGTTTGTGCGGCAAGTGGTGTGAGTTTCGACGATTTCCGATGGTTTTTTCACCGGCGTCCATTCGATGGGTTCGAGGCAGTATTGGAAAGCTTTTGCAGGAGTGAGAGGCCTCACGGTCATTTGGACACCGGTGTGCATCAGCGGCACAGAGATAACCGAAGCAGCTGCAACCTGGAGATTCTTTCCGCTCAGATAAGCGTAAGGAACTTGATAGCCCACATGGTTTTGGGGCAATTTTTCCAGCTTGACGTCCACGGGATATGACAATTTGTTGAAAACCTGTAAAGCCGATCTTATCGTGACTAATTTCCTGGCGGATCCTTCGAGTTCGACGGCGAACACGAGTCTCGTCCTGATTGCGACAGCGCTATCGCTTGTGTCGGCGATCGCGTGTCTGAAATAAATTCCAACTCGATCGATCGTTACAGGCTCAACAGGTTTCCAGCCTTCGACGAGAACCGCGATTTGGTGTCTCCTGACGATGTGAGTCGAATGATGACGCAGTTTTCCTCGTTCCTCGAAGGTGAACGGCACGGTATCGCCTGGTGCGACTTCCGACCAGGTTTCGTCGCGTTGTACCGGACTCGGGGTCTCCGTACGCAAACAACTCATGTCTCTCATATCGTCTGCCACGGCGATGTACGTTTTGAACCAGAGTTTCGAGCCGGTGTCGTTTTTCAGCGCAAACGGGACGAAGGGCGAGCGTCTCCGATAACCTTGGAGACAAGCGGCCGCTCTGAACTGCGAATCTTTGTTCAACAAGTAATAATCCTGCGTCCAATTTTGCTTGACCAAAGCGACGAGCTCGACGAGGGTCGAGGTCAGGTTTACGTTCACAGAACTCTCCGATTCTACGTTTATTTGGGATCTTCTCGAGCCTACAGAATTCGCCAACGTTTGTTCCCACTCCAAACTCGCTTTCCAGGGCTCGATGAAAGGTTCCCAGCCGCTGAGAACTCTGTTGTAATAATCGATACCGAAGGTCGCTCGCAATGAGCCAGGGCCCTCGAGTTCTTGTCCCAGAGACAAGTCCACGAGGACTATTTCCATCAGCGGCACATCGGCGTCTCGACAATCGTCGATGATGCAGACTCTCAAGCAAGAGGCATCGACCTCGACCCGCTGAAACAAAAGATCGCTCTTGACGACGATATCCGTGCTCGGGAGAGCATTTTGCGTGAGCCAAAGTGCCGCATCGTCCAATTGTCCGTTGCAACGATCGAGCGCGGCCTCGCAATCGGTTTCGGCAAAACCGAGAGCCAAAAGTTTCATCACGTGAGTTTTTGCGTTCGCCGGTGGTCCTCGTGACTTTTGTTTTGCCAGGAGCGTCTGTTTCGGCAACGATCGCAACATCCGAGCGAACATCGTCACGTCGTGATAACTCAGCTTCACGCTCAACGGTTGCAATTGAATTTCCAAGCATCTGTCGTTGGTCAATTCCAAACTAGCGCCGACCGGATCGATTATCGAGAGCGCCGTCTCTTCTTCCATCCCCAAGATACAGGAGAACAATTCGCAGTGCGAAAGATTGCAGGACAAAGGTTTTTCGCCGTCTAGAGGGACCGATCGATAAGCCAAGATCGCTGTGCACTTTAAAATCACGGCATTCGTGTCCCACAACGACGTGTCCTCCACGACAACTAATTCCGAGTCCGTTATGTTGAGTTTTAGCTCAAAAGGAGCGACTGCCGTTGCCATACTCGGTCCGCAAACGTTCTCGTTCTCTTGGGCGATGAGAGCTCTGACGTAACCGGAAATGGGCTCGGGTTCAGGGGCGTTAAGAATCAAAAAGTCTCTAACGGCTTCCCACCAATCAAGAATCGCCGTGAGCCTCATGCTGTGCAACAATATCGTCGTTGCCGAGTTGCTCTTGCGTCTCCGATGGTGAATTTCCGCCTGGACGCGATCGTCCACACCGTCGAAATGTTTCAACGGTTGAAGAATGTTCGTAAAGACGTTGGAACGCTTGTTGACCGGCTCGTCCTGGAACCTGCTGTCAGTGACTAAAATCTCCCGCGACACAAGGTCAATGTCTTGAGATCCGTCGCTCAAAGAATCCAGAGTCAGCCGAGATTTGATGAAATTTACACAAGCCAACGCTGCAATCCCGTGATTCGGATGAAGCTTCAGAGTCACGTTGACAATGTCCAAAATTATACACGATTTTGTCCACACGCTCGAGCCCGTCTCGATCGTCGCGTCGTAATGCTCCGTCGTCTCGCTCGGATCCTCCACGAACGAACGAATATCCTCAAGATTTTCCCCGATA
The DNA here is from genome assembly GCA_037043255.1 of Diadegma fenestrale. Taxonomy (NCBI): domain Eukaryota; kingdom Metazoa; phylum Arthropoda; class Insecta; order Hymenoptera; family Ichneumonidae; genus Diadegma; species Diadegma fenestrale. The sequence continues at coordinate 11,118,186 of CM073310.1, read as the reverse complement.
TTGTAAGACAACAAACCCCGTATGAGCATGTACTGGGCCGGATCCAAAGCGCAATTCATCGTTGACAATGTCCCGTGGACGCTCAAATCCGGAATAACACGACTGACGTACGTATCGAGATTTCTCTCAATTCGCAGCTTCAAATGACACATTTCCGTCAACAAAGACGGTCCCAGTTTCTTCAACAAGAACCCACCGACTACGAGGCTATCGACGGCGTCTCTCTGATCCTCGTATCGCAATCTCTTCGCAGCATAAACGTCCATGTTGACGAGTTCCAAATCCATCATGTCCAACAAGCATTTATCGTCGATACTCGATTTTCCGAACGAATTGTGAGCCGTCAATTCCCCCAAATCCAACAGAATCAATTCTTCCGATCTCGAGCTCACCGGCAACAATATCACCGGCGCGCCGGCGTGCAATTCCAACGACAGCCTCATGTTCCTCTCGTTGGTAACGATGATCGTACCGTCGTTTCGAAGATTCGCCATCACCGTCCGGAGCTGAGAAAAGTGTCGAAAAAACGCTTGCAATTCGGCGACAAATCTCTGCGTGTGGACGTAATGCACGGCCGACATGTGGAGCTTCAATTGAGCGTCGTAAGGCATTTTTCGTGCGTCCGTGTAACTGGAATATTGAAAATTGAAGGCTTTTCTTCCGGACGAGGAAAATCTCTCGCGATAGAATCTGCCGTGGGGTGTTAAATCCAAAAGAGACATCGATCCTAATGAGCCTGAAACTTTGGTCCTTTGGCTGTCCTTGAGGATGTGCATCCTCGCGTTTGAAACGTTCGCTTTTGCTATTTCACGATCGGATTCCGTAAGCACTAACGTCAAGGATCTCACTTCGATGTCGGTTTCCGAATGAATATCTCGATTTTCTGAATTTTCGGTACTCGTCGCCGTTGACGCGTTTGTCGTCGTCGACGTTGCTTCCGCGCTCCTCGTAGTTGTTGTCGCTGTAGCCGCGGTTGTCGTCGGTGTCGGTGGGGTTTCCGTTGAAGAAAATTTTATCTGCGGTGCATTCGCGTTCGTCCACGTTCCGATACTGAAAAAATCCAAAACGATCATCCAAGACTCGACGCTGATAACGAGATCGAGGCAATTGAAATCGATGCTGATGGAATGTTTGCGCAGGGCTCGCCCATCCGGTCCAGGCTCCATATCGGTCATGGTGAAACTGAGAAGCACGAGATTCTCCTCGGCAGTAACAGCTCCCGGGGAAGGCGGCGGAGTATTCGGAGTGTCGGCCATCGAGGACGGCGGCTTTCTCCAGTGCGAGGGAATCGTCCCGTAAAGCGTGTCGGTTTCCAAACGATCGGGCAAGCTACCGCGACAAGTTTTCCATCGACGATTAAACGCCAAATCAGGACAAGACCTCGAGACACCGACCGGCATTCTGGCCGCTCTGGTGGGCGCTGACGATTGCATCATGTAGCGATGCCTCGATCCGACCGGACACAAAAGATCCTCGACCAACAACGACCGCAGAGAAACCTGCATCGTCGATTCTCTCTTTTGCAGCTTTTCGTACTTGGCCACAAAGTCACACATGGACATTTCAACGAGTGGCTGCTCCGAACGATCTTGCTTGAGCTCTACACTCAAAGTTGGAAGCTCGAAAAGCGCTTTGATCGAGAGATCGAACTTTTCCGAGCGATAATACGTGCCTGAGCTGTAGCGCAAATTCTGCGGCTCTTTCGGCTCGGCTCTTGGCACGGAGAACAAACGATTTATCGTGTCCAAAAGTTGCTCGTACTGGCCGCGCGACAAAGATACCTGAAGAGGAGTTATGACGATTCCATGAATGTGCAATATCGGATTTTCCATGGTTTCTTGTTCCAAAAGAATATCGTGGTTCAAATAAAGCTTCGGCAACTCACGTTCGATCGTTACTTTTATCATGGTATCGTGCAACACGGGCTTACCGGATTCCTTGCAAGAATACATGTCTTCGGCTCGTGCTGGGAGACTCGAGGCCGGATTCATCTTTTTCCCAATATCCAGAGAGTAAAGATTCATGTCTCTGACTTCGAGGGACAATTTGTGCTTCGGCATCGATGATTCGTCGTCGTTCGACGGCTCGTGCTGAAGGGACATTGTGCCGAGATGCGCGACAAAGACTTGGCAACTGGCGGAAGAGCGCGGAATAACGAGGACCGGGCTGTCGAGCACGACGTCCAATTTAAGGCGCAAAATACTCGGATTCTCGTTGCCGTCGATCGACACACTCGGCAAACGTCTTCTCTGCGGTACTGACCAATCTTCCGCGTGGACCAAACCGATCGCCATATCCGTTGCCGCTGCGCCAATGTGTCTCGCGAGGTTGCTCAGATATTGTTTAAACTCGTCGGCGCAGGATCGCAGCTCCGAGATCAAATGCGGAGCGTGCGTGTACCAAACGCTTCCGACTCTTATCGAAATGTTTGCCACGGTTTCGACGTTCTCGAGACTTTCCGATTGGCTGCAGCTCCTCGATGCCGAGAACCTGAAAGCTTCGGGTTGATCGGACAAATTTGAGAAATGCTCGATCTGATGATCCGGTGGATCGGCGATAGGATCGCGCCCGACGCTGATTATTCGTTGATGTGTTTTTCCGATCAGCGTCTGATCCAACACTTGCAAGCCTCCGAGAGAGCCGAGGATCGACGTGTTGTTCGCGAGGGTGGCCTGAATCCTGGCGTCGGACATGGTCGCGGTCGCGATCTTTTGTCCAACCAAATGACTGTCCTGCATTATCGCTCGCAGCAGCAAAACGTTTAGTCGATGAAAATCGAAGGTTATTTCCGTCCTGGTCGAGCGCTTCTCTTCGGTCGGCAAACTCGTGACCGAATCGGTTCTTTCGACACGTTTCGAACGCGATTTTCCCGTTGGAAAAATTCTCCTCGCAAAGCCCATTAGCTCGACGATCGTTTCTTGGTTCGCGATTATGTCGAGATTGTTGAATTGGATGTTGGCGACCCGCAGCTTTTCCGTTGGATCGTCGTCGACGAGAATCACCTCGATGACGATTAACGCCTCGGAATCCAACTGATCGAGCCCCACGAGAGAACTATTTTTCGGGGACGATGGATTTTTGACGTCGCGAGCCAAACTCGAAAGCGCCCGCGTCAGAGCAACCGGCGATGTGAGTTTTCGCGACACCGTTGGGTCTGGGGAACCTGGCGAAACCGGGGAAACCGGAGAAGTCGGTTCGGAATCTCTCAAACTCCCGGAAACGCTGTCCATGCCGACGTGCTTGTGACTAGCCACGAGTAACTCAAAGTCCGGGCCAAATTCTTGCATCGCGTCGACCAACAACAAACCGTGAACCGAGAGGGAGGCGCTCATGTCGGCGGGTCTCTTGCTCAGCGCGGTCTTGACTCCCGAAACTTGTAGCTCGGCGACGCTGCGGCCTCGGGATTGAAGCTCAAAAGTCATTTGGTCAACGATGAACTGGACCATCATCGCGTGGCTGGAATTTCGATCGTGAATTTTCTTCGGGCTCTCAGGCTCGTAACTCAAGTTCGTAACTTCCGTTTGGGATCCGTTGCTGCTGGTTTCTCCGAACTTCGAGAGTCTCTCGTACATCGTTCGCATCGCCTCGACTTTTTGCTCGTTAACGTGAACCACGAGCCTCGGCAAATTGCCGGATATCGTGATCGACGGAAACTGCGGATCTGTCGTGCTGATAACTCGCCTCTCGATCTGCAACGTTATGTTGAATCGCTCGAGAACGTGCAACGAGGACATTCCTCGCGTACGCGCGTGTTTCCAATTGTCTTTTACTTTGGCTACCAAAACTTGGAGGTCGGAAAGATCGACGGAATATCGATCGTACAATTTGTGATGAAAAGCAGTCTCGGAAAATCCTTGAAAATCGTCGATCGAGCCGTTTTCTTGGCTTCCCGGAGGCGTCGAACAGGGCGTTTCAAATCTTTCGTTTTCCTCGTCCTCGTCGTCGTCCTCCTCGTGGCTGCCTGGCGAACCAGGACGAAAAATCACTGGCCCGTTGTTCTTGATGTTATTCGTCAGATGCAATCGTCCGAAATCAACGACGACGACCGCGGCGTTACAATCGGTGAAACTTTCGACGAGCAAAATCTGCGGAGCTGAAATTTTGAACTGCAAGTCCCACGAGGAGCGATAAACGACTTCACCTTCGAGAATTTGTTCCCAATTTTTTATTATCTGCCGACGCGTTCGACGCTTCATCGCTTGAATCCTGCGGCTCGATGAATTCTTGTGAGGCCGGCTTATAAAGCTTTTGAGCCATTGCATCGCCTGAGGATTCCACACGACGTCGAGGGAGCGAGAATTCACGTGAAGCGAATGATCGACCGCGATGTGCAACGGTTTCTTCTCGTAAATCATTTCGAAAAGCGGCTCCGATGTTTGCGTCACGAGTTTGTCCGACGAGGCAGGACGTAAACGGCCGGAAGAGCCCGGAGTTGTTTGCGGTTGGATCAAGATCGGAAACATGGATTTTTCCGTGATGAAATCGTGGAGATACAGCGCTCCGAGGCTGATGGAAAATTTGTGAGAGCCCGAACGCGGTCGAGACTCGTAGGACAAATCCACTCGTTCGAACTGTAATTCCATGACTTTTTTCGTCGAGCCTGAAGTGTCGGTGGTGCAAACGGAAATGGCTCCTTTCGAAAGGGTGAAATTGAATTGGCCAAAGACCGTGTCGCGTCGTAGCAACGTGTTGTCGTCAATGGTATCGGCCAAAACGTCCAAAAGTTCGCCGTCAAAAGTCGAGGACGAAGATTGCGTGCTCGTTTGAGAATTTTTCGAGTGCCAACCCCACCACTGGGGAAACCATTGAACGAGGATTCCCCGAGCAGGTGGTACCGACTCTTTTTCTCCGGCTGTTGAGTCTTGAGCCCCGGATTTCGATGGGCCGATTTTTGCCATTGCCAATTCTCGCAACAACCGCAAATCGTCGTACGATCGATCTTGCTCCACTTTTTCTTTCATTTGCTTAACTTCCGGTGGCAAAATGCACGTCGGAGTCTCCAACAACTTGACGTAAGCCTCAACGTACGCGACATTCTCATTCCCTCGGTGTATCACGTCCGACCATGTCATTTTTGGGTTTAACGTGTCTTTTCCGATGTGACAACGCGCCGCGTATTTCCACCATTCTTTCGGGGCCTCCGATATCGAAACGCTCGGTCGACAGCGTCTCTGTCTTCTCCGCCGATCGATCTCTTCCAATTCTCTTATACATTTGACTATTTGGTCGTATTGCTCGTCGGTAATTGACATGGGAACTTGATCGAGATGGAGATCGAGAACGATCCTCGGTCGCGTCGTCGATCGCAACGGATTCTCCGAACGATCTCGCTTCACGTGGGCCCGCGCGCTCACCGGCGACAATAAATGTTTCCACGAACTTTTCCCCGTGTCGCTCATCGCCATCGCCAAATCTCCCAAATTCAACCGACCGAAATAATCCTTTTCGCTCGTCAAATGGTTCCAATAAATCGATAAACCATCCAGCTCCATTAACTTGTAAGACGCGTCGGTCAAGTTCCATGATGTCGATCCTGGCATCCAACTCGCGTCGCAGCTCTGAGCAGTCAAACCTTTTATCGTCACCCCCAGAGCTATCCCGGTACCTAATTCCACATTTTTTCAATATATTTCCTATCCCTTCGGGCCTCACTTACACGGCGAGAAATTTATATCGAAAATTACGATGACGTCATAGTTTCTTGGCACCATATCGTCCGTCTGAGAGATTTTACCAAATACAAACTCATTTTTTATCGGAAATTGGACAAAAAATTTCAAATTTATCATACAATGTCAGAGTTCCCGCTATTTTTAATTATAAATGGAGAATCACGATGTTTTTGCTTAAATTCTTTACAGACGCGACATAAGATGCCATAGAAATTTTCGATATTGTTTTCTCTCTAGATACGATTTGTTATGGCATCCCGGATCCTATGGGAGTTTTTTGGCCTGCCACTTGTATCTCACGTTTTAGGAGAGAAATAAATATGAAAAAATTCTGGAAAAATCTTCATTCATTCTACTTTGAGGTTTTATAGTTTCTTTGGTCCTGGAATTTGTTTTATTCTCGAATGAAACGTTTTCGTAAACAGGATTTTGGAAAAAAATTGTCGGTTGGGTGGAAAAGACTCATATGATTCGCGGAGGGTTAATTAGTAGTTAGGGAAAACACGATAATTCGAAAATAAATTCACCCTGGATCGCCACTTGAATTTCAAGTATTTCGAAATTAAAAAATCTGCATAAATTTTGGAATACTCTCCATCTAGTTTGCTTCTAATTTAAGATTTCATGGTTTTCATAGTCGTTGCATCTATATGGTTGACGGAGGGTTAAATTCCAAGTTGTTTTACCTTCTGGAAACGTGACATCGTCCTCGTATCGCAAATGAACGTCTTTTATGTTCAGCTGTAGATTTTCGATGATATTCGTAACCAAAGATGTTCCATAATTGAGCCAGGAGCTGTAACTCGTCGCGTAATAACCGGGATCCGCTTCCTTGTGTGCCCTCCATCTCGCCTCCAGGGAATCCAGACGCCCGTGCTTGTACTCCTGCAGAGCTTGCTCCTCAACTTCCGAGTCATACTAAAATCATTTTCTCCCATAAATTCCTTTCTTGCTTACCCCACGGAGAAATATTCTTGAACCCCAACATGTATTACCTCCTCAAGACAAATTGGCCCTGCAACAAGATAAAGTTGCTCTATCGCTATCACCCAAGACGCAGTTCTGATCTGACGCACCGGAACTTGCAGTCTCACTTTTCCAATAAATCCAGCTTTCACTTCTATCGGCAATCCAATGTGTCGCAGTGCTTCGCGCTTCAGCGGCAAATTCTCTAGTTCCACTTCCCCTGCAATGCATAAAAACTCAAGAATTTACGTCTCCGAGTACACACTGGGTCATTTTGACCCGAGAAAATTTTGTTTTTGTTGCAAAATTAATGAAAGGCCATGAAATATGGATAAGTTAATACAAAAAAAAAAACAGAAAATATATATTTAACGGAATATGACGATTTGAAAAATGTCTCGGGTCAATTTGACCCAAAATAAACTTCTACGAGGTGTGCATAGGACGTTACGTCAACTGGACTAAAAACATATTTTCATCCGACTCTTTTGAAGAGCAATTTATTGATTTTCGAAAGAAAAAATGGATAACGGCAAATTTAGAGTGAAATGGGAATCGTCAACTTGGACTTGTCAATGGACGAATGGGAATTCGAGAAAACTGTTGGCGATAGTTTTTTTTTTAAGGACTATAGAGATAAGAATATATAAAGCGTTAAAAATAGAAAAAACGGAATGACAATAATTTATGGAGAGTGACCTCACCTGAAAGCAATGCAATGCTCAATTGATCGGTGTTCAAATTCTCGACGTATTTTCCCAAATAATTATTGAGTACCCAAGCGACGAGTCCCTCCAACATTGTTTTTAAATGTTCGTATCATTAGAAATCACTCGGTCTATCACAAGTTTACGCAAAAATGTAAATACGATTTGGAGGTTATGTTTTACGAGGATCATTTGTAAATTACGTGTTTTTGCTAATAAACGACGATGACAGCATTTCCGTCGATTGAGAGTTTGACTAATGCGTCAATAGGACTTGTTTCCCACTTAAATAGAGACATTTTATTACTCGAATCGCAATTCAGAAGCACGCATTGTTGTCATAAGAATTAACGTTTCGTTACACCCTGTATTTTTTATTTGTATAGGTGCACCACACTGATCGCAATTCCGCAACCAAAGAATTCAGACGTAGTACGTCTGAATTGTTGATTACGCTGAATACGCGAATCAGCCAAAAGTGGGACGGTTATTGGCCAAAGGCGAGCAGATTTCAGCGTGTGCTTTCGCGTATATGCGTTATATTTTTTGACAAATGAAATACATATATACAGATTTAACGATTATCGATAAAGTTAATTCTGAGAATATGCTCCAGTTTTTACTTTTCAATATCGTTAATTATCACGACTTCGTGATTCAATGATGTTTTTTGCTTTCAATTCCAAAATAATTGCGATTGCCCAGTTGCATTTGCATGTTCAAATTTTCAGGTCGAAGTATTCGGAGCATTTTCGTCACTTTTTGCAATTTATTTTCTTTACGATTTAAAAAATGTTCCAGTCGATGATGGTACTTCTACCGGATGAATTATAAACTATTAGAGACCCCAATCTCTCCCCCCCCCCCCGGAGCATTGTGGATGGTATTCTTGGTACTTTTTCCTATCTACGTATCTGTCAATTTTTTTATGCTTTCAGCTGATCTCAAGCAATTCTTGTTAGGTTGTAAATTCGATCGAAGTAATTAGCATTCGTAGCCGTAATCATGGCAGAATTATTACTCGATCCTAATATTCGAGGATGGGTATTTTTGCCTATAGTTGTAATAACGTTTCTCGTAGGAATAATACGTCATTATGTATCAATTTTACTCGCGTCCCAGAAAAAAGTTGAGGTTCATCAGGTACAAGATAGGTGAGTATCCGACACATTATTGGAATCAATCGTAGGAGCATGACGAAGAATCTCCATAAATTATCATCAAATTCTAATCGATTTTAAGGCGTTAAACCGAACATTTTCACGTCGAAAAAAATACTTCCCGTCACACTGAAGTTTTACCGAACAATTCTAACCCCAAAGTGCAAAAAAAAAAAAAAAGAATCGACCTCCAAAACTATTGATTTGCCTCAGACAAGTGCTTTACCAATTATTCATAACAGAAACCAGAACTTTTCACGTGAACGCGTATCGCAAAATTCCACGATTTACTAAATCCCAATATTTTTCCTGTACCATGACGGATCGATGTTTTTTATGTCAACAATCAAATTTTTTTTGGTCTTCATTTTACAGCCAAGTGATGATAAGATCGCGATTGCTTCGCGAGAATGGACAATACATTCCCAAAACTGCTTTTCTTATGAGACGATACTTTTTCAATAACGCGGAAACTGGTTATTTCAAAACACAAAAACGAGCACCGGTATCGCAAAATCCAATGACAGATCCGAGTATGATGACGGATATGTTGAAAGGCAATGTCACTAACGTCTTGCCCATGGTACTCATCGGTGGATGGATCAACTGGATGTTTTCCGGTTTTGTGACAAGTATGTATCAATTTTGAGCCAATAATTGGCATTACAAGCGCATATCGGGTCAATTTGACCCGAGGCGTTTTCCAAATCCACAACTTTCGATAAATACGCATTTTCTGTTGTTTTTTTTTTGTAGTTGCGTTTTTTGTGGTAAATTGTCCACATTTTAAGGCCAAAAATGGATTTTTTGATAAAAACGAAAATTATATGCTAAAACATTCGTTGGCGTTAAATGCCGAACAAATGAGGAGGAAAAATTTTTTGGGTCAAAACGACCCAGTGTGTACTCCAAGGGATAAAATACTTTGCTCAAGTTTTTGGTTCCGGCCGAACGATAATTTTTTTTGTCACGCCAAAAATGTTTTTTCTGTACAAATATTTTTGATAGTAATTTTCCGTGATTATTTTTCAGTTTGTTAATTCTGAGCCGATATTAATTCTGACACGCGATATTTAGTTAAAATATTTGGACCAAACGTGAAAAATCGTAAAAATTGAAAATTTACGGGCGGGAGAATCATTGGTTAATGAATGAGTAGTTTTGGCTATTAATTACAATGACTTATTAATCATAATTGTCGATTTATAAACTTTTATACAAATTATTAGTCGCTAACGTCTGATTTTTCCATCACCAGCCAAGGTGCCGTTCCCGTTAACGTTACGTTTCAAGCCAATGTTGCAACGAGGCATAGAATTGGCGACTTTGGACGCTGCCTGGGTTTCCTCGGCATCTTGGTATTTTCTGAACGTATTCGGACTCCGATCGATTTACACTTTGGTGCTGGGAGAGAATAATGCGGCAGACACGTCGAGATTATTGCAAGACCAAGTGTCGGGGGCTGCAATGTCAATGCCTCCTGATCCAAAAGCCGCGTTCAAATCAGAATGGGAAGCCCTTGAGATTTGTGAGCACAATTGGGCCCTCAATGGCATCGATCTCGAAGTCACTGGCGTCGAGGGCGAAACTGACATCACAGAAAACATTTATCATCAAAGTAAATCAAATTAGGTTCATCAATATTCAAGATTATTGTCATCAATGCTGATATATATAAGCCACAACGCGAAAAAGCATTTATTTATAAAAAGGACTTGATAAGTGATTAGTTTACATTGATTTATCGACCTACCCATCGATCAATTTTGAGGCTTTATCATTGGATACAAATCCGTACGACGATGATTCTCGCACGGCATATTTTTACGAATTTTACATAGCAAATCGAGATCGATCTCTGCGACAGCGATTCCCGTGTTTTCCGGGCACTGGGCTACGACCGTGCCCCACGGATCGACGATCTACAAGCATTTGATAACGATTTTCAAGTTCGAATCGATAAAACGGACGGAAACGTTATTATCAGGCATTCCTGAATTTTTCTCGCCGTCTCGTCGGCGAATAAACAGTCTGGCAACTTTTTTTTACCATTGCGTGACCCCAGCTCACACGTTTTTTATTGTGGGTCCCAGTTTGAGCGGCTGCTACCACGTAACATTGAGTTTCTATCGCTCGAGCCCGTAATAACACTTCCCAGTGGGCAGCTCCCGTCTGATACGTAAATGCTGATGGATATGTTAAAATCTGGGCTCCCATGTTCCGCAGAGCTAATGCCACTTCGGCAAATCGCATGTCGTAACACTTTTCAACGTTAAGGTTCACGATTGGAGATTTTCAAGTCTTTTCGTGTTTCCGAATCTCTGAAATCTGGTCGGCTCGTGAGTCAAAGGGCAAAGGATACAATGCTGAGGCCCAAAGAACCAGCCGGTGTTGAAACTGGCGGCGTTATTTCACTTCCTGGCTGCACGTAATCCGATTCCATCAATCTCACTCCAACATCTTTGTTTTCCATATCAAACAGATGAACTTTACGATAAGCAGCTTTAAGACTCCCTTTGTTATCAATCAGGACATGAGTGTTTGAGATTCTTTCCGAAGAATCCTCTGCCTAGAAATTTACAAACATATAGTAATACTTTCATCATAATTTATGAGCCTTTCGAGTGCACGTTTCTGTTGCCAACCCATAAATGCTTTTTGGGTCAATCTGACCCGAAGCGTTTTTTAAATCATTGTATTCCGGTTTTTTTTAGTATACCATCGATTTTGATGGGCCTAAATTCATTTTCTGACAAAAACGAACATATAATTGCTATTAAATGCCAAGCAATTGGTGACAGAAAATCTTTGCAGTCAAAGGGGGCAAGTATGCATTCGAAGGGTCAATTCGGTATCAATTTCTGTAGATCTGGGCTAAGTTTTTATACTTTCTCATGCACGCCACCGAGCGACAACCAGATGTTATTGTCGACAGCAAGATTTTTGTACAATCCCATAGTAGGGCCGTTCAATGGCTCGGCGAACGCGACAATGTCTTTTTTATTTTCTGCCAAATAGTCGCACGCCTCAGGGAAGAAGGCAATCTGGAAATATATTGAATATAAAAATTGAGAGCTTTACATTCGTGAATTTCTTGTGGGGTTAGTAAAAAATTTGGGGCTTACCGACGCGCGTCTATGCCTTGCTTGCACAACCAAGTCCCGCACGACCTCATAATTTTTGTTTTTATCCGCCGTTGCTGTCATTTGACACACAGCGACCAAAGGATTCGGCATTGTCGTTAATCGGCGTGTTACTTGCCTGATAAGACCAAAACACAGATTCAGATGTAAAATCCTCTATTGATAATTTATCTTTTGGCAAAATACTCGAAAAAAGAATCCTGAAACGTCAATCTACCATCCTGCAACACATATAAAAGCCTCCTAATTATTCTTTTGTTATCTATCCACTTGCAAACTGATGATTCATGCCCTTTTGGGCAAAACTTGCTTCGCAGCTTTGTTGACGTGGAATTGAACGTTTGAATCAACATAAAAACGTAACTCATTGAAATTTCGAACTGCAAAATGTAATTGTTTTTTTTTTGTACGATTTTGTGTGACAGGATTTTGACGAAACTTTCTCGATCGGCTTTTTTTTTGCCAGGATTCTGCAACGTTAGATTAGATTTTTGTCGACTTTGGTTCAGCAGTTTCGTAGCGATTTCGGATTTCATTTTCGAAGAGGACGAATCTGTGACAGCTGATTCGTTGCAAATATACTTGGATGAGAAAACTCAGATCATTGACTGCTGATGCTGTTCTGCTTCAATTTATAAGCAACGAATTATTGCCTGATTAATTGTGAATGAGTTTAAAGCAATATCGCCTGCAAGACACTTATTTGTTGAAATCCTCACCTGAACTGTCGTATCATGATAATTGTGAGAATAATCGCAGAGTTTTATACACGTAGGAACTATGGTGCGAAATTATTTATTTGAAATTTGCGATAAGGGGATAAAACAGTCAAGGTCAGGGAGTGATTAGATAAAACTGGAAGATTCCGTGTCTCTCGTCAGCCCCTTGTATTTCGATCTCTCTCGCACTAGACTGGAAATTTAAACCCGAGCATCAAGCAAGGAATAAATTCTTTTAATCGTTTGCATCGGGTTTTCTACGATTTTGCAATAAATATATTTTATCGCAAGTAGATTCACTGTCAAAACAAAAACGCGACCTGTATTGAACGAACAAGAGTTCGTTAAAGAATTTTAATTTACCGACTGACGGTCAGTGATTCGCCTATTTTTTTAATTATTGTATTAAATAATAAACGGTACGTTACTGAGAACAATCTAACATCGATACCGTACACCACTATACGACCTTGAAAATATTCATTAGAAAAAAACAGTCAAAATATTCGATTTTAAGGATTGAAATTGCTCCACACGCGTTGGTTTCGGGGACGAGGATGACGCGCTCCAAAAGTTTATCGACCGCTCGCTCGCAAACGAAAGCGACCGGCCCCGGCAGTAAACTGAGTAAACTTTTCCGTCTGACACGCTCCGGAAGTTATTCGGCTTTTTATTAACTTTTATATTATTACCGAATTCGGTGAGTGCTAATTAAAAAACAAAATAGTCACGAAATCTTGAAAAAATACAGTCAAATCAGTTTGTTAATTGTTTTCACATAAAAATGCTTTGCCGTAGTTATGTTTATTATATTGCTTTGATATACTCGATCGAAGGGTTCGAGCCGACGCGATAGAGTATTGATTTTTGGCACTCGCATCAAAGAAAAAATACATCCGGCCCTCGAGTTGATTTGACAAAACAGATTTTGGGAAATTTTAATCCAAGTATCAAGCATTCCGAAGGTTCACGAGCGTTTTCAATGTTTTGCTCAACAAGTTGGGTTATGTTTGCAAACTTTTCCATCTAATTTTATCAAAGCTCATGCAAAATTTCTATTCCGTGATTCCGTGGTACAGCGAATTGTATTTTTTCTACGTGCAACTGAATTTCTTCTAGCCATCATGGTACGAGGAGGCAGAGGAGGCATTATCAGGGGCGGCAGGGGTGGTATGGGTCGAGGAATGGGATTTCCGCGCAAACAATTTCTGCCTCGACATCCTTTCGATTATACTCTTTGCGAAGCTGCTTTTCCACCGGTTAAGCCGGTTGCGGACGAGTCGGACTTTACCATGGCATTGATTAAAAAAAATACGGACATGTGCCCGACCCCGAAAGAACAATCTTCCATCCTCGATCTGGTTGTGCGGCTCCAAACGGTTCTGGACAATCTGATCGTAGCGCCCGGAACTTTTGAATCTTGCGTAAGTTCTCTCTGTCCCAAAAATTGTAGAAAATCTATGTGACCTTGAGTTTTTCATCCATGATTTCGTTTCCCACTAGCAATTGGAGGAAGTCAGAAAAGTTGGAAGTTTCAAGAAGGGAACCATGATTAAGGGCCACAATGTGGCGGACATTGTTGTAATCCTGAAAACTCTTCCAACCAAAACAGCTGTCGAAGCTCTCGGCACGAAAGTTCACACGGATCTCAAAGCAGCAAACCCAAAGGAAACATCAACGTTGGTTCAAACAGAACGTGGCTTTGATATTTCAAACAGCGAAGCAACTGTGAGAATTCTAATCACGACGTTGCATCAGAATCTGAGGAAACTGGAGTCGGATCAACATCTCGACGTTAAAATTTGTCAAGGTAAAAACTCGATCAGCTTAAATCAATAATTGTCTCGAATTAACAATTTAATAATTATTAAACAGGAATGGTAATAATTAAGAAACGCCCTAATCACTGCATTTAGCAATTCGTAAAAAATCCGAAATATCTGAAAAAAAAAAACGTGTCAAGTACAAAGTGGCATTTTTTTTCTACCGACTCTGTTACGAATTCCAGGCCATCTCGCCGCGATTCGCCATTCTCGCTGGTTCGAAGAAAATGCTCATCACTCGTGCATCAAGATTCTCATTCGTTTGCTGCGCGATTTGCGTAGCCGATTCGAAGGTTTTGAGCCGATGTCTCCATGGATGTTGGATCTTTTGGCTCACAATGCCATTATGAACAATCCAGGAAGACAAGCTCTGCCAATCAATCAAGCATACAGAAGAGTTCTTCAGCTCTTGGCATCGGGTCTATTTCTTCCGGGATCAGCAGGTTGGTATTCAACTCATTAGTGCGGGCTTTTTTTGTAAAAATTCACACTTTTCAATGAAACTGAAGTTTGCATCGTTAGAATGAAACGAAAAATATATTTTTCATTCGTTATTTTGATAGTTAATGCGACTGTTCCAATTTTTCTGGTAAATTTACTCTTCCAATGGCCAAGAAGACTGTCTCGTTATGTCTTAAAAAAATCTGTAGGAAAATTTTGCACTTTGCTATGAAAAATAATCAGTTTTCGTTGCTTTCCAACGATGCGAACTTCAACGTCGTTTTTCAGCATAAACGTGACTAAAAATAAATCCGGTCTCTCATATTATTAACGAAAAACTCAATGTTTCCAAAAACAAATCAACGTTGCATAAAATGTTTAAGAAAATTACGCCGGTTTCATGGAAATTTCGATTTTGTCAATTTATATTGATAAAAAAAAAAACTTCAAAAAAATAAATTTAAAAACTTAATAGTAAAAGTTTAAATAGTGAACTTGATAGTAAAAAATTTATCGGTAATTTTTTCTTAAAAATGTACTTTCTAATTAAATTTTGATTCTAATTTAATTAGCTTTTAATTAAATTTACTTCTTAACCGAATATTTCTAAAAAGTGTACTATCAAGGACAATTTACTTTTGAAAAAATTCATAGTCCCGGAAGTCCGATTAGCACGGATATTGAAATTGTAAAAAAATTTCGTATCTCGTTTTACAGGTATTTCGGATCCTTGCGAAGGCGGTAACATTCGAGTCCACACAGCAATGACACTGGAGCAACAAGATTTGGTATGCCTAACAGCCCAGACTCTGCTCCGTGTGCTGTCTCACGGCGGCTACAGACCTCTTTTGGAAGGCGTCAACAAGTTGGCAATAGAGATGAGCGTTTGGGCGGGAGGAGTCGTGGCGAGTCCTTTGGACAAAGCCTACGAGCCACCGACCGAGCAGGAACAACAAGAGGACATGGAAGAGAGCAACGAGGAAATGATGACTGAAAGTTCTTGAAGTATTTTTCCTTAAATATTCCGTATTTGTATTTCAATGTCGACTTTATTATCGTAACGAATTAAGCGGTGACTGATGATTGAAACGGAATTATGACGCAACGATTTTCGATCACAGCGGCGATTTGAGCAATTTTCATACAAAAAAAGGGTGTAAATCTCTTTTTCGAATAATAAAAATGTCACTTATCCTTTCAAGAAAGTCATGTTGCTCCACTCAATAAATATCGTGACACAAAATCATGAAAAAATAAACTTATCGCCGGGAAATGCGCAGATTTTCCACAGTTTTTTTTTTTTTTTAATCAATAATTTTAATACTTTTGGTGGCGCTTCGTTAGGCTTTCACGATTTCGTCTTCCGTGCTTATTTCTTCTTTATCCACGCACGTGTTCTTCACGTGACTTTCAACGATTTCCACATCAATCGCGAACGTAGTGTTCTCCGGACAGCTTTTACGATGTTTTATGGAACAATCGGTTTGATGGATTCCCAAAGACCTCTCTTGCGTTACCGAATGTGTACTTTCTCTCCTTCGAAGCTCAGACTGCGGCGCCTCATTCGTCTCTTCTTTCGAACAGCACTGAGACCTTTTGCAACGCTTGCCGTGACAGCGGATGAGACAAGGGCTCTGTTCCGAGCTCGATTGTATCTAAAAAAAAAAAAAAAACGATATTTTTTCTCATTTGCTTCCTGAGTGTGTAACTTTCCAATATTTTGAATTTCTTCAAATTGAAAAAAATTCGTGGATCTTTGACAGAGAAAAAACTAGACAGACGGCAGGAAAATCGAACCAATCTCGAAAATTAATTTTTAGTCCTTTTCATTAACGGATTTTTCATTTTCTGCGTGTCAATTTATTGAAAATCTTGAATATCTTTTAATTGTAAAAAAAAATCATGAATCTTTACCGTGTAAAATTTAGACTGATCTGGAAAAATAATTTTCAGACTATTTCATTAATGGATTTCTAATTTTCTGAGTGAATTCATCGAATATCTTGAAAATTTTCGAAATTATAAAAATTCATGGATTTTCGACAGCAAAAAAACGGAAAAACTAGACAAAAAATTGAACTGATGTGGAAATCTAAATTTGTAGACTTTTCTATTAATGGATTTTTAATTCGACGAAAACTCGTGAAAATGGACTTACTTGATGAAATTCGGGTTGTATGGTAACTTGAGTGATTCCCATTTCCACAAAAAATCCAGTAACGTCATCGGTGATTGTTGCGTATACCATTGGATCCAAAAATATTATGTGTGCCGTACATATTACTTTTGCACCTGCCAAGTGCCAAACGTGGAGATCGTGGACACTCACGATCCCAGGAAAAGCCACGAGTAATTCTTTCTTAAGAGAAACTATGTTTATGTGATTCGGTATCGTCTGTAAAAGTATCAGACCGGATTCTCTCACTGCAAAAGAAAAAAAAATTAACAAAAGTTTTACAAAAAAAATTTTCGACGCCAAAAAATAACAGAGAGAACTTGTTCGTGTACTTTTAAAATTATCGAATTGTTTGAGGAATTTTCCATTCTGCTGCTTGAATCAAAGAGTCGAACGGTCCGAGAGAGTCCAAAAAAAAAGGATCGTGAAGCATTTCGATACCAAAATCGACGAGCGTGACTACAAAGGGCCACTGACTACTTTATCGTTACTTTACTTCCCCCCCGTCCCAACTGTGACACAGAATTGACCATAAAACAGACAGAAATAAGTTGAAAAAGAATTTATCTCTGGGCCTAACGCACTCATCGGGAAATATAAACATTTGATTTTCAAAAGTCTGTGTATGAGTCATCGATTGTTCAATATACTCGTGATGATTGATACTTACTGTAAGGATAACTAAGAACGAGAAGTAAAATCGCTGAAATAATAGCGAAGACAGGATCGATGAACTTGGCGAGTTGTGCGTCAGTAAAATAAACGATTATGGAGGCTATGACAACGAGAAAACAGCCAAAAACATCACGCAGGATTTCACGAAAGCTTTGACGCCTTTGTAGAGTCAAGGGATCCCTTTGGGAAAGGCCTGGGGATAATTCAAGTTCACCTTCAACTGCAACTTCTGACCGAACGGTTCTACAATCGAGATAAAAATAAGAGATAATTATATTGATGCAAATCACCATCTGTTGACACACTGAGTCATTCTGGCCTGTATTAATCCTCCGCGGATCATCTGGGTCTTTTTCGACCCAAACGACAATTTTTTTTCGACAATACAATTTTTTATAACGTTTCAGTCGAAAATAAATCGAATTTATAGACTATAAAAACTACGAAACCTCAAAGGAGAATCAACGAAGAGAATTCTAGAATTTTTCCAGAATTTTTTCTCTGCAAATACGTGAGATATAAGTGGCAGGACGAAAAGGACCCACACGATCCCGAATTCAATTAAAAAATCGTATGATCGGCGGAAGGTTAATTATTCAACATGAAAAACATTTTCGAGGACCACTTTGCGTTTTTATTACTGATAATCCGCGATTTTTTCGAGCCGGGAACAAAGTTGACTGGTTTCTCTCTTTTTTTTTGGATATCACAACGAGGCACTTTTTTTCCAGCAGTTTAAAGGGAATAAGTAACGTGAAATTGTTGTGGGAAACTGACCTTTGCATTACGACACTGCCATCCTTGGTAACGTGAAGAAATACTCGTTGATTGAAGATGTATCCCCCAATTACGATGTAACAAAATCCGTTCAACAAGATCCCCGAAATGCCGATACACATTACCGGAAGTGGATGATGCATTTCATCAAGATGGTCGATGTGAACGAGGGTCTGCAGGGCTTCGACCATCAGGGAAAAGCAGAAGGATGCTAGCAGAACGCAGCAAACTAACATCGTGAGAATATCGATTCTTGCCCATCCAAAAGTGTTTTTCATTCTTCTGTCCGAGCAAGATTGCTGTTATGAAAAAACGGTTGATCAGAGACATTTTTGATTTTACATAATGCTCGATTTTTTTGCAACAAAAATAATTTACGATTCGACATTAACGACCTAGAAATCTTCTTCGATGCAGTCCACTCAATTCTTGCTGGAAAAATGTTTTCAATCGCCTCCCAAAAAATTTCACGAATCCAGCAACAAAAACCGTGAGTCTAATCACATCAGATTAAAAAAAAAATTAAATTTCGTTTTCGCACATCCGTCTCTGCGTTTACACACCTGGCCATCCGTATACATTTCTTTACACGCACTTGCGCGATGAATTTGTTATTTTTAGTGTTCGGTATCATTATACTCTTGTTTCTTTTTCGATTCCAGATCGAGGTGGATACGATACTCCTATTTTCGATGAGAATAATCGTTTCTTATCTTAAATCGCAGAAAAAAATATTCGTTGCTTTTGCGCAACCGTTTCATATTTACCTACGTCGTCCTCCTTTCTCATACTTTGGTTTTTATCGTACTCGAAATTTATCAACAATCGATCGATACAAACTTGTTTAAATTTGATTTTTCTTTTAGTTGAAAAATCAAATTATCACAAAAAACGTCTCTACGAGAAAAAAAATGTATATTTATCGGAATTTAATGATTTGAAAAACTGGACCGATTTGAAAACGGGTCAAATTGACCCAAGATTCACTTTTTATGATATCGATACTTATGGACTATTGAATCGGGGAAAATTGCGGCGGTTATACCTTCGCCTTGTCCTGAACAGAAACGTTCGATCCATTTTCATCTTCTTTTATGCGTATCGAAGATTCGCTGCTGCTGGTGCATCTTCGATAATTGTCCTTGTGTCCATACTTGAAAAAATGAAAAAATATCGTTACACCTCGTGTGAAAGAAATTTTGGGTTTTATAACTTGGACTTGGCCGAAAATACTGACTTTGACGGAAGCGATGTAGCCGATGAGAGCAACGATGTTGCAAAGCATGTGGTAAGCGTTTGAGAGCAAAGTCAACGAGTGTGTGATATGGCTGGCGACTATTTCGACAATAAAAAACGCCACGGTGAAGAATAGAACGAGATAAAGCTGGAGTGGCTGAAGCCTTCGAAACCATTCTTTAACGGCCATAGCTCGATAGACTCGGGAGCCGAGAAGCGTGTGTCGTTGGTCTAGCTTGTGTAGCTTTTAATAGCACGCGATCCACGGCGTTGGAGAATCTTCAATCCCAAAAACTTGGAATCCTGGATTTCTCGTTTTAAAAAACGAGCGAAATTTAATCGAAAAAAAATCCCTTTTTTCTTCTTTACTCTTTGCACTGCATCTGAAAATAAATTCACGTCCAATTATTTCAGCGATTGAAGCATTTTTCCATTTTCTTAGTTTTAATCGCTGGACAATTCATTTTCCAATTTTTTCATTTCGTTCGTGAAAATTATTCGGTTCAACGTTTCGTGTATAAAAAAAAGTCTCCCATCGTGATAACTCGAGGAGTGAATGATCGCGAGAAAATGGTCTAAATCTGTGCAAATCGGAGTTTTGTAATCTGCCCGAAAAGTCACGCTGCGCCCCCCACTCAATAATCACACTTACACTTCGTAGTCGACACGATCTACGAAGAGATCGTTGCTCGTGTACGCGTAGAGATAAATCACTCCGACACAATCGCTCAACAAAGTCGGAAAGGCTTGTTAAACGTTTACTCTGTACAATTGACGGGGCTGTCGAGGGACAACGTGTGTTGATGATTTGACATTATGTATCCAAGCGACTTTTCGAACGAGAGAGAGTCTGGGTGCCCGTTAGGCAGTGGTTATCGCGGTCCAGCTCAAAATCCGACTGACTCAAGTTCGAACAAATCAGCTCAGGCATTTGAACGGTAAAAAGATAACACTAAATTGTCTCTATTGACTCAATATTTATCCAGAAATTCCTCTGATACTTGATCCACTTTCACTCAATCTTAAAAAAAAAAAAACAAACATTTTAAATTTTCAGGCAGTTCTAAAATCGATTGAAATATTTCTTCGTCATTCAAAAAGTTCTAAAAAACCTGTCGCGGACGTATGCAATTCCATCGTATTATTGCCGGAACAGAAAAAAAAGAATTTATTTGCATTCCCACGTCGTTTTCGTTCGAGCAGTTTATTTTATGTAAAAAAATTCATGCCATTTCAAAGATTGGAATTTTATTTGAATAAAACGCACTGCTCGTTAGATTCCTTTTCGTTATTTCCGCACTGCGTTTTTTCATGTGGGATAAACGCGTTAGTCACTTGCAATTATCCACTTAGTGGCGAGCTTAACTGTTACACATGTAATTGGATAATAATTCATTCCCGTTATGCTTCAATAAGTAACGTTTGAATTGCATGACTTTATAAATCAATTGCGATTAACACGCCCAGTCTATTGAATATTGAACCGATATTTATCCATTTGCGGTTGTGAGCTCGATCGCTTGAAAGAATCGCGAGATTTTATGTGAAAATAGAACAAATTTATAAAATAAAAACGAGAATTTCATTCACCGAGAAAATGTGGAGGTGGAAGAAAAAATTGCGGTGAAAAAATTCGACATTTCTTACGGTTAATTATCAATTAATGCTATCCAGCTTTTTTCTTTTCTGATATTTATCCATTCGTGTTCGCCAGCTCGGTCGCTTGGAAGAATTTCCGCATTTTAGCCGAAAATCCAAAAAGTTTATGGAACAAAAACGAAAATTTCGTTGACCGAGAAAATTTAGAGGTGGGCAAAAAAATTGCAGTGATGAATAATAATTTTTCTTACGGTTAATATTGAATTAATGTCATCCGGTTTTTTCCGTTTTTCGTTGCCACCGATTATCGAATTAGCTAATAGGACGTCGTATCACTTATCACGGTAATCCAAGCGAGTAATCTGCTATCATCGAGGCTAATAATCATTCGTTCCAGCCATGCTTCGCCTCAATCCTTTTTCTACAAAAATTTGCACACGAAATTTGATCGAAAATTAAAACGACACATTTTTTTCAATGATTCACAAAGACTCGAAGAATAAAAGCGATGATGCCGAGTGTGATTTAGCAGAGAACTGGGTGCACGCGCGATCCACGTAGTCGATCGGAAATTCGGAAGCTTCCGAACCGATCGCTGAGAGCAAACTAACGTTGAGCACTGAACCCGATTTATCTTACCGTTTGACCAATCTGATGAAGAACTCGACAGAGATGCGATAACGAGGCAATTCGTATCAGGACCTACATTGTACAACAAGATGACCACAGACACGTCCAACAAAGCGACGATACGCCTGACGACACTTACACAGGAACGCGCTTATCAAGGGACAAGACGGCGAGATAAAATTGTCTTGCCACTGGGCACAGGCCGTCTGTGGAACGATCAACACGACTGGAGCATAAGTTCATCCTCGTTCGAGAGTTCAAGGGCTGGAAATGCAAGTTTCTCTTATTTGTAAAGGACCGACTCGTGAAAATGGCGATAAATGTTGTTGTTGTTTTTTTTTAGGGACTCGAAAATATTGTGTCTTAATTGGCACTTTTTATTTCTTCAGTACATCGATGAAAGTCTCTCGTGGTAAAGGAATATTTCCAACTATTCGCATTTTTCTTTTTCCTTCGGCTTGCTTCGCGAGTAATTTCATTCGTCTCGTAACGTCGCCGCCGTACTGCAAAAATAAACGGAGTGAATAAAGTTTGATGTTTTATACAATTCGTAGATTAGCAGAAAAATAAATTGAACCGTTACCAATTTCGCAGTCACGTCTTTTCTGTAGGGTTTCAAATTTTCTCTGCCCAATATTTTAGCGCCGACTTTCGCTTGTATCGCCACCGCGAATTGTTGCCTTGGAATTATTTCAACCAGTTTCGCACACATTCGTTTGCCCGTTTCTCGTGCTCGCGAGCAATGCACTATCGTACTCAATTCCTCGACTATTGTCCCGTTCAAGCAGATTTCCACTTTCACGATTTCCGACCGAACCCAACCCTGATCTTCGTAATCAAAACTTGCGTAACCCGATGACAGAGCCTTCAATGTGTCGTGGAAATCGACGATTATTTCATTCAATGGCAGCGTGTATTGCAACATTATTCGCTCGTTGTCTATGTTTTTCATCGATTGCTCTATACCTCGCCGCTCCATACACAAGGATATCACACCTCCCAGATATTTATCTTAAACAAAAACGTCCAACCGTTCATTCAAGGCTTTGAATGCATGGAATTTTTTTTCCAACGCTTCTCATATTATTACATGCAAAATTGCATCGGAGGACGATCTCTGCGCGATAAACAATTCAAAAACTGACTCATTAAGAAAAAAAAAACAAATAGAAATTGTATATTTTTACAATTTTTCAGAATTACCAAGTTCTGCGAAAATTTCGATGGTTTCGGACTTTTTTCGGTTTTGATACGCTTCATTATGCCGGATCAGAGCTCTAGAGGCATGGAATTTTTTTTTCTAACCGTTCTTAACACCCAATAATTTGATCAAGTGCGATTTTATGGTGGTCGACGATCGCTAACGCCATAAACAATTCAAAAACTGACTCATTTACAAAAAAAAATAGAAATTCTATATTTTTTCAGAATTTTCCAGGTTTTGCGGAAATTTGGATGATTCGAGCATTTTTTCAGGTTTTGGTTTTGATACGTTGCGCTTATTTGTTACGCCAACGCTCGGAGCACCAGTGGCTGCCGAGAACAGAAATTGATTCTAGGGAAATGGACTCGTAAAGATTTCCCAGGAATTTCGATTAATATTTGTTTTTTTAGTCCATTTTTCTCGTACCTGGAGTGATAATGGTCCCGAGGACAACGGGCTCGTAGAATTCCTCAACGTTTTGAACGTTGGGGAAATGTGTTGGGTTGTTAAAGACGAATTCTTCACCGTATTGTTTGATGTTTTTGGCACCCGTCATTTTCGCTTTGTACGTAACGCCCGGGGCGGTGACGATTGCTTCGGCTCCGTATTCTTGTTCGAGGCGTTGCGAAAATACTTCCATGTGTAACATTCCCAAGAATCCTAGACGCCATCCCTGTCCAAGAGCAGGGCTGTACCGTATTAGCATATTTCATCAATAATATCAATCGGTTGAAATAATTTTAGTCTCGAGTGATTGCCAACGTGGAGAATCGATTTTTCTCACCTGCTCTCGACGCACGCAGTCACAGCGCTGTCGTTCAAGATCAATTTTTCAATTGCTCCGCGCAAAGCAACGTGCTGACTCTGATCCATCGGATAAACACCGGCAAAAACCATCGGTCTTGCTGACTCGAATGCTAGAAACGGTTCCACAGGCTTTCCCTTCAAATGAATCGTGTCACCGATGTGTGCTTCCGCAGAAGATCGCATATTGCAAGCGATACATCCGACTTGACCAGCATAACTGCAAAAATAAAAACTCTGAACTTCCCTTTCCTTTCTCGAAACTTTGTTTGGAATATTGGCAAATATTTGGGTAATTCTTGAAAACAATTCGTTTCTTTCTTCTGCTACTAATTTTACATCCGAACAAAATTCGCTTCAACTTTCCTTCATGTTTTTTTCGTTTTTTCGTGCGTTTTTTTCGACCCAAGTGACAAATTTTTCGCGAAGATCTTGTCTTTTAACGTTACAGTTAAAAATAGAACGAATTCAACGACTACAAAAACTATAAAAACTTGAAGTAGGATCAATGGAAAGTATTGCATGATTTTTCTAGATTTTCTTTGCTTAGATTTGAAATCGCTCTTCACCATTCTCTTTGAGAACGATTTAAGAACGATTCCGTAGTTCAGAGATAAAAAAAAAAAAAGGTTTGCAGTTCCATGGTTAAAAATATAGAGAAAATCAAAGTAAAAATTGGTTCTTACAGCGTTTTGACTTCTTCCATATGAGGTCTCAACATATAAACAGATTTGATGTCATAAGATTTCCCAGTGTGGACCGACGTCACGAGATTTTTCAAAGAAACGGATCCCTGGATCAAATAAATGAGTGCAATGGCGCCCTTGTATCTGTCGTACCAGCTATCGAAGATGAGAGCCTTCAAAGGCAAGCTCCTGTCTACAGGCGGAGGTGGAATCCGTTCTATAACAGCCTGCAAAACTTTTTCCACTCCCGTGCCGAGTTTCGCGGATATCCTGAGAGTTTCGCTCTCTTTAAATTCGAAAAGAGTTTCCAGCTGTTTGGCAACTCGCTCGGGATTCGCGTTTTTCAAGTCTATTTTGTTCATTACTGGAATTATCACCAGATCGTTGCCAAAAGCGAGATAAAAATTTGCTACCGTTTGCGCTTGGACACCTTCGTTGGCGTCAACCAGTAAAATTACTCCTTGACAAGCTTTCAACGACCTGTGAACTTCCGTCGCAAAATCAACGTGCCCCGGCGTATCGATCAGATTCAAAAGATACTCTGTACCCTTGTAAATATATTTCAAGGACGCCGTCTGCGCCTTTACTGTGATTCCTCGCTCTTTCTCCACTTGCAACTTGTCCAATACTTGATGGCCGCTATTCGCTTTTATCGCTCCAGTTATCTCCAAAAGTCTATCGGCTAACGTACTTTTTCCATGGTCTATGTGAGCTATGATGCTAAAATTTCGTATATTCTCAACCAGGACTTCGTGATCTTTGAGATCTTGCGTCTCCGAGGAATAATATCTTTTTGAATTGAATAAGGCGGCGCATCTGAAAATAAATCGAAATTCATCGTTATTTACAGATTTTTTTAGCCCTTGGAGCGCAAACTGCCTACAAACGTATCTTGGGTCAATCTGACCCGATGCGTTTTTGGTATCATTGTATCCCGGTAAATTTGCATTTTTTTTTTGCATAGACATTTTTCGTAGTAACTTATTCATATTTTATGGCGTTGAATTAATTTTTTCAGCAAAACAAAAATTCAAACATTCGGTGACGGAAAATTGTTGGGGTCAAAACGACCCGCCAGTGCACTCCAAAGGTGAATATCAGAAAATAGAGACTGTTTTTTTTTCGTGAATTGTTATTTGATCGGCATTTTCGGTAAATTTGCCGTTTCGAAAAATGGGAGCTCATGTATTTATGGGAGAAATAATCGGATAAATAATCTCTATGTACTTTTTGGTATTACGTGTGTATGTCCTGTTTACGATGTACGTGCTTAAAGAATACAAGAATTTGTATGACGTTTTTTTAAAAACCATTGTGATGATTATTTATTTCGTACACTGTTGGAATAATTAGAAAACTTCATTAGATTTATTGTCGTCGGTTCAAGTTATTTGAATTGAGGTTAAGCCGGGGACGAATAAGGAAACTCGTCGATCTTTGCGAAAAGTCGTGACTGTCGATGACAGCGACGTTAGTGACGTATTCGAGAACACTGCTCTGAGAGCTCTGAAATGACCGAGTTCTACATTCGATTTGTCTTGTCTGTTGATCTGTCTAGAACGCTCGTAAAAGCAAGGTCAGAAAAATGGCATTAGCTGTCCGCTTTAACCCCGTAAAAGTTTTTCATTATGCGCAATGTGCTCGTTCGCGGTTACGAATTGATTTAACAAAAGAGCGACAAAAATGGCCAACTTTTCGACATGTAGGAATAATGTGTCAGCAAAGAATGTACTCCGAGGTAAAAATGCCCGAAGACGGAGGGACACCTAACCCTAAAAAGAAGAAAACCTTCATACCGCGCGTCACACTGCTGTCAGAGACCAATGAAATGTCAGTCGTTACTTTGGAAATGGCACAAAAAATGGCAGAGCGGAGAAATTTAAAACTCGTTAAAATAATTGATTACGATGCGAAAACCGAGCGACCGACTTATCGGCTCATGACTAGTAAACAATACATTCAGGAGGGATTGGAGATGAAAAAACAGAAGAAACAAGACTCAAAAACAAGCCTCAAAGGCGAAAAATTGCTCTCGATTTCAACCAAAATAACCGATCACGACTTGTTGACTAAAATAAAAAGCATCAGCAAACTCTTGATGAAAAAACACGAAATTAGGATTTTAATATCGTACGACGACAATAAAGAAAAAGCCGTAAGTATTCATCACTTTTTTCTCATTTTTTTTCAAACATGCTCGGTCGGTAATAAAAATCCAATTTTCCGAGATTCATTCCGAAAAATTTCAAACATACCGAAACGTAATTTGGTCAAATTTCACCATTCGACACATTTTTCAATGATTTTCCTCAATTTTGCTGTTTCTTCCAGGAGACTATGTTCACACAAATCCAAACAGCCTTGAGAGAAATGGCCCCGAGTGTTTCAAAAGTTTCTTCAGGTAACAACTTAAAAATTTATCTGCGTCCACAACTCCAGTCGAATGATTTGAGCGATCAAGAAATTTCAGCTCCGGTTAAGAAAGAGAAAGAAACTTAGACGAGACTCCTTCTCCTTCGATTTCAAGTGATTTGAAACTGTATATATCTGTTTATTGAACTGTACAAAGATTTACAAATGCAGAATCCTCCATAAATACTATTTTGTTCATTTTCGATATCTCACTTTCTGGAAAGTTGGAAAAACTTGTAAAATCTGAAAAATGGCTCATGTTTTTCAGAACTTGTTGCCTACAAATTGAACAGGCGTGCCTGAAATCATGGGGAATTTGTAGCTGGAATGAAAACACCATCAAAACTCTTTGAGTGCATTTTTCAGTCACCCGTTGTTTGGAATTTGATGGCAACGAATTGTTTTGTCATTTAATTTGCGTTTTTGTGAAAGAAAAAAGATTTAGCGCCATAAAAAATGGACAATTTACTACAAAAAACGTTTCTAGAAAAAAACAAAAAATCTTTTTGGGGGTGTGCACTCGAAGGGTTAATGAATGGTTGATCAAACGACCGATAAATACTGAATAATATTTTTTTATTAATCGTTTTACAACTTTTCGAATCATCATAAAATTGGTATTCCCTGCAGTTCACAATTTTTTTTCCTTGCACGTAAAACAGTCAATTTTCTGTGAAGATCGATTGACCCTTCGGGAGTTTTCATTTATTACAAAAGATAATTACTGTAAACATTACAACGAATACTGATACAAAGCCCATAATAAAAAAAAAGCCGTTGAAATGCAACGGAATTTATTCGCGAGATCGTCGACTTGTCGGAGAACAAATAAAGCACAAAATGAAATTTGGAAGACCTCGTCGCTCTCGTCATCATTCAGTGAGAATTTTCAGTTGCGATGTCGTTTGCGCCTCGTCCTGTCATTGGCAGCTGAAAATAGTCGGAATAATCAATGAGTTCCTTTTTTTTTGTGTTTTCGTCTCCAATTAATTCGATCGATTACTCACAACAATCGGCGATAACTTTCCGACATCGCTTCTTACGCAACAATTTTCTTGGACATGCCGACCCACCGTTGCGTGCTGGTACCTGCAGAAATACTCTCGCCATTAAATCCCAAAATAAAAGTTTTCTCTCGACAATTAATAGAAACGAAAAAAAATTGATGTATTTTGTTGTTTATCGATGAAAAAAAGAAAAAAAAACAACAATAAAGAGCGACGCCGGTTGCGATGCTGCCTCGAAAGATTACGAATCCAAATATTGATTAATTTACCAAAATTCTCCTTGACATGAAGGTATAGCCACGACATCCGTTGCATCGTGACCAACCGCTCCATTCTGTGAATCTGCAATCAACCTTTTTGTCATTGTCATGAGCAGAACCAATCGTTGAAACTTGGCTACCGGATTCTAAACCATTGAAATCGGTGTCAGCCTCAGCCCCTGTAAATTTACGAGACAAAAAAACAAAAATAACAACAAAAAATAACAACAATAATAATAATAACAATAATGATAATAATAATAATAAACGCACGCTCAGAGAAATGGAGGGATAACGAAAATTATTTTAAAAAAAGATGATAATATCTG
Source organism: Diadegma fenestrale (assembly GCA_037043255.1). Taxonomy (NCBI): domain Eukaryota; kingdom Metazoa; phylum Arthropoda; class Insecta; order Hymenoptera; family Ichneumonidae; genus Diadegma; species Diadegma fenestrale. The sequence continues at coordinate 11,089,760 of CM073310.1, read as the reverse complement.
AGGGAATTTAAATTTGGGGGGATCGAAAAAATATCATGCAATTTTTTGTCTTTGTGTTCAAAGTTTCTAGGGAATTGGACGAAATAAATTTGTAAAAAATGGATCAATAAGAGCGAAATGAGTGGAAAAAATGTTTGTTTGAAACGTTGGATTTGGAGATATATATTTTTCCATAATCATCAGTCGATACACGATAGATAAATGGTTTTTGTTCAAGTTTGAATAATACGAGGCTAGCAGAATGAAGATTCCGAGGAATCTCATGGCTTTTCATTAGCACATCAATAACAAGGATCGTCACAATTGTCTCGTTTTGTTTTGGAGGTTTGTTGACCCTGGACCGGAATGTGATAGCTGAGGACGCTACTGATGGAAACTTTGTAATTTTTCATAGAACTCCTCTCCTCTTTCCATCGGGATGGAAATGGCAAGCGTGCAAAAATATCAGCAGTTGCGTTTTTGTTTTCATCATAATTGTATTTCGTTAGAGTTTGATTCGTTATTTTAGTTGTTAGTGAAAATTTACTCACTTTCGTAGTTGACACAGACATTGTTGCATTCCTCGATGGTAAGAAAATTGTTTCTGTTGCCCCCACAACCACTGTAATCGAAAATGTGACATTGCTTCGCCTCTGGATCAAAGTATACTCTTTTGTAACGCCCTTTACAGTCTCCAACGACAATCGGTTCGTTGCAAATTTCTGTTAAACATTTCAGGAACTCTTATTAATCACGGTTCAAGTTTAATCGATTTTTTGGGCTTGTTTCAAAATTACATACCAGGGAGAGAAAATAATATCAAAATTTACTGTGACGTTATAAATCCGTGGTGGCGCCCGCTCAAGGATTTTGAGAAAGACAATTATTTTTCATTAACATTCTATGAAAAAAAACGGAAACTCTGACATTTTTTTTGCTAATTTTTCAATTTGTTCGTCAAACTTTTACACTTTTTGTCAAATTTTTACATTTTTTATCAAAATATCACATTTTTTGTGAATTCTCTACATTTTTCGTCAAATAAAAAATGAAAAACCACTATGTCTTTGCTGAAATCTTTCAGAGGGTCGATATGGTACCAGAAAAGATGTCATAATAATTTTTATTATAATTTTCGCTGCGTGTTCAAGCCTCGAGTATTTATAAGAATGTTATTGAGTTATTTGAGGAAACGAAAAAAAATCCCACGTTCATTTGAACGAGGAAAAAGGACTCACCGCTTGCTTCCTGTTGAGAAATATCGCAGCTGATTATTTCGGCGGTGCAGTTGCTGACTTGAGTTTTACATTCATCAGGGCCTTTGTAAGCTTCATCGACGGGTTGTCTCGATCGGATAGTGACTCCTTCGCCGCAGGTCGATGTGCAAGGTGCCCAATTAGACCAATTGTGATACTGGTCTGCTGGACATTTCTGTAAATTTGCCAAATCTCTCATTTAACCACGCGGAAATAACGTCAATTATACTCAATATTATTTTTGTTGAATTTTATTCCATGATTACGATTTTACCAAAAAGTGTTGAGCTTTTTAAAATATGACGCCTTCCGAAGCTTTGTCCTGGGCACTAATGTATGAAACTTCGTCTCCACCTTTACAAAAGGGCAGGACGAAGTTCATACGAATCTAGTGGATGGTTACTGCGAGAAATGGTGCAGGCATTCATGTGAATGAGCTATTAAACGCAATGGAATTAATAAATTCAAAGGAACAAAAAAAAAACGTTAGAATGGTACGATAATTAGTCAGTGAGAAAAGCTTCCCAGTGATCTCCACGTTATGAACGAAATAACATTCAAATTGCTCTTATAAATGAATGTTTACATAATATCCAAAAGTTCGACAATCATTTACGAAGTCTCGAAATTCTGATCCAATGAAACTGTTGGCTGATAAAAATGATTATTTCATTTTATAACGAACATTCCAATATTTGAGATGAAACTATTGTTCTGCTTGATTCTTGCATGAATACGGAATTCTTCAGTACCTGCAACCATTCTGCTGTTACCTCCAAGGTCTCAGGGGCCCATTGATCATCGCCGGTATCGTACTCTATTATTTCCTCGTTTTCTTCAGTACCATTTTCCTCCGACCCTTCATCATTCTCCTCCTCATTCTCTCCGTTATTTATCACAAATTTTTATTATTTTCAGATTTTCTTCATTGAGAGCACGAGGCCTCCGAGAATTATTGTTCGCGCAAACTGTCATCGAGTAACCGAAACTTTTTGGTTCATCAATTTTTCAATCATTTTCCCATTCAGGTTTTTTTTCATTACGACAGTCGTCGTTTCTCGTTACGTTTCCCGACGACAGTTTGCACAAAAAATATATATTCTGTATGATTCGTGAATCTTTTTACAACTCTCCTGAATCTGGAATTGTATCCAACTCCAATGGCGAAATCGACAATAATTAATAAGACGTTAAAAAACAAAAAAAAAGGCTGCAAATTGAAATTTGCAAATTGCTTCCTCATGGTGCTCAAGATGCACGGTGAAACGATTTTTCGAAAAACTAATATTTTCGTAAAATTCAAAAACCCATAAAATTTAAACCGCTCAACCGATATTTCCCAAATTCAATACCAACCTTCCTATTATGATACTCTAATTATAGAAAAAAAATTAGTAACAAATCTTGAAATTTGCGAAAGTTAGAGCGGTGACACCATTTTTTTTTTGAAAATTTCAAAATGCTGTAGAATTCGAATTTTTCTAGCGATCCGGACAAAATTCTCAGCAAACGAAGAGGTAGTATAGATTAACATCTATGCAAAACTGGAGCCTTGTAGCTCAAACCGTTCTCGAGTTATAACAATTTGAATTTTACAGTGCCAGCACATACACACACACATTCGGACATTTTTTCTAAATATGATTTTTGGACGTTTTGGGACATTTTAAGAACATTGACATTGAAAACTCGGGAAAAAAAATTTTCACCGTCACAAAGCTTCCTCCATGAGGAAGCAAAAATCATAAAAATAAGAATTTCTCGTTTTACTCATTGTCATTCAGGAATGAACTATTTTCCATAGACATAAGTGACTCAATTTTGGACCCGAGTTCGATGAAATGCGACCTTACTTACCTCTTCGAACTGGGGATCAGGGCATGGGCCATTTTGGCAGGCAATGGTTTGCTGAAGTTCCGGTCCATTAGGCTCAGCTCGACATAGTTTTCGATGTTTCTTGTGACGGAAGTTACGTGAACGGTGCTGATAACTTTCGCCGCATGAGGCGGTACATTTGCTCCAAGCGCCCCATTCGTTGAGTTCGCACTCCGGTGTACTCAAGATTCCCTCTTCGACGCTAATGATTTTGAAATGTATCAAAATGTGGCGTCAAAACAAAAGTTGCTGGATTTTTTCTCTGACCTCTAAAATCGTTGGAATGCAACGAAATTCTTTTTCATCTTCAGCAAAAATAATTATTCAAGCGCAGATCGTAATTACGATGATAAAATGATCGGTTTTTGCCACCCGAAGAGCATATTGGCTTGAAAATTTTGGATGACATTGAAAATTGAACGAATCATCAATAAATTCAAATATTTTTCGTTGCATTCCAACGTTGCGTTGACCCAACTTCAGCATCATTTTCCAGTTTTTTTTTGTACATTTGTTCCGTTGTATAAATATGATTCGCAATATAAATGATAAAACTAAACGCATTTTCCGTTTTCCTTGCAATCCATTTTTCCAGATTCATTTTTTCACGTTTCCTTCAACTTTTTTTGCATTGAAATTGATAAAAATCGACTCACCAGTGAGGATCATCGTTGTGACACGATCGTCGGTCGGTTAATGCGGCGGTACAATTGTTGGCTAAAGCAGCAGCTGGATCTCGATAACTACGTTGTCTCAATTGTTTACCACCGCAGGTAGTCGGACAAGGACCCCACGGGCCCCATTGTGTAGTCTTGCAAGCTTCTGTTAAGAATTTGCCAATTCGGGAAGAGGTAAACGTTGCAATTAATTCGGAAAAAAATGTGACAATTACGCGTGAACCAAGGGAAAGGCGCAAATTAAAAAAACAAAAAACCAGTTCAATTCTGTGGGAAATTCTTTTCGGAGTAAATTAACGAATAAAACCGAATTTACTGAATTACAAATATTTCAAAAAGTAAATAAAGGAGGGATTATTCGAAAACGGAAAAAAACAAAGCAATACTTGCTATTTCTAGGCCGCTTTGAGACTGTATCATCACCACCTGAATTGCTTTCCGGTTCCGGTATTTCGTCGCAAGTTTTTTCGTAGAGTCTTTGCCTGTTCAAATAAAGTTTCGCCAAAGGTTTCATATCCGCTCCTGATGGATCGTAGAACGGCGCTCTCGTGTCGTTCGGATAAAACGGAGTTATACGTTTTATTGGCTCGGGTGGATCAGTCGGTTCATCTGCTGACTGAAACAGTCAAAAACAACGGACGATAAAGATTGCAGAATGCCTGAAACCATTTTTCCCATGAATTATCGATAAGAAAATAACATTTCGCAATTTTTTCGATCCCTTTCGGATCAACTAAGAAGTTTCGTCGTTTTTTTTTTCGTTGGACAATCATTTTTTTGATATTCTGAATAAACTCACTGTATACGTGATCCCATTGTCAGTGCCTGCGTCGAAAGGATACAAATTGAGCTCCTTGTGTTCGATCCACGAGCAATTAGAAAGGCACAATTCAAGTCCCGAGACCCCGACGATCCAATCAGGCGAAGGGACTGCAAAATCGTAAGAAAAAATGTAATTTCCCAAGCAGCAAAAAAAAAATCATAAAACGTGCAAATAAAATGAAAAATCATTCAGTTTTACCGATCATCGAAACCAGTGACATCAAGTGGTGTTTGTTGTCGACACGAAAGACAGCGAATGTCCGGCCTGTAACGTTCGGATACGAAATCCCTCTGGCCTTTATAATTGTTCGGATCTTGTCACTCTACGAGAATAATCCAGGGCAAAGAGAAGCATTAGACCTTCGGCCGTGAGTAAACATAAGCATCGTTTTATTTGGACTTCATGCGCATTTTTTTTGTGATGTAACATGTGACTGTAAGTGAAAAAAAGTTCAAATATGAATAAATTCATCATTTTATTCGCTGCGGTTATTTGTTACAAATTTATTGACAAAAAAAAAGTGCAAGATTCGTCCCGAAAAAATGGTTTTTTATTCAACTTGTTAGGGGAATTTTTTAGCTTACAGTTGCAAAGATTTGTTGCTTTTTAGAGTTGCTCATGAAAAAAAAAATTTTTTGCTGCTTGACATACTTTTCCTTTCAACTCCGATTCCAATTTCCTCGTCGTGCCATACTCTGCAACTTGTTGTAAACCCGCACTCGCGAGTTCCTCGTTTTGCCAGAAACTGTAGTCCACTGTGTGCGAAGCCCCGATGACGTCAGAAAATCGAATTTCCCATCCTTTGCTGGGAAAGTCCTACGATAGTGACGAAAAATATTATCGCGTACAATTTTTTAGATAATCCTCCGAGGATCACAGGATTTTTAACTGTATCCCGGATCACGAGAGTCCTTTTCGTCCTGCCACTTATATCTCACGTATTTCGAGAGAAAAAAGTGTGAGAAAACTCTGGAATACTCTCCATTGATTCTACTTTAAGGTCCCATAGTTTACAGTCGTTGAATTTGTTTCAATTCTGAATGAAACGTTCGAAAAAACAAGATTTTCGAATAAAAGGTCTAAAATTCTTTCATACACGAAAAAAACTTTTAATTATTATCGACCTTGGGATGAGTATTTCTTGACCATAGTCCTTCAAAAGTGACCTCGTACTTGGCCTCGTCACACGCACAGCATTCCGGAAGCACGGGACCAGGTTCATCTTCGATTGCCTTTGGATCCTGACAAACAATTTTCTCCAAACCACCTTCGCTGGTGAACCAAGTCTCCGCATTTTCCACTATAATGCCTCTAAAAATTTATCCAAAAAGATGAAAAAAGTTTTATTATAATAATTCGTAATAACAATAACAAGAAACAACGAAAAATTGAAGAAATCTCGCTAAATATAATTATTGGTAATCAGTAATTTCCTACCTGATTATAACACAACCGCTACCTTCGGGTGGACTCGTCCAAAAAACCGAGATATCGGCCTTAGGAATCTGGTTACTCTCGACAACCGCACTGGGGCATTTGTCAGAGAATTGAGTCAAAAGTTCATCAGCGAGGTCGAAAGAACCCGCAGACAAAGAGTCATTTTTGTTTTCCAACGTTAGAAGGAATCTGACGAATTGTTGAGGCCCTTCTGCGCTGATTTTTTTACTCTCGATCGTCACTGGACATGCAAGATTAAAAATTGATTAACTTTCAATCCATCAGCGTTTTTTAGCCAGCCTAATTTCGTGAACCGCGAACTTTACGCCATCACACTCGCATTTATAAATAAAAAAATCAGAAAAAATGAACGATCGATCTTCAGACTGTACTTTTCAAGCGAGAATAGAATTTTTTTTTCTTTCCTGTTTTTAATTAATCAGTTTTTTTTCATCAAATATCAAGCAATGTGCAAAGAAGGTCGGACACAAGCGACCCCGGCTCACCGGTTGAGGGTTAATTGAGATAATTAACGTAACAATTTAATGTTGAGCAATTTTTTTCGTGGGATTAATGTTTTTGGCAATTTATTAAATGCAGCAATTACGTTGAAATATTGAAACTTATGTATTGAGAAAGTTGAGGGTAACAGGGATCAAATTACCCATCCCCAGTGACTGGAGTCGCTCACTTGCATCAATCGATCGCATTGACTCCCTCCCCTGGCCGAACGCCCTTCAGCGACGGGAATTTAATCAAAACGTTCCAATAGGGTTCGCAATTCAAGACTCGTACAAAAGCTTTACGAGCACACTCAACGTAATCAGATATTCTCTGGACTCTCAAACTCTCATCGGCAAAAAGCAGCCAAAACATTTATTTCGTGCAATAAAATTTTATTGTCTAATATGAAATTACTTGAATGACGAAAAACTTTGCTCCGAGCATTCTCTACTCCAGAATTCATAGAGTCTTTACTCCTCATCAATCCTGCGTCGGAGAAATCGTGTTTCAAGAGATTTCAAGCTACAGATTAGATCCAGATGCTGTAATTAAAAATCTTGGAACGTGGAGAAAATCACCGGGCTCGCTGCAAGTTTTTTTTTTCTGCGGGGAAGCTCAAAATTTGGAGAAAAAAAAACTCACACGATGCTCTTGATTCGTTAGAAAATAAGCAGAAAATTTTCTTCGTCTCGGAGCACCGAACGTGACGAACAAAAACGCTGGTCGTCGATTCAGTGGATCGTTGTACAAATTTCGAAGAAGGATGAGTTAAAAAAATTCTGAACTCTTGTAAAAATGTTTGATGCGAAGATATTGTTCAGCTGCTATTTATTCCCCATGGGAGCAACAGCTCCAGGCTATCAAGAGACTAGATACTTTGATAAACATCGCGCGGCCGGAAGTCCGGTAGAGTTTGCCTTGCTCGTCTTGTCAAAACAATCCGACACGGATCTAATTTAAAGATTTTTTGGAATTTCTCAACAGGCTAAACTAACGAGACAGCTCGATATGGAGAAACTTCCAGCTGGATATTGTTACTTCAATTTAAATATTTTGAACCCGATAAAGAATGAATTTTTCCCTCAATTCTTCAAACAAGCTCGAGTCATGGCTACAAAATATTTTACCATTGTATTTCGTGTTCGGCATATATTGATCGACGATCTCGGTGCGATTATAACTCGAGAGGGTCAGCCAGAATCTTCCTTCAAGAGGCAGAGGTGACGTCGTGATGCCATCCAATTTTCTACCGCACTTGAGCGCATCGATTATGGATATCGTGCAGATTAGAATGATAAAACTGCAGAGGATTCCGTGCTGTTTCATCTGTAATAAAAATGTAAAAAAAATGCTCTAAAATTTAAAAAATGGGACGGCTAATTTCATGAATTTTAGAAAAATGGAAAAATCTAAAATTCCGGCGATTTTATTCTGCAAATGAGAATCTTTTTTGGGTGTCATCCAGCAAGCAACTCTAAAATTGCATTTCTCATTGCGTTTTAATATTTCAAGTGTCTGGCCTCTCGTCGTTACACTGGGTCAATTTGACCCGGTCCAATTTTTCGATAATATAAAATTGAGAGTGTAAAAACAGATTTTTGGGTTTGTTTGGGTTTCTATAGGTTGGAGCCATCGTTTTGACACACTGGGTCAATTTGACCCGATCCAATTTTTCCGTGGTATAAAATATTGATAGTGGAAAAAAAGATTTTTCATGTTTTGTTTCTCTCAATAGTATGAACTTTTTCCAATTCAAAAAGGTTGAGAATAAATTTGAATAGAATCGAAGAAAATCATCGATAATTCGATAAATGTCTAGTCGGTTCAGTTCAGCCTTTGAAGTGCATCCAGCTATGAAGCTAGTCCAATACATTGAGTTTATAGAGAAAAAAAATAAAAGCGGCTAAGGTGGAATATACAGAAAGAGTTGGGGCTAAATATAGACAGGCACATTTGTGTTACTCACTTTCATTGGTCAATTCGTCTCGTTAACGACAAAACTGGCAAAAAAGCGGCTGCTGTTGTAATTTAAGGAAGTACGTCACATCACGTGGATTTTTAGCGGCTAGAAATATTGTTCACGTCCAACGCGATCGCGCGGTTTTCAACGACTGGCTGAGCTTCGTCCATGAGAGCAGAGTACATGCTTCCTACTCTGTGTCTGACGCGATTCGAACGTCACTACTTTGGAAAAACCGTTTGCACGAGTCGCGCACGCGTCTCTTACTGTCGAATCTCCCACGACTTCCCCTCTTCGCGTTTATGCCTCATGTTATTTCCTTTTTCCTTCGTCTCTCGAACCCTTCGAACTTCCAAAACTCATCCCACGCGTTTTCAGGCTCTTTCGCAAACCGTTTCCTCGCGATATTTTTCATTTTGCGTCCAGAAGCAATCAGCCGGTGAACAAACATCACAAACGTCAATCACCGACAACGATAATGGTGCAAAGTTGCAAAAAATCGTTCAAAAAATCAATTTTCTTTTATGCAACCAAATATTTTTCTTCTCGTGCATAGAAATCGTAATTTTAGCAAAAGTGCATAAAGGAATATGAAAATTTGTTCAATCCTTATTCGTCGCAGCTCCGAATATTTCAATTTTCCCGAAAATGGTTAAAAAACTAGGAAATTCGTGTGCAATTTAAAAAATCAACACTATAATCCAAAACCATCGAAATTATTGCATGAAAAAAAAACGAGAAAAAAAATTGCGAATTATTTAGACTCTTAGAATCGTTTAGCATACATTTTCCCAGAATTCATTTGAAGGATGACTAAAATTGCCGTTACGCGAATGATGGCATTTTAAAAAAATGTTGTACTCGTGATAATCCGTGGATGGAAATGTCTGTGTACAGCTCGAATGGATAATATGTGAACTGTAGCGACAAGAAGCTGTGTAAAAAAAAAGTCCCCTCTGCTAATTAAGTTGGCCTTGCCATACGGCCTGGTGAAATTATTTTATTTACGAGCCCATGGATGTTGTGCGTTTAAAACCGAGTCGCCGCACTTTTCGGTAATTAGCTCATTGTCCCTGTCCATCAGTTACTCTAGTGGGAAGCGAAATATTTACTCGTTAATTATTCCATCAATTCATTCATTTTTCTACTTTCACTGAAGCACTAACGTTATTCTTCGTTAATATTTTTTCAACTGAATTTCACGTCAGGAACTTCATTTCGCATCCTGATAATTTTTTACATTAAACAAAAACAGAAATTTAGAGAAAGATTCAAATAAATCGATCATATCGTGCAGTAGAATTCCAACAAAAATTTTATTTCAATTTCTAGATACTTTTTCAATTTTTCAACAAGTTTTTCCGCCTTCCATACCGCTTAATTTTCAAAATGAGATTGCGACCGTGAAAAATCGATCCCAAATGTGGTCCATCATTTTATTCGCCCGAAAAATTGAAAAAAAAAGTTTAAACTGTTTCCAGCTCGTGTCTCGACGAGCGGAACTCGAATTTTCATAAATTTCCATCGAATAATACGAGAACCAGACCCGTTGGTTGCTCCGAGAGAGCGATGTCACTTGTTTCGCCTTCTTTTTGTTTCTCAGTTCCTGAATTCTGCGCGAGGTTGACTACTAAAAGCTCCAAGCTAAACGGCTGTCAGGCAAAATCGCAGTAAATAATAGATATCGTGACGTAACCAAATGTTCTCATCAAGTGACAATCCAGGAATCAAGGCGATCGGTTAAATTCAACAAACTATGTGCACGAATTAATGATTGACGTGATCGTAGGATGTCGACGTCGGAACCGAAGGATCAAACCACTGAAGAAGTCGAGGGTGAGTTTTTACCGTGATCGCAATGAATTCCGCATGAAAAATGTTTTTTTTTTTCACCGCGTCAATTTTTTAATAAAAAAAAAACAATTTTGAAATCTGGTCCTTTTTAATTGTTCTGTTTCATCTGGCGAAAAAAGCCAAACCATCGAACAATTCTGAAAAAGTTGCGGAACGATGTGGAACCGCGAGAACCTCAAAATTACCGACCCACGCTCGATCGCTCTCGATTTCCGGCCTGAAAAGCAAAATTCCGACAAACATTGGTCACTCGACCCGTTCGGGCTCGACCGCACAGTCACAACCACAGCCCGTGGACGATGGGACGATCGGTAAAGCGTCGTCAACGAATTCCGGAGGACTTCCAACTTCCAAAAGTCTTACAGCCGCTTCGAGTCCATCGATCGTAACGAAAACGAATAAATCGGCCAACAACTCAACAGGAAATTCGACCATGCACAGCAGATATCTGGAAACTCAATTTTACACCAAAAAGAAACGTTACCTCAACCTCCGCAAGGACTTGACCGAAAAACAGGTCAGAACTCAGAGCTTGACAAAAAAAAATCGCTTCAACAATTATTTTCACCTGAGTGAAAATTTCGCATGATCAGAATTTCACTAATTCTAAATAATACAAAAAAAAACTTAATCTTGGCATTTTTATGGCGTTCAAAAATTAGATTTCGTGTGACAATACCCATAAAAAGTCACTTTATGGTTTTATGAACATTGTTTGAAAAACAATCGAGATTTTCCTACTCCTTTGCATCAATTTTTCCAAAATTATTCCAGTTTTTTAAAATTCCGAATGAACCTTGTTTTAATCTTGTACTTGATATATTTTGCTTCCTCATGGAGGAAGCTTTGTGACGGTGAAAATTTTTTTTTTCGAGTTTTCAATGTCAATGTTCTTAAAATGTCCCAAAACGTCCAAAAATCATATTTAGAAAAAATGTCCGGATGTGTGTGTGTATGTGTGTGTATGTGCTGGCACTGTAAAATTCAAATTGTTATAACTCGAGAACGGTTTGAGCTACAAGGCTCTAGTTTTGCATAGATGTTAATCTATACCAGCTCTTCGTTTGCTGAGAATTTTGTCCGGATCGCTAGAAAAATTCGAATTCTACAGCATTTTGAAATTTTCAAAAAAAATGGTGTCACCGCTCTAACTTTCGCAAATTTCAAGATTTATTACTAATTTTTTTTTTATAATTAGAGTATCATAATAGGAAGGTTCGTATTGAATTTGGGAAATATCGGTTGAGCGGTTTAAATTTTATGGGTTTTTGAATTTTACGAAAATATTAGTTTTTCGAAAAATCGTTTCACCGTGCATCTTGAGCACCGTGAGGAAGCAATTTGCAAATTTCAATTTGCAGCATTTTTTTTTCTCTTCAATCGAGTTCTGTAAATATCGCCTGAATCGCACAAATCGAAGAGAAGAAAAATTCGATTTTTTCAAGTACCGAAATTTGTCTAAATCATGATTCTTCAGTAGAAACATTTTCCACGGTCGTTGACAATTTTTTTTATAAATTATTTGCATCGATGAAGCACGTCAATTTGAAAAAACAAAATATGGTGCAAATTTTTGCAGAAAAATGCCACGGAGCTTTACTCAGAAATGTTACAACTCCGTGAAAAGTTGGTAGCGAAAGGTGGCAAAGATCCTGGCAAAGTGGAGCCACTAAACTTGACATCAGGTGGAACTGACCATTTGCCAACGAGTGTGTCGAGCGAAGGGCATCAGCTTGACGGAAATGGCGAACGAGTTTCCGGAGGCAATGTACCATTGACGAACGAGTTTCTATCAACGATTATTTCGAAGATTCGTGAACTGCCTAAACGTTTTTTCGACCTATGCAGCGAAATGCTACGTCAGCGTACAGAAATAATTTCGTCGTTGATAAAAATTGAAAATTCAAAAGAAAAAGTAGAAATGGAGTCTGCGATTGCCAAGGAATTGGAAAGTTTGAATAACGAGACTGTAACTTTAGAGTCTCGGGTCGAAGGAGCCCAAAAAATAAACGAAACGTCCATCACCGAAACGATAGAAAAACTTTCGACACTCTGGAGCGAACTGGAATCGTCCAACGAAAAAATTCTCCAATTTGAAACCAACAACGCTGGAGTTCACAGAGAGACGAGCACGAAATTGGACAATGCAATTAAGGAAAAAAAATTAGCTGAGGTCGAATGTGCACGCTTGAAGGAACGTGAGCTCTCTCTGGAGTCCGAACTACAAAAATTACGAACAAAGTTACGAGAAACCGAGGCACGCATCGGTGAAGGAGATCAAAAAATTACAAGACTTCAAAATCATGTCAAGAGTCTGGAATCACAGTTGAAACAGAAAGATTCCAATGCTGATAAACAATTGAAGGATTTGGAGAAAAGTTTAAAAAGTAGCCAGAGTCTTGTATCAAAAACTGAGAAACAGCGAGAATGTTTGGAATCGAAGTAATTATTTTATTAATTCCTCCAATTAAGAGCTCAGGTGCACCCACGAAAGTCAGAAAAATTTGTAGTTTCAATCACATTTTTCTACAAACGAACAAAAAAATTCTCAACCAACCAATTTATTTGAAAAAAATACGCAAAAATAATGAAAATTGTTACCCCAACAGGTTGGTCGAGTTGAAGAAACAGTTGGGCTCGAAAGAGAAAGAGAGCGAGAATAAAATCAAGCAAATATCCAATAAGCTTACTGCAGCGAATCTCGAGCTGGCTAAGCTGCGCGAGGAAAGGTTGGCCGACCAATATTAGCAGATACGATAATTTCTCAAGGAAAAAGAACAAAAAACTCATTCCATTAAAATTCAAATAAATTGAAATGAATTAATCGAAAAATTAACATAAAAAAAAATGCTACGAAATTCAGTGAAAAATCTGATGGTCCTAGAAATAGATTGGAATTTTCGAAAAATTAAAAAAAAAAAATGTGAAAAAATGACGTAAATATGATAAATGAACCGAAAGATTTCGAAAACGTCACTCGCTGCGTTTCAACTACGCACACGACAATAAAGTAAAACGGATCACGCTGTACGTAATTTAATGAAGCCATAATTTTAATAGAGTCGACGCGACGACGGATAAAAACGCTTCGCCCGATAGAACGGATCGAAGATTGGCCGAGCGCGATAAAAAAATAGAAACGCTGCAACGACAAAAGCAGGAAATAATAAGGGCTGTTGATCCCGGTTTCTTCGGGGACAAATGCGATCTTGTTAGTACGCGAGAGCTCTCCCATGACTATGCGATTGATAAACTATGCACAATTCAATCAAACTCAGTTTAAATTTGAAAACCAAAAAACATTTTTTTTGCAGGAATTTGGAGACGATAATGAAACGCACAGCGAATTCGTAAATTTATTGAAAAAGTCTATAGGAGAACTTCGAGTAAATTCCGAAAAGCAGTGAGCAAATCGACCATATTTTTCCAAACATATTTCGCAATCATTTTGTCAAATAATTTTCATGTTTTTTTTTCAACCGAAAGCACCGAAAGAGATTTCTTTTCGCAGGCACAGATTAAAATATTATAATTCTGGTTGATTTTCTTTTTCTCAAAAGTTAAATGATTGGTCAAATCATTTCAACGAGACATCCGCTCCTTTGAGCCATAGTTGTCCCACCAATTCCTCCAGCAAGCCTAAAATTTCTCGATCGAAGAAAAATTCACAAGGAGAGAAAATAAAAATAAAAAAATGACAATGGCATCTCGTTTTCTGGTACCATATAGCTCCTCTGAAAGATTTCACCAAGCACATAGTAATTTTTCATTCATATATTCAATTGAAAATATCGAAAACTTTGACATTTGTCAAATTTGGACATTTTTCGCCCATTTTCACGTTGCTGAAATCTCTCAGAGGGACAATATGGTTCCAGGAAACTCTGATATCATTGTAATTTTTGATTGTGTTTTTTTTCTCCGTGTATGGCTCAAGGCTGGAATAAATAATACGAAAAAATTGATCTGTTCTCAACGAACAGAGTCTCTTCGATATAAACGTGAATTAACACAGTTTTGACTGGATTCTTGCAGACAGGAAAAAATAGAGAGTTTAAAGCGACAATTGGATGAAAGTTTGGAGGGCCGTGGACATTTGAAATACGTTGACAAGCCGTTCACGGCACATAGAGTGAAAGATCTAGAAAAGCAGGTGGAAGAACTGCGACTAAGTCACAGAGAGCTTTCTCGTCGTAACGAACAGCTCGTCCTCATGCTCAACCACAAAGAGCGCGAAATCGAGAGACAGGATCGCATTATAAAAGAACGTGGCAACGTGATGAAAGTTCGAGACGAAGTTATTGGACTTATTACGGAAAATACCAAGTTACGTGATAAGAGCTTGGACGGTCATCGGTCGGTGACGAAAAAGGGTTGTCATTTTCGAGAACGAGAACAGGTACGCACCTTCGATTCGAGGCAACGAATTTTTCTTATTCATCGTCTAGTTTTTGATAATTAGTGTCGAGATTCATGAAATTCTCGCTCCGACAAGCGATTGCCATGTCCCGTTGGACTTTCCATTTCTACTCGGCAGGAGAAAAAGTCTATTCGTCAATAATCCTCCGTGAATGACTTTTCATGGCATTCATACGAACTGAATGAAAAACTAAATTCAAAAAATCCCAAAATCCGAAAATAAATTAAACCTGAATTGCGACTCTCATCTCACGTATTTGGAGATGAAAAAATATGAGAAAATTCTGGAATACTCTCCATCGATTCTACTGATTCCATAATTTTTATAAAAAATTAACTAAAACTAAAAAATTAAATAATTACCCAAATGAAAAACCAAATTCGAAAAATCCCAAAATTCGAAAATAAATTGAGCCTGGATTGCGACTCACATCTCACGTATTTGGAGATAAAAAAATCTGAGAAAATTCTGGAATACTCTCCATCGATTCTACTGATTCCATAATTTTTATAGTCGATGCGTTTGTTTTCTTGTCGAATGAAACGTTTCACAAGATTTTCGGAAAAAAAAATTGAGAAATAAAGAATAAAGCTGTCGTCCTGCGTTATAGAAACTTTGTGGAATTGTTCCAGGTGGACAGACAGATAGCCCAGAAATCGGAGAACCTTCAAGAACTGTATTCGACCCTAGAGGCGAAGCAGATGCAAATATCCCAACTGGAGCAATTGGTGGAGGACATGGAGATTCAACAAGAGCGAGCACAGGAGCAACGTACCCGTTTGGAGAAGAAAATAGCGCAGCTTCAGGTGACGCTTCACTGTAGGAAGGGACAACATCGGTACGTTAGCCCGGAAACTCGAGCATTATCCACGAGTAAAATATGTAGTCCAGCCTGTCGGGAAATAGTGGAAAAAAGTGTTAAGAAAGCGTGTTTATCGGGTGCGGAAACATTATCGCAAGTGGAAACTTGTCGGGCGGTAAAGTCTCGACCTTCCTCGAGACGCGCGCAGTCTCGATCGCCGCTGAGGCAGGCTCTGATGCAACGATCGAAAACCCTCAGTTCATTCAACGTAAAAGATCGTTTATCACCGAGTAAAATAAACGATTATCAAGTAATGAAAGAAATAGCACGTGCCTTGAAGCACGAGAGAGAATACGTTTGCAAAAAGCGGAGTTTGGGTTCGGACGATATTGCGCAAGGCTCGAGGCAAGATCGTAGCATAGTTTGCCCTTTCGATAATGTTGCCGATTACTTGGACATTACGAAGGACGAAATTCGCGAATCGCTTTATAATTGGCTCGTCGAACCTTGGATGCTCGGCGATGCTCCATTCAACGTCACTTGTCCTCCGCCAAATCCTCACGATAATCACCGGAAGTCAGTCGAATGTTCGCACGATTTGGCGCTATCGTTTCGTCCAAGAAAACGCAATCGTTCGTCACGACGAGACAAAATGACGAACGATCGTGACCGAGACACGAGATGCGATAGCGCCGAATGCCGGCGACGTTCGCTTCCGGAATGGAATTGCCCGGTATCTCCCTCGAGAACACAACAAACTTCTCAAGAGCCTAATAATGCCTCGCATTCACGCAGACAGAGACCGTAGAAGCGTTTCGACCTAAAATAATACGATCCAATTTAAATTTCCATCGATAATACTTTAAAAATACTTAGAAAAAATTCAATTTGTAGCTCCACAACCGAACATTCGTTCAGCCCGGCAAAAAGGATCGAAAAAAATTTCAACCACATCCAAAATCCTCGATTTTCTTCGTAACAAATGCTCTGAAAATTCGAGTAAAAAACGAAAATGCTTTTCCCCAAGCCATCAAATTCTAACACGTTTGCACAAAAGGCTCAACGTTTCGTTCTCATTCGTACGGTCTGATTAAACAGGCTAGGTACTCCCAGCCGTATGGTGTTTTCCAGCTTCGCATGTATCTTCAAACTTTACACGAAAGATTTTCCTTACAGGAGTGCCTAGCCGTTGAAACAGACCTACTCCGTGTTACACCTTTCTTCACCCATTTTCTCTCCTTGTTGACAATTCTCTCTCTGTATTTTGTGTTCTAGGAGTAGGTGCTGGCTCAGCAGCCTGTAAGGAATGTTTTTAATCGTCCTCCAACCATCCCAACAACCCTATCTTCGTGCCTTAGAAAATTGGTATCCCTTTTTTTTTTTATTACCATTTTATCACTGACTGTCGAACCATCGATTAATAAAACTCTCGCGGTTCCGCATACGTGTGTTTTTATAAATATATATTCATGTTTATCAAACTAAGTTGCGTTATTTATTTTATTTACCACCTTGTCGGTTCTCGAGTGCGAGTAATTCTCCAATTAACGAACTTGATGACACAAACTTCCCAGTCTCCCATAAATTATGTATTTTTGTATCGACTTTATTATTTTACAATGAAACATTATCAAACAAACAAAATCATTATTTATTTACAACGATAACTATATTCGCTTTCCTCTACGACCTTCAATTTTTACGCCCCGAAAATATATGAAAAATTCGAGAAAACTGAATTCGACGCTCAAGCAATATTTCATTTTCCTTAAAAACCTGTGGTCACCGATGGGAAAGCAGAAACTTGAGGATTTCGTGTTTTATAGTCAGAACGTAACTGGCTTTACGTTAATTTTGAGTCGGTCGAAAATAATTTTTTAGTTACTGCTAATTTTTTTTCTTTTTTATAATTTTATGCGACCAGAATTTCGTTGCCTAGCGATGCAAAAAAATCGTGAAAACGATAATTAGTGTACAATCATTTGATGGAAAAAAAAAAATTATCAAAAAAAGAAAGAAGAAAATTTCCATTCTCACTTCAAAAGTACAGTCTGAACGATTGACGACCAATTTTTTGAGATTTTTTTATTCGTAATTGCGGGTGTGATAGCGCGACGAGCCCGGTTAATGAAATTTGGCTCGAGGCTCCAGACACCGTCGTTGAAAATCAGTGGCGACTGCAATTTTCAAGTTGCGCGATGTATTTACAATTCTGTGCAATCGCCAAGTTCCGAAATTCGGCTCGAATAATATTTACACGCACGAAAGAGATCAATGGATCAATGGAAAAGGTTTCGAATAATTATCCTGGCTAATTACTGTCATTGTCACTGCTATCCGAGTACGAACACAATAAGGACAAACCGCTGACTTTCTTTTGCCCGTCACCATCACTCAAACTGTTCGTTGTTGACGCTGGGTCCTTAGAATCAGCGGCAGCATCGTTGCTCGCAGCAGATTCATTGACTGGAATTGTCGTGGAGCTCGATTCGCTCTTCACTACAGTGTCGACTCTATCGATCGTTGTCTCGGCTCCGGAAACTGCTTTTTTCGGTTTAATTAAGCCGCTTAACGTTGAACGCAACGATGGCATCGTCGTGGACGTTTTTTTTGCTGTTTTTCGATGTTCCTTCTGAAGAAAAAACAGAAAATTATCAAAATTTGAACGAAATTTCGAAGGGGTCCGAGTACATTCCCAGCTTTCAAGCTCAGAACGTCGAGCTGCGAGAAAATTGAATTTTGGAAAAAACTAGAGGGACTTTTCGTGGATTCAAAATTTTTGTGGAAAAATTCATCGTCTCCGGCGCTCACTACTTTTGGAACCTCCGTCAACGCAGATTTCTACACTTTTCGATCATTTTGACAACAATTTGTATGAGAAAATGACGATGTTGAAATTCACATCGTTGGATCGCAACGAAAACTGATAAATTTTTATAGCAGAGCGCAAAATTTTCCTCCACTATTTGTGAAACGTTATTGGAAAACGGAATATACTAAAAAAATTGTAAAGATTGCATTAATAATCGGAATAATGAATAAAAAACGTATTTTTCGTTGTTTTCCGACGATGTAAACTTCAGTGTCGGGGAAAATAACGATTTTGTGGTCTTGGGCTTGACATATGGTTCTTACGAGAATAGACTCGGAAGTTTCAGCTTGGCAGTGGTCAACGGATGTAGAGCTTTCGTTTTCGTTGTGAGTCTTGAATATTTTCGAGCGAGGTTCGGGCCATTCGTTATCGGGTAATTGGACGATTTCTTCCTCGACGACTGTTCCGCTCGTTCGTTTAGATCGAAAGACAGACTCGACGTAAGCTTCGTCAAGTTTTTCTTGTCGGTCGATGGCTCGTTGCCGTTCGGCCTCGCTGTCGTACTGAGCGAGCATTTGATCGTAGTCGATGGTTTGTTGACGTCTGTTGAGATCTTTGAGTTCTTCCAGAGATTCCAACAGCTCTAATTCTTGTTTGGACTGCTGTGTACGTTTCTCCAATAATTTCATTGGATTCGTAGCCTCTTCTTCTTTCTCCTCGTCCTCTTCCCGCTGAGCTTGTTCTTCCGCGAGTTTCAAAGCCATGAAATTCCTCGTCGCTCCAGCTTCGATCTCGTAGTCAGTATTTTTGGGGTCCGTCTTGAAGGATATTTCTTGCAAACATCGCGTACATTTTATGTAAAATCGATATATCCGAATTCCCAGATAATCGTCGCCTTCTACGTCTTCTTTCCGCGCGTTGAATTTCTTGCCTTTGTAAATGTATTCCCCGCAAGTTTTGCATCGCATATTAAAAGGCGCCATCAAGCGTACCGTGTATTGACGGTTGCGGGCAAGTTTCATGCGAGGAATTTTCGACGGATCAAAATCCGGGGGATAGTATTTCTGGAATATGAAAAAAAAAAATGTCAATAAAGAAATCTAATGTGAAATATCTTCCGATCAACCCAACCGTCTCTTCGTCTTTTCGACCGGAACAAAAATTTATTTCGAAAATCTCGTCTTTTTGAACGTTTCATTTGAAAATAAAACAAATGCAATGACTATAACTAACGGACATTAAAGTAGAACGAATGGAGGTCGGTCTAGAATTTTTTCAAATTTTTTCTCTCTCTCCAAATACTCGAGATAAGTGGCAGAACAAAAAGACCCAAAAGATGCAGAATGCTAGAATAAATCACGATTGAGAATTGTTTTTTCTTATCGTAATCAGCTCCTCGTATTTTAAATATAACAATTTCGTTTCCATCTTCATTTACGCTAGAAATTCAGTTCACAGAACTCGCGATGATAATATTTCTTTCGAAAAATCGTACGGTTCATTTTTTCTGTGGAAAAATTATTTTTAAACTAAAGTCGTGTCGCTGCGAGGATTGGTTTCAAAGATTTTCATTAGGAAAACAAAGTTTGTCACGAGTGAAAAGAATGAAAATTTTTTGGACTATCGAGGTTCGAATGAATGCGACAAAAGTTTTCTCGTAATGTTGGGAACGAGTGCGAGGGCATTGAGAAAGGTTCGTGTACGTTTGTACACGTTAGCTCGTTTATCGATCGTAATCGTAAATTAACGTTTATCGAATCGAAAAAATGATAATTATTCGATATAATTCAATATTAATGGAATAATTGATTTTTAAATGGATTACTTACATTCAATACTTTACGTTCCGACATTGTTGCTGCGAAGTTTCCTCACCAAATGGTCAACTGAACGACTTAACCTAAAACTTAACCTGTTTCTTCGAATTTCTTGATTATATCCAACGATTCCGACACTATTCTCAACACGAAATCTGTCGAATTTTCACAAACATGTATGAAATCACAGCATCATGAATTTTTTCAACCATTCAATGCTACAATTTTGTTCCCATGAAAAAAAAACTCGAATTACACGAAGATTGAGGATTGGGAAAATGTAAACAAGTCAGCTGGCGAGCTGGCAGTGTCCCCAAGCGGCCTTCGATAGATTTTCATTGTCCGGTCAGCACTCCGAACACATTTGTAGTGAACGAGTGAATCGTTGAGATCGTTCAGGAACTAGGATCGATAAAAACTGGACTACAGCGTTTAATTTTGAGGATAAATAAAAAATCTGAATTTTTAGGTTACAGGTAGTCAACGTATGTGTTTATTTCCCATTCCCATCGATGCAGAATCGTCTCACGGCGACAATTCGATAAATAACAATGTACAGGATAACTAGATATTTTATAAAATATAATAAAAAAAATACTCCAACATTCGCGCTCAGCTGATTCCGCGAATTTAGCCGGCTAGATCTTTCGATTCCATTTTTTTTTTCATCTTGTCGTTTTCGATGGAGAATCGTTCGGTGGTGTTTAGTAGTTGCATTAGAATATTTGGTACGTTCCTTAATTCTGATCATGAGAGCGAGTGGTATCGTGCCTTGCTCACGAGGAGTGAGCTCAGTTTCCCGCCAAAATGTAGGTCCATAGTGGAGAGTGCAATTGGGTAAATGACCCTGAAGTTCGCATCGTTGGAATGCAACGAAATTCATTTTTATCTTTGACAAAAATAATAATTCAAATGCAGAATGTAATTACCATGATAAAACGATCTATTTTTGTAATTCGAAAAGCATATCGGCTTGAAAAATTTGAACGATATTAAAAATTGAACGAATCTTCAATAAAATTGAATATTTTTCGATGCTTTCCAACGTTGCAAACTTCAGCATCATTTGGGTAAAGAATAGAGCGAAAAAAGCATAAATATTTGAAAAACCCGGGAAAGTTACTATTATGCATAGAAAACACTATTATTACGACGATACGACTAACCAGTCCCCTCAGGCTGGTCGGCGAAACGATTGAACGGAGAAACGAAATCGTTTTGGTTACAGAAAGTTATTCACAACTATATAGAAGCGTTAATAGCGTTACTCTGAAGTTTTTGGATGAATACTGAAAATTCTAGGTGCTCGCTGGACCAGTATAACGGAAGCTGAAGAGCATGACAGAATTGCTTTGGCGTGGAGCTCCGATGAAACCGATGAAGGGACGGTTTACGTGAAATTCTGAAGTAGCCATACGAAATCCTATGCCTAATCCTGGAAAAACCATAAAAGTCGCGTTGGTCTTTGTCATTTTTCGATTGCACGGGACCAAATACATTGTCAGATTGCATGTTCGAACAAATCTGTGCATAGTTGTAATTTATCTGTCAATTAAGACTCACCGCTCGCGGCAGCCGCTTCTGTGCCCTCCTCGCTAACTTCAATGAAAGCTTTTTGCACTACTTGGGTAACGCTTATTGGCGGGAAATCGACAATGCCAGTGAAGTCAGCGTTGTCGTCAAATATACCGCCCATGTTCATCTAAAAACAGATGGAAAATCGACCAGATTCAGTAAAAACGAACCGACAAATTTTTCTGCGCTTTTCCACCTTCCTTGGCTTCAGCCACATGGAAATAAAAATGGAATTTGACTTATTTAAATTGAAAATTAAATGAAATTAATTAATTAATTAATTAAATTTAATCAAAATTTATTAAAATTCAATTAAAATTGAAAATTCAATTAAAAATTGACTTATTTAAATTGTAAATGAAATTGACTTACCGTTTCGAGAACATCGTCGAGCGACATGTCACTCTCGATTCTGAATTTCGGTAAAAACAGCATAGTCTCACCATCTTCACCATCGGATAGTCTTTCGATTGTTAATTGGTCCATTTTTGTCTCCAATTCGGGCAGACCATCAACATCGTTCGGCATTACAATGAACATACTGAGCGCGTCGTCAACTCCGGCGCTCTGTAAACAAACAAATGTAGTTTCGATTTATTTATTCCTCATTTTCGTCCCTGCGAGAAAATAAACTCCGATTTCATTTTCATTTCGTTTATTCTTTCAATTTACCCTGTATGGAATCTCAATAAAACGGGCCTTGACGTCGGCAAGAGAACCAACTCTGTAATTTCCGTTGTTGAACATCATCGGCACATCCACTGTCACGGTCGAATTCACATGGAAAGGTCGTAATTCCGTTTGATTAGGAGCGAACCGCGATTCCCATTGGCCCTTGAAATAGACGGCATTCACAAGGACCATGGCCGTCGTAGGGTCTAAATCCTCTGTTAACAATATCAAATTCTCAAGTTGTAGCGAGGGCCCGATAATAATCGACGAATCGAATGAAAAATGCGTCGATAATTAAATATAAAATTTGAAAAAATATATATAAACACATAAAAATTGTAGGGAATTAAATATTTCTTTCTATCAACAAAAAAATATATAAAATACACTTTTTGTTCATCAGTTTGTTAATTAATCCGATCGCTCTAATTTTCCGAGTAAATTCCGTTTCCCAATGGCAGAGAATCGTGCCATTATCATTGACAAAAATACTGTTTGAAAATTTTGCTCTCTGCTATGAAAAATGAGTAGTTTTCGTTGCATTTCAACAATGCCAACTTTACCGTCGTGGTTAAAAGGAAGAAAAGACTAATGAAAGGAGTTCTAATCACCAGGGACGAAGAGATCCGTGATCCGATTGTTCGTCTGATCCTCGCACCATCTGTTGATGATGCTGGCGGCCTCGTCTGGATTATCGAAATTTACATTCTGCACTTCCGACCGGAAGCCCGTTCTCGTCATTTCGCGAAAGTCGGCTTTCGGCGTGATATCTTGGTTTATAAATATCTTGTTCGCTATACGCACTTCCGCAACTTGATAGTTCTGGAAAATAAGATTTGAAAATACCTTCAAGAGTCTTAAACACGACAATTTGTCCGTCCAATTTCTATAGTGAAACGATGAAGCGGAAGTACCAAAAATTTCATAAATTACCGAAAATTCCATCGTTCAAAAAAGTCACGAATATTGAATCAAAATTCATATGGAAACAGTTTTTGTAAATTAACCCTCAGTCCGCGCTATCAATTCCGCAATTACAAATGAAAAAATCCGAAAAAATTCATGGTCAATCTTCAGACTGTGATTTTGACGCGGGAATAGAATTTTTTCTTTCTTTCTTATTTTTAATCATTTTGGGGTTAATCATGGGTTGAGATTTAATTACCTCGTAGACATTTTTTTCAATGCTTTTCCAAGATAATGTGAAAAATACGAGAAACGCTGAAACGCGCTCTAGGCCAAACCCACAAAAAAGCGGAAACTGAGAACTCCGTTCGGAAAAACATGTTGAAAATTAGAAACAAATCGGAATACTGCACCTGAAACCTGTCTATCAGAGCCTGAAATCCGCGCTCTGCAATGGCATTGTTTCCGGGAAGCGCGAGAGCAGTTCGCATTTGATATTCGGTGTCTCCGCGAGCTCCGTACGTCGCCATGGCTAATACCATCCATGCGCTCACTGCCGAGACGACGATATTCCCTCCGAAAGCTTCACCGATGTACTATCAGAAAAATCGAAAAATTAATCGTTCATTCTCTTTATAATTACAATTTTTAGTATATTATCAATGGCACGTAAAAAATATTTTCAACGCTAATTTAAATTTTCTTGCAATAAGTTTGGAATTCATTTGAAAAAAGCTCCTTGGGACTGACGTACCCTGAAAAAATTCGGTGAAAACGTGTTTGCACTTTGGGCTACGGCAGAAAGAGCCTCGGATTCGGATACTGGTCGAGCCGGCGCTATATCAACGTTGTTCGGCGGGGCCGGACCGAAAATGCTTTCTAATAAGTCATCTGAAATAAAAGCCAAAACTTTCATTCGATCCCACCAAAAGGAACTTCCATAAAGAACATTGCAAATCTATAATTCACGTTAATTACAAGTTATAATTATAAGTCATAATTAAAAGTGATAATTAACGTTAATTAACGTTAGTTAATTGGAAGTTTATAATGAGCGTTCTACGAGAAAATGAAAACATCATCGTTCTTGGAGGATTGAAACAATATTAAGAATCAAGAACAAAAAAAATCTTCAAATTCTGGATTCGAAAGTCTAGGCTAGAGATTGAACACGATTTTTTTTCAAATTTTTAAATTCATAATTGCGACTGTGGTAAAGCAAAGACTCTGGTCCACAAAATGCCCAAAAAATGTTCTCGGATCGAGGGTTAACGAACGCCGATTTTCTTGAGGTGCGTCTTAAGTAAACCGATATGCAGGGGATTTGCAAAGTTTGACAAAAAGAGCCGAGAATAGCGGAATAAGATTATTACAGACCATCCAGGTTCGGGTCCACGTCAGGTGCCGCAACTGGAGGATTATTACTCGGAAAGGAGGGCAACGAGCTCGAGACAACGCCAAATCTGGAAGGGACGTCGGTCACCAGGATCGGAGGAATATCGCTAGAACCGCTTGGGTCCGGAGCTCGGGGAAAAGAAGAATTATCAATCGGCACCAATACAGGTGGATTCACAAGAGGAATCTGAGGACCAGGTGCGGTCGCGTTCAATATCATCAGCAATCGGGTCAGCGCCGATGATTTGACACATTTTTTGTGGCTGAAACAGATTTAATAATTTCGAAATTTTGTTATGGCATACCCACGGATTTGGAGAGGAAAAAAATCTCTGAAAATTCTGCAATCCGCTTCGTTGATTCTACTTTAATTTTATTTTAAAACTTATATTTAGATACGTTTGAAAAAAACAAGATTTTCAAAAAAGATTGTCTCTCGGCTAATCCGCGGAGGTTTGGCATGCACGCAATTTCTGTTTTTTCTTGAGCAGAGCTCGCGATTGTTTTTCATTACTTGGTCAGGACATAAAACGTTTTTATCTCAGGATCCAAACACGAGATCGATACGAAAATTGTCATGATTTTTCAAATTCAACAATCAATCAATAGAAAAAGTATTGTTCACCACACAAGCCCCGAAAGTTCAATTTTCCGGTATCGGGAATGCCAGGAATTGTCATATGTTGAAGTTTGCATCGTTGGAATGCAACGAAATTCGTTTTTTTTTTTGTTTTTTTTTTTTTTTTCAGCAGAGCTCACGATTCTTATGCAATATTTGCTCAGGACACTAAAACATTTTTTCGTAAAGATCGAAACACAAAACCCATAGGAAAATTGTCATGATTTTTTAATTTGAACCATCGCAATGAACAAAAAAGTATTTTTCGTTAGATTCCAACGTTGCGAACTGCAGTGTCATAAAAATCGAGTGTTTTCCGGTTCGTTATCGACAGAAAAACTTACAACATGATGGTCGGTGTCCCCTCCAAGGAACTTCAATTCACCGATTCTTTGATTATTTGCAACGTCAACCCTCGAGTCGCTCGTTCGTACAGTTTTGTAAAAAAAACCTTAACGTTTTCGTTATCGAAAGAACTGGATCCAGGTCAACGTAAAAGTTGTTGGTCGAGTGCTAATTATACGAAAGCAATTATGAAACGTAACTCGATACACTGACTCGTAATTGTCAGTTTAAACTGAAAACCCGAATTTGTCGCGCGTTATTAAAGCGCCCAGAGATCGTCGTGTCAAATGGGTTTGATTATATCAAGGGAGTGGGGATTTCGTAAGAACGTGGCAAATTCCAAGGGCAGAAGTTTAGGGAAGAATTTGGCAAGGTCAACCGTGCACGATTTACCATGTTCGATCGTTGTTGTTACGGCGTCAGCGCAGCTCGTAATCAATCAACACGTGATGCTCTGGGTATTTCGAAAATGACGCTCGATCCATTATTTCGTCTTTTGTCAATGTCAATTGCCAATGTCTTTAGTGGTTTACACTGCAATTTTTTATCTCAAGTACGCCGAAATGTTGACCTTGTCGAAATTTGAACGCGCGTGTTTTGCAAAACAAAGGCATCAGGAGGATTATTCTTTATTTATTATGTATTTCTGTTTATTATTTTTCGATTACAAAGTGTTTATTATGGGACCCAATAAACTCGATAAAAACGACCTTGAAGTTCTCATCGTTTGAATTTACCGAAAACTCATTGTTTTTTCACAGCAAAGCACAACATTTTTCATGCGCGGTAATCGTGTACGATAATGCGACAATCTTTCAAATTCTTTGCCATTTGGAAACTGAATTTCCTATCCTAACCTGCAGCTACTCATCGAGCAGCCTGCTCGGAATGATAAAATCGAATTTTCCCCTTCAAAGCGCTACAATCCGACGACCAGAGCACCCAGAGTTGCCAGCGGGAGCGGCAGTAGGGCAAGGTCATTTCAAGGTGACCTGTTCTGTTCGTACGGTCGGTAAGAGTCTTTAGCTATACAAGTTGGTCGTACGCTTGGTATTTCAATAAAAAGGGACACACGATGCAAGTGACGCGTTTTTTTCGCTAGAACGAATATTTTTTCTTCCCGAACTCATTGAAAATATGTGTGTCGCACATGTTTCTGGGTTATCTTTCTCGCACGAAAAACTGAGGCGCATATCGCCTGGAATTTCGCATTTCATTAGACTGATGAGTTAGAACAAACGCCTGCGTGTCGTGAATTGGAATTCATTGAAATAAACTTTGAAAATGCCATATCTCGTTATTTCAATAGTTTTTTTTTTTTTAACGTGTAAAATTCGACTGTTTTTTTTCACGGAGGTCTGAATGGAGTGACTCGCATTCCCGGATTTTGAAATTACTAAAATATCCCTCTTGTTATGAGTTTGAAACGTGAAAGTGATGATATTAAAAACGACTGATCAACACGAGAAGTATCGAAAGTGTTTACAAACAAACTGCGGAAAGTTCCACTGCGTGGCACGAGAG
Organism: Diadegma fenestrale; assembly: GCA_037043255.1. NCBI lineage: Eukaryota > Metazoa > Arthropoda > Insecta > Hymenoptera > Ichneumonidae > Diadegma > Diadegma fenestrale. Next base: position 11,062,508 of record CM073310.1, on the reverse strand, counting down.
CGACACAATCGCATTGTGAAGCGTTATGATTGGCCGTTAAAAAAGACCGAGCCAATGAAAAACTTGCAAGATTTTGAGGATTGACGAATGGAACGTGAGAATAGAAACTGTAGAGTATTTAAATATTCCGTAAAGACTCGATAACGATTCCGGAACGAGCTCGTCGAAGTAGCAAAAAATCCTCTTGCATCATTGCCACTTCGTGGATGCTCGAAAAACGCGTCGAGATGCATAAAACTCTGCGATCTCCGGTCCGCAACTTGTCAAATTTTCAACGTCATTTCCCGAATAATCCGCATATTTCACTTATTTTTCAGCTATGGAAAGAAACAACGCGGGCTCTATTTCAGTTGTTTTGAGTTTAGGGTTTGCGCGCATGTTCGCTGAGGCGATATTCGCGTGTTAAAAAAGAGAACATAGAGAAATATATATGTTAATCTTTATGCATGTATAATGGAGAGTGTGACGACGAGAGCAAGCCGCGTCCTCGATATATCTGTATGTCCTGTAATCTATAAGTTGAGTGTGTGATATAGCGGCGCAGAGAGGAACGAACGGGGTTCAGCTACGTCGCATTTTCCAGTGTTTGGCTCGTACACGGCGCGTCGCGTATCGACGTGTTGCCGAAGCAAATGTCAAGCGTTTATTCAACCTTCGTGATAGCGCTCTTTTTTTATATCCGATAATAAATAAATGTATAATTAACTAAAAATTGAAGGTGCGAGTTTTATTCGATAGTCTTTATATCAAAACAATGAGACAAGGCGAAATCATCGATGGGCAGATGCAGTGCAAAGGTATGACATTTAATATCTTTCGATATATCGAGTGCAGCTTTTTTTATGTTCGTTCACGTCCGATTTTTCTATATACACAAATTTCTTGTCTATGTGCGTGCGTATACAACGGATGCATATGTTTTTATCTCTATATCTCGTGTTCAATACCCTCGCTCTCTGACAAAGTGTTTCATTCGCCAAAACAAAGGCTATGCGCACCGCGGTGACGCTCGCATCAGAACATATACAAGTGCAAGTTTACGAGACTCGATGTATACACAACAGATCGAAAGCGCACACGACGTGTGCTAAAACGAAAGAAGGGAGTACGAACCTTGTGACAAAATGTCATCAAAAGTGTTCGAGCATTCGTAACCCCATATATCGACTTGTTTTTTCTTTCGTAAATGTTTTTCCTGCTGCTTTCGTGTATACATATGTATATTCAGCAGGCGTATCGTATACGACGAGGAGCTTCTGCAGCCGACTTGGGAAAAGTTTTCAGACTCGAAATGCGAGTCGATTTCGTCGCAAAAATTCATTCTATAATAAGAATATTATTTGCATGCTCAGCATTTCGTGAAATCAAATGAAATTCTCGATGTTTTCTTAGCAGTTTTTGGGAAACCCGAACGAACGAGCGCTCTTTTGTTCGGGTTCGAATTTACTCTCAACCCGTGAACCGGCGTCGTTTTCATCCGGCCTTCTTCGCGCATTGCTTGATATTTGATGAAAAATAATGATTAAAAATGAGACAAAAAAAAAATTCTATTCTCGCTTCGAAAATTCAATCTGAATGTTGGCCATGAAGTTTTTCAAATTTTTTCATTTATCATCGCGGATTTAATAGCGCCAAAACGTTCATGTATCGAGAGTTAACACGCCGCGAGATTCGGTTGATTGACAAAAACTGTTTCTATGTGAATTTTTATTGAACATTCGGATATTTATCGAGTTTTTCAAGCCACTTTTCAAAACGATTTCGTTTTCAGTAATAAATAAAAAATTTATTCGCGTCCCTTCGTCGGTTCACGATGAAAATTCAGCAAACTAGCTCACGTGTTTTGGACGCTCCGAAAGGTATCGTTTATCCCCTTAAAAACTGAAATTCAAGCAACGAGTGTTTTCTCGTGTTGAACGATGAGCTTCGTCAGCGTTTTTCACCAAAAGTGCACGAAACTCGTTGATAATGATAAAATTAGTGACACTTGCGAGCGCCCCAAAGTCCGGGGCGACACGCTTGTAAATTTCGGGAAAAAAAACTTCATTGCCACGCTGAGTCTCGTGCAGGATAATTTGCTCGGCGAAGAACGACAAAAAAGGGGGAAAACTCGTTAATTAAGGCAAAACGAGAGATTCGTCACATTTGTGTAATTTCCGGTCTTTATCGATTGTACGAAATAGAATTTCTAAGCACGAAGCAAACGAGCCAGAAAAAGCAACAGAGTATAGTGAAAAGTAAACACGTCAAATATTTCAAGAAACAAAAATAACTTCGGGATACCAGAAAGTTTAGAAATTTTCCTTTTTCTTTGTCAATGTTAAAAGTCTTGAAGCTAAATATAAAAAGCCCGCGAATGCGTGACTCCGTGATTGTATTTTCGAAATTGCTGTTATCAGTTTCTTTTCTTTTTATTCGGCAAAATAATTTAATTTGAAAAAACACAAACAAATTACGGAAAAAGATTCTTGCGCTAATTTTTTTTCAAATTCTTGAAAACTACGCAAAGATCCTTGCGTAGTATTTTAAAACTTCTCTCTCTCTCTCTCGCTCTCTCACTTTTTCTGTCCGGATCTCGCTGCCCGTTCGAGAAGGGGGATGTGCCAATGAATCTTCAAGTTCAAACCTGGAGGGGATATCCGTATTTACCTGATGCGTGAGTCTGTACGTGCTTGTGTATTCAGTACGAAAGAAGCGAGATCGCGATTTAGCATTTGTCGACCGGTACAGCACGAAAGTCCCCGATTATCCAATTGTCTCTTCAAACTGCTCTCATTTCTATAAACAGACTGCACATTTTTGTAATCAATATATTCCGGGCATTGTTTACAAAATTGTGTCACTTTCGGTATGGAACAAAAAAGGGGAAGGAAAAAGAGGCTTAAAACTGGTTCGAGATCCAACGAGACGAAACGTGAGTTCTCTCGGAGAGTACACAACACTTGCTCGGACGCTTCCTCACTATAAATTGCCATTTTATTTTGTTCGAGTTCAACGACGATGAGAGCGAAAAATAAAACGATCGTTTCCTCTTTTTAGTATCATAAAATATGGATAATTTAATGCAAAGAACGTCTCTACAAAAAAAATGCACATTCAGCGCAATGCAACTATTGTAATAATGCCTCGGGTCAGATTGACCCAATATGCAACTTGTAGTGACTTCAACGACAATCATAAACCGGTTTGAATTTTATTCGATGACTGGACGATTGCAAGAACGATTCCATGTGTCAGAAACGTTTGTCATAACTCGATGATTATTTTCGGAATGAATTATCTTTTGCCTCAATCGCAATTATCTCTTCCCTTCTGCATATTCCCGTTTTGCATATTTTCAGTCTTCTCTTTTCCAATAAAAACCTAAACAATGAGCGAATAAAAAAAAAGAGAACAAAATCGTTCGATGGCTTTGAAATTCCTGACGATTGCTAATTGTCATTTGATCCAACAATTTGTGGCTAATTCGAATCTAGGGCTAAAGAAAGTTGTCACTAATTTATTCACCGATAAACTTGGCCGTTGTTCACGAGGAAAATTGCCTTTCTCTTTGACCCACTGATCAATCGCGCGAAATTCAAATGGTCAAACGCCTGCAGAAACTTTGCAACTTTCAGGCAACGAAGCTCTTCTGTGTTTGATGGAATTGTACGGAATATTCTCAACGGATGTCCGATCATGGTTTCACGACATAATCAAAAGTTTATATAATCGAGATCGTACGATATTGTTTCGCATTTTATTACGTTCGATTGTCAGTTTTTTGAAATTCAAAATCCTATTCGTAGAATTTTAAACTTCAAAACCTCTGAGCTCCAAATGTTTCGTCACCTCATTTCCGGAACGAAAATTTGGAAATTCGCAATTAATTTTTCTTTTTTTTCCTCCATCAAAACCACGATACGAAAAAGTTTCGGATTTTTTTGTAACCTCGCATTTGAAGTGTTTTCAGTCTGCAAAAAAATTGCTCATGTCAAGCCTGCGGCGATTTCGCTCCAAGTCAAAGAATTAGTAAAAAATGCGGTTAAACGATGAAGAAAAAAAGGCAGAACGAAGAGAGAAAGGGCGCGGGATTCGACGTCGCCTGAAGGCGTGTAGAAATGATACGAGCATTTCAGTTTTATTAGATAAGAGAAATTTCTTTGCATCGCAGAGATTGCAAAAGTTGCAACATCGTCATTCGCGAATACAGATAATACGATTTTTCTTATTATGGCAAAGTTCAGACGGTCAAGTTGTTTGTTCACCGAGAGAATAAAAATTCGAGAATTAGCGTTACAGAATAAAAACAAGGGACGACCTAGGACGTTGGTGAATTTTTACTGAGCGAAATCTCAATTACGATAAAAATAAAGTGGAATTTCTTCCACGTCAAATTTCTTAAAAATGGATTGCACTTATTTATTTCTAGACTCTGATGCTAAATTCAGACAAACTGTGATTTTGCGTCGTTCCAGCTGTTCCGGAACGATCGGAGAGCAGGACGAAGAACCAGAGTCCGCCGACCTTGCTGTCAAGTTTGCGAAGTGTCCTCTTCGTTATTGGCACAGTCGTAGCCGGATTTACAGCATTTTGTAATTCCCTGACATGGTAAAAAGACTTCGTCACTGAATTCAATGACTTGTCATCGATTTTTCCAAATTTTCAAGATTTTGGCGATCGATAATTTCATCCAAATGTTCGAATCATTTTCACAGGCATCTGCAGAGGTTTTGGGGTGCATCGGGCGATTTTTGGCAGGCCAGATGGGACAAAATATTGGACACGGTCGGTGACGATCCGGTGACATTATGGGTTTATGGTACGGAATTTTTTCCATCTATTTTCATGACAAAATTTCGTTTGAATAAGAAAAAAAAGGAAATTCAGTTAATTAAATCGATTATTAACAATTCAAAATTAAATTAAAGCCGCAAATTATGGAAGTTCTTGACTGCTCGATGAAAAATGTTCATTTTTCTATCGTGATTTACGTATTTTTTGCTTTCCAGGATCGATGGCACTCATGTTTGTTGTTTACTGGCTATTCGGTGGGATTTATACAATATTGGACATAACAAACAGACCATCAGCGTTGCGTCGTTACAAAATTCAGCCAGGAACGAACGAGCCGGTCGACAGACGAGCGCTTCTCAAAGTCATTGCTCAGGTCTTGTTCAACCAGTTTGTTGTTGGACTTCCGGTTGTTTATTGCAGTTATCTTCTGATGGAATGGCGGGGTTATCCGCCCATGAGAGAACTGCCGACTTTCCATTGGGCACTTGCAGAACTAGCAATTCACATCCTATTCGAGGAAATTGGATTCTACTATTCGCACAGGTTTCACTTTTTTTCAATAAAAAAAAAGTCTTTTCAATAAAAACTCAGAGCTTCGAAAATTTTCATTTTATGCTAATTCAACTTGTGGACGGAAGGAAAATTATATCGAAAATTACTCCGACATCATATTTCCCTGCACGGAACCATTTTCGCAAATCCATTGTCGTTTTTCATCTCAAATTTGACAAAAAATTTGCCGAAAAATGTAATAATTCGACAAAACAAGTGGAAATTTGGTAAAAAAATGCCAGAGTTTCCGTTTTTTTTTTTTTTATATAGAATATGCGTCTCTTAGGGATTGTAGCGCGTGGAATCGGGAGAAAAATATCAAAATTTGGCGAAAAATGTCAAATTTTCCATTATTTTCAATGGAAAATGCACGAAAAATTACCATGTAATTGCAAAAATCCCTTGGAGACGCAATATGGTACCAGGAAACCTTGATGCCATCGTGATTTTCCATATTATTTTTTCTCCGTGATAGAAATGATATTGGGAAGTAAATTTTTCGTTGTTTTCTCTTTCCATAGGTTATTGCACAGTCGATATCTGTACAAATACATTCATAAACAGCATCACCAGTGGACGGCCCCGATCGCGGTGACCGCGATTTATTGCAATCCGATTGAGCACATATGTTCCAATCTTATTCCACCGTTCCTGGGTGTCTTCATCGTTGGTTCTCACGTTGCAACTGCGTATTTGTGGTTCTCATTGGCCATACTTTCCACTCTTAACGCTCATTCCGGCTACCATTTGCCTTTCTTTCCGTCCCCGGAAGCCCACGATTTTCATCATTTAAAGTAAGATTCGTTTCAAGCAAATTCTGCCAAATATTCTAAAGAAATCGTTTCGTCGTCCCTTGGGACAAAAATACGAATTTTCTTCGCGTAAATTTCAGATTACATTAATTTTGATCATTTTTTGCTTTCAAATTCAATGATAATTTTAATTTCCTATCGATTATTTTTATTATGAATGACTTTTATTATTAAGTTTTAAATCCGTTTTTTTAAATTCTATTTATTTATTATTATATATATATTTATTTATTATTATTATTTAAATATTACATATTTATTTATTTTATTTATTATTCCAGAATTATTTATTTTTTCATTTGAATTCTTTATTTTAAAATGATTCATTTAATCAAAATTCAAAATTTTGATAATGGAACGATTAAAAATAATTTAAAAAAAACGAAATTTGAGGCTGACTCTGTATTTCACAGATTCAATCAGTGTTTCGGAGTCCTCGGAGTCTTGGATCGTATTCATGGGACCGACACGCAATTCCGCAATTCGCGAGCTTGTGCTCGTCACGTAATGATGCTGAGCCTTGTACCACCGAGAGAAGCATTCCCGGACGAAGATAAATACAGCAAGTCTAATTAGAGAGTTATTGAAGCTTGTGTGGATGAGTTTACATGCGAAAAAGAAGCGGGTCAATCATGCGATTCGAGATACGACGCTAGATCCTGAAAAAAACAAAACGAGAAAGAAGTTGACAGTGAAAATCAATTCGTTGTAAGTGCGAAGCGTTTTCCAAGCGTTCCGGGACACTCGAATAACTTTCAATCAACCATTTTTTCGGGTTTCCTTTTTCATAAAAGTATCAAAATAATTGTTTTGTGCTTAATTTTAAGCTAAAACTTTTTTTTCTTCATCATCAAGTCTTTTTAGTTCATGGCATCGAAAAATTCGACCGGGATCCTGTGATTCTTCAAATCGCGTTCGATCCGAGAACTGCAAAAAAAAATTCACGTCCTTTTGTAGTTTTTAAACAATTTTGATATCGGGAACGCGGTAAATTTAATTTTTGACACGCAATTTTGAAACTTTAGTTCGGAATATCACGGTGGAAGTTCAAACTGACGTTCCTACGGTTTTCCGTTAAATATTATTCTTTTAGTGAACATTAAAATTCACAGCAAAATTTGCAAATTTTCGTCATTAGCACGAAACGCTTATTTAGTCGACACTTGAAAATGTTGAAAAAAAAGACTCTTGGAACTAATGGATCTCTCGTACGTCAAATTCGACAAGAAAAAGGAATAATTCGGGTAAAAATCGTGGTAATCATAATTGACGATGCATCGGAAACTTTGGTGCATAAAAAAATGCATAAATATATATATAAATAAGTGAATCAATGTTTCGTTGAGATTTCCAATCATGACGAACGTAATATTCTGGACGCACATTCAATGAACAACGGTTTGTTTTTTTTTTTTTTAATTTATTATTCTCTACATACGTCTCCGAAAAATGCCGATTTGCGAAAGTGATGGGCAGAAAAGAAACAAGAAACAAAAACATATATAACAAAGCACTATTTTTATATTCGTACTTCCTTTATTTCGTAGTCTGGGAGTAGAAAAAGTTGGAAAAGTCAACATGGGACTTTGGTGCACTTTGGCTTGTTGTTTCTTAATTAAAAAAAGAATGATTTTTGACCGTTCTATCGGAAGTGGATACGTTTTTTTCTGTTGTAATTCTTAGCAGAAATTTTAACACGTGTTATCTTTAGACTAACACGAATAGTTTATTGTAATAATCGTTTTTGACGCAGAAGTAGATTTTTTTTATCCCTCAATCCGTTAACGTTTTTAGGCCCCCAAATTTCGTGACCCGGGGTCTTCGCGCTATCGCACTCGCAATTATGATTGGAAAAATCTGGAGAAATTCATCGTCAATCTTCAGAATGTATTTTTGAAATTTCCTTGTTGGAAACGATTTTTTCATCGAATATCGAGCAATGTGCGAAGAAGGCCGGACGAGAACGACCCCGGGTCACGAGTTGAGGGCTTTAATCTTCCAACTGTTTGAGTAGAGGCGTTAAAAAGGCACAGAGTCGTCTGATGGCAGCCGCTTATTAAGAATTTTATGTGATAATGTTTTAATTATAAGCTTTATTGGAAAACAAATAATCCCGCGGATTGATGATCAATAGATAATAAGCAGCAGAAGGATTTAAAAAAAATTATTTTAACTTATGAATTTGCGGATTTCGATGTACAAAGCAATTTTTGTAACACAACTTGACAAATTGCTAACTAATTTACTAATTAGATCCATCGATAAGTCCTTCCGAAATGTTGCGAGAATCGAATTTTTATACGATTAATTTTTCACAGTTTTCTTCAGTCAAATGTGGATTTATTTTTCCCTCCGTCCTGGAGTTCTCAAACTATTCCTTGTAAAGTGTAAAAACATCGGAAATCTTTTCCATCCGATTATACAAACTTGTTGAACAGTATTTCTCATTTTTCGCCAAAAAATTTGCGACAAAACAACATCCGACATTTTCCATGTACTCCCAAAAGTCAGAAATTCCAAAGTGTATAATAAAAATAAGTAAAAAGATTTTCCAGAACTTTGATGAAACTCCTCGTCAATTTTAAGGAAAAAAAATGATTCTCGCCGTCAAATTCATGAAAAAAACATTCTGCAGATCAGTATTTGTTGGTCAATGACGATCGGATCGTTTTTTCTAAAATTTCGACATGTGTTCGGCGTTTTATCCGACGACAAAATCCGACCACTTCCGGATTTTTATTTCCCATTCGTTGTCGCTTCGAAGGTTTCTGTTTTTTTTTTGTTTTGCGTTTAAATCGAATGATTGAGAGGTTTGGAGTTTTTCAATTTTAATCTTTATTGATGTGTAACTTACGCGAAAGCTTTGTTAATAAAAAAAAGTTTATCTGAAAAAACAAATATGAGGAAAAAAAAACTTAAAAATACATAAACAGCTGGAAAAAGATTCCTGCTCGATGAATTTGGAGCCTGGAATTCTTACCGCTCCCCTCTCTCAAAAACTCTTAACAGATAATCAATATCAACGTGATAGTATATTTTCAGTATTTATACCGAAATATGTATATACATATATATGCGTATTTATAGATTTTTACAAGTTTCTTCTCCCACGGTATAAAAATAACTGTCATTATTGCTCTGTTATACATTCATAAAATATAGAATTTTCAATGTACAATAGAACTAAGCAAAAAACATGAAATTTCTTTCGTGGACTATTTCCAATCGATGTTTTTCTTTTGTTTTTAACAATGAAAAGTTGGCTGCGATCAGGCCATACGCGTAAATTCGTTATTTTTTTCCAGCAACGTTGAATTTTCGCATCGTTGGTGTGATTTGGTTTCGAGGTGAAAAATAAAGCATTTTTGCCCATAAAAATCGGATGCTCTTGAGTAACGGAATGACAAAATCTTTTGGTGCACGTTCCAACGATGCAAAGCTCGGTACGATTTGGAAAAAAATTCTGGGGAAGCATTCCGTTTGCTTTTCGGAGCTCACAATTACCTCGCAAATCTCTGTAAATCCCTCACTGGGGTATAAAATATAACATTGAAAAAATGCAATAAAAGCTCAGTACGCTTAGTTCGATCACTGTTCGGTTGACACGCGACGAAATTGTCATCGGGATCACTTTGAGAACGAAATTTCAACAATATCTTTTTTCTGACAAATCTGAACGTTCAACTTTTGTTTTTAGGACGATGAGTACGAAAACGGCGACGAAAGCGACGAGTCATGTTTGTGTTTCTTTGAATACAGATTTTTCTTCTTTGTTCGTGTCTCGTAAGGCCGGTCCGTTTATCTACAATTTTCTCAACAATATATTTACATGTTGAGTTGATAAGTGACACCAAAATTGTCACTAATTAATCAATTAATTAATTAAAATATTAATAGACGATTATCATGAGTTCGAAAGATTTTTCAGCTTCGGCAGCTTTCGCATCGGATCTTTCAAAACTTCAACATTGTCTCAACAATTTATCACGTGCATGCAAAACATTGTTGATATGTTTTTTATCTCGAAATCGAAATCACCGTTCCCTCTGAGAATCTCGAGTTTGAGTCTGCTGCAAAATGAACAACGAATCGTCCATTATCGCAATATTCACTTTTCTTCGCGGTAAAAAATTTTCGCAACCAAAAAGCATCCGTTCGGCTCTTACAATCTTTACCTTCGACGTTCGTCCTTCGAAAACGAACAGAGTTGCTCATTACGATGTTAAAGTTCTCATCGTTCAAATACAACGAAAATTACTGTTTTTTTTTTGCAGAGCACGATATTTTTACACCGTATTTATCTACGATAATCGGTCAGTCTTCTTTGCCATTAGAAAACTGAATTTACGAGGAAAAAAATTAGAACAAGTGCATTAACCCTTCGCTTGCATGCTGCAAAGCATTTTTCAAATCGTTGTATTCGCGTAAATATGCATTTGTGTTTTTTTTTTTTGACAAAAACAGTAATTTAATGCCAAAAAATTGGTTGACATGGAAATGCAAAGAATCGATGAGTTAACTTTACGCGAAGGGATAATTATCAAAATGATGCATAAAAAAAATACTTTTCGTTGTTTTTCAACGATGAAAACTTCAGTATCGTTCCTTACTTTTGATAGTACCATAAATTGGCAACTTTAGGCTCCAGAAAAATGTTGAGTATTCTTTGTTTTTTTACTTAAAAAGTGGAAAAAATTAAAATCAATATAAAATGCAGAGATATCGGAATTTTTTCGTCGCACTCCAAAGATGCGAAATTGTTTGAAATTAATTTAACAAAAGATCAATCATTTCCAACTGTAGTCGTTATACATTCCATCTATGAGAAAATCCATTCGCCTGTAATGTCTCTTGTCCCAACAGTCCCGGCCTCTCCTGTATAGAAGAAACGTTGCTCCCCCGAGTAAAGGAAGCGCCATTATCGTTATTATAACTGGAATAATGTAGTCGATTTTTCGCGGCATACCCAGAGGAGGAGTTTTCGTTGGCGAGGCAGGAATTGGTTTGTCCGCTTCCATCTCACCGATCGTAACGGTCGGTTTAGGCTTGAAATTTTTTGCAGTCGATTTCGAGACTGTCGAATTCGTTGCAGATTTCGTGGCTGTTGTCGGCGCGATATCAACTGATTTCGTAGAATTTGTCGTCGCATTGGACGAAATCTCGCCGACGAGAACTCTCGTGTTGTTCAGTGACAAACTTACATTCGTACGCTCCGTCGTTATCGTTTTCTCAGTCACATTTGCCGTTTCCACATCGGAATTTCCAGCAAAGGGAAAAATTCTGTCCTCTCGGTTTTTTCCGCGAGACTTGGCGTGCCCCGCAGCCTCTTCAACCGCTTCCGTCGTTGGTTTCATCGTCGTCGATAACTCGGGACCCACTCCCTTTCGTGCCGTTATTTTCGAAGTCGCCGGAACTCCCTTGCGGGCAACCACCGACGCGTTTCTCGTTTTTGGAAGCTTCATTCTGGAATTCTCTTCGTCCTCCGATTGTTTTGGAGATTTACTCGATTTTCCTGCCTCAGATTGTCCCACGGAAAGGTATTCCGTCGATCTGTCACCGTCTCCGTGCAAAATTGGGCCTCCTTCCGCCAGCAGCGGAAAACTTTCCTGAAATATTAACAATCGTGAGATTTTTTCCCTTGAGAATTTGCAGAAAACTTTGCTGGAATTTTTGAAATAAAAATTTCTTATTGTCCTTTGACTAATTACAAAATGGCTGCGTTAGCATATCCAGAACAATGGCAAAAATTCGCTGACAGGGAATTCCTGAAATCGATAATATCGTGGGTGGGAAATTTTCAATTTAAAAAATTGCAGCGTCTGCACAATCACAATCAACGATGCGGAAGTTTGCATCGTTAGAATGCAACGAAATTTAGTTTCTCTCGGACAAAATCGGTACGAAAAATTTCGTGGTGTTGGAAATTGAATAATTAATAGAAAAACATGTTTTTCGTTTGAGCTCAACGTCGCGAACTTCTGTGTCATTGCAGTCGCGAGGTATCCGATTGCAATTAGTTCTACGTTTATTCTTCAAGATCGTGAAATTACGAATTATTCCAATGTGATTTATGTGAATTTTTCACCGATTGATTAAAATACATTTGATGATTAGTTTCGTAGATTTTTTATATCTAATATAGACACGATTAATTAAGCCGATCCGAATGACAACGTAAACACGAGCGAAGTCATCGTTGCTGGGACAACAATTTTTATCGAACGGGACAATATTTGAAAATCGATCAAACAGACGAACGAATGACTCACATTGTTGACATGTTTGTTGACGATGCCAGGTTGGAGTGTCGTAGACACAGGACGGTTAGTGTCGCGTGCTAGCTCAAGGGGAAAAGCACTACGATTGTTTTTAGCAAAGCCATCTGTCTCAGTTTCATTGACAGCGGATGAGGTTAAAGCCAAAGTCGCGCACAAGATGAGCGCGGTGGTCGTGTAAATTAACATGTTTGTTCTCGCAAAATTTGATTCATTCACTGACGAAAACTGAAACTGACTGGAATATATTTACGAAAAGAACGAAGAATGTAGATTAAACAATTTAAAAAAAAAGAAAAAATAAATACAAGTGGCCCGAACCCACCAAACATTTAGTTATTCCATCACACACCCGATACACCGTCGCGCACACTGTTGCGCATACAACTGGGCCGTCTCAGCCGTGTCTGTGACGAAACAATTGCGTTTGCCAAACTTTATTTTTATTATTTTTCATGTTTCGTTATTTGCTTTCCCGTCAAGCTCTTTCCCAACAATATTCACCAGTGGCGCTGTATTGTCCACGAATTCTGTTGACGTAATCACAATTTTTTCTTCTCACCCACGGTTCAAGATCATGAATTTTCGCATCAAGAGTGTGAGAAGCAGTTCGAAAAATCTATCGATTCCGTATGTCGTCGAGGAGACGACATAACCTATATATTTGCCAGAAACGTCGATGCATCTGTCAATGCCTCGAAAAATAAATGCATCATTCAAAAATGCGTGAAAAACGTTTCATTCTAAGTAAAGTCAGAAAACTGTTAAACTAAAACCAACTAAATGACGAACAGAGTGTATAATAGAAAAAAAAGAAACCGAACGATGTTTCGGAGTTTAAAATAATGGTTATGAACAATAAAAGAATATTTTAATCTTAGAAAAATGGTCTAAAATAAGTGAAAATCAAAATATCGAAAATCTTGTCATTGGGCAATTAATGAAGATGTAAATTATTCAACGAACATGTTGCGTGACAGTGAACTTGCCCATTATCTGATCTCAAGTGAGAAAAAATCCCTGAGTCGTACCAAACACTCATGGAGTCGTCGGAGTCAGAGGCTGAGCTGTCATTGCCCTCGTCAACTAGTTGCAATGACGAGAGGGACATTGACGACAAAAGCGACAATAATATACCGTCGTCAGACAGCGGAGTATCAACATCCAGTGAGACGTCGAGCTGCGAAGATTACGCCGTCAAAACTGGCCAGGACCAATATCCCAGCAGCCGTCAAGAGACCGTCAAACTGCTGCAGACTTTTCTGCCATGGCGGCAGAAATCCTCTACCAAAACAACTAGAAACGTAGATAAAGTTGGCGGAACGTTGGCCCTGATACAACACCCTAGGCCCGCCAACTTGCCCGTCAAGAGTGCAGCCGAAGAGCGACTTCATAGGGAACAATACACAGCCATTTTGGCGCGAGTAAGAAAAAAGGAAATTGAAGAAGAATCCGCTCGGCGTCGTCAACGTGAAGAACAGTTGAAGAGAGAAGAGAAATTGGCGGCAACATCTAATTTTTGGACCAACAGCGTTCTGCCAAATTTTGACGCTCTTAAAAACACCAGAAAAGTTCAGGATCTATGGTGGGCCGGCCTTCCGCCCAGTATCCGTGGAAAAGTATGGAAATTGGGAATCGCCAATGACCTTGACATCAGCCCGGATCAATTTGACCTTTGCATTAGAAGAATCAACAGGGATGGCCTCATCGAAGCCAAGGATGATCCTATTCTCGCTATAAAGTTGGACGTTTCTCGTACTTTTTCGAATTTGGGAGTTTTTCAAGAGGGTGGTCCGTTGCATGACAGTTTACAGGCTTTACTGTCCGCTTATGCAGTTTACCGGAAAGACATTGGGTATGTCCAAGGCATGAGCTTCCTCGGGGCCATTCTCATACTCAACATGGAACCAGAGGATGCTTTTGTCTGCTTTGCCAACCTCCTTAACAAACCCTGCCACCGAGCAGCTTTTACTCTCAACCAAAAACAAATGGACGTTTATTACCGCGTCTTCTCGAGCACCCTTGCCCGTGAAATTCCGAAAATACATGTTCATTTCTGCGCCGCCGGTCTGAGCCCTGATCTCTACCTTCTCGACTGGCTCTACACCGTTTTTGCCAAAGCAATGCCTCTCGATGTCGTCTGTCGAATTTGGGACGTTTACGTACGCGATGGTGACGAATTTCTATTCCGAACAGCCCTCGGTATACTTCGCATGTTCCAGAACGAATTACTGGGCATGGACTTTGTCAGGTGCTCCCAATTCCTCACTAAATTACCCGACAATTTAGAGGCCTCTGTACTCTTTGATAATATTGCCAAAATCAATACGAGCATCGGTACTCAGAGCTTTCAACAAATTATTTCCCACTCGTCTTGATAGGAAACGATTATTCAAGACCTGTCGCATCTCGTTAGGAATATCTTGATTACCCTCGTATGGAGGGTAATCAAGATATTCCTAATTAACCCTTCGAGTGCACCCCTCCCATAAGTGTATATACGGGGTCAATCTGACCGAAGGCATTTTTGGAATCGCTCCATTCCGGTAAACATCAATTTTTTGTTCTTTTTTTTTTAGTAAATTACCCATATTTTATGACCCTAAATAAATTTTTTAACGAAAATGAAAATTAAATGCCAAAACATTCATTCCCATTAAATGCCAAAGAATCGGTGACAGAAAATTGTTGAAAACGACACAATATGTATGCACTCGAAGGGTTGACATTGAGGGATCAATAATTTATTTACCCGAATGCTTAAAAAGATCTGTCTCTGGTTCCCCAAAAGTTTACTTCGAATTCCTTTCCATTCAGATTTTATCGTCCACGGAGATCAATCGATTTTTAGAATTATTTCAGAACTTGTTTCAATCAAAATGATTTGAATTATTTTTTACAACGACGCGAAACAAGCAAATTTGAGATTTTAATAATAAAGCAAATCAATCGAGATTGCATGTAAATATATCGGATTTTAAGGAACTTTCTAGTTGCCGAAAAGTCTATAAATGAATTCCACTGAGAAAAGGCAAATATTTTCAAGTCAAGGAAGCCTTTGGTGCTCGACCTTTCGCGGGTTCACCGCTATGCTTATATTACACGAAATTATTAGCAGAATTAGTTTTTTATTATTCGAGAATCATCAATAATCATGCCGTCCGTGCATTGCCTCAATACTCAACAATATTTTTAATCAATCTAATTGAACGTATTTATCGAAAATTTTTATTTTCCCCTCAAATTCATGAAAATGAATCGTACTTTTCTGAATCTCATCAAACTCGTCATAGAATCTCTCAAATTATTTATCCAGGGATCATCGCATTGTACGAAACGCAATTAATTTTAATCGAACGCTATTTTCTTGTAATCCGGACGTACTGGACGTATTAACCGAATACTCAAACAATAATTTTACTCGATTCTTGTATCACAGATTCAACTTGTTAGAATTGAAATAATTATCGGAACTTTGGCATGCCGACGAGATTTTCTTTCCAGTATGCGTAATGTTTTTTATCATTTGTAATGAGCGTGCACTTTTTATTACGTTGATCAAAGATTTTCTGTACGTATTGTTGGTTTATTATTGTGAATAAAGTTGTATTTATACAAAAACGACAAAGTTACCTGTTTGTTGTCCACGTGTGCGGAATTAATTTGATCATAAGCTATTGAAATCGCATCACCATCATGTTTATTAATCCTTCAAGTGCATACTGGGTCGTTTTGACCCGAACAATTTTCCGTCATCAACTGATTTGCATTTAATTTTCGTTTTCGTAAAAAAATATTTGGAGGCCCATAAACTATGAATAATTTACTACAAAAAATGTCTCTACAAAAATAAAAACAAAAAATGTATATTTGGCGGAATAGCACGATTGGAAAAAGTCCACGGGTCTGATTGACCCAACATGCACTTAAAGAATGCGTGCACTTGAAGGGTTAAATGACGAGAATTGTGGAGCGATTGAATAAAACAACAAGAAAAATCCATTTGTAATATTTTCAATTATTCGTAATTTGGACATGAGTCAATTGTGTTGCGTTATTTACAGCGTAAATTTTCTAGACATCGAACACGAGGTTTCGAATAAATAATATTCACAAGATCCATCGGATCGTTCTCTATCGAGATTATTTTATAATTATGCAGCAATGCTACCAGGCATTGGGGATTTTGTGTTTGTTTTTTTTTCTCCTTTACATAAAAACGGACCCACAAGATTGATCAATTAGAACGACCACAGATCACCCCGAAAAAAGAATAAATTTTTATTTCAGAACTAATTAGCTCCGACCTCACCAATGCAAAATGTTCCAATTGCCATTGAGCTTGTGGATTCAATCGTTGCTCGTACCGCATTCGATTAATCTAACAATAAATATTCATGTTTGTTTCTAAAATCTCGAATTTCTGCATAATTCAAGCTCGTGCTTCATGTTTGTTTCTTTGTATTCTTGCTTTTGGTACTATGGGTTTTTTGTTTGTTCTGCACGAAGTGAAATATCCCACGACTATTGTTATCGCGGGAAACACTCGGCGATGAACACACAGGACAGCTTACTGAGAAACTGCTTGGCAGTTTTGAATTCCACGAGATGCTGCTGTCACTCTGTGGAAAGAAGAACCGAAGAATGAGCCACAAGAATCTCCAGCGTTTGAATTTAAAAATCCCTCATTTTTAACCCACATAAACGACGAAAATAGAAAAATTAATACTCGAAAAACCGATTCACTCGTTTATTTTTCCACTCACGGTCATTCGCGCTTGTGTCTCAATGCTTGTGCGCGTCCGACAGCAAGGAACGTTGGATCCTCGAGCATGGCTCGCAAGACAGCGAGGAAATCGGCGGCTTGATCTTCGTCGATGGCTCTTCGATCATAGGATAATGTCACCGTGAGTCGCGTTACCTTCGTCAAGGCAGAGTCTGCCAATTCGGAGCATAGAACGGAACAATTAATTCAACCCATCGCAAATCCAAGTCCCCGAAATATTTTCCTTCCATTTTGGGAAATCTAATTTTCCTTTCAGTTACTTACCCAACTCACTACGCCCCGTTCCGACGGCCAAAATCGCGGTTTGCGGAGGATTTATAATGGCAGAAAACTCCTTAATACCAAACATTCCGAGATTCGATATTCTGTTGTAAAAAAAAATATTTATAGTCAAAAAGTTATCGGAATTATAATAAATAATAATAAAAATCACAAACAATGATAATAATAGTGTTGAAAAAATAATAAAGTGAAAAAAATATATAGAAAAATACGAAATATGGAAAAACTCGATTATTATCTATTGGGAATTCGTGATTTGATTGGAGATTGATTGACATTACGTGAACGTGCCGCCCTGGAATTCGTTCGGCTTGAGCGTTCCCTCGCGTGCTTTACCAGCGAGTTCTCGTACACTCGAAGAAATTTCTGTCAGGCTTTTCCTCGCGCTGTCGAACAGTATCGGCGTAATCAAGCCAGTTGGCGTAGACACCGCGACCGAGACGTCGACGTTTTGCATTTGAATGACCTTTTGTGAATTTGAATTCGTTGAATTATTGCTCGCATCAATTACTTTATCTATTTCAGGCGATTTTCGGGCTTACCTGGCCATCTTTGTAAAGGGAATTCACGTCGGGGCATTCGAGAAGCGCGTGCGATACCGCTTTCGTAATAAAATCGTTAAATGAGACGGAAACGCCTTCGGCCTTCAGTTTGTTTCGCACTTCGGTCAACTTGTCGATATTTATGTCCATCGTCGCGTAAGCATGAGGAATATTGCTCTGCAATAAAAACAAAAGATTGAGTTGGTTGAGACTCTAAAATTTAACGGGGTCACTGGCGATTAAAATTCTTCGCAATTAGTGCATCAAATTTCTATTGGATTTCGAGGTACCTTCGATTCGGTAAGCCGTTTAGCAATCACCGCCCGAATGTTGGAAACTTCTTGGTCTTTGTACGTAGACGGAGCATTCTTCCGTATAAGAATTGGCCCTTTAACCGAAGTTGGCGCTGCTCCAGATTTACCGGATGGCGGACCATCTGGAAAATATTAAAATTTTACCCAATTCACTGTTAAATCCGACGATTTAATTCCGTGAACTGGGCTCTTCGCGCGATCACACCCGAAATTATGAATTAAAAAATCTGAAAAAATTCGTGGTCAATCTTCAGACTGTACTTTTGGGACGAGAATATTTTTTTCCTACTTTCATTTTTTTTTTCATAAAAATCGAGCAAGGTGCTATGAAGAATTTTTTTTCATCGTTACCAGCTTTGAGGGTTACACGTTGAACGTTATTCGCTTGTATGTGAGCAAGAACATCGCCTTTGAGAAGGCGATTCGGCCGACCGGTTCCTTTCACCGAACCCGAACTCAAGCCATATTCTTCGAGAAGCCGTTTGACTGCTAAGCCATAAACTCTGCAAAAAAATGGTCCCATTTACGGCATTGATTTACCAAACGTAAAAGCACGTTGTTTATCTTTTTAATCAGTCATTCATTATTTGAGCAACAGAAAAAAATCTTTTGGGCTTTTTGAATGTGAAAAAAAAACTTACTGTCCACTGGCCGGAGGTTTTGGCGCAGCAGGCGCAGAAGTTGGGGACGATGGAGAAGCGGCTGGTGGACTCGAAGCAGCTGGACTCGGAGCCGACGACGGAACGGCCGTCGGGACGACAACGTTTTTCCAGTCGTCTCCTTTTTCGACCGTTATCGCTATCAACTGACCGACTTCGACTTGCGATCCTTCCGGAACCTTCAAACACGAATTTTGACAGAAATTATCAACAAACTGCAAATTCCGTCAACAAAGAAAATCTCGAGCTCGATGTAAAAATGAAAATTTTTAAAAATATGACAGTTTTGGGAAATCGAGAGCAAAACTTCAGCCATGGGAATGAGGAAACCCTTACGAGTATTTTAGCCAAAGTCGCTTCCTCATCCATCTCGAAAGTCATCACAGCCTTGTCCGTTTGAATATCCGCCAAAGCATCCCCAGGAGAAATATCGTCACCTTCTTTTTTCAGCCACTTAACGAGTGTGCCCGATGTCATCGTTGGCGAAAGGGCAGGCATCGTTACGTTTATTCTAAAAATACCCACGGACAAGAAAAAATTGAAATTTCCATAAAAATTAAAAATATCCCGACATTCTAAACGTTTAAGAGTGAAAAATCAAAAAAAGCCTTTCAAACAAGTGCATCTTGGGTCAATCTGGCCCTAGGCCTTTTCCAAATCTTTGAATTTCGGTAAATATGCATTCCTGGTTTTTTTTTTTTTTTTCAGACGTATTTCGTAGTGAATTATGCAAATTCCATGCCCCTAAATGAATTTTTTCACGAAAACGAAAGTCGAGTGACTTCGTCAATCGAACGGCGTCAGAAAATTGTTTGGATTAAAATCACCCAGTGTATACTCGAAGGATTAAATTATATCAAGTTATTCAATTTTTGTAGTCATTATAGAAAGTTATTAAGGGAGGTTTTGTTTAGGTAAATGAAAATAAACATTCAAAGATTGTCATCATAACTGAGAAAGTTGCAAAGAATTGATAAAAATGAAAAAGGAAAAAAACTTTACTGTCCAGCAGGAATTTCCTGAGGCGCTGAGCTCGCAGATGATTGGACGGGAGTCGACGGGCTGGCAGGAGCAGCGTCCGTGCCCGATGGCATTTCGACCGTAGTCCAATCTTCGTCAGGTTCGACGGTCAAGGCAATGAGTGTTCCGACCTTGACGTCCTTGGTGCCCTCAGGGACCTGTACACGGTTAAACGAGTTTGACGTGAACTCCGTGAGACTTGCTAAAATATGTATGCCAAAACGAAAGTGATTTGCAGTTTCTAGTGGTCAATCACGTACGAGAATTTTGGCGAGAATGCTGTCGTCGTCCATCTCAAAGGTCATGACTGCTTTATCCGTTTGAATGTCGGCTAAAGCGTCTCCCGCCGCGATGGGATCTCCGACGCGTTTGATCCATTTGACGATGGTACCAGCTTCCATGGTGGGCGAGAGCGAAGGCATGTGGATTTCTTTGCCCTTGACTGTAGCGTCAACAATAAACACGTTTGACAGAACGTATTATTGCAAATTCGCGATTGCATAACCGCGATATATAAGAAAAGGAAACGCGGAGTTAAACGTAAAAAAGGGTGACATAAAAAAGCTTTGGGATCTGGGACAGAAAAAAAGATTTGTCTACATTCCAGAAAGGTTGTCACGTCCTGGCAAGATCGTGAATTTGAAGCAATGTCATTTCATTGCAGCCTCGTATAATCGCGAACATAACCTCAACACACTTTCTTTTCATTTATTTTCATCGATGAATTAATGATTTGACTTACCGTTCATAATGTAACTCGTGTGAATCCATGATCGCCGATATTTCCATGGCACAAATTTACGAATATCAGGATTTTTGTCTAATTTCAATGAACCTAAACAAAATCTCCATCTTATTATCTGGGCCATGCTCAATGGAACAAATACGAGCCCAGGTGGTGACCGATTAAAGCTCACTGATCCATCCAGCAGACGAACCGAGTGACCTCTGCGACAAGGTCACACAGTTATCGCGAGTAAATCGTTATTTCGTTCGTCATCATTATGTTTCTGAAAGTTTTTATCTTTTCTTTCTATCATGAAATTCCTCATTTTTGTGATATCGTGATCGTATGCTTGTCGTACGATCGTGAGGATTTATTTTGAAAAAGTGCGCGAAAGCAACGCAAATCAAATGCATATATTTAATTTTTTCATTATTTGTTTTGACTCAAATTTACATAGCAAATCATCGTACGATCGCCGTCACAATTCCCATCCAATCCGCTGGACTATCGAAACATTATCATCGGCATAAAATTTTCCTCGTCATTGGATCCTTATCGTTCAGCTATATGTTGACATTGTCGGAGTATTTGGATAGGTGCACATTCTATGAATTAAAATTTATTTCTTGCGTTCTCGACTAATTATTGAAAATGAATCAGTGGCCAAACCTCACTTTGAGTTTTCGAACGATAAGTTCACTGACGTCGTTCGACCAATCATATGAAGGCTCTCTGTCGCGTGGAAAATTGACAATTTAAAAAATTGAAGAATTTTCTCTCGCGCTTATACAGTCAGGACGTGAGTGGGTGACAAAATGTGACATTTTTTCGGACCTTTTTCTTTATTTATAATGAGTACATCAAAGAAATACCGATAATGATAAATCGAGCTCTGTTATTCGGTAGTTTTCTATAAATACGTATAATCATAATGTAGATAAATATTTTCTCATTATCTTTTATATCGACGATCATTTGACCGCTGGAAGACCTTGGAATATCACGAGGAGAAATATTTTGGGAAGTGAAAAATACGAAAAAAAAAGTATTCCCAGATATTTTTCCGTTACTCCGCGTTGAAAATTTACAATTTCAGGTTGCCTATGCAAACGTATTTAATATCTAAATAATCTTCGACACCGTGTCTCGATCCTTCTCTCCCGAGTCCTGATTCTTTGACTCCGCCGAAAGCGGCTTCGGCGCAGGAAATCAATCCTTCGTTCACGCCGACCATGCCGACTTCCATTGCCTTAGCAACTCGGAAAATTTGGGAAATGTCACGAGAGAAAAAATAACCGGCGAGACCGACATTCGTATCGTTAGCGGCTCGAAGAACAGCGTCTTCGGAATCAAACTTGTGAATAACAGCGACCGGCCCGAATATTTCGCGGCGATAAATGTCCATGTCTTTGGTAACGTTAGTTAACAATGTGGGCTCGTAAAACAAAGGGCCTAAATCGTTCCGGACTTTGCCACCGCAATGAATGGTGGCGCCTTTTGAAACGGCGTCATCGACGAGTTTCTGAACGATTTCGAGTTGGCTTTTCTTAATGAGAGGCCCATGAGTCACGTCATTTTTTATTCCATCACCCAATTTGATTTCGTTTTTCATTTTCCCCAAAAATTTCTCGACGAACTGATCAAAAATTCGGTTTTGTACGAAGAAACGATTTGCCGAAACGCACGTTTGTCCGGTGTTGCGAAATTTTGATGTCATCGCACCGGAAACGGCGTGATCAACGTCCGCCGTTTCAAAAACAATGTATGGAGCGTTCCCGCCCAATTCTAGACTCAAACGTTTCATCGTTGGTGCACATTGTTGATACAACATTTTGCCGACGGTCGTTGAACCTGTGAAGGAAAGAGCTCGTACGCGAAAATCAGCGCATAATTCTTTGCCCACCGCGGGAGAATTGGCCGTGTCTGCAGTCACGACGTTTATCACGCCCGCCGGGATTCCCGCTTCTTCCGCCAGTGCCGCCAACGCAAGAGCCGTGAGCGGAGTGTTTTCGGAAGGTTTCACGACGCACGTGCAGCCTGCAGCGATCGCCGCTCCAGCTTTCCGCGTTATCATCGCATGTGGGAAATTCCAAGGCGTTATCAAAGCCGCAACACCGATCGGTTGCTTTAGTAATAAAAGTTCTCTGTTGAGTACCGGAGGTTGCAAAATTTCGCCATTTATTCGTCGCGCCTCCTCCGAAAACCACTCGACAAAAGAATTTCCATATTTTATTTCACCCCTCGATTCCGCCAAAGATTTACCATTCTCTTTCGTCAATATACACGCCAATTCTTCCGAATGTTTCACCATCAGATTGTACCAATTTCTCAACCAATCACTTCGCTCCTTCGCGCTCGTTCGCTTGAAACTTTCGAACGATCTACTCGCTGCGCTTATCGCCAACTCTGTATCTTCTTTATTCATATTCGGAACTTTTCCCACTACGCTCTCATCCACCGGATTCGATACTTCGAAAGTTTGCCCATTTTTCGCATTCACCCATTTCCCGTCAATGTAACTTTGCTCTCGGAGAAGGGACAAGTGACGAGATATGTTTATCGATTTACAAGAAGAACGAAGGGACAAACAGCTTTTCAGTTGCAACATTGTGAATGCCCCTTAAAATCGAATCTGCAACACAGAGATTTTTTTTATCTCGACTTGTAAGCAGATAATTTCTCACAATTTTTATTCAATTTTTTGTTTAAATTATTTCTTTTTTTTCAATCAATTACCAACGATAATTGATGAGACTTTATTTTTTCTTATCACTTTCTGATGCCGATGAATAATAATCGCGGTCACCGGAAATCATCCGCATAGGTTATGTTGTTTAATTTAAACTTAATGAAACGCAATTGGTTGATTATTTTTGATTGGCGCTATTCTGCCTGTCGTCAAAATAGCTCCCACAATTGTCACTGATCGTCATGTATATATTCCAAGATTTGCTTACCTCGGACAGCCGATATCTTCGAAATACGAACGCAAAAGCTTGCAATGAATTTCAATTATGTATTTTCTCAAGTTTTACCGCGTTACGTGCACTCTCAGCTTAAAGAATTATATTATGTATGAGGCTCTCGCGGTTCAAATGCGTTATCAAATGATGAATTGTTTAAACCATCTTATCGTTATCGACTTCAGACAGAGTTTGATACCGTTCCGTGGTGTGGGTGTGCGTACAATCAAGCCCAAAAATTTCGTTGTCAAAACGTCCTCGCACTTTTGTATACGCGAAAATAACGACGTCGTCGCGAATCGACGCAACGGAAAATTCAATTTGAAAAAGTAATTCACGTCAGTTAGTTATTACCGAACACGATACTTATGTTGTAATTACGAAAAACATAAATACCAAGTGTTGAAATTCGATCGGAATATACGAAGCACCAATAGAACGTTCGAAGCGAAAACTGTGTTGCTTCTGCTTTCTGCTTGGCTTCGCAGCATTCGGAACGTTTCAGCTGCTCGATTCTCCACCAATGAACGCGATGCAGCAATTCGCATGCAACTATCGCACGTAAACCTCACGATTCGAGAGCACAAAGTTGTTGCTTTGACTATACAGCCTGTCAGTGTGAATATTGTGTCGGTATTTCGCGGGATGTGTGCGATTGTTGATCAACAATCCAAGCAGTTATCTTAAATATACAAAATACCGCTAGAAATCAACGTTTTTAATTTTTACCGAACGATGAACAACACAAAGCGAACGATATACGTGGGTAAGTACTTTCGAACACTCCCCACAGTATTATTCATCAAAATTATAACCCCGAAGCTCATAACAGCCATTAAATTTCATCATAACCTTAAAAAACGCCGGTTTTTCTCACATGGACCGGCTCAGTCCAAATTAAAAAGAAAATAAACACCCAGAATCGAATCTTTCTCTCCTCACGCCTTACCTCGAGATATTTTCACCACATTACAAAGTTGAATCGAGTGTCTCGAAAAAAATTAAGTATCGGAAACGTTCGAAATACGTTGAGGTTAAAAATGTCATTATTGAAAAAATTACAAACGCGACGTTCACTCGTTAAATAGATCGAGAATCTTCGCAAATTCCTCGTAATCAAAAGATCGCAATAAATAAGATATGCTCACGCAAATCCTCGATAACCCGTACGCAACAAGAATCATTATCGTTCAATGGAATCTCAGTATTTCCAGATAGAAACTGACGCCAGATTACAGTCTATCGGCACTGACGATCTACTTTTTCTGAAATAACATTTTTTTGCCGCGTAAATGTTAAATTTCGATTTAAAAAAATTCTAGAATGAAAAAGCATCAAACGATCATGCATTTGGCTTTCCATTTTGCCGATATTGGATTGGACTTTTCTCTGAGTTTTCAAAAATGAAACTTTTTCCCGATTCAATGCGTTTTGATGGGTTTTTCTTATTTTTTTTTATTTTTCGAAACTTTTACGAATGATTTTTGTTTCTTTTCCCTGTTCAGGTGGCCTGGCCGAGGAAGTCGACGAGAAAGTATTGCACGCGGCATTCATACCTTTTGGAGAAATCGTCGACGTTCAAATCCCGTTGGATTACGAGTCCGAGAAACATCGTGGATTTGCGTTTATCGAGTTTGAGGTCGCCGAAGATGCGGCTGCAGCGATTGACAACATGGTACGATATTTTGTAGCGACTGCGGAGAGAATAAAATCTTTGGAAATTGCAAATTGATCATGACACTAAAGTTTGCATTGCTGGAATGAAAAGAAATTTTTTTTTCTGTCCTGTGCGCGAAAAAAGGTCGAAAAATTTGGATCATTTTGAACATTGAACAAATCATCAGTAAAGAAAAATATTTTTCGTTAAATTCCAACGTCGTGAACTTCCGTTTCATAATTCGTTCGGAAAACGTGGATTTTTCTTTGAAGTCTACTGAAATTTATTCCTCCCCGACAGAACGATTCAGAATTGTTCGGCAGAACAATAAGGGTCAACATTGCAAAGCCTCAAAAAATAAAAGAGGGCTCCTCCAAGCCAGTATGGGCAGACGATGTTTGGCTGCAGGAGCATGCCGGAGAAACCCTCAAAACGGACGAAACCGGGGCAACAACGACGACAACGAACGAAGGATCAGCGCCCAAAAAGAACAAACAAAATCCACAGGTTTATCTTGATATTAGTATCGGCAAGCAAGAATTGGGCAGGATAATAATTATGCTGAGGACTGACATTGCTCCGAGGACTGCTGAGAACTTTCGATGCCTTTGCACCCACGAAAAAGGATTTGGCTATCAAGGCAGTATTTTTCATCGAATTATTCCGGACTTTGTATCCTTTTCTATTCCATGTTCCAAAGATTTAACAAATTGGACGTTATTCTGTGGATTCATTTCAATTCTTTTTTAAAAATCATTATTCTTTTTTATTTTCATTTTTTTCCTTCTCTATTCCACGTTTAAAAGATTCGGATTAACGTTATTCTTTGGATTTATTTCAATTTGTTGTTTTCAATTTGAATTCTGTTCCATTTGTTTGGATTTATTTATGGTTTTTCGTATT
This sequence comes from Diadegma fenestrale, assembly GCA_037043255.1. Classification (NCBI taxonomy): domain Eukaryota; kingdom Metazoa; phylum Arthropoda; class Insecta; order Hymenoptera; family Ichneumonidae; genus Diadegma; species Diadegma fenestrale. Next base: position 11,036,240 of record CM073310.1, on the reverse strand, counting down.
TTTCCTCAACGGTTTGTTAATTAGATGTGTCAAGGCGGCGATTTTACAAACCACAACGGAACAGGCGGAAAATCTATTTACGGTAACAAATTTGAGGACGAAAATTTCGAGCTGAAACACACGGGTCCGGGAACGGTATCGATGGCTAATTCGGGACCGAACACGAATGGGTCACAATTTTTCTTGTGTACAGCACGCACTGATTGGCTGGACGGCAAACACGTAGTTTTTGGTCACGTCATTAGCGGTCTAGACGTGCTCAAAAAAATGGAAAAATGCGGTAGCAAATCAGGAACACCTTCGCAAAAAGTTGTCATCAGCGCGTGTGGCGAATTGTCTTAATAAATCTTCCTTTTAATTCAAAATAAATAATTGTGCGAGAATCAGCGTTTTCTTTTCAAATTGAAAAAAAAAAAACAACGAATTTATTATTAAGCAATGTTTCTTTTTTTTGTTTATTGAGGGCAGAATTTAAAGAAATTTCCAATGATAATCACATCTTCACGAAACACAATCATTCCTCCGTTGTTTCAGAGTTTATGTTTTTTTTGCTGCCTTCATCTGAGCTAGGTGAAACGATTGTTGCAGTTTGTCCAGATTCTCACGGTGGGTTTCTTGCTTTTTGTCCAGTTCCGTAATCAGCTGTTCCGTTCTTTTTCTGAAAAGATACATTTTTTTGGACAATTATGAAGTTTGCATCGGTTTTTCTTGAGCAGAGCTCAACATCCTCGTTGAATACTCGCTCAGGACGATGAAACGTTTTTTTTCGAGGATCCAAACATAAAATCGATACGAGAATTGTCATGATTGTTGGAATTACACAATCAATGAATGGAAACACGTATTTTTCATCAGATCCCAATGTTGTGACGTTTGTCATTTTTTTTCGGGTGAATTTATTTTGGGAAAGAAAAAGAACTCGAGCAAACCCAAATGGAAACTCAGAACAAGATTAATCGACAATATTAAGGTAGATAATGGCGAGATTTAGAAAAAAACATTGAAAAAAATTGGTAGAACGTTTTTGAGTGTCATCGACCGTGAATACGCTATAAAAATGTCAGAAAATTGAAAAATACAACCGAAAAGTAACTGGAAGAGAATTTGCTGAGAAGCTATGACCTTGAGCTGAATTTCCACTTACAATTCGTTGGAAATGTACTCCATGCGTTTAGCTACATTTTGTTTGGCTTCCACCAAGTCCTGCTTGACGAGGACGGGACCGATTAATTTGAAAACTTCATTTCCTGGCTTCAAAAGATCGAGTTCTTCCTTGACAGCTGTGTTTTCGTTCAATTGTCCATCCAATTGTTGGCGTTTGACGATAGCCTTGTGGTAATCTACGAAATTTCACGGATTTGGATGATTTTTTGAGGTTATGTCGAGCTCTCGAAATATCCAGTCGCAGTAATCCCAGGATATTGACTTTTCCGGAGCTAATGCTTTACTCTTTTTCGTATATGAATTTTCACTAACCTTTTTGTATCTGCTTGTAAGTGTCTATTTCCGCTTGGAGCCTTTTTTGATTTTCTTCAACCATTTTTCTGAAACACGAGTCGTTTGACACGGAATAAAAACTCTTGCCGAGATCGAACGAATTTTTTTGGGAGAACGCGTTTGGGCCTTACGATTTCGAGGAGGGCACGATAGACTTTTTAAACTGCTATCCAGTTAATTTTCGGTCGATTCGTCTTGTGCGAGCGATTTTATTAATTTTTACACATTCGAGTTCGCTCAACTACACTTGGAAGTTTTCTGTTTATGAATCACACTGATTCGCACTCACACTTACACCAGTTTGAGAATACACCATGGAAGGCGATTGAAAACCTCTACAGGCCTTTTTAGGTGAAACGTCGGTGTGCTCCTGTGTGATTCGGATAATAAACACCGAGGGCGCCCCGGAAATTTCGTCGTAAGACGTAAATCAGCGGAGAACAATCGCGAGGAAAAGAGGGGAGAGAGTAAACAGGGTAAACAGCAATCAGCGTCTGTTAGTAAATGGAGATCCTGGAAAATAATTCGTTCATGTGCGATTGTTGAAAGTGTTTTGTTAGTGTTATTTTGTTAAATTGGTGTTAACAAGCAGTCTGCAATGTCTTCGGTAAGTAAATCCAAGCTTTTTGACGTCTTCGGGCGTTCGTCGTCGTTCATTCACGTCTGTCACTTTGAGCTGCGGACATACCTATTTGTTTTCTGAATTTCAAATCCCTTTCCACGTAACCTTCGGATTTTCTTGATCGAACAACGCTCCAGTTTTGACAATGTTAATTTTCTTTATTGCGCTTCCCCATGAAATTCCGATATTCTGTTCGTGTTTGTGGCTTTCCTAACCTCAAAATCGATCGGTTTTCATTCGAAGCAACGACCAGACGACCACCGTAGAAAATGGAATCGCGAGGAATACGAGAGAATAGCTCTCCAAAGACTCCAGGATGAAATCGCCGAGGAGGATCTCGGGATCCCCAAACAACCAGCCGTTAAACGCGAGTTACTCAAACAGCGTGACTACAAGGTTGATCTTGAATCCAAATTGGGGAAGAGCGTCGTTATCAACAAAAACACACCATCCTCGCAGACCGGAGGGTAAGGAACAAAAATGAATTTTTCTTTTTTCTCAAAAAATCAAAAATCGATCCGTATTCAATTTGCAAACAATCCCCAAAATATTTCCTTTCGATCTCGCGACCTTGAACTCAATTTTTTTTGCTTTTCCCGAAATTTGCCATAAACTTCCTGCCAAATAATTAACGAACCGTCGCATAAACAGCAACCTGGACGTCGATCCATGAGATTTTCTGCTTCGTTCACGAAATAAAATGATTTTTCTTTTTTTTTCGCATCTAGATATTACTGCAATGTTTGTGACTGCGTCGTTAAGGACTCCATCAACTTTTTGGACCACATCAATGGCACAAAACGTGAGTATTGGGTCATTTCGAACCGAACAATTTTCAGTCACGATTCTTTGGCACTTAATGGCAACAGAAAAATTCATTTCGGGCGATAAAATGTGGATAATTTACTATAAAAAACGTCGCTACAAAAAAGAAACTTTCTTTTGGGTCGGATTGACCCACGATGCAATTGGAAGGTTGAAATGGATAATTCAATAAAAACCGCGGATCAGATTTCACGAATCAACAAAAAATCGAAATGACTGCAGAGTTATAAATCACAAGTTCCGATTGAATATTGCAGATCAAAGAAACCTGGGAATGTCCATGAAGATCGAGAGATCAACGCTCGACCAGGTAAAGGCAAGATTCGCTGTAAACAAAAAGAGAATGGAGGAGAAAAAGAAGGATTACGATTTGGAGCAAAGAGTGAAAGAGCTCAAGGAAGAGGTACGAAAAAAGAAAATAATTCTTTCCATGACACTGAAGTTTGCATCGTTGAGGTCCAACGGAAAATACTTTTTTTATTTTTTCTTCAAGCTCGGTTTGGATCCCAAAAAAAAATCGTTTATCGTCCCGACTGCTCAAGAAAAAAAAGAATTTCGTTGCTCTCCAACGATGCAAATTCCAACATCGTTCCTTTTCCACGTTTGACTTTTAATTGGAAATTCGATTTCTCAATGACGTTGGATTTGGTTCGCAGGAGGAAAAAATCCGGGAATACAGGAAGGAGAGGAGGAAAGATCGAAAGCGAAAAATCGAGGAAGCCAACGAGGAAGAAGCTGCTGGAGCTTCGGACGAGATGGCTGCGGTGATGGGATTCTCGGGTTTCGGTTCCAAAAAGAAATGACGATAAATCAACCTAACGATCATAATTACTCAACTTTAATAACGGTAACGTTGAGTGCCAACGTTTTACATTCTTGAATCATAAAATTAATGAAACGAGAAACAAACGGTGTTTTGAAGGATACCGAAAAATTACAAAAAATCAAGAGGAAACCGAAAAAGTAAAATAAAACAAATAAAAATGAAATTTAAACGATGTAAATAATGAAAAATCTCTACGAACGGATAAATAAATCTTAATCGTGTCGTTCCGACGATTAAAAATGTTCTCAAAGTTTCTCGTTCTGCAAAAATTTCAATATTTCGTCAACTTTTCCTCGCATTTCGAATTATTTGGCATTTGTATCGATTATTTTGATTATTCTTGAAAAAAACTGAAAAAATCGAGAAGAAAGCGAAAAACGTGAAAAAAAAAGTAAATAAAGGGATTTTAAACGATATAAATAATGAAATATCTCTAAGAAGGAATAAATAAATCTTAATCGTTTGTTCCGACAATTGGGAATGTTCTCAAAGTGGCTCGTTCTGCAAGAATTTCAATATTTCATCAACTTTTTCTCGCATCTCAAATTCTTCGGCGTTCTTATCGATTTTCGGATTATTTTTCGACATCAATTCTAAATTGTGAAAATAATTCGCGGACGCGTACGATTTGGAAATTTCTTTCAAATCTCGATCGTACTCGCAACATCCGTTGGAGAAGGAATCGGCGTCGAGAAATCGCGGCATACTGGCTCGGCGAGGACTAGGATTTGCAGGGCAATTTATCGCCTCGGATTCGTCCGGAGTATCCAAAGTTTTTGGGCCGACGGAATTCGTCAAATCCTGTAATTTCGAGGCCGTCTCCAGTCTCGATAGATTTCCATAGAAACGTAAACATTTTGCAGAGTTTTTCATCGTTGATTTGCTCGCCAAATTTTCTACGTGGCCTGGACTTTGCACTTTTTTCGCTGGCGACAAAATAATCGGGGAAAGTACAATTTTTTCCCCGAGGCTTGTAAATTCGTCGAGGATAATTACGTCCTGCTCATCTTTTTCGCCATATCGATTTTCTTTATTTTCTTTATCTTCTCTCTGTTTCGTTAATTTTCCAGCGATTTCGGAAAATGGAGGCAATTTTTGGGCATTTTTGTTCTGTCCGCTGCTGTACGAATGATCGAGCGTTACGAAGTTGTGACCTTGAGATTTTTCGCCTTCTCTTTGGCTCGATTTCCTCCAACCGTTTTCGGCCTCGCTCGGTCCGCAAATTTTTATTCTTTTACAATATTCTTCGTTTTCCCGCGGCCTCGTAGCCGCTGGACTGACGTTCATTTTCCTTTTTTTCCCACGCGATTTTTCCGACCGTGAAAAATCGCTCGTTGCCAAATTTTCGTTTAAATCGCGGTCGAGCAATTTTTTTTTCCAATTATGTTCGTAGCTCTGAGTCGGCAGATCCTCGAGACTCGTTGCTCGACGATTTACCGTTGAATCTGAGCCGGAAATCGAAGTTTCTGAGCTATCGGACGATCTTCGATTTTCCGAGGAACATTTCGTCGCGTCGATACTGACCGGGACGATTTGCGTTGGCTGAGAACTCAGAGACACCAAGTCGACGGTCTCTACGGCCGGAATTTCCGATTTGACGTCTCCATCATTTTTCAAACTGTCCGAAATCGAATTTTCGCAATGTTGCTCAAGTTTTTCTGGTTTTATTGAAAATTTTTGCATCGAATGCCATTTTCTAGGGTCCGCCATTTTTTTCGCGTCTTTTCTGCGGCTGAAAACGAATAAAAACGATTTTTTTACGAATTTTTACGATAAAAAATCGTTGAAAGGATCAAGGAACGATGGAACTGACTCAACAACGGGAGTCGGCGTTTTAATCGTTTCGTTTGAGCGAAAAAATTATAGAAAAATATGCCGCGACGATTATCATAGTAATAAAGTAAATTGCCCCGGTCTCAAGGCGATGAATCTCGTGATTTAATTTTATCAACGAAACGAAAAAGTTTCTCGCGATCGTAATGACTTTATTGGGGGGGGGGGGGGGGGGCAGTTTTGGTTTCTTTTTTAATTGGTCGTAAGAAATTGTTGATTTTTTACCGCGTTCACGGAACGAGAGGATTCGGATGCGGGAACGAGTTGAATTTTGCAACAATAAAAATGGCGACACGCGCGGACAAGTTTGTGGGGACGGGAGGCTTCGGAAGAAATGATTAATTTCGATGGTTTTCACCGCTTGCGATAACGAACGATTGCATCAAAAAATTGGCAAGTTCGGGGGACGAAAACATGACAATACTGATTTTTTTCACTTTTTCGTACCTCAGTAATCCTCCCATGACAGTTGGAATGCCAAATTTTTCATACACTTTTCCACGTATCTGCTGTTCCGGTAAAAACGGATATTTAACTTTGTGAATGGTGATTTCACGATCGACGATTTTTTTTCTATCGTCACCAGTTGGCAAGCGTAAAGTGACACTGTCAGCCCACTTGTCAACGGTTTTGAAGGCCGTGTGAAACTTTTTGTCGGTTTCCAACCTCATATTCACTTTATTTATGGTTATTTCTTCACTATTATGGAAAAACATGTCGGAATAATCGTGCTCGAGTAGCACCGATTGGACGCAATCACGATCGACATTTTCACTACCGTTTTCCATACTTTGCCAAACTGCCAGACTATTTTTCTCGTCAATTAGCTCTGAAGTGTCCGCGCGTGCAGAAAAATATCTTAGACAATAGACAAACCTCGATTCTCACACGTCCTTTGTTCGCTTCTGCTCGAGAAAAATCGTCTGCTTTTTTCCGCGGAAATTCGTAAATCGCCCCTTTCGAATCGTCACGGTTTTTTTTAACACGTCGCGCCATCTGTCGGAAATTTAACCAAGTCACTTGTTTACTTTTTTCGGGCAGCGAATCCGCTGCCGTGCATCGCGCTGTAAGATTTTCCGAGACACGGATACGTTCGAGAGACTTCGTCAACTTGTTGTTGACACTTTTCGAAAACAAAGCAAAGTCATTGTCGTTCGGGTCTTCGAAAAACGCGATCGACCGCATTCCCAAAAAATCGTGTTTTATTTACAAATTTAAAGCTGAATTCCACGTGTTTTTTGGCGCAAGATTCAATGTCCGCTTGATAGGAATGGAAAAGATTAGCAATATAAATCTCGAACCAGCAGTTTTTACAGACATAATCTGAAAAAATTCGATAGGTTGTTGAAACTTCGCCGCGCGACGTTAATTCTCAGCAAAAATATTATCAAAAAGTTATCAATAGGTCGGGGAATTGTTTTTTTTCCATAGCAAGAAGGGTTTTTGGTGATTTTTATTGCAAAACTGCTGCGTCTACACGTGTTAGGTTAGATTCGGGAACAAAAAGATCGCGAATAACTCGGCCGATTTACGATTGAGGCTTTTTCGCCTAGAAATAAGTTCTCGGACTGTTCGTAAAGGAGAGAGAGAATATCGCGTAAAAAATTACTGATCGACAGGAAATATTGATTCGTTAGTGTGTTTCGCGCCGCTCATTTGACCTTGGAGCAAAGTGGAAGGATCGCATCAGTTATTTTTTGTCTATTATTTGAGAAAATGTTGCGAATCGTCGTTTCCTCTTTTCCTGCGTTTGCATCAGAGATCGAGGGAACGAGACACGATCGAAAAACGAAAATCCCAGAGATTCGTTGACTTTTTACAGAAACGGTTTAGCACAGAAATGGCGTCAATGTTCCGCGAACGTAACGCCGCATACATATACGAGAATTCTGTAAAATGGAAGTAAAACAAGTTTACGGGGTCTCAATTTATACAAATATAACCACAATCCTCATCATCATGATTATCAACGTCACTACCAGAAAGAAATAAGTCTTCGGTCTGTCCTGATCCTAGCGACTCTCTCTTTCTGTTTCACTCTTCTGGAAAGTTGCGGGCCTCGCAGGAGAGCGCAGTGACCAACAACGATGCGAATCCAAGAAGATTCTCTTCCAATCTCCGTTCTCCCTCTAATTTTTCCATCAAGAATTCGCTCCCGAGTCAACGATTTTTTCTCTTTCTCCATTTTTCCGAACTCCCGGTCTCTCTCTCGCGCACGCGCTCTCTTCTTCATCCACAACGCCGTAACATATTTGTAGATATAAATTCCGTGGGTGGGAAAAACAAGCAAAAAGGGAAACACCGGTCTGCATAATTCCCAAGATTCCAGAGGGGATTTCGTTCCAAGAAAAAGGACGAACGCTGCCGCTCGAGCGTCTTCCTCGAATACATTCAAAGCCAAAACTTTTCGTAATAAAATCAAAACTGTCAACTTTTTTTTTCGACCGCGAAAAAATCCAATTTCTTCATCATCACGTCGCAGATCCATAAAAAGCCGAAAAAAATTTCGGCTTTTTGTTCAAGGTCCTTTGAAATTTTTTTTCAAAACGTCCTTGACAGCACAATCAACAGTTTTCTTGTACAGAGCAAAATTTCCTGATGTTTTGAGATATTTCATTTGCGATTTTTATTTTCCTCGTCTAAACGCGTGTAAATCGGAGTCGCATTTTTTGCGACTCATAAACGAAACGCGACTTGAATTTACACGCGATTAGATGGGAAAAGTTAAAAATTTTCCTTCATAGCAGAAAATTGTTAGTTTTCGTGTCAAGAGTGTGATTAAAAAATTATTGAAAAATCCGAAACGAAGTAATTTTGTACTAGTGGAAATGTTAACGTATTGGGATTGAAAATAAAAATACGTTGAGCTCAAAAAATTGATGAGGTTCGAAAGATTTCTTGGGGAATAAAAATAGTGTTTTATTTGGTACGTAAGAAATATTTGCCTGTCAATGTTTGTGTGTAAAGCATCCTTAAGGAGTCTCTCGAGAGCGGAGAGGAAGAGAAAGAGAGTAAACGAGAGACTTCTCTGGACGGGGCAATCTCCGGCGCAATTCTCTCGCGCTTGAGCTCACTCGGGTCTAGGCTTGGAGGCTCGAGTATAATATATCCCTATACCGCCATTTGTAGGTTTGTTTAACTCGATCCCGCGACTTAAACGCACACGGTTTGGCGCTCCGTTTGATAAATTTCCAGCACGGGAATGTGTACGTGTAAAAATAGACAGTGAACGAGTTGGTGAATCGGAGTTTCCTTCGTTTTTCATGACTTGGTTTCTTCAATGAATATCGACGAATAAATAAATAAATTGGAAACAAAAGTGTTCTCGACTAGGCGCGGAGTAACAACCGCGATGAATTCCACTCGCTGCGTTCAGGAAAAGCGCGCATAATTTAACGGATGAAGAGAAGCGAACGTGGGTGAAAGTGTTTATCCGCAGTTTTGGAAATTCGAGCTAAAAATTAGCTCGAGAGTTAAAAATTACTTATCGAATACAAAATATTTATCCATCAGTGTGTTTCGTGTTTTTTTTCGATTCCTTGTTACTGGTCGGTCTTGTTTTTTTCTCATTACGAAATGTGCGAGTGTCTCTTTCTGATCAAAAACGAAAAATAATCGATCGTCAACATTTTTTCGTCCTTCATTTGACCTTGGAGCAAAGTGGAACGATCGCGTCCGTTGTTTTGTTTTTTTCTTTGAGAAAATGTTGCGAATCGCCGTTTCGACTCTTTTCTTGTGTTTTAATGGACCGATCAAAGGTCCGGGAAACATCAAGACGCGGTAACGATCGAGAAACGGAAATCCAAGAGACTCGGTGACTTCAACGAGTGGTCCAAGCAGAACTTTTTCGTCCTACTGCTCGCTCGCTCATCGTGTTTGTAACTAAAATTAGAATAATCCATTTCGGATATTATAAAATTTGAAAAATTCATCAAAATTTTTACGCGACGAGCGACATAAATCGCTGTCAACTATGCCGCGTGCTGGTGGATCTCTCCAGCCGATCGAGGAGTCGAACACTCCCAACGCAAGTAAGCAAAATAAACAACAAATTATTGAATTTACAAAAAAAAATGTTTACCGATTTAAATAGACTGGGTCAATCTGACCCGGACGCCTTTTTCGACATGAATTGTGCCCGAAAAACATTCAATTTTGCTGGGTCGCATTGACCCAGTGTGTCGATAAACCAGGCAAATTGCATTTCGTCCATAAAAACCGACTTGCACGCTGATGTCGGACCCTAAAAAATGTCCCGGGTCAAAATGACCCAGTGTGTCAATGAAGCTGCCAAAGGTAAATGGAAAAATACCAAAAAAATTGATAAATGATCGTGCCAAAATTAACTTTCACCTGGAAATTTCATTTTTTTAATGTTCTTGCGTTCTAATGTTTTCAAAAACGTTTTTTTTTTTTCACTGTTACTTCCGTTTTCCATCGCGTTTACAAAAATGGAAGTGAATCATGAGATCGAATGATATTTTTGAGAAAATCTTGATCGTTTGTCGATTATTATGAAATTTTCATTTTTTCGAGCCTCGGATTTTTCTCAGAATTTTATTTTCGCAAATTCCGGAATGAAAATATCGAAAAAGTGTGGGAAAAAGTAGCAGAAAGTCTTGCGAGTTGCGACGACGTTTCCGGGACTTTTCTCTGCTGTTTTCGTTTCGTTCGATCCGAAGGAGAGAAATGAGATGAAAATAAATGAGGATGCGTTTGAACTCTTGATTTCGAAGGATCGAGTCACTCGTGCGTGCCATAATGGCGGATGTTTCGCGGTCGTTTCTTCATCGGGAACCGATGAAGCGCAACGAGATCGCTAACGCAGCGAGACGACACGATTTTCATCGACGAAACGAGAGGAAAAAGAGACGAAATGCTAATTGAGTGAAATCTGGAAAAAAACTTGTCGCAAAACGTGATTTTTTGAGGTTGATTTGTCGATGCAATCTTCCGACTCAGTCTCTCGAAACCGTTTGCCGTCGCACGCATTAAAATAATAATTTAAAAAATGGCATGATGGTCACAAAAACGTCGCGTCGTCACTCCAGCGCGCTCTCGTTCTGCCTATTTTTTCTTCCATCAAAACTTTTCTTCTCTCTCTTGTCTCGCATCCGCCTAATGCCCGGAAACCGGGACTTACGGCTCTTAGTATATGCTAATTGGACTCATCACCTGAAAAACTATTTACGTAACGAACGAGGACGAGCGAGACTTTCTCGGTTCGTTACACTTTTTTATACTCCCACCTTGTAGCAAGTTTTTTTGTTCGTTCTTAACGACTGGAAAATGAGGCGATGACAGAATTCATTCGTAAGCTAATTTCCAAACTTTCTGTGGCATCGATACTGACCCCCAAACGTGAAAAAACAATTATTTCAACAGTATTTTACATTTTCTGTATTTTTAATTGCGAATTTAGCGAAGAATCGTCATTTCCAGGCACCCGCGTGTCTTTTAATTTTGTGTCAAGCCTCCAAGCCTAGACCCGAGTGAGCTCAACATAGAAAATTACAATTTGCCATTAAAAATAATTCGAAACATGCAACAATGTTGAGTTTCTTCGTCATTATCGCGTTTATTAGAAATTTGATCGATTATCGTCATAATCAGCCAAATAATAATTGTTGCCAATGATATTTTTCACGTTTTTGATAAAAGATACGTTGGTAGTAAAGCACAGAGGTTTAATTGCGAATTTAGCGAAAAACCGTCACTTTGAGGACCCAGCGTTTCTCTTACTTTGGTATTGAGATAGAAAACTACAATTTGCCACTGAAAATAATTCGAAACATGCAGTAATGTTGAGTTTCTTCGTCATTATCACGTTTATTAGAAATTTGATCGATTATCGTAATATAATCAGCCAAATAATAATTGTTGCCAATGATATTTTTCATGTATTTGATAAAAGATGTTGAGTTTCTTCGTCATTATCGCGTTTATTAGAAATTTGATCGATTATCGTCATGATCAGCCAAATAATAATTGTTGCCAATGATATTTTTTATGTTTTTGATAAAAGATACGTTGGTAGTAAAGCATAGAGGCTTATATAGCAATAAAAGTTTATCTGGGACTTTCCCAGTCGAGCGCACAGTGCGGATCGTTATTGCATTCCGGTGCACACGACCATCGTTTCTAAGGCTCTACATTTCATACGCGATAAAAAGTGCCGAGCTAAATTCTCATTAACTCGCGTCGACCGCTTTAAGAAAGACTCGAAATTCATCCAACATTTTTGCGTCTCATTCCTATATCTCTTTTTCGATTATTTTCGGAGAAACGTCATTATCCGAGAGAGAGAGCGAGGAACGAGAGTCCTTTGAGAACATCTTTATAAAGAACGTTTAAAATCTTCGTTTACGTGCACTAATGGCCAACAGCTGTTGCAGTATCCTGCAGTGAAAATTCTGCAGCATTCATTTTTTGTCCAACATAATAACCATGTAGGAAATGAGCTCTTGAATTGCACGCTTATCATTTTGCGAAATTCTCATAATCCCCATTCACTCGGCTTCATTAATTATATCAAAAAGAAAGTCGGCAATAAAATTGCAAGAGCAAGGCGTCATGGCGGAATCAAGACATTAGAAACGATCGAACAAGATTCGAAATTTGTTTCAATTCATTAACTTTGCATCTGTTGTACAAACACGGAGGTTCGTGACGTTTATCGTCAGAATACAGCGGAAATGAATTTCTTTTTGTTTTCAACTATAATTTATAGGATGGTTCGAAAATGTGTGGAAATTCGTAACGAGGTCCTTTGAAAACGTCGATACACCGCGGCCTCCCGATGCATTCGCCTGGACTATTATACGATGGCGATTTCTGCATCGTTGGAATTTCACGAAATTCTGTTTTTTCTTGAGCAGAGCTCATGATTCTTTATCCAATATTTGGTCAGGACAATGAAACGTTTTTTTTGAGGATTCAAACACCCAATCGATACGAGAATTGTCATGATTGTTGGAATTACACAATCAATTAATAGAAACACGTATTTTTCATCAGCTCCCAACGTTGTGACCTTTGTCATTTTTTTTTGGTTCAATTTATTTTGGGAAAGGAAAAGAACTCGAGCAAACCCAAATGGAAACCCAGAACAAGATTAATCGACAATATTGAGGTAGATAATGGCGAGATTTAGAAAAAAACATTGAAAAAAATTGGTAGAACGTTTTTGAGTGTCATCGACCGTGAATACGCTATAAAAATGTCAGAAAATTGAAAAATACAACCGAAAAGTAACTGGAAGAGAATTTGCTGAGAAGCTGTGACCTTGAGCTTAAATTTCATGTTACAATTCGTTACAACTTACGAAATCCCCACGAAAATTTCCATGATTTTTCAAGTATCGGGAACTGTTTTGTACAAACAAATGTTTGTACAAAACAGTTTTGTTAATAATCATTCGTAAGATCGAGAAGGTAACACGTCCGAAAAGTTGTTTAATGGTCCGAGTACTCGAGAGGAAAACCATATGTCCCCATAAACTTCTGGAAATCCAAAAGAACGTATGGTCACGCCAGTGAATCGAGTCGCTGTGCTAGCGAAGCTCGTGGCAAGAAAACGAATAAAAAAGATACGACGGATGTGTTTTCATGCTTCTCGGAGGTCGGTTCGTTCTTCGGCGTTCGTTCCTCCTGCCAGGAGGAATGACGTTTGCGAAAACTCGTGTCAAGTACTAAGTACACACTGCTGTAGGTACGAGGAAAGAAAGCGTTGCAGTTACACGGCCCATTACAAGCGGACGTTGGAAGAATCTTGCAATATTATTTATCGCAGCGGCTCGTTTCGTCGTGGACAGTAGAGACTCGGTTTCTTCTATTTTGTGCAGTCAAATCTGAGTCCTAAGAGTGTTTCACCGTCTAGAAACCTCAAAAATTCGTTTTTTTTTGCACTTTTTAAAATCTGGAGTTTTGCGAAAGCGTCTTTGAAATATAAATCGATAAAATGCAGTCACATTTTTGCTGGACGCTCAGCAAATCGTGGGAAAGTGTGAATGCAGGAAAAAGCGCGAAACGCAGTCTGTTGGGCAAAAACGACGAATCCTGGACGCGGATCGAGGTGCAAATGCCCAGGACCAAAGAGTGGGGGAAGCTGCGAGCTCAGTAGCTCGTCAACCATCGTGGGAGCAGTGACTATGTGTCGCAACGATTAACAGGCTCCTTTAACGTAACAATAACTGAATGAGTAAGCCCCGAGGATTTCCTCACTACGTTCTTTTTGCCTTGTTCTTAAAAAGCCCACTCCATAAACACCATGTTTATGGGACATATGCTACGCGAAGAAAACCGAGCCAACGAATAGTCAACAATTTACTTCTGTTTGTATATTCTCTCTTGTGAAAATGAGGGAAGCGTAATAAGTATGGATTGTGTTGCTGCAGGTGTGTAGGATGTTTTCTCAGAGGAGACTGCGGCAAAGATCGCCCACTGTGAGTTATGACTCACAACTGTCGTTTGAGCCACATAAATAATCACTAGGTTTCGTGATCCTCGAGCGTTGCTTCAATCTTCTTCAGTGTGTCCCTTGGTTCGCGCGAGCGCTGCAGCATTCAATCTTTTCATATTGAATCGCTAGTGATTTCCGCGTTGGCAGGTCTCGCGTTGTTTCGTTCATCCTTTCGCAAGCAGCTGTTACTCGCACGATTCTGCGGCGTTATGACTTTACCGGATGGTGGACGGTGACCCGGCGACGAAAAGTCATCCAATCAGTCGGTGCTTATGGGGGGTCGACCTTCGAGGCTGTCGATGGCGGGGGATTTCATTATTTTCTTTCATGGGAGATTCCCGTACACGAGAAATTCGTTGTGGAGCTTCAGATCGCAATAAAATTCGTAAAATCGTGAATTCAATTACGGGGAAAGGTTTGAAAACCAAGGCAATAAAAGTGCTTGGACATTTTTTTCCTCGCTCTCTCTTTTCTCCAGCCGAAGCTTCCCAACCGGCTCTATAAAAGTTTCGATCCAACGGGACCGTATCTGCAGCACATAATCGTACCATATGCTTAACACATTCACGCTGTATATCCACCTTAATATATTTACCGATTTATCCACTTTTTCCCTCGCTCTTTCCCTTGTAAATTCATGGGAAAAAAAACTTTCTAAGATGACTGGCAAGCAAGTTCGATTCGCCTCGCATTAATCGTGCCCTCTAGGGATATTTCCTCGGTACTGAAGCATTATCCTCGATGGTCGCCGGGCATCATCGTCCGCGTACATTATACACCGCATACATACTGATGCATTCGCAAGTGCATTATTATACAGTATGCACGAAAAACGACGTTCTCAACCGGTAATATTTTCACCCGTGCGTAGTTTGTGCAAAAATGCTCCAAAATATATTTAATTGTAGTGTTTCGAAAAGCCAGACAAATTTCCTACAAGAATGTACCAAAAAAATTGGGGGTTCCCCTTTGAAAAATTCAACTTGACCTCCGTGTGACCTTGGCTTTCAGTCTCAAGGTCAATCCAAAATTTTCACATTTTTCACTTCATTGTACTGAGTAACTTTCGTTTCAAACTTTTTTTCATTCGACCCCTTGTTTATGCAGCAACCGCTCGTAAAGGCAACATTTGGACACCCTGTACGTGGATTTGCGTTTAAATAGACTCGATGCAACGAAATACGCTTCACTGCCGAGACGACTCTATGGAAAATAGCCGAGGCAGACGTAATTACGTTCCTACGAGTTTGTATGCAACGCAGACTCAAATTCTCCCGCTCAAGGGACTTTTTTGATGCCAACGATGCAATAAATCGCGTATCAACGCTCCATGCTTTCTCCGCTTGTTCACCTCTCGTCCAGCATCTGCTTTTCTTACCGCACGTACAACACCGCTTAAAAAAAACTGTTCGAATACGCCGCTTTGACACGTTTCGAAATTGATGTACAGGCTTCTCGACGTTTTCTCGGCGCTTTCGGTTCCCAATCAATTCGAAGCTCTCAATCTTCAATGACTACGTCCCTTGGATTTGAGAAAAAAAAGGAATATAATTCCGGATCAAATTTTTCGACTTTATCTCAAGAAATCGTGCACGATTTTGAACAAACCAATGGGCATTTTTCGGAATAATTAAAAAATAAAAATTGCAGAGGCTTTTGACGTAATTTGACGTGCCCAATCAATTCCGAGCTTTAGATGTTTTTTTTTTTTCAAGGAATCGTCTAGTTTTTCCCATCCAAAAATTAACAATTTTATGAAATTTAAAGACAAACAAAATTCTGGAGATTTTGAACGTAATTTATACAGCAAATCACTCTGGGTTTCCAATTTTTTCAGCATTTTCAATCATTTGTTTATTTGTTATGATTAGTCGAGAGTCTTATCGAAAAAAACATAGCGCATGCAGGCCATCAGTGATGATTTGAAGGAGCGCGTTGGTGTGTCCTTAAAAACACGAGTCACGTGCGGGTATGCGGGTGAGGTGAAAATTTTGGTGCGAGCATACAATGGTGTAAACGGATATCTAACGGAGAGAAAAAGAGGAGAAATGAAAGAAGATCGAGGTGGAGTGTTTTGGTGAGTCTGGTCACGAGTGAGGGCTAGATCCATCCGATCGACCTCGTAGTCGGCCAATCTCTCGTTAACCAGGAAACCACCTCCAACGCGATCGTAAAACGTCGTCTGCATTGTGAAATGGCGAAAAAAAAAAATCACCGACATATACGAGTTGAACTTTTTTTAACAGCCAAGAGAAACGTATAGTCGGAAAGCAAACGCCTAGAGAACAAGAGACTCGCGAGCTCTTGAAATTCGTGAATAAAAATCGATCGAACATCATTAAAAATCGTCGTGATATAAAAAAAGACTATAAATTTTCGAGCAACCGGTTAAAAATGTCGATAATCAACATGGAAAATTAATCTCGAGACTAAAATAACTCGCCGGAATTATTCGCAATTGAGCCCGTTCGAAAATGTTTGCAAAAAATCGGTAACGAGAAAGAATCTCTTTGATCAATTACTTACCGATCACGCAATATCATTTCTAAGCCGGTTCACAAGCTCCTTTTAAAAATTCGAGGTTATAGAACCCTCAATTAACGATCATACACTGTGAATATATAATCAACGACATTCCTGTGTGTACCGTTAATAAAAGACGCGTCGCCACGTACCGATCCGATCTCGGAGCTAGAGAGACACGTGACTTCCGGTAGTAATCGATAATAACAATTTGACGAAAAAAGAGACAACGAAAATATCATCCCTCGTGTTCGAAATGGTGGCAGAATTGACGGGCATTCCAGTGAGTGCGGGCGCGGCGAACAGATCGTCAAGGGTCAAAACATTGAAATCAAAAATAATCGGTAACTTTGTCGGTCGAAACGCGTGTTACACCGGCTCCGCATCGACCTCGTCGTTGTCGAGCTATAGCTCAAAAAATCGGCAAGAAAATATTTCGGCAGAGAGCAAAAATCCGACGAGACCGAGATGGATACGTAACGCGACGCGTGAACCGATTCACAGCTTCCTTGACGATCCCGACAATTCTGGATGTAAAGCGATCAGGGAGAATCCTGTATCGCGATCGCGCGTTAACGATCCGTTCGATTATCCAAAAAGTGCAGTGAACAATCGCGAATCGCGTTACGATAACGATCCCTTACCGATTTATCAAGAAAGTTGCGAAGAAGCCTCCGTCTCTCCGGTAAATAATCAGCAGAGAGTTGCTTCTCCGGAATTTTTCGTCGAGGAAGAATCCGAGAACGACGAATACGCGCTTTACAGCGTTGTGAGAAAACCTCCGAAGCTCGTTTTTCCTGGCACAGAAGTATCGAAATTACCGATCGTCAAAGAGGAAGCAAGTTCGGAAGAGCAGCGCGAGGAAGTGTTGAAAAAACAACGAGAATTACACAAGTGGTTAGAAACGGCAGAGCCGATCGAGGCTCATTGCGATTCGGAGAAAATCGGTAGAAGAGAAAAATTGGTAAATCGTGAAATGGAGGATTCGCCAATCGAGAGAATCGATGGAAAGCGAGAAGCAGAGATCGTTTCGGGGGGTGAAAAAATTGCGAGTTCTTGGTCGACACCTGGAGTATCAATTCCGCGGGGTGTGATCGGTATGGTCGGTCCATTCTGTCGAGTTTATCGTAACCCCAACGAGCAAAGAGAATATATGCTGCAGGAAGAATTTCAAGAGAGAGCAATCGACGTCGGCGACGACGATCGCATGAACGGCGTGCTCGAGAGCAAAAGAGTCGGCAACCGATCGTATGAAAACGGCGAAATCGAAGATGAAGAATCATCCGCGATCGGCTCGGACTCGCCCAGTGAAGCGGGCACGTTTGTCGATCGTAACAGCGATCGCGAAATCATCGGCATACCAAAAAAATCGGTAGCTTCGATCGCCGATGACGAATCCCTCGTAGTCGAGGAGCAGCAACATCGTCCTCGAGCAAAATGGCGTTTCGTCGAGGAGCTCAATGACACGGAATCTCAAATGATCGCTAAAGAAATAAAGAAAAAAATCGACAACGTTACCGATAAATCGCAACTCAATCGCGCGTGGTCAACCGATCAGATTCATTCACAAAATCTCAATACGAAAGAAAATAACGATCTTGACGTACCGCCTAAGTACACGTCCAGAAAAAGCGACGGTAAGCTTTCATTCTTTTTCGGCTCTGCGAAAACTTGATCGCAAATCGTTCAATCTTCAGTCAAAATGTATAAAGACAATTGCGACTCTCCTCCGCCATGGAAGGCAGAAACTAGAAAAACATGGAAATAAAATCATAAACACACCATAAACCACCATGTCACACCATCCACCACGATTCTCCTGGTTTACGATCAAGAAACCGTTTATCGAAAAAAATGTCCTCCATTTCGAAATTTAAACTTTCCGCCAAACAAAATTCGGCTCTTATTTTTGCGTGGCCGGTTATCGCTTGTAAAATAAATAGGGCTCTCATAAAATCGATATCGCAGTGTTACGGCATGTATTTTTTTTTTGTAGCTATGAAAGTACGACGTCATTTCGTACGGTATCGAGAGAACTAAAAAGAATCGAGTACCGGTAGTCAACGTTCCACACTCTGCGCGTGTTACGCATACTTCGTCTCATTTACTCATTTTATATATCTATAGGTATACGTTGCATATACATAAAACGTGGGCTCGACTTTAGTGCACCGTGATGGAAATGATACATCTCAATGCACCATGAGGAGACAGAATAGCCATGGGAAAAAACCATTAAATTGCCAAACGCGTATTCGCACGTAAATTCAACTTTTGCCACTATAAACGTTGACATCAAATTTTCACCTTTCATTTGTGCCCCACTAACGGAATAGGGAAGAGAAATTGTTCCAGCAATAAACGACGTGATTACATTTAAACAAAAGTTGATTCCGAAGATCGAATCAGTTTTCACTCGAATCGAAATTCATTCAGGATGTCAAAGTTTGCTTTTTTTTTTACGTGCAGCGAATATTTTATTCATACACATAAACGTCATAATAATGATTCATCGAACATTGAGTCCTCATCAGAATGTTTCATGGAAGTATAAAGTTGCACTTTTATTGCAAATCGTATAATAAAGCGTCGATGCCCCGAACGAATAAAAAGATCGAAAGGAACAATTATTCGGGCAGATTAAGTGGCGCAGAAATTTATGAAAATTGCACGCAATGAATATTTCATACGCGTCGTTAAAAGTTGATAATTATTTTTTGCTAATTAACATTTTAAAATAGTTTATTGAGAGAATATTGAAACAATGACGAGCCGAAATGTTCCGGTAGGAAATAATTTTAGAAATTTGCATGCGGCCTCAAAGTTTCGAGGTGGATTTCGAAAAAAAACGATCTAAATCAACCGCGTCAGGCTGCTCATTTGACTTATTCGACAAGCAATTCAAAATGAATTTGTCAGAATGAAAAATAATGTTGGCGATTCATTGGAATTAATCGTCGAGCTGATAGCCATTTATTTATCTTTAGGCTTTTTTTTTCACGCCCGCTCAAACAGCTCAATTATCACTTTCGGAATATGCAAATTTGGGCAAACGCGTGGAAATTAAAATCGAAAAAGAATCGCCGGGTTTAGCGATGTGAACAAATGATTTAAACAATCTTAATGCATCTGAGAAATCGCTTCGTCGCCGCGAGAATTTCAATTTTAAATTCATACTAACTTCGTATAAATCAACGAGATTAGAAATGTAAATATTTGGCTATAAAACCTGAGTGCGTTTTCGGTCCCTCCATTCCCCCATTATTTTCACATTTTTTCGAGGCATTTTCGTACAGGCGCAAATTACGATACATGCTAATATTCTCATTATCATTCGCTTAACATTATTTTCGGTTTTTAACACACCCGCTGCCTTGACGCAGTTACTCCAACTCAATTGCTATCGATGCCGCCGTATGAAATGCAGTTTAATGGTTTTTTTTCCTCTCTCTAAATAGCACAATTGAAAGTGGCCTAAACATTTATGAGTCTTTCTTTTTTATTGTTCCGTTCTTTCTCTCATCAATATTTTTGTCATCATTATTTTCACTATGCAATTCCGGGATAGAGGAGAGCCTACTTTTTTTCCGTAATTTCGAAATTCTTCGAAATCGTTTTGAAGAATTTCGAATCTTCAATGCGCAAAAAGTCGACAAAGGACCTTAAAATCGTTACTCAAAGTTTTTCGCTTGAAAATTTCGTGTTGAAAATCAGCAAACCGACAATTTCGCTGAGAACGAAATACTGCGAAACCGGACGGTAAAATTTTTTTTAATTCCGATTGTTCGTTCGTTCACATTGAGGCTTTCGACTCCGCGGATTATTGTTTATTCGTTCTCCTTTCAATTTCGCCGAGTCAGCTCGAATCGCGCTTCACTTGACATAAAAATGTGAAGCAACTCGATCGTCGGTCTTTTAAAAATTATCCAAATTCTCTTTTTGTCCAGCTCTCATGTGCAGTAATTTACGAAAAAAAAATTTTAACGCAGAAAACCGAAAACTTACGTCCCTCTTTTCGTTCGTCATGCTGGGAAAATATTTCGAAAAAAATCGCTTTTTCAGTCGATCGTATAACGAAAAAAATCGAAAAACTGGTTTTTGCGATTTTCTCAACGAAATACTGATTTCGAGATAAAAAAATCTTCATGGTTTTGGCAAAAATGGGCGATATTGACAATTCCATGAAATTAAACACGGAAAGACCTCCCCCTCCCTTCCTTGCGGATATACGGAGAGATATAAAGTTGGCAGCAAGTGCGTCGTCCACTAGCACACTTTTGATATCTCATGTCGGGGCGAATGGCACGCGATGCGATTAAACGAAAAAGCCATAAAGCCAAACGCCATAAAAAATTGACAAAAAAAAAAACAAAATAAAAAGTTACGATTGGCTGTTTTCACATACATTCGTGACCCAAATCGTTCTCCTTGAACGAGTAATCCTCGTTCCGGGGCTACTGTCTTGGCGTTAAAACAAAAAGACAAGAGAAAACCACTGATGAGAGAAAAGACTCGCGGTGCCTGAATTTTCGCTTCTTTTTCATCAGTTCTGTCTCGTCGATCCTCTATCGAAGATGGATTTCATCAATTGCCTAAAAAACTAATCGATATTCATCGATTTTGTGGTCGCATTGAACTCCATCGATGTTTTTTTTCTCGTAACGTTATTCATGTCGGTTAAAAATTGTTCTGTTGTTGAAAAAGAAATTCAAAGCGTTCTGGCGAGTCCCGTAATGGTCGCGAGATCAAATCTGTGCCTACGAGTCTCCGTGTGTCTGTGCAAGTTATACGAAATTGTGAAAATTATGATACTTCGACCCTTCGAACCGATCGACGCAAGATCCGACAGTACGATCAATTTTTTTCATTATTTCCGTCATTTTTTTTTTTTAAATATAAAGAAAAAATTCAAGCCTCATCCCGTGAAAGTTTTCCACACGATTTAAAATGAAAAACTCCGAAAAAGTTCGCGGTCCATGTTCAGTCCGTACTTTTGAAGCGACAGCAGAATATTTTTTCCTTTCTCATTTTTAATAATGTTTTTCTGAATGCAAACGACCCCGGTTCACGGGTTGAGGGTTAAGAGTGACAAATTAAGGTAGTTCGGTAGCTCGTAAATTTTTGTTGGCCGTGCACTTGTGCTCCGCCCCTGTAATCTCAATCACTCGAGTTGATCGTTTCGAAACGCTTTGAATTTGGATTGTCGGAAGAGTCTGTACGAAGGAACGCCCAAGAATCAGTATGAGTCTGTAATTTTTTTTGGACCACCTTTCCACCGATAATCACGTGCATAAAATTTAAGCAGGATCCTTAAGATCCAGTTACTCCATTTTCCTCCTCTATAATTATCGTTTTCAGGTTCTTAATTCATACAAGGCAGCACCAAAAAGAATCCCAAACCAAAAACCGTGTTTTTTTTTCACTCATTCCCCATCATTTCGCCATGAAAATTGTTTCCAGACTGCCCAAAACGTGAGAATAATAAAGCGTAATTGGTGACGCGCAATAATTATTCTTGAATGAAATTTTCGTGTATCATGATAATTCGTACATTGATAGATTTTTCCATTTTTTTATCGACGATTCCGTCCACATAATTATTTTCAGTAATTATTATAAACAAACAAAAATGATTAATTAAATTACGAATAAATAATTAATGATATAATAAATAATAATAATAACGATAATCGTATATTAAAAATGACTATTAATAATAATTTTTTGAATTATTAATTACAATAATATTTCTAGTGAAAAATTATTATGAATAATGATAAAATATTAGGAACAATACCATCGAGATGATGATTGTAATAAAAAATAATGGTATATTCTCAATCGAACACATGCTATCACCGTTACCACCATCACAAACATTTCGAAGCAATATCGAGCGCGCGTACATGCAACGCGAAGATGATGTTTGCGATATTGCATCTGGACCGCGGTTATATCGGATCCCGACGCGCGCTCATCTCAATGGCCCTCTCTGTTATGCACGATTACAGTTATTTCTCATTTTCTTTGCGCGCAGAGCCACTTTTTATACTTTATAGAGTTGTTTCTATTCGCTCGAGTATAATTGCCACTCTTGGTAGACTCGAGTGAAATCATTTTGAGGATTGCATCGCCCCCTGTGGCTTGGTGTTTTGCGTGAAAATTAATTTCAACCTCATTACGAAACACAATGGAGTCCTGGTTTATTGGATTTTTCGATCGTCCTGTTCGGAAACCAGAATTGGGTCTCTCTGACCCATGTTTCTAACGTGGGTGCTCATTTTTTTCGATATATTCAAGAAAATATCAGCTTCGACTTGGGTGGGGGCAATTTTTTCTTCTTGTCAAGGCAGATGGTGTTTTCTGCGGACAGACGTGACCCAACAACAGGCGCCTCCATCCGCTACTTCCTTTTTTTCATATTCGCTTCCTCCTCGCGCTCCCGCGAAGCCTCAAGTATGAAATTATAAGCGTGAGGTGGTGCGCGCGGCCGCCGACCGTTTCTCCGGGATTTGCCAGGACCGTCAATGTGCACGCGTGCTAAAGATTCCAGTCGCACTCTCTAGCGACTTATCGTTCAGACAGCATCGCGTTTTCTTTCATCGCGCATAACAATCGTCCAAATAAAAAACTTGACTA
This sequence comes from Diadegma fenestrale, assembly GCA_037043255.1. Lineage (NCBI taxonomy): Eukaryota > Metazoa > Arthropoda > Insecta > Hymenoptera > Ichneumonidae > Diadegma > Diadegma fenestrale. Next base: position 11,013,015 of record CM073310.1, on the reverse strand, counting down.
GAAATAAAAAAAAGGAATCGAAACCGTAATCGCAATCAAAGTCCTCGCTACTGATAATTTCTACTCACACCAGACCGAAATGATTATTTGAACGATTATCGAATCAGTGTTTATTCGGACCGACATGAAAATCCATTTTCGAAAGTGCGGATGAAGTTGACAAGTGTCCGAACGTAATTACGCTCTTTCTTCTTTTTAAATCGCCGCGCCGGTAATTATAGATCGAGCAAGAGTTTCGCCTCGAGTTTGCTCCCACTCATCCCTGGTAAACTCGAGACCAAATGTGCCTGCGTGTTATTTTAGTCTTGACGTAAGTATTTGATAGCGAGAATCTTGATTGATTCTTCTTTCGTTTCCTCGTACTCGACCCAAACTCTTATTGCTGCGAGTGCTGAGCTAACATTCGCTTCACAAAACGTGACCGTTAGAAATGTTAGCGCGAGGTAATCACCGGAAAGCCAGTAGCGATCTTTACGAATCCGATGTCTTTCACATCCTCGGGAGTCGAGAATAATTTTCAACTATCGTAATTTTGTTTTTTTTTTTTAACATTCGAGCGGGCGTTCGCTCCAAATCTCTTTACAGCAAGGACCGCGTTTCCCACTGTTTTCAAAAAATTTTCATAAAATAGTTTCTGTAATATTTCAATAATTACAGCATTGTATTTGTTATTTAATAAATTTTATTCACTTATCTATCTATATTCGAATTTATCAAATTTAATTGATTTGATTATCATTTATTTAATACAATTTATTAATTTTTTGTCGATTATTTGTTTATTGTTAATTATTGCTTATTGTTTGTTATTTTTTTATTTTTTTTTATCTTTCGATTTTGACCATTTTCGACGCCATAACTTGTTCCGAACTGCAGATTGAGTTTTTTCGTTAATTTTCGGTGCATCAAAAAAATGCACTTTTTTTTTGCATACATTTTTGATGTATTAGTTGATCGCCAAGTGCATTGAATCGTCGTAAATTTGAGCGACGTGGCAGTAAAAAAATGAAAAAATGAATTCTAAGGCTTGGATTTGGCGCGAGATTCATCGGATTCATAACAAAATTGATCGCGCTCGACAGCGTCAGCCACCCAAATCACGCGCGGTACTTAGTATTTCAAATATATCTATAGGTCACCACTCGCAACGCATTGTGCACACATCGACTTTCCCTCTTGCTCGCTCTCGTTTGCGTTCACCATTCCATGCTAATTGTTGTTTTATCTTGCCAACTTTATCTACCGTAAAACTTTGTTTAAATTCGGAGCTTAAGTGATTGTTCATCGAGCGTGTAGCTGTCGGCCAGAGAATTTATTCACCGTCTCGGTTAGAAACGAACTGCTTTGTTTCATCCTCACCCAGAGGCCAAAGAAGATCTTTTCGGGATTCATGAGTGGAATAAAAAGACGAAAAAAATATAAAATAATTAGTGTTTACGTCGGTGAGCACGTGTTTGCTGTTTAGGATGGAAACGTTCATTCTATATTTCTTTCATTTGAAACTAGAATTTTAAATCGCAGCGAAATATCATTTACGAGTCAATTTGAGCCTCGTGGAACGTTTGACAACTTCATAACGGTTGATGAAGTCGTACGTTATTCCTGAGAAACCGAGTTGTTCGGATGCCACGCTAATCACTCAAATTCCACGAGTGCGAGAGACTATGCAACTCTCGAGCGCCAATTTAATGCACTCGCGAGCAATATATTTCATGCGGACTCGCAGAAAATACGATCTGTAGCTCAGAATTTTCTTCTATTTGTAGCAGCATCTACGATTAATAAATCGACTGAATTTTTATCCTCGCATGATAAAGAATCGAATTTTTATATTTTCATCGTAGTCGTCCAGTTTTTCTAATTTTTTGTAGCTCAAATCGTAAAATATGGACTGGCTCGTCTTTGGGTATCGAATTTATTAATTCGTTCATTTTATGTTAGTTTTTTTTAACGAGTCCGTGACGTCGCTTCATGTTCATGTTTCCGGGTCTGTAAGACCCGCGGTGGGACTAAGAGAAAATGTGAAATGCCCGGCTGGAACAGGCGGCCATATTTTCACCGAGTTTCGGTTCGTTAATAGCGTCAGGAACTCGGAAAAATCGTTTTCCGCTTAGCGATTGCCAAGACAACGAATATAATGACCTCGAAGAAATGATTGTTTATTGTTGTCCAAAACTCAACGTTGATTACTGATTTGAGTTAATGGTTTTTGCGTTTGACGCTATAGCGAGCAATGAACCGCATGACAAGGACAGCCTGAACGAGACCGGAAGCACGACGGGTGGCACGGTGGAGGGAAACCACTCGGGGAACCCCGCCAGGGGTGAGAGGAGCAGTGGCCCAAATGAACAAGTCCCGAGTCCCGAGAGGAGACCCGTTTCCAATACGGCACCGCCGCGTTCCTTGGTATCCAGGATTCTTGCGAGGGCGCGTTCCACCGACGACCTACTGGACCATTCAGAACCATAGTAAGATTTTTTCTCCCCAAGAAGGATGAAAAAAGTTCGAATGACAGAAAAAATAAAAATTATGTTATAGTTCGCAGTTATGGATCGTGCTGAGCAACGTTTACGGGGAGCTTGTGGTCGTTTTAATGATGGCGTTGTGCTTGGCCGAGGTTATGGACACGCCCGTGCCGCTTCTGAGCCTTCAGGTAAGATTTTACCATCCAAAACAAGAAAAAAAAAATTCGCTTTATATTTTATACGATTTTCTTATCGACGACACGATTTCGAGCAGAAAAGTCCTGAGGCTTTTTTTTCTACGACTCGTCATTACGGAGATATCAAACGACAAGTGTCGACCAATCTCCCGTGCGCGAGTGGCGAGGGGCGTGGCTCTCCCACTCCGCGTCCCTTGTTCGCGCACAGGATTGGCTGCTGTTTCTAAACTGCAATAACTCGAGAACGGCGCATCGTAGGAAAAATCAGCAAAGGACTTTTCTGCTCGGAATTTAACGATTCATGTAAATGACACACTCAATTCTCCAAGAATTCCTTTTTCCAATGACATTATCGCGGAACGATGTGGGCTTTGATAACGCGGCAAGTAAACGATGCTTATAATCGCGTGAATCGTGTACCGGTGTCGTGAGCGAGATACTCGCGTCGTTAATGGACGTTCCACTCTCGGTAAACCTGTTTTTACAAAGTGCTCTCCAACAGTACACGACGTTTCTTTTCTCCTGAGGATAACAAGCCAGCCGGACAAGCGCGAGTGTTGAGTTCCCCAGCGTTTGACACAAACCGTGCCTGACTGCGTTTTAATTAAATTTTGCTCCGTGGCCTGGTTCGAGTCCGCGCGATCGTCTACGTGAGTGGCATGATCGATTTTTTTATATCCCAAACAGCAAAAAAAACGCAATTACCTTCGAGGATGCAACGAGAAGGTGTCGAAAAATTCGACTCGCTACTGAGGCCCGCGCGATCTTGATTGAAACGTCTCCGCAAATTGCGTTTACAAACTGCCAGCCCAATTTTCATCGACAAAATTTCGAATAAATTGAAACGCCCCTTTGGCACAAACCGGAAGTGAGCGCTCTCCACGTTTTTCAACAACCGCGTCCTCAATCGTTGATTTGATTTTTTTTTCGTCTAATTCTCCGCGAGCAATACAATATTCGAGTCTTTTGTTCGACGCTAATGCACGAATAAAAGTACTGTTTGCTGGACATAGTTGAGCTGCTCCGGCCCTCGTCAAAGTGGCCTCTTCTCGTTCGCCTGCTCCTCGAGAGCCCGTAATCTGTTCACTCGATCGAAACGCAAAGCGATTTCTAATTCGAGGAGTATCTCGAAGATCGAGACTTTTATAAATGTGTTATATTATTTCATTTTGTAGCGAAGTATCTCCAAGAGATTTCGCACCAGAAGGCAATGAGCGAAGGGGCCAGGAGGAGGAGAATTGAGGAGAGAAGAGTGAAATCAGCGTCCGGTCATCCCGCTGTGACTGGCGCGTGCCCGAACATTAACTTAATTCGTTTTGATACCGATCCAGAAACCGGCGTTTTCATTTATATCAAAAGGAAACAAGCTCTTTTGCCTCTATTCACACCGGAAGTCAGCCTAAACTTTGATTCTGATCGTCGTAGATTTTACTTCCGGTCAGATTACACACATTCATCCTCCGTTTCCATACTTTTTCTCGTACGAATTCCGATTCTTGAGTATACGCGAGATCCGCCAAGGGGAAACAAATTTATTCGAGGAACGAACGTGCCTCCTAATTTCTGGAGAGAAAACTACGCGGTGAAAGTTTCACCACGCGTATCATTCGTACAATTCACTGACCGATATGATGGCTCTGGAAAATTTGCCATTCGAACCAACTCACCGCGGCAGGAAAGTTTGCATGTAATTTGTGGAAAAATTCTATTGAAGAGATTTGACGAAAAAAAAACATTTTTCCTGTTGATGATCGATTTCGGGTCAATTTGACTTCGAGTGGGAAATTTGTGAGTTGAAAATTCCCGGAGAAAAAATCGGCTGAAAGTAATTTAATAGACCGGGGACGCCATTGGATAGCGAATGAAAATAATTGAACGAGGAAAAATGCTTGAAAAAGGGATCAACACGAGTTCGTTTAATGCCAATCCGGAGGATTATTATCGCAGTGTATTAAGACGTCAATAAATGTCAACTTGGTAGCAAAACTTGTGACATATAGAATGAGAATTCATTAGACGATTTGAACGCTCGGAATTATTGCACTTTAGCGCATGTACATTAGAGACTATACGATAAGAGACGCAAGTGAATCCGGTTTAGCGATGTTGAACCGGTCGCTATTAATCTACTCGGAAGAGAGAAAGGAAAGGAAAGAAAAAAGTCTCGTAACACGCGAGGGAGCTTAAGGAAAAAAATAAAATAAAATTCCCTCTCTACTTTCTCGCGGTCATCCTCCGCGTCTACACTTTTCTCTTGCCGTTCGTTTCTTTGAGAAAATGCCCCCTTACGGTAGTCTTGGGAATCGACGCGGTTTTCGCTGTAATTTTAAGTAACAAAACGGAATTCGTAATTGCGCGGCATGAGATACTCTTGCGGAAGTTTCGTCAAGCTGTACAAATTCCATTATTATGCACGTATTTACCTTCCCCCTGTTATTTATTCACCAAGCCGGTGGTTGCGCGGATGAAAAATGGCCTTACCGTTTCATTTATACAAGATAATCATTTTGCCTCTTTGCATGTTTCTTCGAGAATTACCTAATTAGAAAACGATTAATTTTCAACCTTTTTTTCTTTCTGCACAGAGCGTTTTTCTCATGTATCTTTACGTCGGGAGCATCGCAGTTATCATCAGCATATATTTTTGGGTTCTCGTCGACAGTTGCGGAGTTCTTGCCAACGGACGACCCGATGATGCCGAACTCGGTGGTGCCTCGCTCACCCGGTTCGGCTCTCTCAAAAGGGCTCACATCTCCAGAGCCAGAACCGCTCCAACCAGTTTTTATATTCGCGTCGGAGCTCTACGTAAGAAATTGTCGATAATTCATACAATCGATCGATTTTTTTTATCGATATTCCGCTCAGTTTTTTCATTTTTATTCGTTTCAGTTTTTGGCCTCGCCACTCTAGTCTTCAACGGCCTGGAAATGGCTATGCACACGATGATGCAAGGCGCCGAATGCCTCAGTGACATTATTTTTGTTCATCCTGTACTCCACGGACTCTTCACTTTTCTCCAGATGCATTTCCTGTTCGTTAATTCACAGGTGGGTGCTATTTGAATGACAAACATTCTCCAGTGGCAATCGATTCCATCGACCAAGTTGAAAAACTCTGCAACGTCCCCTAGTGCCCGAGAATTTTTATTTCTCATGAAATTCCATCGATTCTTAACGTTTTCGCAAACCAATTTCGTCTCCTCAGCATTTCAACAGATTTGCAAACATTTTCAAACTCTGAGATTTCCTCGAATTCTCTCAAAAAAATTTTAAACTAACATTAAAAAAAAAAAAGAGTTTCAACCATGAGATGACGAGTTCTCGATGATGTAGCAATTCTGAGGGATTCAAAAAGTCTCTTTGCGTGTACTCGCGAAAAGTTCTAGTTCTCAACGTTCCCAGAAAAATTTTAAATCTTCGTTTTTGATCCGATATGCCTTTAAGATAATGTCACGAAGGTCCACTAATGGATTTTGATCCGTTTACAGGTGTTGGTAGAGAGATTCGGTTTAGCAGCGAGATTTGGCTTCACGCATTTAGCAGCGACGAATATCGCGGTTTGGGCACGTCTCGTGATTTGGGATTCTGCCCAAGAGTGGACCTATTTCGTACACTTGGCTCAAAGAGGCCCTGAAACGTCCTCATCGCCTCTGAATCTTCGAGGCTTTCCTGGCTCCCTTACCAGAAGGGCTCGTGACCTTTTAGGTGCACCTTTGAATCTTACAAACTGCAACTTTCCCCATGAATTTTGTCCCAATGAAATCCTCTCTATTTTCAGGTAAATCAGCCTCGGACGACGTTATCTCGCATCCTTATCAGCCCATTTCTCCGGAACAAATATCTCAAGTCGTAACTCTTCAAGAATGTTTGAACACCAACACGCTCGGTCAATTGTGGACGTCGAGCATGCCCTTCTTGTACCCTTTCATCGTCCAGTTCAGGTGAGTCCGTCTCGAGTCGTCAACCAAGTACTTCTTGGTCTTGGTCTGGATGAAAGATCTCGGTAGCCCTTCAATTTCTTCGTTTTTCAACACCGAAAAAGATTCTGTCGAATTTGGAGAAAAATCTTGGGCGCAAATCAATTTTTCGTCTTCTGTACCGCCTTGAATATCATTTTTCACGAATTATCAGCGATTGAGGCGCAATTTTTATTCTGCTCGAAGGACCAGGCGTTATTGACCCTCAACCTGTGAACCGCGATCGTTTTCGACAGGCTTTTTACGCCCATTGGTCGATATATGATGGAAAAAAAATTATTAAAAATATTAAAAATAGGAGAGAAATGGAAATTTCCATTCTCGCTTAGAAAATTCAGTCTGAAGATTGACCGTGAATTTTTTCGTATTTTTCATCGATAATTGTCGTGGATTTATATCGCGAAAAGATTTACGTATACGTTACTGGATTGAGAGTTAATTATCAACGATGAAAATGAATCTGTGGTGTAAAGAAATAGAAAAAAAATGTCGATTCTCGTTCCAGTTTGATCGCAGCTGCCGTGACGTTCGTGATGGGCCAGAACGTGGGCAGGAATCGTTATTGTCACAAAGCGAAATTTCATTCGAGCAAAGATTTGACTCCGAGTCACTCAAGAGTCGGTTGCGATGGTTCGAGCAAAGGATTGTTCCTCGGAATACTTTGCATGACAGCGGGGATCGTTGTGATTCTGATATTCCTGGTGGTGAGGGAGGATGACAAATTTTCACCGGCTACACTCTCGTGGCTGACGTGTGGCACGTTGATTGGAATTTTAGCATTGAGCGGTATAATGACAGCGAGTGGTCTCGTCCAAGTTCGTCAGATGTCAGTGGTGACACGAGCCCCCGCGACTCTCGATGCTTTGCTATCGAATGTCGCGCTTTTCGGAGTCCAACTCTACGCCGTTTTTACCGCTGTCGTTTGTGCCTGTTCTCTCGCGACTTACGACGCGGAAACTCAAGATCCTGAGAGCCGGGGCAGGCACGCGATGCTCCTGGCAGCCTCGATACTCCAATTGGCTCAATGTTTCGCCCAGAGCACTCTCATCGCTGAAACTTCCAAGAGATCCTGCATAACGCGATTCCAGATGATGGCAAAACCCGCTCGGCAAGTTGTCACTTTTCTACTCTTCAGCAACGCTGTCCTCTGGGCTTTCGATACTGTCGTCACGCAGAATTGGGTCTCCCAGGAACTTCAACTTCGCTTCTTCGGCGTACTCGCTTGGGGCATCATCTCTAGGATTTGCTTGCCTCTTGTCGTCTTTTACAGATTTCACAGCTGCGTTCTATTGCTCGAGGCTTGGAACAAGTGCTATAGAATACCCAGGGGCGAGCATCCACTTAACTGACGACGGTTATTGTCCGGACGATATTCGACCAGGTATTACTCCATGCAAATTATTATTTCTGCTCGCCTTTTGTATCGTTCATTGCTCAGGGAAGATAACGAAATGATAAATCGCCTGCAATCTTCCATGAACTCGAAATTTTGTTCCAGTTCAATCGTTTTTTCATGATATTTCGATTGCACGACGATCTATTTCGTTCCCAGTCAAAAACGCCCGTGAAAAGTGACTTTTTTTTAATCCTTCGTGGATCATATGATTATTTGTGGGTCCTTTTCGTCCTGCCACTTATATCGCACGTATTTGGAGGGAAAAAATCTGAGAAAATTCTGGAATACTCTCAATTAATTTTACTTTGAGGTTTCATAGTTTTTACAGTCGTTGCTTTTGTTTTTATTTATAATTAAACGTTTTGAAGAGAATACAAAAATTTCAAAAAATCCCACGTATTTGGAGAGAAAAAAATCTGCTGAAATTCTGGAATACTCTCCATTGATTCGTTTTGAAAATGTTTTATAAAACAGGATTTTCGAGAAAGAATTTCCGGTTGCGTAAAAAAGACCCATATGATCCGCGGAGGGTGAATTTTAGCAAAGAAAAGATTGTCGAATACGAAAGGACGATTGATCAACATGATTTTTACGTTGCCACCAGATTGAAGCCGATGTCGCGTAATCGGCGTTGTCGAAAAAGGAAATTAAGCCTCGATTTCCAGGATGCCGAGAGTTGGCTCGAGCGGCCATCGAACTACCAAGAAACGAGAATCGAAGACTCGATTCATTATCTTCATCCTTATCTGGATAGCGGAAGCTGGTTGTATTTGGAGACAAATCCGATGATGCGTATCGCCAATCCGGTGATGCATCCACAAGTAATCGAATACGCGATGCCACCGCCCAAGAGAAAAGCTCAACGCCATCATCGTCCTCATAATTATAATTCACCGTACGACAACGATCATCAACGACACCATCATCATCATCATCACTATCGTTATCATCACCATCATCATCGTAATCAATACCGCAGCAATCATGATGATCAAGATCAATATTGTCATCGACGTCATCATCGCCGAGTGGCCAGTGATCCCGGTGGTTTCGCTCGTTCCAACAGCCAAAACGTCCTCCCCCAGCATCGTCGCTTTCTCAGTCTCGGTGGCAACGATCAAAGCGCCGGCCTCCTCCAACCAACGATCGCCGAGGCCAGCGAAGACGAACCCAGTCCGGACGAGACGACGAAAACTTTGACCTTCAGAAAAGTGCCATGGCACCCCAATCTGCACATGCTCAAAACTAGACAAAATTGAACCGACACTCTCCAACCATTTTTTTTTTCGTTCTCTTATCCATCCCATAAGTTCGTTCTATACAGTACGTTTCTTTTTTTCGAGACGTAAGCTAAGCAATCGTCAGCATCTCTTTCGCCTTCCCTTCTCCAGCTTAATCGCATTTCCATTAATATTTATCCTGTACAGGCTTTTCTCTCGATACGTGAACCTGGATCTTTTGCCATTTGGATGCAACATTTTTATTCTATCGTTGGAACTAATTTTTTTCTTTCTGCATACCGATTTTTATGGTTCGATTTGATCGTTACGAAATGTCGTAATATTGTAGGGAATTTTTTCTTTCGAAATTCGTAATTTGCCCCTGGAAAGTCTGAAAAATCGATAAAAAATTTCGAATTTTTATCCATTTTTTTTTTCAACTCGTTCGTTTTTCTTATTTAGTGGAATATTTTTTTTTTTTTTTACCATCCGAATGAAACGAGCCAGGTTTACTTGATTAGGGCCAAGTACGCGTCCCTTCGATTGATATATTTTCATTATTTATGTGCAATATTACTTCTTAAGTTGATGTACAACGCTGTAAAGTTAACTTTAAGAGAAAAATTAGAATATTCCGGGGTTTTTGCGACGAATTTGTAGCATCATTTTTTTCTTAGCTCGTTTCGTCATTGGAAAATGGAGTCTCGATGCAGAGTCGAAGAAACGATAGGAATTAATCACCAATAATCGAAATAGCCATGAAAATTGGGTCGCCCAACGCCCACGCTCTTATCCGTTTTTTTTTGTTTTAAACAAAATAACCAATTGATATTATTCTTTTGCAAATCTTGTCGGTACAATGATGTATATATTTATTGAGTGACGCTCTAAAAAAGAGTTGGACACTCGAAAATATCGACTTGAGAAATAAATATTTATAATGGTACGAAAAAGTTGAAATTTTCTTCTGTAAAAAATGAGATTCGTGGGGTTGACAGGGGCAGCGATTTTTCATCGACATTTCCAAAATTTCCAGTTTCATTTTTGCCGAAATTTTGAAAATTTCCTCTCGTTCTTGCAAACTTTCCGGTGATTTACGTTTTTTTCTATTAATCGAGTAACTGAATTCGAGCCTTGTGAAAATCGATAGATTTTCTAATATTTTGATTTTTTTTGCATTGGGGAAATGAAAATGGCGACAAGTACAGATGAAAAGTATTTATTTGTGATATACGGCAGAACTAGCATCTCCATTTAAATCGACTTTTCAGCATCGCCCAATTATAATGTTGGTAAACGTAATTCTGAATTTTAGCGTATTTTTTTTTCGTTCACCTTCATTTCGCAGGCACTATAAATGCGTTCACATACATATGCAACAAACACACACACACGTACTCAGGCCAGCGAGTCGTATCTCGCGATTGGCGATGACGGATCACGTATTCGATGAACGCGAAGTATTTTTCATGGCTTTTTTTCTTCTTTATCTCGTAGTTTGGAGAAATAGTAGAGGAAAAATAGTGTGAAGACTAAAAGAATATGCTCGGAAATTCACGTTATTTATAAATGGCCGTTTTATGAGGCAGAATTGATAAAATTAATTATTATTTTTGTGGGGTATTCTAAAATCAGCTGGTTTTTGGATGCGATCTCGAAAGGGTGGAAAAAGCTGGAATTTTTGTTCTTATTAGTCAAGCTCCACCTCGTCGCTGGCCTTTGGAGCTGATGGCTTTGCCTCGGCGGCTGGCGGTGGAGTCCCTGCAGCACCACCAGCCCCTGAGAAAAGTCCACCCAAACCTCCCAAACCTCCTCCTGCTCCTCCTCCCAATCCTCCGCCACCCATACTTCCCAAAAAGCCTAGAAGATCACTCGCTGCCACCGAACCGTCCGAGCCGCACAATTTGTTTATCAATGCCATCATCTTCGGGTTGTCCTCGTACTTTTTAATGTTTGCTGGATTCGATGTAATGTCCAGGAACATTTGCGATATCTCCGGATCCTTGAAAAATCAAGCAATACAATTTTAAACGAATCAAATGCAATTTTTCACCGTTTAACATTTTTTTCCTTCATTCGTTTTATTCGAGGATACGAATTAATCGCGATTCTCGACCTCGAATTTCCACGAGACCATTTTGGCCTTCGGGAACTTGCCACCGGACTTTTGAATAATGTTTGTTTTCTGAGGATAGTTTATGAGATTTCGAGCATCACCCGAAATGGCAAGAACTGACTTTTTCCGGCTGTTTCTGATAGGAAAATTTTACTAGCCAATTTTATCGCAATTTTCTTCGTTTCTAGTAAAACAGGAGAAATTCTAAAAAATGTTTTCAATCGCGAGTATATTTCAAACCAATAAAATTTAAAAAAAAGTTTCCAAAGTCGGGAGCCAAGTCCAGAAAGGTTCATTCTGGAGATTAATGTATTGGACGTTTGTGAAATTTCAATAATTTCGATTAAATAGGAATTGGAATAGAAAATACCTTAAAGGCTTGGAATATCTCAGTAAAGTCCATCTTTTTCTTGCCAGCATTAGCAGCGTCACCATCTGATGTCGATCCCTCGGATTTAGCTGCATTAACGTTTTCCTTGGTGGCCTTTGCTTTGCTTGATTTTTTCGATGCTTTCTCCAAATTTTTTCGCTCTTTCTTTCTCTTATGTTCCTCGATCTTTTGGGCCTGCACATGGTCCATCGTTTTTTTCCATTAAAATCGATCGAATAATGAATTTTTTCATTCTCGAATAATAATCGACGTATAATTCATTCGAATAATTGTATAAATATAATGACAGAGTGTAAATAACTTATTAAAATTGTGAACAAGTTTTTGTCACTTTTTAATGATGAATTTTTATCGGAAAAAATGCACGACATTTTTGTCGAATATTTACGTTGCAAATATTTATTTTCCATCTCGAAATACACGAAAAACGTATTTCTACACGCTTCACATATATTTTGGGACATACGCGCCTAGTTTAGGAAACATGAATACATCACGTGTGATATATTTAACAAAATATGGCTTTCTACAGGATCGTTCAAAACACGATTACCATAAAATTTCCAAAGAATTCCAATTGATTCATAAATCGCGCAAAAATGGTGAGAATTTTGAGAAAACGTTAAGAAAATCTTACGAAATGAAAAATAAAAGTTCACGTCAAAGTTTTCTGGTTGGAAAATTTTTCATTTTCTTTTTGTTACCGAACGTCAGTGTCCATAGAATATCAGGGGTGGTCGGGTCAATAAAACAAAAGTTTTATTGCCAAGTGCCGCAACAATGATCAAAGAAGATTTTTTGGCTTCGGTCCTGTAGGAAAAACATTCTTAAGCAGTGTTTTTTCGATTCGAAATGTACTCGAGGGTTGCTCGCTCTCCAAGACGATTGGCTCGTCGATGAAAGTTAATTTTCAATGAAAATCAAATTTGGTGGGATAGCGGTCAGAGGTCGCTGGTGAAAAGTAACCAAGGAAATGATGAAAACGTTGAGGATCGGGGTATTGAGTCGAGAGGGGGGTTTTTTCGCACGAGGGGCGAGCCAACCTTATACGGCGGCGGCCCGGACACGTCTAAATATAAAGGCGCTCGGAGAGTCGTGAACATCGAAGAGAATCTCTGCTCCGCGTGCTCTGTGCGTCTCCCAACAACGAGACAGAGCAACGAATCTTCTTCGCGTTCGTATAGAGTTGGCAAAAAAAAATAATAAAAAATCTCTCTCTTTTCACACTCGACGAAAATCTTCGGACGGGTTACTCCGTCACGAGTAACCACGTCATTCACTTATTCATCTTTTTACGCCTGTCGATCGAGAGCCGAACAAAACGAACCCGAGCTATTTTCATTTTTTTTTTTTCAACCTTCGTCCGAACTCAAAATTGTGATGAAAATTTGTCTGAATAATAATCGCACGCCATAGAAAAATTGTCAATTTGCGATTCCTAAAATTTCCATTTCTTCCCAAACTCGATTTCATCGTCAATAATTATTGATAATAAATCATTTACAAATAGAAATTGAAATTCAAGTTTTTTCACGACGATCTGAGTCCGTAATAAGGAATTTCAAAATCCCAGCAAATTTTGTGACACAAATGGAATGAATTTATTTATGGCGCATAACGAAGGAATAGTAAAGTAGAAAGAAAAAAAGATCTGACTTGGCCTCACGCCTAAAATTATGCTTTTTGTAGTCAGAAAATGAATTTCGAAAACATACAATATTTATTTTTAACGTTCTTTCAAACTCCAGTTAAGTTATTTGATATCTCAAGGACAAAGTCTAATGTTGGAAGCGGAGTATTTTTTTCTTTCTGCAACTTGAACGATTTCGGTGACTAATTTTCAAAATTTGTGACATTTCAAAAAGTACGACTCGTTCTCGCGGTGTCAAGGGTTTCTTTTTTTTTTGGACAACAATAAATTTCTTCATCTAATTGAAAACCGTGACCGTTACTTTTTGCCAAAAGCCAAATAATTCCCGACCACAAACGCGGGGCTTTGGTCCAACTGTAAGTTCCGGCACGGTACGGGCTCAAGTATTTTGTAACATCGCGATGTTTCCCTCGTGAGGATCAGTAGATTCGGTGGAGCTTGACCTGTCTTGTTTATCATACGACAAATGACCTTGCCCTCGTCTATAATAATTCCGCTATTTTGGTTAAATTAATATTAGCGTAGCCAGTTTCATAACTTGCATCATCGCCGACTGAGAATTATCGGTAGAGCTTTCAAACGCGTGAATAAAAATATGAGTCAGAACAGAAAAGCGTATTGAAGAAAAATGTGAATATTTAGTTGTCAAGAGGCGTGCGAGGCGAGAAATATCGAGAGCGAGTTTTGTTTCCGATTTAAAAAGCGCTGATGAGGGCTGTCGAAGTCGCTGGGCTCGTCTCGTCTTATAGGCACGGGAATAGCGCTGCGGTTACGAGAACCGATCCGGGCGTTCGCCATCTAGCGGCGATTTCACGAACTACATCGATTTTGTTACCCCCGATGCCCCGGGGTCACGGGGAGGCAGATGTTTGCCTCAAATTTGAGTTTCCTCTCCTGATTCAACGTCAATTTAGACAAAAGAGACTTCAGGGACTCCGGCTAGAGCTAAATTTTGAAAAATTGTCCCGAGTCGATAAAATATCGGCGCAGGAGTCCAAGTAGCCAAGTCTCGGTGGAGGCAACTTTGTAACCTCATGAAAACGTGTATGCGACTATGTTTTGTCACCGAAAGCCGGTGACGCTGATGCCGGTGCAGGAAAACCGGGCCACCGAGTATTTTTAAAGCTAGTCGGACTGTGGCGACCAAGAGACGTCGTGCGTGAGCGTGTGGCCGCGTATACACGCACACGTATCGAGGCTCATCCACATAGACGATGGTGGGGACGCGAATGAATCGCAAAGAGGCATAAGCGCAACGGCTTAAGAAAAGATAACAGGTACACGGTAAAACTGGGTGAGCTTATTGACCGCGAGGTTGAGAAAATGAATTCTTAGCCGCGATGAGATCGCAGCAAATTAATGAGATTCGAGAATCGATTCGGTCACGAGACAACGCCACCGAGAAATCAACTTCAGATCGCGGTTGAGCTTAAAGCTCGTTTGACGAGCTACAAAATTTATGACGAACATTGGCAAGCTTCGGCAACCAGTTCCGTCATCGAGTCATCCTCATTATTCCTCGATTGGGTCACCGATATTTCACGAGTTCGGCAACCAATAGAATTCGGCAAGAAAGCTTTTTCAGGGGCTGGCGAACCAGAGGCTCATCCGAGCTATACTAAATTGCTCGAAAAATGTAACGATCGCTCGTCAATCGTTAAGGGACGAGGGTCAACGAGAGGAGACATATACAGAAATGATCCACTTGGCGATGTCATCAAACATTGATACGAATTCGATGACACACGAGCCATTTTGTACAAAGTTGATCAAGGGTATTCGATCATATCATCACTTCTGTTTTTAGGACTCGCATAATCGTCACTCCGTTGGTATATGCCTCGGGAAATTGAACAGGTCGTACGGGTTCGAAACCGCGTAATTGGGCCAGAAAAATGTTGCTTTTTCTGTTTTATGATTTCGGGCTGTGCGGAAGAAACGGCTAAAGTTTAATATGACGAGATTAATAAAGCGAACGAGAGGCAGAGCACAGAATGGTCCGAGAGGGTAAAAGAAGCCGAAGAAGAAGAAGAAGAAGGAGGTCCGCGAGAAAAACGATGGCACATCGAGCAGCAGCGGATTTAGTCGGCGTCGATAGGGGCGCAGAGAGGGAGGAGAGGGAATGAAGACGAGAGCGGTACTGACGGTGATAGAGAAATATACGTGTGGTTGAAAGTTTCGCAGGTTTCGCGCTCGTTTCGAACGCCGGTCAAGCAGTTTAACGGGGAGTGTGTTGAGGAGTCGAACGTGTGCGGACGTTTCGTGTGATACAACTGACCGCGTTGCCAGCAGCCTGGCTCATCGCGTAGTGCATAGTGAAGCGACGGGATGATGACGGGCTCGACGAGTTTGAGACCCCTCTATGTGGTGGGCCTCATCCTCGCGATTCTCGCCGTATCCTTGCACGGTGAGTTTTATCATTCTATCGTACACGCTCACCTCAAACGTTACAAACACCCAATTGAATATTCCGCAAGCCTTTGAGGGCTTCGTTCGACCTTTCTCGGGGCAACCACCAAGAAAATCAGTTCCTGTAATTTTTATTTCTCTTCCTCATCACGTCTCTATGAAAATTCTCCACCCAGAAAGTCAATCAATCGATAAAAACTGCCAGAACTGTTGCTCGTCAGGGTTACCCAAGAATTTTTCAACCAAATGCTGGAAAAGCAAGCAAAAGAATTTCTCCCATGCCCCTCAATTCCCTGACGGCACTTTCGATACCGTTTTGCATTGACACCCGGTTTTATGCTGTCATCTATACCCACAAGTATTTATAGTGCAGCTCAGTAACGAAATTTCGTTGGCAAGTTATGTAAAGGCTGAGGTAAGGTCGTTCTGGTTGTAGCTTTTCTAAGCAAATTTTTCACACGCACAAGCACCTCTTTTTGATCCTCTTCAAAACGATCTATCTAACATTGTTGCCGAGTCAAAATCAAACTCTAAATTTTTATCTTGCACGATTGAGTTTTGTCCGGGTAAAAAAAAAAATCGCTCCGTTTCCACATTTCTTCGGAGAATCCGGCCTGACTTTTATTTTTCCCCATAAACTCGATGCTCGATCGTCTCAAGCGAAAAGGAACACGCGAACTCGATACTGGGAGTTGGAAAAATGTTTGCGACCGCGTCGTTCGTGTGTCTAATCAATTTTTCATAATCAGGATGAAAAATAACGAGGAAAACGACGTCATGGAAATCGGTAACGAGGAGCAATTGTGAGAATTTTGTAATCGAAATTATGGCACGACAAAAACGTTGGGGCAGACGTCCTGGCCAGATTTTCGAAAGACACATGACGTCGTCCGAGACGCTTGACGTGCGACGCTGACGCAGACGTGACGATTGACTGACGAAGGTCAATGTTACGTAAGGTCTTCATCATCGTCGTCATACCCATAATTTCTATCGCAATAAACTTGGAGTTTGTACATCCCCGAGAAGAATTTACAACTTGCAGATTAATCGGATTTAGTGATTGGGGAGATAATTTTGTTTTTGGCGATCGGGATCGTGTTGTCGTGTCGGGTGTGGTCCTCAAGTTCAAGTCGAAGCTTCGGACAAAGTTGTGCAATCGCGTGTTGCTCTAGTGGCCTGCCTTTTCATTCTCCCGCGAGGCCGAAGTTTAACGCCTCGCAAAGAGCCTGCTGGGCTAAAGAGTCACATTCCCCGACGTTTGGCCGGTGGAATGTCCGTTGCCTCGAACTTCATTGAACTTCATCGAAGCGTCGATGAACCTAAAAGACCCAGTTTGGCCAAATAGGAACGTTGCGAGTGTCTCGGGCGGTGCAATTTCTAGGAAAGAGTTTCCATGAGAATTTCAAACGATTGAGTTTCGTTTTGGGCAAGCGAAGATCGTCCGACCACCGAGAGATCGCGGGGAGTCTCTAAATTTTGGCAGAACTTGCTGGACCGCGTCAAATCATCGGTTCTGTAAGAATGTGGAGAAATAAGAGCGCGCAAAAAACGATGTGACGCGACAGCCGTGGACACAAGGTCCTCGAATATTTTTCGAAATTCAAACGGTTGATATAAAAATAAAGATTCTCTTGGTCGAGTTGGAGGACGCTCAACGTGGATGGATGGAGAAACGACATCGGTGTTTTCGGGGCTAAGAGATAGAGCGAGAATGTATACAAATATTTCCGTGTGTTGCCGCGCCGCGCCTCGTCGCGCTAAAACGCCTACCCGACCAGCTAAACTTAGAATCCTTGCCTCCTCCTGTGCCACGATAGAAAGAGACAGGAAATTCATAGTTTTCATCCACCGTGTAGACTTGTTAGACTTGCAACGAATAGAGTTCAGCTCGCGTTGGATCGATCCGTTAATTGGGAGAAAAAATCGAATGATTTGCAGTCGATAACGATTTCAGAGGCTGAGGAAAAGAATGGACGGTGGATTGACGTTCGTAGGGAGAAATTTAGGAAACAGAGTTCAAGACACAGATGTTCGACGACCCTGAAATCCCAAGTCGTCGACGTAGCCCAGATCGATCGGGGAGATAGAACGGGAGAAAGAAAGGAAGGAAAAAAATGCAACAAGTTGGTATCCGAGCAAGTTCGCTTGGTGAATTCTTGGCTGGCCCTGGTATCGCATGCCCGGGTTGCCACACGGGTCAGACGAGCGTTGAGGCCGTTGTTTCACTGCGGCGTAACACCTGTCACGAAGTCGCGAGACTCAAAGCCCAAATCGCGTCAACACGATTCCCCTCTGTTAACTTTTCACATAGATATACGTATTTTTGGGTGGCTCGCCTTTTCACATAGTTTTCTATCTTCTCGCTGCATCGTTTCGCGCGTTCACAGTTAAAACGGCATTTTCGCATACGATAACTTGCGTCACACTCTGACGGGTCAGATATTTTCGTCTGCTGCACTTTTGTGCCGACGGAAAAAGCCGCTAATTTCTTGTCCCTAAACTTAACCACGAGGCATTGACTCATTCGAGATGGAGACTCGTTTATTTTGTCCCCTAGACTTTTTACTGCACACTTAACGTGATCTGGCGGTCGCGCGAGTACGAAAGAGATAACCAGAAATTAGATACACGTTGTTATCAGACACTCTTCATATTTCCAGACAAATAAAAGTTCCATCTTTTTCCCTGGCAAAATACTCAAAATAGGAACATCGTGAAACTAACATTTTTCTTGAAATTTTAAATCTCTCCAACTAAAACGTGTAGACAGATTTTTACTGATCGTTTACTCCTAGCCCCATAGATTTCTTACACGGAGAGAATATTACATCAAAAATTACTATGTTATTATCGTTCCCTGGTATCGTGTCGTCCCTCTAAGAAATTTTGGCGATAGTAAATTTTCATCCGAAAAAGGGCGAAAAATGCCATAATTTCTGCAATTTTGATAGAAAAGAATGAAAAATTACTGTTTTTGGTAAAATTTCTCAGAGGGACGACTCGGTACCAGCACTGAAAAGAATATTTTGTATAAAAAGATCGATATTTTGTTGGATACGTTCAACTAAACGTTTCTCCGAAAAATGACGAAATTGGCAATTTCAGGAAAAAACATTCTGGAAAATCTTTTCGGAAAGTAAATTTTTGTCAATCCAATGATAAATTTTGCTGACAGTTTCGTTACAAATGAATAATATTGTCGAAATAACGAAAATTTGCAAATTATTCAAAAATATTTAGTTCGCTGTATTCAACAAAATATCGACGATTTTTGACAAAATTGAATTTTCGGTGAGCAGACTTTAATGACTTAGTAAATTTTGATGTAATATTCTCTCCGTGTAGAGCCATGACGTCGTTAAAACATCGTTGATGGTAAATTTGAAGGTGTGCAAGGCGAAGATGAGCAGCAGTCAGTACCATCCGAGGTTCAATGTCGGCCGTACATCGAGAAGGCTCTGAAAGATCTCGGAACAGGTAATACTAGACGTTAGCCGGTTAGCCAGGCTCGGACATGGCGATCTCTAGAATATTTCGTTTGAAGGACCTCCCGAGCAGAGCAGTGCGGAGGATGGTCCAGGCAGTGAGGAAGGGGTCGAGACGGAAGAGCGACAAGAGGCTGAAGCGCAAGAGAGTCAAGTAAAGTATATTTATGACTTTGAAGTTTGCATCGTTGGAATGCAACGAAATTCGTTTTTTATCTTTGACAAAAATGATTATTCAAATGCACAATGTAATTACGATGATAAAATGATCAATTTTTGCCACTCGAAAAGCATATCGGCTCGAAAAATTTGGATGAGATTGAAAATTGAACGAATCTTCCATAAAATCAAATATTTTTCGCTGCGTTCCAACGTTGCAAACCTCAGCATCATGTTTATTTTACTCCTCAAAGGGGATTGAAAATCGCGTAGAATTCGGATGGTTCGCAGCAGTTGACAAGCTCGTGTGATTAATGCACAGGAAGTCGACGAGAGAACGGAGGAAAATGCCGAAGGGCATTCCGCTGAGGAGGGACAGAGCGCGGAAACTGACAACGTCGTCCAGGACAACGACGCTGTAAGTGCCGAAGAACAAAAGGACGAAAGCAACGAAACTCAGGAAGACGGAGCCGATGATGCGGAACAAACCGAGCAAGACGAAAGTGATACGACCGATTCGAAGGAAGCCAACGACGATGATGTGAAACAAGACTCGAACGAAGACGCCAGCAACGAGCCAACGGAACAAGGTGAGACTACATTTTTCTATTGAAGAAACACACGAGTCTCTGCAAACTCAATAAACCTGATGTGTCATTCGAAACAGCCACCGAGGATTCCGGAGAAAAGGAGGGAGAAGACTCCGAAGATAACGCTGAAGAGTCCACCGAAAAGCTTGGAGAATCCGCAGAGGAGAGTGTCGATGCTGCAGAAACGAACGAGGAATCAGTAGAAAAAGAAGAAGCTTCCGTCGAGAAGGAATCAGCGGAGGATGTTAAATCAGAAGACGACAACGAGGATGAAACCAAAGCCGGGGAATCCGAAGAAGATGCACAGGAAGGATCGGAAGATGGAGATCAATCGGTAGAAGAAAACGCTGCAGCCGACGAGGAAGATTCATCTCCGAATGTCGACGATTCCGAGGAGGCCAGGGCGAGCACAGAGGAACTGGAGACAGAGGAAAACGACTCCAAGGCCGAGGACCGAGACGCGGAGGACGGTGAGGTGAGTGTCGAGGGTGGAAGCCAAGAGGCGGAAGATGCTCAACCGGAAGGCCAATCCGGCGAGGACGGAGAAGCGGATTCTGGCGAAGCGACACCGACCGCTGACGGAGAAGAGAGTCAAGAGGCTTCTGAGCAAGAGGACGCTTCCAAAGAAGCCGAAAAGGACGAGGAATCGAAGGAGCAAGTAGACGCCGAAGAATCCAAAGAAGACGGAGCCGAAGGCGACAACAAAGCAGACAGTGAAGGAGACGAAAAAGAAGCGAGCCAGGAAACCTCCAGCGAAACTGAAGACAAAGACAGCCGCGAGGTAGCCGGTGCAGCTCCGTCCGAAGAGCAAGACGCTTCCAAAGAAGCTGAAGCTGCCAGTAAAGAAACTTCGGCAGAGGACGATGAAACTCTGTCCAGAACCAGGCGAGAAACTGGTCAGGACGATGATGTCACCGAAGAGGACGAGAAGAAGGACGAGTCCGGAGAAGATGAGAAAACCGAGGCAGACGATTCCGGAGAAGGTGGTAAGTCGACCATTCCGAAATTTCATCAACTTGCCACGGATCATATGATTTTTTATGGCACTCCGCTCCTTTTTGGTCCGGCCTCACGTATTTGGAGAAAAAAAAAAATGGCAAAAATTCTGGAATACTCTCATCGTATCAAGATATCAAAAATTATTGCTTATCCTCTCCACAATTACTCTGAAGTTTGCATCGTTGGAATACATCGAAATTCATTTTTATCCTTGACAAAAATGATTATTCAAATGCACAATGTAATTTCGATGATAAAACGATCCATTTTTGCCATTCGAAAAGCATATCGGCTCGAAAAATTTGGATGACATTGAAAATTGAACGAATCTTCAATGAAATTAAACATTTTTCGATGCATTCCAACCCTGCAAACTTCAGCATCATTCTCCACATGGGTGCAAATTTGGACTTTGAGTTTCAAAAACTTTCCGTCTCGTTGAAATTTGTACGGATTGAAAATTCGTACATTTTAGGAGTAGCGAATCCTGAGCCACCGATTACAATGCACGGAAGAAATTTTGAAAATCAGTTTTTTTTTTGTTTTAACGTAATTTCTATACTAATTAAGATTTTGGCATTTGATTAGCGCGAAATTAAAGATAACGGGTCATATTTGAAGAAAAAAAATAATCCGGAACGATCATTAGGAAAACTGCCGGGCCACGCAGACAAATTTCCTCGCCACCTAAAGTTTCCGTGGGTGCAAATTTGCACTCTTGAGGTCGCTGCGTATGCCCTTCGAGTTTTAACGACTTTCTCCCTTCACTGAGAGTCCAAAACTAATTAAAAAGTATTCAACAGCCGAGCAAAGTCAAGAGGCATCGCCAACTCCTGAGGAAGATTTGATCCAAGAAATCGAAATCCCGGAAAACCTGAGGCCACGAGATCACATTAACCAATTGTTAAGACTGGACGTCGAGAACGAGGAGAGAGAAAGAGCGATCCAAAAAGCAGCAGAGGTAATTCTGAAGGATTTAAAAAAATTGTACGACACAGCAATCCAACCTTTGGAAACTTTATACAAATACAGAGATCTCAGCAACAGACACTTTGGTGGTAAGTGACAAATGCTAAAACTTGTAATCCCTGAGATACCATTTTTATCGATCGCTCGTTTTTAGATCCCGAAATATTCTCCAAGCCTCTCGTGCTTTTCATGGGTCCATGGAGCGGTGGAAAGTCATCGATCATTAATTATCTTCTGGAGACCGAGTACACGCCCTACGCTTTGAGGACAGGTCCGTTAAAAAAATGTCTCAATTTTATCAGGAAACATCGAAATTCTAATTTATCCTAAAACTACAAACTGCGCTAAATATTTGACTCGGGCGAGCTTCGATCTACGTTCCCGAGCTCATTTTTCAGAACTTTTAGGTATTTAAGGCACTATTACAAAACGACGTTATTTAGAATCCTTTAAAACTTTTGTCAAGACGTTCTTGGCAACAGGACTAACAGTTTTCTACTGCGAAAAAAAATGTATTTGGGATTTTTTTTTGCAGAAAGCCAAAAAGGCTACGAGTCGCAATTTTGTTAAGAAAAATCTGCAACACATTTTTTTTCAACTCACAAACGAAACGCGACTTCAATGTTCACCCGCTTGGATGAGAAAAGTTGAAAATCGGAAATGAAATATCTTTAGATTTCTTAACCTCAGGAAATTTTTCTTCGTAGGAGGAAATTGTTAATTTTAGTGTCGAGAGGGTTCATACAAATTTAATGAAAAATCTTAAATGACGCAATTTTGTGATGGAAATATTTTCCATCGATGTTTCACCAACTGAACCTCGATGAAATCGAAATTTCTCTTCATCATTCGTTCAATCAGAACGAATTTACGAACGAGACACCCGCGGGGTAAATTTTTACCGCGGTTTGTTATAGTTTTGAGGGAAAAAATGGGCTTGCAGGGTCTAAAGAGACTTTGCTCAATGTTTGTAGGAGCCGAGCCTTCTCCTGCTTATTTCAACATCGTCATGCACGGCGAGGAAACGGAAGTGCTGGACGGCACGCAGCTCGCAGCGGACTGGACGTTTTCAGGGCTGCAGAAATTTGGTCAAGGGATGCTTGATCGTTTGCGAGGATTGAAAATCAACAACAAACTACTCGAGAGGGTAATTTCGATCTTTTGCCCGTTGTTTCCAATCGATTCGAGGCTCGAAAAATCTCATTTCGTCCATCGACATGACTTTGCCTTCGTCTTTTTGGGAATTGGTAAAAATCATCGTCATGGAAGACACTAAGATGATTTTAATCGAAAGAATATTTGTGAAAAATTGGCAGGTGAATATCGTGGAGATTCCGGGAATTTTGGAAATTCGTAAACAAGTGCAACGTCTTTTCCCATTCAACGATGCCTGTCAGTGGTTCATCGATCGAGCCGACATTATTTTCCTCGTGTACGATCCGGCGAAACTTGACGTTGGACCAGAAACCGAAGCAATTTTGGATCAGCTCAAAGGACGCGAGTATCAGGTGAGACAGAAGCTCTAAAAAATGATGAGATGGCGCGAATTCGTAGTCGAATAGCGTGTCTGGGATTTTATTAATTGGAGAATAATTGGCTGGCTTCAGACTCGAATTATTCTCAACAAAGCCGACCAAGTCAAGCCCGAGGAACTGATGAGAGTTCAGGGAGCTTTGATCTGGAACATTTCGCCATTGATGTCAAGCGCTGAGCCTCCGATCATGTACTCGACGTCCCTGTGGTCGATGCCCTACGAAGCCGGTGCCCCGACCAGACTACTCTATGCCCAGGAACGAGCTTTCCTTCGGGATTTACGTTCAGCCATTGACAAACGAGTCGAGCACAAAATCGCGAGCGCCCGAAGATTTGCGGTAAACGAAGCTGCATTTTTTCACCATTAAATTTGTAAAAAAATGGCAACGAGTTTAAAAGTTGAAACGATGTCGTCAGCGACGCCGAAATTGAGGAAAATCGGCGAAAATTTTCAATTCTTTTCATTCGTGGACGAGCATCAAAGTTTACGAGACTCTAACGCTTGTTTTTGTTTGCAGGTTCGCGTTCGTAATCACGCAAAAATGGTCGACTGTTATTTAACAACGTATTACAACCACAAGACGTTCTTCGGCAACAAGAAAGAAATAAGCGACAAGATAATCGAGAATCCCCAAGACTATCACATTTACGAGGGTCTGAGTACATTGACCAACATATCGCGTTACGATTTGCCGGATCCGGACGTATACAGAGACTTTTTCCGTTTGAACGCGTTGTACGAGTTCCAGCCATTGAGTTCGACATGCACGTACTTCCGGGGTTGTCCAATAAACAGGCTGGACGTCGCGATAGCTTACGATTTGCCGGAGTTGGTTGGAACGTACAAAAAATCGGTGGAGGCTGCGATGCGCGAGAGCGACGAAAAATCGGCAAGTTGAGGCGCGATCGGTGCGGCCTGACCAATTTATTGCGAGGATATCGCGACGGAAAAATCGAAACGAAAGGAGCAACGAAGAAAAAGGAGCAAAGAAGATAAAAAAACACGAGGAAAACGAGAAATTACCAACGAAAGGGATTTTTCTCGCACGATTTTCCAGCACCGATCGATCCATCAAATCGGCCAGATCTTTAATCTGAAAAAACAACAGCCAACGACACCAAAAATGGACGCGAACTAAACGACGCGACTAAAATATTACGAAAACTGATAAAAGCTCGTTGTTTGAAAAACGGGATTATTTTCGTTGCCTAGCTGCGGGCAGCCAGGAAATAACAACAAAATAAATTTACTAAATCATCATAAAAGAGCACAGCGATAAAAAATCGCGATGAGATGCTCAATAATTTGGAAAAAACTGGAAAAAATATCGACCGCAGTGTTTTCCTTGCAGGGAAAGCGATTTGGGATTTTCTCTTCACAAAAAATAAACAAACAAAAAATACTCAAAAGTACAAGATAAAAAGATAGAAAAACATCGACGTATTGTAAAAAGTCTCTGAATCATAAAAACCCACCCACCCCACGCACACAGAATGTTGTTCTAAATAATCGTTTAGCTTGCATGAAATTTTATTTGCCTATGATATGCATTTTTGTATAGCCGATAATTTATTTGAGTCCCGAGAGATCGTCGAATATTGTTTATCGCAATTATTCTTCGTTTTCGTTCGAATGAGATTCTCGTCACAAATACCTCACAAGTTCATCCAACTATCATTATACGCGTTACTATTATTTATTTGTTCGATTTATAGACAAAAATGAATGAAAATTGCGATCCAGGAAGAATTTGAAGAATTTTTCAAATGTCCCAACTTTTTTCTTCGCTCGAAAAAGTTAAAATATCGACGCAATTCTGGATCGCAAATGGCAGCGACTTCGACATTACGATTATAATTATCATTACCATTAATCACTGTCCGACCAATGTGTCGTATTTTAATACGTAAGATATTAATAAAGTTTGAAGAACAACGAATGCGAAAATATAAGAAAATAAGGCACAAAAACAAAAAAGAACGGAATGCAAATAAAATATAATAAAAAATACACAAGTTACGTGCACTGCTTAGGGTAAGTTGGTAGGATATTGTATTCGTGATTATTCTAGCGTTTGGTTTATATTTAGACAGACTCGTTGTATTTTTCAAAAAATAAGATCGTGTGCTGTGAACCAAGAAGAAAAAAAATGGTAAAAAAAAAAATACTATGCTTGTTATGGTTGTTTTTGTAACGAGATTCGGTAGCTCGGGTCAATTATTTTTTGGACAAAGTCCACGTCAATGAATTCGACATTTTCTTCGATCTCTTTGGCCAATTTTTAGTTCCAATTGTTTCCCTTATCGTTTCGGAAATCTTGTCGAAAAAATCTTCACATTTTGTTCGAGAATTGTCCAGCGAATTTCATGTTTTGTCAGATATTTCATAGGATTTTTGGTAGTTTTTTGCAACACTCACGTTTGGCGTGACCTCGCGAAGCCACTCGTCGGTTTGCTCGTCAAAGTCGAACTTGCAAGCGAGTCTGAGATCGACCGCAGCCTCTTCGAAATGTCCCAGAAGCTGTTTGGCTCGCCCACGAAATTTGTGACCCGCCGCGCTGTCCGGATTCAGTTCCAACGCTCTGTCGCAATCGCGAATGCAAGCGTTCGGCTTACCCAACAACAGATAGATCTGCCCTCTTTTGGCGTAAAGCAGAGCCGCCTGCGGATTCAAAACAATCGCTTCGGTGTACAGACCCAAAGCCTTCTCGTAATCTTTCTCCACAAATGCTGACACAGCCTCCGAACGCTTTGCCTGTGACTCTGCAATCTCTTCCTCCGTTGGCACGGTCGTTGGATTTCCCATTTTTTGTGGAGGATCATTGTCTGGTTCTGGAATTTCACGTTTTCCATGGATTTTACTGTTTAGCGCGATAATTAACAATTTTTCTGTTTATTTGTGAGTTTTGGTTGGCAGAAAATTATTCAATATTCTTGACGGTTTTGTCCACAAAATATTCAGTCGCTACATGAAGATCAAACCGTTATTTTCGTGAAAAACAATTTGATACCAGGCTTGAAAATATAAAAACATTCAATCGCCGACCAGAATTCAGTAATTGAGTATTCAAAAAAAACTTTTGCGGGTCTCACAGACCCAGTACGGAAATCAGATATTTTAGACGATATTGAGTGTATGAAAATGATTGGATTGTTGTATAAAAACTTTAAAAAATTAAATCGACGAGCAGAATTTAGTCATCCAGCAGTAAAAAAAAACTTTTGCGGGTCTCACAGACCCAGTACGGAAATCGGATATTTTGGGTAATATTGAGTGTATGAAAATGATCGGATTGTTGTATAAGAACTTTAAAAAATTTAATCGACGAGCAGAATTTAGTCATTGAGCAGTAAAAAAAAACTTTTGCGGGTCTCACAGACCCAGTGCGGAAATCGGATATTTTGGGTAATATTGAGTGTATGAAAATGATCGGATTGTTGTATAAGAACTTTAAAAAATTAAATCGAAGAGCAGAACTTAGTCATTGAGCAGTAAAAAAAAAACTTTTGCGGGTCTCATAGACCCAGTGCGGAAATCAGATATGTTAGATGATATTGAGTGTATGAAAATGATTGGATTGTTGTATAAAAACTTTAAAAAATTAAATCGACAAGCAGAATTTAGTCATTGAGCAGTAAAAAAAAAACTTTTGCGGGTCTCACAGACCCAGTGCGAAAATCAGATATGTTAGATGATATTGAGTGTATGAAAATGATTGGATCGTTGTATAAAAACTTTAAAAAATTAAATCGACGAACAGAATTTAGTCATTGAGCAGTAAAAAAAAAACTTTTGCGGGTCATACAGACCCGGTGTGGAAATGAGATATTTATGATGATATTGGGCGTATGAAAATGATTGGATTACCCAAAACTCCGGTCATGTCCAGTTCAAGGTCGCTTTCCTCGCTCTCTTCGCTCTCCACCTCTGGTTCGGGTTTGGATTTTTTTCCCTCTGGTTCGTCGGCGGACCGATCAGTTGCTTGGGGTTTTGCAGCTGGTGGAATTTTTCCACCAAAGTGTTCGACGAATGACTTGAGACACTCGAAATCCGGAGTGTACAAAAGGGAAGGATTGATTTTCAACGCGTCGAGAAACATGACCATTTGTTCCTTGGTTATTGGGGGCAACATTTTTGAGCCTATTGGAAGAAAATTGGGGCATGAAACAAGGAAAACAAACTTGATATTCGTGGGATCGAAAAATTGACGTCACAATTGTTATTTTGTGGATTTTTGTCATTTTTATGACTCATAAGGAGACGAAGATTCTCTTGAGATAAAAAAATTTACTTTTTCGATCTTTTTCTGGAACGAAATGCAATTTCTGCGGATTCAATTAAGGTCGAATTTGTCGCGAAATATTCGATGGTCTGTGAGAATTTAATGAAAACTATTATTTTTTGACAGGACGACGCAAATTCACTATTTTGCCGGTCTACATGCCCGAAACGAAAAAAAAGCCGATCGAACCGGCTTCGCAAACCGCCGTTCATGGTGTCGAGAATTTGGGCAATTTTACTAGTTCGTTTTGCAATTATCAAGCTAGCCGATTGATTGCGAAGCCTCTCGCACGTATATCTCATTTAAGTTTATTGAAATATCATCAAACTCACTGTTTTTTGTTCCGTACGATTATTTCAACAATCGGAGTAAAACTTGGCACTTTAGTAGAAAAGTGACTCAGCGATAAACCGCGAGAGGGCTTTGCTAGAAAGTTCGAAAAACACCACGAAACCCTCGGACAGGAGAGCCTCGGGAATTAGCGACAAGAAAGCTAACTACACGATTGGATGAAAATGATCCGCGCGAATTGGTGGGAATGTGACGACAAACTTGAAAATAATTCCATACAGTTCACTGACATTCGCAGCAATTGTTTTCTGCTCCCAATCCCAATTTATGCGATTCCACGTAACAAATGTGACAGGACGAAAAAACTTGTTCGTTTATTATATTGAGCAAGAAGACAGCAGTTTATGCAATTATGATAATTATTTTCACTTCCGATCGAAACTGCGAATAAGTCTCGTACGCGAGATTGAATAATTTACGTTAATGAATCATAATTTTTCGGTATTTGTTGTGCGGAAGTGTACACAAATAAGAAATATTCATACAAATCAAATACAAATTCATCTGCAAAAAAAAAAGAGAAACGCAATCAGCTGTTCGCGTGTGCGTGTCTGTAGGTGTGCACGAAATTCGTGCATGTCGTCGTGGCAGTAGGGGAGTTTGGTTAGTGGGACCCAGTGGTCGAACGTGTCTGCCGCATGACACGGTGGCCTTTTGAGTGTCACACGAGTGTATACATACATAAATATCTGTATGTATATGAATCACCCTATTGATTGCCGCATATTTCTCCAGACAATAAAAATAAAAGTGGATTTTCAAAAATGGACTCGTACATGGAGTTGCACGTGATGCCAAATAAAGTAAGAAAATGTTTTTCACTACAAATTTTCGGGTCTTCAAGATACTTTTTTCGCCATACGTCAAACACTGATATAACCTCAAAATTCGTAACAAGATCGCAATATTTACTCTAGTTGCAAAATTCCAGTCTCGAATGTCGAATCGTCTGATCGAAATCAAGTGAATTAAACAAAATTCTTTATTTTATTCCCGAGCCCTCGATCGAGCGCTTTTCACCCGAATGGAGTCAATTTTTTTTTTTTCCTATCAATTATGCAGGCTATTGGATCAGCAGAATTTACTTTGTTGTTTATGTGTGAAATTTTTTACAGAGCGAGGCTGAATTAACGCCCGAAGAACGATGGAGGTAAATAATTGATTAATTGATTATTCGACTCGTAATTTAACGATAAATTCTCAATTTATTGTTTTTTTGCGTCCTTTCAGAGTGGAACACATAAAAATGCATACCAAGCATCAAGGCCATGAATCCATGCACGCCGAAATGGTCATTGTCACATTAATTACTCTGTTGGTAGCTCAATTAATTTTAGTCCAATGGAAACAGAGGCATTCGTCGTCTTATCAGGTACGTCATTTCACTGCGTCAATAAATCGTCAAACTTTGACTGGAACTTTCAAAAATATTGTCAATCGAAAAACGTTTTTTCATCCGAGAGAATTTTTCTCGTCGTACAGACGAAAAATCGGGGAAATTCGATCATTTTGACGTTTACCTGAATTTTCTTGATAACGGGACGGAAAACAAATTTCAGCTGGTCACGTTGATCGCCATGTGGTTCATACCGTTCGGTGTGAGTGTGAGGAATTACTGGTGGCGCTTTGTGTTCATTTGGCTTGTATTTTCCTGCATCACGGGACTCGTGGTCAGGAAAGCCATACAAAAACCAATTTTGGGAACGACACCCAGGTTCGTTTTATCGGTTCACAAAACTATTCACGTTTCTCGGCTTTCTTGAGAAATGACAATGAAAATCGTTTTAGTCAACTGTTCGGTATGTTTTTTTTTTTGAAAAACGTGACGATTTTGAATCTTGGATTTCTCTTTTTTGCAGATTGGTCTACAAATGGTTCTATTTTCTTTATAAACTGAGTTACATTCTCGGAATTTGTAGCTATCTTGTTGGACTTGCTACTTTTTTTGGCCTCAATTTGGTGTTCGATGTTAAGCCAGCAGTCTGGATGGATTGCGCACTTTTATTCCTCTGCTATGGAATTTATTTCGGAGTGTTGGGCAGAGACATGGCTGAAATATGCGCCGACACGATGGCGTCGCACGTTGGAGTAAGAATTCGTTTTTCGTAATGCGATATCTTCCTTTTTCGAAAATAATTCTTTCATATTAGTTTCCGAAAAAAAATTCGATTCGATTGAAAATTTCCGGATGCACATTGAAAAATGTTTCTAAACGCGTTGTTGCTGGACTAGGATGGACCTTGTCGGTAAATTCTCGACGATTTTTCGCTGGAAAATATGGAAACGGGTTTTTCAGTCGTTTTTGAAACTCTTTTTTCAACTTTTTCGACTTGTTTCAAGTGCTTGTTGATTCCTTGATTGCTCGAGACCTCCGTCTGTACCATGAAATTTGCGTGAAAGTAAAAAAAAGGTCGGAGAGATGCGTAAAAATTCTGAAATATTTTCATAATATCGTTTTTCATGATGGAATTATTTATTCAGCTTTTAATAGTGAAGAAAAGGACAGGGTTCGCATCTTTTCCTGATTCCGGAGAGATTTGATTCGAAAATTTTGCTTGTGCCCCAAAACACCCGCAGTACAGACAGAGGGTTAAATGAGTAACAGAAAATTCTTTTCGTTTTGTTTCTGCAATGCAACGAAATGTTGATAGAAGCTGAAAATGACCAAAATTCTTGAAATGAGGCGATTTTTCTAGTGTCGTCACTGCGATTTTTCGCCGAAAAAAAAACAAAATATTTGAATGATCAATCGAATTTTTTCAGTACTATGCGCCGGGCAAAATGCCAACGAGAACATTGGAGCCAAATGTCTGTGCGGTATGCGGTAACAGACTTTTGGTGTCGGAACACGAGGAAGGAGTTCTCGAGAACACGTACAAATTGAGCTGCGACCATGTTTTTCATGAATTTTGCATCCGAGGCTGGTGCATCGTGGGTAAAAAACAGACTTGTCCGTACTGCAAGGAAAAAGTTGACCTCAGGAAGATGTTCACAAATCCGTATCCTTTTTTTAACGCCAAAGTTTACTTCCGTAAACTCAGCAGCTTCGCTGTATCGAAGAGAAAATAGTATTGAACCTTAATCGAGAAAAAACCTTTCGTTCAAAAGATGGGAACGACCTCACGTCATGTACGGTCAATTGCTCGATTGGATAAGGTGGTTGGTGGCTTGGCAACCGCTCATAACCCTCGTCGTTCAGGGAATCAATTGGCTCTTGGGTCTGGAGTAATTGGATGACCTTGAGAAAAAAATGCTACTAGCAAAATTTTCAGAGCTATGCCACCAAAAAATACAGGAAAATGCCACGACGAACGCGCGAGTGGGGGAAAACAAGTGACGAAAGAGGACAAAAAAAATGAGAGAAAAACTTCAAACGCGGGTTCGTTCTATCGAAATGTTTGTACTTTATTGCTACACACTAATTAACACGAATCATCGGGTGGATTATGGAGCCAGTCTAATTCGCAGGATCCTTGAGCTATTTCTGGATCTGTAAATATAGTTCGATTTTTTTCCCAATCTCGTTGAAT
Source organism: Diadegma fenestrale (assembly GCA_037043255.1). Classification (NCBI taxonomy): domain Eukaryota; kingdom Metazoa; phylum Arthropoda; class Insecta; order Hymenoptera; family Ichneumonidae; genus Diadegma; species Diadegma fenestrale. The sequence goes on along the minus strand of CM073310.1, from coordinate 10,981,292 downwards.
ATTCGCCGAGAAATGCCACATCCGAAATAATTTTTTTCCGGGTGTTTTTTTCATTTAAATATTTCGCACTATTTTTGTTCCTGCTGAAACGATCGAAGGAACGTTGGTTCCCTTGTAGCAACATTTATCAATGTTTTTTTTCCGACTAGTCGCAAAATTACGAGAGTTTGACTTATTACGGAAGGTCCATTCCGTTTCGGCGTTTTTCTTGTGAGAGCGAGTGTTCGTTAGTCCAGTAACGAGCGAAAGCGTTTGCGTGTGTGCGTGTGAGTATTTTTCTAAATTATCGACAGTATTTCTTGCATTGTTGTTTCTTGGCGTTTTTTAGAGATTATCCTCGGATGCTGGATAGAGCGAGTGATTCTCAAGAGAAAAGTCCTTTTCCATTTTCTTCTAAGATTCATTGTTACGGCTCTGTTGGTTTATTTAGTGGTAGCCAATCAGAGACGTCGCTGACAGGAAGTGGGCGTGGCGCTCACGGCTCCCCATTGGCTGTTGACTCGATAATCGACAGCTGATCATTGCCGCGACGTAGGAAAAAATGCTCGAGGACTTTTCTCTCGGCAATTCCACAAGTTATCCGATGCTCCAAGTTTCAGCACGATAATAAAAGCCTCGGGTCTTTTTTCTTTAACATTAATTCACATTTCTAAGCATATTACGAATCTTCTCGGATGGTGGATTCGTGATTCATTTTCACGTGCAACCGGACCTGCGAGAAATGGTAAAAACCATTTGTTCGAACGAACTTAATTTCGTTTTTTTTCCTCAATGATTATATTCCCATCACTTGCATACTTGATTCATAATGACGGGGTAACGAGACAATTTGTATTCGATTAAATTGTAAATAGATCATAATGAAATTATCCGTTAAGGAAATAAAGTAATACGAAAAAATAATATAACTCAATCTCCGGTTCGTTTTTTCGATGGAATCCACCTTGGAATTATAATGACGACACAATTCAAAACGTCCGGCGGATGGGGTGGTTGAGTTTCGTTCCAGCGAATTAAGGAGGCTGGCTACCCACAACAATGTTGCCATGTTAAAAGCATAGGAAAGTTCGGAATGATTAGAATTTAATGAAATTTGATGAGGATATTCTTCACCATTAAATGTGAATATTCAAATTTTCTTGTTATTTTTCTTCTACACGGTTATCGAGCATTGAACACTAGAGTTTACATGCATGAGCATAGGATTCGGATATAGAAAGGTAAATCCTTGCATATTGTAAATGTAAACTCGAATTATTCGCCAACTATGTAGACGAAAAATTTGAAAAACTTTGTGTCATTGTATTTGATGCTTGAGAACGTTATCACCAAATTTGATGGAATTCTTGTCATATTGTCGTATGTAGCCAACCTCCTTAAGCGATCCTGAGAATCGGCAATATCGCTGATTCACTCATCGACAAAGATGGCATTGCGAGATGCCACTTTCCATGAGAGCTGCACGTTAATCGATATTAGCGCATCAAAATTCTTTTGCTCCATTACGTTTCGTCTCAGCCGTCAGCCTGTTGGCAGATTTTGACGGACTGTGGAATCCGTTAAAGACTTTTTTTTTTAAGACATTCTTACGGTTGTTTCATCAACAAAGAAGAAAAATTCTGGAGCAGTGGAGAATTCCCAACTACTTGATGATGATTCAACCGTCAAAACGTTTTTCCGTTTGCACATCCAATGAATACCTTCAGCGGATCACGTACGAATGACAACAACGTGCTGCAACGCAAATTTGTACTGAACGATCCATTCTGCTGGGAGTCCTTGAAACCGGTCGCTGTTTTTAAAATACAGTTGTAAAGCACGCTCGTTTAAGAAGCGATACGATGGGTTCATTCATTTCCGCACGGTTTTACGATATAACTGCAGCATTGCAGGATCTCTATCAAATTGATTTGTATTCAATCGACGTGTTGCATTTCTTTGATTGAAAGCACGTTCTTGCGAAACGAGATATGCGTGGAGTGCCATGCTTTGTGAATCTTAAGAAATCCATGAAAGTCTTTCTCGTGGAATTATATAAATACGTCCGGAGGATGTATGCAACTCATTAAGAATCAGTAGTTCGACGGATCTCTTGGTCCTGCAGAATCATTCGTGGTCTTTTACAAAAGTAAACGAACACATTGCAACTGTGCAGCGGTTGGTTGAAAGTTCGCTTCAGCTTGAAATCCAATTGGAACAGAAAAAGGTAATATCTAAAACGAGTTTATTTTTCTTACACACGGTCTTGTGTAGTTGCCGTAGCTTGCAATGAGGATTTGCGGTACAAAGAAATATACGTGCAGTCGTAATGTTTTTTCAGAAACATGAAGCTCGAAGTGCTGTTTATCATCGTTGTTCTTGGCGCAACAGGAGACGTTATTTCAGGACAGTCAATTCAAACTTCCACGCCTTATCCATCTTCAACAACATCATACTTGATCTCTTCAGAAACTTGGTCACCCAAATCAAGTTCTGAATCATCATCGTACTCGACGGATTTCGATTGGTCATCCGCATCAAGTTCTGGATCACCGTCGTACGCTCCTTCCCAAACATCATTATCGTACCCGACCGATACCGATTGGTCACCTACCTCAAGTTCTGGACCACGTGTCAGTTCAGAATCGATAGTGAAGTATATCGAAAGGTTACAATCTGCGGACGATGATGAACATCCAAACGATCAACCCGCTCAATCTTCATCTTCGTCCTCCACAGCTTAAATGCCATCCCCAAGTTTTGACCATTCTAACATGAATCCCCAACCGATCACGAAAATTCTACAACTATCAGTCTTTTTCAAGCATGAGGGAAAAACTGATCCCACCACTAAAACTTACTTCCCAGTCCCGTCGATCGCATGTAATTCGGCTATTCAAGTAACAATTTGTAACAACGATCAAAATACCATAAAAATAATTTGTCAATGTCAATTGTATCCGATTATTTTTATTTTAAGTACTTGGTAATAACGGTGTTCCGTAACATCACTTTTCGGTAACAAAACCGTCCGGCTTATTCCGCACAGTTTCCGGAACTTTACGCCTGAACAGACAAAGTTCTAATGAAGTCCACAGTGAATCCTATGAAATTAGTCCATAGCAGCTCATTCGCAGCTGATTCTTTCTATTTCAACGACGGCCCAGAAAAACTATAAATGAGAATCTCGTTATGAAGAGATAAATAAAAATGTATGAAGGACGACACAACACCATAGTGGCATGAGTGTGTTTCATTATAATCAACAAACTTACAAATTTACTACAGTCAACGTACACACGAGGAAACACGAGGATAGGAGCAGGAAATCTGGTGGATGTTTCAGGAATATCAGGAAACGTTTAGACAGACACAAACACTTGGACATTTTATATATTTTTATTGAGTACTTATCGTGTAAGAGTATAGAATATGTATATATATATGTGTGTGTTTATTTATATTCAGATATATATATGTACATGTAACTATGTAGCCTTTTAAATAAAAACGTCGTGTGTGTTACATATGTCAGGTGTCACATGTTTATTTTTGTGTTCGCGGGAGAGTATCGGTGGTTTTCTTCAATATCTCCAAAATTTTTTTTTCATGAAATACGCTTTTTATCTATACGTTTCGTGCTATTTACATAATAATAATAATAATGATAAAATAATATTAATAATAATAATAATAATGATAATATAAATAATTCGATATTTACAAATTCACGGAGTCCTTTTGCGCCCTTCGCGTCACGTCCCCTATAAAACGCGTTCTTTTTTTATAGTGTGACTTGTTTTTTTTTTTATTAATGATCGTGGAGCAAAAATCTCAAACCAAACACTACAATTGTGTTTCTGTTTTTTTTTCCGGTATCTACGTTTTTGTTTTATGAAATGATGCACAAAGAGGGGGATTTCCGAACGAACGATTGACGTGAAAAGCTCACGACATCTGTATTCACGCTCGGTAAACGCCGTGGAAATAAACATAATTCTTTCGTCATTCGAAATATTGTGCATATAAATGATAAAAATTGTATGTACAGAAATTGAGTAGAAAAAAAGTGAAATAAGCGAACATTTGCAATGACTTTGTTTTTTCAATTTCCCAGACGTTTGACTTTTTCGCTTTCTTCCCACGATTGTTTTTCGTATCACACGCTATTTATTTATTTCGCTTTGCTTCTCTTGTTTTCATTTTGTTAATACTAACGCACGGACATCAAATACACAAGCACGTACTTTTCTCTGCAATCGCAATTTTTAAAATTTTTTTCCTATCAATATCATCGGTCGCCACATTCGTTTTGGCTAACATTCTTTTTTTTTTATCATCTTCTCCATTCATTGTTGAAAAATGCCATTCACACTGATTTTATTTTATTTCATTTATTTTCATTCTCGACAGCCACAACAATCAGTCATTCGAGCACGTTAGTTACGAAGTATTGCTTTTCTCATGCACGTGTCAGCATTTTTTGTTGTCCATCCTCTCTTTCCTCGCACTTTCGAAATGATAATCGGAACCAAAACGTTCAGCAAAGAATAAAACAAGAGAGAAGTCAGTCGAATACTCGCTCGTTATTATTAATAAATATAGCGTCAATCTCAACAATTCTAATAATAATAATAATAATAAAGATGAAGTAATTCTCGAAAGGTAATTTGTGTCCATGACTGTGTTATTGAGATGCTGGGAGGTCGAAATTTTTTGTGGAACTTTGGAATCGATGAAAATAAATGCCTAATGTTTCTCGATACGATAAATATGTACAGCGTTCAACGCGAGAGCGTTTTTTCCTTATGCGATATACAATTCGACTGGTTTCTGGGATTCTATAATCGATCTTCGTATCGAACAGTCTTGTCAGCCAAATATTACGAGTGCTGCGCAGTTGTTTTGTTTATGATTATGTTTCGATCAGGTTTTCTTGCACTTTATTGTTTGCTTGTTATTTTATTTCTGAAGAGATTTTCCTTATGGTTCTTGTGTGTGCGTGTTTATTTCGCGATTTAGTCGCTCTCTCGTTATTTGCGTTTATATTTTTTCGTTCGATAAACAAGTACATATACATATTTGCGTACTTTTGTGCGTATAGCACGTAAAAGACACGTTTATACAGACAGGATGATAAAAAATCGGTCATCAAGGTGGCAGAGTGACCGCGAAATTCTCAACAGAAATGTTCTTAGTCATTTTTCGCTGAAGCTTTTCCTTTGCGAGTAATCGATTACTTAAATTGAGAGCCAATCGGTTGCGTGATTCAATGAGTACGAAGAGTGGGGATGAGCGACCGGTGGAGCGCGCGCACGCCGCTGGCCACTCCCATCTTTTCCCAATGGAGCCTCCAATTCGTCATTGTTAATTACTGTATATCTCGTGAATGGCACATCCTAGAAAAAAATGGCTAAGGACTTATTGTCGTGAAATTTCGCGATCTACCGAGCCACCGCATCATCTGCGAGAAGTCTGAAAATACCGGTGCATACGAACGTATATATGCGAGCGAGTTTCCGGGACATGCACGTGGGCTTGTTTGTTTATTTATTTATTTCCTCTTGTTTCGTTTATACTTTCTATCGATTACTTTTGTGTTTTTTTTTTCATTTTTTTCCGATTCAATCCAATCGAGGCATCGAGATCTACTTCCAATATCTAGACACCGACAAATCACTTATTTTAATTGTTATTTTTTTTCGTTTTGTTTCTTCCATCATAGAGTAACAGTCAAGGGCGTGGGACTTAAAGGACCAGGGACATTGGGGAAGGAACGGGGGACATTGGGTTGTTAAGGATTTTTGTTTTTTGACGACACAATTCAAAAAATAATTCTCTTCTTTTTTTTCCTCTTGTTGTTTTTTTTCAGTAGAAAGATAGGCGGGGCGTATTACTATTATTATGATTATTAGTATCATTATCGTTATTGTTATTGATATTATCATCAACTTAATCATTAATTTTCGTTCTTTTTTCCTCTTTAATTTCGTCATTAATCCCTTCGGATACTTTTGGTGTGTTGTTTGTTTTTTAATTTGCTTGCTAACGATCGCGCACGATAATTACTCATTACACGAACCTCCCCCCCCCCCTCCATCCTCTTTGCGTCTCCTTTCTTTCGCTATAAATCTCGCAATTTTCATTGCATAACTCACTGTTGTTCTTCTCTTCTTGTTCTTAATGCTACTCCACCAAACTTCTCGCATTAGATACGACACAGTTTTTGTTGTTTTCTTTTATTATCTATACGAACGTTTTATTATTATCATTATTGGTAATATGTACAAGTGTCTATGACATAGCGAGAGAAAAGTCGTTTTTCTCTCGTGACTTACGAGCTAATCGACCTCGAATGAACGATCATCATGCATCGGTCAATCGAATCGCAAGATTTTTTTTGAGGCTTATTTATATTATACATATACGTATTTATATTATTGCTCGCGCAATATTTCATTCGTGCCACATAGTCTTTGCAACAACGTTTCGTTTAGCAAACGAGTGAAACGAAAAAAATTCCAAATTGACTGTAAAGCCTCGCGGTAAAGTCCCGATTGTTATTTCTTCTCATGTTTTTTTTTTTTTTTTTTTTTTCCAGTATCATGAAGCAACGAATTTTATTTGTCCATTTGTGTTTTATCGTGTTTTTTTTTAGCGGAATATTTTGGAACTTTTTTTTTTCACACGCTGAAAACTCGTTGATGTACATGTATTTTTTTACATATACGTCCGTGTGGCTCAAGTACGTACCATTGGATGCTACAAATACAGTTCTGTTTCGTTCATTCATTCATTTCGTTTTTTTTGTCTTCAGGTTACAGGAATTTTGCATTTTGTTGTTGGTTTTTCATTTTCATTTAATTCCTCTAGTTATTTGCTGTAATTACGTTCATTACCGTTTATGTGTCCGAGCATGGCGCTGGTAAATCGTGTATACATATAAAAAAGCGATATCGACAAGTGATTTTCATTCACTGTATCAGATATTTATGTATATTTATATATATATATATATTTTTTTTCACCTCATCGATATTTCGTGTTACAATATTATCTACAATTATTACTGTATTAATTTATATGTATAGATTAAGTTGATATTTACAAGAAAATCGAGTTTTTTCCTCGACCCATTGAGTTATGTTAAAAATATTTCTTTTTGCTTTTCATTTTTTTCTCGCAGCTCATTCACCGTGCGCCCCACATTCCTCATGTAATTTTTTCGTCTTTTTTTTTCACTCTTATTTTTTATTTTCATTTTCAAAAAAATGTGCGACTGGCATTTTGCCACTCTCTTTTCACCGCCTCACACCTTTTTTCATTACTATTTACGTTGGACGTACACGCTGTTGCGTGAATTCGAAGAATGAAAAAATATAAACAAAAGAAATATGACGTCATGGAAATGCAGACACAATTGCTCGGCGCGAGAGATCGTCTATAAACTTTTTTCCGGCTACTCCGCCCCTCCCTCAGTTCATTAATTTACGTACATTCGTCCTTAGACCCTGTTAATGCGTCGATCATCACCGAGCACTCAATGCACTTTCGCGACGCGATTTTTCACCATTTTTTCACAACTATTCCGTCACGAGATCGTTGGGAAAAAAAAAAAAACGAAAAAACATAAAAAACAATTTATCGTCCGCTTTTATCGTTCAGTCTCCACGCACAGCGCAACTCATACATACAAAGAACACATTCGACATTTGCACATTTATGCTCACATGTATTGTTCAGTAATTACATATTTGAAATCTCCGCGTAATTAGACCCGAGAGTTCATAATTCGTCATCTATAAAATAATCACCTTGTAACAAGCTTTATACTTTTCGTATTGTAAATATATATCGCGACTAGCTTATAATTTTGACACTTCACGGATCACTCGTCCGATCATTATACCGATCTTCACTGCCATATTAAACAACGAGACTTCGGTCACGTACAACATAGCACTTGCAAAAGTTGATGAAGAGAAAAGAGAGAAAGAGAAAGACAGAAAAGAATAATAACAAAAATAAACAAATAATAAAGAGGAAATGGACTGGAATCGTGAGGACTATGATACAAAAAATAATTACACGATCGATTTACCGACGAAACGAGGGCACCCGTTAACAAGAAATAAGAAAACAAAGAAATATTGAGATTAATCTCCGCTGAAAAGGTAGAACCTCAATAGATTCATTGTTCATTTCACGGAAGGGAATTTCAAGAAGAAATGCTTTTCTCATCAACGTATTGATTTATCGCAGTGGTTTTGGGGCTGATAGTTGAGGACGCCTGTGTGATTGGCGCTGGGGTAGTTGGCGCCAAAGTTGTTGTTTCTGCGAGTTTCGGTGTGCTCGTTTCTGCTCTCGTCGGCGGGACTGTACGTGACGTAAAACCGTCATCATTATCATCTTCGTCGATGATGTCGTCGTCGTCGTCATCATTTTTGTCTCGTCGAGTTGTATGGACGATTTCGGACTCCGTCGAGAAGACGGTAGTTCCGGTTGATCCGTGGCAACGGTCGCATCACGAATCGTGCCGGTGTATTCTGTTACGGCGATTGCCAGATTTGCGCCTTTTCCGTTTAGTGTCACGGGTGAACGCGACGTTACCAGGATCATCCGCCAACTGTGGATACCTGTGGACGCTGTGAATATCGACACCTTCGTAACCGACTACAGTACCACGGGCGATCAATTCGTCCTTTTCTTCTTTGGACCAATCGCCGCGACCTTGGAAACCTGCCATGACTAATTGTTTCTCGATTTCCCAGGCTCTTTCGACCGCTCTCTTGTGGGCGTGTTTCAAAATCCGATGTCTTTCCTGTTCCGGATCAGCACCGTACTTGATAACCACCGCAGCATCCGGATTATGAAGCCTTAGCTCTTTCCACGTGCCGGCACCATGCTCGGTTGTTTCGTGAGTCGAAACGTTGAACATACTGCCAAGCCGGCGAAGCTCATCCATGTCATCGCGAATCTTGAGGGCATTGTCCTTGACAAAGTAAAAGACATCCTGATCGTGGACGCTGAAGTGAAGAGGCAAGAAGTAAGAATTGTTGAAAACGGAAGTGACCACATCTTGGACCACACTGTTGACACCATCGACAACGCTGACCAGAGCGCGACCACCGACTCTGGAGACCAATATGCCTTCACCGAAAACTGCCCTTCGGTGTGCCACCCTCGGCAACAAATTGCGCGTTTTCGGCTCCAACTTCAACAACGGCTTGGGCACAAAACCGAGATCGGAGAATTTCTCGTGCACTCGATCCACGATACATTGCAAACCGGACATCACTCCGAAATCTGGTGTCAATTGCGGCGAGGTTATCGTTGCGCTTGGCTGATAAACCATTCGCTTTGTATATTCCGAGCCCAGCATCGAGTTGATGTCATAGCCATAGAGTTTCAACCAACTCGTCAAGTCGGTCATGTACTCCACATTTTGTCGGATATTTATCGGATCGTTGTTTCGGAAACGGTATATAAATATGTCCGTAGGCGTTGTCAACTCGTTGGCCATTTGTTCCCAAGCCGGCGTCATCCATTGGCCGACTGTGGGATCGTACAGACGTTTGTTCAAGTAGACCAGTTTGGTGTTGGGGTCGAAAAGGCCGCCGTGGAAATCAATTGGCAAGTAAAAATCAGGGTTGGTGTCTTTGATTATTTTGCCGAACGGTGTACGGCGCATCTCTTTAACGAGATTGCCATTCGTGTCGAAAAGTGCCAATGGGGAACCGTTTTGATCGGTAGCGACATAAAATCGCTGTTCCGAAGTTTCCACGGTCATCAAGTAGTCTCTGGAGTCATAGAGGAACCGGAAGGTCTTTGATGACTTTGGGAAATGCACGTGGGTTATCAGATCCGGGGTCCTTGGGTTAGCGTAGAAGAATTGTGTTATGTTTTCTCTATCGTCGTTCCAAGAGACGAGACGTCCACGATCGTCGTAGAAGTACCAGATCTGGAATTTCTTGTGTTCGGACGCGTGGATAAGTTGACCACGCGAGTTGTACCTGCAGGAGAAAGAGAATTCGGATGTTAGACTGGTGCTCAAAATGGAAATTTAGGATAAGAGCATCTGCTTCCAAATGTGAAGTTAGACCGTACCTGTATTTGTGTTCACCACGAATGACAACGAATCCCCGTCCATCGTAAGAATTGAATTCGACATCGCCGTATTGAACAACCCGATCACCGCTATCGTAGCCAAGAGTAATTTTCTCCGTGTGTTCAGTGACCCCTATGACATTGCCATTCTCATCGTAAGCGTATTGCCAATTGTTATCTGTATCAGCAACTTCCAAGACGTGTCCATCAGCGTTGTAGGTTATTTTGTCCATTCTGGACCATTCTTTCTTCTCCATGGGTTCCTTGCCGATCGTTAATTTGCGCATTTTGATGCGATTTCTGTTGTCGTATTCGAGCTCCATGCGGAAGACATCAACGGATCGGATGTTGGTCAAGATAGTTTTGACACGACCGTGCTCGTCGTAATCGGTGACGGTGAAGAATTGTTTGCTGCTGTCTTGCATGACCGAACGATTGAAAGTGTTGCGATAAATTCTCAAGTCGCCAACGCCTTCCAGCACACCCAAGTTCTGGTTGTACTTGAGACGTAATTGAGGCAGTTGTTTGCCATTGATGTCAACTTCGATGCCGGATATGCGAGCGTTCCCGTCGTACTGATAACGATAGTGAGCGTTGGCCATGCCACTCTTACTGCCGAATTTAATCTTTTCATCCTTGACGATGCCAGCGTGATATTTGTACTCGATTCTCATCTCGAAGTTGGGTTCATTGATGTCGATGCTGCGCACGAGGCTCGTAGTCTCTTGATAGGTATAGTGGATGGACGAAAGTCCTGCCAACGTTGTTTCCAGCTTGCCAGTATGATCATAGACGTAGGCAACCTTACCACTTTGGTGGGGGTACACTTTAGCGAGTATTTGTCCATCGTCATTGTAGAGAATCTCATAAGGATGGCGGTTCATCGGGGAATAGTACTGATACTTGTAGAAGCCAAGAGAAGTCTGTAGAGAGAAGGCGTGAATGTGGCCCCGAGGAGTGGTCAGGGATTGTAGAGCTCCAGCTTCGTCGTACTGCAGGAGATAATCACTGCCACGTGGTGTAGTGACTTTGAGAGGAAGGCTACTGAACATGTCCTTGAAGGCATAGATCATTGAGGTTCCGTCACTGTATTTGATCTCGTACAATCTTCCGGCTCGGTCGAAACCGTAAGTTTCACTTATGTCACCCCAGCTCCAGCTGGTTAACCTGCTGAAACGATCGTATTCCAGTTCAACTCCGGCAAAGATTCCATCCCGGGGTCCCCACTTGACAGGTCGGGCGTTTCTGTCATAGGTCACGTTCAGCAGCTCTACTCGGTCATCGATAAAGACAGCAACCGTGTTCGTCTCCCTGTCATACTCTAATGACAATAACACGTCACCATTGACCCGGAGTTTCCTGCCAACTTGAGCGATCGCTTTGGTATTGCCACGATTCTTGTTACCCTGAACCTTCCGTAAGAAATATCTCCACTCAAATCGGTTGGCAAGATCACCAGCGATTTCGGTGCGTTGCTTAGCCGGAACCGGATAACTTTCCCCGAGCAATGGTTCGATCTCAGCCAATATGGCGTACGGCATTGTGTCCGTACTTACGGTATGAGCCCAAGGCGTCACTCGACCAACGGAACCATCTCCCATCACTGTGGTGCGCTGTTCGGCATCGCCGATCTTTGTCACCACCGAGGACCCCTTGATTAACATGGAAACGGGTTTCCGGTTGTTTTGACCCACTTTCACGGTTGCTCCTTTGAGACTAAGGTCAAAAGTCAGACTTATGACCTTCCCAGTGGGAGTTACAGCGCTGGTCAACCGTCCGAATTCGTCGTAATTGTAGACGTAACTGCGTCCGGTGCTGTCCAGCTTGGTTTTTAGCAGCCCAGTAGGTCCGTGGTAATCGAAGGTCACGTTGTAATTATCCGGCGTGCTCAGCTCGTGGAGCATTTTCATGCGGGACATCCGTAATCGGCATTTCTGGCCTTTAGTGTTTTCAATCGAGTTTACCTGGCTGCTGTAGTCCCTTAACAAAAATACTTTGTTGCCAGCGGCATCCGTGACAGTTGATAACTTGCCGTTGCTCGTGTTGACGTTGTACGTGAAGAGGTAGAACGTTTCTCCGGTGAGAATGTTCTTGGTCGCGATGTGTTGGCCGAATCTATTGAACACGTAGATTTCCTGAGTGTCGGGTGAGTAAATTTCGTACTCTCTGGCACCACTCGCGTCCGGTATGCTCGCCATTACCGATCGGATGCGGTAATTGGCTTGGTCGCCGATGTGAACTACGCCATCGGGGGATACGGCTACCGCCGAAATTGTATTGAACTTGGACGTTGAAGCCAGATAATGGTCAGCGTCGAAACAATCGCAACCACGTTCCAGACAATTGCACTTGGATTCGGCACCGGCATACGGCGATATTTTTCCATCCGTACCGATCACCCGAACTCGATTTATTCGCTGAGAATCACTCTCGGCGATGTACAGATTTCCTGACGGTCCGAACGCGATGCTCTGGGGCATGACCAGCGTTGCATGTGTTGCCAATTCCGTGTCGAACGTTGAGGAAGGACTCGCGCAATGCAATGGACGTCCTGCTACTACTTTCACTCTGCCGTCCGGTGCCAATTGGAGAACCATGTGATCGTCGATCATGTGAAGAGAATTGTCGAGGGGATTTATCGCCAGCTCTGTCGGCCAGCGTAAATGAACCTCCTCGACATTGAGAGTCCCTTCACAAGGTATTGGCTTCCAGTGTGACTTGTGCATGTGATTACCGATCACCGTAGTTATTATGCCGTCGCGATCAACCATACGGATATTAGTACCGTCTGCGAAGTAGAGCACATTATCCGCCGAAACAGCGACACCTTTCGGATACGCGAGCTTAGCATCACGTGCCAAAGCTCCATCGCCGCAATGGGCTTCGTCACCGGGCAAACAGCGTTCTCCAGAGCCCACCACGGTTTCCCAATTGTGTTCGGGGTCGGAATAATCGTTTGTATCCCGGACACGGATGATTTGATGGGATTCCGGATCCGAAATATACAGAACGCCATCCAGGGGGCTCAGAGCGATGTGGTAGCGATACGAGACTCTCGTGGCACTGCAATTCATCAAAAAATCATTCAAATTAATATCTCACTTTCTCCGGAGGTTTAATAATCTTCAGGGCCAAGTTAAAAATCGACATTTCCGGTGTATAAAAAATCCGTAAACTTACTTGAGACGAACGACCGTTTTGACGGTTCCATCGACGAGGATTTTCCTCACGAGGTTAAAGTCCCCAACGAAGATGGATCCATCCGCCGAAGTCGCAAGCGCAACCGGTGCCAAAAGTCTTTGTTTGGATGCTTGACCGTCGCAATCGAAGCAGTCGAGAGGGCGCTGGTGTCCGTCGCCCATGGTGGTCAGAATCACGCGGGGTTTGTGTTTCAGATAAATGTTTGAACCGTCACCTTTTTGCAATATACCTTCGTGGAAGTTGTAACGATGATGGATGTCAAGATTCCAACCACCAACTTCCGATATGGACATGTCATGGCCACTGAGTTTGGTCGTTTGGACGTCCCAGATGACGTCCTTGCAGTCGCTGTACTCGTAGCCAACCTTCACCATCGCTGTGGTAACTCCGTAAACTCGTTGACGATAAACGTTCAAGCGGTTCCAGGCGTAAGTGAATTTAATCACTGGATCTGCTTCGAAAGTTTTCTCAAAGAGTATCCCCTCGATTGTTATCCTCAGATGAATCAAATTCAACGTCGGCGGTATAGTTTCTGGTGTCAATTGCAATTGTATCGTTGATAAATAACCCGCTGCTCTCGAACTGTGATAAACCAAGTTCAAACCCGTTCCCGGTATCTGTAAACTCTCCTGTATCACTTGCGATTCAGCAAGAATCGCACTTTTGTCCGGACAGGCACCCTGGAAACCGTGTTTCCATGTCGCCAACACGACTGGCTTCATCAGATCGTAGTCGTGCGCTGCACAAGCATGCGGTATGTGAATAGGTGCTTTTTCATCCACCGTACTCATGACGATCCTGTCGATAATCACGACCTGCGAAATTCAACGTTAATAAATTAACAATCCATGTCGTTGGGGAAAAATAATTTTAAGCATGCTGCATATTTCGGATCCTCCCAATTCTCGAAGAAATTGGTCAATTTAAAGAAAAAAAAAAAAACACCAACACTATAATGAGGAAATTAGAATAAAATTTATTTACCTCGTTCCATGGAACGAACACGATATGACTCTGGGGCTTGAAAGGCGATCGACCGAATTGCAAGGTGACCGCTCCTCCGCCATTAACGAGAAGATCGAACCAACCGTCGTCCCTCGTCAGGGTGAATCCCTCGAGTGGTGTACTTGTGCTGACTCTGACTCCCATAAGACCGGTGCCCAATGAGGTCACGACACGTCCTCGTACAACGGCAGAACGGCTAAATGACGAAAATCAAAATTAATCAAGCAAATTCTGCATTTCTCATCGTCAATCAACCATTTCAAATTTCTTCTCATCTAATGTAATCTACATCGCAAAAACTTCAATATTACTTTTTTCTTCAACTACGCAATAAGCGAGATTTCAATTCGGTGCTCGATTATGCAAAAATCAACGATTCATCTTTTTTTCAAACAGTTTTTTCGTTTGCTTTACAGTTTCGTTCAATTTGTTCTTATTTTTTATTTTATTTTATTTTTTTTACTGGGAAATACAATAATGGTTTTTCAAAATGTTGATTGTTTTTATTCCGGGAATCATCATCAACGATGCTGTCGCTTTTCAAACGTTTTAACTATTTTCAACCCTCTTTCGATCGAATTTCAATGAGGCCAACACACAGACATTTAAATATAATGTGATTAGCTTAATCACGTGTCCTCACCAACGATTAACACAACGTACGAAGCTCAACGAAAAGATTGACGTAACACAACGTAGGAATGTAATCAGGTCAAAATGAACCATGCAACAATTACGTTTAAACACAAAATCACGCATTGTGACAGACGAGACGATTCAAGAGCTCGGGTGCACAACACACATATACACAATTTTCATTGTTTTCTTTCGCCTTTGTGGGTCCGTTTCAAAAATTGGAGAAAAAAAATCACCAAAAATGAACCGAAAAAATGTTTGATATTAAAATTATTTAAAAAAGTTCGAGATAACGAAATAAAAAATTGATCAATTTGGTGATTTTTTGAAAATTCCAATTAAAACTTAATTTCTCTTCGTGGACACAGACGTAAGAGAGAAAGAGAACAGACGGATAGAAAAACACATAAGAGGCGGATGTTGACGACCCGCTCGTGTATTGACTGTCGATTCTTAACAAACACACACACATACCTCCTGAATATAAAACAAATGAATCCTCGTGACGTTTCGCTCTCAAAATATTGTTGAAATTATTGATATTCTCATAAAATGTTTTTTTGTTGTTGTTGTTTTTTTATTTCGAATTTACTTCTCATCAAGGATGCAGAAATAACACGAATGCAAAAAGCCGATCATCACGCGGCAACTACGAATAAAAAACCGCTCAACTCTACGAGCTCTTCGGTAAGAAATAAAAATCGTAACAAAAACTAAAAGAACCAAATTATTTTGGTAAAATGGTTTGTTCGATTCCATCCCTCCTGCGGACAGGGCATTCTTACCTTGTGTTGAAGTGATTCCAGAACACACTGATCGGGCAGCACGGATAAAACAGAGCCCAGTTAAATTAAAGTATTTTTTGTTCTTTTCACCCCAATACGATAGTCGAGAGAGTGGGTCAAAATAATTGAATGATTGGGTAAGAAAACGAGTATTGTTCAATATTCCATACATTTCATCAAATAAATCAACTAAAATACGTTCAAAATAGCAGTAAAGAAAAAAATAAATAATAATCGAATGCAATCGAAAAATATGAGTTGGACGGAATAATTAGTTCGATTAAATTGGATTAAAGGATAAACGCAAACTAAACATAAATTCAATTGCAGATTTCTTTGTGACAAATATTCGAAAAATAATTGTCGTTAATTAACTAGAGAATAAAGTCGATTTCCATTGAATAAATTGCGCATTATTAAGTGGGTCAAAAATAATTGGAGGCTAACTAATGAATATATAATTGATTGAAAATATACAGTCTCTCTCTAATTTCTTTTGAATCGCTCAATCAATAATAATTCTATTCGAGTGTCCCTTGACTGCGAATTTTTTTTTTTCATCATTTTTGTTTTTTATCGATTTGTGTGACACGATGGAATGTTCGAGAGCGATGGGCAAACAAGCATGGGTCTCTTAGACATACGCGTAAGCTTCACTCGGACGGACAATAGAAAGAAAATATTAGTGAGAGAGAAAGAGAGAGAGAGAGAGAGAGAGAGAGAGAAAGAGCGAGCGAGAGGTTGGGGGAGGAGAAAATTTTCGTAACGAAACTAAAAAAAAAAAGGAAAGGGACACATTTGTTTAAAAATAATTCAACAACTACGAATGAGCGCCGTTTCTTTTGAAGCGATAAACAATCGGGAATGGACATATTTCAGTAGAAAAATACGAGAAACACTTTTTCTTTTACCGAAATAGAAATTTTTGGGCTTTCAACAAATGAGACAAATGGAGGAGACTATTTTCATATTAATTGGGAAGTTGGAGTGCATCGGGGAACACACTCGCGCACACTTACATACAAAACATATGTACAAAACTTATGGGATGTGATTTCACACGGGTCACAACAGCGCAGTATATTAAATATAATATTTTGTAGTATCAGTGTCAACGATTAATGTTTTTTATCTTTCGTTAAGATCCTCATGAAATGTCGAGTGGAAATATTTCGAAAAATCAAATTATTCGCCTGGATCTAAAAAATCAACCCCTCACGGTAATTTTTTTTTAACTAAAAAAAAAGTGTAGAAAATTTGGAAAATTCTCGATGATTAGTGTCAACGATCGAATATTTATTTCTATAGAAATTCCCAGGCTCGCGAATTCCAATTTTGCAGGAATTTCCATTTGATTCCATCGAAAATTGAGTTGGAATGATGATTAAAAAAAAGAGAGACAAAAGTGTGTAAGAGTGTGAGATTTTTGCATGACATCGAACGGATTGACGTTCGGGTTCTATGATTAAAGACGCCACTGCACGCAACATCGATTCGGGACGGACATTTCTTAATATTCATATTGATATGTAAATATAAATATATATATGTATATGGAATTCTGTGTACTACGATTAATTGTATAATTAACGTTAATAATAATCGCTATAAAAATGTCGATCATTGTCGATCGTCAACGAACGACTTGATCAATATTTTCGTACGTATTAAATATATTCGAAACATCCTAATCGATTGTTTTCATTGAGTTCATTTGTGTTTCTTTCGGCGAGTAAGAAATTAAAGAAATATTTTGAAAACTCACCTCTCGTTGAAAGTCTCTTGGCGAGCATAATTTTGAAGGCTACCTTCGTCAATCAAAAATTTCATTCTCTCGAAAAATGAGGCGGTTATCGCTGGTGGTTGTTTCCGTAATAAAATGTCGATCGGTTTTGGGGCCGAGACACAAAGCTGGCTGCTGCGACAGGCGTGATTAGCGCAACACTCAGGATCCGCACAGTCCACGAGACCGTCTATTTTGTTGTCGAATTTTTTAATTAGTATTTTTTTTTCGTGTTAGGAAATGAAAAGAATAAAAAAAAACGGTTGATTTTTTATTGAATTGTTTGAAATTGGGATTAATTAAGGGATGAAGAAATAATAGTAATTAATTGGATTTTAATGAGGATGGATATTCGGTCACTGACCTTTGTCGTTGTCCCTTCCGTCGTTGCAATTCTGTTCGAGTAAAACGCTGCAGTCTTTCCCATCCCAACCGTCGTAGCATCGACATTCCCATTGTTCGTCCGCGTTACCCTTGCATTGTCCGTGTCCGGAACAAGAATTTGGACAACCCTCCATCGTGCAGTGACGTCCGTTCCATCCGCTCACGCACAAGCACGTACCATTTTTACACTGGCCGTGTTCGTTGCAGCGTGGATCGCACTGTTTCAAGTTGCAGAGATCGCCGGACCATCCGGGTAAACAGTCGCAGGCGTTGTCAACGCAATGCCCATGAGGACCGCAATCGAGATCGCAAAGTTCTGCAAATGAAAAAAAGGAAAATTTTTATTTTCTTTCTTCTGGGTTTTTTTGGAATGTGTAAGATTTTTGGAATCCGCGTGCGCATGAAATTAATTCTATGCAATAAGACTGCAGAATTGTCGAGTTGTTCTCAATTTGGAGTATTTTTTCTGGGTTTGTGTCAAAAGGATAAAAATTGAAGGCACGATTTTATATCGAAAGCTCTTACCTTTGGAGCAATCGTCCCCGGACCACATGGGTTCGCAATGGCAAGTTTGTGACTCGAGATCGAAATTGCCATGGCCACTGCAGTCGGGTAAACATTGAAGAGCTTCCTTGTCCATGGTACTACAGTCTGCGCCCTTCCAGCCTTTCTTACATATGCACGTGCCTTCGGCGCAAAATCCATGACCGGAACAAGTGGGATGTGGACAGTCTGCTTCTTCACAGAATTTCCCTTTGTATCCACGGACGCAATTACATTTCCCGTTGGTACAATGACCGTGACCATTGCAATCAGGTACTTCGCATTCGTCATGTCGTAACGAGCATTCTTTACCCTTCCAGCCTGGATTACATTGACATTCCCCATTTATATACTCGCCACGTTGACTACAAAGCACAGGGCAAACGCTCTCGCTGCAATCCTCTCCGCCAAAACCTGGATTACATTGACAATGACCAAGCAAACATTCCCCTTTGCCACTGCAACCGTTTGGACAGTTGTGCGTCATGTCTTCGGCGATAACCGCTATAAACGCCACTTCCTGGGGATCACCGTCGTCATTGTACAACGACAAAAACCAGTGACCTGGCTCCATGTAATGGGTCACTTCCTTTTTTATCGATGGCTGCATGGAAAACAAACACAAACCAACGAACCAATAAGAATAATTATCGATAAAACGAAGATTTTACAAGCAAATTTCTTTTTTTTTCATTTTTCATGCAGGAACTTCCACGACCCTCGACTTTCTTCGTTACGAGATAATATTTTCGATAAATATCAACGACAAAATGTTATTAAAAACAAATCAATTCGATAAAAATGTACAAAAAAAAAAATTGATGAAATTCGATATTTTTTCGACCGAAGATTGATTGGTCGTAGAATTTCTCAATGGAATGTGAAAACGAAAATTAACAGGACAATTAAACAAAAACATGCATCAAGATTGGATGAATAAAAAATTTAATTTAGATTGACTTTTCGTTAAACTGGGTCAATTTGACCCGTAGCGTGTTCCTCGACGTGTGCTCGTCACAAATGAAAATATCGTTTTTTGGAAAATTCAAAATTGACTATAAAAAAACGATAATTTTTCAAGTTTCGATTTTTTTGTTATTAAAGCGAGTATGGCTTATTAAAAAAATAAAAAAACACGCCAAAATATTTCTGGGATAGGAATAATCGAGAATGGAAAAGTATTTAGGGTCAAAAAGACCCAGTTTGCTAACAAAGTGTTCAACATGTTGGGAAAAAAAATAAAATTATTCTATAAAATCGTCATGTTGATGGTAGAAAAAAAAAACAACATTTGGGTCACTCGCACATACAATTACACTAACATGGGACGCCCTGGTTGTTCGAGCCTTGAATCCACTCAGCACTTCGAGGAGATCGTATTGCGTGTGAGTCGGCAATGCATTTCTTCTCGCGTAGACACCGATACTTGCTCCACGTGGAATATTGTAATCGAAACGTACGTATGCAGGCTCGGATTGATAAAACTGCATGTTCCAATAACTGTAAGGTGGAATTTCCTTGCTCAGCCTTTGGCCTAGACCAACCTGAGCAAAGGTCGTGCCATCCGGTGGGAAAGATCTCGCAGGAAACGTTCTTGCGCCTGAGAGACAAAATTTCACAATTCTTTCATTAACTATCGATCAAGAATCATCAATTGTACGAATGAAAATAATTTGAAAAAAAAAAATAAGCATCGAATATGAAGAAAAAAAATGGAACGTGAAAGAATAAAAAAATGAATAATAAAAACTGATGAGGCAAAACGAATTTGAATGACAAATAATTCTTCTGAGGAAATTCATGTTTTAGTCGCGTCGATTATGCAATTGTTATTGCGAAAAATGTGATGTGTCATGAAAAAAAAAATTCAATATCAAAACAACTGGTGAATCAGCAACCGTGTCTTTGCCAAAAATACTGAAAAGTTTTCTTTTTCGAAAGATAAAAATAAATCTTTTAACCTGAAAAAATGTTTCGAAATCAGAAAATATGACGTTAGACAAAAATGCAAATCGATATGAATTCGACATACCGAAGAATGGAAAAACATTTCTGCTCAAAAATAGTTTCCCAAAGATATTTTTACGTTCGCATTACCAAAAAAAAAAAATTTTACCAACAAACGCTAAACATTTCGAAAAACCTACCCTTCGGAAGATGTTGGGCAAAGTAATTTACACATGATAATGGCACAAAGAGAGAGAAGCGAGTGAACGGTAAACACATGATTAAAATAAGGTCGTCTACCTGTGACATTACAAGCGAAAAAGAAATATGAAAAGTTAAAAAAACTGCACACTCACTAAACTAACGAGCGCACAAAGAATTTTACGATAGAAGGAATGGCTTACAAACAAAAGCATGCTGTAGAGAAAAAAAGAACGAAGCGGAGAAAAACATTGGAAGCAAATTGTGGGTCGAGAGCGCGAAATAAAAGAGAGCGAAAAAAAACAGAGCATCGCCATTAGAGGAGGAACATTCGGATCATATTCCTGCAGGTCGAGAGTTCGCGAGTTTTTTCAACTGTTGAATATCGAAATACGCGAGAAAAAAAACGTATCTTTTTCATAATTAAAACTAATCGTACTTTTTGGTTCGTCAATGTTTCGAGGCTTGAAAAAAAATCGCACATTCAACTTTTGACCTCCCGGAACATGAACATGCATGATTTTTTTTTTAGGGTAGTATTGTCAGTTTTAGAATTACTGTTCAGGATTTAATAAAATTTGATACATTCCCAGATTATGATGAGATGAAGATTCAGTCAAATTTTCAAGAGTTCACAGAAAATCAGAAAAAAGACATTCGTATTGGTAGTTTCATACATTCAACATCGAGTTTTATGATAAATTTCAGTTTTTATTGTATTTTTTAATGAATTCTTATCAATTTTCAGGTGAAATTACAGCTTTCATTGTTTAATACAATGAAATGCATGAAATCGATGTAAAATTTATGAAATTACCGATGCGAATATCTTTTTTCTGGTTTTTCGTAGCCTTTTGGAAATTCGACTGGATCTTTTTCTTATCATGAGCTATTATTGTGCCAAATTATGTTAAATTCTGAATGGTTATTCTGAAACCGACGGTACTATCTTAATGTGTGAAGGTGGAGAAAAAAATGGCGAGCGTGAGTGGCCTCACCTTCAAGAATAAGTATAGTGGGCTCAGGGGGAAGTGGGGTAGTATTTGAGCACCAGGTAGTCTCGTTCTCGTTGGTGGTGGTGTCGATGTACTCGGTGGTCGAGGTGACGTTGGTATCCTCGGTGGAGACGTTGAAATCCTCGGAAGTGTTGGTGTTGGTAAAAAAATCGGACAAACCTTGGTCGGGAGTGGTTGAAGATGAATCCTGGTCAAGATGGAATTTGGTATCGTCGAAAATGGTGGTATCTTTTTGGGAATAAATTGAATTAAGGTCCTGAGAGAGATGAAATTCGTTGTCGAGAATTTCAAGGACGTTGGGGAGTTTTTCGTTAGTGGAAAAGCTGTCCCATTCGTCGGAGGACGATTCCATGCATGGACATGAGCACTCGCATTCGCCGCCACCCCATAACGGCGGCGGTGGTGAAGCGGGCGGTTGAGGAGGCGGTGGCAAAGGAGCCTCCAATATTTTATACGGCATAGCTCGAGAAGACGTTCCCAAGCTTGGATTAGCGTTATCAGACTGTGATATTGCCTCGGGTTTATGAGCAGCAGGTTCGATGTTGATGAGAGGTGAAAGGTCATTCGAAGGTGAACCGTTTCCACCGGGTACTGATACCGAAAGGACGTAAAGTGGTCGAGTTCCCGTCGCCGAGGACGAGTCCTCCGTCGAGATCGTCACGTTCACGAGGACTCTTCGAGAATCGTGACGAATCGACGGGTTCTTTTGACCTTGGGCATCAGGAATCGATGGTATTTCTATAGTCTGGAATTTCGTTAAACTTCCACCGTTTGAATTCGGATTTCCGGCAGAACCAACCTCATGACTTTCATGCAATGACACTTCCGCATCGATTTTTTCCGAATATGACAATGAAGATGTCGCAGTCGTTGAGGACCAAGGGATTTGATTGTTTTTTCGGCTGAAGCGTCGCTCAAATTCTCGAAGAAATTCCTCGTCCGTTCCCTCCCTCATGATCACCCGAAGATCTTCCTTCGACCTTTCCTCAACGTCTTCCTCCAGCGTTTCCGGTTCAATCTCCACCGTTCTCGCTCCCTTTTTCATCTCGGTTGACCCCGGCGACGGGTCGAGGTCGACACTGTTGTAAATCGATTTAGAACCAGTCATTGGTTTCTCATGATTCAACTTAACAATTTCAACCTCCTCGTAGTTGTACATTAAAGGATAATCGCCTTGAGGCTTTTCTCCCAAAGTCTCGTTGGTATCCGTCACCGGAACCGCCGGTATTTCCGGTTTCTCGATCGATTGATCCTCGTTGGAGATTTCGCGAATAATTTTCAAAATATCCGAAGTTGCATTTTCCACTGGGACTTCAGGATTCGGAGATACTTTGAAATTTGAAGATTCCTCGGACAAGTTCGAGTCTGTACTTGATTCCGAAGTTTTACTCACTTCCGGATCAACTTCATCGAATTCGGGAGGCTGCAAAGACGAAGAGGTCATCAAACCATCGTCCGTTGTAAAGGAATCTTCGACGCTCGAACGGACGTCGTCAGCTCTTGGAATTTCAGCGTCGCTGAGATAATTTTCTCGCTGCGATTCCTTCAAGTTTTCGAGCTTTCCCACCTCGTCGAAATTGTCGTTCACGTCCGTTTCGATCTCCTCGGGAACAGACTCGTCAATGAAATCGAAATTGCTAGTCGTCCGCGTCGTGTATTCGTATTCACTGGGAGACAAGGTCGTTTCTTTCTTCGTTGATGTTTCAAGATCAATGAGGATGCTCGACGAGGTGGTGGAGTGTGTTTCGATCTGATTTTCCGAGGTTAACGAGCCGCCAGAACTCGAGGAGGAAGAATCAGTGTTGGGCAGAGCAGAAGAAGAAGAAGAAGATGGAAAAGGAACAGGAAAAGGAGACGAAGAAGAATTAGAGAACGAAGATGAAAATTCCCGGATTAGTTGTTGACTTTTCAGGTCATTGTTATCACCAGCGTTAAGATTTCCAGAACCATTGTAGGTTTTAGCCTGTGAACGATGATCAACAGGATCCGCGACATGCAAACCAACCTGAGCAACCTCGTCATGCAGATTATCGTCACCAGGAGATTCAGAAGTATCATCAACGTCGCCGATCTTCTCGGTGTTGTCACTTGGATTATAACTAGCCAATATGGTTGGGTGCAACACTTGGGCATGCTGGTTAACAGTGTCTCTACGTTTGCGCAAAAATACGTTGTAAAATTCCTCATCAATGCGTTTCATACCTCCAGAAGACGATTGCTGACGCGTTCTGCCTCCGGACGATGATGAGCCTGACGTCAACGATGTCGACGTTTTGTTAGCATCGGATCCTGACAACTTGGCGTCCGCGTTCTCGCCAACCAGTACCGTGCACGCCTTTGTTCGCTGGTACGACCAGTTCATTATGTTCGAGGCTGAAAAATCACCGACCATTCGTTACCCCAGAAAAAATCAATTTCCAACCAATTTCATTGTTATTTCTGGTTTGACGTAAATTTATATTTCCTCAAGAGTGGGAATGACATTTTTCGAGCTGGTATTTGCAATTATTTCAAAGTTGCACGAGTGCAAAATTTCGTTCAATGTTTTCGAGGCTCTCTATTAATTTTCAAAGTCATTTCAAGGTCACGGTAATGAAAATAATTGTTAAAAAGTGAAGAAAAATGTCCACTCACCAGCAACGTAAATGAGCGCTGCACCCAGGCAGAGCGAGACCATCGTCACCACAATGGCGATTTGTTTCCAGCTGCACCAGACCATTCCTTTGCCAAAGTGGCATCGTATGCTCTGTCTTCTCATGGGGATCATTGACGGGGTATGCCCGTAAGGTAAAGTTACTCTGGAAGAATAAGAAAAAAAAACACCCCAAAATTATCATAGCTGATCGGTCAGGATTACGGAGAGTCACGTTTTAGGCTGCCTATGAATCGGGGACCGCTTTAGCGACCAGGGGGCAATGTTCCCCTGGATTATGTCATCAGGAACTATCTCTCGTGGGAATCAGACACGTTGCCTTGATAAATTTAAGTTCATGGGCCCCGAAGAGTGATTTCTCAATGCATTGGCATCCCATCAACTGCCATGGGGTCTCGAAATAACTCGAGATGCACTAATCCTGCCAGATGACCCATATGCTAACAATCTCATATAGAGCATCAAAGGGCACACGTGTCCTTCCACTTTAACATGGTTATCGAAAGCTCGGCTGTGTTTTCTATCGAACCAAGATTATCCACGCCATAATAGCTCGACTTAAGCCTCGGCCTACGTCGAGATACACTCAGAGTGCGACATTATCACTCGCAGATGAATAAATAGAAAAAGATACGAAAAGTTTCACTGATTTATGGGCTTTTTTTTCTTTTTCTTGCTCCCTTGGCTTCTAGGCTTTTCGGTAGGACTCTCTCATGGGGAATTTTTCACGACACTATCGCTTTGGAATATTTTCCCAATCCTACCAAGAGAAACACTTTGACTAGATGGAGAAAATTCTCCCTCTCTCTTTTCTGCTTCCCTCGCGTGTGGGTGTGAATATGCCTCGACGTTCTGTGTGACGAGACAAGTGTTTACTCTGGACCCCAGAGCCGTTCCTGTTACTTACGAGTGTCTAACCATAATATTTGAACTGGATAGACAGATTCTCAAGCCATGCACGAAAAAAAATCGAGACAGAGAGCAAAGAGAGTTTACTCAGAATTTTCTACCGCACACTCGACCTCTGAGTGACGACGTCACCGCGAACAAGCTCAACACGAGTGGCAGATATCTCTTCACCCAGGCTCTCAAAACGAACTAAAAATCCTTCATCTTTTATTTGCTTTCTTTACTACATCGCGATATTCGAGCATATGACTCGTTCACTATTTATCAAATTTTATTTTCTGTGATACGAAAAATAATAATATATCGAGCTGCTGCTGTATTTTCACGAATTATTCGCATTTTTTAGAATGAATTACGATTTTATTTTTAAATGGCAAGTAAACAAATGATTTGACAAAGTTTCCTGGAATTTTTACTCCTCAATTCCCTCAGAATCGTTCATTCAAGAGTGTAAAATTTCACGTTGAAAAATTCTAAAGGTATTCCTTCAAAAATGGACCATTTTTCCATCCAGCACTATGGGATCTTCGAGGACCCTGGACAAAGAGACTTTTTGTCATGATGGAAAAGGATCCAGGAGTCCCGAGAGTTTTCCACGCTAAACTCGACTGTGAGGATGACAATACTCGAACTTTGACTCATTGACCGATTCATCGAACGTTTCGAGGAATGATTCATGGCACGGAGCAGAGGGAGAGAAAAGAGAACGCGAGAGTTTGTTCAACGCACGGTGGCAATAAAATTATGAATGAAGACCAAAAAATGGAGGGGGGTGCAAAAATTATATGAATGGCGTTTGCGGAAGGTCCTTCCCCAACGTCGCCCTCGAATATTTATCCAAATTTTCCAACCCTCATTTTTCATCCCTTGTGTTTTTTTTCTCAACTTTTTTTTTCCTCTGGACGAAAAATCATGGATTTAGCGAGAAAAAAAAATACAAAATCGAAAGGACCACGTGGTTGGGGAGCGATTGATCGATCGATCGTTTTTTCCAGCTCCAACTTCCACCCTCTCCCCTCAATCTTACCTGTCCATGTTGTTTTGAAGTTCAACCTTTATTGGACTGTTGCCTGTCGATGGATTCTTGTTGTTGTAATCATTCTTCGGTATTTCTGCAAATAAATAAATAAATGTTTGAATAAATAACGCGATTGAAAAATGCTAATTAAATTTTGGAACTTTATCAACGAGTTAAAATACCAAATTTTAATAATTTAAAATAGAACGTAACTCGATGGATTCAAAAAAAAATCTTGTTCATAATGAATGAGCTACACAATTACGAGGAAATAATCCCAACGCAAATTGCTATAAAAATGATAATAAAAAATATTTTTTATCGAAAATATATGAAGAAAAAAAAGTTCAAGAGATTCGGGAACGAATATTGTTTTGTTTGAATATTCTACACGCGTTTTTGGAACTTGCTATGCATTGAGATTGGACGAAAATTCGCAAACGAGACACGCGGGACTATAAATAAAGAACCCGAGAAAATGTACGGGAGAGGCGAGCGAAAAAAAGGGGAACAAACCCCTGTTGAATCAATAAGTACATGATTCATCGTGTGGTTTAAATTTCAAGCCACGTTAGTCCGGGGATGAGTAAGTCTCGTTACATATTGCTCGAGCGAGAGGAATATGTAAATAACGATTTAATTTGATGAAGCAGTTGGTCGAGAAAAAAAGTTGGAAGTCACGAGTGTGTTTTGAAAAATTGAATGCGTTTGAAAAATTTATTTAACGATGTATAATTCTTGTAGGTCTTGTGTTTATTCATTCGGAGCATCATTCGCGTTGGAAAAAACTGCTTTCGAGACGAGAGAAATACCGAATGATTAGTAAGGTCAATTTTACTGTACGAAGCTCGAGGCTCACAAATCCGAGCGTGGGAAGTTTGTGTAATGGTCAGTTCTCTAATTGCGGGTGTTGAGACCGAGACGGCGGCCTTATCCGGGTCAGAAGAGAGGGAGAAAAAGGGCACAACGCTGAGGGAATAAAAGCGAGAGTCAAAAAGAAAGAACGAGAGAGAAAGAGAGGGAGAGAGACGCACACAGACACGCAGAGAAAAGGGGAAAGAGTGCAAAAATGAGGGAGTGCTATGGTAATTATGGCATTTACGAAGATGTCCGTGATCAGGACGTTTAGAAACTCTCTCGAATTCCCAGCCATTATTATTTTTTCCGTTCGCGTACTTCTACCCTTTATTTATTTATTTTTTTCCTCCTCCTCCCCAAATGAGTAAATATTTTTTTATTTTTTTCCCTCCCATCTTTGAGTTCGAAGTTCGCATTGGTCTAGAATTTCGTTCCATGAAATGAATCAAAGAAGGCCCCGAAAAAATCGTTCATTTCGGGAAATTTATCAAATAGAAATGGACAAAAAATTAAAAGAACACGAGCTCACAAAAACTTCTAATCAATTGAATTTTTTTCCTTATTTTTTTGACCACTAGCGCTTGACAAGACAATCTTGCTCTTATCCCCGTACAAGCCCCTAATCTCGAAATAGGCGAGCCCTCGTCTCCGAGATATAGGCAGGGCAAACACAGGGGCAGGAGGACGAAGATCGATAATTGAAGATAAGGAGTGGAGACGAGAAAATGGCGGAAGAAAAGGGTGTGAAGCATAATACAAACAAAAAAAATAAACTAAACGGATAAAACATACATTATGCAGGGCTTTTGATTGAAAAAGCGAGACGGTCATAAGCGAGAGAGTCAATAGATCGAAAGCTCGTAAATCACAGAGTTTTTGCATTATACAAAAAATACAACGTAAGCAATTCTGGTGAATGTCTTGGCGAATTGTTTTTCTCCTGATACTGCCAAAAATCGACTGAATTTTGACATTTCTAAAGAAAAAACTTTTCGATACATTTTGACGAGAAAAAAATCATAATTTCGAAAAAAGAATCTGAACAAAATTGTTTATCCTCGCGATACGAAAGTAGGGGAGGGAACATTTCTTTTTTCCCAAAGGGCAATTCAGTGCGACCATCGGTCAACGATAAGGACGCAAGAATTGCTTGGCGAGTCGAGCGATAAATAGCTCGGCTTCGAAAAAGATCCGACGCGAGCCCCAAAGGAAAAAAAGGACAAAAAATAACCTGAGTACTGGAGGTATCTCAAAATTCTTTTTTATCTTGTGCGTCTGTCTGTTCGGGTCAGTTGGGAGAAAAACGCCCATCGATTGCGAGGCTAAACCCTCGTCAAAGTTCCCTTCGGATTACTTAGAAAACCAGAAACTTTCCTTTCGACATTTAGCTTCCAGATTTTCTGTCTTTTCTCCTATGATTAAAAATTATTTATTTATTTGCAGTTCAAAATTTATTCATAAATTTATTATTTTTTTTCTTTAGCCCCCAAAAATCCTCTCGATGATGCTTAGAATTGTTAATTAGAAAATTTTCAACATTTTCCTCACTCTCCTTTTTCGCGCAGCAGTTTTTTCCATTTTTCATCGATTCACTCTCAAGTTTTTTTTCCCCGATTTTCTCTTACGTCTACCTGCTGTTGGTTAAACGATGAAATATCATAAGGATCAAGAAATTTTCGATGACTCTGATCCTTTTCTTCTCTGACCACTCCCCCACGTGTCATGAATTTTCTATTATACTCGATCGTGCATTAGTGAATATAATGAAGAAGAACGAGAACAAGATTACCGACCACACAATGAGACAACAATTTCTTCACATAAAACATATTGATATTGTGCATCGAATCGATCGACCCAAAGAAAATCTCGGTTTTGATACAAATTTGTATTTTCTGCTCGAGCTCGAGGGAAAAAGATCGAAGAGAAATGTTTTTTTTTTCCACGCGTCATTTGATTTAATATCCCTGAGGATTTCCAACTCAAAGCGACCGAGACGTACAAAGAGAAACAAAATTCCACATGTTTCATATATTTCCTACGATTTTTTTCCGCTCGATTATTTCTCCAGATACTTTTTTTTCTCCGATTTCTAGTTATTTTTTAATCACTCATTTTGACTCACTTCCAATATTGTAGAAATTTCCAGATGGTGTGCGCACCAGACAGGATGGCTCGAGATCGGGATCGCGTTCGTGATCACTGGCTCCGTGACTTCCTGGCAGTCTTCCGTTGATACGGCTCATTGTAGGATTTCGGGGTGGCACATCGGGCGGTCCCCGTGGTGCCGTGTTGTCCAATAAACACCCTGAAATCCAAAAAAAAAAAACATCATTTATCATAAAATCCATTTTTCGGAGAAATAAAATTTAAAAAAAAAACCGTTTTAGGCAATTTGAATCAATCAGGCTACGATAATTTGCTCCCCAAAGTGTTTCTTTCTTTGACAAAGGCTCAGGATCGAGGAAGAAAAGCAGAAAAAAGGCTTAAACCATACTCAAGAGCGTAAAAGTCGACGGAACGTGAAGTGGATTATGAGTAGGACGATCCAAAGTTAACAAAAAGGTAGGAGGACGAAGAGCACTCGTTGTTGACTTGAGGACACGTGGGACGAGACATAAGCGATTTAAAGCGTAAAGTTTTTGAAAAATAAAAAATCAAGAGAAATTCTTTGAAGTGGTGTCGTAGTAAAAAAAAAAGGGACAGAAAGAAGAAAAATAAGAGGCACCCCTGGACTGTACGCATGGTACTTGTGGGAGTGCTCGAAGGGCCATTGTCCTCTTGGCGAGATGAGAAGCAGAAGCCTCTCAGGAGTGTGCGGCGAGCTCAAGAAATGTGGCTTTTTTTGAATGAAGTGGCTCCCTCTGTGTCACATTATCCTCGGTACCATTTTTCTTCTCTTCTTTTATTTTTACGGTTTCCTTTGCGGAAAACGGAGCAGGGAAAAGGATCGCGCGCGGAGAATGCATTTTTCGCAGTGTTGTTCTGTGCTACCTAACTGTCGGTTTCGAGGACGAGACTCAAAGGTTCAAAGGAACAAAAATCGCTCGTCTCGACATCTGGCCCGAAGCCCGCAGACCGGGAGCAGCCCGAAAAACTCAGTTTTATTTCATAAACATTCACATTGTTTTCGTGTGACTCATTTTGAGCGATTTCAACACTTGCGAATTGAATACGAAGCCGTAGATCGTTGTGTTCTCATTCAAGCGTCCAGAGGCCACGAGGTTGGGGATTCGTGTCGTAAGGTCAGCCGGGAAGCCCACGAAGTCTGCGTGAGGTCATCGAGAATTTTGTTTTAATTAGGCAGAACTCTTATTAGCGAGAGAATCCATGCGGAAGAAATTTTTTTTTTAATTAGCAAGAATTCTTACCAACGAGCAAGAAACTTTTCATTTCCTTTTAAAAAAGTTGATAAATATCGCTTCCTTTTAAAGGGCTGGAAGCCCTTGCGAGGCGGAGCACTCCACGAGCTTCCTGCAGCGTCGAAATTAATTACGCGAAAAAAATGATTTCAGCAAAATGTTGGGATTGATTTTAAAAAAAAAATGGGGCAAGTTTCTCGGACTGACAGGAGAATCGTGTGGGTTAAGGAGGTCGTTTGGCAGATGTCAAGGGATGTTTACGATGTTGGTCGTCCATTAGTTACAGAATTGACATGAAAGCAGAAGGTTGCCCAGATCATTGACAAGTCCACGGATCATTTGCACGGGCGGGTGAAGATCGTGGGGGATGTGACGAGAGTCTGGCTCGAGAACAAGTACAAAAGCAGAATAGGCTAAGGTCGTCGATTTTCAAGAGGCTCTACGAGAAAGATCGTCTGCTGGATCGAATTAAAGTACGCCTGGTTGACCTTGAACGCCCTTTCGAAAAGTCTAGGATTGCTCACGTGAATGAGACACGATTTTCCTTTATTCTCCTCCTCGTTCTCCTCGTCCCCACTTGGTCCTATCTTCGTATTTTTCTTAACGTGTAAAAGAAATAAAAGGAGCGAAGAAAACGTGGCGCGTTGTTGTCGTACCTCGTGGCGTAATGGATGAAAATGGCCCATTGAGGTCCTCCAAGGGCCGTGTCAAAACCCCTCGTAACATAATATCCTCAGGCTTCTCATGCGTGTACAATTCCAAGACTAATGGAATTTATTAGAGAATGCTCCGTGTGCCAAGGTAAATATACACAATGCGAGCGGAATTTCGAGCTCAGGACGAAAAAAGGCATCCCCGCGTCTATCCCAAATCGCAACTTTTGCCCATCCTCAGGTATAAAACTAGTCTTTTCATATCTTCCCTTCCCCTCTTCATGCTCGATCTTTACACCATGAAACTGAAGCCTGTTTTCACTATGACATGATACTATTTGCTTTATACCACGTGCTCAAACATCTGGCAGGTCGAAACACTTCAACACCGCCTGAGCGATTCGCCTCAATAAACGATCTTGCCAAAATAAGAGAATTTCTAAAAATTACTCCACATTTTCGTTGCCGCAAGAGTCGCTGGTTGGCGTGCAGGGATTGGGAAGATTTATTGATTTTTGCCAAGCGGAAATAACTCTATAACACTTTTCGCATGCACTCGGTAAAGTGTCTCGTGATTAATCGAATTAATTCGATCAGAATACACGATCTCAACGAAATTTCAACGATTAAAGTCAAACTTGGATTGAATTTGCGCCATTAATAGACGAAATGGATAAGCACGACTTATCGTGATTATTCGATCCAAAGAACGTTATGTCGCAATTTAATTTTTGCCACTAATTAGTTGTTAAATAAATCTTCGCGGAAATACGATCCGTTGGTTCAATTTTCTCGCACAAAGTGCAAGATCCATTCATTTTCTTCGTGGCGAATCGGGAGTTGGTTGTTTTTGTATAGCAGAAACGTTTCCGGGGTCATTGACGCGCTTATTTTTAGGAATAATTTGAGCCAAGTTTATAAATGAATGTGATCCATCTTGGGGGGCGCAAATAATGATTCGTATGCAGAGGTCCGTGCCAAGGGGAATACAATGCTAAGGGTTTGTGGAGAGTCGGAGTGGCTCCAGTTTTGCCGTCATCCCCTTGTCTCCCAGCATCCACTCGGAGATTATTCTTCGCGGAGCCACCGTCACTCTGGCGGGACACTTTCGTGGGATTCTTCGACTAGGACATGTGTGCGAGAATCGCATCAGTCTCGCTCGTTCGTTCGACACGCTCAAGGAATCAAAATTCCCTCTTATTTCGCCCCCTCCCCCACCCTCTCTTTCCCTTTGAACGGGAATACTCAGAAACACACACACAGGGACTGAGAAATGAGAATGGACCGAGTCCTCGAGCATTCGGTAAACACGCACGCACGACGTTACGCATTTTGTAGCGGAGAAAAGCGGAGGAAAAAAATCAAGAGAGCGAGAAGCTGCTGCTTGAGATACTTCAAGTTCGAGCCCGGCACAAAGTCACGCGTTAAAAAGGGCCGAGGGACGAACAAGGAGAGAAGAAAAATGTTAAACGAGAGAAAAAGAGGGTGACTCGCTTCTCCCTCCATCTTTAAAGGGAGACCGACGAGAGTTCACGCTTTTATCGATTACGGACTCTCAGCACGTTGCAGCTCGAAACTACCAGCAGACATTCCAAATGATACTCGAGGAGAAACTTAGCCACGAGAGAGTCAAACGTTTCGTCACGATACTCCGCCAGGTGAGATCCACCGGAATCTCTTTTTCTCGGGACACTCTCCACTTTTTCGCTTTTTTATTCTCCTTCTCTCTATTCCGCCGCTTCGTGATCGATCAGCGTGAATAATTGCCCGGCTTCGAGCTCGAGTGCCCTCCGCGTTGACGAAGCTGCAAAAACAACTGCTATCGGGATGTCCGGCCGGCCTTTAAGGCACGTTGTGCTTTTTCAGGGTCTCGTTTTCTGTCATAATCTTCCTGCTCCGGATTCTCCAACTCGCGTCAGCCAGAGACTTTTATTTTTTCAACTTTTCTCACAAACTTGCATTTCCTCTCAACACGATTTTTTCAATTTTCTCGCCAGTCCTTCCGGTCGCGTCGCATCAACGTGAAAAGTCACTTCGAAATCATTTTCCCATATTTTTGAAAACTGCACAAAAAAGCAGACTCTCTCGTCAATTAATCGAGGAACGTGCTCAATAGATTATTCGGTATTTGCGAGCGAAAATACTGGCTCGAATCTGCTTCGTTCAACTCGACCTCACCACCCCGAACGAAGAGGGTTAAGCAATAAACATAACTACCGCAATAAACGAAGCCAAAAATAGTGATTGCAGTCTCACGCGAGCGAGCCATCAGCAAAGACGTGACTTTTGAACGATCCTCTATGTTTGTGTACATAAAGGTGGTATATTTATAGAATGGACGAAGGAAAGGAGGGGCAAAAAAGGGAAAAGTGCGTGAATGCGTGCTTTACGGAAACTTTAGCAAAGAGAATAAAGAAGAAAAGAGAGAGGAGGACGAAGAAAGAAGAGAAAGAAGATAAGGATAACTGTCGAGATGTTCGCCCACGCGTATATATATTTCTCCCTTTTTCTTTCACGATCTCCGTTGGAATTTTTTCTCTTTCTTTTTTTATGTTTTTTTTTTTTCTTAGCAATTCTAGTCGAAGTTCCATTGTGCGAGGGAACCGATCGGAGCCTCTCATTCCGAGAGTTTCTCGCGTGGTATCGAAGCAAGCGATCGGGAGAATCGCGAGCCTCTTATAAAACCATCTATACGCGATATATGTATACATATATATTTTTTATTTATTCCCATCTATGTATATAGATTCATATAAATATCTATGGGAAACATAATGATACCGAGGAGAAAAGGACCCAAGTTTCGCGTGGGCGATTAAACCCGCGATTGGTCACTACCATTCACCTCGATATGAATATCTCCGCGAATGTATTCGAGTACACAGAGAAACTGCACTTTGTTGATATTTCCCGTACCTCCAGGTATGGCAAAGCGACTTTAAAGAAGTTTCGAGCTCAGAGATAAGTTTCAGTTGAAAATACAATGCACGACGATTTTTTAAACTTTCATTCCGAATATCTCGCAATTATTTATGCGATTCTTCGTAAAATATTTTTGACAATAATTTAAACGACGTGCATGAAATGCGTAGGGAATTTATTTAACAATGGCCTGAAAAAATAATCGGATGTAATTATTGTGGAAATAATTGACAGGGCGATGACAGCAGGTTTCTTGAAAAATCAGCGAGTCATCGAGAGTGGGAATGAATTAGGCAATTCGTAAGAAAAGAGAGAAAGACCGAATCGTAAATCGAGGTAAAACGTTGGCACACGTTGCTTCAAAGAAACTTTTAACGCCCACGTGTTAATTGAATGAATTATATTGTACACGGCCACCCGTAGAGATCTCATCTCCACCATTGAGAGGAAAAAAAAACGCCAAACACGTGCATTTTGAAATATATACACAAAGATATTCGGATAGCTCTCGGATAGCACGGATGTGTCTGTCAAATATAGTACCTGACGATCTCGTGACGACAGAATTACGAGCCACCCGCACGTGCTCCGTGTGTGTCAAAAATATTTATTTTCGAACGTGAGAATGGAAAAGTCTACTCGAAGAAAATTTCGCTTTTCTTTTTGATTTTGATTCTGCAAAATAAAATCCTTCGGGAATGTCAAATTTTTAGGCAGATCAGAAAAATCGATGGAAATTACTGTTTTTATTAGCAATCAATTATCGTTGATTGCGAAAGAACGGTAAATTCATTAACGCACAGACAAATAAACAGAGAAACGAACAGCTCATGGTCATTTTTTCGATAACTCGCTCGATTAGAGGATCCCGATGAGCCAAGGCTGTTAATTAAAGGTTTTCTTGGCAGAATGGTGGGGAGAAAAAAGCAGTCTGACACAACCAGGATGGTTATTATAAGCCACCTACGCGTTCAAACGGCCGCGCCTATCTCGTATTACGGCCTATATATTATTAGGCCGAGCTCAAGGCAGCGCACCATCGAACGCGTTGGGTATATAACAAAAATCTATAAATATAAATATCCGCAAGAATAATCAGCATCAAATAAATATGAAAAATGTAGAGATAAAAATTTATTGGATCGAGAGAAATCTTGCGGATCGGAGAAAGATAAATCCGCTGGTTTTTAATTACAAAACGTGTCATTTATGGTAATAAATCCTCGTAGGGCTCGAAAGAGGATTAAATGAGATTTCGACATTGAATCACGTTCCTACATATAATCGAAGCATTCAAAACCAAATAAATTACGAAACGTCGAGAGTTGAAAAAAAAGAAATCATTTTTTATCGCACAATCCGACTTTCCACAGAAACATTTTTCGATCGATGCGTTTCGTGAAAACCACCGAAAATAAAAAGATTCGTTTGATTTTTGAAAAACTTAAAAAAACATTAATTATGCCCGTATTTGTGTTTGTTCGTTAGGCTTCAGAGGACATGACCTTTTATAATATGGTCCAGGATGCTGTTGGCTTGTATTTGAGTTTCGAGAGAATGGAGCAGCAATTTAAAATCCTCAGCAAACAATTTTTTTCCTTCGTATCTTATCGCTCTTTTGGCGCGAGCTAAGCCGCAGGGGTCACCTTGAAACAAATGGGACAATAACAATGATAGTGGGAAGATAGACAGAGACAGAGAGAGAGAGAGAGAAAGGTCCAGTTATCTCATGGTTTATTAGCTGTTTCTCTTTCGGTTGCGAGAAGACGAAGAAAAAAATAAAATAGAAAGAAGAAGCGAGAAAAAACCTCGTATATTCACGATGACAAGTTGGTTCGGGGTCACGGAGGTTCAAAGAAACGTCCGACGCGACTGGTGGGACCTAACGGAATTTTGAATTGCGTAGTAGCAATAACGGACATGTTCGAGAGAAGGAAAAAGCAGCAGCGGGAGGGGGCGGGCGTTTGTGAAATCCCGATTATTAGTCGCGTCTCTCATTAATCAGCGTTTCGTCCCCTTTTGTACAGGCAGATTGAGAATAATCCCCCTTTAATTCTGGGATTAACTTTGCCCGCGAGTCACCGGCAAACGAACGAGAAACGGAAGAGAGTTTTTTTTAATTTTTTTTTTTTTAGGTTTTCTAGATATTTTGGATGCGGGCTTGGGCGGCAACAAGAAAATCAGAAAGCGTTGGCGAATAAATGATGATCGTACTCCATCATTCAGCCTTTTTCTTTGAGCTTCCAATCACGGCCCATGCGATAATGCTCGATTATATTAATGAGCCGTAATTAATTGACTCGGACCAGGGCCAGAAGATGCACTTGAGGCTGACGATAATCCTTCTTTTGAGGGTTGACAAGAGAAATGACTCGGATTATTGTATCCTCGCGAGGACAGAAGTGCAAGAGAAAAAGCACTTGAGAAGCTTAGTCAGCGGCCATTTTGTGAAGCTCCGATGTGGCCATTCCGCGCGTATATCGCTCGTAATCGTCAAGTCTCTCGCGCTTCTAATCCACCGAGAATCCATCACATTTGTGTACAGATAATTCGATTGGGCAATTTATACTTTTCCATCTCTTTCTTTTTCTCTCGAACATGCTTGCGATTCGTAAAATAATCCCTTCGATATCTTCCCCTCAACCTGGAGCTGTCTTCGTCGTTGTCGCGACGACGACAAAGATGATATAGTATACGCCATGAGGAATCCGAAATAAATCCGTTGAGCCGGG
This sequence comes from Diadegma fenestrale, assembly GCA_037043255.1. Classification (NCBI taxonomy): domain Eukaryota; kingdom Metazoa; phylum Arthropoda; class Insecta; order Hymenoptera; family Ichneumonidae; genus Diadegma; species Diadegma fenestrale. Next base: position 10,944,598 of record CM073310.1, on the reverse strand, counting down.
CATCAAGATCGATGCGAAGAGTTTTGTGAAAAAGGGACGAGGGTCCGGAAGAAACAGTGGAAGGGAGACGTCGAGATGCAAGCGAAGGAGACTAACGGGAGTGTGAGAGAGAGAGAACGGCGGTGGAAAATGCGTAAGACGATAGTGCCGAAAGAAAAAGGGCTCCGACGACCCTACAGTGCGAGTGTAACCGGTACAGAGTAGAGAAAAACGTGGAGCAGGATCGAGAGGATGGGAAAGACGCCGACTGCGTGAGAGGGTGTCCTGAATTTGGCAGGTCGCGGATATTGGACCGAGTCGTATATAAGGGCCACGTGGGAGGGGGTCCTAACGGAGGGAGACTACGGCTGGTTTGTTGGTCGCTAGGGCGGTCACATTTCTGCCTCAATGACGGTGCCCAACTTCCAAGAAACCGTTTTTCTTCGATGCAGCTTCCCTCCAAACAAACATTCATACCCGATTGAGCACCACGGATCTTTCTACTCCGATCTATATCCACCTCCGTCTCATCATCCTTCTCTCTCGTGTCCATCCCCATTCCCAGCCGCTTCACGGTCCAGTCGACATCATAAACCCCTGGGATCTATTATGAGCATCGAAAAAAATCACCGATCGCCTTTTCCCGTGTTCTAGATTTGCACAGTATTTTCCCAGTCGGATTCTCAAGTGAAAAGTTCTCAGTCATTTTTTTCTACGATGTATCGTTCACGAGATATTAATTGAAAGGTGCGGATGGGCTCGAGCGTGTTAGCGCCTCGCGCTAGCCACTCCCACTTCTGCTCGTCAGCCCACCGGATTGGCTGCTTACTAAGTGCCGGATATCTCATTAACGATGCCTCCCCGAGAAATATTGCCCAAGAGTTTTCTCTTCAGAATCAAACGCTCTACCAACATTCGTAACTTTCAATCCACATTTTGAACATCACTGTATGTTACAGCCTTTATACAACGAGTGTATAACTCTCAATCGATAACCGAGCACGTGCCTCTAATGAGAATCGGAGCAACGTACGGAACTCGTAACATTGCTACTGGTGTCTTTCGACTCTGTCACCCTCTCGTGTCCGCCGTTCGTTAGTTACGTACTTTTGCTGCAGCCACCCTTAACAGACAGAGTTAGATAAAGCAAGAGAGAGGGAATTCTCCCTGGAGGGTCGTTTTAAAAGAAATTTATTGAACTAATTTAAAACTGAGTGTTGCAAACACTCTTATTTCACATGCTAATATTAGGCGTATACGTAAAAGATAATGAGCTTGAGCTTTGACACGAAGATGAATGAACAAACGGCCTAATCGCAGCAACCCACTCTCGCAATAAGAGTTCAAGCAGAGTTCAAACTGTTGATAATTCCACATTACTAATTTGTACTCGATCAATGTTGATCGGAACGATTAAAGAATTTTCAACGACAGCGTAGATTATTATGCAGCAAAGAATAAAAGTTAAAAAATCATTGTTTTTTGCTGCAACAACATAAAAATATTATAATTCGGGCTCAATATGGCGTTTTTATTTTCACGAAGCAAGAGGCGAACGTCCTAAGGTAAGGAGTAATTATGTTCCATTTTTGGGACGATAATTTGCAGGAGAAGACAAAGGGGCTGGTATAATGATCGAATAAGTAAGCAAAATGAGCCTCCGATGCAATTAACTACGTTGCGATCGTGGGAGAGCGAATATCTTTCGAAAATTCATTTTTTTCATTATTGTTTATCTCTTTTGTTGAATCTATTGTTATTATTTTGAATAACACGTCGTGAGGCTCGTTCCCAACGACAGATGGACACACGCCTCCAACAGAAGCAACACAAAATTTCTGACGTTTTTTCGTCAGTATGCATACACACTTTTTTTATTGCCCAACTATATATCTCATCTCTACACGGTATAATGTTTCAAGGAGCCGCTCTCGGCGGACATATAAAGTTGAACGAGCTCAGGATATACGAGCATGTAATACATACAAACATATTTACATAGTTGGGCGAAAAAACGACATTTTTTTCACTATTTTTTTCCTCGAATCTTTTGATTTTGTATTTTTGTGCCACCGGAAATTGTCCAAGTGGAAAAGCCGTTGTTCGACAGATCGAAAGTGAATTGTTCAACTTTTGTCATCGTTTTGCTTGACGAATAATTTCTCGAGCCTATTTTATTCATGCATTTCCTCCTTCCGTGCAGGGAAACTTAAATTTTCATACTTTTGGAAAAGAAACACGATCTAAGTGTCATTGGAAGTTGGAAAATTGATGCAATGGATTTGATTTTATTGGAACATTCTTCGAGGGCTCTTGACGAATAATTTGTCTTTTTATCAGACGGAATTTCCGAAGAAAATTTACGGGAGGGAAAAATTGATGGAAAAATGTACAAAGAGGTGGAAAAGTTTTTTCCTTCATATTATTGTTGCAGAGAACGACAGCTGAGCTCTATTTCAACGATTCTAAAACCACCACATGGGGCATTTCACCGAGGTCTCTATATTTCTCTGTTATTTTTCTTGCTCTCTTTCTTGCCACATCGTGTATAGATTGCCAGGGCTATAGCTCGAATCCTGCATCGGAGCTTTGCCTCAGGGAGCACGCGATCTTTTATTATGCAGATGTAATATCGGCTTCGTGACGTCACTGCCAGAGAGAGAGAGAGAGAGAGAGAGAGAGAGAGAGAGAGAGAGAGAGAGAGAGAGAGAGAGAGAGGAAAAGCGAGAAGAGCCTGTAAAGCTTTCAGGGTGGAAAGTGCGAAGGCACGCGAGGGTTGAGCAAAAAATATAAAACGAATAAAATAGAAATAAAAATAAAGTATAAATAAAAAAATCCGAGCGTTTTTATGCGGGTTTTCTTTTTGTTTTTTACACGTCTTTCAAGCCGTCCCACACGATTTAGACGCACTCTCAACGTCTCGAAGTGTCGCGCGATAAAATTCTTCACCGTCCCTCCGAACGAGAGAGCGAAAAAAAATGATAGTTTATGCAACGTTTATTATTTTATTATTTTCATGGCGTTTATTTTGAAGCTTTATTCGACGTGTCATTAGAAAAATGCCAAAAATATGCGTTTATACGTGGGTTTAACATGAAAAAAAAAAAAAACCACACTCGATAGAAAAATTCAAGTGTGGAAATTTTTCGGAGCACGAGCCTCTCGAAAATCGAGTACTACATCGTACTTTTTTCGCTGCAGAGGGAAACATTTTTTTATTTTTATTTTTCCAATCACTACGATTTTTATTCACGCACTGTTTCGTATACAGATTTGCTTTTTGTTTCTCGTTTTGAAAACTTCTCATCGCGTTATAAAGGGACTCGGTCATGTGAAATTCATCATAGGTTTTTCTTTATTTTGTGGGATTTTTGGTCCATTTATTATTTACGTAGCGAAGATGAGTTTTAGTCTCGAGATTATATCGTCAATTTTATATCAATTTGATTTTTATATTTTTTTTTTACGCACCTCGACCACCACCGTAGCAATATGTGTACTCGTTGTAATCCATGTTGGGCTTTTTGAGTAATCCTTCGCCTGGTACAAGATCCAAAAGCGCCACGGGATCGCACATTTAACGTGAATGTGAGAGATAATCAATGAATGATTCTTTTGCTCGTTGTTTGTATTATAAAAACCGAAGTCATGATTTTATTCGTTTTGTTTTACGCAACAATTTTCATTCAAGGGGATCGAATGAATTGTTTTGAAAATAAAAACACGTTCATTGAGCAGTCTATCCCTTCAAGCTGGTCGGGTATTTGATTTTTTATTGCGCGTTTCTCGATCGAATTAATATTTCGCGATTGAATTAAACGACGCACTATTTTTATTTTTCACGCACTTTCAACACGAGATTGCACTTTAATTCGATAAAACTTCACACTTTGTTCGTGCGCCGGAAAGAAATTGAATTTGTTTTTAATTTTATGCGCGAATTAGATCGAACAATTATTCTCATATCCACGTTGACGTCGTTGAGAATGTTAAACTTCCTCGCATTAAAAACAGCCAAGAAAGCCCCAAAGAAAGCAGCAAATTCGTTAAAAAACGTATTAATTTTAGCAGGGATTTGAAATCCGCAATTAAAATTAATCCCCCCGGAGAATTATGCACTTACGATGATTGGGGTATCCAGAATCGGTCAGTATATCCGGCGGAAGCATGGGCTCTCATGGACCACGAATAACAACGATAACAACAACAAATATCACTCGCTCGATTACCTCAGCGATTCACGTCACTAATAATCAATTTTTATTCCACTTGAGAAATAAAAACGAATTTCCCACTCGAAAAAAATGTTGCGCTCACGAAGGGAATAATTAATTAACTCCCGAGTCAGTTGTTTACTCAAAAATGTTGCTATTCGCGCCGAAATCCGATTTGAAACTCGATAATTATTCAACAAAACGAAACATAAGACGAAAAGAAAAAACAAAAACAAACGAAAAATGTGATAAATGAGAGAACGAAAAACGAGAAGAAATAGTCAATTCGTGTTCGTGCCTTCCCGATTCGAAGGGACGATCCGCACGGTTGCGCGGTCGACGGTACACTGAGCATCTAGCAGGGCAAACCATTCCTTGCCATACTGTAATCAATGCACCATCCTCAGATTCTGCTGCCCCCTGACGGACGCTCTCGCATCTTTCAAAAAGTATGGGATCCTCGATGTATATATATATTGATACTTTCTCTCGCGTATTCTCCCCTATATATCTATATATTCGTATCATTGTGAGAGGAATATATACATATAAGTAGGATGATGCGTGAAAGACGAGGGTGAGAGTGCTCGCCGGCTGGTTTTTCAAGCGAGGGCGTAGAGAGAGAGAGAGAGAGGGAGAAAAAAAATGCAGAAGGAAGGGAAGGGGAAGGAGTAAATTCACAGGCACTGCTGGAGCATCGGAGTCTGTGCTCCGGACTACATGAGACGAAGAGCAGATCAGTATGGACAGTTATTGGTCTCTCGATCTTTTTCGCTGTATGATTTTCCGTGCGCTAACATTGTCGCTGGCAAAAATGTGTTGACGAAAAGAATTAGCAGATTTGTAATTTTTCGTAAAATCACGGAATTTCGTTTGCAGAAATTTCTTTTTTTCTTCTCGGTGTAATTAGATTCAGCAGTTCAATTGAAACTAATATGATATTTCTATCGTAATCCCTTTTATCCTTTTTCTCATTCGGACTCTAATTGAAACGGTAAAGGTATAAAGAAAACACGTTTAACTAGATCTGTAATTATGCGAAATGCAAAGAGAAATGTAAGGGTATGTATGCGTTAGGACATGTATGTGTTACGCAGGTGTACGGTGTTGCATATATATGGGGACATCTGCGTGATTTTAATGTATTCATGAGATATCTCTCAATCCGCGTTGTCGGTCCACCGTAAGTTCTTCTTTTCGTTCAAGGTTTTTTAATGCGCGAATGTCCGGACGAATAAGAAAGGCATCAGCTCGGAGTCTGTCCAGGATTAATGTACTGGCGGCCAGTGTGCAGCTGGTCAGTGTGTATTTTGTTGGAGGAACCGATGAAAACAACAGCAGCAACAACAAACGATAAATAATCAATAATTTCGTAACTGAAGCGAGAGATTATAGAGGTTAACAGAATTAACACGTAATTAAATAATTAACGAGAATCGTCAATATTGAAACATAAATAAATCATTTTCGTGGCTTCGTTGTAATTGCATTTTCATCCACTTCCTCATACTCTCGGCCTGCATTTTTTGCACACAACATTTTTTCTTAATGTCCTCTATACTTGAATGTTTTTCATTTAATTTTTCACCGCGATTTTGCTCCGTATAAAAGTAATAAAAATTACTCCGAGTGCTTTTCGCTCCCTTCTTGGCTCTCTTGCTCTGATGGTCTCGCATTTTTTTGCGGGGGCGTAAAGCAGCCAACATAGCTAGATAGAAAAGTAAGAGAGAAGAGGAGAAAAAGAGAGAACGCGTGCAAGAGGGACGGAGAAGGGATGAGAAACGAGTTTAGGTATGAGAGGGCGAGAGGGAATGAGAAAATCCCTCAGGCTTTGCACACCAACTCGTTACATTTATATAGATATATATATAGATGTACGTTATGTTCACGCGGATGATAGCTTCGTAAATTGCTGCCCTTACGGCAATGGCCCTTGCCGGTAAAGTCCCTCTGTCCATTTTTTCTTTTTCTTCTTTTTCTTCTCAATTCCTTTCCCCCTCCTCGCTGTCCCTCGTTTTCTCTTTCTTATTGTTTATTTCCTCTTTGCTCTTTTTCCCCTGCTTTTTCACCATCTTTCTCTCTTTCTTATAACATCCAAGTATTACATACGTTACTTTTGTGGCATTATATGCACACGCGTGCACGTATGCCAATCTTGCCTCCGGCTTTGAATATATTTTCTTCCCTCTTTCCCACCCCCATGCCTTTCGCCCCGTTCTTCTCTTTTTCAGGCTTCATTACTGAGTTGAATAGAGACGGCATGATATTCCCTGAATTCTCATAATTTTCCTACGCCATATTATCTCGAAAATTACATTTACGCGAGAGAATTTTTCACTTGGAACTAACTTTTGTTCATTATCTCATTTTTTGTTCACTGTTTAAATTTTTTTTAATTTTTTCAATGGCACACGCGATACCGTTTCCTGCATTTGAGGGCTTAACGTCATTTCGACAACATTGTCAATTCCTTTGAAGTAGAAGGAAAATAAATTTCATTTTCACAGATAAAGCGAAACAAATTTATCCTTTTTTTTTTTTTTTTTAATTCTATTGGACGAAAAGTTCTTGCAAAGTCTTGTATGAAGGGAATTTGAGGTAAACAGGATATAAAGCTCGAAAATTTCCACCCATGGCTTTACATTCAACCGACTCGTGCTCCATGGTCATTTTATATTTAAGTTGGCGGGACCATACATTGAATATTCGGTCAGTGTAGGTTACATGGATTATTCTGCTCGTGTTATTTTGCACCTCGGGGGCAAATCGCCCTACGAGCTCTCCCCGTAGCTTTTGTCGTCCAGGCAAAGCAGGTCGTCACGATATGTTATAAAATACATATATATATGTATATGGCGGCTTATAAATGTACATATACAGGGTGCCTAGATGGCAAGGCCAATGAATGTGTGCTGAGGAATACTTGAGAACACAAAAACCCATGAATTTTTTTCCAATAATGAAACAAACCTATAAAATCGCGTTTATCTTCTAATTTTTCACGTGAATGTAGAGAAAAAAACTGAGCCATCGATGATGAAGCCAAAAGTTATGACAATACTTGAAATAATGAAATTTTTTCATATTTTTTTAACGTAAAATAATGAAAAAAAATTGTATTTTTTTTCTCATTTTCCGCAGAAATTTCGAGAATAAAAATGAGCTGTCGATAATAAAGCCAAAAACTTGAGAAATACGTCGAAAAATAAATTGTTGCATTTTTTTTTTACACAAAACTAAAAAAAAATGTTTTTTTCTTTCTTTTAAATTTCTCACGAAAAATTTATAGAAAAATAGAGCAAGGATACGACAAATTTAAAAGAATTTTCGCAAAAATCTGGTCAAGGGACAACATTTCAATGATTAGCACGTTTTTAAAGAAAGTTATTAAAATTTTGTTTTATTTTTAAGACACTTTTGAGGGAAAACGTTTTTTTTTGGTTCGTTTATGTTAAAGATTTAATTGCCTTCGTTAAAAGACACCCTGTACATCCGTGCAAACCCATATTCTCGTACATTTTATATACATAGATATATATTTAAATTGATAGAGTGTAATATGCATATGTATGGGTAAATGCATGCCCATGGTTGTATAACGCTAAGGGGTCGTCGAGCACAGGGTGCTAACCTCGTGGTCACGCAAAAGCGTGAGTCCGAGGTGGTATTAATACAACTCTCCTAGTTCATTTATATACGAAGCTTCATGCCATCGAGCAAACTTACCTCCGAGGCTTTCTCACCCATATAAATACATAAATATATATATTTATACGTGTGTGCATGGTGTGAGTTTGTGTATTTTTGTGTCCAGATATTATTCATATCTTTTTATAAATTAATTTCACCAGCAACGCTCCAAATTTCGAGCGCAACGTGTAAAATCTCAGGTACGAGCCCGTCGAGGGATTAATACTTAATTTTTTTGTTCACTTACATTCCTGTGATGTCGTTGTTTATTGTATTTTTATGAATTTTTCGAATTGCGTCAAGTCCTGTTGGGTCCTTTCGTTTTCTTTTCATTCGACGTTGAGTCCCTGAGCTCGGGATCATTCAAGATGATGTTTACTTCGGTCTGGCGATGACAAATTTTTTTTTTTCGAGTTGGCAAAGATTGGTGTTTAATTTTTTTTGAGATATTGGGCAAAATTTATTTGTTAATCGAAAATGTTTTCGTTGAAATATTGTTTCGACCTTTTTTGAAAACGCTGGAGATTATTCGATGCGAAAGAAATTTTGACAACTCTCTGTTGTTATTTTTGACATTCACAAGAATAGTAATAACAACAATGAAGATTCGAAGCGTTTGAATTGTTGCGATCGTTGCACCTTTGAGAGGAAAGGGTGTGTCTCGAAATTCATTTCGGTCCGCTTTACAGCATCCTGTGTATCTTGATAGAAAGAAGAAAAAAAATGCAGGCTGAAAGAGTGGAAAAAGAAGGGGGACGGTCGTTCTTAAAGGGCGCCTCGGTGCTGGCAGACGAAACGAGAAGAATCACCATTGACCAAACGGATGAAAAGACCTTCCAGCATCCTTGTCGACCCACCCTTTTATTTGCCATTTTTTATGTTTTTATCAAAAATCTCCAAAACGTTTTGCCTGAAATGCGGAGACGGATTTCGATAATTGCGATCAAGAGAAATCGGTTTTCCATTTTTATTCGCACGCAATCGAGTCTCCTGAATTTTTTTTTTTGGGCGTCCATAGAATTTCCCAATGGAGCCGCGAAATTAATTACATTTTCGTAGCACGACGATCATTCTCGTTGTTGCTAGTTTTCCCAGAATTTTTTCGTCCTCGCTGGAGTGAAAATTAAGGGGCAAAGGATTGCTGGGAGAAAGAAGACGAAGCAATCGTTTTCTTTTGCAGTGCATAATCTCGTACAGCAACGCACAAGACATATCTATACTTAGTGCTGCGTATGGGTTAAGGATGAACCAAGTTCGGCAGAGACGGGCGCGCCTGCCATCTGGCCGATAGGAGCTCGGTCTTTTTTTTCATCACTTTCTTTGCCGCAGCCCTTTTCGTCTTTCTTTCCATCCACACACGTACGCAAGAGAGGTAAGCTGAGACGATTTCCAATCTGCGATGAGAAACTTTTTCTCCTCCGCGCAGCCCTTCGTTTTACTTTCTTTCTATCTCCCGGCCATTCTTTCTTTCTTACTCCCAGTCTCCTTCAAAGGAGTTTTTTTTATATTTTTTATCTCGTCTTAGAGTCTCGGCATTGAAAAGGCTCCGAAAAAACATCGACGCAACAATCGGTAACGAAAAATCGAGATACATATTTCTCAGGCCCTGAGGTCTTCACATGCAGCATTTCGTTATGTTTTTATGAAAAATTTAATGTCGTATTTATCTATTTAATACAAAAGTTTGGCCGGTTCAGCTGCGCCGGCTCGAACGAAAAATGGTTGGGTCGGAAAACCATTTTTCTTTGTGATTACGGGAGGATTTTTTAATTACTTAAAATTCAGCCCCCAGTCAGCTTTCCTGGGGACGTGAATTTCTTGTTGATAAAAAACATTTTGCAATATTTTTAAGTATTTCTTTCATTTCCCATGCAAACATTTCAATTATTTTTTTTCATCCTCCATTTCAAAACGTTTTTCCCGCTTCCACACAGCTATACGCGTGAGAGGCATTTTTTTTCGGGTCACGAAACGTACCAGATTTTCTTGCCGGACGCGTGACACTGGATTATACGTCATTTCCTTACTGGATGCACTTCCGGCTCTACGCGGTGGTCGTACTAGATTTTATCTCTCGCGCGCGTTCTCTCTGCTATCTCGCCTAGCCGGGGGGACAGGTTTTCTCTTTTGAGTCCCGGGGTTGAGGCTGGCGCAAGAAACTCGAGGGAAAAACGCCCAGGAACGAACAGAAAGCAGTCTTACTACCCTTATCTTTGAATAAGGGAGAGAAACGTTTCCATACGTATACATATATTTATATACGCGCGATGATAAAAGTAGAGAAGCGCCGCCAGGCCACTTCCGGTATATTCCTTCCAACTTCCTCCGAGCCTGGGAGCGAGCTTTGCGAACGAGCTACGAACGAAAGTGTGAGAGAAACGAACAAGTGCAAAGTACGAGGCAAAATATAAAATCGCAGTAACGAGCTGCCAAGTTTCCGAATAAAACCTCGAGAATGTATTGAGACGAAGCAAATATCGAAGGAAAAAATAATTAACGCAATTAAGCCTTCGAGTAGTACACACTGGGTCGTTTTGACCCGAACTATTTTCTGTCAACGATTCGTTGGCATTCGATGGCAGGGATTGTTTCGGCATTTCATTTTCGTTTTCCATAAAATATTAATAATTCACAACAAAAAACGTTTTTTACAAAAAAAATTTTAAAAATTTAAAAAAATGCAAATTTACCAAAATACAACGATTTAAAAAACGCCTCGAATTAGATTGACGCAATATGCATTCGTAGGAATTGTGCACTCGCAGGGTTAATGATCCTGATAATCTCTGTGACGAATTCATCGCTCGTTAATGAATCGACGAGAAAATCTCGAGGAAAGTCACGATCCATCGGGACACCCTGTACATCGACACGAATAACTATAAATATAAACGCAAACGTGTGCAGCACGCGACAGGAGAACTCTGCATGACGTCACAAAGATCAAAAACTAAGCGAGGTAAAAGAACGAATGGAGGGCGTCGGGATGAAAGGAAAGAGAGAATAAATATGAGGAAAAAAAAGTATCAAAGGAGAAGAAGAACAAAAAATAGAGAAGCGCACGCTCGAACAGTAAACTTCATCAAGCCAATGAGTCGTTCTTTCTCTTAGGCACGCGTGAGTAAGCAAATCATGTATGCCACGCGCGCAGCAAGGTGTACCAAGATGGCGTATATGTGTGAAGAAGCCTGACACTTTGACATTTCCTGTCGAACCGACAATTCCGCGAATCAGTGACTCGAATATTTTTCATTTCTTTTTTTATTTCGCCCTCTCCCTCCTCCTGCCTTCTTCCTGCGGGTGTGGGCAATCGAACAATGATTTTCATGATCCGTTATACGATATTTATACGTCCCATCGAAGAATTTGATTAAGTCGTGCCTATTTTCGTAATTTACGCCACGAAACTCGACAGGAAATTTGACAAAGAGCCTTCGGTTGCTTTACGTGACCGGAATCCTTTCAAACAGAGAATTTCCATTTTTTCCCACTCACAAACACGCTGAAGCAATGAACTATTTGTTGGAGTTTTATTTACTTTTTCACGAGAATTATAAACAATTAGTTTAATCGACAAGATCAAACAATCGTCCAAGCTCCAGGAGTTGAAATTTATTGGACACAGCATTAGAGAAACAAAATGTTTCGTTGTGTCATAAAATTAGTTTCCTCCATAATAATCTCCAATAAATCAGAGCTAACTGCGGAGGCTCGAGATATTTTTTCTCCTCGAGAGGCACTCGAAACTGGCCACCTACGAGAGCATTGGAATTTCGATTTTTTCTTCGATCCTTGTTGGTGCGAGAAAGAGTGTTTGATCGTGAGATCGGACACCGGAGACTTTATTTTTCGGAACCTCCAAAAGTCTCCGATGTATTTCGTCGTGTTTACGACATCAACGACTTTTTTTTCTCTCCACGTCGACATTATAACACAATAAAATTAAAATGTAATTTATTTTCGTATAAAAAAAAAGAACATCGAGTACGACGTGAAAATTCTTTTTTGAACGATATTTTTTCACCTCTTTCCCAACCCTCGTGTACTTCGGTTTTCTCACGCCCACCACTTAGCTCCGATCTTGTGTGTGTGTTTTTTTTATTCTCGGATAAAAGTTCAGGCATTTTTTTCCCCCATTTTATTTCTGTATCGGATTTTGAATCCTCCGGCTGTTATGCAGTCTGGCTCATCGTGAATCAAGAATCAGACTCGCGTTTCTTTGCAGCATCCCGACCGCCAGAACCAAAAACTCTTGTGTCCATGTGGATACGTACGTACCGAAGAAGGAAAGATCCTTATCGAAGAAACGAGGAGTGCACATCCCCGAGCTAAATTCGTCCCTCCCTCCGTCGCACACACAATGTAACTGCCTTGGATATATCTCCGAAAGATATATCTTTCGACAAGCTCGCTAACACCTTTCTCTTCGTAAGCTGCGTTTCGTGAACCCGATCCGCGTGTGCGCATAGAAAAAAAGGAGGGAAAGAGTGAGGCTAAGGAAAAAAGTCACTCGGGTGGTCCTTGACGATCTCACGCTAGTGGATTGTTCTTTAAACAAGTTTTTCCTCAAAGAACAAACCTTTTCGTCCTTCCATACAAAAAAAAAAAATTTCTATCGTTCAGTCGAGTCAAATTTTTCGCTCGATTTTTATTTTTTCCATTCGATCGCTTCGCAGAATCATTGTTAATTAATTCTGAATAAAAAAATGTTGTTTTTACGGTCAAAAAATAAAAAGTCCATGCGGTTTCAGTGAATGAAGTTGAATTTCGTGAATTATGGCTGTGTGACGGTATGACGAGAAGAAATGCAGCGAGAGAGAGAGAGAAAGGGAGAGGCAGAGAGAGCATACGAGTCATGTATTTGGAACAAGGACTGTATGTAGAGAAGGTTCGTGGGCGGGCATATTAGCATAATCGGCTAAGCCGGCTGCTCCCCTTTCATGTACACGAAAAATTCAAAGAACGAGGTAGGAAGAGAGCGGAGGGATAAAAAAAGGAAAATGACAAAATAAACAAAATGTATGAGCAAGAAAAAGGGAATAAACGAGGGAGAGAAAAACCGAGAGATCGCCGGGAGTAAAAAAAGAAGCAGCGGAAAGAAGAAGGATGGATAGAGAAAAGGGAGAGAGAGAGAGAAAGAGCTCGGAACGAAAATACGAACTGCACAGGTCGACCGAGGACAATTGAAATTTTTTTCATCTCCCTTTTTTTTATCTCTTCCTTCTTCCGCCTCATTTATTGTCCATTCTTTTAGGAATCGTCGGCAAAATGTTTGTCATTCCACCGCGGACCGAGCGGTCGGGAATTTAAAGATGCGTATACACGAAGATGGAAGACTGCGATTCTCGAGAGGAAGTGAATTCGTCTCTCTCTATACATATATCTGCATCGGTATAAAGATTAGCATCTCTTGGTGCGACCGTAATTGATGTCGAAGCCGAAACACCCAAAGAACGAGTAATTAACGGAGCGACAGGCTGAGAGAAACGCGAAACAAAGGACAAAGGAAAGGACTAAAGGATGCGAGAGAATAAAACTATCAGGATTCATTATTTTCTTATTTAAAAAAAAAAATTTTTGTACATTTTTTTAATCGTTCTCAACTGCGGAAGGAATTTCAATGAAATTCAATTTTTTCTTGCAACACAATTATACATGAGACATAATTTCATTACATTCCTCGGCAGCAGGTACGAGGAAATAAACGGAGAAGGGAGGCAAGAGAAAAATTCATATGACGGACGAAATATAATCGTTGGATCGTGTAAGAACGTTATTCGTTTTCATCCATTTCAACGGGATCCCTTTCACTAGTGAAAGAGGAGGGCGGAGAAGGAGACAAATACGAATTTTCCTAGCTATTTGGTTCTCGTGAGATGCGACGACACGTACGTCGCGGAAGCTGCGAAAGGTGTCTTGCGCCACAAGGGAGCGATGTAGATGAATTATTATAAGAGCGGGAGAGAGAGAGAGAGGAAAGATAAATACCGCATTCACGTGCTCACGACAGCCGCAACTGCCAGTTAGGAAAATTTCGCACGTGAGCCACGTGGCAAAGGCGGAATTATCCGGCCATAAAGTGTGACGTTGCGGAGGAAAGAATTTTTCCACCAAAAATGACCATGAAGAATATCGTTCATTTTTCACTTCCATTTATTTGCCAGGAAATGATTCGAAAAAACAAAGGGAAAATGGGACCGAGTGAAAAAAGAAATCAATATTTTGTTGCAATTGAATTTTAGGGTTCGAATGGAATTGAAAAAAAATCGGCATTTGCAACTATTCCAGTTGGAGGATGGCGAGTAGTTTGGTCGTCTAACCGAGACGGCCATTAATCCAATTCCATATCCCGAGGTAGCGAGTTATTGTGCGCGCGAGCAGAGCGATCGAATGTTGTGTACACGCGAGACGAGGAGGTTGTTGGAGCTCGTGTGGAAGGATGAGGTTGAAAAGGTTGGGGCGGGGGAAGGGAGGAACGCGAGTCGTGTATACTCCGGGGTAGCTGATTTAGTACGCTCGTCAAATTCGCAAAACAGCCACATCAAACGAAATCGATGCGCCCGGTTCCGCGGGCGGGGGCCACAAGGGAATTTTACTCGAATGGACCAGCCAAACAAACGAACCAACGCGAGAGCCAAAAAAAAACGTGAAAAAATAAAAATGGTGCGCTTAACATCGATATAATCACGAGAAGCAAGCACTTTGCAATGTTAAACAAAAAAACGGTTTATTGACAGAGAACTCATGGCTGGAGAGCATGGATCTGGTTAGGGCTCGTTGCCCAACGCAGGGATTGGCCATGTCGATGATATGGGCCCCTCGGGGCTACTAGAAAAATCGAGGGGGGCATTGAAAGACGTTCAACCAGAGATATGAGGCAGCAAGGGGTTGCGACAGGTTTTGCTGTTATAATGAAAATATTTACCGAGGCTGCAATAAGGGCCTTTAGTCCTGAGATTCGTAATCCCAAGCCCCACAATGTGCAACTTGCAAGTCCAGTCAGCGCAGTCAAAGTGGATGAATCGGGAGGAGTAGGAACAAAAAGAATCCATTCAAGTATGGGAGAACGTAACTGTTCCACTTTTTGCGGAATGATTAAGCGCGCAGGGGAGTGCGTGCTGGATGAACAAATTTTATTGATGATTGGGCTCCCGTGGCAAAGGGTCCAGTTTTGTCCTGCTCGCAGGCGTCCAGGGAATAGCTTTCGCTGAATAAAAGCATGCTCTGGTGTGCCAGGCAAGATGACGGATGGACGTGCTGATCGCTCGTCGGCAGTCGAGGCCTTTCAAGTCTCTCGACCGGAGAATGGAAGGGAACCCAGTATAGAAAAGGGAGACATTGGTATAGAAAAAAGTGGTATTAACCCTCTAACTGTCCCTGGGTGATTATCTAATACGAGTACATGACCAGGTTACATAATGTACGGTATACCTAAACCGTACAACGTACCGGCCTATACGTTTTATGTTCCATCTATATACCGGCGTAAAGCTAGGACAAACCTTCCGAAATGAATAGAGCTTGCTCTGGGATTAGGGTGATGATCTGATGTTGGGTTATGCTACGTTCGGGCATTATCAATGGATGAAAGGGAGACTGGCTTTTCACCAGTCGGATACATTGGCGATCCACCAAACATACCAATATCCCTGCTCCAATAGCTGACACAGACACACAGTTTGATTGAACCCTTTTCAACATATCTGGAGCTCCAGACGCTTGCCAATCATTTCAGCAATAATTGATCTCGTTCAAGGAGAGTCTCAACTCAAGTTTGCAATCTTTCTTATCAACCCTTTCGCTCACATTGACCCAGTCCGTTGCTATTGCCTTGGCTAACCGGACCTTGAACGTTGATGGCCACTAATCCAGTTTCTGCATCCAGAAGTAAGCAGCCAACTTAACGAACTGGATGAAGTTCAATGACAGCAGGTTTTAAACCGGAACAGGACGTAGGAGTGGATCCTGGAGCACCACGACAGCTTTTCCAACTGGAATCCTTATTTTTTTCTAATCGACTAATTCGGTTAAACCCTTTCGTAGAGAGAAATCGAAAGCGGAGTAACAGCAGCGCAGCGGAGACGTCACAGCGGAGCGGTAACATAAGGCGAGCTAGGTTTTGGGATTGAAAGGGCGCGGTGAAAATAAAAAGAAGGAAGGAACCCTTCCAACTATTGGGCGCATTATAACATGTCGCCTCGTGCGGATTGTACAACAGAGGAGAATATGCGAGTGACACAGAGGAAAAGAGAATAACACGAAGAGAGAGATGGAGCTCAATCGGGTTCGCCTTTTTCCGGAGGGGCTTTGCTCCTAGCTGCATGGGTGCTGGCAAAACCAAAAGGAAGGGAAGGCACCCGGTGGGTTGAGGGGGGAAGGGGCTGGGCGTACAAATTGCTGGCTGCCACTCAAATTGGCCCGACAACGAACAATCGCTCCTATTACGTCGCATTTGTCGGTTTCCGCGCGCTACCCGTGTCTCTTCTCACATTTTACTCTCTCTCTCTCTTTCTCTTTCGCCCTATCTAGTTCCTTCATTGCCCCGTCTTTCTTTCTCACCCCTGTTGCTACGGTCTCGTGTTACTTTTTACGTACGTGTGCGCCAGAACCGTGACCGCCACGATCTCCCGGTTCTGTATGAGCTTTTCTTCCATGTAACTGTTCCACACTCGTCCACAAACGTACATACACATCCAGTTACATATCCATATGGATTTTACGAGGGGTTGGGGGGACACACGAATTAGGGGCTGTTTCGGGGTTGCGGAAGTGCCATTGCGACGCCTGATGGCCTTCCCTTACCTCCACACTTTATAATCGTTTTGCTCTTGAATTTCTTTTCTGGTATTGTTGATACTGAGGGTTCCTGCATTTAGTTGATGCTTTTTCGTTGGACCCTCATGTGTGGTCTCGTTCGTCACCTGATGCCACGCGTTCCTGCCGTTTTTCCTCCAGTCATTCCCACATCTCTACTACCCACTTCAGATTTTGGCTGATGAGTCATTGTTCGATTGATTCCGATGTCCCCATCACTCGTCATGTGCCATTGATGATGTTTCCAAATCAGCACTATCTAACCGCGATAGCCTCCAATCCCAGGCTTGTCAAATTACGAGTGGTTATTTTTATTCAACGAAAAGAAGCTCTTAATTGCCACTGCTAATGGCTATTTAATCGATTGTTATGGGAAAGAGCAGATAAATGAAGAACAACAAATCCGCGGGAAAGGTTCGGGTGACGTAGCTGTATTCCAGAGGCCCCAGGCTCCATCTCCCGCCTCCAATGACATCCGTGCGGCTCTTAATGACTGCCTTTTCGTTTCAGCTTAGTTGATACGCCTTTCGAACACACCACACGGGCTTTTCGAGGAAAACAGAGGAGACTATCCGACAGGCGAGAAACGAAGAGGGTTTCTCTTCACATTATGCGTCTGCCACTGTTTTTGCTGTTGATCCTTCATATCCTGATGATGACCAGGAAGAGAGGGAGTCGTTTTGTAAACAGACCTCCGTCATATAGACTGACTCGCATGTACCACATGGCACCGAGTGTTAAGATAACCGCGACGAAAAAAAAAAAAACACAGAAACGCCTTTTTCCTTCGTTGTCGTGCGTATGCGCGTTCGCCCGTTAAACTATTTGTTTGTCCAACCATTTGGAACGCGGTTTGTCTTGCGTTTCCATTTTTCCATCTTCACCGCGAGCTCCGGAGCCATTGGTGTCCAATGACTCCTGACCTTTGGAAGCCCCGGTTCGTTACCGGAATCGCGGGTTACCCTCGACTCCAAAATATTTATAAAAACACAGCTGGTGCAAAGGAAAATGTGATTCTTTCCAGAAATTCTTAACCGTTTTATACTCCTTGGTTCAAGTTTCCTTCGTTTCGAGCTCATGTTGATTTTAGACACTGGCGAACATGATTTCAATTAACCGGAAGCCGTTCGGCGACTGGCTTTCCTACGGAAGATGCTGGGAGTCAAAGAGTAGCAAAGAGGGAAATCTCACAGCTGGACTAGTCAAAATTCCCTTTATAGAGCTCTTTAGCGTACGTGGAAACGAAGGGTTTCTCTCTCTCCAGATCCAGCAGCAGTTGGGATAATAATAACGTCTTTTAACAGTTCACCGGTTCCGATTTAGCCAACTTGGATGGACGGGTCCAGGCGGAATGCTTTTACGGCAACACGGCTTCCCACTATACCACTCTAATTATCGAGCTCGCTTGTTCCCCGAGTGCGTACACTGCTGCAACAACGTTGGTACTTTCTTCTCCTACCACAGAGAGAAAGAGAGACTGTGAGAGGGAGAGAGAGAGAGTTGGCAACAAAATCCCAGGACGGAATGGCTGAAGCTTCCGCAGCATCTTCTGGACCTCGATCCACTTGGCGTCTTGTTCGCTCGTATTAGCGTCTCCAGTTCGAGTCTTATCCTTCGTTTGTTCAACGACAAAGCTCAGTCTCGTGGGAATCCCCCAACACTTTGCCATCTTCCAAACCCTTCTAATCGACCTCGTAACTCCGACTGTGTCATAACCAAACTCATTCCTTCAGAAAAGTCTCCCAATTATTCCAACTCCCGTCATTCCGTACATTGACCTGCGGAACGACAAAGGTCGGACATTAAGTCAAAGGAGACTTTGGAGATTAATAAATGAGTATCCATTCGAGGAAAATTGGGTATTCCACGTATTTACGTGTCCAACTTTTGCAGCGCTGAAGCAAATCTTTTGGTGCAGTTTTTCCAAACGACTAATCGTTTCCAAGTGAAAAGTTGGACCAGAGTCATCAATTTTTTTACAGGCCATTTTGGCTCATCCCTCTTGACCTGAGCAACGATCATTGAGTTTTCATTCAAGTTTACCAGCCGAAGATTGGAAACCAAAAAACCACAAATGGCTTCGAAAATGGAAGGAAAGGTCGAGAAGCTATTTGCTGGCCAGAAAACCAATCGAACGTTATTGGATCCTTATTTCACTGCAGACTTGGACGTTTTCTCTGCTTCGAGAAGGAAAAAATGTTCGTATCGGCAGGCAGTTCTTTCACTTATTATATTGACCTTGGGCTTGCACGAGTGCGCCGAAAGTCGAGTACCCTTTCGAGTCCTGTCGCGTCCACCTTCGAAACCGACCTCTCCCAGCTCCGTCTTTCATTTAGAAACACACATATCTTCTTCCATTCTTTCCCTTTTCTGGCCACTATTCGATCAGGGACTCTGACGTTTCTCTGTTTATTGACCGACCCTCTTGGCTCTTTGCTTCCAGACAATTTTTGTTTGCTTCCGTCTCCATCTTGGCTCCCACATGTGAGGAGACTGATCCGAAGCTTTTTTACCTCCCCGAGTACATATACTCGGTCGTTTTGACCCCAACAATATTCTGTCACCGATTTTTTGGCATTGAATTTTTGTTTTCGTCAGAAAAAAAGTTAGCGCCACAAAATATGAAAAATTTACCTCAAAAAACGTCTTGAAAACAAAAAAATGCATATTTACCGGAATTCAACGATTCGAAAATCGCCTGGGGTCAAATTGACCCAACACACGATAACGAATCGAATGAACAAAATAATTAGGAATTCAACGATGAATAAAAATGATTAAAATATCCTTTGATAATAAATAAAATCGGTAATAAATTGAAAATCGAACGAGGTGGAAGAAAAAATTCGAGGCAAAAGGATTTGAAGAAATGTTCGCAATCGACGAGTACAAAGGTGCTTGCGCAAGTCTTTGAGGGTCCTTTCAAGCAGACAAAGTCGAATGAGGGTTTTGCCAAGTACAATAGAGTAGAATAGCGTAATAATATGACAAGGTGAATATCCCGCCTCGTCTATACTTTACGTGGATGTTTTCTCATGGCTCGAGATCACGATGAAGAAGAATCTTGAATATATAGTATGTGCAGCTAAATTTGAGGGAGTGAATGTAATGAAGGGAGGAAATGCGTAGGGCCAAGAGAGCAGGCAATTGATAAGGGGAAAAAGCAACTTTGCAGGAATGAGCGAAGGCTTTTCCTTTCCTATATCTTTCTGCGTCTTTCTCTCATCGGGGATTGTCGAAACGTTCGATTATTCTCTGGAGACTTCAAACGATACACGCGCCAGTGTAGGGAAAGCGAAGGCGAGAGGAGCAAGAACCGAAGGCAGAACTCGTTATAAAGTCCCTTCCTCATTTCCTACCTCTTTGTTTTCTTCCTTTCGCTTCTTACGAAAATTTCAATTTCAACATTTTCAAGGAGCTGCTTCTTTGTTTAATATTTACCCTCATAAACGCACCATAACACGAATTTACAGCCCTTCAACGCAAATCCATCGATTTGTTTGACAGAAATCTCGAACATTGCTCGAACTAAAAACAAATAATCTCATGAAAATAAATAAACCTGGACCTTATCGATCACTGACTCAAAAAATCATTGTCAAACGTGCGATTCAGTGCTGTATGAGAAAACTAATTTAACGAATAAACGTTAATCCAGGCGTAACCGAACGAAACTGTCACTTGTGACAATAATTGTCATGACAGCACAAACAAGTAGATGGAATTTTTTTTTCCCATCAAAGTTTCGTCGAAAAAGGCAAGAGCGAGAGAGAGAGAGCGAGAGAGAGCAAAAGAGAGGGAGACTCGAAAGAATTTAGAGGCGTCTTCTAATTGCTTGGAAGCCTGTCAAGCAGTGAGGCATGGTTGATATCACCTCGCTGTTGGAGGGCTCCAGAACCACATGATTAATGGATGTAAAAATGTATATCTATATGTACACATTGTAATTTAAACTACGAATTTTGAAGGACACGTGTAGTATTTAAAAAAGAAATATATATTTATAATTGAAAAGAATCGTGGCGTCACGTATCGACATGTAAAATAAAAATATTATGAAAGTGAAAAAAGAATAAAAATTGTGTACCGAAGACAAAATGAAAAAAATGTACACCCGAAATTCTGTTGAGCATTTCCAGTTTTTTTTCTTTCCAAACCATATTTTAATGCATGTTTGGCTTTTCTCAACGATCCTACATTTTTGTGCCCTACAAATTCACAGCTGAATAGTGAGGAGAGATAAAAGGAAAAAAATTAACATGGACTCGCGATGTATCAGTTCCACGAGCTGGATCAACAATACTCGTCACAAAGTTTCACTCCCTCTATCACGAAATGATCGGTGTATTATAATAAGTATTTTAAAGGCATGAATTAATCTACATAATAATCGAGTTCACGGACCCCTGGATCTACGTTGAAAATACAGACTAGTCTCTCTCCAGGAAATACAAACGAGTAGAATTATCGAAAAGAAGACAAAACAACTTCTGGCGAGAGTCTTATAGAAATAGTGAGCTCTTTTCAACTCAGGATTAAGGATTATTGATGGAAAATCCAATTATCATGAAGAAGGATATGTTGGCTTTGCTGTCAGAAATTTTCTTTCGAATTGTTTTCATAAGTGATTTTTTTTTCGTTGAATTCATTACAATGAGCCATATTGCTTTATAAATATTTATTGTTTTTAACAACGTTACGTTATTCATTTTTTTCGAGAGGAAATCTGTTTCATGTTCTGCAGGATGATTTTACGGTTTGGCATTGTTTTTTTTTCAATTCCAGGTAAGAAAAAATTTCACGATTTCATACGTTCGGAGGTGAAAAAATGTTTGAGAAGTCTGGAGAATGTTTAAAAGTCTGTTATCCAGGTGTGTCGAGCTCGAAAATTATTATCCGAGTTCTCATCCGGCGCGAGTCTTGTACATTTATTTATTTGAATGTCAAAGAATTGGGAACGTGACATTTCTGGCTGGCATATTGAGAGTCCATCTGGATGCAACTGAATCTATAAAAGATGGAAGAAAATAAAAAGGAACGTGAGGAGAAGTCGTCTCGTCACGTTTCCAACTCGAAATTTCACTCTGTTGCGTTTTTTTTGGCTGCTTCTCGCTTTTGTACACATCTGTTTGAGAGCGCGAAAAGATGGTACGAGATGTCGTGTCGATTGTTCCCGATCACGTTTGGCTCGTCCAAGAGAGAATCTCGAAACATCCCTCCGTAAACCGTGACTTTCTTTGACGAGGCTCCGTGTCCGATATTTTCATTGCTGTAAACTCCGAAATTGGAGGTTTTTCTTTTTAAGTCTCGAAGTGTGTCCGGAGCCGCTCTTTATTGGACTTGAACGCCTTGAGGGCACGTGGTCCGCAAACCTCGCGATGACCATGTGTGTCTTCCTCTTTTCTCTCTCCCTCTTCGTACCTCCTTCCTTTCCACTCTTTCTTTCGCCATGTTTCATGCCAGATTGCCACGGAACAGTATCCCGTGGAGTGTTATTTTATTCAGGAATGCCGAGTCCCTTAACGCTTGAAAAAATTCGAATTCCGAATAATATATTCTCTTTTTTTTATTGTTGCCAAAATTATTTTGGCAATTATTGTTTCATCAGCGTCCAATTTTTTTTTTTTTTTGCAAAATTCTAAATTAAAATGCAAGAGTTTGTTTTTTAACGACAATTCTCGTAATTGTTCCCCAATATTTTAATTCTTCCAGCTAATTATTTGGATCAAATATATGGTCAGTTTCGAGAGGAGGATCGGGATCCAAGTTTGTAATAAACGAACGTCAGGGCGTTTGGTGACCGCACACGGAACAACGCCGTCTCTTGAAAAGGCCCCGGGCTCTTCTGGTTCGAACTGCGAGAGGAGAGAGAGAGAGAAAGGGAGAGAGTCATTTAAAGAAACGACTGCGAAGGTCGGTGTCTGGTGCACACGTTTTGAGTAGAAATTGCTACGCGGTGAGAGAGGGAGAGAGAGGTCATCGAGACAAAACCACCCAGGATGAGACGTAGGACGGTCATGCTCGACACCCTGTGGTTGTGGCGACACTCTGGTCGACCACCGGGACAGAAATTTATCTATGAATTGACAACTGCTTCATATTTATAACAAATAATATTGAAATAAAATTAAAAACGAAAAATCGGGACTTGATTCGGTTGCTTGAAACAGTAACGGAAATTAATATTCCCCATAAGTAATTAAATTCATGGGATGTGCCAGCGAATTGAGGAAAATCGATTTTTCATTCCGATATAAAGTTCGTCCCAACCCATCGAGTCTCGTGATGAAATTTTTCTGCGTTATCCGCAGAAACACAATTTTTGATGTTGCCATAAAACGAGGTTACCTGGAAGCCCTTCGGAAGGCCCTCCAAGAGCTTTGTTCGCTGCGGTTGTGAATTTGCATCTCAAGACCAAAAACATTGGCTGTCGGGGGTCTTCTCTCTTGAGGACAACAGTCAAGTTTCTATAAGTAAGGCCTGGAAGGCGATTTACACGCAGATATATCGACAGAAGTCGAGAAAAGGCGCGGTAAAGGGAAGAGGAGCGAGAAGGGAAAAAAAGGACCGGCGCCTACTGAGGAACGTCGTGAGCCACTTGTGGACACCAGCCGACATCGCCAGACCCCCGGCTGGGTGGCCATTTTTTTGCTCCACTGTTTATGAAGGATCGTCCAAGAAACACGTTATGCTCGTCCTTTTCTCTTCTTTCTCTCTCAGCCAACAAACACCTAAGGGACCTTTTAGCCAACCTATGGAATGTTTTTTCCTTTCAAATGGGAATTATACGCATAATAGAAAAGCCACCACACACTGCACAGCCTCTCACAGACCCAACGAGTCACATACACGCGTATGTCTCCGTTTTTTTTCTCGATGGACCCCCGGGGCCCTTTGTTTACTTTTCCAAGATCCTAATTTCCTTCAGGGGAAACAATTAGCCACTGTTGGGCTACCCTAACCGCCCATTCCACGCGGTACTCTTTTGCCAAGGCGATTGATATAGCTCAAAAGATACAAAACTCACTTTCCTACTGAATTTTCACCAAATTTCTATTTGTTTCCAACGAAATACGTTTTTTTCGAGCTCCCAACGTCAATAACTCTCGGAACCACTGACTCATTTCCCAGACTCGTGTTTATCACCGTTCCGGCCAATTGGAAAAGTAAGCAAAGTTCTTTTCCTTTCCAGCGAGTACACTCGGCCCCACAACTTGCTATTTGTCCATCTCGAGTTACCGTTTACCAAACTTTTTGTCACAGTCCATTAATTATTCGAAAATAAAGCAAAGATTCTCTATAAGTTTCCGCACGGACGTCCCACGTACGGTAAACATTTCACAAATCCCTTGTCCTCCAGCAAATTTCTTTTGCACTGATCCGGTCGCGTTTTTTGGGATGAAATTGTTTTTCCACGCAGCGCGAACGATTGGAAGAAAAAAAAATTCCTAAAATTGTAAAACGAGGGAGAGACAAACATTGAGATATTTCGATGCTTCACAAATCCATTTTTTTTCGTGGAGAGAAATTTCGTAGCTGTATTAATGTCTCGTTAAGCATCGAGTTGGACAATATGAAGAATAAGGGAGGAAGACGTTGGTGTCAAGGGTACGATTTGTGAGCAGAAAGAATGACGTTGACCAAATAAAAAATATTCACCCTTCTTATCGCATGTTCGTCATGCTCTTTTATTCTTCCCACTTTCTTCGTTCCTTAAGCTTCTAGTTTCGTCATAATTTTTCTATGGATCGTACCCAAGCAACAGAACCACCTACGATCCTATCCAAATAGGCTTTTTACATTACAAAGCTGGAACTAATTCGACCCTACAGAAAAGAGAGAGTAAGATGAAGAAAAAAAATTCTCTCATGATTCAACAGGAGGCTCTTGCCCTTTTTTCCTGGAGAAAAACATGGCAGCTTCAAATTACACACGACTGTTGGAAAAACAAAGTTATTGTCACGTGGTACCATCAGACGTCTATGACTCGTCCGAACAAAGAAAAGAAAAAGGTGAATAAGACTTTGGCAGCTCGGAATGATTGAGTCTGTTTTGTTGTGCAGTTATGATAATATATTTAGCCGGAAACGGATGACGAATCATCCAAACCGACGTTTTCTTTCCTTTCCCCGAGCCTCACACTTTCAGTTCGCGTACGAAAAATGAAAATTTATTTTCTCAAACTTTCGGAGTTTTTGATATTTCACTGTGAGCCGAACGGACGTTGATCTAAAATTACTAGTTAAAATGAATTAAATTAAACTTGTCTACGATTTTTTGACGAATTTGCGAATTTTCATTAGGTGAGAGTCATTTAAAAGCAGATTTGCCATGAACAGTGAAGCATCAATAATGAATTAAATCTGAAGAAAAGGCAAGGTCGAAAGCTGAGCCTCTTAATAAATATGAAAAAAAAACAACAGGCAGTTCCGATCGGAGAGTCGAGCGTGCTCACAGGTATTAAATTCGGAAAGGTGAACAGATGCCCCAAGGAAAAGGGTACACAAAAAAATGAGGGGGGAGGGGGGAGATTCACAGCAGGTTGTTTGCCGAGGTCCACTCTTTCCTTTCGCGCCCTTCAATCTCTCATACTCTTTCTTCCTTGGTACACGTCCCAGTCATTCTGGGATCTTTTCAACTTTTAGGATCCTCGCCTCATTTCTTTCTCGCCTTCCGTATGTCGTCGTCGTTCAACGCGCACGCAGTAATCGGGTTACGAATTTGAGGCTATAACTTGTATTATTTTGAAAACCTTTCATCTTTTCCCACAACCTTATTTTTTCTAAACTTTTTTTGGGCACAGATTCTCAGCTGACGCTTGTTTTTACTTTTTTTTGGATCACCGTGGAGTTTTAAGTGTTCCAGAGGCTCAGAGAATAGAAATGACGCAACGATGAGAAATTTTCACACGGAAATTTCTTTTCTGCAAATGTTTGTCAGCGATTGTTCAAATTTTCTACGAATCGAAAAAAATTAAAAGACAAAATTGTAAGAACTTTGAACATTAAGAATGAATCGAAATATTTGTGGATTTGATTTTCCTTCAAATTTTTTAAAGACTTTTTTGTTTTGAATGATGATTGATGAAGAGAAATGCTCCGAAATAATTTAACGATTCAATTTGTCTTAATGAAGGGATGAAAAAAGGTCGTCATTTGGTTGACGACGATGACGATAATATTTGACAAACGAGATCGAGTTGAACGACTTCTTGTTCAGAAGCTTGTATATACCACATATAATCTGGTAAACTTCCGGTCTGACGAAAAATTCTCAAGCTCTGATGTTCCTAAGACTACGCGGTCGTTAAACGACGAGGGCGGAAATTCTGGCCCGCAGGCTTCCGTCACAGATTTGTTTGGGAATCGTAAACTTATTTATCGAGCATAAAAACACTGTCTGTATAAACACGTACGTCTAAGACTCACTCGTTAATCCAGAAAAAAAAGTGCTGATACGAGCTCCATCGGTCATTGAAGAAAAAAAAAAGTAACAAAAATCTTCAAGTTAAAAATAAAATTTCCAGAATCCTCTCCTCCGGGTGTATTCTTCAGAATCCAAAAAAATTTCTCGTACGTACCTGAAACACAAAAAAGGTTCGTTTTTCAAAAATTTGCCATTGAATAATGAAATAATTGTTAAATTACTAAATTATTATTCTTTGGTTCGTACAGATGAAAAATTGAAGTTTTTTCTTTGTCAAATAATTCTTATGGTGTCGAGACGTTTTTGCATCACGTGACAAAATCAGTCTTGCATGATGCTCGAATGTGACGTGCGTGCGAGTCGAGGGTGACGATTTTAGCACGAGGGGTTGAATGAAATGGCGCGAAAATATGAGAAGAAGAAAAAGCAGAAAAAAAAGTTGGTAGAACGAAGAGCTCTGGTATGAACTTTAAAAGCTTTCGATTTTTCCGCGGTGAGGCTACCGAGTGCTCTGTCCATGACTTGCAGATCTCGGAGACTGGCAAAAATCTACCCCTATGAGCCACCCCTTTGCATTCCCATTATGTACGGAGCGGAGTATATGTCACCATCAATCTTCGTGCGGGACAAACGTGGCGTATCGCAAGATTTTCGTGACTCTCATAAAGTTCAATCTCAACCCTTGGTAACCCTAGCAACATTGTCAACATGTATTTATCAAAAAATTGTATAAAATTTCGTCAAAATATTGAATTGTTCGTTTCATTTTCAATGAAGGATGAAAATCAAATATTCACTCGAGCATTCACGGTGTGGAGCGCAGAAACTCCGGAAATTCGTGGCAAAAATGATAATTTATCAATTTTTAATCTTCTAAGAAACAACTGAAAGGCTGGGAGTCTATATTTTTCTTGAAATACAAGCTGTGGCGATTGAGTGAACAGAAAATTGGGCAGTGTTCCATTTTGTGTCATTTGACTCGGACACAGGGGGCCTAATTTGGCAAATTAGTCGTTAAAGGAGGAAGAGGGTGGGAGGGCGAGGAGTACGAGGAGACACGATAATAGCTGTGAACGTTGGAGCAAGTGCTTGGATGTAAAACGACAAGCTAAAGAAAGGTGGGGGGAGGTGGAGAGGAATTAATGTTCAGGGAGCATCAGACAATCTTGGGGGACGTTGAGAGTTGTGCTTCTGTTCTCTCGCTCATCTCACAAGTCACTTATGGTCCTTAATCGTGTGATGGCTCAATGTCGTATCAGAAGAAAGTATTTTTTCACTTAAGCTGTATCGAATGAGAGAGAAAAAAAGATAAAAACGGAGACGAATAGAAAATGATAAAAAAAAAAAAACACGCGATAAAGACGAAAGAAAAAACAGAAACAGAGAAAGGAACAGAGATGTTGAATAATCGCTTGAGGAAGGGAAAAAAAAATTGTAGATAGTGGAGAGCTTTGCTACTGTTCCTCGTCGTTTCCTTATATCAAGGCGTGGGAGCTCGTCAATGGGAACGAGACACTATAACTCACGCTCTCTATAAACGCATAAAAGACATTTTGAATATAAAATGGTACTTCTGAAACTGGAAAGGAATGATAACGTAACTGGCAACCGATAGCAAAGTCGACTGATACTTTAAATTGACTCTCATTTATCAATGATTACGAAAATCTACATATTTTTTATCCAACATCTCCAGAGCGGTTGACAAAAAGGCGCGAGTCTTTGAAGTTTTTTCTATCCATTTTTTCAACCTGTTTTCGTAGGCGTAGACGCGACGAGGCTGGACAAATGTTGCTTTGATTCAAAAAATGAATACAAACGAAGCAGATTATTTTCAATTGAATATTCGACGAAGACGAGCCACAAAAAATTCGAAAAAAATGAACCAATTTATTCTGGGGACAGAGAATTATTTAACGTATTGTAGAAATTTCACTAGTGAGAGAAATGTCGATTTTTTTAAATGAATAATTAGCCCACCTAATTATTACGAATTTTTTTTCAATGATCACACAATCACGACCACCCCAGCTCCGATTAATCATGTTAAGCAACGAGATAAAGGTTCGTTGAAATAGAAAAGAGAAAAAAAGACGAAAAATCAAGAGCATTCCGACAGCTCGCAGTGTGAATGTTACGATCGAGGATCAACCAGAACTGTGACGTTAAATGTATACGAGAGCTTGTCAATAAGACTCGTTAAACTGGACGTTGGCTTTCGGTCTTGCGTCGAATTAACGTCGATTAGTATTCCCATTAGCCAGACGTTGAACCGCTACCAAGAGGTAAAGAATCTATATCGATACATGTATATATTTTTTCGATCGTATTCTGTCATTCACGAAACTGCCACATGTGAATATTCGCATAGAAAAAAAAAAAAGCAAGAATATTTGAGCTAGCTGGTACAGAAATGAGAACTCGATGAAATTTTTATCTCCGATTGAAATTTTTTTCAACCTCGTCGTCATCGATGAACTCGAGCCATTTTCGCACGAGGTTTCCAGGGCCTCTGAATAATAATGATAATATATTTGAACCGATAAGAATTGAGACAGACAAAAGTGCGAAAAAAAAGTGTATTTCTCGGAGTAAACTAGTTTTTTTCCTCTCAAACGTTTCCCAAGTTCAGGACAATTTGTCATCTGTTCAAAGAGCTGTGAAAAGAGAGGGGGGGGGGGGGAGGGAAAGAAACTCCGAGAGTTATTTGCTTAGGACTGGTTTTTCTCGGCCCTTGTCGTTGGTTTACAAAAGCTAATAGGTGGACAGTGCTCCTAAAGAGATCGGCCATTTTTATTTTCTTGTGTAGGGAAAAAAATAGAATAAAGAATTCGAGTGACACGCGCTCGAGAGCGTTTCACGATCGGTGAGACGAAACGATGAAGTCTTCTTTGGACATACGATGCATTTGAAAAAAGAAGAATCTCTTGCTTTCAATTTGGGAAATTTTCCCTGGCAACAATGCGTGCATTTTTGAGGAAAAAAAAAAATTGCAGCATCATGGACATTAGATCCATTTTGGTCGATAGTCCCCTTAATCGCCTTGAGGAATGAAAAGAAATCGATGAAGATGAAAAGGGCCACACGTCGTGTGCTGGTATGACGTCTCAAAGGGCTCAGAAGACCCAACTCCCTCGATTTCGGATCGCGATCCTTAATTCTGGATTACCTTTGAGAAAGCAGCCGCTGACCGATCGCTGGAGAAAACTTTTACGATGATCGAAATAAATTCGTCCATAAAACTCGTGACAGCCATTTTGGTTTCATTACCAAATCCCAAACGCGATACATTTTGTCATGCAAACAAAATATCGACATTAAATTTTATTCGTTGTACCTTTTTTCAACTCTATACGGAGTCTGTGCAATAAACTTTCTTCAAAGTAGTATAAAAATTACGAGAATGGGAGGTTTTAGTTGAGGACGCTACCACCAGGTGGCGCCTCTGTCCGCGCAGAGTTCGGCAATCCCAGCGCGTGCTTAACTCTTTCTTTTTTTTTTGTACTCATTCTCCCAAGATACAGAGGAATTTCGGTTGTAAATACATGGGAAGAGGGTCGTATAGTAATTCACTATGACAAGGATGAGACGATTTCGTCTACTCGGGGCTGGCACGTTTCTTCTTGTAGGATTCTAACCTCCAATACTGTTTTCCCCTCGATACGAGATCCCGGGGACCTTTGGCTCGTCCCTTGGGTCACAAATGGCTCGATCGTAACCCAGGCCAAGTCTTCAAATGAAACTGAAGAGAGTAAGAAAGGAGAGAGAGAGAGAGAGAGAGTCTCGGAGAGAGGGACAAAGAGCGGAGGAGGGAAAAGGCGAAGAGTGAAGAGACGCATGGAACGACAAGCGTGTGCCTTGTGCTCTCCATTTGCAACGCTCGTTTTCCGTAAATAGCTAATGGCTCGGGTCGTGGCTCCTCTTAGGTGTCGTATTTCTATCCCTATGAAATTTCCCCCTCACCCAAACGAACCGACCCACTTCATGAACGTTTTTTCCTCTCTCTTTTCGTTTCTCCACCATTTTCCCCATTTTTTATGGCACCATTTTTTTAGGTACAATTTTTACGGTCTCCGAAACTCCCGAAGTTGAAATCAGCTGCTTCCATAAAAATACACAAATCTCGGGCACCTCCTAGCGTCGAGAAAAAAAAATCAGGAATCCATTTTTTCACATTTAATCCTCGAACGATTTTTTCTTTATCAATTTTTCCTAGTTTCGAATTTATTTTTCTCATATTTTTAATGAACCAGAGCAAAAAAAAAAATATTTTTCAAATTCAACTCGATCGGGTTAAAAGTTTTTAAGCCCAGATGGAAAAGGTTTTAAAATTACGATGAAATCTTGACGAGGATCAGAATCGTTGCAGATGCTCTGTTTGTAAGTCGAAATAACAAAAAAAAAAATCGAAAATCGTACGAGTCGGATAAAAAAGGGCAGAGGGAGGTCGGAAAGGAAGAATGGGATGAAACTAACCCTCGAAAAAAAGGAGAAAAAAAAGATATCGCTTGAGAATATCGCTGGCACAGATTCTACGAGTGATAAGGCGTCAGAGAGAGAGAAAAAATACGTTATAGGTTGGACTGTGCACTTCTTTCACTGCAGGGTGCAATGCGAATTATTACGAATGGTAGATCACGTGGGTCACGAGCAAGAAAAACGTATGGCCAGCAGAATGGGCAGGCAAGAGAGAGAGCAACACTCGACATCGAAGGGAGAAAAAACAAGGGTACGAAACAGAGAAAAAAAATGGTGCACGAAGAAGAGAACGAAAAAGAGACGACAACTCCCGGACCAGGTGCTCTTATAAAAGGATCAAAGAGATCGAGAGCTCCGATTTTGAATTTCCTGCATTGATTCCGGGCCAACCCTCTCTAAAGTCCAGCAACAACGTTTTAACTCCACAATGCCACAAATAATCAGTTCTTTCCAAGACGTCCCGACAGTACGAACAAAAAAAAAACAATCGAAAGGATTGAATACATCGACAAAGGAATCCTAAAGAATATTTTTCCAGATTATGAAACATTATTAAAAATCGTGAATATGGAACTCATTTTTCCACGTTTTCTCAAGCAAAGATAAATTCTCACGAATCTCTAAATGTTTTTGACAAATGAATCGATTTGATCCTCGTAAGAAAAATAAATTCGTTGTCAATCGGATACGAAAATTTTTCAAGATTTTTAATCAAAACTTATTTTCGATAAATCGCAACAAATTTTCTCACGAATCTTCAAATGTTTATTAAAAATGAATCGATTCAGTCGCCTAATAAATTAAATTAGCTGTCAATTGGTTACGATAAATTTAGTACACGCTTTTCTAAAGATTTTATATGACGTCAATAAATTTCGCGATATTCCCAGAATCAACGAATTTTCAACGGTTTAATAATAGCGCGTGCACGAACCATTTCGAGTGCGACTCATAATAGAAACTGTAACGGTTTTGCTTCACCAACAGAAATTCGAATTACCATTCTGGACCGAAACGAAAAACCTCGTCCCCTCAGTCTCGAGTCACTCATTTACCCGCATGAGAAGAAAGAAAAGAAATGTCGCACATCTCGTTACACCGGAAGTCTTTGATTGTATACGATTTTTTCGAGCAGTC
Source organism: Diadegma fenestrale (assembly GCA_037043255.1). Taxonomy (NCBI): domain Eukaryota; kingdom Metazoa; phylum Arthropoda; class Insecta; order Hymenoptera; family Ichneumonidae; genus Diadegma; species Diadegma fenestrale. Next base: position 10,912,859 of record CM073310.1, on the reverse strand, counting down.
GCGCGCGGTTCCTTTACAAATATTTACTCATTATTTTGAGCAGAGAGACGACGAAAAAAAAAGGCAGGACAACTTGGATCTGGATTTCCCGAAACGACTGCTAAATTTTCGACGTTTGCATAAAAAGAAAAAAAAATTCAATTCGATCAATATTTCGATGGATTTTGAATGTCAATCATTTTCCCAATGACGAAAATTCACGTGTCATTCTGCGGTTTGAGAAATTCCCTGAACGTTTATTGCAGAGAAGAAAGCCAACGAGCTTTTGTGGGCTTCGGGGCTCGGCCATTTTTCATGTCATCGCGTAATTGTGTTCTTCACAAGTTTTACCACAATTGCGAGAGGTGACAAAAAACTAATATTTAAAAAAATGAAAAATGGGTGAAAGATGAAAGGAAGAAAATCGAGGAAAAATCTATCCAAGAGAACTGAACAACATAATTTACATTTGTAAGAATAATATTCAGTCGAGAAACTCTCAAACTCCCTGGACCACAAATAAAATGATCGGGAATAATAATGAAAAAAAAAAAATGTAAATTAAAATAATCCTGAATATTTTTTACCCCACATTCAGAGTGCAGTCTCAATAAAAAATCCATAGAATACGAGATTGAACGATGTACGATAACAAAGTGGTGAGGAAATCGAACAAAATAGTAAAATGGAGAAGAGGAAGAGAGGCTGGAGGAGCACGCGAAGATGGGTAAGATAAAACACGTTATAACGGTTGTCGAAGAGGAGCAAGGTGGGAGTTGTGAATAAGGATCAGGGAGCAGTTCTCGTGACAGGCTCGAGGACATTTACAAAGCAAAAGAGGCGTTGGAATCACGAGAGAATATTCTCTGTACGAGGAGAAGAAACGTTGGAGGAGAAGAGACGAAATTACGTGATTTGATCGAAGATCAACTTACTGACGTTTTTGTTGTGACTGACGAGTCATCCCAAACATCGAGAAATTAAATTGGAGATTGGAAATACAAGAGAGTCTCGATGCACGAAATTACGAAGCACTTATCCTCGGAATATGTCGAAGCAGTAATGCGAGAAGTGAAAGAGAATGAGTAAGAATTTTTATTTCATTCATAATCAACGTGCGAGTATGAATAATGAGATTCGAGTGCTAATTTCGTGGCTTGAGGCAACGTTGGAAACCGTTTGAGGAGTAATAATCCCGTTGAAACTTTTTTTTCTGCTAATTAATTTCTATTAATTCTTCACACTTCCCCAAATCTATTTTTAATGAAATTTAACCGATTTCCAATGAATATCCGGACTCAATTAAAACGAACGTTTTAATTAACCCTTCGAGTGCATACTGGGTCTTTTTGACCCCAACAATTTTCCGTCTCTGATCGTTAGGCATTTCGTAAAAAATAAAATGCCAACGAAAATAAATCCGGGGCCATAGGATTTGGACAATTTACTACAAATAAAGTATCTACAAAAAAAAAAAATACGTCTTGGGTCAGATTGACCCAATATGTACTTGTAGGTGTGCACTCGACGAATTAACCAAGACGCGTTCCACGAATTTTAAACATTTTTTTTTTCAAATTATAGAATCGAAAATACATTAGCTGATATAAATTTCAATTATAAATTCTCAAGAGCCGAACCAAGCCCAGATCTGCCATCAGCGCGTAGAGAGCCGATCGTAATTATCGATTTGAATGATTTATTCCACCTATTTCCGTCACGTCTCCTGCCTAATCTGTCTGGAAGCAGTTGAATGCTTGCAGGAAAAATGAACTGGGACGTTTTCGATCTCAAAAACGTCTCGGTCCATGTATCGGATGATTAATCGTGCCCTGATAACCTTTTACACACGATTACATTGCATGGTGAGGGAACTAGAAGGGGTGGACGTAAGATAGGAGCGACTGGCGCTCTCGTTCCGTATCTCGACGAGGTCGTCATTCAAAATTCTGAAAAGATATTCACGACTCGGAAGCTGGTTGACAGCAGCATCGAGAATTCGAATTTCATGGGTACGTCGAAGATGCGGAGGGAGCAAAAGGCCCATGTAGCATTCCGGGGGTTTTTGTGATGCATTTTGTCCCAGCGATCGATAAAATAGATGATAGTTTTATTTATTGATGGGAGGATATGGCTGGATGGTCGGACAACGGAATAGCCAGGTCCGGTCGAATGATAAAGAGGTGGCTGACTCTCGATGCGTACATTGGACCCTCTTGCCAACCCTAACCGTATCAATCCCTGGATGGAGGGAGCTGCTGCATTTTCCAGGATTACAGAGCAGCAGCCATGTTGTAAAGAGACTGGGCTCTCCAACTCCAGTAAAACTCGTCAACAATACCGACGGACAATACGGCGGTGAATGGAAAGGAAAAAGGATGAAGCAGAGATGAGCCAGACTGGTCGACACTGTTCCCTTCAACTCGTGACTTCAAAAAGTCACAATAGATTGATAAAAAGGAAACCAACTAAATACGAGCGGAGGAATGGGTGAATGGAGAACATGGATCGGCTGCGAGGATGAGGCACGCCATGGAGCTTTGTCTCGTCACCCTTCTAGAAATTACATTAATGAATGGCACTGTAAAGCTGGAACAATGCGATCTGCTGATGGGACACCTCGAATCAGGCACCGCACTCTGACTAGGAGGATATAGGATGATCCCTTTTTCCAGGCTCTTGCAACGAGCCAGCAACGACACTGAAACACCAAGATTTTTCACTGCAGGTGTATCGAAGCACTTGGAACTCATTGGAACTCAATTGCTACGAAGACAAGCAGGAACGTCATTGAACTCAATGTCTCCAGAGCCTGGAAGTCAGCAAACTTGGCAATTGTCCAAAAGTTTGGACGACTGTGCAAAGTTGAAGGAGCCAGTTTCTGGCTTGGGCTGTTATTGATCAAGATTCATTTAGGATGGTGAGCCTGAAGGATTACAAGTTCTCTTGTTTGATTGGCCTGTAATTGCGAACCCATCATTCGAGTTGAGGGCTGAACTTGATCATTGCCATCAGTGGGTAACTCAGTTACGAAGCAGATTCCGTTTTCCTCTTGTGATGGAAGGATCGGAAGGGTCGAATGAAGTAATCGCCAGGGCAAATGCGATTTCCAGTTGCAAGTTTGCTGGACCCCTTGTCTGTATGTTCCTGATGATCCGTCCAATCACGATTGATCACAAGGAAATGAGGGAAAAGGCGAGTCAAGTGAGATGGAAGAGCTGCGGAGCTGGAACTACTCGGACTTTGGAAGATCGACCTTCGAACCCAGATGACACGTCTTTGCTAGTTTTTAGGGCAAACCAGTCGCTTCCAACGCAAAAGACTCGATCTTTTATCGTCACTCACGAAAGCTCTATCTCGCCCGGTCTAATGGATGGCAAAGCCGACGAAAACTGGCCTTGGTCAAAAGTGTTGCTTGCTCGTAACACAGTTTTATGGTTAGCAGCGGATTTACCACGTTATTATATCTCCAACAGTAGCGAGACCCTGCCACAGGCACTCGAAGACATTAAGGGTCCAGCTTTCCGAGTGGAATTCCCTTATCTTCTATGGCCACCGTGATTATGGCCAAGACCGAAACTCCCTCGAACCTGCAGGCTACTTTATCGATACTTTAGCGGGAACTAATTGACTGGGTCTTTGCTCCAAGGCTAAGAGGTCTCGCAGGCTTCATCAGTCTCTCAATCGGAATGCCTCATCCGAGTCTGCGTGTCATCAACAGGATACACCCAGCCGTTGAAGCTTTTATGATGTCGCCTGAATTTTATGATGAATGACGCCAACATTCGGGTGCGAAATGTTGGACCCCTGATTCACAGATAGCGTCTGTACCGCGACCATATTGATTCATCCGAATGATAATCTTTATGGTCCCTAAATGATTAGTCACAGCGGCACGTCGTTCAAACTCTGCGCGGTCACTTTTCTGACTCATTTCGGCAACCGAAACTGTTGTTGGTCCAGCTGTCTCGGCCCAACGGCGAAACCGTCAGTTCGAAATGTTTCTATGGAATTGTTGACTCTGATAATTATTATGTTGGTCATTCCAGACTGTCAGAATTTGTAAATTTGCATTTTCCGTTTGGATGATTGTTAGATCGACGTGCCAAAGACTAGACACTCAAAAGAAAGTGTTTTAAGCTTGGTAAAAACTGGTTTGAGACTTCTTTTTTATTCATACCTGCAAATTTTTCACTACGCCGGGAACAAATGGATCGGAGTTGTGGGATGGAGGTTCAGGTCCTGGAAAAACGAATGGTAAAAGGGGAAGAATCTTGTCTCGCGGATTGCCTCAGTCAGCAGGCTCGTGCTATAAAAATATATGCATATATACGCGTATACATAAAACTGGAGGTTGCCACGAACGCATCAGCGCCGCCGAGGCAATTTTCGCACGTCGAACTTTCGATACAAGTTCCGGGGCTTGGTGCGCGTGAATTGAGGTACACAAGGAGGGATAAGGGAGCAGGGGGACGCTTTGGTACTTTTCAACGTTCAACTAGACCACCCCACGTCGGATTTTGAGAAACACCCTCCATTATTCATGGCAGAGTTCGCGTGCTCCGGATCACCCTATTCTCCCACTCTCTCTCTCTCTCTTCGTTCACTTTTCTTCTGGCTCTTTCGACAGGAGCTAAAGGGTGCGGTGGTACATCGCAGGTTCGAAAAACCTCTCGCACTCCGAAGGGAGCGTGACTACTTTTACATATATATAAGTACTGGCGGAGAGCTACGTCAACTGAACAACGTCGCGGGTGCGAGAAAATTGTTTTTCCTTCGCTCTTTGCACTAACGAAGCACGAGGCCACTGGAAAAAGTTGACGATGCGTCAATTTTCTTGCAACGCAGATGAAAAAAAATTGTCTCATCCTCTCATTTGACCATTCGTGGTCACTTTCTCAAAAGGATTGTTCACAACAGTCATTGCTGATGTTCCCTTTGACACGACTGCGGACCAGCTTCATTCCCCGGCACTAATGATGAACGACGATTTAATTAATAAATACCTCGAGAGATCAATAAATTATCACAATCATTATCAGCTGGATGTTTTGTTTTGTGCTGCAAATATTATGATGATTTATGGGCGTCGAATTAATGCACTCGTAACAAGAATAATGCTAATAATAATGATGAATAGAAAGACTGGAAGCGAGCAGGCTTGGCTATCTTTTGATCTGGCAAATGTAATACGTGAATAGAGTAAGCCTTTCACAGGAAGTCGATTTTCCACAGGCTCGCTTCTCATCTCTTTGGTAAAATAAGCCACACTCTCCGAGAGTTATATCGAACGAATACGCGCGTCGGCACTGCTGCTGCGAGAATATACGCACGACTATATATGCGCTTGTGTGTGAAGCATTATATCGTTTTGATAATTGGCAGTATGAATGCATGCATGTGCCCCATAGAAATGCATATCTGAACCTTGGACATACGCGCTGACCGGCTCGTCCATTCTCTTCAAAGTACACTCGATGCTCCATTCGGAGTTAGTTGACTGGCTCGTAAAGACTATGATTGCTATGGACCAATCACCTTCCGTTCTGATTACCGATCACTACTCTGCATCGATTCGATCCAATGTCCTGGCATTCTTCACTCAGCTCCGGAACGAAACATCAAAATGGTGTCTGGACTCAGTACACCCAGTTTTCAATCGGCCTTTTAATCAAGCTGCCAAAAGGCGAGGCTTCGCCACTCTGTGACGTACAGTTCCTCATGGTAAGGACTCATTTATTTCGGCTTCTGCGAACATTGCCATGTTTAGCCACTTTGATACGTTTCTGCACACATAATCCTAAGCTCGAGTCTGTTTTAATAGCCTTCATTAATTTGCAAACCTTAATGTAGATCGTGCTGTATTTAACGGTGGATTTCGATACGAGTCGTCACAGCCATTTCTGGGATATATCAAGGATGTTCTATAGCCTGGAGCAAATTTTGATTCCTAGATCATCGCGTCTCGTCATTAGCGAGTCCGACTGCGCATCAAGGCGACAACGAGCTATCCCTCTGATGCAAATACATTGGCAAAGGAAGGTGGCAATCCATATTGCAGGGCTCACTGCGTACAGGTTCGTTTCAAATTTCTCCACAAAGTTTTGCTGAGTTTCTTGCAATTTGCGAGAGAACTGTGGTTTTTTGTTCGATTTTTCCTGTTGGAGCGACGAATCTAGTGCGTGAGGGATCGCCCACTAATTTCGCTCATTGGCAATCGGCTGAAAAGTTCACTTGGCGTGCACGTATCAAAAGTATCAGAATTTTTGAAATATCCTGTACGTGCTTTCAGCAACGTTCCATTCACGTGCCCAACAAGCCTGAGGGCTAACGTGGGTGGTCGACGAACGAGGGTGCGATGACGAGAGGGCTGCAGCATTTCGTCATCATTTCTGCGCTGTCCAGAGAGCAAGGGAAAGAGTGAGTGGAATGAATCGACTGATAGATAGAAAAGGGGATTGGCAGGGTGTAAAGTAGAATATGCGGCGAGGCCGTCGAAGGCACGCGGGGTAGTGCAGGGGGTAGTTTCTATGGAGCGAAATGCAAATTCCGAAGCAATCGTTCGTTTTACTGTGGAATTTGATCGGGACACCAGACGCTGGTAGGCTGCTGATGAAAATCATCCTTTTTTTCTTCGAATAAGCACGAAGTGCTAAGATATATGTTGCAAGGGATGAATAGACTCCAAGTGGAAATACAGGAATGATGAATGAGCAAAGGGTGTATTAATAATCCTTTCCAAAGGTTATGAACATTCCTGCATCGTAATTTCTCCAAATTAAGCGATTCTCCATAATAAAGAGAAGCAAAAAAACCTCCAAACAGCAAAAATTTCAACTCTACGAGCGCACACTGCGTCATTTTGACCCCAACAATTTTCTGTCACCGATTGTTTGGCATTGAATTTTCGGTTTCGTCAAAAAATTAATTCAAGGCCGTAAGACTTGAATAGTTTACCACAAAAAACGTGTCTGAAAAAAAAGAAAAAAAAAAAAAAACAAATGCCGATTCAGCGGAATACAAAGATTTAAAAAACGCCTTGGGTCAGATTGACCCAATGTGCACGCGAAGGGTCAAACAAACTGGATTCGCATCGGTTTTCTAGATCCCCCCACATTTTTTCGTACAATTTTGCTCTATGGGAAAAACTATAGCAACAATTCTTTCACGTTTAAGATCCGATCTATGGCTCGATCTTCGGAAGAGGATTACCCAGAGGTTTTTTCTTCTTCATGCGTTTCTAGCGATCGTCCGGATCTCGTTATACGAGCACCATACTTAAACGTTTGAAAAAATCCTTCCTCGCACGAACACGACGCTTAAACTCACACATATTTCGAGGACACTAAACAGCTTACTGCTAAAACGACAGCTAAACGGTATCGAATGAATGGGAGACATAATATTCGAGACAGAGAATCTTCAGAACGTTATAATAGCATTATAGCTACAATGGCCTGTACCCATAACAGGCTACCATTGCTAGAAATGGCCATTGCCCTTCGTACCACCATTTTTCCTTTTCCGACGAATGTCACATTCCTCCACCACTTATACAACCCAGCGCTACTCCAGAATGGACTCTCGTAAGCCGATCTACGCAGTCGCCCTGGAGATAAGGGTCCAGCCGACCAGGAAATATCTAGTGAGGTATAAATACAGCTTTTCTATGGGACATTCTGTGTCGAATTCAGACAAAAAAACGAACGTTGTTGCAATGTTTTCTCGTTTACCTCGAGCTAGGCTTTTTGAAATTTTATCTCGAAATTCAAAATTGTTTCTCTCGTTCCCCCGAAGTTCGTTAATACGTCAAAAAGTACGACTCCATGGTTTTTCGTGTTTTATAAATCGACAAAATGTCTAGGGAGTTTTGTCGATTGAAAAATAATGAAATTTTGTAATGAAAAGGCACGAGTTTGCGGTAAAACATCGAAACATTTTAACGTCGAATGGAAAAAATCTTTAAAAGTCACAAAGTGTTCGAGTGTCACTCGGAAAGCCTCGTATGGGGAAGTGAGCATGAAAGATCGAAGGAGAGACGCGGGAGGAGGCGAACAATTGCCATTATGTGTCGTCCACGTTTTGTCCTGTTGCGAATATTGTTACGGCATTAAGGTCTGGAGAAACACGGTTGGGATTAGAGGACGGGGGAAATTGGCCCATGGGAGATGTGTTTTGGCACTCGGTCCATCAGGACGCAGGCTTTCGAATGAACTGTCCGCGATTCGTGAATAAAAACGAGAAATATTCTTTCGTAAGTGAACATTTCCGTGTGTGTGTGTGCGCGTGGTCAGTCTCTCGGGGTTTTATTCCACGTCCTTGAAAAAGGTGTAGGATGAAAATCCTTGTTCAATGGGTTGTGTCCGGACCTTGAGGTTTCCGATTTTCTTTGACGTCTTCCGGGCTTTTTTCCTTCCTTTGTTCCGGCTGTCCAATTTTTTCGCTGTTTAATTTTATTTCCTTCTCTACACATTCTGAACACTTTTCAGCATAAATTTTGACCGTCGTCCCCGAGAATCCACAACAAAGTAACAGCCGAAGATCTCAAAAAAGTCTAAAAAAAAACGTTACGAAATATTTCCACAGTTCATTTTGCAAACATTCCTCTAATTTTCTCGATCCATCGCTTTTTCCTATAATTGCAGGGCAAAAGGAAATTTTCGTCCGCATGAAAAAATTAGCCATCAGCTTGAAATTGTCACGAATCCAAGAAATTTTCGCTTATCGTTTGTACGTGCCATATCTTCGTGACGTTTTTCCTCCCATTTCCGGTTGTGCATACAGCCGCATGGAGTGTTTGACTTCGCTGGGCTCTCCGAAAAGCATTCATGGCTCGCTATTTGAAAATGTTTCACTTTAAAATTGATTATCTATTGTCATTATTATTATTTGAAAAGCGTATTTCATCTCACGAACTACTTGCGGAATGACCCCATGAAATGTTGCACGGAAAAACAAAGAAATAAAAATATTTATAACGCAGGGAGGATCTTCTGAGAATTCCCACAACTTGCAATTTGCGTGCGAGAGAAAACAAATGACTTATTACGCGTGTGTGGTTAACCTAGCTGCTTCGCTAAGGAATTTCATTCGAAAAACTTGCTCAGCTCAAGATGAAACACGAAGACTCTTCGCTCCCTTTTCCTCAGTGCACCAGAGCAATTTTGTACTTCGTCTCTGCGCCGCATATTTTTCAATACACCTGGTGAAAAGGAATTACGAAGTATGCAGATGGTTCTCAACTTTTATGGACAATTCCATCCATTTCCACCGGAGCTATTCATTTTTCGATACAATCAAATTAAATTGAATTTAAAAACAATTGAGTCGACAAGATATCTTTGAATATTAATTAATCATTGAGTAATCAATAATTCACAACTAATTAAGTTCGATAAATAATTCATCTAGTTTTTGTTATAAAATTATCCACAGATCCATCGCTTCGTTCAAATAAATGATAAAGCGGACGATCCGCTACGCCAGCTGAAAATACGATCAACCAAAATCGTTATCGACGTAAAAACACGTTGGCCAATAACTTTTTCGCGATAATGAATGGGCAAAATGGTCTACGCGTTTTTCAAGACAGCCGAAATAAATTCGACTCAAAGTTTGGGAAATTGTGCGAGGCGTAAATTATCGAAAGGAACGAAAAAATCGTAAAGAAAAAAAAAACATAAAAAACTATATATTGTAAGAAATTATGGCGAGTCTTTCGGTCGAGTATGAAGTGAGTTTAGAGGAAGAACTCACGTATAGACCGTAGACCCGTTACGGCCGTTACCTTTATGATCTTTTTTATCGTTTCATCGGGCCCTATTCGCGCCACGTACGAGACAAAATTCCCAAGATTCAGGATACAAGGAAAGCGAGAAGAGAGAAACCTCCGACGAGCCAAGGGACGAAGCTTCCAGTTTCATATCCCCAAGTTCCAAAGACAGAGAGGTTATAAATAATGAAAGAATTGAACAATCTCCTCAACACTTCAAATTTATCGAAATAAAGATGAATAAGTACTACGTGAGTCCAGCTCCCACGGTTATCCAAGGTTACATCTTTTCCTGTCCATCTGCTCGATACGTTGAAAAAATATTGTTGTCGTTAGAATTCGAATGTTCTTGCAAAATGGAAAAATTGAAAAAAAGGTCATTCGTTCGACTAGGACGGGAATAAAAATCAGTAAAGTGTAAAAATGTGTAGTCGAATTTTTTCTTAATTTCAACGTTTTCACACAAGATTTTAAATATCAAAAATGCGAAAATTGTTGGGTTTTAAATTAATATTTTTGTTAATTCATTGGGAAAATTGCATTTTTGGTTTTGTTTCGTTTTTTCTGCGTTGATCGTGTTGATCGTGAAATTGTCAGAAATTTTGAAAATTCAAGAAAGGACGAGAAATAAATCCGTCGGTCAAATAATTATCGTGATTCATAAGTGCCCTTTTGAAATTTAAGCAGTTAATATAAAAGAAGGTATATATGTTCAGTAGGTATGCATGAATATGAATATGATTAAAAGTATCTTGATAGTGGGACAAGCTGACGGCGTGGATAATCGATTGGTCTCGTATCCCTTATTCGCACATGCCGCTTAATAAAGCTCGCCCTTTTTTCTCCCTTCGCACCCAGGGCGATTCCTAATATACTATTTTTTCCCCACATGCACAGCAACGTTTTTTTTGTTTTCTCTTTTCCTCCCTTATGTTGCTTTTTATCTCGACAAATTTACGAGTGTTGCACGTCGCAATATTTTCACGCTCGTAAACTCATTTCGGTTATATTTTTTCATTTTTTTTTCTATTATATTTCAACCGAAATGCTGCTCGTCAAGATTTTCCTGCAAAATGAAAAAAAAAACCACTGAAATATTGAATTTTCCGGAGCGAAAGTGGAAACATTAAAATATTAAAATTCTGCACGTTAAACGTTGAGAGAAAAAATTTAAAAGCAATAAAATTGCATCCGCTGACCACAATCCGTTGATGAAAATGTAAATTATTTCCCGGTTATTTGATTACCGGGAGAAAATACGATTAAAAAAAAACAAAACAAAAACAAAAGCGTTTGTTGAAACAAACATTGAAGTATTTGGATCATAAAATAAACCGAGAGTGGAAACGTTTCGACGGAATAGAGGATCGATGTGAAAAAGGAGAAATTTTAGCCCCTCGCTACTTTTCACCCCCTGGACAAAAGAGGGGGAGGGAAAAACTCAAGCGTGAAAAATCGCGTCGAGATTGGACATTCTCGGGTGTTCTCGTGTTACATGGAGTGTTGCAAAAGTGACCTTCGTACTCCGATCCCCATCGATATATATATACAAATGAAAATATATATAAATATATATTTCATCCCCGGAAATAGCGAGCGCCAAGGCTCGGTGATCGATGAGTCCTTCGGGCCTCACGAGGGGGCGCCATCGTGGGTATAAGCCCCGCGAGCATGCACACGCGGTATTTCCCTTCAAATAAGAAGAAGTTAATGACGTTGCAACGAACGAGAATTATCCGTTGGTAAGAGGGGTTGGTAACAAAAAAATATCTCTATACATGTATATTTCTCTTTTCCATCCCTCGCTCACAACGTCAAGAAAATAAAAGAGGCGCACGAGAAGAGAAAATAACACAAAAAGAAAAGATAAGCGTGGTTCAAGACAAAGGGATGCTGGCAATACTTTCTCTTTATCATCCCTTTTCTTTGCCAAGGTTTTAACATTTTTGTGATCGATGCACTATCCGAACGAGTAATGGACGAAAAATCCGACTTTTTTTTATCAATCATAATTTATCAGTTACACGAATAGCAATAATAATAATAATAACAACGAAAAGAATTTAAAAAATTTGAAATTTTTTTTCTACGATAATAATCATGTCGTTATATTTAATTTCTCTTTATATTTAATTCAGCAATCGATTAACGATGCAAAATCGATTAAATGAATATTTTTTTTCTCGTTTTTATTTTTATGCAATTTTTTGCGTCAGCTCATGCACTTTTGTGCTTTACGTAAATTTCACTTAAGAATTTCCTCTTTCGATACTCCACCACGAGATCCATTCGAATTTTTAGTTATTATTATTCCCTTGAAGTACATCCCATAATGGTACAATGTGTGTACAATACATGTATATTGTGAAATATGTATAAAGTGTATACGTATCATCGAGCAAGCGCTATAGTTCGCCCGGGGCTTTTCCTTCATCCATTATCCTTTGTGAATGTTTGATTTATAACGTAGTGAAAAAGAGCACGATATCGCGAGAAGCTCGAGCTTCGTTCCTTGCTTCGTTTCTTCTTTCCGACTTTTTTCGCATGTTTTTTTTTTTTTCATTCTTGTATTTTTTCCGAGCTCTCCCGTTCTCCCTCTCACCTTCTCGTTGATCTTTCCCTGCACGCAGTTTTGATACATGGGCTTGCACACCTCCACACGTGAGTTGGTGTTAAAATGGACCATTTTTTATTTTTTTCTTTTATCCAAATCAATTGATTTCTTAGTCTTTGACTGTCCTGAATGATCCGGAAAAGTAAATCACCGAAAAATGTCCCTTGCTGAGAAAAATTTCGAGTAAAATCCCTGAAAATTTTGGGATCGTTGTCGTGAAATATCGTTTAAGGCTTAACAAATAACTCGGAGGGTCGTTCGGGGGTTATTTTTTCTAAGAGGGGCGAGGAGGAGGGGGCGGAATGGTTGAAATGTAGTGAAGGAATCGGGATGCTTTGGCATGAATTATTCAAACGCCTTGGCAGCTCGGGCGAGAGAAATTCTTGGGATAAACTGGTACTAATGTATACATATATATTATATATATATATATAGCATCTGTTCTGAAATATTAATCAACGACTTTCATTGGCGCGATTCACAACCGCAACCGTGTCGCCCTTATACCCTCTCCGTTCGTCGCTCCAAGTCGTCAGAATGCGATATTCTGTTTCCGCAAACGCTCCATATAAATTCGATAAAGCTTGCTTCTCAAATTGATAAGGAATCTCTCCTCGACGAGCAATATACTCCACGAATCTTGTTTTACGAATGAATTTCTCTAAAAATTCTTTCACCGCGTTTCCAACAGAGTCGTACAGTCTGTTATCAATTTACTTATTAGTCCTAATTTTGTCATTTTGGTCGTTCCGATAAAGTTCTATAAAATAGTATCGGCGTTCATTGTTTCGTTTGTTGAAACAACGAGATTATGTATTATTTCGAGGAAAATTCAAAGTTTTAATCAATCATTACTAACTCGAATCTGTACATCCTTGCAGGACTTGAAAGAGAGAGGGAGAGAGTGAGAAGAGGAAATTGAAGCCTTAAACCACAGCAAGCGGATAATACGTAATTAGAGATCGTTGCGCAGTCGGTGGTTTATGGCGGACCGCGTTTCTGTGGTTTGCTGAAGGTTTGCCCCATAGCTCGTCCAACAAAATTCTCATATTGAAACAGAGGCCACCCTGGGTGGTTGTTTTCGTTGCAACTTTTATTCCAGGCTAGTTTTCCGCGAGTCGTCTAAGGAAATTACTATCATTCGAAGATGAGCCATGCAAAACTAGAATCTCTGTACAAAACTCCACAAAGTTCTCTGCGGTGCAAGAAATTTCAGGCTCGAGGTTGCGCAAGCAATCGTAATCGATGTCAATAATCGAATGAATTTGATTTAATCATAACGTTCTGTAACGTGAACAAATTTATCGACGTTGTGTTTATAATTCTCAAGATCGAACGGGAAATAAGTGACGTTGGGTCATTCGGAACTGAGTCAGGACAAATTTGTTGAAATTCAAATAATAATGTAAAAAAAATAAAATAAAATTAAAAAGATTACACGAGCTCATGCGATTTGGAGCCATTTATTTTTCATAAAAATGATGCTCGCAATTGATTTTGGAACTCGAATAAATAATGAAAATAAAAAAGAATAAAATTTGGTCTCCACGAAAAATTTTCCTACCGAAACTATACCTCAAAAGCAGTTTTCACAAGAAAACCATTACGATGCCACGAGATTAATTGGGCAAATAAAATATTAAGTTGTCGACATGCTTGATTGAGCATCCACTCGTTTCTGTATTATCTTTCTCTATCTCTTTTCCTCTCTCGTTCTTCATCGTTCTCACTCCCATCGAGCAGACCGAACGCATATCTCGAGATAAACAATCGACGGCATTGTGCTCTCGGTATTTTCGTTTTTCTTTTCCTCTGTCTGTTTTTTTTTTTTATAATTCCCTCAGTCTCGCGGTGGTTCGAGATGAAATCGGCCAGTGTTCATCTCATCTTTGAGCACGTGCGAGAAGCGAGAACACAGAATAGGGAGACAGACAGTGCGAGCTGGCGATGCGAGAACAACGGACAGTGGGCTGGCTTGTGTTTGCGATGAGAGAAATATATTTCAAAAAATCAGGCTCAACCGAAAGATCCGCGCTTTTTTGCTATCAGACCGTCAAACATGTGCAACTAAATTTATACGATGGCGATTAAAAATTTACGAGTTTCCCACGAAATTGAGTCACGTTGAAATCCAAAAATGCAAAAAAAAAGTAAAGAGACTAAAAAAAAATATCAAACTGACGAAAAAAATTTCATGGGGTTGCCAATGTTTATTTTCTCAAAAGAATTAAAACCAATCTCTGAAAATCTACATGTACATGTTGCTTTGTCCTCGCTCCTTGCCTCTCGGGATTATTATTTTTTCTCGCTTTCATTCTTTATTAAGTCTTAACCCATTCCTCTCTCTCTCTCCCCCGCGTTTATTAATGTAATCCAAGCAGGAGAAGCTATCACGGAGTTAATTAGTTCGTTGAGATGACTACCACGTCGACGACTATACGAGCATAATAAGTACAATAATACGACGAAGTTGGTGCGAATTAAATTGACTCGCAGTCGAGAATTTCGAGTAAGGCAAGAGAGAAGGAACTAGAGAGAAATGAGAAATTAAAAAAAATGAAATAACAATAAAGATGATAATAAAAATAATAATATTACAAGATCCGGCGTTGTTCGGCGAACGTTATTTTCAAGATCAGCAAAAAACACGTGCAACGAAGGAGAAACGATGAGTTAATAGAAAAAATTAAAATGCAGAGAATTAAATCAAGAGAAAATCCTTATTTGCGAAGCTTTGTTCATTATTAAGATTTTCTTGGAATCAAGATTAATAACTCGTAACGTTCGGAAACATGCGACGCAAGGAACAGCCCATATCATATTTTTGGTGTACACGATTTTCTCGAGTCGCGAGATCTCTTCGCGCTCGTGGCAATTCGGTTTAATTAATCCCCCTCGGTCTTCGTGAGTCGAGAAACGAGAATGAGAATGTTAGAAAGAGGAGGAAACGACAAAAGAGCGAGATAAAACGAACCAGAGAGAAAAGACACTGATATTTATATCTCTCTGTCTCACTCATTTTTCTCATCTCCCTCTCTCTCTCGCTTATGTCCGTCTCCTCTATCTCTGTGTAATAAATACGCCACTCTCGGCGCTGAAGTCATCTCTCAATTAACGTACGACAATGCTCGCTTAATCGCCTTACGTGTCACAATTAACGAGAGCTTTCCTAATATTTTTCCCTTTTTTCTCCGCTTTTCGTTTCGTATTTAAAAACAGAATGAGAAAAAAGGAAAAAAAAAAAAATGCAATTTAACTCGAGATTGTGAGGAAATAAATTTTGTCGTTGGATTAAACCTTCGAGTACACACTGGGTCGTTTTGACCCCACCGGATTTTCGTCTCGGGTTTCGTTGTTTTCGTATTCCATCGCGATCCAATGATTGAAAAACTTTTCATCGACGTTCAGCCTTCGAGATTGAGGTGAAAAAAACTCGCTCAATTGTTATTTTCGGTCGAAGCGAGAAAATTCTTTGTTTCGGTTTGTACGAAGGGAGGAAAATCGAATAACAAAAGAATTGGCTGGATTAACGTTACCGACGTACGTCGTTTATGCCGCAGCGTCTGTGCTGTGAAGGTGAGAAAACAATAGACTATGAAATGCAGCAAAGAGTCCGTTTTTGTCCAAAAGAATTTTCGTCCCTTTATATACGCGAATGGTGGAGCCAGAAGTTGTGTTCGAAATAAAATGGATCGATGAATTATTCAATTTTCAACAGACCAGTTTCCAGTCATTTTTCTTTTCCATATTCATCTGTCGTTAATCATTCAGCGAACAGCCCGTGGGCCAGCCATTGGACAAGGATAAGAAGTGGGCAGGTCACGATTCCGCCTCTTCACAATTCTTATCAGCTACGCCATCGCGGATCAATCAATATCCTGTGAATGGTGCATCGA
This sequence comes from Diadegma fenestrale, assembly GCA_037043255.1. Lineage (NCBI taxonomy): Eukaryota > Metazoa > Arthropoda > Insecta > Hymenoptera > Ichneumonidae > Diadegma > Diadegma fenestrale. The sequence continues at coordinate 10,896,598 of CM073310.1, read as the reverse complement.
GAAACAAAAATAGTTCAACTTTTTTTTGTCATTCGAGTTCCACAATTAAATTTCAAAATGTTGTAATTTATTTTTGGAATAGCCTGTATCGGCGTTAAATGGAAATTCGTATAAAATTTAACCGCTCTCGTTTTGTGGAGCTCCACGAGGTTATTTACCGAAACGTTAATGACCAGTTTAATTACGAAACGGGGTCAGCAAATTTACTTCCTTGGCCATTCGATTCTCGAGTACGTATTCTGTATGACGCTTGTTCAGAGTTTTGTACGACAACCTCGTGCAAAATTCAATAGAGCCGTGTGTACATTTTCGTACCCTACTTTTCAATAATCAATTTTTATTGTTAGCTGTGCTATGGGCTAATAATAAAATATTGGAAACGGCTTGAAATTTCAGTTCCAACCCAGACGAATAATTAATAAAAGCGAATTGCAGTTTTACAAATTTTTACTGCATTTTTCATGGCGCCCAACATTTTCCCGAAAATATTTTTTTTTCCTACTCACGATATTTTCCGCAGAATACATTTCGCTTCAGAATTCTCTGTGCTAATGAACATACCTGTAACAATAAACGATAATTTGTCGTTAATTATGAGCAACCACATTTTTTATTATCAGAATATTCAATCAAAATTTATTTTATTTTTAATGTTTATCGAATTTTCAAACTTTTCGCCTAAAAACTGCAATTAATCTGCGTCATCAATTTTGCATCTTTTGAAAAATTTTGCAAAGCCACGTGATGTGATAGAAAATTCAACACTTGCCGACGAGTAAATATATTTATTGAAATTGACCTGAAATTTTCTTAAAAATTTCACACTCCATTAACCAGAGTTTTACAGTAATTGTCCTAATTTGCGTATAATCCATCGTTTATATATTTTCAATTAAAAATAACGCTACGATCGCATTAATTTATTGATTTATTTGAAATTTGCATCGATTTTGTTGCTTATTTGCAGTAATTTAAACGAAAATGACTGAATTTATAGGTTGCAAATGCGAGAAGAGAATGAGTAATGTAAGACTTCTCAATTATCGTTATCATACGTTATCATTTGGCCGTATTTTAAGTTGTATATATAACGCATATGATATCGGAACAGTATAGTAGCGATAGAGGGAAAATGCCGGCGGCTAATTTCCCGTGCCACCGAAAATTGTTCAGTATATGCCATATCCCATTGCAGCCCCCTCCGGCAATATTAACGCACAGAGTTATTAATGAAGTTAATTACCGAGAGCGTAACCTTACCATTCGAATAATTCTGCCGGCATTCGGATTCACAAGCCGGCTATAATAAATCCATGATACCTACTAATTTCTTTTTCGCACCGATCTAAGTACTTAATCATCACATGTGCTTTTTATATCAGTTTGACTTCGAGCCATTTTGTTTCATACACAAAAATAGGTGGCCTAGCAATTAAAAAACGATATCAATAAAGAAGTTTGGGAAAAATAAAACTTTGATGAAATTTCCTAATGAGTTTATTTCTCTAGTGATTTTATTTTTCGTTTTACTGACCAGTTGAATTTTATTGGTCAGCCGAACAGAAAAAAAAGTGTTTCGGTAAAAACGTGAGATACGGGACATGGAATTTTCTAATTTTCCCTTAAACTGACAGTGGCATGGATAAGATGAGGGGAATGCGATGATTTTGTAATATGAAAGCAGCGATTCCGAGTAAATATCGTATTTAACAGTTTATAGTCATTTATGATGGGGTGGTTTGTACAAATGTCGTATTTATGTGACATTGGAGTACATGAATGCCAGTAGGGGTGTGGGAACATAATTACGGAACGTCACGCATTTGAAACGATATAGCATAACTGTTATTAGCAGGAATACCAGCAGTTCGTCAACGTTATTATTACTGTAGTCTGTTCGCTTTGCCCCTCTTCTCTCTGCCTCTTGATGTGTCTCTGTCGCGCTATCAATCAACGATTACCATGTAACGCTTGATTTAACGTGTGTTAACGACCGCACGCTGTCGTTGGACCGTCGAGTTACTCTCGAATGAGAAATGCTTAACCCGATGCGCGATATGTGTACCTTCGCGTGTGATCTACGTAATTCCATCGGTCCATCAGTATATTTGTCCAAGAATATACTGATTCACAACGTGTCCCTTAATTTGCCCGACTCCGAAATCCAGTAGATGGATAGATCGTGCAATTCTAAATAAAAAAGTCTTTAGGCATTTTTCTCTAGGACGCAGCGTTCCCGTGGGATTGATGAATAACTTGACAGCCAATGGGGAGCGCGGAGGAGCTGAGTAGGGCGGGGCGTCGCCGGAGCGCCGCATTGGCTGTCTCTTAATCAACGGATATCTCAGCAACGGTGCATCGTACAGAAAAATACCCAAATACTTTTCTCTTCGTAATTTCGAAATCTTGATGATCATTTCGTCCGAACGCGGTTTCTGACACACCTTCTATATTGATCATAATATACAGCCACTTTCGTGGACTGTGTGAACACGATCCCAACTCAATCGAAGTACCGAACACGAGATATTGTCCAATCGGTAATCGACCGTTAAAAGCCCACTTCATAGCAGCAACTGTAACTTGAATGTGTCATTCGATTTCTGCTTGATTAAGCCATCTAGGATAATTGATCGCGGATGATCGATCCTCAACCTCGTATAATTAGTGTCTACTCTCGAAATTGTCTACTTTATAGACACAAATCCATCTCGAGTGCCATCTCGGGTTCCTATTTTTCTTCCACTCGTTTTCAATTATTTCACTGACACTCTGCTCTCGAACGAATCAGAGATAATTGACAAATAATTTGGGATAATTAATGGAAATTGAAATAAATTCGATTTTCCTCGTGGCGTGCTTGAAAAAATTAGGATCCATGATAATTAATTCAACATTAAAACACAAGATCTCTTCTGGTTTCAGTCATTCATCGTAATTACTAAGAAAAACTTTTAATTGACGTTAGACAATTAATTATAACGGCGATAATGATGCAAGGAATACAAGAAAAGCGGAAATAACTCGGTGGCCGGAGTCGCGTGGACGAAAACATTGACCGAGAGTTCGAAATTTCACCTTATGTAGATTTTCCTCTTTCACAACATCCCCAGGATCTTGGACCAGAAGATCCTTTTGACGAAACTTTGTCCTCCGTGCTACGATATCCACGTACAACCGCAACGAGACAACTCCAAGTCATTTCCAAACTTGGGAATAGAGTTATTCGGCTGAACACTCTCGGGAATCTCCAGTTTCGACCATTGCTTTGCTTTTCTACTCACCACTGTTTGCACAGCGCTGCACTTCTTGCCCTCAACAACAATTCCCTTCGGCCATCACGAATCACCGGAAATTTACTATTTTCCTGCATCAATCGGGTTCAAATAACAAATTTCAATTAACTTTGAAACGCTAACCTGCGTTCAAAAACGACCCCACGTGACTATATAAATCTCGCGGCTTCTCTCCCGTTTTTTTTTTTAATCGTTTAATCGCATCTTTGACCAATTTTTTCACTTGAAGCAAAAGTGCCTCAGGCTCACGCGATCTTGCATTAAAAAACGATGAGGATGAGCCCAAGTTGGATCTTTTTCCATTCATTTTACCGAGGATATGAATTTTCCAAAATTGGGGTAATTTTTGACCTCAGGTTACAGGAATAGGTAAATAAAAATAAATCTCAATCAACAATGATCGAAAACACAACGAAATATTGAAACTAATTGCCAATTCGCTCTTTGAAACATCAAAGAGGATTTCCTGCGTGTTCAAAAGGCAAAAATTTATAAATGAAAAATCGATCCAGAATTCCGAAAAGTTCGAACTCATTTTCCAGTATATTTACAGCCAAGGCCGGACGTCAGTAACTTAATGGGATTTTCTACTGATAAAGAAAAAACACCGAGTAACGAGCATTTCCTTGATTAACGTGACCCACTAATTATAGTTTGAAATGAAAAATTTAATTAAAATTCATTCGTGACGGATGCAATCATTTAATTTTCTTTCGAAATGCCCTGGTCGTTCAATCGAAATTTGACTCGAAAAGGATAAATCCTTCGGAATACAACAACGTATTGAAACTTATGTTGAGGCAGTTTGGTAGAATTCAGCCAAGGCCGGATGTCAGTAGCTTAATGGGATTTCCTAACGATAAATACGGAAAATAGATGTCACGGAGATTTGGATGTAGAGGAGGTTGGATGGTCGTGATTGAACGAGAGATGACGTATCGTGCGAACAATTTAATCGAGTCTTGAACGTTCAACCATTGTCTCACTCGCTCTTTTGCTGACTCGTCATACTCCAAGTCCACACAAGCAAGTTCTATTATCCCAATTATCGAATCTCGTTCGTATATTCGCCATGGTGAAGAGTCGATCGCTACGGGAACTTTCGTTAAAATAAACGAAAGGTAGATAATCCGTTTTCCCGAAGGATCATCGTCCAAGATTGACATTTCAATTTCGTCCGAAATTTATTTTTCCACCATTAAGAAAAAAAAAAAATTCTAAAACGTTTTGCCCGAGTTTAATATTTTTCTTCGTAATGCCACGTTTTTTTTTCAATATTTTGCCATTCGATAAATTGCCACTACAGTCACTTTGTTCAAATATTAATTTTATCCGATTTTCTCAATATTTACCAATCTGAGAATTTTTAAAAACGAGAAAACAAACTGTTGAACTGTTTGTAAAATTCTTCGTCATTCAAAAATGGTAGAAAGAAAGGAAATTGGAAAAAATCGGTTCTCCCTTTTTTTTTTTTATTTCAATTACTGATAAACCGATGAAGGAAAAAATAAAAGTGGGAAAGACGACGAAAAGATGAGAACAAAATAGGGAGACATGGAACCGCGAGCTCAAAGCGACAAAAGTGATGAGACACGAAATTCCGTCGTCGCGTATATAAAGGAAAGAAAAAAAATGAAAAGAAAATGTTGGAAAGTGGAAGAAGCAAGAGGGGAAAGCTTGAGCTTACCGGTTGGCAACGTAATTGAACCGACACATAAGTACTCTTTTTATATCGTTGCGAAATGATCGAGAAGATTACCGTAAATCCCATTCGGATATATGGCCAAGGAGCAAAATGTATGAGATAAAAAAATAAAACGATATTTAGGTGAAGGAAAAAACGTGAAGCGAGCAACTGAGGAGGTTGAGATGAGCTTGATTCGAGGGTTCGTTCCAAAGGGACAGGAGAACAAACTCTACGTTATGTCTTCGTCGAGGTCGAATCAGAGAAGCAACTCGTCGAGTCAGCTCCGCGTTTCTCTCTTCCTTCCTATTTCCCCTCCCGATGTGTAGCACTCGCGAAGGCTAAACTGGTCGTACGTACAGCAATTTCAAAAGGAATCACAATTCTCCAATCTTCATCACTTCCCCCCTTTTCAATTCCCTTATTATGAATAATAATACTCAATAAAATCATAACATAAAGAATAATATATAAAATGAACCCTTGGAGTGCACACTGGGTCCTTTTGACCCCGACAATTTTCTGCAGGGATTTCTTTGGCAACAGCAACGAGGGTTTTGGCATTTAATTTTCCTATTTGTCGAAAAATAAATTTCAACGGAGAAAAATGTAAATTTCACGTAAATAATCCCAAAAATTCTCGATAGATTTTTTTCCAACTTTTCTCAATTGCAGACCAACAGCGACAAAAAACTCACTGAAAATAAAATCGGTCATTAGTATTCTTGGAACCTAATTTAGTGATGCGGACAAAAAGACGAAATGATCACGTCGAATTTTCTCTTTTTAAGGCCTGACTCGCAATTAATGAGACTGTAATCGAAAAACTTTTGTTTTTAGGATGTGCAAGGCCCGCTACACTAGTTGGAATGTTTTTAGGTCAACGGATCGATATTTCATTGCACCATATATCATTTATGAGAGATTATTTGCAATTTATCGTGTCTACACGTATTCTCTTGTATAGAACGGAGAAAGAAACGGAGAGAGAGAGAGAGAGAGAGATCAATAACGATCTTTGCTGTTCTGCTATTTGTCGACACTCCTAAAAGCAGTATATACATGTCGGTTGATTCGACGTCCATCGAATCGTAAAGAGCGGATTGGAGTGCTACGGAAATCAACGTTGGACTATCCAAGCCACAAGTACCTATACAGGAGTGTTTTGGTGAGGCAAAAAGAAAGACAGAGATGACGAGAGAGAGAGAGAGAGATTCGTCCAGTCGATGGGGTTCACGTTCCGTCCCCATAAATTCTATAGCGCGAGTGTATATAGTATCGTTGATACACAAAGTTGTCGTGGATGAGGGAAAAGGGAGGGCTGCAAGAGGCTTGTTCGCCTTTGGCCGAGCACGGTTTCGCGTACATGCATCACGCTGTGTAAAACGCTATGCCAGGTTCCCCGGGTCATTCCGCCAAACGCTCGATAGTAATATACACGCGAACCCAACACGGACATACCCAGTGTCCCGGAAATTGCGATTAAGGATTAGCAATCAACTTGACAACGTCAAATTCCAAATCGGAGCAGTTTTTGCCAAAAATTGTATCTTTTACAGTTAGAGTCTTGTTGCAAATCGAAAAAAACTAGAAAAAGCCAAGACTTGCTCTTCGACATGCAGTTTATCTTTCTCATCAAAGTCTCACGCGGTCTGTACTCGTCGCAGGCGTTTCTGGTGCGGTGTTTCGGACACCTCCTATAAGCCATGAATATAGCGACACGCCACCCACTCCTGTTTCTCTTTTCCTCTCTAGGCTACTCACGTTCTCTTTACCGCACGTACTCTAGTCGTTTTCTCCCTTCTCTGCATCTGCGGTGGACGCGCCGGCCATACACATAACCTACCGGACAGTCTGCGCGCAAGCCAAACGTAGATCAAAGGGGCCATTCATCGGCAGAGTATATTGGTGTGTGCCTTGTACGATATGCTACATATATGTGTCCACGTATGTAGTACGACGCGTGACAGCGTTCTCTAAGCTACCATGACAACCACCCGATGATCCCTCTGCCCTGCTGTTCTCCCATACACACCATGCGAGTCTTGTGTATTGACGATGCTACTTTGTCTTTCACGACGAGGCGCCTCTCTTTTTCCGAAGAAGACAGGAGCGGGACAGAAAAAGTCACTGAAATCTCGTTCACTGTCACTCAACCTTTCAATTAAGCTGACAAAAAAAAAACGATTATTGAATGATAAATCTCCATGTGCCATCGTGTACGAGAATCCATACGACCCAGATCCAAACGTTTATCTTCTTGCTCGCTTTTTTCATAACGATTCACGCGTCAATACGAATTTCCCACTTTGTCGCAGTGTGTACAATTTCGTAATGGTTTGTTCGCTGCAAGAGAACTGCATTAGGATGTACCGATGCATGCGGTATGCCCGCATGATCCCAGCACTGCAGACACACGTACCAGGCAGGGAAAGACCGTCAGGCTCATCCCTCTTTCTCCCCTCGCTGTAGAATCTCTGGACCATCTCGTGTCTCGAAATTGCCGAAATATTGAAATCGCTAACGGGATAAAGAAATTTTCATTGAAACGTTCGTGTGCAGCGAGATATTGATGCTCGAAGCCCTGTCCAAAACGTCGGTCCAGATTGCTTCGCACTAATTTGGAATCGTGAATTCTGCATCACAAAGAAAAATAATGCCCCGAGGCTTTTCTCTTGAGTGAATTCCTCAACGCGAATCCTGGGTCACCGCGTGTGTATCGAGACTTTGACATGACACACGAACATCGCGATTCAACGAGCCAACTCCTGCTACTGCTGATTCTCTGACGCACCAAATTAATCGAGGGAATTATCATATTAGGCAGTTACGAATCATCTACACGAAAGCCCTTGCGGCTTAGTCCGAATGCTATTGGCACATAATTCTGGTGCTTGCTTAATAAATGATGTTTCTGTAAAAAACTAATAAGTAACCCCATAAAACGGATGATCATTTTTTGATCGAGCATCGAGATCAACGGTCGAAAGTCTCACTCACTTAATTTCCAAAGTTTCACCCCGAATGCCTGATTATTAGGTCATCAACGAAATTAAGCGAGTATTTCGAGTTTTTGTTCAATCCAATACAAATTCGACGTATCGCTAAACTCTGCAATTTAGTGGCTTCATTTCCTCGTAATTAATCACCATCATTAGAACAATCACTCACTTGCCATTCATTTGGACAGTGAGATAAAAAAAAGGAAGATAAAAAAATACAAACGCAGAGATCAGTAGCTCGGAATTCTCTCGTTTCTCCAGCATCCGTTTAATCGACCATTCGTGGGGAGAATCTATCGTGAATGAGATATTTGGAGAAGTGAACATTGTACCACGATTCTATGGAGATTCTCGAAAGCGCGCGGAACGTGAACAATGTCAGTTATTATCTTAGGCGAGGGGCTCCCAGTCCGGTGCATATCCGGGGAGGAGTTATGAGGGGCTGTTGCGAATCTTCTTTACAGAGAGGATGAGGCGAAGAGGAGATTTTCAAGTTACTTCTCGTTCGATGTTCGCGATCGAGCCTGAAGAATCGATAAACTCTCCACCCATATATTTATATGTATATTTTGGCAATGTTTGTGTATCCGTCGATGTAGAACGCCGAGTTTGAGGCAATGGAGCTCGCGCGCAGTATTCCGCGTCAATATTCACGAGCCTGGGCAAATCCTTGCTCCCTCGACGCGTCCCTGACCAATGCCGCCGCTTCCTCTATGACCCTTTCGCCTTTTCAACCGCCTTTATGTCTATAGTATTTTCTGGTCTGTGCAAACCTTACTCCGAATATGTTCGAGCACTCCGAGTGCATGAATATACAATAATCTTATTATTAATCTACGTTCATCCATAATATTTTGTTAATGAAGAACAATTTGTTCGTCACGTTACGGACAAGTTAAATCTGGAACATGAAAAATCTGCCTTCGTCAGCAATTACTCAGTCATCGTTTTCTTATGAATTAATTAACGAAAATTTTTCATTAAAATAATTCCGGACTTTACTTTTTATCGTTTTTTTTTCGTACCAGAAATTTTTTTTTTTTACGGCTATTTCGGGACGAAGACTCACGCGATAACATTTTGATTATTTGAGTTTATTCTGGAAAATTTTGACGGAGGAATTTATGAAAAATCGATTTTTTGTTTATTGCGAAATCTTGTTTTTGTTTTTCGCTTCGATACGCACTCAGAAACAATTCTGTTCGGTTCTTCGACGTTGGTAACGCTTCGTCGCGCGCACCGGGGATCAGAAATTACTGTCCGATCGGTGATTGTCGATCGCGAAGAGAGGGAAACACACACGCGCCGCGTTCGAGAAGCGAGTAAGAGAGTAAGTGATCCGAACGAGCGACCGCCGGCCGATAAATCAACCGAGCGTGATCCTTAACGCCAGTAACTCGCCCGTGACTCGATCCCTCACGATTTACCATACCCATCATTTCGTCGATTGTACAGAATTTTCATTTGTTTTCTCTCAATAATTCCTTGACAGCTCGATTTTTTTTTTGTAGATCGGAATTGGATTCCGGCGTTTGCGAAAAAATTCAATTGCAGTTTCGCCATATTTGACGCTCCGATTCGCGGATTTTTTTTATTTGTATTCATCGTTTTTGTTTTCTTCGTGGAGATTCCAACGTTGAGCAAAAATCACTTTTTTAACAGCCTGTACAATTTTGTTGAGACGCGGCGCGATTCATTCGATAAAAAATCAATTGAATAAGCTCGCGGCGCTCGATAACGTTTCGTCGAAATTTTCTATGAGGTGATTGAACCTCCACGCCGAGTCTTCCTTCTTATAAAATCATGCTGCTTCTTCATTATGGAAAATATATTTACGATACGCCGAGATATACGTTTCTTCCGTCCGGTATACACGCCGCCCAGGTATATACGCGGCTCGATTTCACAGCCAGATTCACCGTGCGTCTATACGCTCTTTTACATTTTAATATCGATTGTATGTAAATATTTCGTTTATACTCCTCGAGACTGTCTAACCGCTCGACCGTTCTAGAAAATTGCTCCACTTATCGAATTTCAATTTTTTTTTCCTTTTTCTCATTTACTTTTCCTTACAAAATCTCGATCCCTTTAGACAAAAAACAAATGACGTCAATGAGAAATTATGGTCTGGCGATAGAGAGATTTATTTCATATTTTCAACATTTTCTATGGAATCTTTGATTAGTAAAAAGAAAATTGTTCATTATTCCGATTAAAAAGTTCGATCAAAGAGATTTTTACCGAATTTTCATCATTTTTTTGAGGTGGAACGTATTCTGGTTTTTTTTTTTTTTTTCATTTTCTATGGTTTTATGGCAACTGTACAATGAATTATTACTCTCGAATTGGGATAATTGGAATTTAATTAAATGATATTTCAATGGAGAGCCCAGTGGGACAATTTTTTGAGTCACAAAGTTTGGATCGTAGGAATTGATTCCCAAGGCCGTTGTTATGCAGTTCAGGTGGTTGTCAGTTTAACTATCGGATCCTACGTGACTTGGCCCTCTCTTGGACAACTTATGGCCCCGAGAGTTCTCGCTTGCTCTGGTCCCGTGGAAAACAGGGGGAGCGGGGGGTTAACTATAGAGGGACCCAGTCAGACACTCGAGAGACTGCGCCATTACTCGTTCCGGCACAATCAGGACGCGACAAACGTGAGGAATACTGATGGCGAACTCGCTACTGCGTCCCGAGATGTTCGATGCACAAATGGCGAAAAAAAAACGTTCAAAATACAAAAGTAAAACAGCGACGACATGGAAAAGAGGTGTCGAAGAGACTTCGGGGACAAGAATAATCTCCGAAACGTTTTGTATTAGTCCGGAGCTAATGTGAAATTGTAAGAGAATAAAAACAGTTGCCAAAAAACTTGGACTAACCTACACGAGCCAAAATAAACCGAAAAAATTGACTCGAAGCCAAAGAAATCCAAAAAACATCGAACTTTTTGGAAATATTCTCAAAAAAACTGAATATTTCGAATTGTTGAATCAGAAAAACTCCGAATCTTGCATTTCCATTTCATCCGATCCATTGCCAATATTCCTGGATGCCTTTTTCGAAATTCGCTGATTTTTGATGATTTTTTTTCCTCAAAAGATCAAGTTTAATATTTTTCATCAGAATCGATTTATTGTGAAAAATTTTGATTGTCAGTGAGCAATAAATTGAAATTATATCGTACGATGTTGGAGTTTGATAGAATAATGAATCGAGAGAGCGAGGTCAAGTGGAAATATAAGGCTGGACGCCTGCAGGCTTAAACTGCAGTCCAAGGAGCCCAAGAGTGTTCCTTCAATTCGATCCTTTATATTTATTTCATCCTCGATTTCATCGAGGTCTTGTAATATTCATCGGAAAGTAGAAATCGATTTGGAATTATATTCTTCTTAGGGTCTCGTTCTCTCGGTTGTCTCTTTCAAGTTTTCTGAGAAACGATGTTGCAAAGTGGAATAAAAAAAGTATTGAAGGGATTTTTGGGCTCGTGGCGTTTTGTGAAAACTCTGGTAAGTTTTTTCTTGTGTTTTCTCAAGTTTTTCTCTTTGTCCGTTCGTACGAGGGAGGAAAACAATTGATTAATTCAAGGGTGGATTGGAGGGGTGAAGTTTTGGGCAGGTCCAGGGCTGGAATCACAAAGGTAAGTAAATTTTTATGGAATTTCTCGATTAATCCAAAGGCGGCTATTCAACTGGGAGTCTCACGCGATATTCTGTCTTGTTTTTCCTTTCGTCTTGGCTTCTCGCTCTCTTCAGCTTTCTCCATGGGCGTGCTACCATCAGGAAATTTCGTATCGGCATAATGATCCTATGTAGATATATACAGAAGGATATAATCGAATGAAAAGCCGTAGGGGCTTGGCCACATCCCAGACATAATGCGTGAGAGCATGGAATCGTTACGTTCGGCCATTAAAACTATAACTATATCGTAAGAGACAGTGTATAAACGACATACTTGTTCTTTCGCTATCGTAGCCATAGCCTGATAACGCTCGACATTTTGTCAAGCGTCGAAATTAAAAGCCGCATGAGCCACTCTCCGTATGCGCTTGTGTTTATAGATACGCGAGCGTTAACGTTCAACGTACCCTGGAGATTTCTTCTTCGACACTATCTTCCCCGAGGAAATTCTTAACGTTGCTAAATTTCCATTTGATATATACGTAATTAATGTATGTCAGAGATTCGATCTGAGAACTTTTAACCATTTTTATTGCAAATTGAGCCATTTTAACTCCCGGAAGCAATTCTTATCTTTGTGATTCTCCAAGCGGTGGATTAAACGACGCAAAAATATCGTCGCGTTGCGGATAAAGATATTCTCCATTTTTTCGTCGATTCAAAGACTTTTTCGAGCACGAAATGACGCCATTTCAAGAACAAGCTTTTCTCAACGCATAGAACTAACAAGCCTGCTGCTGCCGCCTCAACCGCACACTCGCACTTTTATCCTTTTATATTTATTAGCAGCACCCCCGGCGCTCTGTTAATCTGTCGGACCACCGGAGCTCGATATAAATTCGACTCGCGATGGTGATAATTCAGTGAGACGAGACTGGACTATCCAAGACTACCATACCCTGCTGGACTCTTCACTCGTTTCTCTTTATTCGTCTTTTTCTCCTCGCGGGCAAGGGCCGAAGGACTTGCTTTGCCACAAGAGATACGAGCCCATATAGACAGGCATAAAAATTGATTTCTGTTTCCCAGATACGTGTATTATCGACCGGATTTTTTTAACCCTCTTGCCGTGGCCAGTTTCTGACGTTTTATCAAATTACTCTTTCTCTTTCCAAAGGTCGATGATCGACCTATTTTTAGCATTAAAATCTACTGCCATTTTTATTTTAATGGAAAATTCAGTTCCAATGATTTTTCCTCAATTTCAATTATTTTATTATTTGTATTTTTTTTTATAATGACTTAAAAAGAATTCATCGATTCCCATTAGGACAACAAAACAAATTCGTCGCCCACTAATTGGTGGGAAGAAAAAACTCGAGAAGCAAGCGAAGGACCTTAGAGGGCTCGCGGAGACTAGGAGAGGCGGTTTTAGTTTTGAAGGGCAAGGGACGAAGGGGGTGAAGAAGAATAGGGGTAGTTGAAGAAACTTGAGGGTTGCTTGGAAAAAAATAAGACGAACGTGAAGGGGACCAAGACGATGAATCGAGGACGACGGTAGGGGTTGGCTGGGGGATGCGATTCCTTGATATTTCCTTCGGCCATGAAGTCTACGTGGATGAGAGACGAGACGGGGGATGAAGCGGGGCTCGCGTGAGCTCTGTTACTCCTTCAAGCCCCTACCCCCTTCCATCCCATCCCCTGCACCTCTGCGATAGGAATACTGTCGGGGCTCTTGGTAAATTTGCATTTTTGGCGAATTTACAATTTGATTAGAAAGCTCGAGCGCGTTTCTCCCCTGGTTTGCCACCCCCTTAACCCCTCCCCTCCCATCCCACATAGATACGTCCTACGTCTTCTTGCCTATCTACGAGCGTGAGATAGTCGGATTGAGAAATGGGAATCGTCGACGATTCCTGTCGGCTGAATTCAGACAGTTAGCGAGAGCGAGCGGGTGAGCTGGAGGGCAGCGAGGGATAAACGAGGGGCGGAAAAACGATATCCAGTGAAGAAGGCGAAAGTGTAGGTGACCTAGAAACAAAAGGGAGTGAAAATTCTCCAACCACCCTCTCAATAAAGTCAGGATCAATATCTGTACTTCAAAATCAAGCGAAAGTCTTTGCCATCGAACATTTCCAATAAAACTACCCTCCCAAACGTTTATTTCATGAAAAAAAATGTTCATGACCAATGCTTGATTTTTTTTCTCGATTTCCCCGCAAATTTTCCTTCAACAAGCAGGAATAAAAATTCTTAAGAATATATTTCATGTCTCTACGTTCAATAGATTACGACGAAACGTTCGACACATTTTTCCTCTCATTTTATCTCAGACTCCATGATAAATTCGCAGATTTTTATTCGCCCAGATTTTCACATAATATTACAAAATTCTCTGTGTGTTGCTTTTTCCGCTGTCCAGAGAAAAGGGCATCTTGGTCTTGAAACTCGGTGGACAAAAAAAAAGCTTATCGGCTTATGCTCTCAGGAAAGAAACTACGAGCTTTGCTACGCTCACTCGAGCTCGACTTTTAATCCACCGCTTTTGAATCTCGCGAAATATCCTGGACAAAAAAAAAATTGATGTACATTCTTGTTTTTAAATTCTGTTATAATTATTCTGCAGACGGTGAGATGCATCGCAAATTCATAGAAAATGAATGGCACAGAATATGCGAGGATGGATTACAACTCTTCCTGAAGTCCAGCAGCTTTCCCATCTCATTTTTTATTCCTCGCAACGTGTAAGCCTTCGGATTAATTTCGCTCCTAATTTCGTTGAAACGATTCCATCCATTTGCCCGCGCGCATTCGTGTACTATGTTTTTACTAAATTTCTGCACGAGATCTGACAGCAATTGTTTATCTCATAATAATAATGTGTCACGTCACGAGAAAAACTTTGACGAAACGTTCGAAATTGTTTTTGAGGCTGCAACATATATTCTTTCTTGATAATTAATCGGGAATATTCATCCCCTACGATTCCACCCTTGTTTCGAGCCCGTGAGAATTGGGAATCGCGTGATACTGATATTGATTTTATGGGAAAAAGATAAATGACGAAATAACACAGAAACGCTCGTATGATTTATACCGGTCGAAAATTTAATGTATCGATGAAATTTTTGCTCGTATTATTATCGCATCAAAAGGTAATAAAAATATTCCCATTTCGGTCCGAACAGAGCAGTTTTTAATAAAACTTTTTGTTGATAAACAAAAAATTCAGATGACGATAAAAAAAAATGTTGACACTGCAATTGGTATTAATTGAGAAAACTCGAAGAATTCGAAAATAAAAACAAACAGTCAAATATTGGGGGAAAAAAAAAAAACAAGTTCAACTTTTCTCGGGGTTGATTTTTGCCTTGATATATGGGAAAAGTCTCGAGAGCACATATACCGGTCGTGCCAAGAATCGGGACCATCAAGAGACCACAACGACGTAGACGTTATTTCCCTGCCCCCAAGGAGAGGGATGGGGTTACCAGCCTCACGTAAATTGGCCAAGCTCTGTACACTAAAAAGATATCACTATCTATTGCACTTGAATGTTGACTCAATCCAGACAGGGCCCTTTGCCAAACGTTTTCCGCATACGATAACTTTGCCGAACCCTCTCGAGGATTCGTACGTACAAGGAAAGAAAATAAAAAAGTTTGAAAAGTCATCAATTTTCGAGACAGTTAAATGCGAACAATTCACATGGTAATAAACGAACTGGAGTTTGCAACTTTCACTGATGCGATTTTCCGTATTCCAAATGAATTTCCGGGGCGAGTATGAATTTTTATAACGCGAAATTTTCTATGGGCTGGATGGTTGAAAACGACTATTCATAAATTTTTATAAATATACGGAGATACGGACTCGTCATTTGTGATAAAAAGAAAAAAACATTCTCGAGTACATCAATACAGGAAGATAGGGAGTCGCTACGAAGCACGCGGAGAAGCGGCTAGGAAGTCGTGGGTGTTGTCAACCGGAAGCTCCGTGCGGTATCTCGCGAGCAACATCCGTGGTCGACAGGACGTTGCCACGGAGCCAGGGGGCAGGCGAGAGGGGGAACGAATGGAGGAAAAAACTGTCTGGTGCCGTTGATGATGCTCGGACGAAAGTCAGAGCATTCTCGCGGAAACCGAGAATCGACTTCCGGTACGTTTAATTAGTCGGTGACGTGGAAAGGGTTGTCGGCTACTGAATGGGCTGCGAACTCTCTTTTTAGTTCTCTCGTCTCCCTTGATATCCTTGGAAGCGAAGACGCGATAAATGAATTTGTTTTTTCCGATTCAGTATCATGGAATTACCACATTTCCACAAGAATAATTAGCTGTGGTTGCTTGAGCCACTAAAAATATCCCGTTTGCGCGTTGAATGGCCCGAAAGATATTTCCCACTTGAATTTTCGTGGTCGTTCGTCTCGAATCTCAACCCCTTTGGTCTTCCTTTTTAAGCGTATCGTGGCTGGCCTTCTGCTCCCTCATCGTCTGCTGCATTCAACGCTCCCGAAATGCGTAAATGCGAGTATTTATGTACAGGATGTGACGAGATTCTAGTTGCAAGTTGGAAGGTCAGATAGAGCATGAAATTCTGAAGAGAAAAGTATTTAACTATTTTTCGCTGCGTTGAGTTGTTGCTGAGATATTCTTTGTTCAGTATCCAGCCAATTACGTCGTCGCGTTACCCGGAAGGGGCGTGACGCACGGGCCCAGCCGATTGGCTCGGACTGAATCGCTGATATCTCGACAACGGTTGCTCCGATGGAAAAAAAGTTGAATACATTTCTCTTCGGAATTTCAAGACCAAGCCACGTGGCTATCAGGATTTCAGCGACACCCTATATTCAAGAAAATATATAAATAATTCGTGGTCCTCTTTTACCATCTTCTCTTCATCCTTCGACGAGGCAAAATTACAACGACGACAAAACGCACTTAATTACCGCTCGGGGGAGCGCGACGTTATAATCTTCCTCGTACTTTTCCCTCAACCCTTCCCCTTTTCATCCCTCCCGGCCATGCGTCTCTTTTACAACTCTCTACTTTTTTGTCCCCGCAGTCTGGACTTTTTTCTCGACGATTGACGCAAGAGACGCGCTCAGCGAAATCCGTCGACTGGTAAAATCCACGGCTACGAGTGTAAGATTTATGGCAACTTCTGCCTCGAAAGGTCGAACGTCCTGATGCTGCCCTTGGAGCTTTCGAACGAATGTTACACGTTCCTCGGAGCACCATTATCGATGCGTGTTTTTAAAACCAATAAATAAAAGTGTGTAAAAGTGTTAGCCCGTTTCTTTTACAGTGATTATTCCAGTTTATAGCGAGCAATGTATTTGTATATGTAATTTACGTTGGCAAGAGTCGTCGAGAGGCTTGCGTGCTTCGCTCGCATTCGTCAGGTCAAATACAAGGGCGAACGAATAGAGGGGTGCTCTTGTTCGTCGGTTCTAATATACTCATCCCTTTCGGGTGGCTCCTGAACAATCTTTCCTTACATATAGATCGGTCTAGCGGACTGATAAGATCTTGACTGGTTGGACTGACGTAAGTACACACGTATGGGTGGCTCCCTCATTCGGCAGTCTTCTGAAGTTTAAACTCATCTATCATTCACCTTCTTCTATATTCCTTTGTTTTTCACCGCCTGCACTTCCTGCGCTAATTTAACGCAGATATATAGTATGATACAAAATTCATCTCGCTGCTTAACCAGGTTTTGGATAGTTGACAAAATTCCAAGGAGATACGTTCTTTGTCATTTTTTTCTACGACCCACAGTTGCTGAGAAAACAATGAATTAGTCATCAGCCAATAGGCGGGCTTCGGCGTCACCCCGTTTTTCGTAATCTCATCCAATTGGCTCTCGCTATTTCGTTAAATATCGAGAAAACCATGCACGCTGGAAAAATACGACAAAGGACTTTTTTCCTCGATATTTCGCAGTCTGTCCGATCAGTCGATCGAGAAACGAATTTTGGAACGCCCTGTATATTCTCCGGCGAAACTTTGCAAACTTCCGGCGAATCGAAGGGAGGAAACTGGCGAACGGAAACATTCTGGCGTAGGCTGGACTGAGGGACAAGTCGTTACCATTCATCTGCATTCTTTGGACGTTAAATCTAACGCATCCGCTGCACGCAATGCAGTTGCCTCGAAAGAAATCAATATGCAGAATAATTATCGTATTTTTGACGAAACGAATGTTTATCATCAGCCGCAGTCGCAGAGAAAACTTTTTTCTGGACAGAAAAAAAATTGAGCTTTTTTATAAAGCCAAGACTCGCGGTCGGATATTTTTCATATTTCCGAAAAGGTCGACGACAAGAACCTCGGGGCGGAAAGAAAAACACGAATGACCTTAGCAAAAGGTGTTGTAGTGACAACGAGTATTTTTCTTATCCCCGCGGAGCATAAAGATCACGGAGGGGCTAAAAGATGGCGGCAAGGCACATATATCGTGGTGGAATTCTTAGCTGGCAATCGAGAGAATCCGAGCGGAGATCGAGGCACTACGAAAAAAAGGGAATAAAGAAAAAGAAATAGAAGAAACGCGGATAAAGATCGCGAGGGCGAGGAGTGGTGCCGCGCCCAGAAAGAAGAAGCCCCCGAATCTCTTGGAGATAAAGGTCATCCCCAATGCCACTATTCAAGCAGGGAGGGTTGAAACGACGAACCAAGAATCTTCTGGCTATACCTATTACAGGCTGCGAAGGTGGAGAACGGGAATAAAACTAAAGGCCATTAATCAGGCCTTTCGAGTTTTCTCTCTTTCTCTTCAGGAGTTGCTACGGAAATAAGGCCGCGAGAAGCAGGAGCGCCAAGTAAAGATCTTCTTTTTCAACCCCTTTAAATCATGAGTTTATTTCGTTGGGAAATGTGTGGGTTTGTTGCTGTAAGAAAGCGAGAGGCAAAGAGAAAAAGGGAAGGAAGAACGCGCTCGGTTTCAGCACCAGGGAATAGGAACTTCCCTCCGCCAGAAACAACCACCCATTCCCGGAGAATTTCTGCGCTTTACTGCTTAATGCGAGATAAATCGAGAAAACAGGGGAGAAAATAAAAACCAACAGCAGAGGGCGAATCATACGAATAAGCAAATAATACATCACCCATTTTTACCCATCCTCTTTTCTTATCTCTCTCCATTTGCAGATCATTTCAGCTTGCAGAACTTGGCGCGAACTAAAAATATACAAACCTCTCTTTCCCGGGATCTTATCGACGTGAAGACTTTCCTACCAGAATTATATCCGGGAAACGTGTCAGATCCTCAACCGGTTCAAGAACTTGTGCCTGACAAGACGAACTGCACCAGATCTCGATACTGGGTCAAATCCCGGTAATGCTCGAGGCTGAATTTGATCACGTAACGATATTGTTCGATCTGCTATAAAAAACTGTACTATCAAAATCGAATTAAATCGATTCAAGTTGTTGATCTCAATTGAAAATGAACTTTACTCCAACTTCGTTTTCCGTCTCCAAATTCCATACGATTCAATGAACTTTATGACTTGAAAGATCAGCTCGTTACAGTTTGTCCGGCAAGTTTATCGAAAAAAAATCCAGAATCGTCATAATGCGTGATTTTTGTGTTTTTTAGTGGCAAGAATTTTCGTCGCTTACGGAAAAGTGTCTGCTTTTTCATGTAGAAAGCCTGGCTGTTCTATCGGAGGATCAAAGAGGATCAAAAAGTATGTTTGAATCTCGTAAAGAGTACGAGAGTGTTCAAGAATATTAACAGATCGTTGGCGAAACCTTCAAAAGGTTACGAGGCTATTTCATCGTGGTTAATCCTTGGACAGCGACCTTAACTGGCCTCTGGATGAAGCGGAATCGGTTAAAAACGTTGAGAGCTGAAAGTTACTTAGAAAAAGGTCTGGAAGGTTGGTGACCTATTTGAGACTGTGATAATCTGTGGACATAGAACTTAACTAAGCTCTCGAAAAAGTGGGAGTATGAAGAAGCGTATCTAGAGTGAGGTTACTGCGTCAAATGCGCGCAAGTTACGTTGAGGGCAAAATGCCATGTTGAAAAGCTTGGAAAACGGGGTCACCCGGAGGATATATACAGGCGGTGCACGTATCTGGTCTCCTTAGCGAGGAAAGAGCTCGAGAAGCCTGGAGAGACCTGGAGGACGTTCTGGTTGCTCCGCACGGTGACGACAGTTCGCCAACTGGCTACGTGGCAAAAGAAGGGATGGGACAAAAGGAGCATAAAGCAGGTGCGGGGGTCGGTAAGCTGCTCGACTGTGCGAGATGAGAAAACGTATTGGAGGAGAATAGCTGAGCAGTAGGCAAGGACATGATAGAGTTTTGCGGCTCAAATAGCATAACAGCAGAGAGAGAGTCAGAGAAATGGCGGAAACGTATAGAGTGCGATAGAAAGAGGATGCAGACGTTGGCGAGTCTCGAGAAAGTAAAGGATGAGCTAACAGGGTGATATCGTGAGCCTTGGAGTGTGAGTTGGGGATAGTTTTAGTGGCATCAGCAGTGAACAATCCCAGAGTGCACCAGGTGTCCGGACAAGTTGCCAGATCGACCCGAATCGCAGTTTGAGCGACTCGTTCCTCTTTCCGAACGAAAAGCTTTCTCTACTCTGCTGCTGCCTGCCCGCCTGCTGCCGCTTGTCATCATCCACCAAGTTCTTGTTACTCCCTCTTCGTCCGACGTCTTCATTCAACATCCCTAAATTTACGGGTCACTTGACACAAACACGTACGACCTCACGCCACTGGATAAGTACATTGAAACGATGGTTAACCACGTCCTCGTATCTGCCGGTTTTGTTTCCTCAAAATTCGTTGATTTACTTATCGCATTTCTATAGCCATAGATTTTATTTATTCATTTTTTTTCGAAAATTCTAATAAATTCTCGACAATTCGTAGTCTCCACCGAGCAGGCTACATTTTTGGAAAGTGGGTCATTTGTAGAACCGGATATTGAGCTATTTTGATGGTTCTGGCAAAATTTCGAGAAGGGGCTGTACCACGAGGGACACAATTAGTCACAATCTACCTTACTTATGACTTATTCGTGGTAGGTGCACGGCGCACAAATTACTTAACTTGGTCATCTCTCAGGAAAACGCGAAGAGGTTACTCGAAGGAGAAACTGACAAAGGAGGGGAAAAAGGACTTCGAGGAGTGCAAAGGGCGAGTGAGAAAGGGACATCACGAGCGTGTGAAACTTGTTACGAAGGGGTTTCGCCTACGAGTGTAGGAGAAGCAGAGAACCCACCAAGAAGGAAGAAACCGAATGGAGGGTTGTAACGTCGCTAAAGTTTGCCTGGAAACTTTCGCACCCCTAAATCCCTCGTACCTACTACGGGACTTTCTTCGTCATATGGTACATTTCCACGTACACGATACTCTCCACTTCCTATCATTCTTCCTGCTTCTGACTCTCCATTCTTCCAATATCGTCCTTATTCGTATTTTTTCGTAGCCTGAGAAAACAATAACGTCTTCGTCACTCTTTTTACATTCTGCTTTCCTAGTGGGATTGAATTTTGAATCTGGGCACTGAAGGCATTTTTGAATTCGCAGTGTTAAAAAATATCGAATCTCGCTGAGATCCTCGGACTCGATTATTTTTAGTAGTTTTCTTCGTTCGTCACACTTGGTCTGTCGGACCAGGGACTTTTATGACTCGATAAAATGGTAACGATGGCGTCTTTCGAGGGTTAATTATGACCAAGTCGAAACGCCAGACTCCGGGCAACAGGGTAGACCAATTTTTTAGCCGAAAAGTCGCGTCAACCTAGAAATTATGGATTGCAAAAAATGCGTGACGATCCAAAGTGTTCGCGACGGAACAAATGAGCAAACTTTTTCATTGTAAAATAAAAATGTATAGCCTTCGAATGTGGTTAACGTGTGTTTGCTTTTTATCTCTCAACGATGAAAGGACAAAAGCGACGACGTACAAATTGCCGAGAATATAAAATCGGCGAGTGCAAAAAAAAAGGGAAAAAAGTGAAGAAAAAGCAACAGATTATCTAACACACAATTATGGGAGTTTGTAAATTATTCAGAAAAGAGAACACGTGCATTAGTTTATGGATCGGTGGGAGGGAATCGCGTGACCGTAGCTTCCCTACTGAATTACCGTGGGTTAGCCCAGTTAGTGGTCGAACCAGCTTACACACACTCAAATATTAAAGCAAACCGATTGACGAAGTGTTAAAATCGTGGCTCCCTGTTTTTTTTTCGAGAGAGAGAGAGATTATTTTTTAATTTTTCAAATAAAACGTTGTCAAATATTTTTTAAATTCTTCAACGCCTCGAATTATGAATCGTGAAAATTCATGAGGTCGAAAAATGAATTTCCATATTTGATTTCACGTTTACCTTTTTTTTTTGTGTTTTCTTCGTTTCGTTTGAGCGATCATAAATTTTGTGGTTTTTTTTAACAAACTTATCACTTAATTATACCTTAACCCTGGAGCGATTAAATTAAGTATCTCGGTGTGTTCTTATCGCTCAGAAGTTTTTTCTTCTCTTGGTGCTACAAAAATAAGTCTGCACGAAATAACACCCACGCCTTTCTCTACACTTTTCTCCTATCTTTTTGACTAGTTTTTTTCCCACTGTCGTTCCAAGAATTTTATGGTTTTGGTCTTAGTGAACTCGGGCCAGAGTAGCCAGACCATCATACAGTCCAGACAACCCTTGCCAAGTGCTTTTCTCTACTGTTAAGTATTCCGAAGCAAAGAAAAAGAAGAAAATAGCAAGAAGAATCGTCTCGTAAATGAGACACGAAACAGAGTGAGACAGTCCAGAAAATACTACGATGTAAATTTCGAAAAAAAAAATGCAATGTATGGAAATATCCATTGAAATTAGAGAAAACAAAACTTTGCAACTATTTATTTTTATTCGAACTTTCAGGCTTGGGAAAAGAAGTTGGAAACTGGAAATGAATTTAAAAAGCGATGGAAATCAAAAAATTAGTTGACAAATATATTTAACCCCTTCGAGGACATATTGGGTCATTTTGACCCCAAAAATTTACCGTCCCTGATAGTTTGGAATTTATTGGCAATAAACGTTTCAGAATTTAGTCTCCGTTTTTGTCAAAAAATGAAATTTAGGGCCACAAAATAGAAATGATTCACGACAAAAAACGTCTCTAAAAAAAAAAAATAAACAGATTGATATTTACCGGAACTTAACGATTTGGAAAATGTCTTGGGTCAGATTGACCCAATATGCACTCCAAAGGTGAAAGTTTGAGAAAATCGATAAGAACAATAATTAAGTAGATAAGGAGAAAAAGAAACAGAGGAAAAGGATAGAAAACAAGATAAAGAAAGTTTCGTATTCGCAATGAAGATGGGAAAACAGGTCGAACGTCGAGTTCACTTGTATCTGAGGGTAGTAAAGGGTGAAGGGTTGAAGCTAAAGGGCATGTCGCGTTAGAGGTAATTGTCGGTGAAGTCACGTCACGTCTCGCACCTTGTTGGCATGGTCAGTCGAGTCTTGGTGACCCTCGTTGGTCCATTGATCACTGGCGAGACCAACAACAAAACCTGACACTCTTCTCTCGCCCTCTCACGTTTCACAGCACCAACATTTAGCCGATGGGAAAGGTCGACAGGTAGAGAGGTCATGAGACTCGAGTTAACCATTGAGAAATCGCGTCGCAGCATCGAAAAACTTTTCTGTTGGTAAAAATGTTTTTCTTTTTGGTCAGGTATGTTTTTCCTTTTATTCAAAACCGAATACGAGGCGGAAAAATCTTATTGACCGCCGGTACTTTCCGAAGGATCTTGATCATTTTTACCTCTTGAAATTTGGATCATTTTTCCCCAATCTCTGTAATACCTACGGAACAGGAGCAGGATGTTTTAAGTTTGTGGTAAATCGCAACGACGTTGGTTCATAGTTTCGGAATATGGAGAGGAAAATTTGAGAAGCCATCGCTACGATTCGTCTGTAAATGGTGGAGAAATAATCTCGCGCGATTCGCGATAAACATTCTTCGAGAGCGAGCGTTTAATCTTACCGGAAGTGCGAGCCAGGATGAGCGGAAATGAAGAGCGTAATTGAGAGAAAATAAATTGCGCAACTGCAACGAAAATACATTCAAAATTATGGCTAGAATTCAGCGAGTAAAATGGGAATAAGTTATAAAAAGTAAAATATAGGAAGAATAATTTGCCGAAATTTAGTGTATTGGGGGGTAAGAAATGGACATTTTATTCGGCTCGTTTTTTTCGTGGCGTACGAGCTATTCATTGTCTACTCGAGATTATTACGTACACACAGCATTGGTCGAATAAAAATATCACGTATACCACGAGATAAGTACGATATGCGATAACCTTTCACCTCCTCGCTCTCCTTTTCCTCCTCCACCGATTTTTTCTTTCTCCCTCTCTCTCTCTCACTTGGAATAATGGCTTCTATATACTTTCGTTTCTCTACACGTTTCAATGCGGACCCAAGAACGATAAAACATTCGAAGAGTGCTATAGAGGAAGACAGATAATAAAAATGAATTCATTTCCCGGTAGTGAGGTCACCGACTGTGTGCCAACTCTTTTGAGTCACGCGACTAGATACTACATTATTCTTTTCCCATAACTGTTCCCCCGATCTAAATTAAGAAACTCGAAGATATTTTTTATCCAATTTAATAAACATTTCATTCAATTCAGAATCGACAGAATCCATTTAAAGTTCCCAATCAAGAGTCTGCTTTCATGTTCATTCGGCACAAATAAAAAAAAACTCATGTTGATGAATATACGACTCGATTGTTGATAAAAATAGAGATGGGAAATTATATTTTCAGAATTGACAATTTTTAATTGATGTTAAACACGTTAAAAAAAAATCGACTCGGTTTCCACGCGAATTTTTATTTTTGTGCTTCAGGCACGGGGCGATACGTTGAACGCAAATAGTGACGAAGATATGGAGGAACGCGAAGAAAAAAAATTATCCGAGCACGAAATTAATGCTGAGATGCGCGAAGAGAGTTTGGCAAGTGACGTCGACTCATTTACAGCGAAGTAAGCCGAGCCCCATAAGAACCCGGGACAAATGTAAATAAATTCGAAGGCGAGCTTTGCTCGGTGAAACCCGAGAAGGCTTAATCCACCAAGCGGATTACCATTGGAAATGAGAGAGAAAGTAGAGAAAAAGGCGAACAAAAGTCTTGAAACAGATAAAACAAAAAAAAGAAAAGAAAAAAATCAGTGGAAAACCACAATGGTGAGATTTTGACTGGGGAATTGTGTGAAGCAAAAGGGCCTGAGGGCCACGATAGATAATTATTCAGTAAGTTTAGGGCGCGGTTTCTCCATCACGTTGATAGGGTTTCCCAAGGGATAAGGGTTCTTAGGTCGCGCACATAAATTTCTCATGCAGTCGAAGCATCGGGTTTTCATTTTCTTGGTATCAACGCCTGCGGGCCTGTCGGGGCCCGTTTTTATTTGCAAAGAATATAATCACGAGGAGAATGCAGCTCGAAAAAAAAGAAGCAGGGTGGAAAAAGCTATAAAGGGAAAAAAAGAAAGGAAAAAAGAAAAAAAACGTAACGATAGAACGAAAAATGGAATGAACGTAGGGCTGGTAAGGACGGAAGAGGGTTTTCCAAGCAACGAATGCTTCGGCAAAGAATGAGGCGAGTCTGGAAAGAGAGACGGAGCTATAATGGATGTTGAGTGAAAGAGTGCGGAAGGGAGAAAACGGAGGTCGAGCCTTGAGGCACTGGAATACCTTTCCTCCTTCCATATTTTTTGCCTTCTTCCACCTTCCGCGAGTCTCGCCATATTTTTCTGACTTGCTTGGGTGCGGACAACTTGGGCAAAGGCTGGAGCGAGAAGTACAGCCTCAAGGGGGCTGCAGCCCTCCATCCCCTTCGTCATCACCTCTCTCTGCTGCTGTTTCTATATACCATGACGCAGTCTCGTGGAAAACAAAATGAGCAAACACCGTAATTTGCACGCGGAGTATCACGAAATCGTTTTTCCGATTCGCTCTCCTCGTTCTTCAGAAACCGATTCAGAAGTTAGAGAGGGATCCAGCGATATTTAGGGGGAAATTCGTGATCTTTATCGTCGCCTAAAAAAATCGATATATCGTCAATGATTCTTGCAGTTCTTCCGTTCAAATTAATTCCATCCTCCCCTTGCAAAAAATGCAGAGCCCCAAGACACGTACCGACTTTTTGCTCGAGTATCCGCATCGTTTTTTTTCTTATGAGACACAACGCACCGTCAAAGTTGTTGCGCAGCATGTGGATGGAAAGAGAAAGGACAAAAATAATAATAAACGCTGAAGAATAAGAGCCGAGGCAAAAAAGGGAATTTGGAAACAGGTGGAAAGAAAAGATGCTGGGGAAACGAAAGCAGAGTGAGAATGACGAGAGGTTCAAAAGGGGATTGAAGTCTCGAGTACATAGTTGCTTCGTTCGCCACTAGGGGGAGGGACTCCCAACCACTAGTCCAACGTCCCGGAAGGTAGCGGCGTTTTTTTACTGGCAGCTCGATTTTTCCCATTTATTTTTTGTTCCTTCATTTTTTAACGTCTGCTCTTTCTTACGAACGGTTTCGGGACGCGTTTGGTAATTTTCTATAGCTGTATATTTTGGCAGCACCCTTGAACTCTTTGAGCTACTGAGCAACGGGGCGTTTTTTCTCTATCCTTTTTTCTCCTCTCCATTTAATGTACCCCCCATGATTTCTACATCGAGTTTTCGCTAATTAATTACTGTGAGTGCGCACAAGGAACGAGCCGGACTAAGGGTTGCGCAGTTGGTTGGCTTTGCTTTATACGGAAGTGTAAAACACTAATTGGTATTTACAGTTTGCCAATTCCAGCCCAATCACCACTCATCATTACGGCCTTCTATCTCAAGCGTTAAACTTGTTCCTCGATATCATTAAAATCTCTTTATGCACACACGCACACATTTTAACGCACACTATGAGCAGGAGTCTGTTGTACATTTACCTTTGTCTTCAAGTATAATTTAGCATAAACCTCCAACTTAATTGTCCCACTAATGAGAGCGCAACATGCTCCACTGATTCGTCACGTTTCCCTTCGTTTTACATGTCCAAGTCGTGACTTACCTGCAACAAAAACAAATTAATCATTCAAACGATGTTTCTTTCTCCCACTTAATTAGTACAATCAATTGAATTTTTTTTATATTTCACAGACACTAAAATTGGATGAAATTGCAGGAATTTCTCATGATTCTGCAGTTTTCGTCCCGCAATTTAGCGGATCCATCGAGTTTCCTTCGAGAGCTCAAAAAAATAATTCATCGACTTAATTCGACGAAATAATCGAAAATTGGAATAAAAATCAAAATCAAACTTTTTTCTAGATTTTTTATTTGCAGTTGCATGGATTTTGCTTGTGTTGTTTCTGTGACGAGTTCGAGTTGCAGCTTACGGGGACCACAAAAAAATGTAAAAATCCCAATACACACACAGGAACGGTTACAAAAGCGGCGCCGCTCGAGTTACAAGAGCATAGGGTGGATCGCCCAGTGGGAATGAAAAGCAAGGGGAAAAGGAGGAAGAGCGACGACGAATAATTGAAAGGTACCCTGTCACACAACGAGAGGAAGAGAAGCAGGAGGAGGGAGAGGGGAAGAAAGCTCGTGGCCAAGTGCAAATTGAGCCATACACTAGGCGAGCCCATAGTTTGTTTGCAAATCCACAGACTCGCTTTTCCCTCTTTCTCTCTCTCACAGTCTCTCTCAATCAATCGCACAATTTTCCCTCTTTGTCTTTGTTCCGCAACGCTCCATCCACGACAAAACGTCACGCTTTTTATTCCTCGAAAAATCGATCATCATCAAACCCCAAAAAATCATCAACACCCGCAGAATCCTCAGAAAAAATTTCTACGTCGACGAAACGCAAATTTCCGTCAGGAAAAACGAATATAGAAACATACAAGTAGTTGCCCCTGAATTTTGTTACTCGATAGAGTGTCGCGATCCGTCCAAGAGAAACGAGCAATGAAAACGATATCGATACTTCGAGGCTAAGCCGTCAGATATTGATGCTGGTGATCAAATTCATTTCGGCTTAATTAGCGATCCAAACTCTTGGTATTGAAAGCCTGAGCCGACGATAAGGCGATTTAGAATGAGCTAAAAGAGTAAAAATTGATCGATTATTGTCCGACAAAGAGAAACGGTTTATTGAGCCAGGAGAAACATTTGTATTTTCATATAAAATGACAATAAAAAAAATCGAGTTATCGATACTGCATGCGATTCCCCATTGTTATGAAGTTGTGAATTTTTTTTTTTTATATCGCGTGTGTTTTTTCGGTTGTCTCGTATGTTTTGTATTTTCCTTGAGGATACAGAACACACGGTCGATATGTTGATGTACCGTTGGTAAAACTAAAGCGTCGAATCTGTATGGGAAGCCGCAATTGAGCCTGCGGGGATGCAGGGAGAGTTTTTTTTTGTTCCAGCATGGTTTCAAGAGTCAATGCGCGCTGTGGAGGTGGAGAAAAAGCTGGAAAAGGGAGAAGAGGGGAACGTATCGCCATATTGAAAGCTCCGGACAGAGCGACGCCGTTTTTATCTCGCTCACTATCTCACTCGTTCCCTGCTCTCGTTGTTCTCATTCGTTCATTATTGGACGAGGCAATTAAGCGGAATCTCTTCGAGGAAGCCAATTGTTCTGCGTGAATTCCATTCTACGTAATATACTTGCAGCCTTCTCCGCCCCCCCCCCCCCCCGCCTCGGTTGCTTCTAATTTTCTATATCTCTGTTTCTCCCATATGTTTGTATGTTTATGAATTGGTGAATAAGTGAGACTGATATTTGTTGAAGAACCGCGTACATAGACTTCCTCCCTATTAGAATTAATGATCCTTCATGGGGATTTTTTCCTATGGGGTGGAGCATCCGTCTAGACGCAACTCAATTCCTCCCGTCATTTCTTTTATCATGGTTTCACATTTTCTTCCAGCTTTTAACGTTTATTTCCAATCCCAACATTTTTTTCTCAATATTTTCATATCGAGGCATGGCGTGGATTTTTAATAATTATTTTTTTAAATTATTTCAAGAAAAATCATGATTTTCATGAATTAAATACATTTTTCTATCGTCGTGTGTTTTATTTGTTTTTTTCTGGTGGAAAAAATAGAGGAGCTTGCACCCTTGCCGCAGAGGAAATTCGTTCTCTGTACCATGCGATGACGTCGCCAAGGGTGACGTTACCGACGCACTGGCCTGGGATTCTAATTAAAAAATTAACGTTAATTATACCGGCCAGTGAGCCATGTACTCTGGGTGTTGGCTCGGTTGGTTGAGAAGAGAGCTCTGCAGGGCTATCTCGTTGCATGCCTGGACCAGAAGAGGCGTCGGCTCACGGAATGAAGAAAAGAGACGGACGAGAGTTGGCACGAATGCTTTTTAATCAGCGTGGACTTGAAAAAATAAATATATGTTTTTTTTCTCGCCGAGTATACACTGTATATATTTTTTCTCCGTATATGATTAAGGGAAGGCTTCGTTTGGGGGTTGCAGGGATAACGCCGAAAGCGGATTAGCAGAGGGCTGCAGCAGGAAACGTGAGAACATCCTCGCCTGCGTCTGCATTCCTCCTTTCGGCCCTTGTTCACAAACTGACGTTGTATTTATTATAATTACAAACTTCATCATTATTTCTGCCGCATTAATTATACATAATTTAACATCAAAATTCCCAATTGAAAAAAATTCGGGATAGACTCAAAAGATTTCGTGACAATAACAACAAAAATTCTCAAATCTCTTTGAAAAATGTTTAATGCTTGAAGATCTACTCGTGATAAAAGAAAATACTAGAGGGCTCGAACAAGATCGTCGATTCTCTGGGTTCAAGGGCAATGACTGAACGAGTGTGCTCATAGAACTGCCTGCAGTGACTCCTTGAACTCGGTAACCCGATCGCATATGCAGTGATGACAACGCGTCGACGTCAATGAGGACAGGATTGCTTCTAGCCTCTATTAAAACACGGACCGATCGATATCCGAACCTGAAGGGTAGTTAACCTCATTAACAACCCTTCGTACCACAACGTCCGCGATCTCGTTTAGTTATTTTATCCAAAGTGATTAATTTAAAAGTAATCAAATTATTGGAGGCTAACTTTTTTTTACTTTGAAAACGAAATAGCATTTTTTCGTGTTTGAAACAATTTTCATAATCGAATGACAAGCGATTGCGAATTTTTCGTTGATTCAATTCCAACGGAATGTTGAATCATTTTACCGATAGGTCGTTTTTTCCATATGAAATCCACGCGGATATTTGGTCACGAAAAATTCATTCATTATTTCCCCCTCTAATTTGGTGCAATTGTAATTAAATAGATTTTCGGGATTTTTATTCCCTTAATACCTTACTCATGCCCCGTTGGAGGAAAAAAAACACTGGAAACATTAAAACCAACCTAGCAAGATTCTCGACATCATGCGAATCAGAATCAAAGTGCATTATCCGAAGGTGGGTCTCGAGAATAGAACGAACCGATCGATCACGCAATGGGTCTTTACTCTCTGCCGTAATAGTTTATTATTTATCGTACTTTCTGCGTATTTTGTTCTATTTTCAAAGTTATAAATAATCTCGACTCTCGGATAATGACATTTTAATACGACGGTGATTTTTATTTCTGTCAATCTTGACCGAGTCTTCGTTTCAACTTCAAACATTTTTATTGAAGAAGAAAAATTGAGCCGAAGTTAATTTCTGAGTGTTTTTAAATGTCACCAGACTTTTTGTTCGTTTTTGTTGTTATTTGTTGGTGTTTCTGAATACGTCGAGATGGTCGTGAAAAATCGATTTCCGTGTTTCTCGGTGGAATTACTTTGTTTTTCGTTTACTGTGCGAGTTTTTTTGTTTGTGTCTCCATAAATCGAGATGCCAGGGTGGTCGTTATCGATCGAATGATTATTTTTTAACTCGCTAATCTTGGGTATAACTGTCTCCTCGATATATAAGGGTCGAATTCATTTGCTGTCGTTTCGTCAATGATTTTCCATTGAATTTCGCTGGCCATTGGAGTGATAGCCGGCTGACCAGGATCAAGGCACAATTAGGTGGGCCATGTAGCGCGTAATCCTTGAGCGTATCAGGCTCACGCGCCATGACAACAAAAAGCGTTCCCAGGTTCGACGAACAATGGCTCAGTATCGGCTCAACGGAACAGTACTTTGGGAATACGATCTGCCGCACCTATATGTACAGAATCGGCAAACGCCTGATCGGGATTTCGTGAGAACACGAGGCCAGTTTATCAATTTAACGGCCTCCATTCTAAAATTTGAATAAATAAAGAATTTGAAGATTAGACTGAAGGCTTGTGGGTTTATTCGAGGGTTTAGCCGGCGCGGTTGGCGAGTTACAAAAAAAAAACCGATTCGATCGATCGCCAAAAAGTTATTTACCTCATTACTCCCTCGCGTGTTTTTATTTCTCCCTGATATCGAATCTGGCGAAAAAAAGATTTGGCAAAAAATGGACGAGGGGTGCAGAGGGTACGGAAATGAATTTGAAAAATGGTTTTTAACGATGGACCAGGAATATTGTCGGCAAAAGCCACAATATATAAGTGATCAAAAACCAACGAGTTTTAATTAATTCCTGAGGGAGTTGTTTCGCGAAGAGAGAGAGGGAGAGAGAGAGAGAGAGAAACTGTTACACATATTCAACCCCCTCGTTCGTTTCGTTGGCTCCCTCTCGATAGTCCACGGGAATTATCCCCACACGTCACGCACGAAAAGAGGGAACATAAAAGAGCGACAGGCTCCTCGTTAGTTGCAAACACCCCATGGGAAAATATCCTGCCTCTCAAATACATTCACCCAAATATTCCAAAGTTGCATTGTTCGTTATGAAATTTCGTTACTCTTTTCAAGGGTTTGATGTACAAACGACAGGAGATGATTTATCGCACGGAAAATATTTGTACTCATTTCCGGAGACTCGTCATACATTTCCAACAGCCGATATTATTTTTCAGCTTTCAATATGCCGGAAAAAAGCTCCAAAGTTATGACAGCATCGGAGGGCTGAGTAATCCTTCTTTTCGTCAATTACACCTGGGGATGAAAAAATGGTACACGAGTTCTTTTTATTCTTCCAAGATGCCGAGGGAGCCAAGGAAATAAGTTACCGGGAGGGGTGTTTTTATGTTAAAGAGTCTGACGACACGCGCAGGGGTAAGTTTCGGTGGAAGCGCGAAAAAGCCCATTCTCATGGGTTACGATTGAGATGAGGGTTGGAGAACGAAATCTTCTCCTAAAATCGGCACTCCTCGCTTTATTTCGGCAATGGAATTGGTAGGGGTATAGATAAAAGAAAAAAAAAGCAAGTCGTGTATAGGGTAACGCAAGAATCGTCTCCAAACTTGTCGGAGGTGACAGATCGTGAAATTTCGAAGAGAAAAGACTTTGGAAACTTTTTCTGTGCGCTCTACCGTTTTTTGTTTATGTGAAATTTACCGAACGACCAATGAGTGACACGCTAGCGCCGAATGGGGCGAAGCAAACGGCGCCCCGCCCACGCCAATCCGTGCGCGAAGCGTCTCATAAGCCGTGACACAAATGATTAGAAATCTCTAGAACGGTACATCGGAGAAAAAAGTTGGTAAAGAGTTTTCTCTTTAGAATTTCACATTCTATGGATTGAGCCAGTCTGCTTTAGCGATTTTCGAGTCCTCCTGTATATATTCGCTTTGAAACGTATACGTATTCGTTATCGTGGTTGCGGAGCGTACTGTCGCTGATGTTGATGGGGAACAACGGAATATATATAGCTCGGATCGTAAAGGGAAAATCCCTCGACTATGGAGATACAATCCCGGGGATGGTAGTAGATATAGTCGGTATAGGATAAGGGAGAAGGGTGGACGGGCTCGCACAGCTTCGTTGTCGTGTAAACTGCGTATAAAATACAGGCTAACCCGAGAGCGACATAGTTCTCCGGGACTGGCCTCGGGTGATTGGCTAGTCCTCGGTTGAGGGGTTGAAAAACAACCCCTTTGGGTCATTCCACTTCGGACAAACGTCTGCATGACTTCAGGTGTGATTTCTCATTGGACTCGTATGAATTGTTATTGGACGTGGATTGGTATCGACACATATAAATTCCCTTCATCCGTTAAGGTACATCGATACATCGGAGAAAAGAATTTGACGGTAAAAGGGAGAAAAATGAGGAAATATGTCGCTGCGAGAGGCAAGTTCGAAGGATTATCTTGGCCTGGCCATTTCAATGGATCTCCATTTTCCAAGCGACTGATTATACGATAGCATCGAGAAGCTCGTTCGCCCAAAGATAACCCCGTCGATCTACCTGCGTTTGTATTATCCTTTACATTACCTACACATATAAGTACGAATGCTGTTGTATTTGAGCTCGCTGGTAATATCCTATCGGTTCGTCGATATCCGGCTGATGAAATTATCCCACCCCTATCCCGAGGCCATATTCTCACGCGATTTCGTTGAATCGCGTCACGGTGGGGTGGCGCGTCAATCGAGGGTGGATAAGTCTCGGAGAAGCTCGCTCGTGGATCAGTGACAAAAAACACTTTTTATCCACGTCCGAGCATCGAGACGAGAGTGTAAAACAAAAAAAAACGAAATAAAAGCCACCCCCTATGGCCAAATTCACATTCAGCCATTTTCCCTCATCATTTCATCAATCTGCCCAGCACTTTCTCGTATTTCCTCTGCAACTCATGAATCTCCACCGTCGAAAATTCTCCATGTAGTGACTGAAAATAAACGAGTAGTTTCTTTATTTTATCCGGCCTCCCAGCTCGCCCATGCTGACTATAGTGGCATCGGCTTCGTTTTTTTCCCCCAGTTATTTCGCTTCATTACCGCATCCCCAGCCTTATCACAGCTAAGGCAAAAAGTGCAGTCTGTTTGAAGCAAACAAAAAATCTTTCTCCGCGATAGCCGAGATGAAGAAAAGCTTGGAAAAATAAAAGGAGAAATTGGTCGATCAACGGGAATGCTGGTTGGGAGCAGGGCGAGTCAAGTTCTCCGCGAAGCTGCACATCGCGCTGTAGAAAATTCAGGCCCCTTTTACAGTCGAGAACAGAAGGAGGGAAAAACAGAAGCTGCTAAAGAAAAAGGAGAAGCCAAGCAGAGGAGATGGAAAATTTCCAGCCATTTCTGCTCTTATGCACGACTATTAAGTAGGATGTTGGAGGAATAAGGGAAGGCAAGGGGGGAGGAGGGGAGGCAGAGGGAAGGGTGCTCCTCATAGTCTCGAGAGACTTTCTCAACCGCGAGGAAAATTCTTCTGGAAGATCGCGAATCTCTATCGTGAAAAAGCTCGCGTATTTTCTCTCTTTTTTTTAACCTTTCTCCTTTATTCCGATCAAAGAAAAATTCTTTGAATCGTCAGCAGGTTGATCGAAGCGTGGAACAAACAAAAAATTTTACCGGACCTAACGCGCACGCATCTGCGGAGGTGCATGATCCAGGTGTTAATGAACGTAAACCTCAGCAAAGCGAGCCGTTCAAAGGGCAACGCATTCAAACGGTCACTGCGCTGGGACCACGGGCAGCAAAAAAAAAAGGATCCTGATGCATAGAAAGAAAATGAGGGAACTGATAAATAAAAGAAATCGTGTTTTGTCGTCAACGAGACGTGTTTTCTTTTGTACCTTTTTGTGCAGAGTCACTCCGCACACAAGAACATCTATATAACGAGGAAAAAAGATTGACGATTCCGAAAGTTCATACATTTCCATAAACGCGCCGGAAAAATGATATGAAAAAAAAAAAAACGAGAGTAAAATAATGAATAAGCACACAAAAGAAAAATAGGCTCGTGATTCTTCGGCGTTCTGCGACGAGAAACAAGAGCGAAGCGTCTGTCAGAAATGAAATCCCGGAAAGTCAGTGATAGCATCGAAATAACACAGAGATTTAAATAATCCAATACGCACATAAATACACGCGTGTATATAATACAAATATATATATTTTTCTCATATCTATTTTGATTCTATGAAAGGGAAAATGGCGACAAAAGAACCCCCTAGTTTTTGCTGAATATTAAGACGACTTATCGTCTCTACGAGATCGTCTACGGACCCAGAACCCCAACGCGTGTCCGAGATAATCCCGGAGCTTTCTCCATGTCAGCGTCACCCGACTGTTTCCATTTTTTCGACCAGCAGATGTCAGTCTCATTGAAATCAGATTCCAATCACAAACTTTCCACCCCATAAACCAAAATTTTCTCCTTTCTGCGACGTCATCTTTAAGGCGATAAAAAATATTCAACTACTTCTCAAAGAGAAATCGTAGGACGGATTTTGTTCAACGAAAAACCTTTGGAAAGACGAAAAATCGTAGAAAATCGTAATCGAATATGAGATTTTTTCCGCTCGAACTGTTTCTCCTCAAGTTTGAACTTTTTTCTGAATACTCAGGTCTTTTTCGATATGAACATCGTCGCTGAATGGAGTCAATTTTTGGAATGTCAAGGTGGACGTAAAGCACGTCATTTTAGCTGGAGCAACTGGGTCAACGAGAAGTAAGAGATTTTTGAGACATCCTGTAGATGAATATATCCAACCGCTTGTGTATATACGAACGGCTCGCTAATTTCCCACTCCGCTCGTGCGAGGAACCTACGATGCGAACCATACCGAGGACCAGACCGGAGAAGCAGACCAGGGTTGGTTCGCAGTCTCGTCCTATGCCGTATACATGTATGCGCGTTCTATATACGTATGTTGTACATATATATGTATATATAATGCCCACGAGAGCCTCTAATTTAGATTGGACGCAGGGTGAACGAGGGACGCACGAATTTCTCTCCCAGATCACGATCCTCCATCCACCACATCAAACCTCCCCTATTTTCGCGACCACCCTGTCTAGATACACTATCAAAATATATATATGTGTATATCCATAAATAGAAGCAAAATTTCCCTGCTCTTCTTCCATTCTGCACCCGAATCACCTTTTCCGCAACCCTCAACGTTGTCCCAAGACTTTGCCTCTCCCTGTTCGTCTATAAAAAATAGTCAACGACGCCCCTACCATATAATTATATTCGCAATAAGAATAATAATAATAAACGCGCCATTTTCTCAAGATTGTCAACTTCATTTCATTCCACGCAGGGGTAGCTTTGTGGTGGCTCGTGTTAATCAGTGTCTCAGAAGCGTTCCATGGGGGTTGGAAAAAAATTCTCTTCAAGGATCCTCAGGGAAGAAACGACAATCATGATTTTTTCGACAATATTTCTGTTTTTTTTTTTATAATGACATTATTTTTTATGGCTTTTGTCGAAGTTCATGGGGGCTTCGAACATTTTTTTCAATTTTTCATCAGATTTTTCTTTCTGCTTCTCTTTGAAGCGGATTTGTCGGTGACAATTGACAAGGAAATGTCCCAACGCAGAGTTTTCCATTTATCGGACGTCCATCAATTATCCAGGATTTTAATATTTATGTTAATCTTTTCGTGTCCATAGATATGTTCATAAACAGACGACGTGTGATTATTTTCAAAACACCAAGATAGGATTAGCCTCGGTGGATTATTCGGGGTGTTTTTCGCACCCCTTTTTCATTTCGGAGAGTCTAAACCACCCCTTATTGCCTACCGGCGAGAAAGAGAGAATAGGAGGGAGATTTAAGTAAAAAGAACAAAAACACGAGGAGCACGCGTGTAGTTTATACACCAGGTGACGAAATTTCAAACACATACCCACCCTTAAACTAATATATGGCCTGTAATGTGACAATGACGCGTAAGTTTTTTTTTATCTCATTTTTTTTGGCTCTAATACCCCGTTACCCATCCACCCTTATTTTCGAGCCCCGTGCCATTGAGCCGAGCCAACGTTTTCGCCACTTATTTCGTTAGACGAGTCACGTGTCATCGTCGTCAATGAGAAACGTCGTATGACGTTTCTCATTGACAAAACCCAGGATCAGGACGACCCCGCATGTTCGGGGCTTCCTCCTAGTCTAGTCAGAAAATTATGACGTAGCGAAAATTTTGAAAACAAATTAATTTTTTTTCCGACACGCTCTCGTAATTGAGGCTTTTGTGTGCAGTTTATTGGTCAGTTAAAAAAACTTTGCAGCCTCTCGAAGAAAAGTATAATTTTGCACCACGCTCGATTTTTAAAAAATGCATTTTCACGTTTTTTTTCTCCTCAAATCATTTTCAATGAATTGTGTAATGAATACAAAGAACTTCGGAACTCTGGCCCTAAAACCAATCCGAGGTTTGACATTTGTGCGAAAGATAAAAAAAAAAATGGAAAAATAAAGTTCACGAAGTCTCGCACGCAAGAGAATACGTATGTGCCGAACGTTATCTCCCCTGCTCGTTCGTGCAGTTCACGATGGCACAGTGCGGCACGCATGGCTCCCATGGGACGTCCAGAGAAAGGGAAAGAGGACCGCAGCCAGGGAGAGACACGAGCAGGGAAGTTGCTAGATTTATGGCACTCTTGGTTGAGCGTATTGAGACTCGAGAAGGAATTTCATAATGCCACAAGGATGGCGAGAACTCATGAGGGTGGCTTGGCCATGTTGCCGCTGTCTTTTGATATTTATTGTTCCTGAATAACTTTTGCAGAATCGAATTATCGAGAAAAAATATGGAAAGGAATGTCGATATTTTTGTATCTCAGAGCCTTCGATTCCGAACGATCGCGTCTACGACCTTGGAAAACAGCACGAACCCTCTAAATCATCGTGAGCAAAGTCAAACTTTCCTCCAACCATCTCTAAATCGTTTGGAACTAAAAAATCCTAACGGGAACGATAAAAATTTGAGGGAGTATTAAACTGGTAGATTCAAACAATTCCAAAGTTTATATTCGCTCCGCAGCAGATTGTTCTTGGTTTAAGAGGGAGGAAATCGTCTAGCAAGTATCGAGCTGGGCAAAAGCAACCCCTTGCTCATATGAATCCTGTATTCGTAGCCCTTGTAAATTCCTGCGGAGCGGTTTGTGCACATTCGTAAAGTATAATCGAATTTACGGCAAGACTGGATCCATGCAGCATCTTTCTCCGTTATTTTCCATCTCTCTTCTTGTGTGTTTTACTCTTAAGGGTTGAGAGGCTCTGGAATAAACATCTTCGCTTGGCACGGTTCAACGGTTGAGAGAATCTGCCCTTGATATGTAGTAGGAATCGCTTTATCCACTTTCCCTTGCACATGTTGAGAGTGCGGAATACGTGAAGGACGAGCTCGTATTATTGAGGAGTTTCCTCAGAGGGCTTCAATGGAAACCGCACAACCACGAGGATAGCATCCTCCATCATGGTTTCTCTACCCCCGTGGCCTCACTCTGCGGGTTTTCAGTTGCCAAATTTGTGCTCGAGCTATGATACGAGCAAACTTGTTCGAAACCATGCGAAATAGCTTCGCATACACACCGCAACCCGTTCAGCGTAGTGAGATACTCAAAACAACGTGTGTATTTCATTTCAGAGGCTCTGATGACGATTACTTTTGTCAGCTATGACCTTGAAATATCTAAACACTCAATTTACTCAAGCTATCATTTCAATTTCACGTTTGCAGTGTCGAAGAACAGAAGAGAACAAACATTTCGTATGACGATTGCTGGAGGCAGTTGAAAGGTCATTTGATTTTTTCCGAGCTTTTCCGAGCCCAGTGACCTTCACGATCGCGAAATCGAGAGGGATATCAAGTTGGGAACTTGATCCACGGCAATTCGTTGTTTTTATATACTCTTTCGGAATTCCCACGACATTTTTTTCGTTCTGAAACTCTCTGGAGAAAAAGCTCGCAAACTTTCGACAAGCTGGAAAAATATCGTATTCTTCATTTTCAATACGAACGAGAGTTTCGAGAGAAGAGCGACGAGAGCACACGAAAGTCCATAGCATGATCTTATCGATCTTGGGAGAGGTCACTGTGGTGCAGTGTGCCCATAAGTTCCGGAATAGAAAGAGAAAAATGGCGCTCGAAGAAAAACAGAGCTATGGTGTAGTCAACCTCAAACCCTGGCCAGCTGCTGGCCAAAGAAACATTTATATTTTATCGAACGAGCTCAACTCGTACAAGTCTCTCTTTTTCCTGAAGCAACACGCTCCTCCTCATCCACAAGCTTATCTCCACTTTTTCCATTTATTTTTCAACACTAATTAAAAAAGGTTCTTAAAAATGATTGCAATGATGCATTCCCGAGTGTTCTGCATGACCTTGTCCCGGCACGAAGGCTTAAAAAACCTTCAATCTGCCAAAAAATACATGTTTCTTTTCATTACTTGGTAATGATTATTCTCCATGGAGAACAAAATACTTTTTAGACGCGTAAAAAGCCTGTGGCTACAAAGTTTCGAGACGACAAATCGACTCGTACATTTTCTTAAATTATTTTTTTTTCCTCTTTTTCTCTCTTGTTTTTTCCTCTTTCTACACCTTTCACTATTTCTTGCCCTTTTACTATTTCACTCTTTCATCCCTCTGGCCCGCGTCCCCTCAATCGCCAACTCACGCGAAAGAGCGTGTGAGATGGAGTCGTGGACGAGGTGAACCTCTGCTGTGGCAAAGCCTGCATTATTTATGAAGCCCCCGTACAACCCTGATGAGAGCATCGCGACCGACTTCCATACCTAACCCTCCCCCACCCTTAAACATCCCTTATTCGCTATATATCTCAGACACGATATACCTGCAGCTTTTGTTAGGCTCCCCGAAATAAACTGCCAGAAGCTTTTATCAAACGATGTGTATACCCGAGTCTCAATGTACAACCCCCACCCTACCGCAATCCTTTCGTCTTTCATGTTGTATGCTGTTATTCCATATCAACACAAATGGAAAAGTGACACCTCATCAAAACTTTTGAGATTCCATTTTCAATATTGATCCAAATATTCTTCGCCATTCTTTCCCATCGTTTCATACGATGAGTTTATTCAAACTTTTGTGTTTCAACCCTTCAAGTGCGTATTGGGTCAATCGGACCCAAGGCGTTTTAAAAATCGTTGTATATGCTGGTGAATGTGCATTTTTTTGTTTTTTTTTGCAGAACAATCAGTGAGAGCAAATTGTTGCATTCAATCGAGAGTTTCTCTGGTCATTTTCATTTATTAAGCAATTTCGTAATAATGCTGACGTCACGGACAGTTTAATTTCTGATGAAAATATACAGACTGCAGAAAATGTGCTGCACCTGTCAAGTGCAATATTTTTCAAACGACCAAGCAGATTGAAATGTTTGGGAAACAAATACTTTAGCCTCTGACAACCGAGAGAGTCCAGGTTAAATGTTCTCATCAGATGTCACAGTTTCGTGATGGTAAGCGAGGTCTCTGGCTATAAAAAATCATGGTTAACTTGTCCAAAGCTTGGAGAACTAAATTTGTTGCTTTATTGAATGCAAAAAAGGTAAAATTACGTTTTAGGAAGACAAGGACGGTTTATTATGCAGATAAACATTTCTTGTGTCGAGCTTCCAGACGTAAATGCTTTTACGGTCACTTGACTACCAGACGCTACATTTCATCCCCCTCTCTCTTTCTTTTTTCCTCCCCGCGGTATTCCCATTCGCATTCCATCAGCCAACATTCTGTTTGTAAAAGAATCGGGGCTTTTATGAGCACGAACAGTTTCGGCATGAACCGGCAGCCCCGATCGATAAAGCACCGTGGCAAAACTTGCCTCGTGCTTATAAAATCCGTTCATAAAGAATCAGGTCCTCGTTATGGACTTTCAGTTACTTTTTTCCTCTTGCCAATAACTCGGAAAATTGCCCAGGGCTCTTGAGCTTTTTATTTTACCTCCAAATGGTTTGATCGCATGCTCTCGATCTTTGCACAGTTTTTAAGGGTGTTAGCATCCTTTCAGAGCAATTCACATTCGAGTCGAATAAACAAACGAAAAATCTCGATTAAAGTATCGAATATGTTTTTACATTTTTTACATATTCGAATTTCTCTCCACGCATTTGAGTCACGCACGAGAATTTGGTCCCAATTTTTGCTGAACTCGTCGTTCATAAGTTTTCTCGTTTTCAATCGAACTTTCTTTTTCGATGACTTTTTTTTTTTAACTACTCGTTAACGTCGTATTTCAACAGACAACGTTCGGAACGCGCGAGGTAGGTTTTCTTTTGCGCTAGAAAATTTAGCCCGGGTCTGCTGAGTCGCAACTTTGTTCGGGGCTGTAAAATATATAACCACATTTAGCCAGTTCGTTCGCACAGTTGGTCGGCGGCGTAGCAACCCAAGGCCAG
Source organism: Diadegma fenestrale (assembly GCA_037043255.1). NCBI lineage: Eukaryota > Metazoa > Arthropoda > Insecta > Hymenoptera > Ichneumonidae > Diadegma > Diadegma fenestrale. The sequence continues at coordinate 10,855,735 of CM073310.1, read as the reverse complement.
TGATTAGAGGTGATTCCATTTTTGCCGAGGAGTTCAGCCTCTGCGTACTCCTTTGGCTTGCGTGCTCCATGGGAAAATGTGCGAGAGGTCGAGTAAGATGAAGGGGTGGAAAAGGGAGAACTTTGCCGCTCAACGATTCTCATTATTATAAAGTCACTAACGAACCAGAGGAAGCGCGCACCCTCAGAATTCTTTTGCGCCGTGCCACCAGAACCGCTTCAACCTCCTCGAACCAGGCCCACCTCCTAATTTCTTCTTTTTCTCTGCTCGCTCGCTCTCTCTCTTTCTCGCTCTTGCTTTTTCTCACGTTGCCTCGGCCAAGTAAATCGATTGCCCCGGCAATCGAAAAAACGAGATTGAGCCAATTACTGGTGGGATTGCGACGACCATTGCAGAACTTTACGAGAAAACTCCGCTTCGAGTGAGTTCCGCGCGCCCAGCCAACGCTTTTGCAATTGTCGTTTGGCAAATCAGGCCTTTTTTTAAATCAGACTACGCCTCCTCGTTCCCTTGCACCTTTTTCCGCTCATTCTTTCTTTCTTTTCAACCTATTACGTGATAATGATGCAAAATATAATAAAAATGTCGACAATACTTCAAAATTTTTCAGATTACCATTTTTCATCATTTTTCACATAAATTTATTCAACTTTAATATTTTTGTAATAAATTAAATGTTTAAAACTTTATAAAAAATGTTCACCCGAGACATTATTTCGTGAAATTGGTCATTTTTCATTATTTTCTTATTACATATCGTTCCTGCTGTTTATTGTGATTGGACTTCTCGTTCGAGATTTGAGAAAACTAATAAAAAAGGGTCGGACGGTCACCCAACCGTGTAGTGACCTTACCCGAATTTCCTAAGCTTCGTTCACGGTCCGAGCCGGACAAATTGGCATCGTAGACTCGAAAAAATCAATCGATTCACGATTTCACGAAAATTTTGTAGCATTCGATGAATTCGAATTTTTTTTTTGTATATCATGAACGGAGTGTGATTTGCAGGATGGAGCCGAAGAATTTATTTTTCAACACTATGACGAAAGTTTATTTCTAAAAATGCTATGTATATGTGATGAAATCTGGGATTCCCGAGGTTTCTTTTAGTCGGTTGATAAGCTGAAAATCCCGCGGGACGAATGAGGCTCGAATAGAGGGAGTATAGGAGATTTTTACTCTCGAGGGGGTTGCAATGGAGTGACGGAGATATAGAGAGTATCCGTTCGAACTAGATGTAGCTAACTCTTTGGGCTCGTATGAGCCGGCATCTGCCACTGTGTGTGCGTCGGTCTTCCTGCTGGGAAAACTTTTAATGCCTCCCGCGATTCCTATCCCCCTCCTCTCGATCCCCTGCCCCTTTTAACGGGGCATCGATTCACCACACGAACTCTTTGCGGTGAGGCGCCACAGCCTCCGCGGTGTCACATCGAGGGCAACGAAATTCCGATCGCATCCCTTTTGCCTACCCTTGTCTATCTCCTCCCCCTTTCGCTCGCTGCCTCTCCCTCTCACTCGTGCTCACCGACACAAAAAATAAATCGATCTCCTTCACTGGAGTCGATACTTCTCGCTACGTACCCCAAATAAATCTTGAACCGTCCACAACTACCCACCTCCAGTTCTATTCCCATTTTTCCCTCCCTCAACTGTACCGAGCGTTTTTTTTAATTTAAAAAAAAAAAAAAAAAAATTCTTCAGGAGACAATTTTGTGTAGAAACGAAAAATAAAATCTCAAACGTTCAGTATGGATGAAGCTTCCAAAAACTACCCTTTGTGAATTAAAAAAAAATTACTCGTTTCGTCACGTATAGTGAAATTTTAATTGGTCGTTGAAAACAAAAATATCGAACGGCTGGACAGTTATTTACGGAAAGTTGGGGAATTTTGGGTGTGCATAAAATATAGACATTAGCGAATTTAGTTCGAGTAATATTGGATGAGACGTTGTACGAGACAGAATCGAGCGCCCAAGGTTATTTCTGGTTAGTTACGCATTTACTAACTGAAATATTAATATTCGTTGTAGACGAGGATCGGGAAGCAAAGTGATGTTTCGGAAGTTCCGGTACTTGGCGAATCCACGTCGAAATAACCCTCTGTGAACTCGCTTGAAATACACGCGGAGGCAAGAGAGAGAGAGAGAGAGGGGAAGTGAGGAGAATGATTTTTAGGGGTAGTTTCAAGTGGAGTACGGTTTCCGGTGAAAATCGAGATTCAAGTTACCACGAGGATGCCCTGAAACGCCTCTTCTTCTTATATAGGAACTTGGAGTACCTAAACGTAGAAACCGACTGAACTAGACGCGAAAGAGCTCCGAGTTTCCACAAGGGGTGGGATTTCCTTGCTGAATTCTCCACCGAAGAGGAAGTCCCATTAACGAACATTATTATATCGCCCTATCTCTCTCCTTCCTCTTTCCATCCAGCCCTTCTTTTCGATGAATACCTTATCCACCAACCCATTCTATTTCATCCCCAACCAACTTCATGGATCACTTTCCGATATATTCAACTTTTCCAAACCATTCAATTTCCCTACTGTTTCCAAACATTGTTATTCTTTACGTTACGTACATTAACTCCCAGAACATTTTCTCTCCCAATCAGTTGCTGCTCCCAAACTCCATCACTGATTCTCCATCATCCTGAATTTCCTGATTTCCCGAAATTTTAGCTTTTCTCTACGAGAATAATCACCAATTGGTAAAGTTTCGAGCTTTAAAAATCATCCCCATTTCGTTTCATCGAATCGAATCAAATTTCCTCGAAAGAAATGCTAATTACGCAATGTTCATTAGAATCTGTGGATAAAAGTTATATTCGGGGGCTGCGTTCGTTCTGAGAAAAAAATTAGAATGTGAAACAAATAGTCATTTGTATCAAATTCGTGAGTCTTTCCAATTAATGGAAATTCTATGTCTTTGTTTAACATTGGAATCCAAGGGAATAATATAAATGGAATATTTTCATGGAATGATACGGAATGTCGGGATTGACATGATGTGGTTGTTGATTAAAATAGAACAATAGCCTCATACCTGTGTAGTAAATGTTGAATAGATTTGGTATTATTTTCTCGTACAATAAATCTAACAAACGAACGATTCATCGGCATGGAGAGCGACGTTGAAACGAGATACTGACAAAATCTGGGGGTCTCTCGAATATGGGGTTGGTCGAGTATGAATAACAGTGGGAAGGAAAAAAGCGAAAGAGAGCTAGTGAGATTTGGGTAAACAGGAGAGATATGGTGTTGTATATTTATCATTATTGCCATAGCAGTATAATAACAGAGTGGGGAATGGCGTTAAATCTCCGCTTACGAAATACCGGATTCTGTACATTTGTTTGCGGGTGGACGCGTGCTGATGATGATTTCGTAGCTCGAGGCTCAAATTGCGGGAGAGCTTCGATATATATAGTCGCTAACATTTTCTCCTCTACCCTTCGTTTCTCTTCACCCTTCGACAGAAATTTCTGCTTAAACGTTTATCAAGTTCAAAAGCCTCCGAGCAGGTCACCTTTAAATTTGATAAATGTGATTGAAAATGAGAGCGAATCATTATCATTGAGCTTGGCTACGAAAAAAAAGTTTCCACTGTTGATTTTCTCATCCGTTAACAACTTATTGCAATCGGAATAGAGAAAAAAAACAACGAAATTTATCTCGGGACAAGTATTTTGGTTTCTACTCGTCCAGCGTTTCATTTACGAGGGCTGTTCGTATGGAGGAGGAGAACGAGAGGAGGGAAAAAGAATTAACGTCTCTCAACGTTGACTTTCCTTGGTAGAAATTCCAGGTTAAATGTAGGAGAAAAACTAGGGTATTATGTGCGTTTTATCGAGCGAAAAGTTTCTCGACGATTGGGAGCAGTCGATAAGAAGAGCGAGAAGGAGAAGAAGGAGAAATGGAAGTAAGTTTGATAAGGGTGTGTTCGTACATGAGTACGAAGACGCACGATTCCCGTGGGGTGCGTCGAAATAAGCGATAAATTCGGATTTAAGAAAACATCGGAGATTCCAAGTTGAGGCTTCCCAATGGAAGAGAGCTAAGGGAGGGTTAACATTTACCGAGTCTCAAGACTTCCTATACTCGAGCTAATTTCGGAGCAACCTAAAACGTTATTTCGGAAGCGCGAAACATCTCCAAATGTTGCTAGGGCGATGTCTCGTTTGCCAGTACGACTTCCGCTTTAATCCATGACCGTGCTTAGAGTGATTTGTGACCGTGAGTCTAGAGCTCCCAAACATTTTCCTTATCGTCCAGAGCGATACGCGAGCCACCAAGAAAGAGAGAGAGAGAGAGAGAGCGGAAAAGAAGAAAACCGAGTGGAAAAATGCAGAATATTGTTTTCCAATAACAAAAAAAAAAAGTGTCGATAACGTGATTATTCTACCAACCGGAAATGCAACCAGTAGCCATATTGTGAATGGTACGAGTGTGATTTTTTGTTTGGTTAAAAAGCACTAATTTGGCCAAAGTTGCAGTAATTTTCATTCGTATTTACGAATGAACGACTGCAACTAGCAGCCATTTGATAAAATTCTGATTGAGGTACCGCGGCTCGGAGGTTTGGGAGCGTTGTAATTAATCAGCGATTCGTTAAATTCGTCGCTATGGGTTCGAGCCATTGACAAGAACAGGCTATAGCCTCGTTGGCTAACCATTCTATACCTTCAACCCGCATATATACTTCACGAGAGCTTTGTATACTCTAACACACTATACATATTACATAGACATACATATTTAGCCATACACACACACACAGTGAGGACGCATATCCATCTCACTCTATTGCGGCGATCGTGCAACCTGTGACGCACGGGAAAAGCCCAGCCTAGGTAGCGATCCCGGTCTGTTATATGCAGTGGATGGTTTATGCAGCGGCCATACATTACGAGCTTTATTGGAGTTCGGTTGATGCTACAGCATCACTCGGCTCTATCAAAAAGTATAGTTATATGTTGACAGAGTCTGGTGGTTACCATTACAGCTCTGCATATGGTGTCAGGGATGTGTCGTTTCCAGGGAGAACAAAAAAGTGATATAAATAAGCCCCCAGGATCGAAGTTTCATTACGAGGCATAATTCCCATATCCTTTGCTACCAAAGTATGTTTACGTTGATCCATGACACTTTGGTCAGTATTTATGAACGATGATTCATTATATCTCCACTTTATGGGGTTTAAGGTCAACGGTACGTTGTGTTGGGAATCTTTAGAGCTTTTACGAGAAGGATTCGGTATCGAAGAGCACCTGGAAGGCTCGTAGCGGAGGAATCTCGTCGACAGGTCCTACTCAATGGTCCATTATTCCTCACCGCGTCTGCCAGCATGTTCGAGATGACATTGATGACACCTCATCCGGATCAAAGTAAGAAATGCTAGACTTGCCTGTCCAGTTATCTTGTGGGTGTTACAAGGAGAGTTGTGTAAGCCCTTATGTTTATCTGAGAGTCGGATGACTGTATATATAGCGTGACGAAACGTGATGCGCATCAGTGGGAGATGCACATGAGCTGTGCATGCGGGTCACTGAATATACTACGTTCGGCTATGTGTATACTGGTTGGTAAACTAACTATATTATTGCAGTGTGAGTGTATACATGGGTTATAGGTAGCATGGGAAACCTCTCGAATCTAACTAGAAAGAGAGGGAACGAGAGAGAGAGAGAGAGACTACCAAATGAAACCGCCGGCGGGGCCATGTAGTTCCCGTGACACCCGACCTAGCGTGGCCTCGATAATGTCTATCAGCTCCATCACCCACCCAGAGACGAGTTAAGTCTCCCCGTCATGGCCCGTCTCGTGTTCAACATCTCTCTCTCTCTCTCTCTCTCTTGCTACCTTCCAGCTCATCCCCCCGCTGTCCTCCTACTACATGTATAAGCTATTTCATTCCCTCGAGCACTGCCACAAATTGGGCTCACGAAATCGGTGCTCATGATCGTTATATACAGCTTTATACTACGACTAGCGATACACGCAACATCGCACTGTTTCATCCAATCCTATATTCGAATTTACCAGTCTTTATTTCCGATTACCCTCTCGTCCAGGTGTCACTGTTTGTTCGTATCAGGCCGTTGGGAATTATTGTTCGATAGTTGGATTGCCATTCTCTAAACTCGAATGTAAACGACGCTTTGGCATAGCGTTTCTCATATTCAATGCGAAGAATTTTAAAGTTGATTGGTCCACGCGTGATTGTGACAAGCTTCTACGAGTTTTTTGGGTCACCGGAAATTAAAGACTCAGGAATGTTTTTTATAGCAGATTCGGCCAGGCGAAGCCACTGACCAACATGCAAAATTTTCACTTTCAGGTCAGACTCAAAAAAGAAATGAAACTCTAATCCCAACTCATGATCGAGCTTCGGCAACCTCGTCATCAGCTGGTGACCAAATGGTCCGGACTGACCATCAGATCCGACGATAATGGGGTTTCATTACTACCCTAATCCAATGACATCAGGGGACAGTCTTTCCCCTTCAATCAAAAGTATCAACCAAGCTCCATTCACTTACTCTGCTCGGTATATGTACTGCGAAATTCCAAAGAGATAAATGGGACAGAAAGATAAATAGTGAGAGAAAGAGAGAGAGAGAAAAATGACGCAGCCGAGTCTCTGTTAATACAGTAAGGGTGGCGAGGCAGAGGAAAAAAGTAGGGAGAAAGAGTGAGATGGCACAGTGAAAATCTTTTGCTTCGTAGTGGCTTCTACAGCCAGTGTCTGCTTCAGTCTCCTGCCGGATTCCTATGTATCGATCCGACGTCCTAGCTTGTCCCGGGCCAAAACCGAGATTGACTGGGCGGCGCGCCACCCTCTTTCTCTCCTTTTCCACTCTGCACCATTGCCTACAATCCTACTGTCCCCCGAGAGGCCAAAGGGAACCTCGAGGAAAAGGGTGACTGAGCGACAACGAACCGACTCCAAACGTACTTTCATCTGTGCATCATTATTTTCTCTTCTCGCGTCGATTGACTTGTTCTCTAAAGAATCGCACGTTAAGAATATTTTTCTACTACATCCATGAATCCCGACGTGTTTGCTATTTGTTGCTTAACTTGAAATTAATTCGACGCCGGACACGTTATTTTTTCCTAATCCATAACGACGTTCTCGTGAATGTCAATAAATCTTGAGTCTCTCCAATTGGATGAAGAAAAAAAAAATCAATACATTCGAATATTGTATCACGTCTGATTAATTTCAAAAAATGGCACGTTGGAATTATGCAAGATAAAAATAAAAAACATCGAGGCTTTCTGCGAGTGACATCGCACGACACACGATTCTCGTCATAAATTTTTTTCTCTTTTAAGATTCGTTGAATTTTCAGCCAAGCTCGATACGTTTTCCAGACAGAGCATAAGGAAGAAGGAGCAAAAAAAACACGTGTATACTTTATATTATACAGACATTTTTCTGGAGGCCTGTGTAAGGGTTGAAAAGAGATTTGAGGGGCGAAAAATTTCGACTGCAGGCGGGACTCCTGGTGTGCTGCAGGGAGTTGTCAGGCTGAGACACACGCCGGTGCGGAGTGTCGAAGCGAAAACCATCGACGAATATGACATTGATGCAGAGTACGAGTGTGTATACGTCTGAATCGTGCACTCAGTCAAATATGTGATGGGAATAAAGATACGAAATGGCTTGGCTGTATCGACGGGGAAGGACTATGGAAAAAAGCAAGAAACATCGAAAAATCGAGATAGTGAGACGCAGGGGTTCGAAGGTAAAGAGTCGAGTGCTCGGTGGAGGGCGGAAAAAGTTCGACACAGCCCAAACGAATTTCAATATCTAGCTGTAAAAAACATTTCATACGGCGACAATTATTTTGATTAAATTTTCGTAACGAATCCTCTTCGCCTCTTTTTCTTTCTCCATTTCCGCTTTGTGCTAAAAATTTCTACAAATAACACATGCCGGTGCATTCATCTACCTCAACAACGTTTTTTTTTTTCAACGAAGGATGAAAAAATATTGATCCAATATGTATTTTTCCAAGTATCACAGAAACTCGTATCCGGGTATTACGTTATACTTTTTTTCTATGGGATTCAATGTGTGGAAAAACAATAAATCTAGTCATGGAAAAAAATAACACAAAACAAAAAACAAAGTAACATCGTGCAGGCAAAACTTCCGCTGACCTTTTCACCGGAAAAAAATTCGATATACTTCATATTTATTCTTTCCTTATTATTTCTCTGCTCGTTTTCGGTTGCGTTTGAAAAAACAATAATATCTCTTTTTTTATTCATCGCACATTCCACGCAAAACAGCGTTGAATTTTTTCTTCGTCATCTATTACCCGAAGCAATTATCGAGTTATAAATTTTTCCTGCCCTCGATACTCGATCATTGTTGGCGTTTGTACAATTTTTAAATTACCACAGCGAAAAAAATGTAGGTCAAAATTTCGATAGTGGTTTGTCGGCCTAAGGCGAACGACGATCGTGAACGGCAAGCATTATTGATTTTTTGGGAATATAATAAGAGTGGAAATTGTTCAATCATCACAATCAACAGAATTGCTGGTGGAATTAATTATAAACATTGTTACAGCGAAACGATCTGAAAATCACGATTAATGGATCTTCACGCAAGCCCAAAGGATCGCCACAACGCCGTGGGAAATAATATACGAACAATGTCAAAAGCAATTACGTTTGTCAGGCAAAATATCGCGATAATTATGGCAGTTGGAATTAATCAAGAAAAGTGATTGCGAAAAAGGGGTAATCAATTTTATTGAAACGTTTTTAATTCCCTTTGTTCCGGCTCGTTGCTATTCCAGAGTGAAAACCTTGACGAGAATTTCAAATGTTCATTTATCGTGTTTTGTCGATGTACGTCGATGGGATAATTAAAAAAAGTCGAATTAATCGTAACGGCGGATGAAACAAGTCGTTGTGTCATTCTCATGAATCAGACTTTGACATTTGCATGCCAAGGCTGTGTAGGACGTGAAAAAAATGTGCGTCGATGCATATATGGATGTGTGTACACGTATAGAATCACGTGGGTCGATGACCGAGTCCAATATATTTAATAAAACCGTCGGTCTCGAGCAAAGACGACGCAAGTGGTAAACATTCGTTCGGGTCATCAAGTGCCATTGATTGGCCCGAGAGCTCCCACTGAACGTCAATGTCCCACGATCAAAACGACGAACCGCGTATCGAATGGCTTTTGTATTCCATTTTTATTTTCTCGGTAATAATTAATAAATTGGAGCCATCAACTGAAGGATTTTCATCATGATGACGATCTGGAAATGATTTTTTTTTCGGAATCGCGTCAAAAGTAACGGAATTAATTAAACGTCAAGAGTTTTCAAAAATACTCTGTCAACTCTGAGTAACTTTTTTTCATGAAATTGGCGATTTTTATGGGTCTTTGTGACCCGAACGCTAATGATGAATCATATTTGAGGGGTGGGAGACTTGATGGGGTTCTTGTTTGCAATTGAAACTTCCCGAACACAATAAATTGAGATTTTCACGTTCTCCATTGATCCAAACCATCTATTTAACCGATTGCAGTCACCGTGACCTTGAACAAGTGCTCCCACCACAAGATGACCTTGAAATAATGCAAGTAATGCATTATTTCAAGGTCATCGTCAATCGTCATTATCCAGACTCGAATTCCTTGCATCAGCTTAAACAACTTTTTAATGATATTTGCATTATTTGGTGCGGTTGAAGGCTCAAGGGTCATGGGCCTCTTTGACTTGTTTCATGAAGCGCGCACATGGTGAGACATGTGTCATTATTTTTCGCGCTGCAACTATTTTCGTAGCTCGTGGGGCACTGGGTGTCCTTGTTTTTCGCTGTTGTTGGCGTCGTCGCTGTCGGCGAAGGCGGCACGTGCAACCGACACACCGCGCACACCATTCGTGTGTGCTCACCCGTTCCAGAACGCGTTTCAATGACAGACAGACAGCCAGACACGTACGTACACGGACTCTCGTCGCACTCACACAAACCTTATGGGAAACATAGCCAAGTCACGGTAATGGGGAACACACACGATGAAATACATCGAAAGCAAAATGGCGGAGGGGGCAAAGGGGCCAAAGAGGCGGAGGAGAGTACACCGTGGCTTGGGGAAGTTAAGGGGAACGTGAATAGGAAACCCAGAGAGTATACAACTTGCATTTGTTTCCATTAAAATACCGGGCGCCACCAGCGCGGAATCCCTTCGAGAATGCCACACGTTTGTTTGCCTTCGACGAGAAGAAAATAAAGAGCGACAGAGAAAGAATCTCTCGCCAGCCTCTTTTACTCAATCCCACTGGGAAAACGTTATTTCCTTTTATCCACCGAGACATTTTCGAATATCTACACATTCGAATCTATTTTCTTCCTTCTTTGCGGATATACAAATTTTCATGTCATTCCCATATTTATACACCATCGCGTGTAAAATATGGAAATTCCATGCTCCGCGTGTCTGCCATTTCATTACGAACAATAGAATCACCCCTTCAAGTGCACACTGGATCGTTTTTGACCCGAACAATTTTCTCTCACCGATTTTCTGGCATTCAATTTTCATTTTCGTCAAAAAATCAATTTAGGCCCTTCGAATATGAACAATTCACAACAAAAAATGTCTCTACAAAAAAAATGCATATTTACGGGAATACAACGATTAGAAAAACATCTTGGGTCAGATTGACCCAATGTGCACTCTCGTAGCAGGGGTGCAGGCCAAGGGTTGGCATAAAAACAAACATACAATGAACTTATTTTTTGTTTTTCTCCATTCATCGATCTAAACTAATATTCGGAGAACTCGAGAGCCTGGTGGGGGAAGGAAATCCCATGCGAGGCTAAATTATATTTTTTAATGAACGATACACGTTCGTTTGGAATGAAATATTTCGCACTCTGCTTTCCTGGAGTTATTCCTGGAATTACCAATTGACTCGGTTGGTTATGAGAAAAAGTTTAAATATCCGCAGAATTTGTTGCTTTTATATATAAATGGATATTTATTATTATTTTGTATTTAACGTAAAGGATTACAAATGCGATGGAACCCATAGGATGAAAATTCCATCTGCCTCTCGCGATATCCCTTTGGTGGTTTTTTTTTTTGTTTTTTTTTTTTTAACACCTAAAGCTTTCGCACGATATTCGATTTGGGCGCACGTCCGGTTAGCTTGCGATAAACGCTGCTCCGTTTAACTCGCGGGTGCATCGCTGCACGTCTATAGCGATCGTTACAACCCGGTGACTTTGGACCTCCGAGGTCGTGTGAGGATGATGCTCGATCAATCTGTTATAAAAAAAAAAAAAATGCGAAAAAAAAACCATTTCACAGACAAACCGTGCTGACATATGACGACAGACATAGATCGAGTGTGAAAGCGCATAAACTGTATCAAAATCATTTATCGTTGGAGGATTGAACGATTTTTTCCCATTATAATGTAAAACTGTCTGCGATATCGGGAGAGAATGAAAATAAACGTGGAGGGCAATTAAAGAGGCGGGAAAAAAATGTATCGGGTTGAGATCTGCAAGAAAATTTGTGTCCATTGGTTCACACGCGCGTTCGATAAAAAACAATGGCGCGCGTTCAGGAATTCTTGTTTTGAAGAATATTTGAAATATTGATGAGAAAATAGTTGGAAATGAAAATTCAGGTCGAATAATTAACGCGAAAGAATAACAAACGAAAAATTGATTTTATTCATTTATTCGTATAGATGTCGATGCGAAATCGAGATATTGAAATGCGTCGAGTTATCGACGTCTATCCAGAGGGTGAGAGGCTTGACCCTTCGAAACCTCTCGAGATTCGGAGATCTCGGCCGCGTACCGGGGATCTGCACTTTTATGACAACCGCCTGCTCCACCAACTCGAACCAGAGCACGAAAGTGATAAGGAAAGAGGGAGCGAGAGAAACCGAGACAGAAGAGATTCGAGCCAGGACCATCGAATGGCGGAAGTTTGATGTCGAGTTCGAGAATCTGAGCTTCGGAATCGATAAGCTTGCCCGTTCCTTAGCCCCACGAAAACCTGCTCCTCTCTCTCCCTCTCTCTTTCCGCGCTCTCCCTTTATGTCTTTTCGTTCTCCCTCTCTCGACATATGATTGCGAACAACTGTCGCATCCAGCAACCGTCTGAAATAGTTTCCCTCAAACTATTGGAATTCTCCCAGATTGCTCGATAATAATTTTCCCCTTAATCCAAAGGAAAATCGTCCTTTTCCACTATAGAGGTCGAATAGAGATCAATCACTGTGTGCAGTTCATAATAAATTGAAAAAAATGCATGTCGTTGAATTTTCACACCTTAAAAAAAAACAAAAAGCTTTTATAAAATCCAAAAAAGTTCGTGCAGGAACAAAAATGAAGGATTTATACGTCAAGAATAAAATTATCAATGCCACGGACACGATGTGTTGCTACAGGGCTTAAAAAGTAGTTCATGCATCCGAGCAATGACATAGGTAAAGGTTGAATCCGTAGTGGGCGTGGTGGGGAGTCCCGAGAGGGTCGCGAACGGTGGAGAGGTTTGCTGTGACTCGATTCTGGGTTGGGTCCGTCGAGGTTTGTCGTCTCGATACTCTTGAGAGCAAAGAATCATGAAGAAATGATGAATTTTTTCACGTAACGTTCGAATTAATTGAAGAATTTCACGAGGATCAATTTAGATCCTGAGAATTTCGACGATAACGTTAGATCGAGGGATTCGAATGTCAACAAACATGATCAGCAGGACACTCACCTTGCTGGTACATTGATCCTCTATGGTTATCGTCCTGATGGTTGCTGTGATCATTGCACAAGACACTGTTACTTGATGCACTTAAATCACCATCGTGTTCGCCTCGAGTATGATCGAGAAAGGTCAGTACGTTGAACTGAACGAAACGGAGTTCAAAAAAGTCGTTGGCTCTGTCACAATGAGGCGGGAACGTCAGAAACTATGGGGAATCGATGGGATATTCCAACTTGCGCGAAAAAAAAAAACACACACGAGTAAATCCGTTTTTGATTGGGAATGATCCTGGAAACGAGTAACGTTAATCCTCCGCGTCGTTTGGCTCGAAAATTCTGATCAACGTCCGCGTAAACTTCCGACGGATTATTTCGTTGGACTGAGCGTTTCGTGAATGTCACCGCGAGTGCTCAATGACAACACTAGATGTAAATGGGATTCACAGGGGACGAAGGATTCGCCCTACGTCAGGAAATGGTCAGTCTGCCGACCGGAATCAACGACATTGGGCAGGGTGTATCTTGGAGTCTTTGCTTGGATAATGAAGATCTTCAATGTCCTTCAGGGAGGTTCAAGAGGCTTGGGAATCCAACGAACATTGAATCATGATCGCAGCATCAATTTCACCGAGTTAGGACATTTTTTGAGAGACTTTTATGTCAACAAAAAGGAAAATTGGCTTGGGCGAATGTGACAAAGTTTTGGACAAATGTCGCTTGAATGTGGAGTTGGTCAGGCGCGTTGATTTTTTTTTAGTATTTGCAATATTTATCTCCACTTTTGGTGGAGTTTAGTCCAAAGTTGAATCACAAGCCAACGCCAAGCGAAAAGATCGTTGGGACGGAATAAAAGGGATCGTGATTCGGTTGGTCTCGTATTTATGTTTCAACACTCGGCCCGTTTTCTCGTATTTGACGTTTTGTAATACGAATGCAAGATGCGGGATAAAAGCGCGGACGTACGCGGTACGAGATCAGGCAGTGGACTGAACTCGTCTCCTAGTTCGACCCGAGTTACGGCGGCATAACTGCGTAAAGCGCATGCGTGGATAAAGACGACGTCGACGACGACGACGACGACGACGACGACCCTGCGCCGTCGCCGCCGCCGCCTGCATCGCTCTCCTGCCACCCTCGCGCCTCGACACCACACCAACGCCACCGTCAACGTCGACGTCGAAACCGCGCTACCCTCCCCCCCTCCCCTTGTTGTATATACCCGCAAGCTGCCTCATCCCCTTCAACTACCCTGAAACCCCTGTGCCTCCTTCCCGCTCGTGTTTCATCCCCTAAATCGGCACTCTGCACCCCCGAGTCTCTGTCCTAACGACGTGAGTACCCCACCAGAGTGGGAGAAAGGGGTCGCTTTTCTAGCCTCGCAGCAGCCTGTTCCAGCGATATACTAGGTGAGCTTTGCCTCTCTCAATCTATATGTATATCCACACAAGTTCTATATACACTGCTACAACATATCGCACACTTTCTACCCTGCGACTGTTGTACTTTCTCTCCTCGTCTGTGGCAAGAGTGAGAAATGAATGGTATATGTGTATGAGCCTGAAATGGCTAGTGGCCCCTTACGACACTGGCGGGGCTCATATCCTGAGGTGGTAAAACGAATTTGGCAGGATCGTACGTATGTAACGTAACTCCTTCTCCCCCTTATTCTCTGTGTAAACGTGAGTTGGTAACGTTGCAGATGCTTCAGCGATAAATTCCGTCGACGTATCCTCAACTACGACCCTAAAGAGATTTATCTTCCATTTGGAATGACACACAAACTTGTACACTTTTCAAACTGCTCCGAATCCGTTATGAAATTGCCAGATATGTACTAAAATGAGCGATTCGACTATTAGGCCTCCTGATCGTCATATAATCAACTGGAATCATCGACCAATCCTCGTCGTCCATAATAACTGCGATGATCGAGCGGGCCCTCGTCACCTCGTCACGAAAAGCCACGAAGAAAAAAAAACGTCATCGTCTTCAAGACTCCAGGAGTTGGAGATTCACGTAATTCTATCAACACATTTTTCCACCCTCGAGACAAAGGAAACGAAATAACAACGGAGGACAGCTCCCTACTGAAAATAATTCCGTGCGTTTGCACAGTACACTGGGGTAGTTGAAGGTTCAAGGGTACCGGAAGACCCGGCACGACGACCCTTGGCCAAGTGGTCACCCGGGGATGACGGTCACTGGCCAAAGAGACCTGCTTCCACGGAGGAAAGGACTCGCTGGCAGCAGAGGGACAGCGCAAAGATAGGGGAAAACTGTCGCGAGGGGAGCCATCGTAATCCTTAATTGGTTCGCGCGATTCATTCGGTCCATTCATCGTGACTAACTCGCTCGACGTGGCTTGATCGCAATGAAACGTGAGTCCGTTTCTCGCCACTTTCCTTTCCTTCGCGTTCCAACGCCACGTTCGCCACGACGACCAACACGCTCGCACCAGTATCACAAAGTTACTATCTCACGGACAACACGTGCGACAACAGCCAACTCGGAAAAAAGAACGAGCCGAGAACCAAACTATGACACAATCTCAACAGCCCGTAAAAAAAAAAAAAAACAAGAAGGAATCAATAGCGGGAGAGATCACGGTGGCAGGCTTCTCTGCGTCGTTAACCGGTCCAGATCTGATAAACACACACATGCTTGATTCATTATGTACCTCAAGCCTTGACATAATCACCAAACGATTCAGGTGCCAAGGCGACTCTCTTGCAAGACCTTCTTCCTCTCCTTCTTCTTGTCTTCGAACCATCAGGGACTACAAGCTCGATCCTTTCTCCTGCTGCCACGTCTTCTCACCACTTATTTACTTTGATGACGTCTCCCGATTGCGGAGTCGTCGGCACTGGCAGGGACAACCGCTTCTACACTCCACCAACATCCACAGAATACTCGCTCTGGATTTTGCTTGCTCCAATTTCTAGACGCTCTTTCAACATCCTCCTACGCGTGTATACCAACGCGCGTCAATCATGATCGGTTTGATTCTGTCAATAAAGCAAAATAGCTCCAGACTATCCGGTCAAGGAAAAAAATTTACTTCATCGTCGCGTTTTTCACCAAAAACGTCGCTACCAAAGTTGGCTGAATATTCCAGATGATTCGTGTCAATCACCAAAACTTGTTCAAGCCTCAAAAAGCCATATACTTGGATCTGCTGCTACTGTGCAGTGTTTGGAAACCATGGCAAGCAAATTTCTTTATAGCGCGTCAATTCCATGCATTTTTTTTTTTTTACCTATTTCGGTAGATTAAAAAATTCATATCTCCGCTAAAATCGAACGAAAAAAGTTCAACTTGGGTTCATTTTTTTCGTTCGTTGATGCAGAATGACGTGAGTCTGGGGCAATTTCGCTTGAAGTCAAATAATTCGTCGAAAATGCGGTAAAATTATGAAAAACGGAGAAACGATGGGAAAAAGGGCGCGATGTAAAGTTGGATGGGGTCGTTTTGGACCCCATGGTATCGTTGCAGGGTTGAGGTTAAAATTCCAGGCTGGGCTGGATATGGAGTCATGATGAAAAGTTCACAGCGCAATATGAAGGACTTCAGTTGCTGGCAGAAGCCAGAAGATGCATGTTCGGGCACCTACGCAGACGAAAATCAATATTCCTGGGCTGCCATTTCAATGATGAAGGTTTTGAGAAGAAAATGGGCGGGAAGGAGGGGATTCGCAGAAGTAGGCTGCGGAAAAAGAAACTTTGTAATAGAGAGGCTGCTGAGAAAGAGAAAAACATTGGAGTCACGATGAAAGGAAAATGATAGATGTATATATGCGCGACGCAAAGGATCAAGTGGAAGGATCTGAGAGCGCGTTGGATCGCACAGTGGAAGGGTGAATAATAACGTTTTGGAATTGAAGGAGGTGAATAAAACGATGTCACGAATGGAGAGCTGCACATGAGGAAAGGATAAAAAGCGAAGCCGGAGAGAAAGGAAGATTGCAAAGGAAGGAGGAAATGGAGGGTGAAAGGAAAAGAAAGGAAGGGAAATATCAATGGGTGCTTGTAGGCCTCTAGAAGTCTTGATATATCTATAAGTAATTCATAGGGATATTGAGGAATTGGCATGCCTTGGTTACACTAGCTTGCCTTCAATAAAACGGAATATCTGATAAGGAACAAATAGAATTGGCCCAATGTGAATACACGCCTCGGCTAGGTCGCCTAGCCAGATAAAATGCGAATAAGAGAGATGAGGTCAAAGTGTTGGTGCTGGCTCGAAAGAATCCAAGATAAGCTGCTAGAGCCCCGGAACGACCAATTGAAAAGCGGAAAGTGCGAGACGTGGTATATCATAGAAATCTCTCCGAAGAGACGGAAAGCTGGGCAAACTGGATCGCGATAGCTCTATGGAAAACGGACTCATGAACTGTCGTTTTTTCTTTACATTTTCTTCAAGTCGATGGTTGAAATGTAGCGCAGTTGATCGGTCAACAGCCAACGTTTCGAAAGAAATTTGACAGTAGAACGAACGAAAAAAAAAAGTTATTGTCAAAGTGTTCAGGATTCCGCCTCTCCAGAAACTCGGAGCTAGCTGCCTTATCAGCCCGCTCCGGGGCAGCACCTCGCGGACGCTCTCGTTTCGCCTCGGTGCGCAGGATCTGTCGATCCTCGTGCCTATCGGCGTGCGAGAGCGCCCAAAATTCCTTCTATTCGTCTCTAGCCGCGCCCGGCAGCACATCGTTGCTGGGCACGTTATCAATTCTTCGCGTGTGGCCAAGCTCGGTAGCACGCTGCTGCCGAGCATGGCAGCCATTTCGTGTAACGCCACCCGCATAATGTCCGCGTGACATTAATGCATCGCGAATGAGTGCCTTCTGCACTCATAAATCCCGCTCGATTGGCGCATTAGGCGCAATCGACCCGCGTTCGTCTACATCGCATTTTCCGTAATATTTAAGCTCACTGCGTGGCCGGGCCGAGCCACGTGTGTCACAAGTTCCACACAGGCCCCGCATCCACGTCGTGATTGAGCCGCGAGATCAATAAAATCAGTGCGCGAGATCCGACGATTGCTACACCGCAATCTTAACTTTAAGTACCGCAATCATTTGTCCAACCGCGCCTTTCACCCGCTAACAAGGGTGCAATTTGTACATAAAATCATTGTAAATCATAACTCTGTAAATAAAACTCGACAAGCGGATCCCCGCGCTAACAATCGCGTCTTAAAACAACCTTTCTTTCTAACGTCGGCACGATCCCTAACATCCCGGCAATTTGTATGCACTCAATTCCCGAACATTGGTCCTTCGAGCCGGATCGTGCCAATTGTAATTTCGCGAGTGTTGGTGCGTGTGTGAAAAGTTCGCTTGCCGAGTGAAAATTTGTGCACCGCGAGACCGCGTGGCAACTTGGCCAGTCCAAGCGGCCAACAACTGTGCCGCGCTCGGTCACTTCAGACTCTTCGCTCACGCCGCCGTGGCCAACCGTTGCACTCTGCGACAGTCATTGGCCACTTAACGAAATTTTCGTTTCGACCATGCCGGCACGTGTCTCGCGCCGCGATCGCGATCGATCGCGCTTCGCTCCTCATTCTCGAGGATTTTCCGCAGTGTTCGCGAGTTATTTCATTTCCGCGAATCATTTTATTCTCGATTTTCATTCTTTGCGAGTTTTCCAAAGTGCGACGCGTAACTTCGCGAGCGTCATCGCATTTTCGTTCGATTTTTCTGCGTCGTGTGTGCTCGACCGCGTCGCTCAGTGCTTTCGAACATCTCTCACGCTCGATCATCGCACTCGAGCCTAAAACCACCATCTTGGGTGGTTTTCGCACTCACGTCACGCAGTTTCGTGTCGCGCATTTCGTCGCGTGTGTTCGTCCGCGCGACGCCCAGTGCCATCGAGCAATTCTCGCGCTCGATCCCGGCACTCAAGCCTAAGACCGCCATTTTGGGTGGTCTTCGCACTCTCGTCGCGCTGTCTCGCGTCGCGCCTGTCGTCGCGCGTGCGCGACCGCGTTGCTCGGTGCCTTCGAGCAATTTTCGCACTCGATATCGATTTTCGAGTCATCGCCCGCCATTTTGAGCAGTGTCGTGCTCTCCTCGCGTAGCACGACTGTGCCTCGTGTCTTTTCCGCGTGGCTGTGTCGTGTAACTCGTTCTTCGTGTGCGCGTCGCGTAACTTCTGCCCGCGTGCAAGATATCGAACCCGCCGTCTGGTCGCTCGACGCCCGAAGTCGTCGTCGACCCTGGTTCGCCACACGACGCAACGTTCTCGCGCCTTTTCTGGTGAGTTCGCGATTTCTTACAATCTTCGCGAATTTCCAGTAAAGTGCGTTTCGTTTTTCAATCTTCCCCGCGATTCACGGCGATTCGTGCAAATCGCGGGAGTGACTCTTGACCACGCGGTCTTCAACCGCGTTTCCCGTCCCACGTGTGCGCGTGTGCGCGTACCAGTGCCTCCGTGGGCACGTCGCTCTCGAGCCCTGTTCCTCGAGACTCCGACCGCCATTTTCCGCTGCCTTTCCGCGTGACGCTTCTCGTCCAAAGGCAGTCTCGCGAAGAGAGTTCTCAATCTCTCTTGTTCGCGCAGTTTTGTGAAACATTTTCGCGAAACCTACATCGAAACACGCCGCGCGCAACAGTTAATTGACTTTCAATCAATTTAAATCATAATTCGCGCCCGCTAATCGGCGTTATGCCACGCGAGTTCGTGCGGACCCAGTTCGTACGTTGCGAGTTCGCGCACTCTGTCACCGCGCCGCGAGTTCGTGCGCCCCAGTTCGTGCGTTACGAGTTCGCGCGCACTCTGTCACCGCGCCGCGAGTTCGTGCGCCGCGAGTTCGTACGTTACGAGTTCGCGCGCACTCTGTTACTGCGTCGCGAGTTCGCGCTCACCCAGTTCGTGTGTCGCAAGTTCGCGCTCGTCAAGTTCAGCGCGTCGCGTGTGCGCGTTCATTGTGAGTCGAGATATCGTCCGCCATCTCCTCACGCTTCTGTGCGACGCTTCTCGTCCACAGAAATTCAAAACGCTTTGCCAATTTCTCAAACTGGCAAATTCAACTCGAACTTACACGCTCATGTTTAAGTTCTTCGAGTTCACGTCGATCAGTCTCCGCGTGGACTTCGCGCTCGCCGCGGTTTCCGAAATTTCGACTAGTTCCCGCGTGAACTTCGCGTTCGCCGCTGCTCTCGAAATTTCGATCGCAAATTTCTCGAGCTCGGTGTCACCGCGCCGCACGTTCAACATCAGTGTAGTTCACCCCGCGTCCATGACGCCGAAATCAAGGCCCAGTCGAACGACGCCCAAGGTCGTCGTAGACAACGGTCCGTCAACAATCTAGACATCGGCCTTCAGCCATCTAGATAACGCTACGCGGGAGGCCCAGGAAAATTCGCTCGGCTCATCGTCCGAGCACCCGAGCTCCCTGAACTCGAAGAGTTCCTCACCGTTCGAGCGCAAGCACTCGAACGCAGCGAAGCAACTACACCGTTGACCGTGCACGCCAACGTCTGCCTGCACTCATCAAGCTTCCGTACAGCGGAGGTTCGCAAAAACATTTCGTGACCCGTCACGTAATCATGCTCCACGAGGAACGCAGACGCCAGCCCGGCGCTGCCTCCACGAGCAAGCCCAAATCAACGTCGAGGACTCCAACGCGGGAGTCAGCGCAATCGTCAAACGCTTCCGAGCCTTGCCCGCAACAAGCTTGCGTGACCTGCAATCACGCATCAACGCTGCTTGCCACAGTACACGCATTCGTCTCTCGTCAGCATCCGAAACTACGAGAGTACGTGCACTCGTCCATCCGAGATCCGAACAAGCATTCATCTCGGAACAGCTCGTCCAAAAACTCATCGGTCGTCGTGAACAATTATTCACCCGATCAGAAATCAAGTGGTTCGCATCTGCAGAGAATCATCGAACTCTCCGCTTCGAGGTGAGCGCATCATCATCCGCTTCGAGGTGAGCTCATCCTCACGGGTTTCCACCCACGAACTCAACGAGCTGTGCCACGCGGGAGCAATTCCCGCTCGCAAATTCGCAATCGCACTAGGCAGCAAACCAACAAGGCAACAACAACATCATCGACGATTGCTCAACGAAAACAGTCGGGCAAAAAATGGAACGGTCGAGCTGACGAACGCATTTCGCAGCGCGACTCTCCATAACTTCACGCAAGCACGAAGCGCCGAACATTATCTGAAGTAGCGCAGATAATTGATCCACACGACCACATCAACCCAGCCGCCATTCGAGGACGGATTCTCCACTCGAACTGCGATCGCAAAATCAGCTGGGACGAATCACAGCCACCGAACACGGTTCAAGGTGGCCGCTTATCAGAGAAGATCTACAATTCTTGGCCAAGAAACGATTCCACCAGATGGTTCAGCACGTGGAGCAATTCCACCGTTGAACTCCACGGCTTCCCTGATACATCGCAACTCGCGATGTTCGCTGTCGGCTACATCATAGCCAACTCCCCGTCCACTGGCGCCAAATAAACTCTCGTTTGTGTACAAGACGAAAGTCGCACCGCCTAAATAACTAACCATCCCGAGGTTAGAACCCCCAGCAGCGCTGCTATACGCAAAATTCATCAGACGAAATTCAACCGCTCCGCAGCTACTAACAACGACTCACTGTGGACGGATCCTCAAGCACTCTTTCGTGGATCAAGGCACCAGCTTCAAAAGGAAGATTACGCCAGGAACCGCATGCAGCTCGCTCCACTCGCTCCGTGGAAACGAAGTCCTGGCACTTCCAACCGTGCTCATGGCCTTGCCAACGGCCTCAGCACTCAACAACTCCGAGTTCATCTACCATCGTGGACGGGACCACCGTGGATGACGCAACCGCCTGAAGAGTGGCCTCGTCAACCACTCGCCTCATCGCAGACGACTTCTCCGTACCCGAAGTTCGTCCGGGAATCGCACTCTGCGAATCCCAAACGCACCGCCCTGTGACAATTCAAATTATTGTTTATTGTTGCAGAGACTGTTTAGGTTCACCGCTATCGCTTCCAAGGCCCTTACAACGCTGAGGAAACAACGCACCGCGAAGCTCTCGCCGCTTCCGCTTCGAGATCATCGAGAACATCGAGATCTTCGAGAACATCGAGACCTTCAATCACCGCCGAGGACGTCATCCTTCACTATAACATCACCACTCCGTGCTGATGGCGGGAGAATGTTCAGGATTCCGCCTCTCCAGAAACTCGGAGCTAGCTGCCTTATCAGCCCGCTCCGGGGCAGCACCT
The DNA here is from genome assembly GCA_037043255.1 of Diadegma fenestrale. Classification (NCBI taxonomy): domain Eukaryota; kingdom Metazoa; phylum Arthropoda; class Insecta; order Hymenoptera; family Ichneumonidae; genus Diadegma; species Diadegma fenestrale. Next base: position 10,833,753 of record CM073310.1, on the reverse strand, counting down.
CGCGGACGCTCTCGTTTCGCCTCGGTGCGCAGGATCTGTCGATCCTCGTGCCTATCGGCGTGCGAGAGCGCCCAAAATTCCTTCTATTCGTCTCTAGCCGCGCCCGGCAGCACATCGTTGCTGGGCACGTTATCAATTCTTCGCGTGTGGCCAAGCTCGGTAGCACGCTGCTGCCGAGCATGGCAGCCATTTCGTGTAACGCCACCCGCATAATGTCCGCGTGACATTAATGCATCGCGAATGAGTGCCTTCTGCACTCATAAATCCCGCTCGATTGGCGCATTAGGCGCAATCGACCCGCGTTCGTCTACATCGCATTTTCCGTAATATTTAAGCTCACTGCGTGGCCGGGCCGAGCCACGTGTGTCACAAGTTCCACACAGGCCCCGCATCCACGTCGTGATTGAGCCGCGAGATCAATAAAATCAGTGCGCGAGATCCGACGATTGCTACACCGCAATCTTAACTTTAAGTACCGCAATCATTTGTCCAACCGCGCCTTTCACCCGCTAACAAGGGTGCAATTTGTACATAAAATCATTGTAAATCATAACTCTGTAAATAAAACTCGACAAGCGGATCCCCGCGCTAACAATCGCGTCTTAAAACAACCTTTCTTTCTAACGTCGGCACGATCCCTAACATCCCGGCAATTTGTATGCACTCAATTCCCGAACACAAAGCATCGGTCAGCTTCACCAAATGCTATTTCACGCTAACCTGAGGATTCGGGCACTCACCGAAATGAAAGCTCAAGGCGGCAAACGAAGAGAGGATCGATCGACTTTATCTCGGACCTCCCTCTCTCTCTCCTCCTCATCTCTTTCCCCCCCTCGTTTGCTGCCATCCGCCCGTACAAACAACGACGAAAAAAACGAAGAAACAAAAAAAAAAACAAATGCAAAAAGAAGCAACATCTGTCTCATCCCGCAATTCCGAGAGTAGTACCGAGCTGGAATTCATGTTCCATGCTTTTATGGACAACGACAGTGTGCAGCAGCGATCCCATACGAGAAGACGAGCGATGAAAATAACGAACGGATCAACAATCCTACAGAAAATTGAGATTTACCTACAAAATATCGTTTCATGACGAGTAACTTTGACAACTTCTTTCCCGCAAAGATATTTGGAGGGAAATTCCACGACATAGAGAAAAAAATCAATAAAATTCTTCGCTGACTCGAGAAACAAAAAGGAAACAGGAAAATGAATGAATCGAAAATATACGTGTTGAAAAAATTGTGTCTTGTTTTTATTTCTCAATTTTATTATTTTTTATTATAAATTTTGTCAAATTAATTGACCGTCCGAGCAAATCTTAATGCCATGTAAGTTTATGATAAATTTCGAAGATTTTAACGTCAATCAATCGAGACAAAAATACATCAGTGAGAAAATGATCGAAAGTCGAATTTCTGATTTTTTTATGATTTGCTAAAAAAAAAGGTGTGAAATAATTCTATGTGACCCGTTTTCCCTGGATTGATCGACGACACTGGAGCGACAAATTTGCAGGATATCCACCGTGGAATTTAGGTGTGAATCCAGGAGGGATCCGACCCAAGAATGCCTCTTGTAATCCAGCGAGGATATTCTGGGTGTTGGAATATGTCAATGGTGCGCGTCGATTCTTATCGGTGATAGGTGAATCCAAGATGGATTCCCATGTAAATAACTCTGAGAAAATCAATCACTTGGATTTCCAGTCTTCCCAGCTGCTTTTTTCCTTTTTTCGTGGCTTATTTTCTTCACCCCTAAATGTTTTCGCACATACGTATATCTGTTGAAAAAAAGGCAGAAAAAAAAACAGGAATTTCGCGACAGTCTCTTGTCGAGTTGGGATAAAGAAAGGTGAAAGGAGTAGGACGTACAAAAGTGAAAGGAAGGAATGAAAATGGTGAATGGTAACATTTTTGTTGCAGGGATGTGAGGATCTTTTCCTGTTTCTTAAGATGGATGGATCTGAGAGACTCTGGATTGAGAAGATGGAGATGTGGAAATAGGATGTTGGAAAGATACTATGAATGTGACGCTTTCAATGCCTTGCCTGGACATCTTTCGAGTATTCCAGTGTCATGATTTTTTTTAAATAAATTTTGGGCGCAAAGAAGATAAAAAGTCGTAATAAAAATGCAATTAATCGATCAAAATAACAGTAAAAGTCACAAATTTTCAAATCTTTCTTGAGGACATTAAGGATTTTCTTGAGGTCAGGAAGTTCCCAACGAGCTAACTAAAAACTACCAGTTGCTTTTAGGATAAAAATATTAATCAGTCAACTGAGCGAGTTAATCGGAAATTAGTGAACTCGTCTCTCCGATCATTTTGTGTTGACTCCAAGTCGTAATTTCATTGAATATTCTATTTTTCCGATAGATTGTTAAAAATTGCCGGAGAAATAAATTCTCGCGAAGATAAGGAGTCTCGCGGTTAGAAATACGACGATGGAATTCATCGCAAGAGTTTGGAAAAGGAGAGAGAGAGAGAGAGCGCAGGTGAAAACAAGGATATCGTGTTGCTCGTTTCCTTTGGGTTTCTGACAAGTTTTCTGCAATCGGTTCGTTTGATGCGGATCCCTTCTGTCTCTTCGCTCGGCCCTTTTTCTCGAAAACCTCTCGTCCCTTTATTCTTTTGCAGCCATGGCTCGTTCTTGCATGCTCCATAGTCTGACGCACGCAAAGAGAGTTGATAAGGAGGAGGAGACCAAGAAGAAGAGGAAGACGAGAAGAAGAAGAAGAAGAAATATATCTTCAGATCCGAGACTCACATGCCATTGGCGTGCCCAAATTCGAAGACGTTTCCTGCACAAAGTTGAGGCACCCTCGAATCTTCTCCCGCACGTGCACCCCTTTCTATACTCTTTTCTCTTTCGCTGCTATCCGCACAGACGCGAGAGCAACTCAACTGTTATCCAAGATCCTTGCTCAAACCAACTTTTCAGTAGGAAAGACAAAAAGCAAGGAGATGAGCTTGCAAGCAGGATTACAGAAGAGGATGGAGACCGATCTACCGAGTAACTGAGAAAGACTTTTGGATGGAAAAATCTTCAGGAATACCGACGACGACGACGAGAAAGGAGTAGGACGAACAGGGGCTACAAACTTGCCTGAAACTCTAATGTTTATCGACTTCCTTGCTCTCGATAAAGTCCTACTATTCCCCCCCTCCATTTTTCGCATTCCCTCCCACACTTTTCCACTTCCTGGTGTATTTATTCTCCACACGTCAATTGGACTGCGTAAATTTCCTGTAACGACCCTTGTCATCACACACTTTGAATTTCTCACTATTTCCGCTGCTATTTTCCTATTCAGATATCCCAAAAACGTTGAAATCGGGAATGTCATTGAGGACAATTTCAAAACTCTCCATTACGACCAAAATCAGCATTAATTAACGTAACAATGAGGATGAAATGAATCTCTGCACGAAATACAGCTACAAATTTTCACCAGAGACATAACCCAAATCCAATTCATAGAATCGAGTCCACTCAATTTAATATCCAATATCGATTATGCGACCGTAATTATTGGGGATATTTTTCAAAAGGATCCAAATTGCGCTTTTGCAGTCCACAAGAATGCCCAGAGCGACGGATCGACAATCGTGAAATCTTTGCTCAAATGTTTAAGGCCAATGTGGTTGTATTTTTTTTTTTCAGATATTTTCATAGTTGGATGCTGTGGATATCGAATCGCGATAGTCGAAATAATATATATCGTTTTGTGCAGGGCCTGGAACTTCCCAAGGGACGTTTGTTGGGACAAGAGGTATTGGGAAAGATTCAGGATGTTTCTCGAGAGCGTGGTGAACGAAAAGACTGAGAGAGGGAGAGAGAGAGGTTGATGGAAATGGTCGATGGTATCTTACGTACATGGAGACCCGGTCTGGATAAACCATTATTTCATGTTTATACGCTCACGGTCAATATTCGATCTGCCATTTTGTTCCTCCACTTATAGCCTTTATTTATTTGCTTCGGGAATACGAAACGTTCGTTCGCTGCTCAGAAACGTCCACGAGGAAGAAAAAATTCGTTCCGGACATCAGGAAGCGAAATGGTTGAACCGCACGTGGGATATTTAATTGAGAAACATGTATAGAAAAAAAATAAATGACGTGCAGATTGATCTAGAATAAATTTCTTGATGCTACACCAGGAGAGGGTGGTTTTTTTTTTCGAAGAATTATTTTTTTTTTTTTGGTACGTTTTTCTCCGTTATTATGGGAAGAATTTGGGAAACTCGTTAGTAAATTGAAGTTTCGATCGTACGCATAGGAAAAAATGGAAAAAAAATCTGCCACGTACAAGGACACACGTGCGAGGTGATCCGCGTATTTTCCTGTGATCATTTTTTTGGGCAGAAAGCAACACAAAAGAGCATCCTGATTCACTTAAAGTTTGCACTTTGCCAACATTGTTATTAATTATTATTTATTTTAATATTCTTCACTATTCTTGCCTCTTGTATCAGGGATACAATTGTATCCCTGAGTGAGTTTGGATTTTCGGTTACGAAAGCCTTGGGCTGCAAAGTCAAGTCTTTCTCGTCATCGTTGGTTAGTGCGTCCTCTTCGTTCTTGGACTCTTCCACGTGACTTGGAAGCATCGTCTGAAGAGCAATTTTGCCAACTCTTACCAAGAGCATCCTGTTTTCTCCCTTGGCCCTAACGCCGTCTCGAGTTTTCCCTTTTCTCGCTGCACCCTTCAATTTTTTTTCCGTCCAACATTCTGCATCAGCTATCACGCAAACTCTTGATTCTTTTTTCTTTTTTTTTTCTCAATCTCTATCCATTCCGCGTGTAGGGCTTACGATACGGAATCAACATACGAGCAGAGCTCGAGCAAAAGCCGATTTTCGTCAAACTTTTCCTCGGAGCAAACTTGCGGGCTACGATGCACCTTCATTTTTTCAATTCAACGTCTTCTCCTCCAAGTTTCTTTCGAAACAAAATATTGAAAAATAGCCGAAGGAAAAAAGAAACGAAAAAAAAACAGCTCGAAAGGTTCGAGTGTTAAATTTCGAACGCGCAGTGAACTTTCTTAGTCGAGCAACGTCATTTGTTTCATGGGAATCTGCCGGGTCGTACATCATTCCAAAGAGTATGGAAATTATTTCAACTCTTCGAAGGAACACTGTGAGATGATTCACCGGAGCCAAAGAAAAGGAAACCCGACGAAGGAGAGGGGGAGAGAGGAATGAGAGTGATACATATCCATGAATTACAAGCACTTCGTCATGAACGATCGATCAAATTACAACAGTGCGAGAGTGAAAAGCCTGTGGCGCGTTATGAATGCGGCTTGAAAAGCTTTTGCAAAATGGAGACGTCGAGTCTCAAACAAAATGGCGCCCTTTCTACCCCTCCAACAAAACGACAAACAACCTTCGTCGTTCAGGGCACGTGAATTTATTTCTTCTATTTGTCTGAGCTTTACAACAACATTTGTATATGGACATGGATTTCTGGATAGACACGTATACACACATATTGACGCATATATTTTGAGGCTGCGTATACATTTATAGTTTCGCGGAAACCACGCGAAGCTTGAATAGAGTATCGCGCTAAGACAAATAGCGAAGAAACAATTTTGAAATTGCCACAAGAGAAATCGAGGAAATTCCACTAAATGGCTACAACCTCGAGATGCGAATTTTTCTTTTGTGCTCTTTTTCTCCTCGCTTTCCTCCTTACAAGCACAGCATTGGCTCTCGCCTTCCGAGTAGTGAGTAATTATGATTGTTAGCAGTTGGAAAAAATCTCTGAAGAATCGCATGTTGCAGTATGAAATTTTGACAACGTCAAGGAAAATTCCTGAGTACAATTATTTTTAATTCATTCTCGACAGCCTTGGGCTCGATTTTTCAGTAAAAGATTTTTAAAAAAGATTTTTTATTCGGTGGTTCGATCGATGGACAAACTATCGAAAAATATTTAACAAACTCGCAGCAGAAAACGCGACATGGTTTCAAAAATAAAAGGGATTTGCGAAAATCCAAATCCAATTCTCTTCTGTCCCGAAAATAATTTGCGAAAAATAACTTTCAGATAATTTGACAGCCCTCCGACGTTATGGAACACGAATTTGCAACATGTTCGAATTCACAAAGGTCAATTTTCATATTTTGCCAAGTTCTCTGCATTTATTTAGTGTAACATATGTTTGGTTAGGATTAGAACAGGAACTCATTTTTTGTTGACCTATTCCGGTAACCTGGGGCCACAAATGACGACATTTCAGAAAAAATTTCATCTCCGATAAAATTCAACGTAATGTGTTCAACTTGGGCTGATTTTTTTCATTTTTTTAACTTGCATAATCTCGTGAGCCCGGGGCAATTTTGTCAGAAGTAAAAAAATTAGTTAAAAATGCGGTAAAACGATTAAAAAAAAAACGGGAAAACGAAGGGAGAAAGGGCGCGGGAGTTTAGAGACGCCTTGCGGGGTCGTTTTTGTCACCAGGTTATCGGTCTTGGATTAATATGATTTTTTTTTCGTTTTGTTCCAGGTTCAAGTATATTTGACATATATAAAAATAAATATTGATCGCACGTATAGTTTACTGTGGGGAGCGGTGGAAATAGCTCGTATAATATCGTTATAATATTATGGTACATGTAGTTATCGGGGTGGCAGTCGAGCTGCATCATGAAGAAGCATCACATACACGGAAGGTAAAGTACATAGATGGTCGAGTAGACTGTATCGTTAGGTTTACACATACTCGCATATTTTGGCAGTCGTGATAGAGAACGTGTATGACTCTCGTCTCTCCCTCTCCCTCTCCCTCTCTTCCTCTCTCTCTCTCTCTGTGTATGGCCGTCGCTCTTTGCTGTATATTTTAGGGTGGGTCTCGGTGAATAATCAGCAATCAGCAGTGGCTATGGCTCGATGGCGATGGGGGGACTCGAAGGGTATTCGCGGAAACGCCAACGGTTTGCCACAAACTACGCGCATGTGTACACATGCTCAAGCCAGGCACGAGATGCAAATTTTCGTATCGAATTTCTAACTTGCTGGCTTTGGTATTCGTCCAGTCAGTCTGATCCCAGTCACGCTCTCTCTCTCTCCCTCTATTTTTCGCTCTTTCTATATTTCGCTTTCCTATACATAAGCTGCTGAACTTTTACCAACGAGCTAGCGTTTGAAAATTAAGTGAAAATGTAGTGAAATCGATTTTTCCAAATTTTCATACTAATTTCAAGTTCCACTCGTCCGTGGATTTAGCGATCGCCCATGAGCACGGTGTTGGATCAAGTTTAAACAAATTTTTAATCCACGAATGAGATCCTTCGAATTATATGGAGAATTGAGCGGTGAAAATTCTTCTGAGAGGGTAAATATTTTAGTTAATCCATAAACTGAATTCCCGAGCGGAAAATCGTGTGAATTTGTCAGGATTTCTTGTCAATTTTCGGGCTTTCGGTGTTTTGCTTGATACCATTACACATTTTCAGGTTTGGGCTTTTTGTCGAGGGTTTGATGAGGAAAGACGATGAAGAGACGTCGCCAAAGGGGGATGCATGGTTGCTAAGGGAGGAAAAGAGAGAGGAGGAGGTGGGACGTGCAAACAGCAGAGAGAACGCTAATTCGCAGTAGCCTGTCACGCTCCGATTAATCGCCAGAACGTATTTTCCGATGTTGCGCCGAGTTCCGGAAGCGAGGATGAACAGGGCGTAACGAGAAACGTAAACGTTGGGAAAACACACGATAAAGAGAGCGCCCGTCAGAGCACAGAACACAGTCAAACTAACGCTTTCACCCACGGACATTTGACTCTTGATCGTCCTTGATGATACGTCCTCGTCCTTCTCTTTCCCTATTCTGCCCTCCTTCTTATATAATTCGCACAAAGTTTCACCAATCTGTTTCCTGCGGACCCTTCTATCCTCGAGATTCACGTGATTCCAGCAGAACAAAAATAAAATCATCGACCATTTCCTGGTATGATGTCAATTATGGAGGAAATTCGAATTTTCTGGATTTCCATGGACGAGTTTAACGTCATAAAAAAAAAGTTTAGAACAATTTCCATATTTGCAGCAACGCATAGTCATGGAAATGCAATGAAGAGCAGTTATTTAAAAAAAAAATACCGATGAATTTGAATAAATAAGTGAAAAATAGTCGAGGAACGAAAAAGAGGAACGTACATCAAGATCTCTGGGTCCAGTAGATCGTGGCCGCAGCATGGACGCTCGTGAGAAGAGATGGGGTTAAGGAAATGGCCAAAAGATGGATGTATATCGATGAATCTCAGGTAGAAAGAGAGATCAGAGACCTTTGAGGAGCGATCGTTTCTCATGGTCGTGAGGAGTTCACGGACCAGGTACGTAATTGACAGGCTCGTGCTCGAGAGCCCTTGCGCCCATCCCCCTCGGACAATAATTGGTGATGTTATCGGGGACCCAATAACGCTCGTTTGGGCCGTTCGCGCAAGTAAAAAATAAAAAACATCAAAAATAAACCTAACCACAAAAAAACCGAGACCCTATTTTATGAACAGGATCCGAGGGGAAAAGCCATGACGGCCGTTTCTACTCGGAATGACCACGATCCGATTGAGATTTACACCAGCCAGTTTCTTGAATGAAAAAAAAAAAAACGTTTAGACCCCGATTAATTTTTTTCGAAACAAACCAAATTCCTTGTTAACGATCCATCGTTTTGTTTATGGAAATTTAAAAATTGTGAGCATATTTTGAAAAATTTGCATTCGACGGAATTTCAATTTTATTCTTTTTTTCTGAAAATTCAACGACCGTTCAACCAAGTTCATCGTTTTTTATCGAAAAATATGCAAAATACAAAAACAACCTAAAATATTCCGAACGTTTTTGTAATTTCTTGCTGTTTTTTTTCTTTTGCTGCACGAGCTCCACTTCGGTAGTAATTTTTTGTTTTCTCGGAGACTTCATAGAGGAACTGTTGGATGAATTCCTTCGTAATGTATATCAGATTTGCGGATCTGATGCTGCGGCCCAGAGTACGCGAGTGGACCGCGCGCGAAACACATCTCTCTGCTCGAGAGATAGAGCTCTCCGATTTCACGCTCCTCGTTCGTATAATTTACAGACCACGGGCTAACCTTCGAGATGTTAGAAGATCGAGTGCATCGCAGTCAAGATCTCGAAGCCTCTCACTCTTTTACTCCAACGGTATTAGAAATAAGATTCACGAGTCTAGACTGTAGAAGGAAAATACGATCGAAAAAATGAAGAGAAGAAAATTTTAGCAAATTTTTTGTTCGAGTTTTATTATATTTTGTGTGGTAGAAATTGAGAAAAGTTGGACAAATTCGATTAATGACAAGATGTCGAAGGAAAAATTCTGGATATTTAATTTTGTCTCTTTGATCGGCTTCGCGGAAGTTATTTTCATCGTGAAGATTGGTTGACTTCTTTGTACATTTATAATCAGAGGGCATCGAGTATTTTACAGTGGCACTTGTTCGTGAGGAGCATAGCGACGAGAAACACGCGCCATCTCGCTCTCTCGGCTCCTCTTTCTGTTTTGGAACGAGCCTAAGATTTTTTTTTGCACACCCTTACTCTATTTCTTTCATCCCTTCGTTCTTTGGTACTTACTTTCGCTTTCGCGGAGTCTTCGCGAAGGTACATCGTCTCGGAGGCAGCTGTAAAGTTCCCACGAATCGTGGAGTACGTCGGGGGTGTTATACGGAGCGATGGAAAGAAGAGGGAGAGAAAAAAAAACATGAAAGTGTAGAGAAAAAAGAAAGAAGAAAGAAAAAGAAGAGGGGGCTGGAAAAGAGCAGCATGGGGTGTGCAAGAGGGTTGCAAAAGGCCTGAGAGGTTGTAGGGGATGATGCTGAGGGTCTAAGGGACGAGAACGCGAAATTGAAATAGCGAAAGCGGATCACCCGAATAGAAGATGCACCCCTTACCACGTAGAAAGACACAAACTTCGATTCCAGGGTATACGGGGGATGAAAAAGAGGGCATACCGGATGGGGGATGCTTTGGAAAGAAAAGACAGATCTGCTGAGTCCCACGCTAATCCATGTATTTTCCACACGCTCTCTTTCTCGTAACCAAAATTCATCCCACTTCAACCTCAACCCCTCACCCCTCAAACACATTCGTTACTTATCCAATAATGACTCGAAAAAAAATGTGCATTAATTATTCAAAAAGTTTGAACCAATTCCTCGGAATCAAATCCGAGTTTCTGGTGCACAAATATTCAACCCTCCTTCATGATTAATTAAACGTACTTTAAGGCTTTATCGGCTCTAACCAGGGGTGAAAATCTTCCAATTATTTCCCAAGGAACAAATCGTTTTCTTAGAATTCATTTTCTCAAGTGTTTATTCATTTTTATTAATGATTTACTCCAAAACGATGATTTTCCATTTCATAAAATTCTCGTTATTTTTTACTAAAAAAAAAGGAATTTTTTCGCTGTGTGAATCTGCGGATTTGTGATTGAAAATTTTGCCAAGCTTTTGATTTCGCGATGAAAAATCATGAGAATGATTCCAGAAAAATGAAAATCCGAGAGACGTCAAATATGAAAGTGTGTGAAAATTTGTACAGCGAACGAACAAAAACTATGACATCGCAGACGACGAAGCAGAGCTAGACGAATGAAGAATCAAAAGCGAGAAAAGAGAGAGGAGGAGCGCGATTGCAACTGAGAAATGAAGAGAACATGTTAGAAAAAAAACGAGCGAGAGTTCTCATTAAAATAAAGTTTTGCGATTCGGCGCGTCGCTTTGCGGATGGGTGGCGAATGGTGAGCCCAAAAGGAAGGTTCTACAAGTGTACGAGGAAAATTACCGTTACGACGACGACCCTCGACTGCGGTAGGAAAAGGCAAAAAAAAACATTTTCATATGTTTTTTTTTTTTTTCATAAAAACAAAATAAATAAATAAAAATGTATATACAGTTTTTCTATATTCATTTCAATTCTTAACGAGCCGACGACGTCACGAGTCTGCAGTTGCTCTGGAAAGTGCAGACGCACCTCCGGCCCCGCATTCCCCTCACCCGAATGCCCTTTTGCATCTCTTCAATTCTCGCCAACTTTCGCTCGACTTCTCATTTTCACCGAAGAACGTTTGAATCTGCGCTCGCCGAGAGAAGCGACTTCTGTGTTTTGTTTTTCTCCACTTTATATTTTATTTCCGTCTTTTTCCACCAAGTTATATGCAAAATTCACTATCAAGCAAGACACGAGCTGTGCGGTTTCCCTTTATCAAATCTTGACTCTTTCACTACGAAAAGAACAAAAAAAAATATATCTCGTTCCGTTTTCCGTCTAAACGCTTTGGAACAAAAAAAATGCAGCAATAATGAAAAAAAACGTTCGTCGCATTTCGATATTGACAGAAAGTATTGACGGGTCGACAAAAGACTTTATTCCGCTGAAGAGAAATTGCGTCTCAGTTATAAATTGCACGAGCACATCAAAAAATAATGATGGAGTCTCGATGATGATGAAAAATAATACACGAGGCTTTGGTACGAGGCGGAGAGTCGAGTAAAGTCGAACAAAATGCATAGATTGGTTTAGCCTCGGGCTTGAACGGGTTGAAGGGGGTGTTGTTTGTATACGTACGAACGTTCGTCGAGATTGTATATGGCGAGATTGGTGCTGCACCTGCCATTGATCCCACACTCTGAGATTGACAGTTGGTTGATTGATTACGGACTTTTTTCACATTTACGGACTCTGTTTGCTCGGAGAGCATCAATGTGTGAAGACAATGTTCATTCTAACGCGTCTAATCCTCCTCGCAGCGTTTCAACATTTCAAAAAAATTGCTACACTTTTTTTCCTCCAATTTTCATTGTGGAGAACTTGGTGGTTTATCGAGCGAATGGATTTTATTGCCGATCTATCTCTGGGTTCACGTGTTTTTTGTTTATTTTTCTTATAACAATCGGAAAGTGTAACAATTCTTTGTGTATTGACTCGTGGTTTCGTATGGTCGATTGAAAAGGAACACACATGTGCTTCGGAGCTCGAAGAAAAAAGGGTGAGCACAGGTGGCAGAAAGCCTGGAGGCATTTACTCAGCCTTGTTTACGCGTCCAATGCACGTACGACGGTAGATTTCATACAAAAGTGAGAAAATTATGTTTATAGCGACCATAGCGTTGTGTCAACAATGTAATTAAATAATGGGAAATAAAAAGAGGCTTTAATATTTTATCGACAAATTAGTCCCTCGTCACGAGCGTTGATTGCACGTAATTTATTTACGAATGGGATTTTGATCCCTCGAGGTATTTATTAACCATTCGAAACATTGATATAATATGAAAATGAGGAATTTTCACAAATCTGTGAAGGCAGATTCGAGAGTCGATGGTTAGGAAGATTAATTCAATTGATAGCTCAATTTTCACCGTTTTTTTTTTTTTTTATCCTTGAGATAATTCTTTCATCGGTCTACAACTTATAGAAATATTTCGTGGAGTTTTCCACCCTCGAGATCGCAATCGAAACGATCGAGTCAACGTATACATCGCTGTCGAAATGTTGGTGTGTTTTTTTCTTCATTCCCCTTCAGCAGTCGAGGTCAGGCTGTCATCGAGGTAAAATAAATAATGAAATAAAGCCGAAAACGGATTATATAATGTGTTAAGGGCGGTTCGTACGCGACAAAGGGAACTCTCTCACGCACTCCATAGATAACGATTATCGGCGTGGCATTGTTGTTGTGATACAACCAAGGCTCGAAACTGTTAGCTGAGAGTTATATCAAATATCACAGTGACTTTTATGGCCTTGATACAGAAAGTTTCAAAAGAAATAAACTCGAGAATGAGATTGTGCGTGAAATACTTAAGAAGAAAGTCCTTAGCGATTTTTCTCTACGTGCCAGTCGTCGTGAGATATAATCAAATTCCTGAGATCCAATGAGCCTGCGAGTGTCGAGTCAGGGCGTGGAGTGGGGGCAGCGATCACGTGACATTGATCACGCCCCAGCGTCTTTACCAGAGCTTTCGATTGGCTGCTGCTCTGCAAAGAAATATCTCGTCGACGTTCGCTTCAAGAAAAAAACTTCTGAATACAATTTTGGTTCGAATTTCTCAATGCAACTTTTCGCATTGGTCTGACTCTCCACTTTTGTAAAACTCTGTACGAGACACCCATAATAAACGGTGTATATGGAGCTCTGTCTATGTGTACACGTGTATACATATGTGTATTGTGATAAAATGTATATTCCGGTAAGGCATAACGGTGTGTATTAACGCGATGGTGATGTTGCGTGATAGTTGGCGTTTTAGCACCGTTTGTGGCGTTAAGGGAGTGGATATTTAGTACACTTATATACCAATGTATATTATTATCCTGTTTTGTGGATATACGCGCCGAAATCATGGCCATTAACCACACAAAATCAGAAAATAAAAACCAATAGGCACCACTTTTCGACTTCTTGCCTTTCCCATCTCTCCTCAAGGGCATTTGAAGCCTGTGCAGAGGCCGGGCTTTCCAACTCATGTAATCGATGAGAGTAAACAATTTTCTCATACAATTTACATCCACCTTGCAATTATTTTCGCTACGATCATCGTCGAATCTCAAATTAGTAGATATACTTCGGCCTTCATCCCTTCGAGAACACACTGGGTCATTCTGACCCGAAAAAAAGTCTCTACAAAAAAAAACTAAAAAATGCAACGACGAAGACGTTAAAAAGCTGTTTTCTTGTTTTTGGCTGTTTTTTTTTCTCCAGGGATTAATTTTCGCTTGTTAAAGAGATAGACTACAAATGGTCCAAGACTTTGCTCACCCTCGGCCCTCGTAGCTCTCAAAATTGCATCCCTCGCCGTAACTCTTAGTTGACGAATCAAGCATTTTCACGACTGTCCCATAAATTTGGCTGAGCCCTAACGAAATATCCCTGGTCCTAGATTCTCTCTTAAAATATAAATATATATCTATATACATCGATGTATGTGTGTGATGTATTATATATATCCGCTTGACTTCTCATCAAGACGTGAAGGCCCTCGGACCCTTTTATTCCTCTCAAGACTTCAGAGAGCGAGAGAGAGAGAGGGAAAAAGAGATTCTCAAATACATTGCCCCGAGACGTTTCCTCCGGAATTTCCGGTACTTTGCTTCGTGAGTGCTCGTATATGCTCCGCGACTTTAATAAGTCTGCAGAGCTCTTCATCATTGCACATGTTTGTTAAGGAGCTAAGGATGAGGGTAAAATAACAATCTGCCACAATCGCTACCCATTTGTTTTATCATTTTTTCGCCTTAAATTTAATCCTCCAAAATGTGCTGATTTATTGTCTGGCGTCATATTTCGTGGTATTTTCACTGATTGATTTTTTTAATTTTGCTGTTGTAGCTGCGATTATAAAGGTGTATATTAATATATTTTCTCTTGTCCTCGTTTCCAACTCCGATGACAATAGTTTCAATAATCCAGTCGTTTTTCTTAGCCTTTTGTCCAAGACGATGCGATTTTTTTTCGTTCTATGCTGGAGGATAAAATCTGTTATTACCAGCAGATAGTAGAAATAAATCGAAAGAGCCTGAACGTAATTGAGCTCGGGAATATTGGGATTTCGTGCGCTTTCCCTTTCCCGGATATATTTTGCTGAGTAAGGTCACTTTGATGTTATCGATACTCAATCGAGGCGTCGTCATCTTCATAAGATCGGCAGTATAGTGTAGCGAGGGTTCGATCTTGCTACGGCAGGGCCAAAGGACGAGGGCAGGGAGAAAGATGAAAGGAGCCTGCAAAAACATCAGGATAAAAAGGTTCCAACGAAAGATCTACATATACATACATATCCGTACATATTTTTCGGTAAATATATTTAGACGAGTTCCGGGCAGATGCTCTTGGAATAAATAACGTGAAAGTGTCTTTAATCTAAGATTCCCTACACATCTCAGAATTTCTTATTATTCTCGCTCATTCTTCCAAATTAATCATTTCAAAAAACTTTGAATCTTTTCCATATACTCTTTAACTTTAATTTCACTTTTCATGTGACTTCACTTTCAATTTTTTTTTTTTTATGTGAATTTTGCATTTTTTTTCTAAACTGCTAATTTTTATGCGACAACGATAAAGTTTACTTTGCAATACTTACAATCGTATCTTTTCAAATCGATGTGGAACTCAACTCATTTTTACAGAGCACGCAGAGCGTGCCAGCATCGGAATTGCCAAAGGCACGGGAATTTCCAACGTATCATTTACGATTGACATAAATGCCAATAGACATCGATATCCGTGACAAATATACAGGCCACGATAGTGCGAGAAGAGAGACGGAACGCATCGCAAGTCAATGAAAGCTTTCGAGAATTTGCCGGAACTTTGTGTCATGCGACCTAGTTGTATCGATTCGTAATTCGCACACAAAATCTCAAACTCTCGTATCTGTAAAAAAAATGTCGTTTATGCACGCATTTTCAACATTTCCTGCTTTTCAGTATTTTCGACAAAATAATAATTATAACTATGAATTCTCTAGTTATCGATGTTTAACAAAATGAAACAGAAATAAAATGGTCGTCGAGTTCGCCACATTTGGGGGAATAATTAAATGAGAGTTCTCTATTTATTAATTAACATGGTCTTTAATGGGATTATTTGAAACATCGTCGACGTGTTTTGGTCCAACGAGCTAATTTTGGGTCGATATATGCAGCAGAGAGAATCTAACGAAAATTTAAAAATTGCTCCTCCAAGAATCAATCGAGCTAATCGCCAAGTTCCGAAAAGCTCAAAAGACACAATGATAGAAAAAAAATTTTAAAAATATGGAAAATGTTACTAGCCAACTGGGTAAATATTTACAAAATGTCATTCGGCGAAAATTGATTGATTAGAAAAAAACAAAAAACTCAGAAATTGTTCGTGCGTGATTATTTTATTGATAAAAATGCTTTGAAAAAAAATTTCGATCCTTTTTCGCAGAAGGACCTTTTGTAAGATCTGTAAATGTTTCACCGATATGCACAAGGGTGATCGGTTTTTTGTGAACTGTATTATATCGTCATAAAAGTAAAAGACAAGACTCTCCGGGGGGCATTAACTTTCGGGAATGTCGATCCCAGCATGAGATCCTTAAATGTCACAACTGTCGAGCGAATCAGGGCTCGATTCTCTGGTATTTTCAGATAACCCATCGGCTGCACGTCCGTGGGAATCTTCACCCAACGTTTTGCATTTATTTATGATTGCATACAATTTTGTATTGTCTACCTAAATTCAGGCCAACAATTTCGAATGATTTTGGGGTTTGGAAATGACCTGTGAACATTTTAAATTTACTCCAAACGCAAGAAACACGCAGATTCTGCGGTCCTTCAAACGCGATACATTGTTCCTCACTCGACGTGGAATTCGTGCCTCAAGTGTTTCCAGATTACGCGCGTTTAAATTTTAAATTGAGGCATGGAAAATGAATTATTATTCTATTTTCCAAACCAAAATTCTTGCAAGTTTCAGAAAATTCTTCAGAGTTTTTGGAAATTCGTCGAGTTTGTGGACAGATTTCCAATTTCCAATTCCTTTTTTTATCACGAGGCTATTGGGCAACGAATAAATAATGACTGACGCCCTTTTATTGTTTCAATTTTTGAGAAAATCCCATGGACCATGGAGACAAACTCGTACTCTCTAATTTGTTGTTAAAATAGTTGTTTTGTAATGGAAAAAAAATTGATAAAAAAAGGGGCGAAAAAAAATTGAAAAATCAACGAATTGAGATTTTTTTTTTCTTATTTTTGTTTCTAACTGGATTTCAGAAAAAATCGTTCAATAATGTTAGCAGTGTTTGTTGGTTTTCTTCTTCTTCATTGGAAAACTGTAATGAACGCCATAAACCTTTCTGTGGACGTGACTACGAATATTGGAACGTGAATCTTGGTCCCGTTTCTCACGCTTCTGATTTGGGAATTGTCCTTCACTAGAGAAACAATGATACGATTTTTATAGGAGTTAATAGCGTGAAGCGATCATAGCAGGTGTATCGAACATGCCGTTCTCTTTGTACTCGAATGTGGTTTGTCTCGGATGATTGCGAAGAACAAAGTGGGAATAGAGTGTACTTATTTGGTAGTCGAGGGGCCAGCGAAGCTACGTGGATGGCGGCTTGAGGCTCGGGTAATGACAGCATGTGGCCGGGCAGGTGGAGTGGCAAATGATGCTTGAATCAGCTCAAGTACAACACGAAGGACGTGGAAGAAAATTCTCAGAGAATGAGATATAACACAAAGTTACGGTCAATAATTTTCTATGCAATGTCAAAATTATAAATAAAAATTCAATCACGACCAAATTCAATACCAAATTTTTATATAATTCATTCATTTTTCTGTCCTGACGTTGATCAATCGTTTATTTTAAATTTCCATACTCGGCCAACTCTTAAAAAGTGTGAATAAACGTCTGAATTATTTCTTTCGAGTTTTATGGCTAAGCCTCAAAATCTTAAAACTCGAGTTTATGGGGTTTTCATGGTCTCTTAAAGTAGATCTTGAGCATGTTGTTCTTTTTTGTTTCACTACGAGTATAAAGAGTTTTACTGAAGTTACGTTTGAGTTTGAGGATCATAATTTTATTTCTGTGCATGGTGTTCGTATTTTGACACAATTGATTTATATAAAAATGTTGCTTTGCATGGAAATAATGCGTTTCACATAAATGTCTTGTTTAGTTGATTCAAATTTCGTAAATCTACAGTTTCTCCCATAGAATTTCGGGTCAGAAATCTTGATTTGATCGATAATGTAAATTACGTTTTCTTTGGGAGTAAAAAATATTAATTGGCGTGTGTATAATGAGTCGAGCAAAGATTGTGATGGGCTTTGCTACTTGGTATGCCGGAAAGCAACTGCTGCTGCAACGTGCTAATGCGCCTCGGAGTATTGCCGAACACATATTCTCTGCAGAAAACGGTGGTCCACGTCGTTGGATGAATCGGGTTGTGTATTTATAGGAATCTGTATATGTCGTACACATAGAAATTTATCATATATCTATACATATTGTTGGGTACGACGAGCATTCGGTAATCCGGTACGTTTATACGAGCAGTCGTAAAACCTTGTGGAGGTAAACGACATTGGATTACGTGACGTCTTATGGGAGAAAGGTAGAAGCACATTTGTAGGTTGGATGCTGGAGAAGCGCGCGGTCGCGCTGCCAAAGCCTGACTAAAGCAAACACCGCGATCGCAGCGCCAGTAGCACGGCCTTCCGGGACCCTTGATTATGGGGACAACAGCACAACGATGGTGCCCAAATGGTGATGGTGGCACTAATGAATACAAAAATTAAAAAAAAAAAAACTATGTATCGCTAATTTTTTGGAATTGAGCAAATTTGATCAACGGATTACAAAATCATTCAGGATTCTCTAATAAATTTCTATGAAGATTCTCGCAACCAAGACTAACAATTTTCTCCTATGAAGAAACATTTTCTGACGTCCAATATTTCAGATTTTCATTTTCAAGTTCAAACTTTTCCTGCCACAGTCTTTCTGGCTATCTGCAAAAAAATCCTGAATACATTTTTTTTGCAACTCGATTTTAGCAATAACTTTTATCGAACCGTGACTTTAATTCACAAGCGTCGAGATAGGAAAAGTGAGAAATTTAACATCTCAAATTGTAAGTGTCGGAAATTTTTTTTTCGTAGGATAAAACTTTCAGTTTTGGTGCCAATAACGTTTATACAAAATGTTGAAAGAACTTGGAATGCAATCAATTTGTTATAGTAATAGCTGAATCGATTCGGATTTTTCGTTCTCACAATCTTGTAAGGAATATTATTCATTTATTCTGTGCGGCAGCTGGCCATTAATTTCGCAAAAAGTCTTTTGTCACAATAAAAGTGACTGCGAAGAAAAGATCGAAAATAAAATTCTGATTGATATTCTTTACAGTTAAACGACTCCACGTCTTTTTATCACCCGTGTCTATTATCTAAAGAAATTCTAATGGGATCATTAGTGGATGTTGTTCACTTAACCATCGCAAAAGACACATTTCGATATGTTAATATCGAGCCTGAGCGACGTAACGATATCGATACAAGTGTTCCCAAAAGCAAACAATCTGTATCAGCAGAGGAAAAAACCTTCATTAATCAGAACTATGTCTATATTGTCTATAGACGTTTTAATATTTCATCTATCTATAATTGTGGATACATATTTCGCACAGACGGAAATCACTATTTGAATAGTGGTCGCCGTTTCATTTAAATAGACGCGAAATTTTTTTTCGGCATCAGTCAACCCAGCAGATTTGTCCACTCAACAAGATGTTCGGCATTACTCTCACTTTCGTCGTTCTTTGCGTTCTTCCCGGCTCGATTTGGTCGCAAGCCGTGATACCAGGTAACATTGTCCAGAGTTCTCCGTGAATTTATAAAGTTGAAACATTTATCATACAACTAAAATCAATAATTATGAATTAAATATTTTCGAACTGAAGAAAATAAAATATTCCACGGGCAAAAGATTATGAAATAAAGCTTGAAATTCATTCGAATAAAAAATAAAAGTGATGAAAATTTGTTCCATTGAAAATGAAATTTCAAAGAATAAAAAAAAGTTACAAAATTGAAGAAAATTTATCAATTTGTGTATGATTTATATAATAATTACAAAAAATTCAAATATTCCAACACGAGAATCTAATCATTGCTTGAAAAAATATTCGATATTCAATTTAAAATTTATCATACAACTAAAATGAATAATTATGTACTCAAAATTTCCGAAATGAATAAAATAAAATAGAAAAGATTGTTAAATAAATCAAATAAAGCTTTAAATTTATTCAAATAAAAAATAAAAGTGATAAAAATTTGTTTTATTAAAAATAAAATTTCTAAAAAAAAAACAAGTTACAAAATTGAGGAAAATTTATCACTTTCGTGTTTGATTCATTTAACAATTACAAAAAATTCGAATATTCCAACACGAGAACCTAATAATTGAAATGATATTCAATTTAAAATTTATGACACAACTAAAATGAATAATTATATAATCGAAATTTCCGAAAAGAATAAAATAAAATATTTTACATATAAAATATTGTTAGATAAATTAAAGAAAGCTTCAAATTTATTCAAATAAGAAATAAAAGCGATAAAAATTTGTTTCATTAAAAATAGAATTTCTAAAAAAGAAAAAGTTACAAAATTAAAGAAAATTTATTAATTTCGTGTTTGATTCATTTAACAATTACAAAAAATTCGAATATTCCAACACGAAAACCTAATAATTGCTTGAAATAATATTCAATCAAATATTATCAACGATTGAAATTCTTGATCGTCCAATTTCGATACGAAAAAAGTGAATTTGAAAAAATTCGCAATTCTTATTTTCATGTTTTCCACCAGGTCAGAATTCCTGGTGCCAAGTGAGACCAAATGATCCAATTTATCCTCAGGCACCGTCAGTTTGTTGTACAGCAGCTTACGCGTGCGATGTCTCCGTTCCTCCCCATAGCGTTGCTTATGGTATAAGTAACGCGAGCCCTAGGACACTGAGTCTTTGCTCTTGCGATCTCGAGTTTGGTGATTGTTTGTTGAACAACTTGGCCCGTCCAGCGGCTTTTAAAGTATCTTTCCTCTATCGTCAGAGAAGTTGTCTGATTCCAAAATCATGTACCCCCGGAAAGTGAGTAAAAAATACGTTTTTTTTTTAAATTACCAAAAATTTCATCATTTTTCTCCGCGATGATCGCTAATGATTGGAATTTAATTCAATTTAGCCAATGCACCTACGAGGTCATGAACTTTGGGTCGTGGATAGAGCAACAGAACAAGGACGAGGATGATTAAAACGTCGTTGCTGCAGTATCTGTATCTGTATCAATAATTGATTAATGTGAATTAAATAAAAATAGAGTTGTTGAAGCTCTTTTGAATAATGGCCATAATTCCGGTGAATTTTTTATCCCACTCCGTTGATAATTAACACATTTGATGTTAATGATGCGAGAACCAATCCTGTGGCGTGAATAATGGACATTGGATGAGAGAACGGAATAAAGATTCAGAAAACTAAAGCAATTAATTTTCGGCTAATGTTCTTTAATCTACTGATAATTACGACGAAAAATACAAGAAATTTGAATAATTGACACAATTTCCATTGAAACACCGAATAAATATTCATATTGAGAAAAATAAATAGCAAAAATGATGGAAACAATTGATTTAATTATAATAAATTATAAAAAGTGATAAAAAAATAAAGAAAAATGAGGGAAAACAAAATAAAGTTCAGAAAAATTAATGATGCATGGTGGAAAAACGTGCAAAGGGATCTTGAGAGTCACAGGCTCGGGTACTGACTCGATATATAATTCTGAGGTGGTCCAGACAAGCATTTTTAAAAAAGAAGAATGTGTGTCAAGTGACTGCATCCACTATGCATATGATTTTTATTTTTATTTTTTCATAAAATGCATGCCTCCTGAATCCTTAGCCTCTATTGCTCTATGAATTTTGGTACGAAAAAAAATGTGAAGGAGGAAAAAAATGATGTTGGTATCTCGACTAGCAGAGCACTGGGCTCGTCCAGTCAGCCTAGCCAAGTGTATTCAACGGTAGGCCTCGCCTTGAAAAATTTACTCGGTCGTAACGAGAAGCCCGCAAGAAGATGAGGTCGGCATACTGCGTGTGGGTGTGAGAGACTTTTTTTTGTGTATACCGGACCCGAGCAAAGAGTGAGTGAGTGAGAGAGACAACTTGTTCCACAAACACACACACACACATAAACACACGAAACACATATCCCTTCATGTCATCCGCTTGAACCTCCGCTCTACCTTCTTTTCTTATAAGCTCCATTTTCCCTTTTTTCTTATCAACGACCCTTTCTTTTGCTCTGACATGTTCTCGTTATCGTACTGACAATTATCTCGGTCAAAATCATGACGCTTCGCGCCGTTAGGCTTCCCATGAAAAAGTTCAATCGAGGGTGTTTTTTTTTCGCGACTTTCAAATCCTCCATTTTTCCTTTGAGAGGTTTTTCATTTTTGAATTATTTTTTTAAATTCTCGATTTTTTCTTTTTTCTTCGTTACTAATTAGCAAAAATTTCGAATCGCAGGAAAATTCACGCAGATGAATGTGATCCAACGGACAACGACGTAATCTCGACCTCGGTACGATCCTGTAAAATTACATCCTCGCTTTCCTCAGTTTGAATTATTGGGGCGGGATAAAATATAAAAAAAAACAAGAGCTCGATGAAACGATTTTTTTGTTCCCAGCAAGGAGAACTGTCGCAAAAGTCACAATAACCGATTGAATTTGTAGGAACAAATGAAATGTTTCGAAAAGTAAAAAGTATCCACGAAACCGACTGAAAACTCGATAAAAATACGAACCACAATATTGAGTTACGTTCTTAAATGTACGTCGTTCATTTTCGACCAAGTAAATTAGGTCGACGGTTACGTTTGGCACGATTAAATTTATCGATTTAGTGCCTTCCTTTCTGCTTTCCCTCCGCCCAACACCGAAGCGCGGAGTATCCTCACTCACCGACAACCTAAACCATGTGTATCCAGAGGACACAATTGTTATAGACATCCCTATTAGCCGGGCTCTGTAATTCTGGGAAACGACGAGAACATGGACGGATATCCATAAATTCATGCACGTTAATCGATAATTCGTGTCAACGAATACAGACGACTGGCATCGCGAGATACCTCATGAATTTTTCAAGAAACCATTTCAATGAGACATGGCATCACAAGTTCTTTCGAAAATATTGAACGAACGAAACACGTTCGTCCATAATTGCATCGTAAATGCGTTAGAGAACTTCGAGTGCGCACATCCTAGAAGTGTATTTTGGGTCAATCTGACCCAAGGCATTTTTCAAATCGTTGTATCCCATGGAATATGCATTTTTTTTGTATGCACGTTTTTTTTTTGTCGACTTAAACTTATTTCTTGACGAAACTGAAAATTAGGTACCAAACAATCGTTAAAGGAATATCTTTGGGGTCAAAATGACCCAGTGTGCACTGGAAGGGTTAATGAATATTTTTAATTAGGGGATGACGTTTGCTTTCGTCCAATTGTAATTGCTCTCTGCATCTCGGAGTCAAAATCGGAGGATTGGCCTCGAGGGCTCATGGTAGTCAATTCGGACGAAACCTGACGTGGCTTTTGACGTGGAGAACGTTTTTCATCATCGGACGTTCTGTATTTTCTGGCTTTTCATAAAAATAAATGCAAAGGCTGTCACGTGGGTGGGAAAAAATTCAGTCAGTTTGGTTTTCATTGGAATTTCGTGTTCGAAATGTATTTTCATGACAAATGATATAGAAAATGGCTGAATCATTTTTTTCCGCCGAGATTTTGCAGCATAACGATGGGAGGGTTAAATTTGTTGGGACTCGTGACGATCGCACTGGCGAGAACGTATTTTGAAGAAATTTTTAACGATCCACTCTGAGATTCCCCTCATCTGGGCGTCCCTTCGTCTCTTTTCTTTTTGTTTCGGTTACTGAGACCTAGAAGGAGCAGGAGGAATCGATGTTGTATATTTCTCGATTTGTTGTCATTCCCGGTACACTCGAGAACTACGGGGGTGCTCCGCAGGGCGCCTCAGACCCCACATCACGCTCAAAGGTGCCGATCCCTCAGCATCCAACTCACCAGACGTTTAACATTCGAGATGAGTGTTTGTGTGAATATCTCGTGCCTTGTGGAGCGAACCTAAGTGGCAGTATTTTATCCTTCAATCCTTTTCCCCTTCCAAATCTTTGATACAAGTTTTTCTCTTTCGTTTCTTCGACTCTTTCGCTCAGCGTCCTTTCTTAATATGGCTGCGATCTCCTTCGTCATCCTCTAGACAGACTGAAACGTATCTGGGCTGCCTGAATTGTCGCATTCACTTTCGTTCAGTAAAACATCCTTCGCGGCTCGACGAATATTTTTATCAGCCCAACGAAACCCCAAAAATCCTTCAATTTTTTTTTCCAATCTCTAATCACAAAATTAATTAATTTAGGATTCTGTAATAATTTTCCATGAACATTCTTGACAACAAAACTAACAATTGTCTCCCATCGAAAAAAAATTGCGACGTCAAGAATTTGAGATATTGAACTTGCAATTTTTTACTTTTAGCCTCTAAACGCGTGTAAATTGAATTCGCGTTTCGTTTATGAGTTACAAAAAAATGTGGCTAGGATTTTTCTTAACAAAATTCGGCTCATAGTCTTTTCTGGCTATCAGCAAAAAAAATCCTAAATACTTCTGGCAACTTTTTGAAGAAACTTTAGTCCGATTCGCACGCGTTTAGATGGAGAAAATGAAAAATCGGAATTTAAATATTTCAAATTCCGAACGTAAGAAAATTTTATTTCTCTGGAGAAAAGTGAGTTTTGGTGCCAAGGACGTTTATACGAAATTCTGCGAAGAAGGTCATAAAAAAATGCGATTGAAAAAACGTCTGACAAACTTTCTAGATTTTCTAGAAAAATAAGTAAAAATCCGTTTTTTTTTTTACAGGATTTGACTTCCCATTCAATTAGTGATTGTGCGGATTGAATTTTGTTGTCCACCTGGCCATTAAGTTGCATCAAAGTGCCCAGGAGATATCGACGCAAAAAAAAATCCTACACATCGAGTTCGCTGCGTATATCACGAATCCGATCGACGATTCCAGAGCCTACCACGTGAATCTTCAGGGAATAATAATTCTTGGATCCCCGGAACGTTACATTGGCGCGGTTGGGGTGTGCAACGAGAGCGAAGAAAATGGCGATAGACAGCTAAATAAATACAGCTTAATGGAGATAAAGTGGACTATGCCGGAGGCGTTTTGAAGTGCGATTTATAATTCATCACGTCGATATAACTCCGGAGAAACACTCACGAAATCGAAATGGCCGAATTCACGTGAGGATCCGGCCAATGATGAAACGAGGTTTTGGCGTCCTGAGATTCGGATCAGAGTGAATTTTCATCAATTAACATCGAATTAAGAAGTTGGCTTGTTAATAAAACTTTTTATTACTTCTTAGTCTTCTTGGAGATTTTTCGAGTCATGAAACTAAAGAGTTAAACATTGTTTATAAAACTAGTCTTCATAAGATGGAGAGGAGTACTTTAACGTGAAGCATAAAATCGTATTGCCGGAGAAGATGAAAAACTGATGATGACTTTCCGGAGGGTTTTTATGGTCGCTTTAAAGAGCGCCCTTAAGAAAGGAATGGAAGGGTTAAAAGGTATGGAATCTTTAGGATGGTGTGTGCACCACACTTAACCGGGGTGTTACTTCCGCATGCTTAAGCTCACCCTCGGAGACATTCCGGGCAAGGCCTCGGGGGCTCTCGTCGTAAGGGACCATCTTCGACCTCGTCGTCGTCGTCGTCGTCGTCTTTCGGTGAGGCTGCTACTCGGACGGTTGCACAAACTCGGCGCGCCATAAACCATCAAAGAAGCGTTTGATACACAGCAGCAGCTTGACAAAGCCTGCAGAGAGACGTTTCGATGGACCGAGGAATCCTGTCAAGTGGATGCGATATAGCGAAGATCCTGGTAAAGGCGAGCGAGAGACACTGCCTCAAGGCGTGTGATGCGGTAAACCCCTTCACCAAAAGCCCTTACTCCTTGTCGCGTGACATCGCGAAAGTCAAGTCTACCTTCCCAGGATGGGACGCCATCAGGCAACCATTTAAGAAAGTCACTTTTTTTGAATCGACTTTGGGACAAGGTCAAACAAAACTCAAGCGTCGTTGTATCTTTTCCGGGATGTTTGAATCACGAATTCAGGAGGCGAGAATTTTTATTTTTTACTTTCAAGGCGCAGGATCAATTTCCTCATTGCGGACTCGATGACTTGGGTAAACGATCAAGAAAATTCTTCCACGGGATCAAATCGAGTTTTAGCCAAAGTGCGGCGTTTATGATTGATAACGATCTCAAAGGTACAGAGTTAACGACGAGGAACGTTGGTGTCGCCAAGAGCGTATCGAAACCCACGCATGAAGGATCGAGGGTCAGAGACGAAGGGACTGGAGATCGTGCGTGTCCGTGACGACTGTCACGACCAGGTGTCAGGAGCGTAATTTTGTCTCGACCATCCCTACGAGCCCATCAACACCCCATGACCTTTTAGCCTGTTCTTGCCTGGAAATACCAAACAGCTCGCACTTTTTATTCATGCTATTGACCTCGAGTTTACGTAAATGGATAAATGAAGAATTTATCGTTGATTCGCTGCGGAATCCGTTGCGTTATCGATGACGTACGGAGAGGCGAACGTACACACGTCAATGTTTCCTTTCGTGGTCAAAATGGGAACTCGGGCTGGTGCGTTTGCTGACGTGCACGCGATCTCTCGTCTCTCTCACACTCGCACGAGCCTTTGCTGATTCCATGAAAGCTGTTGGAGCTAATTCGTTGCTGGTGGCCTATGTCTATGTACACGAAACGTTCAGCATGAGAAGCTGAACTAAATGTAGCTGGGATACAATTTTAAACGGTTTAAGCGATTCAAGGATCGCTGAGTCACGGTCCGAGCACGAGCAGTAGAGCTTTCACAACGTTCAGATACTTGCACACGATATCAAACCCTCTTTGCTCCTCCCTGCTGCCCTCACATCCTCCCCTCAACCCTCCTTTGGCTGATGGGGCCACATAACTGAAGCTCGGAGAAGGCACAACCACTGACGACAGTAACATCCGGTTCCGGCTTTCGCACGGACGTTGCTTCCCTTACAAAAGGGCGAGTCTCTCGGTAATTAACCAACTCCCCGCTTCAACTGGATGTTGCGTGATATTATCGGGCCCTCCATGTTTTCATAGCGCAACCATAATACCATCATTTTTCAAGTCAACTTTACACATTACAACGATGAATGACATTCCACAAAAAAAAGTTCTCCGATTATTTATCAGTTCGCGGACGAAAAATAATGTCATTGATGAAATGAAAAAAAATCTGGACAGTCCGGTAATTTTACGATCGCCATTTACATGTCCTACGTCGATCTTAAAGAATTTTTCGAAAGTTTTCTAAACGGTGGTTCTTGTTTGAATAAATGAAAAAACAATCGATTTCCGAATTTCTAGTTGAAATTCGTAACGAATGAGCCCAAGGATTCCAACTCTTTGTGAAAAAAATTTTTCGTACCAGTACAACTTTTCGATCAATTCAGCTGAATAATTCATTTTCAAACTGACAGTGATCCCGTTACTTGGGAATGCGGATCAATAAATTCTATTCCAATCAGAATCTAACGTCGCATTATCCTTGAGGAAGTCCTGAAATTGACATGATTAAAGGCGTATAACAGAACTGGGGAACTAAAAACCACTAATTTTCAGAATGGAATTTATGAATGATTCGCTGAACTGAAATTACACGAATATCCATGTCAACAGGCACTGTGATGGTTACAAGGTTTGAAATTAATATCGTATGCTGTGTTGATCTATTTTTCTTGATCGTAGATTTGGGGTAAGGAGGAGAAGCGTTTAGCCTAATTTCTGGCAGGCAACATTGATGAGACGAGTGGGCAAGGAGACGAGACTGTATAACTTGTGAGTATCACAACAGACATAAAGAAGGAGGATAAAGTTGGTAAATGGTACTTGCGATGTGTATAGTAAACAATGAGAAAACGGAGAGAGGGAGATTTCGATGAGTTCCTCCGGGTCCTCAAGTAACGAGGATCCATTTATTCCGGCCAGATGGAAATGTAAATTCCCCGACCCAATTTATCTCCGGGGTGGCTGCAAGTTTCACTCTTTCTATCGCTCTCTGTCGCTCATCCATCCTCTCCTGTCCTCCTTTTCATCCAAGACTCATACCTGCTGAATTTCTCGATTTTGTTAAGGGACGCGTTTCGTCTCTCGTATACCAGAAACAAGGCTATTTCACTCCGGAGAATCCAAAGCACGTTAATTGCCTTTACTCATTCATACGAATAGATTGGAATGCCTCGCGTATGTGCGTGCTTACATCGAGCCAAGTCCCTCCATTTTTATCAGCAACAACGCAACGCCAGTAAAATCCAGCCTGCGTTAATCCAAATTAATTGCTAAGTACATCCAAACCTTAGATTCGTGTATCTCGGTGTCTAGAATATTTTCTATTTACATACGATAGGACTGCCCGATATCCGTTGATTGCCGATAGTTATCTATCAAAGGTTTGCGAGCCGAAATTAATTAAAAAATTTATCTTATAATAACCAAAATCTGGAAAAAAAAAATTACTGATTTTCGTAAAAAACTAAAAGAAGCTCTTTCAATGTTACATGAAGTCGTATGCAAAGTTTCAAACGGCTTCACGGTTTAGAAACCGCAATAGTCAATGTTGAAACTCGGAACTTTTGAGGAGCGTTGTTATTAGAAAATACTGAAAATTTTGATTTTTATAAATAAATATCACTAAAGGTCACTATTCTCTTTGTGTGGTGCAACTTTGAAGGAATTCTATCGATAGATACTTTTGCATGCAACGTCCTTAAGTAGTAGTCCGCAAGGATCAGAGTGTATCACTCGGTGCCGCATTGGTTGATTTAATTTGACTTTTTTTTTCTTTTGAAGCGCTTCATAGACAGACCGAATTCCGTTAATAAAATACAATACTAAAGGAGGGTACAATTTACATAGCAGGCGCGCAATAGCAACACAGAGCCCCACCCAAACAACAAACTCATCATAGACTTTCGTGTGTATCAACCAGACGAACAGAATTCACGTGTATGTACTTGGAGCGAGCAAAACAAACCGCACGTTTACAGAAGAGGTTCCATGGTGCGTGCAAACATTGGCACAGAGAGACGAAGAGAAAGAGCGAGAGAGGGGGGGGGGGGGGAGATGGGCTCGTGTAGATTACACAACAGTTTATTGCGCTCGACGGGGGTGACGCGGACGACTCGCTACGGACTTTAATTAAACGGCACTATTTTAATATCTTCAGACGAATTCGCTAGGAACGAGAGAGCGAGATGGGTATATAGTACGTGACTCTGTAATTATCCGAGGTTCTGAAGTCACGGAATATGGAGATGACATATATTTGTTGAAATTGATTATCGATTTGTCCATCATTATTCCAGGAGGGAATGATTCGAAACTTAAAGGGAATCTGTTCTCATGGAGGAAATCTAAGCCGCCTATGGAATCGTCATTCAATAATGTTATTTACCGAATTCGATATCGATACAAAACGAGAAAAGGAGCAGCAACAAACAGAGAGCGGAGGGTGTATCAAGAAAGCAACGTGAAGATGGCTAAAAGAGATTTTTAGATTGGACGGCACGTGGTACGTGCGTGCTCTGAAAAAAAGATAAAAACAAAATACTCTGTTTCCGTTCTGCTCTTTCACTTTCTCTTTCATATTGCTCCGGCGTACACCAAAAAGGTCCGCATTCCCTTCTCGCGGGGAACAAGCTTGCCGGATACCCTTAAGGAGAAACGACAGCTAGTCGCGTCTCTTTCTCCCGATCATCCGGGACCATTTGTACCCTCATACGTGTTCTGAATGAAGCAAAAGAGTCCGGGAATTCTGGTCTTCCGAGTAGATACGAATTTCTGCAAGGAACGGAATATGTGTTGGTGAAGAACGATGGAAAATTGTAGATCACGACGTCTCTCTCTTCTCTCTTCATCGTCGACGACGATGCTTTGAATTATCTCAAGTTTTATCGCACCCATGGGACATGGATGAATGACTACCAGCGATAGTGGTGAACCTTAAATATGTGGATATGCGTCTGGAGAAGATATTCATACACGTGTGCATTCAGTCCGCTGAGAGCAAAAGTCCACTCGGAGATATATTGACCTCCCTATAAATAGTTCTGAACCCGGCGATGCGTTTACGAGAAACAAAGTTGGCGCTGGCCATCTAGTGGCGGTCCGATGAACTAAATTTTTTTTTCCTGTTCTGGTAAATGTCAAGCCTCGGGTACACTGGCTCGAGTGAATTTCCCTCAAAACATGGGTAGATGACCACAAATTCGAAGCTCAACTAGTGTTCTCTGCGCATGGTCCTCGAAAAATACATTTCTCGAGAGTTTTAATGGAAATTCTCAATTCTTTCACACCAGTGGTCAATATCTAGCTGAAGAATTTTTTTTCTTTCTTCGGGAAGCAATGTCTTTTGTTGAGTTCCAGTTCTGTGGTTGTATATGTGCTTGAAAAGTATAGAAACGCACGGTGGCATTGTCCCTAAGGAAATCGATTCGCCTCGGCATTGTTCGTTGGGCTTGGAACTTTAGAGTTGGCCTCTCAATGTGACCTCGACGCTTCTGACTTGGCGATATACTTTTGCTCCAATTATACAAAAGTTGGAATCTTTTTGCTCGTTGACCGTTATCGGGTGATGAAAGGCGAAAAAGTAACGTAAATGAACAGAAATGGCCTTCTTTATCATCAATCGGACGAAGAGGGACGAAGTGAGTTGTGAGGAAAATCGGAAGAGGTGGTAAAACGGTGACTTTGTTCGCGAAAGCTGAATTTCAAGGATCCAGTAAGCCACGTTGACGACTATGGAGGAACGGGCAAAAATCACGACTCTGGTAATTGTCACTGTGTGTGCGGTTCCTTGGGCTTTACAACAGCTCGACGTTGGAGCCTAGGCAAAGCTCCCGAGAGCTCTACAAATTGGGTAACCCTCCTCTCCTTTCCTTCGGCCCAGACGCCGTTTACCTTGCGCAAGAGACACCCTTACGACATGGTAGAAAACGTGTAGCGCGTTTGATGCCTTCTTATGAGCCCTTAGCTCTTGCATTGGGAGCTTGACTGAAGGGGCAAAAAGATTGGCGTTAAAGGAGACCCCATACATTTTCATCATTTTATAGTCGTCCGCTCGTTTGTATTTTCTTGTTCCTATCCTCTGTGCCCCCAACCCGTGCAAAATGAGCAAAATAAAGGGTTAACAACTTCCAAGAACCTGTCTCGACAAGAACGGAGAGAAAAAACCGAGTCACGGTCTAATTTCCTGTGGAGTGAGAACATAGTCGTTGAAGGACACATTAAAGGGCCATTCCCGTACATTTTTTCCTTTGTAATTTGCGCATAAATTGTTTTTCACGAATTTCTGTCTTTTTTCTCTTTCATCAGTCGAGACACAAACTTGTTTGTATTTTTATGTATATTTTCTTTCGCCTGGACTCTGCGAAGATTCCGGAAGTCAGGAGCAAAACTGACAAACTTTTGGTAGAGAAATTTGAAACCGGAGATCGATCTATCGCGTTGTAAGAGCGAGGTTTACGGTTATTAATTGATGACTCATAATTGCCAGCCACAACTACCTGCACCATCCAAACTCGTCTCTCCCTCTCTCTCTCTCTTTCTTCCTCTCTTCTACTCTTCCGACTGTAGCTGAGCACGGAAGTTTCCGAACGAGAAACCTCCTCCCTCCACGCTCATACTCCCTCCCTCTTTCTTTCTCTTTCTCACCTTTTCCTTTGCATGCAAAAGCCACCGCGGGTGTTGCTAATAGGGTGGTATCCGACGTTTAATTATCCCGCCATGAGATTTATAGAGTCGAGAAGGGGTCTCATCCCCTGAGCGACTATGGAGCCCAACAAACCCGCCCTCGCTCTCGAGCCTCGATAAACTCGAATCTTATATACATAGCAATAAAAAAAATGTCCCTTTCCACGGTTTCCGTTTTATTATTCTTGAAAAAAAATCCTACATTTTTGTGTGATTTGTAAAGCTGAAAAAATTAAACGCCTGGGAGGTGATTCAGCTTAGAATTCCAAGTCCCAGAGAGACAGTAATTAGTCGCTAATAACAAGTTTAACCTCGTGGTATTTTGAAATGAAATATCGCTATCAGCAACCGAAAATTAATGTACCTCGGAGTTTAAGCCCAGCGGGGCGCCACATCTCCCTGGGAATGTTGCTGGTGGGATATTTCGGGCAACTCGTTTCTCATAAGTCGAGTTCTATTTCTGCTTCCACACAACAGACTTTTTTAATTGTTTTCTCTTTCTTTAGATTCTCGGAATGTTGAAGTAATCAGCATTTCGTAGTAAATCGCAATCAAGATTGTTCAACTATGGCAAAGTGAAGTGAGGGAAAAACGGACAAACAGAAACTTATTAAAGAACGAAATAATTAAGAAATGTATACGTCACATTATCTTTTTGTATGTAAGGAGTCAATAAACATTCCTGCTGTTCTTTTGTTCTTTTTTTCATCTCCGTCTCTGTCTGTCTCTCTGGTTCTATCCGTCTTTCCGCATTCTTTCATCTCTCTATCGCTCTCTCTGTCTCTCTCGTCGACCTTGAAGTTGCCAGCGAAATAGCTGCCGCCATGGCAATAACGCAATTTGCTTTCGTTTCTCGCCCACTCAGGGCCCTTCTAGAACGTTGGGGATCTCCAGCGAGTTCTCATTCCTCCCTCATCTATATATACATGCACACAAGTCTCGGTACTCACTTTTCCTTTTCACCCTTCGCGTTGTGTTTTTTCTTCTTTTATTTTTAGTTCAGCCCCTCTTTCTTTTTCGTGCCTTTTCCTTGCAAATCGTATCCTCTCGCCAGGATCGAATGAGGCAACGCGCGCGGCTCTCGACTTGGTCGTCTGTTGGGGCGGCTACCTATCGTTTTTTTCTCAGGCTCCAGCCGCCTCGAGTATGTAAATTGGAGTTTCCGGCTGGCTCGCGTAATAAACGCGCATTAGGACTCTCCAGCTCTCTCGGTAAAATTCACAGAGGCCCTTCGACGACTTTCCAACGTTTCCTCGCCTCCCCCCCCCCCCCTCACATTTCTCTCTTTCTCTTACTACGCCCCAACATTCCCCATTACGTTTCCGTCGAATCTGCAAATCCACTACCACTCGCCGACCTCCTTTTTTCCTCTCCTCTCCACTCGCCTCCAAACCCCCTTGATCCTCTTTGCGACTCAAGCTCGCTATTGGAGAAAACGTCACCCTCTACAGGATTGTAATCAGCGCCATTGATATACAACTTCTTTGTCTCCTGCTCCTGCTCTTCCTTCTGAAACACTTTTTGAGCGAGTCCACTCAAATAGTTATTTCAACCTTTTAGGGTTAGTGACATTTCGGAAAAGCTGGGAAAAAAGTATTTTCGGTATTTGCCAGAGTATGAGATTCTCCTCTTATTTATAAAGGAAAATTAAATCCCAAACAACTGTCTTACCCGTTGAAGAAAACAAATAAATGAAAAAACAGGACGATTTCGGCTTTTTCTTTTTATGGCTTGTCGCGGAGCTGACGCTGAGGTTGGACAAATATTTGCATGAATGTACGGGCACATATGCGGAGACCTCCGACTTGGAAACACCAGACAAATATCTCAATATTTACCAAGGCCACTCTCAACACAATTAAATTGTTGGTGCTTCACTGCAGTTATATCTTTTTGCCTTCCGGTATATTTATGGGATAACATTTATTTTCATGAGACTAGCGGCTTTTTGGATTTGTCCAGTTCGCTTGTCTGAGTCTCCAAGTCTTTGATAATCCTTTGTAGAAAGTCTCTGTCACAAAGTTTGTTCGTAATCATTACTTAATTTCCTTAAACATCAGTTCAAGTAGAAAAACGAAAAAAGGAGGTGGCTCAAACGAATTTTTACGGTTCGAATAAGTGGAATCGTCGTGGTATGTGAATTGAAGCTTAAGCGAAGTCACAGAAGAGTTTCGAGTCGTTCATCCTCAACAGTAATCTTCAAGGAGCCTGGGGAATGCGTAGGATATCCTTGGAGGAACTTCAAAGCGGCTTGCAAGTTCTAACGACGATTGAAATTGTTTCAGGGGACCGCACGTAAGTAAAAAAACAAAAATGACGAGAGAAAAGGGAAAAAACTCGGAAGGTTTGTCTCGATGTTTTCCTCTGTTTCATAGCTCGTGACCAAAACCGAGAATCTTACCTTGGCAGGTCACAGCGAATTACATTCCTAGCTTTATATACATTTGGACTCGGCCCTTTGTCTCCTTCATCCAACTGCCTCGATTGTTCAATGGATAGAAAGAAGTCACGACTCGTTTATGACGTTCCAGTTGCATTCTTCCGTTTCTACTGGTGCATTTTGACCTCTAAATATCCAGGCAAAAGGGTCATTCTAACGTCAAGATCAACGAAGTTAATACAAAACCATCAACCGACCAGTGGTCCTTCGAATCTTGCAGGCAAGTGCAAAACACATCCACCATCGCGTTCTTTCACGTAAAGAAGCAACTGGATGCAATGAAAGTTTGGCGAAACTGTTCCCGAAAGAAAATGACACGGAGCCAAAGTTTTTCGTGGAGGGATACGAGCCAAGATCGAAATCAGGCGTAAGAAAGTTTCCTTAGGGGATGAAAGTTGTGCGTATCTCCGAGAATCGTAAAAGGGCGACCGGAGGGTTGAAAAAACGGTTCGTATGAGGGTAACATCTAGGTATAAAAGACAGACCAGTCGAGTC
The DNA here is from genome assembly GCA_037043255.1 of Diadegma fenestrale. Lineage (NCBI taxonomy): Eukaryota > Metazoa > Arthropoda > Insecta > Hymenoptera > Ichneumonidae > Diadegma > Diadegma fenestrale. The sequence continues at coordinate 10,799,336 of CM073310.1, read as the reverse complement.
AACTCCGGAGGGTCATGTTCTCGTTGATACATGATTCCCATTGCTCAAGCCAGCGTCTTCCAATCTTTTCACCCAGAAACAAAGACAAGACCAACCTTCAATGATACTCGAGTGAGTTTTTTTTCCCCACCGTCCGGTATCTTGTCCATGGAATCATCCACGAATCTTTTTCATTCTTTCAATCAGATTAATGCAGGCATAGCCACAGGCTAAGCATCAGCAACTTTGCTGGAGCAGCTCGAGAAGTAGGTGAAAACTTTTCGACCATGCTCAGTATTTGGAGAGTCTCGAGAATCGATAGAAAATTTCAGGAAAGTTTTTGTGGGAGCCCTAAATCGTAGAATTCGTAGTCGTAATTCACCGAATCTTTTTTTCCACTATTCTTTCGACTGATTTGGTACATTCAAATTTCTCGAGCCTCTGAGGTTTGTAAATTTTGATAGTTTGCTCTCGGGCTGAAATTTTTTACTTTTCTACATCTCTTTTTTTTTTTGAGAATCTTGTTTACAATTTTGTCGAAATTCTTCGCATTTTCGACCATCATGGAGGTCAAAATCTTTCCAATCCTTGGGACACAAAGCTGAAAGGAACTCAGGAAGTCCCGACATAGAGATGGAAGGTACAGAGTCATGCTATAGAGCTTTTGGTCTCGCAGTGTTTTGAGGTTAATGCTCCATTATAAAAGATTACTCGAGCCTGACCAATCCTAAGCAGCGTTCGCGACTGAACGTGTGGTAATTATGGCACCAAGAAACCATGAGGAGGTGAATAAAGGAGCTTTCCTGGATTCCTTCGATGTTTAGTAACACTTCTGCACTTTGGGTTGGTTGCTCAAGTGGCATTAGGACTGGAATCAAGAGCCTCTCACACAGCTACGATGCCTTTTACAGCTTTTGCTCGTCGCCTGTCCAGACTACCTAGGCCATTCTGCATTAGCACACGTTGCTGCTGTTGTATCATTATGAGCCACATGGGTATATCGTTTTAAGCACACGTTACCAACAACCTGCTATTAGTGGCACGAAGAATGCGAACGCAGTCAGTGGGGTTGGTCGAAAACGATCCTGTACGTGTCCATGAAGACGCGGATCACACTGACGGCATTGTGTTTGAGCTGCGTGGGTGGTTTCCATAAATCTTTTATTTATCTCGTTATTACGTGTAATGGTGTTAATTAGCCTCGCGTCGATAGCCTAATTTTTCATCATAACGTACAATTATTAATTCTATGAGCGTGCTAATTGATCCGCCACTTTTTCCTCCAATCGATCTCTATCCTCTGCACTCATTATCCCGAGATGCTCAAGTACCAGCCTTATTGCTGCTACGTTTCTTCAGCTTTCCTCTACCTCCTCTTTCTTATCTGTATGATTTCTATGTATACAGTTCAGGTACTTGAAAGTATACCGGGCTGAAGATCCAAGCGTAGGGGGATTGCCTGTCAATTGCGCTGCTTCTCTTCCCTACAGAACTGGGACGAGCACTCCAGAGAGAGAGAAGGCTTTCATTTAACTTAGAAATTGCTTCTTCCGTAGCGATGATGGGCTGCAAATTGGGCGCAAAAGAGAAAACCCCGGGGAAACAGCAGGAGAGGAAACCAGTAGCATCCAACAGACTGACTCAAGTCTATCATCGACGACTTGCTTTCCGTACTTGTATTACTAAATTCCTGTACCAACGATATTGAATAAATCTTCAGGTAAATTAAAACAAGTCGGAGGAGAGTTTTTCCAGCAGAGCAGAGAGATCGGCGAGTTTAATAAAGAGTGACGCATTTTTTGGAAGTTTGATTCCTCGATCCACTTTTTTTGGGGCCAGAAAACCCTGCCATGACCCTTTTTTTTTATATTTTCACGTGTGACTCGGGTTTATGAATCACCAAACCGGGCGAGCCACTCGAACACGGTAACCGAATCGCAAGGAAGGTGACCGATGCTTTTCCTTCATGAACGTTCATCATCCAGACTGAGAAACACACGCGGCTATTGATAAACTCGCACAATAGACGCGGGACGATGACAAGTCGGAAAGTTTTTTTTTTTTTTTGAGTCCTATGAAGAAGCAGAACGATTGCATGATATTACTTCCGGTCCATTAGACTCCAATGACACAACGAAAAAGCCTTCATGCATTTGATCGAATCGGCGTGTGCGAATGCCTCATGTAACATTGGCGTTTTGTGGTATCCATGAATTCGTCACGCCCGCAACTTATTAGGGTTGCAGCCAGAGAGGTGCGTCAACGGAGGGGATGATGTGGAGTCACCCCTGTTTGCCGGCTGTCCGCTCCATGACAACATTAGTCGAGTGTTTCACCGCTGCAAGGGAAAGTCGGAGGAAAGACTTGACAGCAAACAAGAATATTTGCTGAAACGAAATAGTCGGGCTGTGGCCAGGGATACGGCGAAATCCGTTTGTACGAAGATGGAGGCAAAATCTCACATCGCGCGAGTAAAAGCGTCACAATTACACAGTTCGCTGGTGAGCAACGATAATGCAATCGTGTCTGTTCCTCTACCGGATAATACGGTCATGTCTACTGTCATGCTAATTCGGAACAAGGTAATTGCTCCCCATTACGTACCCTCCACATCCAGGAGGGTTGAATATCCTCGTAACTGATTACCATTGTCCTCGATGACTAGGACTATGGCTACCTGCATGTCCTTCCAAGTACAATACCATTCGGTTGCTCTATGAAGATCTCCACCGTGGATGGAGGTCAGCATATGGCGAAATGTCTCGGCTGCTTCAAGCTTTTTACATGTCTCCGAAGAAGCAAAAACTTTGGATGTAGCCAATTTTTTTTACGGTCCTAATTGGACGTCATGTAATAATAAGTCCACAACATAACTGACTTCCAGCATCCACCAATGAAAACTTGGGTGTGCAAAATCTTGAATGGATCTTGAGGAAAGTTTAGAATCTTTCTGACAACCATGAAGAACCTAAGAAACAGGGTGATCTCATTTTTCCGGGCTCCGCCAACGGAAAGAGCTATTTGCTCGAGGAACAAAGGAAAGTGTGAGATGATCGATGATGTCGGGAGTTACAGGACGAAACGACGTGATAGCGAAGGAGTCTCGAAGGGGAAGAAGCCTCGCTCGCTCTCCATAGATTCCCCCGACTATCGCGAATATTTATCCCGGAAGTATATATCTACTCGACGGAATCCTGGCGAGACAAAGGAGAAGCCAGTCTGTGACGAAGGCCAATGCAGGATATGTTTTCCCTAGCAAGAACGATGATAACAACTTTTGCCAAAGTCACTGCATGATTCTGCTAAAATCATTCAGTCAAGGCTGAAGATAATGGACCAAGGCGTCGATGGCTATGCCACTGTGGGTGTGACGAATTATTATTTCCTGTGGACCTCACCAGCCTCTCATATCCACTATAGATTGAGAAATTTCCAATGTTCCATAGCAGCCGAGTGGCTTCCGAATGACTACGATAAAACGTCCAACGGTCGTGTTAGGGTGAATATATTTCTTGATCATTCAAAGCCTCTCTTCTGGCTTCTCTTATCTTTCATACATCCTGCTTGTTTTCAGCGACTATATTTCTTTCGTGAAACCGAGACTCCAATAGTTTCACATTGAATATCCCCCGAAAATTGAGCCACAAATCAACCGACGGATTTCTCGAGAGTCAGCCACGTGCGTACTCCGGAAATTACGTGGTCCCGCGATCTCTGATCTGGTATAATTCGAAGCAGGCTTTCAGTTACGAATCACCGCCGCATTAAAGCGCGAATTTATATTCAAAAAATCTCTGCACTGCGTTGACATTAATTTTCATTCATTCCCATTCTCAAAATTGAAAAATGCTGATTATGGACGCAGCAGAAAGTACGAAAAATTTGTCTCAAAAAATCTGGCTTTTGCGGAATTTGTTAAAATAACAAACAATCATTCGAAAAGGTGCAATTCAAGTTTTTTTGTTTTTTTTTTTCATCATTCTGCTACGTGGCCGCAGTCTTTGATGCCTCGAAGAGAACTTCCGATACGTAATTTCGGTGTTGATTGTCCAAGAGTCACAGAACGCGAGGCAAAAGGTCAGGAACGTGCGCTTAGGCGAAATAGAGACAACGCCAAGTGCCGCATCGGTGCTGAGTGTCGCTGTCGCAAGAATCCAACCCACGTTGCCGTATACGCGATCCGTCATTTCTGCTTGACAACCTAGTGTGGCCGAGCGTTGACTAACCTTTCCCCCCTCCTGCTGTTCTCTTCCTCCATCCATCCCAGTTGTGCTCTGCCATGCAGCAACATATACAGTCACGTCCACTAGCAACGAATCGCTTTATTGCTCCCCAGAATCGTATTTTACGGTGAATATCTTCAGCTTCCGAATGAACGCCGATTCATTCCAATTGGAAGTGACTCGACTAGCAAAAATTGCAGAAAATCGCAAAATCGTCGTCGAGAACTTGAAGCTTCAAAAAAATCGGCACATTCGTTTAAACGAAACTGGAATGGCCCAGCTACGGTTGGTTGTGAAAAAAAATGTAGCATGCAAGCAGCAACGCGCATACAATTGGTCGGAACAATCGGAACAAGGAACATCGAAGATGTCGAACAACCGAAGCAAACTCGTTCTTCATTCTCGAGCAGCAATGATGGAGCTTTTGTCACAGCTGACTCGATGCTACCGTCGTTTTGTTTCTCCAACTACCGAAACTCAATGGATAATGCGATTTTCTGAAGAAAATCACGACGACAAAGCAGCCTCAACGATCTTTTGGCACCTGCAGAACTTTGTGTTTGTCTCTCGTCGTTCGTTACGCGTAGGGAAAGTTTAGAGACTTACCGTTATGAACTAGAAGAGTAGAGTCTCTGGCAAGATTGGTCAGCTCGCTATCGGTGAGTGTTTCGTCTGAAGCGTTACCGGAAGTTGGGGTATCACTCAAGCCCGCACCGCTACCAGGAACATGATAAAGCGGATGTTGTTGCTGTTGTTGGTAGGCTCGCTGCTTGCTGTGCTGACTCGAATTGTAGTGATTGTGTTGGGACTGAACGGTTTGGTGATTATTTTGGGGATAGCCAACGCCACGTCCACCACCACCGCGTTGTACACTCAATGAATTATCCTCGCCCTCGCTGCCGCTCAGGCTGTAGGCCGGGTAAAGCCGTCCCTTCCCTGTGGAACATGAAACAAAGGGTGCAATCAGGAACCCCAGCTCGATAAACCTCATTCAAATCTTCCCTTTCCCGATCCCTCTGCTCCCAACACTTCCATCCCATTTCTCTGTCTATACGAATCGTCTATAAACAAACCAGCAACGATAAAATATAAATCAAAGAAATTATTACGTCGCGAATTACGTTGTTTCAAGAAATATTTCGTTTTTTTTTCCTTTGACACTATCAGCTCGAACATTTCGAAGGTTCCTTGAAGTTCACCGGAACAAAAAAAAAACAAAAAAATACTGTTTTCCCATTTTTTACTGTACTCGTTAAAGAAATCTGAAAAAAAAATCGAGAAGGTTGTTTCGAATCTATAGAAAGAGAGCATGCACTGCGCGATCGATGAGATTCTTTTTTCATTGTTATTATTCAATAGTAACCGATATGAAAATCGAGTTTGTTTGGAATCATTTAAATTTTCCTTTTTTTTTTCGGTTTAGTTTCATTCCGGCTAATTGGATCGAAAGAAATTTGAGGAATTTTCGTTTCCAATCGTGCCATCGTTGTCGTGATTGATGAATGTTTTTTTTTTTTCGCAACATGTGGATGGAAACAACTCTGAGGTTTGCACAGATATACGTCGGTGGCACGAGTCGTAATACGTTCCTGAGTAAGAGGCACTAACGACGCAAGGGACTTTGAATGTCTACACAGCTCGATTATCGACATCCGAACATCTCGTCCCCGTTGCCGCGCCCCGCAGCCCCTCGGTGCACTGTCAGCCTCTTCGTCATCCTATTTTCACGTAGAAAGCTTCAATCTCGGCAGCGTCTTAGTCAAAGGATTCTCGAGATCCTTGTACTTGTAGCCAAAGTTTACTCGTTACGTTGGCCACCGCGCGTTAGTATATAAAGTCGTTGAAGGGAGGATGAGGTGTCAGGCTGCACAGGCGAGACACCTCGTTGATGGTGGAGCGAGACAGAGACACAGAGAATGTGTGTGTGTGTGTGTGTGAGAGAGAGAGACAGCAGTGAGACGGAGTGGAAGGAGAACGAGAAGACCAGGAGCAAGAAATCAGAGCAGAGAATCGAGCGAGAGTGATAGGAGCGTATCAGACGCGTCTATACCCTCGACTTTCGATCCGACTTTAATTATTCGTTTTAAAGAGCGGTTAACAGAGTTAGCCTGGGCATCGTATAACGCCCGATAATCTCGTTTCACTAATCGCACCGCGATGAAAGTCTTTCGTATACGCCGCTTCAAACTCTCCCCCCATACTAATGTCCTTCATGCATACTTGAATTTTTTAAATCCTCGACGCAAAGGCCCTTTTCATTTGATCATTAAACCGACAACGCACTCTCGTTCAATTATTTTTTATCACATTCTCTTTGGAACCAGATTTAGGCGATTTTTATTGATTTTTTTTGGCCATCGTGTTAATTGCATGATTGCAGGGATTCGAGTATCGAAAAAAAAAAACGATCGGTTTTTCGTCGAGAGCTCGTTCATGATAAGATGAAAACTTGAAATCAAAGCAACCTTGTAGCAAGCTGCGGTTCGGAGAGAAAAGTAACTGAACGTCAACGTCGTCTTGGGGTGCTTTACAGAAAATTGTAATATATATGAAATTCTGGTAAATCGAGAGTGGATATGCGATAAAATGTTTTTAGAGGTGGAGAATACAGCAAGCACCGGTGTAGGATATCAAGCGATGGCTCTTTCGCTTAGAGCGGAAAGGAAAAACGAGGGAGAGAGAAGGAGAGATTGAAACCCAAGAGGTAGGACGGTAAAAGCAGGCTGATGGCAAAATGCGAGGGAGTAGATTTACTATACATCTCGTTGGGGCTGTTTGTGTACGTGTGCTGGGCATTAAGGCTTTCGAAAAGAGACAGTGGGCGTTTGCCACGATGAGAAAATCGAGAGAAACAAGAAGTGAGCGAGAGCAACAAAAAGGGATGGAGAAAAAATAAAGTGAGCGAGTTACTTGGGGTGGCAAAACAATCCGGACGACTCGCACTTGGACAAACATCCCAAACGCGAGACTTCCGGAGGGTGAGGAGAGTGCTACAGTTACTGAGAGTGAAAGCCTCATGGGCCATGTTCTCGCAACCCTATACCACCTTCCATCCCGTCTTATACTTTTGCTTTTTCGGCTAAGGTACTTTGACCCCTCGTTTCGAATAACACCGAGTCCTTACCCGCCCAATAAAACATTTTTAACGTTTCCACCACGTCAGGCAACTGGATCTCTAGCACGGAAAGAGACACATCGAAAAACCTTGAACTTTCGTTATTTTTTCATGCCTCTTTCATTTATTTCTTCAGTGCACAATTATTTCGTCAAGTGACAAATATTTTAATGACCAGCAGCAAAATTCTTAGAAAGCCGTTCTTTTGAGATAAATCGACCATCTATTTTATGGCTCCGAGCAGATAACGAAGCATTTTATAAATCGTATGTTTTTCATGAAGAAAATGCAGCTGGATAATGGTTGCTTGGGATAGCGACGGAATTACAAGAATCGATTGGAAACGCTGCCATTCCTGGCATCAAACGCATGCGGATGAAAGATCCCGACTGTTTTTTTTTGTTCTCTATAATTTTTTATTGTTTCTTTCTTTTCTTATTGTACGAGATGAAAAGTCGTGTGAGCGTTATTGGTCCCACGACAGCATCAGGGCAAGCCCGGGTGCGAGATGAGGAAGGAACGTTGAAATGACGTGTCCCTCACGTACTTGTCTTTCTGCTATATAAGCGAAGGACAAGGACGCGAGCTCGAGGGAGGGAGAGATACAGAGACGAAGAGAAAAATACAGCCGCCGGGTTTGAGTGAGGTTTGCAACGAGAAAACTGCAGATGCTTGCGCGCTCGCGTCCGAGACGCAGTCACGAACCGGTTTTCTCACACCTTATTCGTCCCCAAGATATAATGCACATACTCTCGTTTTCACGCACCCAAAACGTACCTGCTGTTGCTGTTAAACGTTCCATACGTGTTGCACGAGCCTTTTATCTCTCCTGCAACATCCTACGATCGAGCGCGCACCTTCTGTCAAGGTAATTGATTGTCAAACTCTTCCACGCAACCCGCATTCGTTTCCAATTGAGGCTACGGCCTGAAATAGGAATCTCGGGCTCGTAATTATCATCGACAGCTTGATTAATGAACCCATCGAGTTTCTCCGTCCAAAACAAAAAGGAATCAACGCGGACCAAAGGCTGCTCCATTTGAATTAATGAATAATTTCAATCTAATTAAGCCTCCATGGTGACCAGGGATATCAAAATGACCCGAGTCGCAACTTTGAGCTAAAATCACCACAAGTGTCAACGCGGCGCTTTGGGATGATCGAAATTTTCATTTTTTCACATTGCCTCGTCTGCTGATTTTTTTTCACCATTTTAAAAATAAGATAAAAAATTTTTAGCACGATATTTTCATTCCGAAAGACCCAAACTTGTACCCTGAATTTTTATGTGCGACCGGCTCGTCATTTCTAGAAGGCGTGACCACGTAATGTTCAAATAGAGACACAAATTTTTCAGGAAAGATCCAACCGGACTTCGGAAATTGACCGAAACTAGTGCAGTTTGCCAAAGATCAAAGTTCCCCGAGCACATCAGTCACCTCTAGTTCAATAGTCCAAATACCTCGCCACACCTGAAATGTAATTTATTATACTATTCCTGAGTGGTAACGTTGCGATATGACTGTTTGACTGTTGAATCAAGGAAGCAATAATGTTTTGTGTACGTACTGCGTTGAGAAATACTAATAGCACAGAACGCCGCGAATGCATCGAGATCGTGTCTATTCGATATCTGAGGCACAACAGAGAATCCCAGAGAGTAAACATGAAAATACATGGAGGGTATAAGAGGGACATGAGGGAATATCGATAAAGGAGGGTAGACATATGGTTGATAGGACATGGACGAGGAAACTTGGCTGAACGCAGAACACAGGGATCCATTATAATTAGGTTTGATCGTGCATGCCGTTAATGGAGGCTATATTGACTTCTACACACTCACGCACATGTGCATACGTCGTCAACGAGACTCTCGTAGTTAACCAAATTATTCACAGTCCTGTTATCTGTCTAGGTTCGTTCCTCACGTGTGTGTTACATCGCGGACGCTGAAATTTAGCTCGCGAGTGTGTACATACTCTGGACTAGCTAGTTACAAACAAGTAACATCGGTTTTCGGATGCTGCATGGACCGAGTTGCTGCTGCTCCTAAATCCCAAACTGTGGTCTTTTGAATCACGGCATATCATCGTTGCCATCACCGATCCGTTCATTAGGTCGCCTTCACTAACATCCCGAAGTTATAGTCCGGCGTTGACTTCTATGACAAATTCAAGTCCAACTATTTATTAGGCATCAGATGCTTCGGTTGGATTGTCAAACGAGATTTTCCTCTTGTTTCCTTCTTTTATTTTTAGCGCCTCAAAAGACCATGTGTACCGAAACTATTTAGGGGCTGCTGCTTATTTTACTTTGGTCAGCATCCAACGAATTATATGTTTTTGGGTCGAAAGTGAGTTCTCCAAGATCGCGGAGTAGTCGCGGGTTGGAGCAAACACACGGGGCGGGGAAATCGGCAAACGAAATTAAATTAGAAGGGAAAATTCATCGTGGCAGTAGTGGCAGTCGACATTCAAGTTGTTGCGGTGAGATCCAGTACCAACTGTGCGCTGCGAACGTTAAACTCGGAATACACGAATGTTGGGCATATACAAGGTGAAAAGAGAGAAGCAGCAGGATGGAAGGGGGGCCAGCAACGAGTGCAGAACCGTGAAAGCCAGGGAAAAGCCAGTTGAGAGGTTGCTAGCTCATCCCCCGGTTCTCCAGCTTCGTTATGCTCACGGGACAAACTTTTCCGTGTCGGCGAGCGCGGCTGGAAATCGTTGAAACAACAGGGACGAATATTTTATACCTATACTCGGCCATGTGCTGGCCAGTTGAAAAAAAAGCCCAGCAAGCAAAGGAAAGTAGGAAGAATCGAGAAAAGTGGCGTACCGGTATTAGTAACGGCAAAAGAGGAAGAAAAAACGAAAAGAAAATAAACCGTGGGAAAAGTCGAAATAAGAGTTGGATAAAGTTGCTGCGGAGTCTGTGTTCTCTTCTCGCTGCTCGAGCTGCCCAGGATGAAATAAAAAGAGGAAAGAACATTTCAAGCAAATATGGCCGCGTCGCCACGTTGCTCAGATTCGCAAATTTCACATGGCCCATTCAAGCTCTTTTCAATGTGCCAACTAGGGCATTCGTTCCTTCCGCTTCGTTACTCTGCCCGAACACTAACTCCTACTCCAGGGATGGACGATCTGTGACCACCAACGCCTCTTTTATCGCCTCCTGACACACTCTGCTGTGTATAGACAAGCACCTACTTTACGTCTTCGTGCGCGACCACGTTTTGCCACCGTTAAACGTGTATCACTCAATCCGGGGTCACTCCGGTCATGCACCGTTGTGAGCTTAAGGGCTCACCCATATACCTGACCTACCACCGTTGGCACACTATCGTCACTAACGCGTGAACCTCTCGTCCTCCCCCGGTCACCTGGCGTGGCCTGTTCACGTGACCATTTCTATAATCCACAATGTAAGATGTAATCGCTTGCTCAAATAACTTTTAGCCTCCTGGAAAATTCATTTTCGTCGACTTTTTTTTTTGTTTTGATCTCAAAGCAAAAGCCTATCAAAGTTCGAACTTTGTAATAGATCGAAATGGATCTTAAGCAGCAGACAAAATGAAGGATTCACCATGCTCTCATGGGATTCTCAATTTTCTTAATAAGAAAAAAGTAGGGAGGGAAGAAAGAAAATGCAGCGAGCATCCTTTTTTCATCAACCACATGCATAAATTTATTCCAAGCCACATATTCCTACATATCAAGCTGCTCCCTCTCACGATCTTGTTTCCAACTCCATGCTATTTCAGGACTTAGAAACGGCTTCTGGCTCGGCTGTACGGCTAACCCCCATGAGCGCTATCGATCCCCAGGCCTCCCAACCCGACTGCCACCACAAACCACCGCTGGGCTTCTCTGACCTCCTGCTGTTGATGCTGGTGCACAACCACCTTGCCGCATCGGATCACCGCACTCAGAGCGCACCAAATCTCATCAGTCATCTAACGGCAGCTTTAATCCTTACGGACGTTACCGAAAAATACTTGGCTTCCTGGATCCACATATTTTGTAGCTATTTTCGAAGAAAACTTTTACAATGTGATGGGACATTGAACGGCTTTTAAACGACAAATCATATAGTTCGCAAACCTTAGCAAATCCGAGAACAATCGACGAATTTTCTATCGTTCCTTGAAATCAAATTGCATGAAATGCGATAAATTGTTGATTTTCTGGGTTTACGTCCATGAGACATTTTCGAGTACACACTGGGCCATTTTGACCCAGAATCTGTCGCAGATTGTTCGACATTTAATAACAACGAAATTTTTGGCATTTAATTTTCGTTTTCCATCAAATATACATTTGGAGATATAAAATATGGATAATTCAGTACAAAAAACGTTTCGACGAAAAAAAAAATGTATTTTCACCGGAATAGAACGGTTTGAAAAATGCCTCGGTTCAGGTTGACCCAATACCCAATTTTATCGGTTGTGTGCACTCAATGGAACTATTGACTCTATTTATTTGGTGTTTGATAATATTTTTTCAATGGTTCGATCAGATCCTCGGGCAACATCATCAGCCACACTCGATCAGTCGTTTCCAGTCGATGCCGCATCGTTCTGGTTCTTGCGGGTTCTTAACTAACGTCAGAAAAGTCTCATCGAGCCAAAGAAAGCAATTGGAGAGATGGTAAAGTTTTTGTTTTGTTGTTTGAGTCGTTCTACCGTCGATGCCGATGCACGAAGGTGGAAGCAGGAAAGTATCGTATACCGCAGCAATGCGACATTAACCAAGCAAGATTCTTACGCGTTGCGGATAATTCTCGAACAGAGCGAACGAGTACGAAGGGAAAGATTAATGAAGGAAGCTGAGGAGGTTTTTTTCTCGAGGAGCAATGAAAGCAAAAATTCTAGCTCTTTGACAACATTGCCAATGGCGACGTTAGCACTCTCTTCTCCGGAGTATACATACGCGCAGAAATGCGGGAGCAGGTGCGCGGATCAATGGCAATAACCCCAGGGCCTGCGTCTCGAGCCAATTATCTTTCACGACTTATGTGTTTGCTGCGGTCTCGCTCTCTCTCTCTTTCTTCTTTTTTCCGTCAAGGACTTTTTAAGTATATGACACTCGACTCTTTGCAATTAAATCTGTAGACACTCAGAAGGCTCTCGTTTCGCCAAAAAAAAAAACGATGAAATACAAATGAATGTTAAAGTTCCTATAAAACTTCCCTGCAACACACTCGATCCATCACCGTGATATTTATTGATTAACAAATATGACGGTCCAGGCAAAATAAATAAAACGAGAAGAAAATCAAAGTCCCAGCTATTTTATCCGGATACCAGAGAAAAAAATGGCGAAAGATGGCCAAGCAGGTTACATACTGGAGACGATTATGATAAATTATGGGGTTACCAAGGAGCTCAAGCGATCTTGGCATGTAGCGTGTGTGTTGCTCGGGGTATGTACCTCGCGAACAAGGCGCGTGCTTCGAATATCGATCTACGTAAAGTCACCGACTGGCTTTTACGTATTCCCCGCTGGTTAATGCGGGTACACGCCAAACCACTACGTTTTCTGCATCCATACACAAACTGAGGTTATGTTCGCGAAGGAAAACAAGACGAGAAAAGGATCAGACTTTGATAAAAACCGCAACAACAAAAATAAATCCTTCGAATAGCACAAAAATCGGTATGAAAAGAAAGAAATCGATGTTACTTTCGATGACCTACAACATTCGCATCAAGGCTAGTGATTTCCACTTTTTTTTCCGTTTCTGAACGTTTTTCCATGTTGCCAGAGGCATATATGGGACATTGCTCATTTATTTCTATAGATAATCGTTTTTTTAGTCATATCTGTATGATTCGAAACTGCTGCTGACGATTCGAAACTCTTTCTGGTGGAAGAACGCTCTGCATTCTCCGCGACAATTAGATTCACTTATCCTTCATCCTTTTCACCATCCGGTGCTCTACTTTCTACCATTCCTATCGCATCCTCTTGATGCACACTGTCAATATGTATGTATACATATAAATGTAGATATAGAGAGGACAGGAATGGGCGAAGGGGAGAGGGAATGAGAGTCGTGAAAAGTTGACGAGTGCAGGCTTGTCAGGAAAAGTGCTGCGCTTGCGATTCCGCGAGTGAGTAGAGGGAAGCGGATTGTGTAAGCGGAGGATTGGGGTTGCTGAGGAAAGCGTTGACGAAACGGGTGGTTTGCTACTAAACGACAATCCCCTGAAAGGTATAGCGTGCGAGTGAAAAGAGAAAGAGGTAGCTACGAGCAGAGACGGATCGTATCAAAGCGCGGATAGCACGAGTGGGAGAAAGCACCAGTTGAGAAACGGTTCATGCCTGAAGAATGAGAAGATACCAAAAAGATAAAAAAATCAAGAAAGGAAAACGAGATGCTGGCCAAGTCTGTGAAGATAGAAGAATTCTTTTCATGCTTCAGCGGGATGAATTATTCAAGCATGGGTCAAGAAGTCACAGGAGCGAATTAGAGATGAATCGCGAGCTTTTCGCCTCACCCATTTCTCTTTGTACCGGAGAAATAGCCCGAGCCTTGTGTCCGACTGTGTTTTTTTTCTTCTTCTAATTAGGTCAAGAACGTTCAGTAGCGACAATGTGTCCAGGCCATTTGATCGTTAAATCCCGAACAAAGGAACGTCCTTTTTTTTTCTCATGAGATTTCATTAATCGTTTGCTTAGCTTCATCAGCCAATCTCCTGCTTTAGCCCATCAGACACGACGATTCAGTGAGTGCCTTCGAAATTTCGAATCTTAGGACACCCGCTATAATTTCGTGCTTTCCAGGCTTTTCCGTCGCGTTTCAATAAAGCGACAAAGCCCTCGGAGTGCCGCAACGCGCTCTCGTGCTTCCTCAAAATCCATGCATCCCCCCCTCTCTCTCTCTCGTCTTCGAGGACTAGTTTAATTAATTAGTAAGAAGACTGATTACAATACATGCCACTGACGCAGCGACACTTGAGACCCCCATTCCCCTTCCCATCTTATTGGAGCTTCCGAGGTCTTGAGGTGAACTTCCCAGACATTTAAGCGTCAAAATTGTCGATCAAATAGTTTTTTTCCAAGTTTATGCACACAAGACTTCCGGAGGAAGTTTCAAATTGTCTATTTTACTGTTTTTTTAGCAGACATTCGGGATGGGCTCGAGATATAATAACGAGAAAGGATTAGCGTAAATGAAAACTCAGGACCCTCGACAAAGTGACTTTCGGTGGTAAAATGATTTTAGAAATAGTGGGAAATGTCTATCGAGAAGTGGGTACGAGGGAGGAAAAGTGCTCGTGGCCATTTGCCTTGAAAATTGTAAGAGAATCGCCGAGTGTTGCGAATGGCAAAATGTTAAAAGGTTCGGAGCTTCAAAACACTCGAAAGAGCTGGTTGGACGTCGAAGCAGCTGGGCTTGACGAAAGTGTGAAGAAAAAAACAAGAGGTTTACAGAGTTATGAGAATGACAGTGAGAGATGCGAGAGGGATGGAGACTCTGAGAGGGAAAGCTTCAAGATTTCATAAGATTCTGAAGAGGTACATGATCCCTGAACTTGCTGAGTGGAGATGATCGAGGCTACCATTATTATTGTAATCGAGATGGTGAACGTGATCAAGAGTCTTCCAGGCTGTGTATTCACTTCCGGATCAATCATTCACGCCTCATTAGACAAAATATTGAGCCCACTTCGCGCTCGACGCTCAACGAGCTTTAATATTAAGCGCGCTTTACCGTGAGATAACGATCGACCTTCCATTTGAATCGTCGCTTCGAACCGCTTGATCGTAATACCTTTGCCAGGAAAACCTTTAGGAGCAACGATTCATTTGTGGAAATGTAAAAAATTCCGATGTCGTTTGCAGAAACGATTCCCTTCCGGATCATGTTCTGGTGGTTCGCGAGATATGCTGCATGGACCTCAATCCCATCCATGCACTCCGCACAATCTTTTTCCTTCTTTCCCCATTCCACCGTTTGTTAGCTCGATGCTTACCCAGACATAAATTTTGTATCGGACAATGGGTAATTGTACGATCTGGGCGACTTGAGCGCGAGCTCGGCCTGTGGGCATAAACTTGAGGACGAGCCCACATAAGGTTCATCCGATATATTCGGTAGAGTAGAGTCTCCCGTAAATTCACCATTTCGGAGACACGATTGGTCGCGGCCACCGAATATAATGAAGCTCATTCGCTTGATCCACGTGAAATTTCCAAGTTCCATCGAGTTTAATTGGCTCCTTCGGTCCAGCATAAGAAAAGCAAGCCCAGCCACTCCATTCGTAATCGCAGTCCAAAATAAAGAAAAAATACTTTTTAAAAATGACGAATAGCCTTGAAAAAACGCCGATAAATTCAACGAAATCAAGGAAAATCAAATCAATATTACGTTTGGAAATATTTACCGTTGCTTCAGTCTTACTGACGCCATTGGCGTTGTTTCCACTCTGAATTGCATTGTTCACCGGAGTAAAATATTGCAACGAATGCCGCCTCGAGCACGAGCGCATTGTGGGCGTTACTATGGGATGTCAGATCGACCACGAAGATATATCTGCCCTCATACTACCCTGAATTACGTTCTTCTCCCCAGGAATCATATCCCACGCTTCCTTCATCTTTTGCTGCATTAACTCAATACAAAATAAAAAATTTAGCAGCCAATAGCAGGCCGCGGCAAATGCACCAGGGATCTCGGATTTCGATGCACCTCAATATGACCTTGCGAAGGTCATTTTTGGTAAAAACAATTTTTACTGACTCATTTCGTCTAATTGTGATTTGGTCGATTTATGAACGAAACGATTCAGTCTTGACCGAGTTCTGTCGCGATATGTTTCGCATCCACAGACAATCTCAATGTTCCAGAGACCTGCTTCTCGATACTTGGTCCGAAATAAATAATTATCAGCCTTTTAAATAAAATGAACGGTGAGTGGCATCGTTAAAATCGTGAATAAATCATATTCGTAAATATTGTTTCAGAACGATGAAACGTAATTGAAGAAGCTTAGAAATTAATATAACCAGAAGAGAATGAGAGGAAATGCTATAGATAGCAAAGTGGACTCAGGAAAACGAGCTTTCTCGCAAGCTCGCTTTTCAAAAGGACTTAATTACCCTCGTACTGAGAACCATGGGGGTCAGTAATGAAAGCAATAGATTTTCTCTTCTCGCTACTACCCTATTATGCCGTTGCAACCGCTATACGTACGCGTAATAATACAAAAGATTTTACGAGACGATCCTACGAGCAACCGTTAAACTCAACATTTTCCTTCGTTTTCGTGCCATTTTAACCGCGCTAAAAATATTCCTCTACAAGCGATAACCGTTTCCCTGCTTTTTCCTACAAAAGGTTAAGGTTAACAACCTCCGATTGTACAAAAAGAAAGACAATCGACGCTTGAACGAATGTTGCTCCAAACTGTTGAGTCTCATTGTCGAAGAGCGAAGTGCTTGAGAAAACTAGAAATTAAAATGCATTTTTCTCCATCAAGATGATAAAAAAACGCATTTTTTTTGAAAATTCTCGCTGACAATCATAACGAATATTGCTGTAATTATTTATGGCCAAAAAATGTAAATTTCCGAGGCTCCAGCGTTTACGATAGAGTTATCCACATATTTTCCGATTTTCTACTTATTTTCGGGCCCTGAACGATCGAGCATCCCATGAAAAAGTGAAGCTTGTGTTGCGTGACGCCATTATCGTCCTCGTAAGCGAATTTTGACGCACTTCCGGGACTCCCATGCCGCTTTGTACAAGTTTATCACAATTTTTCTCTTCCCTCCCTCCCTCCCGCTCTCTGTCTCGCTCATTCTCTGTGTACCACTTCTTTTTCCCTTGACGTTGTCCCGAGTATCGGGAATGCCCATTGGGAGGATGCTGGCTTCGCTTCAACAACCGGAAGAGAACGCGTTATGCTTTTGTTTTCTCCGTCTTTTTTTTATCGCACTAAATTTCCCGCGACCGTGGCGCGTGAAAGCTCGAAACGAGGAAAAAAATGTGAAAAAGACAGTAAAAAATTTTGCCATTGGAGGAACGATTCTCATTTCATTGATGGATCGATCAAACTTTCTCAGTTTTTTAGCGAAGAGAAATTTTTTGAAAATTTCACATTTTTATCAAAAAAAGTTTCTAAATGATGGGAACAAATTTGGCTCTCATTATTTTTTGCCTCCATCGTTATTCATCCGGGCAATATCAACCATCGAAGTCCAACGAGCTGAACGTCGTAAAAATTGACTGTCGAATAAAATGGGTCATTGAAGACTATTCGGCTGTACAAAAAAAAATAGAAGAAAATATATATTTGCCAGGAAAAAAAGCGAGCAAAAAAGACAAGAAAATTGGAGAAACGAGGGGACGAGCTGCCAGTAGTTACGCGCACTATGAGATGAGTCCGAGAGTTGGATTCTCGTGGGAGTCATCCTCAGGGTAACGGCTCCCTTGGAGTGCAGAGATAGCCCTTCTCGAGGTGAGCATCTTTCAGACTCTAGCATCTTTGCGATGTTGAACCTCGCACGAAACAATACATGTATATATAATATAAATCGGCCATGAAGTATTCTACGTGAGCATGGCCAATTTATCTTGCCCAAAGTACGAGCATGTTTTATATGGTTTATCCACTTCCTGTTTTCGTCCCACTACACACCAGACGCTGCAGATGTTCCATTTTTTATTTCACTGTGTCAACGAAGGGGTCAACTATTTTTTTTTTTTTATCCCAACCAACCAAACCCCCTTAAAATGATCCCAAGGCGTTTGTCAACTCGTTGCATTCCGATGAATATGCATTTTTTTTTGCAGCAACGATATTTGTAACAAGTTATCGATATTTTATGGCCCTAAGCTTGTGACAAGGGCAAATATCAAATGCCAAAACATTTGCTGCCATTAAATGCCAAAAAATCGGTGATGGAAAATTGTTGGGGTCAAAATGACCCAGTTTGTAGTCCAAGTGCATAAAAAAAATGTCGTCGAAAATTTTTGAAGTGGTTAATTAAGAGGGTTGAATAATTTGATCAAATTATTTGTTTGAGGGAGAAAAAAAATTCTACAGATCCAAAATGGCGATAGTAGCACGATCGGTTCAACAAATTCGTTCATAGAGTGTATCCAATTCGTAATCCTATGTGGGAGGATTTTCGAATCGAATCTTTTATATGACGATACTCCAGGGCCTCTGGTTCACGCGTTCAAAATGTCGATTTCGATTTCACGCTTGTCGCGTCAATCTGCCGTTATACTTTGAACTATATCCGCAAGAGTATCGTGTGGGGTTGATGTGTTTCGTATTTTTTATTTCTGTTTATCCGTATTTTTGGCGTATTTTTTTTTGTTTTTGTTTTTTTCACATTCATCTTCTTTCCTCACGCAGTGATATCGACTGCTCCGATCGACTCGAATCGACTCTCCAATCTGCCACTTACTGGATCACATCTGAATCGTCACACGTGCTCCAGTTAAATTCCAACCTTTTTTTATCTCGCTCAGTCCAAAACTCAGCATCGCGCTTTTTTTCGTCTCCCAAATTCCCTGAGCCCTCGGATCATCTAGAGCTTAGCCTCTTGTCCGTCCGGTTTCAATGCTCCGAGAACGAGACCTCGAATAATCAGATAAGAAGCCTTTCAATAGAAACCGATGAATGAAAATTGGAATGTTTTTTTTCTTCACTCTCCCTATTCACACCCTCCGGCTTTCATAATTGCTAAAACCACATCCCTGCCCTTTGAAAAAAAATCGTTAGATTCCCTGAATTCGCAACTTCATCCAATGATGTTGCTCGTCTGCAGGTCGATATCGCAATTCATATTCAATAAATAATTTTCCAGGCATAATTAACCCTTCGAGTGCACACCCGTAAGTGCACATTGGGTCAATCTGACCCAAGGAATTTTACCATTACTCATTCATCGTATTCTGCTTATTATGCATTTTTTTCTTGTGTGGTAAATGATCCATATTTTATGGACCTAAATATATTTTTTGATGAATTCGTGATTTTTCATCCGCAATAATGATTCGATCGTAATCGAACGTAACAGAACAAAATTTTCATCACATGTCCTTCGATTTTTATCGCTTATTATTATTTTCTTAAAATGATTAATTCTCTTTCAATGGCAGGACGACGTTTCATACGGTTAGAAAAAAAATTCAATTCTCAGGATAAAAGGGAAAAAATAAGGAAAATGGATAAACGATTTGTTTGCGGTTTTCAACGAATTCCATGGTGAAGATAATAACGACGATGGCGTTAGCCACGAGTCACGAAACCGTCTGATCCCCATAGGGGTTCCGAAAATAAGGGGCGAACGAGTGAAAAAAAAGGAAAAGAGAAGGCGAGCATGAGGTGAAGAGAAAAAACATAGGGGGTTCTTGAGGTGGTGGAATCTGGCAGTTGAAGGGAGAGACGCCCACAAAACCGCCATAGCCCATGGACGATAGCAAAAAGTCAATCAATCTGGAATGACGTCGATGTACGTGTGTACATACTCGTACGTTGGTGTGTAAGGGGAGAAAGCGTTGTTTGGACGAGGCTCAACGCGGTAATTCCTATTTGTAGTTCTGATTGGTACGGTGACCGGCGGATTAACGCGGCAATACGGATTGCTATTTCATTATCATTATGAAAGCGAAATCCTGACTCTTATGACTGCAAAAGAATCAATTGATCAACCTACTTCTTTCGTGACCGAGGGATCCAAGCCCTGACGATGATCGAGTGTGAGTTATTCAACAAAAGATATTCTCCATATTCAATATTTACGGGGTGTCTCAAAATTCTGACGTGAACCTCGACAGACCACTCTTCCAAATTGCTGCGTTACTTATAGTGATTCAATATTTCGAGAACTCCGTGTAAATTGCGCTGAAGCTTTACAAAACTATGCAAATATTCGTTTTGGTCACGAATTTAAAAAACGGCTAATTCGATCTGTTTCATTTACAGGAATGACGAATCAGATGGATTGGAAAATATATCAAACGATCCCGAGGGACCAAAATTAGTGAGGGTGGGTTCCGATATTGTCGACCCCTGTTTGTGAGCCATTTAAGCGCGTTCTCGTAAATAATTGCTCAAGATTACCGGTACATCTGTATGTGGATGAGTGAAACGATCGATGACGTTTAAGGAGGCTCAAGGCCTCATTTCCGTGAGCCCTGTTCATGGGGATACTAATTTTTTTTTCTCGATCAATTTTATTTACTTAATATGGAAGCTTCGCGGAATGTATGTATTCGCATAAATGAACTGATGGAGAGAATACGTTCAATAGGGTATGCACGCATGTACATTGGGATGGACGGTGACGAGCAACGTAGCGTGAAGTCACCGCGTACTGTGGAAACTATCTCGCTCTTTCTCTTTCTGGATATTCCCCATCGTTCCCTATGGTAAACTCTCGATGGAATTCACATATCACCTTCCTCTCTCACTCTCTCGCTCTCGCTCTGTTACTCTCACTCGTTTCCTCGCGTCGACGCAATCGCACAATGGAGCGATTAACTCGCGTGGGAGGTTCCGTTGTTTATCGTACGAGCGTTATTTGCCTGGTGGTCGTTCGCTTAAATTATTCGGCGCGTTCGGACCCTGCTTGGACAAATCAGAGTATGCATGTATGCATATGAGAGAGAGAGAGAGCGAGGAAGAGATAAAAAAAAGGCAGAGCGAGAGAGAGAGAATCCAGAGCCAAGTGCAGCTTCACCAGAGCGACATTGAGCTCGCTCCAGACTTTACACGGATGCTTTAATCGTTCCCGGATAATTCGACGGCTATTAACGAAGCTCCGAATAGTTTAGCGTGTGTGTCGAAGTATCGGCTACCACGGATTTAACATCCTATGAATTTACGGACCAACGAGAGGGTTAACCTCCTCTTCTCACCCTTTTTGATCAAAAATCAAAATATACGTCAACGCATTTCTCTATATATATATGAATAATCGTTAAACTGCGTTCAAGCTTCGCTGAAACATTCACTTTCCTATTAGATTTCTCTATTCACGAACCGTCTACGAACTTTTTACATTTTTATTTCCGAAAACGTCAAAAGGATTTAATTCACCGAAAGAAAGGCAAATTAAAGCTCAAAACTGGCCTTGAAAAAAGTAGAAATAACTTGAAAAATCTGCCACTCAACAAATACGAATAACTTGTGGGATATTTGCGTCGGTGTGTATGTGTGGATGAGGAGAAAATAAACTCGGTAGAATTGTGAGAACGTAGAAAAGCTGTGGGAGGTCGATAGCGTCGTGACGATTAAATATTTATGGGACCCACCGAGAGAGCAAAAGAATGAAGAGAACAGAAGTGCAAGAGAACGAAAGACAGATAAAAGGAGAAAAGCAGAAGATCAGTCAGTATGCACTGGGCAACCCGAGGGACTGTAGGTGCCCTCTCATTAGCTCGTAGTTGCAGGAGGTTTTTTTGTTATTATTTTTCATTAAATTGTATTTTTTTTTTTATATCGTTTTTCTTTTTAATAATTAATTGAGCTGCGATGAAAACTCGACCAGTGTCCACTTTTTATCTTTTTCTTTTGTTCCCCCTCTCTTTTTTCCGGCATTCTGGGCTACTGGAGTTCATTTAATTTATTCATTAGAAATTTAAATGATTCAGTTATATTCATTCATGACAAACATTTTTTCACCCTGTTCCAATGTTCAAATATTCATTAATTCGCCAGTGCTAATGATTTTTTTTTTCGTAACGTCATAATTTCTTCCCGTTCAGTTCCACGAGTTTGTGGTTTTTTTTTTTTGATACATTTTTATAAAAATGAATGATTTTTTGAAAACGAGGAGACGACAAAATTGAAAAGGTTTTGTTTCTTAGAGGAAGGTGCGAAAAATAAATTGCAGGAGGCTCATGCCAACATGTCTGCGAGGTTGAAAATGGCGAAGGCTTAAGGGTGGTGTATGGTAATGGCTCAGGGGTTACTCGCGCAATTCTCTATGGTCCCATAGAGAGAGTGCGGCACATACTCGAGGGTGAATCCACCGACTCTTTGTTATTGTAATGTTCGAGAAGATATCCCACGTTCCTTTGGACGCTTCACCGAAGTCAACCCCCGGGCATACTTCCTCAGTTCCCGTTACACCGATCTCCTATACACAGCTTAAAAGCACCCCTAAGGTTATTTCCCACAATTCCACGAGTGCGATGAAAAAAAAAATCGTAATTCGACTTTCAGTTACTCCATGATCGACCATTTTTTCAATTATTACTCTTTTCTTCCATTTCTCGATGCGAGTTCTTTTTTTCGTGAATTCTCCTCCATTTTTCCAATGAAATTTTTCCATTTTCTGTTTCTCGTATTTTGTAATGGAAATGAAAAAAAAAAATCGTAATTTGACGGTCAGTTACTCGACGACCAAATATTTTTACAATTTTTTTTCATTGATTTATTCGATTTCTCAATTTTTAAATATTTTTTTAAAATATTTTAAATATTTTCAGGATTAAATTTTCCCATTTACAGTTGTTCTTTTTTTTCATGAGAATCAAAGTATAAAAACCAGTATTTAACATTCGGTTAGTCAACGCTTTTTTCAGTTATCACTCTTTTTGTGTATTTTGTAAGGAGAATGAAAAAAGGAAAAAAAAATTTGAACGAATAGTTCTGGGAATGTCATGAGGTCCATAATGCTCGGGTGGAGATCTTGGGACGTACGAGAAAGGCCATTCCTCTTATCTGCTTATCCTTATCCGGCGTGACGAAGAAAGAGGGCGTGATAGCTGGGCGGACGAGGCCGAGAAGAGAATGCTTTAAAACCTTTCCTCATGTATTATATTTTATTTTATTTTTTATGCTTCGTCACCTCTCGTCCCAGCAAGACTTTTCTCCCCGCGTTATCCTTAAACCTTCGTCCTGGACTTTCATTCTCATTAGCTGAGCTCCGTAGATGAAGCCTTTCTCGCAGCATTTTAGTTTGCAATTTATTTACTACGGACACATATTTCGCTTCGTTTCTCTCGAGCGTATTTATGGTCAGCTGCTTCTCGGAATATTGCAATTTCATTCTTAAATTCACTTTTATTCATTCTCTCTCTCTCTATGCTTAACGAATGACGAAAGTTCTGATTACATTTTATTTTTCCTGCAACGCCCTCTGGACAGGAACGATGAACAATCGAGGATTCCGCCACCTTCGCTATGGAACCCTCGTCGATGCTTTTTATTTCTTGAAAATATCATGAACCTTTGAAAAATCCTTGTGCACAGGACGAAAAGAGAGACAAAAATACACAAGGACCTCGTTAGCATAGACTTGGGGAAATTTCGACATGGCTTGACGAATCGAATGACCGAAGTCGATGGCAGAAAATAGCGGAATGGAGGACCATGCGAGAAGCAACACGTATAGATATCCTGTCTATGGAAAAGAGTAGAATGATGGAGAACAGCGAGGCAGACTCGCGACAGGAATACCCTCTGATGAATGGAGCCAATTTACCGGACTGACGCCCGGTCTATTTCCCTTCCACGTTCGAATGGCCACCTCCTATGCAACTGTTTCTCTTTTTCTTTTGTTCCCCCTTCTCTCTCTTTCTCTCTTTCCTCTGTCCCTTCACTTTTTTAGCCCATAGGCCTCATAGACTCTCTGAATTCCACCAACTACCTCATTCTACGTTCAAACCTGGTGTTACGCCCTGCGGGAACTTCAATAGCCATTTCCAAACAATTCACCCGGAATCCTTCTTTTTTTCTTCATCTTTCACCAACCAATTTTTATTGAAATTTCAATAACGTGGCTTTATGTTTTTTAACATCGATTTCACACTGGCATTGCGATCGATATGTTATTTCGTGTGTTTTTGTTTGTTGGAAAAATCTCGAGTGATTCCATTTCATTTTTTTCAGACATAATGAGTGCAATTCGTAGATTTAGCTTAACGAGATAAAATTAACCCTTCACGTGGATACTGGGTCATTTTGACCCCAAATTTTTTGTCACCGATTGTTTGGCATTCAATCGCGAATGTTTTGCCATTTGGTTTTCGCTTCCGTCGATAAAATTAATTTGGGTCCATCAAATATGGATAATTCTGATAGAGTCACAACATTTTTGTACGTAAACGACCCGATGATGAAATTTTAAACGGGTGGAACTATCGAGCAAACAAATCCTTTTTCTTTTACGGATTTTTTACTAGAGTTAATAATTGAAGTTGATGGACCATCTTGGGGTTAAAAAAAAAAATTGCGAAGCCTTTTCGTGTACGAAAGAATCAGAGGAAATGGCGGGTCAGAGTTGAGAGGACAATTACATAGAAAAGGATGAAGGGAGAGGGAGGAGGAAGCCGAAGCAGGGGCAAAGCTACAGGGAAGGGAAGTTCAGGAACCTTCCCAGTGGTACTAGTCGCACGGAGATCTACCTCGTCGGTGGGATAATCCTCGAAACGTAATTATATTTTACTGCGACTCGACTTCCCCGAGAGTACGATGGGGACAATCTTCATCCTCGTCTCTTTTTCCCTCTCATCTCTTTCTCCTTTTTCAACGAGGCCTCTTTTTCCCGACGGAAAACTAGTGAGACACTCAGAGTGCACCGTTTAGGCGATGAAATACGGATTAAACATTATAACTGGAAATTGCCAGTGGACCAACTAACTTGGAGCTTTTTTTGATTAGTGTCTCTCCCTCCCACGCGCGTTTTCCATTTCCGAATCCGTCCAGAATCGCTGTAGCTACTGAGACGCAAAACTTTCCGCATCGAGCTCAATTTTTCGAAATTTGTTATTGTCGTGATGACAGGATTTGAAAACAAACTGAGGAAAGAGAAGAATTCTCGATCCTGAGGCTCAGATTATTTCGGCAGACCCGAAGGGACTCTGCGAAGATTTAACGTGGCGAAAAATTGGAGGAGGTGACAAGCTCGGATCCTCTCTTTGAATTATAACGGAAAATCAGAGATTGATAAGAAATTGGTACAGTCAGGATGGATCCGCATGAAGATGCAAGCGCTGATACCGCGTGACCTTCATTCCGCGAGAATATCAAAACTGCACGAGGCCGGAGGATCGTAATTTAAAAATTTCTATTTGGAATAATTCTGTATATGTCCCTATGGTCCTTTCGGACCTCGCTTTCCCTCGTTATACGGCCGGTGCACGCGGCACACAGAGGGTGGAAGAGGCAGGGGTGGGGGTGGCGGGAAAACCAACCACCGCCGTATTACAACAGGGTCCACCGCCAGCCCAACACACAGTCTCGTATTGATCCCGAAGGGGAGAGTACGCCATCCACCGCGCGCGCAACCACCCTCTGCTGAACAACTCTTGCCTCGGGCATCTCCGACGATCTTCGTTCCGGGATAACCCCTTACCCCTGTTCCGGCTCCTCGCCTCACCAAAAATTCCCTCCAACCCCGATTTCACCCATGGAACAACTTCACATCCCGCGTCTCATTTTCCTACAACCCTCAATTTCTACGTCTTCCTTAGCCAACCCCTCATCCCCACCCCCGCCATTTTCCTTTCGTTTTAGCCTCGGAACTTGAGCAAACTCTGCATTCGCGGCCCTTTTGAGTCTTCGATTTCGACCTTGAATGACCCCCGAGCGATTTCCAAAGGAAAAACCACGAGATTTCCATTCGGCCTCGATATTTACTTTTCATCCCCAAAAACAAAGTATCAAACGGCTGCTTTATAGGCAAAAGATATCACGTGGCACGCAACATCAAATATTGGAGAACATTCGTTTTTTCACCAAATAGATATGAAGCGAAAAAGTCCAAAGTGTTTTCTGTCTAACTGAACTTGAAATTGCTCAACAACAGAAATGTTAAAAAAATCGTTTTTTTTTTTATAAATGATGGTGGGGAAAATGGTCCATCAATGGATTATTTCATTTTGCTTGCTTACTCTCATGGGAACAGAGCTGGAAAAAAGGGACTTGAAAATAGAGAGGATTCGTGATGTGTAGGGTAGTTTTGACTCTCTTTTTCGTCCATTACCTGCGTTTCCTCGTTTTTATCGATATTCCATGACTTTGCTGCAAGTCATAATGAAAATCCGATTGAGCGAGAATGGCCTTTAAACAGTGCGATGCTCGCGGGCTGTGCGAGGGTGCAAGGAGGAACTTTGTTAAGTCTTTCGGCTCTTTGCCCGCTGTGTCTCTTTCACTTCGCTTTTCATCCCTTGTATCACTCCGAAAGAAGGAGAAGGGGGGCGAAAAATTGAAGAGAATCAAAAAAATCAACGCGGAAAACGATGCGAACAAAAAAACACAAAATTCGATAGAAACTGAGGAAACCAACGATTTGGTTTTGATTTCCTGTTCCTGGTATCAATTTGAGCTCTAGTTGATAAAAGTTTCGAGTCACTTTCCGTACTCGCTATTTTTCTTTCTTCATAATTGAATTTTTACACACAACTCGATTATTTCCTTTCTACCCCTCCCCCTTCGATTTTCCTTTCCTTCGGAAACGAAATCAAAATTACAAGTATTTTTTTTTTTTTTACTTATTTCAGAAAAATTAAATGAATTTTACAATCTCATTTTTGTGATCTCGATTCCGGTGGTGTAGCGAAACGAAAAAAAAAAAAAACAAACAACGCTGCAAGCTGAACGAAATTGCGATGCACCGCTTCGCCGAATGCATTTTTATCGGATTTTTTTTTCCATGTCGAAACAACCTCGTGGGATTTTGAATCTCGTTGTCCTACAAAAAATATGGACACATCTACGGGGATTACGCGTCACGAGAGACTAATGAGAAATGATATTTTCCAACATTATAAATAAACATGTTTATGCAAATATTCTGAAGAAATAGCGATAAATTATATCGATTTGAAAATACTGGGCAGGGGACAAGGAAAACTTTGCAAAAGAACAATAAAATCAATCTCCTCAGCAATTTCCGGACTCGTAATTGAGTCTTATCATTTTGGGAAATGAGTATAAGGAGATAATAGGATTCGATCGAGGATAACAAATGCGTAAACAAATTCAAAGGGAAGTGGAACGTTCGTACGGAAATCTTATCTTTCGAATGATACAAAAGCATCTTTTAGGCATTTTCGTTAGGGCTAGTTCTCTCCAGTTTTGTCCAGGGGGATGAACATCGAGATCGTAGCGATCTGCACGAGGAAATGGACCAAGGAAATGGTTTATAACGGTATAAGTAGAAACTCGTTGTTGCGTGCTTGACCAGGAAATTGACTCTAACCAATTGAGGCGACGATAAATTATCCAATTTCCGCAATTCCGCCAACTCTCAGTAAATAATTACAAAACATCAAAGCCACATAATTTGTTTCATAAATATTATTCATCCAATATTATAAATTGCAACTATACTTTATTGCGAGCGTTTAATATTTTCGAAAAAATACAACAAATTAAATTCCGAATCAACTTCATGCTGGTTATTTAAATTTTCAACGTTCAAAAACGTCATGGATCGAATGAAAAGGAAAAAAATAAGAAATTGACTAAAAATAGTGAATAGAAAAAATTGTCGGTCAATGAAAACTCGATTTTCATTTTTCTCGAATTATGGGCGATTTGAGTTATGGGGGAAAAAATACAAAAAATTAAATTCCGAATCAACTTCATGCTGGTTATTTAAATTTTCAACGTTCAAAAACGTGATGGATCGAACGAAAAGGAAGAAAATAAGAAATTGACTGAAAATAGTGAATAGAAAAAATTGTCCGTCAATGAAAACTCGATTTTTATTTTTCTCAAATTATGGGCGATGCGAATTGATGGTTTTTTAGGCTTTTCTGTATTCCTGGCATTCAGGAGGGTTGTTTTTATGCGTGGAGCCAAAAAGGGTAACTTATCGAAAGCTCGAGGGGTAGTAAAGAGGCGAAAAAATTGGTGAGTAGTAAAAGCTGATACGAAACGGACATGACGGTTTTCTCCCGTGCGCTTCGTTAGACGTTATTTTCTTCTTTCGCAACTCTTTCTCCACTCGCTCATTATTTCGCTCGATCGTTCTTCCATCCCTCTGGCTGCCCCCTCCCCCTTTCTGCCTTTTCCGTGTTTCTCACTCGGTTTAACGCCCCCGAGCAACATATCTTCTTCACGCGTTGAATCCCAACGAGAGTCCTGATAAAGTGCGAAAGGAAAAGGAGAGGGAAAGTAAAACGTAAGGATAGTATCCTGTTTGCCCTCGAGACCTTCACTCATGTGTTTTACTATGAGCGAACCTTTCCGAGAGCCACGCGCTCTGCTTTTTCCTTATTTCTTCGCATCGCTACGAATCTTTTTTTTTCTGCGGCACGAATTTGGTTAAAAATGAATAAGTACGTCGATTTTTTCTGTAATTTTATTTAACGACTTTGTCTACGTTCGGGGCTCGAAAATGATTTTGCTCGTCGCCTAATCGCTCACAGAATTCAGATCATTATTTTAATTCTTTTAGCTCATCCGTCTCATCCTGCTTCCGATTTATTTATCGCGTGATTCAAGTTTCGTGAATTTATGTCGACGCATTTAAAAGTTTGTTCGTGCCCCATTTTCGCGCATGTGTGAAGAAAAAAATGAACGATAATGGAGGAAAGGCGAAAAGCAACCGAGGGAGATGCATCATGAGTGTAGACGAGAGTGTTCCCCGTTAAATTACGAGCCAACCCGGCGATGCTTCATTGGAAATTCTTCAGACAGGATTACAATACGCTTGGCCTCGACGGCCCTCCAACATACCCGTTTCCTTGCTCCTTAGTATTCATTTGATCTGAATAATGTACTATTAAATTATCGGCCCTGGAAGACTCGTGCTAAACGATCTTTCCTCCTCTCACCAGTAAATATCATTATTATTACTACATATACATACATTTTAAATACGTACAGTACCGAGCGGAGTATACTCAGTTCGCAGTATTCACTTATTTCTTTTAACCCCCCGCAGGTCTACGAAGGATTTGAAGCCTCCGTCGAAACTTCAGCTTTGGGAATCGAATCGAATACACAAGATCGAAGCTTCTCATCGATAAATACTGAAAAGTTCATTCGACATCGTTTGCAATTATATTGAAGATCGCAAACCAGAGTTTTTCGCTTTTTTTAGAATCCCGACACGAGCGTCGAATTAATTAGATCGAATTAAAAGTCCGTGCCGCCTTTTTGCATTCTTTTCTCGGATATTGGACAATTTGTCAATAATTTTTCGAGTCGAGTTTGTTGAATCTGCTCTCGTTTGCGAAAATATTCAATTTTTTCGTTTTTCTTCATCTTTTTTTGACCCTGGATGCAATTTTTGTTACGAATGTAAACGAGGGAACAGACGATTTTGAAAAATCGTCGAGGATTTCGATTTCACATTTTTTCAGACTGTTTCAGGGGAAAAGTACGAAATTCTTGTTAATATGGCGTTTGCCCTAACAAAAAAATTTCTGTCGCTCGTGAATTATTTCCAAAATTCGACATGATTTAATTTCTTTCGTGATTGTAAAACATTTTTTTTTAATTATTCGAGTATCGAGTTCAATGGACATTCGAATGGAGTGTAGTAATAATTGACTTCCGATTTGATTGAAAATTGATGGAGCCATAAATTGATCGGTATTCGAAATCAAGTGGCGCGCGTAACAAAAATATTTTTTTTGCATTTTAAACCGTAGGCGAATGTGAGGATTTGAAGGGAAAAACAAATGAGGATGGAAGCCCCAGCAGTTGGGTAATCACGAATCCGCATTCTTGTCATTCGAACGTTGAAGCGCACGAGAGAACGATTTATTTTACAGCGTTTTTACGTTCGATTCGCATACACTGCACTTTTACTGTCCATCAAAATAGCACACACTTTTTCCAGCCTGGTATCACCTGCAATTCCGACTCCAACATCAACATCTTTACCTCGAGACGTTTTTCTGCCTCTCCCCCGTTTTATTTATTTTTTTTATCGCAGTTTGCCTGCTCCTTCGGTTATTTCCGGTGGCTCCTCATCTCTTCATTTTTACAACCACTTTCGTTCGAATCGATCCGAGGGGTTTCCTACATTTAGGGATTCCATTCGAAACGTTCCAGACACATTTTCGATATTTGAATTAAATTTACATGCAATTTTTTTTCTGTTTTTCATTACAACATTATTACGTTTTGATTTTTCTGTCTGACACGAATTTCCACTGATCGAGAGCTCTGGAAATTCCCCGACTTTTTCGGACGAAAACAAGCTTCGCTTTTCATGGAACGAAAAAAAAAACCGTGACACAGTCGGCAACGTTGTGTGGCAGGTTGGACGTGAAGGAGGCCGGAAATTAGAAGGAACTTTTTCCAGAGCCGTTACTTTTTGTCATTGCGAGTTGGTTGATACGTGGCACCATCAGGAACAGTAATAAACTGGGGATATAGAAGTGAATGTCGTCCGACCGGAAACGAAGTGAGAAGACTAACGAGAGGTCGTGTCGCGTACACGAAAGCAACGTGCGTGGAGGGTTACGTGGCAGAGTTCCTCGATCTTCCGGTCAGCTCTCGTGTTGTGCAAAGACTACAGTCGTAATACGTCACAAGGGGTGAGGCTTCTATAGGATTTCCCAAAAATCATTGTCAGCATTTACAGAATTTTCAAATAATTCAGTATTTTTTTTTTTGTTATTTTCAATTTTTTTGGCGCTGTGAATAAAAAAATCAGGAAGATGCGAGCGCAGTGATTGGCTACTCAATTAAAATCTCAACAGCATTTTTTTTCCGAACTCTCCCCTTTGGAATTGAATGATCTACCGACCCGACAAATTCCTTGACCTCAAATTCCTATGCAGCAACCCTCGAATTTTTTTTTTTTTTTTGTAAATTCTTTGCTCCAGTAGACAAAACGGAGCCCCGTCGCAAAAATGATGGAAAACTCGTGTGACTATTCCCTAGCTTTTCCATTCTCACCCCTGTTTACCTAGTGCACTATGTACACACGGAAATGAAGGCCCCGCAATGGGAACGCTGATGAGATTTTTTTTAGTGCTCCTATAAACATACACACGCGTATAAAGAGCAGAGGCGTGTTAAAACTGGGCAATCTAGAGATTTTTACAGCTGAAAGTTATTAACGGGAGTGGATTAGAAGTTGGGCGCGCCACCGAGCGTCACATTCCCATAGGTGCCATAACCCCAGTCCCATACGAAAATATAAATCCCGGGGTTGAGCGGAAAATATTAAAAACGGAAGTGTCTTACTTCAGGACGAATTTCGGGTAATCGTTATTTTTTCATGTGTTTCATCTTTGACACAATTAAATCTGAAATGAACCTGAAATTCCATTTACGATTTAAAAAAAATTAAGAAACGTCATGCCGGAAATTGACCTTTACGCAAGTTTTAAGCTCATCTGAGAATGGCTTCAGCGTTATTAAACATTTCAACAAATTATCGATGAAATCGAGCTCGTTGCTCCAGCGGCTATTGGGCGGCTGAACACCTGAACCGACTCAGGACCTTCATACATCGTTTTCTTCGTTGGTTAAACGCCCTCGCAGACGTGTCTCAACGACGCTTTAGGATGGTCGTTAGCGTTGATTGGCCTCGAACAGAATCAACGAGGAAATTCTACCCATTCTCTCAACACGAAATTAAGGTAAATTTATCGCCGTTTTCCGACGTTATTTCGCGTTCAACCCGACCAAATTGACGACACCAATTCCAATTCTCATCGTCTGTACGTCTCCAAGGAATAATGGCTACCCCTAATGACACACTAATGTTCGATCGATTGAGATTCGAATACAAAAGTTCGTCCCTTCCTTCAAAGTCAATCAACACAACATTTTAACCCTTCGAGTGTATACTGGGTCATTTCGACCCCTACACATTTCTGTCACCGATTCTTTGGCATTGTCATTTTTGTTAAAAAAAAAAAATCCAGGGCCATAAAATATGGATATTTTACTACAAAAAACATCTCCATACAAAAAAACACCCAAAAATGCATATGCATCGGAATGCATGGATTCGAAAAACGCCTTGGGTCAGATTGACCCAACATGCACTTATAGGAGGTGTGCACTCAAAGAATTAATTCGATTTTACGAAAAACAATACGTTGGTCGTTGATTTAATGTTTTACAAGAAAACTCACGTGTTTCCAGTTTTTTTTTGTTGGCATTTCAAACAGTAAAAAAATGCATTCAGCAATTTATATTCGGAGGCTTTGCTGGAGCTCTCGATTTGTTGTTCTTTAAAAAAGCTCTAACTTAATTATTCGAGCAGATCTCATGCGATTTTTCTTGAGTCTCCCATAACGTC
Organism: Diadegma fenestrale; assembly: GCA_037043255.1. Lineage (NCBI taxonomy): Eukaryota > Metazoa > Arthropoda > Insecta > Hymenoptera > Ichneumonidae > Diadegma > Diadegma fenestrale. The sequence goes on along the minus strand of CM073310.1, from coordinate 10,766,820 downwards.
ACTAATAAATGGACGAGGGTGACATCGGAGCTTTAACTCGCGTTCAATTACGCACTTCCATTCACGATTTCTCCCTTGCTCGGTTCTTGTTCGTTTTACTGACATTGGCAAATGTTAGTTTCTGCGGAGCTCTGCCATTTGAATGCAACGGTCTGCTTCATTATTTTGGCATTAAAATAAGTACCGAGAAGGGACGAGCGCGCGCAACCCCTGCCTGTGACAACAGCCAATGTAGCGTGGGTAATTTTATAGTGGCATTAGCGCGAGCGTTTTGTACCAACTGTGATTACTGCCAATTTTCATCTATATACATGCGTAAGCTCGGGACAATAGTATATTTTGTATCACTTTTTATTTCTCTCTTTTACCGAATGGAACTGTCATAAATTCGCGATAACGTTCCGGGGCTAAAACGCTGGACCATTTGGGATTATCGTACACCAATGCCTCGTCGAGGCATTTTTGTTCCAACGGTACAATGTTTTTTCCGCGCTGTTCCAACATTATTGATAAATTATCGATTTCGTATCAATTTTTCTTACAAGCTCCAATCAGTGAAAACGTCAAAATGCCAGCCAATGTTCGCGTAAATCGTGATTCAGATTGCTGGGTATTTAGATAAGAGAAGTTGAACTTGTTTTATGTGGAGTTTAATTGAACCGTGTCTGTGTCGCTTGCGATAAGCGATAAAGGTGAAGGAATTTGCCAGTGGATTGAATCATTTTATTTGAAAATCGGTAGCGATCATACTTGATCCGCGCTTCGTCATTCTGCAGAGTCATATTATTTTTTTTAATGTACACCAGGGAATGAAAAAAGGGGAGATTGGTTATTGGGCTTCTGCCTAGCCGCTCCAACCGGGTGTGTAGAAAAAGAGGGGGTTGAATATGCCAAGGGTGCGGTGCGGGCAGTGCCAATTCCCGCTAATCAGACCCGTCACCGATATGTTGATAGAGTGACAGGTCCGCCCATGCGTATTTGTCCACGTGCGACATCTGTCAATTCCGGGGGATTTCTCGTTGATCGAGGCCTCGGAGAGCTGGGTTTGAGCTACTCAAGCAAGCGTCGCTCGTAAACTGACCGTAATTACGTGCTAATGACAATAGAAGGCAAATCTTGGTCATTTGACATTCCTAAAGAAGTTGAAAGGTCATGCAACGCTCCAGAAGATGTTCGCAAGTCACGCAGAGTCCCAGAAGACACAGAAAGGTCACGAAGTATAAGTTTGGATACTCCACGCTTCGAGAGTCGATATTACAAGCTTCCAGCTGACTCGAGTCTAGGTCAGTCATCAAATTTCGGTGTTGAGCTTCCCCCCACAATATTAAACATATCCTAGTCCCCCCTGCACAGTACATATTTGTAAATGCCACGTGATCATGAAAAAACGGAGCATACGAACCCTAACCCAATGTACAGCTGCGTGGAGGTACTTCACCAGGCCCTGAAACGGCTTTCCGCCCTTTTTTGTGCACTCCGATCCTACATATGTCCACAATGTACGCCCCTATAAGTTGTGTATATTGGTCCACGTGCAGTCATCGCTCGAAACTACAAATACGAAAGACAAACAAGCAGAATAATGGATCCTGGCTGGGCAAAAGTCTTCATCAAGGAATTAATGGATCTCGTCATCGAGACATTGACATTCTTCACTTCAGCTTCAACCAAAATGGGCAATTTGGTGTAATTCCCAATTCAATCCTCGCTATTTCGTTTGGGTTCACTAATTCACTACGTTAATGTAAAATCCACTAAACATCCATTCAATATTCCATTTTTACGAAGACAGCTGCGATTGGCTCGTGTTTCCAGAATCAGGTGCCGCAATTTTGATCCATCTTTCTGATATTTTATCTCGAATCCTCGTACTTTGACCCACGAGATTCGTGCACCGCTTTTGGCTCCTTTTGCGCGTCTCACTTGGTTGGTGGACTATCCATCTATCCGTTATACCAATCCGCCGTTGGCCCAACGAGCACAGCCAACACTGCAAGCATCTCACCGATCCTTCACCCCGGAAAAGCATCTCAAACCGTACATCCTCCTCTTCCTCTCTCGCTCCCTCCCTTTCTTCCTCTCGCTCGTGCTCTGTAAAGCCAACCACTCTCTTTTGGCATCCTTCTCTCCAACAACCCTGGGTTTTCCTCTTCTTGTCTGGCCACCGACATGGCGGGGGCATTCAAGCAGCAGGACTACCGCAAACTCCTATTATTGCAACAGTTAAGGAGATGTTGCCGACCTCTTCCACCTTCCATATCTGCCTTTCCTGTCTTACCCCCATCCAAAGCCCGCTCTCCGTTCCTCCCAACGCTTTCTCGTTAAAATTATGCTCACCGCAGGCGCATCCTTTGCTGTTGCCACTGCACCGCTAATGGCGCTGCAGGGGAGCGAGCGTTGCAAAAGCTTCAAGCGTTTAATAATAGCGTTAATAACGATAATTTCCGTGCACTTCTAGCCCTCATAATGCCAAGCCCTGGGTATTAAAACTACCCAACAAACTCATATTGATTGAAGCTCACCAAAAAGCAAAATCTTCGTGTTAAATGCAAACAGGCATTCTATCAAGAATCGGTAATCACCAATAGAGCTTCGTTTTTTTTAATTTCTGATCCTGCGATTAAGCGGTATACTTCGTTTAATAAAAAAATTGAAATTTCAAGAAACTCAATGGAGATTCTTCCAAATGGCGCGAATCTTGATCGAGTTAGTTTTTCATCAATCATCATAGGCCAACAAACTTCCTGGCCCAGATATAGATCTCGAAGTATAAAAAGCTCGTTTCGTTGTAACGATCCACGCCCGGCAAGGTAGGAATCCCTGGCGTGTTGATGCAGCAATGAGCCGTTTTGGTGTGGATTTTTGTTTGCTTTGTACGTCCAGATTATGACATGCGATACACTCACTTTGCTACCCAAATATTCTCTTCACATAGGGGACTACCTTGAAAAAGAGAACGAAATGGCCAGAGTGGAGGAAAAGGGATCGAGGGAAATACCCAACGACTAATACATGCCAAGAAAAGCCCTCAACGATCTCACCACCCCTGATGGATATAACTCGGGTCAGCAAAGCAAATATGCACTCTCCGTTAGCACGACCGCAAACATTGATATCCACGTTAAACTCACTTTCGTCAGACGAAGAAATCAAAGCAGCTTTATATATTTCTCTCTGTCTCTGCCTTTTCACGTTACCGATGCAACGATGCAATGTCGAGGAAGACAGCACTCGAAATCCGAGGCTTCCAGTTATGGCAGCTGCCGTCAACACAACTCAACGAATCAAACAGTTCGTTAGACTTTCGCCCTTATTTTCCAACCCGATTATTCTGTTTTTGCTGGACTCGTGCGTTTGAATCAAGACCGTTTGATTCGTTGACTGTTGATTATTCTGGTTGCTCTAGTTTCAATGTTCAAAGGGCAAAAAACCGAATGCACATTGCCAGTATTTTATTCTACACGTATTTATTACGTATCGACGATATACATTATGACCTTTGTTACATTTACATTTTTATTGCATTACATTTAACATACTTACGAGCTTTTTGTTCTGGACACATATTTTGAATATTTATTCAAACGAGAACGATAGCAAAGTGCCCACACTCGCCTCAAGAGCAAGAAACGCTGCTTCGACAAACAATCGCGAGATATTCGGCCATTTGGCTTGGCCTTACGGTCATAAACCGGAAAAGCTATACGGTGGAGTGTCTGCCAGCTATGAAATCGTGCAACCTTCCGTTTTCGCGTGTTTCCTCTCGTTCCGTATTTATATATATAGAGCATGTGTGTGTGTGTGTATCCGATGGAATCGATCGTAGACTACCCACATTATTTTATAGCACCATCTTATACGAGTGCAAGATTCTCTTCTATCGACGTTCTTCGTTTTCTCGCTTCTCGACGTTTCGAGAGAACGATGAAAATGAACAAACTGGCGTACCAACACTCGCACTTCTTTGCTTTCATCCTTGGCTCGAGCTCTTCTTATTTACTTTTATTTAGTCTTGTCTCTGGCAGAATTTCATCCTATCCTCTGTGTCCATCTGTTCAAAAACGCTATTGGATCCATGACAACTTTCTGTAAATATATTTTACTCGTTTAAACGATTTGGTGTCCTGAAAATTCGTTGGAAGGGAAAATTCGAAGATTATACACGTATTTTTTTCGTTTAAGTGAAACTGCTAGAAATAAAATGGAACTTGCGACTGCTAATACGAAACGAAAATGAAAATTCATCCTCAAATATTGGGGCTAAGTCGATTCTCCAAATGGACCGTCTAAAGTGTGGTGATAAAAAAAAAAAAAGAACGTAATCCACCGTGGAATAAACGTATCGAAGCGTTATAGCAGCAATATGGTCGGTGGATCGTTCTTTCGTGCGAATGAAGATTCCAAACACATTTCCGAGTGCGTTGGAGGTCTGTACTTTCGTGCGGGGTAATACGGAAAGCGAGAAAATCGAAATCCGTAACCCCCACGTGCAACCTTATCGTTACGACAATCTCTCGATACAAGAAAAATCCTAAAGTACTATTGAAGTCGTATCCTTTACCCTGAAGATCCCACATTGCCCTATGACTTTGAATATTTCCGGGCGATATCCGACTGCTTTCGACCAGCAAAACGATCTCCACCATCGAATACTAGTTTCCACACTCAACATTGTTTTTCTCGTGTTTTTGAATTCATATTGTCACTTGGAAGGAATCTGATGAAGCTATACTCTTGCGGATTCGTGATGAAGGTTCTAATAGGTGGATTAACTTGAAGAAAAAGAAAGAATTGTTCCCGTATGGGTTATCTCTTTGCAATCATTTAGTTGAGCACTGAATTTTCAAGCGAAACTGTGATTGTGTTAATTTTTGCTAGGCCATCATGGAAGTAGAAGACTGACTACAAATCTTTGCCTCCCGATGAACAGCAGTGAGTCTGACGGCAGTTGTTGTTGTCTCACGGGTATCTGAACAGGATTATCAGGACTGCCTACTTGCAAAAGGCGCAGGGTAGGATAACTGTATCGTGGAAAAGGAGGAGGGGGGGGGGGGGGTGAAGGGGTAGGTGTAGGTTGGGAAAGAGCAAGAATGAGCAGCGGAGCAAGTGAGAAAGGAGACAGGGATAGGTTGCTTACGTTTAACGCCCGAAACTCATAAACCATTCGGTGAGCCGAGTCACATCCGGCGCATAAATCTCTCGGGGGTTAGTCAGAGCTCCCTCGTGCCGCGGTACAAAGCGTGCGCGAGTGAACTACAACGGCCCAACTGCAGTTTTGGTGTTCGAGGGGGTTGGTAGCTGTTCAGGGGCGGTTTGGGAAAAAGGGAATTGCACTGTTGCTCCCTTTCCCGTCCTCAGTCACCTAACCTACACGCTTTATAACTGGGAGGGTGGATTGCAGCGACGATCGCATGGTTGAGCCAACCTCTGCTCGCTTTGTAGCTGCTGGACAACCGGTTAATGGTCATTAGCGAGCCACGTCAGTTTTAAATCTTCACTGACGTCCCTGGGTCTCTTCTACAAGCATATATGTATACATCCAGAGTACAAAGTCCCTATCACTGTACACACGTGTTTCGCCATAGATTGTACTCCACACAGTTTATTTTTAACTCGGCAACCTGCTAGGCAGCATGATGGGTTGGCACAGTTGATTTAGAGATGTGCAATATCCGTTGAACCGTAAAAGTGCCTCAGGTACATTCTCTTTTCAACCGTAAACCATTCGTCCCAAAAGTGTACAGTCCGTTTCAAGGACAAACATATCCGGTGATCAAAAGTTAGTTGCTAGGAGGGTGCGGGTGGTTGTGTAACTCAAGAGTCCGGCACAGGCTATGGCATTAAGATTCACCAACCAACAGCGATGTTTAGTAGTGACCGTTCATTATATGGACGTCGCATTGGTAGAACTTGGGATTTATTGGCGATTAAGATCGTCCAGGAGCTTGCCACCGCAACGTGCCCATTGTTAGAAGCTACAAATGCTGATTCATTTCGCCGTCAATGGAGAATTGATGAAATGGAGTGATTACAGCCTGTTCGGACGTTAGTACCATCAGCCAAATGCTCCTAGTGTTGAGTGATGGAGCAATGATCATAGTATCCAGTCCCGATACCTCCATCGGATGTGAAGGATACCAAAGCCATACTGCGGTACGTGAGAACCGCAGTTCTGCTTGGAGGGATGATAGCAGGGGGTTAATGTTAACGGCTCCGCTGTTCCGGCGATTAATCCTCTGGCTTCGTTCTGATACTGGCGGTAAGAGCACCACCAAGCCACCAGCTGGACTGAGAGACAAGTGTGTAGGAAGTCCTTTCGCTCAAGGAGTAGCCACACCAAGACCCAGGAGCATTCCCGAGCTGTCCTTAATCCTACCCCAGAAGAGCTCCGACCAAGTTATCCTTCTCCCCCCCCCCCTCTCTCTCTCTCTCTCTCTTTCTCTCTTCGTTTCCTTTCTCCAGCATCCTCCACCCCGTGGCGGTTACTCGGCCTTTCACTCTCACTGGATTGTACAGTGTCGAGTACCTTCTGGAATCCTCCTTGAGAGATCAAGCCCTGGTGCACTACACTCCCACCTTCGAGCGATCCAACCCTGAGGAGTCAGAGAAGAGAATGGCTTGTTTGGTCTGTGCAGACGATGCTGAGATTTACGACCGCGCCATGACTTATCCTGTTCTGCTTTCGAACATCAACTAAGATTTAGCTCCCTATGCGGGTGGCTTCCGTAGAAAAACGCTCAATTTGGATGTTAGCCCTGGATTAATGGTTTCAATTGAACATTGACCTTCCTGGTTGAGCGCAAATTATCAGCCTGATCTACGTTTCAAGGTCAGCAGACAAATCTCCAGTGGAAGTTTCAGCTTTATTCGCAACTGCACCTCCAGGCTGAAATATATGTGAAGTGTTTTTCCTTCACGCGCTACGGATCAACTTGGAAATGGTCCCAGAACCCAAGCTGACATTCCAAAATCGTTTGATGTTCGTTGGGGCTTCATTGCGAGCAGCCGGAGGCTCTTGCGGTGGATGCCATACGAGGCCAGTGTTTCGGTTATCAAGAGGGGTAGCAATTAGTGCGTTTAAGCCTCGGTGATCAATTTCAACAGGGTAGCCGAGAAGTCAACGACTCTTTCCGTCTCAGGATGTTTTTTTTCTTCCTTTTTGTTATCCTTTCAATTACCCAGACATCTCTTTTACAGGGAGTCCTTCAACACAAACGCTTTTTTTGTTCTTGCTCAGAAGTTCTCCCGCGTTCACGTCAGCCCTAAGCTGAAGTGGAGACAGTCGCGTTTTTCGTATCCATCTTTAGTCGCTTGGTTGCTTTTCACTTCTCAGTCAGGCATTTCCGTATATGTTTAGGATCCACGAAGACGCCTCGTGTTAATTTCCTTTGCAAATCTATGTAGGGGTACACATACCTACATAATATATTCGCACATTCAGGGGTGGCATCTAACGCGTGACTTTGTGCACTCTGCTCTTGATATATTTGAGCCTTCCAACTCTTTTCATTTCTCTTTGTTCGCGTTTCTCTCAGAAAGGATTCCTCCCTTTCTCATTCCATTCTTCGCTTCCACACAACCCATTCGCCAAGACCTCAACGCCTCTCCCTCGTGCCTCGTTCCCTCTATCGCCCCTTCTTGTGCGGAGCCTCCGATGTAACTCGCGCATAAATACATGAAATTACTAACCCTTATTTAGGAGCTCGTTAGCCGGATCTACTGTTATTGCCGCCAAACCAAAAGTCGAGAATGTCAGCCGGTCCCTACTGTACCTTTCCAACAAAGCCAAAATACCCACCTCACGTTTTGTTTCCTCACCCGGCTAATTCTTAACCAAACTCACATTCCATCTCCAAAACTCCTTCATACGATGCAGTATTCAATAATTATGTTCCTCTTATCACTAATTTTAGCAGGCCTCACGCAATCGGGGAATTCCAGCTGTTTTTCCGCAATGGAACATCAACTTTTCTATCTTGATTAGAAAATGCATTTTTTTTTATCTCCCTCAGTTGTTTTTTATCTCCACCCATTTCCTCAGTCAACGAATACAGCACTACAACATTTACAACATTTTTTTTCACATGTCTCAATAAATAAGGTGGGTCTGAATGTCACGGGACATTCGTTTTCCATACTGACTGCAAAAGGATATGTTTCACGATGCGCTACAGCCAATTGTATATTTTTCCAGCCGTAAAGAACGTCAAGATTCCGGTTGATGTCTCACTCTCTTCTCTCCGAGGCGTTTTGGGGTTTGTGTACGTGTGACACCCCCACTGTTTCTTCCCTCTCGGTTGCGCCAAGTGTACCGGCGTCATCCTGTGAGGCAAAACACTTGTGCACACAAAGCGCTGGTGGAACTCAGGAAAAATGCTTTCTTGCTGCTTTCCCCCGAACCTAAAGAGACTCCAACAGCTGAACAGACTCACACTGGCTTCTCCCAGACTTTGCTTTCCTTGGCTGGTGCACTTTTCCAACGGAGCTCCCAGCTACGATACTTCTCAAACGTAAACAGGCTGAGAGATATGGTTTTACGAATGATCGGAGAAACTATGAGTCGTGAAGAAACATTTTGGAAGAATTCAAATTGCACCAGCTCTTCCTCGATAACCTCGATCAATTGACTGCTGTCTGTGCTAAAATTTGATGAGCCGACAAACAAGTTTGTCGCTAAGAGAGCCAGGGAAATGTTTTTTTTATTTAATCCTTCGAGTGCGAACTTCCTATAAGTGCATCTTGGGTCAATCTGACCCGAAGCGTTTTCCAATGAGCACGATTTTCTTTTATGGACACGAAAATTCAATTTTTAGCCGTTAAATGCCGAACAATCGGTGACATAAAATTGGTTGGGTCAAAATGACCCAGTATGTACTCGAAGGGTTGACGGCGCATTTTGGAAAATGTTGGAGCGGTCATTAACTTTGAAATATTTTAAATATCCTCAGTAATAATCTCGACAACGAAGGAGTAAATCGGAGAGGTTAAAAATTCGTAGAAGAGGTGATTTCGATTACTGAACGTTACCCACGCGTTTAAATTCATAATAAGCGATTTCACGCCTCCCTTGAACCGGGAGAGCAATTATCGAGTTTTAAGGTTTTTGTTTTTATTTTCCAATTAGTCCTTTGCCTCTCACTAGCTCTCGCTGTCTTGCTCTCTCTCTCTCCTTCTTCTTTCGTTCCGGGAGACTGAGCCTTCAAGCGTCAACAGCAGGGAAAATATAAATATGAGTGAGGTTGTGAGGAGCTTTTGTTTTCGTCTCAACACTCAATTTCCAGATTCAACACTCATTATTTATTGCTCATCTCCCCGCAACGATCACTGTTTATTACTGTAAATTTTTGTCATGCAATGATGAGGACATGAAATAGCCTCGAAATAAGGAAAATGTTGAACATCCGTTAATACGTTAACAATGTAATTTAGACGTTAACTTTCCACTTTGGAAAAGCATTAATTCCAAGACAAAACTTGTGATGCTGAAACTCGAGAGTTCTCGTAACTATACACAGAGTCTGGAATAAAACGGGCAAAGTGCTGGTGCACCAGTACATGGAATAGGATAGTGTGGGAGGAGGACAGGCAGACGAACCACCGGATTTCTACCCCCCGTTAATACCACTGGCTTCGTCCACTATTCGCTTCGTGTACAAGCTCTTGATTAATAACGATAAGTACAAATGCGTCTGAACCACAGCGGATAAAGTGTGACAGTGGTGGTAGTTCGTTTTGGTCATCCGTACCACAAAAGTGAGAGAGAAATGCGTAAACGTACTTAAGCCACGTTTATCTCGTATTCCGACCATTGCGGTCGGTTGACGAAGAGTGAGCGAGAAAGAAAGGGAGCGAGAGAGGGAGAGAGATGAATGAATGAAACTATTAATTGGAAATGGAATTAAGACCAAAAAAATGGTTATTATAACATCGAGAGCTACCAACTTGTGTCGGAATGAAAAAGTGCATCCGATTTCATCGTCGAGGTGAGGAGAAAAACAGAAAAAAGCTTGGAAGCCCTAGCCAAAAATCCAGTCAAATAAAAATCGTAAACAAAAATGAAAAATGGAAATTTTACAATAAAAATAAAGATAGAGGTTGGAGAAAAAAGTGGAACAACGTTCGCGTCCTGAGGGACGATGAACTAACGAGTAAATAGTGAAATGTCTCTTGTATCTCGGGAATCGCCGAAAGGAGAGGCGTCATGAGCTTGTTTCTCTCTCGTGCTTGATACAAGCCAAACAAAAAGCTCAAGAGCGTATGGGAATAGCGTGTTGCTATTCTCGCATGAATGAGAAGTGGGAATAAACGTGATTGCTGGATAGAAAGAGGAAGAAAGAGAGATGGAGCAGGAAGGAAAGCCCGGGAGAATGGTAAAAATGAACGATCGAGCACACTGGTCGAGATTGAAACGAGCGATTCGGGATCGAGTGCGTATCGAAAATTGCGGGGGCAATTCTACATCAACGTACTGCAATTTAAGAGGGGCAGATGGGGTGCAGCAGGCAGGGCCACGTCTCTGTATAGCTCCGATCGAATCGAATAAACGAAAGAGAATTAAACATGGATCAAACTGTCCAGAATTCAGAGTGTAGTGCAAATGGAATCGTTTTTTTTTTTTTTTAATTTATATATTTAAACGTATTCATTATATTGTTTTAGGTCTATTGTAATCCCATGATCAATCACATCTTGTACAGAACTCTTCAACTAAAAGCATTGACCACTCGGAATCACCATTCCTGTTCACTCGCGACCATGTAAACACTCCGCGAAACGGAATGGAATTTTTTCTTCTTTTCCAGCGACATTGTTCATCGACAAACATTATTTGTTATTTTCGAATTCTATTGCACGAGCTACAATTGTTTATCGATTTACCATCTTATTCAGTATCGATAGAAACATATTTTCATTCGTTCATTCATTGCCGAATTAACTTTTTCAATGACTTTTTTATGTACTTGGATTGATTGAGATTTGTAGAAATTTTGACTGTCGTTTTTTATCTTAATTTTGAATTTTTTAATCAGATTGGAAATGCCTCATTCTCTTCTTTTGAATTTACAGGCTGCTGAGTCGTTGGCACATTTCAGTTGTAAAGTTCTCGTCTGTCAAATGACATGGCGATAGTTAAAACTTATCGAGAGACTCGGTTTGAAATGACAATTCGAAATAGAGGAGAACGTGGAAGCGAAGGTGGATGAAAGTTCTGGAGCAGGCGAGACGAACGCGATCGAAAGTGGCAAAGGGAAAATAGTAAGGGATTAATTATCCGTAAGGCTGAGTGAACTTTCTCACATCGTGATATTAATTCAGCGTTCATCTCAGCGTGAGGTGTAGCACAACAATGTAAAGCATCGAAACCTGATGTCAGAGAGGAAAGCTGGCTCTTCTCTCTTGCTTTTGCTCTTCCTGTTGCCTCATTTACTCCGCAGATCACTCAACGAACCACCGAGCATGATATTCAATGCATTCTCTACCTGCTACTTGAGCACATTGTTCCTTTTCAGGCGATAGTGGCCCTGCAGATAACAATGAGCTAAATTATTGGAGAACACTGGTGGGATTATTTGAGTTTGACATTCGAAGCACGGCACACGTCTGACTGGGGAATCGCTTGATTCTTTATATTTTCTGTCTTGAACGTTAATTCGTCAATGCCTACCGAAAAAATACTCATCGATTTTCTTGTTTCTTGTCAGAGGACCAAAGCGCCTCGTTAAATTTTTTTGAATTCACCGAAAAACTTGTAAAATTAAGTTTTCGTCGTCGATCAAGTCACTTCGGTTTCTCTGTGCTTTTGAATCGATCGAATCGTCGAAAGGAAATGGCAAAAACTTGGACGACCTTTGAACCACCAGTTTTTTTCTTTTTTTATTCAAATTACCTTTTCTATCAACGAAATTGTTTCGTTGCATCGTATAAAACACGGAATCTTGAGAGTAAATCTATTTTATCGACCGTACTTCATTGTAGTTGATGGGGAAAAAAAAAACGTTTTCTCAAGCTGGTGGGCCAGAAAAGTGCGAAAACGCGGAGCATCGCGCTGTCGTTCCATGAATTGGAATGATTTGGCACATGGAGCTGCGATTGTATCAAGTTTCCGACTAAAATATATGATATTTTTATTGGCCGAAAAGTTCACGAATCGACGAGACTCAGAATCGTGTACCCTCTCCCATCTTCCCCTTCAATTTCAACACACATTTTCACGAGGTACGTTTTTTACTACCGAGAATGTTACAAATAACTGGTGCCAGAAAAGAAATTTTATTCGCCACGATCGTAAAGAGGAAAGTAACGCGAAAATAATGCTCGACGAAGAAATTCTCTGGGGGATACTAATAAAGTTTTCCAATGAGAAACTTATTATTAAGTCGGTCTAGTAGATTTTACGACTTACCCTGAATTTCACCCTTTACTCGAGTGTCAGTTTTATTTCTTTTTCTTCCCTTATCCTGCCTGTCTGCTGTTTAATCTGTTCATTTTTAGGAATTGAAAAAAGCACACACTTGCAACGATTATCGTCACATTTTTGTTGAAACGAAAAATATTTTACAAGAAACTTAAAATATTTATTTTACAAGAAAAATAAGGAAATTTAACAACCACTTCCGGTTGTCGTTTAATTTTTTCCGAAGGTATGAGCGAATAAAAAACGAAATTTGCATAGAAGTAACATAAGGTGTATACGACGGGAACAAAATTCAATCTAAATGTAGTTGGTGCTAGAACGAAATTTTCAGCGACCCAGTCTCCTCGGAAAAATCCACTTTCGAAACCACAATTTGGCCTTTCGTTCCTGCGTCGTTTTCTCAAATTATTGCGGGGGAATGATTAAAAAAATCTGCATATATGGGACTCCGGAGAAAACCTCGACATTCCAGAGAATGGGGGCTGGAAAAAATCGATGCCACAGCGGTTCCGGCCTGCGAATTGCCGAGGGATGAAAAATAAGGGTGAAAATCCAATCTGGCACTCAGAAAAAAAATAAATAAATTGCGGATAATCGTCGTACATAATAATTTCCACGTTCTTTCTCTCTTTTTCAATTCACGCTCTCGTGAAATTGAAGAAAAACGAAAGAATGGACACATATGGCCAAAGAACATCGAAATGGCTTCGTTTCAGAAATTTCTGGAGCTCGCGCTGACTTCTGAGAGAACAATTAATATGCAAACAGCGATTACTTCGTTGCAAATTGGACACTGAATTTTCCGCAAGCCATTTCTGAATCCTGAACAATTTGCATCTCTTTCCCTTTCAAATATATTCCCAAACGTTAAAAAAAGGAAAACGAACTTTTTTCTCCATTACAGAGCAATACGTGAAAAAGTTTGTCCACAGAAAGTAAAAAGAATATCGAACATTTAGTTTCGGAGACACCGAATAAAAATACTAGCTTTCTGTATTTTTATGGGAAAGCCAAAGCCAATATTTTCAGATTTCCGCAAAATATCACAGCAACATCTTGAGATTATTCCACAAGTTATGTCCCAACTAACTTTTGAACGTGACTCTGCGAGACTACTCCCTTAATATGAATCGATTGACCGGAGTCTCATCGAAAATGCTCCGAATGATTCTTCAGTAAAATACAACAATACATATCTCCGCGGAATTCTCATAATTAAGAGATACGTGACATGTAAACGACAGGGTAGTTCAAGTCTTGTCATGAATAAAGCATAAAGGTTGAAAATTTTATCATAAATATACGACCCAGTTCGGAGTTCACAGCTCGTCCTCATTCCTCGCAATTTCTTTTCACGTACACGAAAAAGTAGCCGCAATTTGGAAGAAAATGCCAGAGCTGCCTTTTACCGAGTTACTATCCTTTCCTTCGTCCCTCCACATGCGGTGTATTATCGATTCGCGATTTCATGTAATGGCCAACGTGCCTTAGCTTCACCGATCGCGACCATACGTGACGCCCACATTTTTTTTACAACTATTTCTTCTCCTTTTTTCTTCTGACAAAGTTTTAAATAACTTTTAGTCGCTTTTCTCGTGGTCTCACTTATTCGATCGAGTCAACTTTTCCGAACAGTCTTCGAGATTCGGAACTAGACGAAAAATAATGGACCTCCGGGAGGTTTGCATCTGAATGGAGAATAATTCTTTCCGATGATGATCAGCATGTGGAGGCTCGAAGTGGACCAATTATTCTACACGATTTTGTTAAGGTAGTCCTGTCTGTTTCAGAATTACTGTTCAGTATTTAATAAAATTTCGTACAGAAGTTTTCAAGAGGCTGCGGAGAACTAGAAAAAAGATATTCCCATTGGCAAGTTCATGAATTTAACATTCATTTCATACGTTTCTTTGTATTTTGCAATAAAAACTGTGATTTCTCCTAAAAATTGATAAGAATTGATTGCAGGATAAAATTAAAACTGAGATTCATCATGAAATTCTGTATTTTCTTGAAAATTTGACTGGATCTTTTTCTCATCATAATCTACGACTTTACCAAATTTTATTGAATTCTGTATGGAAATTATCAAACCAAGAGCCAATTAGCTGCCTTGAGGGACTTGTTTTCAGATCTTTAAGGCCGAGATGTGACTCAAGGATAGTTGGAGGTCAAAGTTAATCAAAATTCTGAACAAGGAGCAAGTGATGAAATAGTGACATGAAAGACATTTGGCATGCAGGCAATATTTTCCGTCATGCCATGGACTTGTCGGTCGTGGCGTGGACTGAAGGGGAAAAGTCCATGGGCAGGAAGTTGCGGAACGACTCTGGAGTAGCTTCTTCGTATGCTATTAGTATATTCATGAGAACGGCCAGGATTTCTTGGCTCGAGACGATATCGTAACCAGCACCCTCCTCGCTTCTCCCCTCACTTCGTCATCCCTCTTATCCATACTCAGCCGCTTCCTTGCCCACTTGATACTAAACCTATACAGAGAATACCTTTGTATTCAGTGACAGAGCCAGGGCAAAACAAAAATGTAATTAGTTGCTCGAGATAAGAGGAAGAGGCCAAAGAGGCAGGGAGGGAAAGAAAAACGAAGAGGCTGAAGATGGAAACTCACTTCGCCCGGAGGCGAAGAGCCGAAGAATCGAGCGTGAAATTAGCCGATTATCTGTGCGACTCTCAGAGAACGTAGCCAGCGAAGAATCTCTCTCAAATCTTCCCCGCGAACCTCCCTCTTCCCTGTTTCGTGATAACGAATGCGATCAACTTCTTTTCGACGATTAATCCTAATAATCGAATGAATGATCAATATCAGTCGGAGCAGCTGGGCGATATAAAGTAATCCGGAACGCCGAATAAAATATTTAGCCAGAAAATGGGTTTATTTGTTTTTTAAAAAAATTTTGTTTTTAGCCAAAAAACTCTGCACGATTTTTTAAACCCAGAGGCCAAAGCCTGAACAGGCTAGAAGGAAAAAAAAGCGAACCCTCGTGTAACCATCTCTTGAAATCGAAGAGTTGCTCAGGCGTGAAATAGAAGTAGGGACAACGAGAGTACGTGTAGGGATTCGAGGAGATGGGTAATTATTAGCTGTACAGATTCGTCGCCAACGCCAACTTCGATATCACCGAACTGCGATGCGCTCCAGGCTAAATTGTCTCATGAGGATCCCCAGGCGTTCGTGCTTGAAGAAATAGTGATGGATTGGAAGATTGAAAGCTTTTATGATGACGATGCTATTGAAAAATATTGAATTTCCATCCGTGATTAAGCTTCCAGAAGATCATTCGAGGATTCGATTCCAGCAACTGCAATCGTCATAGAATTTAATTCTTTGACGACCTGAATTGTCTTCATGACTTTGAAAACATTTCGGAAGCTTCTACAAAACCGAACTCGGTCATGAAGACCATGAAAATGATTCCAGGACCAACAATATGCGACAGACCCTCAAAGGATTTAACTTCCATGACCAACAGGACATTTCCAGTGTACACGGGGCTCATTTGACCCTCCATAATTCCTTCGAAGTCCAGAACTTCCTGGAATAACAAAAGGACAGTTGGGTTATGGAAAAAAAAATGATGAGCTCGTCACGGAGTCCAAAGTATGACCTTCAGTTAAACTTGAAACCCAAACTAATCCGAGTGTCTTAACCGCTTGACCCACGTCCGGGTGATCCTCTCGTTTCTTACAAACCTGACGTCCGACCCGAAAAAGCTCTACGCCGAAGCTTCCGCAGCGTCCAAGCATACAGGGGGTTGGTAGAACATTATTGAGTGACGGGGCTCCAAGGATCTCTTCGCGAAACGTGATGGTATCTCCCGATATCCGGTTGACCAACTCCCCCGGGATTTCCTGGTCACTAGGACGCCTGGCGTGTCGTTTTGGTCTCTTTACCCTTCTGCTTTCCTCGTCCCCCCCCCCCCCCTCTGTCTTTCTCTCCCTCTCTTTCAGCGCGATACGCCAAACCTTCGAGGATATCTATTCTCCCTTGTGACGTTCAGACTCGAGCAACTATCTCTTTCTCGGTTTATTTACTCCAGCTAAGTAAGTACACCGAGTAGATAGCCGGAGGGAGCCCGTGTTATAGCTCCGTTACTTATGGTATCAAGTACCCTTGTAGATCTTAACAGATCTCCGGGCTTCAAGAGGATGTTACACTCTGGGTTATAAAAGTTGGTTACTCGTTCGATGTCATAACTTCCCTCGGAATTGCCCTCACCCAGCTGCTGCAGATTCCACGAGAAATCCAATGACTACCCAACCCGAGAATACTTCTTTAATTGCTGGTGAAATACACTCGTCCGGATAACTTTTCTACTTCGATGAAGTACGACTTGGACAGTTTGAAACATGCCATCCTGCTCCGCTAACCTCGCCGTTTTGTGACTGTGCGTAATAAGCAGCTTGAAACTTGTTTCCCGAGCCTCATTTGAGTCAAAGATTCACCGAGTAAATCTTTAGATGTGTTTTTGTGACTTGTAGAAGAAAATAGAAAAAATGGTTGAGAAGTCAGCCAACCAGAAGACTCCTCAACCAGTTGGATAGAGTCTTTTCAAATGCGACCAATGTCATGCCATCACATGGTCCTGGAATCAAAGTGACCAACCGAACGTCACCAGAGACTTGCGATTCGATGGGAACGTGCCCAATTGGATGGTCTCTATCCCATAAGATATTCTACGATCGTCTATGACCTCAAGGGAACATTAACCAATCGGTGATAGCAGTGGCAGCACAGACGATAACCACCATCAGCCTTGAAGCACGTAGGTTGGTACTCATGCGTTGTTATGTCGGATTTAAAGCGGAGGTGGCTAACAGCAGTTCACTCTAACTAGTCAATAGCCTTTGCCAGCTCCTGCAACAACCCAAGCCTCAAACTTGGTCTCGTTGTCCGAATTACAAGCGTCCATGCATGTTGAACAAACTTTTTGATTATGCGAGATGTGGTTGCTGGCTCGGAAGACAGGAGTGCGCTCCGGTCTAGTTATAGCACTGACCGCTAGTGTCAAACTAGACTTTACACCTATCTCTGGTTATCCTCTTTGCTTCACAACCCCTAATGCAAAGTTAGTCCAGTTTAAACACCCGTGGGGTAAAAGTCCTTCTACCTACATCGCACCTAACGAGAAACATTGCTCCCTTTGCTGCTCTAGTTAAGAGCGATTCCTCCTGGTATCGCGCGGGATAATTATATGTTGATCCGATTATTACCTTTATCGAGGTAATTGGTGGCCGGACGATTAACCGTTTTCACCTGTTAGCTGCATATAATGGCTTCATGAAACATCATCACCTTTTCAACGGACATATTCTGCAGATTGAAACTGAACGACTCATTTGGAATGAAATTGCGTTTCCATATCCGATTACGAAGCAGGAATTATCACCAAAAATGGTTTTTCAAGCTGGGGAGCGACCTTGGCTCACAGAATCTGGTTGATAATCTCCAACTTTTTTTCAAATAGTTGCATTCCGATAAATATACACTTTTTACTTTTGTTCTGTAGTGAATTATTCATATTTTATGGTCGTAGATTTTTTTTTTTAAGGAAATGAAAATGAAATGCCAAAAAATCGGTGACAGGAAATTGTTGGGGTCGAAACTACGCAATATGCACTCGAACGGTTAAAAAAGTTGATACTCCAATCGCGCCCTCAATGAATTGGATGACCAGAAACAATAACGGAATCGTGGCAGAAGTAGAAACGCGAGTGAAAATCCATAAAAGTAATAACGTCGCTTGGATTAGTCGAGCAGTCCCTTGTGCCAACCTCGTGTTCTCGACACCCCACCAGACTTGATCCTTAAGGGGGTCTCTGTTCATTCGCCCGTTGCTGAGCTTCGTCCGTCCGTGCTAATTCAATAATATCGCTGAATCTATTAAGCGGATAAGATCGAGACTCTAATATCATATCGTAATGTTCGTTGGCCTCATTCCCTCGTCTTTTCTCCACGTCCCTTCGATGCCATTGCCTCACTTCCATCCCCTCCGCCCCTATCGATACTGGTTATCGAGGCTTCCCCCTTAATATCGCCTCAAATTTTATTCCGCATCGGACCATCACTCGACTCCGAACATCATTTTCACCCTTACATATTGTTGCATCAATATTCCATCCTCTTTTTATCGTCCTCCATCCCCTCTTCATCATATTCGCCTCTTTCTCCCCGCGACCATTCTTTTCTGACCCTCCACAATCCTTTGTCGTTCCTGCATCATCTACACTCTGCAGAAATGTCAACTTTTTGCTCAGTCACTCGATTCGGCCTCACTCAAATCTCGTTGTAATTAACGCCCGAAAAACTCGTGAAAGTTTCTTCTGCTGCTCGTCACAATAACCGCCGATCCGTTCCTGATTGATTGGCGAGGGAATATTGAGGAAATTCGACGTTTGCCGAGCCACGATTTTTACGTCGCTGTAAAAATCATTTCGAATAAATAATGACCAAGAGATAATTCATTAAAATCCTTCTGTGATTGTTTGGTATTAACAAATTAATATTTACAGCGTACAAATAAATATCAATTTGTGCGAAACGAATTCTTTCAATAAAATGTTTCATTCTCCAGAGCATAAAAAATGGATCTTTTCTCGAAGGGTCATTATTTAAAAATATTGACAGTCATCCTGCTGTTGAAGCATCGCCGCTCGCAACAACTCCGATCGATCCGCTTTTTTATAATTAATGAATCTTTTCAAGCCAGACTTTTTTCTCTCTCTCCCTGATTCCTTTTTTCTCTTTTCACAAAATGGCACGAGTCTTTTATCCCTCTCGCGAGAATATCATTAATGCGATTAGTTCGCACCGACAAGGAGTATCGAAATTACATCGGAATTCTTACCGATTAAATGTGGGAGAGTTGAAAAAAAAATAAAACGTAACATTCAAAAGAATCAGAAGAAAGAAAAGACGTCGGAGGTGCGGCGTAACGCAAAGGCGAGGACCGTCGTGGACTCGATATTAACGATCCTTCCTACTCGACAAGGGTTACCTTATCCAGGATACCATGATTCTGCATACCTCGCGCCCCTCGCGGGTGAGATCGTCTGGAATACATTTACCATTTTTAAGGTAAAATGGCCCAACCGCAAAAATATTTGAGGGCAAATTTTCTGAAGTTTTGCTCGCTGAATTATTTTTAACCAAATAAACGATTGAAATTTTTATCGAATTGTTGCATCACGTCAAACAATCCGAAATAAAATCGCGATTTGTCGCTGCAAATATTTTTTCTCCCTTTTTTTTTTTCAATCACACTCGGAGATTCGATTGCATAATTTATTCATTTTTATAAATCGTTTTATATTCATTCTTTTCAATTATTCATTCGTTCATTCATTCACGCACCTAATTGCACATTTATCGATGTCTACAATTGAAAATTTCCTGCAAGACGTTTTGCTCCAATAATTATTATTAAACGTCGTCGTTTTTTTAACTGAATTGAATTTTTTTGAATACGTAAAAATCGGAGTTTCGCTTTGACGATCTTACCGTTTTTCCCCATATTCTATTCTAAATAAAAATTCGTCACTCCCTTGAGGCTTACGTGGACCCAAAGAAATCCATCAAGAACGCACACTGACCGGAAAATAATAAATTCCCTTTCGAGTCCTCGTGTCGTATATCACGTAGTTTTTTATGACTATCTTTTTGTCCATAAAAAAATTCCGAGAACGCGAAACCATTAAAATCCGCGATTGAGACTACATTAACGTATTTTTTATTTCGCGTGGAGGAACCAGCGAGAGAGAGGGAGAGAGAGAGCCGGAGGAAATGAATCATCAGGTATACGACACATGAGAATTGATGAATGATCATCTTCCGGTGGATAAGAAAGTTTTAGTGGCTTGTGTTATTTGGCTACAGCAGGTTTAAATCAGTTGTTTCTATCGAACATCGCAACTCGCATACATCTATGAAAGTGGTCTCCAGGCGCTAATAATTATTCTCAGAACAAATGAGACATTCGCTCGTTCTCGTCGAGTTATTCTCGCCCATGGCGATTATTATCTTCTGTTATTCCGTGATCCTCGTCGCGAAATTCCAGCTAACTTTTCTTGGCTTCTCACGATGATATAAATCCATTAATCATTGACGACATTCTTCTCTCAGAAAACACATTTACATGCACATACCTCGTATATAAAGAAAAGTAATAATAAAATATTCGTTTTTACAAGACATTCTGTTCGTGTGTAAAAAAATGATTTCACGCGATGTAGAAATTCCAGAAAAATCAAGATTTTTATTGAAAATTCGTTCATTCGTTATTTTATTCGAATAATAAAAGAAAAAAGTTTTGAATTGAGAGATAAATCGGTGAATGTTCCACAATAAATATGTGAATAAAATTAGAATACAGAAATAAATGATAAAAAACATTAAAAACTGTATAAATTTTCATTTTGTTGGGACAAAAATGATTCATGTGAGTGTTGGAATAAAATGCAACCGTTGACAAGAATTTCAACACGGTTCTGGGGCTATGTATGGCTTGGCAGAAAAGATGAAAAGGAACAAAGACGCGAAAGGAAAAGATGGTGGATATGAGCATGAATTTAGTTTGCTCGCGCGACTCGACTTGTCACTGAGCATAACAGAAGCAAAAGCAGCTGATAAATCGTCGCTCGCTTTGCTTAAAAACTATTTCTTTGTGACGTACACCGTCGGTCTCTTCCTCTTCTTCTTCTTCTTCTTTTCCTCGCATGGTATTACCATTTTTAAAGGTATAACAAATGGTCCGAGCGATGAACAGCATTCAGAAGTTACGAGTCTGTGCTCCAGAGACATTTCTCATTCAAATTTTGTATTTTTTACTGTTTTTCGTTTTTTTTTCATCGCTACTTTTTCGTTATTTTTTGTTTGTATTCAACGGACACGAAATTTCGGGCGAAATCATTTTTTCATTAACGAACGACCGCTAGTCCAGTGGGCAGAGGTTTGGACCATCGTCGTAGCTGATCATGAATCGTGTGTAGGAATCAATCCCTTGCAGTTTTCATGCAGTGCATACGGTCCATAGAGATAATCACTCTCTTGTCAACGCTGCGTCAATAAATTATGAATTAGTTCTCCATTGTCAATCCACCAATAAATGTTTATGCATTACATATCTGTACTTCGATGTATTCATTCGAAGCTGTAACCGGCTCACTATACCCTTAATTGATACTACGCGAACAATCTATAATTGTCATTGGCGTTCATTGTAATTTCCAACAAATGTGAAACGTATTCTCATCTCATCAGCGAGCAGAATTGCTCGCTGGTTAACAGACCGTGGTCGATACAAATGGCGAGAAATTTAGGAATAGGAAAAAGTGAAGATTTCAATAAATGGACAAAGAGGGAGAAATCAACGACATCAAAAAATGGATATTGAGTGTGATATCGAAAATGCAAAACTAGAGACTTTTTAAAGTTTCTACACGGTAATAGCTGCTTGAGAAACGAAAAAAAAAAAACTCGAGAAAATCGAGTGAAGAATGAAAAGGAAAAGAGATCCATAGGGGGAAAGGATGAAAAAAATATAGAGAGACAGAAAGAGTTTGGAAGGACATTTGATTTGAATGCAATTCAATACTCTGTTCCTGGAAATCGCGCTACGTGGTACGTTTTAATTGCGTGAACGCATCGAAAAGTCCAAACGTTCCATAGGGGCGAAAGGGGGCGGGTTGGAGGAGAGAAGGAAATAAAACAAGGTCGATGAACGAAATCCACCGATAAATGGTATTGACTGGATGAATGTGATGACGCTGACGATGCCTCGGAAACGTAAATGCAACAGCAGTTGATCAATTTGTACTGTACTCTTGTATACCCACACACACACACATACACAGGCACATACCTAAACCAATATTTGGTCCCAATGTTTCGAAGCAATATCGACTGAAACTTGTAAAAGGCTGGCTACAGGAAATTGCACCAAGAGACAATGAGTCTTTTATTTGTAAATGAAAAAAAAAAAAATGCATTTGTGCAGAGAGTGATGTACAAAACGAGTGGAACATGATGATTTTTTTTTGGGATTCCACGAAAACTCAATGTTCTGAAAATCTGGTGAAATAAAAAAAAATGAATGCAGTGCTCTGTGCCAGTTTCTGTTGCAGTAGTCAAAATATATTCGTGGCGTGCAAACCAGCTGAGAAGTTAAAATTGCATGATTGAATAAATAAATCAAGTTTATATGCTACACGAGAAAAAACAACAATAAAAAAAACGGGAGAGATAAAAAATGCTCCGAAGAATAATGACAGCACGCTTTCGTATCGTCCGCCATTTTTTAATGGCTCGTACCAAACGAGTCGCGACGCTCGCGGTAGCCTCAATTAAAAATCACGAAGTCATCCATTCACGTCACCCGCTGCCAAGACTATGGATAGCATCGCCGTTGCCTCCGTCCCTAGAAACTTGGGGCTTGCACTCTCTGAGGAGAGGCATTTCTACCTCCTCGACCTTCCGACCACAATGGCCGCGTAAGTAATGGTCACGTGGTGAGAAAGATCGACCTCTTGCTTGTCGACGTGTTTCACTTTTGTGTCCACTTATTTACCTCCCGCCCTACGAACTGCGTCCTCGAGGGACCGAACTTAAGGGATGTTAAAAAACTACCCACACAAATCCACCCACCAAAAACATCCGCATATATTGACTTTAACATTTATTTCCGGGTCGTTTCATCAATTTTTCCGGGAACTGAGGTTCGTCCGTATCGCTGTCGATCCTGTCGATGTTTGTTCGATGAAAAAATCAGGTAATTTCGCAGCGAGTTCATATTTTTCCAGTACCAACTGGCCAAAAAACGATTCCATGGGTTTTTTCCGTGAAACAGGATCGTATAAATTCAAAGGTACCGAATCGTTGTAATAAGTTTCTCGACTCCTAACGCGTCTTGAGGTTCAAGCAAGAGGAGGGCATCGTATATAGGTGAGTCCCTAGTGGCACAAGCGTACAGGGAGAGAGAACCCAGCAAAATGGAAGGGGAGGTTTTGGAGAGGGTAGATTAGTCACCCCTCCAGAGGACGAGAGAATGAGTGAGGGAGAGAGCGAGTGTACGGGCTGCACAACACGCGCTCGATAAGGGTGAGCACAGGCATGTACAATCTCGAAGCCAGGCCTTCTCCTTTAGTAATTCTTTGTGCTCGTGTCTCGACCGTTTAAATTTCATTAAGAAGACTACAGGCGAACCTAAAACGTTGGCTATCTTAACGACACTACCTGCTCTACGTCCTTTCTATTGCCATCGGGTAAAACAAGCCTTGGCTCTCACGACCTTACAAGTTGATAAATTCGCCACTTTCGTAAGGGGTTTACAGCTGATAATACTCGAGTATTTCGCGGCAGGAAGAAAAAGCCTCCCGAAACTGTTTAGCGACATTTATTTCGCTCGAGGCTCATGAGAATTATCCATGCAATACTGTCCCGATTATTCCTGTTTTAACCGGAACATTAACCCGTTCAATCCATACCTGAAATCGTTGCTCGTCAACAGATTTTAACTGACCTCAATGGCCCCGGGCTAAAGGACATCGAGATGGGGTGGAATCACGCATACAAGCCATATACTCCGATATATACTCTCTGCCGGATGTTACAGACCGACGCGTGAACAATCGATGACCCCATTAGTTGCAGTTACGCCAGGTTACGATTGTTATTGACAAATCGTCACGCCGGTCATTGCTCATGACGCCCAACGACCTCCCCACTCAAGCAGCCCCTAAACCTTGTAACCACGAGTGTTAACCCCCGTTAAAACACCAGACGAGCTACTGCTATTCAGATTGTTACCAAAGTGGCGCCCACTCGAGCCTGCAATACTACTGAGGTGAATGAACGTTGTCCGCTTCGTTTTATCAAAGATTAAGCAGGAATTTTTTTTTTCGAATCATCAAACTCCTCGATAAAAAATTCTGATCGCTATGACGCCTAAGTCGACTTTTCCTTGGCTCGAAACTCACAGATCCTTCAAAAATTTCTACGCTCCTGTTCACGTTGCTCTCTGACCTTGAACGGAATTTCGTTCGTTTCTGTACCTAACAAAGATGAATATGTAAAATCCCACTAATTGTGAAGAACCGCACAGGAGAATTAACTGGAGAATTCCAATACAGCAAAGTCGAAATATCAATTGCTGGGATGAGAATTTCTCGACATTTGATCTCATTGCTCGCTGCTGTATCGTTGCCCATGACGGCTCTTAGTATCGCCGTTCTTCACCCGTGAATGAGATGAATCAGAGCTCCTCGATCCCTTTTGGTACTGCAAGGGTTTTGGTTCCGTCCGTCGGTGTCGAGGAGCGAATAGAAGCAGAGAATAAGGCAAGAGAATAGGAAGACCAAACCAGAGTATTTTAGCGGAGACATCCGGGTTCACCAGACCAGGAATAGAAGATGGATTCGAGAACGAGGGGATTGAAAGAGCGAGAGAAAGGGAGCGAGAGAGAAAGAGAGAGAGAAGAGATCCGACTGTCTTGGGAATTCAATTATACCGAGGGAACAATGGCACCGACGACGGTAATGAAGCAAGGAGTGGCGCCCCAGGTCCCTAGATTCCAAGGTATTTACAATATATAAATCCCTGCTCAACCGGCATCGAGTTTGCAAAATAAAAATCAACCATTTTTCATTTTTGTTTTGTCTCGATTGATTATAAAAACGAAAATAATGACAAAAAATAAATAAATGGTAGAACGGAGCGAATATTTTTATCGGCATTGGACATGACGAGCTTTTTGAAATAATGAAAATGCCAATAATTTGTCGACAACCCCGTGAGGTTTATGCGAAAAGTCCTTTCATAACTTGGGGTATTTATTGAGCGAATAAAAAAGCTGCGCTCTAAAGAATAAAAAATTTCATTAATAGAATTCGTTGTTGCAATTGGGGTCGGTGGTTTTTGCTGCTCCAGATAAAACACAAAAAAAAACGCAAAACAAGCCTTTGGCCGTTGACTTTTGATGTCGGTGGAATTGGGACCGATTGAATTTTCGATACGAAACGATCGGTCGAATAATTATCACGTACCAGAGACAAGCAAGGGAGAATTTTTCATGAGGGGGTGAGAAGTAAAAAACGAGTATCGAAAAAATTCACCCCTTTGACTCGGACCGAGGCTGAGGCTAATTCTGTTAAGAGTGAGGCTTGTAAAGGGATGCCAAGAGGGGGAGGAATGGAAAAGCGCACTGGATCAGAATCCAGGTAGCATCAACGTCCTCTCGCTCGGTCGGTCATGCGTTCAGAGGTCAAAGGGGGTCGAAAAGCACCCCTTTCTCTCGCTCTCCCTTTTTTCCCTCGGAACCTCGGCATTTCCTCTCGATGAATTTTTTTTTTAACATTTTTTAATTGTGTTTTTTTCCTTCTAATGCTAAATTAGTTAGCCTCGATGCTCTTTTGCAGTCGGTCGTTTAAATATACGCCGTAATTTTGCCCAACTGAAATTCCCTTATTTCTCCATTCTCTCTCTCCCAAACCCGAGAGGCTTAACGTTTTTTTTCCCTTTTATGTCAACTCCACTCTTTCGAACGCTCGCTAAAACCCCTTTGGGAATAAATTAACGATGATTCGCAAATTGTAGCCAGTTCTTTTTCGACCTACGTTATTCCTTGATAATTATATTTATTTCTCTACGCCGCCCCCACCGGTCGAGAAGCATAAAATCACTTTTTTTTTTATTTCCATTCTCCATGGACAAAACGCGAGGGCAGCTAAATGTTGATTTTTATGATGGCGTAATTTCAGCTCAGAATGAATAAAATCTATCAACTCAATTTGCACACAAACGTCTCTTCCTTCATCAACTCATTTTTTATTGCAGAACTCGTTCGTTTCACTGAAATATTTTTTTTTTTACATGTTTCAAGGATTTATTTGGAAATTGCGCAAGACAGAAACATTTTGTTTCGTGGCTGCACAGCCTCTTTGCTCTCAGTTCGGAGAGACTTTCCTAATGGTATGGTTATATTAGCATTTCAATGCACAGCAAGACGCTTAGGTACGTAAAAGAGCGTTGCGTTTTCTCAAGCCAGGAGAAAAGCCCTTCTCATTGCATCTAACACAGAATGGAACGAGCAATTGGAACGGCAGAGAGCAAGACAGAGAAAAGGCAAGAAAAGAAACGCAGCGGGAGGAAGAAAAATAGAGAAATTATAGGACGAATTACGTCCAGTAAACGAAACAAGTAAAACAACGAGACCAAGATAATTAGTCGAAAGACACAAGACTAACAACGAGAACAACGTTGCAAATAAATTTTACCATTTATTTTCAACCTAATGCTGCTTAATGTTCATGGGAGTGAGAACCACGAAAGGCTCGGTAAGTAATAACAACAATTATGATGGAAAAATGTACGATAAACTTGTAAAAATTATAAAAAACTACTGACAAGTTAATTAATTTTCTATAAAAACAGTCGTAAAAAATGAAAAATATTGGCTCAACGATACGTCGTTGTCGATGACGAACAAGACAAAGTTTTTTGATGCAAAAATAATAAATTCAAGACCCAGTTATTTTTCAATGCTTCGAGTAATGAAACAAATGAAAATAAACTGCAATGTTCTATTTTTATTACGGCATTGTTTTATTTTCTGTGTGAACATTGAATTTACATGCAGATCGATAGGGGAATCAATTTCTACGGAATATCTTGGCGAGGTAAGAAACGTCTGTAATTTTTTTTTCAACTATTTGAGCTGGAGGAAAACGAGGTTAAGGGACAAAGTAAATCTAAGGGAGAAAGAGACGCAGAATTGCCATTCGGGCCACGTAGATTGCTAACGTAACTTGTTTAGCGGTTTTAACGGTATTTGATTAGTTCAGTGAATTTCGAAACTGTTTCGGTACGAACGAACCTTGCGGATTGAGAACGAACCGAGTTACGATAAAGGAGTACGAGCGGAATAAGGACACGGATAGACGCTCATATATATTTATAGATAGACACACATACGTGTACAAGGGAATCGAAGTAGTAAGAGAATCCAGAAGCTCAGACGAGCTACATCGTGTTCGACAGCCGATTACACTATATCTACTCGAGTTCATCCGAAATCCATGTGTGTATTAACTACGCATACATAGGTTTGTTGTGCAGGAAATGCTCGAAACTCTTGAGTGCGATAGTAACTCGATTGTCTCGAATTTCTATTCATTTTCGTACTAAATTTCGGCCCAAAATTCGAAACTAATTAAACCATTACATTTTCTTACATTTTAATCGGCTCTATTTATAATTACAAGTATTTTTTTCGTATTGTCAATTAAAAAATGTTTAATAGACTAGAAAAAATAGTTTTATGGCAATTTTAATTGTCATGGGGCAGATACGTCAATTTTTCATCACGTGAAGCCTGTCATTGAACTTGTAATTGATAATAATCACGATAATGATAATAAAAATGTAAATTAATTACCTTGCGAGTAGTTCATGTCCTCCTCTCATTCACCTCGGCCTAAACTCCGTCACGGAGTGTCTTTGTCGCAAATTTTCACTAAACACCTGTAACAGAAAGAAAATGATGGATTTAGTAAACTTTGTTGAAAATTAAAATATTTTTATTCTCTCGGTCGCTCGTTCTTCCCGAATAAAATGTTAATTTTTGTAGGAATCGATTTTGGATTCTCAGCAAATTGTGATTTTTCATGTGGCTCGAAAGTATCGAGGAAAGTTTTTTTTTTTTACTGAAGAAATAGAGGGTGAAAAGTTGCGAGCCTCGAGCTGCAGCCCTTGGAACTCCACGGAGGGTCTCGAGAAAGCCTGGACGATATACGAGCTCGACTTATTGGCGAACTAAGCCAATACCACCGCAAATTGGGTGTCCATCTGGCTGGCTAATTAGCAGCTTACGATAGTCCGAAATTATCACTTCAGCTTCCAATAGCCTCGAGTTTATTGCTCGAGTGGGATAGAGAAGAGTCAAGCAAAGTTTTCTGCCGCGGAGCTTACATCTTGGAAATATTGAATTTTTTAAAATTCACGGTTGTCGCAACAGAATGCCAATAATTCCGATTAATGGTAATCGGCTTGACGAATTCGACGACCAATAGTTTATTGAAAACGATATTAATTAATCGTTCGAATCAATTAACGAATTTCTGGCTTGCATCGATTTTAAGCGAGAGCTTTTATCGACAGGTGGTTGCGATATATTCGAACCATTGGAAAATCGTAATATTCATTTAATTAGAGGCAAATTCCATTGGAGATTTTAAGACGAGAGAGAAAAAGCGAGAGGAAGCGAGAAGGGGAAGGAAAAGGAAGTAGAAGAAAATGAAAAACAGACAGAAAGACAGATCGAAAGGACTGAAAGGACGAGATGTCCAAGTCGAGTGAACGGGATGTGAAAAGGGTCAGAGAGAATGAGTAAAAGAGGTGGGCACGGGTTGAAGGAGGTTTCCGAGGTTTATACAAGGGCTGCTAGATAATACGCCGGACGTTAATGCGGCTTCGAAATAGTTTCCGGAACTAATTTGCCCCCGTAGCTGCCGTAGCCATTCCTCGGTGCTCTTTCGTGTACTATTCCATCAGAGGGCACCTCTAGTTCCTTGCCCAGCCACTAGAATCTCTTCCTTTATTTTATACCTTCACGCGGCTATCGCCCGTAAAATCGTTTCGGTCGTTAAGCACAAATTTCCGCGAGAGAAACTTCTCTCCAACCTCAAAAACTATCATGGCAAATTTGAATAAATTCATTTTTGTTTTCTGCCAATAATCAAATAACGACATCGCGTTCAAAAGCCATTTTTTCTCTTCCAACAACTTTTTTTTCGGCAGATTAATAATCATCTCGGAAAATCCACAAAACATCGTTTTCGTGATAGTTTAATATGAAAAAAAAAATCTGAAAATCAAAATTGAAAGTCCAGCTCGCCGGAGATCGCTGCAAATAAATTTTTCCCTCCGTATTGCGTCCAGGAATTTCGATCGTTCGCTTCTTATTCGCTTCTGCGAAGGAACGTCGGATTATTTCCTTGCAAACAGACCAAGCATGTCAATGTCGTTGATAACCCCATAGAAACTCCCTTAATATAAGAAAAATCGGGATTATCATACGGAAATTGACGGGGAAGCTGGTCCCAAATTTATTTCGATTTTTCTTCTATTATGCTCCGTTGACCGGTCCATCGAATGCCTGAGAGGCAGAAAGTCAGGCCGCAGAACCGATATTACTGGCCATTCATATACACACCTTCAATATCCATTCTCCATATTCCGCCATAGCGAGCTGCATATGAAATTCTGAATATTCGCTATTGCAAGAAAAACCGCGAATCCCTTGAATTTTTATTATTTTTATTCCTTTCCTTTTCCATATAAACATGTTTTATTTATTATCGAGCAAAATGAAAATTGTCGTAGTCGGCAGAATGAGGGAGAACATGGGAAAACAGCCCGAAATTTGCAGAGTGTGTTATGGCGAGACAAAAAAAAATTATAAAATAAAGTCGACGAATTCATTGAATTGTGGAAATTCAAGAGAACATCAGCTCCGTAAGTCACTTTTGCGCGAAAATTCTGCTGCTGGAGAAAAAAGCTGCGCATGTGAATGTGAAAAAGGTAAATTGAAGGTCCAACCTCGTTATTGGTCCTTTGTCGTCTTCGCTTTTCAGGATCATTGCGTTTTGCAAGTTTGTCGAGAAATGATAATACCGGGATGGGGGGAAAGAGGTAGAAATAATTTTGCCTTGGTGATTTTTATCGTGAAGCAGCATGTCAAACATTTTGTTTTTTTTTTTTTTTTTTTTGCGAAATATGTAAGGGCTTTTGGGGGAGGGGCATAGCAAGAGGTGGAGGATATATTCTCCGCTGAAAAGCCCCGGGGCAGCGAGAGAAAGAGAGATACAAGAGAGCCATATCGATACGCCAATATCGTAATTTTAACGGTACCCGAGGCGGATAATGTAAACTCAATATCCTGCATCCTGGTATATCCCAACGGTTGGCAATGATCCTAGGATAGTGAACGGTTCGATGGTTATACAGGTCCATGGAGCATACACCTGACGATCGAGACTCTCATGGCTCTCCCCTCTGGCCCTCTCCTTGCTCTCCGTGACATCGAATCACCCACATAATCATTATACGAGTATTTTCCGTTAATACACCCGGTTGATGCCTCCACCAAAAGCCCAGATTGCCCAGGCATCAGCCCAATCGTTATGCAACTACCGATATTCCCAATATGGCGCGTTAAACCCTCTCGCCATATCGTTTCGACCTTCTCTCAATCACTATCACACTATGTGTGTGGCTGTGTGCTCTGCTTTGATGGCTCGTGACTTTTTATTTCATTTCCGGTTTCGTTTTCTTCTACTGCTCTATTTTCAATGCAGAATTTCATAACCCAAAATTTCAATTACTCATCGAAACGGCTGATCTCCACAAAGTTCGAGGCAGTCAGAGTTTTCCTTGATATTCGAGCTGAAAATCTCGATGAAATATCTGTTTCGTGGTTTGTTTTTAATGGAGAAATTTACCTCGATAAAATGGGCTCGATTAACTATTTTAATGGAAAAAATGTGTCTTCTGGGGCTCGAGTAGTTGAAAAATCCCGATCCCTTATCTGCTATTCACTTCTCTCATCCAAAGACTGCAATATCCTCCAGTGGGCCAGCACTCGATCCTTGGAATACTAATTTCGCCATGGCGCGAGCAGATTTACGCTTTCTTAATTTCGCACCCAGTCTGACGATAGTTTTATAAATCCGTGCTCCAGCAAAACAGCATACTGAATCCCAAAATCCTTTGCGCTCGTGTGCTCGTATACTTGTGTGTCTATCCCTCAGTCTCTTCTGTGTGTGTGTGTGAGCGCGTGCTTTTTCGCTTTTCCAAACGTTTTCCTACTGAACGCTTTTCCTTGTACAACGCGGCTGCCATAGCGCGAGAAACGCTTTCACCCTCTTGTACGGAATACTAATTCCCTTCCAACGTTTAGTTTGCACATTTCGATGAACGAATAAAGATCGAGTTCATCTCCTACCCCTGGACCCCTGTGTAAATACAATTTTCTGTCTTTTTCCCTACTCACGAACGTTAATTTTCTTAAATATTTACAATACCAATTCTAAAATTACGATCACAGAAAAAAACAAAATAGTTGAAAAAGATCAAACAACTTTGTGACTCATTTATTTGCGAATTATTGTGATCCAGCCTGTACGAAAAATAGTACATGATCAAATATT
The DNA here is from genome assembly GCA_037043255.1 of Diadegma fenestrale. NCBI lineage: Eukaryota > Metazoa > Arthropoda > Insecta > Hymenoptera > Ichneumonidae > Diadegma > Diadegma fenestrale. The sequence goes on along the minus strand of CM073310.1, from coordinate 10,735,190 downwards.
GAATTAATTAAATTTGTTAATTAAAAAAGTAAAAAATAAATAATAAGGATGAATAGTGTGAAGACGTTAACAGGAATGATAATGAAACTGGGAGCACGTGCCTGACCAAAAGGCAGAAGCGAGACAGATTTAGAAGCACGAAATTCGCAGCGATGTATAATTTTCATACCGTTAGTGTGGCAACACCCAGAAAAGGTATAAACCCGCGCAATACGTTTCCTCTCCGCTTGCAGACATTTACTCACGCACTCATACGAGCACAATTATCCATAGAAACGTGGAACGTGGAGCAGCATCCTCTTGCCTACGCGTGTGCACGTACGTTTTACAGAATGATTGATGACACGACCCAGTGGGCCTTCTCATCCCTCTTATCGTCTGGCGAACGCTTTCACTTGCTCTCCCCCTTACCAACGTCTAACTACAACCCGAAACGTTCCATCGTGCGCCTTCTCTTTTGGCACTCCCGCGCGATGATTCGCATTCCCAGTGAGAAAACAGAGGTCTCACGACCAACCCCCTGCAACCTCCTATTTGAATAATTAGCCCCATGACGCATAAATATACCCTCTTAACACGGAAAATACAAGGTTACGTTTTCCTTAATATCCTAACGTACCTTTGCCCCTTAATTTAAAACAAAAACAACCCTCCAATTTCGTCCTACAACTGGAACCCTCAATGACGCACTCTTTGACGCCACAGCAGCTAATCGTGAAATCCTGTGTATCAAAAGATTCTACGAAGAACTTTCAATCCAAGTATTTCTAGCCTTTCCAGACATTTCTCCCAAAAGGCGTGAAACTTGCCGAAAATTTGATCGATGAGTTCAGTTCCCATCGACTCCCATGGTCATCAACACCGAATCGGCGTCTCGACGCCGTTCCCATTATTCTATCGCGTCGTTTTAATCCGCAGGACCAAATTAAATAGTGAAAATAGCAAAAGGCCCTGCGAGTAGCCAAGGCGCGGGTGGATGTCAATGCGGAGGACGATTCTTGATCCAGGGAAAGCTTCTCTGCAACGAGGCGAAAATAACTGCAAGGGCACGAGAAAAAAGGACATGCTCGTGCAAGAGTCACTCAGCAGTCGTGGCACGTCGCCGATGGATGGCCTGACGAGACTCAGTGAGACAATCGCTTGGGAAATCTCAGAATCCCCGTGATCCACCCTCTGCAAAGTATCCCCTTCTTTAACGGCTGAGTTACAACTCGAAACGGAAAAAGGATAACGCCTTGACGATCTCTACAGTTCTGTTGATCAATGTTAACAGAATATGACGTGATTTTTCAAGGACCTTGGGTCCGCGGCGAACTCGTGATAACTTTTTTTTCAAAAATTACGTCAACATTCACAATATATTGAATTCGCGTTTGTGCTGGAGGGGCTCGAAGCTCAAATACCCGTCAGAAACGACTGGTTTATCGATACGCGGTTAGTCAACTGAATGCATTGATTGCCGAGAGTGCAATCGTCGGAAGCAGAAAATAAAAACCTTTGCTGGATTGCACTTGGCACTGAGGGTCTCTTTCCCCTCCTCACCAACGAGATTCAAATTCACACAGAAATTTTCCTTCTCTCTTTGTCTTTGGTTGCCGCAAGTATTAGGCAAATATTCGACTCTTGTTAGCTGCATCAATCTACTTGTCCCCGATGCAGCTTTTCGCTTTCCTAGTCTGAAGAGGACTCGAAACTTTGCCAAAACTCGACCAACCAAAATTAAACACAAATATGATGAATTTTTTTTTTCCTGGCATGCACTTGATCCTGGACCAAAGGATATTGCGACGGCTTCGATGGGATCGCGAGGTTTTCCACTGCAATTATTTTTTTTCTTTTTTTTATTCGTTCCATTGGCTTTCGTTTGAATTAAAATTCTTTCAATCAAAGCGGAACGATTTGAATGCCAATCAACTCGGCGCAGTTTGAAAACTTGATTATGACCGAGTTTAAAAAACAAATTAATTTTCATTTCACAAATTCTTTCCGGAATACCGAATTTTACGAAACTGTGGAAAAAAAAAACATTGAATAATCGTTTTTGATTACTTTGGCTACGAAGAGATGAGGAAAAAATCGAATCACTCAAAAAACTTCCCAGAGAACAATTTTTCGAGCATTATCAAGCGCGTTATCGCGATCGAGAGCAAAAGAAGCGAGCACGGAGGAGGAATGAGGAGGACCATTGTAAACAAGTAAAATACCGAATGGGATTTGGTGCAGTGTTAAATATATAGAATGGATTTAGCACTATCGCGTCGAGCACTACATCGAATTTCTCTTGCTCGTCTTCGCCGCCTCTCTACGCCGTTCAGACTCTGCGGTCGTTAAATGGATTTACTCGCATTAGCGCGTCACTCTCAATGTGACTCAACTCTCGGATAATTCATCTCTTTTACTCCGCTCTCCGTCACACACGCGCAAATACGCGCACGCATACAGATTCCTTTGCATTTGGAGCAACTACCGAGACCACTGAGTATTTCTGCTCCCGTGTTCACCCGTTTGAGCCGCGGTACATTAGCTTTTATAGTTTTTAATCTGACCGCGTGATTGCCCGGGGACATTTTCTCGAGTCAAACAATTTCTCATCTATAAACAAAAAAAAAAAAAATTCTCAACGTGATTTCCAACAGATTTATGATTCCGAATCATTTTTAACCGTTTGAGTGCACACCTCCGGTGCAAATTGGGTCAATTTGACCCAAGGCGTTTTTCTAGTCGTTGTATTCCGGTGAATATGCTTTTTTTTTTGTAGATACGTTTTTTGTAGTGAATTCTCAATGGCTCATTTTTTTGGTCGAAAATTAATACCAGTAAATGTCAAACAATTGGTGACGAAACATTTTTGGGGTCAAAATGACCCAGCATGAATTCGAAGTGTTATCGACGCGAAATTCTGGACCGTCACATCATTTTGAGCGTGAGCAAGTGCTCAAGTATGAAAAATTGTAGAATAACGAGTGAAAAAGGCCTAAAAACTTGAATTTGCAAACGCCCGGTGCACAAAGTTCGGCATTAATATATAAGCGTCGGTTTACGTTATCTCGTCATTAACGATGCATCGATCCTTGCCACCGACAACTGTCACGGCTCTCGCGCTTAAATATTTCAACGTGAAATGTCGCCTGGCATGTGTATTAACTCATCGATGTCTGTGTGTTGTGTATTGTGTGTACGTGTGTGTGAATGTGTGGCTGGGAGAGAAGGAGAGACGAAATTCCCATGTGAGTTTGGACCATGGGTACGGAAACAATCGAAATGGTCGTTCGTTCCATGTTCATGGACATGCAGAATATACACGTTCGACATTGTGTATATCGTACATGCTGCGAAATCCTGGAATCTCACGCCGGAGCATTCTCCACATAGAAATTCTGTATACGTGTGTGGCTTCGGGCTGCATCGATGTATTCGCGTACATTTGGGTTATATACCACTGTTGGTGTTGGTCCCGATTGTCACAAATTATTCAACCTGATAGATCGACGTTAACTCTCTTCGATCTCCCCCACCATTGATTTTTAATTGATTACGACTTTCATAATTATGCACAATACGTTGCGACAGTACTCAATTGTCCTGGCAATCGAATTTTCGTTAAAAAAAAACGAAGAGTCTTCCTTTCGTTTCTTCTTTCCTAGTTTATTCTAGAAGCTGGAAAATCCAGAACTCTTTTTACAATCGTTCAACTGCACGAGTGTTGATGTGAGGAGAATCGTTAAAAAATTGACGAATTTTAATGATTTTATATTTTTTATTTATTTGTTTACTGACGTCGGTAGTTTTTAGTTATTTAAAATCTACACGTTCTCAATTTTTCGTATCTCTTTATGCAACGTTTTTTCGAGATTTTATTTGGGCAGTAATTAGTGAGATTTCAATATGCATCGATGCGGAAATGGTTTTTGTGGGATACTTGGCAGCCCTATAAAGAGATTTTTTCAATGAGGAGGTGGAGACTTTGAACAGAAGGGCGAATCGCGACTGAAGAGTTTGCCCTTCGTTGGTAAATTGTATATGCTCTTCAAGATTCCACTCTATCTTGGGAAGCTGCTGCTGATGGCGTTCATGATGATGGTGGAAGTACAATTTGTCAAACGCTGACAGTAAGCCGCTAACTTCACCCCGTAGGATCATAGCTCATCTCAAGCAAAAGGGCGGGGAGGAGGGTGAGGGGAAGATTGGTGTCTCTTCCTGCTCGTACGATCCTTCCGTACGCCGCGTTTCGGTGTCAGGCTGTCTTGCAGCTATGCGCGCTCACGTTGACATCAACATCGTCCACCTCTGATGACTTTGGGCCATGCATCTCCTTTCATACTTTTTGGTCCAGCATCACGTCTTGATCCACGGTGCTCAAAACCGATTCGATCGAACCTCCTCCCCAACTCCATCGATCCAGTCTCGATATCATTTTCGCCAGGCATGCAAATGGATAACCCTCTTTCCAGGCTTTCCTCAGCGCGCCCTGTGAGTTCATCCCAAGTTAGATGACGCCGTAAACTTTCTGGGAACTATGTCGCCCGGGTATACCGGGCACCAGATGCGATTCCGATTGCCCATCAAACCACCGCAGACCACGAGAAGTGAGAATCGTTATATACATATACCCAATTCTCATTCTACAGCTTTTTCCAAAAGTTGGATCAATCTTTGGGCACTGATAAGATGGTGCTAATCTGTAAGGGAAAAAAGGTCCTGGAACTCTTTGTTCGCAGGATATTCTGCGTTGTCGTGTCATCGGATTTCAAATATCGCGAGCCAATCCACTTTCTGCTGATGGGAAATAAAAAGAAGGAACGAGTTCGGTCTCGTGATTGAAAAAAAAATCTAAACGACCCAACCGCGCTGAAGAAAGAAATGGTCGAGTAGTTTTCTCTTGAGAATAGATGAATCTGCAGTAGCGATAGATTCAAAATATATACACTTTTTGTAACAACCTCGACACACACGTGTATTTTACAAGCCGTATAGTTCGTCGCCTCGTCGGATAATGGGGATGAGGCACAGATATCTACCCTAAAATCGTCGCGACGCGGACATCACAGTTGGCAACTCGCCTGCGGTCATTGGAAGCATACAACTGATTCCCCCTTCTCCTCTTCCCTCGCGTTTCTCTTCCACCGCGAGCCAACCTAACCTCCATCATTCGCACTCTCTTATTCCTTTCCACGAGCCAAACTCTCCGAACGTTCCGACTATTCGACACGGACCCTGGAGAGAGTTTATCAGTGAATTCGATGTACCCCAGAGAGTGAATATAAACGCGTTCTTCCCTACTTTGATTTCGCACCCGATCCTGACCATCCTTCTGGTCACTCGACTCGCTTATTTCGAATGAGTATTCCCCAACTAAGATTTAACACCGATCCGAATCATCCCCATCCAAAAAACCGCAAACGCGTGATCGAACTATACTCGACAAGAAATTCACTATAAAATCCGGCGTGTTTAAAGACACCGAAGTATTTTCGTATCGATTTTGCGTTTGGATGCTAAAAAAATATCGCTTCATGGCCCTGGGCAAATATTCCATAAGAATCCTCAGATTTTCTCAAGAAAATACGAAATTTCCTTGCACTTTAACGATGCAAACTTTTTAGCCTTTTGTTGTTCGTTTGGAGACTTTTTTTTGCGTCTCCAATCGAATCGTTTTGATATTTTTTAAGCTTAAATCAATTTATTCACGAAAGGAAAATGAAATGCCAAAAAATCGATTATGGAAATTTGTTGTAGTCTCAATGACCCAGTATGGACTCGACGTGTTAAAATAACCAAAATATATTTTACTGTTATGACAATTATTAAAAAAATAATCAATTACTCTCGATCATTAAAATATGGAATTAAAATAAATTCGTTTCAAAAGCCACACACACAATGCAAGTCGAACAAAATGATACATCACTTGGCGCAGTAATTATGAAAAAATGAACGCAACGAAAATAATGTGGAGGAAAAATGTGAAAGTTTGTTCTAGCATCAATCTTTCAGTTATTTAGCAACGTGAAAAATGGAGGTTAAAATAGAACGACGTCGTTTGAGTCTCATGTGGTGAGAAGATCGAGTATACACAGAGGGTAAGTCTCGTTAGCATCGAAGAGATTTCCGGCTGCTTGATTACTCGTGTGTTACTTTTGCTCGTGTGTCTTGGAGCAACGTTAATGAGCATCGAGAACGTGACCATTCGTTTCAGAAGCTGTGAATGAGCAACCCACCGAATAAATACACAGATACGTGTATATTCTGAGACGTGTATCTGTACGTTTGGAAGGAAATCTTGCAGTGCCCTTGCAAAATGTGAATCTCGAGAGGTGAATAACGACGAACGTCGTCAGGGTAAAATCCTCATGCCTTCCCTTCTTCCCCCTTGTTTCCCTAACCCATCAACGACGTGTCTCGAGTGTTCGCCAGACCTCGTCGTCATCAACGAAAGAAGAGATGCCTGCGAATTTCCCAGGCAAATTCTTCCCGCTCTACTCAAATGATAATTCTCGAGTTGTGTATGAAAATTCATACACGAGATATTCGGCCATTCGAAACGGAATGAAAATCAAGTACGCTTCACATATAACACGTTACGATGATTTTCTAGATTCGTGAGATCTCGCGCCACCTTTGTCATCTTTCCTGTCAAAAGACCATGAATGGAGCATCCACTTGGAGATGAATGAGACAAACTTGTGCGGAATGCCAATTAAATTCTTTCATTTGAAACTATTCGAGCCAACACAAATTCATGGAATACCAATTACTCGTAATTGATGCTCCTATTTGTCGTTATAATTGATGTGGTAAAAAATCGCATTCATATTCGAGCGAATAGGCAGGTATTTCATGCATTTTTTCGATTAACGACGACTCTGAAGAGACTAAAAAGAAGTCACGAGCATGAAAGAACGTCCAATCCCAAAATAACATGAATTTTATCAGTAGAAAAAAATAATTGATAGTCTTATGATTCGAGGAGAAATAATTATCGAAAAATTCCTCAGTTTATTCGAGAAATTCCTTTTTTTTTAGTTGGAAATTCGTTCACATTCGGGTGTATGAAAATAGAGACTCGCAAAACGAACTCTTTGAAATCTCGTATGTAGACGTCGCGTCGAAATATAATAACGTATCATTAGAATCTAATGCGTTTGTTGCCACGCTCGTCGTTCTACGAACTCGATACAACCTAATTAACTTGACTTGTCTCTCTGTCTCGCTCTCTCCATCTGTCCTGTTATGTTGAACCTGATAGTACCCACTACCCGATGTAATTATATATCCATTCCTGCTTTTGATGCAGCTTTAATCTAGTTCCAACACATACGTGGGTTGTGACATTCACCCTATGTGTAAGTCACCATGCGAATTTCCGCCCTTCCTCGTTGCGCCGTTTTTTCTCCTACCCTTGTCCCTCAAACCGTCAAGCTATGGGGTCCGACCCCAAAATCGTTGGATCCTCACTCTCAGCGAGGGGGTCAGATATTACAGTTTTTTTTACAGCTCAGAATATCTTTTCAAATTGATCTTGACGAGAGAAAACTATAAAAGAGCAGAAAGGGAGAAAATCCATGAAAATCAATTCAAAAGTGCATGACGGAAGAAAGAAATAGAAAAATCCGTGAGGAATGAATCAAAAAGATAATTATTATTTAAATTATTACCGCAAAGACGTAATGAAGGAAAAGAGAATTGAAGGAAAAAAGGAAAGAATGAGAAAAATAGAACAAGAGGAATACAAAGAGACTGACGGAGGGTTAGAAAGAATAGAAGGAAAGTTGGTGTTACAAGGTCCAATAGTGTGGTTGAGGATTGTTGGAGGACTTGATGTATGAAGACTAGCCTCGAGGCTAGCCACTATACTACGATATGTTCTTTCTCTCTTTCTTTTTCCTTGCGTTCTCTCACAAGTGTAACGAGGTCCAGCGAGCCACCCTTGTGCTCGCTCTCCATAAATTTCACCCTTTCCCAGCCTCGTAGCCGCCTCGGCGCGTTAATTTCGTTAACGTCCCGCCACGATAGCAAAAGCGAGCGAGAGCCTGAGCGAGAGAGACCGAGAAAAAGATATAGAGACGAAGAAGTGGTCGGAAGAGCGTAGAAACGAGGGGAGAAAGAGAACGCAAGTTAACCAAGAGAATCAGGTTAACCCGGAACTGGGCACTGGCTCTCCACTTCACCGAGTCAAGTGCAAATGAATCCTGACATCTCGAGGATCGTCACTGGAAAAGTACAAGAAAATTATCCGAAATATAAAAAAAAGATATTCCTGAAAATATTAAAATTGCGAGGAAAGACATTTTTATGTAGTAGGAAAATCGACGCCATAGCTGGCGAACAATTAATTGAATGAATTTAATCAATTAGAATTAAAAAATGCAGTGCATGCAACATGCATTTTCATTTCCCGTCCATTTTGAAAAATTCACCAGTAACTGAAAAACTACGGTTACAGCAAAAAAGATAATTTAAAAAATATGATAATTCCTGTAGAGTAATAAAAATCCCTCTGGCAGTGAAGATAATCCGAAGCCAGCGATGAGGATTGCAACTGACACCCCCTATGAGGGCTTCACTATCTCCCATGATACCTTGTATTCATTTACATTTCAAGTACTTCAAGAAAACACATTGAAAAAAATGGAAACGGATATCAGGCGCAAATTCCAAGTGTATAAATTATTAAAATGTATGAATATCATTTAAAATCACTAAATTGAAACAGTTTTATGTGTAAATGATCGTCGTGAAAAAAAAAATTCAATTCATTCTATGGTGTGGAGCAGAAATTCGTGTGAGAGGAAACATTTCAATTCTTTTCCATCGATTTCATTTAGTCAACGCAGCGTCCGTTTCATGGGATGAAAAAAAAACCTGGAACGATGGAATTCTACGAAACATTTCGATTCTTCCACACAATCACGTTGCCTATAAAGTGTTTCGGCATTTACTAAATGAAATTAAAGGAAAAAAGATATTTTTATTGCTTATTTATTCATCATTTGTATGGATTGGAACTGACATAGCCTCTGGAAATTGCCAGAAGAAACATTTCAAGGAAAAGTTTTGTAACCCTGTAGTTAATTATCCATAGAATTGATTGACAAGAAGGAACATTGAGTTGATGAAAAATAGTCTTGAAAATAAATGTGTCATGAAAAATACATTTAGTTGAGCGTCTTTGGGGATACAGAAATAAACAGAAAAACGCAGCACTCGGTTCAATTTTTCTTTCGGCATATTTGCTCTAATAATAGGAGCTGATACTTCCGGAATTAATGATAACGAGAGGCAGCAGGAATCTTGCTGATTGTTGACAAGAGAGGAGAGGACACTTCGTCTTCGCTAGTGTCAAGTGTATCTCATCCGAGATCCACGATTGTTGAAACGTCCTAATATAATATTTCGCAGAGTCAGTCGGTCTCTGACATTCCGTGAGACTATGGGAACATCAGCGAGTTTCGTGCTACGCTGAATATGTGCTTAGCTTGCTCATACGTCCGTTTTCCGACTTGGCACACGACGACGACAACGACGACGATGTCGACGAGGAACGTGTCTTTTCGAGTGAGTGTCACGTGGCCGAAATCCTCCGGACACATCTTTGATATCTTCGTCCACGTTCCTTTCCATTTTCCATTTCAATTAAATGAAAATCCACCAGATTGTAAAAATTTCTTCGCTTCATCAATTTTTTACGTCATTTTGTATATTTAAATTTTAGAATAGTCTTATGAACAATTTTCTTCCAAGTTATTTTAATTTTTCAACAGGTTTCATTTTTATGACGCTCGTTTTTTTATTCCACCAAATTTTCCTCATCATTTTCGTTATTTATTGCTGTTTTTGTGTCGCCATTTATTGATCATGGAAAAAAATAACCGTAAACGTTTATTTTTGTAGAATTAGCACTGATAATACAAAAAAATTGGTTCAATATTTCAAGATATCTGGCACCACTTGATTCTCAATAAGTATCGAGATACGAGAGTGAAATTAGACCGAGAAATAAATAGTATGCGAGAACTCGATTTAATCTGCAGATTGTAATTATTTACCACTCATGAACGATTCAATGTTTGATCGCGTGTTTGGCAATTTGATAAGATTGTGGAATATATAAGCCGGTGGATCAACTCGATTTTATGGCCTGTACAGGGTCGTAAAAATATTAATCCTCTTCTGATACAATTCACGGATAGATGCGTGAGCGCTCTTTAACGACGCATGAACGAGCCTCAATCAGAGAACGTGTGATTCAGCAATAAAGTACAACATGTAAAAAAACAAAACAAAAAAAAACAAGAAAATGCGAGTCGTCCATAAAAATAAAAACACGCGAATGGGACGGAAAAATAAAAAAATCTGAGCAAGTTGCAGCGAGGATCATCATCAGTTTCTGCATTAGCGAACTGCATGGATAATCCAAGCTTGATAAACGATTTTCTTTGGACTGTCTCTCGGGGCCTTGTGTTGACTTTTTGAAGAATTAACTTTCTTGGTGTGGTCTGCGGCTTCCACTTTTTATATCATCTCGATCCATCCCGTGATTTCCTTCGTAATTCTCATTGTTACTGCATTTGTTCATAATAATTTGTCTGACAGTATGCTCGACCATAATAAACCGGATCAATCAATCGCTTATTTCTGTCGGTGTCGTTCATTTCTGCTCACCTGCTCGTCAGTGTCCTCTCTCGTATTACGGAATCGACTATATTTGAAAATTTCTTCTGACTGTTATAACTGGGACGTTTGACACTTCATTTCTCTTCGAATATTTCCAGAATCTCTTAATCACATAATAATGTTTCGTTAACTTTGTCGAAAACATCGTAATAAATCGCCCTTCTCAAGTGTTTTTCCCATTATCCAAACTTCTCATCAGTCATTTCAGCCCGACGCGACGTTGGGCCGAGAACTAGCGTTCTCGATTCGTAAAGGTTAGAATCGTTTTGACTGTCAATCGTGAATATCGTTGCTCTGTTTTTATCCAGGAAAATGTGTCCAGTTTCGTGATAATTGGTCCGTGTGTGTGTGGAACAGAGAAAACGTGTCAAGTAGAAAAAATTCCTACCGAAATTACTTGGAAAACAAAAAGGACTATTTGTTAATCGCCAATAAAACTGTAAGTCGATGCTCGCACGCTTCCACTTCGCTTGAATGATCCCCGTAACAATTCTGACGCCGATCTTTGTCCGTTAATTAATATTAATATTAACTATCGCTCGATGAAATTGTTGGATCGAAGAAATTGCGTAATGAAATTTCTGCCAGCCAGGAAACGCGATAAAAAACTGGCATGACAATCAAGTTGAGAAATTTTTGAAAAAAGGTGGAATTTTGAGGAGAAGTGATTAATTTGATAGTTTTCGGAATGGGATTTTGGTGAATGCATTAAAGAGTGAATAACGTCAAGAAGGTTCTTTACATTATGGTATTAATATTAGCGATTCGAATCAGGTACATCAATATGCATGTAAGTCGACGGGCTGGGTCGGGGCTTCCCTTTCGAGATTAGCCAGGGTATCATAATACTTGTAAGCCATCGGACACGTTAAGCCGGATCGTGGTATGATTGCCTGCTGCAAGTTGGTGCAGCTACGAGCCTCAATCCCGTACCCTCTGTTCTTACTCAACCTTGAGGGCTCACCAAAAACCACTTGCCTCTTTCCCCGCACGTACCTTATCGCGTTATTAGGAACATTAATTAATTAAAATAATCCCCTTGTAATCGAACAGTCTTCATTCACCATCAAACTCATTATTCACTCATTAAATATTATTTCAACATACTATATCGTTTTCGTTACGATGAATTTCATACGGAGTATCAAATTTGTGTCCAATTAGAATTCACCTGTTCAAAATCATTCTCTTATTACTCCGCAGCTCTCGTTATCTTTGCAATTTCTATTTTATTATTACTGCAACATGATAACCACACAGCCTTGGCCAAAAGTATTATTAAAAACCCCATAGAAAACACAAAATTCCTCATTTTTTGCAGAACTAAAATTCTCAAAAATTCAGAATAAATTTTCCACAAGAGTCTGTGTTCTATTGAGAAATTCACACAAAACTATTATTTTTTTCTTCCAACGTTTGGCGCAATTGGTTTTTTTTCTTTACGATGAACCGTCAAGGGATTTTTTCAACGAAATCGTGGACGAAGTATTTTTTCGATAACGACACGTTCCTCTAGTTTGACTTTCGAAAAATTTCGACATTTCGTACGTTCCTGCGTCTGCAACGCGTCAAGCCTGGAGTTTTGCGTTTCACTGCGCGAGATAAGCTAATGGGCTATTCTTTATCGAAACGTTTCGGAACTTCAAGTTTGACACGCCTCATTGGATCATACCGCAAAATTACCATACAAGGTCAATCCTCACAATCGACGACATCCATCGTCATTTCTCCCGTTAATCATCAGTTAATGAGGGCACGAGAAATGCCGATAAAGAGAGAAACTTACACAGCTCTAATTATGGAATGTTTATTAATTGCATGTGCGTTGTACACATTTCTCTGTATCGAAGTCTTTATCTAAAAAATGTTGACATATTTCGAGGAAATTCTTAGAGCACGATTATGAAAATATATTATTGTCGATATTGGCAATTGTACGCCTCGTTATGGGGAGCCATAGAAAATGTCACATTTCACGCAAAAATGCCAGAACCTTTCTACGTTTTTTTTTTCCTTCTATTTGTTCTTACGATAAAGAATTATTGACTTTTTAGTTTTTCGGATAGTTTTTTTCGCATATTATTTATTTTTTTTTCTGAGTCACGTTTTTCGATAGACGTGGTCGGAAAAAAGTATCGATTTTTTTTTATTTACAAAACAGATTCGTCGAACTGCGACAACTCGTCGAGAAAGCTTGAAAATTTTGGCCAAGACTGTGTTTATTTTTTAAGATATAGGAATAAATAAAACTCAATCACGCTCGCGAAATTGTCGTGGGAAACAAAAGGATGAGAAGGGTTTGATCCGAAAGTCCATTGTTCGTTTGGATCGATGGTAATCTGTTGGTTGTGCGGCTCGTTCGATTTTATAGATTTTTTTCAAATTTTTTTTTTCCCTCGTAAATATGCATTGAAGTAACCACGAGAAAATATCGGGAATGCTCCTTGAATAAACCTATTGCGATAAATTTTTCTTTAATCGGTATTACGATCTTGGCGAATACTAGAGAAGAGCGAAAAAGGAAGAAAAAAAATTAAGGGGAAGACGGGAGAGAGTCCTTTGAGGTAGTCGGTGAATATTCATCGAGATGTCGCCTTCGACGTTCCCCTATCTCTCAGATCGCGGTATCCCGTCGGGCTACATCGTACCTTCCCTCTTCCTATCCTCCGTACAACCATCCGCGACTTCCTACCACTCGATTTCGCTTTTTTCATTTTTTTCTTCTCCTCGAAATGGTTCAGAATTTTTTAAACCCTGGTCGTGTTATCAAAAACGTTATGATTCGAGTTCGATGAAAAAAAGAAAAAAAAAACAATTAAATTAAAGCAATTTTTATTTTCCAAATCAAAATGAGCGAATATACGAATTTCCCATTAAAACTCGATTTTTGCTTGCACATGTTCATTTTTTTCAAGTCCCGAAAAATTCTTATAAACAAATAAATATCTTGGAAACGATTTTTTGATTTTTGATTCCTTAAACAACCAAAATTTTGTTGTTTTTCGAATTTATTATGAAGCAATCAAGAATATCTATTATGATTATGATTGACATAATTATCGCAATTTATTTGAATGATTCGATGAAGCTCACGATCTCATTTACAGTCGGTGATAATCGAGCAGTCACGAGCTCTCGGTCGAGTGTACCGTCAAATTGTTTACAGTATCGAGACGTCGAGTTCGCCTCCGCAGTCGTGTCTAAAAGGCTGCGCTCTCTATTTAATAATATTTAGTCACAAAGATTAATAATTTTGGATCTTTTCATCGGCACGAGATACACAAATACGTTAAAAGAAAAAAAAATATTTTCTTCATTGTTGGAGAAAAAAAAACGAATCGATAAAACGAGAAACGACGAGGCAATCCGTCATCGTTAAAGTTCCATACGGTGACAGTGGGTATCTGCAACGTTTGGTACTCGTTTAGTAGCAATGCGGAAACATGCCAGAAGCTCGCGAAGGGGCAAAGGGGCTGACAAGGGGAAAAACGAATAGTGAATGGTGGGAGGGACTCACGACTGTGAAAACTGTGTGTAAACGTCGTCGAGCAAACAAACGTTTTACGCTCGTTCAATAGAGAGAGCCTCCCACCGTATACATCGACGACGATCGTAATATTTTGTATGTTTATGTAAGTGTATGTATGTATTTGATGGATATGTCAAAGGAATGCAGAACAGAACTTCATAACTTGTGTACAACGTATCAGCGAATAGGAAAATGTTTGCTCTTACCTGAGGTCGATGGACTATCGTTGTTTTTCTGTCATTTTTTCAAACACTTTCCATTTATTTTGCGCACGTTTCATTCGGGCTGTTATTTTTGGAGGTTTTTTAAAATTCCATTGAGATCGATCGGTCGTATCCAACGTGAATTCATTTCAAAGACTGTCCATTTTTCGTCATAAATTTGAGCCAATCGATCGAGTAATTAATTCGTTCACCAATCGAATCAATAATTTATTAAAATTCGATCAAACACTCTAGAATCATTAAAATTCTAAATTGAGTTGACAGAGGATTTTCTCTTTTTTTTCTCATTAGTAAAAGCGAGTTTCCTGTCCCACTGATAATCGAGTCGTCGAGATGTCACGAAGAAATAAAAGATGAAATAGAAAAAAAAACGATCTCTCACACATCCGTTTCGTCACAAACGAGTTAATAATTATCAGCTGTGCAGACATTTTCTCGTTATCTGTATTACTGTCGTGGGTGGCTTGGCCTTTTTTTTCCAATTGCGATATACTTTTCCACGTTCGTGTTGCTGATACTCGTCAGTTCTGGGGATTCTTCTTCGCACATCGACCTCCTCGAATGGCCACTTTTTCATTTGGTTTATTTTTTTTCTGTTTGACATTAGTGCTTATGGAAAACTTGCTGGATATTAATTAATTCTTGATTCTTCGTGTTGTAGAAATGAAATTTTTATTTTTAGGCGTGCACCATGAAAACTTTATCGTGTCAATTATGACAGTTGTTGGATACGTGAAGTTGGTGGATTCGTGTTTTAGCAGTGCATCGATTATCCAGTGACGGAAAAAGATTTCAAAATGGGTGAGCAAAATTCAGGGGACCTAAAATTCAAATTTCCCATTTATTCTTCATAATCTCGATTTATGTTGTTTTTTATTTTTCAATTATAAATATTTCGGGGTTTTTACGCTTTTCTTGATTCATTCTGTTTGCTTATTCCAGCCGGAATCGTCAGGTTTCTCTTTGCGATAATGCTTTGCATTGCAAACATGATAATTTACGGTCTCAAAGTAAATATTTCAACCGCCATCATTGGAATGGTCAAATCTCACACAAATCTCAGCAGCGATGCCTCCGGCGAGTGTCCAGCGTTCGAGGCAAATCAGGATCTCTCTTCCCCGGATCTCGATGGACCTTTCGACTGGTCCGGCACCGAACAAGGTCTGGTCGTCAGTTTGTACTTTGCTGGCTACCTCATTGGCATGTTCCCTGCTGGATATTTCGCCGATCGGTTAGTTGCATTAAAAAAAAAAAAAAAATCATGAAATTTCGTCAGGAAATACGAACGTGTGACTTTTGGCTTTTTTCGCCATAGAATTCTCGTTTTTTTAAGGACTTTCTAAAACTTCGCTGCACCGATGTGCACGCCGTGTTTTGTGCAGGCTCATGGCTCTGGCTACAAGTTCAATTTTCCATCAATCAAACCTCGAGCTGCTTCCTAATGATTGTTAATCATTGTAACCTCCGAACTGCACATTCATGCGCATCTGTTTCGCAAATTTTCAATGCTTCCGGATTTTGCGCGAACCAAAATTTTTGCTTTCCTTTTTAATGATGACTAATCGTTCGCCAATATTCTGAGTTTCGTAAATCGATACTAATCATGCTGATCATGTACGAAACCGAACCCGAGCGTTTGCAAGGCTGCTCCGAAAATACAACAACGAATCAATTTCTCATTTAAAATGAAATATTGAAGCCCCTCGGACGAACATTGTAAATTCGATTCCTCGACTTTTCAATAATTTCTCCATAATTTCGGTCGCAGTTAATAATCGATGCAACTCAAAGAGGATTGCGAGTATCTAGAGGTGAACGAAAATCCCAACTTTGAGGCTAAAAATTTGGAAATAAGAATGAATAGAAATTCTAAAATCAATAAAAATTGGGTTGCTGGTCAATTTTTTGGCAATCCATATATCTTGACTAGGAAATTGTTCATTTTAATCATTGACGTCAGTGAATCTGGTGTTCCAATTTAATAAATGAAAACTTTGCGTAGAATCACGAGGATCGATAAATCAAAAGGCAAATTTCCAGGATTAACATTTCGAAATAACGTAGAAAAATAATTGAATTAATTATTACTGGAATTATTTTTGAATCCATCCAGTTGTCAAGAGAAAAGTACATAAAAATCATATTTTTCGAATTCTCATACACAGGTAGACACGATGCCTTTGCAACTCATCGTATTTTTTCCAAGATCGATCTTTCCAACCTTAGCAAACCAAAAACGAACATAAGAAAATAAAATATTGACAATATTGAAATATTGAAAATGACAATTTTTGAAGATTTTTCATTATGTCAGACGCCAATGGAACTGAAAAAATAAATTGTTATTATTTTTTCGATGATTAACAATGCAAAAAAGTTCCGTTTCTTTTTTGACCTACAATAAGTAACACGAGTCCTTCCTCAAATTTTGAGCAAAATTAATCGAAATCGCATAACTCTTTCGTTTTTTGTTTATTTTGAAATTCAATAAAAATTCTACATTACGAGCAAGGTGAAATTTTTGAGAAACGCTCACGTAATTGTACAATATTTTTTGTCGTTCCAGTTTCAACACAAAATGGGTGCTGTTAATATGCATATTGTGTAACTCGATATTCACGCTTTTGGTACCAGTGGCAGCAAACACGATTGGAGGACTTTTCGCATTAAGATTTATCACCGGTCTCGCGAGTTCGGCGCATCTTCCGGTGGTTAATGTGCTTGTTGCTAAATGGGTAGTTTACGAGGAAAAAAGTATGTGGGTCGGAATAATTTATGCTGGCACGTCACTCGGCACTGTAATATCGATCCTCACATCCGGCCTAATAATGGAATATTTGGATTGGCAATCAATTTTCTACATCCACGGATTTCTGCCTCTCATTTGGTGCGTCGTGTTCGCTATTTTTTTCGCCGATAATCCTGAGAGCCAGAAATTCATAAGCGAGAGAGAACGCAATCTTCTCGTCAAGTCTTATGGTCATCGAACCCCAGAGTCTAAAAAGGTGCAAGTTCCATGGCGAAAAATTTTTACTTCTTGTCCTTTTTGGGCTCTCTTGGCGACCAATACACTCGGCAATTTTTGCTGGTACTTTTTACTCACTCAACTGCCGCTCTATATGAACAAAATTCTCAGATTCAACATCACGTCGGTGAGTTCCAAATAAATTTATATTTCTTATCAATTTTTTCCACAAAAAAAAATAAAAACCAGCGTTAACATTTTCACAAATCTCAGTTTTCATCACTGCAATCGGTACGATGGGAAATAAATTGAAAAAAAACCTTTTTTTATGTTTATTCTCTTGTCAATTTGAAAAATGTTTGCACAAATTTTCAGAACGCCACGATTAGCTGTATTCCGTATTTAATAAATGCTTTCACGAATCCATTGCTGGGAAAAGTGTTGGATATAGGAAGAAAGCGAGGTTACTGGACCCAGACGAGTGCACGAAAAACTGCAGTTGCAATAAGTAAGTGTCAGGCATTTTCAATTGATGCTGGAACATAAATATGTTTATGTTCATAAAATTGCAGTGACTCCAGATTTTTTTCGTATATTTTGAATGTCAAGACGAATTTTTGTACGTTAATTTGTGAACAAATGTTCTCCAGTTTGACTTTCGACCGATTGAACGTTTTCAATGTTACCCGAAAAGTTGAAATATTTCAATATTTCTCTCGCCTCCATTTCACGAGTCAGTTATTTAATTTTATTTATTTGTATATGAGACTCATAAATATTAATTATTTATTTTCCAATTAGGTTGCATTCCTCCGAGCATTCTACTGATAGTGATTGCTTATATTGGCTGTGAACGAACAGCAACGACTGTCATGTTAATTGTCAGTATAATTATTTGTGGGGCTATTTTTGTTGGCCATCTCACCAATCATAATGATCTCGCCCCTAATTACGCTGGCATACTTATGGGAATAACAAACACTCCTGGAACTATATCAGCTTTTTTATTGCCTGCTTTGGTCGGGGCTCTTACAGCAAAAGGGGTGAGTTTATTATTTTCATACCGAGAGCATAGAAATCGTTGTTTATGTTATTCGAGCCTCCACTTAGTTGTTATTTCATTGAGAGCTCCATTTGTTCGAGAGATTTCGAAAATAACGTCAATTCCGAAATTATAAAATTTCATTTTTTTTTCTCAATTGCAATTTCTTTGCAAATAATGCATGATAAATGAATATTTTAACGTTCCTGGATACACGTGAGCCCTCAATTCAGTTTGCAAAAAAAATTTTTATCGCAAACTAACGTTTTCTGGAATATTTCTTCATTTTTCCGTTATTGACGATTTTATAATTCGTGAAGGAAAATAATGATTTTTTCTTTTTCCTCCAGCACACGTTCGATAGCTGGCGAGCAATTTTCTGGATAGTTGTCGCTGCTCAAATAGCCGGGTGTATTGTATTTTTGATATTCGGCTCGGGAAAAATTCAAGATTGGAATTACCCGGAGGGCGAATTTCCAATCGTCGAGGACTCAACGACCAGAGCACAGGGCAATAATTCGAAATCATTGAGCATGGAAAAAAAAGCTTGAATGATTTTTCGTCCACGTAGTTGAAAGATTTTTCTTTCACGATTTTTTGGTCGTTTGAGAAAGAAAAAAACCGATAATTATCGGAAATACAGGCGAGTCAAGAAACTCGAAATACGCCCATCGAGGGAGTACCACAATTAGCGAAAGGGACCACCCGCGCTTCGAACAGCCAATTAAGTGGTGCAATAAGAAATTCAAAGGACGAATATAAAAGCAAAAAAAAGGTACGAACCTGCGGAACAAAACATTTCAATACGAACATAAAAATCTCCCAATTAGTGATATTTGCTTCGTTATTTTTATTGTTTTATGTCATCAGCCACCGACAGAGTGGAAAAAACCTACGAAAAAATGTACAAAGCATTATTCTATCGAAAAATTCAGACGTAATCAAATTTTGGTTTTTACTCAATTTATTTTTCATTTATTAATTTCGTAAATGAAAATAAAAACTCGGACGGAGTTGAGTATCGTTCGGTTTCTATTTTATTTATTTATTTATTCATCCGTTTATTCATCCATCGAAAAAACGTTCATCGATGAATAATCATTGTGATTCATTGAATAAATTGAAGAAACATAATAATCTTTGTTAATCTTGGCAAGATAAACGCCCCGATTTTCGTCCAAGAGACAGTCGAGCGAATATACACGAGATTCCCTCTCTTTTTACCTCTTCCCCTTTCCCTTTCACTAACCCAGCTCCGGACCGCACCGTTATTACTAGCGATAAATCGCCACATTTAATAAGAGCCGCGTGCACGCCATGCAAGGACGGGTGCGAGGATCACCGTGAGGTCAGGGGACGAGGGAGAAAGCGAGAGGGCAGGAGAGGATCTTATCCACCAGAAATGGAGGAGCATTCTCTCTTCCCCATTCCCCTCGCCCTCAGAAATATAGAAAAAGATTGAAGAGAAAAAACTGCAAAAGTGCAAGATCGAAAACCGAAGAATCTTGCAAGAACTGCAAATTTCGTCTCTCCCGAATCAATCTTCAATCCTCAGATTTGTCCAACCTTATTATTATTCGTTTTTTTCACACCCTTCGAAAAAGATTTGCAATTTTTGCATTGCATCGACGATAAAAACGCCCAGAATTTCAACTAAACACATGGAAATTCGCAGTTTCCAACTCAAATAATTTTCTCGGTAGTAAATCATTTTTTTTTAATTTTTTAATTATACGATTTCAATCCAAACATTTCTCAGTGGCCATTGGAAATTCAACAGTTACAGAATCCGATATTTTCACTAAATTCAATTCGCTCATTTTACTCGGAATCATTATGTCGTTTAATAAATTTTTTCCATTCGGTGGGTTTTTTAAGCGATGAATCATTTGAGAACGAAAAAGTACGAAATATGAATCCAGTACTGTCACTTTTACAACATCTTCATTAAAAATATGGAAATTCATTCGGTTTGTTCAATAAACAAGTTTTTTCGAGGATCGATTGCATGGAGCACGCTACCAGGTATTTCTCATTTAATTGTAAACAATTCATTACTCTATAACGAGCCGACGATATCTTCTTACATTCGGAAAAATCGTTTTTCCACCCGTCACATTAGCTCTGAAAAAACTTTCGTTTCCATATCCTGAAGCCTGAAACTCGATAATGAACTCTATTGGAAGAAAGATTGAAAATATCTTATGTAATTGTATTTTTGGAAGAAATCAAAAAAGGAAATATCCGGCAAAATGATGGATATAAATTCAGCTCGATAAAGAGGAATGATTCTGGGAAAATTTGAATATTTTCATTTGTTATGTGGAGCAGGATGAAGGGGTAGTTTGGCGAGTGCGAAGGTAGCTCTGGGGAATCGATTTAGTCGAGGTGGCCGCAGGCAGATGTTGAATGTGGGTCAGTGGTTGAAAAGGGAAGTGAATTGTAGGTTGCAGAACATCGAGGGGGTTGAAAAGCTTGCCCGGGATGTGCAAGAAGTTGGTAAAGGGAAATAAAGATAAAAAAATATATATATAAAAGTTAAAAAGTACAGAAAGTAGTGGAAGAGGAATGAAAAATTGGTCGAGTCAGCTGACGGACTAAGAGCGCGTTATCATGCAGCTCTAATCCTCGAGCAAACTCGTGCACAACAAGTATTCACCTCAAAGCCTCTTGACCAATAGCTAAAGCTCTCGTTGAATTCAAATTACGTCGGTGGTTCTTATCATCGCTAAATCGTTGCAGAATTTAATAGAACTTTCTTCATTTATTTTTTATTCCAATTCAACGAGTTCCAACTCTCTTTTTTCTATTTTTTTTTTTAGTTTCGATTAATTCTGAAACTGCTGCAACCTCGCACGACGTACTCGTGGAACTAGTTCAAGGGAGCCAGTTGAATGAACGGGATATAAATTAGTTCAAAACTCCAAACAAACAAGCTCCAAACGTTGACAGTATTTTTGGAATTTCAAAATCGTTGGCAGGCTTCGAAAATTCAGTTAAAAGGTCTTCAAGAACTCCTGCAACTCGTTAAAGCTCAAATACCTCAAAACCAATTCATCAGGCCTGCTAATCCGAATTTTTGGACATTTTTAGATCGGATCATCGTCAAGGAGCGCTGCGATGTACTTTTAAAATTTTCATCAGATGGCCTTGCTCTCGTGCTGCCTCCTTTTTCTGCTCTAATTATAACCGGATTCAGAAATTCTGATGTAGATTACCTCGAAGTTGAAGTGCACGCAAACCTCGTGTGCCTATTCGATATTCTTTCGTGAGGCTGAGAACTAGTCACGCAATAACGGTTCAGCCGATAGGGGAGTGAGAAAGAGAGAGGAATATAAAAATAGGGAATGAAGGAACGTGGCAAGGGCACTGGGGAGATTTCCTGGAAATAAACAAGAAGATAAGGAGCACAGATGTTGAACTATTTTGAATCGAAAATTTGCACACGACTCAGACAACATTAGAATAAAGGACGAGCCTGACCACGAATGCCTCAAACATCAGGTGAATCTGAAATCAATGAAAGAAAGCAAGTTTTCTACTCACAAACCCCATAAGAAGAAAAAAATTATAAATGCAAAAAAAAATCACATTTTTATTCGAAATTATTTGTACCTAAAAATGACGAACCCCCACGCCTCTTTCGAACGTTGTTGGATCTCAGAATTGCTTTCATTTAAAAGGTTTCTTCTTCCTAAATTTAACTTGTAAGTTGAAGAAAAAAAATGATTTCTCATTCTTGCTTTATAAACACCTTGGGTGAAATTTACCTAGGGAAATGGCAAAGAGCCTTGGGGGTTGTATAACATCGTTCATTGTTGTGCGTTCGCACTTTATTGTTGTTTCAATTACCTTTGAGGGAGGAGGCATTCAACCCTTCGGCGACGTTGACGGTCTCTCGGTTATTAACTCACCTACCCTCCTTCCTTTTTAACCCCCTCCTTTTCCATCCCGTTTTCAGCCCATTCTCTTTTTTTTCTCACTCTCTCTGTCTCTCGCTTCAATTCGCTTTTGCTCCATCCCCTCGTATTCTCGCTCACCTCATCCCACTCGCTTCTCCACCCCCGACCCCTCAGATACCAAAACCTCCCTCCCCGAAACTCAGACTCGACATCCAACGTAGCTTTACGCCACTAGTCTCACGGCCTTATTACGCATGCATAATTTAACGTCCTACCAACAAATAATAAAGTTTTTGCATACTGATGAGCCAACCAACCCCCAAACAACCCTGATTTTGCCTGACGTATACTTCAAACTGTATCTTTCTCTCTCTCTCGCTTCCTTTCCCTTATCCCACGTCGCGCATCGAGCAACAAACGAAACTGTCGCCGACACATTTTCATTCCAATTTCTACCCTATGAGCTTCCGTATGTGCAGAAACTTTGACATTAAAAAGAAACTCAAAACAACAGAACGATTCCGCGCGTTGCTTTGCATTTGTGACTCAAGCCAAAATACATCACCGAGAAGGATTACCAAATTTTACTACAAGAACAAAATTTCCAGAAAATCCCTTGATAAGTTTTGTTTTTGCAATGAAAAGCAACAATTATTCAGAACTCCCGAAGCTAAAAGCGTCTGATTTTCTGGTCATTATCGGTGAAAAGTAGCGAAAAAAAACAGGTTTTGTTGTTTTTGGATTGCCAAACATTGCTGTGGCAATGGCTCGAGAACACTTGGCTGGCCTGCGTCTGGCGTCTGCTGCACATGCATTCGGAATCGACAGTTTGGCAGTTTGACCGTCTTTTCTGAGCCCAAGTTTTTTTTCTGCCCTTAATGAATATCCACGGAATTAATAGCGTGATAGGAAAATGCACATCGACTTCATTTTTGCGTAATTCCTTTGAGGACATTGTATACGCTGGGCAAATGAGCTGGCGAGTTCTGCCTACGACAGTAACGGCCGAGCGCCGTTCCACGATAAACTTTATTCCTTTATAATTTAGTAATCAAATATTCTGGAACCGCCAAGTTCCATCGAAATGTCAATTTTCCGTCGATTACATTTTGGACTCGAGAAATCAATTATTTTGCAGTAATTTTCTTATTAAGAAACTTACCAGCCTTCAAAAAATCTGGCTGCCTCGTCAATCATGACAGAGAAACCTAAAACTCAATCGCCGTGAAGTGCTCAAGTCCAAAGTGGTTGGAAAGAACGGTAGCAAAGAAATTTCAAAGTGGAAAATATTATCATTTCGGTGGATTGTAGTGGATCGGACTAAAACAAAAATAATTCCTTGCTCAACAGTGGAGAGCGTATAAGATATTAAAACATGTTTTGAGGAGAGATAATCTAGGTCGAGTCTGAAACACCAGCATCCCTTAATGAATTAACTCTTTGCAGCACTCGCCCAGAAAGGAGAGAATAAGAAAAATAAAATAAGGGAAACGAAGAAAACGAAGAAGAAGGAGAAGAAGTTGGAGAGAAAATAGAAAGACAGGACAGGAAAAGGAAGCCAAGGGAGCTAGAAACAAGTACAAAGTATAATAGAAAGCTCAAGTATCTCCAGTACCATCCACTTGTGTAGTAGGATGGAAAAGAGGGAGCCGCGAGAACTAAAGTACGAAATGATTCGTTGAGGATAGGGGATGAAGGAGGTTGACCCTCTGGGGTTCTATTTATATGCATAGTTCAACAAATTATCTCACGTCGAAAATACCCGAAGTACATATAGCAAAAAAAAAAAAAACAAAGGGACAAAATTTTCATCCTCACGATCCGGAGAAAAGTTTCAAAAATTGCATTTGCTCGTTGTGGTCACCGGGAACGATTTCAATGTTTTAATTATCGTAGCTCATTAGCAATCGCTCTAAAAATCCATCACTAAGACGAATGAACTTTTTTTTCCACCCAAAAGCTGGAGCAATGATTAATTAACTTCTGGCGGGAATCTCGAAACAAATAAATGAAATTTTTTGTATCTGGAAGTGGGGAACACGATACTTAGCTGACCAAACCGGAAGTAAGATCTGCCACAAGAAACTGGGCTTGTCGGAGGGGAAAGGCGAAGCGTGGCTCCACGTGCTGAGATTCGAAATGTCTGTGATCCGAACTAATGGGCAATTAGTAGCAAGGGGAACGTGGCGGACACATGGTTGGCACTGAGGCGCGCCATTTGGATGATTTTCACTCACCGGATGTCCTTTTATGTTATCCATTAAAAAAAATTGAAGAAAAAAAAACAAAAACAATTTTTTGTTATCTTCAAGTTTTTTCGACCACCCAAGTGGAGTGAATGAGAAACGAACCATTCCTCATTGTTCCGAAAATATGAATACTACTTTATGTGCAGACGGTTCAAAAATAGGTGAATCCCCGGAGCTGCGATTGAATAGAATGTAAAAGTTATTAATACGACGTGCGAGTTTTATTTTCGGAGACGTTGAACTGTCGAGCTCGTGTGAGTGCAGTTTCTCGAGGGAGCGTCATCAATGAAGCTTACGTCATTCCACTTTGATTGAAGCGAAGGTCACGTGGAGGTCAAAAGGCTATGGAGGCACAAGAGCAGGCCGGTGGAGGACTACATGGCGGACCGTCCTCTCCCCCTCCTTCTCCTGTGCCACCAATTTGTCACGTCCTGTCGGTTCCTTGCATCCTCTGCCATCTTGAATGCTTCGTTATCGTTGCATCTGTCACTGATCATCACGTGCGTCGGTGATTCTTCGCAGCGTCCATCCCGTGTGTCGTTGATCTTCCAAGAGTCGACGAAAAAATGGGAAACGTTAGAAAAAAAAAAAAAACGATTTTACTTTAATGCAAAAATTTCAAGTACGAGCCAGAAATTTCCCAGACTAAATTTGACCTTGGTGATGCCTGTATTCTGAATTATCTTTATCCGCGAGCTATATCCGGCAGAGCAAAGTTTCCAAGGACGATTGTCCGGACAATAGCGTTATTTGGCGTCGCCGTCTCGTTCTGGCTGCATCTCCAATTCATTCCCCCTGTAGATTTACAGGTTGAGAGAGACAGTTCGAAGGAGAGGACGATGAAAGAAGGGTAGGAAAAGGGCTGGATGGCCAAGGGAGGTGGGCAATATGCGCCAGATGCGAGAAGAAGAAAGAAGAAAGTTGGTGGCTCGGAGGTATTTGTTATGCGTGAGTGGCAACCAACTGAACTGAAATTGTCGGTGGTGGAAGAGGGAAAACGAAGCTGAGGAGTAAAACATAAGGATTGAGCAGCTTCGTCCAGGTTCTTCCGCGAGGGACGAGAATCTCCGAGGGAGAAAATCCGGAGAAAGAGATGAAAGTAGTACCTCCAGGCAGGACCAATGTCTCGACGAAAGTATAAACTTGCCTAGAAAAGTCCCTCTTTCCCGCCGCTGCCGCAGAATACAGACAAAGTTTGCCTCCCACCTTTCCCGAGAAGACTCCACGGCTATCGAACAACTTGCATTAACGAGTACTCCTCCCGCAGCGCACCGAAGCAACTTTTCGTAAGTAACGATTGCGGAACTGTTCCACTGTTTTCATCTCCTATCCCTCAACCCAACCCCTTAGCCCCACTTCTCTGGCTCTTCCTCCCGAAAAAGTGATATCAAGCCTCGCTACTTAATGTTAATCAACTTTCATTCAACAATCAACCAAGTCATTGCAACGACACAATTTTCCTTTCAGCGCATTTGGATTGGATACTAATTGAAAACCACTTTCAAGATTCATTATTCACTCCGATATTTTTTCGACTTTCCAGCATCGCCATATTACATCGAGCCTTAATTTACGATCGAAAAATTTGTGTAAAAACTCTGAACATGTTAAAACTAAAAGAATTTACATATTAATTGACTATTATCCATAAATCCGAACCGATTTTCGATTGATTGCCTTCAATTGCAAACGCTCTACCTCTCGCGTTAGCCCTTGCACTATGTATTTTTCAATCTTGATACATAGACTACTCCAGTTACCAGATCCCCTTGACGTAACGATAGTCCCATGATGCTTGAAGCTTTCCTTCCTAACTAGCATCCCTTCAACTCCGCTGCCCATGGTCCCGAGCTAACAATATCGTCACAAGATTATCCAGCATCCCATCGTCCATCGAGCCATCCAAATCCCACACCTTAGATAGTTTCCTTCGCGTCCGAAGCAAATGTTCGAGAGTCTCCTCTCACGGTCTCGCTGTATTAACTCGTTTGCATCATTATCCCCATAAGGAGTTCTCGAAACTGTACTCTCGATGCAGCACCAAGTTTTTTTGAATATCGATGAGAATAAAAAACTTCGTCAAACCGATTGTTGCATGCGCGAAGAACAATTTGAAAAAATTGCCAACGAGTCTGAGCCAGAGAAGTTTTTTACAAGCTGCAGTTTTCATTCTCCACTTGCCAGAACTTGCAGCACTGAAAAACCAAAAATTTGACTGTCCGGAAGTGAGCTCGGCCTCGAATAATTCATATCAACTTCTGGCGGAATTCTCCAGCCTTGAATCGCTTCGAGCTCCAAGTATAGAAGAAAAAAGGAGAGTTTTTAAAAATAGGAAGACAAAAAGGACAAGAAGGAAAAAGAACGTTCATACATGAACGTGTATAACTTTGCGTTTATGTATGTATATACAAAACTACATATACATGGATCCATGCTTATTAAAACGTGAGGTTTTTATCCGTGGGTGTACAGCAATGTTTAAAATTTTCGGTCGGCTGACCTAGCTCGTGGCTAAAGATTGGAAAGAGAAACGAAACAAAAACGAGAAAATTTACGTCCGGATTTATATCTTTCGTCCTCACGCCCACAACTCTCTTCTGTAATTAGAATTTTTTCCAACTTAAAACCATGTACATAGATGTGTGTAATCACATTATACACCGACATATATACATCCTGGTGTGTCAGTGCAAAAATAGGTAAGGAAAAAAAAATATAGCTATGCGAAATCTGCCTTGGCTGCGAGGACAAAATGTGAGTTGGCAGCTCGACGATGGCCAGAGCTTGCTTAATGGACCAGCATCCCAGTCGAAGAATACAATTTTTTTTACTTTTATTTTTATCAAATGGAAAAAAAACACAATTTTTTCCATCCCCTTGTTTCGTGGTTCCAGTCACTCTCGCGGACAGAAAAAACTCCAATGCATACTCCAGTTGCAACAATTATCGCGTACTCCGATTCCCAGAGTTTCACCCACGCGACAACCCTTTTATCTATTTCGCGATAGACGTTATTTATTTACTCACACAATAACAATGTCTTCTCATTTTATTTCCATTTTTATACCAACGTTTGTCGCACCAGTTGACGTTTTTTTTTCTTTTATACCGAAGATGAATCAATAAAAATGTAACGGATTACGCATTGAGCAATATTTTATCAAATCCAACAAATTTTCGCTGATGGGAAAGCCGCTGGCTAACGTTCTCCTCAAAATTACCGAAATTAACGCTCCCGAACGAAAATAAACTTTGAGCAATCGCCGGCGAATGAAAATTCGATTTTTTTGTTATTTTTCATTGATCGCGATTTTTTATTCGATTAGTTTTAATGGGAATCGAAAATTTGTGGTTGCCTTGACGAAAAATATTCGTTCGAATCAGATTCTAGAATCATGCCCTTCAACTACAATCACGCGAGTACCAACGTTACGGTGAAAAGTCTCGAAAAAACTGGATAAACCTTTTTTTTTAGAAACGCATTTAATTTTTTAGCCAAGCCTTCGCAGGCTTGAGACAAAAACAAAAATTGATTTCCTTCGACCATTTTTTACAAGTTGGATCAATTACGTTAGTTTTACGGCGCGTACGTAATGATTAGTGCAACTGAGAACCGAGAATCATGAAGACTTCTGATGGGTTTTGACAATTTTGCAGACAACGTAAATTGGCCGCAAGGAAAAGGCAACTGGAGAAAAATGTTTTTTTTTTTTTTCGTTTTGTTTTTTCTTCCGTGTCGACTTTGGCGAAAAGATCGGCGTTTTATTACGTGACGTGCCGGTGACAAGGCTCGTGACATCCTGTCTTATGTGTACGAGAACCGCATCTTTTGCCACCCATTATTTTCTGTTGTACCTTTTTTTTCGTATTTCTGTCTATCCCGGTCTCTCACACACACACGCATCCATTATTTATTCAGTGTGTGTGTGTGTCTCTCCATCTGAATATTTCCCTTTTCGTGTTTCTCCTTCAATCAACATGTATTAATCCTTGAGATCGACTGGATCATGAATTCGGAATGACAATCGACCATTCTGACGTTCGGACTCGTCTCCCGCAAAGGAGAACAGGAAAACCACACTGACGGTCGCGCAATCTCCTGTAAACGTTTCAACCATCCGGACCACATGGACAGTTGGGTCACGAATTTCCTGCATTATTGTCGAGACCAAGAAATACGCAAAAAAAGTTACGGTGATCCAACGACGAAATAAAAATGTCGCAGTTACGAAAAATTTAATTTGTTTTTTTCGTTTGCAATTTTTATTACATTTATCCATATTTTAACTCTTCGAATTCACATTTTATGGCCTTGAATGAATTTTCTGGAAAAAACGAAAACAGAATTCCAAAAAATTCGTTGCCATTAAATGCCAAAAAATAAAATCTCGAGTAGTTTTGAAGGACAAAAAAGTTGGAGCTATTCGCTCGATGATTTGTGAAGGATTCGTTCTGCAAAATCGGGTCTGCAGACGTAATGGGAAACGGGGGATAAGGAGCCGAAAAAAATGAGGAGAAAATTGGAAAAAAATGTTCGATGATGTGCTCGATACACACTCGATACTTTATTCTTCTCTCTTGGCTCGTCATGCTGCGTTTTTTCTTTGATCGGTGGGATAAATCACTTCTTCGCATCATACCAGCGATCCCCGTCCCTTGTCTCTCAACCCTTAACTCCGGTTTCTTTTATCTCTTTCCCTCTTTTTATCTCATAGTTTTTTTAAGGCTGCTGGAGCGCTCGCACATACATAAGAGTGAAACCATTATCCTAATTGGTCCAGAAACAGCGTGTTCAATATCGCGAAGAACTAAACTGCTTTTGCACTCGTTTTTTGTTCTCCTCTGCTGCTTTTCCTACCCTTTCCGAAGCCCTATCGTTTAAGGCCAGAAAAAAATTCTTTCGGCCTATGAACGAAGGAAATTGTTCAGGAAAGCCAATAACTCAATGCGCACAAGACTTTTTCCCCGTCAAATGTTTGCAATGTAATTTCTTTTCATTTTTTTTTCATTAACTTCCTTTCAACTCCATTTTTTTCGTACATTTTGATGGAAAAAAGTTTATTCAAACGCGAATCGACAGCGCAGAATTATAATGTGTCAGTTGCATTTTATCAATCATTCAACTCTGTCCACGTAAAGTGCCAATCGAAAACGAACATTTCCGGTCTGAACAATTTATCGCGATATGAAACTTCAGCTCCTGCAAGAATCGCATGAATATCTGAGAAGCCATGACAACGAGAATCGGGAGGATGAATCATTGGTTACATCCTCACGGCAGACGTATTGCGGTTTCCTCTTTCGTTTGGTAAGAGGACAAACCACCACCTGTCACAAAATGTGTAATTTTGGATCCGGGGCTCTCGATTCTCAATAATTCGTGCCCAACTTTTTCGACCAACGTATACATTGGTCCATCCATTTAGCTCAACATTTTTAACATTTTTAACATGCCATTAGAAATTGTATGAAAATTTCTTTTCAGTTTCGAATAGATTGCAAAAAAAAATGAGAAAATCAGGCGTTCAAGAATCCGAGCCAACTTTTCACGATCGAGTTTGCGGCTCAATGAAAATAAGACACTGACGCAGTTTACGGATGTAAAAAACTAAGTAAGATGACGTAGGCGATGGAAAGAAAGGGATGAAGACAGAGAAGGAGAGAGAAAGGGGAAAAGAGATCCATGAAATCTTTGTGGAAGCTCTGTCACTCATCGTTTGTGAGATCGCCTGCAGCCAATATCCAGAGCGCATTGTTGTCCCGTTAAATTAGTTGTTTATTATATTAAGCGTTGTCTGGTTCACCCGGGCCGTCTCTGGCAGCTTCTCTCCGATATCCCAAAGCCAATCTCGGGCGCAGTTCATTGTTACATTTCTTGTCACGTTTACCACTTAACCTTGCGACGTTTTGGCTATTTGGGGCTGCTCGAGAAAGCTCTACAAGAATGATCAACTTTTTTCACGCCACGTTGATTCGACGTTGAGAAACAAACAAAAAAACGCTCGCAGGCGATTCAACATGAATTTTTCAACTGTCCTTTTGTTACGAAACAATGAACTTTGTCACTTTTATTTTTATCGACATTTTTATGAAAACCCTTGCTCACAGAATTCTATTGTCAAAGAAAAGCTCTTGAATTTTCCAATGCCACGATCAAATAATAGATTGTGTTTACTCGTACACTTTGATTTCCTATTGAACCCCCACAAAGACGGACAGTCAAGGGCACAAACGTTATCTCGGATTCTCCATTATGTCTCCTCGCACTCCCCCAGGTAAACGTTCCGATTCCTGACCTACCAACTCATCCTCGTGTACAAGGTGCTCGGAATATTGCTTCGGCAATTCGCCCAGCACCTAGATCCTAAATCCAAGAAAAAAAGTAATTTTTCGAGGATTTTCTGCTTCTTCATTGATCCATTGACAAATTTGTTCAAAGGTACGAGCGTACGAGCCAAAAACAAGCCCTTATTCGCCTCGTAACGATCTGATCAAAAAAATTAGCAGCGACGATAAACTGGCATTTTAATCTCGAAATGTTTCTTCTAAAAATCATCGAATCGCTTAGAACTGCGATTTGACATCGTGAATCCTGAGACACGTGATATACAGCGGCCAGTAAGCTTCGTCTCTGAGTGTACTTAGACCTACAGCAGCAACATGCGTCACGTGCAATGCCCCACGTTGCGATGAACAAACAAAGCCTTGGGCGAGCCCGAGACTCTCGAGATCCTCCTTGTTCCTCTGTGTGCTCCTCTTGAGGAGACATCATGACATCTGTGCAAATAGTCAAGAGTCTATCTCCTAATATCCTGAGCTATGTCTCGATAATGTCCATTTGTCCTTACGACCTTTCAGCGATTTCAATCAATCAGCAATTCATGAAATAATTATTTACAATTAAAATATTACAAAAAAATTCAAACAAAATTCTTGCCTCACTGACTCCTCATACAGAATGGAAAATTGTGACTTTTTCTACAAACACCAGAGAGATACATCGAAAGCAATAGGAATAAGTGGAAATCGTTGTAGCTCACTTAGGATCTTTCCATAAAATAAAGATTCATTGCTTTCGTGATTTACTCACATAAAAAAGAGGCAGAAAAATAATCCACCCTGGGTACACCATGATGAGGATTTATATCGATACTAAAATAAATCGCAATTGTTTTTTACGTTCCCAAGCTGAAAGTTACATCAAATAAAAGTTTCAAAATATAAAACCCTCGTGTTTGAGTTTGTAATCCAGAAATTTCCATAAAGTTTTCACTGATTTGCAGATCGAAAAAAGAATCGACGTGATTAATTGAAAAATTTTATCAATAATGTCGTCATCGTTTATTGATGAATTGGTAAATAAATAAAATTCTACTTATTTACATATTGAGATATCTTGGAACTAAATGCGGCGTAACGTTTGGACCCTTCAAGGGTGCGAGTGACTATACGTTGAGACACGCGACGACGTCGGGACCACGAAGACGTGACGCGCATTGGCTCGCGTGAGCGCCATTCGCGACGCATGCTAATGCATCCGACCACTGGAAATCACAAACGTCAACCGGAGCCTCCAGCATCCATATCTCGTCCACATATATCGATATATATATGCGCACATTCCCACATACACTTACATGTATGTATTTACACGCATATATACTGCGAATGTGTTTTCATGTGTATAGGTATAGACGTTTCTGTACAGTGACAATACTCGGAGCTCAGTGCCTACCGGGATTTCCTGTAGGATTCAATTCAACACTCGTCTCAGCTTCCTCGCGAGAATCGTGCACGTCGAGAGCACCAGCATACTACACGTATTACGAATACACACGTATCGGCAAATTTTATTCTCGACGCTTATACAGGGCCGTTCATAACAAGCCGAATTTTATCGCGAATCTCAATTTTTTACGATAATTTCAAAAATCTGTATTTTATCATTCAAACTTTCTGTAGAATTTATTATTACGAAAACAGGCGTTGCATTTTATTCTTGACGTTTATACAGGGCCGTTCATAGAAGAATTTTTTTTTTTTTTTTTTTTACAAATTCTCGCTTTTGATGAATTCAAAAAATTTCTTTTTTTTCAGTGTTTTTTGTATTTGCTGTGGAATTTTTGATTTTGGAAAATCCGAGGCACTGACGAGCCCTCATTGGGAACTACGAGGAATGAGAAATGGAAAGACCAATGTTGTCATTACGAAAACAGAGGTTCCAGTGTATTTTTGTAATGATGCCATCGTTTTTTGAATGAACCTGTATTTTTGTACATATTCACAGAAATACATCAATGGAGGTGGCTTCGATCGACCTAAAGTTCCGATATAACGGTATCTCGTGAGAATTGAACACATTATATCGCGTCATGGACATGTACATGCTGTCAGTATCCAGTCTCGATTGAGAGACAATTGGACAACGGGTCTACGTCAGGTTATCAATAATCGTGTTTCAATTGAATAAGGATCGATTGAGTTGTTATTTGCAGCGGTGAAATTTCTTTTTTTATTACTTTTTTTTAATCAGACCAATGGGTTTTTATTCTGGGAGTGATTTGTGAAAAAGTGGCGTTTGACGAGAAGAGTTTTGCGATGTAATCGGAATATCAATAAATCGTGACCTTTCTTTTGTTGCAACTCGAAGGATTAGATTTCGTTGATCTTTATCGAGAAAATGGTAGCGAGAGATTCACAAAAGTGGCATAAAAATATTTTCACTCATTTTGAGAGGAAAAAATTGAGGAAAAAGGATTACTAAAGCTTCTCCACGATTTCATACACTTTATTGCACTCCAGTATTAAGTAATCACTTCTAGCTTTCGTTGGCAGAGCTCGTAGATTTCGTGAACTTGAGTAATCGTCCATAGGATGCTTGTGGGTAAGGTCCGCGTGGGACGAAAGTAATTCCTGTCGTCTCTCGCGGAGCAACCTTTTTCCTCTTCCTGTACTCTTTCGCCTCCTCCTTCGTCGTCTTCTTTCTCCTCCTCCTCCTCTTCCCCTTCTTTCTCTACCTCTCCTCGTCTAGCCTGCTCGCTTATGACGCAACTAATCGTTGAAATACGTGCAAATATTTATCCCAGGAAGCTGTCAGGTGCAAGCTCCGAGAGTGTGCCCTCCGCACCTTCCCGTTCGCCTGGCCCAGCCCCCGTGGAAAAGCTTTTCATCGTGTGTCTCCGAGACATCGCATTTTCACCAACAAAGTGCTTTTTCTCTCTTCTCCACAATATACCCGATGCACGCAAGACCCAAAGGGAAAACTGTAATCCTTAAAAACCACTATATTCCCATGACATCGAAAAATCCATGACGCCCATTCAACTTCCGATTTAAAAAGCTCCCCTTTTGTCATTTGTAAGCGACAAATTAATAACTTCCTTCCAGTTACTCGTGGAAAGTGGTTGAAAGACAAATCTGCACTTTATCTGAACTATTAATATTTCAGAGAAATTTTTTCAACAACCCCAAATCATAAGAAAGTCGTTAAAAAAATGGATTTTGTGAGGTTTCTAGGCGGTAAAAGCTCCTGAAAATTTTTAGGAAATACTTCTCCAAAACCGTGAATTCTAAGAAAATGCAGAAAAATCAAATTTTCGTAGTTTCTAGTCGGTAATTTCTCCTTGAGAGTACGAACGTGCCAAAATATTAATTAAATTGGTATTATAAATTCCTGCATTTTCACGACAAGGTTATAGCCACATTTATCCGCATGAAATTCCATGCTGCAAGCGAAATAGTGGAACAAGGATTGGAGGAAAATTACAACGATTTTCTCAGCTGTAGAAAGAGCTCAGGGTGGGTGAGGAGGGGCAAGAGAGGAAGAGCAGGGTGTCGCGTTAGACGAGAATAAGATTGGAGCCAATCGTGGGCACATCTTACAACAGCAGCGACGGAATTTCGGCCTGGATTCGTCGTCCTCTCCCTCCCCCGGGGAAATCGAATTATAAAAGGGTTTCTGGCACCGCCTCAGGGTTCAAGAGGGTTAGGGTTAGCGAATTCAACTTCCGGTATGAAGAAAAATAATACGAGAGAGACTCAAGAATGATGCGAAAGCAAGTGAAATTTAAAAAACAAATTCTCGCAGGTCTAGGCAAACTGCATGGCTCTCGTTGCACTTCCGGTTTCATCTGGCTGCCCATAAGATTGCAGGATTAAAATAACTGAGAAAGACAAAAAAAACAACGCCTTTTTGTCGTTCAGCCTCGAACTTAATTCAGGAAACTGAGGAAAGACAAATTTCCAAATGGCTTTGAAGGAAATGAGACTGTTGCGGGATCTCATCTGAGCCATCCTGATCCAAGTCATCCCCGTCGTTTCGCTCCCGATAGCCTCGTCTTCTTTCTTTTCCATATTTCCAGCCTCCTTTTCTTCTTTTTTTATTTATTTTGTCTGCTTTGTTTTTTTTTTGTCTATTTCCCACGTTGATTCAGTCTGCTTCCTGAACTCGTTCGGTCCGTAGAAAAATCAATTGGGGGTTGCTACCCCTCGAGGGAAATGTTTATCGAGGTAGTACTTTTCAGACATCCTTTCAAAGCACCTGAACGATTTTTTCTTCTTTTAACGTTCACAAGAGCGTGCAAATTGACAATATCATGTGATAACTTGGAGTCAAGCCCGCGAAAATCGTCCTTGCCCGCCGTTCAACAATATCCTTCCGAGTTTCAAGCCAAATCTACCCAGTTAGCGAAATTTTCGTACGTGACTACTGAGTCTATTTCCACCACGTGACCAAGATTTTCGTCACAGAATTCACACCTCGTAACTCCGAGTTGCACTCGCCGGTGGCGACAGGGGCGAGAGTCAGCTGAGGCTAAGTTCACCCCCTTTTCAACGCGTTTCCATAATATCGCTGGATATTAAGGGCTCCAAGTAGGTCAACCCTGTGCCAGATTCTAGGGGTGGGAAAGCTCTGATTCAACAACCCTCGCGGATATTACACTCAGCCTTTTTTCTTCACTATTGAATTTCTTTAGATTTCAATGTGTCCTTTTTCGTTTGGACGTCCCAACCTTCTGAATCTATAAATCAATGATGAATTGTCGATTTTCAACGGTAACCTCAATTTTTTTACCGATTTTGTTGACCTGGGGGTCATGAATGAGGCCCATCTTGAAAAATTCGTATCTCCGGTAAAATTCTACGAAAAAATGCGTTAAAACGATAGAAAAAATGTTTCGAGCCCACGTTAACGTTTTAGGGTTAAGGGATCGGATATATTTATGAAAATTATTCGTGAATTTGTGCCATTCATTCTCGATCGTTTGCCCTAGAAATTTTAGCTGCGTTTTCTAATTAAGGCAATGTATACGTTTCGAAAGTAATTCTCTCTTTACTTAGTCAGACGTCATGGCTTAAAGTTCTTGCAGCATCAAGATTAAGTACGTTTGAAAAGGAAACTAAATGAGTGAATAAATAAATAAATGTTGGAAACAAGATAAAAATAAAGAAGAGAGGAAAAATAATGAATTCTTTGCTTTCTGTGATTTAAATATCAAGCTTCACGCTGGAATGAATAATTCACGAAAAAGTCTCGAGCGTAGTTTACACGAGCGAATAGTCCATGCAGAGGAGCTTTACGTTTTTCTCCTAACGCTGTACATACGGCCGCTTTTCTCGAGCGTTTTCTATCGTGCCGTTTGGGACGAAGAAAAGCGGGAGAGGGCTCAGTGACGACCACCGGGACGGAAGTGCATCCTACCGAAATAATTCAGATGGTCGGGTGAGGATTTTGCCGACTGGGATCCAACGCACCACCGCCAAACACGCCATATTCTATTTCTTTTTCGTACCCCATTTTGTTGCATTTTTATTTTCTTTCTTTTTTATTATTTTCCTTTTCCCTTCTATTTCGCTCTCCACTCTCGCCGTTTCCATCTTCCATTACATAGCGCTAATCTCATTAAAACTCCCTGAATTATAACGTAGATGAGTTTCCTTATCATCTCTAATACGTTTATTTATTTATCCAGGAAATTCCAAAAGTATTTTCCAAGTTTTCATGAAACTCGTGCCAAAAATCGATACTCGCACCATTTGCTCGCGTAATTCATAAACCAGCCGGTGTCATGGGCAAATAATTGGAAAATTCTCTGCAGTATTTGCTAACGAAGTGTAAAAATTCGCCAAGAAATAACCGCCAAAAAATTAGAAACAAAAAAAATGAATGTAGAGAGAAAAAAAATTACAACATCCAAACGATTTTGTTATTTTCTGCAACAATGAATTTCCAAATTCTTCGTAACAACGTGTCACAAAAACGCTCACGGAGTTATTTACAGTACGAACTTGTACAGGGCAATCGAACATGGAACGTAACAGAGCCACAGCAGAGCCATAGCATTAAAGAGGAAGGGTTCTTTTCACTCTCGAGAGCGTCGAGCGACGAGATGAGAATTTATGGCCCATCGTTGTTGTTATTTTTTTCTTCTCTTGCTCTCTTCTTCGCGCTCGTATTGTCTCTTTCTTTTCCTCCCAGCAGCAAGTGAGGTGGAAACGAGCGAATACAATTTAAACATTGTTGATCCTGCCGTGACAAAGTGGTTTTCATGATGGATGCTGCAGAGTTTCTGATCCTGCTTTGTATTACCTCACAACTCTATAAATACGATCCACAATTTATATGCTTGTGAGTACATGTATTTCTTTTTTTTTTTTTTGTATCGGCATTCCACTTTGCCCACCCACAGCTATATCCTCGGAATGTTTATACATTCATGGATTCTGCATTTTTTTTTTTCTTCATTTTCTAACGATGTATTGTTGAAAAAAAGTGTCGAAATCAACGCATTCAGATTTTCATGACCTACTTTTTTTTTTGCACATTCTCTATCTGATTTAATGGAACTTGAAGTACGAACGACGAATGACAAAGTGAAGAATAATTGTACAAAAACACATGACAAAAATGACATCCTCCTTACGGGGACGATTTAACAGCCAATTTCAGAAGCCATTCGTCTTCGTACTCAGTACATTGAATTACATCCACTGGCTAACTGAACAGCAACTCTCACCTTGCCAATTTGTATATTTTTTCACTTATCCTGGATGAATGAATGAATTCTAGGTAAATAAAAAATGAATTGAGTTGATTCGGTTTTCAGAAAAAAATTGCAGACTAACACAATTTTCGAACCGTCCGAGTTTTTTTTTTCCTTTTTTTTTTATAGGATCTTGTGCTCGTGTTCATTGATCACGAACTAAAAATTGCTCACAGATCGTTAGACTAACCATTGCGTTCTGTAAATATAAGATGCGTGCAAGTTACACGTGAATCGATATATATATAGACATGTGCACATACATTCACATGTGCAAGATGTATATAGACATATATATCAATTGCTGTAGTCTGGAGGATGGTATCTGCATACTCGTTGTTCGGTACATCCCACGCAACGTCGAACAAGATCCAGAACCTTGTTTGGTTAATGCCCGGGCTTTGTCATGATTTGTGCGACGTGTATCCTCGTTTGCCACTATATATACTACGTAGCATCATGAACTAGAATCCCGAGCAACCCATATATACGTGTGTCTGTGTGAATTAATGTATTCGATTACTCTCATCAATTGAAAATCAAGATTTGTCACGAAAATGATGAAATCATGAGATATTCGATTTTTAATCAATTAAGATTATTTGCATAAAGATTTTCTGGTTACTGGAAGAAAAAAAATCGAGGCGTGTTCAAAAAAATGACAAGATGACACAGGCAATGGCTCAACTGTTCGAGTGTACACTTCCCGTAGGTGCACATTGGGTCAATCTGACCCAAGACGTTTTTAAAATCGTTGTATTCCGCGGAATATGCATTTTTTTGTTTATTAGTGAATTATCCATGTTTTATGGCCCTGAATTCATTCTTTGACGAAAAGGAAAATTAAATACCACAGAATTGGTGACAAAAAATTGTTGGGGTTGAAACGATCCAGTTTACACTCGTAGAATTTTTATGGATCAGTGATTGAATCAAGTAAATTAGGCAATCAGGGTTGTAAAGAATCATTGATGATGCAGGGTAGATCGTACATGATGGAGGATTTAGCGAGAAGCTCGATGATTACAGGATCATGATAGTTCCACGGATAAGCAGCTTCAGGTCCATGAACACTGGGTCTTCCCTTTGTCCAATTTACGTAAATATACACGAGGCCCGGACAAGGTTAGGTGGAATGTTGGAGATGCAACCGGAAACGAGATGGCGGCCAGAAACTGTGCAAGCTCGAGGTTCATCCTTCATGAATATTTCATGAGATGACGCGTGTGCCATCCACGAAGCACCACGAGGTAGAAAGGAAGAAGGGACGACTAGAGAGAGAGAGCGAGAGAGAGCGAGACAGGGATATATACATGCAAACGAATGCTGCACTTTGAGTCAGAAACTGCTACTGTGACATCTCTATATCCGGTGGGCACTCGTACGTCCAATCATACACGTCGTTCAAGGCAGAGAACAACGCTTTCGTACCCTCAAAACCAACCCCCTTATCGTTAAATCTCCCCTACCCTCATGCCGCTCGACAAATTTGTCCGATTGTTCATTTCTCACTCGTTCTCAGGTAAACCCTTAAAGTTATAGTTTCACTAGAGCTCTGACAGGACTTTATTCGTTCATCCGGTCGTGGGATATTCGTAAGGAGTTGATCAGCGTGTAGAGCTGAGTATTGATTGTGATGATCGATCGTTAGCTCGACAAAACTGCATTATTTCCAAAAAAATCTTAGCAAATTGTCCAGTTGTGAGACTTCGGGTGCATACCCGGTCTTTTTGACCCCGCAAAAATTTTCTGGCACTGATTGCTTGGCAACGAATGTTTTTGGCATTTAATTTTCGTATTTGTCAAAAAATATATTCAGGGCCATAAAATATGGACAATTTCCTACAAAAAGAAGTCGAAAAACAAGCATGTGTACCGGAATACAACGATTTGAAAAACGCATTGGGTCAGATTGACCCGAGATGCACTTAAAGGGTGTGTGCACTCGAAAGGTTAAAAAAGGATTTTGTTTTTTTTTAATTTTTACGACCAAATTAAATCAAAATCTACCATGCTAGTTTTGAACTTGTCGCTGTTGTTTGATAATTCGATCGAGGGATGTTTATGAACGAGCATGTAAATATGGAGGAAAATTTTTGAGGTGCTCGATTTATTGTTGAGAGGGATGATATGTATAGGAGAAGTATTTCCTGTCAGGGTTAAATTAGTCGGGAATGCGAGACCAAGGGTATGATCGTTATCATCGTTGAGTCGCGACTGGCCTCGCGCAGGACGCTAACATTTTGCATCCCTTAAATATTTATGTATATGAACGTGTGTGTGAGAATAACTGAGGAGCTTTCTACATGACCAAGCACAGATAAGAGGGCGAGGACGTCGTTAGTCTCGAGCTTGCCACGCCGGAAGTACGTCGTCGCACGCGAAGACCACCCTCAACCCTCTGTTTCATCCCCTCATCCACCCTTGTCCTCCCGGATTACGCAGGAGTTAGTCTCTCTTAGTTCGCGAATTTAGTCCTTTCCCTCTTCTTTTTCGTCACGTAGACTTGACTCGGTATCTGTCACTCCCACCCCCTCCCTTGCGCCCTTCCAACCCCTAAGCTCACTTCACTTTATCGCCATGACCTTTGTCCAAGCCCTGCGCGTTGTTACATGCACATTCTTTCACTCTCCTTCCGCACCGTTTCCACTGCTTTTTTTTACTCCAGCAGCCTCGTTTTTGATTGATTACTTCTGCAACGTCCTGATTAGAAATTTCATGATTAATTACAAACAAAATATTTTATTCTCATGTACCTCAGTTTTCTGCAATTTGATCGAAATGCCGAATGATTAATGACCGATTAATTGATCGTCATTTCCATATTTCAGTTTGGCCAGTAGATTTTATTTTCTGATACACACTGAATCATTATTCATTTACTAAGTAGGAGAAAATAAAGAAAAAAAATTATGCCATGGAAAGATCAAGCGATCGATCCATCAGTGTAAAAGCCCTTGTTTGGCCTGCAGCTTTTCTTGTTGCTTATCCCTTTAGTAACCCCTTTTATTTCGAGGGGCCTATAGGCAGTCGAGGGATGAATGAACAAGGGTGGGCGGGGTTAAGGTGAAACGAGGGTGTTCCACAACCGAGCAAAGGGTCAGGAAACCTTTTGCATGTTTTCATATTACGCGACATTGGTCCCTGACGATCGTCAACTCATTGACGAGCCCTTCGTCATTCAAAATTCACAGGATAAATTCGTGTTAAACGTCCCCAATTTAATATTGAGCTCAGCCTACAAGTTTCAGTCAAGGTCTAATGTACAAGTTGTTGAGGCCCAGGCAGGCCCAATAAATCCCCAAAACAACCCCATTTATTTACACAAATTTTCTACCAACCAACGTTTTTCTATGTGCACGTCAATTTTTTTTTTTTTCACTAAAAAATGGCGCACATAAAAGTTAATTACAAATAAATATAAAAAAAAAAGTAATATTGTCTTTCTGTGTTCTCGACTGGGCGCATAAAAATGTGGAATTCTATTAAAAAGTAAATGCCGTACAAAATGTCGTGCATTTTTGTGCCAGCTCTCTGCGGAATGAGGATTTTAATTGTTGGCTCGAGGGAGAAGCAATTAAGGAATAAGGCAACTTTCTACTCGCGTTTTGTCTTCTCTTCTTTTCAATGATTCCTTCTGCATTCTATTCTTAGAAAAAAAAACGTTATACAGCACAAGAATGCAGATAAAAAAACATTCACCATGCTCTGGTTTCTCATAAATACATTCCTGAAAATTCGTTTGCAACAAACATTCGTTTTTGAGATAGTTCGTTAACTTTGGCATACAAAAATCAGAGAACATTGCAAAAATGTAATAATTTTTCAAGCCTTCCTTTCAAATCTTCTAAATTTCAAGTTTAACCTAATTTCTCGCCTATATTCACGTCCTCAATGTCCTGAAATAGAAAGCTTCGTCTATCTTAAGCTTCGAAAGAGGCAACATAACGTGCTTTTCGAACTTACGAACTTACTAAGCTCGTCGACTGCTAGAAGAAAGTTGTGATTGCCTAAAACGTTCTTGATCTCTATCGAAATAGGATCGTCTACCATCTCGAATAATAGTCATTGTTGAACGGGCTTAAAGAAAGGGTTACCCTTACTCTTCGTCCTGAGCCAACTTTTCTGGTCGATGAATCATTCATTAAATACACGAGCTCGTAATCTCCGATGTGAGAAATTCCAGTTCGAGCCAACTTGTCAAATTTGTTGATCGAGATTCAAAAATTTCCAGGAATAATTTATTCATTTCGTGGAAAAAAATAAAATAAAAAAATAATAGAGAAAAGAAACGTGATGAAAATTGTGGACAGGAATGAATAAAAAATTATATTTCAAACGAGTTGAGTGCGAATCTAAAAAAGGATAAAAATCATCCCTCGGTGAATTTTATTTACCAATCACTCAGCTACATTTTTTACCCTTTTCTGCATAAAAAAGTTTTCCACCACAACATATTCGTTCGTGAAGTATGGGCTCATTGACAGGAATACTTTTACGACTGAGTTCGTGGCACAAACACACACCCACGAATACACATACACGAGAGAAAAATAAATTACGAGATTCCTTATCTCTCTCGGGAGCGTAGAGATCGTGCCGGAAAAATGTATCTCGTATGTTTGGTTCCCCAAGCTTTCAGGAAATCAACCACCGACCTACGATGAGTTTTTTTTTTTGTTCAACAGGAAAAAAAAGGAAAGAGCTTCACCGTCTTGTGTCAGTTCGAACCCGGAAACATAGCACTATTTCTACGAAGGAAAATTCCTCAAAGATTTCACGGTTCATGAGGGTACGTACAGCCTCGACAAACCCCAATCTTACTCCGTTGGGAACCATCAACATTTTGCCAAACATATTGGCAAGAAGAAAAATGACAAACGTGGAATTCACTCGAGACTCCCTCATCCCATTTTTTATCTTCACTATACGCAGCTTCTTTTTCTTCCAGACTAAATTTTCCTCCAGGTTCGTTCATATTTACCATAAAAAATTTATCAGTGGAAAAAAAATTGTTCGTTCGAAACAATCGCCAGTCCAGTCAGTTTTCGTTTTTCAACCCTCGTCAATAATTTTCTACCAGTCTACGAAAATACTTTTTTTTTGATAAAATTTATGATCAGAAGTTTCGATCTTTCCGGATTATTTGGATCATGATGAAACGTGTCAAATCCTGTGGAATCGTCACGGAGTAGAATAGAGATTTTCATCCCTTATTCGCGGTTGGGAAGGGTTGATAGTAATTACTGAGGATCAACTCTTTGATCATCTCATTACTGTGATAGTCAATCGATTGATGCTGACGCTTTCCTTCGCAAAGTTCAGCAACTTCGCAATCCTTCCAGTACTAACGAGAAAAGAAATTTCCCGCCCCCATGACTTTCCGCTCTTGTTGCTCGCGCCCGACAATCGTCTCCTACAAAAGCTTCACAATGGGAGAATTATTTCGAACGCGATTTTCGAGCTCAACATCAAATTATCTTCGAGCTCCGAAGATTCTGAAAATTAATCAACTCTTTCCAACAGGGGATGAAAACTTTCTTGACTCTTTTCGCGAATAAAATCATAAGACTCTCTCTCTCTTCAATCCAAAAGACGTTTTTTTACAGTTCAAGAACATTCACGAACTTCTCGACGTTGATTTTCCATGTTTGCATCATCCCTCGTGCAAATAATTGTAATCATGCAAAAGCTGGCGCCCTCGATGGCACCCAGGAAAAGATTCAGAACATCCAATTAATCGAAATTGTTTTCACGAGCCAGAATCCAAATTATTATCCAAAAAGACTCAATATCAAAGGAAATTCCAGCTGAAAAAAAATTCATCAAAATAATCTTACGAGCCGAATCAGAGTCACCGAATTTTCCAAGCAAATTAGGACAAAGTTGAGCATATTTGCGAAAAGTTAGACAATGGATAGAATAGGAGAAGAGATGGAAAAAGAAAAAAAAATTGCATCGACCCAACACCATAAAACTCAAGATCATGTAGAAAACTTGAGATCAAAGTTTTCCAATAAACTGCCCAGTGAAGTGGTAATCACTCCCTGGTACGATAAAACTTTTCGCGTAAACGACTCGATAACGCGATCTTCGTACAAGTACGCTATGATACGTAAATGTGTCTCAAAAAAATTTTAAGAATTCCGCCAATTATGAAAACTTCTCCAGAGCTGAAAAGTGTCCGTAAAAAAAAAATGATAATACTCCAGAAAAATACCAAACTGTTCAAAACACATGAATTGATGCCTCTAAAACTTGCCAAAGCCAATGTCTGATCGTCGTACATTGACGAATTCCATGGCATTGATTCAAGTCCCAAGATCAACCCTATAGAACGGAAGCCTCATTATTGTTCACCAGTTCCGGTAACCTGGGTCCACGACCCCAATTTACAAAATTCATATCTCCAGTAAAATTCAATAAAAAGCCTTCAGCTTGGTCTCATTTTTTTCGTTTTTCAATGCAGAATCCCATCAGCCACGAGCAATTCTGCTCAAAGTTTGAGAATTAGTCGGAAATGCGGTAAAACGATAAAAAACGACAGAAGGAAAAGAAAAAGGCCGTGAATCGATTAATCGATAGCTCATTAATAATAAATATCAATAATTTCATCGATCAACCGAAGTCTAGCATGAA
The DNA here is from genome assembly GCA_037043255.1 of Diadegma fenestrale. Taxonomy (NCBI): domain Eukaryota; kingdom Metazoa; phylum Arthropoda; class Insecta; order Hymenoptera; family Ichneumonidae; genus Diadegma; species Diadegma fenestrale. The sequence goes on along the minus strand of CM073310.1, from coordinate 10,690,923 downwards.
ATAACTATTTCGGAACGAATGAAAGAAAAAAAAATTGCGAAATAATGAACGAATGTAGAAAAACGGAATAAGAAGGTGAAGTTAAATCAGAAAATATCGATATTTGGTCGCTAAGACGGACGATATACCTGTCTCACGAGAGATCTGGTTTATATCAAATGAGTTACAACCCATTACCACATTTGATTGCCGTAAGCTATGATTCGGAGATTATAACCACCTCTGAGCCCTAATCCTACCGATATGCATACCACACAACCAAAAATATACCGGCGCACACACACACACACACACACATATATGTATATATATATTTATAATTATATTATGTTACACTGATATGGCCCCGTTAATATTATATTATTGGACCAATCATTCTTAATACTAATTGATATTAACGGGCGATCAGGTACACACGGTTTCGTGCATAGAGCCTGAGGCATCGAGAATTCGCAGAATTAGCACGTGCTTCATTCGATGAGTTCATTCGTCACACACCCGCACACACACGCGCGAATCTTTGTGTGATCAATAGATGAAAACTTGATATCGCCCGAAACTATGGATCAACAAATTGAAATGGATTTATATGGCCACCGATTTTTTTGAACCGTTACCTATTGATAAACACTCGCAGGACCAGGCGAATAAAGCTCACGTATGATTAATATTGATCATACTGGTCAATCCGTATGGAAATGTTTGTAGGGCGACCTCTGTCCTTTCTGGCTAAATCACATCGCACATGAAACCCGTGAAACGCCAATATTTATCCGATTATAGCAACGCCATTAGCGTGTCACCGTAATTATCTTTTGATTACATTCATTAATCCACCGATTTTTATTCAACCCCAGCTACGCACTGTGATTTTTAGTAACATTCGTCGCGTTGTAACGCCATAACGGATGCGTGTATCGCAGGCTTTGATTATAGTGAAATCGAAACGTCAGACTCTGAACAATTTCCCAAATCAATCATTCAAGCTTGAATGTGATTGAATGAAAAGTTATGGGGGGGAAAGAAATTTTATTTTACATTTTGGGATTCTCGTAATGATCACACTCAACTCGCAACGTGAAACTTGGAATTTGTGCGGAGTCTTCGTAGGTCACGCGAGATGGTACGAATATTTGACGTCTTGGAACTCGTTCAAAAGAGCCACGTGGCTTCTAGATCTTGTGACATGTGTGTATGTGTGTGTGTGTCTGCATGGGTACAAAGGTGGGTGTAGAACCAACTACGCATAGCTTACGTTGCAAATTGGATATTACGCTATTAGTTAGCGATTAAATTAGGCGAGCTGAGTGGTCTTTGCCAGGCTGCTGCCGGCCTGCGTTAGATACGATCCGATAAACTTACGAAGCTCGAGGAAACGTGAAAGCAACTCCTGTCGACTATACAAGATCTATGCATCCTCGTAGAAAGCTTGTTCATCCAACCGAGCCTCCAAATGGTCTGTTGCAGCTTTCCAAAGCATATTATATTCGCAAGACTGTTATACAAACGAAAAAAGTCCGGCAGGCGAATATTCCTGGTCGAATTATTCGAAGGGAATAGCAACAAAATGTCAGGAAATCTATCAACGCGTTTTTCTCAATCAATCTGGAAATCTACTGCGCAATCACTTAAGTAGTTGAAAAATTTCGAATTATTTCTGAACGGTTGAAAGTTCTTTTGGATTGTGAATAAACGTGCATTTGCCGTTTGCTTATTCTGGCGGCAAGTTCGGGAGCAGTATGGATCTTCTCAACTCGCCACTTGACCTGGACCACTCGTTGATCTCCGAGAGCGCAGCACTTATAATCTTACGTCGTGTTTTTCTCGTTGGTAAAACTCATTTTGTCGTTTTCTCGTCACTCTACTCCTTTTTTTCACTCTTTCTCTCGGAGGCTCGGACCAAAAGACATATCGCTTGGGTGGTCGATTTCGCCCTGATGTCGTGAGTCGTTTTCGTCTTCGTCTTCGAGAGTCCCTCCACTTTTCGACGAGAATAGAACGTCTCGACGTTGCAATTATGTCGACTATATCCATTAAACGACATCCGCCCATTCCCACTCTCTTTTTCAAGACTTTTCATCCACCAGCAAGAGATTATTTCGTACAAATAACAACGTACGAAAATAAAAACAGCAACGCCAAAAAACCTCAATTAAAGGCTGTGAATTAATTGCTTAAAAAAATAGCCCACGTTGTATTAACAATTCAGTCAAAAATGTGGTAATGTATTTACAAAAAGCTTCCGAATTTACGTAGTCGTCTAACTCGAAATGTCAAGAAGACAGAAAAGTGAGAAAAGTTTTCGCTTAATTGCCAATTGAAATTACTTTTTCATCAAAGCTGTTTTATTGGGAATTTAAGAAAATTCCCCCAGGTTGGGCTCGTTAAACATTGATCAACCCAAGTCTGCAGACTCTGAGTGAGCGTCGTGTCTTGTCAGTCTCAAGTGCAGGGAATGAGACGGGACGGAAAGAGAGAGAGAGAGAGAAAGGGACTTTGAGGATAGTTCGTTCGAAATGGGGGAAAGAGCAAAGGTAAATACGACGTGTTTGTGGGAAGGAGAGAGTGAGGAAGTGAAAGGGTTTCAAAGTCTTTGCTTCGGTCGAAAAAACATGTTATAGTCTCCTCGATTTCAAAAATGCATGAGATTTCGTCGATTTGCCATTTTTTAATTCATTTAATTAATCGTAAAATTGTGTTGAATGTGATAAATCGACAATCAACTAATAAATAGTAATTATCATCACGATGATTCGTCTTTTTATTACTTCTAAATTCGTCGGGGATTCTAAAATAATTTGACTTTTTTCCGAGACTGTGCAAAAAGCCAACATGTTGGGAACGCCATAGCCTGGAAATGATGTTCCTCCCATCCCATCAGCCATATTCCTTTATTGCGTCACAGCGTAAATTCACAATTGGCAAGGACACACATACCCTGTTGTACAAACATAAGGGTGGCCGTTTTCTCTATTGCGGTGCAATTGCCCTACTCGTCTGTTGTTTCCGCTTGGTCGGTTGACAAAAGTTGCACCAGTCTGTGGAATAATGGCGCGCAGTATCGTTTGAACCCTCTCCCTTCTCTCGCGGCTGACTTGTATCACGTGGCATATGTATAAATAAAAGAGAGATATACAAACGAGATACCAAAATGACAGTGAGCCTGGGCCATTGAGATATTTGATTTTCCATTATTTGGCAGAAATCTTTATCACTGAATTTGAGTTCCCTCGTCCAAATTGCGTATCAAATAGTTTTATCCGTTCATCAAGCACTCATAAGTCTTGCTGACCTTTTGACCTTTGAATGCCTCCCAACTGTTCTTACTACATCAGCATTCTTGTCGACGATTTCTTTTTTTTCTCAGCTTTTCTCAAGATCTAGAGTACAGCTCAGAGCCTTTTAAACATTGTCACTTTAACACAGTCATACATAAAATATAGTTGGGGGTAGGTTTCGGATGGAAAAGTTTTTCTCAGCACTCGACGGTGGCACCTAACAGCAACTATAATGTTGCGAGCTGCAGGTGTTGAAAAAAGATGCTGGGAGGTTGAAAAAAGGGGAAAGATAAAACATAGTGAATATGGATACAGTAAAGAACGGTTGGAAAGCTTTCTTCAACAGCTCCTGCTCCGTACTCACCCAGGAAGAGAGCTCCGAGTCAGTTGAGCATGTATGTAAGCACACGCTTGCGTATTGGATTGTACAAAGAGGAAGTGTAGTGCAAGCCCATTCGGCAATGTGTATGTGCACTTTGTTTTCTTCGCGGATCGTGTGTGCACAAACCATACGAGCACCAGACTTCTCGATAGTTTTGGCTCCAGCCGGTACCCTTTCCCTAAGCCCCTCCCCCTCTTTCTTCCCGTGGGTCCCCCTCAAGCTATTACTATCGGGTCATTGCTTTTTATGGCTACGATCGGCCCAAAATTTATTCGAAACGCTTCGCTGATTGGCGTTCTAAATTTCTCGAGCCATTGAACGACCCTCTTTTCCCGCACATTCCCTAGCCACATCCCCACCCCAGTTCCAGCATGGAAAACGCTCCGGTATCCTGGAACCAGTGAATACCTCACACCCTCTGAGGATATTCGCACATGTCACTCCTCCTAAATCCTTCCAAACTTATGACCTTTCAACCACGAGCACCCTTGACCCCTTCCATTGATTTTCATCATTGCTTCCGGTTTTCTTATCTCTGCAGGAAGTCTCCTTCAATCCCGGATCCGTACAGTTTCCGGATCGAGTCTTTTTCTCCCGAAATGTCTTCCAGGATTTTAGGATTCTATTCCCGGATTGTCAAGGTCAGATAAAATGACTGTAACGGCTGCCTTTCTGGTCTGTTTGTGAGACAGTAAAATCCAGTGCACGCTGCTACGCTAGAAACTGAAAATTCAAAGTGGAAAACGGTTTTGAGGGAAAAGTAGCAAACGGCGTGGAAAATTCTGCGCGCAATCAGATGAGGGTGTCCTTGTGATCAAACATGATCAAGTCTAGCTAAATCATGTGTCCTGCTCCAACCATCCATACCATCCGACCCAGCATATGTCCAGCCGAATGACGCGCCATCATTGACGCCTGGACACATTGTCGTCTCTATTGTTGATCCACTGTGCACCCTGGTCCATGCAGGGGGGACAAGTGTTCATCGGATCTATTCACCGATACGCCACCTTCACCAACGTAAACTACCAGCCATGGCCGAGAGATATCCCCATCCAGGGATTCATGATGGGCAGACGAAAACGCGATTTCGGGTCATAGAGGTCACTTGAAAGTCACCGGTCTATTTACATTCAGCACACAGGGAAGAACGACAAACAAGCATAACGCTGATTTAAATAATGTATAACCAAACAGACTCTCAACGAACCACCACCAATCCCCGACCGCTGCAGATCCCAATCAATGCAATTCCCCGAGACTGCCACTCTTTGCAACGCTTTGCTCGGTTATTACCATTCCGCAGCAAGGCAGTTATGTAGTGGAATGGGAGGCATCATGTTCATCATGGAATTCTACCATGGAGATAGTGATTTAGGGTTTCCCCAAAATCAGTAGACAATCGATGACCAGTTGGGGGTGTAGGGTCTGGAAATGAAAGACTAGAAAGATGGAGCAATAAGGAATTTATTACAAACCCTGGCAGATCTAGATTGCCTTGAACGAAGCCGAGGGAGTCTATGGTTTTGGATACCAGACACTACGATGTACTGGCCGAAGGGTTGGGGACGAGAAAACCCAGTAAACGGATTGAACAATAAATGATTCTGTTGGTATTATTACTTGGTACTAGTTTTGGGTGATATGAGTTGTCCCTAGCCAGGGATAATGACTTTTTGATTACACAGCCAATGCTGGTTCTCGACTTCACGGAAGAGAAATCTTGCACATTCCAGTCGCAAATGGATCGATGGATCCCAGCGACAGTTTCTTCCACACGATAAATGTCCAATCGCATCGCGGTTTCTTTATCCACGATTCTCGCTCGTCTTCATCCCCTGCTCCATTCCCTCCCTATTACCCAACGCCCTTGTGTTCGCCTGCAGACCCGCGCTGCACGAGAGCTCTCACTGCATTCCATTTCTTTTCTCCACATCCTACTCCCCTTTCGTTTTCTTTTAATGGCCACCTTTTTCCGGGATTCCACCGTTTCACCCCTGACCCTTTCGACTACCTTCGAGTCTATCTCTTCCGCTTTTTTCACGCTTTCTTTTCGCACATTTAACTGGTGCAAGTTTCCACTGTAGACGTCAATATGAGAAGAAACTGCTAATGGAATCGAACCGCATTTTTGGTTCCTCTGTCGACCTAGTTTCTCCCCACCGACTGAACAGCACGTTCGGCCACTTTCAATAGTTTCCACGTACTTGGGGTTGCATTTACGAAACACGAGATTTCATACTGAAAATTTGTTGTTGCACTTACCGAAACGCAGTCTCTCCGAGAGAGTGCCACGAATGAAAAAGCTTTGAATACGTACCTGCAACATAAATATAAAAAGTTTCATTAACAACTCTACAAGAGTAGCCCTCGAAAGTGTTAGCAAACATGTGCAATATCTGATAATTAACAATAAGAGCTTTTTCGTTCTATCCAAATGAAAATAAAAACTTTTTAATTGCTGGAGAAATTTCGCTTCTTCACGTAATTAATGAGATTTCATTGCGGAAAAAATCTGTTTAAGGGTCAGTGGTGTAAATTAATTAATTTTAAATCCTATTTTTCTGTGAACCTTGTTTCCCGGGGCATTTTAATACAATTTGCAAATAGTTTTGGCACGATGATAAAAATGAAAATTCAAATAATCGATTAAACAGATTCTAAAATCTTATGATTTATGGTTTATTATGGTTTTTTTCCATAAATGCTCAAACTTACTAATTACCTAAATATCTTAATGATCTTTTCTTATTTTCGGCACCTTGTACGTGCCATAAATCCTTCGAGGCTTCGAAATAAAGCTCGTCTTTTTGTAGACAGAACAGCCAACGAGTTCCTTTCCTCTATCTTTCTCTTTCCCTCGCTTCCGTTCTTGCAGTAGCTCGATCGACTTCTACTTCCTGCCTAATGACGAGAACGGCATAAAACTTTCGACACGACACGCGAACCCGAGACGAACTAACTTCTCCCTTATTATTGCTTAGTTTTCCTCATTGCATTTAACTCCCTCTGATCCTCCTCCTCCAGCTCTACATTCTGACATCGTAACTTCATTCTCCGTGCCTGTTACTCCATCCACCTGAAGTTTTCTCCTCTAATCATAAAAAAAAGACAAAATGCAAAATCACAAGATTCCGTTCATGAAATAATTTTTCATTTTTTGCTGTTTCTTAGTCAAGCCTCCTCCATCAACCTACAGTATAAAGTTTTCACTAAAAATCCAAAATATTTTTCAACCCTTAAAACGTCGTTCCTTCATGATTTTTTGGTCCCAGCTCATTGATCGGAAAATAAATGTTTACACGTTCGTAAGTAGGATCGAAGGCATTCCGGCCATTCATAATCCTTGTCTTGACACGTTCAGACGTCTACATGCAGTGGAAAAAGTAAGCGAACGTGACTGCACGTTGATCGAGATAAATTCGTGATATTTATAGTTTTCGAGGAGGTGATCGCGCGCGGATACAAGCGTGCGCTCACCGCAAGCTGGTCATTGTACTTTCTATAAATGCATCGCTGGCATTTGCAGCTGCGTACGAATCCCCTACGGAATATTACGTTAAGAATTACTAATATACACACATCCCCACCGATATACGGAGTGTCTAAAAATTCGTAGACATTAGTAGAAACTTCGAGAACGGAAAAACGTCAATGCGAATCACGGCGTTAGCGAATATGATGTGAAGGCGTGAGGAGAGCGTGGCGAGCGCATCGTGGCATTCCGGATGCGAAAATGTGATCGAACGGTTTTTCAACTCCGTACCAGCCACGCCTACTTGTCATCCGTACGTCACGTTCGCTCGCACCAATTAATTAAGTTCTCATCAACGGTGCATAGCAGCAGAAAAAAAGCTCTCAAGACATTTCTTCTCGAGTTCTTACGATAAACTTGCGTTTAGAAGGTTCGACGTAGACTTTACGATACCCGGTATATATTCGTTGTATGTATATTCGCAATACAGACCCATGTATATAATGACAAATGTGCAGGATTCGTTTTTACGTGCTCTGGGTGCGGGTTCGGTAGACTGCAGTGAAAACGCCTCTAACGAATAACCAAAGGAGTACGAGTTCTCAGTACAGAGCATTGTGTATATAAACATAGGCGTATCCATCTTGAGGCAAAAGACTCGCAGCTGTATATCTGTGTGGTCGTACTCGTAAGTGCACGCTAAGCATACGTAAACTCCACGATACCCAAAAGGTATAATAGAGCTTGAACACACGACAAGAGCACGTCGTTAACGGGGTGAATACCGTTTTTCATTTCTTACTCCTTTGATGGGAATTCCCTTCAAAATTTTATGGTCGCAATCGTTTTACTCTTATTACTAATTGTTTTTTTTTTTTATTCATAAACATAAATGGCTGCGTGCGTTGTTTTTAAAGAATGTTTGTGAAGCAATTGAGTATTATTGTTATTATATTTAATTTTTCAAAATTGATAAAAACCTCATTTTTTATTAGAGCTCGAATTTTTTTTAATACTTTTCAATCAATCAAGGAAAAATCATTCGAAAAGTATAAAGCCCGCGGAGTGTTCACGGACATTTTTCATTTCCACTTATGCTGCTTGCGGCTCGGTGAAAACAATATACGGAAATGCAAAAGTACGCGCAGTATTCGCCAATGCGACCGGACTAATCCGATAAAGTCAATTATTCTGTAGAGAATATTCGATTTTCGGAATATCGACGAATCGTTGACGGAAACGTGCGATTCGATTCACTTCGGCCGCTCCAAAAGAGGAGCTGCAAACGAGATAATCCCTTTGCCTAGTGTGCCACGATAAACGTGAAAAAAGAGTACGAAAAAAAAACTTTTTTTATCGATAGAAAAAAAGCTATGATTTTAAAAATGTTTCTATTGTTTTATTTCAATAGCCATAACATTTTATTGACCATGCGAATTACTCCGATAACTCGTTCTGATTAATAGTCAAATTATACTTTTTCATGAGTCGATTATTTAGACAGAAAAGATTTAGCGAATATGAAGCAATTGTTACCTTTTATTACAAGTCTTTTCTCATTGCAAATGAAATAGCACTTTAAACCGGAAGTGTTTCGAAGAGGCCCTGTAATTTGGGTTGACGTCCAACAGTAGTCTGGAAACGTGTCAAATATTTGGCCACACAGCGAGGGAAACAAATTCTGCCAGAATTATCAACCGAATGGAAAATAGCGAAAGAAGTGAGTGCAAAACAAACGTGGAATGAAGTTCCTCGACGAGGACAGACAGAGAAGTGCAATGTGGAACGGGGCAGTCGATATTATCTGGCGAGATGCCATTTTTTGTGCTGAGCATACGAGGATCTATGAAAAAGAAAAAAAAGAAAAAAAAATCCAATTTTTTTTTACAATCGGTACGTCATGTATCAACTTTACTGTATTATGCCATTTTGCAACTTCCGGAAGAGAGGGTGTTATGCTCGAATATGAAGCGGTCGTTTGGCTCCTGCTCAGATCGTTATTTACGGGGAAAAAGTCGTGAGGAATTTCACGCTGCGTTGGGTTGACATATTTCGACAAATACAAAACAAAGTTTGCTTGATTTTTTATGAAAAAAGTTCGTTTGTGCTTATTTTTATTGATTCATTCTTAATTAGCCACCATAATTAATTAACGACACTGAAATCTTTTTATCACTCAAATATCTCAACCCTTCGAATGGGGCCATATCTCGTTAGAGTGAATATTGGAAAGCGCTAGGGATTGAAGAAAAATGCTGAAAGTGTCGCAAGGTCTCGGTTACCTCAGTGATGCGTAGGGACTGTGCGAGTGACAACAAATGAGTGCACAAGCGGGAGGGAAGGGGCACGAGGCGTTCGTAAGCACGATAAGGGTGTCCAACACTCGGTAACTCAAGCGTTTCCTTTGAGCGTAAGCCGGCGGAGGAAGGAAAGAGAAGCGGTGAATTTCTCGGTTGATAATCGATAGTGCGATTCTCGGAAGGTCTTCCGAGTCCTTTGCGTTCCTGTCGTAGGATCTTATTCACGTCCCCCACCAGTTTTGCCACCATGGAGGTTCTCCGCTGCTCCCACTCTTATTTTCTCGTTGCGGTTGTCTCGGAGCATACAGAAGTTCTCGTGGAAGGTATCTTGTCCTGAACGCGTAGCTGCGATAAAGCAACGTCGTTACGAGAGGACGGGCCCTTTTCTTCTTTCCCGTTCCGTTGGCCATGGCGGCGTCTAACAATCGCCATTGTTCTTTCACTGTGTTCGCTGCACTCTCTCCGCAACAGCGAGTCTCCGAGAGAAACGAGAAGAAGATAGTAAAAAACAAGAAATAACAACAACAAAAAAACGACCAAAGTGAAAACAAAGAGAATCCCGAGTGTATTAGAGGCTGCGAAACTCTTGGATAGGGGGTGGGGGGAGAAAAAAGATTGAAAGAAGCGAAGAAGCATGGGCGTGCATAATAAAACTAAAGCAGTTTTGTTTTGTGCCCAAGGCTATCTTCACTTGGTTAAATTCTCCGTGTGCCCTCCCTGCTTATCATCTCGATAAGTGTCTTCATGTTCAGAACCTCCCTTAGGATTTTCCCCTACCTCCTGCCCGCCTTCTACCTTCTTTCCGAACAACAAAGCTCTCCTGATTGATTAACAACAATCACATCGATAAAAGACCCATGAGATAATATTTTTCACCACTCAATTGCCCGCGCAGAGAAGCAAGTGGTAGCTTAACGAGATGAACACTGGAGAACCCAGAGGGCGCACGAGATACGCTTGGATTACGCAACCAAGTAGAAAAGCCTCACCTCCTCTTCATACAACTGGATCCAGTGAACGTGAACGCGATGGTATGTATACCAAGTCGTGGAGCTCGTACGAGTGAGTATGGGCGATACTCATTAGGTGCTTTAAGACCCTCATACCCCTGCAGAAGCTGAATAATTAATAAAGGAGCCAGCAGAGCCAAAGCGTAGGACTCGAGTACCCCGATAGTAAGCATCCTCCTGATGCATTGCATCTTCTCCTAGACACACCCATACACGTGTACTAGACGCCATTTGGGTGCGAATAAAGCTCCAGGAACGAGGAAGTGTCATCAACAAACCTGAAGTATCAGCCCGGAACTAGTCAGGCTCGTCATCAACTGGATGTTCAACTTGAAAGCTTGACTGAAGGATCTGCTAGATTTTCTGCATTTGTTGGAGCCTCGCTAATCCAACAGTGACCTGGACATCGAAATCTTCAATGAGATACCAAGCTTATCAACTTGGTCAGTAATTCCTGACGGATAAAGTCCATATCTGCTCAATTTCGATTCAAACGGCCACCCACAACTATCTGGAATCTTCACGATGTCTTCTATTTCCAAATCCGTTACTACCCTGGCAGATAAATCACTGGATCAGCAAAGTAAGAACGGTGGCGACCAACAAGTGTAGAAGAAGTTGTCCAGATGCCGTATAAGTATTCGACAACGAAGTAAAAGAGCTTTGTGCATGCTTTGAGGATTCTAGGAACGCATGAAGTGCTCGTATCATAACTCAAAAGTGACGTGCAACCTCTTCGAAATCTTTTCCATCGGGAAAAGTGAGCGAGGGGAGGAGCAGATTGTGAGCCAGAAAACTCGGCGCACACCATAAACAATTCAGGCAAGTTCGATTATGAAACTTTTGAATGGATATACAAGGGAGAGTGTGGAATCATGACGTTTGTTTGTAGCCTCGACCGTACCCACCTCCGATCATGTAACACCTAACGGTATAATGGAATGCTGATTTATTTGGTGTAGTAACAGAACAGGATTACGCATTGGACGTTATGACGCGATACCAACCAGCGGGATTGCGCCCGAGGGTGACGGAGGACGAGCAGGGCTTCGAGAGGGATTCGAACGAGTGTCAAGCGAGCTGTTAAAACTTTTATGAGGGTGACCTGTTTGGAAAAGCGAATAATCTCTGTGGATTTGAGCCTGTCACTAAATCCAAAGAGGAATAGCCTCGTACAACGTCGATCTACACTGCTGATGTATTGCATCCTGTCCTGATAGAGATTCCATTGGGTTTTGGCTTGAAAAAACACCAGAAGAGATGGCACATCATCAAACAGGAGTTTTCCAGATCCTGTTATCGTTGGTTGGTCAACAAGGCACCTTCTATTGAGCCGATTGGTTCAAGCTCAAAGAATGCCCAATGACATTGCAGTTTTAGGATGTTATTCAATGTCGTCTGTTGTTGCAGAAAAGTCTAAGGATCAAAACTGTTTAAAGGAACTTTCTTCTTTGGTTATCTTCTATCACAAATACGTTTTAGCGTCAGCAGTGGTTGGGGTTATTCCATAGAGAGGGACTTGCTTAATAATCGCGAACCAAAGTACCTGCCTGCTCGCTTTTCACTGTGGAAACACGACAAGAAGGGAGGAGCGGGGAGGGGGATGCAATAAGTACAGTATATACGCGATGCAGGGAGTCAGGAAGCCCGAGCGAGCCAGTTCTTTAGTGTTACCCGAGGGAGTAACTCTGGCCACGTGTCACCTGATGTGAATTACGAGCCGGCGACGCGATCCAGCGATACGGGAGAACCGAGGCTGTCTCACAACTAGGACCAACGACGGCTGACTTAATAATCCCTTCAACCTTTGCCACCGTGTGTGCTTTTCCTCTTGCTCCTGCTCTCTTGCTTTACCTTCGCTTCTCAACTTGCGCGGTCTTTGCTTCAACGTGTCCTCGTACGTTGTCCCGAAGCGTCACGCGATTCCGCTGAGTTACGGCCGTTAAGAATTCGTTTACGAGCCCAAACTCCCTCGTAAGTCTTTTCAGAATCTATGTCCTTCTTTCTCATGTCCTCCTTCATCCGGCCAGGATCAATGCTAGTTCCTGGTTGATGGCTTTCTATATTAATCCTCATCAGGCCAAATCCAGGTGAAAGAATCAGCAATGAGATTCATGTGCTCGTCCGCTCTCTCATTCGACCAACTTGTCTTTTTAGACGGTATCAAGCTCTTGCAAACTTCACACACACTTGATTGACTCTAAGCATCGAGCGACTGGTCTCGAAACTGTACAGATTTCGGAATCTCACGTTATTCCAACTCAACACCCTTTCCTCTCTCTCTCTGGTTTCATCTCTATGGCTGAATATGCTGACACTCGTGACTAACAAATATTCCGATGAGCTATTATATGAAACTGACTAGTTCAGAGTGAATCCATCCCCCACAGAAGCTAGAATGAAGCATTCATTCGGATTTTCGTTGGAACCTTCTCACAGATAGGAACAGTCTTAGTTCAAGGATCCGCCAGCGTTTCCCGCTCGGATGGTAGTCTTTCCAGCCAATGCCCCAACTTCCTGAAATCGTCTGCAGCAGCCACAGTGCTGCTACTAGTCATATAGATGGATGGATGAAACTCAGCGAAGGGTAGCGCCTGCATTGGCTTCCCTTGATAAGAATTAGCATATACAAACGTCATGGCTGCCTTTTGGAATATCCAGACACCAGACAAACTTTCACTACTTTGAGATAAAAGCAGATTCTTCCAGCCTCCGACCTCGTCTTTTCAATCCAATATTTTTTTTCGCCCCTTTATTCAAACTGCTTTTCTCATTTTCAGATCCTGATCCTGGGTCAATCGAGAAGGAACACCACAAGTGCCGCTGGGGTATGTATAAATTTGTAAAAATCTTGATATAAAAATTCTAGTTATTTTTAGGTGACACATTGGAACATTTTCATCTGAAACAATAACTTGACTGTTCACCAGCTGGTTTACGATCAATGGACTCGAGTAGTTTGATTGAATTAGCATCTTCTTCACATCAAAGTTAAAAAGATAAAGAAAGAGAACTGGAGATTTATTGAGTTCTGTCTGCAAGCCTTATTAAACTACATAATAACGCACAGAAGTGCAGCAGGGACACCAGGTTCGTTCGCTTCCTTTATCTACGAATTGCCGCTTGATCTGGTCTACCGGAAGAGCAGAGATACCTTGTTGAGATCCCAACAAAAGACGGAGAAGGAGAGGAAGACGAAGATATGTTCATTGTTAGATGTGCTTCTTCGGAGTAAGGGCCAAAAGGGTGTGGAGAAGTTGAGGGACGGAAAAAATAGGGAATGACGAGAGCAAGAAATTTCCTTCTTTTTTTCTCCCTTTCTCCGTGAAGCGATGAGAGTTTCACTCTGGGACTCTGAGAGAATTCAATGAATAGGGTTGGAATAAATGGAGGATGAGGGACAAACCCGACGACAGGGTTTCACCAAAGTGAAAAGCATGGGAAGGGTAGAATCTCAACCAACTTCGTCAGTCTTATCGTCTCGTAATAGAAAGAATAACGTCGAACTTGATAGGATTGGAGGAGAGGTTGGATCAAGAATACGAGAGATAGAGAACGCGATCGAGAAAGGAGAAAAACGAAGAAAGAGAACAAGCGCGAGGGAGGAGAGAAATAGACTTCGAAGAAAGAGAAATGCGTTCTTGGCCCGATGCTGCAACGAGCGAATTTCAATCTGAGTCTCTTTGTTTCCCCAGACGCGTCAAAGACTCGCTATACATATATACAACCCCTTTTTCTTATCTATATATATGTATATCTATGTTTATATACATATATGAAGAAAAGGATCTTTACTCTTGACAGAATCGAGTAGATAAGGCTCTGGGTAACGCGCCAAGTCGTTGAAGAGGCCTCAGGACGTAGATCGAGAATTCAAACTGCGAAGGATCGAACATTGAAATGAAAGCATAAAAAAAAGCTTCCGTTCAGAAGGAATACAACAGTAAAATGAGAGGAGTTTGGAGATGGAAAAAAATTGCAGGCATGACAGAGATGGACTCGGAAGTTGTATAGGATGGCAGTTGCGGAAGCGCAGCCAAGCGCGATGGAAGCTCTAGGACGAACGCAAAGGAAGAGCCGCGACGAGAGGAGGGAAGGGGAGAAAGAGAGAAGCAGAAAAGGGCATCAAGGAGCAGCATCCCTTTCTCGACTGTGCTGCGTTCGTAGCCCTCTCATTAGAAACTACGTTGCGGTTCTTCTAATTAAATTACAAAGCGACGTATTACCCCCTACGGCGGGGGATGAGCGCAGGGAAAGGACGAGGGGCGAGTGCAACAACCCCTCAGCAAGGGTGGCGAGGATATGAATTTCCCGTTAGTATATAGGTTTCTAGCGTTCGAACCAGAGGGTAAAAGCCACATTGAGAGGAAGAGAAAGAGCGAGATGCGAGAAGAGGAATGGATGAAATGAACGATGCGCCGACAAGATGAATGTCCATATACAGGGTATCCCGAAATTTGCTTTCCAAATTACGACCATCGGTGAGCTTATGCAATTTTAAAGAAAAAAGTACTTTACTATTTTTCTCTACGACCTGTAGTTTGCGAGATTCTCTGATTGACAAGTTCCAGCCAATGAAAAATCTGGGAGTGGCTTCTCCCCCACTCTGCTCTCGCTCGCGCGGCACGTCTCATTGGCTTTCGCACTCTTTCCCTCGTATCTGCTAAACTTTTCATCGGAGCGAAACCCACCCAAAGAATAATTGCTTCAGAATTTCACGATGTACTCGCTCCCTCAACCTCCAGCCCGAATTTCGCGACACTCTCTAGACACACGGTAAAAATCTGGAGTTGTACGAGTACCAGTTGGTGCATGATTTTTTCAAAAGGATGAGAAGCACTCGAACATGAAACAATGCGGGATGAACGACCCAGAGCGCTCGTCCACGAGGAGCATGAGATATGTTATAGAAATCGCGAGCGCTCATACCGAAGGCCGACGATATACGAACGCGAAATGACATCGCTCCTCTCGTCGTCGTCGCAGTTTTCGAGTACCCCCCTTTCGTGAATACACAACACACATATATTGACCGAGGCATACGTCTATGTGTATACAAACGCTTCTCGTTTTCCATCGTCCCGAACGACCTGCAACGAAAACATTTTTCCACGATGCCTAGACCCACTTTCGACTGCCGGCTGATCCGTTCCACGTACCGCTTTTGTTTTCATACTTTTATCTTTTTCATTTGCTTCCCCTCGCGTTTTATTCCGCTGGACACGAATTTCCTCAGTGTCAATAAAAAAAGCGTTTTACCTCGATACATTTTTAAGCAGTTTACATGGTAAATGTTATTTCCATCAATACGCGACCTTTTGGATGAAATCCACACAGACCAGGACTTTTTTTATGTACCACTTTGAGAACTTGCATGAAATTTACATCGATCGAATTGGATCGAATGCGGTGATGACCAATCTCGCTGGGAAATTTGGTTCCAGTCGGAAATGTGGCAACGGTAATGCATAGTGCAATATCCGTCGTTCGAAGAGATGCAGGGGCGAAGGGCGGGGCTGCGAATGTGGCAAGCCGCGTGCTCTTCAACTTTTAAGTGCCCTCTCTCACTCTTGAAGCGGCAGGCACTCCCGACTTGTCCCGAGCTCTAAATGCGAGTTGAACATTCTATAAAACATGACACTCATAGTCGTGTGAATGCGTTGGCTGTTCTAGCACGCACTAAAAATCCCTTTCCAACCCTCCCGCCCTTCCTCGCGCCCCTTTGCAACGCTGCCCTGCTCATCCCCCAGCAATCCTTTCGCAACCCTTTCTACTCTGCAGTACACTTGATGCTGTCACAATCACGGAAATATATTTACGTCCTTGACTACGCATATCAGCCTCACTCTTTTTTTTATCGCCCTCAAGTACTGTCAAATTTTTTAAATTCAACTTTAAACTATTTTTTATTTCCAGTACTTGAGTTGCGATTTTGATCGTTATCAAACAAAACGATTTTTGTTACCCTTTCGAATTTACCGTATGCTGCGGATCAATAAAACTGCACTCGTGCGCAGATTATGAAAGAACCATTAATGCTCAAGGATTCTCTTCCTTTCGTCCTTATCTTCCTAAGAGAAATAAAGTTTTTCCTCCTCGTGGGAAAGAATCTCTCCCGATCGCTGCAGCCCCCACGCAAAATGTTTTAATTGTGAACAACAACGAAATGTGTGTTCTCTGTTGCCTCTGAACCTTATCCTATCCATATTTGATGCTCCATCAAAGCTGTGAAGCTTCGGTCCAGCGTGATGCGCTAATTCGCATGCACTTTGACTGCAATCGGCAAACACTGACGATAAACTCAACGAAGCCTGGACGTACTTGCGGAAAATAAACTATACGCTTGCTGCTCCACACACGTGCGAACGTTTGTGTGGACCTTTAGCAATATATGCCACGTGTAATCCCACATATGCGTAGCAAACAACGTCTGCTTCATCAGAGTGAGAGTTTCGTTGCCATTGGAGGGCTGCTGGTTCGTTCCTTTGAACTTTGAGCTCCCATCAGCGCAGGCGGAAAAATATGTTAATTTTTTTGCAAATTGTGACTCAAAAACTAAGAATCATTTATTTTGACATTTTTTTTTTTTGCTATACAATTTTTTCTCGGGTTCAATAAAGGTGAGCGAAAAACGACGGTCCGGGGACTCGTTAATCGTTCATAAATTACTTCGCCAGAGGAAATCTCGTGAAGTTTCTCGTGAAATTCTCGATTTATTTCAGTGATTTTTTCTAATTTCTCTCGAAAGTTGCCCGTAGCCGAGGAGCTGTCAGACGGTGTCTCACATTTTTCTTGCCGTAGTCGGAGTACGATTAATTGTTGCGGGCCTAAAATTAGTCGTCGATGACAGCGTCGCGCTCGGCAAAGATACCTTCTTCACATATATTTTATTTTCGGAAACTCCGACGCAAGTTTTCGAGGGGTGAACTTTGAAATTCCCTCGTGAATCTATCAAGCCTCCTAATTCATTTCTCCAACACTTTCCATCCAACGTGTATAACGATTTATTTTTCTTTCACATGTTGAACGTTTATATTCCTAGTCGCGGGCTGCGCGAGGAAAAAAAACGTAAGAGATTTGTAAACAAAAGACTTTTACGTGTCGAAATTTTTTAATGTGCAACATCATCTCGAGATTATTTGATTGATTAAAAAATATCAATGTTTGGTCACATTTTCTTGATTCTTGTTAAAAAAAAAAGAAAATTCGTTTTTTTTTTTTTACTGTCGGAGAAAAAAAAAATTTTCTCGTTTTTCGTGGATTTGTATTTTGTCTGGAGCGGAAAAAATGTATGGAAATTGAAATATATATTTTTTTTACACGTATGGAATAAAAGTTTAGGGCTTTTTCACGGTGAATCGCTTAGTCATACACGTTAGAATGTCTTGCAGCGATTGTGTTGATAAATGAGTACGCTGATGCTGAGTATCAGTGAGCGATGGTTGGAACAAGTTCAAGATAGAGATCGGTGCTTCCGTGGAACAAATGTAGGAATGCAAATCGTGGAAAGTGTAGTAAGCCACACACAGGTGCGATAAATACATGTATATGTATGCTTGAAACATTTAGTGGCAGGCAAGATCGGTATAGAGGTAAACTGACAAAGTGACGTAATCACGATCCTTGACGGGCAATTAGTTAGGACCCAGGTCGAGCAAGACTTGATTACGTCAATTTTTCTTCACCCAAGAAAACCTCAGGACCCCATTTGCCTTGCTTTTCAGTCCATCAACTGTTTTTGTTCTCTGGTATCAACTGAAATTCGAGAAAAAAATATTCAACACATTCAATCATCGGCGGAAAACGCGGCGAGCCCGAGTCTCCGCTTGGATCTCAATCTCGTGTAAATACAAATTCCGAAATAATTGATAATTCATTGAAAAATTTCAATAGTGAATGAAAGTTCCTAAATCTATAATTTTTCAAAAAATCGATATCGTTATGGTTCAAGGTCGAAGAAAATGTTTTATTTTCTTCCTAAGAATTTATTGGATTTTCTAATTGACAATTTTTCGAGTGGTCGACTTTCGTCCACGTTCAAGTAATTCGTGAATGACTGAAGTATTCAATTTTTTTTTTGAGGAGTCTTGAGTTTGAATTCTCATGAAAAAAGCTGGGAAGCTGGACGAATAATGTGCAGCAAGAAAATTCGATGCATTTTGGATTTGAAATGAATTTTCATTGACATTTTTAGTAACGAATTTTCTTTCCCCCATCGCCTCAATCTACGTTTCTAATTTTGTTTTCGTCAACACTATAGAAGAGATATTTGATTTTATGTTCTCATGGGTTGGCTTGTTTTTCGTGCCGATACAAACAAGAATTTTTTTCTTTTAGCACCCCGGGGGCTTGCAGCCCCAAGCAGAAAAGCGCAAGGTTACATTCACAGTGTACCGTTGAATAGAATGCTTGGGAATGGTATTCAAAAAGGAGAGCATAAGAGAGAGAAAGAGCGAGAAAGAGAACATTGCGCGGCTTTTAATTGCTTCCGTTTTGATCCTAGAAACGTTGCCTGCTCGACAAGTTTCGCATTCGGAACAATTTAGCGTAGTTTCATTTCACGAAACTTGTACAAACCTTTGCCTCGTACTACCCACGACTTTATCCGCTACTTTTATATTGAGCTGTTTTCATGTCTGCTCTATATTTTGTCACCTATTCACTTTTGCCCAAGGATATGGGTCGATCGAAATCTCTCTCTGCATCGCCTTGCCTCCCATTCTCATCGTTCTTCCTTTTTTTTATTCTTCATCTTCGCTTCTTGTATACGTGTTTTTTTTTTTTTTTATCGCGTTTTTCGATGCTTTTCTACTTTTTTTTTCCATTCCGACTTTTCTTCTTTTCCTCGTTCCTACATTTTTGAACCTTTCGCCTTCTCCTTTTCTTCCTCTCCGTTCTCCTCCGGCTTCTATCACAATTTTATTTTTGCATTTTATTTCTCCACCTCACTCCGTTTGCTCTATAAAATTTTTTCCATTTTTTTCTCTCCAACACTCTCCTACGAATCGAACCCGCGACACATCCTTCATCGTAAATCTTGACTTCCCATTACTCAACAACCTCCAGTTCTATCTAAAGTTCGTATGACGTTGTACAAAAAAAAATCAAATAAATAAATCGAAATGGAACTCAGAGTCTCTCACTCTTTTTCTTTTTCTCTCTCGCTCCCTTTCTTCTCGAAGCAATTTCCGTTACAAAAAGTTTACCAACGCGCGAATTCCTTCGTTCCTGTTCGTACAACATCCTTACTGTTGTTTTTCTACAAAATTTCTCGCCCGTTCCGGGAGATTCCGTATCGTCACTTCCATCAACTTTTATAAACCATCAAATTAATTGTCCAACTAATGAAGAGCCGATAAAAATTGAAAAAAATCAGGAAAATTCTACACGTCGATTTCACGAAATTTTTCGAATAATTTTAACGTGTTCCCTCATTCGTTGGATTCTCGGACTTGATTTTAAATGAAATCACTAAATTTCTCCAAACCAGAACAAACTCGTTATTAATGTCACATTGGCATACAAAATTGTATTCGTCCTTGATCGGTAATCTGCGTGGGCACACTGGGCACATGGACAGACGTCTAAAACAGATATACAGGTGTGTATAGATTAAATGTATGTCTTCAGTTACGTCGAGCCAATATAGAGACTCTCATCAACATGAAGCCAAATTCTCCGTCTCTGTTTCTCCCTTGTCCGCCCTTTACTGCTCTGATTCGCCCAACTAATCATAGTTGAAATCCATCAAAGGATTTCTCTCTGAGCGGGAACCTCACGAACGCCCAAATCTGACTGGGCTATTCATGTTTGAAAATCATCATTGTCCTCATACTCGTGCACCTTCCCGTAATGGATCTGGTTCGTTTCGTCATGATTAATCCACTTACCATCAAGGGATTCGCAGCAATGATTATTGCGAATGGGTCTGCGGACGAGAGACGATTGTTCTAGAATATTTTCAACGGCCCTTGAGCCCTCAAAAGTAAAAAATTCATTAAAAAAATGAAATTGGAAAAACAAAATGGTCTTAAGGTTTGATTTGACGTGATAAAAAAAGAAAATTAATCAACATAAACGTTGAGGGAATCGTCACTATAACAGATTCGTTCGTTTTGTTGATCGGTACGACATCTCGTGTCAACTTGGTAGACTGTGCAACGTTGCCCGAGGTGGTACGTATAATTTAGCTCTAGTTGTTCGGATTGTGCATGGACTGTTGCGCTTCACTGAAATTGTTTAGCACTCGCTCGTACACTGGTTTAAAGGATCTAACGAACTGCGAAGCGAGGCTAATTGACCGAATACCTGTATACAGTGTGCTTCAGAAATTGAAGCGTAACTTTGGAGGTTATAGTAAGAATCCTTGATTTTAGAGATAAAAGTCCTTGGGTCTTTTTCGCTGGGCCATGACGTTTGCAAAATACTGGAGCGTTGATGCTGATCCAATCAGGAATTGTGATGCGAGAGGAAGCGAGGGATGAGTGATCCGTCGGGGCAGACTATAGGGAGCGTGGCTTCGCGGGCTTTTCCTTTCCTGTAAGTTGGATTTGTGGAAAAATATAAATTTATTGTCATTCTGAGGTCTGGGAGGCTTGATATTTTTGGCAGGATTGAAGGGAGAAATCTTAGTGACCGGTTTTCATGGTTTATGGAATTCTCTCGCTATGTTCTTAGCCAGGGAGAGTGAAGGAAAGTTTCTAGGAGCTTTCCCAACCCCTAAAACTCATTCGTGAAAACCACGATGAACCCCCTGCGATTTTGTGGTACAAGGAACGCTCGGAACGACTTGGTGGAAGAGCCCGGCTCATGTCGAAGCACAGTGTCGTCCTGGTCGATCCAATCCGTAATTACAATTCGAACAAAGTTATGCCCAACCCCCGTTTCAAATCCTCCACCCCCGTGACGAGTCTCACGAGAGAGAGAAAGAGAGCGAGGACTCGGCAAAAGCGTTCGTCCTGGCCAAAGGTTAGGGGCAAGGGGGAAGGAGATGTGTCAAGTATTTAATCAGAGCCTCAGGGTCGAGTCTGCGTGAGACAATGGAAAGGACCACCCTTCCGGAGGGAGGGGGTTGCTTCTGCCGGTCTTCCCTAACCTCTATAGCTATTCCCGGTATGACTAGGGGCGCAATTATGTCGACCTCATTTCAAGACAGATTTACTTCTCCCTGACGCGCACGAGCATTGTCCTCGAGCCTCGTCTTCACCCCCTCCCAACAACCCTTACCGTCCTCTTCATTCTTGCTTTCTTCTTCTAACTTATTCTTCTATTCCTACCACGACTAAATTTCACTTTTTCTTATTCTTCTTTTCCATTGAATTCTACCGAAGCAGGACCTTCCGTGGCTCCTTCATCTCAATGCACTTTTGTTTTCCATCCTTTAGAACGCTTCCAACCTTTCCAACTATTTTTCCAATCTTCGACATAGTGCAATCTTATTTTTCTTTCAATTTCTCTCATCAGCCCTTTTCACTAAATAATCAATCGTACAGACTAATTTTTTTTTTCCGTAAACATGAAGAATAATTGTTACGTTCCAGTCTAAATTGATTGTTCACAATTAACCCTGGAAGTCCCCATCATAAGCAACCTCCAGGCGATTCTGAATCCCACGCCCTTTCTGCCTTCGTTCTCCCTTTTTTTTATTTTTTTTTATCGTTTTACCGCATTTTTGATGGATTTGTTGACTTTACACAATACTGCTTCAGGCTCGCGTGATCCTGCATTAAAAAAACGAGAGCGAGCCCCAATTGAACCCTTTTCATTTAAATTTCTTGGAAATATGAATTTTCAAAAATTATAACAAATCATAAACAAAAAAAAGGTTACCGTTCTCAAGTTCAAATGTTTCTCGATCATGGATGATTTTTTTTCGCTATACGTTGGGCCAGAAAAAAAATAAATATAATTATGCAGCAACATCGCGAGAGCGAAAATGCTGAAGTGAAATTTTATACTCTTGGTGCATTTTCGCGTTCGAAGCTGAACATAGAATTACGCGTGGAAAAGAAAAACTTGGTGGACTGAATAGGAATGTACTCGCAGGAGCACAAAGAGAAAAGGGCTCCAGTGGAATTAGCGGATTAATTTTATTTTTTGTGGAAATTCATATTTTTTTTATTCTGGAGATTCCATCTTTCGCATCAGTTTAATATAATACGACGTCGCCGTAGCGGCACGTATGAGAACACACTTTTGAGTGAAGCCATGCGTACTGATGCATGACACAAAAATTCGCGACGTGAGAATTCGTCCTCCCCATCTCTTTATTATTATTATTATTATTACCTTTTTTTTCACGTTCCAACGTGGGGAGAATAGTTGAGAGGGAGGATAGTGGAAAATAAAAGAGGCATGTCCGGTGCAGCGTACTGACGAATTTACATTTTCGACCCAACCCTTGACAGCAAACACTCAGTACTCGAAATTCGTTCTCAATAATTGGGAGCCTCTTGAAAAAATGCCAATTTACGAGTTCAACTTCATCGGATTGGCAATGTTTATTATTTTCGTTGGAAATATATTTCGAAAATATTCATTTGAAAGTTTCAACGATGCGTTTTGAATTTCACGTCAAAACCACTCGGGATTTGGGATGAAACTTTTTTCAATATTATTTTCTGGAATAACAACTTTTCCATCGAATTTCAAGTTTTCACGAAAAATGATTTTTCCACAACCAACCGCTCGGAGTAATGGAATCAAAAATACGAAAAAATAGTGAGAGAAAAATTAATACGCGGTAAAGTCCTCCGGGGACTTTGAGGACTCGTCGATAATTCATCAGTTCTACGAGGAAAATCCGCAACTCTCGCCTCCTCACCCTTCGATATGGGGGATCTTTGGGCATGATTGACTGTCAATTATTTATGATTGGCGCCAATTTGTTCTACAACGAATAAAGCCCCAAAGGGGGCCAGGGATAGGGGCTGCTTTCACCCCATTTTCGCAATCCAAAATCAATCCAAATTCTTCATCATATTTTACCAATTTTTCAAACTATTGTTAATCACAACGGCTGGCTTGTCTCTCCGACGAAATCAAACTCGTATTTTCGCTGTCATCGAAATGGCAATTAATATCCCTTTTTTTTTGTAAAATATAAAAACGAATTTTGCCTGATAAAAAAAAAATGATGCTCGTCCCTTTGGTTAACCTTTTGCGCGTTCAGCGGAATTTCGTCAAAATCTTTACCAAACAAAACCCTCATTTTGGTAATGTGTTGAAATTTTTTTATTCACTCAGTCCCGTGATTGTGAGTTTTTATTCGACTCTCTCCCATGCAATATTTATTCATACGGGTGTTATAAATTCAATAGTTAATAATAATTTTGCAACAAGTTTCTTCCGCGTAAAATGTCGCTTGAACGATTCGAGACAAATTTTCCATGTTGTCAGCGCGTTTTTTAGGAGAGTTGAAAAAAATAGAGGCGAAAAGCCACGTGCAACGACTCACCATTCACATTCGGCCACGGTCTCGTTATTCTTGAATGACTTCCGTCCCCAACGTTGTTCGGGTTTTCTGCAGGGTGTCTGAGTTCCGCTCTTGTTCGTGGGTCCAGAAAACACACGGTAGAACGGGGAGATCACGAAGTTTTCTTGGTCGTTCGGTTGGCCAAGGTTCGTCGAGTTTCGATTTCACGGACGGGGCTTCAGTTGGACGCGCACGGATTCCTCACTAGGATCCCATGAGTCTACTTCGCACGGTGTAGCCTCGCGCACTGCACACCAGGACGTTACCTTATCCACCTCGAGCTCCGCGATCTGTCCTCGAAGGTTGTTTATTTTTTAACTCGCAGCCTCTTAAAAATCTTCGATCCGAAGTTTTTCCACTTCGGCACGAATTTCCCGAAATTTTTGGCGCGAAAGGGCGCTCGATGATTCGTCAGGAGGGGCAAGAAAATCAAGCCTTCGAGATAAATGTGTGGCCCTTATTTTTCGACCGATTGAGTCTGAGCTCCGGCGATTTGTTTTGCCGTGCTCAGAGCTTGAGATTTTCTTCCAGTGACCTTGAAACTCAGCCGCGTACAAGATCTGGACCTGAAATTTTCCGCTGCACTGTAAGTTCGACGACGCGCTACCGACACACGGTTGCGTCCTTCCTCACTGTCTATCACTCGCGACCGTTGCTTCGAGCGATCATCTAACGTCACGTGGACTTTGCTTTCGTTCTCACACTTCGGACATCAAGATTTTTCGTTTTGGCCAAGGTCACATCTCTCGCTACGTCCAGTCGTTTCACTCGACGTCTTGCCTATCGGTTTTCCGACCTCGCCGAGGATTTTGGAGGGAACCGTCAGAGTTATGGAGTTATTTTTGAGAGACTTCTTAGGAGATTTGGGGGGTCCGGAAGTTGCAGCGATTGTTGATGTCGAGCAGCCCGTCCGATCACGTTCTCCTGGGGGATCACGTGGCGAACCACGTTTTCCACTTGCTCGGCAACCTAGCGTGACTTCTCGACCAGTTGGTATTTTTTTCCGCCGAGAAATTGACTTTTTCCGAATTCCTCAACAATTTCAAGCTTTTGGCAATAATTTGGCAGACCAGAGAACGAGTCGGTCTCGTTATTTTGAGTTTGAACGAACATTTACGTATCAGGGGTTGTTTTTGACATGAGCACTTGTTGACCGGTTGGAAAAATAAATGAAACGATGTCTAGAAATGATTTCGGACCAAGTGGGCGGGAGAAGACTATTGGGAGGTTTTGTGGCGTTTACTTGGAGACTTTAACTATTTCCCTGCCGTCTGAAGGTCGTAGAAACCACGAAAGGTGGTTTTTGATAGTCTCTCATTGCCATTCAGATTTATTTGTTCGATAAAAATTGGTTGATTTCTCCAAAGACTCGGAGACATGGGAAACTTATTTTCGTATGCTTTTTCACCTCTTTCTCAAGCATGGAAATTTGTTTTGGTGTACGTATACGAGCTCACGAAAGGGGAGGGAACACGTCCGTCCGCGAACCGTTCGCCAAACGCACTGAGGATTCCGCGACCGTTGCCGGTTCGCCGGTGACGTCTACAGGACTCGCTCTCTCTCTCTTTCTCTCTCTCTCGCTCGCGAGGCTTCGATATCCCGGATGGGCATGCGCCACGTACCGTTAGCTTTCAAACTATATAGAGCTTCCCAACCACCCAACCACCCCGGAACGAGCTTGAGAGCTGCTACCCTTACCGAGCTAAAATTCTAGCCTTCTCGCTACTGCTTTGACGGCGTTCAAAATCCACCAACAGAAGGGACAAGGCGTCCTCGGACTCGTCTCAAACACTCATCCATGCCCTTCGACCCTCTCTTCCAGATCTCAACCCTTATCAACCCCTCAATTATACTCACCTGTGTGACGTCATCAAAAGCCTTCAAAATTCAACATATTTTATGTACACAAACTTCCTTTGGCCACTGTATTCAGCAACCGCAAAATTTTAACGTCAACATATTGTTTTTTTTCATTTTTTTTTCATAATAATACATTTTCTTCATGGTCTATTCGTACGAACCATCGAGACACCATTTCTCAATAAATCTCGATCAACTGCTAATCGAATTTTCATCCAAGGCCAAATTCATCAAGGCTAAATATGAAGATTCTCGAATAATCGGATTATCCAAGAATTCAGATAATTGTCTAATCAAACTCGTTATCGTTTGCAATCTCGACAGATTATTCAAAATTGCATGCGCATTTGTTTTCTGATAATTTTCCCTTTGTTCAAAGTTTCCGAGTCACTCGTACCGCATCAGGGTTCTCGTCGAATTATAAAAATCTCCGAATCTTTTATCATTTTTTTTCCTTTCTCCGATCCATGGAAATTTCTTTCAATCAAACGCGAATAAGCCCTTATTATTTGCATGAAATCGTTATTAATTTTTATATGTTTCCGTTGACTAAAATTATTATCGTTCGGTTAAAAGTTCAAAAAAGTCTCGTGAATTTTTTCACATATTGCCGAATGTTGTAAAATTGTAAAATATGCGAAAAAATGAATGCCTCATGGAATAAGATTATGATTGAAAGTTTTTGTCACTGTGTACAGCAATAATTTGGGCCAATGAATTATTTCTGACACAATGCATCGAGAAGTTTGTCGTTGGTGTGCGTTACTCGATCAAATTAAATTTCAAGTTTTATTGAATTGAATAAACGAGGCAGGTTGAATGAAAGATTTGTCAAGGGTTGAAAAAGAGTCCGGAAATAGAGTGAGTACGGAACGAGTTGGAGAAGGCGACTTCTTTTGTACGCTAGCGATGTAATCGAGAATTCGAACGACTTTCAAACGGTCTGTATATGTATAGATCGGTTTACCATAAGAACTTAACATTACGTCGATGGAAACCGAGCCACGGTGAATTCGGGAACGAAACGAGACAAGTTAAGATTCGTAAGAATTTCACGTTTCAAGGTAGTAGCACAGGAAACTGTCCAAGTTTCCTGTGCTCCCCGAGATAATCATCTTTGGACACACTATATGTACAACTAACAACTTTATACGAAACGAGACTTTCGACCCAACTCCAATTTATCCATACAACTCGACCTACCGATCGACGAAAATGCTTCCTAATCGAAATTGACGTAGTACCTCTACAAAAAATAATTTCCCGACCATTTATGGCTGAATAAAGTTTCCGGAAAATTCAGACTCAAAGTTTGAACCTTCGTTCAACTTCAGCCATTCTATAATTTCCAATGATTTGCGAACTGACTCAACGAGATAATGAATTGTAGCGAAAACTCATTAAGCCTTCGAGTGCAGACCTCTTGTAAGTGCATCTTGGGTCAATCTGACCCAAGGCAGTTTTCAAATCGTCTTATCCCGGAAAATGTGCATTTTTTTCGTAGAAAATTATTAATATTTTATGGCCCTAAATTTATTCGTCGCTATTAAATGCCAAAGAATCGGTGACAGAAAATTGTTGGGGTCAAAATGACCCAGTGTGGACTCGAAGGGTTAAAATCGTGTCCATATACGAAAATTTATTTTCGAATATCCAAAAAATGATAGAAATTTAAAAAAAAACAAGAAGTTGAGTCATTTTTCGTTTGGACTCTACATATCGACCACGTCGATTCGCGACGTGGGTTGGAAATTTCCACTTTTTGTGTGTCACTATTTTCGTGAGGCTCTTTTCAAGCCTCGGAACCAAACGAATAACTTACAATGCCATCTGAGAGAAAAATAATGCTTTCGAGTTTCTAGCGTCGCCTGCGATTCCCCTTCTCATCCCTATGACCCTTAAGAATGCGAAACCACGTTCTCACCAAGTCGTACCAGAATACCGAGCAAAAGGGATGATGAAGACAGGGATTTTTGGATAGTGACTGAAAGCCTTAAATCTCTTGGCCCTCTGAAAATATCATGGGGTAGCAACTTGCCTCAGCTTGCTTGTAAATAAAAATCAAAACAACCGACACTGAATTTCCATTTTATTTTTTTTCCATACGCAGATTTATCTCGAGTGACAAAAATTCCGGTATTATTTCCAAGCCTTTCTATCTAATTACCAAACGCTTCATTCACTACGTAATCACGACAACTTTTGTATAGCGTTGCGAAATTTATGTGCTCTACAGAATGTAGAAATTGAATGTCAGATTTTTTTTATCTTTTTTTTTTTGTATGCACGGCTAGATTTTTTTTCCTAAGGCTCCTGGACGTCGAATTTATTATCATTGGCCCTTCAAACTTCTGCCATGTTCAAATTTAACGTCAATAACGTTGGGCACTTTACGAACCTTCAGCATTTTCCAAGGCTTGTTATCGCGGAAAGATTGGAAAATATAGTTCGACGTTTCAAAGCGACACAAGAAAAAAATTGAACTTTAACAAGTTTCAATTTGTCGGGGAAAAAAATGTCAATCTTTTTATTTCGTTAGTAGTTCGAGATAGAAATTTGTGAATAAAGTAAAGAATGGCAAATTCATTTTCAGTTGTGATCGAAATATCAGAGGAAATAACGAAAATCGCAGTAAATGGAAGAAAAATAATGAAAGAATAATTGGAATGATGGGAAACGATACGTTATCACAAACGAAATTTTCTCCCTAGTCAATCTATGGGTTTATGAGTTTCTTCTTTTTTGCAACGATGCATTCTTTCGTCTTGGGAGTTGGTGGGTCTGCCTCAGGAGACTTACGAGCCTGGTAAAGCCCGCGAGGTTGCCCATTCCTCGTATAAGCAGCCGCCAGTCGAGCCCACCAGCTCTAATAGGATTGCCAAAATTAATTACCTGCATTTGCATAAGCCCCTCTCTTGGTAAACGTTTTTCTTTCCTCAATTTTTTTTCCTCCGGTATTAGAAATTACCACGCAGAAATGATGGAAAGTATACACATTGTAGAGCTAAATAAAAAGCAGTCTGTCGATTTTTCAATTTGAAAAAAAAAACTCTTTTTCTCTTTTGATAAACACAAAACGATATGGCGACGTTTGTGATTCAAAATTTTCGCTATAAAATGTTTCTCATTACATTTCCGTCTGGTTTCGTATCAAATTATCATTTTGTTAGTTATTTATTTTTTATCATCGAAATTTAAATGATTTTGAATTATAGGATTTTTGAAACTCCCATCCGGTCCATCCAAATTGCACTGTTTTTAAAATGTTCAAATTTTTTAACAATTTTGAAATATAGAGAATTATTTTGAGTCGAAATTTATCGACATTTTTTTTTTATAATACGATCCAAAAAAAAGGATCTTGAATTTTGGACATTTACATTTTTATTTATCTGTTCGTGTCGTCAAGAGAAAAATTCAACACGTTATTTTTTGTTTGTTTTCGGACGTTAATGAAAAATATGTCGTTGAAAAAGTGAGACGAAGAGTTCGCCCACGTAGTCGCTAGTCTGGTCACGACAATAAAAAATGTCTCGCCGCTCTCTAATCACAGAAAGACCGGAACTGAGAAAATCACCGAGAGAGAAAAATTCGTCGCGTTGGTCCAGAGGCCGACGAATCTCCTGTCGAGGAGAAAAAAAATAACGAAAAAAAGTATGCGATGAGAATCGACGAGGCGACGTGTTTTGCGAGCAAATTTTTATCGAGAGGTGTGTTCGGGCGAAAGAGTTCAAGTTTACTCGTGAGATGATGGACCAACACGCAGACGGTAATTATTAGTCATTAGATGTTGTCTTGGTTCTTCCAAAGCTTTTAGAATTTTTATACCACCACCAATTTGAATCAACACTCCACGAAACAATGGCTCGAGACATTTTTCAAAATTATTCCATCACAGTCTCACGAAACTTGTGGATAGTTGGCATAAAAAAATACCAAAAATCATGGGAAATGACATAATTTATTTCGTTCATCAGGCAAAAAAAAATCCATTCCATTAGTTCGACCAAAAACAGATTTTTTTGTCTTCCAATTAAATAGCAATCCATGAAATTTGAGAGTGTGTCATTTTGTTAATTAAAAAATGTACTAATTATTATTTTTCTGTGCTTTTTCACAAAATTTCATACAGAAAATATCCTACGAAGTATAAACAAAAAGATATATAAAAACGCGTGTCTCTCTAATTTTTTTCAAGCTTCAATTCCGATAACTTTACTTTTCTTCATTATTTATTCGAGATGGCAACGATCGATGTTTTACACAGCTCGAGCTTACATTGCCAATGTGTGTCGGTTTTATAACATATTTTTGGAAAAATTTAAATAGAGAGAGAGAGAGCGAGAGAGGGAGAGAAAAAAAATGAGGGGCGGCTAATATTGTGTCTCTTTTTCGGACAACGCGTCGACGAACACTATCGAAAGATTGAAAGTCGATTGAATGGAGTGGGCAAGCGGGATCGGCGATCGCGTGAGCGAGCTCTTTACTCTCGGGGCTTCTGGCTATGCACTGTATCACTGCATTAAAAAAATATATATGTATATATAGAGTGGCGGAATCTGATCGAGTCTGTGAACTTGAATCGGCAGCACAATGGATCCAATGAAACGCGTCATTATTGTTCGATTTCTCTCCACGGTTTCGCTATCCGCTTTCCACCCCTTCTCCCCAATCCTCCCCCAACTTTTATCGGGTCTCAACAACCCCCTGGCTTTCGTGACTTTCTGGAATTCACTTTTCTCCTCTTCGTGCACTCATTTTCTTGCAATTATAACGGTGTGGCTACATCGTACCAAGTCTCTGCCACATTATCGTAGAATCCCAACAAAACAATTAATCGTCTCGTTAATTCACCCCCAACATGGGAATAATAAAACTGATAAATCGCAAAACCCGCATTTTTTCTTCATCCACGGCGAATCATTTAGGCTGGAGAAGTTTTCACAAAATACATTTACGTCTAAATCCATCAATTTCATGATTATTTGATGAGTTTTTTGTAATCATTAAGAGATCAATTGCGTCATGAAATGTTCGTAGCACTTTTCTCTGATTTTCGAGTTCATTTGTCAATTCAGGTCCGAAGCAACAATAATTAATTGGTTGTGCGAATAATTTTTTTCAGTTCTTTTAATTAAAAATTTGTGCAGGAATGAAATGTTTCTTTTCCACGAACGGAGCAGCATTGTTGACTATTTTACGGAGCTCGTGATGTCAACTCAAGCATAATCTTTTTCGTATAAACGTGAGGGTGTGTGAGTGTGTGTCTGTGTTTGTGTTTTTTTCATTGAAATTGAACTCGATCGATGTAAGGTCGAGTGAGATGTAAAAAAGTTTGGCTCCGTTTGAAGGGAAGAGAGAGCGAGAGAGAGAGAGAGAGGGAGAGAGCAGAAAAGGGAAAAGGGAGAAATAAGAGTGATAAATGAGAGAAAACAGTATAAGGGATGAGAGAAAATAAGCATTAAGCGTGTGACGTCATGGAATATAGGAAAGTCGTGGCAAATGATTGCTGAATGCATCGGGCGAGCGAGGCTTTGCCAACTCTGGGTTGCGTTTCTCCCTGCTCTGCCAGTCCTACAGCTTCTGAGTTTCCCTTTAGTTTATTTTTCCATGCGTAATGAACTGCCTCTTTCAGTGGGTTATTCACCCTTTCCCTGATCGTCGTGTCTCTCCCTCGTTGCATCGATAAATACGAACTGGCCGAACGCGAACTACCAGCCAAGCCCTACTCGATCCCTTTTTCGCCCTTTCGCCATTCAACGAAACGCAGTTTTGCAATTCGATGCTACTCCCCTCAGTGAACTTCCGATTTTTCTCATCCTTTCCCTCGTTTGCCTCTTTTTTTGCTACCATTTCATCTCACTTTTATGCAGACCATGTTTTTTTTTCATTCCCAGTTTTTTTTCGATATCCCTCTCTCTCTCTCTCGTACGTCCCCCTACTTTCAACCCTTCTCGTCAGCTACTATCAAGCTTTTTACGTTCTCATCACACATGTACTATATGTACACGTATCATGTGTGCAGGCATCAGAGTAGTTTTTTCTTCTATTTTTCGTCAAAAGCAGGAGGGGAAGGAATAAAAGTCTGCTGGTTTTATACATCAGTTTCTACTGGGACCAAGAGTCACGATTCTCTGCTTTTAATCCCACCGAAAAATCACGTCACTAAAATCCACCATGGCCAGGATTTTGGATCGCTGGATTATATATTGTTTGCTTTATTACTGTTCGTCTTTACAGTGCATTCGGTCGATTGCCCTGTGTTTCCTTTGCAAATCTCTCGATCATTTTCGTGGGATTTCTACCAAATCCGGTGAATATTTTTCTAATTAGCAAAAATACAGAATCGCTGTCATAGTTCGTTGGCCTTGGTCGACCGGAGACTTCAGAATTGACAGGCAATCGAGGGCTCGTTGTTGTCGTCCGACGCATACACGATTTAAAACTTTTATTCGAAACGTTCAGAGTTCCAATTTCGACGCCAGTCATGGGACTTTTAAATATCAGTCGCAAATTCCCATGAAAGATTTCAATCGTGTTTTCACCTGGGGCCAATTTCCTAAATTTTATGGAATTTTAGAAACGTTTTATGGACCAAAATGATAGAAAGTTTAAATAGACGTCGTCCCCTTTCAAGGTCATTGATGGAAACAACGAAAAGTAGGATCGAGTAGGATATTTTCCATTTTGGCAAACATCAGACCTCACTTTATTGTTGATTTGCAAAAATGTTGTCTCGTCTCGATTCCGATCGAGATTTTCTCCTGGCATCAGATAAATATAGAGGACAAGGTCCAGGTGCATGCAGGCGCCTGCGGCAATTGAGAAATCTCAGCCCGAGTCGTTAATCGATGAAAAAAATTGAAAGAGGCCGAAATCTGTGAAAAAAATCTGGAGCTCGCGAGTTTTCGAAAGTTATCCAACGAGAACGGTTGTTATCTCACTTGGAGCACTCTTCATTGCAATCTCTTCTTCTCTCTCGACGCAGAAAAAAGTACTCTCGCGAATTTCCGTGCTCTTCCAAACATTGCATCCAAGCGGATCGATATCCGGTTTACGAACGCTGCTACCGCTTTTTTTCTCTCCTTTCACTCTGACCACTTGGACAGGTGTGCACGAACGATCCTCGTAATTCACGAGATGACAATTTTCACCTTGTCATTATTGCGAAATAGATTGCTTCGTGAATATCATTTAATTACTGTTTTTTTCCTGCTTTATCGTTTATCCGCATTTTCAATTGACATCTGGAGAAAGTGAACGAGACTATTTTCCAAACTGATTTCAACGTCGACAATTTGCTGGACTAAATAAATCAACAGATGTTCCTTGCTCAATGTTTTTTTTTTTTTTTTCATTAATTTCTCGTTTGTCGGCTCCATTTCGATGACAAATTTCGTTTTGACCTTAGAATTCCAAGGGCACAAATCCTATAAGTGCATATTGGGTCAATCTGACCCGAGGCGTCTCTCGGATCTCGTTCTATTCCAGTAAGTGACCATTTTTGTTGTTGTAGAGACGTTTTTTGTAGCAAATAAATTTTTTGGGCCTTAATTTATTTATTGACGAAAACGAATATTAATTGCCGAAATATTTGTTGCCAATGAATTCCAAACTGACCCAGTCTGCACTCGAACGATTAATTATTATAATTGCTGCTTTATTTTACCTTTCGATCGATTACTCGGAAAATAACGAGCTTAATTTGTATTTAGTCGTTTTTATATTCATGCTTTTCTATTCGTTATCAATTTATACAGTTTTTGATGCAAGTGCACGGAAAAAACATGAGCTGTCCGAGCACATGTGTTCAAGTCCAAGATAAAGAGAGTGACGTTGCACGCAATCGTCATTTGTAGGTGTCGCGCCCCCACTGAGACCAGCACCGCGTGCTAATTATAGAATCTTGATTTTATGCTTCGTGCAAACGTGCCTTGTGCCATTCTCGCATTACGTTTTTAGTAACACGCACCACTTCTTTGTATTTGTTCCATCAAATTTGCCTCTGCCTTCTTTACCATAGACATGCGAAAAAAATTGTGACAATTAGATTTATTACCGAACGACAATAAAAAAATCGACCACTTTATCAAATTCTAATTATTCTTCATTCCTGAGAAATTTACGGAAATTCATATTTTTTAAATGATTTCGAAGAGTCCCCAAAATCACCAAAATGTCAACAAAGACGATGGGATCGCCCACCGTGAAGCACAGCTGCGTTTTTCTTGATTCCTCGATGTTCTTTCAATTTGGACACGAGATTTTCAGATGCTTCGCTGTTAATTTTGAAAAAATCAGGCTGTTGAGCCCTCAACTGGTTGTCGTTTTAACCCCAACAATTTTGTGTCACCGACTCCTTCTAATTTAATGGCAACGAATTCAATGAACAATATTTCATAAATTGTAATCATCGCAGAAGTGACCAATCCGACCAAACATTTCAATTATTTTCTTCCCTCAACACCAGAGACTATAAAAATATCACAGAATTTTCGATGATTAATGAGAAGACTATCGAATGTCATCCATCGGTGATGACTCGTAACTGGGCCAAAAAGGTATTTTTGCGAAATACCTTTTGGCCCAGTTACGGGTCACGAAAGCGAATGAATTCCAGGAAAATCGTCATATTGTAAATAAAAAAAACGCTGTTGAAAGATTGAGAGATTTTTTTTTATCGAAACAAATCCACATATTTTTTTTTTTTTTGGGAAATTGACATGGATTCCAACGAAACTTGGTGGAAAATATTGTAACCCGGAATTGAGGACCGAGCAGGCATTGCCCGAGGAGAAACCGCGAGGAAGTATAGTGAAAAATTAGTCAACATGTGCGAGAAAAACAAAATAAAAGTAAAATAAACACCGAGAACGAAGCGACTCAATAGCCACCATTATTGTCACCATATGGTCCCAATTTCCAGCACGTATCTTGACATTTTGCATAGCATGACAATTGCCAGAATTATTTCATCAAATATCTGGCATTCTCGTTTTTTCTGTCCGAACGAAATTCTCGTCACGGCATATGGGCTACACAAAAGAATTGGTGTTTTTTTTTTACGCTTGTGTCGTTTTACGTGAGCGATATTTTTTCGTTGGCTATGCAGGGAAGCATCTAGCAGGATTAAAAAAAAGCGGGAATACCTTAAATGTCCGAAAAAAAAAACAAAAACGACTCGATCGCCTGGTTTTTGTAATTTTTTTTTCCTCCAAAACTCATTAATTCTTTTAAATTACCATTTCGAACTTTTGCAATCAGTCACCGATCCCGAAAAAAAATATTTCAACGCCCAATGCGATGTCGGAATATTTTTTTCTCGCAAGTAAAAAAAAAAAGTTGCAACGTTCCCGACGCCTCGTGACGATGTAACGACTGAGAGGATGGAGGCAAGAACACAAAGAGACACGAGTGAGAACACGTCGAAGCTGTAGCATCGAGGGGAATAAAGCATTTCGCGTTGATGCATTATTTATAATGGTGTATGACAAGCATTTTCATGTTAATATCAGTGGCCCCCGCGGGGGTCATTACATTCGTGTGTAGCCTGGAGTGCACGAACAGTCGTGCTCTCAGCTTCAGGCTCCTGCTGTTGCCAGGACCAGAAGGAGAGAAACCGAAGGGGGGGGGGGGGGTGTATTGTTGTAGGTATTTCCTACAGTCAGTCTCGTACAAAAATCAATTATCATGAAAGAAAAAAAAGTGTAGTTAAATAATAGATTGAGGCATTAAAAACAACTGGGAAATGCATAAATATTTATAAACGCTGAGGACAAAAAATGAGCTGCAACGAAGAAGTGAGAAGGTGAAAAAAAACGCGGTCGTTTTAATGTACGAAGTAATTAACGGAGATCCTCAAATTGACTCAATTGTGTTGTACATTAATGACTTTTTAAAGCAATCATTAATATTGGCTTCATCTGTTACATAAATGTATGGAGCTGATTTTTTTTTTCGCGACTTCTTGTTACTTGGCTCGAGCCCGGGGCCTGGAGCATGAAATTGATGCGTGCGGGAGCAGGAAGAAGAAGCATAAGATGAGAGAATGAAACGTCGAGGAGGAGGAGTGGGGGAAGAACGAAGAGGTAGAAAAAAGACGATAGCCACGAGTGCATGAGGATCAAGCCATGCTCCGTCGCTTTGTCTTTGTCTTTTCCCATGGCCCTTTCCCGGCCGCCTATCCAAAGAGTGTCCCGAAAATAGCCCTCAATATCGTCAAGATCGATAGATCATGCAATTTTGAATGAAAAGGTATTTGGATTTTTTTTTGTACGACTCACCGTTCACGAGATATTAGCTCAAACGTAAGCGCCAATGACGCACGTGTCCTTGAGCACGGGCAACGCCCCTTTTCGATATCCGCCAAACCTCATTGGCTGCTGCACTAATTAATCAATATCTCGCGAACCGTTGGTCCCAGAACAAAATCGCCAAAGACTTTTCTCTCTGGATTTGAGTTCTCTACCTGTTCAACAATCTTGGAACACCGTATATATAAAATACGAGTAAGAAAGAGCTCGAGCCATTGTACCTTAACTGATAGGATGTATAGGTCGTCGAGCATGAGAGCTCGGGCATCAGTTGGTTGGCCCATGCATATATGGATCGTCGTTCTCGTTGTCGCGACGAATTCACCGTGATACACGCCTTGTAGATAAATATGTATGAATCCCTCTTTCCCTCTCCTCCCCCCCTGTTCCTTCCTTCCATTCACCCATCCATACATCGAAATTTTTCGTTACATTCGCCATCTCTCTTGACTCTATTTCGTCACTGCCATTTGTTCATCTACTTTTTTCCACATTTATCCCCATAAATCTTTTCTTAAATAACACTTGTCCGCAAAAAATCTTCTCAGCGACGACAAAATGAAGTCACTCCCATAATTGTTTATTCTGCCGACAATTTTGGCTCGTGAATCTTGTAATTTGTAAAAATGCATACAACTAAATTTCATGAACCCAAAAAAACCGTTTTTTTTTCATGATGAATAGGGAAAATGGGGTCGCGTGATATTTTTCGATTTAATAAAATTATCAGACAGTCATTAATTTCGATAATTTTCAATTCATCCATAACGTCACAGAACTTCAATCATTTTTTCATGGATTTCTTTTGGTCCTGGATGAATATTAATAACGTACGATGAGATCGAAGAGTCAACGCTCATTCAAACGAGCAAGAATTTCTCGGTGAAACGACTTGTCGAATGTGCCAGACAGTCATGAATGCATCGTTACTTTTATTTGGGAAAAAAGAAACTCCAGAGTCATGCACGCTGAAAAAAATGTATACATGCCGTGCGTTCGTGTGTACAGTCTCGACACATATTTTTTCAGTAGCCTTCGGCAATTGCTGTCTCGTCCCTATTCAGGTGGCATAGGAAATTATGAAACAAAAAAAAATTAAAAACGAAATACACTCTGGTATTATCGTTAGTAAGCAAATAAAAAATCATTAGCGTGTCAGGAACTGCTCGATCTATTGTTCAGATCGAAATCTATCGTAATATCTCTCGTTACTCCCGTCCATAACGTTTTTCCATCGTTATTTTCCACGCAACGAAACTCTAAGCTTTGTTATTAATTTTTTTTGTAATTATCGCCTTCTCATCAGCCTGCGCTCGCACCCCTCGTCGAGACACCCCCTTTTCCTACTCCGATGGTTAACCGCGAGGAGCGAGAGAGCTTGGCACTCGCTTCAATGTGTAATTGGTATGCACGTACGCCCGAGACGCCAGTGAAAGGGAAATGGTAGAGAATTGAATTGCAACGCATTAGAAAATTCCATAAATGACTGACACGCTGTTGGTAGACGAAAAGGCGGGAACAACTTTTCCTCGTGAATGGCAGACGTGAAAGTGTTATGTTGATCCGCCACTTAGGCTCTGACTTATTTACCGAGCTATATTTACGCATTCGGTATTAATTAACGGCATCACCGAGCGCGCAAAATAAAAAAATCGTTATCAAATCTCCCAGGTAATTGAAACTTAATCACGAAGTTAAAAAAATCGTAAATGCGATTCCCCTCGTTTCCATGGCTGAGCTTCCGAGCAAAGCCGATGATTCGTGAGAAATCGGTTCAGAAATCGGCGTGCGGTATTTCGCCCAAAAATCCAAGGCAGAAAATTAGAGAGTCCGGCAGTGAATCGTGACGAATTATTTCTAGACGGACGTCCATTATGGGCTTTCGAAAAAACCATCTACAGGCTTCCCTTGTTTCTTACATTCCTCCGGAACAGTAGGTGCCTTTTTTTCATCCTTTTCTTCGAGCATGGAGGCGAGAGACATCGCGAATACAAGTTATTGAGATGAAGTTGGAAAGCGGTAAGCGTTTCGCGTCTTCTAGTTGCAGTTACGTTCTCTGCTCCGGTCTCGTTCTCTCGGCCCTGCGAGCTCAGTAACAATTCCTTTTCGAGCCGTTATTTCCTATATTCTTTCGATAAGAAGTCCCTCATAGTGTATCACGCACACACACACACACACATCGATACACGTACATGAAAGTTGTATATATTTATATACATATATTAAATCCTGAAATTTGTGAATAGGATAAAAAGTGAGTGTATTTGTGAAGGAGAGTAAAAGAGAGATGAAAAAATAAAATAAAAATCGTAGCAGAGCCAGAAACGATGTAGGAAGACGAAAAAAGTCCGTGGAGCTCAACGGCGCGAGTGTATAAGTAGATATCGAGTAGCAGAGTAGTAAGATACTCTTTCAATCCAATCGGCTCTTATTTCACCGGTCCCAGACTCATATTTCACTCCCGGATGTAAGGGCAATTGAATCTCTTTATAAAATTACCTTTTCTCGCGCTCTCGGCACTGCGACGAGTTCCCTCGTGCACCCCCACGACTCACGCAGCCTTCAATCCTCTCCCGGTTCTATACTTTGTACACTCTCACCCCTTTCTTTACCTCATTCGCCTGCTCGACTCTTTCTCCAAAAAGAAACGTTGTCGTAAACGAATTTTCAACACGATAATCCCCTCCCCATATTCTTTCTCGCCCTACCTCGCGCCTTTTATAACCAAATTCATCCCTTAAAAATCTAACAATCACTTCACATTTCGTATCATTCCAATACTGCCAAATGCCACACGGATCCATTCATTTTTGTCGAGAGGATCGAAACTAAATTTCACAGTCTGAAATTCATAATTAATATCGCATTTTTCAAGCCCAGCTTTCTGTTGAGCTTTAAAATCTGCAAAACGCCGATGATATTAAAAAAAATAACCGAAATATAACGAAAAATTGCGAGCTCGATATTTTTATCTCGCAGTGTAAACCGTGCGTTTCGTCAGAAAATAATCGACTCGATGTATTCTTTGCATTTTTAACAATTGGAAATTCTTCAAGCTCATACATTTTCTATGTGTTTACAGCAAATACATGATTCAAAGGGAATTACAGATAAAAACGGGAAATCTGCTCACGGTGGATTTAACGTAATATCAACAAAACCAACAACGGAAAATATTCGGAATACTCAGGAAAGTAAATCATCCCCAACATTTTTTACCAAGAGCCAAAATTGCCAAAATTATTTATGGATACACGAAAAAAAATTATAAAATATTGACCAACGTACAAGATAATTTTACACTGTGAAATGCTGTATTTATTTCTCTGGACAAATGATCGT
The DNA here is from genome assembly GCA_037043255.1 of Diadegma fenestrale. Classification (NCBI taxonomy): domain Eukaryota; kingdom Metazoa; phylum Arthropoda; class Insecta; order Hymenoptera; family Ichneumonidae; genus Diadegma; species Diadegma fenestrale. Next base: position 10,651,489 of record CM073310.1, on the reverse strand, counting down.
TCTGCACTCTCTGCTCTGTTCACGTTGTTGCTCGATGGGTCATTACTACGTGACCTAAAGCTTAAGATTTAATTCCGATATTTAAAAATGGGGAAAAATACTTTTTTTTAAATCTTATACGAAGAAAAAATTATGTCAAAAAATTTTGAATCTAAAATTCGACAATTAAACTATATCGAAAAATTATCCAACTTTTCTGTATTTTCTATAGAATATGAATGAAAAATTACCATGTCGTTGGTAAAAACCCTTAAAGAGGTGAGACGCGTGGCCAGGGAATTACGATGCCATGACAAAATTTAATTTTGCGAATTTTAAATTAAAACCGTTCTGGGAAGCGCGAGTGACAAATAAAGAGTGTGATTCGGAGTCGATATATTTTCAATAAGTGTCTCAGACTCAATAACATGAGCAATATGATCGCCTCAAGGGTTGGAATTCGGAAATGACTGAATTACCATGAACCATTGGTTGTTGTCCAGCAAGTTTATAAATCGGTAGGGTACAGGGTGTGGTGGGTTAACCTGGAAATCATGGATATTTGGAGGTAAACGTTGTAGCTGATAGCAGGCCACAGAAAATGTATCGCTGCGTTGGATATATACGTAGAGAGACGTTGTTAAGGTTAGGGGTTGTTTGGAGCAGCGGTTGGTTATCCAATAAACAGTGCGGGGTTAATGCCCTCGCATTAATGCAATAAATGCGAAATATAAATACATATTTAGGGGGGAAAAGCAGTGAAACCAATTCAGTGTTGCTGGAGAGAGAAAGAGTGTTATAAATAAGGGATGGGGGAAAGAGCGAGAAAATGAGGATATAGTGTAACCGATCATAATACGGTGCTGTTGTTCCATGAAACAGCTAAACCGGCTTATTATAAATTGATCTAATCTATATGCATTAAACGCATGTTGTCGACTTCCGCTTGCCCGAGCCACGTGGCCAATACCGATATCACATTTTCATAATGCTCTCTTCGACCTCATCCACGCACTCGAGGTGCTCCACGTGCACCCCACGAATATGCAAATATGAGGCTTGTTTTGTCAGATTTATTGCGATCCTCCCGAGCTCTTTCACACATCACTACGTACTCTTCATTGTAAAACCACCCTTATCAAGAAATCCCACCCCCACCAGCCCTCGGACAACCTATCGAGTTTTCATCGAATATTAATTGCCCATCGATTAATCCAATATCACGGAATCCACTTATTCGGCATGACTTTAATTCCGAGCATTCAATTTTCAGCCTCAAATTTCGCGTTCAATTGCTTCAGTTTCCTTCATTGAACCATATAACTTTTGATTTCTTCGCGTGTCTCCTGATTTTCATCCTCCTTTTCATTTTTCATACCAACCGTGTGTAATTAAACCTCAAGTTTGGATCATTTTCAAGGAGTCTGTGTGTGAATCGAGTTCCTCGATATTCCACCCTGGTTCACATATACATTTATTTACAGCATGTGTTATAGGATTCTCTGCTTAACGCTATTTCTCGAGAAACCACCCCCTGAACCTTCTCCCCCATTTGTGCACCCTCCCCTGGTGGTATTCCAATTTCCAAGAACGATATATCTTACAGTTGGCTCTGTAGGTTTTCTCGCGTAGCCAGAATTAGAAATAATATATATGTATTGCAGTTATAGGTACGAGAGAATGAGACTGGCGTAGCCTTGCCAACTCGAACTTCATTAACAAAGTAAATTACCGTATCCGTTACTTTTATCGTTCAACGAATACGAGAGAATACAAAACTGCTTCATTCTATTTCCTCCTAATTTTTCATTGCTGCACAATGTTTTCAATATTTTATTTCTTAGTTAATTCATCAGCTCATTACTTAGTACGATTAATTTCATTGGAATTTTAAACTTTTATCTGTATGCAGGAAAAATATTCGGTCGGATAAACTCAGAAGCCTCGGGATTACTTGGCTCGCGACAGACATTTCAAACGAACGTTCGTATTTTTGGTAATTACCAACAGTCGGTAATTATCGCTAAATTTATTGGGAAAAAGTTTTTTTTCTCATGAGGATATTTAGTTGTCTGAATTTTTGTAATGATATTTGGAATTTGTTGGCTGCTCCCCCATTAATTTGGCTACGGGTTAATTAATATATTGGTCAGGGTGGTCTCATGGCTTCCTGTAACTTACAAGCCCCTGCATATATGCCCAACATGTCACGTTAATACCACATGACCAAACTGTTATTTTTAATTTATTCTCTCAATTTAGCCGGCAAGTGAGGACTGCAGAGAGGCTCCCGAGAGCAAGAGGGAAAGAGGACTCATTGAGAGTAGCGCATACGGACGATAACTAATGCCAGGCGCCGGGACGCCAGCACTCGTGAAATTATCCGGCCGATAATTTTTGTTGTAACCACTCCCTTCCCTCCTCCTAAAACCCTCCCATTAAAATGTACTACCTCTGGCTATGTACACAACCCTTATACACATCTGCATCCCAACACACTACTATTGAGGATACAACGTTCACCCACGTGTGGCCTTTTCACGTCCATTTGGCAAGCTCCAACCTCTGCAAATAATTTCCTAATTTATACCCTTTTTTCCATCTGTTTATTTATCCATATAATTTAAACAAACCGACCAACTGATAAATATTCGCAAGGTCTATAATTTCGTAAAATTCCTCGTTTATCAGTTTTCACTTGGATCGTGTCTCGTAGAATTTGGTCATCGATCCATTTACATCAGTTTATTCGCTTCATGACCTTTCGATTTTCGACTCTACCACATTATTTTTTAATCCCTGACACTGATAACTTTGTAAGTGGTCCTTTTTGCTTGCTCGTGTTGCCAAACGCCAGTGCTTTTCCTCGTTCCACCTAATATATGACTTCTTCGTAATTGCCCTCTCATAAATTAGCGCAGTTTCGCACGCATGTGTCGCACGATATATAGAGACTGGTTGTTTTACCAGGTTGGATGATGTGCGCGTGTGGTAACGAGTGTCTCTTTGTCTAATGCGTGAGAAAATGATGTAGCAAAAATGTCCATAATAGAAAATTGTTCAAGTCGAAAAAGTCATAAGGATGGCAAAAAAAAATTGTTAAAGTGTTGAAAATGGGTCGATCGTGTTCGATGTTTTATTACATGAATAAACAACGCAGATTTCTGTTTTCCGAAAATCTCGTTAATATTTTATTTCGCTGTAAATTTCATGCTCATTAAAATATCAGGAATTTTTTAATTAGTCCATTAATGAGGTCTCCGTGGTTGATCGATCAGAGTCCATTAAAAAAAGAAACGATGGTCTCAGTGACTCGCGACCCGGTACCTGTGGCGCCAGCCATCGGATATTCTTCCAACTCGGAGCTCCGGCTCGACGAGCGTTTCATCGTGTAAAAAAGAAATCTCCTTATTACTCGGTCGTCGGATTAATTATGAGTTAATTAGTACTTTTTTCTCTGTCAATTTGATTCGCTGATTTTTTGTCCTCGCGTAGCACAGACTTTGGAAAAATGAAGAAAAGAAATTTTCCAGTTGGTGAATTATAATTTGATGATTTATCGAATTACCAAATTAACAATTTCAACCCCTTGTCGAAGTTTCTCGATCCTTTCCTTCCGCGGTGGGAATTATTCGACTGTTCAAGTTAATTCTTTATTTTTTTATCCTGCAATAGTCGTCGAAAGTTTTAAGGGGTCACTTTTCCAAATCTCATTCATAGCCAACTGGAAGAAAGTAAAACTACCCCCGAGAAATCTTTGTCAAAAGAAAAAAATGGTCGGCAATGATCGGTCGTATTATCAGATTCATGAGGTTTGGCCTGTCAGAATGCGGATGGATCGGTAACCGTATGGGGTGAAAAGGGACAGAGGTATGTCAATAACTGGACGTTCGATCGAATCTTAGGATGATCAATCACTGCAACTCGGTAGTTGGTTACGCACACTTTCTCCCTTTTGTCCATGTTGGTCGCGAGAGAGATCGCTTTATCCGACAAAGTTTTAAAGTGGTTTTTAAGTGTCGTCTGTCCACGCTCAAGTGGAAAAGGACGATGTGGCATCAGACGACGATAGCAGCTCGTTTACTACTTCTTCTATTTTTCCTCCTGCTCTCTCCTTTTTTCTTCCTACTCACGAGCCCCTTTTTCGTCCACCTTCCTCCTCCACTTGGTCTCTCTTTCCTTTTCTCTGCTCCTGTCCATAAAATATTAACCGACCAAAAGCGTGTCTTAAAAAACTACCCTCATCCACTTGTTCCAAATGAATGTGTCGAAACATGTGGGCTTCACTTCACATCCAACAGTCGTGATCACCAGTTTCATGTCCGAGCGCCTTTTTTTCTCAATTCTTTTTTCTTTCCCTCTTTTCATCACCTCCAAAAAATGCAGTGGACTCAAATGCGACCAAGTTGAACTGCGGCACACGAACGAAACATTCTACCTCGTCCAGTGAGTTCGCAGCTTTGATTCTCCACATCCTGGAGTGCTCGAAATCTTTTCTTTTCTCGCGACGAGTGTGAATATGGTTCGCTTTTCCTGCTTGAAGGATTCGTCGCCTGCTCGGCGTGCGAAAACTTGTCTCTGAATTAGAGAAACATTGACGAATAAAAATTGATCAAAAAATACATTTTTCTGTTGAATAAAATTTATTGATACGGAGATTACAGGAAGATTTTCAAGAAAATTGGAACATGAACGATAAATAAGGAAAAAGTTTTCAAGAGAAATGGGTGACAAAAGGCGGAGGCTGCTAAGATCTCAGAGACGATTTTCCGGGTCCAAGGACGTGGCAAATTCTCGAGGAACTGTGATACGAGCTCGGAGAAAAAAAAAGATAGAAAGAAAGCGTTTCGTTCTATACATCCATTTTATATTTATATAGACGAAAGGAAATGTATAGATATATCGTTGGGAATAAAAGTCTTTGAAGTACAAATTGACCCTCGATCGGTATTGGGATGGATGGGGGCCATTACGAAACGATAGAAATATTCCTCTTTTCTCTATCTCGTGTTTTCGTTCGAGCTTACTCACCCCTTCTCTACATATCTGTATAGATATTATATAAAAATATCGTCAAAGGGGTAGGACTCTGCTCTGATCGTTTCAGGATATTCAGACGAAATACTCGACGCAAGATCGACGTGAGTGTTCCATGAGCTCCAACTATAAGACAATATATAACGTAAAACGCCCTTTTTATATTACAAAAAAATATTATTATTGATTCCCTTTGTTGTGCTTTGAGAAGGAATAAATTACAGAGAGTCCAGGTCAGCAGTTCGTTGTGAAATGTAGAGCATTTCTTTAACGACAGGGGAGCTATGAAATTTGCACGTTTCTCCATTGAAAAATGACAGCGAGTCTAATAACATTTGATTACAATGATCGTTGAATAAATTTTCGAAAAAAAAAAACTCTTTGAAACTTCCACCAATTAAGAATTCTGCAAATTTAAAAATATTTTTTCGAAAACTTTTTCGTGTTTCTGTTCGCAAAGATGTAGAACAAGGTTCGCGATTGATGTGGAAAATAGTTTGGGGAAAAGAAGTCAAAATGAAAACGAAAAAGTGTCGGAAAAGGATGGAGTCAGGGATGTTCATGCATTTCGTTTTTCTGAGAATGCAGGTGAAAACAAGGTCGTTATTAATAACTCGAAGCAAGGGTGGTGGGCTGGAGAGGAGAGGAAAAGATAAAACGGGGCGGACGAAGAGACGGTAAGGGGTTGTAAGGGGTTGGAGAGGTTTGAAAGTGGGAGGAAAAGTAAAATGGAAAGAAAAACGAGGGTGGCTCGATGTCTGCGAAGACAACAACAAGGATGAGGAGCCAGTTCACTGATTGGGTAAGCCCGTCCATCATCATCCCTTAGCCCATCAACCCCTCCTTACCGTCTCAACAGTCGCTTCGAGACTTTGTTTGTTTTTACCTGGCATTTATTTAACGATGTTACTTCTCGCCCCATTCTTCCAAAAGTAATGGTCTGTATCCTCGCGGACTTCGGGGAAAGGTCCTCCGCGCGGGATGGGGATGGAGAGTTTACGGATTTATCATCCAAGCGCAAATGCGAGAAACGCCGGAACAGCTTTGACTCCGAGCTAAGGGTAGACGGAAACGATATTTTCCTCCTTTTTTTATTTTCCCTCTTTTTTTTTCAAATAAAAATCTTCATTATTTTTGCTTAACGAGGTTCCGCTTAGACTTGTCAATTGTTTACGAGTGCTTGGATGAGTAGCTGCAGCTCCGTGCGCCCTTCGGACTCTCGCCCTGGCAAACTGTCAGAGCAGGCACGTAACTATTATTTTTTCAGTCCACCTAAGAGCTAGGAAACCTCATCTTCTAAAACGATTCGAAAGATTGGACCTCGAGGCTCGGTCCGACGAGAACAAAAAATGAAAAAGTGCTTCAGCTGCTTTTAATTTAAAATAATTGTGAAAAGAATTAGTAAAACAATCCAAACTGCAATTACATTGTAAATTGTTAAATGAATATTATTATTTTAGGGATTGGTTGAACCGAATGAGATTCGCGATGTCCGGTTAGCATGTCAAGTGTGCAAAAGGGCACGTAAAAAGGCTGCAGATCGTCATTTCGGCCGACTCGTTTCGCAGTCGTTATTTCAGATAGGAAATTTTCGAAACTCGCACATTCTTAAGGACGTGAGAGGAGAAGCTAGAGAAGGAGAGAAAAGAAAAAAAATGTTGAGACAGCCACGTAGTTCTCGTTACAGCGCCGATAATTGCGAAAGAGAGAAGGGGCAAAGGCAGCGAAAAGAGAGAGAGAGAGAGAAGCAGATCGTCTTCGTAACGTGCTAAGATTTCCCGTACCATTTCCGGGATCTTTCGAAATGCTTTTTTCCACGTTTTTCAATCTTTTTTCTTTTTTTTTTGCTTCTATATCCGCGACCAGCACAAGCATTTTCTTGGAGAAGGAGCGAAAAGTAAAAACGATGGCGAAAGAGCCGCAGGGGTAAAAAGCCGCGAAACGCGACGCCTCGCTCTCGACGAGAGCAGAAAAGTTCTGCCGCGATAAGGACGGACCGAATGTACCAAGAATCTTTAAGGGGGGAGAGAAAAAAACGTTATCACTCGAGATCACGCTAATCTTACCCGACTCACCCCCAACCCCTTTCCTCCAACCCCTTGTTAGGCTCGGATCACACCCTCAACCTGAATTTTTGTAACGACTTCTTTTTATACCCTCACCCCATAAAACCAGTGAGCCACTTTCACCCTCACACTCTCACCCCATCTTCTTTCTAGCAAAAACCAATCCACGCCCCTTCTCCCTCTAATTATCAGATAAGTGCTGAAACCTCACGTAATGGCGTCTGTGTTATTTATCGACTTTTTTTACGCAAACCATTTAGAGAATAGAATCAAAAATGTTCACATAAACTTGGTCAAAATCTACGTTAACAAATGTCATTGACGTCCGTTATACATTTTTTTTTGTTTTAGCCAAACTCCGAAAAGTTCGCATTGCGAAGAACGTACAACTCGATTGCGTGATAACCCAATGAACTATTTCTTTATTAGGCGACGGTCGATAGAGAAGAAGGGAGGGAAAAAATGTACTTGAGGTTATCAGTGCATGGATACAAACCATTTCCGGTTGTGGTCTCTCTTTTATTTAGCTGGACGTACGTCAAAGTATAAAACAAATTGGCCCAATGGAGTACGTCACGTGTAACGGGTACGAGTGTTTATAGTTTGGGTTATGGCGGAGAATTCTCCAATAATATAAATTCTGTTCGTTATCTCGCGAGCCAAGAGGAGGAAGAGGGAGGCGGTGGGGCGCGGGGGTGGATAAAGAGGTGGGATTTATTGGAGGATATTATCGAACCTCGATTATCACGATACCATCGTGGTCACACGCACACGATCCCTGAACTCTCGTGGCCACAATCCGCGATCTACTTCTATTCCTATCTCTCTCTTTCTCTCCCTCCCTCTCTCTCTCTCCCTTTCCCTCTCCTCTTCTCCTCGTCCTCTCTCCGCTGTCTCTCCTGGTCCGGCAGATCTAACTCGCAGCTCACAGCAAACTACTGCTCTCGTACCAGCATAGGGAATAACCTGCTCTCCCTCCCGACCGCCATTCCCCATCCATCCTAACTCGTATTCCCCACGTGGCTTGAATAATACGATTATTCATTGCAAAAACGTTATTTATCGACCAAACTATCCTTCGCCGACCATTTTACTCGTTATCACGTTTTTCCACCCTTTCATAATGCCTCCAATAAAATCGCAACGAATGTACAATTTTTTTTTCTATTTACGTGATCGTGTACCAAGAGCATTTAGTCAGTTTATAATTTTTTGGCCCATGAAAACTGAATAAATGTGTCGTCATTTTTCGCTACAATGTTCGTTAATTAACGCAATTAAGATTCACGCCGAATCGTCACAGATTAAAGCCTTCGATCGTGATTGCGATCTCTTAATTATTTCCTCCAAGTTGAAAAAAAAACTACCAAAATGATCAGAAAAGAAAATTCACATTTCGAAAAATTGCTAAAATAATTCGAACCAGCGATCGGTATGGCTGATTTTAAGAATTTGAATATTCGTTTCTGATTTTTTGGTCCGATTCCAGAAGAGCCAACAAAATGTCTGGATTCTCCGAGTCCCTGGCGTAAAAACAATGGCGTCAAAATTTATCGAACGAGAGATCGGTAAAGGTAAATGGTACCGATCGGGATCTCGAGGTTGGCGCTATCAAATTGTACTCCGTCGGGCCATAACAATTATTAGCATTGCGCATTGCCTGAAAGTGGCACAATAATATGCATAGCTGAATATGCTGGTACATAGAGGGAGTTGGTACATAGGGTCGAGAAAGGGAGAGAGAATGCTTGGGCTTACAGCATTTCCATTACATTAGCCTTCGCATTAACGCGTGGCCGACCCAAACGATCCGGAAATAACCGAAATTGCATATCGGAAACCGGATGGAAGTTTCGCAGTTACCTGGCGCCTCGCCAATCCAACTCAGGACCATCTAATTCCAGGGAGAAAAGGGAGAATCCAAAAAAAAAAAACGAAAAGAAACCAGCCAAAAAAAATATATCGACACTTTATGCCGCTCGATCGCAACCTCCGGGGAGTTCCCAACAATTCAAACCTTCTCGCATATCGTGCGCAGTGACCTCTACACTTGTTTTTCTAAATTCACGTCTCATTCATGTCTCTCGGTAACGTGATTCCCGGCGTTACCGACAAACAGTCGATGCTTCGAAAAATAAAAGAGATTTTCGAACTCTACACCATAGAAATCTCACCGTTTCAATAAATATACGTTTAGGAAAAAATTTCGGGTCCTTCTGGCCTTCTAGTCGAGTCCACGTGACGCAGAAATCACTCGCACGATCTCCGTGAACGCAAAAGCCCCTGTCTTGGTATTTTTCCTCGAAAATTGCCATAAAAACTCGTAACTTCTCAAAGACGAACGAACGTTTTGAAAAAATCTTGGCAGAGAGTTAAAAAATATACGCACACGTTATTTTTACGGGCAAAAAAAATGCACGATTTATTTTACCAATTATCCATGCCGATTTGTAAATTGTTAGTAAATTTATCGAGCTTACAAAATTATTCCTTCAACGAGAGACTCGAGCAAAGGCGAGCTTTCAGCTAGCGCGCAGATATTATGGACAAGTGACGAGAATGTAGCGTGTTGGGGTTGTTGAGTTGATGGTTTGATACAGTAATTCATGTTGTGCTATTGCTTCGCCTGTACATCAGTCACGATTGGGCTGATTGTCAAGGGGATGTAGGGGAACGCATGGACGGGAATGGCATCGGGAATTATAGACTAATTAAATCGGTGACGGAGCGTATTAGCGCATTGAGAGAGAAAGAGAGAGAGAGAGAGAGAGAGAGGAGAGGAATGAGGTTAGCTGCCCCTGGCTCGGCCTATGGTGTTTCTCCAACGACCACCAACGTGGCTCTCCAATACCGATTTTCGGTTTACGAGCCTCCAATCATGCGAATCGGTCACCCATCCGTCTATGACTCTCGTACAAACCTCCACAGCCTCCAATCGATGAAATTTCGTAGGCATACCGACGTAATTCCCACGTGGTTCCCGCTTCAATTTAACCCGCTTCCGTTTTGATCCTGGTGCGCCGATAACATCGGAGTTTCGGTGCATCGTACAGTCCTGTCGAACGTTCACCACGTCCTGATGCCTTTCCCCCCCTTTTTTCAACATTGTCCATGGTTTTTCCTTGCGAGTAACTTCTCGACCACGACACTTTGAATCCTGAAGCTGTGGCTCAGCGAATTTTGCTCGTTGATCTCAGAAAGTCCAATTGATTTGAAATCAAATTTATTTTCTCTTCAATTATCAGTATTTTGATATTTTTCTGCCATTTTACGAGAGGCTGGAGTCTCCAATACGACCTTGAGTTGATTGAAAGCTCCGGAGAATAGAACGAACGAATTTCGACGGAAAAACGAAGGTTTTTCAGGGCAAGGATGATGATTGTGAGAAATGTCAAGACTACGTGGCAGAATTCTTTTGGAGGGACTAAGAGTTATGGAAAAGTTGGAATGAGGAAGAAGCGAAGGAAGGAGCGTGCAATGACCTACAAGAGATGATCCAATGGGGGTTGGTGAGGGTTTTGGAGTGCGAGCTTTTCAAAAGGAACGACCATTTACCACAGAGCCGAGTGCTGGGTCGGATCCAGGATACTCTAATGGTCGTCGATGGTACATCGGGAATGGCTCAATGGTATTGGCACCGGAGGGGGATGAAGGAAGGGTTGAAAGCTGAGAAAGAGACATATGAAGATAAAAAGAGAGAATGGCAGTAAACGCGAGATGTCGAAAAGAGAACGAGGATAAAGATCGAGAGAGATATAGAGAGAAAATCCAGAGCAATTTCGTCGAGACTACACTCTGCAAGTTCACCCTGGTTCTGGCACCCGAACCGATTATATGCCTCGGACAAATATCCCAACGTGAAAGAGATCGCCATCGTCGATACATTTTTCACGAGTATATTCATAAGCTTCGCGTCCACTCTTCCAATTCATTCCTTAGCAGAATGGCAAAAAGGTGCTGGAAAGAAAAAAAAAAACATTTCAAGAATTCACAGCGATAGCGATTGTCGATCGGAAACTCAGCTCTAAGCCCCAAAATAAAAATCCGTGTACAAAAATTCGGATGCAACGATTTAGATTCTGCGACCGGCGATCAACACAAAAGTGTTGGAACTGGTTCAACAAAAGTCTCCGCTCTGCCACGTTTTCGAGATCAAATGTCAGAAAGTGCGATGTAAAAAATTCCATTGAAAACCCTTCCAAGCTCTGTATATTTTTTTTTTTTTTGACCTCGAATGATCTTGGCTGGATTCTTTCCCAACGTCACGTGGACCACAGGGCCTGCTTCTCCAGTCGATCTGCCATCCTCGGTGGCTTTATTCCTCGTTCAGCTTCAGGCCAGTCTCCTCCTATTATCGTTACTGCAATTTCTCGAGTTTTCACTCTTTCCCAACGAACCTTAACTTTGCCAGAGTCGTGAATCCCTCCAAGTGCGCTGCCTCTGTTCAGTTGTACGGTCCTCCGGTATATCAAACTTGCATACATACGCGCACGCATGTACGAGGGAGCTTTATGCAGAGCAAGGGCTCCTTTTCAACACCCCCTTCAACCCTCGAGCATTCGTGTATGTCTATTTATACAGTATCTACACACATACAACATGAACGAAACCATTTTGATCCTTTGTCATGGCTGGACCAACTTCAGCTCTCTTCTGTGCCATCCCTCCCACCCGGTGTCTACCAACTCGACGAAATTTTCGTTTATTGCACTGTATGATTTCCCTCAGCCAGACCCAAAAGGGGAACAAGAGACGGACTTTGTTTCTCTGATCCTCTTCTGCTCCCTTCGACCATTCCCATTCGTATTCACCCCCATCTACCGATGTCCGAAATTTCGGAAGCCACTGCTCTTATGAGCCCAGACACTGTAATTGATATACATCCCTGTACGTACGAATGCCAGAGGGTCCCAACAAAAAATCCTTCGCTTTGCTTTCTCATAGACTATGTGACGGTGAAACATTTTTTTTTCCAGTTTTCAATGTCAATGCGCTTAAAATGTCCCAAAACATCGAAAAAATCATAAATCTAGACAAATTTTTCGAATGTTAATCTACAAAAGCTCTTCCTGCTCTGGGAATTTTGTCGAATTGTTAAATAAATACGAATTCCACGACATTTTGATATTTTCGAAAAAAAAGTGTCACCGTTTCAATTTTCGCAAACTTTAAGATGTTAATAGGAAGGTTGGTATTGAATTTGGGAAATATTGGTCGAACGCTTGAAATTGTATCGTTTTTTTAATGATGAATTTTTACGAGAATCTGAGTTTTTCGAAAAGTCGTCTAATCACATAAATTTTTGCAGATTTTCTGAGATATTGTGTATAATTTTGTATAATAAGTTTGGAATTATGGAATTTTTAATTTCTCGGTGTGACTGAGATTGCTTAATGGCGATGAATCGTATGATTTACTTCTTCAAAATGTTTGTTTTTCGGAATATTCGATATGGAATTTCTTTCCGAATAATTTAGTTATTTATGTTTCGTTTTAACTTTCATGTTTATATTTTATGGATAAAAAGGATCTAGGGAAGCGTATATAGTTCGTCATCGGAACAAAGGAAGCGTAAAAGAGATTCGTTGTCGTCGGGTTTGGTATGTTTCGAGCGATAACCGATAACGACATATAACAGGCTCAATACCCATTGTCGAAAGTGTACGTTTTTCCTCGAGTCCTGTTTCGTCCCAGGTTCAAGTATTCCTCGGTCTCGTTCCTTTTATTCGTCCTCAAGAAAAGCCTCAGCTTCGTATACGATCTTTTTTGTGAGCTTTCTTCGTATTATTGTCTCATCTCAAAAGATAGAGGGAGAGAGAGGGAGTGAGAGAGAGTCAAAGGATAATCTGTGACGAAGCGACAAGGTCCACTTCCTGTCGGACATTCGCCGATTCGGCATGCTTTGGTGTCCGGCTAGGCGTTGATTGTCTCCTTCGTCTTCGACCCTCCAACCGTTCCTTGATTTCTCTCTTTGGAGAGCCACTCTTGTCTCCTCCGATTGCTTCGATACAGGGTGTAATAAAACTTACGTTGAAAAATCGTTGCCCAAAGAAACATCATGAAATTCCGGAAAGAAAATCCCTTTCGAATGTTTTTCCCTGATGCGATGTTAATTCAAAAGTGCCGGCTAATCCACTGCACCGGGGACACGATATTATGGTTTTTTTCGATGTTTTTTAATGAGTAACAAAAAACTGAATCGCAAGGAAAAATAAAAAAGTCGCTGCAAAAAGGAAAAATCTATTTTTCATATTCTCAATGATAGTTTTTTTGAATTTTTCTATACACGCGAATGAGAAAAGGTTTTGCCATTGACTAGAAACAACTCGTCCCTCACATCTTTGAAAATGGATTGATTACGACGACTCGTGTCGTCAGGTTCGAGCCTCTCGGGCTCTCGAGTCGCCAGACACAAAGACATCGACGTGAAGAGCTTGAAAGAATGGTCCGTAGTAAGGAGAGAAATCGAACACCCGGAAAATGTGATAATGGACGTACGATCGAACCTGAAGACAAAGTCTCTGAGACATGAGATTGTGGAAATTGAAGGATAAGAAGTGAAGGGAAGAAAAAGTGTTCAAGGAGGTCAGTCAGCGTGGATAATCCAGGCATATGCGGGCTTCTGATTATGTGTCAGACTCCTACACGAAGATACTAATGATTCCCTTCTTTCTTCACTCTTCCACGGAATCTCACCCTTCGGGCATAGATTTCCATGAGGAAAACGCCTGGAACGATGCCTCGAAAATAAAAGAAAATCGCATCACAGACGAAAAAAAAAAGATCGAGTTCGAATTTCTTAGAAAATTAATATCTCAAGAAATAATTCCTTTTCCAATTTGTTCGACCATGATAAAATGAAACTCTGAGAATTTTTGCTGCCGATCTGCGATCTAAGCAACAATGGCTCTTAATAGTATTGCAAATATGATTGGTTGGTTTCAAAGGACCACGATTCTGTAGCCTTCTGTACGATTCTCATTGTAACTGGGTTCCCATGCGATGGTCTATGTATTCGTTTGATTCTTGGTGTATCGGACGTCAATGCCTAGAGCGATATGTATGGAGTTTGTGGTCAGTGAGCTTGAGGATCTCGATTCTTTGCACAGTTTGGAAAGCTCCGATGTGCAATCCTTCCTCCTAAACTTTTTCTTCACTCCTTTCTCGTGAAAGGCTGTACATTCTTTAAGAACCGATCGTTCTGTACTTTGGCAAGGGAGACATGTTTTCTGGCATTGTCCTCTTCAGGGATTTCTCCAGCGAGCACTCAGCAGATGAAACGTTCGGAGTAAAAATCTAATTAACGCTCTAATTAATAGAATTGATTGTATTTTTTTTTTTTTTTTAAATAGAAGTCACGTGAAAGCCAGACAGCGAAATTCTCAAGTTAATGACTCGACGTTGTCAACGAATAAAAGAAGGTGCAAAAAAATAATATTTCTGGAGTTAAAAAAATTGATAAAATGAATAGGTGGTTGACGAGACAGCTTCAAAGTTCGCGCTCGGTTTGACGAAAAGTACAGAGGGTGACCAACGTGGCTCTGGGGTTTAGCGGGGGGAGCAGGCTGGAAGAGAAACGGTTTCCGCATCAGTGCTCGCTTACTCTTGCACAGCCAGTGGATGCTGGTTGCGGGAGCAGGCAGGGAGGCGAGAGGGGCAGCAGGAAAAATGACGGAGAGCCTGGACGAGCAGCACGCGAGAATCGATCAACCGGAAAACGTCCGAACTCACTATTGCCCCGAGGGAGAATATTTTATTTGGTCGAGAAATGTTGCTCTCTCTCGCCGATGTAGTGTGTCACGGAAAAGGGATGATTTCTCAACTAAACATTCCGATGAGCGAAAAAGACTGTAAATGGAGTTTAGCCAGTGGGAAAAAAAAACATAATTACGATTGCAGTGAGAAGGATGGTCGCTCTTTTTGAAGACGTTGCGATGGTGTTGATTGATTTTCCAAATAGTGTCCGATGGACACGAGGCATCAGTGACTCGAAATTTTTGTCCATTCGTGCACTATTTCTGATTTTCCCCCTGGGGATGGTTCCACGACGATATAAAAGAGGAAAAAAACGCCAGATTGTCAAACAAGAATATGCGAGATGGGATTAAGATTTAGGCTTATCCGCTGTCGAGGGTGCGAAGATCGTGGTCCGAGCTCCAATTGACGCCGAGATCAGGACAAAAGGGACAGCGGACATTTAGCTACAAAAAAGGGAATAAAACATGGCGTTGAGTCCACACGATGATTGGAAGTGTCGTAGCGTGAAGTCCGAAAAAAAAACACCAGTCTCCCCCATTTTTGCTGACAGGCACGAATGATCAGGCATTTTTTTTCCTTTTACGAGAGGAAGGACGAAAATTGTCAAAGGACTCGTTCATCATTGGAACCAACAATGCAAAAGGGATTTTGTGCATCCATTCTTCGATGAATGTTGCCTCATTTATGATTCTCCAACAAGAGCAAACACCATTTTCCTCCTCGTCGATATATTCGCCATTTTGGAATTTGACCCTCATGGAAAAAAATCATTTCTTTTGTATGGTCTGACCATCCCTGATTGCCGTTCAGAAATCTCCAGTCCAACTATCCACAAGCTTTATTTGGATGAATTAACTTACGACTGTTTGAACTGGTCCAGCTTCATTTGCTTCGTCCGACTGTAGATTCCTAGGCATCGGTCAAAGGATAAAAATGCTCAATCCAGATGGCCGGACCATACATGTGTGACGCAACGAACTGCTGAGTCAAATCCAACGCAACTACAGCTTTTCTGAAAGTTTGTCCACTCCGGCGTTCGAACCCGATGGAAAAAAAACCAAATCAACGATGGCAATGCCATTGTGTATCGTGAGCAAAATAAACTCGGCATTTTGCTTTTATCCAGGGAAAATAGAAAGGAAACCAAGGTTCGGGGTGTCTCACAAAATCATCATGTCCACGTGCTGGTATCATACAGCCAGGAGCCTCGTATAAATTTCCATCTTTCGCGACATCCACACTTGCCTCGCAGTTGGATTCAATTTTTTTTTTTGTGAATTCACGCCAAGCTTGTTAAATCGAATCGACAACAAACCCTTCGAGTCCATACTGGGTCGTTTTGACCCGCAAAATTTGATGTCACCTCGTTTTTGGCATTTGATTTTAGTTTACGTCGAAATATTAATTTGGAACCATAAAATTTGCATAATTTAGTACAAAAAACGTATCTATAAACAGAAAAACAAAAAAAATGCACATTCACCGGAATATAACGATTTGAAAAACGCCTTGGGTCAGATTGACCCAAGATGCTCTTATAGGAGGTGGGCACTCGTAAGGTTAATACTCAGGGAAGGCCTGAGAAGAATATTCTAGTTGGTGCAATGAGAAATAACTTAAAAATAATTGATACTGGTGTGAGAGTGGAAAATGATGGGGGAGAGAAGGGCACAAAGAGGTCACATTGTATTACCCTGGCAATCGTCATTTCGGATCAATCGCGGAGTTCAGGTAACGTAATCGGAAAGTCCTTTATATCTTTCTAAACTAAGTTCCAAGGCAATTTGTATGTCTCTTTGTAAAAAGGATGTGGAGGAGGCTCGGCAATGTAGCAACCGAAGCGAACAAGTACGAGGGAGAAAGTCTAATTCAAGATAAAAAGCGACAGACGAGAGCCAGAAGATTCCTCGCTGCACCGAACGGATCCAGCAGGGGCTTGGAAAACGACGCGCGAGCACACGAACGAAATGTTCGCGACACTGTGTGGAACGAGTGAATGAAGAAGAAATTGTGTAGTCCATGGAAAGACCCAGACGAACTGCAGTATCGCTTCCCAAACGCAAATATCCGTTCCCCAACTTGTTACAAATCGTTCTTTTGCTCCGGACCATTCCTGGCATATCCAAAATCTTTTTCCTTTCGACGGAGCTTATCCAAATTTGTCATCCATCTGACAATTGTTCTCACGAATTCCCATCTCGTGTAGCGTCGTCGAGGATTGATCAAATTGATGAAAAAAAAATATAATTGCAATGCTCGATCGTTTTGGAGAATGTTAGAGTCCCAAATGGTCAAATCCAAATCATTAGTTACGTTTTTTGCCATCGTATCGGGTGAATTGCTAGAAAACTTGAGTTTTTACGTCTCTGCAGGTTTTTTGACAAAACAAAATGATACCGAACGTTTAATAAAACGACAAAAGGGACAAAAACAAGAAATTTATTTGTTGTTAACTACGAAGCATGAATACGTCGAGTACGTCTTTCGAGGCCGCTGTGCACTGGAAGCAGGCGTCTATTCAGCACGTCTAACACTTTCCATTCCACTTCTTCATTCCATCCTTATGTCGCGGATCCTTCCATTCTGTGTATATGTACTCACGTCTCACGCTTTTCTTGACTCTCCTCCTCATCTGCTATTTCCCTCTTGCTTATTCTGTCTCCACCTGGTACGTTTCGCTTTTTTGCGAGAAGACGAGTCTCACAGGGTGTTCTAGAAAGAGATCTTGGAGCAGACACGAGCCGACCCTCCCTTTTTTCCATCCCTTCGCCTGATGTATCCGAGCGTTCTTTCTCTCGCGTTCCTGTTCCTTTTTTTTCGTCTCTAACCCAGCAGCGGAGGCTCCTTCTTCCGGCAATTCTCCCCAATTCTTTTCTCGAAACAAGTTTGTAAAATGCAATTTTCCTGTAGGTTGACAAGTCATCTAATCGCAAGACCCCGGGCTTTTGCTTGCCCTCTTTTCTCATCCGCACTGGGCTGTACAGCTCTCCCCTCCTCCTCCTCCTCGAATAATATAAAAACACACACTCACGTATTTTCTCCAAACTTGTGTTCTTCAAGCATGCTAAGTCTCACCGGCTGGCTTCACTTTCTCGCTTTGTGTTCCAACCCCCCCTGCGAAACACCTTCCACCTTTTTTCAGCCCTCTCTCATTTCCTGTGTTTTCTCTGCAATGACACGAACCGCGACAGGAGTCGCGCACTAGAGGGAAAGTCTCTTTCCAGCTACGACGTTTATACAAACAATCCTGTCACACCACGCCACATTTTACCTCATAAAATGAGAAAATAGGCTCGGGATGAAATAACGGAAAATACAGTGTGCCTCATCGTTGAGATTAAATCTTCAGATTTTCCCAATTCCTTCGGTTCCCAAAAATGTTGAGCTCAAATTTTTCAAATTCTCGAAATCGCGAGATAAATTCCCAACACTAATTAAGAAAAATGAAAAAAATTGATCGATCTTTTTTTTTTGTTTGCAAAAAATTACCAATCGATAAGAATCGACTCGAAACAGCAATTCATAAGAAAGAGTGAAAATGAGAGAGAAAAGCTTGAAACGCATGTGAGAAATAAAATCGTCTAACGATCCGAGGATTACGATATTCCTGTTGACCTCGAGGGAAGATGGTATCAAGTCTCCTCACCTCACAACCTCATCTTCTCCGTCTCTCTCCGTTTTTCGCTCTCGCACTCTCTTCATTTCCCTTCTTTCTTGTAGCTCATTCCATTTCACTTGGGTCTCTCGCGGCTGGAGTCTCCTCTCTTCCAATTTTCTGTTCATTCCGAAGTAAAGTCGGAGCCGAGCGCCACCGGGGAATTTGGCAGTTGCGAGTCCCAGTTGGGAAAACTAGGATGCAGAGACAGAGAGAGTAGAAAACGAAATAAAAACAAAAATAGCAAAAGCTCCGATATTATTTCGCAAGTCTTGGCTCCATGTGAGACGATATGAAAATTGCAATCCTTGAATTTTAGTCAGTTTTCAGTTGACAGGAAAAATTAATCATCCGCTGATTTGATTTTCTTGCCAATTTGAATAACTGCAAAGCAGAAATGCTTGCGGTTGAAAGTTCGATTTTTCCATACATAGAGGAAAATTAAGGTGGCGGAGGAAAAGGAAAAAGTCTATCAAGACTCGGTGAAATTGTCGTTGACATGTAACAACGTCATTCGAGGCCTACGCAGCTCCTGTCGCACGCCTGCTTTTACATCCTAACTTTATCCCCAATAAGTTCCTACTCACATGCAGCTGCTACCACCCTCTTGAGAATAAGAAAAACGAAAAGAGAGCGAGAGAATGTAAAAAAGAGAGTAACGCAGCGGGCGAAAGCGAAAGGAAAGAAAAAAACAATAATCACGGAGGTAGCGAAACGAAGTGTCACAGTTGAAAAAAAGTCACGCCACCTCGGCAACACAAATCTTGCAATCAGAAATTTTCGTCTCTCTCTTTTTCCGTCTTTTTTAGTTCTTTCCTTTAGGTTTTTCTCCCTCATTCCGCATCTCGCTCGTGGGAATGAAACTGTTGAAAATAAAGTGGCAAATCAGTTGAAACTTTTCCCTTTTTTCATCCCAATTTGAGCTCCCTTGCTCGCGTCCCAAAAAATCTTTCCAACAATCGAGACTTTCCAAAGACAAATTATAGGAAAGAAAAAAATTTCACGCATTCCAAAAACACAGAATGCGCAAACGAATTGCCATGGAATTTGTATACGAGCGACAATGTCATGCTCTTCAAGGCTGCTCACCATCAAAATGCTTCAAGACACACCCCATGGCTCGTGCTCCACAAACCAGAAAAGGTTGCATTATTTTTCAGACTCAATCACGATTCCATGAGAAAATATGGCTAGTCGCACTATAAAAATGAACGAGACTCCTGTGTGTATATTTATTGACCGATATTTCCTGGCAATCTTTACAGGGTCATCGAACTTCGATATATATGGATGCATTTATGTAACGTTGTACTTGAAATCCATCCTATCCATCCCTTCCGATCCCCTTAACATCACACATGCATGTATATGCATAGACGAGATGAGGTTAGAGTGCATACTCAACAGCGAGAGATCCAGGCAGTAGTTAAAGCCACCGAGCGATTTGTCCCTCGGGTTATTCGGACAGATCGAGATAACCGCTTGGAGAAACTCGTATTGGTGTACATGCCAAACACAAATATAGTTTACTCGTGTATACATCTTATATACTTGAACGCACACACGTATATGCAGGTGTAGACGATTATATATGTGTGGATATATGTCTACATATTGGTGTACAATTGCATATATATACATTTATGTATAGGTGCATATTTGAAAGCCTCGAGTTTACTACCAGGTCTCGCGTCGATTAGCATGCCACTGTGTCGAGATAAGCGACCTGGCCATGACGATATAGTCACAGGCACGTCCCGTTGTATCCTTCTGTATTCGCTTAACAGTCCTCTCTGTCTCTCTTCGTCTCTCTCACTCTCTCTCTCTCTCTTTTGCTTGTAAAGCTTCGTTTGCTGACCTGTCTCCCTGAAATCCTAGCTTCCCATCGTATCATCTACGACCAGGGATTATCCGGAGGCCATTATCTTGTAGTTGGTAGAAATCAAACAGCACAATTTTGAGGCTTTCGTATAAGCGCGATTATACGAATTTCTGCCGAATTCGTTTGTCTGCGATCGATTTTTTCCGGCTCGTATGACGTTCGAGGTGATTTCTTGGTTTCTCTCTCGCGGGATAATCGGGAGGCCAAAATCGCACGAGAATTAATCATTATTGTTACATTTTGGTCTGGGTTTTTGATTGCTTGCCAATTAACCGGATAAAATTGGCTGAAACTCCGCCTGAAGCTTATCACCGAGTCACTCAAGTTTTCAACTTCGATTTCTGATCCTTGGCACCGTTGATCGTGCGAATTTTCGCCGTAAACGTCCATCACTTTCGCCATTTTTTACTCGCTCCCTCGTATCGCTGTCCTTCTCTCTTGTCTGACTATCCGTGTTTCAGTAAAAAAAAAGACCTCGCACACAAAGCTACAGGGAGACGAAAAAATCGGCTGAAACACGTTTTTTTTTTTTTTTACTTTTCTCTCGTTTCCTCATCGATCGAATTGCGAATCACGAATCACGCTTCATACTGCCCGGTAGCCCGGTCAATCGAGCCTCCCGAGCATTCACGAATTTCTCTCTCGCTCTCGCTCTTCATCGACAAATTCGAACCTTTTGATTGGCTCTCCGAAAAAGTCGCAGGTATTTGTTATTTATAGGATTGCGGAAGTCGGTCATCATCAACGGTATTCTCGGTGCGAAACTAGAAAGGATAGGAGAAAGGGGCAAAAAAATCACAACCACGTTGTACTGTATTCGCATCCTCCTCGTATACAGAGTAGATTAATTGTTTGTTCTCTATTTTGTCACAGCAGTAGCTCGTAAATAAACTCGAATCGTTCAATCTCCCATAAAATCTCCAACAAAAAACTGGGTATCAAGAGCAAGTGAAAAAAAAAAAAATTAAATAGAATTTCTGCTCATGAACTCAAGGGCGAGAATGGCAAAACTTGGACTCGCGAATAAAAAAGAAATTGCGGGCGGAGTATTCGATGAAACGGAAAAAAAAAAAATTAACGAGAGTTCTATTTCTGACTCGCGAGATGATCATTTCCCAAATGGCACTATAAAATCAGATGGGACTAAAAATCAATGGAAATGTGAATCCAATTGAACAAAATGGGCAAATCCATTGCAGCGTTTTTCGGTAGCTCGTATCCTGGAGAAAAGTACACAAACGCAGTAGCAGTTGGATCAAATAAATATAAGGTCGAAAACTATAGAGACGGAGGAAATAAAAGGATTTTTATTTTGGAGCTTCATCAAGAATCGGTTGGATTGGAGGGCAGAAAATAAACGAAAAAAAAAAGAAATCATATAGGTGTATAAGAGATTCCAGTGTTGAATAAAGCTCGAGCGATTTAGTGGGAGGAGGAACGAGTATTTGGTTTTCGTTGGGAGCCTAGTGGTTGTCCCGGATCACGTCAATTGAGGTCTGATGCAATATGGATTCGGGGAGAATTGGAAACGATGGGTACCGTCCATTGGGTGAACGAGCATCGGCTGAGAAATGAAGGGGGTGAGTGTTGGGGCTTGAAGTATCGAAAGCCAGTCAGTGAAGCGTGTTTCAACGAAATAGCCATCGATTCGACTTTTCTAAATCGTCACGAGGACATGATGATGACGATTTGCCAGGCAACTCCATAAAAATTAAAGAAAAAGGGGGAAAAGTCAGGATTTCATTTTTAAGAGGCGTCAGTTCAACAATTAACATCTTATTTAAAAATAGTATTTGGGGAGGGAGATCGCTGGAGACTGTCAAGAAGGATCGAGAGAGAGACTTGTAGGGTCGAAGCGAATCGACGATTTATGCTTGGCAAACCGGGGGTGCGATAAGCGCATGCCAACGTGTAATGGGCCCTGGGGCCGTAAGCGCTACTTTCGACCAAGATTTGCATGACAATGCCCCGTCATTACGACGACCATGCTCCAATCAAATGCACTGCACATCCCACATTGCCAATCCCAACCTCCTCTTCGCTTCAGCCCTTCATCCCTCTTTCTCTTCCTTCTGTCCTCCTGCTGTCTCACATGCTCTTTCTCTCCTACTAATCTCATTCTTTCCTCTTATTATCTCTTCGCTCCTCTCAATCTCCAGCATTCACCTCCCTCGAACCCCTGATTGCCGATTTCTCTACAGCATCGGAAACGCAACATATTGTTTGATGTCTCTTATTCTTCCGGAATTTTGGCCTCTGACCCAGTTACCCAGTTTGCCAAAAAAAACCTCCAGAGCCAAAACTCGGACATATGCAGCAGTTTTTGCGCATAAATTCAGGGGGAACGGGATCAGGAACGGTAAAATGAGGTTATAACGACGCTAGAGGCTTGGACAAACCCATAATAAGTTTTTACGCAGTGTACATAAAATATAACAGAGAAAAACTGTATTTAATTCAACGTTTCTTGCTAAATTGCTGATGCGTCGATATTTTTAACTCTTCGAAGAGTGCAATATGCACTCGAAGAGTCAAATCATTTGGATGATTTTTTATTTCATTAGGAAATTTTCAAAAATTCTGTTGGTAAATAATACGTCGCTCAGTCAACAGAAAGAAATTTGAGAGAATCCGAACGGTGGCGATTGGAAAAAGAAAGCATCGTATGATAAAAGTTGATTGGGATCTCTTACGAGAAGGATCGCAGTTGAATTATGAATTGGTTTTGATCTTTGTCCTTATCGGGATACATAAACTGTCGGGAAGGTATATAGGCGAAGGGGAAGGTATCAGGAACGACATGGAGGACGAAAAGGTGACTACCGAAGAATAAGGTAGTCAGGGTCAGGGGGGATAACGATTGTTTACATGAAGGACCATTCATCAGGGACACAAGCTCAACTCGTGAGATAGGAAGGGACGTTATCTGGTGAAACTCGAGACGGGACGTCTCACGGACAAGCCAGGCCTTCTCCCTTCCACCACTCTCTTGAAACGAATATTAAGCGCACTCGTCTCTTATCTTAAAACTGGTTCGGACTATCAGCCAGAGTTTGAGAGAAAAATTCAGACGAGTAGCCTCCTGGTTATTCGTCTGGAATTCTTCGACATTCGTTTTGTCATCCCCCTCCTCTTTTATCGAAACGTAACATCGATAGGGGATGAATTTTCCTCCCGAGAAATTCCCAAGCGATATAAAGTTTAATTTGTCACAAGATTTATCGTTATATCAGAATTTATCGAGTACCAAACACATCGGACTAAATAAAAATTTATGAAGTGGAAATTGTGATTAAAAAAAAAATTTACAACATCGTTTATAAAAATTCTTGAGAAAAAATATTAACATTTTTGGTACAATCCCAAGAGCAATCGTAAAAGTCTATTCGAAACTTGAATCTCACTAAATTTCGAAACATTTTTGTTATCTGAATTTAGTCGGTTCTTCATGGGGCAGCACGAATCGTATTGAGGAACAATAAATGATTATTGTCGGGGCAATTACCGGTGGTCCAGGGGTCAGGTTAGCGTTGCCTATGGCCATTTGAACTGTTGGACGTACCAACAACACCAACGATCAGCGTACACATGCACCCTCGCTGAATTTCAAGCCTTGAGGGAGGAGAGGGCATGGGCGAGAGGTGTAAAGGGAGACGATCTGGTTGTGCAGTGTCCAGGAACGTGCAACCGAGGTCGGCCTGTATAGTATACGTGCTGCCATTATTTCTCGTATCTCGCGAGTCCAGCACGCGGCACTGGAAACACCACCAACCCACGACCATCAACTCCATGCACATTGCACCCTCGAACACGCAGACTGGTCAGCAAAGCCACCCCTTCCCGTTCCCGCTAAATCTTCCCTCGATCCTCCTCTCTCTCTCTCTCTCTTCGCACCTTTCACTCACTCTGAACCCCATCGCGGAATGTAAAAAAAAAAAAATCAATTTTCCCGAAGTCTATGACTTTTTTCTGCAAAAATACGTGACGCGGGAAAATACAAAGAAATTGGACTCTGCCGAAGCGAATTTAATGATGACCCGAAATAATTGCATGTCGAAAATCATCTGGATCGAGTTTCTCAATTAACGACCGATCATTACGCGTGAACATTTTCTTAATGATTCAAAAGAAATTGGAACAAAACCGCCATTGTCATTATCTGGAAGTGACCCCCACGCGACCTTGTTTCAACCAACATCCAGATCCAGATTCATCTCATTCCTCGAGGCTGCTGTACCGGACCAAAGAAACTTCCTATCGAGATAGCGATATCGTGTTACCCGAACCGGCAGGCAGTCTCGACTCTTCAGCCCGTCTCTTTTATCATTTTTTTCGGCTTTATCCAATCATCAGTTATTCTTACTCTTGCAATTTGGTATCCTACATCAGATGCCAAGGTCAAAAGGCCACGGGATGTAAATTTAGGAGCCCGATGAATATTTCGTTCCCGGACGCCTCTGGATCAACGTTATTCAGTCTAAAAGCGAAAAATTTGTTAAATTTAAATCTTTTTTAAAAGAGAAAAAAGGGTCAAGATGCAGGAATAATTTTAGGGGTTCTTGATAATAAATAAGAGCCGAATAGGCCCGCGAGTGCGAGATGTAAACTTTTGGGCTTTACCGAACATCATGGTAACCGTAAAGGGTGAGTTTTACGTTTCCACCATCGACTTCGTTCTGCCAAGGTTTACAAAATAACTTTTGCAATAAAATCCAAAAATGCAGCGCAAGTTTTAGGAGATTTCGGTTCAGACCTACCTCGAACAACTGCACAAACTTTTCAACCAGATTGCAGGATCCCATTATCAAGTAATTTTTGTTCCCATCGGCCAGAGGAAAATTGAATTGAGAAGAAAAAATTAATTTGCTGCTAGTGTTTCCGTGAGTTTTTAGTACGTCGTTTCGTGTATTTCAAGATAGACAGGAAAGGCTCTCGCTGGTAGGTCCGGGAGAATTAAATAGGGGTGTGAGGGGTTGAAAAAACTTTTCAAGTGAATACAGGCTCGTCGAGAAACGATGCCGTTATCCGTAACCGGGTACAAGTACGAAAAAGTACATCCCCGCAGATATCGCGAAATCGACGTTAGGGGATAAAAAGGCACAAGGGGGTGAAAAGATGCAGAAGTATAGGAAAATTTTCAGTCAGTTTTCTCAAGTTTAGGCTCCATTACGATTAATCGGCCTCTTACGCCCCGAACTTTCCGGAAGCCAATCACCCGACTCATCGAGGCTCCGCGGGCGGAAGCAAAAGCTTTTCAACCCTCCAGCGAGTCCATTGAAATATTACACATCAAAACTGGTACCAATAGCTTTCTATTTGTATCCACCTAATCGAGGACCTAATAATCATATATGAAAGAGTTAAAATGACTTGATATCACTTCACCAACTTTCGGAAGGTCATTTTCCCGGAACTAGTAAACTTCAAGAGGGATCAATCATGTATCCTCAACCCTCCGAGTGCACGCATCCTATAAGTGCATAGTGGGTCAATTTGACCCAAGGCGTTTTTCAAATCGTTATATTCCCGTGGATGTGCATTTTTTTTTTTTTTATAGATACGTTTTTTGTACTAAATTATCGACATTTGATGGTCCTTTATTTACAGTTCAACGGAAAGTAAAATCAAATGCCAAAGACGAGGTGACAGAAAATTTTCCGGGTCAAAACGACCCAGTATGGACTCGAAGGGTTTGTTGTCGATTCGATTTAACGAGCTTGGCGTGAATTCACAAAAAAATCGAATCCAATTACGAGGCAAATTTGTATGTCACGAAGAATGGAAATTTTTACGAGGCTCCTGGCAAATATACATTTTTTTTGTAGTAAATTATCTATTTTGTAGTCTTATTTTTTTCTCTTTTTGAGAAAACAAAAATGAAGTGCAATATCGGTGACGAACAATTATTGGGGTCGAAATGCCAATCAATGCCTTAAATTTTTGTAAAAGATTTTTTTCGCTTTCGACATAAATCTATGAAGACTTTCTGCTCGCTTTTGCACTATCTGGGCGCTCGAGTGAAATGTCAAGACTGCAAAATAACGAACTTGCTCATTATAGGTACTTAGAAATACTGACTGAACTCTGTATGAGGTTTTGGGAACAAACGAAAAGCTTGTCATCAGTCGTTTAAGCAGCAGGTAGCTCTTTCATATCTCTGCTTATTAGTTAGTCTCGTCCATGGCTTTCCGTTCGTTTCTATAATAACATTGAATCATTAAGCTCTTCTCCAATCATGTCACAGTCCAGGTACGAGAAATTGTTCGGATGAGTTCTAAATGGAACTCCCTCACGGCTGAAGCCGAGGTCTGAGAATATAAGAAGCAATTCACGAGAGCGACAGGATATCTTTTGAAGCGTTCAATGGGTGTAGTGTGGTTTTGACGGGTCAGCAGTTCATGGAGGTGTCATGGGAAAGAACTGCTCCCAACAGGGCGAGCTGAAAGCTTGGCGAGACTAACGAAGCTCCGCCAATTAACACGGCAACCTAACGCATCCTGCGGTTGCTTAACGTGGTCCGGAATCAAAGACGCCAACTTGTCAACCCTCCAGACCTCGGGGAGCTGACTGACTTGGAAAAAGGGTTTCAAGGCCAGATGCCCAGGTAGGATCGAGGAAATGAGCTCCATCCAGAGGCGGGCATGTTGTTCGAACAGAAGTTGCCTGCCGTGCCATTGATGGGAACCCATAGGCACTTACCTCTTGATAAAATGCAGCATCTGATGGACGTTACCATCAAGTCCCATAAGACCCAAAGACAGAACCACGTAGATAATCACTCGACAGCTCGTAAAAAAAGTCACAATTTAATTTCTGATGGTGTTGAAAGGCTTTATCGCAAACCTCATCAATGATGGGCAATGCCTCCATTGAGTGTTGTCTAGAATTGTTCTCGCTGAAGGGCAGGACCCTTAGCAGTGAGCAGTAATCGTCTTGTCTTTTAACCCTCACCCAAGCACGTAGTTTCATGGCAATACATAAATTAGGGGAGGCTTTGTAGCAGAGTCTAGATGTTGCAGAATGGAAGAGGTGCTAGAATGCAAAAGGAAATGAGCCGAAATACGAGGTGGGAAAGAAGATGGAGAAGCTTCATGTATGTGGCACATGGAGGTGTCGCGGGTGTAGGGAGAAAAGGGAGAAACAAGACAAAATACAGAAAATGGAAGTTGTACACATCAAGGGGATGGAGGGGGTGGTCAGGGTCGTTGCCTGTCCCATGAGGCAGTGAGCTGGTCCGGTTGGAAGCTGAACCCAAATGTGGTCGGCGGGCTTGTTAGGTCCAGTTTGGTGATGGTACAAGAAAGATAGAGACGAGGGGAGAGACAACTGGAAAGGTAAGGGGAGCAGATAGTTGTCGTCCTTGGCGTTCCTAACGCTCTGACACCCTTCCTCCCTAACGCCTAAGGGCTTGCCAGCCATCAGACTCCGAGCGCCACTCTTCAGCAGACCGCAATCGGGTATGCAATTTACGTTGGTATCCCGACTCCAGCGACACCAACCACGTTCCCTAAACCCTACTGACTCAACTCTCAACTCTCTCCCTTTTTCCTCTCTTTGAATGTTACGTGTGGCTGCTTTTTCGATGAAAAAGAATCGTTAGTGTTGGATCGACCGCGAGCCTCAGCAATAAAATTGCTGATCCTGTTGTTTTAATTGAAACGAAGTTAAAACTTGATAGGAAAAATCATTTTGAGGTTTTACGATAATGAATTTTTCGCACTTGGCAATTGACACAAGCCCAGAAACGGCTTCGAGAGAGAGATTGAATTGTTTCAAACTGAGTCATAGGTCACGCAGTTTGCTCATTCGACACGTTGCCATGCAAATTCCTGCAAGTTGGTGACAGGCGCAGGACGAAGAGAGAAACAGAGAAAGAGACGGTAAAGTCGAGACGCGGATGTCCGAGTAATGCGTATGTTAATGCTACCTGGCCACTGCATTCGGCTGCCCTGCCTCGACGTTCCCAACATAATTCCCTCAATTTACAAGCATTATCGCGACGTCGCGTTTAATCGCGTAGAATTAGGTTACAGAACGGGACACGGACCGCCGGGACATTTACCAAGCAAACGTCGCATTGACGCACACATGTTCCCCCCCATTACACGTACCAGCCAATGACCATCGTCCACTACCAAAAGCCCATTTTCCATTTGACCATTCCTCGTCTCACGCCCCATTATTCTCACCATTGTTCATCTTCCTACGCTTCAATTATTTCTTTCTACCAACGTACATACGTGGCTAGACGAGTTAAAAATTGCCAATTAGTCGCATTCGTTGATGCAGCACATTCAAGAAATCATATTAACGCTTGGCAATCAATGCAAATATGACCTTGACACCACCGCTCGTTACGAAACAGCCTGCAGAAGACACTGAGTCCTCTTTTCCTTCAAACCAAATAATCAATTCGCTTCCCCTGTTAGTTCGTCCCATTGCAATGGCTCAGAAAAGAATTTGGCGATTTTGCCATTGCTCCTGGATTTCTAAAGATGTGTTCCGACTTTCCGATTTGAATTTCATCATTGACGCGGACTTGATCATTATTTAACGCGGTTGCAAGTTCAATAAACGATCCATTTCGGCAAAAATTGACGCAACAACCGACTTCATCGCCTAAGCGACATGCTCCACCGGATGAGGATGCACGTTCGGTGCCTTCGTCGATAGAAAATCGATTAATGAAAGGTAAATCGATACGAATAGTCTGTGGATAACATTATCGAAGGAATATCCCAGAAGCGTATGAGAAAGAAAGAGGCAAATGACACTTTTTTTGACGATGAAATTTTCCGATCCGGAAGGAAAAATTTTCGTCGGATAGAGATTCACGGAAGAACGATCGAGGGAGTTTGTGTACCTCGAGGCATCGTCTATGTATATGGGTTCATAAAACGTTGTACCATCGTAACGTTACGACTATATTTCTCTCTTCTATGAACATACATATATATATATATTCTTACGGTATAGACTCGCCGATACACGTAGTCATGTGCTAGGCGGAACGCTAGCTAGTGACTTTCACCCGGATGAAATTTATGTATGGAAATATCCGGAGAAGCGTCACGCATGTGGAATATCACGCACAGCAGCTGGAGGCTCTCGCTCTCTCTCTTTCTCTCCCGTTCTTCCATCCCCCGGCTAGCCTGAGCTCTTTCCCCGCATCGACCCTCTCCGCCGCGCATTGCACCCTCATTTCTCCGTATCTTCGCGTTCGCTTTTCCCTATACGTCTCTGCCCTGCTGTACACACGTATAAACAGACTTTTCACGCAAAAATGTGTCTGCTCGGAATCTCCCTCAAGCACCCACACGCACCCCCGAGAAACATTTTCCCTCTCGCACACCACAAAACGGAAATAAAAATATGTCTCAACGTGCAACCCCCAACATCGCGAGACCGCGAGATTCATCCTCAACCGAACATAAGAATATTCCGCTTCTCATTTATACCACATCGAGTGCACTAACGTTCTTGACAACTCGCCCACATCATGTTTTTCTCAACACATACAACTTTTCTTCCTTCCCACACCTTCCAGCAAACCCATTTTCTCTGTGCTATAGAAACGCCAAGAAAAACACGAACGTTTGATTTTTATTCTTCTCGACTGTTCGATCCGCACTCGATTTTATCGATTTTTTCAAGCCTCAAATTTCACGTGATATTTCGACGAAATTTTACGATCTACACAATTTTTATGATTGCAAATGTCTGTGACGTTGGCAACGATTGTGTTACGCGACCAAGAAAATTGTACCGTGCACACGATTTTCAGATCACCTTGGATAATTAGGTCGTTTCATTCAAATTGGCAAATATTCCTCAGAGATAACGTCAAAGTAGTAGTCAATGCTCATACAAATATAGCGGACAATGGATCGATTGTATATGCCAAGGTATTCGGATTTGTGCCACGCACATTTAAACGCTACGAAATTTCCTTCCGCTCATGTTTTATGCACGCACGCGAGAACAGCTGCAGTTTCGCTAGCAGCACGAGAATCGCGGCCGCTGCATCCAATGGAATTTATATCCGGAGAGAGAAAAAAAAGAGAACTCTGCGTTGTTGAATGGTGTTGTGTCGAAAATAGGAAGTTAAAAGCAAAGCAAAGAGGATGCGAAGCAAAAAAGTTGAATAAAAAGATATTGGACTTTTGGTTGCATCGTTCTATTCTAGGAATTATTTATTGTCTTCAAAGTCCACGTTGATAATTGGGATTAAGAGTGACCACTGATGAAAAAATCTCATTAGAGGTCACAGGGAAAATAATAATTAATACAGATTTAATGAGCTGGAAAAAGTTCGCAAATTGAATTTCTATGTCGTGCTAGTGACTGTCGTCGTGCTGACTGTCGTGCTGGCTGTCGTGCCGAGAATAATATTTTCCGCAGACCTAGCGATCTCTCCAGCGAGCCTTATGCCTTCTTGGAGAACGCGAAGACCGACGACGATCAACGGGCAATTAGCGGCGACGGTTACATAAGCATCGAGGACCGCTTGAGCAAGCGTACGAAGTGCAGCGCTCGGATCATTGCTCGCGAGTGCATCTTGAACCGCCTGGTCGAGGCTGATCTCAAAATTGGCCCCCAATGACAAAGCCTCCGTCACGTGCTCACGAGCCTCGTTAATAGCTTCATCGACTCCCGGGATCGCTGAATTATCGAGGAGGTTACTGAATCCTGGCATCGTTGGCATCGACGGGACGCTGTTCGGCGAAAAAAATGAATCCACCGATGGCACACTGAACATGTCCATAATGTTTGGCATTCTCAGTGGCATCGCTGCATACGTGCTCGAACCCGACTGCGTTGTGCTCGAGCCGCTAGTGCTCGACTCTTGACCGCTGGTGCTACTGCTGCTTGAATCAGTCGTGCTCGAGTCGCTAATCGTTGGAACATTCGTGCTCAAGTCGCTACTCGTTGGAACATTCGTGCTCAAGTCGCTACTCGTTGGAACATTCGTGCTCAAGTCGCTACTCGTGGGAACATTCGTGCTCAAGTCGCTACTCGTGGGAACATTCGTGCTCGAGCCACTAGTGCTTGAACCTTGACCGCTGGTGGTACTGCTGCTTGGACTATTCGTGGTCGATTCGCTACTGGTTGGACCATTCGTGCTGGAGCTGGTGCTGCTTGGACCACTCGTGCTCGTGGCGGTGCTGGTTGGACGATGAGTCGTTGAGCTTGGACGGCTCGGAATCTTAGTGGTCGAAGTTGTTGGTCTTCGTATACCGAAGAGGTTGCTGAACAAATTAAGGCCTGGGATTCCCGAGAAGCTCAAAGAACTTCCAGTCAATGGCTATGAACAGAAAATTGAGTATTTCAAAGTTTTTTTTTTATCGCTGACAAGAATCGTGGCGACTTTTCGGACTGAAAAGTCTCTCAACTTCCATTCTATCGACACTAGTTCATCCACATTTTGTTTTTTGTTTCAATTGTATTGGGATTATGGTAATTCGTCCCTTGAATTCAAATCATTTGATATTTAAACAAATTTACCAGTCATTATAAACGATTTTTCAGTTTTTTTATTGATAAATGGATGAATTTAATATTATAATTACCCTGGATGCGTCGAAGCTAGCTCTACCGGAAATGGAAAAAGCCTTGACAGCGGCGAAGCCGATGACGAGGCAGAGCAATGCTCCACTCAGCTTCATATTGAAATTCGCAATGTGACGATCACGCTACACGGCAATAGCTGCACTTCCTAGATCGTGCACCGAGTCGTCAATTTATATTCGTTTTTTATTCCCACTCTCGCTGCATCCCTAGTTCCGGAATTTTTATTCCGTCACTTACCGTTGAATTAAGTCGACGTTATTGCCATCTGTGTCGACAGTCCCACGAGAAGCAAACAAAACCATCGCATCTGTCATTTAAGCTTTATTCTTTGATGAGCTGGCGTAATCAACGATCTTTCAGTAGCGAACAATCGATCAGAAAAACAAAAACGTTTCTACTACGTGAAGAAAAAAAAAAAATAGACTAATTAATCAAAAAAATTGATAAAAAAAAAAATTCATTAGTAAACAAGTCGTAATGAGTCGAATCAATTAATAATTATTTCCATTGAAATTTAACCATTTTTATACTCCGAGGAAAACATAAAAGTATGAAAATAAATCTTGACTCCATTTTTTTTGCTGCTTCCGAATAAAATTGCAAATCGCTTGGATGATCGTCCTCGCCGAAGCATCCAGCGCAGTAAAATTATCACAAAATAGCGATAAGAAGAAATTTTTACTGCAAAGAAGGCAGTTGAAGTTTTGTGCAATGACAGTTGGCCAACTGCTGTTTGTACTCGATATAACGCGCGATTTCCAGCAGCGTATTCCAAGCAGTCATATTTCTGTGTGGTACTTTGGATCAGAGACCTTACAGGGCCAAAGCGATGAACCCAGCCGCATGACTAAACAGCAATTTAGCCCTCTCTCCTCTTTCCTTCTCTTTTATTCTCATCCGACTGGAAAGCAACCCTTCTTCTCTCACCATCAGCCGAGCAAGTTTCTTCGGGCATGGTAAATCCGTTGAACGAGGCTATGAGTGAATTCGCGGATGGAATGAGCGTCAAGGCTCCTTCTAAAATCGCTCCGACCAGTAGACATATTCTCAACACTACGAGCTTCCAAATAGTTTGCCTATAATCTTTCCCTTCACCATTTTCCATTCTCAAGACAAAACTTTTCAAACCTCAACTGGGACACCATATACTTTAAGGGCATGCTCTACTCACGTGTGTGTTATTCTCAATTCACCAACACGTTCACCTCTCAGTCACCCCCAGTAGGTACAGAAATATTGCACCCCCTTATTGTACAGAGTGTCTGAAAAATGGAAAATTCCATTTTTTTGTTTTGATTTAAAAAAAAAAAAGCCAAAATTTGTTGTTTTTTTTTAGCTCTGGATCTGAGCAGAAAATCGGATCAACGAAGATCAACACGTGAAACTTTCATCAAAATTTGTCGTGACATTGAGTTTCATTAGAATAATTATTTATTTGTTTATTTATCTATTAGAAAAATTAGAAATTTGTTAGAAAAAACTTGAGGTTCAGTTGGATTTTGGTAATTTGGTAGAATTTTATTGTATTATATGATCGTCGAACGTTCGTTTTTGTGGTGAGACAAAAATTTGAGACACCCTGTTTACGGAGTCTGAAGAAAGGATAGTTTGGTCGGAGTAGCTCATCTCCCACAGGTCTTAGCTCTCGGAGGCTCCGTGCTAGGATTTGCCAAGGATTTTCAAACGCAGTTGAGTCCTATGAAGCCTACTGGCTCGATGGTTGGTTGACTCTCAACTATTTCTTAGATCTTTGCGCCCTCAGATCGCATTGCTTCGTGGAATGATATGCAGACTTTAGCAAGGGAGATGCTTTCGAGGGGATAAATTGTAGTTTGCAAACTTCTCGAGCCTGTAAGAATTTCCAACTCTTTTGAACAGATGAATTTTTTTTAAATAAAAATTTCACGTTTCCCTGTTTCCATATTCGTTCGTAATAAAAAAATTCTACTGAATTTTTTCTAGAGCTCCAGAATTTGGCGAATTATATGCAATTTCTTTATTGATCCAGTGACAACGGTTTTGATTTGGAGGAAGAAATAAAAATTTTGAAATCAATGTTACGTACAAATAAAATAATAAATAACATCGAGGGTGCAGGATCTGCTCGTGCGAAAAAAAGGGGATGAAGGAGAAACTGGCAGCGACCAAAGATTGCGAATTTTCTCTCGTGCTGATGGATCGCTCTCGTGCCCTAAGCTCAGGGGGCGAATGCTACAAGGGATTTCAAGGGATGCGTCACTTTGGTAACGCCAGTAACATTCATTAAGAATGTGCACCAGCCCTTCCCAGAACCCCCTTAAATAATTCTCTTTTTTCCTCATTCTCGTACTTTGCACTTTAAAAGTTTGGCTTGATCCTCTGGAGCTTGCTCGCCACCACGTACGAGTCTTCAATCAGGGAGCATATTAATCCTACGACTTGGCAACTTACGGCCAACCCCTATTCTCGAACAAATGGGGTGTTATTATTTTATTGATGACGCTTTGGATTCCCAACGATAACGATAGTCATGCTCGTAAGATTAGAGCAACTAGACGGGATGGAAAATAAATACAAGCCCGCCAGGGGATGGCGATTCAACCCTGGAAATGAAAACCAACCCCTAGCCATAATTTAGTGTGGAAAAATTCGAAAAAAAAAAATCGAACAATCGTTCGACGCTTTTTTGGTTATAAATTTCGCACTTCATGTTCAAGGTCGAAGAAAATTTGACCCGATTAAAACTTAATCACTATTTCATGTTCCAGCATTTGGGGGTTGACTCGAACGAGTAATTATGCCCTCGTTCTCGGATTACGTTGCTCGTATTTTGTCCGCGCCCATTCCTTCATCTCTTCATTCGTTCAGCTCCCTCAAATCTCTTGGTTGAGAGATGTGGCTGGGCATATCGGAGCCACGAATTTATGGGATCTTCAATTATCATCACACCAGGATGAATATCGAATTTCCTGATACCCGAAATGCCTCCTAGAGCATCCCTCCTTGCTACCCCTTCCCTTGAACCAGTGAGTCTGATTTACGGCTCCTTCGATTCGATGCTTTATTGCCAAAAGTTGAATCGAGTGATCAGACCCTTACAACCGCCGTTTACCATTTCCACAATCACACACGCGTTATATCTTGTTCGAAATCGCCCAATAAAACATGAAAAACTTTGACCCTATTTCAAAGATGCTCAAAGTAAATAATCGAATCGTTTGAAACATCGAAACAGTGACAAATCGTCGCAAGATTACAACGACGTTTTATTCATTTATGATTTAAAAATTAAAAATCGAATGGAAATTATTTTTTAGATCCCAAGACTAAGGCAAGCAACGAAGATTTTTATTGACTCCGGGTAAATAAATAATGAGAAATCTCGGAAGAAAAATAAGTCAAGGAATCAAAGGGAAAATGCAGAGTTTGGAGAGATATTGGGCGCAGATGCAAAGGCGAGATTGCTGACAGTTTGATAATAGTAAACAAGACTCAGGGGTGCGAGTACATCGAGAATATGTCTGGGAGGATCGCGGGTCCAATGCTTCCTAGTGTCTCGTGGTAGGTTTTGGAGGAATAGTCGTCCTTTTGCGTAATACACGGCGTTGGGAATGAATGTAAGAAGGGTGGTTGGGAACGAAGAGGAAAAGAGAGAGAGAGAGAGAGAGCAAGGTCGAAACTCTGCCTGTCTCGTTTGCAGAAATGTCGCAATGCTTTTGGAGTTTCTCAGAATGCTACACTTGGTTTTCACAGGACTGAAGTGTCAGCAATAAGGCAAGAGTGGTAAGAGCGGGGTAAGGGCTGCGCGGGAAAAGGGAGATTGAATGCACACGACGACTTGGTCTGAACTCCCAAAGTGGAAATCTAAGCAAGCGTCGATCGTGAACCAATTTCCGAGATCCGATGCAGAAGCTGCTTCGAGCTTGAGCTTCGTCAGTTCGTGTATTCACAAAATCCGCGCCTCCTTACAAACCATCCCCTCCCTGCCTCGCCTCGACAACTTCCAGACCGTATTTAGTCGAAGCAAAGTTATTACGATGCCGATACAATATTTAGTCCCATTTCGCATTAATATTGACTTACCTTCTCCCCACTTTGACACCTCCCACATTGATGCCAACCGCCTTGACGCGTCCTGCGAATTCTGAAGAGTTATTCAACATTCAATTAAAGGCTCTGCACACTGGAAGAATTTTTCGGTACCTGCGATACTGAAAATAAAAATCCTCAGGGACATGAGATTCTCAATTTATTGGAGGGCAAATTTGAAAAAAAAAACTCCGCAGCCATTTTCTCAGCTTCGAATATATAAAAAAACAAAACAAAACAAAACAAAACAAACCGAAAGAAAATACTGAGAGAAAAAAAGGAAAACAATTGAACAGACATTGCATAATGTTGAATGGAGAATGAAGCGAAATGTTGTAACAACGATCGATTGCATCTGCGTAAACGCTGACATTACCGAGGCCAAGAGCTCTAAGGAATGCTCTTACGCATATACCTGGCATGAATATACTACGCGATGTTTACAGACCAAACAGACTTTGCCATCGAGATCGAGAGCGGTGAGCTCATATAACGTTTATTCATCCTCTTTGTTGTCGAAACATATTGAACGATCGTATACACTGAAATAAGCCCTCTGACATGAGTCATGAAGCTGACTTTTTATGTACCTATTGTGTCGTACATAAAACTTACCACCAGAGGGTCCAGAAATTCAATCGTCCCCTGAGAGCATCGCTTGGTCATTTTTTTTACCTTTTTTATCATATTTTATAACCTGACATTGTTACAGAACGTCAGTCGTGACTTTGCACTGGATGGATAAAGAACTTGAACTTTTCTCCGTAAATTTCCGGATGAAAAATAGATTTTTTCATGTATTTTTTGAAACAATAGCGAAATTTGAATTCCACAATAAAATTAATCGAAAATGAGGGACCGGAACATACAATTTTTTTACCGCGTGTATTTTCTGTAGAATATTTTTCTGTTTTTTTTTTTTTTTCAAATTGATTTTTTCGCGATGATATATTGAAAGTTGTCTAATGTGAAAATGATGCAGCGAAAATAAACGTATCCATCGAGATGTTGCTGTGTCTGACTGCAATTTGTGATTATCGATTTAATGTTGTAAGTTTTGACACCTCGTAATATGCAGTGTGATACACGAGCCAATCTGTTAAGGGTGGATGAGAAAGGGGTGAGTGAATCGCGAGGGTGAAACATAATAGACGTGCCTAGCAAGTATTGCGTTGCATTGTACAATTCCCCGAGGCGTTGAGCGGATCGTAACGATTTTGGGGCGATGAGACTAGGAAAGGAAGAGGGGCAAGGAGTGAAAAAAAATTGGACCACCGGGAGCCCATCACGATTGATAAGCAGCTGAGGAAAAAAAACATAACGAGAGAGGAAAAGAGGGAAAGAGAGGGAGAGAGAGTAAGAAATTGCTAAAATATAAATTCCATATTGCCAAGGAGTGAATTCTTCGATGGCGTTTGAGTAAGAGGTATCGTAAAATGTTTGAAGATCCATAGGAAAGCATAGTTATCAATCGGAATCGTATGAAGGCTATGAATTCTGACTTGGTGAATATGAGGGAAGCAGTGGTCACGTGAGGTGATGGTGGTTATAGGGGTGTTAGCGGAGTTAGGAGAGAAATAGGCTCAGGCGTTCGAGTGGGTCCTCGAGTTAGCAATGCAAACTAATCGCCATGAGGTCGTGGCATTGCTAGTGCTGGTGACGATCCATCGAGAGAGGGAGAGAGAGACACACACATAGAGAGATAGGTGGTTCGGTGATGGTTCTGCTCTTGCCACCAGGACCAAACAGTATCTAGAGAAGGAGAGAGAGAGAGAGAGAGACAGAGAGGCAGGAGGTAATGGGATAGCTCCGACCACAATACACCCTTCACCGAAGCGGAAGAGAAACAAGGGAACGGCATTACCCAGGGAAACGCGACGGGATACCCAAAGCGACCTCCAAGAACCAGCCAGCAAGCTGTACTATATTGTTTGGAGCGGGGCTAGCCTTCCATCCCTCAAGTACAACCGTACGCATCATCATGAATACCCATTTAGTGTTGGTGAATAGTTGTACACCGCGCGGGAATCGAAGTCGTACTGTAGATGAGAGAGTAAAGCTTCCAACCATTCGCGAACTATAAGGGTTGAGGGTCAACCATTCGGCTAGATCCGTGTGTCCATGACTAGGATACAATCATCGCTACCCCGTGTCTCTACTCGATGTACAGAATGCCCTGCTAAGTTTAGCCTCAAACCTCATCCCCTCCTCTATATCCTCCCCATCTCCAGGATGCTTGTAACCGTGATCGCCAATATCGCGGTATAGGCCCATGCAATGACAATCTCTGCATTACGACGCATTACGTATCCATCTAACTGCTACTAGACCATCCGGAGGGGTCATTGGCATCCACCGATCAACCTCTCTTCTCTCCACTCCCCCTTTCAACCACTTTCGACCCCCTGTACATGCACAATACCGTGTCGTCCATGTTCTTCCCTACATGGATGTCATCAACATTGCACCATCTGCGGATCCGGCTGCAGCCAATGCAGAATATGTTTCCTACAGTCTTGTCGGGCCTAGGAATCGTTGCCCAAAGATGTGGAACCGATCAGGCCTGCAAAATGGTCAACCCATTGCTCAATGATCGCCTATCAACCTCCTCTTGATGAATCGTGCCCAGGGGTCCTGGAGTGGAGAGGAAGAGTGGTCCAAAAACTGTCAACCGTCACCATCGTTCAAAATTCTGCTCAACGACATTGATAATATCCAATCGTATTGACTTTCGATGGAGCACTTCATCCTTGCTCCATCCAACACAATCTACCCTCAGAGGATGATGTGTTCGATACACCAAACAAGGAGGATTCGAACGCGTGATCCCTGATGAGAAGTGGCCATCTATACTAGCCATCCAACTAACCCAGGCGCTTCGCCAAGCTAAGCTTAACCACCCTCATCGCTCGCCATTGTTCCTCCTTCCTCCACCAACTCCCTCTCTCTCCTGTCTGTACCATCCACTGTCTCACGGTACCAAATCGCCTACGAGACTTCCAGTCATCCAACCAAGAGTCCAGTCAAACATTAGCTAGCTCAACGTAACCACAAGGTATCTCGTGATGTTTTCCTATAGAATGATTCAAAAGTCCGTCCGAAACCATCAACCTCAGAATTCCAAAAAGTGGAGTCCTTGGTAATTTTTTTTTCTGTGATATGCAACGGTGATATGGTCAAAAATAGGATTCATCTGCTATCCCGGCAAAATATCATCTCCGAGCCTCACCAGACAAACTAGTAGAGACGAGCCGTGGATTTGTGATCGATTACAGGGTCATTTTGCTCACTTCTGCCATTGTGCATGGAGCAGGAAGTATGCTCGCGTTATCCATCTTCAATCAGGCCACGTCAAGTGGCTGTGAATTCCAGGATTATCATTGCATGAAAGACCAACGTTGGAAAATGGGGAAACACCTGACCCTCCAGACCTTTCATTCAGGCAGCAGCTACTCCGGAAGGCTTACTGGGTGAATTTTGGCATGTCCTGTATAGAAAGCCATCAATGCAACACTATTCGTCGGCAGTCAGCTTACGATGCAGTTACCAGGTTGTTACCATGTTGATGACCAACCACTCGTCTCGGGAGGTTGCAATACATCTTCCACCCTCGAACCGGTGTTACCTCAAGCCAAGGTGGATGACCTCTGTTCCAGAAACACCAGGAAGCCTCTTCACCAATATCGTAGATCGAAAAATACGAGGTGACTTAATAAGATGTTCTGACTCTGATATACCCCAGAACTGACCTCCTTGAAAAATCGAAGTTTTCAAAGAGGTAGTGTTTCCAAGAGAATTGTTGGAATGGGGGCTGATTACATAGTACAAATATAAAAGCGAGTAAAATGAAGTAAAGGAGTGAAATAGAGAGTAGAATTCTAAGCCCAGGCGACTCCTGCACGTTGCAGATAAAACAGAGCGAGCATTCGAGCAGGTTAAATGCATCCGAGTGGCCAGTGGTGAACGGTGTAGAGACCAACACCAACGAGAACCTCTTAAATCACGAGTAATCATTTCTGGCCACTCGTGCCGTTCGGACCCCCGTGGGATCAGGCATCCCTCGTCTCACTGTTCACTCTGCTCCAACCCCCTAAAACCCTGCCTCTCTACCGCACCCTTCTGAGAGCTTGCTGCCGCCGATATACTGACCATATAGTTAGTTCGTGTTCTCTCGTTTCTCTTCCCTCCCATCTCTATAGTCTTCATCCCCTAGTTTTTTCTCCTAGGGAAAATCTTTTGCCAAGACACATAGCGACCATCAAATTTATTGCCGAACCGAGTCTTATTTACGGCGTAAATAACTCCCTCAAAATTCGCATCACCGACATTTTCATATTTTTCAGTTAAAATTCTTCGAAATAAAATTTTAACGCTATTCACACTTGTTCCTATGTTAAAATTCCTTGTTTTTCCTCTACGAATGGTGACAACTACTCAAGAATCCATTCCTGAAGGATGCCACTAAGCAAATAGGCATCAAGTAGAAATCTCATGTGCAATTTAGTAGTTATAGTATTTCAGTGTCCCGAATATAATATAGCGTACAGTGTATTCGAGATAGGGGTGCGTTTCGCCTCGGTGGTCGTGGCTGAATCAGCTCGGAAACCTTCCAGAGTACTCACCAGACTTGTATCCTTCCCAAACGAGGCTACATCATACGTAATAGGGGTTGGATATAGAGCACTGTGTGCTACACTACATCCACGTGTTTATATAACAGCTCATGTATATTTCGTTCGTCGTTAACGATGATTGCATGCACTAAACCACCAGAAGCTACCAGAAACCACCCAAAATAAGCCAGTCATCTCGCTCGTAAATCTCTGCCAGTTATTTTCACCCTAAAATTTTATATTTTTTCTTCAAAAATTACTAATATCCTATAAAATCAACTTTCAAGGATTATGAAGGGAGGCCCTTGAAAAAATATGAATAAACAAAATTAACTTTCGTCTTTACATCGTGCGTACGACATTCAACTAAATGAATAAATGATCCGGATCATCGGCAGTGGTGAAATTGCCAATTTGAGGTAATAATTAAGAACGAATTAAAAATGCCTAGTGCAGTTTGGTGCGATATAAAATCGTGATAAATAATTTTATTCAAGTGTGTTTCTCTTTGCTGCAGTTGATATAAAAAAGAATTTTGATTGAATCGAAAATGGGAGGGCGTGGGAAAAGAGAAAACGAGGGCGAAGGTCCTGGGTGAAGGAGAACATCAAGCAGACGGTATCAACGACTCAGGGAAAAACACACTACTGACGTTTATCAATCCCCATGATATGGAAGCTTCATCCCGATGATTGGTTTTTTTTTTTTTTTTTGAATACCACATTAGACTAATGGATCCATTCCGCAATCCGATCGCGAATATTTGACGAAGAAGGAGGAAAGAGAGCGACGAGCAAAAAGCAGGAGGGTGAAAAAAAAAGTTCGAGCTGGAATAACCGAACGAACAACCTTAAGGTGGGATGGAAAAAAATCACAGGTCTAATATATACATGCATATATTTACACACACACATATATATATATATAATTTTCAAATAAGCAGGAAGTCGGATAGAACGTGAACGGTTAGGTATTGTAATTAAGCTAATAGCCCCGGTAACTCTGGCCACGTCTGATGTGGTCTACACTCAAGTCAGTTTCGCAATCTCCTACGGTACTTTTTCCCTTTTTCCTCACCGAGACCTAAAAAGAGTAGAAAAAGACGAAGAAATAAAAAAAAAGGGTCCTATAGATGTTATATGGACCGGTTGATCAAACCAACTTTTCCTACCTACTTATTAATATTACCTTCGGACCTCTGAGCAACGCTGAGGCACGCCACCAACCCCTCCCTCCCTCTCAACCAACTTGAGGTCTCCTCCAATATTCTCTATATACTCTTTGCACTCGGTCCGGATTTGAAAAAGAAGCGAGAAAAGTCCTGGTCCACGGAAACGGATGCTGTAGAAGTGAAAGAGAAGCAAACGACTGACAGAAACAGCCAGTGTTTACTTTAGCTCTCTTGCTGAATTCTCGCATAACGATTTTTTCACGAATTCTTTCACTTGTCCACATTTACTTATCCATCCTCTTGGACCAGCCTAACTTTTCCTTCTTTCTCAAGATGAAGAAAACAAACAAGAGGCAAAAGATGAGGCTTCCAATCCTCCATCTTGGAATGGGAACCGATCTTTTTCGTCTTCCTGATGTTCAAAGTACCTCCAAGTTTTCGGGCGAAACTTTACTTCCCGTTACTTTCCCATTACTTCGTTTATTTTACATGAATATACATTTATACGAGCCTATTGAAAGGAAATATTAATAATGCTAATGGCCGGACTCTAGGAACACGAATTTAGTGAAAAGAAACCACAAAGAGTCTGAAACACATGGAAATATTTGGTACGTGTTTTCGGATCTTTTTCTTTGATTTTATGTTGACATTGTCATGTAAGTACGGAATAGAATCACGTGAAACGTGTTTATGACTATTTTCTTCCTGTAAACTGAGGAGAGCTTCGCACTAACGGAAAACTACCTTTATGAGGATTGAAGGAAAAATTTACGAGGGATGAAAAAAGTTATCACGGGTTGCCTCTTACATAACGTACGCTTCTGTGGACCGGTGCGGATTAGCATGTCTGAGATAGAAGGAGACCTAGGGGCGGCTATCAATTTCAATATCCTCTCAATAAATATCCGTTTGGAAGGGCTTGGGGCACGGCAGACTCTCTCGTTTTTCCATCGGAGCTTGAGCTTCCGAAGTCGGGCGATTTTCTTCGCATCGATACGTTCGTCTTTTCCCTCTTATGGCCGTTCATCGAACTCACTATCTTTCTTTTCCTTTCTCTTTATTTCTTTCTTGCTAGATCCGAAAGATTCGGGAGAATCTTCCACAATTTTGCAAGACGTGTGCCCACGGCTGTGAGAATCTTTGCTGAGGATCGCACAGACGAGAACTCCCTCGAACTCGCTTTCACGCCACGAGACATCGGGCCATGTATTAGAGAGGACCAGACTTGAAACTGTACAGGATCTTCCAAAGGCGTTCTGGAAGTGGTATAGATAATTAGACTGCTAAATTGTGAAGAGAAAAGTCCTTTGCCATTTCCATATCCAACCAACGGTTCATAAGTTATCGACCGATTAGTATTCATCCAATGCGGTGCGATTCCCCCACTAGACCCCCCAACGCATCGCCGCGTCTGATTGGCTAGCGCACTAATTCTTCAATATCTCGTAAACGGTGCGATTGTACGAAAAATGCATCAGGACTTTTAGTTTCAGAATTGAAAAATCTACGCATCTTCAAAGTTTGGATTGTAACTTTTGAGACTTCGGGTATACGAGTCCTTACTCACGGTTCCTCAGGATTTAGATAATATTCCCGAGGCTTCGATCCCTTCCTCCGCTCCTGAAAGATAAAACGATCGTCGAAAGTATGCACGAAAATGGCGATGGATACGTACAAGTAACAAAGAAGGAATATCGCCTCAGAGTCTACAAGATATTTCCCAGTCGAAACTTCTCACTCGTCTATCCGCCGGCGAGAAAGTTGTACGAAGATGGCAATACCGAATATGTGCACCAACTACTTGTGCATCTACTTTTTTTTGCTTCTTTTTTTTTGCATGGAAACGCGACAACGCACTTTAGCATCTGGGAGTGCAGGCTCGAGGATATCGTTGTCTGATAGCTGTGGAAACGTATGGAAGCTATTTTCTAGATATCGACGACCCTGAATACATTTCTTCTTCGTCCACCATATCCCGGCCCAATTCCATGGCTACTCATGACCAAAATTTCACCCTCTCGATCGCAGTCTCTAAAAAAATACTAAAATAAAGTTTCAGCGTCTCATAAAACATGAAAAAATAAACTCGATCTATTTGACCTTGAAAAGGTCATTTCTTCGCAGTCTAAATTGTGCATCGTGGTCCGGTTTATCGGATTTTCCTTCCCAGAGCTTATATTTTAGCGACGCCGTTGAAATTACGTAGAACGGCGTAGTTATCGCAATCCATGGTAAGTTCTGAAAAAATGAGGGGATAAAAACAACAAGGAGAAGCTTCGGATATCCAAGGGGTGAAAAAAGGGTCGAAACGGCAAAAAAATAAGCGCAGGACAGCGTGGTGAATAAAGGGGTTGGAGGTGGAAAAGCAAAGCGTGAAACTGAAACGATGAAAAGGGAAAGAGGAGCG
The DNA here is from genome assembly GCA_037043255.1 of Diadegma fenestrale. Lineage (NCBI taxonomy): Eukaryota > Metazoa > Arthropoda > Insecta > Hymenoptera > Ichneumonidae > Diadegma > Diadegma fenestrale. The sequence goes on along the minus strand of CM073310.1, from coordinate 10,607,279 downwards.
CGGAGACGTTGCCCTGGCAGTGTTATAAAAATTCAATTAACTCCACAGTTTTAATTAATTTTCGTATTTATATGGAACGATAAAGCGACGGAAACCTTCTTGCACATTCATCCCTCCAATCTTTCCCTTAATTTTTGCCCATCGTATAGTTTCAATTAAAACCAAATACCAAGTCACGCCAATCAAAATATTGGACGGAATTTCAAGATTATTTCAATGACAACCAACGATATTGGTTCAATCTCATCGTGTCTATGTCAATCTTATTTTTCATAAATAATTGTGGATTAAAATTTGCCGAAAAATGTCAAGGATGCTAAATTTTGTAATTAGTTGCAAACGGGCTCAGCCATTCTTTGAATGGGAGACCGTTCGTCTCTACATTGACGATTTGCAGCCAAATTTATGAGCCCAGGTTTTCTGCAGTTCCCGATCTTCGTTCGAAAAACTCAAACAAATGTAAAATTTGGTAAACAGTGAATTAAAAATGATGGCAAGGGCTGGTGAAACCTCGAAAACGACGTTGCTTCAGCCCTGAATGTCTTTCGGAAGATTTCAAAGGATTGAATTTCAAAATTATTGAGAGAAAAAATGAGGGAAAAAAACGTCGGGCTTTATTTGGACTGGTCGCGAATAAAAAGTCTCTTTTTCAGATTTCGTAACAATGAGACTTTTTATGTGGGGGCTTGACTGGTTGGACTTGGCCAGCGCTGTGCTCTGGCAATTTCGATTCGAACTATTTCTGCTGTCCTAGACAGCAGCATCCCACCGAATGGCAACAGCCCTCTCTCGCTCTGTTCTGCTGCCATGATTTCGTACTGTGGTTCGCGGTTCGCTGCAGAATTGTCTGGTTAATTTCACACTCCCATGATTATATAGACGGAATCGAGGGCATTTATATTCGCAGCGCTATGCAATGGGAGAGAGAGAGAGAGAGAAAAGGCAAGTGGGGGAAGGTCGAAAAAAGGGGGTGGGATGTTTGATTGGGTCCGATGTTCCAGAACTGAAAAAAAATCGAGTTCAACGGTCGCCTGGGCTCACTTCCATCTATCCCACTTGGTTTTATCTCTCTATTTTCCATCCCTCCCTTCTCTTCTGCCTTCCACTTCTCTCTGCACATATATATCTATGTATAAATGCATATACACATGCATATATATGTATATATGGAATGGTTCACGATAGCATAGATAATGTGTCCCCGAACGAAATCGAAATGCTCGATCATACGCGAGATTGGCCCATTCTTTACCTACTTTCCTTCTGAAAGCTCAATTTTCATACACCAAATAGAAAAACGTCAATGGATGAGGCGAAAGATAACAAAAATCCAAGACAAAATAAACTTTCGAAGCAATTCTTTTTGAAAAATTCATTCCCTCATCCCTTACGAAATTATTTTCGTTTTTCGACTTGATAAAAATCGTTTCGTAACAGCCACGAATGAAAAGCGGACGTGGAACAAAAAAATAACCGTTTCGATAATTATGCGGATACCGATTAACCCCTGGGGGAGTTGAATGTCCGCCATTTTAGGGGTTCGCGTTCGGCTATATGATCCGCTCACGTACGCGTTTTTTATTTCAAACGGGACCAAAAGATAAAGAAAGTCTAACAAAAATACGAAAAAAAAGTAAACTCTACTGCTCGGCAAGAGGAATAATTGTTTGTCAAATTAAACGAGAATCGTGATTTTCCATCACCCAGAGATAGAGTCGTGTCCCAGGCAGAAAATTGTGCTACTTTACTTCCCCCTGACCCCATCCCTCTCTATATCTTTCTCTCACTCTCACTCTCGTTCTCTTTGTCACGATACAGTGCCTAGGAATAACCCTGTCCTGTACGTACTGCTAATAATATACCCTGGCTCTTGATTCTGTCCTAACTTTTGGCAATATACATATGTATGTAGAGGATCAGTACGATCGGCAGTAGTATTGCGTGGTAGAGCTTGTAATCACGTAAATTTTGGGTAGAAGCCGACTTGGATATAGGTTTTGGAACCGCATCCGCAATGGTAACGGAAAGGGCACCAGGGCATGGAAAACGTAAACGCTTGTGAGTGTAGCATAATCGGAACTAGTGCGAGGACGACCAAGGGGGTTGGATACAAGGAGAGCAGGAGTATTTTGGTACATGTGGGCCCCATCACTCGAGGATTGGTTGACGCGCATTGCCTCGTACATTTCATCCTGGAGCTTGTTCCCGTGCAACCCTGCTGCTGCTGCTTCAACTGCTGCACCAGCCTCTACCGAGAGAACCACCCTTGTTGGCTTTTAGTGTGAAATAAATGCTTGTAATTACGGGAACGCGACGGGCGTCCATTTCTATGGAATGAGAGCGTGATGCCGGTGGGCCGAGGCGACCAGGGAGAGGAAAAAAGGGAGAGCGCTATACCGAAAGAGAATAGAGAGCCTGGTAGAGTGGGGCAGAACAAACCGGCAGAGTCACCCGCGTCAAGAGGGACGAAGGGACTATTTTCAACCGACAGAGACGAAATAGCACCCGGAGCACCCACCCCGGAGCCCAATGATAGACTGACCAGTCACCGGAACTCAACCGACCGGGCCAGAAACGATCTCACCTGCAAAACTCCCTCACAATCTACCAAACTATAATAGTGACTAATTGTAATTACAACCGTTTATGCACCCAATATTTTCGGCTAATTGCAAACGGAAGAAAATTCTTTAATGGAAATGTTTATGATGACGACATCGAGGAAAATTCTATTTTTTCTTCTTCCCAGTCTAGACAGCTGCATCAACAATTCATGGTCATCTCAATTCCATTGTTTCTTTATGTCCATCAATTTTTTCAACATTTTCCTCCCCTTTTTGTCTCACTCCTGTCGTACCAGCCACGAGGACATTAATTTGCCGCATGGATGCAATATATTTTGGAGTTTGCCAGCCGAAACGAAGCCTTACGGTCGCGAGATTTAATTAATAATCGCGGATTGGATAGATGGCTCTCGCAAAGTGGGGGAAGTCTATTCAAGGGGTTGCGCGTAATCCGCAAGAAGAGGTCTTAGTTGGCACATTCGAGTAGTATCATAACTACGATCCTCTCTCTCTCTCTCTCTCTCTCTCTCTCTCTGCCTCTCACTCCAACGTGTTTGCGTGTGTTGTACCAGCATCGCAGATTTTCTACTTCACCCGTTCCACCAGTACTTCCAGCATAATTGGACCGATTTCCGAAAACTTAGCGGTTTAATTCTCACCCTCCTGGGATCATGCACCATAACCAAAGTTTCTCTCCCCCTGTCCACCTCCCTTTGCATTACATCGTCGCAGTGCTGCTCTTGCAATTGTTCAAAAATGCTTTGCTGTCGTTATATAAATGAAGGATTTCACCAGCAAAACATGAAATTTCATTACAATTTTCCTAAAACTACACTCACGCTGACCCGATCAACGATCAACAAGAAAATCTCCAAGGATATCAATCGAGTGCATACTGGGTCCTTTTGACCCTAACAATATTACATCGAATTTTTCGATATTTAATTGTACTTTTCGTAAAAAAAAAAAAAATCAGGGCCATGAGGGCATTATGAATAATTTACTTCGAATAGAGTCTCTTAAAAAATAACGTAAAATGCACATTTATCGGAACACTACGATTTGAAGAATGCCTCGGGTCAGATTGACCCAATATGCGTTCATAGGAGGTTCGCACTCGAACGGTTAATCGATCACTTGAAATTTACATCAATCCCTCGAATTCAATCCAATCTTCTTGACTTGATCAAACTTGATTTTGATTTGAACTTTTATTTTGAATAAGCTCGTGGATGCTGGGGCAATGGCCCGGAGGATCCTTGATACACATCCACCAGTAGCTTAGGTAAGATGAAGATATTCTGTATCACATTGTCTCATCACTATCAGATTCCAAATGATAATATGCCTCGGGCTAATATGTGGGTGTTCCCCCAACAAGCTTCCTGGCCTCATGCCTCCAAGGCTTCACTCTCTCCTCTCTCGCTCTCCCTCACTCACTCAGCGTTGAGCCCCCTGTAATTACCATTACCCAGAAACTGATACTCTCCATAATTATGGTATTCCTCCTGGCAATAACGCGACGCGCTATCACGGCTGCTGATGCAGCGCGTTCTCGCTATGATTGCTTCCTCCCCCCCCCCCTTCTAGCCCTTTTCGCATTCCCCATACAGACTTAAGTTGCTCTCAATTAGAGAACAACGATCTGTAAGTACGTCTGCATTATGTTGCAAGATTTCGCATCAGCCTGAACTTGCTCTCAAAATAATCTTTTCTATTCGGAAATAAATAACAAGTGGCTTCTGCTTAATTGAGTCATAAGATTTTTTCAGGCTGCTCGGACCATTGATTCTTAACGTTGATTACTTTTTAACTCACTGAAGTTTGGATACTTGAAGATTTTAGTTCCCTGTACGGTAAACAAGGCGCCTGCACAAAACTCGACGCGTCAGGCCTTGGCTCAACGATTCTAGAAAACAGGCAACACTCCAAGGAACGTAATGCACTCGCTCTGTAATTGTTGAGACACAATTGCGTCACCAAATGACAACTCCGACGAGCGTAATGCGATTGTCGATTGTGCATGAAAGAAAATGATTAAACGGCGATGTAATTTACATGCCCGTTCTCCGGTCTGGATAATGTTTCGCCATTATTGGATCGTAGGATGACTCGTGCTTTGGTATAACAGATTGACGAATATATGCAGTTTTTCTCGTTAAACCGTTTTATTTTTCCACCACTTGAGACGATAACAGCGATCGGTTGAAATTCCTATTAAAGTTACCTCCTCCCTCCTCTTCTTCGTTTTCCTCGTATTTTTTGCCTCGCGCCACTTCCGGCTATCTTGCCGCTCCTCTCGAGCATTATTTCGCAAGTAATAAAGAAAGGACGTTGCATGCTAGAAACGCTAAGACTCGGTACAGATTCGCGTCGTTGTGGAAAAAAATCCCACGCCTTTTCCTCACCCTCCCGCTACTGCAACATCCCTTCGCCCACCCTACAACACCATTATCCGCGTTCCCAATCCTCGCGACGTAAATTGCAATCCTAGAGAATCATTATCCACCGAGAGTAGACAAGAGATTGGTTTTTTAAAGAAATTCCACCCTCCCTACTGTAAAACTTCCCTTATTTCATATCCTGTGCTCTATTGAGACATTCTTATTTTTATTTTCCCCCTTCATCCCTTACCAAACAACCTGTTTTTTGTTCCTCCATTTAATTTAAATAAACCACGTGCGAATAGTTGTCGAACCCCGTGATAATATAAATTACCGGAAATAATTGTATAATCACGAAGATATGGAATCATCATCCACCGTCAATTTGATTTTAACTGCTGATTTCATTCAGATCAATTTTCACATCAACTACGGCCGAAATATGCATTCAGAACAAATGTGTATGTTTTCACCCCAAAGTCCTTTCCGTGGGGCATCAATCTTTCACACGTATACACGCTGAAAATGAAATGAAAAATGCAAATCTCGTAATCCTCTTATCGACTTTGAGGTATATTCGTTGGTTATACGAATCAATATTTAATCATGCTGAATCGCAATCTTTTTCCTCAATCTCCATGATTCGTTCGTCCCATTCTATCTTTAAATTGTTTTTTTTTTTAACTTATTCCTTTATATAATTCCAATTTTTGTGCTCATCGCCATTTTCGTATAGAGGGAGTAAAAAAAAAGATCATTTTAGGATTATAAATGTGGGGATAAAAAATATTTGAATAATTTCGACGAAATATAAAAGTGACGAAGAAATTTAAGAACCGAGTCGTTCAGGAACGGATTAGCCTGTGATCTCGTAATTTTTCCAGTGGGTCAAGCAACCTCGAAACGAGAGTCATAATTTTTCGCACGCTTCTGAGGCGGGGGTTGGGAGGGTGCGAGGGTTGACGATGAACGGTTGCACATGAAGAGTCGAGGCCGGGGCGACATCTGGAGCGGCGATACGTTAGCGTGTCAAAAATCGCACGCGGCCCGGGATTATAATTGATGGAGGCCCCGGTAATTAATAGGGGGTGGTTCGGTGGCCCCGGTACGAAACAGGACGAGGGTTGAGCCTTGACTCGTTCGCGAGGTGTGGCAAAGGGGCTGGAGGTGGGGTGGCAAATCCAAGGGGGTGGAAAAGCAGGAGTGGCAGTTTTAAATGGAAGGGGTGGCAGGCTGAAGGGGTGGAATGGTCACGGTTACCATACTGACCAATGGCCACTGACCTGTGCACCAGTGTGGCCGATTTTAAAATGGCGAACCAGTCACCCATCCGATGCAAATACCCGAAAGAAAGAGAGAAAGAGAAATTGCGATCGCTGGAGGGGGTACAACTAGCTACTGGCTAATTGATACGTGCCCATTAATTATTACGTCATTTCCGGTGAGCCTTGTTACTGCGGCGCTCCACACGTGCCCGTGACACAAGAGCTCACTCCGCCGCCACCTCTATGCACCTACTATTTTCCATCATCCCTCCAAAGCGTTATATGCTACGGTGCAAAATCTACCGGAAGTCCATGTGTGTCCACACTCGCTGCATTTTTATACTCTAATAGCTCGCATAGCGTTTGTGAGAGGAACAAAAAACAAAATTCATGCAATAAAAAAGTTTCATCAAACGGAGACCTTAATTTACGAGCCTCACTATTTAAGGGTTGGTTTTCTTTCTCTACTAATTCGAGAGTTCTTCCAATTGAGTGATTATCAACCGACACCCAATTAATTAAATAACGATATCCGAAGTTTCGGTTCAGAAAAAAGAAACGTTAATTGACGTGAAAAAAAAGGTTTCGTGCACTTTGCACAGAGATGGAAACAGTTATGGGTAAGTGTAACGTGCATCGGACCATTTCGATGCTCCATTAGCACGTGGTTCTCCAAATTTCCATACGAATTTACATTTTACCGTGCATTTTCGTCCTCGATGTAGTCGACAAGGATAAAATGGGGTTAGAGAGTATCGTCGTTAGGGGTGGTGGCTCGGAGCTAGTTTCCCTCGACGACACGGAGGATCTCAAGGTATGCACGACGACATTGGCGAAACACGCCAGTTAGCATCCTCTAATCAAGCTAGCAAAGTCCATCTGCATACGAATGCTCTACCGAAGAGAGAAAAGCACGCGGCGTTAAGGCTTCCTAAAATACCCCTTACACGACCCTCTGTCCCATTGACCAAGCCAAATGACATCAATGGCATCATATAAACTTCACCAAAGAGCTCAACTGCTCAATCGAGTTGAAACGAAAATTAAGCAATTACGAATAACAAGAGATCCGTGAAAAAACCATGGACTTGAAATTTAAAAAATAAAAAAACTGAAAATACGTTTTGAATTCGAAATTCGCCTTGTTCTGACTTTTTGCAACAAAAATTCAGTTTGTTTAGATTTCACTGAGTATTTTGGCAGGGTTTGTTGTTTGCTTTTCAAACGACGGAGATTCAGCAGTAAAATGTGGAGGGGATGCGAGCGAAATTCAGGGTGAAAAGCAGTTGAACAGATCGCATTGCTTTCACAGCCGGTGCGAATAGTGCGAGCTAGACCACCGGCATTATTTATGGGGCTTACGGTACTCGGTCGACCGCAAAACGCGAAGGCGTTGGAAGACAGTGCGCCCTTGAGGGCTTTTCCCCCGTGTGCTCAACTGCGAGGGCGAAAGTGCTGCTATACCCAAACCTAACTATATATTTATATCTATATGTACATGCAACTCACAAAAGCCTGCTCCAGCTTGGAACTCTTGCCAAGTGCCAAGATCCGAAGCGAGGAGGCGTTCCTTCTTCACTATCTTACACCCCCATTTTCTGGAGGGGCAAACGGTCCGCAGGAGAGAGCAAGATAGGAAAGGGTTAAGGCATACGTTTCCAGGGTGTATTGTTAGTCTGCGGTCGCGTTTTCCAAGCCCCTGCACTTCGCAGCACACGACCGAGCCACGGGGAATGCACGTCTACATCCCTTACATTTTCCCATCCCCTACCATCTCTTCTTTCCAGTCTTATTATGCAACCTTCCGACTGCCTCCAAAAAGGACCCCGACAAACGAGTTTCAAATGTAACCACCTAATGATTACGTTACTTTGGGGATTTCCTATTTTTCCACCCCATCAAACGCTTCCTTGAGTCTCTGAGCGAAATGAGGCTTGATTTTATCGTAACGATTAGTTTCATTTTTTCTCAATCCATTAAAAAAAGTTTCGAATAAGTCTCTATTGAATTTTTTTTTCCAACAGCCAGAAAAACGTGACGAAAACCAAGAGAAAAGACACAGCGAAGAAGATATACGAAAGGGTAGGAAACTTGAAACATATATTCGATGACAGAGACTCTCACAATATAAAACTTTCCTTGATCCTTCTGTTTGGCAAGGTACTCTGTGCGGAAACAGCAATAAAGCTACTTCGCTTGCAACAATTCTAACCGTCTATACGTTTGTATGTGTATTTTTAGATACAGGGTGTTCAGGGATTCCCAAACCATTTGATTGTATCTAAACATTGCGTTGGGTCGAAAAAAAATATTTCCACCATAAGATTTATGGTGTGATCGTATATTTAATCGGAGGCTTGATACCGAACTTTCCCCCCCAAGGTCCCTCGGTAAGGAGAGACGTTTTGGAAACTCGGCAGAAAGCTTTGTCGTACGTTTTGATTCCTAACCTCAAATTCGAGGAATTATTGTGACGAAAGTTTGTTGGTTTGAAAAAAATTGTTTCTGAAATTTAAAACTGGAATTTTAACTGCAAACACTTTTTTACCCTGCAAACATTTTTGGGGATAATGATCGGTCCGAGACGTTTTGGACACCCTGTATATAATAGGAATAATAAAAAGGGTACCGAGTACGTACCTGGAACATTGCAAAGTCTTAAGCTTTGAATCCGCTTGTTTATACAAACAAGGGCTCCGGAGACGCAATAAAACATCCCCTAACAATCTCCATCATCGGTGCAGGGTATCTTGGAATCAATATGACTGTCTTAAAGCAGCTCAAATAAATTGGAGAATCAATTACGCACAACAGTCGCTGTGTGGCTCGAGTAATCGCCAAAGTTCACCTTTTCAGTGCATACTGGGTCATTTTGACCCCAACGATTTTCTGTCACCGATTGTTGGTCATTGAATTTTCGTCTCCGTCAAAAAATGACTTTCCAGCCATAAAATCGTGATAATTAACTACAAAAACAATACAAAATTGACCCAATATGCACTTTTCGGATGTATGCACTTGAAGGGTTAAGCAATCTGGGGCAAAGTTGAACAGAAAAAAATGGAGACCCAGAAATTCGTTTTTTCCCCAATTATTTCGATATCGGAAATGATGTGCATCTTCAGAAAATTATTTTGAATCGTACAATCGTTTGACATTGAAAAAATGTTTCTCGAGGCCTTTGAGTCTGGTTTTTTATCATTCCTTTTATTTTTCTGTATCGTTTTTTCAGACGCGAATGCAATATTATCCGTATTTCCGATTTAAGGGTCGTTGCCGGGGTGAGATTTTTCATGTTCCTCCATCTTTCACCCCCTTTAACAGGAACTCATATGGGGTAGTCCTACAACCCTTTCGCAGGACTACCCCAAATCAGAGCTCGGACTGGGCTCGCTGAAAGTAAACGTCGATTGAGGATTTCATGTCCACAGATTTGGTCCATCCCTCGTCGATGGGGGTTGACGAGAATAGAGACACAACAATTTACCAACGAGGCATAACAGTTAATTTGCATTTATATTAGAATTCGCCGATGTGTGAGCGAGTCCGAAGGCATTGTTCACCACCATGACACACCCCGTCAATTTAAGGAGTCCTTAAACCAATCGCGTCACAATTGCAACCCCTCTTCACCACCCCCATGAAAAATGTCAACTCTCTCGGGACTGGGCAATGCTTAATCGGACGAAATAATCGTTAGAATGCATTTGGATGGATAGAAAAAAATACGATACCATTACTTTCGCGCATATTAAGGGGTTGGTGCATTTTACCCATTGTTACAAGGGCAGTAAGCTCCGTTTACTATCCGCGTCTCAACAATTTTATAAAATGTTGATCATTTGGTTGTCTGCTCTCCCCCGGAGGCATTTCGTCACCGAGGCCCTTGAAATTTGCTGGCACTGTTTGCCCCTCCAGCCAACATTAAGGGGTGCCAATATAAAAGCGTCAATCCGGCGTCCGACACGTTCGAAGTCGATCCGTCAAGCAGTTTGCCTTTATCCAAAAATAAGTGATGATAATTCCTGAACGTCCTATTATGACGTGACATTTTTAGATAATGATGAATAAACCACGACACGAAACACAGCTGAAAGTGGAAAAAGGAAAAACTGAAATAAAATTCTGAAAAAGTTGTAAACAAAGCTCTGCAGATTCTCGGTGCCGCATTCTACATCGGGCTGCTTGAAATGAATGAGTTTCGCGGCGTGGGCACTGAGCGCGAACGAATTTTCATCCCCCTCAGCGAGAAACAAGACGAGGCAATTTGCAAAAGCTCTGAATCTCCGCCACCCCCTAGTTCCTATTAATTGCATGGCTTTTACATATTCAATTTTTAATAGGATCAAAGATAATTGATTTTTTTTTATATTCAACCCCTTTTCCACAGCCCTTTCCAAGCAACTGGTACTTTCCCTCTGTCGTATCGCTTAATCTGTATCTATCACTTTCCAACCCTCATGATGGGGGTTGGTCAAGGTTTTGAAAACCTCCATCGAGTCGAAGAGTTTTTTTTTTAACAGGCAAGAACTCTACCTCAATTCGACTCCTGCATATACGTCTGGATGTCCCATGAGCCGCCTAGAAAAGTGGACGAAGGGGGGATTCTGAAAGGGCTGAAAAGTGCATGGGGTTGGGAAGAGCTTTCGTGGTGATCGATAGTAATTTACTTGTCAAAACTTTCCGCAGGCCCTCAGCGTGACTGGGCTTACGGATGAAGGCTGTCTCGAGCCAGGGGAAGCAAGGGGTTGAAGAAGGGAACGATGCTAGCCAAAGAGGTTAATAAACCCCATCACGCATACCTAACGTCTTCGATAAAGCTCGCTGGGGTAATATACCCGCGTCTTTGGTAATCAGGCTTAAGTCGATGACGCGACACGATCCTCAAACTGCACGGAATTCATCCCCAAAGTCTTTCTGACCTCAGGTGAACTTATATTTGATTCACCGATCCAATTATTGAGTGATGCCACGCTCGCGACTATTAAAATCTCTCGCTGAGATTCGCCTTATCGAAAGAACGAAAAAAAAAATTACTGATAATGTATTAATCGACGTTTGACTCGATCAGAGACTTTTGAGAGGCAGAGGTGACGATATTCGTCCGATAAAAATATCCGGACTCAATAATCATGGACTCCACGAACTTTCCATAACGTTTTTTAAAATGATTTTCGGTCTGTAGTATTTCGCATAGTTTCGCCAGCTCATTCGTGGTCACAATTGACGTAGGAGCAAAGTTCACTAAGGGTAGGAGTTAAATACGAGGAAGCAGGGGGCTGAAATGGGGACCCAGGACTATAGTTGGACTAAAGCATGTAAGGGCGACAAGGCTCGCTCTATAAAGCACCTCGAGCATGTAGTTTCGTGTAATTGCAGGGAAACATCCCTTGCTCCAGCCTTAACTCCTCTCTTGCTTTACCGCGCCTTAAACAACCCTGGCTCGTCCCAAGCCCCTGGGATTATATTTATCTAAACATATATAGCTCACGAGTTAGTTGCTTCTATGTACCCAACTCATGTATGTCATTTACCTCTTTACCTACATATATACCTTTTCATACTACCCTTAAAATCACTTATATATACCGCTACTTACGTGCTACAAACATGCATGACAATTAAATAACAACAAAATATTCATTAAATTCAATTTTCTCAGGAAAACATGTAATTAACGCTTCGACTACACACACTGGGTCATGTTGACCCCAACAATTTTCTGTTACTGATTCTCCGACATTTAACTGTAACGAAGGTTCTGGCATTTCATTTTCGTTTTCGATAAAAAATTAATTTGGGGCCATAAAATATAGAAAAATAAAGAATAAATGTGGATAATTTAGTACGAAAAAAGTCTCTACAAAAAAAAATGCATATTTACCGAAAAACAGCAGTTTGAAAAACGCCTTGGGTCAGATTGACCCAATATGGACTTTGGGATGTGTCCACTCGTTTCCAACAGAAAAGTCAATCCACTTAAAAGTATTGAGCCCGAATTTCTTAAGGAGATAAAAAAAAATGACAGCCAATTGTTTTGTTTTCGTTTGTTTTTTGTTTACAAAAGATGATGGAAACGAGCAGGATCGTTATTCGATGAGAAAAAGGCGATACAGATTTGACTGCAAGATAACGCAAGGCTGCTAGACCGCAAGGCAAAAATCCTATCCAAGTGCATGCATGAATATTCAAAGGTGATAAATAAAATTATGCAGACCAGTGACTGCATCCGTTCCAGTATGCTTTCTATCTCCATCGCTTCCTTTTGCTCCGACCGTCCATTCGGTTTTTCTTCAGCTATGGTTGTACGACCAAATCAGATGAAAATCTAGTGTACCAGAGACGTGTTGAGTGAGTTAGCCTGTCCACTGATATTCTAGGAAAATTTATACTTACGTGAATGCTCAAAATTCTAAAAACACGCGGGGGAAACGTAATTTTGATGGGGTTTAAAAATTTTACCAGTCAGAAAATAATGCAACGTGATGAATATAATTAATTGATTGAATGAAACGCTTGCGGGATTGCAATGAAATGTAAGGAAAAGGTTATTCCGTTAGAAAGACACGAGAATTCAAGAGGAAAATTTGAGAGGCAGTTTGAAATTCGTAGCATCGGTTTTGAGTGCAGGTGTGATGTAGCAACGTGGGTGAACGACCTCGTCTATCCAGCCATTTTCATCGAGTCAGGATTGGAGGACTAAGAAGGACGAAAACTGTCGCAGCTTCTCCGGTCTTCGGATCACGTCTTGACCCTCTCTCTCTCTCTCTCTCGCTCTCTATTTCTCTTGGTCTATTCCTATCCTTACTTATCCAGGAGTCAGTCCTCGATTCGGCTACGTTCGAGGTTAGAGCCAGCTCCAATGTGAGCTTGCGAATCCATCGAATCAGTTGCTCAACGTACCGTGAACGAGCTTGATTGTCCATATTGTCCAGCATAGAGCGATGGTGAACCAGCGAACGATCAGCTGAACGCTTTAGTTATGGAAATTTATCAACTGAATTCCTCCTTCTTCCTTTCTGTGAATTTTTCTACATTTCTCGTGACCATTTTCTATGATATTTATTTTGTGCTCCAAATTTTGTCGTCGAAATTGTGACCACGTTTTCGAATGGATTGCTCAACAGTCATCGCCTCATGTCGATTTTATTTATCACCGAAATCATGCGAATTTAATTTTTTTCGGAATTAAACTAGAATTATTAATAAAAAACCATTTTTAATTTTAGTCCATGAAATTTATTGTTCCAAGCATTTCATGATGAGGCTCGGGAAACAGAAATGTAGATCGATAAAATGACGATGCCATAAATCCGTTAGGGTTGAAAACGTAGCGTGTGTCTGGCAGCAAGTAGTGCAGGTACGTGTGTGCTCAGACGTAAGTCCTGGCAGGATGCATTGCAGCAGGAATAAACTCTTTTTCGATTTAACCCAGGCATTTCACGTGTTACCTCGTAACTCTCAATTATTCCACGACGCAAACTATGCTTCTGTCTCTTTATTGCGTATTCCATTGTTCGAGGGAGTTACAGACGTTCGTTCTTTTTAGTTAACTCGAAGGAAATCCTTTCACGACGGGGTTAACTTTTCTTCCAAGTCAATTTGACAGATGAACGAGACTTCTGAAATTTATTCGAACCCACTTTCATTCGGTACTTGCAACACTTATTTCCCTAATGATGTCTTAATGCTGTACTGCACTAAACCTGCTGCAGTAAAAATACCTGTTCCCATGAGCCACGGAATAAAGAACTCCAACTTAATCGGACGAATTTTAGTTCCAAAATGCGTGATAAAAATAAAAATAAAATTCAACCAATTGGTAAACAATTGCCTCCGAATTTTCTATTAGGAAACGAGCAAAAATAAAACGAGCCTAAAAACACATCGTAATTATGCAGCGTGGTTACTTTTCCAAAAAACGATGCATTTTTTTGTTCTTGATATTGAGTGATGCGTCAATGATATTTCGTCGAAGGAGACTGACATTTTCTGTTCATTGGCTTTCAAGCCACAAGAAATAGCATATGAGAATTCTGAAAACCATAATTCATGAAACTTTATGAAGAAACTAACTCAACAACTTTATGAAGAAAAATTAGCAATCGATTTTCAGACAAGTAATCAAACTACATAATTACCAAATATATTTGTACTAATACTCGTTACAAATTTTGGGTCGATTTTTTAACGAAGGAGAATGCAGCGTTCAGGACTCACTTTAATTAACCCTTGCGATAAATTATCGCTCTCTCCCTCCATCTCTCTTTCTCTCTCTTGAGTTCCTTCTACTATTTCTGTCCTCCTTTGAGTACTGTTGCTTCCCCATATATCGTTGTGAGTTTTTTCTTTGGTGATTCTTTTATTCCTAGACCCTTTTTTGGGGTTGAGTAAAAAGGCATCAAGAGTGGAGTCAAACGTGTACGATATTCTGGTACGGACAAAAGACTCGGTTTATCCATGGTCTACACGTGTATACATGTATATACCAATCATGGTACCTGTTTCAGGCTGAAGGTCGAATTTATGCACATCGTGCTCTTTTACCCTTCCATGAACATTGACATATATATAAAAGGATGAAAGGGTAGCAGTGAAATACCAGTATGGGTGTGTGTTAGTGTCCATATATAGATATCGATGACTGTACATATGTACATATGTATAAATTTTGTTCTCTGCCACCAAAGTTACCCGGGGGACTTGTCTAATTCCCGTAGCCATGCTCGTTCGTAGAATTTCGAAGCGAAAACTAACGAATCGAGATTGGCCGTAGAGTTCGAACTGGCTTCGATGCTATCAAGTTATTCTCTTTGTCTCTCTCTCGCTCCCGTTTTTCTCCCTCTCTCGATTTTCCGCGTTCGAAATGTCTGACTCCAACAGGCCGAAGCACAAGGGAAAACGAGTAGAAAAAAGAGGGAAAAAAATTGCACGATAGCAGGACACATGCAGGCGAAATGGAAGAAAGGGAAATATATAAGTGAGAGGCGAAAAAGGAGGAAGAAAAACGAAGAGGAACGATGAGAGGGTGTTACGGTAAATTTTTGGGAGGCGAGGCGGTAGTTCTTGCAACCCCCTGCCGCGTTAAACGACGTTAGTCCCGTCTGGGAGTGACGCTGAGCTGGCGAGTCGAGCTTGGGGACGTTCCCGGCCCTCGTTAGCACCCTCCTGCGCCATCGAGAAATCGTCCCAATCCCCCCTCTCGAAATCCCATCCCTTTTTAACCCTGTACACTATGACACTTGCCAACGAGAGAGAAAAAAAGACCAAGACATCGCTTTCCTTTTTTTTTCTCTCTCTCTCTCTCTCGACGCTTACTACCCCCGAAATTCGAATGACAGAGACGCGGAGGGTTGGGCTTCAAGATGAAAAGAAACGAGACTCTGCCCGAGCACCACTCAACCATCGAACCCAACGGACTGAACAATCGTTCCGTAATTCGCGCCAATCAAGTAATTGTCCAAGATAAAAACTATTGTCCTGCTCGAACAAGCCTCGACGACACCTGGCTACAAAGTTTCTGACAGGATGCATTCATGTACTCTGATTGTGAAAGCAAAAAAGATATCTAAACGTTTTTGAACGCTCCTTCGGTAAAAAAAAAAAAAATGACATTGTTATTGAGCTTCTTTCGTTTATTAAAATTCGACGCTACATAGCACTGTCGTTTAATGTTTTTTCACTTATACAGTAAGAAATATAATCCAACGACATCACAAACAAAATTTTCTTCACAATGTCGCAGTCAATCTTCCTCAAAATATGTTGGGAAGCAAATAATATGCGAGGATTGCGGTAATAAATAGTAATTTTATCTCACCCCCTCGCCATTTATTCCCAGGAAGGGGTTGAATGAGAGTGATGATATTTTTTTTCTCGTTCGATGAGGAGTTATGGATATTTTTGCAGAATGGACCACGTATGATGTAAGCGATGCAGCATCGCGTTAGAGTCAGCGGATAACACTGATCCATGAGACCAACTAAAAGGACGCAACCCCTACCCCTTCGACATCGTTGATAACATCGTGCCGAGACTCACCGTAGGCGACGTTACGAACAGGCTAATGATATCCATCGATATTAAAGTCGAGTGTGACGCCGAGATGGCTCTTACGCGCCTCGGCTTCATCTGCATTTAAATGAAATCCCACCGGGAAGCTCGCCGAGTGGCTCTCGGGCCAAAGCACCCGAAGCATCAGCTCCATTTTTCACCTCTTTTTTTTTCTTTTTTTTTCTCACCCCCAATCGGATTCACCGACGAATACCATTCACAATATCCAGCTGAAGGATTCTTTCGATACATCCAACGAACTTCTCGATCTTTTACAGCGGGGCGGTCTCGAGATCGCTGCAGGTGGGGAAGAATTTCGTTTTTTCATAAAATTATCGACATTTCTCCCTGATCAGGTTTAGATTTGATTCCCGGCACTTTCTATTGAGTTTTGGGAGAATTATCCATGAGCAGATACGGCATTTTTTTTAGACACCATTTTTTGTCAAACACAGGATAAAAAATGGTCTGAATACATCGGGAATGTGCAATGAATTCTCGAATGTGAATTGGTGCACAAAAAAGTGATGTGGGACGTTGGAGCATTGCACTCAAGCTGGTTTGTTCGAGAGAGCAACCAGAATTCACCATTAACAATAGGAGTGTGTATCCATCGTGATATATACGATCTGAGAGCTCTGTTGGGTGACAAACAGGTCGCATAATGGAATACTTTTATCGACACGAGCCAGGATCATTAATTATTCAAGAACGATTCCGTGCATTAACCACGAGTAGTTCGGAATCCGGTATTGGCCCGAACGTGCGTTTCACTTTCGCCCTTCCCCATGCACGGTTCCTCCCTCCAATCTACAAGCCTCGGGATCGTAGCTGGGTGGCCGATGAGCGTCAGCGCGTCAGTTTTGCGGTCGATGCGCCACGAAAATCGAGCCCGAGCCTTCAGAATATTCTACATTTCAATTCCCTCAATCGTCAACCAATTCACTTGATTCCGAACAGCTGAAACCACCGGGAACCCATGATGGCAAATGTTTCTCGACCTTGCGAGGTCATGCAATCTTTTTTAAATGTTTTCGAAACTTCTGAGAGTCTGAACAAGAGTGCGAAATTCTTTAAATTGAATTTATATTTTTAAGGCTTTTTGTAGACGCAGCTAAAAGTGCTGCTCGGTAGAATAGAACGTTGTCCCCGTATCACGAACTCGCAGATGGACTATGAAACTTGGTGCAGCGACTGCCTCGTTTGGAGCTAACATTCCTGCTGCTGAAAGTTATCACCAGACGACGAGGACGACTCCATACGGCGTCCTTAGCCAGACCTGGAGAGATTTTCCACGAATATCTCCACCAGCGATGTTGCCACCTTTTCAACCCCCGTTCAAGGTACTTCGTTGCTGTGTCTCGTCGCGCGAGGGGCAAGTTTGTGGCTTATGCAGTTCACGCTAACCCAATTGTGGCTAGACGACAGTGCCGGAACAGCAGTGACCCAACGACACCAACCAAAGCCGAAAACTGAAGCTTACTATACGTAAATAAGCCTGTTGGCTCTTCCCCTCTCACGCTGTCACTGTCTTTTTTCCTCCATCTCGTTGTTCATGACTTTCCATCCCCTTTCCCCAATTTACCAACTCATTCGACACGTTTGACCTCATTCTGTTGACATGTTGTATTCGCGTTATTTGTTCCTCTCACAAAAAGCACCTCGCGGTGCTCGTAGCAACCAGCGGGATTGTTTCTCAAAATAGAAAACTTTGCTTATCTCTCTAAATTGATACAAACCTTATGGTCATGTTGCACGTGAGCTCGTATCGTTTAATAGAAAAACCAGAAATTACCCCTCATCATTTTATGCCCTCGCTGACACAGTTCGTGTGAGGATCGTAATATATTCCTTTTATACATGCTACTTTAACGCTCGAATTACAGCGAGAGTGAGAAAACTCGATGAAAATATTGTGTCGGCTGGAATTTAGTAAGAGAATTTCAACCCTTCGAGTACACACTGGGTCAATTTGACCCGAACAATTTTATGTCACCGATTATTTGGCATTTATGGGCTACGAATGTTTTGTCATTTTATTTTCGTTTTCGTCACGAAATAAATTTAGGACCATGAAATATGGATAATTTGCTAAAAAAAACGTCTCTAAAAAAAAGAAAAAATTTGCATATCAAGAGGCATACAACAATTTGGAAAACTCCTCGGGTCAGATTGATCCAACATGATGCACTTATAGCCGCGTGAGCACTCGAAGGGTTGTAATAGAAAAAAAAAAGTGAAATTTGTGATTGAAGTTAAATGATTATTATTACCGGAGACATTAGAATGGAAGACGTGGTCGGTGACACGTGCGAAGGAATAGTACTCGATAATTCATACAGGTGAACGGTAAAGGAAATGCTCTAAGCCACGTTTCCACTGCACCTGGAAGACACGTCAAGGGGTTGAGGGTAGAAGAGGGTGAGAAACGGAGGATTGCTCTCAGTGTGACAGGATGACGCTGTCGTCTAACAGGTGCCGATAGATATATCATCGTAAGGGTAGTTTGCACGAAAGTGTGCGGGGCAGAGTGAGAGAAGGGACGAGAGAGAGCGAGAGACAAGGTTCGCAGTCTCCGCAATCTCTGCGGGGTGGCTCGGCGAACGGATGACGTCAGGACCGTGATGGATTGCAGGAATTATCGGCTACGCGATGTCCCATCTTGCTGGTGTATTCCATACCGTTCATACGCCATTCCTGATGCTGAATCTTCATTCTCCGACACGAGCCATTGCATTTCCATTCCTTAAGCTTCGAAACATTTCCCACCGCGTGTCCACGTACGCGCTGCTATGAAATTAAGGACAATTAGGGCTTTTCTCAATGAATTCCATGACCTTGAAGATTCTGGTATTTCCCTAGACCCACCGGACCATTCGCTCGGGACAAATTTAGGGGCGCAACCATAAAATTAACCCGAGACAAGAAAAATAGTCTGAGTGAGTGCGAAAAGCCGAGTAATAGAAAAAATTAAGTGCTCACCCCTTTTCGTCCATTCAAAAGCCACCAAAGTGCAAAGCTCCACGGAGCACCCTCCTCCGTCTCCATCTGCAAGTCTTTGCCTTCACCAAATGGTGGAACATAATATGCTAACCCTGGAAAAAGTCGGACGGTGCATTAGCGCCTCCGCCTCCATCCTACTCTCGCAAGCACCGAGAGAATAGAGAAAAAATATACCTCGGGATGGTGCGAGAGAGCGAGACCAAATTCAAATGGGACAGAGAGCAACAGAAGCCTCCGTAGGCGAAAAGAATGTAACGTCTCGCCATTTATCAAGATTCCCGAATAAGTTACGATCACTCGTGATGCAGACGGCTTTTCCTGGCAAGGTTTAACTTATTCTCTGCTTCCCTAATGCACTGCCACGTGTCAAATTGTCGGCTCAAAGAAAAATTGAATTACCTACAGGAAGCTAAACGATGGTTAATTTTTGACAATACAAATTTTAACTTATTCAAATGATTTTCACATTTTTTAATTTCATTTTGCATTGACGCGCAACTTTAAAAAATGAAGGCAGAATTTCCAAGTTACGAGTAAATCATCAATTAGCGAGTAAATACTGGAACTTGATCGATTAATCGTTTGTCATTAAATTAATTTAGTCGTCGAATTTCCATACATTTATTCAGCAGCCATTGCTCTACTTCTGGACAACATCGTGCCTGCTTCCCTGAGCGATTTCTTTTTAATGTTATTCCAAAGCAATGTTTCCTAGCAATCCACGCTTTGTACGAAGCTCCCAATAGACTTTGCACATGCATGCAGCAGCGTAAATAAGTTAAGCACAGTTGAAATCTCATATGGCTTGGTAGGCTGGACGTTGGCACGAGTCGCATGGGGCAAGATGGGCGTAAAGTAGGCTGAATAAATCAGCTCGTCCTAAAGCAAGAGAAACTTTAACTCAGCTCAATTGTATCCAGCCTTTCCGTGAGAAAACCAGCCAGTGGAAGGGGAAAGAAGTTGCTGTTTCTCAAGCCCGGCACCGAGGGATTCCTTTCCACCCCATTCGGAACTCAATGCTTCTTCCTTTTTCGTCCTTTCGCCCTCCTCACCATCAGTTGCGACTGATACTGACGTGGTAATATCCACAGTTGTTTGCATTGATTTTCTTACACGGACAAACGATCGGACGTCACGATTCAATGCAGTTCAATCCGAAATCAATATGGTCGCATTTCTTCGCTCCTACATCGAGTATTTTATGCAGTAAATATTTCCTCAACTAGGATCAGTGATCCTTGAACGTTCGAAATGACGAGGGCCAATGCATATCGTTAACCCTCCAAGGATCATATCATTTTTTATGGCATTTCGATTCATACGAGTCTTTTTTGTTCTGCCACTTATATCTCATGCATTTGGAGGCGAAAAAATCTGAAAAAAATTCTGAACTACTCTGCATTGTTTGATTTTTTTATATATTTAAATAAAACGTTGTCGCTCGGGTCAAAAAGACCCAGATGCTCCGCGCAGGGTTAAAAATGATTTATACCAAGAGTTTTATCCTAAGAGTAAGTTTCAACTTAAAAAATCGATCGTTGATTAGACGCGAATGAAAGAATTATAGGATTTAAAACGTCAAATATTTTTGGGATAGTTGCGATAAGTTACGAGGTAAATACGGGGTCGTATTTCGCAAGCACCCCTATTTGCTCGTCTCTAATAAAGCTCTCGCGGTTCATCGGTTCACGAGGGCGTAAGAACTCAAACCTTATCCTGCCACGAGCAGCACTCTTAATGCGATCACTTATCCTTGCGGTTCCTTTGCCCACTGGTTTGTGCTCTCGTAATACCCGCAGTTCCAACCACCTTAATGGCCCAAAGGAGTCACTACCCTCTTTTTATTTTCATTTATTTACTTTTCGGTGCATCTTTCCGGAACGGTTATTTAATATCTCTCGTGGATTACTAAGAAGTAATGCACTGCCCAGTTTCATCCGAACTTTAGGAACAGAAGGATCAAGATTTAAAAAAAGTCTAGGAGGATCGAACAAAGGAGTCGAATTTTTTTTTATTCAATTCTTCTTTCAAATTAAATTCCTATGTTTTTTCTTCAGTTCTCATTTTTTAAATTTAATCAACAATAATACATTAAAATAACATGAATAGAAAATCATTCTTATGCACCGCCCAGTGCAGGCTCTTTTTTTTATAGATCCAACTGAATTTTTTCAGATTTTTTTAACGAGTCCAAGTCTCGATCCAAGTCCACTAATGAAAAGTTTTTTGGCTCGCATAGTTCTCAGAAGTTAAACTAGACGAGATCACGATTCTCGTGCATCTTTTTGACATGTAAAGTTTTTAGAAGTTGAAGAATTTATGAAAATATGGATGTGGAGAATGGATTCGTGATTTTTAGCCTCCATTTATGACGAGTCAACTCTTTCCTCCTTTCCCATCCTTTAGTAACCTTTTCTGCTCACCAGACCAGCACGCGGAGGGTTCCCGAAGCCCCTCGTTGTTCTCCCCGACTGCAACCAACAATGGGATGCATTATAACCTTTGTGCAGTTGTGTAACTGCAGTTTGAAGATAGTGTTTTGCATGCTCGGGTGGATGGGTCGTAGCAAAATCATCCACTGGTACAAGTAGCCATTTCTAATGGTAATGCTTGGTAGTGGTGACCGCGGTTGCGGTGGTGGCCAGCTTGGCTTTGCTGCCAACCCTGTATACCTTTAACGAGAGTTCGTCGACCGCATGAACAAAATAGAAATACTTGTTTCATCGAATCCAACGCGTTTCACTATTTAAAAAAAATATGAAGGATTTTTGTGTTATCACGACTTTGATTTCCTTGTCACGAACAAATAAGGAAATTCTAGTAATTTTTGTCGTCATCCTGAATGTAATGATTGCATTTCCAAGGATTTTCGTTTCTTCATTTTTCGTTATCGTTCCAAACTCGATTATTTTTTCAGGAACATTCAAAATAATATTTGGAACGTTGTTTTCTGTTTTGTTTTTTATTTCTACTGCGATATAGTTTTTACCCTCTATATTACAGATTATTTCATCCCCCACGCCGGTATTTCGTCCCTTTCTGGCTCCGGAAAGTCACTAAGCCGATTTTAATTCGAGCAAGGCAAGCTTGAATGAAAGGATATTAATCCGTGAGTTCTGGGTTGAGAGTCAGTCTTCTCTCTGCGTTTCGTCAGTCCTCATTTTTATCTCTTCATCCCCCTCTGGGGTCTCGGGAGAACGTCGAGAGGAAAATCGTAACTTTTGAGGTTTCCTGCGAGTCCCTTCCAAGTCTCAGGGAAAACGAGAGTAGTCAAAAAATCATTGGCTCCTTGTACAAAAACGTTCGAGTCGCCACTTTTTCGTGGTTTCATTTTTCCCAAATTTTGGATGTCAATAAACGTTTAATTGTTTTTTACATAAAAATTTGAAATGTCACAAATATTGGCCTCGTCATTAATTAATGAAAAATACCATTCGAGCCGAATTATATTCGTCAATTCTTTTTTTTTCTTACGAATCAAGCTTCATAGCCAATTATTCGAGCTTATATTTCTCTATCGATATACAATATTGAGCCCTGGAATGACGGAATTTATCAATATATTATATATTGAGAATAGTAAGAAATTGTTAGTCAAAGTCCCCCCGAGGGTATCTGTTATGAATTCATTACATTTCCTGAGGTATAAGGTAAGACGTATGGAAAGGTGGATTGAATGGAATAAAAAAATATGAATGGTTCGCAATATAAGGGAGCTTTGAGGAAATCAAGGATCAGGGGTGGAGCAAAGAGGAGGAATGAAAAAGCTAGGAAGAGAGAAAGAAGAAGGGGAAAGCTTGCTATTGCAGGATGAGTGGCTAATCAAATCGAGAATATACTTTCACCGTGAGCAAACGAGATATTGAGGGGGTAGAAGGAGCTTTTCATCCTTTGGAACTTTCCACCATAGAGCTCTTGCACCCCTTCGATTCTCAAGTCGATAATAATTCGAAGCCTTGAGGGCACATTCAGAAATAACCGCGCAAAACTGTATTCTCATGTTCTAATAATCTAACTTAATTATCCCTTCGCGCAATACATCCCCTTTATAGCCAACGAATCCGCTCCTATTACTTTTATGCTTATTCTATGATACACTAGAATATCAAAAGCACTGAGAATAGAAAGCAGTTTGAAATCTACAGATATACACCCTCTCTCGGCTTACTGAATGGATGAGCTTTCTTGCAAAAATACGCCGTCTCTGTAGCTTCGAAATCTCTGAGGGGTAATTTCCCCAAGTTTCTATTTAATGAGAATCCTTCTGCGAAAACCTTCGCTACGGAATTATTCGAGATCATCAACTATTCTCAAGTTTAAGGTCGATGAAGAACCGGGAGGAAAAAAAGAGCGAAAAGCCAGACGATCATGATTTCTACAACCCCTACACGGCCCACATCCCCTATTTAGAAAAAGTCAATGAGGAATTAATAAAAGATTCTTTTTTGAGTTTAAAGCATCTCGTATATTTTCCATATTCGACGTCTTAGGGGATGAAACTCATGCTGGAATCTATAGACTCTTAAAAAAATAGGGGTAGGCCATTGAAGTGGACTATTCCGGGGAAATGACAACGATTACAACTGTAATGGTTGCAGCGAAATTTTCTTTGGTGCATTACGGAAAATGCCTGCCGGCGAAACCGGAAACGAAGGAAGGTACGACGATACGCCAGCACTTTGGTTCTTGGGTAGGGGATGAAACTCGTGAGCCTGCGAACGCAGGCCCAAGCTATCTTTGGTCAGCCAGCAATTTTACCCCATCCTCTCTCTCTCATTCTCACGCTCGATTTCTCTGCGATTTCATCCCCCTTCAACCCCTATTTTACCCGAATGCGTTGCAGCACTAATATTGCTATAGCTTTTCCCACTAAAATCGTCCACTGGCGATTTGTATTGTCCGGTAATGGCGGAGCAGCGTTTAGGACCGAGCAACGTGACAGAAACTACCCCTTCCCTTGCCCTCTCTCCAATGACCATAGTCCCAGAGACAGAAGGTTGTAAAATTGTCCCAATAACTATAGCCTCATGGTGCTCTGTCCCTTCGACTATTACGACCCTATATATTCGAGCATTATTTCTCAACTGATTCAGAGAGCATGGAACGGCCAACCGCGGCATATTCTCTTGGGGCACCGTCGTTAGAATATCAATCAAATCGAGCTGTTATTCAATTCGTAAAAAAAAAAACTTTTTAGATCATTTTCAATAAGAATCAATTCGATAAATTTGCAAAAAAAATAATAATAATCACATTATTTCTATGGCTGTAAAAAAAATTACGTTCCGGATTTTTACTTGGACCAAACTACCCTCAATGGCAAGCGTTCCATCTGTTTTCTCGCGATGTCATGTTACACCATGCTCCTGAAAGTTTCTCGTCCCCATAAGCTCGAACGAATGCATGCGATTCACGTGCAACCGATAACCCTTCACCTCAATGTCCATGCAGTTGGTGTCCGATGATGGGAAAATTTTTCTCCAACGTCTTCAAATCGTCTCGGACATTAAAAAGAAAACATTTCTCCAGGCAACGTTCCAGGGAATCCAACTTTCCACGTTTCCATCAGTTCGTAAGTTGAAACAGCTCCAGTAAAAAAAATAATGATGAAAAAATGACGAAAATGCTAAATTTTGAAAATCTAATTTTTTTTTTTTTAATGTATGTTTTTTATGAAATAAGACTGTGCACAGAATTTATGACTGTTTTGTACCTCAATGTTTGAGCAATTAGAGAAGCTTTCTGAGGCTCCCATTAGCAGTTCTTAAGCAAGTACCTCTGCATAACGGTTGCTCGTGTTAATTCGCGTCTCTTCTCATCGTGCACGTGTCTGCTATTGCGGTGAATGCAGCACTATATGGTACACTGTTCAGGTGCTTAAAAGCGTCATGATTCTTTCAGAGTTAAGTGCTGAGGAGGATTCAAGTGACGCTAATTTTTGCAAGCCCAACCTTAACGTCCTCTCTCCAGTCACGAGCTTGACACTGCCAGCTGCTACGTCGCTGGACAAAAATTCACCATCATCTTACGGTAACAAAAAAAGAAAACAAAATTATCCACGCATGAGCATCAAAATGAAAAAAAAAGCTAAATGTGGGCAAATGTTTGCAAAAAATGTATTCCCTCGAGCAGAATTGGAATCTGCAATTTTATAATTTAATTTAATTTAATTTAATTTAATAATTATGTATAAAAATTCTCAACACCAAAACTAACAATTTTCTCCCATGAAGAAAACATTTTTGACGTCAATAATTTGAAATATTGCAAATTTTAAATTCGCCCATTCAAACTCTTGTAAATTAAAGTCGCTCTTCGTTCATGAGTTGCTAAAAAATGTGTTTAGGATTTTTCTTTAAAAAATTCGGCTCATGGGTGCTCTGGCAATCGGTAAAAGAAAAATCCTGAATACATTTTCTCTTGCAATTCGATTTTTGCAATTTTTCAACGAAACTTTTTGGATGGGGAAAATTTAAAGCTGCAAATTGAATATCTCAAATTCTAATCGTGAGAAAATGTTTCTTTATAGAAAACAACTGTTAGTTTGGTTGCCAAGAACGTTTGTACAAAAGTATGGAAGAATCTTGAAAGCGAAAATGTGTGATACGCTCTTAAATTTTTCCGAGTCACATATCATCCGTCAATGTGTTTTTAAGCTCTAGGTGGGGGCTGACCCCCACCCCCTAGCATTTACGAACTCTAGATTACAAACTCTTCGAGATACTATAGCTGGATCAGTTAACTTTGAATCCTCGTTGAGAGGTCGTAGGAGACTGCTGCGGAGAGTTCAGGGCTTTTGGGCAAACGAGGCCAAATTAAAGGGATGTCCCATGAACGTCCCACGTACCGTAAAGGAAGGGTAGTTTACTGTATGGCGAGAGCATGCCACCATAGTACGCTCTTCATAGACGATGTGTTCCTCGACCAGGTGTAAATGAGAGAACCGAGGCTTCGTCCCCAATTATTTTCAAATTAGGGTGACATTAGTTCCACTTTGGGGTTCCTCCTCGTCGTACGAGCAAAAGGCTATCTCGGTACACCATCCTCCTTCTCTGCCACGATCATTCCAATACAACGAGATGACGCAGCTCTCGACAATTTCACTCACGAGCAGCGCAAACCAATTGACGTCACAATTGTTCAGAGTCCAGAGATCAATTTCGACGAGTTTCACTGTCGAAAAAAAGTTTTTTTTCACCTATTTCGGTAATTTGGGATCATAAATAACCACAATTTTGAAAAATTCATATCTCCGGCAAAATTCAACGAAAACGGTTCAACTTGGGCTCATTCTTTTTGTTTTGAAGTGAGAAAATTAGTAAAAAATGCGATAAATCTATGAAAAACCGGAAAACCAGGATCAAAGACTGCCTTGACGGTGACTTTTCCGCAAATTCGAATTTACATGCAGCACAAACGTCAGAAAAATGTCCGGATCAATTCATACTCTCCGGAGCTACATCGCTGAGGTAAGTTTCGAGTGTTTATGTTAACTCCGGGTAGTATTTAATTCCAGGTCATTTAAGGTTCGGTTAAAAGTAGTTTCCAGGATTTAATTTCGGAATCTTTCCCAACGAATGACGTGCGAAACCGACTTTTAATCAAGTCTAAAGCGAAATGCTTTTTAAGTAGTTTGGAGGTTGGTTTTAATTTGAGGCTCGTGTTTAGGGGACGATTTTCGGAGGCGTTGTTTTCCAAAGTATATAAGCAGCTGTAGCGAAGGTTTATCAAAACACGAGTGCCACGAGTGATGCTGATTTAGAGGGTAGATAAAATGTTTCTCATTCTTAGAAAAGTGGCGGGGCAGCTCGAAGCAGCACACGGTCACCCTCGCTATTAATTCACGTAAGAAAATGCTATAAACAAAATCCTGAACCGAAACTATAAACACGTACACAAGAGTCTATGTTTGTATATATTTTCTTGGACGGTTTAGGTTCAAGTTGGGGAATGCGTCTCGTCGTGGTAGACTTGCGTGTTTTCTCTCCCTCTGTGCGCTGCTTAAACGTTAATTCGACGTGGATTAATTAAAACAGTCTGCCGTCGAGTGTCGAGGACCCTACCGAGAAATATTATTACGCGAGTGACGAGGCAACATAACGAAGCGGCTATGTACGAGCAGCAGAGATGAAAGACAAGTGTGCACAGCCCACGAAACCGAGCGCCCTGGCATGCGCATGTTTGAAGGAGAAGTCACGACTAACGACAGTGCCAAATGCAACACTGGGCCCTTCCTTTCGTACCGTTCTCTGTTGTACATGCCACATCGTTTATTTTATGCAATACCGCCTGAAAAAATCCTCACCGAGTAACAGGCATTTAAACTCCACCATTTTCATCGCCGCGATGTCTTTTTTTGCTCGGAATTTCATTTCTATAGATTATGGAGTTTTTATTTGAAATAATAATTTGAATGTCTCGCATGAAAATTTACACAAGTGTCGTAGTCGAAAAAATAATCCAAAAAACATTCGAAATAATTAAAAATCAAAAATTTAACTTTTCAAAATATGAAAATACAATTGAATCGTAATTAATTCTTAATTATTAAGTGAATCATTGCAATTTATACTGAGCGTCTCGCCTTTTTTGTCTCTTTACCTTATTGGCTGAAGCTCGTGGTCGAAAAATCTCTGTCCTGAGTGGCTATCGTGACTTTTTGAAAATCTACAACGTTTTCAATGTTTAAAACGACTCAGGATTATTACTGTCATTTTCCAAGCGGCGAGAATTATAGCGAAGAGTGGTGGATATGAAAAATTGGTCGGGAAAAAGGTACGTAAGAGCGGAAATGGTCGAGCAGCGGAGAAAACGTTCGATAAGGAGTGAGAAGCAATGCGAATGGAGTAAAATGCAGCCGTAGGTAATTGGAATACCTTTCAGATGTAAATAGGGGTTCGTTAGGGGTTGCAGCGTTGCTTCCGTACAAATGAGGGCTGGAGAGGGGTGACAGAACGTAACCGTGCTCTCTGCGAGTCTGGAACACGATGAGAGCGAGCATTTACTTGAGCGCCGAAGACGATGGAGAATTTTGAGTGACCTCGTGCTCTTCGCGAGGGTTTCTCAAGGTAAAACCCATCATTTTTTTCCCCCATCATTTCAATTCTCATTTCCATCCCAAAATAAATTTGGGATCATGAAATATGGATAATTCACTACAAAAATGTTTACAAAAAGAAAAAAAAACGCATATTCACCGGAATACAACGGTTTAAAAAACGCCTTGGGTCAGATTGACCCAGTAAGCACAAATTTTGATAATTTGAAGATCAAAGCTCGCTAAATTTTATATCGAGTCAGATTTGATTGCGAAAATGGCGATTATTCCAAAAATTCGCATTTTCCTTGGAACTTGGCAATAACGGAATTTGTTCTGCTCGTTAAAACGAATAATTTTTTCGGAAAAAAACTCTTTCTTATAAAAAAAACATTAATTAAATCAAAATTCGTGTATTGAAAGCGAATTATGAATAGCGGCAAAAAAAAAATGAATGTTGGTAACTTTGATAGAGGTGAATGATTGAAGTGCTGAAAAAAGATATTTGATCAATGTGAACAAAATGGCAGACCATCCTTTTGATGCAGTATCGGTTGAAAAAATTGAAAAAGTGAAGCATGAAAAAGCATCGAAAATTTGAAAACAGGTGTACTCGCGTATCGCTTTTTGCTAGTATTAGCTCGAAGCACTCATGATTTACGTTGTTGCTGTAGGGAAGAGGCAAGAAGGGGTGAAGCTCTGCACAATTTTACGCTCGTTCGAATTTCGAAGGGATGGAAACGTAAATGGAGAAGGGAGTTAATCATTGAGGCCGGCTCTTGACCATTCCCTTCCTCATCTCGAATCTCGTATGGGGCTTGCAACTTGGACAGAGAAGGATAAAGCAAGCCTGGGAAGAGACGAAAGGGAAAAGGGAAGGAAAGGGTTGATTTCACCCCCTGACGATTATCGTCGCTGGTTAGATATATAAAATATATACATGCACATGCATGTTCGATGGGATTCAAGCAAACCCTTGGCAGAGCTATGTCGCACCGATTACCGGAAGTCAGGCTCCGGATTAATAGCGTTTACCTATTGGCGTTAGTTACGGTTAGAGGGCTTCAACGCACTGCCTTGAAATTAGGCACGTGCGATAATTAGACGGTTGCGAGGACTCTGCGATGGAACAGGCTTGTCTCTGTGTATACCAGGCTCGTCACGTACATTCACGTACATTTATCCATATTTATATATATATATATATATATACATATTGAATCGACAATGATAATTCGTTCGATCATCAATGGGCGTGATGGAGTCCACAACTCGTTGATTCGTAAATAGCCGATTTGTCTCATTCATTTGGTCTCAATAAACATGAATGATAATCAACCAAGTATCGTGATTAGGATATGTCAGTTTCGACACATAACAGTCCCTCTCTGATTTGCATTAAACTCCACCAATATTTGACGATTTGAAACCGCTGGCATTGAAAGCGAAGGACACAAGTAAAACAGAAATATGAAAAAAAAAATAAGAAGACAATTTTTTAGTTCGTCTATATTTATTTTTACATTTTCTTCGTCTCTCTCGATTGATTCTGATCTGAATTTTTTGTTGCGAATGAAATTTGCATCGAATGCAATTTTCCAATGAATTTGTTAGTGGATGCTCGTAAGATTTGCTGATGTCTGAACACGAGGCGGATAGGATTTGCTTCTTATTGTACATAAACATATAATGTCGGTAAGATTGTTTCGGGAAACTCTGTTTTAAAGTTAGCCATGTTTCCAACTAGGAAAAGAATAAAATGGGGGAAAAATGGGAGATAGATATATGGAACGATAAAGAAGAAAGAGAGAGGTCGATTGGAACGAGTTACCAACGCGAAGAAAAGTTTAAAGTAAATATCGTAAAAATTCATTTCGGTTGGCGTACGTTTCTCTTGGATTTTTCCGACCCTCGTCCCACCTCTGCCCGTTCGACCATGTCTTCCCTGTGCATTCGATCCGTTCACCCTCCCCCCTTATTCTTTTTAAATATTCTCTTGCGGGTTTTTATTTTCTGGATTGAGGTTAAAAGCATCCAGATATCGAGGTTGCATTTCGATAGCGTGAGTGTAAAAGTAATGGGAAAAAAGCTTCACCACCAAAATGATAAAAAAAAGTTCAAGAAAAACACGAAATTTCGCAGAATTCATTTTTATTTATTTAATCATTTTTTCCTTCAAATTCTTGATTCCACCTTTACTTTTCCCCATGGAATTCACGGTAAACAACTTAATATATATAAATAACGTCCATTTTTTTATGTTCATCTGGAAAGAGCGATCGATGGAAATTCTTATAATTTTATTCAGTCCCTGAATAAAATTTTGACGATACCCTCGTGCTGATCCTCTTTTTCGCTATCCTGTTATTCTCGACGGAGCTTAACGGAGTCGTAATGGAAACACTTTATTCCAGAGTTATTACGTAAGCCACATCGTTTCTATAGTCAACGAGGCCAATTCCCTGCTCGAAATGCAACGACGAGAATGTGCAGAGTGGGGAAGCAAGCGAGAGTCGGAGAGAGAGAGAGAAAAGGTGAGGGATGATATGAGGGACGAGAGGGATGTCTAGTGTACATGCCGGGCGAGGTGAAGTCATAGAAAGTTTTCATCGTCCGTGAAGTAATCGGAAACAAACTTGTACGCTCCCTGGGCAACTCATAATAGCATCGCCACGTCGTTACTTTTTGCCAAGAGGTTGTGAACCATACGAAAAAAACAGAGAATAAGAAGCAAAGAATGGAAAACATGGAATCGAAACATAAAACTAGCAAAAAAAAAGGCTCGAGCTTAATTTCTGGTTAGCCCTTTGAATATTTTTCCACAAATGTTTTTTTTCTTCCACTCAATTAAATAACCAAAAAGTCACCAATTTAATTGGAGCTGCAAAAATTTTTGATGAAATATCAGAGATGAAATATATTTTTCTCAAACGATTTTCCAGCCTCGTGTATTTATCATTTTATTTGCAGATACAAGTGAAAATGGGAGACCCGGATTGAAATCTGTCGGGACATGGAACTCGGAATGGTCGGTACGAGCATTAATCAACTAAAAGCCGATAGTCTAGGTTTACTCAGCACTGAAAGCACTGCAACCCTCACGCATCTCAATAAGGGCTATAGTTTCCCTCCTTTTCCAACTTACGGTACATACACACTCACACACACGACGATCATACAACGCACGCACAGACGCAATTTATAGTCCTATCTCACGTTTATGCTTAAGCTGGCATCATGAATAGCGACAACCGGTGATGCACGTACGATAGGCATTCCTACACCAGAATTAACACCGTACAAATAAACAATTATCCGATTGCTTTGGTCTCTCGTATTTCATATTATAAATTCACTACTAAATACGACCAGTTTTTAAATGTAATAGTTCTCGAATACATTCCACGGATTTACGCCCGCAATTAATTACGTTACATTCCACATTTTTTTTCCAATTTTCATCTTATTTCTGTCTCTGTTTTTATATTTTTTTTATTTATTACTGTCCTTTCTTTTTATTATTTTTGAAGAATATCGAGTTCCTATAGAATTGCCGCAAAAATCGTGAATGAGGAAACAGAGTGGATTTATGATTTCATTTTTCAATGTATCGAGATTATTAAAGGATGTAGTTCGATATGGAAAATTGGAAAGAAAATCTGAGCAGAAAAATATGGGCCGAGCGTTCTTCGCTTTTATGGACAGGAAATCGATGTTTTTTTTCTGCTTTCGATTATATTTAATCATTGACTTTAATTCTTCGTAACTGTGATTTTTAGGTGGAAAACTAAAGGTCCTGAATTTAGCAGCATGTTGTCGTCCGCGACTATGAGAGAATGGGGTGAGAAGTATAGGGAATGGGTTGGGGCGTGGGTGGAGAGGATCTGTACAGGGAGCGAAACAGGTACGAGGAAACGGTAAAATAGCAGAAGCAGCAGCAGACGATCGAGCGACTCTTGGTAAACCAAAAGGGTTGGGAGTAAAATGGGGGGTCCAGAAGGGGGTAGCAGAAGGATCAGGGAAGGGAAAACGTTGTACGCGCGGTAGCGTAACTTTGCGTCACGGACGGTGAGCTTCATCGATCACCGGCCAACTCAATTTGTCTCCATTGATACCGACCTGCTGAGCAAGCGATTCTTTCTCTCCCTCTCTCTCTCTCTCTCTCTCCGGCTCTCTCTCCTAGCCTGGCTATATACAACCTCAACCCCCGGTTTCATCGGACTGTTGTTAACCGTTCGTTTAGCCTATTTGAATCCACCAGTAATTGCTGGAATACTACGTATTCAAAAGACACGCCATTACCACCGGGGGTTGTTTGAGAGGGATGATTTTATTGGAATGATCCTGCAAAATCGAGAGTCGATTTAAACCTCCATTTTTTCAACCGTCTTTGGATCAATAATTCACATGAAATTGAATCGATCATTATTTCGTAATGATGATTTTCCTTATTTTTAATGTAAACCTATGAAATTCAGTTGAAAAAAGACAAAAACATATTTGTATATATAAACTAAAGTTGTGTAAATTGTGTGTCTCTTCTCTCGCATTTGCATGCGAGAAATTTATAATTGGGGAGTGTTTATCTTGCCCACGGCAGTAGAACGAGGCAAACCGCATGAGCAGCCCCTAGTGGCTCGGTCAGCAGGTCCAAGCGGTTGGTTCTCGTTGTCTCGTGGTAAAGCTCCGACTGTGCACCAGAGCATAGAAAGCTTTCCTGATTTCGTTTTATCCCCCACCCCCTCGAACCCACGCTCCTCCTTCCTCCTGCCTCCAACCCCGTTCATATCCTCCAGCCCCTTTAACTAATCCTTAATTCCCTCGGTCTCGTCCTGGTTTAAATGCAATGGTTATTTCGTGGACCCAACCGAGTCTCATCTCGACTTTTCATCCCTGCGTTCCAGCTCGAGTCTTCAACTTTTATATAAATCGCCACGCAGCATCGCGCACGTTATTTCATTCTGGTTCAGTGCAAAAATGCAATTATGAATTGAAATCCAACAAAAAGTCCGATCAATAAATACGCAATGAGAATTAAAAATCTTTCGTCGTTTATTTGTAAAGAAAAATGATTTCTATCGAATAAAGTTTTTTCGATATCCGGCACTCTCCATCGCCCTCACACGAATCCTGTTATGAAAAAAAAAAAATCGGAAATCGAATTTGATTTTTCATTCCCTGCATTTTCATAGCGGAGCTTACAATTTTATATTATAAACGTATTAAGGGGCTGCTCGGGGAACGAGGCGAAGCATACACGACTCGTTTCTTTTCCACCTCGACTTCGTTGCGACACTAACACCCTTTGCTGTCTCCAGCCTCACTTTCCCTCTTCCTTAAACCCTGCAGACCCTTCTCCTCCAAATGCCAATAACACACCGGATAGAATTGTCGAGTTACAGCTCCGAGAATGAAAAGACTTTCAGCAATGTTGTGATTTCACAACAATGTTCAAATTTCACATATTTCACATTCATCCCGGTAGAAAAAGAGAAAAAATGATTTTTTTTCACCAAGCTTTCCGGTCGATTGTGAAGAGATTTATTTCCAACCCGAATATTTAAACTCGAAATTTTTTAATTCCGATTAAATTTAAGCAGGATGACCATAAAATTTCACGGCGATTGGATGGAGTGAATTTTAGGGAAGCAGTCATGCGATGGCTTTGATAATTTTTCCAGAAAATGATGTTTATTGCGCACGACTCTTTTCTACATTTTATAGGTGTGTACGGCCCCTTAAAATGGCAGGAAGCGGATCACGGCTAATCCGATATTCCGCGGACGAACGATGGATGCAACGAAGAGTTGCAAGTTGCAGGGCTGATGTTTACAATTTACACAGACGCGGTGAGGGAGCAGCAGCTCGAGGAAAGAGGGTAGCTCGTGAAGAAATAAGGGTGGGGGTGAGATCTTGCCACTGAGCAAACTGGTGGCCGATGCGAAAGCTTCGACGTGGTCCTTCCCCTTGCTCGCTCCTTTCCCCTCACCTGCTTCGCTTCCGCCACAACGCTAACTGTAGCCAAGGCCGGAGCAGAGAAGGAAATAAGAGAGAGGGAGAGAGTCGAAGAAGCTCCGAGGGTAGTCTGGAGTTGGTTGGCACAGTCAGTGTGGCAGCATCAGCCTGGAGCCGCATCAAGTATCACTCTATTTACCCGTCAAATATTTGTGCTTTTACCGTGGAGTACCCAGGGTACATCCAGCACCCCCTCGCACCCCTTTCCACCCTTAACTCTTCTTCTCCTTCTTCCCCGCGACTCTACTCGTCTTTCTTGCACCAACTTGCAAACTCTTCTCTGCTGTAACGTTGCCTTCTCTGCTATACTTATTTTTCAACCCCCTCCAACGCACTCGTAGCCACTTTGTATACGAAGAACATTGCAGCTGAGGTATCATCGTCCTGTTGGCTTCACCGAGAATTTCCCTAACGAAAACTTGCCGAAAATTTGCAATTCCTAAAGAGGGGATCGAGCGAGACGGAGCCAGCAAGGGAAACGAGAAGGCAAAGATTCAAATGCCACATATAACTATACGTGCACACGTAGTTAGTGCACTGTGAACGGAGAAAATAGTGAGATAGATTGAGGGTGCACGAAACACATGAGACGGTTAAATCTCGACCAGCAAAGCGCGCAGAGATCTCGCGTCGTCGAGCTTTTCTCCACCACTCAACCCACTTCTCATCTCTCATCTCTTTACTATCTCACTCATTCCTGTATCCTATACACGAGCATCCCTTATGTCTACTGCATGTATATACGATACATGGATACTCTTCGAGCCTTACCGTTTGATTTCTTAACTAGAGGGAGTCAGAGCGGAAGTCGAGAATTCTTCAAGCGAAATGTGCACTTCTCTTGCTTCCGCGTACAACTATCTTCCACGAAATCGCGGTGAACGTCCATTTCGTCACGAACTTTCACGAGTTTCAGAATCCGCACTTGACTTTGCTAATCTCGCAATTGATTATTTGCACTGAAAAGAAAATTTTGTTGAAAAAGATCGATATTTTGTTGGATACGTTCAACTAAACGTTTTTCGAAAAATCACGAAAATTTAGTCATTCGAGCAAAAAACATTCTGGAAAATCTTTTCGGAAAGTAAATTTTTGTCATTCCCAATCGTAAATTTTGCTGACAGTTCCGTTACAATAAAAAATATTGTTGAAATAACGAAAATTTTTAAATTATCCCAAAATATTTAGTTCGCCGTATTCAACAAAATATCGACGTTTTTTGACAAAATTTAATTTTCAGTGTGCGGAAAAATATTCTTATTCTCGAACAGATCGAGTTTCGTAAATTGACAATTACGCCGATTATTAAAAAAAATGTTAAGCCGGACTTATTGTTAGTCTCCCGATGAAAATGATGAATAGTGCCGAGGCTGAAAAAGTTTTTTTATCGCAGAAAATAAACGTGAAACGTTGCAGCCTCCTTTACAGGGTAAAAGGAGAAGATGCCAAGGTTTTTTCGACTCCAAGAGGAAAAACGAGTAAAGAAGTAGATTGAAGATTTGATGCTACTACTTTTCTACTTGCTGTTGCTAGTGGAGTTAGTTCTGGATGCGAGAGCTTGGATGCCTGTAGGCCGATCACGAATGTGATGCACGAGTGGTCACCACATCTTTCCCTCCCACTCTCCCCACCGTCCTTTTGACCAGCAACTACCCCAAGGGAATCCTAATATCTACGTTTGACGTCATGCCAAATACTTGCTACCTTATTCGTCTGGAATAAGACCCAGGAGGATGCTGCGCTATCCCGCAATGGACCACGATCTCAAAAACGTAAAAATTCTCGAAATACGTTCGCCGTATCTTCCAGAGTCATCAATGCGCCCAACCATTTTCCTCGATACTCTCCTCTCGCTATCGAACCACCAGGAAAATGGAACGATCAAAAATATTCCTATAATTACGATTTTTAACACATGAATTCGTTTTTTTCGCAGCACGAAGCACACACACAATGGAATTTTCCATAAACTCCATTTTTTGCTGAATTTTTGTTGGAAATTTTCACGACCTACCAATCGCAGTGAGGAATATATGAGAATATGGAAAGAGACAACGGTCGGCGCGGCGTTACGAATCCTCGTGTTCCATTTGAATACATAACTGCCCTGATATAAACGAGCCTATGAATAAAATTTAAATTCCAATCAGCATGCGAACAATGCAACAATAGTCGCGGCCAACACTTATTCTATGGACGCCTGTGCATACCAAGTCTGTTCAACTTTCATGCATGCATTCAACCAATGCAGAAGAAACATATATATCTATATATCTAGAAATATCAGTCTCATTTGACCGTCAAATGCTCAATTTTACGATCTATTCATTCGACATTTCGACTCTGTCAACTCTCTCGAAAGAATTTGACTAATTCATCGATCCATTCGTATCGATCTCTCGGATTCGTTGGGGTTTTTTTTTGTACAGTTTCCCAAGGTTCTCCTGCAAATACGACACTATAAAAGGGGTTGGAACGATGGGACGGACCTGTGAAAACGCACGGCAGACGCAGGAACGATAAAAAATTCAATTTATTGATCAAAATCAGATGGATTTTGATTTCTGTCAATAAATCAATTAAAATTCGTTGATTAAAAATGAGTCAATCATGAAAAATGTTTTTCGTTCTTTTTATCATTGATTATGATTCGAAATACGAAAAAATTTGGTGTAAAAGATTTTTCCTCTTTTTCCGTTCGCGGTTTGGTCCATTGAGTGTAATTTCGATTCTCCGTAATGCGCAAATACTTTTGAACTCTCACAGCAGTGTGTTGCAACAGTCCATGTTTACCGCTGGTATCGACAGTCGTTACGAGAGCTCGAGGGAAAATCGTCCACCCGAGAAAAGCATTTTTCACGAGCGCACTATTAATGTATGAGGTATTTCACGCCAACTCGACCTTATCGCGCTAGGATTTCCGCCGCTCGATCTCTCTTCACCCCCATCTTTCCTGGCCAAATGGACTTGGGATTTCTTTCAGCTTTTTCCATGATTCTTCGACGTTTTTTTCGATAGTTTACAAAGCTCGGGTCAGTAAAAACATTTTTTCCAAAATTACACCAACAATTATCACTCGTGACTCAAACTTTAATTAATTTTGTCATACTCTGTTCAAAGAATTTTTTCCTTGCAAAGTTGAATCGAGCTCAGATCGCACGGGTGTCTCAAAATCTCTGAGAGTGAGGGACACGCGATTGGAAGTGAAAGGATTCCCCAGCGTTCCTGCGGACAAAAAAAATGACCATCGACAATTGTCCGACGCGGCGGAGAGCAAACGTCATAATTGTCGCGTGATTATGCGCATTTTAATTCACAGGGGGGGGGGGGGTGGAGTGAGAGTCCGAGGGGTTGTTGTCGCACATAGCAAATTACAATTATGACTGTTTGAACGTAGTGGAAGGGTGGGAGTCGCGGTTCGTACGGTGAGGCTTGGCGAAGGGAATATTCGTGTCCAAGGGGTGGTTTTTGAGAGGAGAGGAGGAGGAAGCCGGTGGTTCAGTTTGATTTATTAATCATTGATGCCTGCACACTCCCGCAGTAGAGTCCAACACGGTCCAACAAACCAGAGCACCCGTCGATTCCAACTGCGCGCGTGGTTGACGCTTTTGCCTCGATACACTATGTATTTTTTATTTTTTTTTGCGCAAGCCTCCTGTTCCCTTACGTCTCGCGCCACTGTTAATTTTACGGATTCGTATTTATTCCGATTTATGCATCTCATCGATCGCAAACACACTCCACGTGAAAACGAGAACTGATTCGATACTCCCATACAAAATCCTCCTATGTGTATTATCCCTCGTATTTATGTGTCAATGTGTGCATTATTTTATCTTTGCAAATGAACGTGTATAAAATAACCATTGTTTCTTGTGTGTACGTGTTCTATGTTTACTGGATCGTCCGACACAGGAATGTAGAGCTAGCTAATTAAGCGTGTGATCGGTAAACAGTAACGATATCGTAACAGGCCGAAAATCGTGTCGACGAGGCACATCCCAAATGAGGCAGTTATCATTTTAATTCGAGTCATGGACTTTTCGAGCTCATTCATTTCGATCGAAGCACATAAATTTCCATGGATTTGTCGACCCTCCGATTGCGAATGCCTGGCACGAAAATCGCCAAACTGTAAAAAATCGATTTTTGAGGTTACAACGAAATTGACATGGTAACGACCGTCTAGGGGTCTTGGAGCCATTTTTACCTAGAGATCAAAAAAATAGAGGAAATATTTAGTATCGAGAATAACAAAATTCACAGCCTCCTATTTTTTTTATTTAGTCGTAGGCTGTAATTTCTACTGTTGTACTTTACCATGGAAGCGATATTTATGCTCCGGGTTTATGCTATGGTGGCACCCATGTGTGAAACACACTTTTTTTCCTTCGTCTTTTAATCCCATTTGGCCAACAATGGTACTTCAGTAGCTTCGTTCAAACCTCGAGTTATCGTCGGTGGATATACACATAAAAACCATAACCTACCATTTCCATGCCATAGGTTTGTGTATACAGATATGGCGATTCGTATCAAGCCAGCATATAATCACGCACCAAAGCCCTTTTGGCTTAACGCTCCCTCGGTTTTAAATTAATCTACCAAAGTTTCAAGAGTCCGCGGCCATTGAGATTGAGCTTTGGGCCACGATGCCAATTTCGCACGAGAATACACGCAATGCAGCTGATAAGCTGGCAGGATTCGTTACCGAGTTTTGGGGCCAGATGCATTTTGGACTTTGATAACACACGCGAAATTCAACGGCGCTGGAATGTTCTGCGTGTACGTACCAATACAGCGAGACTGTTGTTACTATGCTAAGATTTGAGTCGGGTCGACCTTTGTGGCCTGATAAAAGGCCTCAACGCCCCGGAACATCAATTAAGTGTCAGCAAGCCCAGATTCATCAATTTGCCTCGTCCAAGTAATTCGTTCAGTCCTGGACAACATGAGAACCAGCGGCAAAGATTCGTTCGAGCATGGACGTTAGACAGAACGACCGGTTGTTGAATTCGACGGGTCTGCAGTTAAATGGACGAGGATAAAACGGACCCTAAAGGCCGACGAGTCCTCCGCTATATGTCAGCGTCGCGGGACGTTTCACGCCTCGGAAAGTCGATCTACCGATGTCTCATGGCTTGGCACGCTTCGTACATCAAGACCATTTCTTATCCTCGCTTTCTCGACAACTCCCGTTCCATTGTTACATCGTTTCACGTTCCAACATCAGAAAATCCAGTTTTTTTTCCATCCATTACTAAAAATTACTCAAGCTTAATCCGTCGAGTGCGCACCTCCTACAAGTGCATCGCGAGGGTCAATCTGACCCGAAGCGTTTTTCAAATCGTTGTATCCCGAGAGATGTGCATTTTTTATTTTTCTTTAGAGACGACTTTTGTAGTAAATTATCCATATTTTATGGCGATAAATTTATTTTTTGCGGAAAATAATATTTAAATGCCAAAACGTTCGTCGCCATGAAATACCCGAAAACTGGGGACAGAGATTGTTTATTGGGGTCAAAATGACCCAGTGTGTACTCGAAGTGTTGATTATTATCGTTCGAATTGGAATTTGCTTGATGAAATTTGAATTGCGAGGTTTCAAGCACTCTGCGCTGGTTCGTAGCGGATCTC
The DNA here is from genome assembly GCA_037043255.1 of Diadegma fenestrale. NCBI lineage: Eukaryota > Metazoa > Arthropoda > Insecta > Hymenoptera > Ichneumonidae > Diadegma > Diadegma fenestrale. The sequence continues at coordinate 10,567,319 of CM073310.1, read as the reverse complement.
AAGTGGCCACAACTTTAATTTCTGATTTCTTATTCCCCTCCGAAGGCAGTTGAGGTTCATGAAAATGCGAGGACCAAGACAAACACCTGGTAAGGAATACCGGGCGGCTAGAATCTCTAGACAATTGCAGGAGTGTATAACTTATCACTTGTCGTTAATCCGGATCAGCAGGCTCAAGGGGGAATTTGTAGGAACGATGTTTGGACTTGGCCCCCGTTAAATATTCAAAAGGAACGACGTTGAGTCTAAGTCAGAATCCAGGTTGGGCTGCTCCTCCGTTCCATCTCTGGCAGCTCGTTCATCTCCGGCTGGGTGTCTCGGACATTTGCCCCCATCTAACACGTTCTACACCGCGCAGCAGCCTCATTGATGATCCTACACACTTTCATGTCCTCGTTTCCTCCCTCGCTTTTTCGAGCTAGACGTCTGTACCATTCGACTACGACCCCATGTGGCTCTACTTTGGACGTCACTCTATATACCCTTCGCACTTCCTGCTCCTTATTTCTCCAGCATCTTCCGGAGCTACTACAGCAAAGAGGACACGTTCCTGGAACGCGATTCAACTGCTGTTCTCATTACTTTCTCTCCCTGAACGTGTGAAACATGGAGTATCGTTTTTTTCATCTCTATCGCTTGTCGACACCTCCAATTGAGCAGATGAGACAATCACTGAGTCTTTGGAAAGAATCGATTGAGTAAAAAATCGAAATTTAACGTCCTATCGATGGGAAATTGTTTTTCCAAGAACCTTCGGCTTTGATTTCACTTGAAAACATATTCGCTTGACATTCATGCGGCAAACCAGCATCTCCCATGCTTTACGATCCTCCAATCGACAATTGCATCAAGAAAATTGCTTCGCTCGAACGGGGCATATCGAAGATACAAAAAGTGTTAAGGCGCCAGGGTCAATATCGAATATCCATCAGAGGTTTTGTCAAAGCAAACAGGATGTAGAAAACCTCGTCCTTTGTGTATCGTTCAAGGCCAAATCGACCACTTCCCCCGTCATCTTGCATCGATGACATTTTTCGTAGTGCTCGTTTCCTTCAGTTTTTCCTCCCATATTCGACAAGGAAATTCTCTCGACAGAGAGAAAGCCGAGTCTTTGCAGAAAATGATCATCCTTTGATCTTTTCTCACTGGGAATTTCAATGACGTCAAAAAAAACCAAGTGTAAATTCTCTGCATCGTAAATTTTTTGTCGCAAAACTTGTTTTTCATTTGGTCTCTAATTAACTGAAAAATGAAAAATATTTGTAACATTTTGGAAAACTAACGAAATGAGAAAAATTGAAATCTTGGTATTTGGAGAAAATGTTTTTAATCACCGCGTCGGAAAATTGGATCGAAGAAAATGATTTAATCTTGAAAAGGATTAACAAAAAAAACAGCGATGCCTTTAAAAATGGTATTTATGAATTTGAAAGTTTACTTTTTCGTCTTGGTGTCGTTTCCTGAGCCCCTCGTGGTCTTCTTTTCCGGAGCTGACGTCATCGGAGCGAAACGTTAGAGCGAGCCGGATGTGGTGGGAAACTTTAAATGAAATTCATTCGGAGGGATTCGTGATTCGACATTACCATAAATTTGCAAGCTACGAGGCCCCCACCGCGGTTGTTCGAATATATTTTAGCTGTGGAATATATTTTAGCAGGCGACTGTCGCCTTCCTCCCTCTTCAATCCACCCTCTTGTGCCAAACTTTTTTTTTCTCATTTTTTTCGCTTCACCATGCGCTTATAAGCTTCGCCACTTCCGAGCAATGCTACTGAAAAATCGAAAAGTGAAAAGTACTTAACTAGGAATTAGAATTAAAAAAATTATAATAATTAACCATTTTTTCGAGGGATGAAAAAAAAAACGAATTCGATAACGACGTAAAATAGTAAAAAAAAAAAAAAGCTTTTTTTTTTTACATTCAGCAGCCATTTTCCTAAATCGAACCCATGATTTTTCATGGCGTCGACATTTGCCGTTCTTACCTGAAATTTTATTTGTGTCTTTTACTCGCTTCATTTGACATTAATTTTTACTTTATTCGAAGCTGTGAAGAAAAAAAAACAGACTGGGCTTGTGTTCGTTGGCGTGTGCGGCGTCTTATCAGCCGCTTAAAATCCACCCCTCGTACTAACGATATATTGGCAATTGTACAAGTCTCGGGTTAGAGCTTCTCGGGCGTTCGTGTGGGTGCCACGTTCTCTTTCCGCCGGATGCATAGCAATACGATGCTTGCTTGCCTCTGTTCTTTGGTCGGTGAAGCATGCGCTTCCATTGTACCCCTAGGAAGGGGTACGCATTGCGGTTGTAATATCACGCTCGCGGGACCACCACTTTCCTCTTTCCACACACGATATTATTCTACAACCAAACACACGAGCAGTATCCTCTCTGTAATTTCGCATCCCACCTTTATTCCCACACACAATACATGTCGCACGATTCCTCTGACATTTACACTAATTTTTCTCCACCAAAAGTTTAATATTTGACGAAAGACTAATCAAAAATTTCTCATTAACTTTGTTTCTGCAGATCGCGCTTTTTCCAGGGGCGAGGGCTTCGAAGTTTCTATTTTTTTCCCTCTTTTTCAGATTTTGACAAAGTCTCTCTGAAGCATTAAAAGCGAACATGAATCCAAGAATAATTACGTGTGGCCGCTGCTTTTGATCGTTATGACTAACAATTAAAATAATAATTGAAAAATATTAAGTGTAAGGGAGCTTTTTTGGAAAAGTCAACATTTCCTCGTGCAAATTTTGCTAACGATGTATACGGACGAAAAAATTGGTGACACGTTGCCGCGAGAGAAAAGTCAAAGTGTGAAAGAGCATCATACGCGCTTTGAGTCAACTTTTACGTGCAGTCGTGGTTGCAAATAACAATTCCAGGTCGTCATTTGGGAGACTTGGTGCGTGTAAAATGCAGCAGCAAGAAAATTCGTTCTTTTTTTTGGGGGGGAAACAGAAAAATGAGAATGGAGAACCTACAGCGTTATTCTTTAGTCAATGTACTTCGACACGTGGTGAAAAACGCTTTTGAAATTTTAACACGCTTGACATCGTGCGCGAGACCGCGGTTTTAATTTTCATCGTGGTATTTTCCAGTTCGCGCCTTTCTTTGCCATTCGCTGATGGGTACTGAAGTATAGCGGCCAAGTTTTTTTTCCTTTTCTCGTACTTTTTTTGCACCTCGTTCAGGTGAGCAAAAACCGCCTGCAGATAAAAAGCCCGCGAGACGCGAAGGTGAAGATATTTTTTTGTTTTATTTTCTATTTCCGAGAAAAAAAGCTCAGAATTTTTGACGAATTTACACTACGTTTCTCGTTGCTTTTCATTTAACGAACAAATATTATTCCAGAGAAATAGCTTCGCGCGATATAAACTTATTAATTTATTTCTCAGCGCGTTCCGCAATTATTTTCCACAAAAACTCAAAAAATTATTACGTTCCTTAATCATTAAATTATATGATAATTTTACTCCCCATAAAAATATCGGCGAGGAGAAAATTCTTCAAAATTCGTATGGAAAAAAATTGTACACGTTCTGGAAAAATTAAAAATCACTAATCCAACCTGTACCGTTAATTAATTTGAGTGTTTTGGAGAAAATAATAAATTGGCAAAGGGAATGTACGTTCCATAAGCTTTCTTAACGTCGCGACGATCCTGAAAGGGCGAAAAGGAAGGGAGTTAGTTTATGGTATTAGTTTTGCACTGGGCCCCATCTCGAAGCAAATGTTTCTTCGAGAGTATGGCCGCAGAAGAAGGGGAGCTCCAATTAACCGAGACATTACCAACAATTCCTGTACAACAATACGACGTCGAAGGAAGGCCTGCACGACTCGAATTTGATACTTTGGTATAAAACGAGCTGGCAGACCTCACTTTAGACTTTGACTCGTTTCAACCCCTGTTTCGTACAACCAGCAATTCCAACCCTTCTCCTCTCCAGCTCACCCTTTCCTTTTCTTAATGTAGCCACATTAATTAACCGGCAAAGTGCATAAGGAGCTGGCAAATGTTTCCTCGTCGTCGTCAAGCCCGCTCGGACGATTTGCATCGATACCCCAAGAGCCCGCAATGTCGTTGACCCTTCCTTTCTCTAATATCAATACGGGGTGATTCCTTCCAAACGGTACCATTGCACAATCTCTCCTTGGCCTCCATGTGAGTTATCGAAAGAATTTTGAGCTCGGGCCCATTTTATTATTCGCGAAGAATAAATCTTGAAAATGTTTGACTAAATGTTTTAATTTTTTTTTTGGTTCGGTGGAAAAAAATGTCGTAAGAAATCCTTCGATGGTCTCGAATTCGATTCGACGATAATCGATCGAGAGAAAAAATCAGTTTCTAAGATTTTCAATGATTCGTTTCGCAGTTTTTTTTTCTGCCGCGAATTACGAATGAACCGAGTCACCCTGTACGTTTGTCGAGCTAGCAGGACAATGTGTAGACTGTGGAAAGGAGCAAAGACTACAAACACGTAGAAAATACAGAGTCCACGGATAAATTAGAAGCGAGCTCGTAAGCTACGAGACTGTAGAATGGCCAAGAATGGGGTTGGGTAAAGTCAAAAGGGAGTTGGGCAAGTTAAAGTGAGACTCTTCGAGACATTGTCGCTAAATTTATGACTCGCAAATGGTCGAGTGTATGGAGAACAGTCCACAGCTGTACAGAACTGACTTTACCAGTCCGATGTGGCCCAGAGCTCGAGACCATCGAACTGTATTTTGTCGATTGTACACGTGTGTGTTTGTTTCGTGACACTCGTAATTTGTTGGCTGTGTTTCCAGTCAAATTTTCGATCGCGTGGCATTTTGCAACCTTATGTCTTCGATCTTATTGGCAAATTTAATTAAAAATTGCAATTATTCAATTTATTTTTTTTTCAATAGCTTTGCAAGGCCAGAGGGTCGATTGGATCGTCACCATTCTGGCCGGAAATCAGTCTCGAAATCGCGATAATGGCTATTACTTGACTCCTGCTTTGGCACCCTTTGCCTCACTCATTTCCAGAGCTTTTCACAAATATTTCGACCCTTCGCGTTTTCGGCAGTACATAAAATGTATATATTTATATACAGCATTTCATTTCATCCCCTATTTATTTTATTTTCCTCGATATTCCCCGGGGCGAAAAGAGGATGATGGCTCTTTTCTTCCGGAGGGGTCTTCAAGACGCTCTAAATGGTTTCATTTTCGGCTTTTACCTCGACGTAAAAATCCGTCGCGATTTCTGTGCCCGTACATTTTCGTTTTTCTCCATTTCTTTCTTCTTCTTCGTTTTTAGCCTCATCAGTATCTATCTCACCGGCGGATAGTGTCTTTATCCTGACGACATTTTTATTTTTATTACATTTTTTCCTCTGCGTTTGTACACGCTATTCCAAGGACGGAAAGAGATTTTTTTTTTTATCACTTACAAAACGCGAACGATGCTTGAAACTTGAGACGAACGAAGGAGATCAGAAAAATGCAGCAGCAACCATCTCACGGGAAATTAACGTAATGAGGTGGCGCCCGGTTCGATTCAGGCGTTTTGCACGCCCCACCATCAGCAGATTCCCATGGAAATATCATCGTCCCCATCAACTTCCTCATCCCCAATAGTCCCATAGCCTTGAGGCTCAATTTTTTCTTCCAAAGCGACAGAAAAGCGCGAGAAATATCGCGTAATGTCGTTGATGAAAAAGCAAAAGTTAGTTTTTTTAATTTTTCACCAAATAATGGCACCGAAGAAATTCAAAAAAAATTGTTATTATTCCCAGGCAGAGTGAAATTTTAGTGTGAAAAAAATGCATTTATGACACCGAAAATTATCCCCTAGTTTATCCCCTTAATGAAAAAAACCAAATTAGAAAAACATTTTCGTTAGAGTCCACTCGTAGTCTCTGTCCGTAAATAAACAAAAAATATTCAATTCAACCATCCCCAACATAATTCAATGAAAAAAAAAAAAAAATAGACCCCAATGAAAAAAATAAAAAAACAAATAAAAACGTTCTCGCCAGAGTCCACTCGTAGTCTCTGTCCGTAATTAAACAAAAAATATTCAATTCAACCATTTCCAACATAATTCAATGAAAAAAAATATATATATACCCCAATGAAAAAATAATATAGACCCCAATGAAAAAAAAAAATTGAAAAAACGTTCTCGTCAGAGTCCACTCGTAGTTTCTGTCCGTAATTGAACAAAAAATATTCAATTCCACCATTCCCAACATAATTCAATATAAAAAAAAAAAAATTTGAAAAAACATAGCAAAATGCATAGAAAAACATAGATTCTATTCCATAACTAGGAATAAAATCCTATTTGCCTAAACTTGTTTTTTTTCTGATCGAAATGTTTCGAAATAGGTTGGGTTTAAGACGGTGTCATATATCTCGATAAGTTTCGAAAGCAGCGCTGCAGCGCTACTAAAAAACCGCTACCGCGCGTTAGCGCGCGTGGTGCACCCTAGTGATGATTAAAATGAAAATCGTGTATTCACCTTAAGAAATTCCGATGCTGGCTCCAGCCTCGGTCTGGTTAACCAATAGCCTCGTTTTCTTATACCTTTTGAGGCTCCGGTTGGTTCAATTGTCCGCGAAAAGCAGGGAAGAAAGATTCTATTAAAAGTTGACGACGCCGCGTTAGGGTGCGGCGGTCGCCAAAAGGACATAGTATATAAGAAAATCCTGCAAAGACGATGAGAAATATCTATATATCACTATACAAATATATACATAGTTTGGGGAAGAAGGAAAGAGAGGATCGAGGGTTCATTCGGTGCTCGCGCATCTGCGCTTTTCCCCGGACTTCCAAGTTTTATGCACTCGATAGAATCGGCCCTCTTATCTCGAAATACTAAGCGCCTTCCATCGTAAATTGGAAAAATAATTCGCTGTTTTATAACAAGACCGGCTTTTGCCTACACTTATCAAGTTCCCAAGGAAAAGCAGCGTCTATACTCGGAGCCTTTACTTTGTTATCATTATTATTTTGAATACCTTTTTCTTATACTTGACGTCGTTCCCCAAAGCAGCACGACGACAAGCAACCAGCATGGACACGACGATGCGCTGAGGCCACCGTTTTCGTAGCTCGTTTCATTTTCCAGATTGATTTCCGGTTTTCAAAAATGCTGTCGAATAAATTTGAGTTACTGATCGTCAGAAAAACAATTAAATTGTTTCATTTTGTTGCATGTGTTTTTAACAGTTCGTGGGTGTCTCGATATCAACGAAATTATTTATTTTTTCCATCGATGCTGGGGCCGAATTGGCCGAACCCATTTAACTATTTGTAGATGATGAAAAAGTTAAATAAATTCATTATCCCTGGAACGGTAGGAATTTCTTGTTTTTTTTTTTTTTTTTTTTCAATTAGAAACAAATATTGGTTGTTGCTCCATTTGCAGATCGAAACGTTTCATTTTTTATAAATTGTTGGGAAAAATTCGTTCGTCCACGAAAAAAAAAACTCGTCCATGCGCCGTCCAGCAGCGAAACGGAAAACTGCGATAACAAACGTCAGTGTAAATTCTTGGTATACAAATTTCGTCACACGAACGATAAGGGAAAGGAAACGAATTGTGACGAAAAATATGAGTGAGTATTTGGCTTTTGTTCATGCGGAGTCTTTGAAGTTGCCGAGTGCGGGGAAAAGAAAGGAGGAAGATTGAAAGGATAGGAAAAAGCGCGAAACAAGGCAAGTCGAAAACTTTAATAATACAATCTTAGCATCATTAAGTCCGGGTAATGGCGTGAACTTTTAATTAGTTGTATAATTCCATTCCGGAAACACTTGGCAAAACCTCGGCGCGTTTCACTCCGATCTATGGTGTGTATATTTTTTTCGTTTTTTTGTTCTCATTCTTCGTCATTTTTATTCACACCGAGAGTATATAGTCGAGAAGGGGATGAGGGGAAGGTCATAGTTTGCTCGCTGCTATCTCGGACGCTCCTGGCCATTTGGAAAACCACCGACGGAAACAAGCGCGAAACTTTAGCTTCTTTCGCCTCGAGTCCTCGAGGGCTAGTCCCGATATCAGAATCAGCTGCTCGGTCCTTTTTTTTCTGGTCCAACAATCCAAACGCCCAAGGACACGGCTTGCTCCAACTTTTGACTTTTTTTCCTACGAAATCCCTCGGATTCGGGCTGTACCGAACGAATCAGTAAATCATATCTCGTTTCCAAAAGTGCTAGAGAATGTGAAGCTTTTGCTCTCGAAACATTTTTCATTTTTGCCCGAAAACGTTAACGAACTCATTTTCAGTGTCTAACGATTTTTCTCCCTTTTTTTGTATCCAATCGATCTGAAAGATAATGGAAACCTGCATTTTTTTTAATCATTAAGTTGATATTAACAAGGAGTTTGCAAGGGAGCTTGTATTAGTAACATAACGATCGGAATATCGAATAGTTACGAGTGGAAAAGTGCATACGTAATTTTGAACTCTGTGAGTGAAGGATCAACGTTATCAAGCTTTCCCCATAACAATGATAGCCCAGCAGAGATCAGACCGAGTGTTGGTAGAAGTCGAAGCGCAATCGACATCCCTCCAAGCTTTTCTCCCGTCTCTATCATGAGCTAGGAAGGGGAGCCGGGGTAAACATTCGAGTAGCTCGATTTAATGGCTGCCATTTACATCGTCCGTCGAGTGCTGAGTAATTAAGCCATCCATCCTCGGTTTTATGTTGGACGACCAAAGGGCTCGAGTTTGTCTAGCCTCTGCGTTCGATCTATTATGGCATGCAGCCTCGACTCTCATACTTTGTAATACTAGCTGTGCATAATCACGTGATTATTTCTGCAAATAAAGAGGAAAAAACATGGAGATCATCGAGTTCCATGTGCAGAACCGTTTCCCCATCCTTTCGGGTTCGTTTCGTTTTACAACTATCATATTTTTCTGACTTATTTCTGATCGTACGAAATGCAGGATTTTTTTCGCAATTATGTTGCAATGAACGTTTCAAAACTAGTGAAGCAACAATGACAATTATTTTATAGCTGCGTGTGTTTTTAATAGTTCGCGTGTGTATCGTCACTGAAATTATTTAATTCTAGTGTGTAAAGTTTTCGCTTTCACCAGGAAGTACTTGTAAATGCAATTTCCATCGATGCTGGGGCGGGATCATTTGAATATTTTAATCAAATTCTATACAAGGATCACACGCAGATTCGGATCAATTGAATATCTCTGTTTTGTTACGCCGGAAAGGTGCATATACGTTTCGCGTTTGAATCGAGTTTATTATGCATTTATGGTAAAGCTCATTTGTGGAGTTTGCGAATGTTAAATAAAGATTAAAATGGTGGCAAATGAGATTGAAATTTTTAGTATTTGATGGAAAGCATTGACGTCAATATATTCACTAGAGGTAGAAAAGCTAAATAAAGGGCTTTAAGGGGAAATGGGAATCACCAAACGAATCAAAATTCCATATCCATGAATGCCACGTTGCAATCGTGATCGACGATTTGCATGTTTATAAGCAAACGAGCAACGGTAAAGGGATGAAAATAGCGCATACAATTCTCTCTCGATTGACGGATTGGCAATTTGTACCGGAAATACCGAAGCCACTCCAATCGAGTGAAACAGAAAATTATCCGATACCCCCAAAACCTTTTCCACTTTATCCCATTTTTCAGCCCAACAAATTCGACATACAAAAATATCATTTCCTTGGATTATAAGTCGAAAAATCAAATTTTCAACTTTTCAATTTTTTTTTTCAGAGTAATAAAAAATTATGAAATATGTAAAATATGAAATTTTTGTTTTTTTTTTGTATCAAAACGTTTTTCGTAGTGAATTGTCCATTTTATATGGCCCTAAGTTTATCTTTTGTCACGAAAACGAAAATGAATTGCCGAAACATTCGTTGCCATCAAATGCCAAACGATTGGTGACAGAAAATTTTTGAGGTCAAAATGACCCAGCGTGCACTCGAAATGTTAATTAATGACATTTTTACCACGTGAATATGTTTGGGGGAGGAATATGAAAAATATTTGATTTTTAATAGCACGCATCCCTTAGTTCAAGTGGAATATCCGAGTGGACCAAAAGTACAAGCCGTGACGGTCATCCACCCTCAGAAAGTCCGGGGCTCGTATGACATCGAGCTAGCAGTCATATATATCAGTCTTACAAGTCTCCTGATAACGGTTTCATACGAGAATTACTGGCACATCCGGGGTTGGGTTGAGAGTGCCTTCCCCACCCTCACCCCCTTTTGCGCCGCCCTCTACCCCTTTCCCCAGACAACCCCATAGCCTGGCACTCCACTTGAAAGCGAAACGGATAATCCCTTGAATAATGCACATGTTGCAACTGCAATATTAATCAGATCGAAAGTAAAGCTAGTTTCACCAACACACCTGGACGATTCCATACGATCTCGACGTCTGGCTCAAAAATCCCATCATAATAAATATGAAAATATTTTTAAAATAAATACATCACGATCTTTTCAAGTTTTTCGTTTAGAACGCACACTTAAAACTGCTTAATTATGATTAAACGCGAAGAATTATTAATTGTGGTATAATAAGCAAAGGAAAATCTCGAAACGACCCAAGACACAGGATAATTATGAGAAATAATGAAAAGCTCTTTTCGCAAAAGTTAATCATTTTCCGAAATTATTTCCTTGGATTATTGATTAGATGGGAAATAATTCAGTTATGAAACAAAATATCAGCGTTTCAGTTTCATTGAGGGTCGAATTAAAAGTTTATGAATGCTCGAGCCAGCTCGAAGTAGATCAGGGGGAGGCCGGGGTTTCTTTTATAATCGGTGAGGAGGCTCCGTCGGTGGTATGGCAAACATCGGGATCCTTGGCGTCCGAACAGAGGCGGTAGACCGCAACTTTCTGGTGGTCGAGTGCCGTCGGCTTTAATTTAATTACGGAGTAAAATCTAATATCCCCGGGGAGGATCCAGCCATCCGAGAGCGTGACGACGACAGCGAAAAAGGATAAAATGAGAAGTATAAGCTATATAGCCACGATATTATATACACTGCGAACAAAAAATAAAATAAATTGTTCATCGAACGAAAACCCATTCTGCTGTTGAATAAAAAGTCGAGAATCCAACTTTATTTCGAGAAGCTTGAATAAAAAAATATTTCATGCATCTTTTTTCGTCGGGCTAATGGAGATTCTGTTAAAAAAAAAAATTCCCATCACTTATGGGGGGCGGGGGCCATATCGAGTAGAATTTTAATGGACCAAAAAATAAAAATATTGTCGGAATTCTGTTTTGCAATTACGACGTAATTTCAGTAAATGGTATTACAGAAATTGATCGATTATAAAAACTACAAAGAAAGACCATCATCGTCGCTATATATTTATTAAGAAGAGATAAAATGTATATATTTTTTGAACAAGATCAAATCTGTTCACTCCTCCGAGTCATAATTAGAATAATTACCTTTTCCTGGTTCGTAAGAGATGAAGTGCTCGGGAAATTTCAAGTGCACTTGAAGACAAGTTTTTCTAGCAGCGCGTCGGCGATTCTCAATTTTTCAAACTTCTTATTATCCGCGATATAACTTTCTTTTTTCATGTTTCGAGCCTTCGGGAAAAAATTAATGAAATTAATAATTAATGCAAAGGGGCGAGTCTCGTTCATCAAACCACTTTGTACAGAAGAATCCGTCGATCTAATTAGAAAGTCTAGTAGAATAGTTGAAAAATCAACTTCGGATTTATAGAGAAAAAAATTATTTTGACTCCCAAGCGACGATGAAGCAAATTTTTTGAATTTAATGAATTTGAGATTGAAAAAAAAAAAAAAAGTAATACGCACTAATTCGGACTTTGGTCGTGTATTTCACGTGTATACAGACATGTACGGAAAACGAGTAACGAAGGGGTTGAAAATAGGCAGAGAAGAGGGGGATGAAACTCCCACGTGCCTATAGTCTGACCACGCAGTTACCGCTTTGACAGTTCGCACAGTTCGAAATCCAATAAAAAGCCTAATTGAATCTGTGACGCCACCTGACTGCACTAATGAAATTTCAAACTACCAATTTCACCCTCACCTACCCCCTTCCACCTCTTCGTAACCCTCCGCCAATGCTACCTCGACTGCTCACCTGGTTAACACGGACTGTACTTTCTCCTGAGCAACGTGGCTCATCGAAACTTCATTCGTACCAACACCATATTTACCCTCGACCCTCTTAAATTCCCCCTGCAAGGCAACAGCCGAGCACCCTTCCTATTCCATCCCCTGAATTCCGGTCGAAAGGATTTTTTGTCTGAAAAAAAAACCGATTTTTTCTCATCCTAATTTTCCTCCCTAATTTCGTTATTAAAATTTTCATTTTATACTCTTCATAGTAAAAATACAAAAATTCATTATTCTTGACACTGGATTAACGAAAAAAATTGAATTTTCCATAATAATTCACTTCATTAAAATTGCACTGACAAAAAGTCTCGTAATTAAATAATAGCGAAACGTTATCAACTCGAAATTCTACAAAGAACCTGATAAATCCTGATCAGCCTGATGCACGTTAATTTTTATATTTTCATTGTCGCAAAATATTTGAAAAAATTCGGAAAGTTTCAGCGCGTTAACAAAAATGAAGAAACTGTGTGTATGTTCGAGGGGCGGGAGGGAGAGAGTTCCGTAAACGCGGAAGGATCACGAGTACTAAGCATGCGGGAAGATTTAAACTTTTTTTCTTTATTTTGTAGTCGTGATGGCTCATCCGAGTAAAAGTTTCTCGGTGCCGGTAAGCAAGACGAAGCAGTAAAAGGAGAGAACAGCGATAATTTTCGCGCGCGCACGAGGGACGCCGGGTCAGCCGTGAATTCTGTGCTAAGGAAAGTTTACAATTTTCAGAACGCACCGTTACGACAAAGGTTAATTTCGGCTAAGGAATGCCTTCTTCTAAATTGCCGGGGCAGAGGGTACAAAAATAAAATAAAAAGAGATAACAAACGAGAAACAAAAAAAAAGCAGCGAAAAAGTTTTTTATAGTGCAATTACGGCTCGACCTTTAGTCTCGACAAAAAGTATCTTTCATACAAGCTCAGCATATAATTCTCCGCGATTTCCCTCCACTTTTCAAGAAAAAAAAACGAAAAAAAATATTGTCCCTACGTTTTTTGTTTTTTTTTTGAGCCTCATTCATTTCCCCGGATCAAGTCAACAATTTCGGCTGCTCATTTAGCCCGAAACTTAGCATGACACTTTTAAAAAGTGTTGCAACGTGAACTCGTCCCAAAATCCACTCTTGAGGACGTGGAAATCTGCCTTATCATCGGAGCTTGAAAAACTAAATGAAAAAATATTTCGCCATTTTGTTCCATTTCGTTTTTTATGCCAGGAATTAGCTGGACAATATTTCTTTGCCTCAAATCGCTCGCAATTGCCGACGCTTTCTCCTGCTCCTTGATATGCCGAAGCACCAAAACGCATTCGTCCCCCCATTTTGACCAGCCCATTTCAATAAAACCGAGCCCAAGGAACTTTAGCGATTTCCTTTGTTTTTAACTTCATTTTCCCATTATAATATTAAGAATAAGCTGAGGAAATGGGAAGTTTGTTGAATTCATGAAGTGACTTGGGAGGATCGAGGCTGAACGAAACAATAAAATAATTCGTCACGTTCCGAAGGGAAGTCGTAAGTGACATTAAATCGAGACAAAGTATATCGTTATCGCGAGCTAACTGCGATATTCTCGTGTTAACATGGTCCGGCTAAGGTCACGACGTTGGTACAAGAGAATCGTCTCCATGGCCGTTATGGGAATAGTATCGAGAGAAAAGGCGAGTCAGTGGGGAGGGGGGGGGGGGGATGAAGTCCAATGGCGAACAAGCAGAAATTCGAGTTTGCAACTTGTGACTCTGAGGCTTTGCGATCGTGCATCATAGGGTTATGGGTTCGCGATGACATTTATAAGGTTCGCTCGACTTGGTAATGGCGTTATCCCCCATCCCTGCTATTTTCCATCCCCCGATGCTTCAAGGTCCGAGAGTTGCTTCTTGCAGGCCTTTGTATATTCTCGTTGAATCTCTCTTCTCCCCTTAACCCCTTCTTTCTCCGCACTTTGCCTCACTCAATCATCGCCGCGTTTTCTCACCCCTATTCTCGTACTTCCCTACGCGCCCAAACGCACCATTACCACCGAGATCTATGTGCGTACCAGTTGCGTCCTTAATGGGCTGAGTCCACCGTAAGGAAAGCCTTTCTTCTTGGGTCTTACTTCATTGAAAAATATAGCCTTGATTTCGCCTTGGAAAACTATTATCAAGAAAACAAAAGGGCTGGTTTTTTTTTCATACGATAAAGAAACGAGAAAACAAACGCAACGAAGAAAAAAAAATCTTGCCTGAATTCACGGCGGAGAATTATCATCAAGAACAGCGGAAGATTTTTTTTTTTCGGTTTACTGTGCAAAGAAAACATCCCACTATCCTGTCGCCTGCGCGACAGGGTAGTTTTAGTGGAAAAATAAAATAAAATAAAATTATACTAAGTTTCGCTCTTTTTTCTCCTGTAAAAACCACCGTTGACCATAAATTGTGTACAAGTCTCGCAGGCAGACGGTTGTTCTCTTCGAGCTACGAGAGCCCTCGGGACACCGCACGAGATTTCAGCCCCGTTTGCCTTTTGCTCAATTTCTCTTTTTTTCTGTCACAGCTTCCAGAAACAAAGGTCGAGTTGCCTGATCCAGAAAAAGGTGCTGCGTAAAGCTGATCGTTCATCCTGCTCCTCCTGCCAACCACGAGCGACCTCGCATTCTCTCGACCATTCGAGAGCTTCGATTCTTCTGCCATATTTGTTTTTCCTCCCCCTGGTCATCTCGAGCTACCAGTCATTCGTGCAAATGCATCGAACACGCTTACAGCTCGACCGCGCTTGACACTCGCATGGATCAGAGTTGTTTGGTCCCAAGATTTCTTAAAATCTTTACAAACTGCTTCTTACGTCTCACCAATGTAAACGACATTCGCCATCTTGTTTTTTGCTCCCTCTAACACCGAATCCCATGGAAAATTCCCATGACCAGGGTATCAAGATTTCCACCTCCGAACAGCGAAGAATTGACGAGGCCAACAGCAGCAAGTCAGCTAGAAATTTTAGAAACAAGTCATTTAAATTGTACGACACTCTTGCAAGGTTGACCTTGAAAATCTCGTGTCCCTTTTTCACTCCAAAAACTCCTTCAAGCATAAATTTGAATGGAACAATTTTCAATTTATTCTCGTGTGATTCAGTGTCAGAAAAAAAATACCAAGATTTCCGAAGGAGTCTGTCATTTTTAGGAGTTCAAGGTCAACTCCTTAAGGACGAAGGGATCGCTCCAGTGACAAGTGACATTGGTCTATTAGTTTGTATGACGTTACCGTAAAAACGTAATCTTGCCATGAAATTAAGACTTGAAAAGTTGAGAGTTATTTTTATTTAAAAAAAAATTAAGTTAGCCCCATTTGAAACTGGCTTTCGGATTTTCGAAACTGCCCCTGGCGGGGTCCATCAGATGGCGCTGGTCGTTGCCATACTTTGCTCGCTATAGTGATACATTATTCGAAGCCTAACGCAGTCTGCCTCGCCCACATCATATAACTGACATTTCATGAATTGGAAATGTAATTTTAGCGCACCGCGCGGCAAGGGAAGATCACCCGATGTGGTGGCATAGAGGGTGGTTTCGCTGCCCGGAAAGCTCCGTAACTGTTTGCATGATACTTCCCATCCCGAGCTCTTTTTCGAACGAGAAAGTAAACGAGTGCATAATGTGGAGTCCTCATGCCCCCCACCAAGGGCCACGCACGTCTTTCGCGTCCTTATTCTTACGAGCATAGTAACCTCTTAAGAGTGTTCATCCCTCCAAAAAATACAGCCCCTTGGAGAGCAAGTAAAAATTCTGGCAAATCGTTTATTACGTGAGATAAATTGTACCCCGACGCTTTTTTAAGGCTATCCATTCCTTTCTGACAAGAGACGAGAGTAGAAATGAAATTCTCGAAATGAAACAAGAAAAAGTTAATAGCAGCAGCTCGCGTTGGGTCATCTGGTATTTTGGGATAATCATCGTGGATGCTGTGGTCCAGGGGACATGAGTAATTCTCTCGTTCAAGAGCAACGACGAAAATTGTTCTAGGATGTCTATGTAAATATGCGGAAGGCTTGAAACTTTAACGGAAAACTATTGTTATGGGTTTAAGGGGGTGCTCGAATGCTTACTTTTGCACAGGCAATGCAATTCCAACTCGTCTTACCTCTCGCCACTTAAATAAATCATAAATACGAGAATTCTTGGTCCGCATGGTTGGCCATACATATATATACTGTATTTTTACTATCGTTGGGCTTTTCCTCGGCCTAGGGCTGCTTATTGCTTAAAGTCGACGACTGGTCGAGTTCGCCTCTTCGAGACCACCTTTTTATTCTTCTCTTTCTTCGGGTTTATGTATTCCTCGTTTTAATCTAATCCACGAAAGCATGTAAGAATATATTAAAGAAAAACTTTTGCGGCGTCGTCGTCGTCGTCGTCGTCGTCGTCGCCCACCTCGTGAAATTATACCGTCTACTTGTTCTGGGGAAAGGGAACGGTGGAGTGCGAGGGAAAGATATCTCTCTTTTCTCCTGAAGCAGCAGCAAAGACCCCCCTCGATCTTCCAACAACTCAAACACCCTCTTTTCTTCGCTTTCTCGTACGAAGACAACTACCCCCTTCACTTTGACATTTCTTTTCATCAATTCTTTCCCTTGTTCCGTATGTTTCGTCACCTACTTTGAGAAACGAAATATTTAACGATTTTTTTATGATATGCTTTTGGCTGATTTGTAATTCGTAAATAATTCTCAATTGTTGACTTTTAAAATCGCGGATACTGACGTTACTGGAGAGTGAGCAAAGTATCCGAACGTGGGGGAAAAGGAGACTCTTGAATATGTTCGGTTTCTCGATACATGTCGAATGTGCCTCGAGGCTGATGCTGTGGAATAAGGGATGAAAAGTGGAGGGAGAAACAGAGTTAAGGAAGGACCCGATGACGTTGGACCAGGTCACAGAGAAGCTGCCTCTCATAGACGTCAGATGGCGTCTCGACGTTTCCCATCACTCAGTCCTTGGCTCTTTTGCCTCACACCCCCTCACTGCTTCGGAGTCTGCGGATCGTCCTAGAGAGTTGTTGCTGCACTGGTAAGCGGGAATCGTGCGCAGGGCGAGAGATCGACGAAGACGTTCGTCGGAGGCTGCTGGAATTGAGTTCGGATAGAGAGGAAGAGAGAGGGCGAACGAAGGAGGGAGGCCAAGACGGTAGACTCGGGGTGGGCTTATCTCCGCGAACCGAGATTGACTTCCTTTCTATCCATTCACCCGCTCAAATGAGTTCCTTTGATAACTGTTGTGTGATCGAGTGTGCTGAATGCTGAAGGGTTTAGAACGGCGGTCGACGTCTCTTGCTTCTTCCTATACGCTCGTTTTCACTCCATACGCCGTCCTGTCAAACCCCTACCATTCCTCCCCCCTCGCCCTTGCCTCTTTTCGCTCTTTCTCTCTCGATCTCTCTATTCCCTCCTCTGATGTCTGGGCTCCAAGACCTCAAGAGCGACCCTAGGAAAAATATTTCGCTAAGCCCCTACGTACGTACCACACACCTCTCTCCTCTTTTTATTCTTCTCCTCCTTTCCTCCTGCAGCTCAAATTTTCTTACTCGACATCCACCGCGCCTCAACAAATTGCAGCAACTTGGCTTTACAGTCTCTTCGATCATATTCACTAAATACCTTCATTCCAATCTCGTCCTCATCCCCAATCTTTTCCTGGCTCAATTCACACCTATCGAGTCCTTACTGGGTCGTTTTGACCCCAATAATTTTCTGTCACCGATTATTTTACATTTAACCTTCGTTTTTGTAAAAAAAATTAGCTCAGGGCCATAAATTAGTGATAATTCAGTTTGAAAAACTTTTCTAAAAAAAAATGCATGTTTGCCCAACGATACGAAAAACGCCTTTTGGGTCAGATTGACCTAAGCGATTGAAAAATAAAACCAATTTCAGAAAACTAAATGAGAATCAACCAAATTGAACCATTTTTCACGAAAAGTGATGTCAAGTTTGACGGGAGCTTCCGAAAGTCTTCCATAACTTTTTCCAGTCTTGGAGTCCATCGCCGCATTGGGGAATTGAGCCCCAAAAAGGGAATGCTTGACCCACGCTTCGTCTCGGATCGTGATTGGTCGTTGCGGAAGAAATTGAAGAGACTGAATGTCGTGAGGGTTGTTTTGAGAAACGGCAGACGCTAAATAGCGAGAAAATGGCAAAAATTCCAGGTGTAGTTAAGCAGCGACCCACCAAGAGAAGAGTTCAAATCGTACAAGTGGCGGAGAGAGCCCGAGCAGGATGGCAAAAGGTCGAAACTTGCTTCCTCTAGACAAGACCAAAATATCTTTTGGGTCGAAGGGGTTGAACACGGAGATGAAAAGAGAAGGGGATGAGTCTCGCTAGTGCATTTAGAATAACTTACGACATCACGAGATTACAAGTCTACAGCATAAACCCTCCTTACCACTCGTGCATACCAACTTTCCCTCTCGCTCTCCTCCGACGGGGATGAAACCCTTTTCCTCCTCCTTGTTCAACCTCCAGCCTCCACGTGGTTGTCGTCCCGACACCATTAATTAAGAGCTTCTAGGGGCTTGCAAGAGTACAATCTTACGATATGCTCGAGACAACCACTGCGTTCCATAGGATACCCCAAAAAAAAAAAAATATGCGATTCTAACATCCACTAAATATATCCCTTAACATCGCGTTGCGTATGCGCTGGGGAAAGTCTTAGTCTTCAACAAATAATGTTTATAGCAGGCTCATCCGCAGGTTCATGTGCCTGACGGTGTTACTAACCCGTGAATTCTTTCCCTTAGATTCATTTACGTCCTTTCCAATTCCTTCAAGTTCCGGAAGTACTTTAATACATAAATTTTCAAAGAATGTTGTGACTAAATTACTCAACGATCCCTTAATTCCTGGTAATGAACCAGACCACGTCGTTTCGGTGTATAAGCCGATTCTAACCCTTCGCGAGTGCAAACTGGGTCATTTTGACCCGAACAATTTTCTGTCACCGATTGGTAATTTTCTAATTCGTCAAAAAATTTATTTAGAGTCATAAATATGGGTAATTTATTGCAAAAAACATCTCCACATAGATAACCAAGAAATTCACATCAATGGAATATAACAATTTGAAAAAACGTCTTGGGTCAGATTGACCCAATGTGCACTTGAACGAGGTGTGCGTTCGAAGGATTACAAACGAAAAACATATAACTTTTTTTTTAATTTCAAGTTACTGTTGATTTGAGTTAAAATAAATAAATAAAAATTGCAATCGTAGTTTCTTCGTTTATGGATAAAAAAACGTTGAAGGAAAGTTTGCCGAGTTATGGAGTTGCCAAGAGACAACAATTACGGTGTTTCAAGAGAGCCTTGAGCAAAAAACGAAAGATCATTATTTCCTCATTGGTGATCGAATTACACAGCTTGTCCTGTTCGAGGGAAGATCGTTAGCAAACAAAATTACGTAGTCACTCGCAAGGGACTCGGAGGGTGAAGAAACAACGTACTGCTCGGTGTCTCACCCTCTGCTGTTCTCGTTTGTCCCGAAGAATCACGATTAGTTCATCGTAACGTGGCCTCTTGAATAAAGGCCCAGAACGATCAAGGGACGAAGAGAACATCATTCGTCGAGCAGATTTCTCGGAGGACAGCAAATGAGCCTGCCACCTTTCTTTCTCCTTCGATTCCTCCCTCTCACTTCGCTCTATTGCCACCCTCAAAAGTTAGGGGTGGTTTTTCGAGTGAGTGGAGTGAGTGTGAGGGATTGAGAGATTCTAATTATTCTGCAGAGATCGAAAATGCGACATGTTGAGTGTTTCACCCCTCAGAAAATATTATTTTCATGGATTTTGTTCATTTAACAATAAAAAAAAAGTTTTCCGTGCAGAATTATTAATACATTTTTGGTAAATATTGTTTTTTCGACGTCAATTTTTTTTTTTTTACGTTATTGGTAATTGCAATTTCTCCCATTAACATTTTTGCAGGAAAAAAATGTACAAGAAAGTTTATTTGTTTGTAGAATTTCGACGAGACTTCAGAAGTTACAAAAACGATAAAAGATGCATTTGAAATTCGAGGAGGTGCATTTACACTTCTATAAACGTTATTACTCCGTGTCAATGCAAATCAACCGAGAAGTCTATTCAGTATTCGCCCTCAGGAACCATGATGTGCGTCCTACGTGTGCATGTGTGCGTACCAAAAACGTGTCAAAAGGGAGTGAAAAAATTGAGGCAAAACGGAGTGCCTGGGAACTTTTTTTTCGTCTCTGTACTTGTCACAGCCAGGAAAATCGTTTTTACACATACAACAATTCAATAAAAATCGTTATTTATTCATAATTCTACACGTTGAACGAAAATGTCGAAGAAGAACTTATGTCGGGCTACAGGCAATGAAAATACTGTAAAAATATTCTTTACTGCGTGAAAATATTTTAGAAGCACAAAAAAAATCAGTGAAAATTTAATGTATGAAAATGTTTAATTATTATTTTAATCTTAATCAATCGCTACGATTACATGAAATGTTTATTTGATATGACAAAATGATAAATAAGATAAAAAGATTCATGAAAATTTCCCATGACGATCGGGAGCTGGGGATGAAGCAGAGGAGGGGACTTTCGAACAAACCCTGGAAAATTAGTACTCCTGGACTTGGTCGGAAATCCGTAGTTGAGAAGCATCGTCGCTGGTGTTTCTCTTGACAGTGCTTGAGAAATTAGTATCAATGATTCGACATTGCGTGAGTCTGGCCAGAAATTCAATGGCGATACGAATGGGGTGCTAAATACAGCCAAAACCGTTGTACATTGGACTGGAAAGATGGGGAAAATGTGGAGCTCCCAAAATTCCCATAAATTCCCGTCTCGAATGTTACATGGAGCATGAAATTTGTCACCATTGTGACGAGTGGAACTTTCAAGCTGGGGATAATACAGGACTGTTCCCTAACTAGCTCTTCTTCGCTATTTATATATTTCTATATATTCACATTAACGTCCACACACCCACACTAATAATTCATGTTCCCATTGCAATGGAATTAATTATCCTAGCGTGTGATCATCCATTTTGATGGACATGCGAAAACTCGTGGCTAAACTTTGACAATCCTAAATTTCATCTGCACGAATAATATATTTATCCGCTCGATGAATTTCCCTAATTTCATAGCTAATTGCTCGCCTCTGGTCACTCCGAAATTACAATAAATCACGAAACTCAACAATTCGATCGATGAAGCCACTCTGCTTCCGTGAACTCATTGCCACGTCCCAATCTCGATTCTATCAAGCGTGCTAAACAACAAGTGAGAGAAAAACTTTATCCAAATACGGAAAATACTTTTTTTGAAGCCAAGAACAACGGTCCGTTCCATTGAAATATTGGAAATAACGTAATTTTCATAATTGCTTCGTTACCCAACGAGAACTCGATCGCCAAAATACCTGAAATAGCTGAAAATTAAGAAACAAAAAAAAATCATTAAATAATCATCGCGATCCCCATTTTTCATGGTCTGACATGGTGATTTCCGCAGTTCATGTACATATTTTGTTACCTCATGCTTTTCTCCATACTATGATAAGAATTATTAATAAAAAAAAGTTAAAGAAAAACAGTCGGGTCAGGATTCATTCGGTTGGTCATCCCATAAGATTTTCCTCAAAATTTCATCCTATGGCATAAATTAGAAATAAAATGCAATGGAAATGGCATATATTCAATATTTTTTAACATTTTTTTTCATCTGTACGTATTAATATTTTTTTATGAAGCGGGAATACAAAGAGCCTGGTACTAGGAAAAAAAATATCCGTATAATGTGGTCGTATATATACAGCAAGGGATGATAAAGAGGGTTGTAGTACACTCGACCGAATAACAAAAAAAGCGTTAACGCATGCTTGTTTTGACGTTTTAACGAGCGTTCCACACTTTCGAAAGGAAACAACATAAAACGACGAATGGCAAAAGTATCGAGTCAAGAACTAGGAGAAAAAATGCCTTATTTTTCGGCTACTACCCTTCGAAAATATAAAAATATTGAGTGCACCCCATAAAGGAAATAATTCATAAACTAAAATTATGACGGCGTGGAATCGAGGAAATAAACATGGAAACGATTTTTTCCCCTTGTATTAATTCGTCCGCAGTATTTTTTGCAAACTTTCTTTTTTTCCTGTTTTCCGCCTGTCAAAATCTTCGCTCAATCGTATTATTCTTTGGTTTTTGAGTTTTTAACCAATTATTTCGTTAAGTAATTCGTTTACTCTTGTTTTCAACTGCTACAAACACAAATTATGCGAACGATGCGTGGGCGGGAGGAACAGAGGAAATAGGAGACGACAAAACAGTCGGGAGGGGATAGGGAGATGAAAAGCGAGGTATTAAATTTCATTTTAAATGGTCGAGAAGACCTGTCATTTCGTGTGTCTTCGCAGATGTTGCAAGGACCCGAGTACCAGTTTCACCCTTATATATACGTCACTAGCTACACAATTCCCCTTTATTCGATATCTCGAGCACACACGCGAGAGAACATCCAAAAACTCGTATACCTCATTCTTTATACAAAGATTCCCCCGTCGAGTGTCGACAGAGACAAAAAAAAAATCGAAAAATATTGCCATTTTGACATCGTATTCAAAATCTTCAATTTTGCACCTTAATATTTATGGCAAAATCAATAAATAAAAATATTCAATTCTTTAAAAAATTTACGCTCTCGAATAATTGTTCGTTTTGCATTGGACGTGGTACGATCAACAAAAAAAAAAATTCGCCAGACAGCGTTTTTTTTGCTTTAGTGTCACGAGCCACCGATGCATTTTTTCCTATAAAAACGTATTACATGGTAACCATGAAAACTTTACGAGGAGATCGGTTTTTACACGCTTGGTGCAATATTTTTTAAAATACTGCACGAGGGGGATGAAAGTTGGGGGAGAAGTCGACACAGCGATTCGCATTAGCTCGAACGGGGCTCGATTTTACGATAAGTGGGAAGAAGCCTCAACGGAAGCTCGTTCTATATCAGTGAATTGTTTCGTCGTTAAAAAGTGTTTTTTCCTATTATCACTGCGTTTTAAAAGTAAAAAATTTGTTTTTCATATTTCATTGTGAATTCGCATTTGAACAATGAAAAAAAAAAAGCATCACAAGGTTTTCGAGCTTCTCCATTTATTCTCGCTCCTAACTTCATCGACGAATGGCAGGAAAAAATTCGCAGCCCCTTACGACGTAATTAAACTCATACATCTGGAATTTTTTGTCTTCACGTCTGTTTGGGCACGTACACGATTTGCTTGATAATTGTTTGCATTGAATGCAACGATTTATGAAAGCCAAGAGATTATTTTCGATACCGATGCACGCGATAGTCTATAGAGACGTATAAGCTGGCGGAGGGAAACAGGAACAGCAAAGAATAATGTGTTGCTGGATAGGGGTAGAAAAAAGGAGAAGGGGTGGGGTCTATGGAAGGAAGCATATTGCAGTCACGGACTTCACTCGCTAAAAAAGTGAAATTTAATGCAGACGATATTGGAGAGCTCTCACGAGCTCGAGAGTGTATGTAAAGAGAGAAAAAGAAAGAGAAGCCGAGGAAAAGGGACAATAATGTGTCCTGAACAAAACGAGAGAACAACCTCGAGGCAAACGTTGCAAGAAGAACAAGCCAGCGAGGGAAAAGAGTGAAAGAGAGAATAAAATGGACAGAGGTGAGGGTGCCAGCCGAGCTTGATACTCTGACAGGACAATTTGTGCGCATAAATCACCACCGAGCCTCCTTTCTTTATATCGTTTAATATAAAATCTTTGAAGGAGCGACGGGAGGGGAGGAAAATATTGTAGGATATAAGAGAAACGACGCGTTTTTCTCCGTCCTGAACAACTGTCATCAGCCAGATTGATCGTCCATTAGATATTTTTTTCAACACTCCAACTCACTACACAAAGATAAATAATCCTAGAAATTGTAGCCCCGAGCAATATCCAAGAATATTATAAATTAATCATCTCTATCATTTCGTCATTTCATCGCTTGAATAATCTTTAGAATCTCTATCGATCGATGCCAAAAATTACATGACCTATGACTTTCTTAATATTTCAAAAAATTATTTCAACACTTGACATTCGCACCGAGTTATTTATTTTTAAGGACGAAAAAATGTTTATCCCTTCCTCCAAAATCGAGCCTTTTTTTTCTAATTTCTTTTTGATTCCCCAAACGATCCATATTCATGAAAAAATTAAAATTACTCGTTCGTGCGACAGTCATTTTTCGTGCTGCTAGAAGAAGGAGAAAAGGGCTCGAGCTTAGTAAAGAATGATTTTGAGGTTACGTATGTAAGACGTGAATTCTCATACAGAGAGACAGGAAAGAAGTTTTCATCGAGGGTTCTGGAATTGAGAAGTACGTGAAAAGGTCAAAAGTCTTTTAGTCTCTGGCGTTTTGGTGGTATGCTGGTCTTTTCATAGGTGAGTATATTCTCAAAGTAAAATTCTCGTCACGCGCCCATTTATCCTTTTTGCGGAATGAGTGATAATTTGAGGAAATCGAATTACGAGGTTGGCCCCGTGCTATATTTTCGTATACGAGTTAGCTTCAGCCGTGAAAAGCCTTCGAGTTACCACATTCAGTGGTCTTTGCGCACGAAACCTCTTTTTCCAACTCTTCTCTCGGCCATGCTCCGAGCCCGAACGTCTGGTCGCCTTAACCAACCCCCAACTGCCCACTCCTGACTTTACCCGTGTCCGCGTTTTCAAATTTCATTACGAAGTGCGACCGGTGCATAAAGATCTCCTTCCACCTTTTACCCTCTGCTCGACCAAGTGTAAATGTCCCTCGTTTCACCCCCTCCCTCTGTGCTTCCACCCTGGCTTTTAGCATAATTTTGTAATTTTTAAATTGCCACGTACATGAATCCTTTTACGTCATCAACCTTCGTCACCTCCAACTCTCTTGGGCGTGGAATAACAATTAAATAATCGAGTCGATTTGCTCCTCGTTACCGAGGTCGTAAAAATAAAAAAAAAAGCTTGTCAATTTTTATTTTCAATTATTACCGAGTGCAACAAAAAACATGGAACAAAAAATGTGTTTGAAAAAAAAAAAACGTTGACCAAGTGCTGCAGTTTTCCAGGGGAAAAAAGTCGAACGTGAGATTCCCGAATCGTGCATCGAAATAAATCAAACATGCCAGGATCGTATTAATCGAGATTAGCCTGCTCCTTATTCCTTTCAAGTCTCGATGGCAAGGGATGGAGGTGAAAGAACGGAGTTACGGGGATACACGTATAGGGCTTGTTCCTCGAGACAGAAGAGCCTCGTGCAAGTATATCCGCAATGCCGAGGCCGCGGAGAGGTGCTCGATAAATTTTCCGGAAGTTTAATTTCATTTTATAGGCGTGATACTTTAGCGTAAGCACCTACACTTTACACTAACGGCGCCATAGTCACCCCGTCCCACATCTGAAGATGGTCTCCCGCGCGGAAAAGAGGAGCACAGCGCTTGGGCTCTGAAGGGGTGAGAACGCTTCGCGGTATCACCAGATGGAGCTTTTTCCTCCGAGGGGGTTGAAAAAGAGACCTGGGGGTGTAGGATAACTGAGACACCGGCCAAGTCGACTGGCTCTCAAGAATTATACATTAATACTACCCCTGAAACAGTGTACACTATGACACTATACTCGTAAGCTCTAAATCATGGCTCACGAGAGCGCGCAGCCCCTTCCCAACTCCGTAATTATATCGTCGTTTTTAGAAGAGACTTCCTACACTCGACTCAATACAGAACAACCCTTCTCCCTCGCATCTCTCTGGCCTAAGCCATAAAAGTACCACGTGATGTTATACCTAACGATCTCGGAGGCAAGAAGCAAGAGAGTTCCACCTGGTCTGACTTGTACTTGCTTTCCCTACTGGCAACTGTAATAGACCGGATCGTTTTAGAATTTAACGCCGCACAAAACAGACTCATCAATATTTATCGAACAATTATTCTGCCCAGTTTTTTTCCTACGGACGTTACAATCCTTCGTAATTCGGCCGCGTATACATAAAAGAAAAATAAATACAGCCGCCATTTTCCGAATCGATTCAGAGTGAATGAAAAGTTTGATGCAGTCCCGAAGTACCGGCGAGTCGAATGAAACGATGAAAAAAAAAAAAAAAAACAGAAAAAAAAACACCGAAAAATCTCGACGAGTATTCGCCCAGCGAACGGTATTAATTATTTAATTAAAATTCAGTGGCTGACGGTACACCTTGCCTGCGAAGCCTCTCCACTACTCTTTCCTCTTCCTCCCTTTTTCCTCTTTCCTTCTCACCCGGCTATGCAACTCCGGATAACTCGATGAACGCGACGTCGAACCTCTCGCGGATCTAGCAAAAATATGCACCGTTGGATGAAAAGACGATGGTTTGGTAGAAAAACCTGGCTGATCAAACACTTGATTAAAGAAACTTTCCGATAGCCACCGCGGAGAGAAGAGCTTACCGAGCCCAACGGATCTCGATCCAACGAATTCCGACCTCGTGGCTTGCGGAAAAATCTTCGATGCAGTCGCGATGCAACCAAATGAGGTGATTGGATATGGCCGAAGAGACGACGAGGCAGGCAATTTCTCCGTGTTTTTTCGCCTGGATTTTTAGCTTCACAAAGTTGCCTGCTTCATCTGAATGCAGTCCAGAATCTCCCAGACGGCCAATCGGATTTAAGGGTAAAAAATAAAATCGTGGATAGAAAAAGAGCGACAAAAATGAAGCTCAGAAAAAAAAGTACATCTTCACATTTTTTTCTCTCTAACGTCACAAAACGACTTCATTTAGGGTCCTTTCAAAATTTTCTATAAACATTCGCATGACATCAGAACTAATGAGTTTTCTCCCATGATGAAAATTTTCCTGACGCTGAAAATTTGAGAAATTCAATCTCCAATTTTTCACTTTTCCCATCTAATTGTGTTTAAATTGACGTCACGTTTCGACAAAAAGTTGCAAAAAGACAAAAGTTTTTAGGATTTTTTTGCAAATAGCCAAAAAGACTATGGCGAGGCGAAATTTTTTAAGAAAAATCCTAAACACATTTTTTTGCAACTCATAAAGCGAAATCGCGACTTGAATTTACACGCGTTTCGACGGGAAAAGTTAAAAATTGGAGATTGAACGTCTCGAATTCTTGACGTTGGAAAAATTATCTGCATAGGCGAAAATCGTTGGTTTTGACGTCGAGAATGTAGTACATAAAAAAATTATCATTATTGAGTAATCCTGAATGAAGTAATTTTGTGACAAATACGTTGTTGACAAAAAGAAATCAACAACCGCCAGTGACAGACTCAAATTTCAAGCAGACATATAATTGGTTCCCATGCCATGGATGCTGGACATTGAATCGATGAGACAAACCCATTTCGCACAAAATCCCCAGCTAGAGCCGACGAGATCATCGAAACGTCCAAGAAGAATTCGTGTAGAAAAAACTCTGTTGGATCAAACGATGGCGCGGCTAAAGATCCAGAAAGAAAGAATTCCGGCAGGGATTAGCCGCGCGATGAGAGAGCGTGGCGACGCCTTACGCGGGCTGCAGCGCAAGAGAGCTCTCTGGGAATCGCCAAGTCTATATGGCAAAGCGACCCCTTATAGAGCTTCGATGTGGCAACGAAAACTACCACCACGAGACCGCCACCCAATAAAACGGAGCTAGCAAGAGCCCGCAACGGTAGACACCGTTGCCGAGTTGCTCTAACCGGCACGTTCGACATTGTAGCTGGCTTATAGGATTTCCCATCCCCGCCAACGCGATCTTATTAATTTTCCATTTAATTAGCGCTTAATTAGCAACCCGGATTTACCGGGAAGCGTGACGCCGAAAATTGCGGAAATCGGGAGCGCGACGAATGCGCGCTCGACGTCGCGCGACAACCGCCGACTAAAACGTTTCAAGGAAATTCAAGGCCGTGAGTGAAATTCTCGGAAATACCTAAAGTATTGATAATCCACTGATTCGCTCGCTGAGTGGAAGCTTCTATCGCCAATATTCCCAGATGTCAATCTCCAGCAGTTGCAGGATCACCCCTGCCGCGATTGTCACGATGCAATGAGACGGAAGAGGCCAGAGGCTGTCCACCTGGAATGCCAGACTCTCCAGTGACATCCAATGATACCCCTCGAACCATGAGATCCTGCTGTTTCCGCGACAAAGTTCCAAGTCACGAGAAATGAAAAAATTCGGTACTTTAAGGACGATGAGCCTCCTTGGAAATCCTCGTGTTTCCTCAAGCGCGTATCATTTTCTCTGTTCCCGTGTATGTTCGTTCTTTACGCAGGCAGAGTCATCGCGAAATGCATAAAGAATCACTCCAGCGGCATCCAAGAGATGGGGAACGACTGGATGGCACAAAGACGATGAGACGAGTTTTGAGGAGCTAAGAGAATTCAGGAAATGGGTATAGGAACCGTGGATAATGGAATGGGGGTGAAGAGAATATAAGCGAGCTGAAACACAGAAGAAGAAGAAGAAGAAGAAGAAAGAGGATGAGAAGACGGAGAAGAAGAAGAAAATGAAGGATGAGAGCCTGCGCCGAGAGACACACCGTCTATGCAAACATCAAACCAATATCGTAATTGCTCCGAAGACTGTTGGCATAAGAGTCGCTGACGTCTTGGCTCGGTTCTGCTTCTCTCCATGGCCACACGAGACCCACTCACTTTCTATATATTGAAGGAACGCTTTGCATTCGGAGATGGAGCTTTACCCTAACGTTTTACCGGTTTCATCCCTTATGTCTTATCTCCCTCCATCTCTTTCATCTTCGCAGACCTCTCCTCGGATTCTCCAGCTATCCTAACCTAACCAAGTACATAAGAAATATCTCTCAAATCCCATTGTATCGACGCTTCAGCGAATCGATCTTGAAGATGAATCGAATAGTTTTCCAAACCCCAGCAATGATCGTGGAGAATTTCACTTCGAGTAATGACGAGCCGGAAAATTTATTTCGCAGCCAAGAAAATCTCATGCAGATAAAACTACGATGGATCATCACAATCATTTTCTTTGGCTAATGAGCTAATTAAGAATAGGAACGAAATTTATTTACTAAACATTAACTTGTTCCTGCGTCCTGGTCCAACCAATCAAATTTATGCCCGACCATTTCAATATCCATGTGAAGGTCGATGGGTTACATTCCCCGAAATTGAACTTTATTCAATGCTTCGTAGCATCTGGAGCAAAGTATATTTGGAAGTGTGGAATGACCTACGATAAGGTATATCCTTTTAAGGGCATCTAACGACGAGGTACTAACCCTTGTACGAGTCGACAAAGAAGGGGATGGAGGAGCTTGAAAACTCGATGAAATATTGATTATTCGAATGAATAATCGTCGTTGGCTCATGGGCAGGGCATTGCGAATTGTTTCATTTCGTAAATCGCTTATTCCACCCGGCACCGATAAAAAGATAAAAATTCACGATATTGGACGAATAAAAATCGTCCAATCGTCGTATTTGATCAATTGCTTCAAGGGTACAAAAGAGGAGAACGGAAAGGGATTGAATGGGCACAAGATATCTGCGATATTGTTGCGGCCTGTGGAAAGGTTAACGATATGCAGATTCGTGCAGGGGTGGATTTTAAACGACCCCAATCCTCCCCCCACCCCACCTTTGCCTCGTCTCCTTTATTCTAATGATAACAAAAAGACGAAACAGACAAAAAACGCACACACACAAAAGAGGTAAGTCGAACAAGGTAGGAATACGAAAACGAGGAAATTCCGAAGAAATGAAATTCAAATCGGGAGATAAAGGGGTAACGGGCTGAAAAATTAAATATCATTTGAATAATGTCAGATTGGCGTGCAGTAATGAAATAATCGCTCGTTCGAGATTGGTTTGTCCAATAAAATGCATCAAATCATGCCGAGTCGTTGTAAAACGTGTAAAAAATCATTCGACCTTGAATTGACCTTCGATTCTACAATTTTTATTGATTACATGAAATTCTAGGGGACCCCATAGACTTCCAGTGTGTCCTCGAGGTCGAATTCGTAAGGTGTCCAAGTCCCCAAGGTCGAATTAACGAAAAGCTCGTGCTTACCTTTCGGCCAATCGAGTTCGAAGGTCGCACGAGTCAAGAAGCAAATCCCAGCTTGGCTAAACAGTCAAGATGAATGCGGAGCATTTGGAAGATGGCAGACGATAGAAACAAAGCAACGAAGACTCGGCGCTGAGACAGTCAGCGCTGGATAACATTCCCCGTCGAGGTTACCAAGCGAACAGGAAATTGCGTTTCATTGTAGCGAAAGCGTTGTCTGCTTTTAAACTACGATACCACGCTGTTGCGCCCCTCAAACCTGCTCTCTTCTTTCAACCCCCTCGGCCGAACATTCGCATTATCCACGTCTAGGATTCCCGCTATCAGACAACCTCCGTACTCTATACCCCCTCCCTCGTCTTGCCTTAAAGTGCAACCCCCAACCAGCCTCGCTCTACTTTCTCGAATGAGCTCCGAATGACAATTACGTCGTGGTAGATAAACGCGTGTATCTCGACGCCATTCTTCCCTTATATTTTCACGAGCTTCCGCGAGCTAAACAAAGGATCATCCAAAGCTTCATCTCTTCTAAGAAAATACTCACATTCTTACAACAACGCCAAGCGTCCCTTAAATATTTCACACCTTCTCAAATTCAATCTTTCCCCCGTTCATTATTCACACATTTCCTCAACACCTTTATATTCCCTTCTGTTTTTTCATCTCCCAGCATTGATTATATATGCCTAACGAATATTCGAATAAACGTGACTGGAATATAACAAAACTAAATCCTTCCATTCCATCTTCGATGCAAAGTGAATTGGTCAAGATTTATACAAGGGATTGTCAATAAACGACGAAGAAAGACTAAAAGTATCGAGCACTGCAGTCTCACGTGATTTTCCACGAAGACTGTTATTTATATTCAAATCGATGCATCGGAAAAGTTGGCCAGCTTTTTCCTCGACCCTCCCGCCCCACCGAACGACCTCGCAGCTATCCTTCTTCTATTTCTTTCTTCCCACTTTTCTTCTTCCCTATCGCACACTCCTTTATTTTTCACCCCCTTAGATTTTCTCCCAGGATTCACGTACTTGCCATGGGCTTGACTTTTTCCATTTTTCTATATACGTACACGTCCCGATATATATAACAAATCGTCTCGTATTTCAAGAACTCATAAATACCAAAAAATCTTCTTTCTTTCCACTTGAAATTTCATCCCTATGCAGGCCTAGATGTGGACACAATTTATTGCATATGAGCTCGTGGATTTGTCAATTGCGAAAATGCACACGTGCTACTATATTCCTGTATCCTTCGTGTGTTTTTTCTCTCAGGTCTGAAAGAGACGATAACAAGTGTACGAGCCACTTATTTTTGACGTCGGAAAAGCTTTACATAAATCATTGAGATACTGTTGGACATTGCGAACCACAATGCAAACGTGAGACAAGTTACTTACTGCACGATTTATTTGGACACACGAACATGATGTTTCGCTTTTCGTTCAAAGAGTTTTTCCAAGTTACTTTACGGGGGGAGAGAGAATTGGATCAAAAATTACTACGGCATCGTTTCATGTTGCCCCCTCAAAATGATTTTGGCGACGTCATTCACATTCTATTCCTTCGAGTCCACTTAAGTGCATATTGGGTCAATCTGACCCAAGGCGTTTTTCAAATCGTTGAATTCCGGTAAATATGCATTTTTTTTGTTTTTGTTATTTATCCATATTTCATAGCCCTGAATTTATTTTTTGACGAGAACAAAAATTGAATTTTTTGCGTCAAAATGACCCAAGGATTTGTTTAAATAATATTTAATTTAAATTTTAATTTGAATTAAATTTATATTTAAAAAAAATTAAATTATAAATAAAATTAATAATAAATAAATGTTAATTAAAAAAAAACCTTGAAGGGTTGAAAATACCGAAAACTTTGACATTTGTTGCAAAATTTTGACATTTCTCACTCTATTTTAGATTTTAAAATGCTATTTATGTTTTTTCAACCTCCTGAAGAGACGAAACGATTCAAAGTTTGTGTGACGTCATATAAAATGCCCATTTTGGTACCACGGACCTATGATGCCATAATTACTATTAATATTGAATTCTCTCCCTGCATCGTCATATTTATCAATCGTGCAGTTGAAATAATATCGTAACTTTATGATTGATTTTTTTTTTCGAAGGATGCGACTTATTGGATTGAGCCACGAGGAAAAATGGTCCGGAATGCATAAAGGTCGATTTTGTACATTTATGAAAATTGAATAGAATTCTGCGGAAAATGGAATTGAAAAAAGTTTTATTATGGAGTAATTTTGAGAGCTATGTAAATGCAAAAGAATGCAGAGTCAGTATATCATTTCTCGGTGGGTGAAAGGGGTTCAGGGTACTCGGGTTGTATTCACGAGTTCTCATTATAGCGAAGAACACGATCGAGTACAAAAGCTTGAGGGAAAGCCTGCGGAGAAAGTTTCTTGCTTGGGAAATTCGACGTCGGGGGCGTTGAAAACTTTTTTTTTCGTTGTTTTCTTTTTTCTCATTTTTTTTTTCAATTTAATTCTCTCTAATTTGTAAGGTAAATTTCCAATAGGGATCCTCCGGAAGTAAAGTCGACGTGCTTGGCTCAGAGTTGAGAGGGGCGGGGGACGGGGCTGAAAAGAACGAAACGAGTGAAAATAAGGTGGAGAGAGAGAGAGAGAGTAGGGAAAAGAGAGAATTGGCAGTAGAAACCGATGTAGTTTTGCTAATACCGTTTCGCGTGCTCGTAATACTTTGATTCATTGTAACTTTAGGACCGAGGAAATCCCTTCGCGAGTCCTCAAGACCTCGAATTTTGTACACCAGCTTTTCCGCTCTCTCTCGTTTGTGGATCCTGCTCACTAATACTACTTTGCCTCTTTCTTCGACTCGTCAATCAGCGTCGTTCCTCGTTATTCTTGTTTCACATGCACAAATCAGCCAATGCGCCAAAGGAAAAGAGACCGAGAAAGGAAGAAAAAAGGACGAAGGATCGTGGAAGGGGACATTGAACTTTACGAGAGGTAAATTCGAAGGTCCGGGTTGCCTGCTCGGACCCGTGATGCAGAGTGAATTCTATCGACCTGTAAAACTTTCGAGACGACTTCGATGTTTGTCTTCAGACCGAGAAATGTTGTGTTTATTTTTCCACTTCCATTTTGTCCCTCGAAGGTTTCAGGATCGTTGTAAATTAAGGATTAAAAAAAAACTAGCCAAATAAAAACGAATTTTTTTTTGTACATCGTCCAGAGGTTGAAAAATTGTAACGAATTCGAATGAACAATTTTCGGACATGAAGGAAAAGTTCGAAGTGGCCAACGACCGATAAATTCCACGTCCAACCTTTTTGGTAAAAACAAAAAAAAAAAGCATCCTCGAAAATTGGACGGAAATGGCACCGAAACCGACAGACACCCCAAGGCTACGTCATCACCCGAAAAAAAAAGAAAACACAATGGCTCGGCCCTCTCGTCATTGTCCCACGCATGCAATAAAACTATAGCGGTGAAAAAAAAAAAGCAAAATGCGACGTGAGATTGAGCCGAAGAGTCCGCGAGTCCTACTCAACTTTCCCGAATAGTATGAAAGCCCCGGAACAAAAGATATTTCCGTCCTACTCTTCACTCTCTGTTTTTTTCCCCTTTTATTTTTTCTTCACATTTTTCCTCGAATTCTCCAGACGCGAATTCAAAATAAAGCCGAACATTGTTCCCCAGAGGCTTTCCATAGGCTTATTTCTCGTTATTCCTGAAAATATGTGCTTTGGTACACAAAATTCAGGACTGAATCAACAGCAGCATTCACTTACGAGAGAGAAGAAAAAATTTCGACCAACACATAGAAAATTCATTTTTTACCTCGTCATAAAACGAATACAGGATTTTATTTTCCAAGCTAGTTTCTCTCCTCGAACATCTGACGATTTTTCCTGCTGCTACGAATCCGTATTCATAATAAATGCAAAAATATTTGAAGCTTTCATGCCTATCAAAATCGACGAAATCATCCCTCTCTGATTTTCTAATTCCCAGAATCTTTCCCACCCTCAATTTAACCGAGTTGCATTTCCTGTTTCGATGTCCATCGGATCCAGATTCCTCTTGCGACGTATTGCATTGTTAAATTTCATGAAAATATGAACCTGAAATAAAGGCAAAAATGCCAAATTTTTTGCTATTTTTAATAAAATATGGACGAAAAATTATTGTGTTCGGTAAAATCTTTCACATGATTTTTAATATCATTTTTTCTCCATATGATGATTTAGATTGGGATTGATTCAATGTGCGGGAATAAATAATTGCAAGATGTTCACTTGGTGGTGAGGAATAATAGTTTAAAAATACGTGACGTTTCCCGTGTCACAATCAAAGCGAGACAGAATTGTTTCTACATCTTGAAGCGAATGAACTTAAGGAGAACTCTGGAAGCTCGAGTTGGGGTTGGGAGCCACCCGGAATGTAACAAACGTTCGCTGTCTCTCGCTCTCTCTTTACACCTTTCTCAGCTCTGCATGATAATACGATTTCACTCATTAGAAGTTTCATTAGAGCTTTGTTTACCGCAGTCAATGCGTGCTTCAAGGGTCTGAGACTTGAGACTCCTTTTCGTACCACTTTCCAGTCGAAGAAATCTCCTCCTCGCGTATGCAAACTCCATCTCAACTGCATAGAAAGAGTCACCAAATGTTTGCGTAATGTCTGGCACGATATCAACTCCTTTTCATCGATTAAAAAAATGACACCGTTTTTTTTTTATATTTCAAAATAAACATCGCGAGCTTTCATCGAAATCCACAAACTCGACTTTGGGGACGTTTGACAATTTGTTTTTTCTTTCACAACTCATTTTTATTTCATTTTCATACTTTTTTTATATGCAAATAACAAGATCACAAAACATTTCACCCCAAAAACTGAACTGATGTTTAGAATTTTTTTTATAAACTTTCGAAAGCAACGTCGTGCACGTTTTTCTTTTTTCATGGAAAAATTTTCTTTCTCCGTGTATGAATGAAAAATCCTCATGGAATTTGTTTCTTATACTCACTGTCAAGTATTTTTGCAAAGTTTCTTTTTTGCACGCGTGAGTTCTCTTGAATAAAATAAATTAAAAAAAAAATGCTTGCCACGAGAAAAAGAGGCGAGGTAGGAAAAAAGCTTCGGGCGATATGGCTGTAATATAATGAGACCGGAAAATTAAATTTTACTGGCAAGCACCAGTCCCAATACAGCTGAACATATTCAGCAAGATTCCCGTCTACGTGGATATCGCGAAGTAGGACAAACCTCGGGAAAATAAAAAAAAGAAATTTCTTTTTTCACGCTCTTAGATTTGGTTTGAAGGCGTATTGAAGGATAATTTTTTCTGCATCCTGGAAGAGTTTTTAAAATTGTCGAAAATTAGATAAAATCATAATAACGACATTTCGCGGAATAAACAATCGACGTACGATTAGTGTTTAAAATTCAACCATTATAACAAAAAATAACAATCAAACTTATTCGGGAAATGGAGAAATTTGCATATAAACATTTAAAAAAATCACGTCCAGGGGCCAAATTTTGAAAAATCGAAATTCTATTGGTTCGGGAACTCGGTGAATCGCTCTGAAAATCGTATGAGGAATAAATTAATTGAGAAGCTTCGAATTTTTCGGCACTGATTCCCCTCGGAATAATAATCGACAGCGGTAGAAATTTTTTTAGGAAAAATGTGAGAATACGAGAAAGGGAGGCTCATTACCGGAAGTAGCAAATCCCTTAGCCCGTCGCTGCTACGTCGGTGTCTCACATTGCGGAGGATCCTTCCTTCGCGTGGTTCCGAATGATAAATCCTCAACTACGGGCAAATACAGTGATTGAACACGAACTAACGAGTCATTTATATGGTAAACAGAAAGGGGACCCGAGAATTTTCAGACAAAATACAGAGAGCGATGAGCCTGTATCGCATTAATTAAGTCAGTTCTCTATACAGAAGATGACACTATACATTAACACTGAAAAATCGTTATTCCATGCTAATTCCAAACGTTTTTTTTCGTTTCGACTCCAAAGATTGCTTGACGCTTTTATTCATTCTGGATTTTATTCAATTTCATTACTTATACTCTATACGTTTCGTTTATGGTTTGCAAAAAAATGTGTTCAGCATTTTTCTTAAAAAATTTCTGCAAAAATATCCCTCATTCATTTTTTCATTTTTTTGCAGCTTTTGAACAAAACGTGACTTCAAAAAATAAAAAATTACCAATGAAAGATCTTCAATTCTAAACGTGAGGAAATTTTTCTGTGGAAATGCCATAAAATTTTGAAAGGACACCCTAAATAAGGTCGTTTTGTGATAACAACGCTCGATTTTTATTTTGTTTTTAGTGAGGCGAAATTTTTGCCAAATTCGCGTCAAAATACGGTGGAGTTTTTTCGGATTATTGTACGAATGAATGAAAAATTGTATTACAATGCGTAGCTGTTACAATTTTTCCGTCATCGTCGGTTCATTGATTATTTTCTGTTCGAGGAATCTTGCAATTTGTGAACGAATGTATCGACGATAATGTTCAATTTGATGGGGAGAAGCAATCTCAGGATCGATCAACAATATCGAGCAATACAGCTTCGTTTTTATCCAGCTCCCATGGAGCAGCTATTTGTCACGTTTTTCCGATCGTCTGTCTGCAGCTTCGGAGCTTGGTGAAGAATTGATGAGAGATTTAAAAAAAGCATAAACAAAAGGGACGGTTTTCTGTCCGAGGACTTGAATGTTTGCAAGCGGTGTCTATATAGAGAATTGAGGCAAAATTATGAATTGTAAGGTCCAATAAATATGGCTCTGGCCGCGTGTTTCACGAATCGGTAACGATTGAGTTGGCGCGGGAAAATTAAAAGGTGAAAAAGTATGAGAAAGCAGGCGAGAATTGAGCACAAAGGTATGAAATAATGGTCAAGAATGTAAAGCAAAGTAAGATTGGCCGAGAATTTGTGGAAAATGAGAATGAGAGTCAGAGGGTAACGAGAGAGGGTGAGTGCACGCAAATTCTCGAAAGCAACGAACCGTGTGCGCTTTTGATTCCAGTTCGCGTGTTCGCACTGACGCGGCGACCACGCCAGCTAACCTTTGCCACCCTTTCTCTGTCTCTCTCTTTCTCTCTCTCTCCGTCGCTCTCTCGTACACAAACACATATGACGCCATGGGATTTTCCGCAAGCTTGCCTCGAAACTCATCATGCACTCGAGTCACCGGTGCTGTCTCGTCTTCGCGACCCTCAGTCCGCAATTTTTTAAACGTAATATACGACGTTTTAATATCACGAGTCTTTGACCTCGAGAATTTTCACCATTCCCCATAGCAATTACTAAATCTTTTTCCTGCTTGAGGCTTGCGCAAAAATTTGTTAAAAATTATTTTCTATTCGTATATTAAGAGTCTCAAAGCTACTCGACATTTTTTTCAATTTAATTATAATTCAAAACGCCAAAAGTGGCACATTTTTCAAGTCCAAGTGCTTCAGTTGTCAATTATTCGACCAAAAACGAAAAAATAACAATTATCGTAACATTGAAGATTCGAAAAAACGAAAATTTCGTGTATACCTGTAAATGTATGATGTATATGGATATAAGGGTGAATGTATATACTCAGATGTAGATAAAACGACGGAAAGCCCGAAGGTTTTGTCACTAGGAAGCGGTTGGGGTAAGAGCGAACCGCTGTACCGTGCAATGGATCGGATTAAATATTATTATGAGGAGGAACGCGAGACGTGTCGTTCCACCTCCATCCTTCTCCGGAGGATTTTTTTGTCTTCTTCCTCCCCAATTCTCTCTTCGAAAACTCTCTCTTTTACTTTCCTCTCACTCGCTCTTTTTCCCCTTTTCCGATTCGCTAGTTTCCATCCCATGGTAAAAGAACGAGAGAGAGAGAGGGTGAATCGAATGAAGGGGATGAAAGGGAGAGAGAAAGAGAGAGAGAGAGAGAGGGCTAGGAAGAGGGTTGTGAAGGCAAACCCTCAAGCACAGCTCTCGCTTTTCTAGTTTCCGGACGTCGCGAAACTTTGGCTCGATCCCAGCGAGTGAAAAAAGAAAAGAGGCAAGAAGAAAAATAAGTAAAAAGAGGGAAAGCGCGAGAGAGAAAGAAGAAAGAGGAAAAAGGTGGGGTGAAAATAAGCTAGAAGCTGTCATGGCTGCACAACCGCAACAAAGAATGCATTTTTCATATCCACACGATATTATCACCCTCGTTGGTTGTATTAATCGGCCAAGAGCTTGGTAACTGCTTCCTCTCTCTGGCTTTCTCTAGCGTCCAGAAAACGCAGTATTTTTCGCATTTTCTTTAGCGCCCCGCACTACACACTTTATTCCATCTCCACTCTCTTCCCATTCTCCATTTTGCAGCTTTGCCTACCCCAACTCTGCCGAATCGAACGAGGGTACGGGCTGGCTGGTCCGCTTCCGCGAGGTATAAATTCTCTCGAAGCACCCCTCGCGAGCGATAAAAGTGAGCGCGAAGAAGAAGCGATTCGCCATAGCCTCTCCCCCGTTCGTTTTCTCTTCGGTAAGAAACCACCGCGAAACACCCACGCGCGCTTCAAAGGGTGGGCTCCTAGACTCGGAGGAAAAAAAAACATATTAAAAATGAAATTCGATAAAACTTTTTCTTTTTCATTATTTTTCTTATTCTCTTTTTTTTTCATCCCCCTCGGCATAGTTTTGCCCCTTACCCAACCTACTATTATATCATACCTCGAAATATTGTATGGTTAAATTATCACACCTCCCCCCCCCCCTCCCTTTGATCCCCCATACCACCCTCGTCAACCCCACCGCCATTATCATGAATATTTCAAGACGTGGAATAATAATTTGGCTAGGGGTTTCTTTTTTTCACCCCCTTATTTCTCATTCTATAGCCCTACCCGGATATCGTATACGCTACTCTTGCTATACAGCCCTTTAAGAGGATTTTTTCTTCAACATCCCTATTCACTCAACCCCCGATCGACAATTCACTTTTTCTCTCAGAAATGTGGTAAATTTATGGCCAAATTTGAAAGAAGGATTTTCAGATGCTGAAATAAATGTTTTTTTTCTTCGACTTCCCTTATCCATGGATTCAGATAAAATTTCGTTCCGACATATTTCTGCGACGATTACCAAATACCAATGTTCATTGTGGTGAATAAACAAATAAATATTTTCCACGTTCCTCGCCCTCAACAACAAATAACAATGAAAAATGCTCGATCATTTTCGTACAAGTTTGAACAAATTCTCAAAGTCAAGGTCAGCGAATCACATTATTCATTTTTATTGCTCTGGCCCTTGAAAGGGTCGTGAAATAAATCTTATGAAATATGACGTAGTGTTGAGTTTATTGGGTGTCGAGTCAGGGGCGTAGACGTTTTTCAAGATATACTGATGCGAGATGATGGAGCTTGAAAAGAAGATCAAGATTCTTATCTACTTGGATCCAAGAAGCGGGGGAGGGTGAGTGCAGAGGGGATGGTTTTATTCGAGAGAAGAATTTAATTCGTCTCGGCGCGTCAATTTAAGTATACGTTCCGCTCGATATCGAGAAGCCATTCGGAATATTCGCGGATCGGTATATTTCATTCAACCTTAATAGAGATACGGGGGATGAAAATTGGAGGGAAAAGGGGGAACGGAAGAGATAGGAATTGCGAGGCTGCAAGTAGAGAAATCGAGCTTGGCAAAGATCCTTTTGTTCTATCCACTCCACTCTGTTATAATGCATAATCGATATATATCTATATAAATATGCTGTATGCATTGCTATTGGTTTTGTGTCTCCTTTTTCCAGCAAGTCAATAGTTTTCATACGTAAATACGAGGTAAAATCGTCTATCCCTGGATAATTAACAAAAAAGAAAAAATCAAACTATACTAGCGGGTTCTGTATAATCGAGGCCATATTTCGAGATGAGTCAGCCTCGGACTAGAACGTCTTGTACTCTACCATCAGCCTGTCTCAGCTTTTCCCTTAATATCTACTCACTTACCGGCAGTTTCATAACGAGAAATATTCAGAGGACTCTTCTCGAAGATTCTTGGGTTTCTATTCAAAAAATGCTTGACACGGCTCAGTAACAATTTATTCCTAGAAAAATGTTTTGAATATATAAAGTGTCTGCATGCGATTGGGCAATTGACAAACTGCGAGCCAGCTCGCATTGTTATTAATGATTTTTTCATTGATTAACATTTCAATCGTTTACGAAGACAATTAGTGATGAATTAGGAAAAAAAGTATTGGAGATTGTAATGATTGTTAAAGTAATAACTATGAATGGAGGTGAGGGTAGGAAAAAGGGGATGAAAAAGAAAAGAAGGACTTTGCTGAAGAAGGACGTGATAAAAGGGCATGTCTGTCGAGACGTTAACGAGGCTACTTTTGTTGTCTACACTCTCGTTTTTCAACATGACGTTCATCTTTCTTTCTGTCTTTCTCACTGGGTCCCTCAGAGTTTCTTTTTGCCCGTGCTCGATGGCAAATGGACTCTCGCTTCTTGTCGAATCACTTCTCACATCCTGAAACTTCCATTGCTCCCCCATTCCCTTTTCTCTCATCCCCTCCAAGCGATTCTCCAATCTCATCCACCCACTTTTCTTTCTCTCATCGAGCCGAGTAATTGCATCGACTTCTAGCCCACACTCCATTAAAACCGAGTTGAAATCCCGTTGGAATATAATTTCACCGCGAAATAATCTATAAATCAGGATCAGGCAGCGTTGTCCAAACTGGACTTAACTAGAAATGAGAGTGGTAGAAGAGACTAGGGGTTGGAAAGACGCTGCAAACGAGTCGTCACATCGTTCCAGTCTTCCCTCCAAATTACAACCACTTTGCCAAGCCTGGATCAAGAGTTACACTAATCCGAGAATCGCGTGGATACTTCGAGACCGAAAAAAAACATGCCAAAGGTTAGAGGGTGATACAGAAGTGCAAGGAAATCTGATAGTAGGGATTGGATATTTTTAAGGATCAAGCAACGACTTTGAGGCTTCGAACTTATTGATGGAACTCGACAAAAGTACAAAAAATTGAATTCCACCCTAGAAAGGACTTTATTAGGAGAAAAAAAGCAGGTACGAGTGAGATGGAAAACGATCCCGATTCTGAAGGATCCTGTACAATAATATTTCACCCTCTGACGCACAGTTAGTATAACTAAAGGTTGACTTGTGACTGGTGGAATGAGGAAGGAAGAGGATCCCACGAACGCTTCATCCGTCCTCATTGACCGAAGGCGCAAGATATAGGAAGGAAAGCGTAGAGGCGAAGGGCTAGAGAAAATGCCACTACCGAAACACCTTTAACGATATTATTACGCGGTTCATTTAAGTTAGATAACAACAAGTTGGTGAGTCAGTGTTAGGGATGATGGCATTGGAATAGACTGGGAATAGAGAGCGCAAGGGAGGAAGAAGAAGGAGGAGGTAGGTTGGGTATGGCTGCTGGGCTAGCCTGGTGGATGGCGTTGCTTTTGCTACTCTATACAATATCCGCTACATCTCTTGCCTGCAGCCTAATTACTTCCCGGCCTCCAGCATCACCAGCCGAATCCTGGCACGACCCCTATTCTCCCGGTCCCCGCTCTCCTTCCCAAACCCCCTGCATCATCCCCTGCTTTTCCTTCGTCTATTCGAACAACTACTTCCATACCAAAGTGGAATGAGAAGGGTACCCAATGAGCCCAACATTCCCCTGCTCTTCCAAACCGAAGCACCCTCGTGTACTCTTTCCATCTCGCCTTTTCACTAGTGAGCAAAATGGCGCCGGAAAGAGACACGAAAATGAGGCTAAGGCTCTTTATTCCCTTCCTGCTTTCGTGCTCTCTTCCTCTCTCGATATCGGCGTTGGAACAGCACCACTCTATCGCGAGAACGATAGCACCTTTTATTTTATTTCTTATACTCGAGTTTAATTAGTTCCCCGATAATACGGCTCTGCTATCTCTTCTTCAGGGTTTGTAGGCAAAGAGTTCCACTCTTCGTTCCGATGCGGACCACACTTTCCTTCATTCTCCATCTTCCAGGCCCGCTATTCTAGACCCACCCGGCCTTTCTTCTGCACTTCCCACTCCAATACGATTTTTTCTCTGCTGCACTAACCTTCTTTACCTTTATATACGTAAGACCGTGTTATGCAGATGAGTACTTATGCCACTGGGAAAAGATCGAGGTTATCGAGTCGGCTGGTTCGGAATAACGATATTGCTCCTACCATCTGGTGTTTGGCGATCGCATCAATGAACTTCTGGCTTATTTCCCAAACGACACTATCAAACGACCGACGCAAGTGTCTTCAAGATGTCAAGTGTCCATTTCGAAAGTGGTAGAGGTTAATTTTCACAGGATCAATTCTGTTGCCTTCCATTTCCATTGAATTCCAACCCCTTCCTTTATGCTCTTTCACTACCTGCTGCAGTAGAACTCTCGCGTGATACCTCGCCAGAACCATCCACCGCTACCAGGATCATGCGGTCGACCGGCTGAAAGAGCGCCCTTTCGAGGTTTGCGATGCGTGCAGATGGTCGCGCCCGGAAAATCACGCGTCGTTGCGCACGACTGCACGAGCCAAGCGACGGAGAGGTCCAGAGCACATTTCCAGGCGGGAATAGGGGATGCTCCAACATTGCCTGCTGTGCATTCTGTATGTGCTCACCTGTATCGTGGAATGTCCCGACGCTCCGTCGACCACCAGTCCCAACGACACAACCCCTTCCTCTCCTCTTTCCATCCCACCAATTAGCCCAACGATACTTGCTTTCTAGCCTCGAATCTCCAACAACGCAATTCCTTTACCCGCCAATGATAATGGTTAGGTACTCTTGTCGATCCTACCTGCAATCTCGATGGCTTTATCACCATACGAGCTTATACAGCGGGACGTCAT
This sequence comes from Diadegma fenestrale, assembly GCA_037043255.1. Taxonomy (NCBI): domain Eukaryota; kingdom Metazoa; phylum Arthropoda; class Insecta; order Hymenoptera; family Ichneumonidae; genus Diadegma; species Diadegma fenestrale. Next base: position 10,524,198 of record CM073310.1, on the reverse strand, counting down.
TTCCCTATCATCGCCAAATGCTGGCAAAAAACCTTACGCAGAAAAGTTTGCAACGTTCATATGATTCCATACCATATGTTAATCGACCATTTCATCCCTAGGAATTGTCTAGCGATCCGGAAACATTAACTTGTTGATTAATATTCGGGCTTGCGTCCTCTATGTTCTTTGGTCAACTGCCATGGAAGTTGATAGCCATTTTTATCCACGTTACATTATCGCCATTCGCGATCGAGTGCTTCCACCAATCTTAATACTTTCAGTGGGACCATCTGATGACTTTTATGGGGAGTTTGCTGGTGGAATAGATCAGGCGTCTGCGTGCGGCTATTGGCGATCAATGAGGCATGAAATTGCTTTACGCAAACGGCCATTATTTGTGAGGAATTTTGCGAAAGCCGACAGTAACCTCTCTCTTTCTCCTTCATCAATGGCTACCCGATATGAGATCTGCATCCACGAACCTTCGGCGTTTGATACAATAACCGAATATTATTCAATATTCATTGCCAGAGCGCGTTTGATTGCGCGCGTCCAAGCAATAATTGATGAACGCTCTGTCCAAACCCTTTGCCCATTCCGCAAAATAAAATTGGATACCAATTTCGGATGGTTGAGTGTGGGCCGTTGCCTCTGCTCGCGTATGGGGCTTTGCGTCCAACCACCGGAACGCTACTGCTTTCATTCTCGTCCTACACAAGACGGACTCATATTCGCTCGCAACAGCACAAATCAACGAAGCGTATAACTATTGGATGTATGGTGGAATTGTCTGCAAACCATCAAAAATATACTAAAACTGTAGATAAATTGCCATTTTTACTGGTGCTCGAAACCTGCAGGAATTTATTTAAATTTCTACAATACAGGAATAATAATGCTCTTCTAACGCCAAATTTCGCTGAAATTTTTCTACGCATCTTGCCAGTTCGCATCCTGATATTCGAACATGAACAAGGACATAATTGAGAGTTCCCAATCCAAAAATTCTTCCCTCCTTACGTTTTTTGCAGTTCCAGCAAAATTTTCATTCCTTTTTGCCAGCACTGATCGTTTCCAAGAAAAATCTCCGATCAATTAGCCACTGAGTCCAAAACCATTGGAACAGGCCAAGGATCGCTGGTTTTTGAAGAGCCAGTGGTCCTTGCTGAAGGGGTGAGTAAAACCGTAGCACTTGTCAATTTTGGAGGAGGCAAGTGTGAGGGGGTTAAAAAGGATATACGACCAGTTGGTGAAGATCCTTCTCAATTCCAAGGGTTTTGGGATGGGCAAGGGGTGTCGGATAGGTCGCCTAGGAGTCGAAGTAACACGCCAGAGGTGGTACACGCGATCGTGGGATATGGATGAAAACGGCTCGTCAAGCTACGAGGGACCCAAACGGGTGAGTACCTTTTAGAAGCTTAGAGATTACATTTGGAGCAGAGAAAAGGGAGAATGTAGGGATGACGTGGAAAGAGGAGGTGGGGGAAGGGAGAGGAGTTCGTAGGTAGGGAGGTTGATGCAGGGAGTAACGCCGAGGTGAGTCGAGCTCTAGTCGCAGCAAGCCGCTCATTCCCACGAAGGATTCGACTCAACTTATATAATACTGCGGAGGATGCACGGAGCTATCCGTTCCAGCGGCACGCTTCCGACAGACAGCCCCTTTCTCCGGCTCCCAAAGACTCCCCCACTGTTGCAACAAATTTCTGTGTGTCTTCCCGACGACCAACGCATGCACCAGCACACCATCATCATCCTTGACACCCTCTTCTCCGCTTCCTGCTGGAACACATTCGCGCCCGACACACCAACATTCTCTCTCCATCTCTGCGTCGAATTAACGTTTATAATTAATAAAGTTGTCTCTGATGGGATTCGCTGGACTTTGGTAACTGGCTCAGCGAGTAGCTTGATTGAATTTCACAGATTTAAACCCGATGTGCTGGCTTGTTACTCTTTCGTCGAGGTACCTTCAAAGCTGTTCAACCAATTTCCACTCATCATTCCCCGGACAGAAAGCACACACGAGGATTTTTGTCACAATCCATTCTGATAATTGAATTATCCCGCCGATTATCAACATTTCGCAATCTTCATTCAACGACAAGGTACGTTTTCGTGCTACACTCGAAGGAATTCGAGTTGCTGCTTCAAAAATGTATCCTTCAAGAAGCAGCATCACTTTCATCACGCCCATCTTGAGGGAGCAAGCTCGACAATAATTATATCAAGGCTTAAAGCAAGTTCATTGGAAATCGACAAAGGGATATTCGATTCTCATCCGAAGAAATTCAACTCGAGAGCCGTCTTTCATTTCATTAACGCCGTTTCGCTTTGTCGTCTGCCAGGATCACTCCATCGATAATGAAGAAGCATCGTTTGCATTGTCAGATTAATGACTTACAATTCGAACATGCAAAAAACTATTCGTTGAGTCATAAATTTTTTTTCCAAACAATCATGAAGCGAAAATCTTTTGTCAGAGAGTTTGAGATTTTCGTTGTGCTTCTTCAAGGTCACGCCACGTTTAAAGTTTCAGCGATTTACATTTCAAGCGCATTTCCAGTTGATTGTTGCGACGGATGACTTTGGTGCATCAATTCACGCGTATCCTTGGGGATCCCAGTAGGGCTAAAGGAGCAAGGAGAATTTCGTCACTACTCTAAAATCTATCCATTCTCTCGTTACGCCGTCTCGAGATTTGGCTCCGGAAACGCACTGCATACGATATCGTGATGTTGGGAGCAACAATCTGAGAGCTTGTAATGCCATGCGGTAGCAAAGCCCCCTCTGCACATGAATACCTAAATATGTAAATTCAGGTTTACACATATATACTATCCAAAGTGATGGGACGTCAGACGTTTGCCGGTGCTGCGGAGCTCCAGGCGTTCCTCCTTGGCTTAGGTGTTGGAGCGATCCTACCGAATGCACGACGAAAGCCTTCTCTCGTTATCATACACCGAAGAGTTCCAACTTGGGTTCTTTGAAAACGCTGCAAAGCTTAGTGCCTGCTCCTGATCGAGCTGTATTGCGCTACATGCCGACGCGTTTTCCTGGGAGTTGCCTTAATCCTGGAGTCTCCGACTATTACTATTCAAGTTGTTGATCAGCCACGACGTCAAGATGAAGAATTCTACAGACTAATCGCCTTGCTCCGGTTTCACACGTACTTCATGTATTTCTGAAAGTATAAAAACGGAAAGCCTCTCGACGAACAAGTTTTATATGCCCACGAGGTTCATTCCCTTGCATTGTTGCCCGAACAAGATTTGGCTCAGTCTTCTTGGCAACAGGATCGACAGGGACGTCCAACCGGCGAAGGAGAACGTCGGGGACGAGGGGGAGGCGCTGGAAAACGTGGTTCCATCGCTTAGAAAATCGGAACTTTCTATCTTTCTATATATACAGCAATAATAGGAAGGAATACATTGAACTGATGCGGAGAACGTAGGCATGAGTAAACCTCGTCTCCTGTCTTCCTGGTCCTTCTTCCGCCAAGGTAAGATGAATCTTTTCGACCTTTCAGCCTCTGACGTGAGCTAAAGAGAATGAAAGAAAAAAAAGAGATAAGAAAAAGAGGCTGCCACGTTATCTTTGCACGTTACTCGACCAGCGGTATTTATTTTGGCCGGCCGTGTACCAGATGCGTCCCGTCCAGACCCAAAAATCTATAGCGAGCTCTCTGCTCCGGCGTTTTCTTCCGATCGTCCTCCACCTCGCTCGTTGCTCGACCAAGAAAAGAGGAAAATGCTAAGGCAACGCTCAAATCTGCAGTCGTACCACGTAGGCTCGCGCATCTCGGGCAAAGACGAACGAGAGAAGTGCCGAAAATTGGAGAAACGAAGAAATTCGTATACGCGATGAGCAGCCCAAAGAAGAGGATGCAGCTTGCAAGAAAAAAACAAGCAAAGAGGACAATATGTGAAGAAGGAAACGTTCCTATATCCCCAACGTTACTCCAAACTACGTGTCGACTCGCTTCGCAAATCAACAATCTCCCGTCGAGAGGACCGCGCTTCGCCAGTTGGTCCACACACTACCGAAACCTACAAAATTCGATAAGAATGAGAAAAATCTGTAAGCCAAGATACAGAGAGACAGCATCCCCACGTACTATTGCCAAACGTCAACAAAAAAAACTTTAACCATCGATAATTCGTGTTTAAACATTGCAGCCTCCGATTATTTCAAACCTGACGAATCGTCCACTTTTTTTCTAAACAAAAATCAACGAGTGGGGAAAAAAACCCGAGCCCTTGAATCGACACAGACAATTGTTCGCATCACCAGAGAAATTATGCCCTCTCTCTACAATTATCATTTTTCCCGTAAAAATATACGAAGAAAATAAAAACGGAAGTTCGCGAGGACAATAAAAGGAAAACAAAAAAATTATCGCCATGGTATCGTCTTGCAAAAGTATTCCCGATTCTTCAGCATCGATAAAGTGAATAGAAAACGTACGTCACGTTTTCTTGAATACGTGAGAAATCCACGATCTTATGATATCGAACGAAATAAACTTCGTACGTATTTTTCAGAAGGCTGGATTATATAGAATTTTTCATGCAGCCGTGATCGTGATGGCGCAAGGATATCCGGGACATTGTGAGGAATTTTTATACTCCCGATAAATGTTTGTTTCGAATCCAATTCAATAATCGAACGAATCATACATTTTTTATTCCATCGGCTCGATCGAGATAATTATAAACTGCTTATGATTATTTTAACTTATTATTATTATCGGCGTCACAATATTTAAGAATTCTCTGATAAAAAAATATCGAAATGTGTCACGATATTTTTATGCAACTGTTTTCCTATCCTTGATCTTTCGACAGAGGCAAAAAAATCCTCGCAAAATCGACAGAAGCATCCTCGCGAAAAAAAACACACACACACGGTTATGAACCAACGTGTTTTGTGAACTTTACAGCGAGCGTAATAAATAAATGAGAACATCCGCGACCTCAAGACGTTCAAACATTTATACCAGAATAACAAATAAAACAAGCTTCAGATATGCCGGATATAACGTCCGATTGCCGAGTGTATACGACACCTTGACGACCTGGACCGAAATCTTTTATGAGAGTCTTGCTCCTTCGGGATTCTGAGCCCGAGCGAGAGGCAGAGATCGAGGGGGGAGCGGGGGAGAAGCCACTGAAGTGAAGAAACATCTCGCAGAAATGTTTCATATTGGATTGTAGTAATTTCCGCTGCTTCAAAAGGACAAAAAAATAAGAAAAAGATCGTGAACCAGGATAAACATTGAGTGAGAGAATATTGAATAGAATTTCTGAAAAATTATTGTTCAATCGTCCAACTATATCGAAGTGTCCATTTGATATCGATACAAAAATGGATGAAAATAAAAGAATTAAGATAAAAACAACAATAAAAAAAGAATTGACGTCAATTTTGGCAAAAACATCGTGAACCACGAAACTAAATAAAGTTTCAAATAAAATATGAGAATCCCCATAAAGTTTGGAACAAAGAAAAGTCGTTCACAAATCGAGGCAATTATTCAGAATTGTTGACATTCAGGGGCAATGATGTTAGCGAACCAGTTCTCTTCGCCAACTTATAGCCACTCCTCACGAAGGATTCTTAAAGAAATGATTTTTTTCCATACAAAACCTGCTCCAGACCCAGTCGCCAGAGAACACATACCAGTTATCTTTAATACAATCTCGTTTTTGTTTTTTTAACTCATCCACATGTATTCCCTATGAAACCGAGACAAAGGCCTCCACCGAGAAGTTAAAAAGAACGAAACGCATGATACTCGACAAAAAAACCAATAAAAGTTAACGTTCTATTTTTTTCAGAGAAAATTCAATTTATCAGTCTGCACCTTGAGGAATTTTAGACTCGTAAAAACAGACCTCATCCCACAGAATCATTTAATCTAATTATTGCACTGCGTTTGACGCGAATCTTCGGTTTTAATTGACCGTGTAAAAGTCCAAACATAATTAAAAAATTGCATGTTTCACGACACGTTCCTATAAAGAAATCCGGTTTTTCTTTATATCGGTTTCAACTAATTGCGTGATTAATTAAATCGATTTAAATTTGTTCCTTTCGTTTTATTTCGATTTATCAATTTCCCATGCATCGACATGATTCCACTGATTTTGTGTGAACAACCGCGGTGAATGTTATATTTTACAAATTTTATCAACCAGGGAGGCAGACAGAAAGAGAAATAAATAATTTCTTCATTTCGAGTGCAAACGTACTTTGGGAGTTTCCCTTGATTAAGAGTGGGAAAGAATTGATGGGTCATCACACAGCCATGCTTTTGATAGCGAGACTATTCCCATGATGCACGTTACGCGGCTTCTGACGCTTACTTTTTCAAGGCTTTTCGACTGTTCCCGAGGGAAAAGTGGCTCATCAATCGTGTTCCCAGGTCCCTTATCTCTAAATAAGATTTTTCCGTTTCAGGTACCGACCTATGTAATCACGAAAAAAAACTCTCATTTCAACGAAATAATCGTGAAACGTAATGATTCCAATAACAAAAAACCGGCCGAAATGCTCAAGATGTCGAAAATTATTTAACGAATTATGATTATGACGATTTAATAAATAATTTATTGACCTCAAAATGATCAAAAATGGACGATCAATTCTCGAACAATTATTGCGATTTTTTTGCACATTACTTTTCAAGGTTTTCGATCACTTTTAGCGTCGACGAAAATAGAATCGAATGTCAAAAATAATAAATTACGTTCGCCCAGAAAAATCTTGATACGAATTGCAATGAAAAAAAAAAAAAATCATTAATTTTATTTCGATCGTTGTATAATATTTGACGTAACATTTACCATCAAATTCGCGTCATAGAAGATGAGAGGAAAGCTGTGAATTCGTGTAATTAAGCCTAAGAACAAAAGCGAAGCGAAAGTGAGCCGAAAGCCTGAAAGTTTTGAATTAATATAATTAGCGAATTGCCGCTAATCATTTGAAACGATACCATAAAATTCGTCTGACAAATACAATTGAAATTTATTCATACTTTGCTTGTTGGGCAATGGAATTATTGAAATGATTAATTTTTAAATAACCATGGAAAATATCTTTCGGGCCCCTCGTTAAGGCACCCCGTGGTACGGCACTGATTCGTTCAATGCATAATTAACGGGATGCCAATAATTGCGAACATGTGAACGACGATGATGAATAATTGTCGTTGTTCCCGCACATTACGAACGAGTTAAAATTCTGATAATTATAGGCAACATGGGGAATTCATTGGGGCCGAATACATATTGAGTAATTCTCAATGCTAATTCAGTTACGTTGTCCATAATATGGGATTTCCTAAGTTCCGCAGCTACAATCTTATACGACGCGCGATCGGTTACGAAATGAATCTTGGGAATTCAAGTAAATGACTAAACACGACGAGAAAAAAAATCTGCACAAGTTCGACTTGACAAGATAAAATTTCAATGCAACTTTATAAACTGCATCCAATTTTAACGGACGTAAGACGATTTTTCTCGTGTCACAATTCTTTGATTTTTTATTCAGGAATAAATTTCGTCGCCCAGAATTTTTGTAACTTGCGCCTTTTCACAGGTGGCATTTAAAAAATGAATTTTTGTCTTTCTCTCGAGGTGAACATTGACCGAGTCACGGCAACTATCACTTTTTATTCTCACCAGGCGTAAAAGTATTCGCGGCATCGGAACGTTTGCTTCTCTAGTTCTGACCACTTTCTCTTTCTTCACGTAATTCAGATCAAGTCGTGATGATGACTCCGATACGAATAATAAAAAAATTCTTTTCCAAAAAACGTTCGATCATGACGAAAATCGAGATTTTTGTGTATAACTTTTTTATAATAATTATCGTTTTAGATTATTCGACGGTGATGATATCAATGGAGATTATTATTGTTATTCATTTTTCATTTTCAAATACCGAAATTCTTCCCAAAAATCTGTTTTTTTCTTATTCAATCATTCTTTGATAAGAAGGAATAAAAAAGTTTCGAAAAACCGAATAAACGTCTTCAGCGATTGTTGATCCACGTAGAGAGACACGATTGCGAAATCGATGACATTTTTCATCCAACTCTCACACACATTTATATAATTGTTCGACTCAATTTCGTCAGCTCTGGCAATGGTTGCGTTCGTTTTCTTCTCCTTTTGAAGAATAACTTGTATTTTTACACAGATTTTTTGTTTAATGCCGAAAATTACGAATAAAACATTTTATTTTTAATTTTCAGTAATTTTAACGAAACCCAATGGAATTCTACAAAAATTTTCAGAATCATTTCAATCGATGTAAAAGAAATGATTTAAATATTTTTTTTCCAAATCACCGAAAATGGTAGAGCAAAAAAAAAACATTTTGAAGTCTCTGAGAAAAAGTTTTGGAAAAATTGCGACTGTTTTTTTATGTGTTGAAAAAGAATCGGAATTGTCAGACGATTAATCAAAGTTGAATCGAATGGCATTGTTCGTTACGTACGCATTATCTCGTTTCCTGCACTTTCGTGTCCTGCGAGGACATGGAAATGCACAAAAACAAATGAAAAAATCCATCATAGGATCCTCAAAACAAAAGATAATTCACGATCAATTAATTCCGTGCACGCGTGCACATTGAATCGAGTCTATGCCTCAATTCGGACTGTTCGAAATGGCGGAAGAGCGTGACAAAATTTGATGACCACTGCACATTTCGATTGACACTCGAACGTTTTGCCACACAACGATAAAGTGCTCAATTTTGTTATTCTCCCGACTCCCCTTTTCTCCGTCAACAGGAAGGACTAATTGAAATCACGAGCATAAAAAGTTTCATATTCTCACCAGATAAAAATAAGATGGGAATCAATAACCTCGCCGTGTCTTGAACTTTGAATCAATTGAATTTTAATTAATTTGTTATTTTAATTATGACAATAAAATATATCGAAAAAGTTGATCGCAATCGCGTTTTTGTCATCGGTCTCCAGCAACTTTTCGTGTTCCACATTAATTGATTGATATTAATTAACGGAGCAAAGTATTCTTGGAGAATCATTAAAATTAAAATATAAAATTCAATTTATTTTATCATCAATAATTCGCGGATCTCTTACAAATTTAACAAAAAGTAAAAAAATATTTGAATAATATAATGTTGCACAAAGAGGCCAACTTCATATGGTTAAATGCGTATGGGAATTTATACTCCTTTCCCTTTGGAGACCACCGGTCACGACGAGCGACAACTCCAAACTCGCTTTTCTCATTTTGCCAACACACTTGAGAGAGACCTGCTGACTCGTCAAAACAGTCTTTCGATAATCGTTCAACAAGCTGGACGTGCAGTGCACTTAAACTTAAGATTTTCTCTCGATCGACGATTCGTTTACGTTAACAAATTCTATGAATTCATTATTCGTTTTCTGGGATATTTTTTTTCTGCAAACACTATGACCTTGAATTTGTAAATTCAGTGATAAATTGTTTCTTTTAAAATGTAGTATTCAATTTGTATGATAGAAATACGTGGTGATAGAAAAATCGATACAAACTTTTTTGCCTCGTTCTTCGAAAATGTTTCCGCAATTTTCGTCCTGTCGATTTTATTGAAATTGAATAAATGTCAAACTATTCAGTGCAGAAACTTTAAATGACTTCTCACATAGTGAAAAATTCATAATATTATTTCGAGACGACTGTGATTTCTAAAATAAAATCGGAATCCACGAACGCGATTAAACATCAATCACCAAACTTGGCGAATAAAGACAAAAGTTCATGCATATAAAAAGCACACGCGATTGAATAATTCATCGAGCGAATATAAGAAGAAGTTCGATAGGAAAAATTCACTACAATGATCTACTTTTCATCGTTTTTTCTCGTCGGTTTATTGACTTGTGTTTGGGGCGAGAGTAAAAATGTCTTCAGGATCGATAGAAGGTTGGCAAGTGAAGATTTTTCGAATTTGGAATACGCGGTTGAAGACGTGAACGTGTTGCCAATATTATCAAGAGATTTGACGCTACTGGAGCGTGCGATTGATTCGATCGACGACGGTAAATGTCGCGATCACAGCAGATTGATGTTCGAGGGATTAAAAAACTTGACAACGTGGGCAGTCAAGTTTTACGACTCTTCGGGAAAATTTCCCGAGGGGGTTTTCGGAGGCTCGTTATATCAGTTGGGAAATTTCGACGAGTGTCTTGAGATTGGCGAGAATTATTATCACGACGACAGCAGCGACGAGACACCTGTGGGTATAAAAGGACAATATTGTTTGGGTGAAGTGAAAATTTTCGTGCCAGACATTTATTTGAGCAAGAAAGGTTCGGTCTGGACCAATTTCCGTCAGTCCAAAGCGCGTCATGAAGAAACAATTGATAAACTTCATCTCGGAATTTGCGTACCAGCCTCGTGTTCCAATTACGACGTCGAACGCGTTATCGAACGAGTTCTCGCTGTTGCATTCAGTGCCTCGAAAATCCGACTCGATTTCAAAATACCTGAGACTCAGTGCTACAAAAATCAGCCACATGCAACTGACACGCTTGACATTGTTTACATGTACGTTCCTCTGTTTTATTCTCATTTTGCATTTTCTTGCTTCACGAAATACTCTTAACAGTTGGCAACATTTTTAATCAACTATATACACGCTCGATCGATTGATTTACGTAATAAATCTCTTGAGATAATCTTATAAATCCGGTATTGCTCAATTTTCAGAATGATTTTATGGAAACTGTGTTGCACAGATCCAAGGCAATGAAAGTATTTAATACGATGGATTGCATCGACCGCTAAACGCAATTTTTCCACGTTTAAAAAGAATAATAATTGGTCGATATTTTCCATAATTTTCATGCACTTCGTCCCGGTTTTTCATGCATTTTTACGTCAATCCTTTCGAACAAAATGTTGCTCGATGAATCTGACGATAAATATTTTCGAAATTGGAGTAAATAAGCCCAATTATGTAAACAGGAACGTTAATGATTCATGGAAATGCAAAATATGATGCAAATGACCAAAATTATTTGCTGTTTTGTTTACCAGATATTTTGTAACTCGCTTTAGCTCGACATTTATAAAGAAAAGAGTTTTTATGGACCTTTGAGAGTGCGCACAGAGCATTTAAAATGATCCTTTCATTTTTCTTGCGTAAAAAAAATTGTGAGGAATGCAAAATATTGTTTTATTTGTATTTATTGTTTTTATCATCGTTATTCTTTATTTTCTTACATTTCAGGAGCATCGTTTCAACCATTGCTTCGATAATCGTAGTTGGAACGATATTCCACATGGCATATTTGAAAAACAAAAGCGTCCTGCCGCGTGGCGTTGTTCCGGACGTACTAATAGCTTTTTCACTCATATCGAACTTGAAAAAACTCTGTGGTCCAGCGAACGAGGATGGTCTAAATCTGGATTGCATATCGGGAATAAAATTCATCTCGATGCTGCTCATAGTCGCTGGTCACACACTCGTGTTCGTCGTCAGTGGACCAGTGCTGAATAAAACCTTTTGGGAGCAGGTTAAACCTCATTTTTTATTCGAATAATTCATTCCAATCAAACGTTAACCATAATTATTTTATTTGACACGAGCTCATTGCAAATTATGAATATATCATAAAGTAAAAATAATGCGCTGGTAATTTCGAGTCTTGGCGATTTTCACGGAGTAAAATGTAAATTTGTTGAAGGCTACTCGATTTTTCTTCATTTCGCAAAAGGTTTTATTATATTTTTGTACAAATTTGCATTCTGCTACATATTAATGATATCGAAAAATTCGTGGCTGTCACTTTACTAGTGTTTATGTATCGCTAATTTTACGATTCATTTTCTTTGACGAAATAACTCGAGCAATTCATTAGTTTGCTAATTGGAAAAAACGGTTTGGAGCCTATTTTTAAAAATGAAGTGGAAAATGAAATTATATTATCTTAATAAAAGTTGCATTTACATTTCAACGAGAAAATAAAATCCATTTTTAATCAAGTTGATTGAGTAATATTAAATTAAATGAATAATCCATGGATGTTTCGAACTCAAATTGTATTTTTTGTGCTGACACGACTAACGACGTTTTCATGAACACTTGCCAGGCAATTGGAAAAGTGGAAAACTCCGTTTTCCTCAATAATCCACTTCTCGTTGACACATTCTTGTTCCTGAGTGGTTTTCTTCTCAGTCGTTTGCTGTTGCGTGAGCTGGACAAAAGAAAGTCGGTTAATTTCTTCCTCCTTTACATATTTCGGTACATTAGGTGAGCACAATATTCATATTGCATTTACAACAATTCGCAATACTTGTTGAATCGTGTTGGATCATTTTCTTCGATTTTAATTTTTAATTGATCGATTTGGTAATTAATTTGCCATTTTTAAGGTTGACACCTGCTTATATGGTGATGGTCGGATTGTACCTGACCTGGCTGCCAAGATTGGGTTCCGGACCACTCTGGTTTCGTATGAACGAAGAACAACAACGTTGCAGAGCTTCTTGGTGGACAAATATTCTTTACGTCAACAATTACGTCAGCACGGACAATCTGGTAATGAAAATACTCGAACGACGTTGATGCAAATCTGTAATTCCACCTCCACCTCCCCCACAAAACTCCTTGAAAAATCATCCAGTTGAAAATGTTTTCTCGACTTTTTTCAGTCGCCATTGGATTTTAATGAATTTCAACTTTTTCAATTTGTTGTTGCAGTGTATGTTTCAGTCATGGTATTTGTCAGTCGACACTCAACTCTTCATGCTAGCTCCAGCGATCATTTATCCGCTCTGGAAATGGCGTCATCCTGGAGAATGCATTTTAGCCGGAGTTACAGCAATCTCGATGGTCATACCGTTTATGGTGACGCTTTTGAACCATCTGGATCCCACCCTGATGATATATACGACGTAAAAAAAACTTTATCCCTTTAAATTATTTTTTCCAGTATTTTTTCTCACTCATCCATTGTTTAAAGAGACATTATACAGGCAAACGATGATTCCTGAGTTTTTGATATTTGGAGCAATTGTGTGAAAAGTTTCTAGCATTGGAAACAGGCATTTTTTTTTAAAATTGCAGAGATTTATGACGTCGAACGATTTTTTTTTTCATTCCGGAACGACTATGACTTTTTTTGATAAAAAATCAATAGACTGCGGAAGTTTGTTACTTGTTTTTTGTGATAAAAAATTGTATTTTTTTAATTATTGAATAATCGATCGGGTTTCTTCGATTCAAGAGTCATTTTTTGATAATTTTTTAAATATTTCATGTAGTTTTCAATTATTGTAAATTCTATCTTCAATTTTAATAACGTTTCCGATTTTTTCAATGTGTTTTTTTTTCAGAGAAATCCGAGACATATCGACCAATGAATATTTCAAAAATACTTACATAAAGACGCATATGCGTGCAAGTGCTTATTGCTTTGGACTTGTTTTCGGATACATACTGTATCGGATCCAGTTAACGAACTATCGGTTATCTACGGTGAGTGACCCCCAGTCGATTTGATAAATTGAAAAACTCGCAATTATTGCTTTGCAAGATTGAATAACAATCACCGTTTTACTAGTCTCCCGGAATATAAGACAAAACGATTGTCTACGGAGTTAGCACATCATTTTTTTCCATTTGCACTCAGTGTGGAATAAATAGACAAAATTCGAGTGTCATTTCTCGCCTTAGAGGCAACGGAAGAAATTTGTTTGTCGATTGAGGTGAATTTACGTCACTGGTGAAAAAAAACTACATTATTGCAAACACGAAATGAGCTGTCGGTTGGAACGAGCCCTTCGCTATCGACATTACTAATTTTCTGAAATTTGAAATAGTGAGCGATTTTCGAACGGGAATCGTTGCATTTTATCCCTGCCAACATTTTCTGCTTCAAGTAGAATTCTCGCCTGCTTTCTGTTTATTGATACCGAACTATTTGGGAATTAAACAAAAAGGAGAGATGTGACGAAAGTGTGATTTTTTGACTTCAGAACACCGTAAGGATAGGCTGGGCAGTTGCTGCTTTGTCCCTGATTGCGTCAATGTGTTCAATCAGTCTATTTTATGGACCCAGGAAAAATTTCACTGCTCTTGAGGCTGCGATTTATTCGTCACTGCATCGCGCCTTTTGGAGCGCTGGAACTGGCTGGGTTCTCTTGGCCTGCATGACCGACAACTCTGGTAAGTTCGTTTCCTAGTAAAATTGAGGCTGGCGGTACGAAATAATGATCGGTTCGATTCCAAATTCGTTAATTAGTCGTTTGTTGATTGAATCTGCAGCAATGAATTGGAAATTTGTTGCATTCATTGAAAAAAGCTATAATTTTTTGACAACATTTTTCTGCAGGGCCTGTGAAAAATTTCTTAAGTTGGCGGCCGTTTGTTCCGCTTAGTCGTTTAACTTATTCGGCTTATCTGGTAAACGGATTGGTCGAACTGCATGCGACTTCAACCGCGAGAACTCCGCAGCATTTGGACAAAATGGATTTAGTAAGTTGGAGGATTTTCCGCTCAACTTGAGTCGCCATTTTCGATTGATTGCAAATTCATTCACCATTAAAAATGTTTGTAATCGCGTTGTTTTCTTTTTCTTGCAGTTTAGCAAAGTATTGTCACACCTCATGCTCACTTTCATTGGTGCCGTAATCCTCTCGACGATGTTTGAGTCACCGATTCTTGGATTCGAGAAAATATTCCACCGGCCTCGTAAGTTTATATCCAATTTTTTTTTAATTACTTGGCGACAAGCCGCTCGTTTTTTCTGGAATCCACGTTAATCCTGACCTGTTGAAACTTTTCTGCAGATCCAAAAACAGTTGAAGCTCCAAAGAAATGTGAAGAGACGCCATCAAACGAAGTCTAGAATTTAAGTAACGGAGCCAACTTTTTTACTCATAAGTCTACCGGTAAAGTAATAATTAAAATGACATAAATAAGAGAAAGAATGACGAAGTACAATCATTGAATAATTTATTAATTTATGTAACAATAAAGTGATAAGTGATAAAATACATGTCGAAGTTCAGGTCTCCTCAAGTTCCCATTCGTAATGGACTTCGTTGGAGAGACGTTTTTTTCGAAGCTTATAGCTATTTGATTGTTCATCCTCGCTGGGCCATTCGACCTTGGAAGAATCCTCGGAGATGGATTTGGAGGTTGAGTTGGATTCATCAAGATCAAAACTTTTATGGAGGCAAGAAAGGTCATTGGCATGAATATGGCACTCGGTGAGTATGGACTGTGGGCCACCGGATGATGTGTTGGCTGTTCTGGATTCCTCGTCGTCCTCATTTTCTTTCTCCTCTTTGGTGTCCTCGTTGATCTTGTTTCGGTTTCTTGACGGGTCTTGAGAGATTTTAACCTCTTTGAGGGCGTATGGCATTGGATCTTCTTCGGATCTTGACTTTTGGAGCTGCCATGCTTTTTTGAAAGGATGATCCTGATCCTGTTCTTGTAGTTTGGGCCTTTCGGGTAAAAGATACTCCGGGTCTTCCTCGCTAGCTTGACTTTTGACAATGGATTCGCGTTTGAAGAGCTTCAGGGTTGCCATGATTGGTCGAGTTTCATCCTCCTGTTCCTCTTCGAGGCTGACCTCAGAAGTTAGTCCAGATGAAATTTCCTCCTGCTGGGATAGTTTGCTGAGGTCCGTAATGGTTATTCGCTTGCTGTCCTTGTTCAGGACGAAATCATTGTTGGCTATGTCTTCCTCCTCTTCGAGGGAAGTGACTTGGCTGGCACTGGTGTAGGAACGTCTTCTGGACTGGTCGACGCTACTACCTTCGTCACTTCTTTCATCTTCTTTGAGGGAATCGTCTCGTTTGATCAGCCCATAGTCCCTTTGCGACTGAGAGACAGAAACGTCATCCTCGGTTTCTTGGGAAGAGCCCAAAAGGGAAACCCTTGGACCACGACTAACTGTCCACGAATCCATAACATTCGATCCAGTTGGTTCCTTGAGGAGAGCTATTTTACCTTCGGCTGATGATCGTCGTTTGACGGAATTCCAGCCATCGTTTCCTTCGTCGAGTCTCGAATCACGATCCTCCGAAGCCAATCGTTCCATCAACATTTTTCGTCTGATTCTCAGTTCAGCTTCCCAATCTTCCTCGTCGCTGACTTTAGGTTCGACGGTGGTTGGCTTCCGGCTTGTTTTTACGGGGACCCGAGGCTCTTGGGAAAGCTCCTCTTCACTTTCGGACGACTGTTGTCGGCTGACTCCACGTCTCGGTGTCATCGGGGCTCTCGACGGTGAACGCTCGTGCCTTGAGGCTTCCCAAGACGCTGTCCGGTCGAGTTCCCTTCCGGTTAAGCTGGTTCTCGAAGGAGGCCGGCTATCCGATGCCCTTGACGATGATCGCTCTCGTCTCGAAGTTCCCCAAGGTGAAAGTGGTGCTCGGTCTTGATCACGGCTCGCTGAGCTGCCACGGGACTCAAGTCTGCCAACTCGTTTGCCAGAAGACGAATCATCGGGTTCGGTATATCGGCCACGAGGCTCGGAGGCTCTGGATGTTGATCGTTCTCTTCTAAGGGAATTCCTAGGTGATTCCGTGGCTACCCTGTCCCCTTGTCGCGACTGGGAACGTCGGTCCCGGCGAGGCGGATCATCGTCTCTTTGGTCCTGCTCCATGAAAGCTCCTCGTTGACTGCTACGACTTCTTCGATGCTCCAGGAGGCCATCATCTTCAGCAGGAATCCTGTTTCGAGTATCCCTCACCCAGCTCCACTCCGTTGGTCGTTCGTCGTCCTCCTCCCCTTCCAGCTCTAAGTCCTCTTCTTCCTCGTCCTCATCCTCATATGTCTCGCTTCTCACATACGATCCTTGTTCCTTGCTCCTTCTTCTCGGGCGCCATCTTTCCATGTACTCTTCTTCAGCCGTCTCTTCCATCCTCGTCAACCCGTCAACTGCGTCTTCTTGACGATTCCACGATTCACGATCTTCATTCTCTTCCTCCAATTCCTTTTTCCCTCCACTCTCTTCAGGGGAATCTGCATCTTCTTTTTTTTCCTCCACCTTTTCCACCTCCATATCCTGCGACAAATCTACGCCGATCTGCAATCCTAAACGATCGGTACTCTCCATCATCACATTCTTAACTTCCTGCATCGGAATGTCAATTAGTAGTGTAAGAACTACGGATACTAGAGTCACCGTCATTGCTTCGTACGGATCAATCTGGAAATACAACGAAGAACAAACATTTGAGAAAAAAATATATATCCAGCTAGCACTGCATTTTTAACAATAATGGAAACCCACGAATCTGTGAAATTGGAGCTCGCTCGAGTATCTTGCCGTTCCAACGTTGTAAAAAAATATTGCGAATTGACTGAGATACACGGCGTACGATATTCGGCTGAACAAAACCATCCAGAAACTTGAGAGGAATTTGTTGATTATCCCTGGACAAAAGAAAACAAGGGAACAATTCAAAGAATAAAAACGTAAAGTGAAGTTTTTTTGCCCGTTTCCATCAATTACCTCCATGGTCAGTGAAGCAGGCAAATATGGTCCAGCACAATGCAATGGACCATGCAACAGGAGCTATGACAGCGTAGTGAGCAGCTTCCTCAACATCGTAAACATAATCTCTTCTAGCCATGTGCCAAGGTGAGAATAAACTCCAAGCGCCCAAAGCCATTGCCATCAACCAACCGAACAATACGAAAATCTAGGCAGAATTGACGAAAACCAATAATTCGTACAACTTCGATTTTTCGCGCAGGAATCGATTAGAAATACTTACTCGATATACTCGGACGTTTTTTCCAGTGTAATGGAGTAAAACACCGAGTCCAACACCGAAAACGTACGGAGTGGCCCGATGCAATGGCAGAGCATAAGTCAAATTGGCAGTTTTATAAAGTTGCTTCATTCTAAACAGAATTGTCTTATTTTTTTATTTTTTTCAAATATTCAATCGGGAATATCTATGGAAAATTTTCAATGTGTAAAGATCGAATGTACTCACGTCATTCCATGATATATGACGAGCGAGAGATTATTATTGGTCGTGGCGAAATAACGAACAGTCGCGGAAACTTGTAGGATGAAAAATATAACGAGAATTCCTATGACGGGTTTTAAGATCAGGAAAAAAACAAGCATCGGTGCTATCAATGAGAGCTGCATGTCGAGAGCCAACTGATGAGTATGAGTCGCACACTATACATATCAATAAATATAAAATCATCAATAAATCAATTAATCTATGCAAGTCATGTTTTGTTTTTGAAATGTTACGCACCATTTCTTCGAAGGGAAAGAAATTTTGTATGTACAAGAAATTGGTCCACGAATTTTGTTTACACAGCTCAGCATTCGCACCGACAACGCGACGCCACTGTGGACCAGTTCCTATGTGCTCCATGACGTACGCGTACCAAAAGACCATCACCAGCAGCGATGGAGTGAGCCTGTAGATATTTTAATCCTAGAAGCTCTTAAACGATTGCCTCGTTGCCAGAATCGTTTCGAACGACTCATCAAATTTAATGATATTACTGTGAACCTTCCAGAATGGGAGTATAATGGCAAGAAAATGTTGTTAATTTTTAAAACTGACAAAAAATTAGCAAGAAGACAGTGCATAAAAAAGAATTTTTTTTTTTTTTAGCGAATCTCGAAGCACCCGTTTGAGGGCAAGTCTCGGGCCCCAATCACGGATTGTAAGTCTAGCTCAAAGTTGCACTTGGGGGTCATTTTGACCCCCGGTCACCGAGAAGAATTAATGAATTAAAAAACGACGTCATTGTGAAGTTAATTTGATTAACGAATTGGTTATTTTTTCATTACCTAATGAATCTCCCTACGAGTCGACAAAACCAACGAATTTCACCCTTCTTGGTTGACTCACGAGCCATATTAAAGGCGGTAAGAACTCCACTGAGGAGGAGGAAGCAATCCGTGTAAGCCAGAGAAGTTCTCAGTAACGAGCTCGTTGGATTATTCGCGATCTGTTTCGTAGAACAATCAACACTGGTGAAACGTTAAGCGGAATAACGATTTTTTTTCCTCAGCAAAGACAGAGAGCCAGTGCGAGAGAAAGAAAATCATTGGAATAATTGAAGATGCAAGAGCAACAAAAAAAAAGTCGAGCTCGATTCAGATTTAGAGAAATTTTGCCTACCTCCGTCAAGGAAATCCGATTAGCGTAAGGGATCTGCGCCGTTGGAATCATTTTGTGAGCCACGTAAAGTGCTATTGTTGCTAACGATCTTATTCCATGAATGCAACTTATCTCACTGCTATTATTACTCTCCGTCTTTGTCAATATTTTCAATGTTCTTCTCAGTGAAAAAGACATTATTATCCTTTCTGAATAACTGCCTGAAAGTTTTTCAATCAGCATTATTGTCGTAAATTGCGAGTTATTTTATTAATCTCATTTTTTTTCAATTATTTAATCTGCTGGCCTACAAACCTCAATATGCCAACAAATAAAAATCCCAAACACACAAAAATAGGAAGAAATCTCCATAATTTAATGACCCAAATGAAAATCATAAATTTGATCGTACGAAATTGTCATGGAATAATCGGTGGACAAATTTCACACGAAGCTACGAACTGATTCATTAAGGACGCGTACATTTTTTTGATCGCCAACATTTTTCGTGTTATTTTCTAATTTGTTTATGCAAACCGATCGCATTTCTCTTACCTTTTCCTTCCGAACTTACGATGTAGTCTCGAATAGTGGCAACGAGAACGATACAAATAATCATCGCGTAAAAATACCTGAAAATCGACATTGCTCAGTCACTTGGAATTCAATCGAATTCACTTAAGAAGTTTGGACAAACTTACAGCACACCAATCGTTTCTTTGGTAAACGTCTGAGATTTCTGACGGACGTAACACATGTCCGGATCAACCTCCACACTGAATTTTAATCCGGTAGTTACGTTTACGTGACTCAGAGCACTTTCCATAGCGTTTTGAGCATCTTTGGCTGAACAGGCTGCCGGAATGCACAATGCCCAGTTGGCGGTTGTAAATCTCGGTATGAAATGTCCAGGCTAAACATTCAATTCGATTTTACAGATTTCCATATTTGCTCAAGATACGCTAATTATTTTTAAAAAATGTAAAACAGGATTTCGTTTCTCTTCCGATCAGATCAATTTTTTTTCAACTTTCATCTGATTTTTGATAAAAAAAAAGACAAATAAATTTATTCAGAAGTTAATTTTAAATACCGACAATGAATTTAATTGATTTTGCACGGAATTATTACGAGGAATAAGGAATTTAAATAATTTCCGTGTGCCATTAGTATCAACGAGATTCTTGTTATTTTTCGATTTAATCGAAACTCGTTCTCTAATTATACGTTTTATCGGACTTACGTCGCGCATATTAGCACGAATAAATCCACGACTCTGCATGAAGTTGACGGGAACTTTCATGTCCGGAATTAAAGCGTGTAAGTCCAGCGTCGCCAGGCAATACTTGCCCTGAACTTTTACCGTTTTCTCGTCTACTTTCACACGAGCTGTCACACCCAAACACTGATCAAAGTCACCCAATTGATTGACGTTACCACGCAGCAAGCCGGAAGGTATCTTGGCGCTCGAATCAAGCACTGAAATACACAACTAAGGAGAATTTCTTCTGGTTCAAAACATTTATTCAAACTTTACTCACAACAATAATCATTCGACCACGTAATTCATTGCATTAAAATATTAAAAACAAAAATCTGCGACAGTAACAAGACACAATCGGCCAAACAGAATTTTGCCTTATTTTTCTATTAGAAAATCCAATTTTGTTTTGTTTTTTCCAAACTCTTACGTAAATTTGTCTGCACCGGAATGATTAGAATTCTATTGATTAAGTGAGTGAATGATTCAAATCATTCGTGTTAACAAAAAGACAGACGCTTGCACTCTATATTTAATTTTTCTATACTCGAATAATTCAATTACTCAATATTCTCTCTATTCTTAAATATCCCTGGATGCATCTATTCTCGACCAAAAGTCTTTGAGTTACTATTTGCGGCTGATAGAGAACGCTATTCTGATATATTGCTCGTTTAAATTGTGACCATTATCAAATACTAGTATTCCGAGAAATGTTCAATCTGAAAAATGTCACTTCCGAATAGTTTCTATTTCAAAACATTTTTTTATTTAAATTAATAGAAAAAAGTGCTTTTTCTGTTACAAATTCATCACAATTTCGTGCAACACATTTTCGTTACGTTTCTAATCGAATTAACTATAATCATTTGATTGAATAAACGAATGGAATTGTTTGATTGAAAAAATATTGGTGGTTGGAGAGAATTTTTGAAGAGAGTGTCTCGAATTACACATCTAAGGCTTAAATATACGATTATGGTTATTGTTTTGTGTTAATTAAAACGAGAATAAAACGCGGAAATTCGTAGCAACTCACTTTGAAGTGCCCATAATTTGTAACCACGTAACTGGCGAAGGAATATTTTGCCGTGTTGTTGACAAACGGGATCCTCGACGGCCGTGAAATTTGGAACGAAGGTCGGCACTTGAAGTATCGCATTATTGAGTCCGATCAAGGATATCGGAGCATCCACAGGTTTTTTGGTGGTGGAACTTTTCTCTGAAACATCAGGGCGACGTTTCATAGCGATTTTGTGGTGGTTATTATTTTTGACAAAGATTTGGGCGATTTTAGAAATGAATCTTTTGGTAATTAGTATTGGCGGATGGTTGACTTGCGAGGATTTTTCAAATTTTTATTTACTCACTATCTGATCGGGCAGCACTGTCAATTTTTTTGCTACTCGATTTTTCTGATTTCTTGGGAACAATAACATCATCTTTTTTTTCCACTTTCGTTTTGGTCTCTTCCTTCGTCGTCGTTGTCGTCTTCGATTTCTTCGATGTCTCGGGTTTCACATTGGACGGCACGATCTTCGAAGGTTTCGAAGAAACATCCGCCTTCGCATTCGTTTCCGGTTTCGTTGGGGTCGTAGGTTGAGATTTCTCGGGTTCGAGTTTCGCGGTTACTACCTCGGCGTCCTTTTTCTTCCTCATGCTCGTTCCATCCACGCTCGTGGCACTTGCTTTGACCTTGACGGATTTTCCCGTTTCCACTGCTGCAAGCTTCGGGCTCTGAAGTGTCTCCATCATTTTCGACTTTTCTTTGTCAGCTAATCGGACTTTTTCCAATTTCCTCATCGGTGCAGGTGGTGCAGGAACTTTCTTTTCCTCTTCGTCGCTCTCATCATCATCATCATCATCATCATCATCATCATCCCCATCATTGTCATCATCTTCGCCGTCGTTTTCGTCACTTTCCTGTTGCACCATTTTTTTCTTCGATTCTTTATGAACCTCCTTCGCTGCTGAAGCACTTGACACACCATCTTTGACCACTTGTTTACGTAATTTGGAACGATCGTGCGCATTGTCCAATGCATCCTCGTCACTATCAACGGCTATGAAGCTAACTTTTTTTTCTTGAGTTGCCTTGCTCGAGTCTATACTTTTCGTCGAATCTTCTCTTCCAGAAGCTTTGGCACTATCACTTGCTTGTTTCTTCGGAGTGGTTGTACTTTTCTCAAGGTCTTTAGTGTCTCTTTTCTTGATCGGCACGTCATCTTCATCATCTTCAAGGTCATCGTCTTCGTCTCCACTTTCAGTACCACTTTTTTCATCTCGGCTGTCCGCATCTTCATCAACCTCATTATTTTCTGATAAGTCTTCGATTTCTTCTTGATTGCTCTCTTCATTGGAATCTTCGTCATCATCAGCATCGGCATCAATGACTTCGGTACTTTCTTCCTGGCTGTCATTGTCGTCATCGACTTCATCATCATCCTCATCGGTGTCAATGTTTTCCACGTCATCGTCTCCGTTCTCGTCGTCTCCATCGTCTTCACTGGCATCTGATTCGGCGTTATCGGTTTCATGGTCAAGCTTCCCTGGTGGACGACCGAAGCGGACTTTGCTGCCTGTCCATTTGTCAAACCTTTTCGAGGAAGAAGCAGCTTTCTCTTCCTGTCTGTCATCATCGAGAGCTTCTTCACTTGGGTCGTCATCAATGACAGGTGGTTGATGCCTGGCAGTTATTTTGCTGCTGATTCGTCCTCGAGCAGTCTCGGCGTGACGCCTCCGCGTCCCAGCAGAGTCCGCTGAAGACGGATTACTGGGTGATCCATCGATGGAACACTTGGGATGTCCGGGGCAGCTAGTGGGCCGTTCGATCGTCGTGGATGTAGAAACATCACGAATCCTGAACGCGTAACTGGTGTAGA
Source organism: Diadegma fenestrale (assembly GCA_037043255.1). Taxonomy (NCBI): domain Eukaryota; kingdom Metazoa; phylum Arthropoda; class Insecta; order Hymenoptera; family Ichneumonidae; genus Diadegma; species Diadegma fenestrale. The sequence continues at coordinate 10,500,949 of CM073310.1, read as the reverse complement.
GAACGAGTACGAGAACGAACAGGATCAAGCACTTGCCCGGACTGGGCGCTGCCATATTCCATCAAGCTTCACCTTGAAAGAATCCCTTCTATCAGCTGACTTTCGCTGTACATGATTGAATCCAGCCGTGGGTGAATTTGAATCCGGCAACATTCGATAGTTAACGATTTAGCCAATTGTGAGGTCACACCGTGTCAGCTTTCTAAGTCGTTAATCCTCGGTTATCGGTCTTCGAGCTTGTTCAGTTATTTTCGAGGCTGTTTTTTTTTTTTTCTTTTGAAAGATCCACTTATTACACTAATTTGGTTCACAGACACTTCACAGGTCCCGAACTTAAAAAAATATCGATTTGCTTTTAACTCGGATGATTCTTCCTGCTATTATCGATCGCGAGCAGGCTAGTCGATCTCGTCTTACGATCTCACGAGCTAAGCCTATGGGCACTCCACCCCGGCCACATATTCACCACTGCTTCTCATACAGCTTGCTCGGCTTGCTTGCTTGCCTGCCTGCCTGCCCCCTACAGAATTAGAGCATGTGGCATCGTCCCAACCAGCTAGAAGTTTTATTTAGCATCAACATTTTAACGGCTCCACCTCTCTACCTCTCACTCCTCTGTCCTACGTTCGCCCATGATGATTATTTTGTGGAAGTTCGGGCTTTTCAGCATTCGCCTGCTGACTCCCTCGTCTTCCGCAAGACAGCTTTCCCCCACCTTACTCCTCTCCCCGTCCTACGCTTTGTACCGATATTTTTTCATCTCTTTTTGTAGACTTGAGGCAACTTAAAGCTCTTGAGCCCTCCGCGCAGACGCTAACAAAACCACGCGGCTCTGATACTTACTCGACAGTCCCTGATGATGCCGGCTAATGTTACGCAACGGGCATGAGTTTCTTCACTCCTATTTCGACGCTCACGCCGAACCCCCATGGAATTGAGTCTTCACTACCTTCCAAACCGATCCCCGTCCGTCTCGAAATGACCATTGGCAAGCCTATGCAGCATAGCCCAATGGGTTCCCGGAGACTTTCCCACCAAAGGTCTCTCATGCGATAAAAAATTGTTTCCTTCAAGGTCAACTTCCAGGGCACTTTTTCGTTCGAAAATTTGTAGAAATAATTGCTTAACCACAGAAAATTAGGTCATTCGAATTCATTCTTATTGGCATTCAGATACAATATCTTGACATTCACTCACATGAAATCCGGCATTGTCTAGTGGCTAGGATACCTGGCTCTCACCCAGGAGGCCCGGGTTCGATTCCCGGTGTCGGAAAATTTTTTTTTTTTTTTAATAATTCGTTCAACCTGAATAAATAAATTTGCTCTTGTTTTTCATTCCAATTTTTTAACAACATTTATTATTTTTTAAAAATTACAAAACTTACACTAAAAGGAAATTTGTACCGAACACAGGATTTGTTTGCTATGACTATTTTCTTATTTACAAATATAACAATTATTACAGAATTTTATTTAAAACAGTATTCGACTAAATAAACTATTTATTTACACAACAATCACGGGCTTAATCTCTTATCATTGTAGGATTGTCAAGGCCTTTGCCTGGTGCCTGATGGCTCAACTCTCGAGTCGACTCGCTTTGTGATTTTTGACCTCGTCCCTTAATCATTTTCTCCAGTGTCATAATCGGGGATTCGAATATAAGAGTGAAAATGAATCCAAAAATGACTGATATTGAAAAATCAGACAGGAATGTAGTGAACTAGAAACGCAATAATTGAGTTAGAAACACGAATAATTTGGTGTTATGTGAAGAGAAATGAACGAACGGATACGTACACAAGCCGCTTCACTGAAATATTGTGGACTCCGGAGAGCACTCACTCTCATTATTTGAATAATAAAGTGTACCAAATATGCACTGTAAGAAATTCTACTGAACGGAGTATAAATCGGATAAGACAAAAACGTTGATATCGGTCCTGGCAAGAAAAACAAATGAAAAATAGATTTTGACAATTCATATCGTGAAAATTTTCTTTTCCTTTCCATTTGTTGTGTCCCAAACATAATTCTGAATTTTACCTCCGAAGCCTAGTACAGCTGCATAAATTATCCATCCTATTGCGCCTGCCCACAGAGGTTTGGAAACGGCTACATAAAAAGTCTCCCAAGCTGTGTTAAAAACGTAGTCCTTCGCTTGGAAAACTTTCATGCTGAAGAAGCAGAAAGCCAACGCTGCGATCGTCAAAAGCCAACCAATCCATCGAACGATCTAGTCAAAAATAAACGAAAAGATAACTGTTATAGGAGATCAAAATATAACGATAAATGGTTCAAGAATTTCGTTAAATCACAGTTTTGAGATAATAAATATTTTTTTTTAGATCGTACTTTTTTCGGGGCCCTCTGTTTGTTGAAAACTAAGTATCCAAAAAATATTCCTATGATCCAGGGAGCTGCGCGAATGTGACTTTCCATATAGAAATGCGCACTAGTTTCTACCGTAGAATTTATGCTAATGAGAAAAAAGATTCGTGTTAGTTGCGTGCTAAAGCGAATCGTCGTTTCTTGAAAAATCCATGTGGTCCAAATCGAAATGATCGAATTGCAGGATAAATATATCTAAATCGAAACCGTTTTTGAGTGCCGTGGATACGTTTATTTATTCATGGCGCTAGAATTATTTATGCGTTGCCATGAGTCGATTTCTTCGTGGCCAGCAGGTATATGGCAAAACCGAATTTGTAAATTCAAGTGCGTTGTTGCCAGGAAGATAAAACGTCAAAGATTCTTAATTTAATGATATCAAAGTAATATTGTTGAAAATATTTTGCTAATGGACTTACTCTCCACCCGCGAACAGAACGCCGGAATAACCGTTCTGGTAAGAAATAACAACCGGCGTCGCAACTGAAGCGACAAAGGCAAGCGCCAGGATGATGAGACCTATCGATCGTTTTTTGGCCAGAGGATACATGATGAATGGTGAAATCCAAAAAAAATGCATTTCCACGGCTAAGTACCACGTGTGAGCGAGACACCACTGTTTTCCATTATAAAACGAGATCAGTGCTTCATATCAACTTGCATATAGAATAATCAAAACCAACGAAAGCAAACTCACGAGATGATCTTTGTCGTAGTAATTGTGAATGTAAAGTAACATTGGCCACCAATTTTCCTGACAATTGTCCGCGATGTTGATCATTGTCTTATCCCAAAGCGCACCCGACCCCACTCGGGGAAGAATAAATATCGTTATGAGCAGTAGCGCTGCTAATGCTGGCGTTAATCTGATAGATATGAGGAATGGAGAAAAATCTGGGGTCAACAACCATGCAAGAGTCGTCGGTCTGACTGAAGGAATCACAGATTTTCAGCAATGCAGGTTGATACGTTTACCGATGTGATTTTTGTTACTTTTTTCAGGCTCTTTCTCTTTTCATTTCCTTTTTTTTTTCAATATTCATAAACTTCATGCATGACGGTAATGATTATCGTTTGAGTCATTCGGACAGACATAAAGTTCTGGAAAATACGCACCTCAAGTATCGATGAATATAATAGGAAAAAATATTGAAGCTCCGTCCGGTGGACATTTCTTTTAGAAAGAGATAAGATAAGAGGAATCCGCTGATCGTGAAAAACGTATCGACCGCGAATGGCGCAATCAGTATATACAAAGCATTCCACGAATGGGCCCACTGTAATAATAAAATCGAAATTAAAGAATTGCCAATTCATTGTTGATAATGAGATTTTGGAAACATGATAAGTGAATGAGAACGAATGTCAGGGAATTGTAGGAGACGGTACTGAAAGAACTGCTGGAACTCGAGAAAAAGTACAAACCTCCAAAACTTCAACGATATTCATAAGTGCCAAGAAATTCATTACGTAGTCGTGTCCAAATATGACCCAACACATACTGAAGAATCGAATTCCTTGTATGGCGGGAAGGGTCTGAGGCGTTTTTTTCGTACTCAGTACACGAATGGCGTTGGAGTAAAGAGAAAATTGGCTCAGAGAAACGAGTCGATGATCACGAGAAAAAGTAATTTCCGAATTTCTCACGTAAAAGTCGGAAATGGTGCAAATCACGAGGAATAATAGCAACAGACTCAAGCCAACCCTGGAAGTTGTATCAAGAAATCACTTTGATCATAATAAACAATAGCACGTGCTAGAAATTTCAATATTAATTGATAAAAATATATGTGAAATCGATAATGAACGTGAAACTCGATTATGACGTGAGCTGAAAAACAGATTTTAGCTGAAAAATGAGGGAAAAATACAAACAGTGTTGCAATTCCCCCAGGAGTCCAATCTGGCGCGTCAACGACTGAACACGTGGAGCTCAGTACAGTTATCGGAATATTTATTGGAAGAATATCACTGATCATTTGAAAAGCAGCTGTGAGTAGTATCACCACGTCCTTCGGCTCGCAAGTTGAAGGTAAACAGATTGATAGAGTTTCTTGCAGCGACATATTGTTCATAAGAACAGAAATGGTGTACATGCAATGTCGGCCACGAATTTCTTCGCCGTTCGCGATTTCTCTGATGGCCATGCACTCGTCGTACATTCCCAAATCCATATTATTACCCATGAGTAAACCAGATGGTATTTTCGAGGAGGCGTCGATCACTAAAACAAATTCCTTCATTCAAACTTTTCTTCAGAACGTCTGAATTTTCAAATAACTATAAAATTAAGGGACTATGAATAATTAATAAACTCGAAATTGTTGTTTAGTTTTATTTTCGTGTGAACGATTTTGTTCAGTAATTTATTCATTTTGACGATTTAATTTTGAAAAATGTCCACTCGAGGAGACAAATGAGAGGCGGAAAAGGAAAACAATTGCGAATGGAATATAAATATTACTTTTCAAAGCCCACATGGTGCCATTTCGTGTTGAATTAACGAGAAGTGACGTTTGCTCGTAACATTTGATCGAGCTCGGGCTGGTTGAATTGTCGATCGGAAAATCTGGCAATAAAGTCAAAATATCAACAGGAGAGAATGGAAGGAGTGTTCGTCGTAATTGGTTGATGTATTTTGGTCCATCGAAGCTTTCCTGAGCTATGCAAATGGGCACTTTCAAATAAACTAGCAAAACTATCGAAAAAACAATGTATTTACGACTCGACATGTTGATAATGAGTCGCGAACCTCGCACAGAGTTCTGAAACTTGACTGAATTAATTCTCGTCAACAGCGATTATATACGAGCGTCAGTAGCACCGATAAACAAACGAAATCTCGGTGATAAGAATCTCGTCTAATAACTCGTAGAATGCGAAATCGATGCAATCAAAGATCTACGTATGCAGCGGAAAAATATATCTATGTCTTTGTATTTTCGTCCCATACCCTTTAAAAAGTTGGGCCGTGTCCGCATCGACGCTTTTGGGACAATCATTTTTTCCCCTCCTGCATCGATAACGGCAATCAAAAGAAGTAAAAAAAAAAAAAAAATCAAAAATCAACGTTTCCCAGCAGACACGACACAAATTACACGATAAAAATTATTTCCATCGTACATTCAGATAAATTGATTCTTCGCTAGCAAATTGTTAAACGTGCTTACAATATTCCGCGCCTACAAATTCAGAGCATCGAAATTCACACGTATATTTTTTTTTATTTTCATGCATCATCGTGATCGGGACGTATTTTTTATTCTGAATTTCTATTGATAGTATTCCCCACATTTGTCGTTATCAGCATCGAATTCTAGGAGTTTAGAGAAACTTAAATTATGAAATTGTATTTTTGATTGTTCACACGATATTCGAATAGATGGAAAAGTCGTTACTACGAGTGCAAAGTGACGATGGACTCTGTAAATCCTGTAAAACGAGTAACGAACAAAACGAAACTTGTATTTTATTCTCGGATGCACTTTCGTTCGTGAAAGGCTTAGAAGAAAGTAAAATGTTCATGTTTGTATGGCAACGTTACTGATAGAGGGAGAAAGTCGTGGTGGATATGACTCGAGAGTGACTCGTGAGTCTTTGCAGTCTCAGAAATATCACACATGTGTAGATGCGATTTTGGCTGTTGAAATAAAGGAAGCATATTTGAAAGGAATCAGTGAATAATTGAATAATGTAATTACGAGTCCGGAACTGTCAAGAGGCATCGACCTCTCCGATCGTCTGGAAATAGTTCGATCTGTTGAAAATAGTGAAAAAAAAAGCTTGTGATCGTTGCTCAACTCTTTATTCTATAAAAACGATTACAAAATGTTCGTGACCTTACTTTTGGTGATAGCAGCGATTCTCTCGATTTATTATTATCTGATAAGAAATTACAATTATTGGAGACTCCGAAGAGTTTCGGGTCCGGAGCCTCAATTAATTTTTGGCAACACAAAAGACGTGACTTTGCTAAAAACAACAATGGGTGAGAGTCTCCAGGAGATTTACAAAATGTACGAGGGACTGCCCTACGTCGGTATTTACGAGCTGAGAACTCCCGCCCTTTTGCTACGAGATCCACAAATAATTAAGCACATTCTGGTCAAAGATTTCAATTATTTTCAAGGTGAGTCTTTGATTCTATTCTATATCGTCTGAAATTCAAAGATGCACAACATTTCTGTATTGAACTGAACAATCAGTACAGCAAAATTAGCCAAGAATAACTCGAAAGACAAGTCACCTTTTTCCTCGATCCTTTCGCAAAGGTTGCTGGTTAGTTATCGTCACTTTTGCCGAAAGCAAAAGGCCAATAACGTCTAATAAATTTTTCGTGTTGCGATGTCGTTCCTATTTGTTATTGTCCACTGTCCTTTGTTACTGACATTTGTTGCTGCTGCTAACATTATCACAAGCATGAAGATTTTGCAAGTCACACTGTTTCTTGGACATCCCGTGACCAGTAACCGATTAACCAAGCTCTTGAACCATTTTCGATAAGAGATGAAACGCTGTGTGAAACTCGAGAAGGTAAATTAATCGGAATGAGACATCTCTCGGTCGAAATAATTTTTTTTTATCGCCGGCAGGTCGTGGTATCGTCATGAATGAGAGTGCCGATCCTCTGTGCGCTAATTTGATAAATCTTTCGGGTCAAAGATGGAGAATACTTCGTACGAAGTTATCGCCTGCATTTACGGCTGGAAAGATTCGTCATATGTTTGCAATTATCGAGGAATCGTCCAAAAAATACAAGGTTCTCATGCATTTGCCTCTCACAAAGTTCATTGCTCTCGAGAATTCACGAGAATCTTGAAAATGTAAAAGAAAATATAAGAGCATGTGTTAACTATGTTTTTGTCTCAATTGTCAAAGGAATTTGTAAAAAAATATGCTGACAAAGAAGAAACGGTTGAATTTCGTGATCTAGCTGCCAAGTTCACGACCGAGGTCATAGCGACATGTTGCTTTGGTCTCGAGACGAATTCTATACAAGACGAGGACTCGGAATTTCGTGCTATGTGTCGCAAAGTACTTGATCCCTCCCTCGTCATTAGCCTCAAACGAATCGTCCGCTCGTACTTGCCCGGTGTATTTCAATTCTTTCGAATGAGTTTGACGCCCTACGAGGTAATTATATCAAATTTCACATTAACATATTCACAAACTCACACGGGTCCGCGTCATTCGGTTTTCCACAATGACGTCGAACATTGAATTCACAGAATTGTTGTTAACTTAAAATCGCTAAACTTCCCCTCGATTCACAGGTGAGCCAGTATTTCATGGGCGTCGTTAGGGACATGGTCAAGTACAGAGAAGACAACAATTATGTTAGACACGATATGATGCAGTTGTTGATGCAATTGAAAAATGGGGGCAGACTTCATGATGACGAAGAGACAGAATCTCAGGACTACACTTCAGAGAACGAGAGTTTCACACAGAAAACTTCTGACATAGGTGAGCGTAGTGGAAAAAAGGACTTGGACTTGCATCAATGTTGAATAGTGGTAGTTTGTAAAAAGTCCGCCAGGTGGCTCCAGGACAAAAGTTTCTCGTATGTCAAGTGGTTCGTCCAGTTCTATAAAGATCTTGTCGTTCCTGTACGTTATGCGTTAATGAATATTGATTGAAGACAATATGGGACATTGAATCTCACTAATTTATCGATGTATAGCCTTGAGTAATTGATTTTTTGAATATTATTTTTATTTTTTTGAATAACGAAGTCATCGACGATAACGTGCTGGCTGCTCAAGCATATATTTTCTTCCTCGCTGGTTTCGAGACCTCATCGACAACCATGAGTTTCGCCATGTACGAGCTCGCTTCGAATCCCGAAATACAAGATAAGCTATACAACGAGATCGAGACGACCCTGAGAAAGCATCGTTCCGTTAGCTACGAAGCTATTTCGGAAATGGAATTTTTAGATCGTGTCATACGCGGTAAGTTTACACCACCTACGTCAGGAAGCCCATTTCCAATGCACAATTATCAAATTTTTCATATTTCATCTCCATACCAATGTGAAGAGCGCCATAGAAATTGTGTTGCAAAAATTTGGAACGATTTCCGACCTCCCGGAACTTAGTTTTCGACACTCGGCTTCAAACACCGATCGTCGATACTGTATCATCGGCGGAACGTCGATAACCAACGCTAATTGACTTTATCTTGGGCTGATAAACGAGAAATTACGCATTCGTGTTGTGTGCTATTTAATCGGTAGTTGTCAACAATGTTATGGACTAAAACCGACGAAAAGTCAGTCCAATAACACGAAATAGATGTTCCAAAGTCCAAAATCGACGTTTGACTACGTTACCTAACGAAAATGATCTCGATTTTGATTCAAAAAGTCAGTAACAATTTTAGCGGGAGAAATGAATTTTTACATTTTCAGAGACGTTGAGAAAACATCCTCCAGTGGGAATGGTGCCTCGTTTGTGCAACAAAAATTACGAAATACCCGGAACCGATATTGTCATCGAAAAAGGGCTTAAAGTACTGGTCCCAATACACGCGATACACCATGATCCACAGTATTATCCAGACCCTTGGAAATTCGACCCAGAACGTTTCCGCGATGACAACAAAAAGTTACGAGACAGTTGTACATTTTTGCCATTTGGAGAAGGACCACGAATTTGTATCGGTATGAAAAATCATTATTTGTTAACTGATGGCAATTCTATCGTTTCCATTTGGCAAGTTTCTCGATCTTTTCCCACTCATTTGCAATTGACTATGCACCGCGTAATTTTGTCAAAAAATATTGACATTGCAAGACTGATTTATTTTTCATGTCATTTCGAGCATCCAATGCCATTTAATGAATCTGAAACATTAATGGATCGGGAAACATGTTTAAAATTATAACTTGGTAAAAAAATTGGACTCTACTCCTTGGGGAGTGAATTACGATATGGAATTCATGAATATTTAATTGTCCGTTCTAACAGGAACAAGATTTGCCTTTACGCAGACAAAAGTGGGACTCGTTGCTCTGTTGTCGGACTATAAAGTGGAGTTGAGCCCTAAAATACGTTCGCCCCTCGAGTACGATCAAACAGCTAACATTCTGACAAGCAAGTCTGGAATTTGGCTCAAAATCAGTAATCGCAGAAAAAATTGAGGGAAGAATTCACGATTCAGCGAACTTCTGCATTTCACAGATTGGAGTAAATAAGGCTCGAGGCGACATTTTTCAAAAAACTGCGAATAACGATTGTACCCATAAAACATGATGAATAAATCAATAAAAATATACATGGGAGTGATAAAAAAGGAAGAAAAACACTAAATCGTCGAATTACTAAATAAACTATTTATTCGCACAATAATCGGGGACTTCAATCTGTTATCATTGTGGGATTGTCAAGGCCTTTGCCTGGGGCATCGTGACGCAACTTTCGCGTCACTTTCAAATTGAAATTTTTTTTTCTAACCATTGGGGTTTATATAATCAAATGTGGAACTTACTATGTGGCCATACAACGTCCTTAAATTATCAATAAAATGAAAAATTTTCTCATCAAAAAGTGGAATAAATCGCGGATAACAATATCGAGAATTATGTTGGAAATGGTTGAATTGAATATTTTTTGTTTAATTACGGACAGAGACTACGAGTGGACTGTGGCGAGAACGTTTTTTCAATTTTTTTTTTTTTTTTCATTGGGGTATATACATATTTTTTTTTCATTGAATTATGTTGGAAATGGTTAAATTGAATATTTTTTGTTTAATTACGGACAGAGACTATGAGTAGACTCTGGCGAGAACGTTTTTTTAATTTTTTTTTTTTCATTGGGGTATATATATTTTTTTTTTTCATCGAATTATGTTGGAAATGGTTTAATCGAATATTTTTTCGTTTAATTACGGACAGAGACTACGAGTGGACTCTGGCGAGAACGTTTTTTTAATTTTTTTTTTTCATTGGGGTATATATATATATTTTTTCATTGAATTATGTTACAACGTGAAGTATTCACGAGTTCGTGTAAAAAAATCGCGAGATTAAGAAGCTATTTATTGAACAATTACCGTAAATAAATTTCGAAGGAATCCTTAAAATTATGGAAAAAACTTTGTCTTTATAGACTGATTTTGAATTTTCGTAAATTACGAGCAAACGTAAACTGAAGATTTTTGATTAGCGATGAGGGCTCAATAATGGACAAACTGCAATAAATTTTCATAAAAGTTCCTCGCATTTATTATCTTCCTTACCTTGTACATATATAAATGTATATCCACAATGACAGGTGACATGTACTTTTGTCTAAACATATTTGTATCGACAAATAACGATCGACATGGTTGTTTTTTTGTTCAATTTTTTATTTATTAATTTTTTTTTATATATAATCACTTAGATTTTATACTTACGCCCCCTTTTAACTCTCTAGCGTCTTCTTAGCGTAATTCTACTACATGGTATGTAATCGTGAGTGGCATTTCATTTTTTTGTTGTTTCGTTTACTTTTATTTTATCTTTATTTAATTTTTTCCTCATTTATATTATCGTCTTTCAACACACACTTACAAAAAACGTACATCTGTCATTTAGATCAACCAGAAATAATGTCTTCATTATTATCTATACATAATAATATCTCGGCGACGTCGCAACGTCTCAAATATCGTAGATTTTTATTTCTATTTCGTCATCGTTTTTTACCTTTATACTTTTCGTTATTTCGTGCTAATCGTGAAAATTGTATCGATAACGTTCGCGATGATTTCTTATTTTTTTCTTCTTTTTTTCGATCAACATTGCTTTTAAGATTTGTCTGATATTCGTCTAGTGCGATTATTTGCACATGTCCTACGTTTCGGTTTTTCGATTCATCTTCATCGATACCCGAATGCAAAACGACCTGATGGGAAATTTTTTTTACTAAATTTGCTACGAGAGCATTTTTTTTCTCGACGAATGGGTAATCACTCTCTATCCGTCATTTTGAGATGTTTAAAAATCAACGACACCATTGGACGCTTCAACACCTCTGGATTCCTTTGTTAGTTTTTTTTTTTTGAAAATTACTGTTGATTTATTCTCAAACTCTGATAATAATGATCTACAAATATGGTTTTATTCGTTTATTTTTTTCATCTCTTCTGTTGTATTCTGCTTCATAATAAGGCGGACAAGTTTTTTACTCACAAGACATACACATAATTTTGTTTTTTGTCGTGTTACACAACTTACATACGTTCGCTACATACTACGTAAATTTTTTTTCTGTATTTATTTCCGTCGCATCTGCATTATTATTATTATTATTATTATTATTATTTTACTTTTTTTTCATCTTTTTCTCATTCGTATTTTCGTACAAAACAAAATGGCATCTTTTTGGCATTGGAAGAAAAAATACATAATTTTTCATTCAACTTTTCTCACAAGTTTGCATTTTCTTTATTTCATTTTTATCATTATTTTTTTTTCTCTGTCATTCGATCATTAAAATTTTTCGTGTTTTTTCGTTTTTGTTTTTTTAATTTGTATATTTTCGTTCATCAATCATTGTATTATTTTGAAAATGATTTTTTTTCTCATCCTTAAATTATACTTTAGCTTTGATAATTCCATTACGGTTATTAAAAGTATTTACTTTCTAATTATTACACCTTTATCAACTATTTTGGCATCGTCGCGTGAATCTTCGAGATTTTTGTATGTTTTTCGGTTTGTTTAATTTAAAAAATTTATCCTTTTTTTTTAACTTTCATGAAAGTAGTGAAAGCTTTTATGTATTCATTTATTCTTCTCAATTATTTTTTTTCTAATATACCTGGAAGTACGCGTTTTATCCTTAATCCGTGATGACTCGGAGTTGGAGAAAAATAATAATGACTTTACAATTTTTACTCGAAAAATATGAAGAAACGGTGGCCCTTCCACAGGCCTGCCATGTGTGTGTGCATCATTTGTTCAATGGTATTTACTGAATATTCGTGTCGACTGAGGTGCGCGATGTATATGGCGGAATCTTATTTAAAATTGTTAAAAATATGGAAAACGGAAAAAAGTATGGAATATCAACGTTGTGTGAAAAATAGACGAAAAAAGTATATCAAAAAGTTGTTCATTTTATAAAAAAGATCCAGTTATGATTTGTTATTGTTTGTTGTACTTTTCATTAATGTTACATACATGCTAAAAATGATCATCGGCTGATTAAGGAATTGTTATCACAAAAAGACTTTGATAAGGATTCTTTCAAAAATTTTCATAAACGTTCTTAGCAACAAAAGTAATAGTATTTACCTTTGAAAAAAAAAATTTCTGACGTTAAGAAATTGAGATGTTCAATTTGCAATTTTGTATTTTTTCTGTTTAGATAGGAAACCCGTTTTCCCCGATTTACACCCGTTGAGATGGGTGTAAATTCAAGCCACGTTTCGTTAGAAAGTCGCAAAAGTAAGTTGCAATAAAAATGGATTTAGGATTTTTTTCGCAGATAGCCAGATAGGCCATGAGCCGACCATTTCAAAGAAATACGCTATTAAGAACATTCATTTGCAACTCATAAACAAAACGTGACTCGAATTCACACCCGTTCCAATGGGAACAGTTCAAAATTGGAAATGAAATATCTCAAATTCTTAACGTCAGAAAATTTTTCTTCATAAGAAAAAATTGTTAGTTTAGGTGTCAAGCATGTTTTTACGAAATTATCAAATAATCCTGAGTAAAGTAATTTTGTGATAGTAAAACGTTAACCATCTTCAGACTTCAAGTCTATTGCTCCGTTCACATTGTTCGTCTGTTTGTTTGTTTTTTTTTTTTGACCGAAAAATTGACGTGGAACAAAAATAAAATAAAGAAAACACAACGGAAGGAAAATAAAAATAATGATAAAAACGTAGAGTATTTTGTTTTCTTTTACTTGAATTATCTTTGTCCGTCCTTACACGATTAATATAATGCAAAACGAAAAAAATAAGAGTAAAACCTAAACATGACGAAACTTATCTTACCGAGAATTTTGGAATAGATTAGGATTGGTCCGGATCGTTCGAAAATGCTGAAAAGGTTACGTGCCTTTTTTTTCGTTTCTCTTCATTATCGTCGATTTTTTGACAATTGAATCAGGAAAAACGAAAAATTGACACCTTCCCCTAAAGATAGTCGTACGATCACGAATCTTAGCCCCGCTAAAAGTAGGAGATATAATAATAGTGGTGGTAGTAGTAGTAATAGTAGTCATACAATAACACTTTGTCAAACTTAATTAATAAATAATCAATTAAATTAGATTACATTGCTAATCGTTTATATGCGATAATGGATGATAATATATTAATGATTCTTATAATACTACGGACAGTGTGTGTTTGTATGTATGTTTGTATACGTTTTTTTGTGGGTTCGTGGCAAACTCAGTGCCAATTCGTATAAATCAATTATTTCATTCGAATTACAAAGAGTTATCTTACGACAATAATAATTTTAAAAAAGATTCGTTACTAACACTCTAACGCAATCGTCTATACGTAAGATTCGTTTACAATCGTTTCTAAAATCATGCTAAAATTGTTCCCCCACCGTCTCGATGGGATCATCGACGTGATGAGGAATAAAAAACAAAGAAAAACAGTCGTAATGACGAAATAAATAAATAGTAAAAACTTTTCTTCAACTGGTCGATCCTCGATCTCCAGAATTTTCCTCATCTTCGTCACTCTTTTAAAATACACTTGTATACTTGGCGAAAGAGAAACATTGTTTCATACATGTTCAATGATTAGAAGAAAAGAAAACAATTCATAAAACACGTTTTGTCCGAAAGCCATCAAAGTTATCTAAGTTTATGTACAACGAGAAGAAAAAATGACAAATTCAATTAATTGTATTATAAATAAAAAATTTCGTTACACGATTTGATTTGACAACATTACGAGTTTAGGGGGAATTTGTAAAATAAAACTTCCTTTTCCACTCTGGAGCCCACCGGTCGAGTCACTTGATGATTTTTCATTCGAGTCTATCGTCAATTTCATCGATCATTCTCGATATTTTTTTTCCCCGTTCCGAAAACTAATGTCTGCGTTCACCTATCCATTTTTTTTTTTTTTTGGATGTCATTTACAATGCAACACAACACGATAATAATAATTATATCAATAATAATAATCGTAATAATAGTGATAATGATAATCGTAAAAATCTGTCCAGAGCAAACACGTTAATGCTGGATTCAATTTAGTAAATGAAAAATCCTTTGTACTCGGTCGCTTCTCAGCGACTGGTTAGTCTGTATGTCGTGCTTTATCAAATACGAACTACCGTAGTGCGAAGCAACGAAAGAAAAAAAAGAAGAAAGCACTCGATTATTAAAAATAAATACGAAACAACGAAGCGCAATGTACAAATGTGAGTTTAAAATGTAAAAAAAAAGTAGATTATTGTAATTAATAATCTTGAGATCATCTTCGTTTTTTAGGGATTCATTTCCTTTCTTTTAGACTCCTATCGCTTCGTTTTTCTCTGTCTCTTCATCTCTTGCTTGCACTCTCTGACTGACAATTCGAATATTTTCACCGAACGTGTATGCGCTAAAAAGTACAACAACTGGTCCACTCTTTTAAGTGTGACGTGAGCAAATTGAGAGATTTTTTTATTCGCCAATTCAGATGAACATGAGTTTTTGCTAAATTAATAATTTAGAACATGCCGAATGTATTAGGCCGAGATTTACTTCAGTCGAATTTGGCATCAACCATTTTCGTTTCAAATATTAATATTACATTGAATGAAACAAATCTCACGAGCCAAATGAATGCTGGAGAAATAAATTCGGCCCTGTATACATTTTGATTCCTCGATAATAAATGAAGCTAGTTTGTGTTAATTGGCTAATTGTAATGACGTTGATAATAAAACGCATGTCACTAATTTCGCGAATTTTTCTCATATCCGTCGAGCTTTTTTCCATTCGAATTTCGTCAGAGTGTTCAATGCGATGATGAAGACTGAGAAGTTTCATCGTCGATTTGGACGTCATTAATTTCTTCATTGTGACGTTCATCATTGTCGTCTGCTTGCCTCCTTTTCGGCGTGCATATTTGTCTTGTGAAGCTGCTTCATACAGTCATTTTGTCTTTAGGTTTTCTCCCTACGAGTTTGAGACGGAACGCATAATATATCGGGCTTATTTATTGTGCTACATAAATTACGTGTCTAAACAAAAACGATTTCGTATAAAAGCAAAATGTTTTCGTAACACGTTGATTAAAAATCCTTGTACCACTTTTATTCTCGTTCAGCACATTGCGTCATGAAGCAAAACGTGGAATAGAAAAAATGGCAGTGGAGAATATTGTTTGTTTGTTGGTTTCGTTAAAATCCTTCCGGTTAGTTTGTGTTACTTTAGTCAAGATGTCGAAAGATTCTGATGATACACAATCGCAAGTATTTCTAGTGATTGAGTTCTGTTGGAACGAGAACTCTACGTTGGTTTTCTGGAAAACTCGAATCGCCAGTGGTTTCCTTGACACACTGTCGTCAAGTTTCATCCTGGTGTCTCTTTTGGGTTTGCTTGTTTGATTGCTCTCGAACGACGTTCCTTGATCAACGGGGATCGAAGAGTGCCGCGTCTCTCATTTGTTGGTTCATCCTATGGCGCCACCTTCTTGGTAAGGACCCGTGATCATGCACGGATGCATGGGGAAGAGCGTGGTCCAAGTCATAGTAGTGTAAGTTGGTGATCTCATCATGAATTGTGAGCTGGGTACGTTGGGTATGTGGGGCAGTGGCGGAGGTGGTGGTGGGGTTGATTTGGTGTCGGCGGGGCCAGTGACGTTTGGATTTTCGGTTGTTGGTGGTGTGGTCTGCGTTGTGGTGGTAGAGCTGGTGGTGGTTGTTGGGGCTGCAGTAACACCAAGTTTCCTCAAACGCATTTTTTCTTCCCACTCGTCCCAGCCATGCCTTGGTCTGTTCAAATTGCGATGCTGATAAAAAACAAGACTGATTCTCGTGGGGTTCAGTCGATTGGGTTTCTTCAAGGCTGTCGTGGCGTGCATTTCGTGCTTGGCACACTCAAAGAGTACGCTACCATGACCGAGTGCAATGGCAACACCACCCATTTGGGAATCCTTGAAGCATTCCTCGTTGTCTGAATAATCGGCTACTTCGCCGAGCGGTTCAGCTTTCGGCGGAGGCTCTGGTAAAACAGGGAAGTACGAAGGTGGACCGTAGAGGTCCCACCGGGGAGCATCCCATCGAGTCCAGCTTGGGTTCAGTCCCTGATAGCCCGGCATACCTTGATATGGATATTGCGGTGAGTGGAAGCAAGGCTCGCGCTTTGGTTGCTGATAAAATTGCGAGGGATATTCCGGTGTTTGGTGATATGGCGCCTGATGATAATTGTATCCTTCCCAAGTATTGGGATAGGGCTTCTCAAAAACTGGATAAGTCGGATAGCCATATTGAGGAAAAGCAGGATGTCCCAATCCGGATATTGCGTGGAAATCCTGAACCTGTTTCATTTCTTCGGCCCAAGCTAAACAGCCCTGACCGTTATTGCTCATGTCCGGTCTGTTGGCGTCGTGAAAACCTTCGCGAAGCTTGTCTTCCGGCCACTCGGATCTCCTCTGATTAGCTGCTACGTTTGCGTTGGGAGCAATCGCCTTGGAAGCGTGTGGTGATATTTCCGGACAACCTCCAGTATTTCTGGAAGGCTCCGGAGGCTTGAGGAATGTTTTGGTAAACGAATTTTGAAATGTGTTTGGTTCAGCTGAATTTTGACTGGGTCCACTGGCTGTTCTAGATGGTGGTCTTCCCTTTGGAACTCTGAATGGTGAAGGCTCGTTCATATTGTCCCAGCATTGATTCTTCGCCTGATCTGATTGCGGAATTCTCTCCGTCCATGAGGTTACTTTCTGTTGGTCAGGGTGATGATTTTGCTGTGAACGCTCGGTTGACATTTGGTGTTCTAGCGCATGCGTTGATCGGGGTTCTGAAGATCCCTTGGCGGGATCGAGTGGCCAACTGTTGAGTGGGTTCCAATTATTGCCGCAATGCGAGTTGCCCGTGTGGTCTATTGAAGCCGGTGGAAAATTGTTGAACACTGGAGGCTTCACATCAGTTTGTCTGTGATTTCTGGCAACCTTTTTATTCTCATTCATCGCCGCAAATCCTTGATTGTCGAGTACTTGAGGATGATGTTGCTCGGTCTGAGGAATTTGTAACGTGCCGTGCATCATATATTCAGAATTGGTTCCGGCGTACGACTTGTCCATGCACGACCCGGACGGCTGGATACCTGTATACCCCGGCATCACTTCAGCTGGATTGGATTCATGGCCTGGATTCATGTAGTCTTGATTTTTGGACGGAGCTTGATGCGGGTGATGCATCGGATACGTTTGTTGTAATCTCGCTGTATACTGAGGATCCACATGCGACTTGGGTGAAGCGAGTCGCGGGGTGTTCTGCATTTCCATACAATTTTGACCCGGATTGACGGGGTAACGTGGCTGGATATTGTGATCGGGGGTATTTCGTGGCGATAGCATTTTCTGCTGGCAATTAGGATCATAATTTACACCGTTCGGGCCTCTTTGCTGATGCATTTGATGATTCATCACTGGTGATTGATTTCTCACGTGAGTTTCAGGCAGACCTGGCATGGTCATATGAGGGCCCATACGAGGCGATGCATTCCGTTGGAGCGCTTCTAGATGTGATAAAGAAGGAGAATAACCGCCAGCTCGTGGTGAGACATTGGGTTGTCTAGGGTCCATCATATTCTGATAAGGCCGCGGCGAAGGCGAGGTCAAGCCGTAACCGCCTTCCGTCGATCCGGGTGTCAGAGGATAGCCGGAACTCCTGGGAGAGATGACTTTCTGCTCTTGATGATTTGGCATAGACCTTGGTGACATTGAGTAAGGATTTTCCGTCGGTGTTCCAGGATGTGAACTCCTTGGTGACAGAGGGTGTCCTCTTGGCGAGTGAGGGTAAAGTCCGCGAGGTGATTCAACCGTAGAATTTGGTAAATTTCGCGAACCCGGTCGATGAAGATCTTCCTGGGACAAAGCACTTCGGGGTCTCGTATCATCCAGACTTGTACTGTCCGGGTCAACTTTGACCTCTCTTTCAAGACCACCGAAAGGATATTCGCCCCAAGGATTCAACCAATTATTCTTACGTTGGTCTAGCCAACCACCACGACCCCATTGCTGTTCACCCTGATAACCCCATCCTTGATACATCGAAACTGGACTATCCAGAACGGTCGATGATACCTGAGAACTTTGTAATTGCGCATCCATGCCTTCAAACATTGTAGCCATCTCGAGTGATAATTGAGGGTCACGAGGACCCGGCGTTCTTGTAGGATCTTGGAAACCCGGTGTTCGACTCGGTTCGATCGTCTTTTCAGCATTCTTTGCAGTGTCTTTTTTATTGCTCGCTGCGTCTGGTTCGTCCTCTTTTCTCTTCTTGCCGTGCCTTCTACAAGGCTGCAGGGGTACGGATCGAACTCGTACTTCACACGGGTATCTGTAAGAATATGGGCAGCATTATAAATAAGTCCGTGGCCTAAAATTATTATTTCAGACATGAAATGTCTGAATCGGAAACTCACTTCGTGAGGACCTCAACTGCTCCAGATCGGATCTTCTCGTCCTGACCGTCTTTCGAACCAAATTCATCCGTATCGTCCATGACGTAAAGTGGCAAGACGTGTAATTGCTCGTCATCAGGTTTGGCCAATGTTCGATGCTTCGTAAGGCTCACAACCTGAAATGGATGGTTTAGATTTTCTTCAATAATGTACGTTCAGGTACGTTCACAGGCATGTCATGACGATTCAGAATAAACGACCAGTCGTCTATTGACTATTCGGAAACTCACCACAGTACAACCGTTGTTCATGTTATGGAGATCTCTATGCGAATGAGCGCAGAAGTCAATGCAGGCAGTCACTCCCGAAAAAGGTCTACCTGGCTTGAATCCTAATCGACATTCGCTAGCGTCTCGTTCAAATTGAGTCTGATTGTTAAAAGCTTCTGGAGCGAGGCTCAAATACAGTGGCGAGAGAAGTGTCGCAAGGACATGCATCCTTTCTTCAACTTCTTGTTCCTGTGGACGAGCATAATATTACAAAGAATCCAAGCAATGCACAGCTATTCAGTGACAATCTTCAAAGTTCAAGAGTTCAAATCATATTTCTAAACGGTGCTATGTTACTGGAATCGTATGTCCGAATGACAATCAAAATTTACCTCAGTCCTCACGGACAATCGAAATTTGCGAACGGTCTTGCTTCTCGCATATTTACACCCATTGTAATACATCGACCAGGAACATCCGAAGGAAAAACTAGCTCCACAAGTGTCAGGGTCCAGTCCTTGGCAAGCGCAAGTTCTTGGTTCATTGGTACCGCATCTTCTGGTCGTTGGAAGTCCGAAGCGATTGAGTTTATGACTCAGGAGAGAATAAATTCTATCTGCTTCATGGGTGGGGACGCCTTCCCAAGCGACAATCGCGACGACGATCCATGCCGTGGCGCACTTGTGACCCTGGCGATGCTTCACCAATGATAATATTTTTTCCTCGGTACCCGAACGTCTGATGACCTTGAAAAATAAAGTTTCACTTCAGTACTTCCTCGGACTAAGAATTCTGGTATGTTAATACGTTGCATAAAATTCGTTCAATCAACTTACCCACTTACTCAAGGGACAGCCTTGCGTCGTTTTGCCCTCTTTACCCGTGTAAACAAGTTTTTCGAATCTGATCGCTGTACCCTTCAATCCCGTTCTCTTTTCGAGGTCATTACGAAGATCTAACAAGTTCGCAGCTGCTCCGAGGTGCGTATAGTAAGACCCGGGTTCCGGTGGACCTTCAAGTTCAAAATGACATTGTTTAGCACCATGTGAGATGTTGCAGTAAAAACTGGAAAAACAGCTGGATTGGAGACTCACATTTATCAGCTGGAAAACAATTGCAATCAGGAACCTCGGTTCTAACATTGTTTTTTAATTTGTCAAGATGATCTTGTAACTTGGTTGCTGTTGATGCACTGCTCGGTGGACTTGTTTCCTCGGTTTTGACATTCGGATCAGTTTTCTGCGGTGATTCTGCCAATATCTCATCCCTGGTTTGCAGGCCCTGGCAACAGCCATCGCGTAAATGTTCCGGTGTTGGTTGTTCAGTACCACCACGACGGCAGCACCAAGAACCACCATCACTGGTCAATTTAGCCGGCCCTCCGTCACCTCTAAATTTGTAATCGGTTGTTTCCGCGTCTTCCTGATCTGGTTCTACTTTTATGACGTGTGATTGTCCGTCTTCCTGGCGTGTCTCATTAGTTTCATTAATCGTGTCAGTCGTACACGAGTATTCCGTTGTTTCCTGCTTGATTGTCTGATTAGAGTCGTATTTAACATCTGACCCGTCGTCATTGACGCTGTTATTATGAGCATTTTCACTAGCAGATCTTTCAGGATTCATGGACGGATCAGTGACATCGGCTTCTTTTAAGAAGTCAATACTGTCGAATTTTTCAATAATCGGGTCTTCCTTGCAATCTGTTGTATCTGTGTTTCTATCGTCCGTTGGGATTTTCTGATCGATTTCCTCCGGAGTAGGAATCCCAAGATCTTGCTGGAACGATTTGTCATCAATATTAGTATCTGACGCGATTTTCGCATTTGGTTCAGTCCATGTATCTCGTTGCTGGTCGTTGCAAGACTCTGCGATTTGGCGATCATTCTTTTCATCGGCCGTATACTTTATGAAATTTTGTATAGCAGTGATTCCTGTTTCCGGTACAATCTCTGCGCTCTGGACATTGTTGACGTGTCCTAAATGGTTTCCCCCTCCCGTCCATTCCCATAAGCCACCACCGTCGGGCAAACTATCGGCCCGAGGGTGGTGGCTATGCAATAAAAAATTACCGGTCATGGATTCGTTAGACTGCGACATCGACATAACTGCCGATGAATTGAGGTACTGTTCCGACCTTTTTTCCTGCATTTTGTCAGACCCGTTCTCATGGGACTCTCGTATTCTGTCATCCGTGGGGAAATCATTGCTCGAGCCATTGTTTCCGTTGCTATGCTGCGATGACATATGATGATGATGATGATTTTGTTGCGATTGCAAGTCTTGCTGATTCAGTTGATGTTGTTGTTGCATTTGTTGATGCTGCATGTGCTGCTGGTGCGGTTGTTGCTGCTGCTGGTGCTGTTGTTGTTGTTGATGTTGTTTTTGTTGCTGCTGCTGCTGCTGCTGTTGTTGTTGCTGTTGTTGTTGCTGCTGCTGCTGCTGCTGCTGCTGCTGCTGCTGCTGCTGTTGTTGTTGTTGTTGCTGCTGCTGTTGTTGTTGCTGCTGCTGTTGTTGCTGCTGCTGTTTCTTATTGAGAATCATCGATTTCAACCGGCTCGTGACCCGATTAGATTGCGAATACATGTTATTTTCGGAACCGTCCTGATTTTCGGGATAGCCATTTGATTTGCTATTTTCCGCATTTTGTTGCTGCTGCTGCCACATAATTCTTTCACCAGAATTTTGCATATCTTGTTTCGTGTTTTGTTGTCCCCAATTGACCGGATTTTCAGAACCAGAACTAGGTGACCAGCTCATCTGCGTGTCCATTTTACTCTCTTGATTTTGCTGATTCTGCCACGCACCAGTTTGATGACTCGGTGTTCTTCGCGGACTTGGTTGAGTCTCTGGCCATTGTTGCTGAGGTTGTTGGCTACCGTCACTCTTCATACTACTCGGTGACCAATTGGGTTGACTAGTCGGCGTATCTGGCCAGGACATTTGATTCGATGGTGTTAAACGTGGATTTTGTTCGATTTTCGTTTGTTGGGCCCATTGTTGCTGTTGTTGTTGCATTTGTTGTTGTTGTTGCTGCTGCTGCAGTTGTTGTTGCTGCTGCTGCTGCTGAATTTGCTGTTGTTGATGTTGTTGTTGTTGCATCTGTTGGCCGGACGGTGTCAGTCTGGGATTCTGGTGACCAGATTGCTGCTGACCTTGAATCTCTGGACTATTTTGTTGCCAATTATGCTGCTGTGATTGTTGTTGTTGTTGTTGTTGTTGTTGTTGTTGTTGTTGTTGATTGGACGGTGTCATTCGTGGATTCTGTTGTGCAGAGCTCTGATGGTCTGGCATTTTTGGAGAATGCTGAGGCCAGCCTTGCTGCTGCTGCTGCTGCTGTTGAGCGGACGGTGTCAATCTTGGATTTTGGCTATCGCGCATCTTTTGATTCGGTTGTGACCAGTTAGCCTGCGACGATTGCTGATCTCTTTGCTGCTGCTGTTGACTCTCACCATTGTTATCATTCCAAGATTGCACCGTACGTGGTTCTTTTGTAGTTCCGTTTTCCCAGCTCATGTGACTCGCTGGCCTCGTTTGATCTTGCATGCTACTCGCATCTGACCAACTCATTCCGGTGTTACCAATTTTGGCTGTCGTATTGGAGTCCGCCCATATGTGTCTCTGACTTGCATCTGAAACAGCTGGCTGTCTTGGCATTTGAGCTTCTCTCTGCTGTTGCGCCGTGGCTGCAGCTACCTGTGCTTGTTGCTGAACTACTTGTGGCTGCCATTGATTCTGGACTTGCTGCTGACCCATTTCCACGTAGCCTGGATATCCGTTAGAGCTGTGTAAACTCTGTGGGCCCGGTTGAAGTGGATACCCAGGCATCTCGTTTCCCGACCCGTTGCCGGTAATTGTTGCGAATCCCTTGACTTGAGAATCGCTGGGTGGTGGTTGCTGTGATTGCTGCTGGGGAGTTTGTTGTTGCTGTTGTTGTTGTTGCGTATCCATGTGGACCGAGCTGCTACGACTCGTCGGCGTGGTCGACGGCGGTGGTGCCATCGTCACGTCCTGAAAAGAGGATCATTCGATCTGTAACTTAAAACCGATCGATCGCTCTGAGTCTCGCCGCGTGTTCTTCTCGCTGTAAACACCTACAAAGATTGCTGTTTTCTTTTCTCTCAAGATATTTTCTACCCTTACTGTTTCTACATTCATTAACACATCAACAGCCAGCGACCGAAAAGAAAAAGTAAGAAAACGGATACCGATCACGGATTGTCCGTGTCGCGATCAACATTCCAAAAGTTACCGAGATATTCTATCCGTCGTAGCGGAGGGTGAAGAAGACATGGGAATTTCATGTGACTATTTTTCTTACCTGCTGCTGGTAGCCGTTTACGTACTCCTGACGCTCATAGCCAATTGGTTGGCCTGGTGTCGCTGCAGGATCCATGAATTGGCCATTCAAGCCTCTTTGAGGTGTTGAGCCACCCGTTTGTGGAGCCACAGGGGCTAAGGGCGAAGGTTGTCCCGTGATTGCGTATTGTCCCGGAGCACCAGCACGCTGGAACGCTGACTGATCGGTTGCAATGAAAGCTTGTTGCTGGTATGCGACTGTAATCCACACCAAAGAATGTCCATTAATCATAAAACTTCTCGATTTCTTCCATCAAACTTTCTGTTCCGGCACATCTTCCATATTCGTTTAATCATTGACTGATTACTGACCTGGTTGCGGGTGGTAAGGAGTGGCCGCACTATACTGTGTGTGATACCTCAACTCTTCCAACTGGTTTGGAGCCGGTATCTGTTGGATAAACTGCTGGGGTGGCCATGCGGCTGGTGTGGTCTCAACCGTGACTGCACCAACGGGACCTACACCCTGATGCCATACGGTATTACCAAATCCAGCGGCTGGCCGGAAACCGGCACCTGCGTCACCGTAAAACGGCATCACACCAGGCGACTGCAACAATAAATTGACCAATATCCACATTTAATACTATTTAAATAAAAACATCAACCGTTATTCATTGATCAGATTCATCAATGATGAATGAACATAAATAAATACTTTTATTCATTTCTTTCTTCGTTCTATTAAATGGTTTCTTTAATCAATTGAATTGAAATTTCATAATTAAACTTAATCAATAAATAAAAATTCATTTCGTTCTTGAAATTGTTCAAGAATTGTTTTCTTTAGAACAATTTTCAATTGTTCAAAATGTCAACGTGATAAAAATTATTCGCATTCATTGATAAAACGAGCAGGGAAGCGCATAGTTCGTGAGAACACAATCTGAGATCGTTGAAGCTGAGTAGATTCACTACTCGAGTGGACTCAAAATAACGTTGGAGAGATCTGATTATTAGGATCTGATGCACTTGGAGCAAAATGGAATGAAAAAACATGAGAGCATCCATTGATTCTTGACTGAATCGAAGAATACCTACCCGAGAAAGTGAAAGCCCTTACTTTCTGTTTGCTAGGATTTATGTACATGAAGGTAGAATGTCCTCTTGTGCAGAGCTTTTGAAACGCTCTGCACTCTATTTTTTCACCGAGGTACTTTCTTTCATCGTTTCATTCATCAAACACCCAGGCGTATAACTCAATAGACTATTTCCTCTCTTTGGCACTTATTTGACCTCGTCCCGGTTTTTTGCCACCCTCAAGCTTTTCATTTTATATTTCGACAGGATCAATTTCAATGCGTTAAGGACGTTGTATGCACATTTTTCGATCGATGAAATTCCTTTGAAATTGCACCACAAGGAGAGAATAGTGATTTCTAATAGCTCGCGCAATCTTGAGAGCTTTCGCCATGTAGAAGTCGAGATTTATATTCATAAAAATCAGAATTTTCAGTAGTTTCTCACAAGAGCACGTGTTCAAAGTTGCAATTTAGGACCTTAAATATTTCGATTAACTCAAAACAATCATTTAGATTTTTCTGTCGCCATACAACGTCCTTAAAGGGAATTTGAACGTTGCGGATTTGGGAAAATGCAGAGTTATGAAAAATCAAATTTTTATCAATCCCTCGTGTTTATTTCATCTTAATTACTGGAGGAAACTAATTTTTTGTTCATCGTAATGACAAGTCCAGGAATTGCGGTTGCACAACGAATGGTATGAGAAGAGCCTTGCTCGACTTGAAAAAAATGTTCAGGACACAGGTTTTGCGAAATGAGCTTGCCTGTCCCATATCTGGGTACGTATATCATATCGGTAAGAATATAAAGACGAGAAAAGAGGGGACTCGTGTGTGAACAGCGTTAGCTTATCCCGTTAAAGCTTGGCTTTGGGCTTTGATGCGCTTTCCCCGCCCTCATATATATCTTTTTTTCTGGTGCTTTTCTTCTTTTTTTCGTCTGCCTTTTCTCTGTATTTCACTTTATCACGCGGAAATGACGCTAACACCACGCGTACGAGGAGGTAGAAAAACTGTGAAAAGCACTGTCGTAATTTATAGCTGAGAACGCGACGACCGCGCCATAGCAGAGAAAAGCGCCCTCGAGCTTTTCAGCCCTGGGACTGTAATACGAACGCGGAAAATGCTATAAAAGTTTCCGCCCTTTTTTTCTTTCAGCTTCATTATGCATGTATCTCACAAGGACGCGGAAAGGATGTATATTATTGTCCGCGTATTCGCTCGTCCTTTATGATGTACAAGGCTCGAAAATCTCATTTAATTTAAAACCGTGCGTCCCATTTCTTCATGAACCAATAATTTAAATAAATAAGAGAAAAAAACAACCATTTTTTCGAGATTGATCCCCCAGAGGAAGGGTTTAATGTGAACTGAACGAAGAAAATGATAAAGAACGACCCAAGGGTTGTGTAGCCTCAAGGACCAAAATATCGAGAAAGAATTGTTCAGATCGAGAGCCCAGTAGACTCGGCAACCTCGCAACCAGCCTGTAAAACTGCGTGCAAAAAAAGAAGACGTGGACGAGATGAAGGAGAGACTTAGTCGCGACGTGCCATGCCAGTTCCACGACCATTCTCACCCTCGCTATTCGCTCTTGTGGTGCTCTTCGCTAAAAATTAAATTTCGTCAAAAACTATTTATTGAGTACGGTGAACTAAATATTTTTGGGAATGTCGAAATTTTTGTTATTTGGACAATACTTTTGATTTATAATGGAATTGACAGCAAAATTTACAATTGGAATGACAAAAATTGACTTTTCGAAGAGACTTTCCAGAATATTTCTTGTTGCAATGACAAAATTTTTGTGATTTTTCAACAAAAGTTTAAGTGAACGTGTCCAAAACGATATCGATTTGTTCCAACAAAATTTTCTTTTCAGTGTAGAACTTTTGCCACGAAATTCAAGAATCAGTACGAAAACCTGTAAAAAAAAATATAAACGACGTTGTTGCCCGAGATTGAATGCAATTTCTCGAGATAATCTGAACGCCATTTTTTTTTAAGCACGGTCGAATCGGGGATAAAAAACAGAATGGAAAAAAGAGATGAATAAGATTTCATCTCTACCATGGAAAAAACGCCAATTAAATGCCGTTTCGAATCATTTGTTTACTCGGCGGAATCACTGCAAGGACCAGCGTGCTCTCTGACCTTCGAGCGTTCTGCGAGTATCCCCAGAGGCGCAGGCAACCGCCGCTCGCCCGATTCTCGATCTGGGACCCTGATCAAGGGTCAGCATCCGACCTCGTCCTCGAAACTAACCGGTCAACGATTGCTGGCACTCTGCTGAATCATCACAATCTCTATTCGTATTTATATTTGAACGAAAAATATATCGAAATAATATCGATGAATAAAAAAACATCGTAGAGAAATTGGTCAGTAAATTTTGCTGAAAATTTCGTTAGGAATCAAAAATATCGCCATAATTACAAAATTTTGAGATTATCCAAAAATATTTAGTTCGCTGTATTCAACAAAATATCGACGTTTTTGGAAAATATTTAATTTTCAGTGAATGATGCTCTCCGCGTCGTACATTTCATGTCAATCCATAAGACTTCGTTTTCAACATTCGGTCAATCCTCGCAAACTCTCCCTCAAGCAAATATTCGTACACGCAGATCAAGGGCCACTACACGAATGTCGACCTCGCTTCAGGCAATCAATTGAAAACTCTAGACACCAAGTTGCACCCAGTACCGTCTTGAAACTTGCTGTTTTCCTCTCATCCGCCGTTGCCTCCGTTCTGCGGCTTATTACGCTCGTTACCAGTTCCACTGTCCAATTAAACGGTATTGAATTACCGAGGGTAATCCCCCGGTGCATTTGGTCGGGCAAGGGATCACGAGGACGAAAACAAATTTGTCCTGGTTCGATGGAAGTTATACTCGGAATACAAGACGCATGCGAAGATTCGATATTAATTCGTGCATGGTAATAGATTTCAATGAAATCTGCATCAAGCTGTGATTACCAGAACTCTGAATCCGTATCGATTATACCCCGAGGGCAAAAGTTGAAGTGTGGAAACTGAATTTTTGCCAGGATACACCGGGAGCAAAATACCACGCGGTAATGAATATCGAACAGGATGAGACTAAAATGAGCCGAATTAAGTTTAAAACTGAAATGAATTTTCGTCTGTAAATTTCAATTAAACGGATTCGTTTCGACCCAAAACAAACTCGATTGTAAATTGAAAAAAGGACTTTTTCATCTATTGTGTTCAAATGGGGAAAAGAGAGGTTGGTAAACTGAAGTATGGACGCGGAAGCTAATAAATCCTATAAACAACTTTTTCAACGGGGGAGGCTGAAGAGAGTTGGTCGTACATTGTGTAAATGTGATTTATTACTGGACTCTCCGATAGGGGGCCGGAGAGTAGTTTAATTTTCGGTCTGCATGAGATGCAGAACGGACGCGCGTTCTCTCGTCGCGAATTCATTAGGTCCACAGTTAGTGCGAAGATTTAATTAGTAATTAGCGAGTTTGTTTGCCGACGGGACGCTTCATTAGCAGAGATTTCTGTTCTGCAAAGGGTGCTCCAGAACAGTTGAGAAAAAAAGCAAGGGAGACAGAAAAAAAGAAGTAAATATTGTTTGTCCAGTGTACACTGAAAATTAAATTTTGTCAGAAACCGTCGATATTTTGTTAAACACGACCAGCTCAATATTTTTGGATAATATCAAAATTTCCGTTGTTTTGACAATATTTTTGATTGCTAACGGAACTGTCGAGAAAATTTACGATTGGAATGTTAGAAATTGACGTCTCGAAGAGACTCATTTTTTTGATTTTTCGTGTTTGTCAATTTTTGTGATTTTTCATAAAAACGTTTAGTCGACCGTATCCGTCAAAAAATCGATTTTCTCCAACAATTTTTTTTTTCAGTGTATGACACTTCCACACTTTCATTTTTTCTCGATTCTATCAATTCTCTTGCATTTTGTGATATGTTGCACGCAAAAGTCTTCGTTCCCCATCGATCGAACTGCGATATTCTCGAATGTTCGTGTCCAGTCGTGATAATGTTCGAGCTCGATGTAAAGAGTCCGTGTATGTTCTTGTACAGCAAGAACCGCGATCCTGTGGGTACGTGATAGCACCAACTATAGCGCAGACAATGCTCGGGAATGGTTGCAGAAACTTGCTGATCGAGCAAAGAGAAAGTTTGCTTCGTCTGTTGCGGTTCTGTCTTTCACGAAATCGATTTCGCGTTGCGCAATACTATAGTCGTTTGGCTTGTGAGACGACGTTTTCAATCGACGAGATAATTGGAGCGAAATAAAAGGAAATAAGGTGCATGATGGCTGATGAAAAAACGGGAAACTCTTTAGTGAAAAAAAAATTTTATACGAATTTGACTCAACTTTTTTTTGAAAAATTACAATAATCTTGTCATTGCAACAAGAAATATTCTAGAAAGTCTGTTCGAAACGTCCATTCGCGTCATTCCAATCGTGAATTTCGCTGACAGTTCCGTTAGAAATCAGAAACATAGTCAAAATAACGAAAATTTTGAAATTATCCAAAAATATTTAGTTTTACGTGTTCAACAAAATATCGATGTCTTTTGAAAAAATTTCATGTTTTATTTATTTATTTATTCATAAATAAATGGAAAACAGAGAGGTCCACCGAAAATCTTGAAATTATCAATAAAAATTTAGTTCACCGTCAGAGATTCCTATGCTCCGATAACATCAAGCGTGGTGAGGACTGGTAAAACTTAGTAGGGGCGCTGTATACAGTCAATAAGTGGAGGGCGGGTATACAAGAGTGAGATAGATGAAGAGACGGTCGCAAGGGACGACGTCCCCTTGACAGAGAACCCTCCCGGACCTGAGGGACGTAACCCGGGCTGTCGTCGGGAATCCGAGAAAGCAGTGTGGGGCAACCCCTTGAATACCGACACAAGAATCTATCGGGAGATCGAGTGATAGAATAGAGACAGTGAGAAGCGAGAAGAGGCGAGAGAGGGAAAGGGAGAAATGGGCAGCAATGGTAAGGCCAAGGCTCGGGCCAAGAGGGATGAAAGTGATGGCTTAACGATGAGATATCCTTGCTCGTCTTTGACCTTTTCTGGCTCTCCTACACCTAACGAATGGTTATCTCCCGAGTGGTGTGACCTACGACAACAACAAGACCAGAAGATGGTCGTGACAACGTCGACAAGCGGTTAAACGAGCGCAGGCGACAACCGTACGAACCGCCTACCGATGCATGGGATAAAACGAGATTTCCTCAATGCGACATAGACACGCGTTACTACATAACCCCGCAGGGGACCAAAACCATCACCCTAAATCGCACTTCACTATAGCCAATAGTCCATCCAACATACATACATAGCGCCATCCTAAATAGCTTCCTCTGTATAACAAGAGGAGGAACCTGTCGACATGACCTCGACCTATTCTCTCCACTTTGGGCCCATTGCTCCTACAGAACTTTTGGATCCCCGAGAGACAGCTTGCGAAGGACACTTCAAAATACTCGCAGATTGGGGTTAAGCTGCAGAGCTCGATGAATTGCACACATTAACAGAGGCAAATGAAGATTAAGGTATCACTATCACAAAACGACTTGAATGAAGGTTTTTTTTTCAAAATTTTCTATAAACGTCCTGAGCACCAAAACTGACAGTTTTCTGCCATCAAAAAAAACTTTCTGACCTTTAGAATTCGACATAATTAAATTGCAATTTTTCATTTTCCTCAACTAAACGCGTGTCAATTCGAGTCACGTTTCGTTAAAAAGTTGCAATAATCGAGTTGCAAAAAAAAAATGTATTTTTAATTTTTTCAGCGGATAGCCGAAATTTTGAAAAGAAAATCCTAAAGACATCGCGTTTGGATGGGAAAAGCTAGAAATTTGAAATTGAATATCTACAATTCTTGACGTTAGAAAAATTTTCTTTATCGAAGAAATTTGTTAGTTTTGGTGTCAAAAATGTTTGTACAAAATTGTTAAAGAATCCTGACGAAAGAGTCCTGACGAATAAAGTAATTTTATGATACGTTGAGCAGGAAATTATGGAAACAATTATTTCAATCATAAAATCATTTCTTCGTAGGCTCGTTTTTACCGAATCGCAAGAAACTCTATCCATCGTAACATCCATGACTTTTCCATCGCGAAATTGCTCATTTAGTGCTATTACGAAATCGGCGTGAATCTGCCAAAACCGGATGGCATCATGGCATCAAACTTCACACTGCAGTGTAACGACTTTGCCACATACTGGACCAGAAAAAAAATTGAAAATATCGTCAATTTTTTAAGCCAGTCGTTCGTTTCTCATTCCCCTATCAATTTGTCGGAAAAAAACGTGCAAAAAAAAGATGCCTCGAACAAACGGCAAAGCGAGAACTGGAATGGAATAAAATGCTGCGACGTATCACTCGCGAGTTTCATTTCGAGCTTTTGAGAGTAATCAAGTGCCTGGAGCGGTAACACTCTGGCCGAATACGCAGTCATGTGAATACGAGCTTTTCAATATGTGTAAAAAGATTAAATGAAAGATTGATCCAGGCCAATTCTAGTCTTAGGTTCAACGCCTTTTCCCAGAATTTCTAAAAAACTACGTTTCGGAGATTAACTTTGAACTGTTAATCGGATCATTTCCGGTCACTTAATCTTCCGGAATGGTAATAATAATTCCGATACAATGAAATTATCGCGTGTCCCAGATTTCAGGATATCAATTGAAGATCCGAGCCAGCGAATCGGATGAACTGAAGAGTCATTGAAGTCTAACGATTTGTGATCGTTGCGGTTGTGTCTATAGAAAATTTTGTTGGAAAAAATCGATATTTTGTTGGATACATTCGACTAAACTTTTTTTGCGAAAAATCCCAAAAATGTTGTCATTGTAGCAAGAAATATTCTAGAAAGTCTCTTCGAAGAGTAAATTTTTGTCATTCCAATCGTGAATTTTGCGTTAGAAATCAATAATATGAAAAAAAATACCGAAAATTTAGGAATTATCCAAAAATATTTAGTGTGCCGTATAAAATATCGACGTTTTGTGACAAAATTTTATTTTCAGTGCAGATCACGGAGCAAGGGCATTTACTTATCAATACGAAAAGGCCGTACGTTTTGCCAGAAAGACATTTCTTTGGTTCGACTATCGTTTCTCGATGAGTATTGAAATCGTTTGCTCTATAAATATGTACATTAGGGTGGTTCAAAAAAATCGACTATTTTTATTTTTTCAAAGCCCGGGTTTCTATTGTTGCAGTAAGGTGAAAAAAGATGCCTGACAAAATTTGAGCCCTTAAAAAAATTTTTTAGGGGTCGCTCATCGCAATTTTCTATTTCCCATTTAAATAACACGGGAGAGACTTTATTAGCTTCTTTTGAATTTTATTCCTCGGTAACGGGTGAGGGTCCAACAACGCTCAAGGCGATTTCTTGTAGGGATTTGAACGCTCTATAAAAAACGTGTCTTGACATTTTACGATCAACTTACTCCTACGGAAGTTATTCGACGTCAAAATTGGCTTTGAAGGAAATTTCGACTTTTTTTCACTTTTCCGGCAAAATTATCGATCTCGTCACAAAAATCTTTGGAAATTTCTTCGAAAATCACTTGATTTAGTATCATATCATCTTCCTGGATTAAAAAAAATTGAATAATTTAGAATACTACTACTATACGGGTTATTCTTAGAGGAAAACTGCGATTTCCGTCGATTAATTCGTTATATTAACAAAAAATGATAATAAAACGGTTATATATACATATATCTATACACACTATACATATACACAACATAATATATTCAGTAAGGAAAACCCGATATTTATTTCAGATTTTTCTTTTTGAAAATTTTTGAAATCCGAAATAAATATCGGGTTTTCCTTACTGAATATATTTTGTTGTGTATATGTATAGTGTGTATATATATATGTATATATAACCGTTTTATTATCATTTTTTGTTAATGTAACGAATTAATCGACGGAAATCGCAGTTTTCCTCTAAGAATAACCCGTATAGTAGTAGTATTCTAAATTATTCAATTTTTTTTAATCCAGGAAGATGATATGATACTAAATCAAGTGATTTCCGAAGAAATTTCCAAAGATTTTTGTGACGAGATCGATAGTTTTGCCGGAAAAGTGAAAAAAAGTCGAAATTTCCTTCAAAGCCAATTTTGACGTCGAATAACTTCCGTAGGAGTAAGTTGATCGTAAAATGTCAAGACACGTTTTTTATAGAGCGTTCAAATCCCTACAAGAAACCGCCTTGAGCGTTGTTGGACCCTCACCCGTTACCAAGGAATAAAATTCAAAAGAAGCTAGTAAAGTCTCCCCCGTGTTATTTAAATGGGAAATAGAAAATTGCGATGAGCGACCACTAAAAAATTTTTCTAAGGGCTCAAATTTTGTCAGGCATCTTTTTTCACCTTACTGCAACAAAAGAAACCCGGGCTTTGAAAAAATAAAAATAGTCGATTTTTTTGAACCACCCTAATGTACATCTCGATACGTGTATGAAAAGCAATAAAGAGATGGCGACGCATAGTGAGAGAAATCAATGGCGAAATTGTGCGAAAAACCATGAAATGTGGACCGGTCCAAAGGTAGAACAACGTTAATCCGTCATTGCTCTCGCCCCTGTCAGGTACACGTTGTGTAAACCATTTGAAGTCTCTATATCGATACTCGGGAGCTCCAACGGGAATTGAAACATTCGTTTTGCCATTGGAACGAGAAAAAGAGAAGCTCCCAAGTGACAGGGAGAGAGTGAGAGGGTTTGAAACTCACTCGCACTCCTCCGGTGAAGTCGACGCAGTTTCATTTTACTATGAACGGTTGTGTAACGTCCGAACTCTATTGGCGCTCAATTCCTGAATATAATGCATGTTCTCAAAAGCCGAACTACAGTGTCTAATTGAAAGTATAACGAACTATGGGAATAAAAAAAAAATGTTGCATCATAAAAAATGAAGCTGCGGATTGGATTGATAAAAATTCACTTTTCAAAGAGACTCACCACAATATTTCTTGCCACACTGACAAAATTTTTGTGATTTTTCTAAAAAAAAGTTTACTCGAACGTGTCCAACAAAATATAAAACAAAATTTTCTTTTCTGTGTGTATTTCGACCGGTTTTATCGCACGAAAAAATCTGTATTTAGATGCTCGTTATTATTGGACGAGAATTATCGAAAAAGTTTTTCATTACTAGACGAGTAATTGACGTTGAAAAGTAATTGGAAAGAAAGACAAAGAATTGCCAACGTTGTGAAAATCGATTTTGTACTTGCACGAATTGAAGGATCGTTTTTGTTATTTGTCACGGTTGCTTACCAGCACTGGATGGCTCGTGCCAAATATTGATAGCTCCATGTTCAATGGGCATGTAAATACAGGGTGTATTTGGAAAATGCGAAAATCGCTTACTCTATTATATCGAGATAAAAATGATAGCTGGGAATTGAATTTGAATTTGCAATGGGTGACGAGAGGGTAAAGCGAAGGACTCTGATATTGCACATATGACCAAATTATATTGTTTCTCCCCCAATGCCGTCTGTTACCAGGCAATGGACACGAGTTCACGTGGACATCGGTAAAGAGCTTTTCATATGTATATATGGTACAGGTCGTTTACAAACGAGAGCCAAGCGCGGTCTCGTATACATCGCAAGTGAAAACCGCACGTGCATTGTGGCTCAGTTGCAATTCTATTGTTATACATATCTGCATTTGTATTTCTATGCGACTGGATGCATGTGCATGAGGAGAAGAGAACCACGACATATATATGTATATATAAGTATAATATGGGGTGGACCGTGGGCCAACGAGTACCGGAATTCCGCGGTTTCGGGTTTGGTGCATAATTGCGCGTTTCGATAGATACTCGGAACGTCGATTCCTTTATCGGCTCGATATTGCCAATTATCGTCGCCGCACACATTAACCACCCGCGTTTATGTTTTTCCGTTATGGTCCTCTCATTCTCCCCTTCTCTCTCTCTCTCTCTGAATTTTACGCGGTATTGGCATATGCGGTCCAATTCACCAGATTCACGTGCTGTGCATAAAATTATTGTTCCTCGTGTATCTAACTATTTCTCCTATTAATTTGTATGTTATTGTTGACCATCCTGTACGAAATCAATTATTTAGAACAAGCACGCCTCGTTTCCTTGCTCTTTGCTTCTGCGTTGCTCTTTTCACGCCCCGTTCGTAAATATTATTTGCTAAACGTTAGTTTTTTTTGCTAAAAGTGTCGAATATCGTGCCAGCACATTTCTTTGCCACTTTACTGACACTAAACGTGTTAGTTTTTTTTTCTGAACATTCTCTTTAAGGTAGTTCGATAGCAAAAATTCAGAAATTGTTCACCTTATCGTTAATGATAACTAAAAAAATATATGGTCACGATATTTTACGAAAATTTCATAATTACTCGTGATTTTGGAATTTTTTTCTTTTCTTTTCTTTTCTTCGGCGTCTGCCCCTGCTGAATACATCTTCGTGCGGTAAGAACATATACGAGCATACAAATGAAGGCTCTAAACCGCGTGGCAATTGTCATACGATGTTAATTGCAATAATTTTTTTTTCTCTCAAAAACTAGACGTCAGATCGTGTTCTTTTTTTTCAAATATTATCTTCTGAAAATTCTATAAGACTGTGTGTGTTTTTTTATCAAAACAGTAACAACCGTTCTCAAGATATTACGATACACACTTTTTGTGTGATGATTCCCATGCGTTCAGATGGAGCAACTAACAACTTGAACTGCCATATCTCAAAAAGTATGCGGTAGAACTGACTTTTTTTTACGATTCGTTGAATTTTTCTGCGCAACATATTTTTGTTTGAAAATTTCCGTAAAAAATCGGGTTTTGTTATTGAACTACCTTAACAATGAGGACTCGATCACTAAAAACCCAGGTCGCCAGTGTCTTAAAAATTCATATCGTTCCCGGTGCCAATGTGAATGAAAAATCATGTTGACAATTGAATGTAAAAACGTAATCAATCATCCTGGTAATTAATTAATTACGTTCAATCACCACGTTAATTGTTTGAATCGACGGCCAGATACTGGTTTAATCAGCAATTTTATTGATTCGAATGAGCTTTCGTCTCGTTTCGAAAATTTTAAATGAGATTTTCAACCGCTATTGTGAACGGTTAGAAAGAAAAAAATTTTGGGATGAGATGTTTTGAGGCCTTTGATAAAAGACAACGGCGATAAAAGACTTTTCGAGATGTGAATTGCCTTTTTAAGGTACACCCGAAGACCAAATGGTCGGGGGTTGGGAGCAGGGCAAAAGGGACAGGTACCAGGGGATATATATGCACATTTAGGCTTGAGAGAGCAAGCGAGACGAAGAACTGTAAAACATGAATGCTAGAAGGGGTAGACTGTTGGTAGACGCCGGCTGTGGGGGCGGTGACCGACCACCAACGTGAATCAATACCCGCAGGAACAGGAAGCACCCTCTCCATCTATCTCTTTCTTTCGGTCCCTCCTTTTCTCTCGTTTGAGGATGAGAAAGAGAGCAAAACGCGGCAAGCGTCAGTGCAATGACAGAAGACAAAGTTGGGCAGAGTGAACGCGGACTTCGATGTTTCCTTTGTGACTAAATGATGAAATTATTCGGAAAATTTCATTCCACCTCAAAATACTGCTAAAATGTTTATACTCGCTTTCCTGATTCAATTTTGTCAGTAAACGTCGATATTTTGTTGAACACGATGAACTCAACATTTTTTAATGTAATTTTCAAATTTTTGTAATTTGCACGATATTTTTTATTTTTAACGGAACTGTCAACAAAATTTACGAATGGAATGACAAAAATTCACTTTTTAAAGTGTCTTCTGAGAATATTTTTTGCAGGGGGGACAACATTTTTGTGATTTTTCAAAAAAAAAAGTTTAGTCGAACAAACAACAATAAATTATCAATCTTTTCCAACGAAATGTTCTTTCCAGTTCACCTTTTATTCCGGAATTTACAACTTTTAGTGGAGCAACGTTGAAAAACCCAATTTTGTTATTTAAAAAAAAACTGCAACGTTTCTTATTTTTCTCTCATTGTTTCGAATGTTGCTGCATAAAAAAATTACGTCAGTAAAATTCCGCAACTAATTGCTGATAAATGTAACGGTGCTCGAGAAGCCAGCACACGACTCGAGCGCACTGAAAAGAAGATGTTGTTGGAAAAGATCGATATTTTGTTGGATACGTTCGACTGAACGTTTTTTTGAAAAATCGCAAAACTTTTGTCATTCCAGCAAAAAATATTGTGGAAAGTCTCTTCAAAAAGTCAATTTTTGTCATTCCGATCGTAAATTTTGCTGACAGTTCCGTTAGAAATAAAAAATATTGTGAAGATTACGAAAATTTTGAAATTATCCGAAAATATTAAGTTGACCGTGTTCAACAAAATATCGACATTATTTGACAAAATTTTATTTGCGGTCCGAGCTTCCTGGCATTATCGGTTGTCTTCACTCTCGAAGTGCAGCGGAGCCAAGTTGCAAAGGTTATAACGCAACGTAATGATAAGCTAGCCGAGCTAGAGGGATTGCACGAGTATAACAAGCAAATGCGATATGATTAACAAGCACTGAAACTGGAGCAAGCGTTCGGAACGTTTGTACACCTTTCTACCTCTTCGTATGTACAATCATATTTATTACATGTATATACATACCTATCTGGTGGGAGGGAGAGGGAGAGAGGGAAAGAGAGTTGTCAAGACTGATAAGCCTCTTGTGGCAAAGCTTTGTCTGCCACAGTGGATAAATCTCGAGGACGAAACGGAGTATGCCATTATTACGTTTCGGATTTAGCAATTCCGGCACGACGCTTTGGTTCGTGAATTAAGTCTTTTTTCCACTTCCGAATTGTTATCGAATAATCAGTCTCACTCGTGATATTTCAAATCAACGAGTTGAATGATCAAAACGTAAGAATCGCGTTCGTACGTTTAAAACTATTGATATATGAAGAAAATACTCGAATTTTGTTGACACGTGATCTTATGAAATTAAACTAAAAATAAAATTTCGTTGGAAAAGGTCGATATTTTGTTGGACACGTTCGACTAAACTTTTTTTTTCAAATAGCAAAAATGTTGTCATTGCAGCAGAGAATATTCTAGAAAGTCTCTTCGAAAAGTGAATTTAGTCATTCCAATCGCAAATTTTGCTGACAGTTTCGTTATAAATAAAAAATATTCGCAACGAAAATGTTTAAATTATAGAAAAATATTTAGTTTATCGTGTTCACCAAACATCGACTTTTTTTGAGGAAATTTCATTTTCACTGTAAAGAGGAAAAACTTTTTTTTTTTCCAATTACTCACCATGGAGACGACCGGGGGCGGTGGATTTCCGTTTCTAAGAACTCCGGTTTGCTGACTCGCCACCGGATTGAGATTGTCCTTTGCTTGCTGCATGGGATCTGCGTGTATTGATTGCTGCGATTGTTGCTGTTGTTGTTGTTGTTGTTGTTGTTGCTGCTGTTGCTGTTGTTGCTGCTGTTGTTGCTGTTGCTGTTGCTGATGCTGAATGCCACCAAGACCGCTCTGTGGACTGCCGAGCCCGGTTGGCGCGCTATCGGGGGTACTGACTTGTCTCGCGATTTTCCGGTAACTCTGGAAAATGAAAATTTCAAAAATGCTCAATTAGTTCTCCTGCTATCAAACCGAATCGATTTTTTTTCATTTTTCCTACACCAAAATCTCTCGCTTTTGATTCATTTTCAGTGACGTCACAGCTTTACGCTGAAAATTAAATTTTGTTAACACGGTGAGCTAAATATTTTTAGATAATTTCAAAATTTTCGTCATTTTCATAATATTTTTGATTTCTCACGGAACAGGCAGAAAAATTTACGATTAGAATGACAAACATTGACTTGTCGAAAAGACTTTAGAATATTTCTTGCTGCAATGACAACATTTTTGTGATTTTCCAAAAAAACGTTTATTCGAACGTACCCAACAAAATATCCATTGTTTCCAATAAAAAAAAAATTTCCCAGTACATTTACGAGACCTCCAACATTTGGAGGCTTCATCTGCTGTCATATTGTTACGACAATAAAAGATTATTGAAGGCTCTATTCATACACGTACACGTGTACGACTGTTGGAGACATCTTGGCGTTTATAATTTACATTATTCTCGTTTGACGAAGCGAAACGTCTTCATCTTGCATCTACCTCGACAATTCCAATTAGAGGCTAGCGAAAGAGATGCACAGACCGTCGTGAACATTTGTAGAAAAGAAAGATAGAGAGCGAAAGAGTTGGGACAGTATGGCTCGCGGTAGTTGTGACCCTAATGCTAAAAATATCCATGTGGCCTTAAGTAGAACGTGCTCTGTGTATGTGCTCGTTCAATTCGTTTCCATAGTTCAACGTGCTTCTATATCTTGCTCATATAGTACATTTACCTCTCGCGTTATCTCTGTTTTATAATTCTCTAGGGAACAAAACTTGGTCCGTCTGTCGCGAGAACTGTTGAAGTTCCATTCCAATAAATTCTTTCCTCCCAGCTCACAAACTATCAAAGAATTTGAGGAATTTATCAATTAAAGAAAAAAAAATAATCATAATAAAAAAAGTCGTTTTGTGTTCGTCTGCGTATTTTTTCGTATCAGTCAACTTCATCGATTCCCAGTCACGAATCAAATTTGCAATTGACCTGCCAGGGAACTGGCAGGTCAATTACAAATTTGAGTAACTGTGCGTACAAATGTGCATAAACTGAAAAGAAAATTTGGTTGGAAAAGATCGATAAATTATTACGTTCGACTAAACTTTTTCTGAAAACTCACAAAAATGTTGTCATTGGAGCAAGAAATATTCTAAAAAGTCTCTTCGAAAAGGAAATGTTTGTCATTCCAATCGTAAATTTTGCTGATAGTTCCGTTAGGAATCAAAAATCCACCAAATCAACCGAAATGTCGATGTTTTTTGCCAAAATTCAATTTTTTGCTGGAGACAACAACTCATCAAGTGCACGCGGGCTTCTGGCTTTTGTTGTGTGCATTTGTATTAGCGATAGACATTGGGCATACAGTGTATGACTACGAGTGAGCTGTATACATGTTAGATCTATAAATAGACAAGGTCTCGGGCCCATGCTAAGCTAACCAGGAGAGCCTGTGGCTATGACTTTTTAACTGCTGTTACCGAATGCTACGCGATGCGCTCTCCCACTGAGACATTTTATTCATTCTTTACACTGAAAATTAAATATCGACGTTTTAACCAAAATTATGTCAAAAAACGTCAATATTTTGTTGAATAATGTAAACTAAATTAGTTAATTTTGGTTAATAATTAATATAACATAATTTTGGTTAACATAATTTTGGTTAATTTCAAAATTTCCGTAATTTTGACCATATTTTTTATTCAAAATATAAAATTTGGCTGACAGTTCCGTCGGGAATAAAAAATGTGGTCAAAATTACGAAAATTTTGCAATTAACCAAAATTATGTCTAAAAACTAATTTAGTTCACATTATTCAACAAAATATCGACGTTTTTTGACATAATTTTGGTTAATTACAAAATTTTCGTAATTTTGACCGCATTTTTGATTCCCAACGGAACTGTCAGCGAAATTTGCGATTGGAACGACAAAAATGTCATTTTCGAAGAGACTTTGTAGAATATTTCTTGCTGCAATGACGAAATTTTGTGATTTTTCAAAAAAAAAAGCTTAGTCGAACGTATCGAATAAAATTTTCTATTCGGTACCGATCGTCGACACTTCTATGGCTGGAGGCACGAAAACAAAAATCATCGGATTGTGGGAGACTCGCTGTGACGAAAAATCCGACGAACCGCGCTACATAAAAATCGAAAATCAATATAGGACATTTTTTTAATTAAATTTCTTCCCACTAATACGAGAAATAAATGTGGGATTTTCATATTCGGAGAAAAATCGTATTGATAAGAAAAATTATTTGGCGCCAGGACTGTATTTTTACTATAAAGCTGATTTTGGTTCTCAAACGCTAGCGTTCGTGTATACAGTGTTTCGCCTTTTGGCATCTCGCCCAATCCGGAAGTCACAATTCGTCCTCGTGCCCGCCCCGACGTTCCCATACATCCCTCCGGTGTTAAGAATTCGATTATGTGACTTGCAACCGGCTGCAAATGTGAGAAACGAGCTCGATCCACGTCCCATCACTTTTTACGCGAAACGCGAAGATAAATCGATTCGTAGTTTCCTGACGGAAACTTTGTTGTCGTAATATAAATAACTGGAGAATTTTTTTTTTTAAATCGTGAATTCTGAGCAAAATTTAGAATTTCATAAGAATTATTTAGTCCTCTTTGTTTTCCATGCTCAATAAATAAATAAACCATAAAATGTTGTCAAAAAACATCGATATTTTGTTGAACAACACGTGAAACTAAATATTTTTGGATAATTCCAAATTTTCGTAATTTTAACAATATTTTTTATTTCTAACGGAACTGTCAGCAAAATTTGCGATTAGAATGACAAACATTGACTTTTCGAAAGACTTTCTAGAATATTTCTTGCTGCAATGACAAAATTGTTGGGATTTTTGTAAAGAGCGTTTGGTCGAACGTATCCAACGAAATATCGATCTTTTTCAAAGCCCGATAACCTGTACCGTGTGTTTCTACCTTAGTGCGGTGTAGAAGCTCTAAAAGCTTAAGGCTACGCAGAACGTTAGCTCGGAAAGTCGTAAAAACAAGCTTCGAGTCACAAGCCTCGAACAATACACGTACTTTTCGTACGGAACGTTCAGGGACGTCTCGAGGCAAACTCGGAGTATGTTTTTTTTAATGGCGATGACGAGTATTCGGAGAACCCCTGCGAGAGGCCAACTGCAACAATTATCGATGTCGTCGAGTGCAGCCTGCCCTCGCAGTACACCGAAATAATATCTCAATGAAAGATTCAACTGCACTGTCACGAAGAATAAAAAAAAATTGCACATGGAAATGATTTTTTATTGGAAAAATATTCCCATCTGATCAACGAGGTCTCTTCGATCTTCGAATATTTTCGATCGTTTGAATTAAATCACAATTCGATGTTTTTCGACCTCATGCCTGATGATAATGATTCTGAAGTTATCAACGTTGCACTGAAAATTGCATCTTGTCAAAAAAAAAAAACGTCGATATTTTATTGAACACGGTGAACTAAATATTTTTTGATCATTTCAAAATTTTCGTGTTTTTGACGATATTTTTTTCGATTTTCAACGAAAGTGACTCCAAAATTTACGATTGAAATGACAAAAATTTACTTATCGAAGAGACTTTCTTGAATATTTCTTGCTGCAATGACAAAATTTTTGCGATTTTTCAAAAAAAAGCCGAGTCGAACGTAACCAACAAAATATCGATCTTTTTCGAAAGAAAATTCTTTTCAGTGTGGGGTCTACGGAAAAATACGTTTTTCCTCTTCAACTTAAAAACCATGATAATTTTCGTACCAATTTTGTACTCGAATCCCTAAAAACGATTGTTTCATTGTCCTTATTAAATGTATTGAACAAGAATCGCGAAGCTGCTCAATAAAAAACAGAATTTCGTTGCATGCCAACGATGCAAACTGGAACATCGTTCGAAATAGTAGATCGAAACGTGTTTTTTGATTTCCGAGTCGATAATTAAATGACGAATATCCACAGAATCTCTTACTATTCAGGGATCACACGAACGAGTTTTGAAAATATGTGAAAACTGCATGTTAAATTTAGGCGATCGTAAATTCACATGATTGCAAAATTTCTCTTGTCTATACTATAGAATGTTTTTATTATAATGCCGATATTTTTCATGAGGGCATTTTTACGGCGAGAAAAATTTTAATGGGTCGAGGAAGACTCGGAATATTTTAATAACGAAAACGTAACCGAGATCATAAAACAGTCAAGACTTTTCGTATAACGCCGGCGGCCCTTATAAGATATTCGTAACTTTACGAGCTCCCTTTTCTTCAGGTATCTCGCGCGAGTCGCGAATAAATCTTTCGCTGGCACAAAGATTTCGTCGTCTCGTAGTTTTACCCTCAGCGATCTTTATAATGGTTGGTTTGATCAGCATATTCGCCGGAACAGGAGACGAAAAACTGCACGAAATGAAAATAGAAAAAAAAATCGAAACAACATTCTGCAGTATTTTCCACATCAGTTGGCAACATTTTTTAGAAACTTTAATTCGAATCTCATTATCTTTTGTTTACCTTTACTTTTTTGTATAACCGTAAGACGAAAAATTCGTAAGAGCTGCTTAACGACTACAGGGACGACGGGGGAGAAGCATCGCGACATTTTCCCTTGCCACCGGGTGGTTAAACGAATTGCACTTCTGAAGTACTTCCGGACCGTTGAAAATTCATTAACTCGAGTACTCGTTGGATAAAAAAAAAGTTTTCAAGTAGAGTGAACGCGAATAAGCGAGAGGGGGGCTCGAATATAGTTCCGTTAACCACCTGCCATAAATTTGCAATTTTCTCGAGACAAAATTGTGTTTCAACCTCGAAAATGACTGAGGCGGAATTTTTTCACCTATTTTTTGTCATCCATCGTAAAATTAATTACGAGAACGATTATTTGAGAGCAAAAAAATACATTTTGGCCGCCATGCATCGGTGGCTCATTTCTGTGTCGAGCGTTGGCGCTGCTTTGGCGACTGAAGTAAATATTTACAAGCGCGGCTTTTACGAAAAATGGCTCCAAATTTTGTTGCGATCATTATTATTGTTGAAAAAAGGCATTCCATATAAAATTAAGGGGGGGAAAGACTGTCAAATCTCATAAAACCCCATAAATTTCGGTGTTTTTTAGGAAATTTTTGATTCATTCAAATTGTTAGGAAATGCGAGGAACTTACAAGACACCAGCTCAAAATTGTCATATATGAATGTTTATTCCTCTATGGGAATAAATCTCTACACGGAGAGAATTTTACATGAAAATTTACTTTGTTATTATAGTTGCCTGGTAGCAAGTCGTACCTTTGAGAAATTTTACCAATAACAGTAATTTTTCATTCTGTTTTTA
This sequence comes from Diadegma fenestrale, assembly GCA_037043255.1. Taxonomy (NCBI): domain Eukaryota; kingdom Metazoa; phylum Arthropoda; class Insecta; order Hymenoptera; family Ichneumonidae; genus Diadegma; species Diadegma fenestrale. Next base: position 10,457,254 of record CM073310.1, on the reverse strand, counting down.
TCGAAATCACGGAAACTATGACATTTTTGGCCCTTTTTCAGATGAAAATTTACCATGTCTTTGGTAAAATTTCTTAGAGGGACGACATCGTACCAGGGAACTATCATAACATATAGTAATTTTTAATGTAATATTCTCTCCGTGTATAGAGTGCACAACAGACTTTCGAGCATCTGATGCGCGCGGAGGTCTCCTTGTCGAGTTTACATCAATTTATAATCGACCTCGGCAATAAATATGATGTAGCTCGCAACTCTCGTAAGAATATTTGTTTGTGCACATAAGTGCATCGCGCGAGGACGCTCATCAAGGGTGACGCTGCATTCACGAATCTTCTGATTACACTGGAAATGAAATCTTGTCAAAAAACGTCGATATTTTGTTGAGCACGGCGAACTGAATATTTTTGGCCATTGTCAAAATTTTCGTTATTTTGATAATATTTTTGATTTCTAATGGAACAGACAGCAAAATTTACGATTGGAATACCAAAAATTTACTTTTCGGAGAGACTTTCTTGAATATTTTCTGCTGCAAGACAAAATTTTTGTGATTTTTCAAAAAAAGTTTAGCCGAACGGATCCAACAAAATTTTCTTTTCAATGTAATTTCTTAAAAAATGTTGGCGGCTGTAAACCTTTTTCTTATCGCCCAATAAATTTATGTGGATTTTCCATTTTTTCAATCACGAGTCCGTTACATTGGTTAACAAGTCGTTGTCACTCAAGCGGTAATTTTAGACGAATGGCCCAATATTCATATTCTAAAGTTTTCAAGACTATGATTGAATCAGGTTTTTTCTTATTGACCATTAAATTCAGCTGTTCCTGACAAGAATGCGCTGAAAAAAATAGACAAGAAGCACGAATATAATCGCGGTATGGAAAATAACAATGAAAATAGGGGAAAGAGATTGCGAGTCCCGTCATAAAGAGAGATGATTGAGGGTTCGTAGTCTTTTGGCCTGTCAATCATCGTTGTTTCCAGCGAAAAAAGTAGAAAGAAAGAAAATTCTATTAGAGCCGTTTTTTCGGACGGGCATCCGGAGAGTGCAAGCGCCCGGAAGATGAACCTGGCAGAGGATTAACCGAAGAACGATCTTAAAGTTTATTCTAGCCGCGAGTGCTTGAGAATGAAAGATGAAAACAAATCGATCTCTGTTTTCGTGAAGATTTATCGTTAAGGACGTTGCGTCTCAAATCGCAAATGATAAAAAAATTCGGAAAAATTGGTATATTTTTGTGTGGAGTATTCAAGAAATCGTGAAAAAATTCCAGGACAATTGAGGAGCTCGTTACTGAACAATTAACATCAACAAATTGGATGCAACCGTAACCATTGCTGTAACACTGTGTAACTATTGCAGCTGCGTACAGTATGAAAATCGGTGATCTCATGTAATTTTGACAGTTGGACACTTTTACTGGAAATATTGATGAATTTACTGTAACGAATTGTAAACGATCCAGTGAAACTGTTAAAATCTCAGTTCGTACAGGAAAATTCTTTGTTCGGCTGTAAAATAAAGTGGGTAGCCTGTTGTTTAAGCAGTTTATACTGCGATATTTACTGTTTCTTTTTTTCCGTGTATAGTCTTCACGTGGATGGGTCGCGCGTGGTTCTTTCCGCAAGAGCGAACGTGTAAAGGAAATATATAGCAAAAATTCCTCGATGGAACCAGCAAAGCGATCAAATTGATGAAAAAATTCCATCAAAGCTATTTTTTAATGAAAACTTTCAATGAATTTTTTTTTTCTTTCTTATCGCTAAACAAACGATATTGTGGAAGATCGAACGTACTGAATTTCATGGCGTGACGGTAATAGCATAGAATAAACGCGTGACCTGAATTCCTCACGATACAGACTCGCGAAGGATTGCGCAACTCTTGTACCACTGACAAACACACGTATGAACATAACGTTCAAGATTCCCTCGTCTCGCGTCACAGTGCAAACGTTTTCGCGCATAACACGATTTATTATATGCAAAACCTTAAGGACGTTGTATGGCGACGGTCAAATCTTAATTTTTTTTCAGTTTTTCTCACATAGAAAGTGCTTTGCGAGCCAAAGTTCAATTTGTATAATTATTAATAATCAATATGTAATTTATATTTGTTGTACAAAAACCAAAATTTCGAAAAAATTTTACGACCGATTTTTTTTGAAAAACTGAGAAAACCTTCTTCGATGATACATAAAAGCGTATGCAAAGTTTTGAGAGGCTTCACCAGTCAGAAATTGAAATATTTAATGTTGAACTTTTGACACGCGCTCTTATGAGAAACAACTGAAAATTGTGATTTTTATAAATAAATATCTCGACTTCTACATGGTGAAACCTCTTAAAATTGCTCGAGCTCTAAGATACGAATATTTTTTTTGTGCGGTGCAAAAATTCGCAAAAACATCGGTGGAAAATGTTGCATGCAACGTCCTTAAGGAAAAGTGAAATATTTGATGATCTTTTTCTGATTTTATGCCTTTTGGGATTCGATCGAATTGTTAGGATTCAAGAGGATAAAATTTCGGTTTTTTTTCTCCTAATTCAAGTTGCACGTAAAATTTTGTTATTTTGACGGATATTTTCATTTCGATCAACTTTTTTTCACCAGGAAAACCGATGCCATTTTGTAGAATAATTCACCGAAGCTGCGACGTATTTTTTGGATTGTTTTTCTTTGCTCGTTACTGCGCTTTGCACGTGTCATTCATACACATTGCTCCCTGCATACATTTTTCCAGTTATTCTCTTTCGTCGTGGCAGAGAGATAAAAAAATAAAGTATAAAAAATTGGAGCGTGACGTCCGATAACGAGGAGGTGGCCACGACTAGCGAGAACCTTGTGCATATATATGACGCACACGCCACACTCTTTACTAACAACAGCAGTCCTCCCCATGCCTCTTTACCACGAGAAACTCTCTGAATGAGTAATGAATCTTCGCCATAGTTTTATGCTGTTCCCAACAATATGCACTATCGTCGTTTACCAATCAGAATCTCGATTGTTACGATCGTCACTTTTTTTTGCTTCAAACAATTTCTACACTGAAAAGAATTTTTTATTTGTTTTGGAAACGATCGATATTTTGTTGGATACGTTCACGGAAAAAAAGAAACAGTAAATATCGCAGTATAAACTGCTTAAACAACAGGATACCCACTTCATTTTACAGTCGAACAAAGAATTTTCCTGTACGAACTGAGATTTTAACAGTTTCACTGGATCGTTTACAGTTCGTTACAGTAAATTCATCAATATTTCCAGTAAAAGTGTCCAACTGTCAAAATTACATGAGATCACCGATTTTCATACTGTACGCAGCGGTAATAGTTACAGTGTTACAGTAATGACTACAGAGCGATTCATTCAATTTTACAGTGTGCCACGGTATTTTCACTATTCTTTCCACAGTTGGTGACGTTATCACCAACACACATACACACAAACGTGTGTTTAACAGTGTTGAACTGCTAAAATTTACTTTGGACTACACTGTAATTTGAGCCAATTTGAGCCCTATTTTTCAGTAAATATCGCTTTTCAATCGCTTCGAGTCCAATGTAAACTGTGTACCACTGTATTTTAAACTGTTTCTTTTTTTCCGTGTTCGACCGAACATTTTTTTTGAAAAAGCAGAAAAATGTTGACATTCCATTCTCAAATTTTGCTAACAGTTCCATTAGAAACGAAAAATATAGTCAAAATTACGAAAATTTTGAAAATATTTAGTTTTCCGTGTTGAACGAAATATCGACGTTTTTTTTTGCCAAAATTTAATTTTCAGTGTATAACGGGGCATCGAAAATTCGTCCGAACCAATTAATCACGACCTTGATATTGAAAAAATTGATGAATATAAATGAGTCGTTAGTAATTTGCAATTAAAACCCGAAAATAATGACACAAAATTAGTTCGACAAGTTTTTGAAGAACTTTATTGACGTTGTGACATTTCGTACGTCACGTATCACGATCGACATTGTTTGAACGAATTGCGAAGAATATGAAATGAATTTTTTTCCCTGTTTTTTTGCTCATTCGCGATCACAATTTTTGTTTATGTGCGCCACGTGCACTCGGATAAACTGCAACTGCGAGGAAAACAAGAAAAACGATGGCGTGCTCCTATGCATTGCAACGTTTAGACTTTGATGTTTTCTGTCTGTGGTTTGTCTGCTCTCGATGTTCTCGCTGCGTTCACGCTAGCATGTACATCGCGATATATACTTGGGAAGATACCAGGCGAGACAAGCGAAAGACGGGGGGGAAAGACCTCGAGACAGTCGAGAGAAATTCCCCGCGCTCGAGACGCGGATTGCACGTACATATGTAACTATACGTACGAGTATATGGAATAACAACATATTTGAATTTATCAGATCCAAGAGAAGGTCTAAAAAAATGTCGACGCACCCGTTGTATATTGAGCAAGAAAATGTAGCGGGTGACCGTTCGATTTACAAGATGAGACGAGAAGCGAAAAGAATTTGTTTTTGTTTTTTTTCTTTTTTTTTAAAGATTGAAATTATTTTGCTGACAACGTGTAACCAAACGTTCTTTCGAAAAACCACAAAAATCTCGTCATTGGACCAAAAATTATTCTGGAAAATCTCTCCGAAAATTAAGTTTTGTCATTCCAATCGTAAATTTTGCTGACAGTTTCGTTAGAAATAAAAAATATTGTTAAAATAACGAAAATTATGAATTTATCCAAAAATATTTAGTTCACCGTGTTAGACAAAATATCGACGTTTTTTTTTGACAATTTTTAATCTTCGGTGTAACACTCGCCCATGAACTCTTCAATTTTAACCGATGCTTTCAATTTATTTACGTATGAAACAAAAATTTTCATGTATCGATCGACATGGCGAGTGTAAATATAATTTTCCCGCGCAAATTCTCGCCCCTTCTCGGGTTGGATTTCGGAGTACCGCGATACAAGTAAATTATCACTTTTTCCATTAAATTTCCGATGTTAAAAATGTACAGGATGAATTTCAAAGAAAATTGCTTTCGAATGCTTGTTTAAAAATTTTTTTTCATCGTCGTCATGTGAAGAAAAATTTGAAAATTTCGGTCACGCACGTTTCACATAGAACAAAGAAATTTTTTTGCATTCGTAAACTCAAAAACACTCAAATTTATCGAATTAAGTGAAAAATTGAGATGGAGTGGAAATTAAATTTCGTTGAACACGGTGAATTAAATATTTTTCGATAATTCCAACATTTTCGTTATTTTAACAATATTTTTCATTCCTTTTCGGACTTTTTCGAGAATTTCCTGTTGCAATGACAAAATTTAGACGAACATATCCAAAAAAAATCGATGATTTCAAAAAAAAATGGTTTTGAGTGTGTAAAATGTTTAATAATGGATGGAAAATAAAGTTCGACACACGAATCCGAGGGATTGGTTTTGTCTTTGCTGGTGTACGGTCCGTCGTGTATCTCTCATTCCCTCTCAGTCTCCCTCCCACTCGATCTCGTTGCTCACCTTTTCTTATCGTCGTCGTCGTCGTCGTACGCGGTCGTCGCGGGGTAAAATCGATTTCTGCCTGCCTCGGCGGGACTGTCTCCCTCTGGCAAATTCTCTGTCTCAGTTACTCTCTCTCTCTTGACGACGGCACACTCGGCGTTTCCAGACAGCGGCGGCCGGTTAATGTTATCCGTAGCGCGTCAGTAAAATCGAGAATTGTTCGATTTGGTTAAAAATTAAAGGCAAAATATGCGGATGTATATAATAAAGCGCGCACTTCAGTATCGCCACGAAATAACGATGAAAAAATATTCCTGGTAGATTTTCAACGGTACGGAGATGAAAAATAAAAACGGAGTAAAAACACAGAGTGTTCACGAATGAATTTATAAAACGCAAGTCCCTCACCGTTCCACGGCCACGGCGAGTCTCTGCTCTCCACGTTCGATGGCCCCTCGTGTGCTCAGCCTTTCCTCACTGACTCTTCGTCCCTCTCGATCACTCTTTGCATCGCTCGCACTCTTTGCCTGCTCCGTCTCTCGCTCTCTTTCTCGTTTTCTCCTCTTCCCTCAGTATCCTTCTCTCTCTCTGTATTTCCCTTCCTGCTTTGAGTAACTCGCTCCTCTGATATCTCTCCCCTCTGTCTCGTTGTGTTCTCTCTTTCGCTGTTTTTTTTTTTTTTTTTTTTCAAATCCTTTTTTTACTCTTCCTCGTTTTTCCCTCCACTTTTTTACTTTTATTTCCTCTTCGGTGGCCTCTGTCTCTCTTTCACCTCTTAACACTCACACAGCGTCGGTTTATCGTTGTTCTCCTATCACAAATTCCAGCACACTCTGGTGCCCTTATCACTGGACACCGCCTTCTCCTGCATAACACGATGTTTTCGTCCTTTTCTCCGACTTTTTAATCTTTTTTATTCCACCCTTTTGTCTCGAGCGCGTAGTTCAGTTTTTTTTCCTCTCATTATTCCTTGTGCAAAGAAAAGATGAAATTTGAAAGAAACTTTCGCTTTGCTAACAGTTCCAACTGTTTATAAAACAGAATTAAATCGGGAAAATGAACGAGCGCCCGAGTGTTTGGCGCGACTTGGGAAGAGGCTTTTTTGTCTGTTTCCAAAATTATTGTTTCCCGAGTGCAAACCACACCCCACAATATTGAATCATTTTCTCATATTGTCAAAAACTGTCATCGACGATTCGCGGAACACAAAATCGCGGATCCCTTTCAAGGTTTTAGACGATGAAAAAATTGGCGCAAAAAATAGTTAAAGACGAAACGACTCGTTTATTTTCTCATTATTTTTCCAGACATTTTTTTTTTTTACGAGATACTTGTCGATTTTTTCCGCTTTTTTCGAAACACGTTTTTTTTTTAACACGCGGTGATCGTGTTACACGTATTCGCTTCGACTCTCGTGCGTCTGCTACGTGAGCGAGAGGAAGCGCGACTATCTGTCGTGTGCGCGTGCCGTGTGAACGCCGCTGTATAGTCGTCGAAATCTATCGATATATATATAGGTATGTATGCAATAGACACAAATACAAATTTGTGTGTGTTTGGACGTAAATACTTATGACTGTGTTGAGGCTTTCTATGCTGGCTGTTTCACTCTTCTATTTGATCACTCTCTCGCTCTCCTTCTCCGCGCGTTCTCCCGTTTTTCTTTGGGCAACGTATAGATATTCACATGCAGCGGAGCCTCATGCAATGCAACTGTCTTTGTCCCTCGAGCGTTGCCTTTTCGTTCCCTCTCTTTACAACCCCCTCAACGAATCCCTCCCAGGAACCTCTCTCGCGTCCACGAGGTTACTCTCTCTCTCTCTCTCTCTCTCACCCACGCCAGTACCTCTTGCCCCCTCCCCTTGGAACTCCCTCCTGGTCACGTTCTTCCTCCTGTTACTCCTCTTTGGCTTGGGGTCTCGCGTTTGCCCCTCTTTTGCCGCGATGTATCTTTCTCCGTCGCCCATTCCCCGGAGCTGGTTGGTCGAGCTGGTTCTCCCGCTCCGCGTCGGCGTCAATTGCGCGCCACCGCGGTTTCGTTCTCTTCGCGTCTTCGTCAGCAAACGCGGCTACAGAGCAGCATCACTAGAGATATACCGAGTGGAATATTGCAGAATGATGTAGAGAGAGAGAGAGAGAGAGAGAGAGAGAGGGAACGGCTGGGGCAGCGTTTAGTTCGCGACTCTCGGCGTTCTTCGGCCCGTCGAGACTCTCGGAAATGTTCGTGCATTTCCGTGTTGTTTCTAAGCCCCACCATCATTCCCGCGCCGGTTCCCTCGTCGTCGTTTTTTCCAGCCTAGTCGTCGAAGCAAAAGCCTCAAGATTCGAGAGGGATTTAATGAGGGTCGCAGCGAAGAATCGAAGGATTTTCGATCGATCGCTTAACAATCAATTGGCTTTTGTTTTAATCAGCTGGGCCCATTTGTACTTTGTGGCCAAAGTCAAAACAAAGGCTCGTATTCGAAAAAATACCATTTTAAGAAGCCAACAGACGTTTGAAAATGCATAAAACAGAGAATTTTTATCTTCAATCACATATTCGTGGTTTTCGGTGCTTTCCACCCCATAAACTTCAACGTCGCTTGCCAATTTCTCCAGCAGCAACTTCTCTCACCTTTTGCACCTTCTCTTTTTTGCTGGCTGCATGGAACAAGCGATATTCCTCGTTTCCCCGCTATTCCCTGGAGCACAGTGCGGGACTACCCCTCCAACATCGACCCCCGAGGGTAACCGACTCAACAACCAACCCCCTTGGCTGCGAACCGAACGAGGACAGCCAGAGGCTCTGACAAGCCCCTGGACGCCCTCGAAAAGACGACGACGTTGCAGCTACGTGTAAATCGCGTGTACGGAAAATTAAATTTTGTCAAAAAACATGGATATTTTGCTGAACACGGTGGACTAAATATTTTGAGATATTTTCAAAAATTTTCATCATTTTGACAATATTTTTCATTTATAACGAAACTATTGTGCAAAATTTTCGATTGGGATGACAAAAATTGACTTTTCGAAGAGATTTTCTAGAATATTTCTCGCTGCAATGACAACATTTTTGGGATTTTTCAAAAAAAACGTTTACAGTCGAACGTTTCAAGAGAAATATCGATATTTTTCAAAAAAAATTTCTCTTCAGTGTATGGGAGGCGTTATACGGTAGCCATGACGATTTACTTTTAACCCTCGACGTTGTGCACGCGACAGCGCTGCTGAGTGCATTCGAAACCGTGTGTTAAGCCCTCAACAGGCAATTGCTGTATGAACATCGTTATTAGCCATGTAATATAATCGTTGAGTTGTGTGTATGGATGCAAGTACAAACATACGTATAGGTATAACAGTTGATACCCTGATATCGCGTACTCGACGATGTTACCCCTCGTTTTTCAAAGCCGCGAGACTAGGCGGCGAGGGTCGGAGGAGAGACACGATGAGTTTTTATTGAAACTCTCGTCAGCAGGTTTTGTCACTTGACGTTTCTCTGTGTCGTTTCTTCTAGCCCCATATATATTCAAGGGCGGCAAAAGGGTAAATATGCCGTGGCTGCAGACACTCTCGATAATCGAACTGGGGGATACGGCGGGGATGGAAATCCTCGAAGCATTCGTTTGTTATAGCAGTTGGTGGTGCTGCAACAAGTTGCAGAACGTTTTGCCGTTGGCCTTGGATCTCGCACTGAATAACATACATACACACAAAACACCCTCTTTGCCCCTTTCTGTTTTCTCACTCTCGCTGTTTTGCTCTCGCTTTGTGGTGTCGCGGCGCTCATCCTTTAGCTTTTGCCTTTTCTCTCTCTCTACTCTCGCTTTCTCTCTCACTTCTCGTTTTTCCCTCTTTCTCTATCTCTATCTCGTTTTATCTTTCACTCCGAAGACTTTTGTCGGTAGCGCTTGAACTTGCCAACACCTTTTCCCCATTCAAGCCACTTCACTCTCGGATGCTTCTCCGCGCGTCATCCCTCTTGAAGGAAAACCAAGCTGGCGCGGTCGACTCACTCCTGCTGTTCTACTTGCGGCATCAACAACAAAGCTCTCACACCGCACCTTACTCGCACCATCGCTCCTCTCGTCGTCTGCTCTTAGATTACCAACGAGAGAACTGCTCTGACTGCGGGTATAACCACCACCGACTACATCTTCTTCCTTATCAGACTAGTCACAACAAACCGCACACTCGGTTACCTATAATTCGAGATGCATCTCATCGCTTATGTAACCATTTCCTGCTTCTGCCTGTTGTTCACTGAAAACATTTCGTTAGATACGTTCGACCAAATTTTTTTCTTAAATCACGAAAATTTTGTCATTGCAGCAACAAATATTCTGGAATATTGGAAAAGTTTATTTTTGTCATTCTAATCGTAAATTTTGCTGACAGTTCCGTTATAAATGAAAAATATTGTCAAAATTACGGAAAGTTTCAAATTATCCTAAAATATGTGGTTCACCGTGTTCAACAAAATATCGATGTTTTTTGACGAAATTTCATTTTCAGAGTTATCGAACTTAAATTTTCCATAAATTCTTAAAATATAATTTCTCAATAATTTTTCAATTATTGTTTTACATAATTTTTAATATTTTCCGATAATTTCTATGGGAACAAAAAATATCTGTCGATCGTTATGAAGGGAGTCAAGGGCATCAAAAAAAATGGAATACGAAATGCAGCAACTTTTTTTAATCGCCCTCGAATCTGTGGAAAAATTGAGTAAGCCTAAATTCAATTTATTCAGGAATTTATTTGGATCTGCAGTGAAATTCTGTCTGGCTATTGCTTAATTTTCATGTCCGGGCAGAGTCTGGCGAGGATAGTGCTCGACACGTCGATACGGAGACACGGTGGCAGTTCCGCACAATATTTCTATACGTACAGATCGACCCTTCCTTGACGACATGCATCGATATGACGCATACGCACTGCTCTGCCTCTGCGATAACAAGCCCGAGACTCTGTCGGCATCGTGAACGATAACGTAACGTTTTTCCAAGGATTGCACGATAAATTGTGTGCCTCATTATTTCCGTCAGGACAGAGTAGATTTTTGAACGTCTGGAATCTTTTTGCGACTGCTGATCAATTTTGTCAACATGTCGTTACGAAATATTTTCGGAATTATTCGATTCATTTTTCTTTTTTGAATGTAGGAAACGTATTCATTCGTTTTTGTCAATCAGAACCATTTCTGCGCCAATGAGAAGTCATTCTTGGTTTTGAGTCTCCAACTAAATCATTTTGTCTGCAAGTTTGCAGATAAGATTACAGAAATGAGTATAAATATTTTCGAATGCATTGAAAATTGAATTTTCCCAAAAAACTTCGATATTTTTTTGAACACGGTAAAATGAATATTTTTTGATAATTTCAAAACTTTCGTAATTGTGACAATATTTTTAATTTGTAACGAAACTGTCGAGCAAAATTTGCGATTGGAATGACAGAAATTTACTTTCCGAAGAGTCTTTCTAGAATATTTCTTGCTGCAATGACAAAATTTTTGTCATTTTTCAAAAAAAAAACGTTTAGTCAAACGTATTCAATAAAATTTTATTTGCAGCAATGTAAGACAGAACAAAACACGATCATCAATCATTCGAATTTTTTCACTATGACTGATCGTAACGCGAGATCGCGATCAATCGTACAGATCAATCAAATGATGAAGCAGCAATTACATTTCGCTATTGTAATCACCGACAATGATGGATTATTGACAAGCAATCGCCATAAATAGACAAGATCGTCGAGCTCAAGTGTGAGTTTTTTTTTTCGACTATATTGACTGAAGCAATTTAACTGCATTTTTCTACAGTTCATTTCGACAAAAATGAGCATCGACTAAAATAAAAATTAGGATCGAATAATTCATTTTTCACCTTTTCCATCACACGCTCCTTCGTTGTTTGGTTACAGACTAATTTCGTTTGTATCAGATAAACGAACTCAATTCTTGAGCTAATGAGTGCGGTTGATCAAACGTTGTTAATTGACTGATCGACGAGCCTCATTCGGAGATGGTAAACGTTTTCTGTTATTGATTGATTAACCGGTGAGTAACGATGGGTGAGTCAAAAGTGAAATAAACATGCGTCACGGAGTTGAGATCTTCAAAGACATGTCTGTGACAGAATAAAGCAGCGACAGGCAGGTGGCAAACACGCACTCTCTGTCCTGATCCATAAAAAAACAAGAAAAAAATCTTGGGGAGTTGTGTCCATAAATAACTGCGACCGTGGCGCCTCGACCCACGCTCAGACCTCATGTCTGTTGTTCTTCCTGTATAAAAGTCAGTTTTTTGTTGTGTTTTTTTTTTTATGCCACTATAGAGCGTGTCTGGACCGCGTGATTGGCAGGGTCAGACACACTGCTGGATCTTATTAGCCCTAAGAAAGCTTCGAGGGTTTCTGACGTTTTTTGTACGCACACTTGACACTGGGAGTCACATACGACGTAGTAATTGATTGTTTTTGTTTTTTTTTTTCATCACCATAACTGGATCGAGTTTCGTTTTCGCTTGCGAGCTTTTTTAATTGAATAAAATATTGAGAATTCAATAAAAAAAAAATCATTGTAACAGAATTTTTTAAATTTTATTATTTAATTTCGATTTTATTAAATTAATTCTTGTGATTTGATGAAATAAATTTGAAATTTCAATTCCTTATCAATTTATTATATTAGTCAATTCATTTTTAATTTTGAATTCATTCGATTTTAGGATTAAAATTTATTTAATTTATTACGAGTGATGAAAATCGGAGCATTATTGAAAAAATGTCGCTTGCATAAAATTTTTCTAATTGGATGCAGCTCGTGGATAATTAATGAATATTTGAAGCAAATTTGACGAGCTGTTAAATTTATTTTGGGATTTAAGGAGAAGCTTTAATTTGAACTTGGCAGCACAGGTGATTGAATTGCAAGTAAAGTGGAATTTCATGCGATTAAGAATAATCTCGTGCAGACAAGATTTGCATAATTTTAATCGAGTCTTGGAGCATCCCAAAATTGGAATCCGTCTGAATTAGAATCGGCGAGGAGTTTAAATGAATTTGCTGGAGTTACCAGTTAATTGGAAATGAAAGGCTTTCCTTGCGCATTGCCAGACATTTTTTCGTCCGACAGTTTCACATTTCGTGTATGAATGCTGGGGCGGGAAAAAAAAAGCAACAATCGGTCGTGGTGTGGCTTTGGCCGCGCCGAGAGGGAGGAAAATTGGGGGTGGAGGCTTGAGCATAGTTGTGGTCTCGTCCGGCAGGGGGACAAGGCAGAAATGGTGAAAATTTTAAACATGGCGGTGCGAGCGCGTTCCACGAGCAAGGCGGGGAGACAACCCACGCATCGATCAATAGCGCCTTGTTTAATATCAGTTCTCAAACTCCTATACAGCCCGCGGTATCAGCGACAAGGGCGGGAGTGAAGTGGCGCGAAGGGAAAACGTAATCTTCTCTCTGTTCGCTATTTCTTCGCGACGTTAAATTTTCATTTAAATTTTCTCAATTTAGACGTCCGCACTCGCGAGCCCGTGGAATTTTAAGGGATGAAATATTCGGGCTCGAACGAGCATAATTATACAAATTTCAAGTTGACTCGAAATATCGTCGATAAATATAGAAGCCATGGGAAATCATAATCGCGTATGGGATGTTAAAAATCGAACTAGAGTTCGAAAAAAACTTATTCGACTTTTCACAATTTCCGGGACTAGAAAATTTTTTTTAAGGTTTTTTAAAAAATCACGAAAATTTTGTCATTGCAGCAAGAAAGTCTCTTGGAAAAGTCAATTTTTGACATTTGAATCGTAAATTCTGCTGACACTTTCTTTAGAAATCAAAAGCATTGTCAAAATAACGAAAATTTTGAAATTATTCAAAAATATTTACTGTGTTCAATAAAATATCGAAGTTTTTCAATAAAATTTAATTCTCAGTGTAATATTTGGAGGAATGACGTTTCCGAGGAATTGTCGATGGGCGAGTTTACGTTAAGCGAGCGAAAAGTACGTAAAAGCTGCTAAACCGGAAGCTCCAAGCACTGCCACTCGACAAGGAAAGGAAGTAAAAGAGCAAATAGAAAAAGTACGAGTTATGGGAGATCGTAAAGATCGTAGTCTTCAAGAAGTACTTCATACCGAGGCTCAGAAAACTGAGGCAATACAGTTTCCGGATTTTATGAAGTCGTTCGAGTGCCGCGAACCGTTGGAGTTACGAGACGATTCAAATCTTGCTGTACTTGCTAACGAATCGTTCGTAAAAGCCTTAGAGATTTATTTTACTATCACATTTATTGTTAAATTTACGATTTTCAATAGAAATTATTCGGTTATTTCATCCCTTCTCTAAGGGTTGGCAAAAAATCGATTAAATTATTCCAATGAATTCGAAATGATCGAAAAAAAGGAAAAGAGAATTTGAATTAATTCAATAGCTCACCCTGGTTCCACCTTTTCCTCGACCTCGGCCTCTTTCCCTCAGCAAGCCCTCTCCCGTCTGCAGGTGGTAAAGATGCTGAAAAAATAGAAAAAAAATCACATAAGCACGAAATTTCGATGGCTTCAGAAGGAATTAAAAACTAAACATTTTCTATCGATAGAATTCCTTTAAAATTGCACCACACGGAGGGAATAGTAGCTCGCGAAATTTTAAGAGGTTTCACTATGTTAGAGGTCGAGATTTTTTTTTATTTATAAAAATCAAAATATTCAGTAGTTTTTCATGAGCGCGCGTATTGAAAGGTCCAATTTTCAACATTAAATATTTCAATTTCTAAATGGCGAGGCCTCTCAAAACTTTGCATACGCTTTTATAATGAACTTTGAGTGAGAAAACGTGGAAATAAAGATTTGGATTTGACCGTCGCCACTCAACGTCCTTAATGAGACAAAATGCATTCGCTGTTATTCCAAATTTGAATTCCGTCGACTTCAGAAATCTCGTTTTTTGTATGGTAAGATAAAAATTCCCCATGGAATCATTGTATGGTAAATAGGGTGTGACTTTATCGACAGATTAACCGGACGATGATAATGTCACTCGCTGTCAAAGTCAATTTGAAAAATATAAACGGTTTTCATGCGATTTAATGAAATCAGTTTCTCGAAACAAATGGTTTTCCATATAAAACTTTTCCAGAATCTTATTTTTACAAATTTCAATCAGGGCATTGCATTTTTCCACAGTTTCCTGCATTATCCGTTGCAGGATTTTGTTCAGCAAGCACAGCCGTCGTTCTTACCGACGAGGGTCCATAAAAGCGAAGAGGAAAGACTTTTCCTTCACTTTTATATCGACTGCAGGATAAAAATGCGGGAGAATTTAATTGGCGAGCAGTTTCCTACTGGCAACTTGCGCAAGCGTCAGCAGAACGAACCGAAATTGATTTTTTTTTGCGCGCACTCGAGGAATTCAATTACGTCGCGAGACAAACTCGCGTTCAACTAGCTTCGGGGTCTTTCCTTGAAAAATCGCTTAAAAGAAAAAAAAATTCTCTTTAGATCCTGCGCAACTGGATATTATGTGAATTATGTTTCAAAACCTAACACGAAATATGTGAAATTCGTAAAGTAATCGGAGCCTTGATTAGAGAACATGAAAAAAAAGATCGATACTGCAAAAGATATAAATAGCGAGAACGAGCACAAAAACGAACTATCGAGTATGGGAGAAAGTTGTGACGTTCCTTAATTCAACAAGCAAAGTTCTGAAGCACGAGAAGTAAATTGCAGGAAAACTTTTTAATCTGAATTTTCCCAACGCTGTACGAAGAAATCGAGAAAAAAAATTATTAACAGAAAACTAGTTCGCAAAATATATTTCAGAGTTTCTGAACTGAAATTTGAAATTTGTCAAAAAACGTCGATATTTTTTTTGAACACGCCGAACTAAATATTTTTGAATAATATCAAAATCCAACGAAACTGTCAGCAAAATTTGCGATTGGAATGACAGAATTTTCGTCGTTTTTCAAAAAAAAGTAGAGTTGAATGATTTTTTTTTTTTTCAGTGTAGCAGTTGAATTTTCAGTCCGAAGAAAATTGACATAGAAATGAACAGATCCATCGACATGCGATTTTTCAAACGACTGATCATTACACTGGTGACATAATTTCCCGATAGCACTACATCCATCGGCAAGGAAAATGGTTGGAGCCTCCCTCTCGGCTAATATATGGAATATACCACACGATACATAGACACGTGGTGTATTACATGGCCAGGTCGACTCACATATATAACGCGAGTGGAGTGAACAGCCAAGTCCGAGTAAATGCACGCACATGTACCCCCTTGGAGCAATGCACACCACGCGTGGACGATTATGGTCTAATTCCCTTGTACATCGTGAGAGGGAGCTTTCCATCTCTGTCTCTTGTCTCGCTCATACCGGAGGCAATCTGTCGCATAACCTCTCGCTCCAGCCTACATAACGCTTAATGTTCTACCTACCTAGCTACCTACCAACCTACAGTAGGGAAGGCAAAGCCATGAGCCATCCACATTAACCGATCTACCTGCTCGCAAACTCTTCGCCCTCTCTCAATTTCTCCCTTTGCGGATGGAGATTTCTTCGGGGGGTGAAATGCACCTAGCAAAAGTATGCGGTGGGTAAATGAGAACACGCTCCAGAGACAGGGGTCTCATGGATATTGCGTAGTCCTGTATCACCTCACTTTTTTTTCTTCTTTTTTTTCAACCCCCTGATTCCAAGTGTGTGCAGTTTCTCTCCTTGTACCGAGATGTACGGCACGGGCCATGACTCCTGCAACAACTGAGCTCCGGGTGCAACCCTCTTGCGAGGCTTGCACCCGGAGGGAAAAGACCCTCCACTCTCGGCCAACAAGAGGGAATCCTCTCGTGTACCATTCGCTCTTCGGACCCTCTTTTAACCTGCTGCTCACTCGTATATGGACCATTCTGTTCTAATAATGACAAGGAGCCTCAGATGACGAACGAAACGAACTCTCTTGTACAATATTCTCTTTCGAAATGAAGATTCCGAGGAACGAGTTGCCAAGAGCTCTCCAGATCTTTTTCATCTGGAATCTATAACGACGAGAAGAAACATGTAAATTTTTCTCTTGAATTTATCTCGAAAAATCTGAGTTTCCGAGATTCTTGTCTGAACTGGGACGAAAAATGAAAATTAGATTTAGTCAGAAAACGTCGATATTTTTTTGAGCACACGATAAACTTGATATTTTTCGATAATTTCAAAATTTTCGTTATTTTGACAAATTTTTTATTTCCGACCGAACTGTCAATAAAATTTTCAAAGGGTCTTTCTGGAATTATTCTTGCTGCAATGAGAGAAGATTCTTGTGATTTTCCGAAAAAACGTTTAGTCGAACGTATCCAAAGAAATATCGATCTTATCAAAAAAAAATTTTTTTCAGTGCAATTCGGCATGAAATTTCCTGTGGCAAAATGTGTAACGCACTATATTGGATTTTTCATTCGGGCAAAAAGGTATACGAGAGTAGGCGCAAGGCAAATGTCAATACCGATGACGCATCGTTGAAAAAATGAGAAAGAGGGAATAAGGTGGACTTGGGGCGCGAATGAGGGCGTAATTAATCGCGACAGGGGAAGCGCGAAAGAAAAATGTTGCTCTCGCTTTTTCCCGGGGTATATTCAATAGTAAATAAAACGCGCGCGTGTAAAAGTGCGTATGAGCATAACGAGAAGATGAGGAGAGTTTTTCCCGCGGGGTTGGACCCTCTCCGGTGCGTTTTCTTTCGCATGGAAATACATTATAAAGAACGCGTCATATAATGAGCCGGCAAATGCACGCACGCGATTTTCTGATGCTGCGAGCAAGAAACCTCGGCGACGAGGACGACGACAACAAAAGGGACAACCCGCCACTGATATTTTTGCATCTGCACGCGCTCCGAGCGCTTCCAGTATATATGTTTTCAATATACTTAACGACGTGTGTGCTAAACATGCGGAAGAAGACGCGCACGAGAGCAGGAAGAAAAACGTGTCGAAGGGATTGCAAAAAATATTTATATCCGGGAATCTCAGAGAGCAGCAAGGAAATCGCACTCACGCGTGCAGGTGCCAAGTCCCTTGAAGAGCTTTTCACCCTCGAAGGAAAACGGAATCTCTCCATTTTTAGCTATTTATATTACGACATAGCAAAACGATTGGAAAAAATAAAAAAAATCTCGCATTTTTACGTTAGTCAAGAAAATATGATGGATTGTAAACTAAATATTTTTCGATAATTTCAAAATTTTCGTTATTTTCACAATATTTTTCATTTCTAGCGGAACCGTTAAAAAATTTTGTGATTTTTCAGAAAAACGCTTATCCAACACGAAATATCGATCTTTTCCAACAAAATTTTCTTTTCTGTGTGCGCCTCGTTGTTATTCTCTATTATTTTCGCATGAACGAGGCTTCTCGAGCCAAGATACTATACGAGAGGTTATTGTAGAGAAAAAGAGGCAATTAAGTGCACGCGGACACGCGGCAGCTGTCAACGATTCGTGTGAGCGATAAGCTAATTAAAATATTTCGTAAATACTTTCGTCGACGTTTCTCCAGAGCGAGTATAACGTCACGTTTGTGAACGTTCTGTTCGGCAACCATCACAGATGTCGGGTTGACGATAAGGCGCAGTATAATACACTTCGAGATCTGCCATAATGACGTGTCCGATCGTAATGATTATTTCACATGGCCCAAAACCAGAAATTCTGAGTGGAAACTATTTTTTAACGACAATGAAAAAAAAGTAATAAAACATTCATTCTCGCCGGGTTTTTTTTCTCAGCGCGAAAGCTCGATATGTATTTTTCAGTTTGGTCCCCGAATGATGAACAGAAGAAACAAAAAATTCATATTTCGTTCTTAACTGCTCGGGTAAACGGAAAACTCTAACGTCGGGAGTAGACAAAATTGCATGTACTTGGCCAGTGATATAAACGCGAGACCAAGCGAGATCACATCGCGAGCTCTTTTTTTTCTCGACGGCGATGTCGAGGTCGAGGATAAAATACACCGCGAAACAACTGCTCGAGGTTTTGCCATCACAAAACGACTTTATCTAAGGTTTTTTGAATTTTTTTTTAATAAACGTTCTCGGCACCAAAACTGATAGTTTTACCTACAATGAAGAAAAATTTTCTGACGTTTTATGACGTCGATCAAAGTCACGGTTGGTTAAAAAAGTTGCAAAATTCGAGCTGCAAATGAAAATGTATGGAGGATTTTTTTGCCGATAGCCAGAAACGCTATGAGTCGAAATTTGAAAAAAAAATCATAAACACATTTTTTTGCAACTCATAAATGAAACGCGACTTGAATTTATACGCGTTTAGATGCAAAAAGTTGAAAATTGGACATGAAATATGTCTGAAATTCTTAACGTCAGAAAATTTTTCTTCATCACAGAAAATTGTTGGTTTTGGTGTCAAGAATATTGATACGAAATCATTGAAGAATTCTAAATAAAGAACAGACAGACGCAGTTAATCACTGCGTGATTAATGAGAACAATTATTTGTCTGGTGCATTGAAATTTCGTAGGAATGTCAGAAAAAAATGGAACAAAAAACGGTCAGTTTGAGAGACGAAAAGAATGATTTGAAATTCGATAGCAACAAGCAGTTTTCATATAATTCAACGATCGATCACACGTCCGAGCCAATCCCGCCTACTTTTGCTCCCAAATGTTTTATGCTCGAAAAACATTTTTCAAAAGTGACTCTCCGTAGCTGCGCTACATCGAGTGCCCAAAAGGTCCGAGGTCGATAATTCGTCACGGTCGTGTATCACAGCTGTTCGGGGGGAGGAAACGGTCACAGGCACGAATAACGTAATTCTACAATATCTATTACCATATAAATGTGGTTTACGAGCGAGCATAGTATTGAGTTGTACGTGCGAGTATAATCGAAAAAGAAACGGCGTACGCGGCATTGTAGCAAAAATGCGACGAAACGAGCGAAAGAAAAGCAACAAAACAACAAAAAAAAAGTTCGATCCAACTTGTTTTTTCCGCACGAAGACAAAAGTCGATTCGGCATTTCAATTTTGACAGTCCGCGATAGGCTGCATTTCAGTTCGAACGTTCTCTGATCTCTGCGACTGAAAAAAAAACATTCCTTCATATTTTTTTCCTTCCATCTTTCGCTCGTCTCCGTTTTCGCGGTTTTTCGAGCCTATTCCGGCCAGAGCTTTGACGTGACGTATCGGAAATATATCAACAGGGATGCGGCAGATAAAAATGTCAAGTACCGGACGAGGACTCGAGAGACTGTAAAAAACTGACTTTTTTCCCTATACCAGAAAAAAATACTTGATGAGCAGAAAAATATTAAAAAAACTGTTTTTAAGAAAACGTGAAAAATTATGCAACTCCTGATCGAATTCCTCGATCGCAGAAAAAAGTATAGAAAAAATGAAATTTTGTTAAAAATCGTCGATGTCTCGTTGAACACATTTTGGATAATTTCAAAATTTTCGTAGTTTTAACAATATTTTTGATTTCTAAGGGAACTGTCAGCAAATTTTGCGATTGGAATGACAAAATTTACTTTTCGAAGAGTCCTTCTAGAATATTTCTCGCTGCATTGACAAAATTTTGTAATTAAAAAAAAACAAAACAACAAAATATCGATCTTTTCCAACAAAATTTTCTTTCCGATTGACTTCAACATTCAAACGAGCAGCGACAACACTCGATTTTTCAAAACTTGATAATTTTGCGAGCGGTCGTTCCTGCGAGGTCAGAATTGAAAAGAATTTTTTCATACTCGAGGAAAAAAAAGTTTGTGCACCAGAAAAATGTGGGCCTTTCTCGCGGTTGTTGGCTAATGAAATCGTTTCCTCCAATCTGAAGTGTTGTACCTCGCGAAAGGCTCGACCGGACACTCGAGAGAGCGTGTGTTCTATATCCATGATCCACCGGCATCAGCTGACTTTAATTTTTACCGAAGAACATCATTTCATTCTACGATATATACGACAGATGGTTGGCGTTCCCGAAAGAGCCGTTGCTTCCCATTAGATGGTTCAGGCGGTTAGAACAGGTTGTTGCGCTCACGTCCGGCACTCGTTCACCATCTCTGTCTCTTTTCCAGTTTTTTTTTTATTTCGCTCGAAAGCAAAAAAAGGAAGATGTTTTACAGGGAGGAGAATTGGTAATTCGGTGATAAATCATAGCAGTGAAAACCAGATGGACATACGCGATAGCCGCACCGGCCACGTTCAATGTCCGCGAAAAATATATTTCATGAGCAATTTGTAATGAAGCTGAAATTCGCAGCATTGGGATCCAACGAAAAAAACGTTTTTCTATATTCGCTGTTTGTGAAATCTCGCAATTCATAACAATTTTCGTACCGATTTTGGGAAAAAACTTGGGAACGTAATTCGTAAATAATTTGAAATTGTAAAATTCGCGAGTCTCTTAACTGAGAATGAAATATTGTGAAAAAACGTCGATATTTTGTTGAACACGGTGAACTAAATATTTTTTGATAATTTGAACATTTTTGTAATTTTGACAATATTTTGAATTTCTAAGGAAACTGTCAGCAAAATTTACGGTTGGAATGTCAAAAATTGATTTTTCGGAGCGACTTTTTAGAATATTTCTTGCTGCCGTGACAACATTTTCGTGATGTTTCGCGATGTATTGCCTGAAAATGCAATTTTTCAGGAAATCGTCGAAAAGGATTTCCTTTGATTTTTAGCACAAAACGCAAAAGAAAGACTGGAACATTTGCAGTGGGATCAGAGGCGAATAAAAGAAAAAATAATCACTTCGAATTATGGCCGCATCACCGAGTAGAATTGATGACTCCCGCGCTCTTTCTTCTTTCTCCATGGCGACCCATTCATAGCATGCGCGCGGACATCTCGATGCAACGTGTGCCGAAACGATTTCGTGTCCCTGCACGATCTCGCGTCTGCGAATGTCCGATAAAAATTCGTGCGTGTGGAATTACGGGAGCTCGCTTCGACCCTTTGTGCCAAACGTATATACACACACAGACGTAAATACATATAAATCCTATGTACGAAATTCAATATCTTTACGTCGATTCGTTTCGACACACGATACGTGTTTTATTTCGTTTGTGCTTTCAACTCGATCGATCGAGAGGCTTTGGCCAAATTGCATTTTTTTTTCCAATTGTATTTAATCGGCTGATCCCTATTATTATTATTATTATTATTATTATTATCATTACCATTATTATTAATCATCATAAGAACCTCAAGGATCCTGAGTCCTGAGAATCGCGAATGATGAGAAAATTAAAAAATTTATTTTGTTTTTGTATCAAGAATTCAAGAGATTGTTTAAAAATTTCACGATCATTAAGAACCTCGTCAATGAGCAATTAACATTAACCAATTAAATGTAGTCGAATTTAGTTTCATGGAAACTGCTCCAACTTTGCGATAAGCTTTTTGTTTGAGCTCTCAGTTTTTAAACATCTCAAATTGAATTAATTAAAAATTCAGTTTGAATCAATTAAAAAATAAAGTTTAAATTAATGAAATATTTAATTAAATTTGTACTGAAAGCAACGGAAACAAAACGAAGTTAATTGATGGATATTTTTTGTATTTGGCTAAAAAAAACATTCTTAACAAAATATTAATTTTTCAAATACTTAATGAAAAAAAAAAACATACTGAATTTACAGAATTTTCTCATCATTTTTCATGTTAACCTTTGAGGTGGTTAAAGTAATGATGATAGAATTAAGAAGCTATTTATTGAGCGCAATTATGATTAACAAATTTCATTGGTACTCGAGATCCTCAAATACAGCGAAATCGGTTGCATTGCGAATAATACTCTGTGTATACTGTCGTAAAATAAATAATACACGAAGGAAAGACTATAATTACATTATATCCAGGTACAAGCAAAATACAGCACGTAAATTAACTTTGTAGAAACGACGTCAAGAACACACAGGATCATAAATCGTCCTGCAACGATCCCTGCACCGGATTATTGGTTTAAAGTTTGAATTTCCTTTCGGAGAAATGGAAAAAAATGATAGATCATGAGGAAAAGGGCTGCGGTGTGTGAAGTTGGTGAAATTCGAATCTGGATAACGATCTCGGTCGAATTATCGGTATGCGCGATGTATAATTACAGTCATGCGATAAAAAATGACAAAAGAAATGTGGAGCGCGCAAATACTCATCATCTAATACCGGGAAATGCGTGAGGACAAAAAAATGGATAAAGAAAAAAAAACACGTTGCGTCCGGAGACTTAAAAGTTATATGTTTGTCGGAATTTTCGCCGAGCACGAATGAGCAGAGAAAAAGTAGAATCAAGTTCTGAGGGAGTGCAAAATGCTTGGGTGCGAGAGACGAAAATGAGTGAGGACGGAGACAGAAACGAGAAAAAGACAGAGCGAGAGCAGCAACGCGAATATAAGGAAAAAACTGTTTATTGCAAGGGAGGGAGAGAGAGAGAGGGAATGGGAGTTAAGCGACTGTGCGGTAACGGCTTTAATAATTATTTTTACAACGTTTCCGAGTATATCGAGTACGGCGGGGCTCGCGAGAAAGAGAAAGAATTGTTGGTGGACGCGGCGGCGGCGTCGCGGTCGGGCGCCTCGCAGCTGGCCCTGTGTGTGGGTCTGGCCGGGCCTTCGACGAGCGCAAAACTCGAAACCCAAGAACGAGAGAGGGAGAGAGAGAAAAAAAGCCCAAGGGCTGTTTGGAGTGCGCTCTATGGGTGCACTACATGCGAACGATACGAGTTCCGTGGCTACGCCCTTAAGGCGCGCAGGATGCACGCCTTTTTCCCGTCAAACTGCCACGAACGAACGAGACCCCGGTATTTATAATCGCCGTTGTCTTCCTTCGGCCTCTGCATTAAATTCTTGTTCCTACGAAACGTTCCCACTCAAATTTTCACCTAGATTTTTGTCCACGTTCGAGCATCCGACCCCAGACTTTTATCGACCAATTTATATAGGTGTTATAAATAATACAAAACAAAAAGGGCGTAAACGCACCAAAAACGAACAGCAGGCACGCGAACCAACCGCTGACTGGGTGCCATTCCCAACGCTAACCTATTTATTTCTCTCCGTTCTGAAACACACAATTTCCAGGCAAGATTGTGTGTGTTTTTTTTTTCAACGATCCGAACCGTGCATCGCGGTGGATCGGCAGATTTTCAGAAACTCCTGGAAAATTTTAACACGCCGATAAATTTATTCGCATTCGATGCTTTTTTTTTTTGAGAAGAAAGAATTCAATAAAATTTGGTACAGCAGTCGATCGTGATGAGAAAAAGATCCAATCAAATTTTCAAGACGCTACAAAACCCAGAAAAAAAATGTTCTCATGCATTTCGATGTATTTTATAATGAAAACTGTGATTTATCATAAAACTCAATGTCGATTGTATTTTTTTTTTTTTGGTTCTCTGTATAGCCTCTTGAAATTTTGACTTGATGGATCTTTTTCTTATCACAATCTGGCATAGTGACAAATTTTGTTAGATTCTGAACGGTGCATTCTAAACCCGACTGTACTATCTTAAGAAATGTTTCACAGACAGAAAAGCCATTGACAGTAAAAAAGGAATTCCGAGAAGTTCTGAGTTACAGAAAAACACGGAATTTTTAGTTGGGCTTTATTCTCGTGCTAAAACAATCCTGGGACGAGGACGAAGCCATACGAGAGGCCACAGCAGACCAACCCCCTGCAGACAATTCCCCCTTTTTCTTTCTCCTGCGTTTGGCGCACCAAAAATAGATGACTTGCGAATATATATGAGTCTCGGGTGTACGCAGTCCTCGCAGTCATACTATTTACTATATCGACGCATGCAACTTTCACCCTTAATCCGACTTCACCACTTTTCCATGACTGTTTTTTTATTTTCGAGGGCTGCAATGTCTCGAGGACAACCGATGACAACGCGCGCTCATGAGACACGTTGTTGCAACTTCGGAGACATTGCACAGACGTCGCTTACGAAAAGCCAACGTTGCACATGGCCCTTCACGCCGAAATGATTCAGTTTCTACGTCAACGCGTCTGAACCCTTGAACCTCCGGTTTCCTTCGACCTGAGGCAACGTAATATTTTTCAAAACAGGCAATCCTCGTTGCCAAACGTTGACGGGTAAATTTTGGAAATTGTGATGATCGCGAAGTGCGGAGCTCGGAAAAGTTTTCCCAGTAAACGAACAATCATGGCAACTGCAATGTTTTTTTCTGTAGCAACTGCTCGCTTGTCTAAAAATACCACACCGAAAATGAAATTTGGTTAAAAACCGTCGATATTTTATTAAACAATAAAATAATTTCAAAATTTTCGTTATTTTGACAATATTTTTGATTTCTAATCAAACTGGCAGCAGAATTTACGAAAATTTAGGTCGATCGTGTCCAACAAAAATTAATTTTTCCCCAACAAAATGTTTTTTTCAGTGTGTGGTTTGGTTGAGAATTGGCGACGAAATTGTACGGGACCCGGGGCAAATGTTGCCGTATGGGTCAGAGAAGTGAGAGGAAGCAACCGGTGTCAAGATTCTGGAAGATCTAGTAACGTGGAGCGTGTCCACGTGGTTTTGTGGTGTTATTGTTTTGAATGTAAGGGCGTTAGCCCGGGTGTACGATAGAGGAGGGTGGTGTATAGTGGGTGAGAGAGCATCCACAGGGATGGATATAAGGAGGGTCGGACACCCCTGGAGCCCGGGAAACCCTCCAGGAGGGATTTCATTCATGAACCCCCCCCGCCCTCTGAGTTCTCCCGCACTATCTGGCTTTTCTCGCTCGTCTCTGACTCTCTATACACACAACGAATCCTCGGGCAAAAGGGCAAGCGCGATACATTACCACCACATTGCGGAATCCAGCCGCACGCGGAATCGGGAAAAGGGTATAATATGGTGCTCGTCCTGGCCCAACAAGTCGCCTCTGCCATACACACGAATGCGTATACGTTGATGCTATATATTTTGCTATATATAAATATAGCCGTTACATAAAAGAGGAGAAAATCACGCGGAGAAGCCCCGCAGTAGAGTCACTGAGGCACATGACGTCTCGAAGAGGGGACTCGGGTTTTGGCCATTTGATATCTTAATACGATAGGGATGGAAGATACGCCCCCGTATTTTACTTAACGCCGTGAGCGTATACAACAAAATACACGGAGCCCGGTCAGAGAAAGCGCGCGCGGTAGGTCAGTTTTGCTTTTTCTCTCACCTCGAAATCTCCAACGTACACAGCACATGCGTTAACCCCGTTCTATTCCATCAGATGATTCCAACAAGTCTCGATAACAGTTGAGAAAAAGGAATTTGAGAAATGGCAATTTTTTTGTTCAATGACGATCAAAAATATTGTGGAAATTACGAAAATCTTGAAATTATCAGGAAATATTTGGTTCACGTTGTTTTCAACAAAATATCGACATTTTTTGATAATATTTGATTAAATTTCGAGAACGTACTCGATCCTGCCAACAACGAGCTGAAGGCTGTGTTCGTGAAGAAGAAAAAAAAACGGTCAAGCTGACCAGCCGCACAATCCATTTTCCCTGAAAGTTCTGCGGCACGCCAGATGGTTCACCTGTCTCTATACAATTTATACAACACTTTTTCCTGTTAACGTTTACGGCTATCGTATAAGGTCGGATAGTTATCTATTGAATCGTTTGACGGAGTATAAGCGCTGTGAAGACTATTCCGGTAGTCCGTAAAAAAGTGGTTCGTCCCTGCCTTTTCTTGATATAGCCAAAAGAAGGTGGTTACCAAATTTCTAGGATCTAAACCGGAAGCGAGCGATTACCGATACATCGGTAAGGTTGTTTGAAATTGTGGTATCGATGTCGTGCAGGATTCAAAGGGGTCAAAGACTCGCGGAATCTGAAAGGGAGAACGAAGCACGATGGCAAGGGGCAGAATATCGAGATCGGGAGCTAAAAGAGCTCTCTGAGAAGGCAAGAGAGAGAGAGAGAGAGAGGAAAAAAGTGTGTGTTATGTGTATATGCAAGCGGGGCAGGGTCTCGAGTGTAGCGACGTCTAGACCACCAGGTGTCGGGAGAGTCTAGAGAGTCTAGGGGTCCTTTAGCTTCCTCTTTGGCGAGGGTGTGGCACACGCTTCCAGATAATTAGGCAAGGGTCCTCTCCGGTGATTCTCGGCTTCGCCCTCGCTCCTTTTTCGTCTTTTATTTTTCTCCTTTTTTTCTTTTTTTATTACGTTGCTACACTGCTCGTTTCCAGAGCAGGAACCCCTCGAAGTTATGAAGAATACGGAGCCACACGTCGATGCATATACACGCACGCGAATGCGTGAATTCCACTGGAAAGGCAAAAGGGGGTGACCCACCCGATCCAACGTGGCGCACGAGCAGTCGGTTACGCCCTTTTCGTTGCAAGGAATCGCTGCTTCTCCATGAGAATCAAACGGGCCTTATTTCATGCTGCAAAGTTGCAGGTCTCGCGCCCTTTTCGGACCTTGAGCAGCCAATATGTGCGCACGTATTGTGTCTACTCCCCCACGGAAAGGGGAGAAAGCCGAGTATGGGCAAGAGGCCCCCCCAATTCTTTGGTGGCACGAGCCACGCACGACTATATGCCGCAACAGAAGGAGCTAGAGAAAGAGAGAAAGAGAGAGAGATGGAGGCAAGATCAGCGAGAGAATGAAGGGGCGCCTGTCGGCACATCGTCTTCTCCAGTCCTGCGTATCTTCTGCGTTCTGGCTTTTTAACCCGCTGGTTCGAAACCACTTTTTTTCGCCTGGCTTGCATCCCTCTATTTCCCTCTCGCGATACTCTCGATATTGCAAATACACTGAAAACTGAATTTTGTCAAAAATCGACGATATTTTGTTGAACACGATGAACTAAATATTTCTTGATAATTTCAAAATTTTCGTTGTTTTTAACTATTTTTTTTTTTCATTTCTGACGGAACTGTCACAAAAATTTACGATTTGAATGACTAAAATTGACTTTTTTGAAGAGTCTTTCATAGGTTTCTTGCTGCAATGGCAACATTTTTGTGATTTTTCGAAAAAACGTCGAAAGTATCCAACAAAATATTGATTGTTTCCAGCATAATTTTCGTTTTATTGTATAGCCGTCACCCCCGCCCCAACCGCAACAAAAAGTACATCCCTCTCTCTTTTCGAGGCACACGCGCCCAAATCCCCGGGGGCTACTTTTTCGCGCAGCTGGAAAGAAAAAAACTTTGCTCCTGTGCACGTTCGGCGAGAGAAAACGAGGGACAGAGACTGAGTGAACAATTATCGGTTGCATGCACGCGAGATACGTTGCACTCTTCCCGGATTTTTTTGTGGTTTACTGGACTGGGGCATTGTGTTTTTGCTGGCAGGGAGCTAAGGAATTCATCGGCACGAAATATTCGTTATCTGCGATCTAAACGCTGGGCAACAGGTGTGGAAAAAAAAGTCTGCTTTTTAATTTCGCTGCTTGTTGAGAAAAAAGCGTGTCAATTATTGACACTATTCTAAAAATAATTCAAAGCGATTCGCGTCGAAGGACATCCATCTGCGCCTTTTTCATGCATTTCTAAAAACTTTCTAAACTCATTTGTTACGTTAAACGGTGCGGCTCTTTATCCCGAACTGGCATCCCAAACATTTTCTTTCCCTCTCAAGACCCATTTGCTGCATACGTCTCGTGGAAAAGAGTAGGCGAGGAAAAAGTTCCTACAGGCACGTATCAAGCTGCGGTGAAAAATCGGAGACAGATGGCTATGAAGGAGAAAAAGCAAAAGGAAGAGTGAGAAAGTTGACCTAAGAGCATCTTGCAGCCGAGCAGGATGCAGGGGCGATGCACCCGCGCATCAATCTTTACAGAAAACTTCCTTGATTCATGCCTCACATAATTTTTCGATAATTATTGAGGGACGTTGAGTCCCAAATCGCAAATGATAAGAAAATTTTCAAAATTTGATATGTTTTTACATGAAGTATCAACGAGGTCGTGGGTAAAACTTGCACGACGATTAAAAAGCTATTTATTGAATAATTCACATTAACAAATTCCATAGGTCCTGAAAATTTTTCAAATTTGGTTCCCCCAAGATCGGATACAAAATTTTTTCCAATCCTGATCGGATAAATAATTTTTTTTATTAAGAATCTTTATTTCCGTCCACTATGCCAAGCCCTCGCTTCAAATTAAATTGATAGTAATTAGAGACATTTTTCAAAATCATGGCCTATAAAAAAAAAAAATGATTCCCGACCCAATAAACAGTCCCGAACGTCGTATAGAAATGAAGCTGAAAAGACAACGCAGTTCCTTTTTTATCTCCGGCCGGGCTGGGCGAGTGGATGATAAAGTGACGTACGAACAAGTCTGGAAGTTAAGTCCGTCAAGAGAGAACACACGCGATGGACGTGTGGAGTAAGGAGGTCTGGTGCTTTGACGCGAGTAAAACGAACCCAAACAAACCCCGTCGCGCGAGATCTTTCGGGGTCAAGGTTCCCACCCCCGCGCCCTTTGCCTGCTTCTACTATCGAGAACTGCCTTCTCATCCACCACCCACATTAGCACCCAACCCCCTCAACCACCGACGACGACTGCTCTGTTATCGCACATGACGTATATATACAAACATGTATTTCATCCACATATATATGTAATATGTATGTAATCTATATGTATAAGAATCCCTGTGCGAGTTGGCGGAAAAGGGCGTTATAGCGTGTATGTATTCGCGCGAAAGTTGTCCATATAAATATAGTAACTATTGTATTTTCTCACTGACACATAATCCTCCGGGTCTTAGCCTCGACGTTATAGCCGTGTACATACATCCTTATATACATATAGAAAATTGAGTACAACCAACTGTTGCGTTTCGTTATACACATGTTGCACGAGTACGGACAAAAAGTTTCGTATTCTGGGCATTTTGGCGGCATCCACTGGGATCGGACTCACAAATTCGAGTGCATAAATCCAAATTATTCAATTTCAAGATTTGATCCCCTTTGATCAAGTATCTTAGAATTAATTTAAGACGATCTATCACTTGCTCGGTCGGTAAAAATCCCCCTACACGCTTTACTCGGCGAGACTTAATATTTAAAGGAAAATATTATGTTACACGTCGTTCTCATTTCACCAGAGAAGAAGGTGCAACTTTTATTTTTCTCAAAATATGAAGAGTGTCTGAAAAAACCGTGTATCTACTTTTTCGTTATCTCTCTCGCACTCACGCGACTGCTGGATCACCTTAAGGACGTTGAATTCGAATAAATATGAAATTTGCACACGACCATGTGAAAATTTCATGTAAAAAACGGACTTAATTTTAATCATTCCATCAGCATGACTTGAACCACTTGAATTGAAATGAAAAATGACGAGAAAATTCGGAAAATTTGGTATGTTTTTGTATGAAATATTCAAGCGGTCGTATCAAAATTCCACGACAATTATGAAACTCGTTATTGAAAAATAAACATTTTGTTAATAATCAGTGTTTTTTAATACAATACCAAAAGTATTTATCAATAAATTTCGATTTACGAATATTGTAGATATTAGAAAATTGGGAGGTCAAAGAAAAAACTTCACTTAAAGTTATATACCAGTTTTCATGACACTATATTTGCCTCCATTTAATTTATTAATGTTAATTGTCCAATAAAGAGCTTCCCAATCGTCGCGAGACTTTTCCACACGATCTCTTAAATTCTTCATACAGAAACATCCAAAATTTTGCCAATTTTCTTATCGTTTGCGCTTTGGGACTCGACATCCTCAATTGACTCGTTTTTTCCCTCAATCTTTTGGGGTTTATTGCCCGGAAGAAGTTTCATCAACGAGCAATGATGAGCTACGTGAAGAAAAAAAAAAAAAGTGTACATCGTCAAGTCAACAATGACATTTAACGATGCTGAAGAGTTTGCAAGTCTAAATCCCTTACTCCCTCGATACAAATCTGTTTCTCATTCTCTTTTTATTTTCTCTCTATCTCTTATAGTCTTGTTATGTATATATATAGAGTATATTGTAGTGTATGAGAGCTTGAACGCTAACTGTCTACTTCCTAACTTAATCCGTAACTTCCGACGCCGATGCTCGCGGCAATCTGACATCCTTTTTTATTTTCATTGGTTGATCTCTCGTCGCTCGTCGCTCGTCTCTCTTCTTGGCTCGCTCTCTCGATCGCGTCGGGGTCTCGTTCCCAGGATTTTTCTATCCGCGATCGAGAGCCCGACTCTCTGCTGTTACACACGCACGTGTATGTACATGCGTACTTTGCGAGTACACCAACTAATCAATTTATCGTGGTTGCGGGGCACACGGCTGACGCGCGGGTTCGTATCTCGAGCGATGCTGCTTCGAGAGAGAAACGAACAAATTGGTCGGGCCTAACATACGAGGCATTACATGACATCGCTTGCCTATATTATTCGCCTGTATTATCACTATATACGTCTATACAGTTGTCCGTGTAGCAAGAGCAGAGCTTGCGAGCTTGAGTGCGGCTTCCGTCGTTCGCGTTACAGGTTCATAAAACCTGTTAACCACTGATTATATGCGCGCAGGGTGTCCCCGCGTGTTCGTCATCATTTTCCTCCTTCCCTGAGCCCTTTCCCGTTTGTTCTCCGCAGCAAAAACAACTTGAACGCAACACGTCGTCAAAAAGCGTCGATATTTTTGGGTAATTTCAAATTTTTCATTATTTTGACAATATTTTTCATTCCTAACGAAACTGCCGGAAAAATTTACGATTGCGGGATGACAAAAATTGACTTTTTACGATTTTTCGAAAAAAAAAACGTTTAGTCGAACGTATTTAACAAAATTTTCTTTTCAGTGCAGGTTTCCTCATTTTTTTTCTTCGCTCTCCATTCGGTTTCTTGTTTGGACGGACCTAAATTCACGATTTAAACCTCGATGAAATTTATTTTTCCGCCTCATATACACGATTCCATTGGAAACTGAACAACTTTCACGAATTTACGAAGAATTTTCGAAAGTATCGCGCAATCGAGTGAAATTTTCGCGAGAAAGGCTCGAATAAGTCTGGCTTCGAGTCTAATTATGAGGCATAACGAGCATACTTTGGGCACTACCAACAGCGGAGAGCATGGAATGAAGGAGGGATACTGCACTCGCTCGATCTCTGGCTGTTTTGTTCTCTTTCTCTATTTCTCCTTCGACGTCATCCGCCGCGTGGCGCGCATTCGGTTTATGAAGAAATTCTTGAGGTCCGGAGTACAGATGATTCTCAAGAATTCCAGCAATTTTAATTAAATCCCAACTGCCACCCGCACCGCCGAGCTGTATATATAAAATGTATCACGTATATATATATAAATTCATTGTGTTATATATAACAAATAAAAGCACCCCGTAAGCACGAATCTGCCGTAGGATTTGAGTCTTCTCGTTGATAAAAGTTTTAGGCCGCGCGCTGCTCATAGTGAAGAAAGGCGCGTCAAAGCTTCAACAAAGAATTTACTGATGAATTATTTTTCGGCGCAAAAAAGTTGCTTCGCCGTGCACATAATCGATTCCGTTGCTCTGCAGCGAAGTATAAAAAACTGAGTTGGTTTTCCATGCTCAAAAGATCGAAATATCAGGATCGAAGGACGAAAAACTTGAATTTAGTAAATATTCCAAAGCTGCGATATAAAACTTGTTCGATATCGTAAAAATGTTCCGACGGATAATTTCCTGGATTAAAGTCCTCGGAGGCACATAAGGGTGCGGATTCTTTCCCAGAGGCGACATTGCTGTCGTCTCAATTCACTGGATCCCACGACTCCGCTTTCTAACGCCCGCATGCACGCTGATTAAATAACTTTCCGGACCGGAAAACTCGTTTTCGAGCCTCTCAAGACTCGAGGCTATCGATAAAGTGAATAAAATTCTTGAATTTTCAATTTTTATATTTTTACGGCCAACGGAATTACATTCAAGCTACGAATGTTATAAATTTTGCCAAGGAACGTTTCGATATTTTGTTGAACACCGTGAACTAAATATTTTTCGATAATTTCAAAATTTTCGTAATTTTTACAATATTTTTTCTTTCTAACGAAACTGTCAGCAAAACTTACGATTTACGATTGGAATTTACTTTTCGAAGAGATTCTCTAGAATATTTCTTGCTGCAATGACAAAATGTTTGTGATTCATCGATCCTTTCCGACAAAATTTCCTTCCCAGTGTTTTTTTTTCCTTCCGGCAAATGCGAGGCTCCTACGAAACTGATCAATAATTGAGAACGTGCCAACCGAGCCTTTCGTACCGTAAATATGTGCATATAGGAAGCGGTTGCAATGAAGAAAAAAAAGAGTGAAAGAGAATAAAGAAGTTTTCTGCGCGCTCGCAGAGATTTGTACCCGGGGTGGATCTGCGAAGTGTGTGTGCGTGACACGAGGATAAACGTGCCGATGCATAATAAAGGCCGCTGATATGCCGAGTGTCCTGGGAGCACGCACGCCTGTGAGCTCGCGCAGTCGCGAGGTATAACGAGAGATCGTTCGTTAAGCTCGAATTAAACCAACCAAACTTTGTCTACTTTTTGGTGCGTGTGTCGCACAAATTTCCTAAACATTAATGAATATTTTCGCGTCATTCGTGAGAATGAGCCCAAAAAGAAACGAAAGCCCGAGTTTCCTCCATCCCAAACGATCGCTCACAAAAATCCCCAATTTGTCTAAAAAAAAAAACAACAAAATTGTAATAAAATGAGTGCAATTCGTCAGGCAATAAAAAAAATTGATTTTATTAGGATGAAATCGATTTTCCAGCGACAATTTCTCTTTTGTCCGCGTACAATCGTGATAGTTTGTTTCATGGATTAGTGTGTGAGAATAAAACGGATCTTGTGAATGAAGCTGCAGTCTGATCTTGGTCCATTGACGTAGAGAGCTGACCACGGAGGCAATAACGCAGAAATTGTATATGACGCGACTATAAACGACCGAGCTCGGAGTAATAGAACAGAGACGGAGAAACCAAGAGAGCGAAAGAGAGAGAGAAAAAGTGAAAGAGAGAATCACGTCGGAAAGCTCATGCATAGACGCGTAATGTATGTCTGTAGGTTAATGCAATTCACTCAGATCTCATTGCGAGAATTGTACAGCGGAGAATTGATTGATTAGCTCTTTCGTGCGAGCCGTGCATGACTGAGCAAGAGACTATTAACATTACTCCTGTTCATCCATGTACAGATATAGAAACTGAAAAATAATTTTTTCTCAAAAACGTCAATATTTTGTTGAACACGATAAACTAAATATTTTTTGATAATTTCCAAATTTCCTTAATTTTGGCAATATTTTTCATTTTTCATGAAACTGTCAGTAAAATTACGATTGGACTCACAAATTTTCTTCGACAAGAAAAATTTTTGAACATTTCTTGCTGCGATGACAAAATTTTTGAGAGTTTTCAAAAAAAACGTTCAGATATGCATAAACTGAAAAATAATTTTGTTGAAAATATTTCGTTGAACACGACAAACTAAATATTTTTTGATAAATTCCAAATTTCCTTAATTTTGGAAATATTTTTCATTTTTTACGAAACTCTGTTAATAAAATTACGATTGGGCTCTCAAGTTTTCTTTGAAAAGAAAAATTTTAGAACATTTCTTGCTGCGATGAGAAAATTTTTGAGATTAAAATAAAAAAAACGTTCAGGCGAACGTACCCAAAAAATATCCATCTTTTGCAACAAAATTTTCTTCTTAGTTTATGTCTGTGAAGAGATATGAAGAGAGAAACGACGGATCGGAACTGTCGGTCCATGAATATCTTTATACATGAATCTTTCGCGAAGATTATTATGAGATCCACGCTGATTACACCACATGATGGAGACAAGTATCACTCTATGTATATATTTACTTGCACGCACATAGATGGTAATGTGTGACGGAATTGTCTAATCGCGTCACGCTATGTTCATCTTCGTACTCGACCCTGACATTAAATTGTTATACCGGAAGCGTTTATCAGGGAATTATTCATCCTTGGTGACTAAAGTCAAAAATTGACATTCTTTCACTATCGCGTAGAGTTGGTGTCAAAAAGTTATCGCGGTATCACCAAATTCGAGATTAACCCAACGGAAGACGAAAAACGTAGATTTTCTCGAGAGGAATGATGCGACAATAATCTGCGTGACTATTTTTTTTTTGCAACATAGAAAGAAAATATTGACGAAATTCCATTTTGTCGAAAAACGTCGATATTTCGTTAAACACGTTGAAGTAAATATTTTTGGATAATTTCAAAATTTTCGTTATTTTGACAACATTTTTCATTTATAACGAAACGGTCCGCAAAATTTACGATTGGAATGACAAAAATTGACTTTTCGAAGAGACTTTCTAGAATATTTCTTGCTGCAATGACAAAATTCTTGTGAGTTTTCAAAAAGAATAAAATATCGATTTTTTCCCATCAAATTTTCTCTCCAGTGTAGTGAGTGAAAGTGAAGGTAGAGAATTGCATTCGTCCCATGTTAACGTTGGTTTGTTTTTTTTTTTGACAATTTTGTACGATCCGTCAATCCACATTTTTCCGACGTCAGGGATGGGAAAGTACAGACTCCGAAATCGACAGGGACCGCGAGCGAGAAACTCTCAAAAAGACGACAGATGTTCGGGATACAAGAGTAATATATGAATATGTGTGTGTGTGTGTGTGTGTGTGTGTGTCGGTGTGACGCGTTATTTGTGTGCAATGTGAATGTTCCTCTCTTTGGCGATGGAAAAACCGGTCGCTGTTGATATAGCCGGCGATGCGAATTGCTATAAAAATATCTGTCATTGTCACGAGACATTTACTTGAAGAGAAGCGGAGATGAGTGAGCTCTCGTAACGGTTTCGGACGAATGATGCGAATTTTATTCTCCGCCTCGAGGATGAGAAAGTGTTCGATGCGAATGAAAAATGACGAATCACGGTCAGAGAGCAATCAGTCCCGTCCTTTGTGCGTGGATGCCAATTTTTTATCGATTCCAGTGAATAAATATTTAGAGCATTTTTACGTTATCAAATTTGACTTTTCTATGAGAAATTGTTGGCAAAAAATCGATATTTTGTTGAATACGTTCGACGATAAACGTTTTTTTTTTCGAAAAATCATAAAAATTTTGCCGTCGCAGCAAGAAATATTTTGGAAAGTCTCTCCGAAAAGTAAATTTTGTTGACATTTCCATTATATGAATAAAAAATATTGTGGAAATTATGAAAATTTGGAAATTATCCGAAAATATTTTTTTTTCGAGATTTGGAGAGGCTACGAGAGCGAGAGAAAAAAGGTGCGAATGCAAAAAGAAATCGTTTTGCTCGCATTCGTAAAGATGACCCTAAGGTCCACGCATTTACGCGACGATTCGTGCAAATTCATCTTTCGACGTCATTCACGAATAAGAGGTAGAAAATATGGGACAGAGAGGAGACGCGTTTAATGCGTTTAACATTACAAAAGAAGCTGGAGGACGATCCGAGTCATCGATTCCCGAGGTGAATGAGCGAAAATGCGGTCCCGTGGGACGAAAAAATGAAAGAAAGGAGGAAAAAAAAGTGTTCAGGTATATACGCAGGATCTATGCGCGCGTGTGCATTCGCCCCGAGCGAGAAAAAAAAGGAAGATCGACTGACGTTGTACACCCGAAGAGAGAGGCCAGGTCAGAAAGATAATAATTGCGAACAGCTGCACAGCCCTTAAGGATTTTTCTATAGATATATATGACTCTTCGTTCTGTACCAACGCCCGTACTAAATCGAAACACCTCTTCGAATAGTCCTGCCCAGATGTAGACGACGGAAAAAAAAAATTAATTATCCAAATCCACAGCCGGTGAGTGTATAAATTTATGGATATAAATTTACTCCCCGTCTGACAATTTGTGTAATTAATTTTTTCTAACGCTTCGAAATATTTCCTCTCTCTCTCTCTCTCTCTTGCCTGCTTCCAATCTCTCTCGATTTCCTCGCGAATCGCAATGAGTCTCTGCGAGCATCGAGCCATAAAATTTCGTGGCATTCAAATTTCTTTATTCTTTTTCTTATCCCTATTGTTTCGTTGGCTCGTATAATTTACACTCGTTGCAGACTATCCAG
The DNA here is from genome assembly GCA_037043255.1 of Diadegma fenestrale. Lineage (NCBI taxonomy): Eukaryota > Metazoa > Arthropoda > Insecta > Hymenoptera > Ichneumonidae > Diadegma > Diadegma fenestrale. The sequence continues at coordinate 10,420,674 of CM073310.1, read as the reverse complement.
GATAATTATGCAGCTCCGACGATGACTGGGCTTAACGTCACAAGGAATATTTATATTTATAACGTTTTGAGGTCGATACATTGTTTGAATGTGACAAAAATCATCGTCAGGATACTCGGGAATTCATTTTTCAATCAATGTTTCTGGAAATTTGGTTTTTATTTTTTCTCAATGGTTTTCGTTCGTTCCGTCAGGTTGTAATTTAACGTTTTACTATCACAAATCTACGGTATTTAAGATTCTTTAGTAATTTTAACGTTTTCGACACCAAAACTAAAAATTTCTCTCATGAAGAAAAATTTTCTGATGTCAAGATTTCGAGACATTTTATTTCCAATTTTTAACTTTTGCCATCCAAACTCGTGTAAATTCGAGTCGCGTTTTGTTTATGAGTCGCAAAAAAAAGTGTTTAGGATTTTTCTTGACAAATTTCAATTCATAGCCATTTGCAAAAACAAATCCTAAATACATTTTTTTCTTTGCAACTCGATTTTTGTAACTTTTCACCTAAAACGTGACTTGAAAATAAAAAAATTAGATTCCAAATCAAATTTCAGGCAAAAACTATTAGTTTTACAAAATTTTGAAAGAATTCTAAATAAAGACGTTTTGTGACCTTCAAAGAGGATCCCAGAACTTGGCCAGCTGCATACGAATATCTGGAACGTCATGTGATCGAAAAAAATGGTATACGGTCGTCGAATCGATATCATGCACGTATAGAGGAATGACAAGATGATCTTTCGCCCAATATTCGTTTCTTTTAACAGGAGGGTGCCAAGACGAGACGAAACGTATCTCTTTGACTCTTTCGTATAACATTTTTTTCGTTACTCTGGCAACAGCTGTCGACGTGTGTGAGCAAAAGCGCGCGTTTGATTTTCGACTGGTTCTGTCTATAACTTTTTTGTTTCCCCTGTAGCGTTCTCTCGGCATCGTTCACGGTCACCCGTAAAAGGAAATGGATTTCCTCTACACATGGTCCTCGTTTGCTTGGTAGGCCGCGCGCGCGGGATTCGACGAGATCTAGCTGCTGCTGCTGCTGTTTTCGATGCTCTTAGCGTGTGCTCCGCCGCACCGTCGGATCTCGGACCACTCGAACATCTGTCCAAAGTTCACAGATCCGGATAGTTTCCCGTTTCACGGGACTGCGAACGCGCGCGAGCAGATCATCAACGCGAGCATCGAATCAGGATTTAACGCTCTCACAGTTTTCCCCGTTTTTCCTCAATTTTTATTCGCCATATTTTGTTACAGATCGGAGAGCAAGAAGGAACGGAAAAAGATCCAGCACGTTGACGTTTTTTCTGCCAAGACTGATCGCGCGTGCAGTTTTTCGTCGCAAACTTCGAAACAGCGCCGCGAAAGTGAACACAGAATTCACCAGTTCGTTGAACTCGAAATAATTTTATTACGAATCGTTTCCAAAAGCGTTCATACGGCAAGCGAAAATCTCATTGAAAAAAAAAAAATCGATTCGAATCGAAAAACCCGAACAGTTATCCACTGAAGGGAAAATTTTGTTGAATTCGACTGAACGTTTTTTTTTTTTTTGAAAATAACGAAAATTTTGAAATTGTCGAAAAATATTTAGTTCTTCGTGTTCAACACAATATCGACGTTTTTTGAGAAAATTTAATTTTCACTATAGTGAGCAATTATTCGGAAGATCCGATAAAGATTCTGTAACAAGAACGCGATCGTATCGTCGCGCACATCACAGACGCACGATTTATAGATCTGTAAATGCAGCAAAAGCGAAAGATACAAGTGTGTTCTTTGGTTGATCAAGAGATCGAGAAAGACAGAGACGAAAATTAAGAGAGAGAGCGAAAGAAAACTGTGCCGAAATCTCAGGCGTTTCGCTGGGACCTGGATTTGCCATTGGGGATTTTGGGAGACTCGAGATAATCGGATTAATCGCAATCAAAAACTGCCATCTGCCAGTATAGAGAGAATCGGGAATAGCTGCTGCGGTGAAAAGACACAGCAGCGATTCCCGAAGTTAGTTCCCTCCGTCATAGCTTTCGGCTTTACAATTCTAAATGGCAAGAGAGCAGGCGGCGAAACGTTTGGAAAGATATGAGCGAAAAGAGAGAAAATGTAGCTATAAATTGGACAAATCTAAAATCGTTGTCCATGGAGAATTGTTGTCGTTATATGTCGAAGCGATCGCGAGTGACAGAGAACGCGACAGACAGTTTGTGGATATAGAAAAGGAGGAAAAGAGCGCGCGGTTTCTTACAATGAGACGCATTAGCCATGGGAACCCCCATTGGGCTTGCAATGCCGATTTATTGTGGACGCACATGTACATATATACATTTTATTTCTGTGTATAAAAATGTATAGTACGATTTTCTGTACAGCATCTATGTACTTTATAAATATATATATATATGTAGATACATAAATGCCAAAGTTGCAGTATAGACCATAGTTCACATCCTCACAAAAAGGATCTCCCATGGTAACCATGGCAACTGTGCAAACAAGATGGCTGACAGCTTCCGGTTTCGGGTCAGCAGCTGCGAGGATCTAGTTTCTCTAGGCCTTACGAATGTGTGTATATAGGCCGTATATAGAGTCGATGTATATGTCACGAGTGTATATACGTCTTGTATATATCGATGTGCATGAGTATGTATAATGGGCAAGACGTAAGATGCGAGATTCGAGAATACGTGCGACGAGATGCATATGAGGATTTTCTCGTTCTTGGCGTCTCTCGTGCGAGTGTATTTTCGAAGAAGGGACTGACCGACTCAACGGGGATTTATACACTTAACGATCGTCTCGTGTATCTTTTCCCCACGATCCTCTGCTGTTCTCGGACATTTACAGGAAGTCCAGTCGAGCTTTTCTTGGAGCATGGAATTTGTGGGAAAAAATTAGATCCATGGAACTCATCGTTCAGTTTTAATTTATGGGGTTTTTTGTCTTTTGACGAAATTTGGAAATGTGGGACGAAATTATTTTCGATACACCGGAATTTAAATTTTCTTGGATACGTGAGACTAAAGGTTTTTCGAAAAATCACTAAAATTTTGTCATTGCAGCAAGAAATATTCTGGAAAGACTCTGCGAAAAGTAAATGTTTGTCATTCCAATCGTAAATTTTGTTGCCAGTTGCGTTAAAAATCAAAAATATTGTCAAAATTACGAAAATTTTGAAATTATTCATAAATATTTAATTCACCGCGTGTTAATCAACCGATTTTGACAAAATACAATTTTCAGAGTTGAAGTCTAAGGTTTTGGACACATTTTATACAGTTTCGTGCGATGCTAGATTTATACAACATTTTTTATTGACTTTGCTCGGCCGAAATATCGTTTTAGTCCGGAAAGGACGAGACCAAAGGATGCAGTCCTTGACATCGCGTTTCTTGCTCCGCATCTCCGCGTCGTTGACGTTCTCTCTCGAGTTTAATTGGTCCGAGGAGCTTGATCTATCTTCATGTAAATGAGCGTAATTAGCGTGCAACATAAATCAAGGTAGCAGCGCGGCTGCGATCGATCAGACAGGGGATCGAGGCGAGGGGACGCAAGGGGGACACATGGAGAGAGAGAGAGAGAGAGAGTTTGGCAATGCTAGAAAGTGGGGGTGACAGCAGGACCTTCGAGATGAGACGACTGGGGGAACCGAGAAGGGATCGCGGCGACAATGTCGAAGATCCAGCGCCAAAGGGAGAGCGAGCAACGACGAGAGAGACGGAGGAAGGACCAACTCGCCCGGGACCACGCTCGATTTTCCTTCGGAATAAAACTAATGGCCATTCGTAATTGGGATTAGCAACGGGGCATACGGAGCAGAAGCAGCTCGAATCGGGTGGCACTGGCGCGTTCGCGCCCATTAGAATTAGAATTACGCATTATGCGAGCACCGTACACACATTCATATATTTTATATATGTGTGTGTGTGTGTGTGTGCGGAGCACATGTTGGCGAATATAATGGAACAGCCCTGGTCCGCTGTCGAGTTATATTACATCGTGAATTAATCCTAACAGCGAGCTTAATCACGAGTTCTTGATATATATTCAGGTATTTGCTCAGAGAATCTCAAATAACTGGAACAAACTCCACGCGATTGTTGTATATTTTGAAATATTTGATAAATTCTTCGATCAACTGATACCGGAAATTAATGAATCTGGAAAATTTACTTTTCTTATCCGATTGGTCCCGAAATTTGAACAAAAGAATATTTTGTGGGAAAAAATCGATATTTTGATGGCGTTCGAGTGCAATTTTTTCGAAAAATCATGAAAAATTCGTCATTGCAGCGTGAAATATTCTAGAAAGCGTGTTTGAAGCGAATTCTCGTCATTCCAATCGCAAATTTTGCTCACAGTTTCGTTAGAAATGGAAAATATTGGCAAAATTAACAAAAATATTGTACAAATTCATTATAGATTTTTATAATATTATGTTTGCTGGAATTCTTACGCAATTCATTCGCAGATCAATGTTCTGGTCGTACGCTCGTGTACCATTGTCGTGTAAAGAGCTCGAGCCCGTTCGACGAGAGAAGTTTCTCGTTAGCGATTATCCTCGATCAACAACGGAGTCCTACGTGCACGAGATATTTCAGGCGAAATCGCGATGGATTTCGCTAATTCCATGGCAAACAACCGGAATCTTCGAAAATCGATCGACACTCGAAAAAAACTCGATTTTTCCTTAATTAATATTCATTCCTTCCTAACAAGCCATTAAAAAATAAACATCGGAATTTCCCGGAAAATTGAGTTTTCCGCGTGACGAATGGGAAAATGCTTGAAAGTTGAGAAACAAATTTCATCGCTTGCTTCGATAAAGATGGAGCAAAATTTCGCGAAAATCGAATAAAAATCTGAATTTTTACGATGGACTGCGGGGCGAGTTAGTCAATCGTCAAGAGATGCTGCTTCGGGCAATTCAATTGAAATGGCCCATATATATAATTCAGATGGAGTACCAATATACATGTATGTATCACGTGCGAGCTTCGGACCCGCTAGATTCGCTTTTATGACGTCATAATGAAGCAGCAATCAGAAGCATTGTCGACATAATTCTCGTGCGGTTGTCTCACACTCGAATCTAGCGGCTACAGCGGGCTGCTGTGCGTGCGTTGGTACGGGTCTATTATTGTGCCATACGATAAACGTGACGAGCTTTATCATCAAGTTGATCCAATAAGATGAATGAAACTTTCACGAAATGCTTTGCCGTAACATTTGCAAAGGCAAACATAAACAACGAGTCGTTTGACCAAAATATTCATTCTCACAAACGACAAAAATAGCGAAAGCAGCAAGTGCTGTCAGACTAAAAATGAAATTTTGTCAAAAAACGTCGATATTTTTGAGTGGACATGAAAAACTCAATATTTTTAGATAATTGCGAAATTTTCGTGATTTTTATTATATTTTTTATTTATAACGAAACTGTCTGCTAAATTTACGATTGGAATGACCAAAATTTACTTTGCGAAGAGATTTTCTAGAATGTTTGTTGCTACAATGACAGAATTTTGGTGATTTTCCAAAAAAAAAACGTTTCGTCGAACGTATCCAACAAAAAAATGTTGTTTTCAGGGCAGAAGCCCAAAAATAGGGGATCGATCGAACGCGAGCACTTAATTCTACACTCGGAGTCTCTCTTTTGACAAAGGCAAAAGGAATCTCGAGTGCTCTCAATAACTTGATCCTCGGTGCGTGAATTTTGCAATTACAGATATGCTCCGGATCGAATCAGTAATCGTAACTAGAAACGTAATATAACGACGCGAATGATTATTTTTTTCGCAGCCCTGAGACGGGGCGAGCTCGAAAGGGGTGAATTCCTGACGCTCATGATTAATCGGACCCGCGTTAGCGTAACGCGCGCGCGGGAGAAGAAACTTTTCATCTGAAATATATCTCAACAATGCGAATAGCGGCGGGGAGAGACTCGAGTGTTCACGGTTAGGCTGGTTCATTGAAAATAAAATAAAAGTACGAAAAACGCGAGCAAGCCAATGCAATCCTCTCAATACACACAACAGTCGGATTCGCAAACGTACGAATACGCGCTAGCAGATATAACTCTGACCTGACCCTCTCAAAATAGAGAATGCAAGGGTGAAAGCCTAGACGAGAGGAATACGCATCTCTACATAACTGCGTGTGTATAGGTAGAATAATGAAAAAAAAGACAAAGAAAATGGAGCGATGCCGTCGCACTAATTTCGTAACGGTAGTCAATCTCTTGTCCTCTTATTATAGTTTTTCATCTCTTTGTCCTTTTTCGACGATTCACAGCAGCGATATAGATGGGATGTCCTTGAAATCCATCCTTCAACAGCAGGAGCCCGATCCAAAAAAGGGATTCCAAATATCCCATGATAGGATGAAAGGAGAAAAACAGTAAGAGCAATCGTGAATTTTACGTTACGTGAATTACGTGAATTCAATGGCACTGGAAACGAATGATTCATTTTTCTATACTGAATATTTTGTGTACGATCCAATGACAACAAAAATGTTGTCATTGCACCAATAAATATTCTAGAATCGATTTTATTCCGCCAACCGCATTCATTAGGAATGATTCTAGTTTTTTGTTAGTCATTTGTGATGGAATACTTTACGAGGACTGGAAAAATACTCAGGTATCCGTGACGAAGCGACTGAAAAAAAAATTTGTCGAAAAAGATCGATAAATTTTGTTGGATACGTTCGACGAAACTTTTTTTGCAAAATCACAAATATTGTGTCATTGCAGCAATAAATATTCTAGAAAGTCTCTACGAAAAGTCGATTTTTGTCGTTCCAATCGTCAATTTTGCTGGCATTTCCGATAGAAATAAAAAATATGGTCAAAATTAGGAAATTTTTGAATTTACTCAAAAATATTTAGTTTACCGTGTTCAACAAAATATCGACGTTTTTAGACAAAATTTGATTTTCAGTGCAGGCTCAAATTTGCCCTAATTTTTCTGTCCTACACTCTGTATATATGTCCAAAGAGAAGAAAAAAGGGCTTTCATGCCCGTAAGAAGTGGAATCCCCATTTATATTCGAATTTGAGGATAAAAAGTGCAGCAATAAATATTCTAGAAAGTCTCTTCGAAAAGTCAATTTTGGACATTCCAATCGTAAATTTTGCCGACAGTTCCGTTAGATATAAAAAATATCGTCGAAATTTTTTGACAAAATTCAATGTTCAGTGCAAAAAAAGTTTGTGTGCAAAATTGTGGAAAAATAATAAAAACTCAAAATAATGCTCGCTGACAAGATATTCTCGCACAAGCATTTCGCTCTGGCTTTAAAATAAAGAGAGTCAGGTTGGAATCTATGAAAGAAACGTAAGAAATATGACTCCCATATCATTGTTGCATTCGCGTTGCATTTCCCCGCGTATTCTTCGAAAGCAATTTCGTTGGCATGAAAAGGCGAGGAGGTTCCGAAATGTCTGTTGGCGTATAGATAGCGAATGGTAATCAAGTTTTTTTCTTCTTTTCTTAATAAAATTCTGCGGACGTGCGTATACGGTGGTGGCGAGTTACGCTCGGCGCACGTGCGTGTATACGTGCGATAAAATGCATTTTCCGCACGAGTCGCTGCAGTTATACGTCGTGTACTTTGATGCACACACATACTCGCAAAAATGCAAATAGACACGTATACAGTGTGCTGTACGTAATAATACAAATACTGCATGCGTAATACACGCGTCCGCGCGCGCTTATGTCTGGAAGGTAAGAGTGCGAGAGACGCTTCATCACGCATGTATGTAGGACAGAGGCGAGCAGCTGTCGGACAGCTGTAAGGGCTTTTTTACCTGCCCCGTGTCGTCCAGCGCACACAACACCGGCGAGAGTCCAGTGTACGTTTTCATGTGTCTGCATTTGTATGTGTGATGTACGAGTGCATCGAGATGTGCATGCAGTGCAAGCAGCAGAGGTCGAAGTGAGAAAGACGATATAAATAAATATTTTTGTAATTGTAAAAACGTTGCATCCTTCTTGTTTCTGTTGAATTTGTTCAAAACGATGGTGGTGTACGGAAAAGAAAATTGTGTTGGACACGTTTGACTAAACTTGTTTGGAAAAATCACTAAAATGTTGTCGTTGCAGCAACAAATATTCTAGAAAGTCTCTTCGGAAAGCAAATTTTTGGCGTTCGAATCGTAAATTTTGCTGCCCCTTCCGTTAGAAATCCAAAACATTGTCAGAATTATGCAAATTTTTAAATTATCCGAATCCAAAACAATATTGACACTTTTTGGAAAGATTTAATTTAGCGAGTAACATCATTCGTCCGTAATAACATTTGCGTGTAAAAATACACGTAAAAAGATGGAGTAAAATGGAAAAAGCGAAGAAAAATTGATAAAATGGAGGAAAAAACTGAAAATGAGCCTTGTTTATACACGTATAAATAATTATATGCACATTGTACAGGGTGTAGAGGATATTTATGCATTCGTATATCTCAGGCCCTAATAAGCAGAAAGGCTTGATCAACTTACGTGCTTATAACGATCGCAATCAGGGACTTTTGCTTCGATATACATTCTGCATATGTATATGCTCCGTTAAGAGTAAAGTATACGTGTACACGTTGATCGCATGGTGCACTTGCAAAACGTCGAGTTTACGTATCGATAAAATGCAGCACGTGCGCTGCTGTCTCAAGTCTGATGCCGGAGACCCCAGACGACTCGGTACCTTCTTTTTTCCTCTTTCATTCTGCTCGTCGAACGTAAATATATAAATGGGCTCGGTGGGATTGTAGGCCACCAACACATTCGCAAAGTCATTTTTATATTAGAATTTCAATTGTGCTCGCTTCGAAAAAGAAAAAATTTGTTGGAGAAAATGGACTAAACATTTTTTTGTGTTTAAAAAATGACAAAAATTTGGTCATCGCTGAGAAATATTCGAGAAAGTCTCTCTGAAGAGTTTGTCATTCCAATCACGTAAATTTATAACGGACAATTTCGTTAGAAATGAAAAATATTGTAAAAATGAGGAAAATTTTTAAATTTTCGTTGGTTTTTCAGGAAAATGTTTGGCCGCACATTTTGCTGATTTATTCTCAAGCTCTCAATGATTGTTTCTTTTTGACAATTTTCTTCGAGACATTGACGAGCTCCGAGAGACGAAAACAGACGGAAATTGATCGAGGAAAAGAAACGAGGGACGTCGCTCCCCTAATTTGAGAAAAGACTCGAGTTTTATCCAATCCTTTGGAGCGAACGCGGAGGATGGGCATCGGAACACGTTACAAAATGATGAAGAGAGAGAAAAAGCGGGAAACAATCTTTTCCCCCTTTTCTTTCCTCTCTCCCTCTCTTTCTCGCTATCGTGCTACGCGCCCTTGACCCTCTCCCTTAGCGAAAAACCTCCTTACGCGAAAGTCGATCTCGCGAGAAGCCTTTTCTCTTCAGCAGTGAAGACTTTTTCGTCCCCTCGCTAATTGTATCCATTATCTCTCATCCCTAAATATTCTCGCTGTACTCATTATAGATACGATTCTTATTCGAGGTAAGGATTTGGATTCTCCAAAGACAATTCACCGATTTCAATGTCTTCATAATTCCCTCTTAATTCTTCCAAAACCGATTTGTCAAGATATATTGAAAATGAATTTTCCAAAATTCTTCAATTTTGTCAAAAACCGTCAACACTTCATTGAACACGATGAACTAAATATTTTTGGATGATTTCAAAATTTTAGTAATTTCGACGATAATTTTCATTTCCATAACGAAACCGTCAGCAAAATTTACGATTAAAATGACAAGAATTTTCTGTTTGAAGAGACTTTCCAGAATATTTCTTGCCGCAACGACAGAATTTTAGTGATTTTCCAAAAAAAAGTTTAGTCGAACGCATCCAAAAAAATATCAATAAAAAAAAAATTATTTCCAGTGTAAATTCAAATTTTCCTTCAAATTCGCAAAATGAGCGTACGATAACGCAGCGAGGGAATAATTCCTCGAGGGAGATGTTCTGACAGAGTTCTCAGCAATCGGGACGAGTTATTGATGGAATTATGACGCCGAGATTGGAGGGTAAAACGGTTATTCCATTCCGCAGATATAAGTGTGGAAATAGTACAAAAGTGTAATTATTTTTTATATAAATGAGTAAAGCTCTAGCGGGCAATGGCGTGGAATATAAATTGTGTGAATTTGTATACCGTGGGAGAAATACGAAAGAGCTTTCGCGCATAATATCCTGTGCTCGTGCATGATATACATAGACATACATTTTATGCGGAGCCGAATGAGTCAGCCTCGTGGCAAGCAATATATCTCGAGCACGCACGTATACGCACTCGGAAATATATATATATCGAAATACATGAGCAAAGGAGATATATATAGAGGCAAATGTGTGAGAGAAGGTTCGTGCTGCACCTCGAAAATCGATAGGGCGAATCTAGCCGGATTATATCCTTACGGGGCTTCCCCGCGATGCTCGTAATCCCCCCGGTAAACCACGACGGTAGTTTAGAACTTTCGCGAGGCGTTATAGGTACATAGACATATCTATGTGTGTTATATACCTATTTTTTTATTATTACACATGGGTATGTATATGGAGCTCTTGACAGTACGTCGTCGTGAGAGTTATTCGCGTCGATATTTCGTATACGCACGTCTCCGCGCGATCGATTTGCTGTTGAACCGACGATTGAGTTCTCCGGCCGACTCCGCGTCATTTTTTATTCTCGCACCTATGTAAACAAGAGTATTATTTTGGAGGAAAAGAAAAAAAAACCAGCGCGCTGAAACGCAGCTGCTGCGCGCACTCTTTTTCGGCAATCGTTCTGTGATAATTTATTATACTTCGCAACGCCGTCATGCGTGAAGAATTTTTAATAATGGCGCGTCTCCGCTCATGCAGAAGAAATTAATCATTCACTGTATACTCAATCCGTGCACGCTGCAACGCGACGGCGTCGACGGAAAAAAAAAACTAAATTTATTATCCTTTCGATGTTTCGATGCGATCTAATCGATTTTATTCCGCCAACCGCTTCATTAGGGATGATTCTAGTTTTTTGTCAGTCATTTGTGATAAAATAGTTTACGAGGACGGGAAAAATACTCAAGTATCCGTGACGAAACGACTGAAAAAAAAATTGTCGGAAAAGATCGATATATTTTGTTGGATACGTTCGACGAAACTTTTTTTGAAAAAATCACAAATATTGTGTCATTGCAGCGAGAAATATTCTAGAAAGTCTCTACGAAGAGTCGATTTTTGTCATTCCAATCGTCAATTTTGCTGGCATTTCCGATAGAAATAAAAAATATGGTCAAAATTAGGAAAATTTCGAAATTACTCAAAAATATTTAGTTTACCGTGTTCAACAAAATATCGACGTTTTTAGACAAAATTTGATTTTCAGTGCAGGCTCAAATTTGCCCTAATTTTTCTGTCCTACACCCTGTATATGTCCAAAGGGAAGAAAAAAAGGGCTTTCATGCCCGTAAGAAGTGGAATCCCCGTTTATATTCGAATTTGAGGATAAAAAGTGTGCAGGTCACTCCGTCGCTTCTGCCATGAAAGAGACCAGCTTGCCTTGTGGTACAGGGTGCATTTTACATTTTTCACCGGTAATTGCACGCTCTCTACACAGCCAACGGGTCACGACAGCGCATTGTCATTAAATGCACGTGAGCAAATACGCACGTGCACCAACCATAAGCCACAGCAGTACAGACAGACCGTATGCGTTCTCATATATGTCAATGTACATCAGCAGACTCATACAAGGAAAAGCGAGACTGATGATGACGAAACAAAATAAAAGTTGCTGTCCCTTCTAACCCATGGCAAGGTTCGCGTGTGTGTTCTAGAAAGCCCCTTGCCCTTGATTCCGCGAAATATGTGCAGGATATTAATGTCCTTGATACAATAACCGCCAGGAAAACTCAATATAATCTTCGTGCCAACGTGAATCATAAAAAATGCACAAAATACTGTATTGCTATTTCAAACGCGAGTTTCGTCGGACGTCAATTATTATGAATTAAAAGTAACTTTTTATTTTTTTAGTTCTCAAGACTAAAAAACAGTTCGATCCCTTTGAGTCTCGGCAAAGCTCGCGTGCGTTGAAAAAATTCGCTTGCCCTTGATTCTGTGAAATTAATTTCATATCAATTCTCTAGCCACGACTGCCGCGGGGAAATTTTTTGATATTATTTATTGCAACGCGTCACAGCCGTTCACAACCGAATTTTGCCAGCTGTCGTGATGAATCACTGGAAAATCGATATTTTAACTTCTTTTTGAAAAATCAGAAAAATGTTGCCATTGCAGCAAGAAATATTCTAGAAAGTCTCTTCAAAAAGTCAATTTTTGTCATTTCAATCGTAAATTTCGCTGAAAGTTCCGTTAGAAATAAAAAATGTTGTAAAATCGGGAACATTTTGAAATTATCCAAAAATATTCAGTTCACCGTGTTCAACGAAATATTGACGTTTTTTTGACAGAATTTTATTTTCAGTGTACTTGGAGGTTACGTTAGATTTTATTTTTTCGAGAGTGTGCGTTCTTGAGTCTCGCGGGGTCTCGTGGGAGGCCGGCAAGCCCAAGATATCCAGCAAGCAATGTCATCTTATCATTATCAGTCCGTCTTCGCGAGATAGTCCTATGTTGACAAGTAGACTGCGATCCTGTGAGAAACACCTTTCGTTTAAAAACGACAAATTTTGTGTGCAGCGATGCAGCAGACTTGCATTATTGCATTTCGTCAAATCACACACCGTTTTTTTTTCTCGCAACGACTTGAAAAATGATTAAAAAAAACAATGACAAATTGTTTCGGTAAAAATTTTTTCGATTATTTTAATTTTTCACGTATCGTCGCGGGAACTTTGGGATGAAACCGACCCAATTTCTGGAGATTGCTTCGAACTGTTTGCACAGGGCCAGCGAATTTCTTTGGCTCTGGAAACTTGCGTACGACGAGCTGCGAATAACGTGAAATCCGAATTTTTTGTCCTGGCAACTAGATTTCTGATCTATTTCACAGTGACGATAGAAAACGATGGAAAAAAATGTACAAAGACCAAGAAGAGCGTACGCGAACAACACAAGAAGCAGATGAATGAAGGAGGGGAGGGAAAAATGTGCGAGGGAGGTTGTGCCTCACACCTACATGGCGAGTTGGCGGGGATGGGTCGATCGAATGCGTATACACGCATTTCTGCGTGCGTTTAGACAGAGAAGCGGTGAACGTGAGAGGGAGCGAGAGAGCGCGAGTGTGTTTTGGGCGATGGGGTGGTGCGGAAGAGCGTTTGTGGAGAAAGAAAGAAGGGGGATACGCGAGTAACCGAGCGGGAGAGAAGACGCGAGGCAAGCTGGGGGCAATCCGGATCACCTAAGGATTCATCACCCGTACAGTCTTGACCAAAAGGTAAATTAATCAAAAACGAAAACAAGTTCCATGCGTCGTGCCCATCATTTCCGAAGATTTTTTATGCTGCAGTTTTTATCCGGTTTATTAATTGACAAATAACATTTCTGTTGATCAAATTGATGGAAAACGATAAAAATTCAACTGTATATCAAAAATTAATCAAGTGGATCATTTTTTTTGTTGATTTTCATGCACCGCGTTGTTTATAAATTTGCAAAATTTTTGCTCCTTCAATATTTATGACAAGAACACACGAATATTATTGCAATTTAATTATTTCGGTTTTTTCATGGTTATAATTTGAGAAAATATGAACTGAAAATATAATTTCATCAAAAAACGTTGACATTTTGTTGAACAAGGTGAATGAAATATTTTTGGTTGATTTCAAAATTTTCGTCATTTTGACACTGTTTTGCAATTGAAATGACAAAAATTTACTTCTTAATGAGACTTTTTTGGAATATTTTTTGCTGCAATGACAAAATTTTGTGATTTTTCAAAAAAAAAATCGTTTAGTCGACGTATCCAACAAAGTATCGATTTTTTCTAACAATAAAGCAATTTTTTGATATTTTTTCTACATGTAACAAGTTGATGGCGGAATTGAGCAGGTTGAAGGAATATTTTTCAACGAGCGATACTTTCGTAAGTTACGTTGTGGCGCAATTTTCAAGGGCTGACCCTCATTACCCGAATCTGTCATTAATACACTCGGAGTTTACGGTAGGACTGCGACGGAGTAATGGGGAGGCTGTGACTCATCCTGTGGGAGAACGGGAGAGAGAGAGAGGGAGAGAGTCCTGTTCTCGTGGCAGGAAGCGACGAGTGGGAGAGGGGATCGATATATCGACTGGAGGAAACGCGTTGCTGCTGCTGCTGCTGTTGCTGTGGCCCTCGGCACTGACAGCAGTGTCGGAGAAACTGCGTAGCAAAACTTAGCACTCGGTATAGGTCGTTCTGTATATAAATATATATATTAATGTTGGTCCCTCGCGTTCAAAATCGTTTATCCTCGGCCTTTTCCCTTCCCATGTGTTTTCTTTGCTTCTATAAACTTTTCCTGACTGTGCTCAGAGCGAGAACGAGTTGAATTTCCAAAAAACACAACATATCCGTGCGGGCGTACACTGAAAATGAAATTTTGTCAAAAACCGTCGATATTTCATTGAGAACGGTGAACTAAATATTTTTGGATAATTTCAAAAAATTTCGTTATTATTTTGACAATATTTTTGATTTATAACGGAACTGTTAACAAAATTTACGATTGGAAGACAAAAATTGACTTTTCGAAGAGACTTTCTAGAATATTTCTCGTTGGAATGGCAAAATTTTTGTGATTTTTCAAAAAAAACGTTTAGTCGAACTTGTCCAACAAAATATCGATTTGTTCGAACAAATTTTTTTTTTCAGTGCTGGGAAAAAGAGCGCGGGCAGTACGTGGAAAGCGACCAGGGCGTTTTTCCTCGTCGAAACTGTGGTCGTTGTATATTCAGATCCGAGTTGCTCTGAAATTTATTCACGTATGAATTATTTACGCGTCATATCGTAAAAGCGAAACGCGATCGAATGCTTTATTTTCGTATGCCTGAAAAGTTTTTAAATATTCACTTGCCAAAATACCGCAAAAGTTATGTATACATAACAAAAGAAAGGACCATAATCGTTACAGGCGAATGAGCTGAATTTTCCAATGTATAAATAAAATCGTTGGATAATGTATGATCAAAAATTTATATTATTCGATTTTGGATTGTTCTTCCATTAAATGTCATTGGAGTTTCAATAAAACGTCTTTGTGCTTGTTATGAAAGGGAACGACGAAACACTCGAGCACCAATCTTTGTATATAGACATGGTTATATCTTCTTACGACGATTGAAGAAAAGCGATATATACGCGCGTGCCTCATCGCGCTTTCAATGAAGGTGTTTACTATCTTTCCATTACACCGTGACAGCAGCTCTCTCGATATCAATGAACAACTTTAGCGATGATGTATCAACCGACCCCTCTACGACCATGTACAATTCATTTGTGTTGTGTAAAAGCTTTTAATATATTTGAGTTGTGTTCGTGTAAGATCCGTAACACGGCGAAGTGAATATTTTAGGATAATATCAAAATTTTCGTTATTTTGACAACATTTTCTGTTTCTAACGAAACTATCCGCAAAATTAACGATTGGAATGACAAAAATTGACTTTTCGGAGAAACTTTATGGAATAATTCTCGTTAAAATGACGAAATTTCTTGTGATTTAAAAAAAAAAAGTTTGATTCAACGTATTCAACAAAATATTGATTTTTTTCAACAAAACTTTTCTTTTTCTCTATTTTCATACGTTCGACTAGACTTTTTTTGAAAAATCACAGAAATGTTGTTATTGCCTTAGAAATAGACGTTTTTCGACAAAATTTGATTTCCCGTGAACGAAACGGGTCCTGCAGCATCAATCGTGAGCTCTCGCAAAGGCAAAACCGAAATGTGCATCGTTGCTAATTAATGCGTTTCTGCACGGAGCTTCGATTTTTCCAAGAGCGTGCTGCACGCGTTATTAGCGACTGTGCCGAGTTAATGTACGCGTTGTGGTTGGCATAAATCAGCATATGCGTAATGCCGTATTTGGAAATCTCAGTCACGGGGATTATTAGCAATCAGTCACGAAATCTGGCACCTCCCAGCAGCCCTCATGGATTTTCTAATGCCTCGGCATTATACGTATGTTAATGCCCCATCTGGCGCCTCCGCTTTCCTCCTTTTATGTATTTAAAGAATAAATATGGGATGCGAGCGCAGGAGACTCGACAGTGCACCAATTCCCTTTTTTTTTTTTTAATCTCATTTTTCCACGCACATGCAAACACGAGAGAGAGAAAAGGAGAAAGAGAGCGAAAAAGACTTTATTTGCAGATCCGGTATATAATTCCGTATCGATCTGGCAGTCTGTCTCGCATTTATACAAAGGACAGCAAAAGCATCGAGCTTTCGCACGAACGAAAAGGGGTGAGCTAATCCTGAAATATGTAGGTACGAATGCAGGCGTACGATCGAGAGCTTAAACGTCTGCTAGTACACATAAATATAACATTTATTATAGCGATTGGCCTTCCCCATTTCCACGCAATCGTCCTGAATAAAGGTCATATATATATATAAACATACACACACATATTCAACAAAGCAATTATTGAATAAACGTAGAAACATTCCTGCATAAGAAAATAAAACCAGTTTAGAACGATGAATTTTTCACGAATTTTATAAACTTCCAAAACGATAAGAAAATGTAATTTTATTCATGAACGTTAAAGAAATAAAAGGAAACTATTTTATTGGTTAATCATGCGATCAATCAGTCATAAATTAAGGAGAATTATCAACATTTTTAATTAAAAAAAAACAAAAGTTTATAAATGGAAAAAAAAGAAAATTCCAGAATATTTCTTGCTGCAATGCCAAATTTTTTCGTGATTCTTCAAATTTTCTTCTCCGTGTATGGAATAGCCGGTGGAGACACCGTACGACGTATCGGTAAACGAAGCAGCACGGTTCCGGTTTCCTCGATAAATCGAAACGGGGGAAGCCCGTGAAAGTATAAAACGAGAAAGAGGATACGCACGCGTTGAGGGTGGTACGTGTATACGCCAATATATATAGAGATGCAGAATGTCGACAAGATGCGAGGGAGCAGAGTGCGTTCGATGTACGTCCGATCCGTCGGAGAAAGAGCAAAAGCGAGGGAGAGAAAATAAGTACTCGGAGTATTCGATTACCACGAGGTTCTCGCGCGTCGACGTATGAGGACAACGACAACGCGCGTCCTCTTCACTGTGAGGAGGTACCGAGACAAAAATTCATTGCATTTTCAATCATCCCGTCCCGCGAGTTGAAATCGTTTATTTACCATTTTTCAATCCTCACACGCGAACGATTCATTGGAGGATTCAAAACTGTACAGAAAAACGCCACGGCTTGCTGTAGAATCGACATCGAAGTTCGCAACGTTGGGGTCCAACGAAAAAAAACATTTTTCTATTGTTTGTTCGTTGAATATCAAAATCCATGACAATTTTCGTACCGATTTTGAGTTTTGATTCCGACGAAAATATCGTTTTATTGTCCTGACCAAATATTGAATGATAATCGCGAGATCTGCTCAAGGAAAAACGGAATTTCGTTGCATTCCAACGATGCAAACTTCAACATCGTCGATGATGAAATTTGAGAATAAAATATTTATTACGAATGCAAATTACGAGTAGGTAAATCATGTTTCTTAACATTATTTTTTTAAATCGTGTTAATTGGTTAGTTGGTTAATTGGATTAGAATTGAGTTAGTAAATAATTAGTATTGTTAATTCATTTTGTTAGTAGTTTCCCAGCAAAATATTGTCTAAGGTAAAAAAATATCAAAAATTCACACCGTCCTCGGCGTCGTCGTACTTTAAAAACCGATTATTTTACGCGATGCATTTCCCAGGACTCTCAAAAAAGTTTGATTTCGGCACGAGAAAAAGTTCATTTTTTCCCATCGTTTTCGATTCAACGTCATTTGATATTAATGGAGTTAATTTTTGTCGTTAATTCACAAGTTAGTCGTATTGTTAGTAATCAGTTAATTAATAGATTTAGTAAAATTGTATTATTACTAGAATAATCCCTTAAGAGTCCAGTTCCTCCCATCGTTCGCCATTCAACGGTATTCCAAATTATTGAAGTTAATTTACATCTCGTTAGTTCACAAGTTAGTCGAATTGTTAAAGTAATTAGTTCATTAATGGGTTTAGTAAAATGTTCTCCTCATTAGAAGTCTCCGTAAAATAAATGTTTTTCGCAAGCTCCATCGAAACATGGAAGTCGCGAGAGCGAGTTCAATTTCTTCGGAGTAAGTTTTTTTTTTTTAATAAATGAAAGAAACACCGGAAATGTTGTTTTTTTATCGATACGAAAATTTGATTGATCTTGCGATAATCGAACCTGCTAAATAAATAATTTACATACTTTGTAATATGTTTTGGAAAAATGCTCATTGCCGTAAAGTTGTCCGCAACTATAATATGTTTATATGTGTGTTAAAGATTGTTTTTCTTTGGGAAAGACTTCGAAATAGTTAACGCCACGTTGTATACGCCATCGCGGACATAAAGAGACCGATGATAACCGCGCGTGATAAGCTGTCGCTGGTTTCGCCGGAGTTCTTCAGGGTTATCGTGTCTGACAGGTCAACAAACTCTGGGCAAAGAAGCATCGCTGGCGATGCGCAAATCCAAGGAATTAAATCGAATACGAAAAGAAAAAAACGACCAAAATATTCTGGTGTTCAGGGTTACGCGAATTTCGCGGTCGCGCTCGCAGTTTCGTCCATTTTTCTTTTCTCTTGCAGTGTATGAATGGGAATTACTGACCAGCTCTAAAAAAAAAATCTTGTCTTTCGAGATATGAAAAAAATTTGCAAAAATTTCGCACTCGAGAAAAAAGACCTGAAGGTTACGACATCGCGCTGTCTTTTTTTGCCTTGAGCATTACGTTCTTATCGCAAAAGAACTCTGAACGGAGTCAAACTGGTTCGAGAGAAGTTTGATTAATGTTTTCGAAACGAGTAAAAAATACGGAAATTTTTAAATGTGCCAGAGAACCGCAAATTCAGTCCTTGGCGTAAAAAATTATTAACAATTTCGAGGATCATGCGACAAACCCGATTTGGGTGGAAATTTAAGCAAGAGAGATAATTTAGCAAAAGTTTCATTCCTGTAGTGTTTATTGGGTGTCTTTTCGTTTTTCCTCCTTTTCCGTCCTCTGGATCGAGACCCTCAGGCTCAAATTATACGGGAGAACCGGAGCTTTCGGCAATTGGGAAATTTTCGTGAAATTGGGGTGAAAATTACTGGGTCTACGTTTTAAATTTTCGTCTTTCCATAGAAATAAGAGAAATTCGTTCCGTTCTTTTCTGACTCTCCGTCTCAATGTACATTTGTGAAAAAAAAAACGAGAAAAAAATGCTCGACTTTCCATACGTTAGAATTTTTCTAATTAGACTACAAATTTATTTTTTATTCGTAGGGAATTTTAGTGAGGAAAATTATTTTTCTCTCTACGTCGCGACGTATTTTTCTCGTACAGAGTTTCGTCTCCGCCTTTGACCGAATCGCAAACGAAAAATGATGAATGTTGTTTTTAACGAAAAACGGAAGTCGGTGCTGTGGGACGAGTGTCTCAGACGAATTTGCATTTCGAATGACACGTTGATATCGTGAAAACTCGGAAAGACATTAAACGGACGAAAGGAACGTGCGAAAATGACGAAAATGATCTAAAAACGAAAAAAGCGGAATTCGCCATGAGATCTGACGAGAAATTCCCCATATATCTCGTCGCAGTGCCCTTGAATTTTCTTGCCCTAGCTGGCTGTGGAGCCAAGAACGGTAAAAAGAGATACTGCAGCACAAAAAAGAGAAAGAGAGAGGGCGAAATAGAGGGAGAATAAGAGAAGGGAAATAGTCACTTTGCCAAGCAGATAAACTCGCGGCGGTTCTTCACCATTCTCGCAGCTCGAGCTCGCTCCGTTGTAAGTGGATTACCGACATTTTCCTTATCGCGCGAGCAATGGTATATATTCTGCGAAAATGAGAGACTCTCGCGCGGATGCGTATGGATACGGAACAAGTGGAATATCAACCCTCCAGCCTCTCGTCGCCCTTCTCTCTCTCTCTGCCTCGCTGAGTCTCTCTCTCCCCTCACTCTAATATCGGAATCTCTTCGCGGGCAAGTGCGATTACAATCACCCATTGGAAACTTCAATATAATCGAACACTCGAAACGATAGGCAAATTTATTCCACCGAAAGAAGCGAATGGTCCCGTGGAATGAAAATTCTGAGCAAAAGTGTAGACAAACACTAATAGAACATATTTTCGTATATAGTTCGATGGCTGAATGACGCACTGAGAAAAAAATTTTGTTGATCCAACAAATGGCACAGTTAAATACGTCCAAAGAAATATTTTGTTGATTGAAAAATAATTCATTGAAAATAAATAATCATGATTAGTAAATCGATTAAATCAAGAGAGTTTTGCTTGATTTAATTCATCAACTAATTATTTTTACAACCAAACTATTTACTAGTGCAACTAAATGATTTTTCGATCAACAAAATATTTCTTTGGACGTATTTAACAAAATTCTTTTCTCAGTGCGTATAAAAATGGGGTGCAACACTCTTCGCGTGAGAGCATAATTATTCGTTGTAAAATATGTTTCAGAATTCATTCAACTCATCGTCAATGATCAATAAACAAAAACATTTTTATATTTTTTCTTTGACGTCCGCCCCTCCTAAATACATTTTCGTGCGGTCTGCACATATACGAGCATACAAATGAACGAATCGTATCGGCATACAATTCCGATTACAGAAACTTTGTTTTTTCCAAAAATTAGACGTTGAATCGTGCTCTTTTTTTTTTAAACATTATTTTCAGAAAATACCATAAAACTGTGTGTTTTTTTTTATCAGAACCGTGAGAACCGTTTTCAAGATATTACGATGGACGTTTTTGGTGGAATGATTTCCATGTTTTCAGATGGAGCAACTATAGAACTTGAATTTTCCATGTCTAAAAAATTTTAGAGTAAAACCAATTTTTTTCATTAACGATTCGTTTAATTTTTTTGCATAACGTATATTATTTTGAAAATTTACGTTAAATATCGGGTTTTGCTATTGGACTTGGAAAATGCGTGCACATGAAATCAAAACAACGAATGGGCGATAAAAATCTGTACAGCAGGTTCTGAAACATCCCTCACTGTGGACGTCAGGTAACTATATTCGTAAAGAGCATATGTATATATTTATATATGAAGAAAAGTAAGAGAAATATATAGAACGAAAAAGGGGATGATGGAAAGAGTGAGATCTTTCCCTCGGGGTATAAGGAGGGTGTTAAGATGTTGTTTCTCACTCAGGTCCAGTGGGGTGGGTTGTTGTGACGGGGAGGTAACATATATACATGGCGTCTTCGAATTGTGTCCATCTATCATCAACCCTTAGCCCTCGTTTCGCGTTTCCTTCCTATTCCGACGTGTTTTTCTTTTACAAAAGTTTGTCGAGCCAAAAGTTGATAACGATTTCGGTCAATTAATCGTCTACCGTATATGGCACAATCCGAATTTTCGACAAACTTTGAGTTTGCATCGTTGAAATAGAAAATCAACGGAAAAATGTTTTTTTAAACAGCCTGTACTCTCTTGTCGTTCTTTCTACAGTTTTCTTTACTCTTTTTCGGAAAGTCACTTCACTATTGATTATTGGCAATCCGAGATGACTTTTCTCCATCTCTCTCATTCTCGTTCCAACTCCCCCGTCGTCTCCGATTCGCTAACAACGCGACGATGGCACACACCCTTAGACCTTACCCTTTTTTTTCAACTTATGCAACCAGCCAAGTTTCCAAGTAGAACAAGGCGCTGGAGTTTATGATCTTGGATATAAAAAATTAACGATTTAAAATTAACAATTGGAGCGATCTATAAAAAATAAAATTCCCCCATTTTTCGGAAAACTAACCAAACTGCATAGTTACGACAATTTCTATTGAACTTTAAATCAGACTCGTGATCCTGCATGCAAAAATGAAAAGAATGAGCCCAACTTGAGCCCTTTTCGTTAAATTTTACCGGAGATATGAATTTCCAAAAATTGGGCTCATTTATGACCTCATAAAAAAACGTTGACGTTCCAGGGTTAATGGAAATGCAGACGAGCGGTGTTGCAAATGTCCTTTATAATAATTGGACTTTGTTGAATGTTGGACGTGAAATAAAGGTCGAAGGATTTCGATAAGGACCTCGAATTTGCTTGTAAATATGATATTTTCAGGGTTCTGGTACTGCTTCGATCGGGAGAGAAAATGATGGCGCAATGTCCAAGAGTTCATGGGCCCCGCGATCGAGAATCGTGACTCACGGGTCAAAGCACGTCGGACCTCTCGGCAGCTATCCGAGCGTCGAACGTCGTGCGGCGCGGCCACACGAGCATCATAATTGATTTGTTTGCTCGCGAAAAAAGAATAAAGAAAGAGCGATATATCTCGAGTCGATCAAAATACGCTTCTCCAAGCTGCATTCTGGTGAAAGTCGGTACGAGTTTGACGATGTTGAGTTTGCATTGTTGGAATGCAACGAAATTAGGTTTTTTCTTGGGCAGATCTCACGCTTATTATTCGACATTCGGTCAGGCCAATAAAACGATTTTTAATCGGGATCCAAACTGAAAATCGGTACGAAAATTGTCATGGATTTTGAAATTTAACAAACAATTAATGGAAAAACGTATTTTTCGTTGGGCCCCAACGGAATGGGGCATGAAACGAATCGTATCGCGTGCACGAATAGCTCGGAATTCTGTCAATTTAATATTTCTTCATGGGCTTTAATGACAGTGACGTTTGAAATAGCGATTGTGAATAAAAATTTGATATTATACTGAAAAAATTTATAATGATAAGTGCAGAATAATTAATAAAATAAAGTGGTTGGAGCGAATTACAAAAGCGAAATAAGAGAAAGGAAAGCCGACCTCAAATATCGACAAAACAACACACGTTTGTTTCGAAGAGAAGTTTCAACGTCGTCGAGCGATTACCGACGAACGGTCGATGTATATATGCGTGTGATTATTATGACCCGGGTCGAGCCTTGAACTTGCTCTACGATAAGCTGCATCAAGAATCGTCAAGAAAAAGGAAAAGAGAGAAGGCAAAGCTTGCTTACTCGGCAATCAGCGTGCGGAGACCATTCGCCTCAAACATGAAACACACGTCACGTTATCACAGTTCTCGATAAGACACATTTTTCTCCCCCGTTATATATATTTTCGATGTGTTTTCTTTGTGAAAAAAAATAAACGAACGACGAAAATACGTTGGAGCAATATCCTCCAAGTTGACGAAGAAAAAAAATAACGTACCGCATTTTGACAAGTCCAGATAAGTTTTAATCTTCATATTTTCATTGGCACTATTAAAAGTACAAAGTCGAGAAACAATAAATTCATTTATTGTATTAAATCGACAATTCATCGTTTTTTGTACTCTCATTTTCTGGCAAGCCAAGACGACTCGATTTTTTGAATGAAAATAAAAAGTTCTAAACCATTTGACACTCGCGATCCTTGAGGTGAAAAATCAACTTGATTTATAGGCTTCATTCAAAATTTTGTAAAAACGTTCTTGCCACCAAAACTAAAAGTTTTCTCCGACGAAGAAATAATTTTTCTGACGTTTCAAATGATGGATATCTATTTTCTAATTGTTAAATTGGCGTCACGTTTCGTTGAAAAGTTGAAAAATTCGAGTAGCAAAAAAAAAGTGTTAAGGATTTTTTTGGCAGATTGTCAGAAGAGCTACGAGAGTCGAAATTTTTGGAGAAAAATCGTAAAAACATTGTTTTTCAACTCATAAACGAAAGGCGACTTGAATTTACACGCGATTCAATGGGAAAAGTTAAAACTTGAAAATGAAATATCGCAAATTCTTAACGTCAGAAAATGATGAAAGAATCCTAAATATATAGTAATTTTGTGGTACGTTAAAGGCGAATACTAGGGAAAAGTGTATATAGAAGCGAAAGCATCGAGTCGACCCACCAACCCCCTATTCAATGTCACAGCAATAATAAACCAGCTCGTTTATCTGTATTTCTGTATGTCCCTCTGGGATATCCCTCTATATTTCCCTCCCGGAGTTTTCCTCACTCTCCCTCTCGTGTTGAACTCCCTTTCACCCTTTCTCCGATCCTCCTCTTCTCGTATTCTCGCTCATTCCTCTCTGTCGTTCACTTTCTCTACTCGTACTATCCAAGCACATCGAGGCCAAGTTCAGGCTATATATATACGCGCATCTATGTATCCTACGCTTGCATTAACCTATACAGAAGCGCGAAGCTTCTCGTTGCCGTTTACACACGACCCTAGCCGCATGTAACGCGCTCTTTCTCTATCGTCGCCTTTCCTTTTCGCGCTTTCACTCTTCTCTCTATATATACATATGTAGTACACGTTTATGTGTACATAGCGGAGATTCGCTACGATCGCAGCTCGGCGTGCTGTCGGTGCACATGGCACACACGTCGACGTTCTCGAGTGCGTTACATCGCTTCGTACGCGATGCTATACAATAACCGTTGAACTTTGCGTCCGTGTCCTTTGACCTAACTCTCTAGACTGGGCAAATACGTGGATCGTTTTAGCTCTGGGTCGCGCTGGTTCCAGGTGACCGGGGAGTACACAATTTCGCGAAACACGACCTACTTGTTGAATCTTGTTGCAATTCAACAGCAGGATCGCCAATCGATTGCAGAAGATAGTAATGTGGAGATTTCAGTTGAACTGAAACTTGAATTTTGTCAAAAAACGTCGATATTTTGTTGAACATGGAAAAGTAAGGAGAATTAAAAAATTTTTGATTCCCAACGGAACTGTCGGAAAAATGGACTTTTCGAAGAGACTTTTTTGTAGAAAAGAAAAAAAAGGCTTGCTCGAAGGTATTCAACGAAATATCGACGTTTTGCAACAAAATTGTCGAAAAAACGGTAAAGAACGTGTAACGTATAGAGTGGACTAACCTTTTTCTCCGTGAGTTTTTCGCACCGTCTCATTTTGCAGATCTGATGACTCTTGTCGTTCCGGCAGGGTGCACAATCGCCACAATTGTCTTTTCGTTGGCATCCGATGCACTCACCGCAACGTTTGCGTTTTTTCTTGGCGGGTTTATCGCCGATGCCACCATCGCCGTCGGTGTCACCGATGCCACCGCTCATATGACCGTGAGGTCCGCGATTGGCGGTGGATGAGACAGCGGCGACTTGGCCGGAGCTCTCGACATTGCCACTGCCGTCTTCGGACTCCATGGAGCCGGCGCGAATTTTTCTGCGTTCTTTTTTTCTGCCGTCGACACCGATAGCGCGAGATGTTGGTGACGAATCGAGAACGGTTGACATTGGATTTTGAAAGTTGGTATGATGTAGTTGGGGATAATCCTGTTTGACGACGGTGAGAACGGTGTGATGAGGGTGGCCGGGCGGGGGTGGAAAAGCTTGAACAGGATTTGAGCCAAGTAGCTGAATGTGCCTCTCATCGAGTAATTGTTGTTGTAAAACAGGAACTTCGCGAGCTTGTACAGGTGCAGGAACGAGAGGATAACCAACTGGTGTCCTGTGTGGATGGGGAACCGGAAGTGGACTGCCGAGTGTATGAAAACTGGGCAATCCAACGGCGGAGGTGACAGGGGGTGAGTGGGATATGGAGGCCGGTGATAACGGGGTGAGGGCGGTCAATTGAGGCTCAGCTTCGCTCGGTGGAGCGAATTGACTGGCAAAACTTGGCAAACCTTCGCCTCCTACACCGCCGTGTTTCGATTCCCATGGTCTGTACTGGCTCGCCAAGACGACTTCACCTCGCGAATCAATCAAACGACCAGTAAGCCCCTCGTAATAGTCCCACGCCGAAGTCAAACCAAGACCCACGTCCTGACTATGCAGGGTAGTTAACGTAGTGCCTGTGTCCATACTAACGTCACCGGCGAAGCTGCTAAAAGGCGGCAGATGACGACTCGGATCGCCAGGACAGAGCGCCCCTGGCGAGGTCGCAACCGCCGCCGGAGGGCTCACCCTCTCGGAGGCTACGACCTCTTTCGTAACCTCGGCGCTCATCTTCCACGACGCATCCTATTATCCAACATCATCCTGTTGTTTTTCACTTCTTTATCGATTGCACCCACTTTTTTCCGGATATTGTACCAAATTTTTCGCTCCCTTTGTCTTCCCCTTTCGTTTCTCTTTCTTCCTTGCGAAGTGCAATTCACACACACGCACGCACGCACTTTGTCTTTTAATTAGTATTAACTCAACTCGGATGTACCCGCAAAAATGTGCTCGTCGAATAAAAACATTCAATTTAACGAATGTACCTCTTCAAGCTTGATTTCTCGTTGAATTTATTGCGATTTTTAAACTCGATCGCTTTTGTATTATCGTCGTTGAGCTTGGCGCGATTTTTCTTTTTAATTTTTGTGTTTTTTCCCTCTTTACTACCCCCTTTTTTTGCTTTGTACTCGACAGGTTTAGGCTACGAACTGAAGTAGATCGGTTATACTTTCCCCCGAATCACACGATGAGCGATAAATATATTTTTTTTGAATCTTCCGCTCGTCGTTTCCACGATTTCGAAAAAATTCGATAAAAATCTTCAACACCTTTTTTCCGCGTTTTCTTTTTGTATTTTTTAATTTAATACTTTAAACGGTTATTTATAATTTTATTTTTGTCTCTTTTATATATCGCGTGATCTCGTTTTATTTAGATTTTGTCGTCTGGGCTTGATCGTTTTTAATATTTTTTTGTGTGTGTCTTTTTTGTTCATTCGCCAACGCGTATCATTTGTTATTTGTCGCTCTATTTCTCTCGGCACAATTCGAGAGATAATCCTTCTCGTTGAAATGATTAGTAAAAAATGGTAGATTCTTTGGTTTACGGTTTAGCTCACTTTGTCTCGTTTTGTTTGTCTCTAAATTTCTTGCGTTTGTTTAGTCGCTTTGTCGCGCTTCTCGTTTGCTTTTACTTTTTATAATAATTCTTTATTTTTGTTTTGTTTAATCCTCTCTTTTTTTTCTTTCGATTTGGCACTGGCGGACTTTTTATTTTTGTTTGTTTGTTTTTGTATCAGATATATCTTTGTACACTAGATAGATATTATAGCTCTTATTATTTTTGTCTTCTTCAACTCTTCGTCTTCCGTCTCTTCGTACTCCTTCTCCGTTTCTTCTTGTTCTTCCAAACCTAAGCTCTTGGGATATTACGACGATATAAACACACTAATTACTCCTTTCGTGGTTCGTAAGAAAATATAGATCACTTGAGGTTAATGTGGCTTGTTTGAAGGCGGTTGATTTGTACGATCTGAAACAAATAAACGTTCAGCCAATTTAGCTTTTTTGTACAATCATGGAATTGATGGATCAACGATGTATACAAGGATGTTGAGTCCCAAATCGCAACTAGTGAGAAAATTCGGATTGTTTGGTATGTTTTTGTACATACAAAGTATTTGAGAGCTCGTGGGAAAATTTCACAACGATTAAGCAGCTCGTTATTCAATAAACAACATTAACAAATTAAATGCAATTTATGGAAACTTTGCGCAAAGTTTTTTTTTTTGACTTCATAATTTTTAAATATTTACAGTAAAAACCGAAAGTGGCGAAAACAAAGCGAAGTTTATTGATAAATATTTCTTGTATTTGTTGAAAAAATGATTCTTAACGCAATGTTTTAAGAATATTCTGAACATTTTTTATTTCAAGCCTCAATGTGGTTGAATTATTGAAATTTGGTATGTCTTTGAGAAGCGATTTATTAAACGATTAGCATGAAAAAATTTCATTGGTACTCGACACCCTTAACAGCGATAAATGACAAAGATTTCGAACGAATATTTTTCATCCGAACTCTTTGGAGAAGAGTGCAGATAATTATTATTATTATTTTTTGTTCTCTTTTTCTCGCAACGATCTTGTATTATCGTACACGTTTGAGAGAATACTGCGGAATCGCATGTTGAGAAACGCGAGCTTGAGACAAGTGACGATTGTTTTACAGCGTCGGAAAGTTTAGCTCGTGTTTAGTTTGTTAATTTTAATTTTAATGGTAAGATCGCGTTTTTGTTGACGAGTCAGAGTTTATTATACCGGAACGGTTTGGTCGTAAGATATATCGCGTGGTACGGGAAACGGGAAGGTATCACGCAACTCGCGACCACGTGTCATAGGTCTCGCTCACGTTGACCACGGAGCTCCAACAGCGAGCCAAGGTTACTATTACGAGGGAATGAACAAGAAAATATACATATATGTGTTGGTTGGTTGGCTCGGCGAACCGAACGCCCCCGCACACTCGCTCCAACACCTATTCCCACGCTTTGACATTCGTAAATGATGCTGCTGTGTTGGCCAGTCGTATAGAGAGAGAGCGAGCGAGCCCGTCGACCGTTGGTCATTCACAATACACCCTGCGACCTCACTACGTAGTAGCGATGGCTCCGACATCGATCGATCGCTCACAATGTAAAAAAAGAAGAATTCGACGACCCTACTCGCATGCATAAATATGAAGCGAAACCTCGATGGATGTGGACGGAAAATTAAAGTATTTTTGGATAATTTCAAAATTTACGTTATTTCCATAATATTTTTCATTTTTAACGGGGAACGGAATTTTCATGATTTTTCGTAAAAATCCAACGGATCCAACAAAATATCAGAAAATTTCCCAATCGAGCCGAAATCTCTTTCATTTTTCTTTATCAATTTCAATTCAAGCAGAAAAAGGAATGTTTTTTTTTTTTTTTTTCAAAAAATATACGAAATGAAAACATTTTCTCATTCCTCAAAAAACGAATTAAAAGATAAAAATGAAGCGGAAAAAAGTGCCTAGGGAGAAAAATGATTTCAATGAAAATTGATCGTTTTTCAGTTATTTTTATGGCTCGAATGAGAGGAATTTGAAAAGTTTCAGGGTATATTGCGTTTATGATGTGAAATAGTCATAAAGATGTAAAAAATCGAGGAAATTTTAGTAGATTTAAGGGAGTTCCCGTATTTTTAATGAGAATACTTGTTTACGAGTTGCCCTTGCGAGGAGTTTGTATCCATCGCTACGAAACTCTAACGTTAGTTGCCGAGGGAAGCTTACACCGTTGAAATATCGATCGGGGTGTTTAGTTCTGTCTCCTCCCCTCGCTCTCTCTCTCTCTCTCTCGCCCTTTCGTTGTTTCTCTATCGGAGTATGTGCAAAGCTCAACGCGTCCGCCCCCATGTACAGTGTTATAACCAGCGTATATGGATCGTGGCAAATTTTGCAAGGGGTGGAAACGTACGTGCGTATGGGTGCATTTCGAGGCCATGGATACACATGTGCACATATAAACGCACAAGTATACGAGATCCTAAAATCACGCATATCCATGCTCACAAACACGTATACGTGATCTCCATGTACCCAGCATTTTATGACAGCTCGATTCGCATACTCGTGGCAATTGCCAGTGTCTTGATTCTCTCTCTCTCGAAAAAAAAAACAAGGGAACAAAAGTTTCTTCCTCAAACGGGTCCATTCATTTGTCGGGAAATCTTGATGAAAAAATGAAAAAAAAAAACGATGTTTCAAACTCGAAACGACTTCGAAGACGAGAAAAAAGGGATGTTGGAGCTTTTTCGTTGAGGTAGTTCGATAGCAAAGTGACGAATCAAAAATGGGGTACAGAACTGTTTACGTGAGAACATTATTCGTTGTGAAATATGTTTAAAAAATCATTATACAGATTTATGATGACGATATTTTACGAAAATTTCATATTTACTCGTGATTTTGGAATTTTTAGATTTTTTCTTTGGCGTCCGCGCCTGCGAATACATCTTCGTGCGGTATGCACACGTACGAGCATACAAATGAACGCTCTGAAGCGCGTGGCAATTGTCATACGATTTTGATTACAATAATTTATTCCTCAAAAACTAGACGTCGGATAGTGCTTTTTTTTAAATATTATTTTCAGAAAATACTACAACACTGTGTGTGTTTTTTAAAAATCAAAACCGTAAGAACCGTTTTTAAGATATTACGATACACATTTTCTGTGTAATGATTCCCATGTGTTCAGTTGGAGCAACTATGGACCTTCAACTCACCAAATCCCAAAAAGTATAAGACGGTAGAATCGAGGAAAGAAAGAAACAGTTTAAAATACAGTGGTACACAGTTTTCATTGGACTCGCAGCCATTGAAAAACGATATTTACTGAAAAATAGGGCTCAAATTGGCTCAAATTACAGTATAGTCCAAAGTAAATTTTAACAGTTCAACACTGTTAAACACACGTTTGTGTGTATGTGTGTTGGTGATAACGTCACCAACTGTGGAAAGAATAGTGAAAATACCGTGGCACACTGTAAAATTGAATGAATCGCTCTGTAGTCATTGCTGTAACACTGTAACTGTTGCAGCTGCGTACAGTATGAAAATCGGTGATCTCATGTGATTTTGACAGTTGGACACTTTTACTGGAAACATTGATGAATTTACTGTAACGAATTGTAAACGATCCAGTGAAACTGTTAAAATCTCAGTTCGTACAGGAAAATTCTCTGTTCGACTGTAAAATAAAGTGAGTACCCTGTTGTTTAAGCAGTTTATACTGCGATATTTACTGTTTCTTTTTTTCCGTGATTACTCTTGACGATTCGTTAAATTTTTCTGCGTAACATACATTTTTTTGATAATTTCCGTAAGAAAACGCGTTTTGCTATTAAACTATCTCGAAAGAAAAAAAAATATACGGCAATCGCTGTACAGATGCACCGTTACTCCGAGCATGGTCGCTGCTCAGGCTGTACACTCTACTCGTGGTACGAGTACAGAGTCTGAATCCAAGCAGGGAGACTCGCTGCATGCGTGCAAAGTCTGTAAATGGAGCTGAATATAGTGAGTGCACGGTACAGCAGTACATTTCACTTTCCCTTGTGCAGCATCCCTCGTGAACTTTCCCTCAGCCTCTCCACCTCCCCGAATCAGTTTCATCCTGCGCCTCGTCCCTATACAGCGAGCTTCCGAACCACCACCAGCCCTGCTCTCCGTCAACGATGTAGTAATAGCTTTACAACTGTGCGAAACGTCCCTCTGACGGCGCAGCTTTCGCTATCACGAGAGGGAAACTTGCACAGTGTCGTTTTCAGCCATGCACTCTCACTGACATTGATATTTCTACGTCACCGCGAGCTACGAGTCTCGTTGCGTAAATATACAAAGTGTAAGCAAATTTTCTATTGCTGGACGTTGAAAAATTAAATTTTGTGAAAAAAACTTTGATATTCTTGGACAATTTCAAGTTTTTCGTTATTTTGACAAGATTTTTCATTTCCAACGGAACTGACAGCAAAATTTACTATTCGAAAAACTTTCTAGAATATTTCTTGTTGCAACGACAAAATTTTCGCGATTTTTCAAAAAAAGTTTAGTCGAGGATCAAGAAAATTTTCTTTCCACAGTGTCTTCGTGTCGATATTCGTTTCGAGCAATTTGGAAAATTTCGTCAAATCAAAATAGCCAAATTCTTTCGGGATATGGAAAAAAATGATTTATATTATCGATATAATGAGAAAAAGGAAAAGAGTATGTAGAACTATAAAGGAAAAAAGATGAAGTGAGACGGTCACGATTGCGATATTTTACGAGATTTCGGAGCGCACGTGATCTCCAGAAGAATTTTCTTATCAAAATATGTGTGTTTACTGTGCCACGTGTACCCGAGGGAACTGCCGACTGCTGGTTACGATAAATTCGTCTCTAGTGTCAAAATTGCTAATAAAATTTCGCCTCTCGTGGCGAGAGGAAAAAAAAATGTTTTCTGAACTTGAGAAACTAGAATACACATTTTTTGTAGATATTAATAATATTGTCACACGTAATTGGCAGCGAGTTATTAATAAAGAGCGCGAGAGTGAAGCTGTAAATCTGCTGGCAATCAGCAAGGAAGAGAATAATTCAATGAAACGTAATTAATTGATCGTTCTTGACTTTTCCAAGCAGTTACGATCGAAATGATTTTTCCGGCAAGAAAAACGTTGCGATAAGTCGCTTCAGACAAGAACAGATTTTCTCTCTCGCTCTCATTCTCTTTGTTTCTCGTGCACCTTTTCCGTTTCTCGAGGTAGTAGCAATAGGCAATTGAACTTTTGTGAGGTTCATAAATTGTCTGGACTGTATAAACGGCGAACTTTAGTCTTTAAAGGTCGCAAAACTCCGGCGGCGTAAAGCGCGAGCTCACGGAGAGAAAGAGTTTTCTGAGATAGTGACGGGCCACGCGGGCGATTGTATGGCGTGCAGTCCCTTGGAATCAACACGTCCGAAGCAAAATTCAGTCATCGCTCGCGTAGTATTACTACGTACGAAAAAAAGCCAAAACAAAAAATGAAAAAAAGTTTCAAACAAGAAGGGGAAATAAAAAAAGAGATCTAAAATCATCAATGACGCACATTTGGATGGTCCAAATGTGCGTGTGTGTAATGAGAGGATTCCTATGAGAGAGGGGACGCGCGAGAAGGAAAAAAAAGATGCTCGAATGAGCGGGAGATGATCGGAGGCGTCAGGCAGAGGATCGCACGAGACGCGCGAGGCCGCCAGTAAAATTTTACTACCGCCTGAGGACGATCCTCCGCACGACCCAGACCCAGAAATGCTACCGTGTGCTCCACAAGGAATTCATCTCACTCTCAACTTGTCTCTCTCTCTCCCTCTCTCTTTTTCTTTCTCTCCGTTTTCCCTCTCACTCAATCTCCCTCGACAAGTTTGCTTTTTTTATTCTTTCTTACAATATACCTACATAACGAGACACGTGCTCTCGAAAATATTCCCTCTTCGCACCCTTCCTCCTTTTATTTTTCGCTTCTCACCTCCCGATTCACTCGACGCACTCCATAACGAATTCATTCGTACTCACAAAAATTGCACAACCGCGTCATGTTTTTCTCCCTATACCAAAAACAATGCAAAATTCTTTCCATAAATTTTAACAAATCTGTACTTTTACGTCAACTTTTAGCCCGACTCAATATTAAGAAAAATTACAATTATGAAAAATTCCAAAAATTCTTTTCAGGCCGTATTTTTGTTGGAATCGTTGGAGAAATAAATTTCCAGGCTCTCGGGCAAAATTGAAGGTTTGAAAATTCATTAGATGAACGAGTCACACTGAAAATTTAATTTTGGGAATTGAATATTTTGGATTAATTTCAAAATTCTCGTAATTTTGACTATTTTTTTTTTATATCTAACGGAAATGTCTGCAAAATTCGGTATTGGAATGAGAAAAATTTGACTTTTCGAAGAGACTTTCTGACTGCAATGGCGAAATTTTTGTGATTTTTCAATAAAAAGTTGAGTCGAACGTATCCAACAAAATTTTTCCTTCGGTGCATTTGAAAAAATAAAAATAACGATTTTTCTGGTTTTTTTCGGCGAAAGTATCGATAAGATGCGTTACGAGGAGGGAACCGTTCGGGGTGAGGCAGCTGTTTGGCTCGTATGGGCTCTCGTCGGAGCCTCGGTCGTTTTATTTCACGCATATACACAGACCGCGAGGGAAGGCCATAATATAGGATGCTTGCACTTTCGCTGAATCGACCGTAGCGAACGCACAAAAATTCAATACCCGGCTGGTGTGGCTCGCGCGAGTTTTCGAGACTCCAGCGAGAGAGACGGAGACACGGAGAGCGAGAGAGAGAGAGAGAGAGGAGAGGAGAGAAGAGAGGGAGAGTATCAACTGAGACCATAGTGTGCAGCACGCTTCTCGTCGCGTTATATACTGGATGCAACCGACCGAATATAACCCTGCGCTGTATAATTTCATTTCTACTAATTTTTAACAACAATTCCCGGAACATGGACGATCAAAAATCGCGACGATGACGTCGTGGCCGCATAAAAAAGTCTAACAACAAAGACAAATTATTGTCATCGAAAAGAGTCAAATTTCGGATTAAATTCCAATTCGCGAAACGTCATTTACGCTTTGGAAGTAAAAAAAAAACGAGAAATCTCAACTTTTTCGTCAATTTTAGTTCAATTAATATTTCTCTCGCGTTTTACTCCGTTATTGTTTATGGTCCACGACAAAGAGAAATACTTAAACTTCCCAATATACGAACTTCTCGGAATCGTCCAGCTTCCACAGAAAATCCAAGAATTATGCTCGAGATGCTGACTCTCTCTCTCTCTCTCTCTCTCCGAGCATGGACCAATGAGGCACACAAAGAAAGACTGAGAGATCGCGTGTCACGAGAGAGAGAGAGCAAGAGAGAAAAGTGGCCATGAAACGAATTCTCAAACGACACTTAGAATGTTTCGATGCAAAAAAAATGGCCGTTTAAAAAAAAGGCAAGTATCGTCGTTTACTGTAAAAGGCGAAAGCACTTGTCAATTTTCCAGTTTACGGACGAAGAATCGATCGACGAGAGAAAATCGAAAACTCTCGAAATCCATCGAAACAATGTACGAAATATCGTAAATATTAGAAGAAAAAAACGTTGCAAAATAAAAATAATGCAGTTTTTTCGCGTAAAAATGGATGGAAAAAAAATTTAATGCCGAAGAAATGGGACAGAATTTTTTTTTTCCTGGCCCTGCGGATCTTATTTCTCACTTCCGGTTTACAGTTGTTTCAACCATTTTCACCTCTCCACCCCGGACCATTATTTTTCTCTGCCTCTCACTCTCTCTGCAATAAATCCCTCGAGCCATAAAAAGAAGGAAAAAAAGCTCCAACTCCGGTCTCCTGACGTATCAGTAACTGTAAAATGGGTGATAGTATATAAAAGATCTCGTCACCGCGAGGCCGAAACGCAAAATTCTTGTGCAAACAGCGATTTTTCCTCGGACCGTCGTGGCGCTAATTCCGGCCTTGCCGTAGCAAAAATGGCCGTACCAGCGACAGAGAACAACGATATATAGGGCTTTGCACGTAGGGAATTTCAGCCCATAATAAACGAAGCTTCGAAGCCTCGAAACGAAGAAAATTGCACTAAAAAAGGTTTTTTGAGAAGAAAAAAAAATTTGAATCGAATTACATTGTCAGGAATCGTGCTCCGTGTCTCACGGAATGAAAATACTTTGTATAAAATTTGATTTCCTTAGAAATGGTTGAAACGAGGAAATAGCGAGAAAAATTTGAAACTGACATTTTCAAGAGCCAACAGCTGTTTGCCACAAGTTCTCGCTCTCCTGGCTATTTAATGACAACGGCCTACGCTAAAAGAAAATTTTGTTGGAAAAGATCGACTAAGCTTTTTTTTCAAAGACCACAAAAATCTCGTCATTGCAAAATTTTGTCACTCCAATCGTAAAGGTTGCTGACAGTTTCGTTAGAAATGAAAAATATTGTCAAAATTAGGAAAATTTTGAAATTATCCAAAATTTTTTAGTTTATCGTGTTCAACAAAATATCGACGTTTTTTGAAAAAATTCAGTTTTCAGTGTGACTCTTGGAAAATAATTTGGAAAACGATTCATACAGAAATCCGGAAAATAATTGGCTGAACGACGTTTTTTGACAAAATTGAATTTTGAGTCAAAAAATTGCTCGGATCGAAATTGCTCGGAAAAAATTGCATGGATCGATTTTCCGTGGAAGAGCCCGTACATAGTAAGTATAGGAGAGTGTGATGGGGACCGAAGAAAGAGACCTAAAGAGAGAGAGAGAGAGAGAGAGAACGAAGAAAAAAGCGAGAGAGAGAGAGAGAGGATTGCAAACTCGCGATGGTTGGTGGTGGCGGCGCGAGCCAGCTAACGTTGGTAAAAAGTAAAAAGAGCCACCGGTCGGGTCTCACCGAGCAAAAAAGCTCTCGGGTACACTTTCGCCGACCTCGTGGTCGTGCCCGCCGCCCGTCGCTGCCGCTCGCGCGAGAGAGCTCCGCGGTTGAGTCTCGCGCGACAAAGGCTGCTTGATTCAAGGTCCCACGCACACGCGGACCTTTCGTAAAACGCGCTCGTTCCTCCAGCCATATATTTATGCTTTCATATACATTATATGCACATGTATATCATGTGCTCCTTATCAAAAGGGCACATTGTGCATTATTTTCCGGAGAAAACATTTCTCAAATACGTCCTTTTCACTCCGATCGATATTTCTTGCACACATTCGCAAGATATTTATATATGCAGGAGAAAGAGCGAAATATTTCAATGTGTGAAGAACCGCCCGTGCGCTTGCGCGTTTCCTCGTACACGGAACGTACCTAAAGAGCGCATGTAATACATAAATCCATATGTATATATTGTATATATAGATGAATATATACATAACTGTATAAAATATATAAATATATATTGAGGCACATGTGTGAGCTGGTGCATTCGTTGCATTTCGTGTGTTCCGAAACAACGAGGCTGCTCGATAATATAGTACGAAAATATTTTAGTCCCGATCGCAACGATGAAGTTTGCATCGTCGGAATGCAACGAAATCCCGTTTTTTTTCCTTGAGCAGATCTCACGATTATTATTCAGAATTTTATCGGGACGATAAAACGATTTTTTCTCGATGGCGATCCCAAAAGTTCGTTAATTTTTCATTTTTTCCAGCATCCGATTAAAACTCGATACATTTTATTTGGCTCTTCGGAGCGAGACGTGAAGGGGCGATTGTGACTCAGGGCATTATAATTTTCCGATAAAAAGCTCGACGAGGAAACTCAACAAAAAATTCGCTGCTGCTGAGAAATGAGTGAGAATGAATCATTGGAAATTCGGGGCAGGAATTGTGTCAGCTTCGATTTGAGAGAATTATCAAGAGCTATTAACTTTTCGCTAATGAGTAACGCTCGAAATTCAGGGACGCTACGATCGTCGCGACGAAACGAGACACGAAATACGCTGCTGGACGGTTATGCTGCGGAGAACACCACAAAGGCACGAAGAACGTTGATATGTTTGGAGTTTGGTCGAGAAAGCAATCGGACAATAATGCGACAAGGGAAGGGCGTCAAGAATTCACCCTAAAGGTGCATGGCGCCCACGGAAAATTGAAATTTGTCAAAAAGCGTCGATATTTTGTCGAACAGGGTGAAGCAAATATAATTTTGAATAATTTTGAAATTTTCGTAATTGTGACAATATTTTTGATTGCTAACGAAACTGCCAGCAAAATTTACGATTGGAATGCGAAAAAATTACTTTTCGAAGAGATTTTCTAGAATATTTCTTGCTGCAATGACAAAATTCTTGTGATTTTTCAAAAAAAAAAAACGTTTGGGCGAACGATATCCAACAAAATTTTCATTTCACTGTGACATGGAATTTTTTTTGTTTCTTTTCTTGTTTACTGGATTGCACTTTTAATCGCATTTAACTGGCAGCTCGCATTTTTCAAAGATTTTGTGAATGTGCAGCTCGCAATGGGAACACTCACGTATAAAGACGCGAGTATGCGAGATACTTAGGTCTCGTTTATTTCGCATACACGTGACGCACTCTTTGAGCATCCTCGTGTACATTTATTGCGCTCGTGTATATGCCCGTGTGTGTACAAGCCCATTAGATACCCTTAACGCGAGGCTCACTAATACACCTTCGAGATATCGGAAATGATATAAAATTGCGTCCACTGCGCCGCGCTGATATTTAAATTGGTTCGCTAAACCACAGATTAATGCCGTAGCAGAGGAGAAACGTGTGTTGAGCAAACGGGACTGGCTCAGAGGCTTGAGCCCGGTTTTGTGTTTCTCTATACGCGAACACGTTTTACACGACCGCCATCGTCCTCCACAGCATTGAAAAGTCTCGCCATAAAGCTAAAAAAAAACCGTTTTCTCGGAAGGTCTATAAAGAATTTTAACCAAAAATCTTAATCATTTTCGCCAGTTGCATTTTTTTCTCCTGCAATTATGCATTTCTGCTAGGCAGTCTGGAAAATATTCTCCCTGCTCGACCAATTATGTAAATTCATCATTTTTAGACAATTCTCTATTTTTTCTTTCCAGGAAGCAACAAATATCGACGAGCTCCACAATAAATATCGAGTGAGCTCCACGCGACGCGTCAAAAAACGCGAATAATGAAAAATTTGGTCAAAAATCAACGACGAGGTTGCATCGCGTTTAATGCAATGAAATTCTGTTTTTTATTGAGCAGATCTCACGATTATTATCCAATGTTTTTGGTCAGGACGATAAAACGATTTTTTTCGGGATCCGAACTCAAAATCGGTACGAAAATGGTCATGGCTTTTGAAACCAAACAAACAAACGTATTTTCGTGCAACGTTGAAAACTTGAGTGTCATAAAAATCAAGAATTTTCGTCCGATCGAATGAAAAGCTTTAATTTTATTTGATTTTTTAGTTTTCGTATAATAAACGACAATTCTGGAGAATTGTGCGAATTGTACGAATTACGCGAAAGACTCGATCGATTGAAATCCATGAAAAAAAAGGTTGAGATATCGAGGGATGCAGCGGAATCGCGTTTTGTTATTCGTGTAATTGGCAAAGTTCATTCAACGGACTTGTATAAATAAATACGAAATGGAGGGAAGAAAATAGGGATAGTTGATTGAGGTTTGGCTCATGACATTGAAGAGCTCGTGTGGTCGTTGAGAATTAACGACGAGAGAATTTCATTGCAGACAAGGAACAACAGAGCGAGAGAGAGCGCGTGTAATGGAGAGAAAAATATTCGATAAGAGATTTTTAGAAGAAACCATGCACTATGTGTGTGGCATTCGGGCAAAATGAAGCGTCGCGTGTTATTCTTGCTTTTACAGACCAACAAACACACGCATACATATACGTTGATCGACGGTCGTTACCTCGTTACTCCGAAACACACATCCGGTCTTTCTTTCACCGTGTATGGCTGTGTCTGCGCATATATGTATGTGTGTGTGTGTATGAAGTCTCATCTGTTCGTTCACGAAAAAGATATACAGTCTGAAATATTAGTATAGGAAGCCCTCGTGAGAAATATTGTTAACCTCACAAAAACAAAGTTGGCGTGCTCCGAAAATTTGAACACACTCAAAAAAATCCACTAAATAGAAAATTCTGTTGAAAAAAATCGATATTTCGTTCGACTAACTTTTTTTTTTTGAAAAATCACAAAAATGTTGTCATTGCAGCACGAAATATTCTAGGATGTCTCTCCGGCAAGTAAATTTTTGTCATACAAATCGTAAATTTTGCTTTAGAAATGAAAAATATTGTCAAAATAACGGAAATTTTGAAATTATCAAAAAATGAAACGAAATATCGACGATTTTTGACAAAACTTAATTTTCAGTGTTCGATTTGTTTTTGTGTGACATTTTGGTGATGGAAAAATTGCCAAAAATCTGAGCACTCGAGTACAAACTTTTTGTTGCTCCGAAATGCACTTGAAACTAAAAATAAATGAGTTTTATGACAAATTCATGCTCCAAAACTTGTTTTTATATTGAAAAATAAAAGTGAATGCTCCAAATATTTTTTCTAAATACAGCAACTAAAGTTGACGTTGCCCTGTACGTGCGTATGCTCCGAAATAAAATCACAAGACCGTAACGCGAGTTTTTAACTCGAGACCAAATACATCTGCGGCCAAGGAACTTTTCCTCGATGTTAATGCTCGAAAAAAAATACTGACTGTCAAACGACGGATAATCGATGTGCGAAAAGATCGATCAAGGTTCTCCGAAAGACAACGAGGCCAAAAGCAAAAAAAAACACTTCCAAATCCTGTTTGGGACGTCGTCGATCGCGGAGATCCCGAAGGTAGAATGAAGCGTGCGGCAAAGCAGGATTATTTCTCGATACACGAAGCGGTCGAGGTTTATCCTTGAAAAAGGCCGCGATCCCACTTCCTACACCACGCGATGAAGCACAGTGGCACACAGTGTCAAGGACAACTTCACTGAGAAAACCGTATCGAACAACTGAGAGTGCAACTTCTCGCGAGCCACTGACCAGCATTCACGCGGGGTACCGCAAGAATTATTATTCAACCAAGACTTTCGACCGTACACAAGTACGTAAACCGTGAAAATTTAATTCCGTCAAAAAAACGTCGATATTTTGTTGAACACTAAATATTTTCGGATAATTTCGAAATTTTCGTTATTTCGACCAAATTTTTCATTCCCAACTGTCAGCGAAATGCACGATTGAAATGACAAAAATGTACTTTTCGAAGAAAGTTTCTAGAATATTTCGTGCTGCGATGACAAAATTTTTGTGATTTTTCAATAAAAAAAAACGTTGATCCGAGCGTGTCCAACAAAATATCGATCTTTTCCAACAAAATTTTGTTTTCAATGAGGCGCATAAAACTACCGCGTGGGTGGATCCACAAAATATGAACATGTGGATGTAAATACATACACGTGCCTTGTCGAGACGAATAAAATGGTCGCAACTTCGGTTTGAATAAAAAAAAAACAAAAAATTCAGGGTATTTTAATCCTCGTATATAAAAAATATACAGCGGGCAAGACGTCGTGTCGGCGAGAGACTTGATCGAGAACGAATGCGCGTTTTCGCGATGAATTTCACGAGACCGGGATCCGGTTCTACGGTGCTGGTGCTGTTACGGTGCAGCGACGAAAAATGTATAGTTATATATATAGCATTATGTATACGTATATATACACTTGATTCTTGTATCGATTGCTAAGAAGCAAAAGGGCCCAATCAACATCATTTTACGTGTGTATTATATTTTCTCAGTTACGAGCTTTCGTTTTTTGTCTAGGGACGTGACGACGTTTACATCATCGTTGAAATGCAACGAAATTCTGTTTTTTTTTCTGAGCTTATTCGATATTTGGCCCGGACAATCAAACCCTTTTCGATAATTTGAAAATTTTTGTAATTTTGACAATATTTCCAATTTCTAACGGAACTGTCAGCTGAATTTACGATTGGAATAACAAAAATGGACTTTCGAAGAGATTTCCTAGAATATTTCTCGCTGCAAGGACAGTTTCTTTGTGATTTTTGAAAAAAAAACCTTCAGTCGAACGTATCCAACGGAAAATCGATTTTTTCCAACGAAATTTTCTTTTCATCGAACGAGGGAAACTTCAGAAGGCGACAAGAATCATTTACAAACATTTAATCCTTTCGCAACATTCCTCGCAGGAATGAAAATTATCGATCGGCTGATTTGAATAATTTTTCTGTTCTAAATGGCGTGCGTTTTGAAAAAATTGTGCGGTTAACATTTATTCCATTGTTTCGAGTTAAATTGATGCTGTTTGCGTCATTAATGAGCTTTGTGAGCTTCGAGGAGCCTGAACGAATCGTTTTTTAAATGGAATCGCGCGATGTACGTGAAGCAGGAAAATGTGTTCGATCGGCTCTCGAGAGTATCAAGGGCAGGGGGAGAGGCCGCGGGATTGGCAAAGACGAAAGGACGTCGTGTTGTCTCCGCGATCAGCGCCGATCAGCCACGAGGAGGAAATCAGAGCGAGAGAGAGAGAAAGAGAAAAGATAAATGCAACGTTTATAGCAGCGTGATCTTTCGCCGGCGACTTGTGCAGAGGCTCTCACGAGATTTCGTGAAATTGTGGCGGCTGTTTGGCTCTGTGGACCAGCCCAAGAGCCAGAAAGAGAGAGCGAAAGTAAGGACAAGCGAGAAAGGGAGGAAAAAAAGGAGTGAAGAAAGTGAGACAGAAATACGCGGAGCAGCAGAGTGAAAAAGAGAAAGCGCGCGCGGAGGAGAGCGCGAAAGGGAAAGGGAAATAGAAATATATACGGAGAGGGAGCAGAGCAGAGTTAGGCAGACGCTGGGCCCCCGCGTGCCGATTCCAGGGCGGCGGGCGATAACTGCAATAAAAAATAAGAAAGGGTACCCGAGGGACCGGTGCGCACCCGTAAATCTCTCTCGTTCTCTCTATTTTTTATCTCTTTTCTTCTCTCTCTTGGTCTCGCTCTCTCTCTAGGGCGCCTGTTGTTCTCGCGTTCGCACGAGACCGTTTCTCCACGACCGTTTGTACATATATTTGCACATAAAATAAACCAACAAACAAAAGGCCGTAACTTGTTAAATGCAGCCCGTTTAGCGATTGCGATAAAAACTTTTCTCTCCTCAGCACTCGATCGAAACTGTATTAAATACATGGATCAAGACCGCGACAAACAAAAGAACGTAAGCTCGTATTACTTTAGTCTCAAATGCGCTATTGCTTGTGCCCTTTCGTTCTTTAGCAACCGCGATATAAGGATATTCAAAACGTTTTAGCGAATGGCCGATCCACCCGCTTCTCCGGTCTGGCTTTTCCCTCTTCGTTCATCCGTTTCTGCTGTTATACCCGCGCGGTGTCTGAGCTGCGTCGTGATCGCGTCGCGCTATCGAAACTTTCGGGCTTACGCGAGTCCACGATTTCACAAAAGCCGAACATTTTAATGTCCCGCTAGCCCCGCGAATAATGGACAGTGAAATTTCATTTTTGGTCAAAAAACGTCGATATTTTTTCCAACACTAAATAATTTTTGAATAATTTCAAAATTTTCGTTATTTTTACTATATTTTCCAGCAAAATTTACGATTGGAATGACAAAAATTTACCTTTCAATGAGATTTTCTCGAATATTTCTGGCTCCGATGACAACATTTTTGTGATTTTTCAAAAAATTTATTCCCGTTCGTCAGTAAAGCGAAAAAAATTTGGCTCCAAAAATTTGCGATCGAATTAATTTAACGCTTTTGCAGGATTAACGTCAACGAAATTTCATGCTGATTTGCGAATCCCTTCTCCTCGGCAAACTCCACCTCCGAAAGATTCGAGTTAACGCGAAACACCTGCGAATCTTTTGTCGGATAAGCCGCTGCGTGTATGCGTGGGTGTAGATGCAGGGGAACCGAGTCGAGCGTGGCAAGAAAACGCTCCGAGCTTCCTCGACGTATATAGTATATATGACGGAAACGAGGGAGGGAGACTGCGGAGAGCTTCCGCGTAGTATACGAGAAAGCCGAGTATCCTTCGCGTACTCGCGAGACTTGGACTCGACCTTCAAACCATATAGACGATCGGAACTTCCGGTCAAACGCAAACAGCTTTTTCAGTCCCGTTTGAAAAATTATGTTTTCAATTCTAAAAAAAACCGTTTCTCTGCTTTTTAATTAAGAATTAAATTTTCTTGAATACGTTCGACTGAACGTTTTTTGAAAAATCACAGAAATTTTATCATTGCAGCAAGAAATATTCTAGAAAGTCTCTTCGAAAAGTCAATTTTTGTCATTCCGATCGTAAATTTTACTCACAGTTCCGTTAGGAATGGAAAAAAATTGTCAAAATAATGAAAATTTTGAAATTATCCAAAAATATTTAGTGTTCAACAAAATATCGATGTTTTTTGATGAAATTTCATTTTCTCTGCATGTGTTGCAAATGCCTGTTTTTTCCACTTCTCTCTGTTGCATCGCATGAAAACCATTAATTGCACGACAGAAAAATCAATCGAAAAGTGAATTTTTGTCATTTCAATGGTAAATTTAGCTGACAGTTTCGTTAGAAATTGAAAAAATTGTCAAAAAAACGAAACGCGTTAGTGTTTAACAAAATATCGATGTTTTTTGACAAAATTTAATTTTCAGTATCGACTCGAAAAATGTATTTCGTCGATTCGAACAAAAAAACAAACAAGCCCGCTTGTTATTGTGTTTAAAAATGATTAAAATCGCGTTTTCATCTCTAAAACTTTCTCGCTTTTTTCGAAGGAACAAAAATTACGACCCCCCAATCGATTATTGTGGATTTCTCGGCTACGATGTAAATTAAAGTCTGCTGCTTCTTTTATACTATTTTGGAGTAAAAATGCACGAGGCGAAGATCTCTGGACTGTTATACACGCAGAAGTGCAAACATTATTTTTTCTTCCCGTAATAAAAATATTTCGGAGCCTGGGCTGGTAAGTAAAAATAATTTCGGAGCATTCGAGGGAGGATTAAAAAAAAAAAAAAAATACATTTGGAGCATTCCTTTCGTGAAAGAATCATATTGGATAATTCCTTCGATATAAAAACCATTTTGGAGCAATCCTTGGAGCAAGTTCGAGGTGGAAAGATTGTTCGGAGCATTCCTCGGAGTTTCCTTCGTTCGGGTGCAGTTTTTCGGAGCATTGCGTGCGATATTGAGCACAGCAAAGTAAAAAAAAAAAAAAACTCTCGAGTGCCACTGAATTTTCGAAAGTTTCACCAAAAAGTCAACACAAATTATTTTCGGAGCAC
This sequence comes from Diadegma fenestrale, assembly GCA_037043255.1. Taxonomy (NCBI): domain Eukaryota; kingdom Metazoa; phylum Arthropoda; class Insecta; order Hymenoptera; family Ichneumonidae; genus Diadegma; species Diadegma fenestrale. The sequence continues at coordinate 10,376,444 of CM073310.1, read as the reverse complement.
TTGAAATTTGGGGACGTTGTTTTTCTTCGTTTTTTTCTCGCTAAATTTCATTTCACGCACAAAATTCACCCGCGAAACTGGATAAAGAAACGCTGGTCGTTTCCGGAGCTGCGACGACGCGGACCAACGAGGACAAACTTATGCCGAATAAAATGCTACGAAGAAAGAGAGCAAATGACGGTTCTCATCGTCGTCGTCGTCGTCGTCGTCGTTTGTCGTGCTGCTGCGTTTTCAAAAGCAACGAAAGTGAGAGTGGATGCACACACGCTTCTCGTACTTTTTCGGCTCGTTGTTGCTCTCTCGCATGAATAATCGCGCGAATACGAGGAGAGAAAACGATTTGGTAAAGTCGGCACGCGATGGAGCGTAGGTGGAGAAGACTGTGCGAAAAATCCAACTCGTGCACTCGGAAATGCGAGACTCGTTTTTTCTCGCCCCCGTCGAAAAAATGAGTCGAAAAATGGAGGAAAAACTTTGGAAAGAAAATCACAAGAGCAGCAACAACTGCGTGGAATAAATAACAAAAAAAAAACCATAAACAACGCCGTCACACGCACGCACGAAAGCACAAATGAAAACGGAGGATTTTGTACAGAACCAGAATGAAAAACATTCGTGGGTCCGGCACTGTTTTCTCGTATAAAAAATGGCAATAAACTGGCATTCTTTGAATTTGCGTTATGTTGAAATTTGGAAATTCTCTTCTCACCGATTCCAACTCCCTTCGATCCGTTCGCGTGTTTAAATAAATGTCACGCTTGTGTGTGGCACAGATCGAGGCGTCGCGCGGCGTCTTCCGTCCCGAGCATACTTTTTGATTTCATAAATAATAGGATTATTCGTGAATACGAAAAAATGTGGGTAATGTCGCGTTTGTTAACATGATTGTCGAATTTTTAGCAGGAGGCCAATATAAAAAATGTAAAATGAAAAATAAAAAAAAAGACGCGAGTATGAGGCTCGGTTTACATATCCTCGTAAAACGCACAAGTAATCACGATCGTTTTAATCTCGTTGGTAATGGGTAAACGGTGATGTTGTGTTTTTGCGTTGTTTTTCCTCGTTCATCCGGGAGCTCCGTACGCGCGAACCCTCGAACGAGTACTGAAAGCAAACACGCGCGCCCGTAACCGCGCGTCGAGACGTATACGCGCTCTCGTTTTTTCTCTCTCGCTCTTTCTCCTTCGTTCCTCAGATCCGAATGAAAATTTTCGGATTTTATAATCGGAGCGAAGAGAGAAAAAATACGACAATTAAAATGCACAATTTTTCCTTGGCGATCTTTAAACTCAATTTCGTAGCGATGTCGATCACGATCTTTTTTTATTTCGCCACATTTTCCGCGCCCGCGACATCCTCGATTTTTTCCGTCAAATTTCCTCGCAGAAATTCCGCGAACAAGTTCCAAAACGCCGGACAAGATATCGAGTAGCGATAAAATAGAAAAATTAAGAAAACAAGCCCACCGGTCACTTCGTGAGTGTACCTTTGGTTGCGGGCTGCCCCGTGCTGAGTGTGCTCGCCGCGCAGTGACTGTATGCTCCAAGAGAGTATTCTTTGTCCGACGAGTCGCAGCTGCCCGCGGTTTCGGTCCTCGTGCTCGCTCGTCGATGTTCGGGCTTTCTCGGTTGTCATCCAGCCAGAGTGGCGGGAAGCCAGGACAAACCAGGATGTTGGTGAACGTGCGAGAGAGCGAGCGACACTCCGAGGGAGAGAGGGCGACGATGGCAACGTGGTGGGGAGGGGTGCGAGCGAGGGATATGAGGGGCGGGGGGGGGCGGAAGGGAAAGCCCTCTGAGCGACGAATGTGAGTCTCTCGCGTGTGTGTGTGTGCACCAGGAGCGAAACGTAGATATAGAACAGTCGGAGCGCGTAAGGGCAGGAGGAGCGATAACTTGAGGGTTGCGCGCGCAATTATAAACTCGACGCGCCATCTTGTTGCAACCCCCGTGTCCTCGTCCGCGTGTTGTCACGATCTCGAGAGAGCGCAAAAGAGGAAGAGAGAGAGAGAGAGAAAAGGAAAGTGTAGTGAGAGAGATTTGAGGCTCTCGAGGGATGCTGCGCTGAGAGAAACGCACGAAAAAAACGCGGGCATGCACAGACACTCTGACGCAGTTGGGTTCAATTTTTTTTGGCTTATCCAAAAGAGACTCGAAGCCTCTGCGTATGCAAATTATTCGCGTGGAATTTGGGAATTTTTTATCAGCTACACGGAAAATTAAAGTTTTTTTAAAAACGTCGATATTTTTTTGAAAACGGTGAACTAAATATTTTTGGATAATTTCAAAATTTTCGTTATTTTGACAATATTTTTTATTTTTAACGCAACCGTCTGCAGAATTTACGATTCGAATGACAAAAATTGCCTTCCCGAAGAGACTTTCTAGAAAAGACAACATTTTTGTGATTAAAAAAAAAAAAAACGTTTGGGCGAACGTATCCAACAAAATGTCGATGATTTCCAATGAAATTTTCTTTTCGGTGCATCGATTCATTTCAGGAATTGCCTGCAAATTAAAATCATGTGGGAAAAGATTTTTTTTCTCCCAGCACTTTGTTTATGTTCATTCCGATTTTTTTTCTCATTTAATATTCAAATTCACTGCATCGTGCACTCTGACACGATAATTAAATGATAGTCGTATAAAAATATGAAAATATTATCACGAGTTATGTATGACTCGCATCGGAGACATCGACCGAGACTTTTATCGTCTTACTACTTTGTACCGCAAACACATGACCTGCGAAACGATAACTTGGAAACAACCGTTTTTGCAACTCGCACACAGGAATGAATCGCGGTGGAAAAAAACGGTTAAAATGCCCGCGAGTATTTGAAACGAATTGATATTTTGAAAAATGGAAATGTCTCGGAAAAACTCGAGCTCAAAAATCAACGATACGAATGTTCAATCATTTTTTCACGTAACCAGTGAAAAAATTTTGGAGGGAATGCTCGGACGATACAATCTCACCGGGGGAAGTAAAAGCCACGAAACGACACGGATTTTAATCACTAAAATGATAAGAATCACGTTTGTTCTCGATTCAAACGCAATAAGGGACTTTCGCGAAGACTCGACAATCACAAAGAAGTTTCTTCATGTCTCGTGAACATCGGAAAGGCTCGCACGTAGTTTTTTCCATTTGCTCTATACGGACCTCCCCATAAACGTATGCCCACAAAAAAGACGACGTTTTCGATCTCTATCTCAGGTGTCGACTCACCATGCATCAGAATGCGCAAAGAAAGCAGAGACAAAGGGAGCAGGGCGAGAAAAAGAAAAAGATTACCGCACACATCGTGCGAGCCCCTATGGCCCATGTGATATTTACATTTTCCTAGGATTCACATAATAAAACATGTAATCACACGCATACAAATCTGTAAATCAACCATAGCTACGAAAATTCCCATTTGATCAGCTATAGATTTGGATATTCGGAAAAAATCACGAAACTGAACAGAAAATTTCGTTGGATGCGTTCGACTAAACGTTTTTTTGGAAAATCACCAAAATTTTGTGATTTCAGCAAGAAATATCGTAGAAAGTCTCTTCGAAAAGTAAATTTTTGTCATTCTAATCGTGAATTTCGCTGACAGTTGGAAATAAATTAGAAATTTATTTCTAATTAGAAATAAATTTCTAATTTATTTATAATAGATTATTTCCAATTTCTAAATTTATTTCTAATGAATTGGAAATTTATTTCTAATTAAAAATAACAAATATTTAGTTCACCGTATTCATCAAAATATTGACGTTTTTTGCCAAAATTTAATTTCCTCTGCACGTGTTGCAAATCGATGTTTTTTTTTCCACTTCTGAATCCCAGCGACGTTCGATCAGAGAAGCAATAATTTCAGGACGAAAAAACCATCGAAAACTATGTAAAAAAAAATATTTCTACATTTTTTTTCCATCAGATTCCCCTCCAATTTGAATATTTATCCTCGTGCTAGATTTTGTGAATGAAAAAAAACAAAAAACAAAAAATAAGCAATTCTTCTTGAAAATAATCAAACTTGTTTCTGCATTGGTGGGTTTTATGAATAACAGCTGCTCGAGACACGAACTGCATCGATCGTGGGTTGACGAGATTTAAAATTCATTTTTGTCTCGTCGCGACCCCTGGCCCCTCACATTTTCAGTACTTTGTCGAGTAAACCACAAATATGCAAGTTTTTATACTCGACCCAACTGTCGTAACATACAGTGTCTCATTATACTCGTAATTCCTGGCCTATAATGGGCACTTGCAATGTTTTTTTTTTCTTTCTTTTTTTTCGTTTACCAAGCAGCAATTATCATCAGAATGTATAAATATACGATATAAATGAATAATACTGGGGGTATGTAAGGGTAAATTAGATTCTATTCTCGTGTGGCCAGACAGAACGGACGATATGTGCGTCCGGCGTCGTCGTTGCGTGCTTACAAGAGCTGCAGAAACTCGCGGTCACAATGTGTTCCAGTAAAGTGCAAGCTGAGCGTATATACATACACAAGTATATGTTTATTAACGGGGATGTGTTGGTGTCGAATATCTGGATAAATGTTATTTTTCTTTGCGGTTACTCCAGAGCTCGTTTTTTTATTTCTCGCGGCGCTTACAGGAAAGTGCGATCCCGATTTTCCCAGGTAGATTTTTCCTGCCGCATGTATTAACGGACAACCCGGTCACGCATACGCAGTCACGCGGGGGGATGCGTAGCTACACATGACAGGCCTCAATGAGGCTAGTTCATGTATCTTTCCTTACGCTTAAAAATCTTTTTTAATTAACTTTTTAATTCATCTTATTACATTTTTCCACGATTTTTTCACTAGTTTACATCCAACTAAGTTGCCTGGCAAATTAACGTATGGTTCGCTGTCTACCGTGCGAAAACGACAGGCCAACAGGCCACGGCAACAATGCACACGAAAATCTCGGGTGTTATTACACTGAAAATTCAATTTTGTCAAAAAACGTCGATATTTTGTTGAATACAGCGAACTAAATATTTTTGAATGATTTCAAAATTTTCGTTATTTCGACAATATTTTTCATTGTAACAGAACTGTCAGCTAAATTTACGATTGGAATGACAAAAATTTACTTTCCGACAAGATTTTCCAGAACGTTTTTTGCTGGAATGACAAAATTCTCGTGATTTCTAAAAAAAAAAAACGTTTAGTTTAACGTATTCAACAAAATATCGATCTTTTTCAACAAAATTTTATTTCCAGTGTACGTTACACGTGGATTTTCCTGACAATAATCAAATTTCGACAAGTTTCTTTTTCCGAAATTATCTCCATACGATCATTTGCACAAATCCGAAAAAATATAAGGCCCGCAAAATTGCAAAACCCGATTTCTTACGAAAAAAAAAATTTTACGCTGAAAAATTTTACGAATCTTTGAAAAAAAAAAAAAAAACACAGTGTAATATTTCGTGAAGATAATTTTTGAAGAATGCAATCTGACGTCTACGTTTTGAGAATGCAAATTTTGTAATCAGAATCGTATATGACAATTGCCGCGCGCTTCAGAGCATTCAGCAGGGGCGGACGCCAAAGAAAGAATGTAAAAATTCCAAAATCACGAGTAATTATGAAATTTTTGCAAAATATCATGAGCATTTATTTGTTCAATGATCATTAACGATAAGTTTAATGATTCCTGAAGCATATTTTACAACGAATGGTCTCACGTAAAAAGAAACTTTAAGAAAATTTGTTCTTGAATTTTTTGTCGTTAGTATGTTTTTCTTTTTTTATTCGCCATTAAGTTAACGTCGTTCAATACGCGTACACATGTCTCTGGGTTTGTGGTCCTCGTGTATACGAGGACAAGTACGCGCGACGACGTTGGACCAAGAGCCGTACTTCGCGGTCATTATCATAACAATACCCGGCGTAAGCAGATATAAATTAATGCGTATTCTTCTATCCTGGGGGTTGACGTACGAAACACACAGCGCGCACTAAGAGCGGTTCGCCGCACTATTCTCTCTATCTCCCGCTTCCTTTCTACACTCTCCTCTCGCGTGTTTTTTTCTCTCTTACTCTATATTCAAACTGACAGGCGAGATGCATCACTGGCGAGCTTATATGCATTAAATACCATGTACTGGTCCTACATACACGCTATTTACACGCGTATGGGCTCTTCCATAGCCGCGTTCATTCTGTCCCCGCAATAACTCGCACTGGATAGAAAATTTGTTGGGAAAGATCGATATTTTGTTGGATACGTTCGCGATTAAACTTTTTTTTTTCAAAAAATCACAAAAATTTCGTCCTTGGACAAAATATTCTAGAAAGACTCTTCGAAAAGTCAATTTTTGTCATTCCGATCGTAAATTTTGCTGATGGTTCCGTTAGAAATAAAAAATATTGCCAAATTAAGGAAAATTTTGAAATTTTCCAAAAATATTCAGTTTACCGTGTTCAACAAAATATCGACGTTTTTTGACAAAATTTTAAAGTTTCCAATGTGTGTTTCAAAATATTGCCAAACTGGGACGAGAATTTGACAGCGATTCGACGTTCATTTTTCCAATGTGGGCGCTTTTGTTCGTGAGGATGATCAAGAGATAGACATGAAAAAAAATGAGGTCGTTCAAGTTTTAAGATTTCATCGACTACTGCGTCGGAACTATCGGGCGTGAAATTGCCTCAAATCCGATTGTGGGACACGAAATTGTCACTTTCATCAGAATTTCAATGAATAATATGAAACAAAATATATTTAATGATGTCCCAAGGAATATTCAAAACACAAATATAACTTGGGAGTATTGTAGAATTTTATAAAATCCAATTAACAATTGTAACGAATAAACTTTCGACCGAGAGGAGCGACGCATCGCATTTTTTATTTATTTTTTTTGCTGCGGTGTCTACAAACTGTATGAAGAACTTGAGAAATATTTATTGTACGAATTCGTCAGTGAACTATATACACGCAGTCTCTGCGATCTTTCTATGAATCAGCTCTTTCCTATCGTACCGCATTTCAATAATGAACGAGTCACCCACGTGCACTGAAGAGGAAATTTTGTTGAAAACGTTCGACTAAACGTTTTTTTTTTCTTAATTACAAAAATTTTGTCATTGCATCAAGAAATTTCCTGGAAAAGTGAATTTTGTCATTCCAATCGTAAATTTTGCCGACAGTTGTGTTAGAAATCTAAAATATTGTCAAAATAACGAAAATTCTGAGAATATACAAAAATATTTAGTTGACCGTGTTCAACAAAATATCGACATTTTTTGGCAATATTCAATTTTCAGCGTGGAAACTCACGATTAATCGGCTTCGATTCTATTTATTTGTTTTCTACGAATATAAACGCGATTTGAATCTCTACGTGTTCACAAATTCTCAAGAAATCTCTGTGCAGCATTATCAATGAACGTGTTTCACGTATTTTGGTGCAATAAATTTTCCCTTTTCATTGAGTACGAATTTGTGGCAATTTCAAATTGATACAGCTCTTGGAAAATTCTCTACTAATCTGAAGGCGATCTTACGAGTAATTCGTCAAAATATCACGAATTTAGTAGCGTACGTTGTAAATGTATAAAAAAAAACGAAATAAAACTTGATCCTTATTTTGAGGGGTTTTCTTGAAGCTCAACGAGCCGGGACGTTCAGTCGCAAAGGACTGCATGCTTGATACGGAATGACCCATAGCTCCTGGATCGTCCTTGATCCTGTAAAAGCTTATTTCATGCACGACCATGTATTTATTACATAGACACGCATACAAAGCCACCCCGAAGTTGGTCCGTTACCGCACGATCAATTTTTTTCGACGTTCCGGTTTGTGACGCATCCTCGAATGAAGAAAGTACGTACGTGCGTTGGAATAGACCGAGAATTCATGAAGATAAAACGGCACATCGTCGTGCGGTAAAGTTGAATGCAGGGATGATTAGAAAATGGCAGTTTTTTTCTGAAGCTCGACAAACAAAGTGTGTGGAGGTTCGTCAGTCTGGTGTTGCTTGCGAGAACATTTTCAGGATTGATGAGGATCCATGGGCTGGAGATGACAAGGGTTGAGCCTGGAACGGTAACTCGATGTTTTTTTCACCTATTCCTGGGGTCATAAATGACCCCAATTTAGAGAAATCCATATCTTCGGTAAACTTTAACGAAAAGGGTTCAACTTGGGCTCATTCTTTTCGTTTTTTAATGCCGAATCACGTGAGTCTCGAGCAATTTTGCTTGGAGTCGAACAATTGGTCGAAAATGCGGCAAATAAACGATGAAAACGGGAGAACGTTGCACTTTTGTTTTGTGTGTTTTTTTATTTCTAACGGAACTCTCAGCAAAATTTACGATTGGAATGACAAAAATTTCCTTTTCCGAGAGTCTTTCCAAAATATTTCTTGCTGCAGTGACAACATTTTTGGCATTTTTGAAAAAAAAAACGTTTGGTCGAACGTATCCAACAAAATATCCATCTTTTCGAACAGAATTTTCTTTCCAGTGCGGGGTAGTTTTTGACCCCAGGTTCAAGGGTTGAGATTGCCAAGGAGGTGTTACGTGTTAGCGAACTTGGCCTTGATCCTGCTAACCTTTTGCTCATGTACTTTTTTCTCCCTCACATCCATCTTCCTTGCACCTTCATAAATACATATATTTACGTTGCAAGGTGCATATATAATGATGTGCAGCTTCAGACCTACATAAGCTCGATGGTTTGGTATATATAAATATATTTATACGTATAAATTTGTTGTACTAATTAAATCACTACGATTTGCTCTACATGTGGTATCTGCTCGCGGTTCCCACGTTCCAATGAACGAACACACGTGATACGTAAGGATTGCAAAACACTTCTACGGAAATAACTATTCCCTGGAATGAACGATGTAATTTGTTCTGTACTTTTTGTGCACCGAAGCTTACTTCTGTACACACGATTTTAATTCATTGTGTTAATTATCATTCTCCGTGACGAATCCATAAATGTTGCAACATTATATCAAATTGTTTTTTCCTGGACTGATTATTTCGTTGTTTTTATAGCTATGGGGACGGTGAAACGTTTTTTCACAGTTTTCAATGACATTGCACCCCAAAACATCGAAAAGTCATGTCCATACGAGCTCGTCGTTCTTTGAGAATTTTGTCGGAATTGTTAGAAAAATACGAATTCTATGACATTTTTAAATAAAAAAAAAAAAACGTTGTAATCGCTCCAACTTCCGCAAATTTCAAAATTTATTACTAATTCATTTTTTTCATAAATAATTAAATTTTTTCTTAAATAATAAATAATAATAATTTATAATAATAAATATTTATTATTATTAAATTAATTATCATTAATTATTTATATATTTATTCATAATTAATTAATCGATTAATTAATTAATTATAATGTATTTATTACTATTAGTATTAATTAATAATTAATAATAATTAAAGTATTATTAATTATTAATAATTAAATTATAAATAATAAATTTGTCAATAATAAAAATTTATTATAATGTATAAATAAATATAATAGGAAGGTTGGTATTGAATTTGGAAAATACCGGTTGAACGGTTTGAATTTTATGATTTTTCAAATGTTACGAAAATTTGAGTTTTTTTGAAAAATCGCCTGACCACTTTAATTACTACAAATTTTCAAATATATTGCGTAGAAGTTCGTACTTCGTGTTTCTCTTTTTAATAAGAAATTTGGGTGGACCGATAAAATCATAAAGTTGGAGGGAAATAAACGCTTGCGTTCTCTACTGACTTACTTTAGCGACATCTCGGCGGTGGAAATTTTGGTACTTTACGTGCTTTCTTCTGTATATTCAGAACTCGGTAATGTCAAGGGGTGGTACCGGAAGTCCTATATATACTTGAGACAGGGTTGCCGTATCGTGGTACGGATAAGGGCAACGAGAATACTGAATATCTTATGTCCCGAGCGAGCCTCAAATGACTGTGATTCAAATAAGGGTTGCTCTCTCTCTCTCTCTCTCTCTTTCTCTCTCGTCCTTTCAGGGGGTTTGCAACGAGAAAAGAAAGCGATCGCCCACCACCAAAAATTTCAAAGCCGAAAAGTCTTTAAGGGGAAATGATGATACGGGACGGATTTAGCCCGAGTGCGAGAGAATTATAGTCGTAAATTCGTTTTATCTATCTTTTTCCTGATTGCTGACATTTCGAAATCACGTAGAGAGTCATTCCTCCAGCTTTTCAAGGGAATAAAAAAAATATGAGCCTTTTTTACTATTTCAAAGGTTGACAGAAAAAAAACACACACAGCCTTAAAAAAAACCGATCGCATCAGTTGGATTTGTTCGCGACGCTGTAAACTCACACGAACGGAAACGAATTCTCGACGTTTGTAATTTCGTCATCATTTGCCTTTTCGGAGAGAACAATTTTGCAGTTTCTGCTTGAATTGCTCAGTGGCTTTTATTGAAAAGATCGATATTTTGTTGGATACTTTCGATCAAACGTTTTTTTTTTTTTTTAATTCCCAAAATTATGTCATTGCAGCAAGAAATATTCTATAAAGTCTCTTCGGAGAGGAAATTTTTGTCATTTCAATCGTAGATTTTGCTGACAGATCCGTTGTAAATCAAAAATATTGTCAAAATAACAAAAATTTTGAAATTATCCAAAAATATTTAGTTTTTAAACGAAATTTAATTTTCGCTGTATGGCCTCGAAGTATCAGAGACGAAATATACCGCAAACCATTTCGTTTGAATCGCGACGATCACATAATTTCCTGGTGTTTCGAATGCAGCTTTCTGAAGCATGGGAAATTTTTTTCCTATGGCTGGAAAATTTGTGGTTAAATGCTGCATCTCTCTCCGACTCTTTTGCAAAAGCAATTGAATCGGTCTCCGCTGGTCACAGCTACGCACAGCATACGAACAGATGCGCAACGTTTGAGCTATACAATGATGCTGAAATAAATCAGTTTATCGAAACCAGGTATAGTCAGTAGCGACATATATATCTGTGTCTGTATGTGAACGTACGAGACAACCCACCAAAGAGCTGGTCCTGGAAATTCGTCGCATTGTTCGTGTGTGACCATGCAGAGGTTCTCAATATATGGGCTTCCGAAAAGCAATTTCTCACACCGAAAAGAAAAATTTTGTAAGGAAAGATCGATTTTTTTTTTATACGTTCGACTGAACTTTTTTTCCGAAAAATCACAAAAATGTTGTCATTGCAGCAAGAAATATTCTAGAAATTCTCTTCGAAAAGTAAATTTTGCTGACAGTTTCGTTAGAAATGAAAAAAGTTGTCGAAATTACGAAAATTTTGAAATTATCAAAAAATATTCAGTTTGATGTGTTCAACAAAATATCGACGTTTATTGACCAAATTTTATTTTCAGTGTATTTGCAAGGAAAATAGACGGATTACGATGAGAGAAAAAAAAATTTAATTCGTAGAAAACTCACGGCGATGGAATTATTCAAACTTTTCCACTGACCCTGATAAACATCACAATGTTTATTTCCGCGGAATCAACAACAAAAATCGTGGGCAAAACACATTTTTCTATTCCGACGTTTGAATTTATCGGGAAAACTAAAATTTGACTTTTTTCCTGAAAATACTATGAGAAAAAAAAACGAATTAATGTGGGTTTTCGGAGCAAGCAAAGCTGCACATCGGAAACTCTCCGCACTAAATCAACGAACATGAAAACTTTGTAATTGTGAAACACAGTTTCAGCGAACACGCTTCGATAAACAGTTCTGTATGAAAATGAATGCGACTGGATGGCGGAATAAAAATGCGTGTGTATATGTGTGTAGGGAATCGATCGAGGAGATGAGGGATGCGAAATAAAAACGTGAGCGAAGAGAAAAATCCACGAAGTAAAGAGCTTGATTTATGGCTAATGCGCGAAAAGCCTATTTCCGCAGGGCTGATCAAGACATTTTTTCACAATCTTTTATACTTTTAACGTCTTACTATCACGAAATAACTTTATTAAAGATTTTTTAATCATTTTGCAACATTCTTGACTTAAAAACAAACAATTTCCTCCCGAAATGAGAAATTCTTAACTTTTTCCATCCAAACGCGTGTAAATTCGAGTCACGTTTCGTTTATGAGTTGCAAAAAAATGTGTTTAGGATTTCTTTTGAAAAAATTTGACTCACAGCCTTTCTGGCCATCTGCAAAAAAAATCCCAAATACATTTTCCTTTGCAAATCGATTTTTTTAACTTTTTAACGAAACGTGACTCTGAAATTAAAAATTGGAAAATAAATATCTCAAAACGTCAGAAAAATTTCCTTCGCAGGATAAATTTGTTGATTTTGGTGCTAAGAACGTAAATACAAAATTTCGAAGGGACCCTAAATAAAGTTGTTTTGTGATGGTCATTTTTACATTTATTTTTATTTTATTTTTGTCGTTTTTGTCTGTTTTTACGTGGTTAGAGTTACGAGACAGTGCGCGAGCCGAGAAAAATCTGAAAAGGGTGAGGGAACCGATTGAATTATTGGCGAAAAGGCGAGTGCGCATAAAACTGAAGCGAAACTTTTCACCGACTCGTTGCGTCCTACGCGCGTTGGTATCCGAGCCAAGAAAATAAAAAAGCTACAATTCGTGTTCGCCGAAGCTGCTGCCTGGCCTCTGGGCGTAAGGAAGAAAAGCATATTGGATAAATCCTTGTTAGAAAAATGCGCTTGGTTTTATTCGGAAGAAGAAATCTCGACTGCCTCTGATGTGGCTACCTGGCTCGCGAGAATTCGCAAGTTGTTGGTTTTCGTCGCGAAATTCTTGTGCTCTGAATGTCGAAGCATTTTTTTCCTCGGCTAAAAGACCAAATGCAAGAAATCTGAGAAACCCTGAGGGGACACACACTGAGGACTTTAGAATGCCTTTTTTTCTGTGTGTCCATTTTTTTCTCTCCTTCTTTCTCGTTTGTGACAAAAGTTAGTCTTCGCTCCCTTTAAACGTATACCTGACGTTTCGCTTCGGTTTGCACCATTTTCTCTCTTTCCTTTTCTCTCTCCCTCTCTCTCTCTCTCTCTCTCCTTCTTCTTCCTTAGGTTCTTCCAAAATCGAACGAAAGTACTATACAAAATGACAGAGAATGCGATCGAGAAGAGATTTTTATCTGTCCTTCAGATCCTTTCGAATATCGATCTCACATGCACAACTCCATACATCCGCACTAAATACACGCACACACTGATGCACAAATAAATACATATATATAGATATATGTATTCCATGTCCATTTACGTGGCAGACGCAGAACAGATCACAAATGCAGCTGCTGTAGCCCATCCCACAACACACACACAAACATAGTAGACAGAATAAAAAACTAATTCTAATTTATCGATGTGAGCTACATCGAATGAGGATTAACGATAGTTGCAAAATATCCCCCAGCAGCCCTCCGTTCAACGCGATCTCACGATCTTTCATCCATTTTTTCTTCCCTGGATTTAAATTCAGCCCAGCGGGCAATACAGAAAGATAAATACAATGATCATACAAAGCATGCCCTGAAAATTAAATTTTGTCAAAAAATGACGCGATTTTGTTGAACACGGACATCATCCAAATTTTGTTGGGAAAGATGGATATTTAGTTGGATACGTTCGACTAAACGTTTTATTCAAAAATTGGCAAAAGTGTTGTCATTGCAGAGAGAAATATTCTAGAAAGTCTCTCCGAAAAGTGAATTTTCCGTATTCTAATCGTGAATTTTGCTGACAGTTTCGTTAGAAACCAAAAATACTGTGAAAACAACGAAAATTTTCAAATTATCCAAAAAAATTTAGTGTTGAAAAAAATATCGACGTTTTCTGACGAAATTTAATTTTCAACCGCATGATTTTGTACTGCACTGAAAATAAAATTTTGTTGAACAAGATTGATATTTTGTTGGATACGTTTAACTAAACGTTTTTTCGAAAAATCACGAAAACTTTGTCATTCCAGCAAAAAACATTCTGGAAAATCTTTTCGAAAAGTGAATTTTTGTCCTTTCAATCGTAAATTTTGCTGACAGTTCCGTTACACATGAAAAATATTGTCGAAATAACGAAAATTTTCAAATGATCCCAAAACATTTAGTTCGCTGTATTCAACAAAATATCGACGTTTTTTGACAAATTTGAATATTCAGTGTGATATTTCGAAAACTCGACGAATTATGATTTTCGTATTGGCTGAGCTAAAAATTGAATATTTCCATACCATTGTCGTTTTATTGTTTCCGTTATTACGTACGATCTCGGCTGCTCGTCTGAAAATTTCGTTTCAATGTGATAATAATAAAATTCGTCGATTCCTCGTGCGACGATAACAATTCGCAATAAAGTAAATAAATAAATGGTTAAATTGCAATTGTCTTGTCGTTCGGAAAGTATCAAATTAGATTTATGCACGTTGAATGCATGAATCGAAAAATATATTCGTTTCTTGACACGAGACGTCTGTATGCGTGATTGTAATTAAAGATTAGCGAGTGCCCATGGTAATTATTCCTCGTGGTCTGTGCTTGAGAAACGAGATCAGCAGCCCGCGTTTATATGCGGTCACCTGTTCAGCGATCGTTTCTCTCATCCCCAGGTATAGAGCACTACTTTTCAACAGAGCGTTTTATACAAAGGAGAACTCACCGCGGCACCGCTGGCTGTGCGGTCGGACTCCTCGTTTTCCTCTCCTTCATTTAAACTCCTTCCTACAAAACTTTGTGTCTACAACACACGGAAATCTGTATATATACGTCGGTTTCAACAAATGAGTGCTTCACGAATTCTCGAATTGGTAAAAAACGACTGTACGAGCTTTTAATTAATCAATTATGACTACACTGATAATTAAACTTGGTCAAAAAACGTAGATTTTTTGTTGAGCACGATAAAATAAACATTTTTAAACAATTTTAAAATTTTCGTAATTTTGACAATGTTTTTCATTTCTAACAGCAAAATTTACGATTGGAATGACACAAATTTACTTTTCGAAGAGACTTTCTAGAATATTTCTCGCTAGAATGACAACATTTTTGAGATTTTTCAACAAAAAGTTTAGGCGAACGTATCCAACAAAATATCGATCTTTTGCCAGAAATTTTTTTTTTCACCAATAAGGAATTACACTGAAAATTCAATTTCGTCAGAAAACGTCGATATTTTGTTGAATACAGCGAACTAAATATTTTGGGATAGATTCAAAATTTTCATTGTTTCGACAATATTTTTCTTCATTTGTAACGGAACTGTCAGCAAAATTTACGATTGGAAGGACAAAAATTCACTTTTCGAAAAGATTTCCTAGATTTTTTTTTTGCTGAAATGACAAAGTTTTCGTGATTTTTCGAAAAAACGTTTAGTTGAACGTATCCAACAAAATGTCGATCTTTTCCAACAAAATTTTATTTTCAGTGTAGGAATTTCTGCTAATAGTACAAATAATTTTTTCCTCGAAATCGTTCAACATATAAAATGGAAGAAAATGAAAAAGTTTTTCGTTCTCAAATTAATTCGAATCCGAAATTAAAAAAAAATTCTTTTCAGTTTTTTTTCTTCTTTTAATTACATTCGCTAGCCTTGGAGTCTCTGTTAATTGAGTAAGTTCTGAGTGAATTCGGAATCGATCACCTTAAACATATTTCCATAACGTTTCGTCGAATCCTGATTGTCACTTGACGAAAGTTCGTACATGGGTGTACAGTGGAAAAAAGATTTGATTGGAAAAGATGGAAATTTTGTTGGATGCGTTCGAGTAAACTATTTTTTTTTGAAAAATCCGAAAAATGTTGTCATTGCAGCGAGAAATATTCTGGAAAGTCTTGTGAAAAGGAAAATTTTTGTCATTCTAATCGTAATTAAAAATATTTGCCGTTAGAATTAAAAAATATTGTCAAAATAGAGAAAATTTAAAAATCATCAAAAAACATTTGGTTCACCGTGTTCAACGTAATATTGACGTTTTTTTGACAAAATTTCATTTTCAGTGATAGGGATCGCGAAGTTAGTGCTCATGCGGTTTAACTGTAAATGTGGCAAATGCACGTTTGTCCATACGAAAGCTGCACACTAAGCCAAGAGAGAGAAGGAGAGAGAGAGAGAGAGAGAGAGAGAGAGAGAGAGAGCTTTGATCTCACAAACAGATCTCATGCGTTCGTGGACGCGAGCTGCAGCTTTTCTCTCGCTCGATTTGTGGATGTCTCGCTCTGCCTCGTGGTCAAAGCGTTACGGCGGTATTGCCATGTGTGCGCGACAAACAGTGGCCCTCGAAGCAGCTGCTACTATGCGTCGTGACACGCGTCCATTGTCGGGGGTTTTGGTGTGGCGTCGAAAAATGAAAAATCGTTTGGCAACGAGGCTCCAAACGAAGGAGGAAAAGAGACCGCGAGAATGAGTGAGCGACTAAAATCGTCGTCGACTATAGTAGCAGGCCGTTCACCTGGGCGCACCGATGAACCTGGAGATCGGGATTCCGAAAAGCCCATGCAGGCTCCTGGTTTTGAAGAAGAGAGCAGCATCAAGAAAAAAAAAGATCGAACGATCACTTTGCAGCGTGTGAAGAAAACCAAGATGTAAAACGACCTCGAAAAGCCAGCTGAAACTTTTGCTAGGCTCGAGTTAAATCAACATTGATGAAAATATCTACGAGTTCGTGTTACCGGCTAAACCCGATTTCAGGAGAAACTAGTTATCGCTGCGCTGTGTACAGACAAAACTAGTTGAGTCTGCGTACAATCATTAGGTCCTGACATCCGGTTAAACGAGTAGCGTCCAATATGTGCCCGAAAATTGATGTTTGTTATCCGAAAAGATTACGAAACCTGATGCTCTTTTTGATATTTATTAATTTTAGATTCATTTTTATTATTCATTATCATTCTTTCACTGAATATTAAATTTGGTCAAAAAACTTGAACATTTTGTTGCAAAAGGTGAACCAAATATTTCCGGATAATTTGAAAATTTTTATCATTTTGACAATATTTTTGATTTCTAACGAAACTATTAGCAAAATTTACGATCGAAGTGACTTTCTAGAATATTTCTCGCTGCAATGACAACATTTTTGTGATTTTTCGCAAAAGCCTTTATGGTCGACGGTATCCGACAAAATATCAATCATTTCCAACAAATTTTTCTTTTCAGTGTTTCTATACCAAAAACTCGAGCTCATTCGAAATTTTTTTTTTCGAGTAGTTCCTCAAAAAAGATAGAAATCAAAACCAAATCGACGAATTTAGACTTTCGATGTAAAAAAACGAAAAAAAAGAATGTAACAGAAAATTTCCCTCCGCATAGCCACGATTTTGGCTCTGTTAGGAGCAACTTGTTTCGGAGATTGTGCCAGTCAAATTGGGACTAATAATGCAGAGAAGGGTCACCGGACTAGCATTCACGTGTTGTGGTACGTGTTTGGGGTCGCAGCTCAAGTCCCGTGGGTGGTCAACGCAACAACCCCCTTACCGAACGGCAAGGGAGCAGAAAAAAGAAAAATAAGCCAAAGGAAAGAAATAAAAAGAGCAGTTAACCCCCTTGGCTCCGATATATAGCAAAGTGCTACGTAATAATAACAATAATAATAATTTATATATACTATATTCGCATGTATTTATATCATGTGTGTGTGTGCGTGTGTGTGTATATATAAATATATATATAGAATAACCCAGATAGGTTTCCCATTGAGAACACGAAGCGAGAGAGAGAGGGAGAGAAGGGAGAGATTCCCAGCAGCTTTGATCGCCATTGAGGAGGGCACGCGCGCACGCTCGTTGTTGACGAGAAAAAGGCAGCAGCAGAGAGCAAAACGTCGAGACCCCCGATTCGAGCAAAATACCTAGAGCAATCCCGGGACGAAGCTCGGAGCTAAAAAAGTGGAAGAGAGGGAGTGAGATGGAAGGAAAGCACCCTCGCTCGGGATCCTTTACCAGGATCCACGTGACTTTTTTTCAGGACGAACCCAAAGAGTCCAAAGTGTCGCTCGCACCCTCCTTATTACATCGAAGCTAAACTCTCTCTCTCTCCCCCCTTTTGCCCAGGCAAGGTGTAACACTTCCGTGTTCAACCCTTTCGATCTCCCTCATCCAATCCTCTTGTATTTCATAACCCATGCCGGAAATGACAATTAAAAGCTTTGCAAACAATAAAACGGTCCAACCAGATTTTCCATCACTTTTGGCTACGTCGATTCGTCATCTTTTCTTATTTCCTTATTCAGCCGGCAACGTTATTTGCGATTTTTTAAATATTTTTGTCGCAACATCCTTGACACCAAAACTAACAATTTTCTCCTACGAAGAAACATTTTTCCACGTTAAACAAATATGCGTGTAAATTCCAGTCGCGTTCGTGCATGAGTTGCAAAAAATGTGTTTAGGATTTTTCTTCAAAAATTTCGGCCTTTCGGGTTACCAGCAAAAAAAATTCTAAATACATTTTTTTTTGCAACTCGATTGTTGCAACTTTTCATCGAAACTTCAATTTACACGCGTTTAGATGGAAATTTTTTAAAATTGCATCCGAATATCTCAAATTCTCGACGTCAAAAAATTTCAATTTAACAATTTTACAAATTTGAAATTCCACAGAACGAAATCGTTGAATTTATCCCACGAAATGAACTTTTTCCATAAACCACAATATTCCGAAACTGCTGTCGTGTCATTGGCACATTTTTTTATCAAAAATTACCGACAAACTTCACATTGCGTCGTTCCCAACAGTTTTTTTTCTCCCGTCCACAAAGCCTGAGGTATTTCTCTCGGAAACAATTCGAAAGGATCGCTTATCATGATCGATACTTTCCAACGATAGTTGCGCTTGCCTTGTACTGTTATTCGAAACATCTGCCCCCTGGGCGAGTATATTGTCGTTTGGTGGCCAAGACACACGTGGCCCTTTTTCCACCTCCTCTCGTTCCCTTTTAGCGAAGTTGATATTCGAGTACGAGAATATGAGAGAAAAGATAATAACGTGTGGGTCTTGTGCTCATCGAAATCGTGCATTGTCGGACTGTCACTCCTTTCGTCCTTCAAACTGATCGACTCTGCGATAAACCTCATTTTTTCACTCTCTCCAGGTTCATGCACACATTCGTACATATAAAAATATCAAATCGTGAGCTTCTGTTTCGACCAAGTGTGAAAAACTACCCTCGCCGTTATTTCCTCCGTGCCTCGGGCGTCGAGCAACACCAACGATCGCAGCATCAGAGAATCAATCGTAAATTTTATCTCATCTCATTTCTCAGCGTACCAAGTTTTTCCAGTTTTTTTTCTGCTTTTTTTCGCTTGTAATAATCTGAAGCAGCTTCATCGTGAAATTACATACGCACGACGTTACATGATTGTTTATATACACATTCGGGTGGACGCCACGTTACGTACAGTTCGTGAGAGGAAATCTCTCGCATGGCATAACGTGCCACTGTGAGAGTGAAAACACCTGGACCGGATGCTGCATGCACGCGCTCAAAACCACTGGACCGTAAAACATGAAAAATTCTTCAAAATTATTTATTTCCTTCAGCATGCAACCCTCGAGTCCCTGCTCGGCCGCTGCTGTTAATTTCCTCATTTTTTTTCTCCGTATGGAAAAATAAACTTGCATGAATTTTAGGCTGCGACGAGAAAAAATGAGCCTTTGGAAAAAATGTTTTTTTGTTTTTTTTTTTTTCGATCGATCGCGTGTTCACTGTTTTTCGTGTTCCAGCAAGGGAATTTTGCGGTCGGAGAAATATTTAGGGATAGTTGGGATTTTGGGGGAATTGGAAAAATTTTAGTGCGTCATTTCTTCATCTCTGTCGTTTCTCAGCTTCCGAGACGAAAAATCGATGATGAGCAACAAACGATTCAATAATGGTTGAAAAAATGGTTGTCCAAAGAAAACTTTGGCGTTTCTTGAAACGTAAATGTCAATGAATGAAGGGGGGGGGAGAAAAGCGAGAAGCAAAACGGTGGACTAATGGGGGATGATCGCCCCGTAGCACACGGACAGTGCGGGGATGCAATAGGATTTACGGATCCTCTCTCGCGGCGGCAACACGACCTGATTTCCTTCCCTTTCTCTCTTTCTCTATTTCGCCTCGTTCGCTGTGCCTTTCCCTCTCGTCCGCTTGACCTCCAAATTCCCTTTTGTCCTCTGACTCTTGGCTAACCCATTTCACTACATTTTCAAATGCGGAATAGCCCATTTTCCCATTATTCTAAATGAAACACTGGCATTGACCGAGAGAACGAGAATTTCCTCGTACATTGAAAATAAAATTGTGTCAAAAAACGTCGATATTTTTTTGAACACGGTAAACTTCATATTTTTAAATAATTTCAAAATTTTCTTCATCTTGACAATTTTTTTTTATTTCCAACGGAACTGTCAGCAAAATTTACGATTGGAATGACAAAAATTTACTTTTCGGAGAGACTTTAAGTTTAAATTTTGGTGATTTTTCAAAAACCGTTTAGTCGAACGAATCCAACAAAATATCGATCGTTTCCGACAACATTTTCTTTTCGGTGTAGCAATGAAATAGAAAATTGACAAATGAAACTTTTCCCCATTACGGAGCGATCGTTAAATTTTTTTTTTTCGTTACATTATTTAAGAGAAAAAAATGGAACCGGAAATTAGTGGAATATAAAAATGAGAAACCGGAAGAAAAAAGCCTTCGCCGCGCTTGCAAATTTTTTTTAATGTACGAAATAAAAAACGAACGAAAATAAACGATCGGGGACGAAGAAAAATATAGTAAGGGAGGAATCAAGGACGTGCGAAGTATATCGAATGGAAAAATAATCCGGAAGTTGAAAAATTCCTCGCGCTTCGTCCCTCTTCGATCGTGTCTCACGTGCCAAGATCCTTTTTTTTGGCAAAACAACGCGAGGCTTTTCCACCACGCGCTTTCTCCCTCCTCCCTGCACACTCAAATACACGAAGCTGCGAGTGTAGAATGAAATCCCAGAGTGCGTACGTTTTTCCCAGAGCGAGAGCGCAGTTGCCCTACATTCTGAGGAGTGAGAAATGAGGATGAGGGCGGAGGGTGTGAAACGAGAGAAAAGGTTACTCGATAAGAGAGAGGCAGTGAGATGGGGATGAATAAACGAGGGAGGAGGGGGGGGGGTCCACTGACGTGTTTTTCTTTTCCTCCCTTTCCAACGATTTTCCTCTCTCTCTGTTTTTTCTCAGCTCTGCCACTACTTTTCCACTTTTCGTGCGTTCCTTGTTTTTCTCCTCTCTTCTCGTTCCACTATTCTTACCGAGTTTCCGAATTACTTTTCCCTCACAAATTTTCGTTTTTCTCCTCCGTCTTATGCATTTTTTGGCCCGGCCTCAATCCTTCTTGTGCTATCCCTCATTTCTCCCATTCTCCGCTCCTTATTCCGCTCACTCCGAAAGGGAAATTTTGTTGGAAAAGATCGATATTTTGTTGTATAAGTTCGACTCAATTTTTTTTGAGAAATCCCAAAAAATTTGTCATTGCAGCGAGAAATATTCTAGAAAGTTTCTTCGAAGAGTAAATTTTGTCATTCCGAACGTAAATTTTGCCGACAGTTCCGTTAGAAATGAAAAATATCGTCGAAATTACGGAAATTTTGAAATTGTCCAAAAATATTTATAGTTCCACAAAATATCGGCGTTTTTGACAAAATTTCGTTTTCAGTGCTCCTTTTCGGATTTATCACGTTTTTGCCTTCTCAGGGTTTCCCTCCCAACATTTTTTCCCGCTCTTTGTCTTGCCCCTTTCTAACAATTTTGTTCCTGATGCCCAATGCCAATTGCATTGTACGGACTCAATCTGCATAGAGATGAAATTACACTCTTGCATTCGCATCTCTCTACGAGCATCACATTCAATAATTAAAAAAACGTTTCAAAACCTGATAATCGCGTCCTTTATTCCTGTTATCACGAGCCAAAATGTACAAAGCGTATTGACATTTTCACATTTTTTCCTGTGCAATTTCTAAACTACCCCAGCATTTGAGGGGAGGGAAAAAAAATTCAGAAACGAATAAACGAATGATTCGCGAAACTTCCGCTGCAGAGTCAGTGAATAATGATTTTTTTCTCCATTTTTTTTTCAAGCCTTCGGCGCACGCACCGCCTACGCACCCACATAAATGTGTATGTTTGCAGTACGCACTATATAGTTCATGCTATCCCCAGGTTCCGAGGGATGCGAGCCTGGCTACAGGCAAAATTACTCACCCATACGAATACATAGAGGTCCTTTTACGAAAAGTTGCACCATTATTTATGGGAGCTAATCCCCTATACCGCATTCCGAAGGCCGCAATAACAATTTTCGAAGCAGACACTTTCGCCGGATTCGATATTGAGCCTACGATATAAAAATCGAGCAATAAACTTGCAGACTAGAAATTAAATTTTGGCAAAAAACGTAGATATTTTGTTGAAAACTGTAAACTAAATATTTTCGGATAATTTCAAAATTTTCGTATTTTTGACAATATTTTTCATTTCTAAAGCAAAATTTACTTTTCTAAGAGACTTTCTAGAATATTTCTTGCTGCAATGACAACATTTTTGACATTTTACGGAGAAAACGTTTAGTCGAACGTTTCTGAACAAAATATCGATATTTTCCAACACGATAATATTTTCAGTGCGCATGCAATCGAAAAAATAAACTCCCAGCACATCGATTGCAATACAAAAAGTTTGCAATGACGACGTTCTTCCCGTGGATGCTGATCATGCCTTAATCTCGTTACTTTGGGCTTTCTTGCTGGTTCTCAATGCGTTTGCTATAAAAAATAAAACAATTATGAATTCTGATAATTCGGAATTTGTAAACGTGCATACTCGTGTAAATTATGGACTGAAAATGAAATGTTGTCAAACACCGTCGACATTTTATTGAACACACACGGTAAACCAAATATTGTCGGAAAATTTGAAAATTTTCATATAATTTTGACAATATTTTTCATTTCTAACGAAACTGCCAGCAAAATTAACGATTGGAATGACAAAAAATTGCTTTCCGAAGAGACTTTATAGAATATTTCTCGCTGCAATGCCAAAATTTTGGTGATTTTTCGAAAAAACGTTTACTCAAATGAACCCAACAAAATATCGATGCTTTCTAACAAAATTTTTTTCCAGTCATGGCAAATGGAATGTGCGTGGCTGTGATGGGTGATCTGAACGCTGCAACGTGTCTCGTTCACGTGCACAATACGTACATGTGATAACCAAGTCTCCACGGGGGCATATAGATGGACAAAACACACATTGATAAAGAGGCATGGATATGTGCATGAAAAGCCCCGCATCGAAGCTCGAGCGAATTGTGCGTGATATACACAAGGAAAAAGGCGTACAAGTGTAAAGTGGGAGAAAAGAGGGCGGTGCGTGCGTACGGAGATAGCCGAAGAGCTCGAAAAGCGCGCTCGAGTTGTGCGTGTCGTGCGTGTTGTGCACAGTGCGCACGACCACGCGCGTCTCCCTTTGCAGAACTTTGCCACGCTCTACTACGATCTTTTCCTCCCTTTTTCTCTTCCTAACTCAGCTTCTCTCTCTCTCTCTCTCGCGCATCTTTATCTCGACGCACACGGTCGGGAGTCTGTGCGGCGATCAATGCGTGCCGCACCGGGATGGTCGCTATGGCAACGGTACGCGCAACGCACCGTGTCGTACGCGCCCATCGGGACACTAACTGCGAGAAAGGGAGGAAGATCGAGAGACGAGGAAACGCAAGAGATGATATATATGTTGAAAAATTCGAGCGAATCGACGAAAGCCTTTCTGCAAGCGCATTCAAGTTCTTCCATTTTTTTCTTTCACTGTGTTTCATAAATTGGGAACGGAAAATCGACTGTAATGAATTTCACGAAAATTCAAATATTTCTTGACCAGTTTTTTCAAATCGATCCAAATCGGCGTAAAATTTTTGCGATTTTTGCAAAAAACGTCGATATTTTATTGAGGACTAAATATTTTTGGATAATTTTCATTATTTTCACAAAATTTACGAGTGGAATGACAAAAATTTACTTTTCGATGGGACTTTCTAGAATTTTTTTTGCTGCAATGACTAAATTTTTGTGATTCTTCGAAAAAAAAGTCGAACAAAATGTCGATTTTTTTCCAATCGAATTTTCTTTTCAGTGTGGCTTCTTGCGCTCGTTCTCATGGGGGTCTCATGGGGGTTCTCATGGTGAATAACGAATTTTCAATAAAAATTCAATCTGCTCCTGTAATCGGGCAAAATATTGATCGAAAATTGCACCAACGTCTCGATGTCGTGTCTCGAACGAATTCTCCAAGTTTTTGCCAGTGCGAAATAAAAGCCCGCGCTATTTGCACGACCCACGAACGAACAAGTTGGCGGAAGTTTGATGCTCGTAGTAAATACACATCGTGTACTATATGTTGGAACTATATAGCGGATTTTTGCTGAATACGCGCGTGTGAATTCTCCCATTCTCTCTATCCCGGGATTTCCCCTCTCGGTCGCGCTTCGCCCTCCTCCCTTGCCCATCCCCGAGGGAGCCAAGAGGAAAACGATCGATGCCCCGCGAATTTCCACGTGCCAAGCCGCCGACGCCGCTTTCAGGACCACGCGAACTCTCATTTTCTTTCCACCCCTTCTCCCCCCACCCCGCTCTCCAACTCTCTCCGACTCTTTTTCCTTCTTTAACATGAAATGGCAACTTAACGAGAAAGCAATGAAAAATAAAGTAATTTCAAAAGAAAACTCAATTTATACAACCATAAAGTCGTTAAAAATGTTTCAGCTGCGACAAACACCAAACAATTTTCCTTGAAAAATTTCCTTCTTTTTCCCTCACTCTCTCCCTCTCTTTTCGCACAAGCAATTAAAACGAACCGTAGATCTCACCGCATTTCATTTAAAATGCTAATGCGTACATTCCCCCGCAAAAGAGTGTTTTTTAATGAATTATCGAAAACAAAAAAAACAGCCTCAAAAACCATCAGGATCCATCGTTTTTCTTGAACTTCTTTGAAGAGAAACAACGCTGGGCTCAAATATTTTGTCAAAATTTTCCTCAATGTCCTGCTTTTGTTGTAAAAATTTTTTTTTAACTTTTACGAGGAAGCAAAAAAGCTGTTTGCTCAAAAAAAATTACAAATTGTTGCGTTTGCTCTTGAAATTCGAGTTCAGGGCCAATTTGAAAATATTTAGTTGCATTTCAAAATGAAATTCTTTCGAAAATCGTTGATATTTTGGTAACCACACGGTGAACTAAATATTTTTGGATAATTCTCAAAATTTCGTAATTTCGACAGCATTTTTTTGGTTTCTGACAAAACGGTCAGCAAAATTTACGTTTGGAATGACAAAAACTTGATTTTCGAAGAGACTTTCTAGAATATTTCTTGCTGCAATGACAACATTTTTGAGATTTGAAAAGAAAACGTTTAGTCGTCTTTTTCTACAAAATTTTCTTTTCAGCTGGATTCAGGATTTTTCGGGTATAAAATTTTCGAGTACATTTATAGAGACGCGAGAATTTAAGCGGGTCCAGGCGCTCGCAGGGGTGATACTCGTGGGCATACGAGAATCAAGCAGACTCCAGAGAATGAGAGAGAACAGGAGCGGGGAAAAGAAGGGGAAAGGGCCGGAGTGACTACGTCGCGAACGATAACACGGTGCGTGGGTAGAGAGATCGAATGAGAGGGAGAGAGAGTAAGGAAGAACTAAATTCGCTCTCGTCGTCATAGAAGCGATCGATGCTCTGCAAATTTTCACGTACGATGAAAGGAGCACGTGGCGACTCGCGTATAGTGCGTAGTAACTTTCGTCCTTCGCCCTCAGGACCATGCGCCACTCGTATGATCCCGCGTTTTCGTACTCTCGCCCATAGCGAATGCGGAAACGACCAGATTGGATCCACGAAAATAAAAATAAACTCGTTTATTTCGTAAGGGACAAGCTTTTTTTTTTATCACTCATTTTTCTCAACCGAATGAAAAAATCAATAAAACTCGATCACTCTCTTACTTAACGCGCACTGAAAATTACATTTTATCAAAAAAACGTCGATATTTTTTTGAACACGGTGAACTAAATATATTTTTGGATCGTTTCCAAATTTTCGTAATTGTGACACTGTTTTTCATTTCTGACGAAAGTGTCGACAAAATTAACGATTGGAATGAAAAAAAATTTGAATTTTTGTTGCTGCAATGTCAACATTTTTGTAATTTTACAAAAAACGAAGGTAACCAATAAAATATCGATCTTTTCCAATAAAATTTTCTTTTCGGTACATCAACTAAATTAAATCCTCGAAAATTTTTATTTTCCTCCAAAAAATAAACCCTAGAACGGTAACTTTAATTTTTTTTGCCTGCTCTTCCAATTAATTTGCCTATTTTTGAAAAAATCACGTGAGCCTGAGGCAATATTGCTTAAAGTCAGAAAGTCGGTCGAAAATGCGGTAAAACGATAAAAAACGGGATATCGAAGGGAATAAAAAGGGCACGGGATTTAAAGTCGCCTGCGAGGTCGTTTTTGATCCCATTTTACCGCTCCAGAGTTCAAAAAATTGGTTATTCAGACCGAATCTTACGTAGAATGTTGAATAAATCAATTTTTATACTCTATGCAAAATTTAGAGAATGACAAAAAAGCATTCGACCTGCGATTCGGCTAGAACTAATTTGATGGAGCAATACGAGCGTGGAATTCGTGCGAAAAGCGAACACAGTTAATATCGTCCATTTGACCGACAAAGTATTTGGGTTAAGCCGTGAATGACAGACCCGGGGAACACACACACCGTGCCTGGTTTTCGAGCGTTTTCACAAGGAGTGATAAGGGCGTGAAGGTTTGCAAAGGAGGTGGAAGAGGCGAAGGAGAAGGATGCGAGGAGAATCCTTTTCCACGTGCTGTTGCTTTGGTCGAGTGAGCGAGGGTAAAAGTGGAAATGGAAGGAACAAGTTCACCCTCAAAACACGCCTTGTGATGACGCAGTTTTTTTTCCTTTGCTCCATTCACTCAAACTTGCTCGCAGTTTCCTGGTTTTTTTTTCCATCCCTTTTTTTTCCTCCGCCAAACTTTGATGCAGAATTTTTGTTCCATCATTTTTATGTATTCGGATAAGTTGTTGAGCTGTAAACAATTATTTCTTGCGTCGATTCGCCAGAGCAAGAATTTGAATTTCAAGCAGACGGCCGAGCAAGAGGACGAAAGATCGCGCGCCGTTGCAGTTGCTAAACATGTGTTTCGATGTTTCTGTGTATTTTTCGAGCTTAACCAGACCGCCATGTTTTCTAACGCACCCGGAAGTCCCACACGAGCCAAATTCGAAACATATACACCAAAAAAAAACTCAAATATTGAAATTAAACATTAGTCTTGAAATTTTTTCTTCCTCCGATATTTATTCGTCCCCATAATAAAGATTGAAAAAACTTTTTTTATTCGTTCCTTCAGTGAAAATGAAATTTTGTCAAAAAACGTACGGTGAACCAAAAATTTTTGGATAATTTGAAAATTTTCGTAATTTTTGACCAAATTTTGAATAAAACTGTCAGCAAAATTTACGATTGGAATGACCAAAATTGACTTTTCGAAAATTTCTCGCTGCAATGCAACAACATTTTTGTGATTTTTCCAAAAAAGTCTACTCGATCCAACAACATTTTTGTCGCAGTCTTGGGAAATCGATCAATCGGCCTTACTCTCAGTACAATTTATCCCAATCAATTATTTTGACTGTTATTTGCGTAAAGAAGCTCCAAGTCCGCAAGAATAATGAGTTTTTTTTTTGTTTAATGGTTAATTACATTCGAGGAAATAAACTCTGAGGATTTTATTCTAATGAGCGTCCCTCCATCGCAATAAAATATCATTTTCTTGGAATTCAAGCCCGGTGGCGTACACGTGTATTATCATCGTATAGGCTGGGTACCGCGAGGAGCACTGTAAATGCGAACATTTCGGGGTGCGTAACAGCCCGAGACGAGGTACGAGAGAAGCCGACGGGGTTCCCGTGAAAACGCGCCCCAATATATATATATACACACATGTATATAACAGAAGAGAGAGAATTCCGTTTGGTTTTCGTCTTTCTCGCTCTCTCTTTCTGGCAACTTGAGGCTCGAAAGCGAGGAGCGTACGCGGGCAAGCACACGCACTATCGATTTTACAGTATGTCGCGTGCAGCAGCAGCAGCAGTAGGCAGAGAGCAAAAGCAGGAGACTCTCTCGAGAGTGAGCACGAGCTCGTTCTACGATTTTTATACGTCTATAAATTTCACCCGTGCTTCTTTCCGCCGTGGGCAACGTGCCTCGTCGTCTTGACTTATCCGCGGGCACGCGGCACTTTTAAGAATTCGCCGCTTTTTATTGAATTTTTTTTCCCTCAAAAAATTTACCGCTAATTCTCGCCCTTCCCGCCTTTTTCAAAGCCGAACAGAAAACTAATAAATTTCGTCCAATGACTGCGGAATGTCGGATGAATTATTTCATCGTCTCATACCGCACGTCGTGCACGAAATGTGAAAAAGCACTTATTATTAAAACGCGCTATTTACAGCCTGATGGAACGCCAGGTTGTTATCCAAAGTTATTTAATTTCCGAATTGCAAGTAAAAGAATAAAATTACATGGAGAAAACGAAAATTACTGGCAAAATTGATTGCACGAAAAATGTAAAAAAAACGTCGATTTTTCGTTTAACAACGTAAACTGGATATTTTTTGATAATTTCAAAATTTTCATTATTTTGACAACATTTTTCATTTCTAACGAAACGGTCAGCAAAATTTACTTTACGAAGAGACTTTCTAGAATATTTCTTGCTGCAATGACAACATTTTTGTGATTAAAAAAAAAAAAACGTTTGCAGTCGCACGAATCCAACAAAATATCGATTTTTTCCAACAAATTTTTTTTTTTCAGTGTGAATTTGAGGGGATACTGGATTTTTCAGTGTATTAGATATTTTGGAAAGGTCACTCGTCGCTTATGCAGTTAGAAGAGGTCAGGAACGCTAGGGATATGCATTGGGAGCAGGAAATAACGACGCGCGCGAGAAGAAGGAGGAGGACGAATTCCCTGGCTGAGAAAATCCAAGGCAGAGACGTGATTCTGTGGGAAAAGGGAAAAAATCTGGTATATATACCGTTTTGGTATGTATACGACTATTTGTGTATATTCACGTATATATACATCGAGGGCGAAACACAAGAGCTGGAGGGACAGCCGTTAAGCCCAAAGGGGTTTACGGAAAACCGGGACATCACGTAAACTTGACCCGCTGGACCACGTGTTTGCTTTACTATAGTGTTATTATCGTGCACTATATATCGCGTCCACCTGCGAACGCTATGATCCTATGGAAATAATGCTTTGCTTCAATCTAGGTCGAATATTCCGTCCCGTTCAGTTTTTACCGGCGGATTGTCGAATTTTCCCGACTGATCATTTTCATTTAATTCCTATTGGAAATCGATCGATAAAAATCGTCGAAATACACGGAGAGAATATTACATTAAAAATTACCGTGTTATTAAAGTTTTCTGGTACCGTGTCGACCCTCTAAGAAATTTTATCAAAATCATAGCAAATTTTCATCTAAAAAAGGGGCGAAAAATACCAATTTCCGCAATTTCGATAGAAAAATAATGAAAAATTACTATGTTTTTGCTAAAATTTCTCAGAGGGACGACTCGGTACCAGGGAAATATAATAACATAGTAAATTTTGATGTAATATTCTCTCCGTGTATCCGTGTCGACCGTCTAAGAAATTTTTTCAAAATCATAGGAAATTTTCATCTAAAAAAGGGCGAAAAATACCGATTTCCGCAATTTCGATAGAAAAATAATGAAAAATTACTATGTTTTTGCTAAAATTTCTCAGAGGGACGACTCGGTACCAGGGAAATATAATAACATAGTAAATTTTGATGTAATATTCTCTCCGTGTATCCGTGTCGATCCTCTAAGAAATTTTATCAAAATCATAGGAAATTTTCATCTAAAAAAGGGCGAAAAATACCGATTTCCGCAATTTCGATAGAAAAATAATGAAAAATTACTATGTTTTTGCTAAAATTTCTCAGAGGGACGACTCGGTACCAGGGAAATATAATAACATAGTAAATTTTGATGTAATATTCTCTCCGTGTATCCGTGTCGATCCTCTAAGAAATTTTTTCAAAATCATAGGAAATTTTCATCTAAAAAAGAGCGAAAAATAACGATTTCCGCAATTTCGATAGAAAAATAATGAAAAATTACTATGTTTTTGCTAAAATTTCTCAGAGGGACGACTCGGTACCAGGGAAATATAATAACAATAGTAAATTTTGATGTAATATTCTCTCCGTGTACTCGATATGCATCTTAAAGTAACATTTTTTATTCTGCCCGTAAAATTTCGTTGGAAAAATCGATATTTTGTTGGATAGTCATTGCAGTGCGAAATATTGTAGAAATTCTCTTCGAAAAGTACATTTTTGTCATTCCAAAACGTAAATTCCGCTGACAGTTTCGTTAGAAATGAAAAATACTGTGAAAATGACGATAATTTGTAAATTATCGAAAAATATTTAGTTTGTTTTCAACAAAATATCGACGATTTTTGACGAAATTTAATTTTTAGTGAAAAAAATGTTTTCCCATATTTTTGGCATTTTTATCGCCCAGCCAGAGACTTTTTCTATTCTCATTAGACATCGAACGTGTGGAAAATGGTCGGAGAGTGAAAAATGGGCGTGGTGACGGTCCATATCCTTGAATATCGAGCTGAATTGTGATCGGAGGACATTTTGAGATTAAAATTTATATACGTTTGGGAATGATAACGTTTGGATATCATCCGCGAGCTACTGATTTGTTGGATGCAATAATGTTGACGGGAGACGACGCACGGACAATATTCAAGCTTCATATTGAGCCGGACGAGTATTCCGATGATGCAGCATCCAGTAATGGAATAGCGCGTCAACGATGGGATAGATAGTATGGCCGCGGGGGTGGAGAAGGAGGGAGGGGTCGCGTCCGAGAGAAGCAGAGACGCGGGAATGGACAGGGGAAAGGGTTAGAGATTCGAGATTAAAAGGAAGTCATCTCCCTGTCCTCCCCCGCCTTCGTCTCCCTCTTCCGTCTCCCCATCAATCACAATTATATATCCTCTCGCTTCTCTCTCGTTCTCCCTGATCCGCGTTCTCACTCCCTTACCATCCTTCATAATTACTGCCCTCTCGTGACTTTATCCGCAAGAGCTTCGCGGTAGCCTCCAGTTCCCCAATATCGTCCGCTCTCGTTCATGCCAACAACATATTCGAGCAACACTTGCAGCAAAAGTAACAATTGCGCACAAATT
Organism: Diadegma fenestrale; assembly: GCA_037043255.1. Classification (NCBI taxonomy): domain Eukaryota; kingdom Metazoa; phylum Arthropoda; class Insecta; order Hymenoptera; family Ichneumonidae; genus Diadegma; species Diadegma fenestrale. Next base: position 10,345,131 of record CM073310.1, on the reverse strand, counting down.
TGTCGCTCGTTGAAACTTTATCGCTTGTCCAAATATGCAGAGAAACAAAATTACGGACGAATTACGGCGACGGTCAAATCTAAACGTTTGTTTTCAGTTTTTCTTCGACACTACATACGAAATCGCATTTGCGAGCTTCAGTCCATTAAAAAAAAGTTTTCACGAATTGACTAATGAACAACATACTCGAAAATCAAGATTGTCCGAGATAATTTGTATTTTTTATATAATAACCAAAATTTTGAAAAATTTTACGAGCGAATTTTTTCGAAAAACTGAATAAAGCTTCTCCGATTCGAGAGGCTTCGCTATTTATAAATCGAAATATTAAATGCTGAAAATTGCAACTTTTAACCCGCGCACTCTCATGAAGAACTACTAAAAATTGTGATTTTTATAAACAAATATCTCGACTTCTCCACGGTGAAACCCGTTGAAATTGCGCGAGCTAATAGATGTGACGAATTTGCAGGAATTGTATGGATAGAAAATTTTGCGTCGAAACAAGTCGATTCAAAAACCATAGAAAAAAAAAACTAGAAACTTCCATGAGATTTTCCTCCACAACTCATCGATTTATTCAGCGATTAAAAATGCGAACAACGACGACTCGCATTAATCTACAACTTCGTTGCCTCTAATGAAAAAAAAAAAAATCTGTCGACTTGAAAAATACTTCCGAGCAGTCGAGTGCCTCGGCACATGGGCATTCGAGCATACACTCAAACTTCACGTACTTGGTCGAGAGCAAGAAAAAATGAAAAGTGCTTCATGTGTGCGTCCTTAACCGAATATTCGTCCACGATGCGTGTGCGTCGCGCGCACATGAGAAACCAACTCGGAGCGAGCGTCATAATCCCCTACGCGATGGCAGCACCGACGGGTGCAGTCCAGGCTCCAAAAATCTACGGCCTTGCAAGAAATTCGACAAGAAATTCATGCTGACCTCACAGGCAACCCGATAATAATATTGAAAAATCAGACACACTGAAAATTTGCTGAAAAAGTTTTCAGTAGAAAATTGAACAAAAAGAATTGGTACGAAATTTCATTCGCACGAAAATTGCATCTCAAGAGACGAAATGGTCGTGCCACATTTTTGCATCTTATACGTTCGAGAAGAAAAAATATTTTGTCAAAGTCGGAGCCAAATTTGATTGCGTTTCGAACACACAAACACCGTAATTTTCTGCATTTTATGAATGAAAAAAAATTAAGCGCAAGTCCAGAGTGCAGAAGGAATGAGAAAATGTTTCTCCATACTGATAAAAAAATTTTGTTGGATACGTTCGACAGAAAGTTTTTTTTCCAAATCCCAAAAATGTTGTCGTTGCAGCAAAATATATTCTCGAAAGTCTTTCCGGAAAGTAAATTTTTGTCATTCCGAACGTAAATTTCGCCGACAGTTCCGTTAGAAATAAAAAATACAGTCAAAATAATGAAAATGTTGAGATTATCCAAAAGTTCACCGCGTTCACCAAAACATGGAAATTTTTTGACAAAATTTAATTTTCGGTGTATGTCTGTTTGCGTACGTCAGTGGCTGACGCGAAGTGCATGCGAGGACATGCACAAGCGTTTGAGAATCCTGTTGCAGGCCTCTGAGAACTGCTTCCCCATGTCTGTTGCATCTCTATATGTTGGTTCTTGGTTTGTGTTAAGGGCGAGTTAGGCCTGGATTCATGGTACGTACAAATAGGATATAGAGGTAGATCTTTCGGCTGTAGGGAAAAGATTTTTTTTCTCTCTAACGTGTGCAAGGGTTGACGAGTGCATGCGTGCGTACGTGCCTAGAAATCAACCCCTTTTACTTCTCTCTACGTTAAAGCAGGTGGGGGTGGATTTATACATCAATACGTACAGATATGTGTGAGTTCTGTGCGTATAAATTGCAGTGCGTATATTTATATAGTACCATGAGAGTGAATACGACACTATGTACAAGTGCACGAAGGGTTTTACACCAGAGCACCCAGAGTGCTTTGCATTTTCTCCTTTTTTCCCTTTCTCCTTCTCTCCCTTGCTCCTCAAGCCTGCCGCGTGCCTGATCATATCCCAACTATTCTCCCGAGCTATTGCTGACTCCCGTGCGCATGTATCGTGTGTCCCTGCATCCATATAGGTGTAGAGAGGGTTTATTGCCTTTCGTATAGGGAATTTAACGTCAAATAAAACGAGGCATGGGGGCCTAAAAACTTTTTCCAAACTTCTCCCCGTTCATTTGGACAAGTGGAAACAATTTTCAATCATTTTTCATCTTGGGGCCAGTCACTTTGATGGGACTTTGATAAATTACTGTAAAGCCGCGCGTGGAAATGTCAAAATTCACAATTTCTTCATTTTTTGTAACGAGAACCGAGGTGTGCGAAAAATTTCGACAAAATTCTGATTCAAATGCTACCAAGTTGGTTGGAATTTCGTGAAAAAATCGAGATTCTGACCTGCATTTTGGTTTTTCCGGAAAAGAGTCATGAAAATCCATGCAATTGGAAAATAATTTTTCACATTTTTTCAGCTGTTCGTGTCGCGAGGACGAACCAAAACTCCGAAAATTCGGACGGTTCAGAATTATTGCGGCGAATTTCACTCAATAATTATAATTAAAATCATAATAATAATAATTCATAAATTTTCATCAGCGTGTATAGAATTTTAATTATAAAAATGGAAAAAATATAAATAAACTAACAAATTTTAATTAATTCATAATTGTCTTTGAATTTTCTGCACCCCATTTTCCCCCATGCACTCCCATGCATTTTTCCTCCATGGGGCACTGTTTCTCGTATATTTTCGGAGCTTCGCGATAAAAACGACAGGATCAGTAGAGTCCGTGCAGTTAGGAAATTAGTTTTTTCTTAGCTGTCCGATGGACATGCTCGGTGGAAAAAAAAAACGAATTGAAAATATGAGGGTTAGAAGGACGCCAGTCGGTGGAAAGTTGACCGACGCGTAAACGGCAAGGGGTGCGTGTTGTTGCCACACGAGTTACGCCATTTCCGTACATATATTTTTTATATATATAGATCAACAGGAGACGTACGTATTGAAAAAATGGCTCGTGTCTTTTCATCTTTTTATCGATGTACCGAAAAACCTTCGACGTATAAACTCCAACTCCCGTGAATCTCGAGAAATTGGTAAATAATACGAAGAAACGAAGAAAAAAATGAAAAACACAATTTCCGAATCTGCGATGCATTGAAAAGAAAATTTTCTTGGATACGTTCGATTATACTTTTTTATAAAAATTACAAAAATTTTGATGAAACTGGAGTTCGCAACGTTGGAGTCCAACGAAAAATACTTTCATCATTAATTATTTGTTAAATTTCCCAAACCTTGAAAATTTTATTGTCCTGACCAAATATCGAACGAGAATCTTGAGATCTGCTCAAAAAAAAAACGGAATTTCGTTGCATTCCAACGATGCAAACTTCAACATCGTAAAATGTTGTCATTGCAGCAAGAAATATTCCAGAAAGTCTCTTCGAAAGGGAAATTTTTGTCATACCAATCGTAAATTTTGCTGACAGTTCCGTTTGAAATGAAAGATTTTATCAAAATAATGGAAATTTCGAAATTATCGAAACATATTTAGTTCATCGTGTTCAACAAAAAATCAACGGTTTTTGAAGAAATTTAATTTTAAGGGTAAAGTCCAAACCATAAAAACACGGTTTTTCTCTGAACGGACAAACAATTTCAACGACTCGATCAACTTCCGCCCGTTTATCTATAGAATTCATAAAAACAATGAAAACAAAAACGAAAAACACACGATTCTCATTATAGTCACGAGAGAACAAAACTGTCCTCCGTTTAAATCTGGATTTTTGAAATCCGATTAATTTATTTATACGCAGTCAATCGTGTCTACGAAAATGTGGAAAAAAACTCGTAGCTCGAATCCAGAAATAGCCCGGCATTTGGGAGAAAAAAAACTAAATACAATAAAGTCGTAATATATTCTATGGGGCGAACGAGAGAAATTGTGGCAAAGTGTCGTGGCGTCATCTCGCCAGAAAAATGTAAACTGTGTCTGGAATCTATTTTTGACTACGCGCGTGCGTACCTGAAGCACGTGCGACGGTCGGTCACATATTCGTAGGAAAGCAGAGCGCGTGAGTGTGTGGCGTGTACGACGTCTTCACGCATCGCTTACCATGGCGACGTGTACGAGTTACCGACAGCAAAAACTTGTGTAGAAAAAAATATGGAAAAAAATTAATTTTGTCAAAAAACGTCGATATTTTGCTGAAAACGCCAAACTAAATGTTTTTAGATAATTTCAAAATTTTTATGATTTTGACAATATTTTTTATTTATAACGAACTGACAGAAATTTACTTTTCTACTTAATTTCATTTTTCTAAATAATTTCCAACAAAATTTTCTATTCAATGAATGAAAACAATCAAAAAAATGGTCGATATAAAGCCTGAATTATGGAAATCGTGGCTGGGTTCTCGGAGAATTCGCTAAATATTAAAAAATGTTTAAATTCCTTGGGAATTCGTTAAGAAAATTGATTTATTCATGATTTCTAAACAACCAGCATGTCGTTACGAATAATCTCTTTCGTTTCGAATGTCAACGATAAATTAATTTCGCAGCCATCAGAATCCAATGGCCCTTGAATCCGATTTTCAATCGTCGTGAAGTCTCCCTTAGTGAATATTTGTCTCTTCCATAACAACAGACACGATTGATAACTTTGATTTCTATAAATGCACGCAGCTCGCCTCGCAACTATCACGAAAATGAAAAAATAATTTACTGAAAAATACGAAGAGGCGGATAAAAATTAATTTTTCCAGTGACAATTTGCAGTGGCGCGTGTGAAAATCATTTTTTTCGGAATTTTTATCATTTTCTTGGCGAAATTCAACGATCCACATTGGAAAATTAAAATTTTCTCGATCGCAATGAGACGCAAATTATTTCGCAGGCACAATCACGTGCTCGATCGGAATGACTCTCGTTTAGAGATCCAGTGACACTTCGCACGCGCAGCCGTGAGGAAACCAAAATACGTCGGTGTACAATCGATCTCCGGTTCCTTCGAGCGCTATCAATCGCTTCTGCACGTACTTTTGCTTGCAGTTGCTTTTGTAACCAGCGGGAAGCGAGCAGAGACCATTGCACTCGGTCGTTCTGCAAAAAAATCGACGAAATTTTTCTTGAATCGTTGAAACGTCGGATTAAATTGACACGGGCGGTAAACTGAAAATTAAATTCTGTCAAAAAACGTCGATATTTTGTTGAACACGGCAAACTAAATATTTTTGAGTAATTTCAAAATTTTCGTTATTTTGACAATATTTTTCATTTCTAATGGAACTGTCAGCAAAATTTACGGCTCGAATGAGAAAGATTTACTTTTCCAAGAGACTCTCTAGGATATTCCTTGCTGCAACGACAACATTTTTTTGATTTTTCAAAAAAAAAGCTCAGTCGAACGTATCCAACAAAATATCGATCTTTTCCAACAAAATTTTGACTTCTCTCTTGCAATAATAATCGCAATTCTATGAATAACTTTGCCCAGCAGCTGAAAAAGTTCGGAAAATTCGAATTATTTGAAATATTTTCCTAATTAGTTCACAAGCCACATCGATGAATCGAAAGGTGAATTTCAAAATTTCAAAATTTTCGCAATTTTCACCATTTTTTTGCATTTCTAACGGAACTGTCAGCAAAATCTACGATTGGAATGACAAAAATTCACTTTTCGAAGAGACTCGCCAAAACATTTCTGGCTCCAATGACTAAATTTTTGTGATTTTGCAAAGAAAAAACCGTTTAGTCGAACGCATACAACAAAATATCGATATTTCCCCAAAAAAATTTCCTCTAAGTGATATTTCATGCGTTTTTCTTGGCAGCCGTTCGATTGTTTTTATCGCAAAAAAATTAGGAAGCCATTTCAAACATACCTTGATGCGCTCGCGTCATGAAATCCGGAAAAAATCAAATTTTTCTTTTGGGATAAAATCTTGGAATCTTGGAATTTTGCACGAGTGAGTATTTTGCTCGAAAAAATCACAACATTATCAATTTTTCATATTTTTCAAATCAATGCCGGAGGATTCACGCATAAAAATTGGGCGACGACAAAATTGAGAAAAAAAAATTGAACTGGGCTCAGGATCGCATAGAAAAGTCGATAATTTTGATGGGCGATTGAGGGCAGTTAAAAAAAAAATGAGTCCGGGTCAAATTGACCCAGTGTGGTGTCAACGACGTCAAAAAAAAAGAAGCAAGTTCGACCGTTCGAATATTCGACAAAACGCTGCCTGCGAATTGAATTTTCATGTCAAATTAAAAAAATGTTTTTGTTACTCACGAGCAAGTTTCACTTCGGACCAACTGCGTGTACTTTTCTCGAGACTCGGACAAATTGACGACGTACATCCAGTTGCCCTGACTGTTCAGTGCGGCACGAGGTGAAATGTACCGCGAATCGCTTCGGCAAAGTGGGATCGTCTCGACATTATCAGACTGTCTTTTTTTTCGACTTTTTTCCGGGACCGTAAACTCCAGGAAAGGATTTTCGCGGCGAGACCGAGACGATGCGTTTGTAGAGTCTCTGGAGTATCTGCAAATTAATCGTCACAATTTTCTGAAAAAAGCCCTCGAGACAAAAAAGCCGATCTGACATTATTGAGGCTTGTATTAAAAATTTTTTTTACAAAATTGTTTTTTGGGTCTCGGTATTTGAAAAAAATAACCGATGATTATTGCATTGGGCCGTTCAATGTCCTGCAATTGTGAAGAGATTAGTCGAGGAACGAAAAATTACGATGTTGAAGTTTGCATGCGTTTGGAATGCAACGAAATTCCGTTTTTTCTTGAGCAGAACTCACGATTCTTATTCAATATTTGATCAGGACAATAAAACGATTTTTTTCGAGATCCACACCCGAAATCGGTACGAAAATTATCGTGGATTTTGAAATTGAACAAACAATTGACAGAAAAACGTCATTTTCGTTGGACCCCAAGAATGTTCGTCTTTCGATACGTTTTTCCAGTCTGAGAAAAATCTGGAAATTGGCTTTATTTATTTTTATTAAAAATTCTATAATATTTTTTCCGAAAATTCTTCAAAAAATCTGATTCGCGATCAACTTTCGAGCCATTACGATGTTTTAACGAACGAAAATGGACCGAACGATGAAATTATACGCAGATCTCACGATTATAATTAAATATTTGGTCAGGACAATAAAACGATATTTTTTCAGGATCAAAACTCAAAATCGGTACGAAAATTGTCATGGATTTTGGAATTGAACAAATAATGCATATAAAAATGTATTTTTCGTTAAATTCCGACGTTGCGAACTTCAGTGTCATCGAAAAGTTCGATGTAGATTTCGCCACACTAATCAGCCCACAAAATCTGGTTCTTTTCTTTTTTTTTTGTCATTTAGGGTATAATTTGTAATTTACCTGTTTGACCACAATTCCTGTTGCTCCTGATTGGGAGTGTCAATTTGTAAATTTTTGTAAACTCTCGGATTGTGAAAGTTGCGAAAATTGTCTTGTGCCTTGAGCAACGTCGACGTCGTAGTGTCTTGCACGTAAGAATTTCGCTGAGAACGTACCGGTGGATCGTAATTGTATCTGGAACGAATGGTTACGTGGAAAATGTGATAATAATTCTATTTATATGTGAGAAAAAAAGTAGTTGAGGTAAGACACCTCGAGAAAGGTGATGGGACTAATGCTCGTAAGTACAAAGTCGGGAGGATGGCACGAAGAGGAAGGGAGGGAGGAGGAGGGAGGACGTGGGATCAACGAAGTGTGGTTAAACGCGTCGAGTAATTTTCCGGTACTAACCCCTTGTGATCGGTATCGTTTGAGGGAGGTCCATAAACGATCGCCGGTTGTCCTTGGCGCACTGAATACTGTGGCAACGAGCTCGGTGTCATGACAGGCAAAGCTTCGGGATAAAACTGAGGGACTTGCTGCTGCCTTGGATACTCATAACCCTGATCGTACTTCGGCTTTGATCTTTACAAAAAAGAGACTAAGTCAATGCCACAATAAAACCTGAATTTTATTCCTTCTAATCCGTTCAAGATTATTTCGCTCCAAAAACTCATTTGATTAAAACTTTTCAATGAATAAAAATCTTGCAGAATAAATAAAAGTTGGAAAGTTTCGTCGTAGACTGGAAAGAACATTTTGGTGGAAAAGATTTTCCGAAAAATCATAAAAGTGTCTTTGCAGCGAGAAATATTTTAAAAAGTCTCTTCGGAAAAGAAATTTTTACCATTCGAATCGTAAATTTTGCTGGCAGTTCCATTAGAAATTCAAAATATTGTCAAAATAACGAAAATTTTGAAATTATCCAAAAATATTTAGTTCACCTTGTTTAACAAAATGTCCAAGTTTTTTGAAAAAATTTGATTTCCAGTGTAAATTCTGAAAAAAGCGAAGACTGCTCAAATTTGTTCCGGCCAATTGCTAACCGAAAGTTAAAAGCGAGAAAAAAAATGTAATTTATTCCAACATTAAAAAGTTGGGAAACGAAAAATCCAAATCAAAATGTCATTTTTGTAATAAAAATAATTATGAGGAATCATTGAAGGATAAAATGATGCGCGATGACATTTGTAGAGGATCAAAACTTACTCAACACACTAAATTTGATTATTCAATTTGACTCTCAATCGAATCGACTAGCGAGATCGAACGAAACATTCACGATTCGTGAGTTCGCTTTATCATCGAATTTTCATAGTTCTTCATGAGCTTTCGTTGCTCGACGATAAAATTTTATCGAAAAGTCAATTGAACGTAATGGAAAGAAGAAAAAAATTTAATTATCCTTCAGACATAAAAATGATTGAAAATTACGAAATATTGATTGAGAATATTTGCATGAATAAACACAAACTATTTTGGAAAATGTATTAGTCATACTTGTAAGAATCGAAGTCGAAATGGGCCTCGTCTCTGAGAATACTTGCGAAATCATAGCTGCACTTGTCGACGAGAAACTTGATGAGTAGCCTGTAAGAAGATATGCGAAAAACACACGATTTAGAAATTATGCCTGAGGCAATTTGCTGACTGCTCCTTGAGTCTGAAACACTCAACCAACAACCTCTCGTTCTCTTTTTCTCATGTTTTATCGTTTTTCTATGACACTGAAGTTCGCAACGTTGGAGTCCAACGAAAAATGCTTTTATCATTAATTATTTGTTAAAGTTCCCAAACCCTGAAAATTTTCGTATCGATATTGCGTTTCGATCCTCAAAAAAGATCATTTTATTGTCCTGACCAAATATCCAACGAGAATCTTGAGATCTGCTTGAAAAAAAAAACAGAATTTCGTTGCATTCCAACGATGAAAACTTCAACATCGTTACTTTTAAAAATAATTTCAATTTCTTGGGTAAATTTTCATTACAAAAATTCGCATAGATGCCCAAGGATTTTCGAGCCCATACGCATTTTTTCATCAAATTCTCCGGCTCCTCGTGTGGAACACATAAAATTATATAAAAATAATATTCCGATTGAAAAATCCCACCAGCTGCAAAAAAAATCGAGTTCGAGAAAACTCGAAAAAGAACGACCTGTGAATTTTAACGAAATTCAATTTTTTTTCTGTGACTCAACTTTTATTTGTAAAAAAAAGGGACAATATTCACTGGTTTTGAAAAATAATTTTTATCGTCTATTCAAATCGACATTCGATTGCATCCATTGAACCATCGCGCTTCTCGATAAATGCAGCATTTACTCTTGGCCTGTTATTCATACAGCGCGGAACGATATATTTGTCGCCTCTATGAGTAGAAAGCAAAGTATACATTAGTGGAGTTGACGCGAGGTCATAGACACGGACTAAAAAAAAAAAGTGAAAGAATAGTGAAGAGGAAAGATCGAACAGAGTTACACACGTGATTAGCAATTCGCAGCCTCATGTTTCACTGTAATTTACGTTCGAAATTCGTTTGTCAAAAGTTTCCGCTGCCCCTCTCGCAGTTTCTTGTGGGAAAGTACAATCGTCCAGGATTTCGAATCTTGTATATCGTTTATACATCGTTTCTTTTATTACGCTGGGTGTGCCGCGAAATCTGATGTACTGGCTTTATTAGCCGCGAACATAAATATCCGAGACTCGGGCTGACTTGGTTGTCGAAATGGTCGAAGTTCGAGTTTCACGTGTGATGAAAAAATTATTCTCGTTGTCATTCGCACGTCCAACAAAACGATTTTTTGTCATAAACGAAACAAGAAAACAACAAAATTTGCAGTACCGAAAAGAAAATTTTGTTGGATACGGTCGCCTGAAAGCTTTTTCGAAAAATCACAAAAATGTTGTCATTGCAGCAAGAAATATTCTTGAAAGTCTCTTCGAAAAGTAAATTTTTGCCATTCCAATGGTAAATTTTGCTAGCAGTTCCATTAGAAATCAACGAAAATGTTGTCAAAGTAATGAAAATGTTGAAATTATTCAAAACATTTTTCAAAATTCAAAAAATTATTCACAAATAATTAGTTCAAAAATGTTGTCACTGCAGCAAGAAATATTCTAGAAAGTCTCTTTTTGCTGACACTTTCGTTAGAAATCGAAAATACTGTCAAAATAACGGAAATTTTGATATTGTCAAAAAATATTTCGTTTTTTCGTGTTTTTTAATTCAATTTTCACTGTGCTCGGAATTTCTGGATATTCCAGAAGCGGAAATGATAAATGACGAATTTTGTTTCCGAGTCAGGGGTTTTTTGAACTTTCTCCGAGCACGAAACAAAATGCGACCAAAGAATCGTGAAAACTTGGTAAAGATAGGAGCAAAGTGCGTATCCCTAGAAACTAATGCATTATTCATGTGTGGGCCTTGCGCTATTTGGGCCTCGAACACGTACGTATGAGACATTCCCGGTCAAATCGAAAGATCCGTGACCCTCTAGTCACGTGGAAAGAGCTTCACTCAGTTTCACAAAATATTCCGTTTGACACGATCATACACTGATAAGAAAATTTTGTTGGAAAAGATCGATATTTTGTTGGATTCGTTCGACCAAACTTTTTTTTCGAAAAATCACAAAAATTTGGTCATTGCAGCGAAAAATATTCTAGAAAATCTCGTCGAGACGTAAATTTTTGTCGTTCCAAACGCAAATTTTGCTGACATAGTTTCGTTAGAAATGTCAAAAAGTTGTCAAAATTAAGAAAATTCGCAAATTATCCAAAAATGTCGACGTTTTTTGACAAAATTTTATTTTCAGTGCACGATTTACCTTTTTTGATTCCGCACACTTTCTTGGCCACACAATTTCGATAATTATTCCTCGTTTTTATATGAAAAACCATCACAATTCCCAATGAGTACAAAAGAAAAGAAAAATTGCTACGCAACAAGATAATTTTCATGGTCGATGATCTTGAGGCCAGAAATAATAAAAAATCAAAATGAGCAAAAAAAACCACGTGAATTTTTTACGTCAATTATTCATAATTGATGCACAAACGCTCGAGGGTGTGAGAGGCCTTCGGTTATTGAAGCCGAAACATGCCATTTAAATTTTCTAATTCGTTGCGTCCGTTATTACTCAACGTCGCATCTTGACCGAGAAAAAAAGGAGAAGAAAAAAAATATATGAAAAAACAAAAAACTCGAAGACGATTCGTAAAATTCGTGTCTGGAGTCCGAATTTTCAAGACGATGCAGAAAAGTCTCAGCCATTTTAGTGAATTGATAGAAAAATTGGAAATGTTAGTCACGAGTGATTACGAAACCGTGAAAAGTCAGGACTTGAGCGTTATTGATAATTTTAGCCCTGAGTGGGACTGAGTGAAGGGGCTGAGTGGGCACAGCTAGTTCTGAATAAAAAGAGAGAAATTTCAATGGTAAAAAAAATTGACACATCAAATTTTTATTTGGCGTCTCGAGGATTCATTGATTTGAAGTTAACAAGTCGTATAACACCCACGACGACTCTATATATTTACGAAATGATCGATAACGGACGTTTCCATCCTACGCGATGTCCATTCTGATTTTCACAGTCTCGTCGTCATCGGAGCGAAAATCTAAAGTTTCACACACACACTAAATCTATAACAAATGTGGTCGAAATAATAACTGGGCAGATTCGAATCTCTGACGAGAGCACGGAATCTGGAATTCTTAACGGATTTCAAGGTCGAGGTCATGGACCACGAGTCCTGAAAATGTACGGATGCTGAAGTTTGCAGCGTCGGAATGCATCGAAAAATATTGTATTTTATTGAAGATTCGTTCAATTTTCAATGTCATCCAAATTATTCGAGCAGATATGCTTTTCGAATGGCAAAAATTGATCATTTTATCATCGTAATTACATTCTGCATTTGAATAATTATTTTTGTCAAAGATAAAAATGAATTTCGTTGCATTCCAACGATGCAAACTTCAGAGTCATACGGAGCTGATTATCGCATTATTTTCAACGCTCCTCCAAAAAAATCGAGAATAGATTGAATTTAATCATTGACAGAACTGACTAATTAATTATTCCTGAAAAATTGAATTCTTTCGAGATGTTGAAATCTGCGTCGATGGAATGCAACGAAATTCCGTTTTTTCTTAAGCAGATCTCACGATTATTATTCAATATTTGAACAGGACAGTAAAACGATATTCTTTCGGGATCCAAACTCAAAATCCGTATGAAAATTGTCCATGGATTTTGATATCGAACAAACAATTAATAGAAAAACGTATTTTTCGTTGGACCTCAACGTTGTGAACTCCAGTGTCATTTTTTTCGACGTTTCAATTATTGACTCGGAAGAATCTTACTGTGGATAATGATCTGGGACTTCGCAAAACGTTTGTCCAGGTTTGGCACATCTTGGGGTCTGTCCTGGTGGAGCAGGAACGAAGGGTTCGTATCGAGGTCGATAAGGACATCCGTAGGATCCGCAAGGCTGAGCCCGATTGCCCCTGGTCGAGGTGACCAACAAACACACCTGTCAAAATCAAAATAAATGGTTATTTGATGAAATTCATTGAATTTTTTTTCTCGATTGTCTCTCGTCCGTTCCCACGACAATATTCCGTGCACTAAAAATTAAATTATGTCAAAAAACGTCGATATTTTGTTAAACACACTAAACTAAATATTTTTGGATAATTTAAAATTTTTCGTAATTGTCATAATATTTTTCGTTCCAAACGAATCTGTTACGAAAATTTACGATTGGAATGACAAAAATTCATTTTTCGACGAAACTTTCTAGAACATTTCTTGCTGCAATGACGAATTTTTTATGGTTTTTCATAAAAAGTTTACTCGAACGCGTCCAACAAAATATCGATCTTTTCCAACAAAATTTCATTTCCAATGTCGAAGCTGTCAATCGCGTACGACGGCAGCATTCTCGATGAAGTGCAAATTGATTATTTCAAGAAATGGAGAAAGTGCTATTCATCACGGGGAATTCCACTCGGCCTCGAGATTCATAAATTGAACTAAGCTCCGTCACAATTAGCAACTCGATTTATCTACTTTGACGTTAATGGAGACGATTGCGTACAAAATCCTTCGCGTTGAGACGTGGCTTTGTACTATTTCGTCTCTACGAATTCTCCCAACATAAAAAAACATGATTCTTTTCGTTGTTTCTACGTTCGTATTCTTGCGGCTTTTTACGAGCCCATCTTGAAATTTCAACCCCCGTCATTGTTCGTAGCCAAGAGTGTTGCTCGCAGCCACATGCATTTTCTAACGTGTTACTGTATCGCATTTGCACAAGGGCCAAGGGAATCTACGCAGAAAATCAGGCCGAAAAAAGGCCGAAATCAGGCCGAATTTCACCGAATTAATTCCGTCAAAAATTCAAGAAAAGTGTAACACTGAAAATAAAATTCTTTTAAAAAAACCGTTGAAATTTTGTCGAACACGGCAAACTAAATATTTTTGAGTAATTTCAAAATTTTCGTTATTTTGACAATATTTTTCATTTCTAATGAAACTGTCAGCAAAATTTACGGCTCGAATGAGAAAGATTTACTTTTCCAAGGGACTCTCTAGAATATTTCTTGCTGCAACGACAACATTTTTTTGATTTTTCAAAAAAAAAAAGCTCAGTCGAACGTATCCAACGAAATATCGATCTTTTCCAACAAAATTTTGACTTCTCTCTTGCAATAAACGTAATTCTATGAATAACCTTGACCAGCACCTGAAAAAATTCGGAAAATTCGAATTATTTGAAATATTTTCCTATTTAGTTTACAAGCCACATGGATGAATCGAAAGGTGAATGAAAATCAATCATGATTTATTTGTTGAAACTTGCATCAAAGAATCGTTAAGTTCCTCCGACCCTAATCACTTGCTTCGACTAATTTCGTAACAATCGAGCAATCACTAATGCTGGAAAATCATTGACGTTGCGAAAACACATCGATTTTGCTTGAATCCCCGACTCCCCTACTAACTATGCGACACCCTTTGAATAACCATCATGGAATCTGATATTATCACGTCGTACGTTCAATCGCTCGATGGAGATTACAAGGGAAACGTCAACGTGACGATCTGGGCACGTTACACGCGTTTAATCGTCCAATTAATCAATCAGACACGAGAGTTAATGCGCCAAAACCCCCCCAGCCGAGTGATGCATTTCTCAAGGTCACGGATGAAAAATTCATGGACCATTGAATGCAGCACCCACGACATAAAAACTGCAATTGCATTTTTCATAAGGAAAATCGTTTTTTAATTGCGACCAGTTCGAACGTATCGGGAAAAACGATGTTCAAGTTTTTCCATGCGGTTGGAATGCAACGAAATTCCGTTTTTTCTTGCGAGCAGATCTCACGATTATCATTCAATATTCGGTCAGGACGATAAAACGATATTTTTTCGGAATCGAAACTCAAAATCGGCACGAAAATTGTCATGGATCGTGAAATTTAACAATCAATGAATAAAAAAACGTGTTTTTATCATATAGACACGCACTTGTCTAGTCCGTTCGACCTTTTCTTTTTAATACTCAGCGTCGAGACGCTGCCGCGTCTCTAAATATGTCAATTGGCCAATTATCAGCGCAAGGAAATTGTTTTACTTTCTTTTTTGTTGTAGGATCAAAGTAGTTACGTACACGCGGATACAAAACAATACACATAATTATAAATGTTGCGATTACGGTAACTCGAAACAAAAAATTATCCTCGAATTGAGAAAAAGTGAAAGGTGTAACATGTTACATGTGCGAGAAGACTTTATTCTTTTGTTTAAAAACTGAATCAACGTATAATTTCATCATTCGGTCCATTTCCGTTCGATAAAACCTCGTAATGGCTCGAAAGTTGATCGCGAATCAGATTTTTTGAAGAATTTTCGGGAAAAAAAAAAAAAACTATAGAATTTTGAATAAAATTAAATAAAGCAAATTTCCGGATTTTTCTCAGACTGGAAAAACGTATTGAAGGACGAACATTTTTGGGGTCCAACGAAAATAACGTTTTTCTGTCAATTGTTTGTTCAATTTCAAAATCCATGATAATTTTCGTACCGATTTCGAGTGTGGATCTCGAAAAAAATCGTTTTATTGTCCTGATCAAATATTGAATAAGAATCGTGAGTTCTGCTCAAGAAAAAACGGAATTTCGTTGCATTCCAAACGCATG
Organism: Diadegma fenestrale; assembly: GCA_037043255.1. Taxonomy (NCBI): domain Eukaryota; kingdom Metazoa; phylum Arthropoda; class Insecta; order Hymenoptera; family Ichneumonidae; genus Diadegma; species Diadegma fenestrale. The sequence goes on along the minus strand of CM073310.1, from coordinate 10,329,475 downwards.
CAAAGTTCAACATCGTTCAAGTCTATATGAGACAAAGGTCGACCTAGATCGACGTCGATGTGGTATTTGCCATGAGACAAGTCGATCGACTCGTCAATGTGCAGGTTTGAGCAAAAAAATAAAAGTGTTAAGGGCATCTTAGCGTTAGACAGTAAATCAGTATGTGCATATAGTTTTGCAGACAAGCAAGCAGTGTGTAATGAACACGAAGCACTGAGTAAAGAGGTCGATTATTGCTCGAGTGAAAAAAGTAGCAATAAAAAAATTAGCCTTTTGGTCCAAGCGTCTCTGCATTATTATTTGTGATCCTGAATTAGCCACGGGTCACAGTGACCCAAAGAGTGACATACAGGACAAAAAAAATTCCTTTTCAATTTCTTCGGAAAAATTTGATGGAATTCTGCAAAGCGAAATCGTAGCATTTAGCAAATTTTTACAACTTTACAAATAAAATTCTCGCATTTGTCATCGGGATTGTGAATTTCAAGAGCAGTGGCAAAAAAAAACGCTATTAGTTTGACAAAAATTTCATAGTAAAAACATGACTCTGAAGTTTGCATCGTTGGAATGCAACGAAATTCATTTTTACCTTTGACAAAAATAATTATTCAAATGCAGAATGTAATTATGATGATAAAATGATCCATTCTTGCCATTCGAAAAGCATATCGGCTCGAAAAATTTGGATGACATTTAAAATTGAACGAATCTTCAATAAAATTCAATATTTTTCGATGCATTCCAACGTTGCAAACTTCAGCATCATCAGAAAACGAGGTTTCGCTTACACGTAATTGTCGCTATAAAAATAAGACGCCAACTCCTCTAATTAACACGTTACTTTCATTTTTAATAACGCTTTTTGACGCCCATGTGAACATAGATTTACGAACGATTAAGATGAAAATGAGGTCGCATGCGTATGAGATTTGAATTCGAACGCATTCTTGAAACTTCGTATTTGAAGTTCGCAACGTCAGGGTCCAACAAAAAAAAATACGATTTTCTATTAATTGTTTGTTTACGATGAAAATCCATGACGATTTTCGTGACGATTTTGAGTTTGGATCCCGACTAAAATATCGTTTCATTGTTCTGACCAAACATTGAATAATAATCGTGAATAATAATTTGCATGTTTTAGGAGGTCAAATGGTCGTGTGACGAAATTTTCTCACGCAAGTCTCTTAAAAAATTTCATTCACGTTTTTTTTCGGTACTTTGTCTCTAAGACACGAAAAGAAAATTCACTTTCACAAAGCTCTTTGTAAGTGGGACGAAATAAATTTATATGAAAAATTGGATGAAAATCTATTATACTAAAGTTCAAAAGACACTTTTTGTTTATCTGAAAAACGTTTTTTGGCGCGATATTTTAATCGAATTTTGTTTTATTCTCTTGGACGATCATCACATTCGTCTTATACGTCGCGAGACGTTTTACCTACAATAAAATTCTCGTTCTCGTTCAACACCCACGACAAAAGCGTTCTCATGCTCTCCTCAAAGGGAAAATTACCATATACCACTTTCACGCGCGTGTGGTTGCTTTTAAAATGCGTAACGTAGACTCACATTCGTCCACCTCGCATCCCAATACGTTTAAACACAGAGAGAATTAAATTTTGTGAGAAAACGCGTCGATATTTTGTTGAACACGGTAAACAAAATATTTTTGGATAATTTCAAAATTTTCGTTATTTTAACAAAATTTTGGATTTCCAACGAAACTGTCGGCAAAATTCACGATTGGATGGAAAAAAATTAGCTTTTCGAAGAAACTTTTTAGAATCTTTCTTACTGCAATGACAAAATTTTTGTGATTTTTGGAAAAAAGTTTGGTCGAACGAATCCAACAAAATATCGCTCTTTGCCAACAAAATTTTCTTTCCAGTGCGTATGGGGGCAATAGAATTGTCGTTATTTGTATTTAGACACTTATTTATTCATGCAAAATAAGGTCGATTACGTTGGCACGACCCCAGACTCGATCTCGCGGACTAACGTTACGCGTGCCGAGTACATATTGTAATAATAAAATATACGCGAGTTTCACAATGACACATCCGGATGCTGATACACTACGCGTGTGTTGCATTCACGATTTTAATCAGCATTACGACAATCTTTAGAACTAAGATACGCCTCGAATAATCTATCGATCGAAACGCAAAGTATTCGTTAATGATTCTTAAACGACATCTGATTCACCGCGTACATCGTAATTCTCGTAAAGTTTTTTCAATTACGGCAATTTTATGATCCCGAAGTTTCCATCGTTTTAAAATTCAACGAAAAATATATTTTTTATTCATTATTCTTATAATTAATACCATCGTTCTAATTTTTTTAATAAACTCAGTTTTCCAATTGCAAAAAAGATCGTCCCATTATCGTTGACAAATACAGTTTGAAAATTTTGCGTTGTGCTTGAAAAAATTATCAGTTTTCGTTGCATTCCAACGATGCGATTTTTCTCTTTTAAACTTCGCGAGTCATTATCGACGAGTCACAAGAAATATTTTGTCGTTGGACCTGGAACGTTGCAAGGACGATTTTCGGGAAATGAAAAATTCAAGAGTCGCGGCTAATTGTCATGGAAAATGGAGCTCTTGGGTGACTGGAACGATTTTCTACTTTTTTCGTTTCGCGATTTGCAGTGAGAAAAATAATTCTTGGCTTTTATTATTCGTAATACTAATTGGTGGGATTCCGATGTTTTTCTTCTTGTCGCAAATTAAGTTTTTTAATGAATTTTTTGTCAAATTTTAAAAACCGAGAGAAATTCGTACCGATTTTGTCTTTGGTTCCTATAAAAAGATCATTCCATTGTCGCGGATAAATATTTAACAAGAATCTCGAAATCTGCTGAAGAAAAACCGAATTTCGTTGCATTCCAACGATGCAAACTTCAACATCATAAATTCAAATGCCTCAAACGTCGATACTTTTTGCACTACAATTTCAATTTTTTTTTGCATTCTTTATGATTGCATTTTGGGAACAAATAACGAATAGAAAAATATTTTTTTCTATTCGTTATTCATTGAATTTCAAAAACCATGAGAATTTTCGTATCGATTTTGGGTTTGAATGCCGAAAAAATATCGTTTTATTATCTGGACGGAATATTGAACAAGAATCTCGAAATCTGCTAAAGAAAAAACGGAATTTCGTTGCATTCCAACGATGCAAACTTCAACATCGTAAGTTTTCTGACTCACAATAAAAAGCCACGTCCAAAAACTTTGCAATTGGTTGAATAGCTTTTTAGGTATGAATGTTGAATTAAAATCTTACCACAAAAACCAGAAGCTCGATCAAGACTCTACCCATGATCGAATTCTGTTGTGTCTAGGATTAGACGAGTCTTGACCCCGAAAGAACGTTCGGTCACCAAACCCAGTTTCAAATAGCCGATTTTTTTCTCGCTACTTTTTAATCACGAACTTAATTCGATTCACATGATGCAAAAAATCGACTACCCGCTTGCATGAACGAGTCACAGATTTTCCAAACGTTTGGAAAAAAAAAAAAAACAAAACGCACTAAAAAATTCACTTGGCAAAATTCTTTTCCAAACCAACACTTTTTTTGCCACGAACTAACAAACGTTCCGTGCAATAAATGGCAAAATTAATCGACATTAAATTTCGAAATAATTTTTCATTGAAAAATCACTGTAGTTGAAGCACTTTCCGTAAATTTATTGGGACAACGGAATTGGATGTCAACAAATTCTCGACTCTGTTTCATGACCACGTGTCTGTCGTCGTTGGCTCGTTATGTATGTGCGCTCGCACGCTCAGGGTTCGGAGTGATTCGTCTTGGACGATTCTACCGCGGTTCTGTACCGCCTGTTCCCTATATAGTTAATAAAAAATACAGAAAGAAAAAGAGAGAGAGAAGAACGAGACATGCACGAGTTCCGCGATTCGAACGTGTCCGAGGTGGGGCACGAATGGCACTTTCACTGGTCTGCTCTTTGGCTATCATCTCGCATGACTAAAATACGAATCATGCAACTTTAACGGCTGAACCTCGATGGAGAACCGCGATTTCCGGTTCTCGATAAACGGGCCAAAATCGATCGATTAATTGAATTTTCTAAATTATCGTTATTTTGTGTCTTGATTGAGTTTTTAGGACTCGAGAGTCTTTCTGGGCCAAATATTGAATAACGATTATGAGCTCTGCTGGGATTCTCATTTTTTTCCCGCAGATTAAGTTTTTAAAGACCCGGAAGATCGCAACGTTGCGGTCCAACGAAAAATGCATTTTTTAATGAATTTTTTGTTAAATTTCAAAAAGCGAGACAGTTTTCGTACCGATTTTCTCTTTGGATCTTATAAAAAGATCATTCCATTGTCGCGGCTAAATATTTAACAAGAATCTCGAAATCTGCTGATGAAAAAACAGGATTTCGTTGAATTCCCACGATGCAAACTTCAACATCATAAATTCAAATGCCCCAAACTGTCGATACTTTTTACACTAGAATTTCAATTTTTTTTTTTTGCATTCTTTATGATCGCATTTGGGGTCAATTTGACCCAGGGCGTTTTTCAAATCGTTGTATTCCGGTAAATATGATTTTTTTTTGTAGAGACGTTTTTTGCACCAAATTATCCATATTTGATCGATTTTTTATTTATTTATTACAAAAAAGAAAAATAAATGGCAAAAATTTCGTTACCAAAATGGGCAATAAACGGTGACTCAAAATTTTTGGGGTCATAACGACCCAGTGTGTGCACGAGGATTAAAAACCAGTCGCTTTGATATCAGAAAAGTTTTATTCATAAATCACAATGTCAACAATACACATTAAATGTTTTCAAATCACGCTTTTGATATAAATTCGAAGCTTCATTTTTCGAAAAATATTCAATCAATGAAAAAATTTACAAAGACCCGGAATCGCTCGATTCTTGACTCTTAAAACAGAGTCGATCACGATTCCAATTATTTGAGTATAGAAAAACTTGCGTTTTGCAATTTTTCAACACTTTTCTTCTTTTTGTGAATTTTTCGTCATCGGAAATTCATGAATTTATCGTGAAAATCGATTGTGGAGAAAAAATATTTTTCCCACCTCAATTTTTCATAAAATATTAATCACAATTTTTATTCATACATTTTGCAAAAATCACAAAAATCTGCATTTCCAACTTGAGCCTCGATATCACTCGAGATTGCGAAAAAAAACGTAAAAATACGACGTCGTCGTTTGCATTTTTATCACAGAAAGTTTCCAAATTTCTGGCAGACTGTAAAATCGCATTTTTCTGTCAAATTTTTTCCTTTGATTCCTCGTGCGTGAACTTTTCACGTGCTGTGTTTTTTTTTTACGACTGATAAATGTGGCCAATGTTGAAGAAATTTCGAGCATTCGCGTGGAGACTCAAATGGCTCGAGTGGACGTGATGGTCGATACAATTGATTGGGTCGTCGATGAAAATTTTATGGTCGTTTGTATTTTCGAGAGGATCGTTGACGTTTTGGACGTTAAAAATTGGGTGATCGATTGGGAAATTCGGTTGATAAGGAGTTTCCTTGTCCGAGGTGAAATTTTGGGTCGAATCGGGACAGTTATTGTGCTGGGCCTTGCATTTTTTTTCGTGGACGAACAAACTGCCCGAATGACTGTAAGCTGCAGTGCCGCAGATTTTGCAGACATAAGGTTTTTCGCCGGTGTGAGTAAAACTGTGCTCTTTCAAATATTTGAGCCTCCTGAATGATTTTCCGCAGGTTTTGCAGTGATAATTAGCTTCGCCGGTGTGCGTCGTAATGTGGGCTTTGAGGGTGCAAGATTTGGCGAAGGCGGCGCTGCAAAAATGACAAACAAAGGGTCGATCTCCGGTATGCGTGCGTTCGTGGTTGATGCAATTAGAATTGGAGGTGAATCCACGTCCGCAATATTTGCACGTGTGAGGCTTGTAGCCGGTGTGCGTTCGCATGTGAAACATCAAGCCTGTATTGTGGCGAAAAGTTTTGCTGCAGATGTGGCAAAGAAAACGCTTGAAATCTTTGTCTTGAGTTTCTTTTTCGCGCTTGTGGATTCTCGTGTGTTTTTCAAGTTTGCTCTCGTGCTCGTACGTCCGGTCGCACTCGTTGCATCGATACTTTTTCGGCGTTTTCCCGTTTTCTCTGCGCCCTTGAATTCTCAAGCTACAAATACTTTTTTCCGAACACCCATCGCAGCGAGAAAACTCGTCGTGCATTTTGCTCACGTGCTTCGCCAATGACTTTTTCGTTACGTACGATTTGGCACATTTCTCGCATGGAAAACCCTTCCCCTCGCTCTCCGAATCCAACTCTTCACGGATCCAACTATTTATCAACTTTATCGCCAATCTATCGCCAGCGACTCCCGATTTCTCGGGAATCTCGTGCAAATGCGATATCAACGAGATTTCTCCATCGATTGCTTCGTTCAGCAAAATATTCGACTTTTCAGACATGGCCTGACGGTCTGGCATCGATTTTTCTGAATACTCGTCATCACCGGACTTTCCCATCGGCCTCAGACTCTTGTCATTCTCCTTGTGAAAAATTGAGCCGTATTCCGTTTTTTTTTCACGAATTTCCTTCAAAATCGCGTAAACGGCTCTCGGATTTTCTTTTTTGTGCACGTGCAAATGTCTCACCATTGTCACAGCTTTGCGAAACTTTTTATTGCAGATTTTGCACGTCCAAGGCTTTGTCGACTTGCTTTTTGATCCGCAAAGTTTAGGCTTTTCTGCAGATTCTGCAAATTTATCGACCAACTCGGGACCGTGACTCGACTCGTGGCCCTGTAACGATTTTTCGCTCTCAAAAGTTCTACAAAATTTGGCACATTCGAGCAGCGACGTCGCCGAGTCCGATCGCAATTGCCGCGACGAGACTTTACAATTTTTTCTGCTTCGTCCGTCGTTCGAGGACTCTGCGAGTTTCGGTTTTTTTAAATATCGCCTTTGCCGCTCTTTGTCTTTTTTTAAATTTTCCATACAAGTTAATCTTCTAAAAGCGAGCGACCGTTTCTGTGAATTTTTCTTGCGATTCGGCGCAGAATCAGGCATTGACGTAATTGCACAAGTTTTTTCGGGACTCCCGGAACCGTCGTGGTCCACAGACTCGAGTTTGCGCCGAGACGCGACGGTTTTTGAATTTCGAATTCCCATTCCGTCGATTTCCTCCGCGGTTTTGATCGATTTTGTGTTGGCGAGATTGCGGTTGACGCAATTTTCTTTAGGATTTTTCGATTTTTGCTTTTTACTCCATGATCGTAATTTTTCGTCGCTCTCTTGGCATTGACGTCGAAATTCTTCGACGATGCGTAATTTGGAAATGCAGTTGTCGCAGATTTTCGAAGGAAATCCATCCGTCTGCCTAACCTAAAAAATCACGATTCATTGCTCGCGTAAAAGTATTTTCTTAGGGCTAAAAATCATAAAGAATTTTGCGAACCTTGATACCACCGTAGAAACGCAATTTTTGCCATACGTTTGTCAAGTGATAATCCTCGAAATTGGCGTCCGTAGCGAAAATGCATTTGTTTCCTTCGCTCGACAAACAAACTCGACACAACCTGTCATCGAGTAACGAAGTGTTTGCGTCTTGTAAAATTTCCATATCAACTTGTAACTGCTGCGCGAAATTGCGATCGATTTTCGAAAGAACTTTTAAAAAATATCGTGTCGTTGTTGTTTTTTTAACATTTTTTTTCTCCTGTCAGAAATTCGACGAACGGACGAAGCTCTTCGTAGTTCGTTGCACTTTTAGGTTATGTCAGTGACCTTGAACGCTCCCACCACAGTCGATAAGAAAAATAACGTTTATCTACTTCACAGCCGATCCCCGAATTTCTATTCGCAACTGCCTTGACTCGAACCCCTCAACATAACTATGCCGATATTTCTTTTCGCCAAAATCTTGAAGGTCATACAGTGGGGTACGGTATTGCAATTAAATAATTTCGTAATGAACTACTTTTTTTTGTAAAGAGTTTTAAAACTTACCCCGCAGCTCGGTGTTCCCTTGATTCGCCATCTTTTGATTTCCTTTTTGCGCGAATCTCTTTGGCTGCACGTAAATTTGCCGGAAAGTCGCGTTCAAGGTCAAAGAAGTAGCAAAGTATTTTTATCAACAAACTCGAAAGTTGTAATTCATCAATTAAATTATAATCGCGCCAGCAGCAGTCAATTTACGTTTTTTTTTTTATTTCACGTTTTTCCGGGCAGCAATAAAGATGCCTGGATCGTTTATTTATAAGAAATAAACGACCAAATCTTTCGATTCCCCAACGTCGAGCTTCGAGCCACTACCGAAACGATACGAATTGTGAAAAATTTGACAATTTCGCGACGCACTATCACGAGGCAATCGTAACTCGAACTGCATGCGTTGGTCACGTGACCGCTCCCTGCTGACACCAAAAGTTTCGAAGACTCCGCGCTGAGACTGGAGTTTTTTTAATTTCGCTCGACCAAATTCGACTCAAAGTAACAACGTGTTCGAATGCCAAGACTTTGTGGGTTTGGTCAAGACGATTATCAAAATATTCGTCGATCGCGAACGAGCTCGATTCTCAATAGACACATTAAAAATTTAAATAACTGCGGCGATCCGACGACTTTCTCCCCCTCACGTCCCACTGCCTGGATGTTTCGGTACTCGGCCGCAGCTGTCGCTACTAGACGACCCGATCCCACCCGACAATACTTTCGGCCAATCTCGTGAGTTTTCTCAAACGTTTGAATTCCAAAGCCGCTCAGCCCGTTGACGGTTGACACCGCGAGGCTCAGAGAACGCGAGAACGAGCAACAAGCGACGAGAATTCGCACGTAAAATAAAATTTATTCAGAGATTCGCGAGAGTGTTTCGTCGTCGAGAGTTGCAGCGAATGGTTACGAAACTTTGAGCATCGGGTTGGGTATTCACGGGTTAATGAAATAAACGATTTCCGCAACAAAAACAAACACACACTCGGACATCCGTGATTCCAATGCTGGTCCACGGTGCATATTATGGAGTAGGTAAGTCGAAAAACGTCATTAACGTTTCATCTCGAAAAAAAAACCTTCGAGTCCCGAATTTAAAAAAACCGCATGAAAAATCATGAAATAATGTCAGAATTTTGCTTTTTACGATCGAATGAAAAATTCACAGATTACGAGATTTGATCGCCTCTGAGAGACAAATTTCGTACAACTGCCGGGACTTTCGTGTCGTTGTCTGACAAAATAAAAACAAATTTCCTTGTGACATCGCGTCAGCGAAAATCGATGGACAAAATGGACGCAGTGGACGCTCCGCAATGGGCGGATTTTGACGCCAGCGTCAGATCGGACATAGACGAATATTTCAACGTCGAGCACGAGGAACTGGAACCGGATCAATTTGGCGATTTGCAATATCACAGTTGTCCCGGGACTCCAAATTCCCAGAAACCCGTCGGCGGGTCTCCTTACAAAACGCCGAAATCCGATTCGACGCGATCCAGTCAAGAGTTGTCGGGCTACGTGAAAAATCTGCAGATTAACGGGGAGAAGAAATCTCTGAAAGGCAAAATGTCCATCACACCGAGAACTTACGCGCTTAAAAAATGTTGCGCCAATCTTAAGAGAGCGTCGACTCCTGGAGTCGTCAAGCCGGAGCTTGTGACGAGCGACGATGCCAAAACCGAGGCCAATGACGGAGAAAAAAGTTTCAGCGATTGCGCAAATGCAGATCGCAGCGTCGGAGGCGCCGACAACTCGGCAGGCGCGCATGACGTGGAGGACGAAAATGGCGAACACAATTGCACGCTCGTGGCGACGGAGGAGAGCGTCAAAAATCCTCAGAGCCAGTGCAACGAGCGTGTGGATGAAATTTGTGCTCTGCCGGCCAGCGAAATAATCGTTAACGCTGCGGATCGAGTTGCGGAGGCAGCGGAAGAGAAAATTGAAAAGCAGCAAGAGCCGGCGGTGTGCGTCGAGGCTGTGGCGGAAAAAATTCCTGAAACCATGATCCAGCCTGTGCAGGAGCCTGAAAAACCGGAAAAGGCGAAATCGACGGTTCTGAAAAGGCGCGTGGATCCGTTGAAGCGCGAAATGCTCGAGGGTAAGAAAAATGCACGAGTAAAACCGACGGTGCTCACGTCGCATGCGCGAAGGCGAAGCACGTCGAACTTCAGACGTTTGTCCGACAAATACGTGCCTCTCGCGGAAGCTTTATCGAAATTTCAAAACTGTACACCCGAGCGTTTCCGTTCGTCGAATAAAAAAGCCGGAAAAGGTGCCGGCGTGCCGGGACCGTTGCAAAAAGTTAAACAAGCCGTGAGGAAAGCGACGGACGCGCGCTCGCCTCTGTTACGTTGCAAATATCGTTCTCGGGCGATCGTCGTGCCGAAACAGGAGGAAATGAAGAATGAGCAAGTTCGTAAAAACGTCAAAAAGACCGAACCAATCAAGCAGACAGCTGTCAAGTGTCAGAAAAACTTAAAAACAGCTCCAACTTTATCAGAATCGACATCGAAACTTAAGAAGACTACAGGTAACGAATTATTGAAAAAAACCGACAAAAAGCCGACCACGACTACCGAAGCTTTGCCATTGACCACGACTAAGAATAATGGACCAATGATCGTAAAGAAATCGGACCAACCGGCGATGAGCAACGGCGATTCATTCGCGAGACCAAAAACCGCTGTGAATCCTCTGAAAATTGGGGAAAAAGCAAAGAAAACTTCGGCCATCCCGAACCCTCTGTTATCGTCGCGCCGGACGATGATGAATCCTCCAAAAACTGGAGACGAAATGAAGAAAAGTTCGTCCATCCCAGACTCTTCGATGGCGTCGCGTAGAACGATGATGAACCCTCCAAAATCGGCATTTGGGAAAACGAACCTGCCAACGAGGGCTTCGAGTGCGTGCGGTAGAAAAACGGCGGCGATGAACCCTCCGGAAGTTGTTAAAAAGTTGGGATCCGAACGCAAGCCACCCGCGGACGAATCAGCGTCAATCAAGATCGATAACAAATCGACATCGACGTCGATGAATCCTCCGGAAGTTGTTAAAAATTTGGGATCCGAGCGCAAGCCACACGGAAACGAATCAAGTTCATTTTTGGACAAAACGAACTGCGATTTGCTCCTCTCGTCGACGGTCTTGCCAGAGTCAATGAGAAAAAACACGCCGTGTAAGAAAATCTTACAATCTGTAATCTCGACCGACGCCGGTGCCTCGATAAAAGCCGAAGAAATATCACACTGCGGTATTCCCGTTGGCCACGCTTACAAAAAAATCACCGAAGCCATTCCCTTCAATTTCGCATCCCACAATAAAGGACAATCGCAAAACAAAAAAAATACAACGAAAAATCGAGACGAGGCGGCAGAGAAAAAGACGAAACCGTTCCAGGCCAGGCCAGTGCCTTCGTACGTAATCAAACCTTCCCCGAAGACGGTCAAGCCGGCGCCCAAGCCACTCGTAATAGCCGATGCGCCCTTCAGTTTTCAAGAAAGAGACCAAAATATATCGAAAAAGAAGAAAGAAATGTTTGAGCAAATGATCGAACGGGAAAAACAAAATCGCATTTTCCACGCGAGACCAGCGCCCAAATTCAAGCCAGTCTTTGTGCGCGGCGTCTCTTCGGAAAACCTTCGAGCAGCCAACGCCCCGGAGAATCAAGGAAAATTGTCGCAAGAAACGAGACTGCGAGCGTTGAGTCATGGGGCGATTACCGATGATCGCGAAAATACCGAACCCAACATTATCGCGACTAATCAACCGTTTCCGAAATTAAAAAATCCACTCACCGACGTTAATCGCAAGTTCAAGAAAATAGCCGCGTAAAGTCTCGATTTCTTTGTCGCGGCAAAGAATGCGTTTGTGTATTGACCGGGCCGGGAAAATGAATAAACGATCGAGAGATTTAACCAGAGCATGAAAAGGTTTTTTCGTTCATTCCGAGTCCATTTCCGACGTCGTTACAACTTTTTTTAAAACTATAATACGCGAATAAGTTAAATTGTACCGAACCAATTTAACTTTTCATCAAATCCGATGGAAAACTCAAAGAATTCCGAGTGTCCGGTTAAAAATGTGATTCGAGTGGTTTTTCCATATAAAACCGACTCGATTGAACTTTATTGTATTGCATTTGTTATTGTTACGAATGGCTTTTCGAAATATTCATCACACCATGTAATTGAATAAATTTCAAAAAAATGATCAATCGCGATACATTTTATTAGACGATAAGCATAATTAATCCAACACTTTGTAAATTTTAGATTAGTTTTTTTTATGTTTACTCTTTTTAAGCAAATGGAATAAAGAGCTTCGATGTGCAAATGAAAATAAAACGATTGGCTGTACTTTTTTGCATCAAATTCATGCATTTGTCACTGTCATTTCATTCGACAAGACGCCTGGAAAAAAAAACCCACGAGCCATTTTCCGCATAAAATCCCGATTTTTTTCTTTTCTACAATATTTTTTTCATTCAAATGCACATTGAGTCAATGTGACCGAAAACGTTTTTCAAATTGTTGTATCCCGTAAAATATGCAGTTTTTGTTGTTTTTATTCGTCAATTATTCATTTTTTGTGGCCGTAAAGTTATTTTTATACGAAAATTGCGAAACAGTCGACGACGGAAAATTTTCGGGGTCAAAACGACCCAGTACGCAGTCGAAGGCAAAAAGACGATTTTTAGGTTCAAATGGCCCGCGTTTTCGCTCGTTAGTGTAAAATGCATCCGCATCAACACGGCGCCGCGATGGCGTTCGCGTATACAATGATTGAAAAACATAACCTAAAAATCGCGAAACGACAGCTGAGCAATAACAAGTATGTCTCGTACGCGATAAATAAACATTTAAGCGTAGAGAAATGAGCGTTTCTCTGCGTTTTTTTTCGTCTTTGAATGTGTAAAAAGTTGAGAACGATTGAAAATGGCATCGACCAACGAATTCGGACCGGACTCAGGGGGCAGAGTGAAGGTATTTTTTCGGCATTATAAACATTTACCCGAGTGTTTACACGTCGCGATAAAATCGAGTCGATTAATTCGAATTCATACGATCAAGACTCAACGAAATTTCTTTTTTTTTGCTTCCGTTGCTCGATTTTTCCTCGTCGACATCGACGAGGGAACGATCTTGAGAATAAATGTGAAAACACGAATAAATCGATTTTCAGGGCCTCACGATCGTGAAGCCATTAGTTTACGGCAACATGGCTCGATATTTTGGCAAAAAGAGAGAAGAGGATGGACACACTCATCAGTGGACGGTGTACGTTAAGCCTTACCTTAACGAAGACATGTCGACTTATGTGAAAAAAGTTCATTTCAAGTTGCACGAAAGTTACAATAATCCTAACAGAGTAGTCACAAAACCGCCCTACGAATTGACAGAAACAGGCTGGGGAGAATTTGAGATTGTAATCAAGATCTATTTCCACGATCCCAACGAGAGGCCCGTGAGTTGTTGGATTTCCTCCAAATTTCCAAACTTTTATCCGCGTTTTTTAATACTCTTCGTTTCCATTCTGGCAGGTCACAATTTATCACATTCTCAAACTTTTTCAATCCACCCCGGAGATTCAAATGGGCCGGAAAAGTCTCGTTTCCGAGTTTTACGAAGAAATCGTTTTTCAAGATCCCACCGCGCTCATGCAGCATCTTTTGAGTTCCAGCAAACCCATCACCCTCGGAGTCTGGAGACACGATACAGATTGTACGTAGATTTTTCAAGCTAAACCGATCCAAACGATCCGATTGATTAACGATGCTGAAGTTTGCGTCTTTGAAATGCACCAAAATTCCGTTTTCCCTTGAGCAGATTTCGAGATTCTAGTTAAATATTCGGTCCAGATAATAAAACGATATTTTTTCGGGATTCAAACCCAAAATCGATACGAAAATTCTCATGGTCTTTGAAATTGAACAAATAACAAATAGAAAAAGTATTTTTTCTTGGACGTTGCAAACTTTGGTTTTGACTATCGATTACCAACAATTTTTATCTTTCAGTCGAAGCGAAGAAAGAATCGACGCTCAAAGCAATAACGGATGCTAGAAACAAAATAAGAACCGAAGTGGCAGACCTGAAAGAAAAATTGACGCTGGCTAAGGAAACAATAGCAAAGTTCAAAAATGAAATAGCCAAAATCTCCAAAGCCGGTGGCGGACTTGCCGTTATCCAATGAAATCAATTCCGGAGCCTACGAATTTTATTGATAAAAACAAAAAACTAGCTGTAATGTAAAAAATAAGAATATTATTCTTTTGATACCAATAAGTTTGACAATAAAAAAACTGATGAATGCACCTTTTTTCCCTGTTTATTGTTCTCTCCGAATTTTATGTGACTTTCGTAAACATCGTATTTCGTATGCGGCGATATTTGTCAATAGTTATCTTGGCAGATAAGGAACAAAATTTTTAGCTCTCGAATTAAATGGTTTGGAAATGAAATCTTGAAATTTTACTCAGGAATTGTATTTATTAGCAATTTCTGGCGTTTAACGGTTCGTCATTTTTTCGAGGGACAGAATTCGCTGATGGAAATCGTCCGTTCAAGGTCAAGCAGCTGTTTTCCAGCAGTCGCGAGAACTGTCAGATTTCCGCGATGATCGTACGCACGTTTCTCGAACTAGTGCCAATAAACAGCTGTATAAAACAGCGTGCGAATTTTTCCTCAACCCCGGAAGCACAATGCACGTTGCAAAACTCTCATGCGGCGGCGATTGTTGGTTCGCCAGGCCCAAGGTCGTAGGATCGTAAAGTTGCAATCACCAGATTCGTCCTGTCTCACGCTCCTCACTCCCGCTTAACCTCCAATTAAAAGAAAACTGAACCTGCTTTCCGCTCGTACTTTCGAGCGTTCGCCTTTTGGTCGCGAATAAATTTCGAACAATAACAGGAAAATGTACGAGTTTCCGTGGATCATCGCCACGAAAATCGAGTCGAGACTGAATGAACTGCAATCGATGACGAGGGTCAGTTACGCGAACGTGAAAAACAAAACCCGTCCGAGACGAAAAAAACACTTGTTTGGCGCGCACTGCTCATCGAATACCGAATATTTATTTTGCTCTAGTTGCGAAATATTAGGGTTTCATTAAATCATAAACGTGGCTACGGATAATGAGAGAAATCTGCTTTGAAATGAAGCTCAAAGCTGACGCAAGTTTAGGAATTGATTAATTATCTTTTCAACAGCCCCGCGCACTCCTCCTCCCGTCAGAGATCTCGAAACTCGGTTTATTTGAACGCGCACAGCAAATAGAAATTTCGTCAGGCGCGTTTCAACGATTGGTAAATCGAGAGTTTACTTCACGATCAGTTCTTCGACGCGCTGCATGTCGATGTACGTTCGAAATTCCAGGTTTTCAACAATTATTACGAATCGTGGAAAAATAATGAATTGTCATTCAGAGATACGTTCATAAAGACATTATTGCTGAAGTGCGACTGTTATCAAAGTTGCTTTTGCTTCTCTCAGTAATAAATATCTATACGCAGCGTTCGTTCTTACGTATGCTTTTGTGCATGTGTTTTTGCTGCATCAGCTGTGCCCTAGAGAGCAGCATTATATATTTTGTGACTACATACGGCGGCTGTTTCAGCGGAGCACGTGCGTAACGTTGCATACGGCAAGAATGAGCAGCTCAACGAAGACTGAGACCAGCGAAAAAAGCCTGTGAGTGAAATTTTATTCGATGCCCTCGGATTTGAATGTACTTTCAATTAATTTCCATCCCTGTCAACAATATTTTCATTAATATTTCATTGCAATAAAAATTTCCCATTGTTTCGTTCGTGTTTATACTCGGTGTGTATACTGCATGAACATCTCCGTGTATAAAGTGTGCGGCGATTACGCAACGCGGTGTTAAAGCAGACGATCCGAAACGGCGGTCAATCAAAAACCGGGGACGTTTTTTTGTTGTTCAGTGTAAATTTTAATACCCACGTTCACATGTAACTTGTGTGTCGTCATGCAATGTGTTTTCATCGTTTTCTCGAGTCTTTTCGATCGATTAAACGGAAAAAAATTTAATGCGGTTCGCGTATAGTCTGAATTTTCGTTAACGTAGGTCATCGATTTTTTCATTTCGATGAGTTTTGTTCGGAGGGTTGGTAATATTTTTGTATTGTTGTATAGCGTCTATTTTATCAGAGTTAATAATTGCCAAGTGCATATGCACGAGAAACTTGGTATATCGATCTGTGTGTTGGAACGAATGACAGCACTTTTTATTTCAATAATATATCATGATATGACGAATCACTTCTTATTTTTAATCGAGCGCGTCCACGTGACGTAGACTGCAGGCCGAAAAATATAGATATATTAAGAGGGCTCGCTCCTGTCAAGTTATTAATTGTTAAAGTCAAAGCACGCGTGCTCTTTTATCGGTCATAGCTTTAGAACGGTTCGAGATAGAGCAAAAGCTCAGAGGACTAATATTGTAGCGCGTCAAATTTCCAACAAAAATCGTCCTGGCGGAATTTCTCTATTTCCATTAGTTTAGCTCTGAGGAACGTTCGAAAAAACTACTCAAGGTTTTCAATCCGTCCCGTTGAATCATTGAAATACGCGTGCTCTTTTATCGGTCATATCTCGAAAACGGTTAGAGATAGAGCAAAAACTCATGGGACTAATTTTGTAGCGCGTCAAATTCCCAACAAAAATCGTCCCGGCGGAGTTTCTCTATTTCAATTAGTTTAGCTCTGAGGAACGTTCGAAAAAACTACTTAAATTTTTCAATCCCTCCTGTTGAATTATTGAAATACGCGTGCTCTTTAATCGGTCATATCTTGAAAACGGTTAGAGATAGAGCAAAAACTCATAGAACTAATTTTGTAGCGCGTCAAATTTCCAACAAAAATCGTCGCGGCGGAATTTCTCTATTCCCATTAGTTTAGCTCTGAGGACCGCTCGAAAAACCTACTTAAATTTGTCACTCGAGATTTGTCCCTGAACTCAAGTTTCCTGTTTACATCATGAGCATTGATCTTTGGACACCCTCTATGATTAAAATAATCACTGAGAAAATATAATCACGCAGGCCTGGCTCGGAATTCGTAATAGGAGGTCTGGCAGCAATGGGGGCTGGATTTTTTACGAATCCTTCCGATGTCGTCAAGATAAGATTGCAACTGCAAGGTGAACTTGCGGCGCGTGGTACTTACCAGAGAATGTATAAGAACACGGTACACGCGGCTTACATGATAGCGAAGCACGAGGGGATTCTAGCTCTGCAGGCAGGTCTTGTGCCGGCGCTTGCATTTCAAGTCGTTCTCAATGGAATTCGTCTCGGTGGTTTTCACATGGCAAGAAACTACGAATTGACTCTCAATTCGAAGGGGGAAACGGACATACTGAAAACCGCTTTGGTCAGCGGTACAGCCGGAAGCGTTGGTGCTGTTTTGGGAAGTCCGCTCTACATGGTAAAAATGATAAATCTGCAAACACTTTTCCTTCAAATTTCATTCAATTTATTTACCAGAAGAAATATACTTTTTTTTTTTATACAAGAATTGAGCACGATCTCGTTGGTCTTAGAAAATTTCAATTTTTCTTTAGGCCGAAGAGAATAAATGGAAAAATTATTCGAGGCCATTTTGTGCTATGCGCAAAAATACATCGCGATCATTATTAAGGATGTTGAGTACCTATGAAATTTGTTAATGTTAATTGTTCAATAAATAGCTTCTCAATCGTCGTGAAATTTGTACACGACCTCGTGAATACTTGATGTAAAAACATACCAAATTTTAATAATTCTATCATCGTTACGAGAACCATCTTAAAGCTTGAAATAAAAAATGATGAGAAAATTCTGAAAATTTAGTATGTTTTTGTACGAAGTATCTCAGAGGTCGTGTTAAAATTTCGCGACGATCACCAAGTTCGTTATTAAAAAATTGACACTTTGTTAAGAAAATTTTTTTAAACGAATACAAAAAATATTTATCAATAAACTTGGTTTCGTTTTCGTTGCTTTCAGTATATTGTAGATATTGAAAAATTGGGAGGTCAAAAAAAAAACTTATCGCAAAGTTATACCAGTTTCCATAAAACCACATTTGACTACATTTAATTTATTAATGTTAATTGTTCGATAACGAGCTTTGGAATCGTTGTGAAATTTTTCCACGATCTCTTGAATACTTCGTACAAAAATAATACCATATTTTCAGAATTTTCTTATCATTTGTTGGGACTCGACATCCTTGAATTAATTTTGTAATTCCTTAGTTGGTTATCCGTCGCGTTTATTTACAATTTTTTTTAGAAAAAAAGTCAACTGCTGTCAGTTTAGCTAGAAATTCAAATTTGTTGCTGTTGAAAATTCGAGCCAGGATTTTTTTTAGCGATTAGAAAAATGTATTCGCGTGACCTAAAATTCATTAATAAATTCCAGATAAAGACTCAACTGCAGGCGCAATCGGCCGAAGTTATTTCTGTTGGTTTCCAACACAAACACGCGGGTACAATTTCGGCGTTTCGCAAATTATGGCAGGAGGGCGGTATTGTCGCGTTATTCCGCGGGTGGCAAGCTGCCATACCGCGCTTGTTCATCGGCGGTTCGACCCAGTTGACCACCTTCTCGTTGGCATCTGATTGGCTCAAATCGCTGGACGTGAGTTCGTTCGTTAAATTAACAAATTTGCGACTAAAGTTCGCAGCCTCTTTCCGAAGCATCGATCCTTTTATTATAATCTTTGAATTATACAAAAATGGAATTTTTCACTTTATAAGTCGCCAAAGATTGAGGCCGTTGTAAAATTTTACGAAACATCGTATCGTTACGATTTCGGAAATATTATTGTCTAAATACTCGAGTTTGCCTTCCGACGTTTTTGTGGCTAGAAAACTCGACATTTTTATACGTTTCCTAACAAGTTTCGTTGGAATTGATTGCCCAACATTTTTTTCTGCGCTTCAAAGGCAAAATTGAGTAAACAAAATGGACGATCAGACAAGTCGTTGGAGAGAGCTAATCGAAAAAATGGTCGGATACGAGAAAATAAAAAATTCCCATGCATTTTACAGGCCTTTCCGAACCAACCGATCACACAAACGTTCGTGGCTGCTCTGATAGCCGGAAACTGTGTAGCAGTCACGATGCAACCTTTCGACGTCGTTGCAACAAGATTGTACAATCAAGGTAACTTATCGTTTCCTCCATATTCAATAACCAGATGAAACGAAAGTTTCCATCGTTGGAATTCAACAAAAAATATATTTTTTATTCATTATTTTGATAATTAATGCGATCGTTCCAATTTTCGTAGTGAACCCAGTTGCCCAACGGCAAAAAAGACTTTCACAGTATCGTTGACGAGAATACAGTTTGAAATTTTTGCCTTTTGCCACAAAAAATCATCGATTTTCGCTGCATTCCAACGATGCCAACTTCGACATCGTACAATCAGTAGAAAAAATATCTCTATGGCACTACGTGGTTTGCAATTACTGAATCGGTATCGCCAGGCTTTTGACAAAAACACTTTTTCGTAATTGTTTCCGTGCCTGCTCTCGGGAATTTTCACGAGCCATTATTATCGATCTATATCGACCAGAGACGATTAATATTTCAAGAATTTCAAACAAAGTTTCGTCGACCCAAGAAAATCGTTAAATCACGTTGTTATAATTTTAACGAATTTTTTTGGTCACCGTTTTTGCTAAAAACCGCCATAATACGTCGATGTAGTTATTACAAGTATTTTTTATTATTTTTTTCTTGATTTCGTTGTGACGAAGGATTGAATAAAAATGTTTGAAAATGTTTTGCAGGTACAGACGCAAATGGACGAGGGTTGCTGTATCGGGGAGTGATTGACGCGTTGATAAAAATCGCGAGAACGGAAGGCGTGATGGGTCTTTACAAAGGAGTATTCCCGACGTGGATAAGAATAGCGCCACACACCGTATTATGCTTAGTTTTTTACGAAAAAATAAATCAATTAACAATGCGATTGTGGAGGTGAACCAAAGAGGAAACTTTAGTCAATAATTCAATCGCACATAAGAAAAATATTGTTGATTAATATGCTTAATTACTTTGAGAATATTGATTCGGGGATCGGTGGAAAAATGTTTCGTTGTGAAGCAACAAATCATCTCGTGAGGCGAGTCGACAATCGCGTTTTTTTTTTCTACTAATTCTCAGTTCGCTTTGTACATTCACTCGTTTTTTTTCTCCCTCTCTCTCTCCCTGGAGCACTTTGCCGTATTATGTATGATTTTTAAGTACAAAAAACACCAGCAGTTTTGAAATTATACTCCTCAAGAAAACTAACGATGAATTTTCATTGATCGCATCGAGAGAATTATCGCGGATGATATTGAAGTTTGCATGCGGTTGAAATGCAACGAAATTTCGTTTTTTCTTGAGCAGATCTCACGATTATTATTGAATATTTGGTCAGGACGATAAAACGATATTTTGTCGGGATAGAAACTGAAAATCGGTACGAAAATTGTCATGGATTTTGATATTGAACAAACAACGAATAGAAAAACGTGTTTTTCGTTGGACCTCAACGTTGCGAACTTCATTGTCATTTGATTTTTCGTTATTATCGATTGGCGTATTTTTGCAAGGCACTTGGTATTTATGCGCTGGCTTGTACGGGAGAATAAAATTTGTACAGAAAGTCTGTATCGCGTTCGAAAGTGCACGACGAAAATTCTTTGGCGCTGCTTTTCTTTTATTCCTGATTCTTACGTTTTCTCAGTTCCTCGTCGAGTTAAGCGCCGTACACGTTGTTTGGTCGAGACTTGAGTCCTTGCGTCATCGTTGCGACAACTTCCAGAGTTGATCTTCCTCGCGTTTCCGGCAAGTACGTTCTGCAAACGAATTTTTTCTCAACATCGGTACGCGGAGAATTTTTTTCTTTTTTTCTCTTTGAAACAATGAAACGATCTTTTTAACGATCCAAACTCAAAATCGGTACGAAAATTGTCATGGATTTTGAAATTTACAAAACAAATCCAAACCCAAACAAACAATTAATAGAAAAACTTTGGACCGCAGCGGTGCGAACTTCTGTGTCATTTTCAAAATATATAATTTCTCCCTTCAGAGAGAAATTACTTTTCAAACGACTTACCTTACGAATAGTATCATGAGCAAAATACACGTTACGAATATGAGGAACGTGTAAGCACCGAGGATTCCTTGGACGGAGGAGAACATCATTCCTACGATGAAATTTCCACCCCAATTGAAAACACTGCCCAGGGCCATCGCTGCTGGCCTTGGACCAACGTCGCACAACTCAGATCCAATGAAATACGGGATCGGGCCGAGTCCGATTCCATAAAACATGACGTAAGCCAGCACCGCGATAACGCACAGCCAAGGCATGAACGAGGCTGTGTGCTACGAAGGCAAAAGAAAAAATTCAACAAATCATTTCTTTCCATTTCAGGAGACTTAAGGACGTTGTATGGCGACGGTCAAATCTAAATGTTTTTTTTTTTTTTTCAGGTTTTCTTACATACAAAATGGTTTGCAAATTGACTAAAGAACGACAAACTCTAAATTTAAGATTGTCCGAAGTAATTTGTATTTGTTACATAATTATCAAAATCGCGAAAAAAATTGACGACCGATTTTTTTGAACAACTAAATAAAGCTTCTTCGATGTTGCATAAAAGCGTATGAAAAGTTTCCAGAGGCTTCACCATTTAGACATCGGAATATTTAATATTGAAAATTGCAACTTTTAACACGCACCTTATGAGAAAAAACCGAAAATTGTGATTTTTATAAATAAATATCTCGAATTTTATATGGTAAAACCTCTCAAAATTGCGCGAGCTCTAAGATTCTCTTTGTGTGGTGAAAATTTGAAGAAATTCTATAGATAGAAAATTTTGCATACAACGTCCTTGACCGAAATGGACTCAAATTTCGAGTAGCAACATTTTTCATGACTTTTTAATTGATTAAAACAAAGAAGTGCTTTAATTTTTGCAGGCCTAAGAAATGAGCTCAAACGTTTTTCAATTCGATCGGACGAACGTGGTCGAAGAATTGCACTTTTGAAGCTTTCAGCTTTTTTCTCCCTCGCGCTCAGAATTCACTTTTTTTTGGTGGAAATGAATATCGAACTCTCGCGGGAAAAATTAATTAGCAAGTTCGGGAAATAACTCACGATTAAATTGATGGTGATTGTGAGAAAAACGAGGCATCCCAGACTCGTGTAACAGCTCGTGAGGAAGAGCGTTCTGCGGCCGAAAAGCGACATGATTCTGACGGAAATAACAGCCATGGCGATGTTAATGAGTCCGGTTCCGAGTGTCGCGTATTCCGCGCCGACTGTGCCCAGGCCAGCTTTGAGGAAAATGTCATTCGAAAAGTAGAATACGGCGTTAATGCCGCTGAGTTGTTGGCCAAATTGTAGGCAACAGATGAGCAGCACCGATAATCTCAGTTCGGGTTCTTTGAGGAGACGACCGATTGTCCAATTTTCCATTGACGAACGCATCGCCGATTCTTCTCGAAGCGAACGCACCTCTTTCTCAAGCACGGATATGTCTTGATTCCGTAAACGAGTGAGCTCTGAAATGCTACAAAAATTATTCGGCATTCGTGTGCTGCACGCCAACGTTCTGGACACGTTGGAATGCAACGAAATTCCGTTTTTTCTTGAGCACATCTCACGATTATTATTCAATATCCGGTCAGGACAGTAAAACGATCGATTTTCCGGATACAGACTCAAAATCGGTGCGAAAATTTTCATGCATTTTGCTACTGAACAAACAATTGATAGAAAAACGTATTTTTCGTTGGACCCCAACGTTGCGAGCTTCGGTGTCATAAAGCGATTCGTCCAATCGCCAAATTCACGTCCCCTTGAGCCAGTTACGAATTATAAATCCTTCGAATACACTCTGGGTCAATTTGACCCAAGGCACTTTCCAACCCGCTGTATTCCGGCAACTAGACATTTTTTCATTCTTTCTTTCGTAGTAAATTGTCCATTTTTTATGACCCTGAATTGATTTTTCGAACAAAACGAAAATCGACCGTGGAACGGTAATATTTTTTTTTTTTTACTTATTCCGGTAAACCGAATTCAAAAAAATTCACATCTCCCGTAAAATTGAACAAAAAGAGCTCATTCTTTTCATTTTTTAATGCAGAGTCACGTGAGCCTGGGGCAATTTTGCTTGGACTATAAAAATGAGTGAAAAATGCGGTAAAACGATAAAAAACGAGAGACCGAAGGGAGAAAGGGCCCGGGAACAATGGAGCACGGAAAAAATGTTCGGGTCAAAATGACCCAGTGTGGACTCGAAGGGTCAAGAAACTCAAATGACCAAGAAAACGCGATTTATCGATTTCTGGCAATTTGAATCTCGCGATTTTGAATATTTCATGCTACGCGCAAAGTTGCGGCGATTTTTAGTTTTTTTTTTTGGAAGAATTGAGACGACGAGAGATTGACGAACCTTCGAGAGCTTTCGCCTCTTGTCCTCTTATGATGAAGAGGTACTTTGGACTTTCAGGCATGAATAGTAAGAGGACGAGAGCGATGGCGCACAGAGGAGCGAAGGATGCCAACATGATGTGCCAAGTGTCCGGTCTACCCAAGACGCTATTGAGACCGGCGACTTGGCCGAAAAACACGCCGCAGGTTATTCCAAGTTGACACAAAACGCCAACGGCGCCTCGCTGCTGCAACGTCGCTATTTCGGTCATGTACATCGGCAGTAAGCTCGTGGCGAGTCCACCGGAAAGACCTGGACAACGAGTTCGAATTTATTTCTCGATCTTGCAATTTTTATCCACAAAAAATGAAAAAAAAAACGCTTTTTTTTCCATTTCCGTCAAATTTTCTCGGGTAATTCAACTTTTTCGGACTCACCAACCATAAGACGGCCGAGCATGAGGAGCTCGATCGAGTTCAAAGCTGGCACAATGAAAAACATGACGGCTCCCATGATACCGCAAATATGTCCAACGGCAAGGGCCCCCCGTCTGCCAAATTTATCAGCGAGGAAACCCGCCATTAGCGACCCGGTGACACCTCCGATCAGAAAGATGGAAACAACCGCTGACCATATCGTGTCCAACTGCCGCGTTGTTACAGTCGCGTCGTAACGTTCTTCTATACTGTCGTTACAAAATGATTTTATAATCTGCAATACAAAGAAACAATTCAATCGGAAGGCGTGCAACGATTGACGCTGGAAATTTGACAAATACAAACATTGGCTGGATTATTGATGACGCCGATGTTGAATCCTGCCGGCAAGGCAGAACCGAGACAGCCGGTTGCTCCGCAAAGTACGAGCAACGGCGTCCATCCTCCCGGATCCGCCGTTTCATCAGGAAATTCCTGTTGAAAAAAGTCACCGAAATACAATTTTTTCCAGTTTTTGCTCCGGGACGCCGAAGCCAAAAAAAATCGTCTCATTTTTTCACTTCAATCGAGTTTTTCGGGAGAAAAAAAAAACGATCCGAATTTATGGAACGATTTTGATAATTAAAAGAAAAAAAATCAGAATTTTGTTGCATTTTGACGGACTTTATGACGGTGCGAATGAGAAAATCTAGTGACAGCAGTAATTGCCAGACAATCAACTCGATTGAACAATTCTCGCGACTCGTCACAGGCTTCATTGACTCTACGAACCGTATTGTTGAGTCTTGAACTCAACGGTGTCTCGCCTACCAATTGAATTCATTAAAGAAAATTGAATTAGCAAACACCAGATCGTAGATTCTTAAATGTCGCTGCTAAGGCCATTTATGGCTATTTGACAATGAAGGAATACGTTAGATAAACGTATACGCTCGTTTATGTCACTGTGTCAACTTTTATTTACAATGTCGCTTTCTGTGTAAAAGCTTTGCGGTGGTATTAGTAATTGATGGCATCTGGGGGAGTCTTAATTTCGTTGTAGCGGCAAGATAGCATTGGCGTTTACACACGAGGAATAATTAGAGAGATAAGTTGGTGCAGGATAATCAGGAATGAGTCGTAAAGATTTTCTTAAGAAAATCAACAACTTTTCGGGATGATATAAAGATCGCAATGAAAAAGTTTCGAATTGTCTGATTCAAATCGGCATATTTAATCGTGAAACTGTTCAAAATCAATTGAACATTCGTCAGTAATCGTGACCATTAACGAGATACGATTTTCACAGATTTTCTTCATTTTTTTAACAATGTTTCGAGGAAATCGAAAAGTTTCATAACATAACCTCAAATTTTCGATGTTTGCTTTCAATTATAATTCGCTGCTGTCAATTTATAAGGAATAAAATTGAATTAATGAACGTGGAATCGTCGTTTTTTATTGCCTGCAGTGGATTTGACAATTATTGGACATTGGCATATGGACTCGATATGTTCGCAATGCAGAGACAATGAGCAATACGAACAATACGAAAAAAAAGAGTCATTTGTCGGGAAAAGGAATATATAAAACATTATTATGACAAGTTTCGCAGTCTCATTCGTTGTTTTGTTTCTCGCGCACGAATCGGAAATGGGAATTCGATATTTTGACTCGGAAACGCGGAAGCATGCGATTTTTTGACATGACCATGCAATTCGCTTTACTAAAAGGATGAAAAGTTTTTGTAATAAAACGAAACTCACATGTTTTTTGGATTCAGTCGCGACAGGTTGAGTTTTGGAATTTCCAAGGCACAGAGAGGCCTGCTCCGAGTCTGTAAAGATGCGAAATACACACGTCGTAAAAAAACATCTGTTTATAGTCGTTTAAAAAAAAATTGGTAATTGCTGGGGGAAAAAAAAACTGTTACAAATGTACCTGAAACCATTTCGTATTATTAGCTAAAATTCTAACTATCACAGAAGTGCATCAACGAATGACAAAAATTCGTCGAGAATAGAGCGTGTGAATGTTTTCTGGTCCGTTGCTCGTGTCGCACAGAGACGTGTTTTTCGTCGCTTTCTTTTTTCTCAGCGCATGCCCAATAGCCCACCGTGACCGTGTGTCCGCGGCCAAAGTGCGCGCAATAATTTCATGTGCAATCCGCGGACGCGCGCGATCAAGAGATGCGAAGCGCCAGAGGGGCGGAAAGAACGATAAACAAAACCTCGTGTGCATTCGTTTATACATTTTAATCATTGCACATGACATTTCCGTCCTTTGTTGTGGTAGCGCGTTTTTTTTTCGTTCTATTTGTGTTTCCCGCATACGCAAGAAAGAATAACAAGATTTCGCACTACACCGATTTGACCTTGAGCAACACGCTGTTTTTCTGTAAGTACGTTTTGCCGCCAAAGTATCATGTTAGCCTTTTGAACTGAGAAAACGTGTGTATGCATCGCGAAACAGACGATGGAAAATTTTCAAAGATTCTTTATCTTTGTTCATATCGAGGAAACAAAAATTCCTTTCGGTCAACTTTACGACACAATTTTCCCCAATTAATAATTCGCGATCTCCCGCGTGACAAAACATTCTTTTGACGAACGCATAGGATAAAAGTAATGACAACGGTTTTTAGCCTGAATGGAAATATTTTGGCCCACACGTAACGAGTGACCAGCGTTTGTGAAATTTGATTCGCAAATTAACTGAAAATGAACCGTTGGTTCGGCGTTCGTACTGGGAAAAAGAAAACAAACAGTTGAGCAAATGAAACACTTCGGAAATCGTTTTTTTTTTCATCGATGTGGATCGCGTTCTTAGAGAAAGTATTTTTCGTTGGACCCTACCGTTGCGAACTTCAGTCTCATCGTTTCGAAACGTCTCTCGCATTTATTTTCCTCTGAAGTTCAGCCAAAACGGATTTGACCTACAAGTTTGCGCAGGAGGTTGGCCGTCCTGACTGACATCCGACCTGTTGCAGTAACAACGCGTCGATATCGTTGCTCGCGAGCTATAAAGTGTGGGATCGTGTAATATCGGATAGAAAATTGAAAAACGGAAGGTAAAAAAGTCGTTCAAACGACGTTTTAACGACTATTAGTCCCGCGTTTGGCAAATTAGTGCGCGTTTTAGACTCACATTCATATCAGTCAGCTGGTGTTAATGAAACGCTCATTTGCCGGGAAATGTTTGGCAAAACCATAAATTTGACCTTGACAGCGTTCAAGTGTATAGAAAAATGTTTTGTTCTGCCTTATTTTGCTTCAAAATTCAAC
The DNA here is from genome assembly GCA_037043255.1 of Diadegma fenestrale. Lineage (NCBI taxonomy): Eukaryota > Metazoa > Arthropoda > Insecta > Hymenoptera > Ichneumonidae > Diadegma > Diadegma fenestrale. The sequence goes on along the minus strand of CM073310.1, from coordinate 10,302,338 downwards.
GTTTTCGAGGTCAAGCGCACGACACAACAAAAAAATACTTCGGTCGCGTTTGGACGCGATGCAAACTTCCGTAACACGATCATTGAAAGTGATTTCGAGATGTGATGTTTATAGCGAGACTTTTCGAAAAGCAGTAATATCCTCGATCAATATTTTTCGTTCGATTGATAAGGTTAACGTCCCAGCAATTAGTAAATAGAGATACGAACGAGCAAGCGCGATACACAGCAGAGAAGTCTCTCAGGCTTTGCGATTGCTTATCGACGAGTTTTTTTCTGGCCAAAGAATTTCAATACACTCATTATCACGGGAATGTAATTTCGTTAAAAATTACTTCAGGAACAATTTCTTTCCCATGTGTATTTTCGTTCAAGGTCATGCACAGAATGACTTTATTTAGGATTCTTTCGGAATTTTGTACAAATAACGTTCTTGGCACTAAAACTCAACAGTTTTCTCCTATGAAGAAATTTTTTCTGATGTTGAAAATTTAAGATTTCCAATTTTTAAGTTTCCCCATCGCGTGCAGTAAATTCAAGTCACGTTTCGGTGAAAAGTTGCAAAAATCGAGTTGCAATAAAAATGTCTTTAGGATTTTCTTGCAGATGGCCGGAAATGCTGTGAACCGAAATTTTAAAAGAAACATCCTAAACACATTTTTTCGCAACTCATAAACGAAACGCGACTTGAATTTATACGTGTTCAGAATGATGCTGAAGTTTGCAACGTTGGAATGCATCGAAAAATATTTAATTTTATTGAAGATTCGTTCAATTTTCGATGTCAACCAAATTTTTCGAGCCGATACGCTTTTCGAATGGCGAAATTGGATCATTTTAACATCGTAATTACATTCTGCGTTTGAATAATTATTTTTGTCAAAGATGAAAATGAATTTCGTTGCATTCCAACGATGCAAACTTCAGAGTCGCATGTGGATGGGAAAAGTTAAAAATTCGAAATGAAATGTCTCAAATTCTTGAGATCAGAAAATTGTTCTTCATAAGAGAAAATTGTTAGTTTTGGTGTTAAGAATGTTGATACAAAATTATTGAAGAATCCTCAATGAAGTTATTTCATGATAGTAATACGTCGAGTATGAAAAAACGATTTTTTCATACGGAGGTTACGAAAAATGATGTGTTTGTTCGCGATTAATAAAAGTTTTACGTATTCCACTCAAGTTTTCCGATGACGCGCTCGTTATCGGTCTCGATTAAATTTATGTGCATTATCCAATGCAATATCCCATCGATGACGTATGTATGCACATTCTTGATATTTATTAAGCAACTTATATCACTGATAAGTATGACGAGCATATATTTTTATGAATAATTGCAACCGAAACATTCCTGAACGATTGCTTCCATCTTTTTTCCCAATTCTCGAAGTAGAACGTCGATATGACGTCGACTTTTTTGCAGCGCTCATTGAGATACGTGCGAAAGTTTGTTGTGCATCATTATAATTCGAATAAACAATTTTCACGTCACACTGAAGTTCGCAACGTTGAGGTCCAACGAAAAATACGTTTTTCTATTAATTTTTTGTTGAATTTCAAAAATCATGACTATTTTCGTACCGATTTTGAGTTTGGATCCAAAAAACAAGATCGTTTTGTTGTCCTGACTAAATATCGAATAAAAATCGTGAGATCTGCTCAAGGAAAAACAATTTCGTTGCAATTCCAACGATGCAAACTTCAATATCGTAATTTTCACTATATATACGTCAGAGAATTCCCCAGAATTTTTTTTTGCCATATTGCGAGAAATGCAAAAGTTACATTTTTTTTCCCGAAAAAATAACGTGTGAATTTTTATTTTTATTGCAATGTCAAGCTTCCCCGGATGAAATGTCCAGTAGAATTTTTCCCGACCAACCTAAACTGATGCTTTTATTAAAAAACTTTATAGAAAGATTTTTTTTGAACTTCTTTAAGCTCTTAAAATAAAAAAAATGAAGGTTCATGTTCTCTTGAGAAAAAAGGGAATTGCTTGTGTTATTTTTGTTTTTATGAAATTTTAGCTCAACTTGTTGCATTTAATCCTAATTAAGGTCTTTTTTCACAAAAGATAAAAAAAAACAGTTTTTTGTATAAAAAAAAAAGGATTTTGAGAATTTAATCAGTAATTAGGAAAAGTCTGATGTATTTTTGCGATTGAGCTATGGATGAGTTGAATTAAATTAATAATGCTAATGGAATCAGATTTCTTTGCATTTTTGAGCGTTTAATTATTCGTGGAATTACCTTTTTTCACTTCCATCACGATAGTCGAACGACAACGGGGACATTGAAATCCTCGGATAAATATAACGATCCTTGGGATCGAAGGAACAGAGCGTCGTTCCACGTTTGCGCTCGGATGTGCACTGAATGCTATATTCTTTTTTATCGCTCAGTGCCCCCCTCAATAATCTTCGTTTCTATTGACCCCACTACGGAGCCTTTTACAGGCTGGTGTAACGTTTTTCTATATACGACGAGTTTTTTCTGGCCGAAGAATTTCAATACACTCATTATCACGGGAATGTAATTTCGTTAACAATTACTTCAGGAACAATTTCTCTCCCATGTGTATTGTCGTTCAAGGTCATGCACAGAATGACTTTATTTAGAATTCTTTCGGAATTTTGTACAAATAACGTTCTTGGCACCAAAACTCAACAGTTTTCGCCTATGAAGAAATTTTTTCTGACGTTGAAAATTTAAGATTTCCAATTTTTAAGTTTCCCCATAGCGTGCAGTAAATTCAAGTCACGTTTCGGTGAAAAGTTGCGAAAAACGAGTTGCAATAAAAATGTCTTTAGGACTTTCTTGCAGATGGCCGGAAATGCTGTGAACCGAAATTTTTAAAGAAACATCCTAAACACATTTTTTCGCAACTCATAAACGAAACGCGACTTGAATTTACACGTGTTCAGAATGATACTGAAGTTTGCAACGTTGTAATGCATCGAATAAGAATCGAACAAATAATTTTAAGCTTGCAAATTAATAGTGCACAATTAATAATACGTTGCAGTCTAGATCGCTGCAGCGCAACGTAATTCTTTTTTTTTCAACTTCTTTAAAAATCGTTACGCAATTGAAATGTCTCAAAAATGAATCTCAAACTTGCTAAGTTCAATAACGAGTATCTGTTGAAAGAAAAAAAAATTCACTACAAATTATTAACCAACAATTACAAGCAGAAATTCCTTCACTACACACTGAAAATTAAATTTTGTCAACACGGTGTACTAGATATTTTTGTGTAATTTCAAAATTTTCGTTATTTTTACAGTATTTTTGAATTGTAACAGCAAAATTTACGATTGGAATGACAAAAATTGACTTTTCGAAGAGACTTTCTGGAATATTTCTTGCTGCAATGACAACGTTTTGGGATTTTTCTGAAAAAGTTTAGTCAAACAGATCCAACAAAATATCGATCTTTTCCAACAAAATTTTATTTTCAGTGTACAAACAACTACTACCGATTCTCCATACAAATCAAAACCGTTAGAATTGAATTTCTGTAAATCTCGGGGAAAAGCTATTTGGGTGCGACTTATCATTTTTCCACGGATAAACTACAAACAATATTTTTTTAACTACATCCAACTACGTACCAAATTCTTCAAGGTTGCGTAAAAAAAATCGGTTTTTGCAAGTCCCATGTTCACATGAATGATGTAAAGCATCTTTGTCAAATTTCCATCACAAACGAGCCCCGGAATTTACGTTCCACCAGAGAGTTATATAAAAAAATTCCTGGTGAAAATAAAGGTCACCATGAATCTTGATAAACCGATTTTTTATTATATCAGACAGAATGTCTATTGTTCAACGCTGTAACAGAGTCTCCTTTAATCCGCGTGATTCAAACTTGTTACGTATACGATGATGCAGTCTCGAATTCCCAGATAATCTCAATTAAACATTTTTATTCACTCTCCGCTTTGATTCCATGGAAACCTTCTGAAGATTTTTCTACGATCCAGCCGAATGGAACGATTTCATATTTGAACTCAAGAAGCACTAGCAAGATATTAAGAGAAAAAAAATGCTGATTAAGATTTGGGGATTGTACGATGTTGAAGTTTGCAACGTTGGAATGCAACGAAATTCGGTTGTTTCTTGCGCAGAGCTCGCGATTCTTGTTGAGGATTTAATCAGGACAATGAAATTCTAATTTTTTAGGATTTAAATAAAAAATCGATACGAAAATGGTAATTTTCAGTTTTTAATTGAACAAAAAATGAAGAGAAATTGTATTTTTCGTTGGGCCCCAACGTTGGCAACTTCAGTGTCATGAGATTGTAATCAATATGTATTTTCACGATTCCAACGAGAGGCCCGTGAGTTTCTGAATTCCCTTCAAATTTCCAAACTTTTACTCGCGTTTTTTGAAACTCTTCATTCCCATCCTGGCAGCAGGTCACAATTTATCACATTCCCAAACTGTTTCAATCCACCTCGAAGATTCAAATGGACAGGAAAAGTCTCGTTTCCGAGTTTTACGAAGAAATCGTTTTTTAAGATCCCATCGCGCTCATGCAGCATCTTTTGAGTTCCTGCAAACCCATCACCCTCGGAGTCTGGCGACACGATACAGATTGTACGTAGATTTTTCAACCTAAACCGACCCAAACGATTCGATTGATTAACGATGCTGAAGTTTACGTCGTTGAAATGCACCAAAATTCCGTTTTCCCTTGAGCAGATCTCAAGATTCTTATTCAATATTTGGTCCAGACGATAAAACGAGATTTTTTTCGGGAGCAAACCAAAAATCGGTACGAAAATTGTCAAGGTTTTTGGAATTGCACGAATAGTGAATAGAAAAAGTATTTTTCGTTGGACCCCAACATTGCGAACTTCAGTGTCATAAAAATCATGCATTTCTGAGTATGAAATTAATTCCGTGACATCAAACGAGTGCTTGACTTACGTAATTGATTTTATTTGAATTACAAACTAACAAATACAGAAATGAGTATTCTTAAAACACTAACACGAAATAAAATCGTTGATCAAGTCTTCACAGACGACGCGACTCGACGGGGAGTGAAAAGCCACAGAAGATAATTATTTTATATATGTTAATGATACAAGAACTGATAGAAAAATGATCAAAAACAATAATGATTCGGAATAAATTCACATGAAAATCATTCTCGATGTTTGAATCTCCTAAAAATTCAACCTTTTTTCAAATTTTATTTTAAACACATAGTTCGTGGTTCATTTTCTCTGCTAAATAAAAAATTTCATTCGTATTCAAGGAGCATTTTGAAAAATTTCAAATTCATCATAAAAATGGAACGAATTTTATTTTCTAAAACGAAAATAGTTTTTTTTTCGATTGTCTGCTCAGATTTTTGGAGATTGTTAATGAATATTTACAACGATTCAATGCAGCCGATACGTCGACTGAAAAAACGTATGAAAAGTCTCGATTCGGAAACTTTATAGTCACGTCATCCGGAAGAGTTTTATTTTGCGGAACTGCAAGGCCATTATTGGTCTTTTTTGCCCTACAGATTGTCGTAATTTTCGCAAATTCGTGAAATTATTTATCGAGCTTAAGATAAGTTTAAACTAATAAGTGCGATGTACTCTATCGTCTCGTATAAGATCGAACGATGCTGAAGTTTGCATCGTTGGAATGCAACGAAATTGAGGTTTTTCTTGAGCAGATCTCAAGATTCTCATGAAAAATTTCATCAAGACAATAAAACGATATTTTTTTAGGATAAAAAGCCACAATCGCTACGAAAATCGTCATGATTTTTGAAATTCAACAAAAAATTAATACAACAAGTATTTTTCGTTGCAGCCCAACGTTGCAAACTTCAGCGTCATTACGATCGACGATTTGTCATTTTCTCAGTGGACACAATTTGTGTGATAGGAAGTTCGATGCGCGAGAGACTTTTCCATAATCCCACAGACTATGTGCAATCTTTCGGGAAGAATTTTCTTCCCTGGACCCCATGGTTGAGTGCTGTCAAAAGCGGATATTTTCCACATCCACAACGATCGTTGAAATCGTCTAAATCCAAGGCCCAAACCATTCCGCCTGCTAGCCCAAGATCGCGAATGAATTCACCCTGAAAATAAATCGAACAAAAAACTCATTCGCAAATTATTCAACTCACAAGCTTTTTTTTACGTCCGAGTGTTTTTTTCTTGAAATAAAAATGAAGGAGGATTCGTGGTGGGAATTTTACCTTTTTGAAAACGTTGGAAACGTCGTCGTAACCGACCCATTGATTATCGTGAGTTGCGTAGGGTCCGATACGACGTTGCGGATCCTTCGTTACCTTGTATCCACCTTTCAGGACCTTTTCACAAATCTGTAAAGAAACGTTGATCGGATTGTAATTTATGCTGATGCATTACGAACGAGCGCTTATTTATGGTGTTTTGCGAAATCACTCAATTTCTTTGAACATGTTGAGTCCCAAGTCACACAAATGATAAGAAAATTCTGAAAATTTGGTATGTTTTCGTACAAAAGTATTTAAAAGATTGTGGAAAAATTTTACGACCTTTGAAAAGCTCGTTATTGAACAATTAACATAAAAAAATTAAATGTAGTCAAATGTGGTTTTATGGAAAGTGATATAACTTTGCGATAAGTTTTTTTTTGACCTCTCAATTTTTAAATATCTACAAAATACTGAAAACAACGGAAACGAGACGAAGTTTTGCAACTTACTTCGTAAAACGAGAGAAAACCGGCGGCTCTGGTGAAGTTTCCAGCCTCGCCTGGACCAGCGGCACCGGTTTGGAGGCCTGTGCTCCAAGTACCCCAGAGTGTGAAGCTCTGCCCGTAGAATGGGACCCCCATAACGAGCCGCGAAGCTGGGGCTCCCTTTTCGATCCAATATCTCATGGAGAAATTGGCATTGAAATAATCGTATTCGTCGCCCGGATAATAATACAACGGTGCGACGTGGCCGGTTTTTCTCTCCCAATTTCCATGAAAATCGTAGGTCATGACGGCGATCCAATCGAGATATTTGCCGAGAGTAGGAACATCGTAGCCGTGATCGATGACGCGTTTGCTGGGCGATACCGCAGCCGAAAGTAACAAATTTCTGGGCTTGAATTCGTCACTCAATTCTCGGACGAACGTCGCGAAAGCTTGTTTGTCCGAAGATGGTCCTCGCTCACATTCGACCTGCGATTCGTGTTTGGAAAATTAAAATAATAGAATAATAAATAATAATAAATAAATAAAAATAATAAAAAATAAAAATAAATAAAATAATTTCAAAAAAATACAAATAAAAAATAAAAAAAATAAACGTGTGCACATTGGAAATTAGCTTTTGTCGAAAAACGTCGGTAAACTAAATATTGTTGGATCATTTCAAAATTTTCGTTATTTTGACAATATTTTTGATTTCTAAGGAAACTGACAGCAAATTTTACGATTGAAATGACAAAAATTGACTTTTCGAAGAATCTTTCTAGAATATTTCTTGCTGCAATGACAACATTTTTGTGATTTTTCAAAAATACGTTCAGTCGAATGTATCCAACGGAATATCAATTTTTTCCATCAAAATTTTCTTTTCGCTGCAACGGAGCGATCAGAGAAACGTAAAAACGAGAAATTCATGAAAAAAATACAAATGACATTTATCTCGGGATCCAGTGAACCGATCGACTTCTAACTGGGACCAATCGAAAGAGAAAAAAAAATAAATACAAGTCAGTCTCTACTCAATTTTTCCTACTCCCGAGCGTTTTTCCGCCAGGTCCATTTGAAAATTAAGAAAAATCGAAAAACTCATTTTTCGTAAAGTTTTCGTAAAGCTAGTTTTTTTTTCATTTTTGCGCCCTCAAAGTTGCTGATAATGAACTTACGAACGAGGAAAAATATGAGAATTAGAAAAAATTCAATGGGACAATGGCTCGTGGTCGAAATTACCTGCCAACAGACGGGATATTCCCAATCAAGATCGAGACCGTCGAAGTTGTGTTTTTCTATGAAAGCCAGAACGTGTTTGATGAATTTTTTTCTGGCACTTTGGTTGTTAACCAAACGGCTATACTTGTCTCCTGCGGAATCGTTCCAGCCACCGATCGCTATAAGGACCTTAATGCCTTTGGCTCTGTACGCTGTGACTTTTCCGAAGAAATCATTGTCGATATCGGTCTGTGGATCGTGCAGCTTTATCACCAAGTCCTTGCTGTCGAGAACGGCGAATCCGTAAACGATGTGCGTGCACAGATTCGGGTCGATGTTCTCCGGCGTGTATTTTCCTCCCTCGGGTCGATAAAATGCCCAGTTTGTGAAGTAACAAACAACCTTCATGGTTTCCGGTTTATTGCTCGATGAATCGATCAAACTGACATGATCGACGTGACCGGACGTCGTTTCTTCAACATTTGGCAATTCTGTTTGCACTGGCTTTTCCGGTCGCTCTATTTCTTCCGGTATCGCGTTGCTCTGAAGCAAAGAAACTTTTTATTTCTAATCATGCTTAAAAAGTTCCTTAACGTATCACCATTACAAAATTACTTTATTTAGAATTTTTCAATAATTTTGTATCAACATTTTTTACCCCAGAACTAACAATTTTCTCCTAATATGAAAAAAAAATCTGACGTCAAGAATTCGATTTTTTTCCATCTCAACGCGTGTAAATTCAAATCGCGCTTCGTTCATGAGTTGCCGAAAAATGTGTTAAGGATTGTTCTCAAAAATTTCGGCTCATACTTTTTTCTGGTTCGAAATAATTTTGCAATTCGATTTTTGCAACTTTTTAACGAAACGTGACTTTGCAGGCGTTTAGATGGAGAAAATTAAAACTTGCGAATAAAATTTCTCAAATTCTTAACGTCAGGAAATTTGCCTTCATAGGAGAAAACTTAATTTTGATGCCAAGAACATTTAACATCTCGAAAACAAAACGAGTTGTTGGATTTTCTTGAGCGTCCTCAAGGCGAAGAATAAAAATAAAAAATAAACTTTAAATTCTTGACTTTGCTATATTGATGGTTTTTTTTTAGTAATTTTTTTTGACAAGTAGATTTTTTGGGGCCATTACCTCTTCACTGTGACCTCCTGAACTTTTACATTTCGAGTTTTCCGGCCAATCACATCTGTCCTCGTTCCAGTGGAGTCCATTGGGACAGGTTTGCTCGAGGATTTCGCCAAAGTTACAAATTGTGTATTTCGAGCAATCGTATTTGTGGGGTCTGAACATTCTTCCATCGCATTGGCCACTCGAGGGTTTTTCTGGCGGAGTAGAGCCAGCGTCAACCTCGATCGTGTCGATCGAATCGATCGTTTGTGTGGTCGTAATCGGTGGCAAATACGCAGTTCCTGCAGTCGTGATTGCATTCGTTCCTTCCGTAGTCTCGTGCCATGAATTGTGCGTCGTTGTCTCAGGTAAATTCACTCCTGACTGGTTAGCTGTAAAAAAAAAAAATAAAAAATCGTGATTCTTCGACTCGTTCCAATTTTGATCGTCCACAGGAACACTGGAAAGAAATTTTTTTGGATACGTTTGACTGAACGTTTTTTTTTTAATCACAAAAATTTCAAAAGTAAATTTTTGTCATTCCAATCGAAAATTTTGCTGTCAGTTTCGTTGGGAATTAAAAAAATTGTGAAAATAACGAAAATTTTGAGGTTTTTTGACGCAGTAAAAGAAATTTTTTTTTTTCCTACGAATTCTTACGAGTAATTTGGCAGACAGGCCCGTCCGGATAATTTCTCAATACTCTGTTCAACGTCCTGAGGAGAGGGTGCGGTTCGCATTGACAATAATTTTTGAAATCATCGAGATCCAATGCCCAAACCATTCCTCCTGCCAGACCCATTTTTTTAATGAATTCAGCTTTGAGTTTCACTTGCTCGGCGTCGTCGAAGCTGACCCATTGATCGCCCTTGTAGGCGAACGGCCCCATTCGTCTTTCAGGATCTTGGACGACGGTCCAGCCACGTTTCAACGTCCTTTCACAAATCTACGCCCGAAAAAAATGTCAAGTTAAAGGAAAAAGTTCATTTTTCAGGCGCACGAATTCCTGAATGATTTAAAATAAAAAAAATTCCTGCAAGTGGAGCCAAAAATCATAAAAGTAAATAAAAAAAAAAAAATCTTTTCATTCGAAATTGAAAAACAAAATTGAATTTGAAATTCAAAAAGAAACGAAATCGGAATTTTTCTTCATTTTTATTCGATGGCTGGAAACATTTTGAGTTAAAAAAAAATAAAAAACAATACGAACTTCATAATAAGATAAAAATCCTCGTGCCCTCGTTGCATCGCCGGCTTCGCCGCCGCCGTAAGTTGGAGCATTCAAGCCTTGTTGACTTCTCTCCGCGAGGCTGAACGATTGTCCATAAAGTGGGACACCCATGACCAATTTTTTCGGCGATGCGCCTTTTTCGATCCAATAATGAATGGAAAAGTTCTGTGATAAAAAAAAGCATCGTTTTTCAAGTAATTTAAAAATTCGGTTTTATTTCTCACACTGGAAAGAAAAATTTGTTGGAAAAAAATCGATATTTCGTTGGATTCGCTCGAATAAACGTTTTTTTTGAAAAATCACAAAAATTTTGTCATTGAAGCAAAAAATATTTTAGAAAGTTTCTTCGAAAAGTGATTTTTTGTCATTCCAATCGGAAATTTTGCCGACACTTTCGTTGGGAATGAAAAATATTGTCAAAATTGCGAAAATTTTGAAATTATCAAAAAATTATTTTTTTGAATATAAATATATAAAAATATAAAAAAAAATTATCGAAAAATTATCAAAAAAAAAAACGTTCAACAAAAGATTGACGTTTTTTGACAATTTTATTTTCAGTGCATTTTTTTTTTCTTTGTAATTTAGGGAATTGTTTCCGAAATTTTTTACGGAGCTTGGGAAAATCTCACGCGATGATTTTAACATTCAAGGAATTTTTTGCAAGTAAACGAAAACGACGACGATTCTTTTGAAGGAAAATTTTTCTAGCCCTGATTCTTGAGTGTAAATTTTTGAGTGTAAATTTGAAGAATAAAAACTCACAGCGTTGAAGGTTGGTTCCCAATCCTGGGGATGGACGTAAAGTGGTGCCACGTGACCAGTCTTTTTGTCCCATTGGCCATGGAAGTCGTAAGTCATGACAGAAATCCAATCGAAATAATGTGACAGCTCAGCGACGTCGTAACCGGCATCAATGACTCGTTTGCTGGGTGAAACAGCAGTGGAGAGTAAAAGGCCTCTGGGCTTGAAAGCGGCGCTTAGTTCTTTGACGAAAAGCGTGAACGACTGTTTGTCACTCGCTGGTCCTTTTCCGCAGTCGACTTGCCAGCAAACCGGATATTCCCAGTCCAGATCCAATCCTTCGAATCCGTACTTTTCGATAAATTGTACGACGTGACTGATAAATCGAGATCTCGATGACGCCGAATTCACCAACCGACTGTATTTGTCACCGGCGGAATCGTTCCATCCACCGATTGCCAGCAAAACTTTTATTCCTTTCGCTTTAAACGCCACGACTCTTTCGTAGAATTCTGTCAAAAAGCGAATTTCAATTAAAAAAAAAAAAATCGGACTAAGCGAAGAAAAAAAACGCTGCAGATTGAAATTTTGAAATTGCGTTCTCAAAATACTCAAATCTTCCTCTATGACGGAATATATTTCGAATTTTGGCTTTTTCAAATTTCAATTTGCAGCGTTTTTTGTATTTTCACTTAAATTATATAATTTCAACAACTTTTCTAGAAGATAAAGAGGAAGTACGCAGTTGTACTTGGAAAATCTTGGAAGATTTGCAAAAATTAAAGCGATTGGACAATTTTTCGAAAAACTCAGATTTTCGTAAAGTTTGAATAATCATAAAATTCCAACCGTTCAATCGGTATTTTCCAAATTTCTCTATTTATAAAAAATAGATCAGTAATAAATCTTGAAAATCGCGAAACTTAGAGCAATTAAAGCCTTTTTTGAAAATTTCAAAATGTCGTAGAATTCGTATTTTTCTAACAATTACGAAAAAATCCTCCGAGAATTAAGAAATTGTATAGATTAACATCTGGTCCCAAATGAGAGCCCTGCAGCTCAAACCGTTCTCGAGTTACAAACGTTCGAACTTTACAGTGCCAGAACATACACGGAAAAAAAGAAACAGTAAATATCGCAGTATAAACTGTTCAAACAACAGGGGACCCACTTTATTTTACAGTCGAACAGAGAATTTTCCTGTACGAACTGAGATTTTAACAGTTTCACTGTATCTTTTACAGTTCGTTACAGTAAAGTCATCAATGTTCCCAGTAAAATTGTTCAACTATCAAAATTACATGAGATCACCGATTTTCAGACTGTACGCAGCTGCAATAGTTACAGTGTTACAGCAATGACTACAGAGCGATTCATTCAATTTTACAGTGTGCCACGGTATTTTCACTATTCTTTCCGCAGTTGGTGACGTTATCACCAACACACATACACACAGACGTGTGTTTAACAGTGTTAAACTGTTAAAATTTACTTTGGACTACACTGTAACTTGAGCCAATTTGGGCCCTATTTTTCAGTGAATATCGTTTTTCAATCGCTTCGAGTCCAATGTAAACTTTGTACCACTGTATTTTAAACTGTTTCTTTTTTATGTGATTTTTTGATGTTTTGGTAAATTTTAAACGGATCGACATTGAAAACTGGAAAAAAAAAAAACGATTTTCACCGTCGCATAGCTTCCTCGATGAGAAATGTAAAAAAAAACTTGGATCAGATCGAAAAGGAAATGAATTTTAGAAATTTTCCAATGTTCATATTGCGGGGCAAGAGAAAACGGATTTTGGCTAGGAAATTTGCTCGAAAATCTCCCATTGCATCGTCAACTTACTGTTATCGATGTCAGCCCAGGAATCGTGAGTTTTTACTGTCAGTTGCGAACCGTCCAGTACCGCAAAACCGTAGATAACGTGGGTGCACAAATCCGGGTCAATGTCTTCGGGAAGGTAACGTCCTCCATTTTGCCGGTACCAGGCCCAATTCGTAAAGTAACAAACCATTTTGTACTCGTCCGCATGATCTCCGGGTCGTTTAGCTGCTTCATTCATCGACGTATCTGTCGGCGACGCTGGGACTTTCCATTCCAGCTGTTGGCCCAATCCCGGCGGCGTTATTGCTGTAAATAAACGAAGAAATGGTCCTCGATAACTTTTAGCGAATCCGATGGTCGCTCGATATGGGTCAAATTCATTATTTCGGAAAAAATTCCTCCGCCGTCATTTTTTGAAAAAAAAAGTTATCAAAACTGTGAAAATTCTCATAAAATGTTGGTCGATTTAAAAATAGAATTTATCTAAACAACCGTAAAAAAATCGGAATTTAGAGGAAGTGAAAAAAAAAGAGGTTTAAATAAGTTTTTTCTACTTTTTTGGTCAGATTTGCAAAGTTCTTGGCGACTATCGTGTCCAAAATTACAAATGGGAATAAAAAATGATTTTTATATACGTTTGGAATTTTTATTATCGACGCAAATTTTGAGATCGACTAATTTGAGATCGATTAATTTGCAATTTTTAACTTTTTCCCTTAAAACGCGTGTAAATTCAATTCGCTTTCGTGTATGAGTTGCGAAAAAATTCGTTTCGGATTTTTCTTAAAAACATTTCGGCTCATAGCCTTTCTGGCCATCTGCAAAAAAAATCATCCTAAAGCCATTTTTTCCGCAGCTTTTTACCGAAACGTGTCTCGAATTTACTGCACGCGTTCAGATGGGGAAAATTAAAAATTGGAAATTAAATGTCTCAAATTCTATAAACTATAGAAAATTTTTGTTCGTGAGAGAAAACTTTTAGTTCTGGTGCGAGAAACGTTTATCAAAAATTTTCGAAGAACTCTATAAATCAATTAATATTAGGTAATTATTGATTGTTTGCTACACTCACGATTATCGAGATTGTTGGGTGGACCAGCCAACACTTGCTGTATGGTGGTCAACAAAGGATGAGCTCCTTCTCCGCAGCGATTTTTGAAATCATCGAGATCGAGTGCCCAGATCATTCCACCACCGAGACCCATGTCCCTGATGAATTGAGATTTCTTGCGTATCATATCGACGTCGTCGAAACTCACCCATTGGCTTCCCTTGTAAGCGTAAGGGCCGATTCTCTTTTCTGGATCTTGGACGACGGTCCACCCGCGGTTTTTAATTCTATCGCATATTTCATAGTACGCCAGGAAACCAGCGGCTTTTGTAAATTCACCGGCAGTTCCGGCACTCGCTGGCGAATTCAAACTCGTACCGGCCTTCGGATCGTGGATCGTAAAGGATTGTCCGTACATCGGCATCCCTGAAAAATTCATCATTTCCGATTGAGCGAATTTGTTGACAAAAAAGTTTTTCTCCCTCAAGATTCATCAAAATTTCGAGTAAAATCGGGACAAATTTTCCTCGGCCTCGAAAGAGCTTTCAATGGTTCAAAATCGATTCTCGTAAGAAAATATTCCGAAGAAAATAATTCGGAAAAATTTGAAGTTTTCAGAGTGTAGAATTAAAAAAAAAAAAAAACGATTTTTTTAAATCCAGTTCAATAATTATCGAAATAGGCGTCAAAAAATTTGGATGAGTTTACATAAAAATAATATTGAATCCACCCAAAATTCGTTCAATTTTCGGATCGCCTCAATTTTTCTATGACAATTGATTTTTCCTTTGCAACAATTTTTATAGACAAACACTGCGAAGATTAATTTTTGGCACTGCTTCAAAAACAAATACAATTAAATAATGAATCCGTTGCACATTCCAACGATGCACATTGCAACTTGATTCTAATTGAGTTATTGGTGACTCACCCATTACAATCGACCTTGGCGGAGCTCCTTGGGATATCCAGTAGTTAATCGTGTAATTAGCGTTGAAAAAGTAAACATCGTCATCTGGATGATAAAAGAGAGGTGCAACGTGTCCAGTTTTTTTGTCCCATTGGCCATGATAGTCGTAAGCCATGACAGCAATCCAGTCCAAATATTTGGCCAATGCGGGTACGTCGTAGCCTTCGTCGACTACCGTTTTGCTCGGAGACACAGCCGACGATAACAACAATCCTCTTGGTCTAAATTGTTCGCTCAATTCCCTCAAAAGTGCAGCGAAGTTTTGTTTGTCAGTTTTCGGTCCCTTGCTGCAATCGACCTGTGCGAACGAGCGACATTTTTCTCACAATCGCGCGTGACATTAATTTCACTGTTTCGAGGATCAACTTCGAGTTGCGAACGATCAAAAAAACACTTTGAAGTATCACGAAATTACTTTATTTAGGATTCTTCAATAATTTTGTATGAATATTCTTGACACCAAAACCAACAATTTTACGATGTTGTTTCGTTGAAATGCAACGAAATTCGGGTTTTTCTTGAGGGAAACTCATGATTTCAATTCGGTATTGAATCTGGACGATAAAACGATCGTTTTTCAGGATTCAAACACAAAATTGATACGAAAATTGGCTTTTCTTTTGAAATTAAACAAAAAATTAAGGGAAAAAGTTGAGGGAAATTTTTCTGACGTCAAGAATTTGAGATATTTTCCGATTTTCAACATTTCCTATCTGAACGCGTGTGAATTCGAGTCGCGTTTTGTTTACGAGTTGCAAAAATGTGTGTTTAGAATTTTTCTTCAAACATTTCAGCTCATAGCCTTTCCGTCCGCAAAAAAATTCCTAAAAACATTTTTTTTGCGACTCGATCTTTGGAAATTGTTAACGAAACGCGATTTCAATTAACACGCGCGTTTAGATGGTAAAAATCAAAAATTATGAATAAAATGTCTCAAATTCTGAACGTCAGAAAATTTTCTTCACAGGAGAAAACTGTTAGTTGTGGTGCCAAAAAATGTTTATACAAAATTTTCAAAGAATCCTACACTGCATGAAAATCAAATTTTGGCAAAAAAAAAACGTCGATATTCTGTTGAATGCTGTAAACTAAACATTTTTGGATAATTTCACAATTTTCGTAATTTCGACAATATTTTCGATTTCGAACGGAATTGTCAGTAAAATTTACGATTGGAATGACAAAAAAATGCTTTTCCAAGAGACTTTCTAGAATATTTCTTGCTGCAATGACAAAATTATTCTGTTTTTCCAGAAAAAAAAAACGTTTAGTCGAACTTTCATTCGATTCAACAAAATATCGATCATTTTCAACAAAATTCTCTTTTGACTGTAAATAAAGTCGTTTTGTGTTGGTTATAATGTCAAAACAAATTATTTCGATCGTTGGGAACGAAAAACTTGCCTGCCAGCAAACCGGATACTCCCAATCCAAATCCAAACCATCGAATCCATATTTGTCCAAAAACTGAAGAGCATGCTCGATGAACTTTGCTCTCGCTGCAGGCGAGCTCACTAGTCGACTGTATTTGTCACCTGCTGAATCGTTCCATCCCCCAAGTGCCAAAGACACTTTGAGTCCACGTTTTTTGTACGCGATGACACGATCGTAAAAGCCTGAAATTGCATTCGAGATCCATGACGAATAAACAATGCATTTTCAATCGTCGAGGGCGTCGAAAAGTTTTCCTTATAAACAACAAAAATCACTGGATCATCATTTTTTCCTTACGATTATCAAAATCTGCCCAAGAATCGTGCGCCTTGATCACCAGGTTCGAGTAATCGAGGACTGCAAATCCATACACGATGTGTGTGCACAGTGTGTGGTCAATATTCTCGGGAACATATCGGCCACTTCCTTTGCGATACCAAGCCCAGTTCGTGAAGTAGCAAACGACCTTGAAAAGCAGATTAATTCGAGAAATACTTGAAAATTCATAAAAATTATATATTTCCATAAAAACGAGTTTCGCCATCAATTTCTTCAATGCGGCCTAAGTGAAACTTTTGTTTTTCTCGAATCGGACAAAAGTTTTGAACCATTTTGCTGTTTGGAATTCCCAAGTTATTATTATCTCCATGTGCGCGACCCCCGCAAGGTTGACGGAACTTTAGTATTCTCGAATCTTGGCAAATTATTTAATTGACACTAAATCACGGAACTTTGGGCGAGATCAATAATGGGTTCGGTGTAAGTGGTCGCAGCCAGGAAGAATGGAAACATGTATTCGAAATTGAAAAAATGTATAAAAAATGGAAAAAAAATTTATTTAAAATTGAATAAAATGTATTGAAAATTGAAAGAATGTATAAAAAATGGAAAAAAAATTATTTAAAATTGAATAAAATGTTTTGAAAATTGAAAGAATGTATAAAAAATTGAGAAAAATGTATTCAAAATTGAAAAAAAGTTGTCAAAATCGAAAAAACGTATTTAACATTTAAAAAATGTATTCGAAATCGAAAGAATGCATTTGAAATTGGAAAAATGTATCCAAAATTGAAAAAAATGTGTTTGAAATTGGAAAAATGTATTTGAAATTGGAAAAATGTATTCAAAATTGAAAAAAAGTATTCAAAACCGAAAAAACGTATTTAACATTAAAAAAATGTATCCGAAATCTGAAGAATGTATTTGAAATTGGAAAAATGTATTCAAAATTGAAACAAAATTATTTAAAATTCAATAAAATGTATTCAAAATTGAAAAAATGTATTTGAAATTGAATGAAATGTATTGGAAATTGAAAAAATGTATTTAAAATTGAAAAAAATGTATTCGAAATTGAACAAATGTATTTGAAATGGGAAAAATGTATTTAAAATTGGAAAGATGTATTCAAAATTGAAAAAAAGTATTGAAAATCGAAAAAACGTATTTAACATTAAAAAAATGTATTCGAAATCGAAAGAATGTATTTAAATTTGAAAAAATGTATATAAAATAGAAAAAAATCAATTCAAAATTGAGCAAATGTATTTAAGTTTGGAAAAATGTATTGAAAATTGAAAAACTGTACCTTGAAATGTCCTGACAAGGGCGAAACTTTGTCAGGATCGATGAGTGGAGGTGGCAATGGTTTCGGGTTTTCTGTCCATATCCACGGGTTCTGTGTAGTTGGTTTTTTCGTTGGCGCGTGGGTCGTTGGATTCTGGGTCCATGGTTTGTGCGTCGTCGTGTGCCTCTCGGTGGTTGGGTGTGCCGTCCATGGTTTCTCGGACGTGATGAGGCCCTGTGTGACGGGCAATTCCCAAGTCGGTGATTGCGTCGCGACCGATGGACGGGACGTTTGTTGCTCAACGTTCGGACACTTTGCTCGCGATGGCCAGTCGCATATGCGCGATTCTTCACTAAAGTGGAGACCCGGTGCACATTCAAATCTCTCGTGACGTCCCCATAAACATGTGTAGTAACTTCCGCAGTCGCCTGGAACTCTGCTGAAGCTTCCGGGAATACATTTATCCTGAAAATTCAACATCGAATTTTCCAAAATTTACATCTTCACGATTCCCTCCAATTGCCGAAGAAAAAATGTTTTATTCATCTATGTAAAATTCTGAAAACCGACAATTTTCGTACCGATTTTGCGATCGGACCTCGAAACAATACAGTGGAATGAAAATTTTGTTGGAAAAGATCGAAATTTTGTTGGATAAGTTCGACGAAACGTATTTTTGAAAAATCATCAAAATATTGTCATTGCAGCGAAAAATATTGTAGAAAGTCTCTTTGAGAAGTAAATTTTTGTCATTTCAATCGTAAATTTTGCTGACAGTTTCGTTAGAAATCAAAAATATTGTCAAAATAACGAAAATTTTGAAATCATCCAAAAAGTTTTTAGTGTATCGTTTTAGTGTCCTGACCAAATATTGAATAAGAATCTTGAGATATTCTCAAGGCAAAACGGAATTCCGTTGCATTCCAACGACGTAATATTTCTGTGTCATGGAATTTACAGCGTCTCAGTCGCGACGGCGGAGTCGATTTCGATATCCGTCAAGAATTCAAATTTGTAAGTTGTTTCGGCGGGAACTGACTCCGCGTCGTTCTGTCAAATTGATCGAAACATAAATTCACTCACAGCAATAACTTCTCCGGATCGAATCAACAAATGGATCAAAACGAATAAAAACATTTCGATGATAAAAGAAAGTCAATTCCGATCCATTTGAGGCACTTTGTGATGAAAAAACGATCAAACTTTGTGAAAAAACTTTGAGAACGAAGCGCAAAGAGTTCCAACCGAATCTTAATGAGACGAAGCTACGAATGATTTCCGTCAACTGCGTGTCGACGAAAATCATCGAGAATCAATAAATGTCAAGGTCTCGTCGAACGAACCCGCGCGTATAAGTGAATAAACTCCAGATCCAAATGGACACGATACAAATCCCCAGTAGGGACATCGCATTATACAATTTTTATCGAATAAATCAAGACTTGACAAAGTATCGAATTTCGTGTACGCGCCACGTGAAAGTCAATATTTCGCCCGATTGTTCGTTGCTGAAAAGTTAAGAACGTTGAGTCCCAAATCGCAAAATTTCGTATGCATTTTCACAACCATTGAGAAGCTCGTTATTGAACAATTAACAATAAGAAATTAATTGAAGTCTCTTGGAAACTCGTAAAACTTTCCGATAATTTTTTTTTCACTCCTCAATTTTTTAACATCTACAATATACCGAAAGCAAACGGAACCAAATCAAAGTTTGTAGATAAATATTTTCTGTATTCGTTAAAAAAATTGTTCTTAAAAAAATGTTAATTTTTTAATAACGAGCGAATTTTCAGAATTTCTTATCACTTTTTATTTCAAGCCTCAAGGTGGTTGAAGGAATGACGATAAAATAATTAAAATTTAGTATGTTTTTGCACGAAGTATTCTTGAGGTCGTGTACAAATTTCACGACGATTGAACAATTACAATTAACAAATTTCATAGGTACTGAAAATTCTTAATCGAAGATAACGACGCGAGACTCACTTCGACTTCCATTTCCTTCATGACCAAGGCAGCATTCGGAGTTGGAACGTGTTTGCACGGTGTTTTGAAAGGCCAGTCGCACATGTGTTTGTCGTTGTCCCAGTTCAAGCCAGGACCACACTGTTGGGTCACGAGGTTTCCATTGACACATATGAGGAAACTCGTGCACGAATTTGGATATGCGTAGTATTGACCATTTTCGCATTCTTTGCTGGGAATTACGACGGTCGTCGAAGCAGGTGCTGCGGTGGTGGTGGTTACAGGCTTCGAAGTGGTTGTGATGGTGGGTCGCTGGGCAGCAATTGTAGGAGGTGGTGTCGTTATGGGATTGCCCGTTGTCCCTGAAAATGCAAATTAAAAAATCACCAACGACCTTGACTGTAAAAATTCTATTAAAAAAATAAAAATAAAATCGATAATTAGCGAAAAAAATATAAACAGATCAAATTTCTTGCAAACTGAAAATTAAATTTCGTCGTAAATCGTCGATATTTTGTTGAGCACGGTGAACTAAATATTTTCGGATAATTTTCATAATTTTGGCCAAATTTTTCATTTCTAACGGAACTATCGGCAAAATTTACGATTGAAATGACAAAAATTTACATTTCGAAGAGACTCTCTAGAATATTTCTTGCTGCAGTGAAGAAATTTTTGTGATTAAAAAAAAAAAAACAGTTTAGTCGAACGTGTCCAAAAAAATATCCATTTTTTTTAACAAATTTTTTTTTTTAGTGTGCAAAACATCGATTTTTCTGGAATGTTGGACGATTCGATCGCGAGTTAAACAAAACGAATCTTTCACCTTTTTCCGACGCAACGATTCTCTTTTCGAAACTGGTAATTTCGTTAGTTTGCAAAGTAAAACATTTGGAAACGAAACAAAAGAGAGCAAAAACGTGGCGAATACGAAGCATCGTTGGAGCGGATAATCGAAGTAAGAAATTAGAAGGAGTTTGTTGCACTGCGTCCTCGCTTCGTCACTGCGTATCGAACTAATGTAGCGAATCTATCGACCAATGATGTGTTTGATCGTGAAAAAACAGTGGTGAAGAAGCGACACGTTCTCGCCCCGAGGGCACGAAGGAATAACGAGATGAGCTGCTAAAGTGAGAGAGAAAAAAACAAGCGGAGAAAGATATTGTGACGTGATTGACGATACGCGGTGATGCAAAATGCGGCAAACTTTAAACAGGTTTTTTCTACGGGGTACGTTCGATACTTCGCGTATAAAAAAAAACTCAATGAATCACTGAATTTTTAAATTCTCATGGAAATTTATGGCGTGTGTCTCGATTGTATGGCAAAATCGTGAACTTGAGCTCCGACAACATTCGAGAAAAATGATTGAATAACCGACACAAACGATCAACAAACCACACAATTATGTAAATCGACTAATTATCTTGTTATTATTAAAAATCAAAATAATAAACAGGAAAAATCATTATGGATTTATTGAGAATTATTATTGAGAAAAACGTTTGGCGGAGTGATCGGCGTGTGCTTTCGATGAGCACGAACGATAAGCAGCCTCGAGCGAGGTCAATACTTGGTTGGGTGACCGCTCAGCCACACGCCAGAGGGGAGACTTACTTTTTCTGAGTTTCCGATGATTTTGAGGAACTGAAAATCGATAGAAATATCGCCTCGTGCAGTCGATCAAGTTTTCGAAGTGTGGGAAAGTTTTTTTTTAAGGTATTACAATCCCAAAACGACTTTACTTAATGATGCTGAAGTTTGCAACGATGGAATGCAACGAAATTTATTCGATTTTGATCATGATTCATGCAATTTTCAATGTCATCCAAATTTTTCGAGCCGATATGCTTTTCGGATGGCAAAAATCGATCATTTCATCATCGTAATTAAATTTTCCATTTAATCAATTATTTTTGCCAAAGATAAAAAAGGAATTTCGTTGCATTCCAACGATGCAAACTTCAGAGTCATTTTACTTAT
Source organism: Diadegma fenestrale (assembly GCA_037043255.1). Taxonomy (NCBI): domain Eukaryota; kingdom Metazoa; phylum Arthropoda; class Insecta; order Hymenoptera; family Ichneumonidae; genus Diadegma; species Diadegma fenestrale. Next base: position 10,280,529 of record CM073310.1, on the reverse strand, counting down.
AGGGTTCTTTGAAAATTTTGTATAAAAGTTGTTGGCACAAAAACTAAAAGTTTTCTGCTATGAAGAAAATTTTCAGGACCTTTAAAATTTGAGATATTTAATTCACAATTTTTTATTTTCCCCATCTAAAAGCGTGAAAAGTCACGTTTCGTTAAAAAGTTGCGAAAATCGAGTCGTAAAAAAAAATGTTTTTAGGATTTTTTTTTTTGCAGATGGCCAGAAAGGCTACGAGCTGAAATTTTCTAAAAAAAAAATTCTTAACACATATTTTTGCAACTCATAAACGAAATGCGATTTGAATTTACACGCGTTTAGATGGGAAAAGTTAAAAATTGGAAATTAAATATTTTCTTGACGTCAGAAATTTGTATAAATTGTTGGAGAAGCGCCCGAGCCAAGGGACATAATTAAAGAATAATCGGTTTTTACGATCTCGCGGTTTTTTTTCGCTATTTTCCATAGATTTTTACGCGAGCAATGTTGCAAGCAACCAAGTCGATTAATCGTTACCTGGTTGGCATTTAGCCAGCGCCGGCCAGTTGCATCGACCTCGAGAATCGTCCCAGTGCAACCCCGCAGGACATTCCTCACGTTTCAGCACGCCACGCTCGCACTTGAAGTAACTTCCGCAATTCGCTGGGTTTCCTACGTACTGTACTCCGTTGCACGGTGTTCCTGTCGTTGTTGACGGTCTTCTCGTCGTTGTTGTGGTGGTTGTTCTATTAACAATGGTTTGCATGTGTTTAAAAATGTCACGCTCTGAGAAATGACACTGAAGTTGGCAACGTTGGGGTCCAACGAAAAAAAAACGTTTTTTTTTATGAATTGTTTGTTAAATTTCAAAACCCATGGACAATTTTCGTACCGATTTTGAGTCTGGATCCCGAAAAAAAATCGTTTTATCGTCTTGAGCAAATATTGGATAAGAATCTTGAGATCTGCTCAAGAAAAAACGGAATTTCGTTGCATTCCAACGATGCAAACTTCAACATTGTTTTTGCGACTTACGCGGTCGTCGTCGTCGTCGTTTGAGGGGGTTTGCTCCACGTCCAACTCGTAGTCGCTGGTCGTTTCGTTGGTTTTTCTGTCCACGTCGGCCACGTCGTTGCTTTGGTCGTCGAGGGTGATGTCATTGGACTCGTGTGATACGAACCACTTCCACCCTCGAAAGCATCTTCGGGAGTAGTCAGGGTCGCCGGCGGTGGCGTTAGCGGCTCAGGTGGCCGCTGACAGTTCTCGAATAACGATGGTGCTTCCTTTCCGATGCCTGAAAATGTTCAATAATCGTTTTACAAAATGTTAACGATTCGTTGGCACCAAAAAAACGTCTAAAAATTAAGTTGTCTTTGAAAATTTATCCAAATTCATTTTTTCTAAACTTTAATTCCGGAAAATCATTAGAAAATCTTTGAGAAGTGATTTTCCAAGGAATTTCCTCATTTTTTAAAATATTTTTGATTTTTTTTAGTCTTCTTGGAACTTGGCAATTTCGTTGAGCGCGACGTAAAATTTTTTCACCACAATGTGTCAAGATTTCGTATTATATTTTATTCACGAATTTATGAAAAATTTTTGCTGAATAAAAAAAAAAATTAACGATTACAAAGCGTTTGATGGACTGATTTTGAATGTTGACACTTTTTTTTAGACTCACCGAGTCCATAGTTGAGACTCCTGAGCAATGCAAAAGCCCCCAAGCAGCAGCGATTGGTAAAATCGTCGAGATCGACGGTCCAAGCTGTAGCTCCTCCGAAACCGTTGTCAATAATCCATCGTCCTTTTAGATCGACACTTTTGGAGTCTTCGTACGCGACCAGCTGGTCTTTGTAATGGGCGACAGGACCTGGTTGTGACGAAGTTGAAAAACAACCAATTCATAAAAAACTGGTTAAGAAAAAATTTCTTCTCGAATGAAAATAAAAAGCGTCGAGATGAAAACGTTTTTTTTTCTTACCATCGGCGATTTTCCAATTTTGACGTTTTATACGATCGCATATTTCGTAGTAAGCCAACATTCCTGGTTGCTTCGTAAATTCACCGGAAGCTCCAGCACCTGCTGCAGCATCCCCGAGATTGTAAAAATCGTTCCTTACGAGACGATAAGTCTGGCCGTAGAAAGGAATTCCTACGAGGAGTTTCGATTTCGAGGCTCCCAGGCTCGCTATATAATTCATCGTGAAATTCTAGAACAAATCCCGCTTAATTAATCGACAAAAAGTTGACAATTTGCCTAACAAGGAAAACGTTTCATTAAATTCTTTTGTTCATGTATTTCGGTCGAAACGAGTTCGTGAAATTTTTACACACAACCTTTCAAGTACTTCATACAAAAATGTACTAAATTTTTAGAATTTTCTCATCATTTTTATTTCAACCCTCGAGCTGGTTAAAGTGATGATGATGAAATAATTAAAATTTCGTATGTTTTTACATGAAATATTCACGAAATCATGTAAAAATTTCACGACGCGATTACGGAGCTATTTTTTGAACAATTAACATTAACAAATTATGTTGCCATATTAAGAACATGAGAAAATTCGGAATAATTAGAATTTAATGAAATTTGGTGCGAGCTTATTTTCCAGTGTTAAATAAAAAAATTTCAAGATTTTTCTTCTACACAGTTTTGGAGTAATCGAACTCTGGAGTTTACATGCATAAGCATGTAAATTTTTTGCATATTATGAGCTCCAATTATTCGCCAGCTTCGTAAACGAGACATTTGAAAAAATTTGTGTCAGCGTAATTAATGCTAAAGAATATTATCCCCGAATTGTATTAAATTCTTATCAAATTGTCGTCCTTAATCGACGAAAAGTTGGCGATTTGCCCCATGAGAACGATTCATTTAAAATCCTGAATTGTCATTCGTTTTTTTTAATGTCAATGCTCAGTTTTTCGCGTTTGAAAAATGCCATTTTTTTCCCTTTCAACGACTAAAAATATGACGTCGAAGTTTGCATCGCTGGCATGGAATTTCAATATATTGGCCTGGAGAATGAAACGATTCTTTCTTGCGACCAAAAAGCTCGATCACGACGAAAAATTGCCATGATTTTGGAAATTTTCTCAAGTATGAATTTAAAAAATACTATTTCGTTGAATCTCAACGATGGAAACTTTGGGATCTCATTTGAAAAGAGGTGAAATTCTTACGGTATTGTAGAAAGCATGTTGTTCGCCTGGTCTTCCGTACAGAGGCGACAGATGTCCGACCTGTTTTTCCCAAGCTCCGTGGTAATCGTAAGTCATAACAGAAATGAAATCGGCAGCATCGGAAATTTGAGGAAAATCGTAGGCAACGTCGATGATTTCTTTATAACCGGAAACGGCAACAGCGAGAGTGAGTTTCGGTCTAGCCGCGTCGAATTCTTTCCTCAGCTCTTGCAAGAGTTTCGTGAAATTTGGTCGATCGGTAACTGGTCCCTTGGAACACTGACTTTGCCAACATTTTGGATAGAGCCATTCGAACGAGAGGCCCTCGAAACCATATTTCTGGAGGAAATTCACCGTTGACGCGACAAACCTTTTCCGAGCGCTGGGATCGTTCACCAAACGTGAATATTTGTCTCCCGAACTGTCGGTCCAGCCACCCAGACCCAGAAGGGACCGCGGACCGTCTAGAGACGTCACTCTCTCGAAAAGATCTAGAAGCAAGAAAATGATAATCAGTAAATTTCGATGAGCGATCGATCGCTGAAATTCCAAGCTCAAATAAACTGGAAAATGCAACAAAAAAAAAACAAAAGAAAATTCTTTTTCTTTTTCCTACTACGAGGCACGCGACAAATCGATCGAAATTTGAAATTTCTTCATCGGTAATTTCTCAAATCATTATCGTTTCCGTTTACGACAGTTTTCACAATCGAATTATCACAAAATGACAATTTGCACTTGACATTTTTCTTCGTAATCGGAAAATCAAGGTAAATTTGGTTGAATAAACGTCGATATTTTGTTGAACACGCGTCAAACTAAATATTTCAGAATAATTTGAAGAATTTTGACAGTAATTCTGATTTCTAACGGAACCGACAGCAAAATTTACGATTGGGAAGACAAAAATTTACTTTTCGAAGAGACTTTCTAGAATATTTCTTGATGCAATGACAACATTTTTTGTGATTTGTAGAAAAATGTTTAGTCGATTGCGGGTAGAAAAAAAATTTGTTTCATGAAAATTAATTTCGAAATTTAATTTAGGAAAGTTAATTTCCAAATTTTCGTATTTTTGACAATGTTTTTGTTTTCTAACTAAACTGTCAGCTAAATTTACGATTCGAATGACAAAAATTTACTTTTCGAAGACACTTTTTAGAATTTTTCTTGCTGCAATGACAAAGTTTTTGGGATTTTTCGAAAAAAAAGTTCAGCCGAACGTAAAAAATTTATCGTTTCCAATAAATTCTTGTTTTTATTGTGACCCACTTGAGAGTGAATGAGTGAAAAAATGGATTGCTGGGTTTTGGAACTTACTGTTATCGATATCAGCCCAAGGATCGAACGGTTGTATTTGCAGGGTTTCAGGATTCAAGCCCGCAAAGGAGTAGATAACATCGGTGCACATGCTCGTGTCTAATTGTTCAGGAGCGAATTGGCCATCGCCTTTTCTGTACATGGACCAGGAAGTGACGTAGCAAACGACGCGAGGTCCGGTATGTTCGTATCTCGAGACCTTAAGATTCTGTTTTTGGTGGTTGCTCAAATGGTCGAGGCCGGGAACACAGAGTGTAGGATCCGCTTTGACACAGTGTCCGCTTGATTTATCGAAGAATCGTCCGTCACTACAAACGCCTCGATACAAAATTCCTGATAAACCAAAAAATGATAATCAAGTTTTTTCCCCATAAATCACCGAGTGGAGTCGTTGGATTTATGAGTCAACGAGCGATCTAACTCGTTTACACCGCTTTTTCTAATCGTCACCTTTTTCACACGAAAGATAACTCGCACAGTTGTCCGGATCAGGATACACGCCATTAATCTCACATTTCTCGATGGGCTCGTCCATTTGACCCAGTGTCGCGATCGCTGTGTTCAGCATCGACCAGGGCTCGCCGCAGATTCCCTGCAAAAAGACAATTAACATTCATCAGCCTTCCTGCCACCTCCATGAATTCATAGCGTAGGAAACTTGCGAAATGGGAAATTTACGTTACAGCTTTTTTTACGTTGACGAGAATTTTTGCAATTTTTGTATTTTAATTGACACAATTCATGTGATTTTTAGATGTTGAACAGCCAAATCGAAAACTTCCTCATTTCTCCAAAAATAACCATTGGGAACTTTGAACGTGCTGATAAAACGAGCCTAATTGGGTCAATCCGACCCGAAACTAAAAATATTCTCCTGCGGAGAAAATTTTTCTGACGTCGAGAATTCGAGATATTTAATTTACAATTGAAAAAAAAGTGTTTAACATTTTGCATTAAAAATTTCGGCTCATTGCGTTTCTGACTATTCGCAAAAAAGATCCTAAACAAATTTTTCTTGAACCTTTGGTTTTTCCAACTTTTTAACGAAACTTGACTCCAATTTACACGCGTTTAGGTGGGGGAAATTAAAAATTGTGGTAATTATGCAGTTTGGTTACTTTTCCGAAAAATGAAGAAATTTTTTTTTATTTTATGGATCGCTTTCCAAACTGCATAATTACCAAAATTTTAAAATAAATATCTCAAATCCTTAAAATTTTTCTTTATAGGAGAACAAATTTGTTTCGGTGCCAGGAATTTTGAAATTTTGAAATTTTGAAAAGCCGTTAAGTGACCTTAGGAAGGATTTTTAGTATTTCTGATAAATATTTCTTGCTTTCGTTGACTCGTCATTAAATGTTTTTGTACATACCACGAAATCGTCGAGATCGAGACTCGTCAATGATAAGCCAGCAAGACCAGCGGACCTGACATAAGCTGCTTTGAGTTTGATGGAGACAGGATCGTCGTACCCGATCCACTGATCACCGCGTTTGACGTAAGGTCCTTCGCTGTCTCGTCCATAAGTCCAGAACTCTTCAAGTTTTTCGCAAATTTCATAATACGCCAAAAAGCCCCGATGTTTCGTGTATTTTCCTTCGATTCCAGGCCCTCGAATCGGAGCTCCAACGTTAGTAGAATTTTTAAATTTCAGAGTATAGCTCGCCCCGAACAAAGGATTGCCAAGAATAATTTTTTTCTTATCGACTCCAGCCTCGATCCATTTCTTCGTCGTTGAGATCGCAAAGTTCAACGATGCAGGATGCACAGCGATTTCGTTGTTCGGAGCTCGCCAGGCATTGAGGATCAGAAAATCCGCCATTTCTGCGAGCTTGGGATCGGAAACGACGTTCGATCCGAGCGACATTACGACGAGCAAACTTTTCGACGACAACGAGTCGTAAACCACTCTCATCAAGTCCTTAAAACCGTCCAACGCGTGGTGGTTCCATTCCATAACGATTCCGTCGAATTCATACTTTTGGACGAAATCGAGTATCGATTTGCTGAATTCCAGCCGCGAAGACCATGACTTTGTTAGCTCGTTGAACAGTTGCTTGTTGTCCGGGATTACGATCGATAAGAGCACGCGCAGTGATGGGTTTTTCTTTTTTTGCTCCACAGCCAATTTGTAACCACCTGACACGTAAAATCTCTCAAAATCACGTGGTAAACATAATTTTCGGTTTCCAATTAAATTTTCTAATGAGCAAATTTCTTCTTGCTAATTAACAGTTTCTCTTTGATACCAATTAATGAGATTAAAGCAATACCTTTGACTACGTCGTACTCTGGATCGCTAGACTCTATCCCGAAACCCTTCGAACCTGAAAAAAATAAACACGAAAAAGATGATCCTTCAAAATTGATGAAATGCGTTTTTTTTCTCGTTAAATATTTTACAATTTTTAAATGAAATTCTGTTTTTTTTTTACTCAAAACTCAAAATTTTTATGGAATATTTGTTCAAGACATTAAAACGATCTTTTTTCGGAATCCAAACTAAAAATCGGTGGGAAAATTATCGTGGATTGAGAATTTGAACAAACGATTAATAGGAAAAGTATTTTTCGTTGTAAAACCTCAACTTTGCGAACTTTAGTGTCATCTCGTTTTTTTCTTAATCTAAACGGGGCTCCAATTTTCAAAACGTTTTGTTGTCAAAATTGGTCCAACGATTGCTGGAAACTTTCAGGATTTTATTTCGAAAGCAAGGATGGTTTTGAAGATTTTGGTCGTTTTAATTCAGGCCACTTAATTAACATTAATTCAATTTGATAAGAGCAGCAAATGATTCCGCGAACCGGAATTCGGTCAATTTTACGATTTTGAAGCCTGCATCCGTTGGAATGCAGCGAAATTCCGTTTTTTCTTGCACAGATCTCACGATTATTAAGGAAGTTACGCAGCTACCAAGCTAGTCATAAAAAGATTTGAGTAAATTCGACTTTAGTAGTAATCGATCTTCCGATGTCACATTTCGTTGACTTGCTATTATATCTGTCAAATTTCAAATTTCGCGCACATATAACCTCGAATACGTGCCGTTGCTATACTTTAGGGAGAGCCGAAAAATAAAATCCACTGCAAGTGCTTTTTATAGTTTTTATCATTCCCGTTACAAGTCACCTTTGAACGTTTTTAAGCGTGGTAAATGATTATGAGGATTTAATCTCTCTGATGTTTAATTTTCATTTCAATCTATCCATCAATTACGGAAATATGAAGAATAATGTACAGCCTATTCCGTGACTTGCCATAAGAGGCCATGTTAAATTGGTTGTCAAGGTTTTTCAAATATTTACAAATATCTCGCGTAAAAACCCACTTCAGCTCACAATAATTGGTACGAGTTATTTTTACATCATTGCCTAACTTTCTGCCAAGTTTGCGATTTTTCTGTCCATTAATTATATTTTCTGCGTAACTTCCTTAATCAATACTGGATTAAACAAACAATTAACAGAAAAAACGTTTTTTTCGTTGGACCCCAACGTTCCGATGAGCTTCGGTGTCATTTCATTCAGAGCGTTTCATTTTTTGTGTTACTCACCCAAAGTAGCTGCATTATAGACGAGATGAGTGCATTTTCTGCTCGGAATAGCTTCGGGAGTCAAGGAAAACGGGTCGAGTCTGTAAACCCCATGGGATTCAAAGTGACAGACGACGTTGACTGAATTTTGAGTTCTTCGAATACTCGGTGGTGTTATTTGCTCAAGCCAGATTGATTCGTGTGTGAAGCCACCGAAAAACGGTGCATTGCGATGCTCAACTGCATCTCTAAGCGGAATCCTTTTGCCGGAACTAGAAAAAAGACAATTCGATAAAAATGACGTGTTCGCCCTTCGGTTCAGGGACCAAAATGCACAAGGGCATGACTTTTGGCCTCAGGGAATGAATAGCAAAAAAAAAAATGATTTCTCTTAGAAAATTAGGAATTTCGTGCTCGAAATCGTGATTTGCCAGAATTTTCAAAATATTCCGCATCGCACGTAATAAATCGAAAACGAGTTATCAATTTTCTTTGAAAATTCAAAAAAAAATTGCGATAATATTTCGAAATAATGAAACGTACTATTCCGGAATCCTTTGAATGGATTCACGCAACTTTTGACTCTTCAGTCCTGGAAGATCGGGCAAAGCTTCAACCGCGCTCCGCAGCGGTAAACGCTGCGATCCAAACTCGACATTGGCCTGTTGATAATTCTGAGAGTACGGAAGTTTTTCCACAGAGTTTCGTTGAAACGAGGGAAAATGGGACGGTGGTATGTGTTTTTGAAGAGGAGGCAATTGTTCACTGTCCGGTATTCGATAAGCCGTCGCGAGGGCCGCAACCGTTAGGACCCATAACACCAACACCGGCCAGCCCATTTCTGCAACATTTTCAAAAATATCATCTTAGTCTCACTATTATTCCTGTAGGGGAGTTCCTTTCCCCAAAAATTCTTAAGATGTTTCATCTATTACGAAGCGACTTCATTTAGGATTTTTCCAAAATTTTGTATATACGTTTTTGGCACCAGAATTAACAGTTTTTTCCTATACAGACAAATTTTCTGACGTTCAGAATTTAAGATGTTTAATTTCCAATTTTTAATTTTCCCCATCTAAACGGGTGTAAATTGAAATTGTAGATGGAAGTCACGTTTTTTCGTTAAAAAGTTGCAAAAATCGAGTTGCAAAAAGAAATGTATTGAGGATTTTTTTTGCAGATAGCCTGAAAGGCTATGAGCCAAAATTTTTTAAGAAAAATCCCGAATACATTTTCTTGCAACTCATAGAAGAAACGCGACTTGAATTTACACGCGTTTCGATGGGAAAAGTTAAAAAATGAAAATCGAATATCTCAAATTCTTGACGCAAGAAGATTTTTCTTCATATTAGGAGAAAATCGTTAGTTTCGGTGTCAAAAATTGAAGAATCCCAAATAAAGTAATTTTGTCATCGTAAAACGTTAATCTTGGTCGGTTCGCAATTCGATTCCCGCGTCCTTGCCTCGTTCCGTGATCGGGGAATCAAGTGCGATTTTTTTTTTTACATAAAAAACATTGGGAAAGGTTTTCGTGATATTTGTTGACTCATTTCCATCGCACGATCAATTCGGAGTAAAAATAACAAAGACGAACAAAGAAAAAATGAGTAATTCGAACAATTTCGGATTCTAGAGGAATGAGCAACATCCGAGAGCCATGTAATACGGTCACGCACACTATAGTGACTGTGTGGAATGTTAATTTATACCCCCAACTCTCCATTAAGCAGGTAAATCTGTCTCGCTTCTTCTCCATCGTTCGCATGTTTTCGCCCTCGCTTCGTCGTCGTTTGTTTATTTTCTTCATTTTTTATATCCTATACTTTTCTTTCTTGTGGGTGTTTTTTTTTTTTTTTTTTTTTTTCAAAGACCGTAGGAGCGAGTCCCTTGACAGATATATCGACATGGCTCGGAGATAGTCCAACCGGTGACCCCTCTCCACAAAATATATGCACCTGCACAATGGAGTGGAGAAAAAGTTGCACACAACATACCCGCGAGCAGGCGACGAGTTTTGCGCCCGCTGAGAGCGAGCCAGCAAAACAAGGGCTGCAAAAATGCGTCACGAGTTTTTTATACATCCAAATATTCTAATTTTTCTTCATTTTTTTTCTCGTTTTACCTCGTAAGCTATAAATTTGTTTTCCTCCGCGAATCGCCCGCAATTAGGAGGGAATTCAAATTATGCGCGCGGTTTTCGGACGAACTGGAAATCAAATTTTTTCAAAAAACGTCCATTTTTTTTGTTGAACACGGTAAAACAAATATTTTTGCGTAATTTCAAAATTTTCGTAATTTTGACAATATTTTTAATTGATAACGAAACTTTCAGCAAAATTTACGATTGAAATGACAAAAATTTACTTCTCGAAGAGTTTTTCTAGAATATTTCTTGCTGCACCGACAAATTTTTTTCGAATTTTCAATAAAAGGTGAGTCGATGAACGATTTCAACAAAAACATTATTTTTAGTGTCCGCCCACTTTTCGTCCATGATATCACGGAAAAAAAATGATCCCCAAAAATTTTCGGTCGATCACTGGAAATATGACGAAATTTTGAAAAAGATTTACAGTTTTAAACTGTAAACCAGTTCTACTTCGGGCCCCATTACAAAATTATCAATTTAATGTATTTTTGCCATTCCAGAAGATTATAATTTATCGTTTGGACTGCAGAATAAAGGAAACTTTACAGTTCATTTTTCTGGACTACGTAAATATCATCGCGTGAGAATTCTCCAAGGAAAAATCGTCAAGATATTTTTTGAATGGTTTTTGCTATCGGAATTAGTGTGAAATATTTATGTGTAACATCAAGCGAATAATAAATACATAATTCGTATTTATTTATGTTAATGCTCTGATCCTTTCGGTCTGAAAAGACCCAAAACTGTTTGGCCAAAGCTTTCGCGTTTATATTTCGGTCCTCGATGTCTAGTCTCTCCAAAACTGCAACATACCGGCATAACTGTGTATATTTTAACTCGAAGAAAAAGACGAGACCACGCGTTGGGACCAGAATGTAAATGAAACGATTTTATAAAACGCCTCATTTCCTTAAACGGACGGTTTTGTAAATAAAAAATCTGTATTAGTACCAGCGAAAGTATTGCTTGAACATGACAAATATATTATTGACCCTCAACACATGCAGCAATCGTGGCTTTATCGCAACTCACACTGAAGATTAAATTTGGTCAAAAAACGTCGATATTTTGTTGAACACGGTGAACTGAATATTTTTGGATAATTTCAATTTTTTCGTTATTTTGACAATATTTTTGATATCTAACGGAAATGTCAGCAAAATTTACGACTTCTCGAAGAGACTTTCTAGAATATTTCTCGCTGCAATGTCAAAATCTTTGTGGTTTTTCAAACAAAATTTTAGTCGATCAAAACATCGATCGTTTCCAACAAAATTTGCTTGCCAGTGCAGTGATTTTTCATTTTTTCAATTTTTCTTCGAGCCTTAACGATCGTGAGACGAGTCCAAATAAATCTTCAAACTATCCGTTAGATTCCGGAGGTTCTGACCAAACACACGTTGCTTTTGATCGTCGAAACGCAATCCACTGCCTCAATTGCCACGATAAAACGATTCATCCAAGTTTTGCTTAGCATTGAAGGAAATTCATCAGAAATTCCTGTATAAAATACAGGAATGTTCCTTTTCGATCCTGTTCGATTTTCAATGAAAATTAGACACGTTTTTCAAGCCCCAGTCAAAAATAATTTGACACTGAAGTTCGCAACGTTTAATATCAAAATCCATGACAATTTTCGTCCCGATCTTGTGTTTGGATCCCGAAAAAGAATCGTTTTATTGTCCTGACCAAATATTTAATAATAATCGTCAAATCTGCTCGATAAAAAACGCAATTTCGTTGCATTCCAACGATGCAAACTTCAACATCGTAAAATAATGCACAACTCTCTGCTGTGCACGTAGACACGACAATTTTTCTTATCAGACACTCTTGGATTAATCATTACAGCTTCTATATGTATATGCGACCCATAAGGTAATGAAACAGAGAAGATCATATGAAATTCACAAGGCGTTCTCGCACATCAAGGGAATACCTGTCGACCCTGAAGTGATCGAACGCGAGATTCGTGTGCTCGATAATATATTCCACTGGCAAATTTTTTTTCCTCCTTTCCTATGTATATTTATATATTCACACACACACAAACACTGAGACACACGTGCACTAAAGTTTCGCGACATGGAGTACTTGAAAACTCATTGACGCCAATGAGGTCCTTGAACTTGTATAAATATAAATTGGCTATTTATGTATTATGAGAGGAGATCGACGGAATGTTATGTTTTTTCTCAATATTCGCGTTCACCGACGAGCCCAATTGCATTTTTTTTTCCAAATTAATTATTTAAATATTCCCATCTTTGGTTGCAAGGTCAGAACATTTGGGGATTTAATAAACAACTTTTCGGTCTTGGATTCACATTAATGCGAAAATAGAGAATTTGTTCCTGAAATTGTAAATGCAACGAATTGATCGATGTTTGGCAATTTATCGCGATTCAAATCTTGGACCAAACGATTACTCTCACTTTCCTGAACGTCCTTACGCATGCAGTGTCAAGGACTCGGATGTTTATTTACGGTACGCTGAATAATTGATGGGAAAATCTTGTACAATGTACAGCAGCGACCATTTTTAATGATGGAAAATTCTTTTTGACTTTTCGCGCAATATCAGTTTTTTTTTTTTTGGAAGAAAGCTCCTGATGCAACGAACTTTGGCTCCTCGTAAAATTCTTATCCACTAATGAGTAAAAGAATGAAGGAACGTACGGAAGAAAAATTGAACGTGACGCACTGAAAAGAAAATTTTGTTGGAAATTAAAAATCGATATACGGTCGACTGAACTTTTTTTGAAAAGTAACCAAAATTTCGACATTGCAGCAAGAAATATTCTAGAAAGTCTCTTCGAAATGTAAATTTTTGTCATTCCAATGTCAAATTTTGCTGACAGATCCGTTAGAAATCAAAAATATTGTCAAAATATCGAAATTTTCGAAATTCCACAAAAATATTAAGTTCACCGTGTGTTCAACAAAATATTGACGTTTTTTGACAAAATTAAATTTTCAATGAGAGACCAAAATAATTTAGGCTTCGTAATTTCGACTTTACTCAAATTTCTGTCATTCTAATCGTAAATTCAGCCGACAGTTCCGGTAGAAATCAAAAATATTGTCAAAATAACAAAAATTTTGAAAATATCCAAAAATATTAAGTTCACCGTGTGTTGTTCAACAACATATCGACGTTTTTTTGACATAATTTCGAATTTTCAGTACGTCATTCGTTTTTTAATTTATTCAAAAGCTGGAGATTTTTGTTAAAATGATGAAAATTGATGTTATCACGGACCTTCAGGGCTGCTTTAGCTTCCAGCGTCGTCGTGATTGTAAAAGTTGTCCAGTCGTGATAGAATGCAACGTAAACACAAAATAAAGCAAACTCGTAGGATCGCCGATCGGTTTCGAACGGTTGATTAAGTGTACGCGCGCGAACAACCGTATTTGTTGCGAGTCAAAGAGGAGAAGCGTGAATACGATGGCCCGTGGTGTTCAGGTGGAAGAGGTGCAAGTCGAACTCAAGCTGACTCGAGTTGACGAGAGTTAAGGGGCCAACCTTGCCTGCTAGGGCAAACCACGGATGTGGTATTCCAAGCGCGTGTGTAGCCCATTTATACCTGCGGTCTTCCCCTCGTCCCCCTCGCGTCCCGGCACCCCTGAAGTTCTGTCGACGCCAAGAAACAGCATCGACAATCATGCGTTGAGGAGGATTGACTCATTGTCGCTTGTCTTTTCTCCTTTGACTTAATTTCCATTTCTTTAGACTGATTCCTCGCGAACCCGGGGCTTCCGCATTCAACGCGCGAGCACTCTCGCTTCTCCTTTTCAAAAACTCTCAAATCTTTCCCCGTTTATAATTACACCAATAAAATTAAGTGCCTCAAGCTGCCTCAAACTTCTATCTCTATGAAAATATATTCTTTGCATCAATCAATTCTCCGAAACGTAATCCCCCGCGGATCTCATCACGCAATGCTCGCAGGTTCATTGACACTCGACGAGGAAGAGCCAAGTTTTGAAAATATGAATCGATCCATCGAAACACCAGTTTACAAATTGTATTTGAACTTGACATTGAATTGCTCGAACGGATTTGCATCATCGCTCCGGGAAATATTCGGAATCGACAGAGAAAACGAACGGCTCGTTGAACTGAAAAAAAAATTGTAAAAACAGAAAATTGAATTTTGTCAAAAAAGATCGATATTTTGTTGAACAGGGTGAACTAAATATTTTTGGATAATGTCAACATTTTCGTAATTTTGACAATATTTTTTTATATCGAACGGAATTATCAGTAAAATTTACGATTGGAATGACAAAAATTGACGTTTCGAAGAAAATTTCTAGAATATTTCTTGCTTTAATGACACAATTTTTGTGATTTTTCAAAAAAGCTTAGTCGAGCGTATCCAACGAAATATCGATCATTTCCAACAAAATTTCCTTTCTAGTCGATTCGGGTGACAAATTTCCAGAAGACAAACTCATTGAAAAAATGATCCGGGCGGGTAATTACATCGTAATGTGGTACCAGCTCGAGCAACTGGCCGAAAGAACTATAAGTAGAGCAAGTCAGTACTGGAACGGCATATAAGCAAATCACGTACATGCAGAGCTGCATGTCGCTCGTATGGCTTATTCACTGTGCACTTGACATTCAATCGAAATTCTAACGGATTTTGTTTTCTAATGAATCGTCAAACGAGGACAGTCATTGTCCCCCGAACAATTAAAACGCGTCTTCAAAATAGTGTGACAATTCAAGCCGTCACGATTATTCGAAAATGTCTCCGAAAACTTTACACACTGGTTTGAATTTATCAGGCCGATAAAAAATAATGAAAAAATTCATTTCAACTGGATTTTCATTTCGTAAAGTGTCTTTACCGTGAAATTTCATTTTTTTGCCATGATTGCAGAGGGAATTCGAGCTGGCGGTTGCTCGTAGAATTTCCAAAGAAAAAATCGCATCCAATCAGGCAAAAATCATTTCAGTGCTTGCAGGGTTTTGTTTTTGTTTTAACAACATCGATATATCTCCGAGTTCAAGCTCGACAACGCCTTTGCTCATCAATCATACACGAGAAAAGGTTTGAGCTGTATGCAAACTCATGTGTCAGTCACGTGTCTCTATCGGCAATGCATCATGATCTTTTTTTTCCTTCGAAAAGAAACAACTCAGCGAGTTTCGTCAAAAAGATGAACTTGTGCGAGAACTTTGTCTTCCATCGTGTAATCGAATGAACGAGACGATCAAAACAATTGTCCACCCGTGAGATTGTCAAAGCTCTAAAGAATTTTCACTCTTCTTTGCAATTTCGTACCATAAAAAGTTTACCTTTTGATGACGTTGAGTCCCACATCACAAATGATAAGAAAATTCCACAAATTTGGTATGTTTTTGTACGAAGTATTAAAAAGATTGTGGAAAAATTTCACAAAGATTGAAAAGCTCGGTATTGAACAATTAACATTAATCAATTAAATGCAGTCAAATGTGGTATTATGAAAACTGGGATAACTTTGCGATAAGATTTTTTTTCGACCTCCCAATTTTTTAATATCTGAAGTATACTAAAAGTAACGGAAACAAAACGAAGTTGATTGATAAATATTTGTTGTATTTATATAAAAAATTATTCTTAACAAAATGTCAATTTTTTAATGACGAGGTTCTTAATCGTCGTGAAATTTTTACAGGACCTCTCAAATTGTACTTCATACAAAAATATACTAAATTTTCAGAATTTTCTTATCATTTTATATTTCAACCCTTACGGTGATTAAAATAATGATGATAGAATTATTAAAATTCGGTATGTTTTTGCATGAAGTATTCAGGAGTTCGTGCACAAATTTCACGACGATTGAGTAGTTATTTAATGAACAATTAACATTAACAAGTTTCACAGATACTCAACATCCTTAAAAATGACCAAACAAAAAATCTGCTGAACAGAAATTTTTGTAGACTCGAGTATGTTCTTTAACCGTGACGCGATCATGAATATTCTCGACTGGACACCCCATTAAAGAAGAATTATAGAGTTCGCTTGATTCCAAGAGTAATTTCCACGCGTACGAGATATCGTAATGGAAAAATGATCAATCATTCTTCGAATTTGATGATTTATTGAAAGATTCGCGTTAGTGAGTTTTCTTCTAATGGAGTGAAAATAAAATAAGAAATAAATAGAAGCATTGGCGTTTCTAATGGTGGGAAGATTTAATAAAAACCATTTTAAAAGCTTCGTTTGATTTCCATGTGCAAAGTTGATCAGCGTCCAACCTAAAATTAGCAACGTTCTAATGATTCATTAATGTACACGAAAATGCCATTAAATTATATTTTGTTATAATACCGAGCGCGATTAAGAGCGAGAGAGAAGTGTTGGAGAGATAAACTCATTGGGAATATTGACGTAGAAAACCTGCGGCTGATAAGTCTCGTTCGTCCCCTCGAAGATGAATATGTGGTTGAAAAAATATATATACATATATATGAACGCAGTTACCGGTCAGTCTCAAGGTCGTGGAGGAGGTGCCATGGTGATATGTGAAGCATAGTAATGAGCTGTAGTCAGACTTGGCGCAATTGCACTCTATACAGCCAAACACTCAAGTCCTCACGAGTCCTTTTACGAAAGAGGTTGCAAGCTAAGCCATAAAATTTACAGTCACTAATTAATTTATCATGTCAATTAATAATTACGAGGTGTTAATGAGAGACTCAATTACAAAGGAGTTTGTAATCAATCGGCAAATATGATTTGTCGGAAATTTCAGCGACTTCTCAGTTCGTTGGATCGACCAGTTGGCAAACAATTTTCACTGAAAACTAAATTTTGTCGAAAAACGTTGATGTTTTGTTGAACACGAAATTATTCACTATTTTTGAATAATTTCAATTTTTTCGCTATTTTGACAATATTTTTGATTTCCAAGGGAACTGTCAGCAAAATTTACCATTGGAATGACAAAAATTTAAACAGAGCAAATTTGCGAAGCCTGAACTATTCAAGTCCCTCTCTGAAAACGAAATTTTGTCAAAAAACGACGATATTCAGATGAAGACGATAAATATTTTCGAATGATTTCAAAATATTTGTAATTTTGACAATATTTTTGATTTCCAAGGGAACTGTCAGCAAAATTTACCATTGGAATGACAAAAATTTAAACAGAGCAAATTTGCGAAGCCTGAATTATTCAAGTCCCTCTCTGAAAACGAAATTTTGTCAAAAAAACGACGATATTCAGTGAAAGACGTTAAATATTTTCGAATAATTTCAAAATTTTTGTAATTTTGACAATATTTTTGATTTCTAGGGGAACGCTCAGCAAAATTTACGATTGAAATGACAAAAATTTACATTTCTACAATATTTCTTGCTGCAATGACAACATTTTTGTGATTTTTCAAAAAAACGTTAAGTTGAACGTGAATCCAACAAAGTCTCAATCTTTTCCAACAACATTTTCTTACCAGTGGCGTTACTGTTTAGATTCTATGCAGAGTTTATAACACTGGCCTTGATACAGCGATTGACGGATTGAATTATTGAGCAAAAGAGACGAATTTCCCGAACGAAATAACTCAACAAATCTCAAGGATCGTCAACGAGAAGGATGTTGCTATTAAGGAGCAAGTACTGCGGATGAACAGCATAGCAATAGGTTGTTGATGGTCGCACGTAATTGCATTCAGGGATATCGTATTGTATGGCTGAGCCATATAACGTCCCTTTACAGTGGGTGTACGAGAACGAATCTCGTGGCAATCACGAAAATGACCGGTTATAAAACTGCCTTAATCGCTAATAAATTTTATATTCCTTATCCAAAGATTCTAGCGAATTTTTTTGGCTCGCGAATGTGCTCATATATCCTTACGAAAAAAAAATAAAAACTAAAAAATATAGGAGAAAAATATACGAGTCCGTAGTTTGTTGGGGTTTTTCTCGACATGATTTGAGATAATAAATATAAACGTACGTGATTCGTAACGAGTTTTTTTGAGCCTAGGAGTATCGAAATCGGAAACTCCGAGACTTTGGTGAGGCGCCAAATTTTTTATATATAATTGTAAAGAAACAACCGTAACTCCAAAAATTCTCACAGAAGCTCACATTCGAGTAGTTTTTTTTCAATATACCAAACGTTTGAATTCCATTGAATTCTTGAAAAACGTGTTTTTTTCTCATTCAAAATAAAATTGTTATTTGAGTCCAGCCATGGACCCCTGATGTTTCTTATGGCCCGGCGATTTCTATCGGTCGATCTTATCCGATAGATCCAAATCTCATTCCGTGTTTGAAATGAGCGAAACTCATTTCAATCGATCGTTCTTTCGGCACGCAAAAATATGTCTTTCTCCAAATTTACTCTGTCTGTTGAACACGATCACATCACTTTTTTTTCAAGACTCTGAAAGTTGAGCGTGGGTGCTTCGGTTCTCGCGACCGTTGACGCAGTTTTCCGAAATTCCTTATGGTCCACGTCCGAATTCGAAAACGATCACGAAAAAATAATTTTGACACTTTTTTTAATGAAAGAAAATTCAATAAAAAACGAATAAAAAATTTTAAGTTTGCTTGCAAATAAATCAAGAAAAAAAGGGAAAAAGGTGTCAAATTTTTGGGACCTAAACAGCGAATTCGGAGTAAATCTCGATCGAATACATTTTTCACGCGAGTAACGAAGTCTTGACTCCAAAATGATTTTCTTTTAGAAAGGACAATTAATCGTTGAATTGCATACTTTTGCGTTGCATTGCTCTGCACTCGAGCGACGAAATCCCGCGTAAAAATTCACATATGATTTTGGCAAGATACTTTTTTCGTAGATACTTCACTATAATAACGTAAAGATCATGAATAGTGGTCGGGTAATGACCTTTCAATTACCTATACCCGTTATGAATTAGTGTCACGCCCGTTTGAAAGACGCTCGTCGTCTCTCGGCTCACTGAAAAGGAAATTTTGTTGGGAAAAATCGATATTTTGTTAGATACGTCGGACTAAACTATTTTCCGAAAAATCACAAAAATTTTATCATTGCAGCAAGAAATATTCTAGAAAGTCTCTTCGAAAAGTAAAATTTTGTCATTCCAATCGTAAATTTTACTGACAGTTTCGTTAGAAATCGAAAATACAGTCAAAATTTCGAAATTACTCCAAAATATTTAGTTCACCGTGTTCAACAAAATATCGACGTTTTTTTTTTTGACAAAATTTCATTTTTAGTCAACGCATTTTGATTTCGATAATTGGAGTTCGGTAATCCGTCTCCCTTTCACCTCTTTCTTCGCAATGAAAATGAAATACCGGGCCAAGCATACGACAAATGAAAAAATTGGCGGAGAGCTCCAAATCCAAACGTTAGAAAATTTTTTTATCCTCTTCAAAGTTTCACCGATATTTACGATCGAGAATTTGACCGATTGATTTACGGGTCGAATTTGATACCCGGAAACTACGGCAAGTTTGGTTTCTGAGTGGCAAATTAATGGTATTGGAAAAATATCGACGTCGCAGCAATAGCGAAATACGGTAACGCACCCTCGGGCTAATTTTAGCCCATAAAAAATTTCGCATGCTGATCAATTTTTTAGCTCACTCGCGCTGTTCAAAAATTATTCTAATATTTTTACCAGAGCACTGTTGACGTCAAATTATTTAAAGGATTATTTGACGTCAAATAATCCTCTTCATAGTTTGCCAGAAGTCCTCGAGTTGATTGACTTTAAGAGTAAAGACCGATTTACCGAAGATGAATGCCATCCCTATGTCGCGATTCATATTAGAAATCTCGTATTCATGTATGGGATTCTTAGTGTCGAATGAACCATTTGTGCAACAATTTTTCAATTGCGCTCTAAAAATTACAATATTGTGAAAAATCTGCATAAATCGCAATGCCCTTGATAATCTGGGGTGGTTGCAATTTCACTATAGTTAGCCGACAAATTCGTACCGTTTGAAATGGGAACGTAATTTGTTAATTTTTGTGTTTTACCTCAACCGAAAGTTCCTGCATCGAAAAAATCTTGCGATTTCTTCCTCCAACTTCATGTTCAGCCTTTTTAACGAGAGTTAAAAAAAAAGAACGATCTATTCGATGGAAAGGAAAAGTTTTCTGAACTGGACTGAAAATGAAATTTGATCGAAAAACGTCGATATTTTGTTGAACACTAAATATTTTTGGATAAATTCAAAATTTTCATTATTTTGACAATGTTTTTCATTTGAAACGGAACTGTCAGCCAAATTTTCGATTGCAATGACGAAAATTTACTTCTCGAAGAGTCTTTCAAGAATTTTTCTTGCTGCAATGACACAATTTTTGTGATTTTTCAAAAAAACGTTTAGTCGAACGTACCCAACAAAATATCGATATTTTACAACAAAATTTACTCTTCAGCGTGAATACTTTTTATGGGAATTCTGCGGTGATTTGGAGTAAAATACAATCGCGATCGTAATCAGCGATAATGTTCGACGTTTTGGTTGAAAATTTACCTGTTTGACAAATTGGTACGGAAAAGCTTATAGATGTAAATTACAATTGGCTTAGTATAGACCTTAGCGGGAGCTGGTGATATTGTCGCGATGCTGTTTGAAAAAAGGCCTTAAGTCGGTTCAAGGTCTCGGGACCAAATCAAGCTGGTTTTCTGGTTAGTGGTGAGTGACCTGCTGGTCTGCTCTGATCCCTCCCTCTCTGTGTATTCTTGTCCCTCGCGCTCTCTCACTCTCTCTCTTTCTCTCTCTCTTTTCCTCTCACTCGTTTGCTCGCCCCTCCTCACCCTCTATCTTCATTTTTCTGAGAGTTCCCTCGATTCTACTTGTGTCATGACTCCATCATAATGGCACGATAAATATACATGAAAACTAACGGATATGCTAACTTTTTCGAGAGTAAGACCATTCCGGTCCTTAAAACATCATTCATTAATGCATCGAACCAAGAGAATGAAAAATCGATATCGTTCTGCCTCATTTTAACTTGACTCGATCATCGCGTTCAATGAAAGCGAATACCCATCGCAGTTGTTGCGATTTTTGTTAAAGTATCACAAAACGACTTTATTTAGGTCCCTTTCAAATTTTTCTTGGCACCAAAGGTGACAGTTTTCTCCTACGAAGAAAAATTTTCCGACCTCCAGAATTTGCGATATTTAATTTGCAATTTTTTATTTTCCCCATCCAAACGCGTAAATTCGAGTCACTTTTCGTTAAAAGTTGCAAAAAAAAATGTATTTAGGATTTTTTTTGCAAAAGGCCACGAATGAGCCGAATTTTTTGAAGAAAAATTCTCAATACATTTTTCGCAACTCATAAACGAAACGCGACACGCGTTTCTTTGGGAAAAGTTGAAAAATGGAAATTAAATGTCTGAAATTCTTGAAAAAATTTTCTTCGTAAAAGAAAATTGTTAGTTTTGGTGTCAAATTTTCATACAAAATTATTCAATAATCCTAAATAAAGTCAATTTGTGATAGTAATACGTTAAATCTCTTCGAGCGTCTGCAATTTTTCGTAATTTTCACAACTGCATGGGTCCATCCGTTCGATGTGTCGACAACTCATGGATGTGCCATAAATAAATGCTAAAGACATTTATGTGAAAATAATCTTTACTTTTTATACTGACGTCATTCCCAAGAAATCTTGTTGCTTTTAAGGCGAATCAGTTTGAGACTGAACGTTATGATCGTATACAAACAAATCCTCGTGTCATTGACCCGTTCGATGACTTAAGCGCTGATGATTTCATTTTTTCATTTGTGATTCATTCAAGATTGAATTTTCTTCAAATTTTGATAAAACTTTATGCAGCGAAATTCGCTGATGAAAAATACGTTTAGAAAAAAGGAAAAAGCCTCCTCCTGCACGTTTTTTATGTCGATGTTTTTACTGACGAAAAAGGAGGATCGAGAGACTCGAAAACGAGAGGACTTGGCGCTGGATACAGGAGTGAGGCTGGAATCCACTTGCACACCATCAAGATTTATCGTTTCCCTTCAGGCAATTTCATATTGCAAGCTACCATTTATACGGTTGCTTTTCTTCTTGGTCTCCCATAGCGTCGAGAATGCAACCAGAACTCAGCAACATATACGAAGATACTCTCGACCAGCTGTCTACTTCCTTTCCATCACGCACGGAGCTCCCGTCCTTCATGCAGATTTTCCTCTCTCGTGTAAAGAGACCTTGCTTCACTCACCAGCAGGCTCAAGCTCTATATCTTGTCGTTCAAACTCTATGTTTATTTTAAAGAATCTTACGAGTTGAAAGATCTTTCGAAAATTTGCAAACGTTACATAAAGTTTCGTAAATTTTACCAACTTCCGTTCCATTTTGTATCGAACTTTTAAATCACTATTGTAATCTTTCATTTTTATTCACTGCGTACAGCTTTACACGGAAAAAAAGAAACAGTAAATATCGCAGTATAAACTAATTAAACAACAGGGTACCCACGTTATTTTACAGTCGAACAGAGAATTTTCCTGTACGAACTCAGATTTTAACAGTTTCACTGGATCTTTTACAGTTCGTTACAGTAAAGTCGTCAATGTCTCCAGTAAAACTGTTCAACTGTCAAAATTACATGAGATCACTGATTTTCATACTGTACGCAGCTGCAATAGTTACAGTGTTACAGCAATGACTACAGAGCGATTCATTCAATTTTACAGTGTGCCACGGTATTTTCACTATTCTTTCCACAGTTGGTGACGCTATCACCGACACACATACACGCAGACGTGTGTTTAACAGTGTTAAACTGTTAAAATTTACTTTGGACTACACTGTAACTTGAGCCAATTTGGGCCCTATTTTTCAGTAAATATCGTTTTTCAATCGCTTCGAGTCCAATGTAAACTGTATACCACTGTATTTTAAACTGTTTCTTTTTGTCCGTGTACATGATAATTGACTCAGTGCTTCGCGCAAGTTCAGATCGCTGAACTTTTCTCTAAGTTCAAGGAAAGTAAATATGAAATTTTTTAATGTCGATTGTTCAATAAAATAGTTCGGTAATGGTCATAAAATTTGTACATTACCTCGTGAATACTTCATGTAAAAACACACCAAATTTTAATGATTTTATCACCAACCACCACAAGGGTTGGAATAAAAATGATGAGAAAATTCTGAAAATTGAGTATATTTTTGCATGAAGTATTTAAGAGGTCCTGTAAAACTTTCACGACCATTAAGAACCTCGTTATTAAAAAATTGACATTTTGTTAAGAATAGTTTTTTAAATAAATACAACAAATATTTATCAATCAACTTCGTTTTGTTTCCGTTACTTTTAGTATACTTTAGATATTGAAAAATTGGAAGGTCAAAAAAAAATCTTATCGCAAAGTTATCCCAGTTTTCATAAGACCACATTTGACTGCATTTAATTTATTAATGTTAATTGTTCAATACCGAGCTTTTCAATCTTTGTGAAATTCTTCCACAATATTTTCAATACTTCATACAAAAACGTACCAAATTTTCGGAATTTTCTTATCATTTATTTGGAACTCAACATCCTTAATGGAGTATTGAAACGTGTTCAATATATTTCTACTGAGAAAATTGACTCATTTTGATCAACTGCTTCCTGACAAAATTCGTCGTTTGTCTCGTTTTGCGAAGATCCGAATATTCGAATTCATCGTTCATATCAAGTTTTTTCCGGTAGATTTTCGGTGCATTCGACGATGCAAACTTCAGTTCCTCCCTGAGAAATTTTATTCCGGAGACTTGATTTCTTGGAGAATTCTCACGGAACTATAACAAAATTGAGTTCAATCGCAAAATCGCGATTTTGGTGCAGGAACCGAAAAGCCTGCGTGCTAAAAGCCACGAACGTGGCCCTTAACGAAACTTACTTTTCTTTATTGACTCGGGCGATCAAGTTATATTTCCGGCCCTTCCACGAGTGCACTTTTAGCCGCGACCACAGGATCGAACAATCTGGTTGGACGAGAGCAGCAGGTACGAGGGTCACCTTGATTTTAGCATCGAAAATCAGGTTCTGGATCGTGTAACGTTCTCGAACCAGGCCCATCAGAGTCGAACGCATTTTAATGGTCCAGTCTTCTCTTTCTATTTATCGTATTTTTTATTTCCTCCTTCCTCACGAGCCTGAGAATGTTTATGTTGGGTATTAGAACGGTTTGGGAAGGGAAACATGAAATTTGTATGTAAATACCGAAAAATTTCATTTTCGTACGAAATCTTTAACGAATCCTTGAAAAACCCTCCGAAACGATACATTAACTTTTTTATGCAGTTTTCCAAAAACCGGCGTTTTCGCTCAGTCCACACTGCAAAGAAAATTTCGGTGGAAAAAATCGATATTTTGTTGGATCGTTCGACAGAACGTTTTTTTTTGAAAAACCACATAAATGTTGTCATTGCAGCAATAAATATTCTAGAAAGTCCCATCGAAAGGTCAATTTTTGTTATTCGCATCGTAATTTTTGCTGACCAAGATAACGCAAATTTTGAAATTATCCAAAAACATTTAGTTGACCGTGTTGAAAAAAATAATGACGTTTTTTGAGAAAATTTGATTTTGAGTGCAAAAATTCGTGGCTTTGGTCCTGATCACCCTCAAGATGAACATTCGAGTCTTAATTATTTCTTGATTCCCTGACGAATTTTACGACCATTCAGTCTACCGTGATCATAAAAAAAAAAAAAGAAAAACATTACGCTTGATAAAAAGCTCCGTTATAGTATATCCATAACGTATTTGCTCGTCTCGTATTGGGAACCGGCTGGGCCAATGCAGAATGAAAAAATAAGAATAAATCGCGCTAGCTTGGAATCCTGAAACGATGGAATGGAAAACATTATTCGGCAAGTTGCCAGTATTTTCAACATTCCCAGCGTTTCTATTTATCTTTTTATCGTTTCACATCGAACTCCGTCTATGGGAACTTTAATTAAATTTAAGATAACGAGGAATTTTGTTTTTCAAATAATCCCATAGCTCGTTTTTCTTTCATTTATTCCGAAAACCATCCGCGAATCGGTCCATTTTATCATGTTGATAGATTTTTCTCCCATATTCCTATGGCTATGAGGATGAGATGATGTCAATAAAATCTGATACGATGAAGCAACCGCGATGCTGTCCGCCTTCAGTCATTTTAATTCTGTTCTCGATGGATCTCCCTTTTCCGCAAATCTCCAATTCTGACGTATTTATTTATATTTTTTAATCGATTTCTCGTCGATGCAGCCATTTGCCCACGCATAAAAAATTATCGGGGCAAAACTGTCTCGGTTATGGGGAGAGACGTTTCCTCGCGGTCTGTCTTGGACAGAATTCATCCCTTGCAAACGTTCACTGTTCCGAACAGAAATCAGTCGAGCATGCTCGAATTTTCCAAGGTATAAAAGGCTCCAGATTCATGGGGAATCATACAGACCACTTGGAAAGCTTTCAACGTGAATATCCTCTGTTTTCTCACAAAAGTCGAAAGAAATTTAAAAAAAAAAAAACCGGTTGAGCAAGTTTTTCAAAAATCAGAGCTTTTCGTCTGCAATTTGATAACATTTTCTGCTGAATCTGCTGCAGGTACGTGGCAATGAATATAAAACGAAAAAAAAAAATTTCTTCATACCTCGCTCGAAATTCCGCATCGAGTTCGATGCAGAAAATCCGAGATTCGTGCATTGGTAAAAAAAACACGCGGGAGCAAACATTTTTTTCCGGCTACCGCGACTGCCAAAAGTGACTTTCCAACCGCGTTTTCTCTGATGTCAAAGCTCTTTTGCTTTTTCAAATTTGAATTATTTCCATGGTCCGTATTTTTCATGTTGAAGTTTTTCGAATAAAAATCAGAAAAATTAAAGTGTAAGAGGACAAATTTCGAAATTTTCGTCAACCGCTTCATTTTTGTTAAACTTAATGGAAATTTAGTGAACATTTTTTTGTGATTGCAGTGATCGTGATAAATATGACGAAAACATAGAATAAAAATCTTCGTAAAAAATGTAATAATTTTGGATGAAACGTTCGCAACGTTGAGTTCCAACGAAAAATACTTTTTATGGGAATTTTTGGTTCAAATTCAAAAGCCATGACGATTTTTCTACCGATTTTGTGTTTGGGTCCTCAAAAAAATCCATTCATTGTACGGACGAAATATTGAATAATAATCGTGAGATCTGCTCAAGAAAAAAGATAATTTCGTTGCATTCCAACGATCGAAACTTCAACATCGTAATTTCATTGAATTATTTTATAATAAATCATGCACTTGAATGTGTGTGTGATGTGTGTTATTTGTGACCTAAAATTTGCAAAAAAAAATCATATGAGTTTTAATTAATTATGGTTTTTGTTTTTCTATGATTTTTATCTGCTTTTCTTGTGTATTTGATGCTTACCCCCAACCAGTTGGCACTCGTTTCGCTCGAAATTTCGGGGCAGGCATCTATCGTGAATCTGTCTTGAATCGATCGTACTTTTGACCGGCTATATGAAGAACAATAGTGAGCACCACACAGGCAGAAGTTTGGGAGCCCCGAACTGCGCATCATCATGCCCGAGGTGAAGCTGTGGAAACTCAAACTTTCTGCCTTTGCAGTGTACTATTCCCATGAAACATTCATCATTCATCATCATTTTTATTGGACAGTAAAAAGTGATGATAACTTTGGTATTTGTCAATTGACGCAAATGGTTGTAAATTTCTTTCGTCCTAAAATTTCAAATTTCATGTTCTTTGATTTCAAGATTTTTTTCAAAATTTTGCTCTAATTTGTGCATTTTTGTGATATTGGCAATACACGATAAACAATCGAAATTTCCGCTGGCAACGTCATAAAATACAATTCTAAAGACGAATTGGTTTTGCAAGAATCGTCCAATTAATTTCCATCATATTAAAAAAAGGAAAACTCACACTAGGCCAGCGTCCATGCAAATATGGAATTTCACTTTTTCGTTATTATTCGCACAGCAAAATGAAAGAAATGACTACAATGGTCTGGACGCTCCTCGCTATGATCTTTTTGAGCACGATGGGCAGCGGATCGGCGTCGATTGACGATTCCGAGCCGAATGTTATGATGGCAAATTTTCCATACACTCGTGGCACTGTGAGTATTTTTTTCGTTAAAAAAAAATGAAAACGAATTATCCCAATAATTAAAGAAGCATTTCGCAAAAGTTTTGTCGATAGTGTGATTGACAAAAAAAAATACAACGTTTTTGAGATTGAATTGAAAAATACCGTGCATTCAATTCTTGTAGGAAAACGACATGGAGTTGGCCCGAATACTCTTGATCCCTCAACGTACGTACCATCCAAAACGCAACTCCGAGCTGATAAATTCTCTGCTGGGTTTACCGAAGAACATGAACAACGCCGGAAGAAAATGAAACCGAAAATGATCAGTCAACGAAGCCTCACCGTTAGTCAACGGTTCAGTTTACTCCAAAATCTCCGAATGACGATCCAACATTATACCATAAAATAAATGTTCAATACTCCATGCACACATTGCCCGAGCTCAAATCCCTCCTCGCGTAGACTAGCCATTTGAATCACTCTGTACACCTTTGCATTGCTTCAATAAACATCCTCTGTATGCACAAAATTGGCTTGGACTTCGAGACATAAATCGCAAACTCCGCGAACATCGATGACGAGAAAATCCTAAAAAATCAGCAACAGAAAGAAATTCGTTTCTCGTTTTGCCTTCCAAAGCATCTGCAGCCCTCAGAGGCGTTAAGGACGTTGTATGCAGAATTTTTCATCGATAGAATTCCCTAAAATTTTCACCACGCCAAGAGTAATAGCTATTAGATATTATAAGAGATATTGATTTATAAAAATCACAATTTTCAGTAGTTTCTCACAAAAGCGCGTGTTACAAGTTCCAATTTTCACCATCAAATATTTCGATTTCTGAAGGGTAAAGCCTCTTAAAACTCTGCATACGCTTTTGCATCGTTGGAATGCAACGAAATTCATTTTTATTTTTGACAAAAACAATTATCCAAACGCAGAATGTAATTCGAACGAAATGATCCATTTTTGCCATTCGAAAAGCATATCGGCTCGAAAAATTTGGATGGAATTGAAGATTGAACGAATCTTCAATAAAATTCGATATTTTTTGATGCATTCCAACGTTGCAAAGTCCAGCATCATAACATCGAAGAAGCTTTATTCAGTTTCCCAAAAAAATGGATCGTAAAATGTTTTCGAAATTTTGGTTATTATACAACAAATACCTCGGAAAATCTTGAATTTAGAGTATGTTGTTCTTTAGTCGATTTGTTGCAAAAGCTCGCAAGCCATCTTGTACGTAAGAAGAACAGAAAATCCTTAAAAATCTCAAAATAATCAAGAAAGTCATGGATCAAGATCTTTTCATATTTGTTAACAATGAATCTGGATGAAACGATGCCCTGGAGAAGGGAAAAAAATTTCGAAACCATCGTATTTATTCAAAGTATTTTATTATTATTATTATTATTATTATATTTATTATTATTGTTATTATTATTTTATACGCCTGAGTAAGACATTCTTATTTGTTTCATTTTCTTTTTTACAATTTGCTAAGTTTCCTCTCACCAAGTGTATCAGAACGGCAAAGAAGAACCTGGCACTGTTGAGCTTTGTGGTTCGTAGACAGTGAAAAAATGATTACAAATCGGTGCAATAGTGATGCCTAGAATTTAAGTTGGAAACCAGCGCCGTCCGACGGCGGTCTTCCCCCTTCGATTATGCCCATATGAAAACGACCCGACGAATTAAGTTCAGCGTCATCACCGTCGCCCAATTGTTTGTACTCTTTGCCGCCGCTCGGTGGCTTCGGAGATGCATTTCCTGTTCGGATTCCCAGCTCCGATTTAGCTGGCCAGGTCGGAAACATGTCGGGATTTATCGGAAGTGGCGCCTCGTTGAAGTAACCGTGCTTCAGAGCGTCTTCCGCTGTTATACGCTGAGCGGGATCGTACGTCAGGAACCTGGAAACAAATTCAATCGGTTCTATAATCGATTTTCCCGTCAAAAAAGTTGACAAGTCATAGAATCCCCATTAAATGTCTATTTTAGGGACGTTTTATCGCGACGATCAAATCTAAATTTTTGTTTTTATTTTTATTTTTTTATGTATTTTTTATTTTATTATTTATTTGTTATATAATAACCAAAATTTCGAAAAAAATTCATGAGCGATTTATTTGAAAAACTAAATAAAGCTTTGACGATGTGACATCAAAGCGTTATGCAGAGTTTTGAGAGGCTTCAGCATTTAGAAATCGAAACATTTAATGTTGAAAATTGCAACTTTTAACACGCGCTCTTGTGTGAAATAACTGAAAATTGTGATTTTTATAAATAAATATCTGGACGTTTACATGGTGAAACCTCTCGAAATTGCGCGAGCTATTAGAAATCAGTATTCTCGTTGATTGGCGCAGATTTAAAGGAATTCTAACGACAGAAAATTGAGCATACAACGTCCTTAATTCCATGGCGACGACGGAAAGATGGGAAAAATAAAGGCTGAGCCTCGAACTCACTTATTGAGAAGCTCAATTCCTAGATCCGTGAGAGAAAGACTAAAACGTTGTCGCAAATTATTGACGGGATAGTGAGCTATGCAGAATTTTTGAACCGCCGAAAGCTTGCTGTATCCTGGCCAAATGCGATCGCTCGGCGTGCCGAGCTCTTTGTAGATTTTGTGCAGTTGATCAATGTCGGATTTTCCAGGGAAAAGCGCTTCCATTTTAATCAGCTCCGCGTATATGCATCTGGAATGTCAAGCAAATACGAAATGTTACTCGATTCTGGGGGGGTCTTTTTCATCATGAGAGCCAGTAAAAGAAAGAAACAAAATTAGAAAGCAAAGAGGAAGTAGGAAATTTGCAAAAATTAAAGCGGTTCGAAGATTTTTTGAAACAACTCAGATTTTTGTATGATTCGAAAAATCATAAAATTTCAACGGTTCAACCGATATTTTCCAAATTCAATACCAACCTTCCCATTATGATACTCTATTCATAAAAAATAAATTAGTAATGGATCTTAAAATTTGCGGAAATTAGAGCGATTAGACGGTTTTTTTGAAAATTTCAAAATGCCTCAGAATTCGTATTTTTTGTAGCAATTCCGACAAAATTCCCAGAAAATTGAGAGCGTGTATCGAGCCACATCCGTGAAAATCAAGCGCCCTATAGATCAAACCGTTCTCGAGTTATAAACGTTTGGATTTTACAGTGCCAGAACACACACACATGCGGACATTTTTTCTAGATATGATTTTTCGATGTTTTTGGCCATTTTAAACGCGTTGACTGGAAAATCGATAACTTACCCTACGGACCACAAATCTATGGGCGTGCTGTATTCCTTAACATTGAGCAGTAGTTCGGGAGCTCGGTACCACAGTGTAACAACGACGGGAGTATATTGTCGCAAGGGCGATCCATATTCGCGAGCAAGACCGAAATCACCGACTTTCAAAATGCCCCGATGGCTCAAAAGTAAATTTGACGTCTTCAAATCGCGATGGAGTATCCAGTTGTCGTGGAGATGAGCCACCGCTCGTAATAATTGTTGCATCAGACATTTAACTTCACCTGAAACAGGACATTTTATAATTGCAATTTTCTATGACACTGAAGTTCGCAACGTTGGGGTCCGACGAAAAATACGTTTTTTTTTATTAATTGTTTGTTCAATATCAAAATCCATGACAATTTTCGCAGCGATTTTCATTTTAGATCCCGAAAAAATATCGTTTTATTGTCCTGAGCGAATATTGAATAATAATCGTGAGATCTGTTTGAAAAACAAACGGAATTTCGTTGCATTCCAACGATGCAAACTTCAACATCGTTATTTTTCATCTTAAGACTCACGATCTCGTTTTAGCACAAATAAGAGAAGCATGAAAGGAAAATTCACAAACCTGGAATAAAAACTTGTTTCTTCTGCTTCATGGTTTCCATTAGAGACTTCAAATCATGTTCTACATAATCCATTACGATAAATATTCTATCCATGTTGCTGCCAACAACGATCTCTCGGACTGTGACGATGTTCGGATGTTGGGCCTTGAGCAATGTGTTTATTTCTCGCAAACTCGTTATTGGAAAACCTTCTTTTTCCTTCTCCATTTTTAACCTTTTCAGAGCAACTATTTCTTCGGTTCGTTTGTCACGAGCTCGATAAACTACACCGTAAGTTCCTTCCTCTATTCGGTTCAAGCACTGAAATTCTTCAACGCTTCTGCAGCCTGAAACGTTAAATAATAAAAAAAATTGAGCCATGAACTAAAAGTTCATTTTAAAACGGCAGAATTTCTCGGTAATTTCAGTGGCAACTGCGCGAATCGCATTACGTTTTCGGACGCAACTGCATTCGCATTGTGACAAAATAAATAAAAAAATATCTTGAAAATAATGAGATTCGCTGACTCGGGAGTTAGCAACGTTGAGATTCAACGAGAAATATTATTTCTAATAATGTTTTTACATTTTGCCTGAATCTTCTGGAGCGTACTGTAATGTGTTAAAAATTTGAGAAGGTTTCAACGTCTGATTATCGAGATATTCCGCGTTGAAAATTTTTGACGATTTTTCACAAAAAATAACTCGATTTCTACACGGTCGAACTTTCTCAAAGTTAACCCACAGTTGACTATGATTTTTAAGAATGTTTATACGAATTTTAAACAATTAAACTTGTAATTTATTTGACGCATGAGAAACAATGGAATTTCTTCAATGTTTGATTGAATTATGGGAATTATGGCTATTTTTGGTCGCCATTGAGTTTTTGGGACTCGAGAGACGATCGTGTCCGGGACAAATATTGAATAATAATTATTAGCTCTGGTGATTGACTTGTAAAGTTGTAATTAATATTGAAATTGTTGATGAAAACAAAATGACCTTGTATGGCAGGTAAATATGGAGGTAATTCAGACTCCTCGATTTTTTTCTCCGCTTCCTCGAGCGTTTCTTTGGAAGCGCCGTTGGATTCGATATGTCCGGGTGAGTCGCCGTCCGAATGATCGGATTTGGCCAAGCGATCAACGGACAATGGACTTGGATTATTGTATTCGGAACCATCGTTAGTTTCTGCATCGGACGCTTTGTTGGATTCATTGGAATCATCATCTTCTTCTTCCTCCTCTTCCTCTTCTTCACCTTCGTCGTCCTCTTCCTCGTCGTCCTCGGTGCTCGACTCGGAGGAGTCCGACGAGTGACGTTCCGACGATCTTTCTCGAGTACTGTTCCGTTCCTCGGAAGACTGTCTCGCCTGAGAGCTGTAAATAGCGTGAGTGAAAAAATCAATCCTGGGCAATTTACTTTAGCGAGATTTCTGAAAGATTTTCAGGAGGAAATACGTACTCGGGAAACTTTGATTGAGTTTGATCAGATTGAAATGGACTTTGACTTTCATCGGATAATTCAACGACCGAATGATCGTGATTGACGTCGGGACTCAGTGCTCTCTTTTCACCTCTTTTCATTCTCCGGGCCTCCAATTCTAGTCGCGAAACTTCTTTTCTCCTCGCCATTTCACGATCGGCCTCCAACAGTCTGTAATTAAAAAAAGGCAATGACGCGTCGTGGATTGATTCGAAAGAGAAATAAAAATAATGTTGTTGGTTGATTGAAAAACAGAAAAATTACTTTTCTCTTCGCATTTCTTGCTCGCTCATTTCCTTGGGATCTTTGTTCTGTATGGGAACTTCGCTGATGTCCATTTCTTCAATATCTTCCTGAGCTGGGACGTCCATTGCTTCGCGCAATTGTTTATCTCTGTGTTCTCTCTCGCGTTCATTTTTCTCGCGATCTCTGTCGCGTACGCGATCATGTTTGTGATTTCTTTTGTGTCTTTTTTCACGATCGGTACGTTCGATCAATTCGTTATCGTCGTATTGTTCGTCTATGACTCTAATGTGTCGACGTTCTTCCGTAATACGGATATCACGACGATCACGATTTTCATCCGGTATCGAGCGTATCTCGCGTCTTTCACGCATCTCATCCATACGCGCGTCTCGTCGATCTCGGGATTCTCGGGGATCTTCGGTTCTAACGTCTCGTCGGGAATCACCCTTGTAGTCTCGAGAATCCCGGGAATCCTCGCGCCTCTCACGACGCTTGTCCAACAATCTTGAAAGAACAGTTTCATCATTTTGCTTGTACGCGAATACAGCTGCGTCTCTGGTTGTAATTATTAGAATGATTTTATTAATTAACAAATGAGCTTTGACCCAATCAAATAATTGTCAAATTGATCAAGCGGCGCGAATAAATTACAGGAAAATTCGAATTAACGAGCTTACCTTTCCCTCAAATCTTCCAGCACGCGGTCGCCCGTGCTCCTGTCTTTTCTCTCGTGTCTCGAAGATTCTCTGTCTCGCGAATGTCCCTCCGTTCTTTCCATCCTTTCGGATCTCTCCCTCTCTCTTTTATTCCCTTCCGAGCGTTCTGATCTTTCCATATTCTCCATAGCGTGTCTACGGTGTCTGTGTTTGTCTCTGTGTCTGTCTTCCGCGCGCTCATGATGACGCGATTTACGATCCTTTTCGTCGCGTCTCTCCCTCCTTTCGCCGTGTTTTTCTCTCCTGCGCGAAGAGCTCGATTTTCTGAGATGCGTCGCCGCTTGGGGCGGCTTAATATCCAACGAATCCGCCGTGTCCGCACCTTCTTCCTCCGAAAAACTTTCAACAGATAAAAATATTATTTCTCCCGCTGATTTTTAAGTTTTAAACAATATTTTTTCTCCATTCATCAACATCTCTATTTTATTGTACGCTCGTTTACGAAGACTATGCAGATTCTTTGTAGAAAACTGTTTGAACCATCCTGTAAAGTACAGAAAAACAATTGCTCAGTGAAACTGTAAGAAAAAGTCTCTGACAACTATAGGAAATAGAGCGAATAAAAAACTCGTTAATTTACGTCATCGAATTCTTCATTTTTCATTTGAAAAAGAAAAACCGGCGAATGCGTCAGTGAGAATTTGACTTTTCGAAAAACAGCCAATTGTAACGTCGGGAAAAAATGCTCCGAACGCAACAATTTAAAAAGTTATTCGTCGCTCTTGGCGTATGTGAAATTTTTCCCGCGAAAAACATGCAGAGAAGCTTCAGCAATAGATTCATTGATTTTTTTTCAGTTCGCGACTTTTGATTTCCGGTGAAACGTGTAAATTGCGATATCATAACCTAAAATTCGAGCGGTAAAACTTGGTTGGGTCGTTACCTGAAGTCGTCCATATCTTTTGATGGGCTTTTCTTGATTTCTCCGTCCTCGCTCTGATTATCCAAGTCCATGTCAGTTTTATTGTTTCTCCAATGACTAATTAATAACAACTTTTAAAAAACAAACCTTTATCGCGTTTTCATACGTTTGTCCATTACTCTTGTGTATCTCTCGGACAGACACTACGGAGAGTCGCACAGTAGCGGCAGAACAATTCAACAATACACGAACCACGAACACACGGCACCCGGGCCGAACCAACACTGGCGCGGCACCAGGTTTCTGCGGCGTCCACACGACGAGCGCCATAAAGCGGCACTCGCGCTTTTGTCCACGCTCGTCCAATCAGCGTGTAGCTTTGACCGACCAGCTCAGAGTGTTGCGCGCGCACGCTAATTCCCGCGCGACGAAGATCGACGTTTTGAATACAAAAGTATCAAGAACCGATTGTTTTGTGATTAAAATTATGAAATAAAATGAATAAAATCTCTTAAAATCCGAACCTCATTCGTGCTTATACAAAAGAAACTGTTTCACGTTGTCACAGTCGAAGTTTCCGATATTTATTTTCAATTTACTGAATATCGGAATAATTAATTTTTTTAAATTATTTTTATTGACAGACAAGTCGAGAAACGATGTTTGGATCCTTTTTTCTAGACGTTTTTTGTGATTTTCTACCTGCGGCCGTCGGTTCTATAACCCATCTCGGTATGTGCGAATTATTGGGAAAGTCCCTCGGTCATAAAACCCTTCGAATAAAAGTACACGAAAATTCGCAGAGTTATAATTGGACTAGTAGGCCATGCAGGTGACGAAAGCAATAAAACTATGAAATCTTTTGAGATTTTGGGGAATTAGTGAAAACCCTTGAAACAGATCTGTTTCAAATGAACGCTTTTTGCTTCGGTTTCAGAAGAACCGCTGTGACCGATCCATTGAAAACTTTTAGATCCATATGGGACTTTCAAAGTAAAACAGTCAGCCACGATCTTCATGTTAAAATAAAACTCAAGACTGCGTGGCCGAATCACATTTTTGGCACAAATATTTATCGTTGTTTCGAAGAATGGAAAACGTTACGAATCGCATCGATAAAATGACGAAATTTGTGTTTTTGGCAAATGAAAAAACATTTTTTCCTTCTGTTATTTATATATATAAATTGGGGTAGCGAGTTGAGAACATCTGGTCCCTGCAAATATGGGACTACCGACCGGCAACCGGCCTTGTGTCCGTGGACTCAGTCGATACTGCAGATCCATGCTGCGGTCGTGCTGCAGTTAGAGCTTTGTAATCTTTCCTCATAAAAATCAAATAAAACACAAAACACAGTGTCCTTATTCGTAAACGTCACTTGATCAAGTGTTTGCAACAAATTACTGATCATGTTAATTCGCCAAATCAACTTTCGTGCACTCCTGCCCGGTAAGCTGTAACGACAAATTTATAGTTTTTGTAGGTTATGTAACAGGAATCGATTTTAAGCAGAATTTCCACATTTATTTCGAAACCAGATTGTAAAAAATTGCTCTTTGCCTGTTTATTCGCATTAATGTTTTTTCTCACAGCATCGAACGATACTCAATAATAATGCCAACATTTTTTAATTACAAATATTCGTAACGTCGGTATCAATCACGATGTTGAAGTTTGCATCGTTGAAATGCAACAAAATTCCGTTTTTTCTTGAGCAGATCTCAAGATTATTATTCAATATTTAGTCAGGACAATAAAACGATTTTTTTTCGGCAACCAAACCAAAAATCGGTACGAAAATTGCCGGAGTCCTTGAAATTGAACAAACAATAAATAGAAAAATGATTCTGAAGTCTGCATCGTTGGAATGCAACGAAATTATTTCTTCTATCCGGCAAAAATAATTATTTAAATGAAGAATTTAATTACGATGATAAAATGATCGATTTTTGCCACCCGAAAACATACCGGCTGGAAAAATTTGGATGACATTGAAAATTGAACGAATCGACAATAAAATAAAATATTTTTCATTGCATTCCAACGTTGCAAACTTCAGCATCATATAGAAAAAATATTTTCCGTTAGATGTTGCAATATTCGGTCTCGTTATCAATTCCATGTCCAGAGTTTTTTAAAATTAACGTTTGCATTCGAAGTTCATAATGTAATGAACTTCCTTTGACTCTGAATAATGCTGTAATACTGTTTTTAGGAGAAACTGTTTGTACTGTCAATTACTTTGCTGAATTTCCTGATTCGAATCTATTTCAGGGAGGTTGCCGGTCGTCATGACGCAAGCGGCCGGTTTGAAAAATTTCAAACCCGCGCCAGTATACAGAGGTGAGATTGATTATTCTCAAACGTCAAGAACGAATGAAATTGGCCAAACTACTTTACATTGTTTGCAGATATTGAATATCCGGAGCGTATGAAACTAAAAGTGGTGGACAGAGTTCCGCAATATCCGGCGACTATGAAACCATTTAAAATGCAAAAGAAATTGAAATTCATGCGAGGACCTGAACAAGTGCATACGACCTTCATCCACAAACAATTCGGCATCATAGTAAGTTTCTTTATACGAGTCACAAAACCATCACAAAACGACTTCATTTAGGCTTCGTTCAAAATTTCGTATAAACGTTCTTGGCACCAGAACCAAAAATTTTCTGACATTAAGATTTTGAGACAGTTCGTTTACAAGTTTTCATTCCCCCCATCTAAACGAGTTTTATTTGACGTCACGTTTCGTTAAAAAATTGCAGAAAGAAATGTATTTAGGATTTTTTTTCAAATAGCCAGAAAGGCAGGGAGAAATTTTGTAAGAAAAATCCTAAACCCATTGATTTGCAACGCTTAAACGAAACGTGACTCGAATTTACACGCGTTTAGTTGGGAAAAGTTGAAAATTGAATACTCAATTGTTAACGTCAGAAATTTTTTCTTCGTATGACATAATTGGGAGTTTTGCTATCAAGAATGTTTATACAAAATTGTTGAAGAGTCCTAGATACAGTTATTTTGTGATAGTAATACGTTAATTTTTTGATTTGCTATTTTAGCAATGTTTTGGCTGTTGCATAGTTGTGAAACTCCGAAAATGGAGAATTTTTTTCACGTAAACTTAAAGAACTTGTCTGCACGTCGTGAATTAAGATTGTATGAAAAAAAACTTGATTAAACCATGATGTTGAAGTTTGCATCGTTGAAATGCAACGAAATTCTGTTTTTTCTTCACTAGAGCTCATAATTATTATTCAATATTTAGACTGGACAATAAAACGATCGTCTCTTGAGTTGGAAAAACTCAATCGAGACGAAAAATAGCCATAACTTTCGAAATTCAATAAATAATTAACGGAAACAATATTTTTCGTTAAATCTCAACGTTGCAAACTTCAGAGTGACGATTAAACTGGCAAATCCGGCCGTAACCTCTTGAGAGCCTTCTGTTATTGTTTGGCTGCAGATGGCAAGGAAATAATATCGAAATTAATGACTTTAGGCAACTGGAGGTGGAAGACTCAGGCACGGGCATTTTGAGATGATCCGTAACACGCTGGGAAGAAATATTGATGTAAAACGAATGTTTGGAATGTGGAGAGTTGATTCTCCGTGGCAGCCCGTTACGAAGAAGGTAAAACGAAGTTTTTTTGCGAGTCTCGTTGAATTTGATAGTAATTTTTTCATTCTGTAAATATACGAAAAGCCATTCGATTTCGAATAACGTGAATTTCCGGTTTCGAGTTTAACAAAAACTGGACAAACGCTTTTTCGGATGATTCAATTTAATGGAAACGATTCTTTCGCACTGTTCATAGAAAATCGGTGTGCGAATTAACGAGGCTTAACTTAATTAACTTTTAAGGGCCAAGGTCAACGTATGGGTGGAGGAAAAGGAGCGATAGATCATTACGTCACGCCAGTCAAAGCGAACCGCGTTATAATCGAAGTGGGTGGTCAATGTGAATACTTCGAGGTGAAAAAATTCCTCGAAGAAATAGCAGCGAAATTACCGTTCAAAGCAATGGCTCTGTCCTACGAAATGCTGGAGAATATGAGAGCTGAGGAGAAAAGATTGGAGGAAGAGAACCTGAACCCTTGGACGATGAAGTATATAATTCAAAATAATTTAGGCGGCTGTCACGACTGGATTTCACCCGTGGACAAAAAATGGTTTGGCAAATATCGGTAATTCATCGATTTTCGCCTGTTTTCAAACTTTTGTATATATAATAAACAAATCGAACTACTATAATTGTTTATTCATTATTCTCAAAGTGACCGAGATAGAAATTTCACAGCCGGTAACTTTGATTTTCATAAATAAAACTCGAATTCACTCCATGGAAACAAAAATTCTATAAATTTCCAGCACTAGAGTTAATTACTTTTGAGTTAATTAGTAGAGTTAATTAATTTTGTATGAAAATTCTTGACCCTAAAAGTTCTCTTATGATTCTGAGATATTAAATTTCCAATTTTTAACTTTTCGCATCTAAACGTGTGTAAATTCGAGTCGCATTTCGTTTATGAGTTGCAAAAAAATGTGTTTAGGATTTTTCTTGAAAAAATTCGGCTCTCAGCCTTTCCGTCTATCTGCAAAAAAATCCTAAATACATTTTCTGCGACTCGATATTTTTGAATTTTGAATGAGGGGCGAGACTGGAATTTCCATGCGCGTTTAGATGTGAAAAATGAAAAATCTCAAATTCTGGCCAGATTCTGGTCAATTCGATTCTGATTCTGTTCAATTCTGGTCAGAAAATTTTTCTTCATAGGAGAAAACTGTTAGTTTTGGTGGGAAGAACGTTTATACAAAATTTTGAGAGAACCCTAAATAAAGTTGCATCGTGATAGTGAATACCTTGAAAGGAAAAATGGCTGTTGGTGTTTGGATAGAACAGAGATGAAAAAACACAACTTCGTGCCGTTGTATGGTACAATTACATTTTTTTTCCTTTTTTTTTAAATATCTTTGATGACGGTTTGGTGGTAACAACAGGTAAATACTACATATTGTACATTCAGTAGGCGACAGTCGTATCTTAATACTTATGCAGCGTATTAGAGAAGGGTGACGATTTGATAGTTTGATGATAATTATGTGGACGAAGGTAGACAATGGTTTTAGTTTTTGTGCCAATTGCCCTTATGCGAATAATGTATAATATTCGTTGATCTCTCATCTGTTTTATTTTCATTGAATCTCTTCTCTGCTTTCCGTCACAGGTTTGACGTGGTGTGCGTTTAATGACGTTGCATCGACGCGATGATCATATTATTCCATATTTTCAGTTAGCAAGCGGGTATTCTCAAGCGTCTCGACGATACAGACGCACCGCGTACAATTTTTTATATTTGTTTATTCGTTATTTATTATTATTTTTCTTTTATCAAGCATTCCATATACTAATGGGTTCTACAAATATAATTTTCATTCTGTTTGGATGTTTTCTGTTTTTCAAGCATCTACGTATCCGTTTATGCACAGGCTGGCCCATTTTTAACTTTCACATCTTGCTCGAATAGTCTCCAAAAGGTTCGAATAGCGTTTGTAACGTTTATTTAGGATTCTTTAATGATTTTGTACGAACATTCTTAACACCAAAACTAAAAATTTTCTCGTTGAAGAAAAATTTTCTGACCCCAAGAATTTGAGATATTTTATTTCGAATTTTCAAATTTTCCCACCAACGACGCGTGTAAATTCAAGTCGAGTTTCGTTTGTGAGTTGCAAAAAAGTGTGTTTAGGATTTTTCTTCAAAAAATCCAACTCAATTATGCAAAAAAAATTCTGAATACACTTTTTTGCAACTTTCTAACGAAACGTGACTCGAATTTGCACGCGTTTAATTGGGGAAAATGAAAAATTGAAAATTTAGAAATCTCAAATTGTAAACGTCAGAAAAATGTTCTTCATGGACGAAAATTGTTAGTTTTGCTGCCCAGAATGTTCGTACAAATTTTTTTTTGAAAGGACCCGGAATAAAGTCGTTTTGTGTTATACCCTGACGTTTTTCCTTGGAATTTACGTTTTAATCACACCGAATGTCCTGTCCAGACGGATTACGTTGTTGGACTTGAACATCAAAGGCCTGACACAATCCACCAAGCATTTCCAGTCACGAGGATTTGCATAGGAGATACGATTGAATTTGCATAATTTTGCAGATTGCCTGCACCCCTGTCCAAGTCCAAGATGATCCCATCAAATGTACAAGACAATTTGGTACCCAATAACTAAGAAGCCCTCGAAATCAAAGTTTCCATGCAACGGTTTCCATCTCGAAACAGACACGTTTTGAACATTTTTGCTATGGAATAGTTTGGACTGTACGAGCATGTAAAAATAATAAAAATGGGAGACCTCGTACACATAAATTTCGATACAATCGACTGATACAGTATTCGTCGTACAATAACTCAATTTTCCAAAATATTCATCAACTTACATATTTGCCAGTGATCGCCTCGTTTCGCGATATTTTCGAAAATCCAACGTGCGTGCACAAACTGCGAGATTTGGAGCGTTAGAGCGAGCAAACAAGAAAATCGCCTCGAGAGCAAAAGGGTATACAAAATATAGGTTTATAAATACATGTGAGTGAATATCGCGTCATTTTGATTGATAATGAACGCCTCTTCATAGAGATATAACAAGGAAGGCAAGACGATTGTGACGTTTGATGTGATCGTGATAAAACGAACGATATTGAAGTTTGCATCGTTGTAATTGAACGAAAAAAGTGTCAACAATTCACCATATTTCAGATTTTCTAAATCAACTCAATTTTCCTCGGAAATTCGGTTTTTTAGTTGCAAAAATTATTGTAAGCAAACTAAAATATAATAAAATAATAAAAACCGTTGCATTCCAACGATGCAAAATTCAACGTTATGAAAAACGAAGGAAAAACGTGATTTTCTCACTGTTGGTTATTTATACACAGGATAAAGTTATACTAGCGAGGTAGAGGGAACTGAGTACATCCCGAAGCGAGAGTTGATCGGCAAACGCGGGAGATTCGCACTAGACTCGTTTTTTTATTTATTATTAGTGTTTTTTATCCGTCGATTTGTATTTTTTTTTTTTTCATCGAATCTTGCTGATTTTTCAGTTGTCAAGATTGAGCGCGGTGGAAAAAAAAAACTTGGGCATGGAAAGGGGATGAATGAAAATGGGCTCGATGCTTTGTCGTTTTTATTCTTTCACTTTCAAGGACATTGTCAAGGGGGAAACGGGGTAAAGCGATATTTGAGTATGATTGAATTTCAACAAAACATTAAAAAAGTATCTTTCCATGGCAATTTAATGAAACATGAACGAGTGACAATTTTTTCTAAAAGCACAAAGAAAATAATTTATTTCAATGCAGTGACGAATTTTTGCGAATCATCGTGGGATATGACGATTTTTCGTATTCAAACAATTGAATAGTTTCGCGTTGTGGTGAGACAAGTTTATATGAACAGAATGACTAAATCGAGTAAAAATAACAGATGGATCGACGAAATTACAATGACAGCGAAAAAAGGTTTAATTGACGTAAATTTCGAATTGGTTGATCGTCATTTTGGCGATCCATCGATCACTCTGTTAAACTTAAGCGCGCTCTCAAGTTTAGTCTTTTAGGTACCGGCCACAAGCTATTAATCCCGCAGTCTCAGGCTACTCGTATTAACGTTTAATCTTATTTTTTAAGTATTGGACTAGAATGTTGATGGCAAGAGATGGGCAAACGTATCAGCGATTTGTAAAGGCTATTGATTCCAAAAAAACTGTTTTTTTTTGGTCAACCAGAAAAGGGCATGTTTCCAATGAAAAATAATCGAAAAACGCATCGAATCGTTTCTTACGTTCACAACATTTTTTTTCGTGCTGACGAGGGAAAAACTCCAAAGTTTTCATGACAATTCTTCGGAATTGTTCTGTAAAGAATCGTGGGATATTTTTTTCATTCGAATACTCATCATCTCTGTGTACTCGACCCGCTTCGTTCGAATGATAATCGCGCTTAATTATCGGTGTATCGTTTATGTGCCTTTTTCTTTTTTCTTTCGTAATGCTTATTCCTTCTTTCACAGGTTCATACCACTACATATGCTCTGCTACGTTAATTTTCCTACAATGGCGCGCTAAACATGTAAATTACGATTAAAGGTACTTATGAAATGTATTCCATACAAGCTCTAGATAGATGCTTACATTCTACATGCTTAGTCTCCTCGTACCGATTCCTCCGTGTACTTTCAACTCCCTCGAGGATAAATCGTCGGCATTTCAATCTTAAATTACTCGTTTTTCCATTTTTCTGCATATGAGTGTGTGTTCCGTGTTAGTTATCCCGTTGCACTCGATCGCACTTGAGGAAACCTCGACGCGTCGTTATTCGGAGGTAAAAATACGACTCGGAGAGCCGCGACCTCGTAAAATCGCGAGCGCAGGGACGTTCGAGGATTTTTCTGTTTTTAGAGTGAGAGATTCACGCGTCGAGGATTGATTTCGTGTATTTTATTCGTGTTTGTGTAGCAGGACCGTCCGGAGATGTCTAATCGTAAACGTAAATTCTAAACATCAAAAGTGCCGTGTTCCGTCTAAATTTTTCTCGATTTTCACGTTCCGAATATTTCCGCATCCGAATTTTCAAACGGGATACAATTTTCTTCATTTTTTCAACCATCAACTTGCACCGTTAAATCCAGAAATGATAATTTTGCCAATTCTCGCTTTTCACACTGTATATTATGGTTACGAATTTCGATGAAAATAATCGGTGATTAATTATCGTTCAATGTCACTCTCAGGCAAGAACACAACATTTTTACACAATTAGAATTTGTCTCCATAAACTTAGTCGATCTTTCGTTTCACTCTGACGCGTATCTTTATGACACTGAAGTTGGCAACGTTTGGGTCCAACGAAAAATACGTCTCTCTATTAATTTTTTCTTCAATATAAAAATTCATGACAATTTTCGTACCGATTTTGAGTTTGGATCCCGAAAAAGTTTGGTTTCATTGTCCTGACCAAATATTGAAGAATCGTGAGATTCGCTGAAGAAAAAACGGAATTTCGTTGCATTCCAACGATGCAAACTTCACCGTGTATCTTTTTTTTTCATAGCCCAATAATAGATAACGAACAACTCCACCAGTTGTCAAACGGATTTCTCGCAAGTTTGTCAAGTCTTATCTCGATCGAAGCAACATATTTAACGAATATGCACTGAAGATTGAATTTTGTCAAAAAACGTCGATATTTCGTTGAAAACAGCGAACTAAATATTTTAAAATAATTTCAAAATTTTCGTTATTTCGACAATACTTTTCATTTGTAACGGAACTATCAGCAAAATTTACGATTGGAATGACAAAAATTTACTTTCCGAAAAGATTTTCCAGAATGTTTTTTGCTGAAATGACAAAATTTTCGTGATTTTTCGAAAAACCGTTTAGTTTAACGGATCCAACAAAATATCGATCTTTTTCACCAAAATTCTCTTTTCAGTGTGGTCAATAACGAATAGCATGGCGACCACAAACCTTTTTACTCGTATTCCTGTCTTTTTTCTCCCATATCTTCACACGCTCGGGTTGATAATACATTTACAATAATTAATACGTTATAGGTATACCTTGTACTATTTGCGTAACTATAATATATGTACAAAATCTTACAAAGTAAAATTTACAAACTTGATGACATGGCAGTCAATCGAATAAATATCTTCACGAAGGTAAACTATAGAGTATTTCTGATAACGCAAGTTGACGTTAAAACGATCTGTTTTTATTTTTTTTTATTTTTTATGATTTTCCTTCAATATTTCTCAAGTTCGCTTATGAAAACCAGAGCATTGATTTCTTTAGTCCGCAAAGTAATTCTCGTTAACGAAAAACTCGCGCTACAGGCAATACAAAGATTGACACTTTAACCCAGGACTGGTAAAGTCATTTGTGCTGGCACGTTTTAAACTCTTGTGTATAATTGTTTATACATATAATATATATGTTGTCTGTATGTGTGTATGTGTGTGTGTGGGCGTGTATATTTTATGATATCGTAGCATTTTAGCTGACAGTAGAAAATATACGATATTTATTGAAGTCTATAGTTTTTATATCGACTGATCGATCAAAATTG
Organism: Diadegma fenestrale; assembly: GCA_037043255.1. Classification (NCBI taxonomy): domain Eukaryota; kingdom Metazoa; phylum Arthropoda; class Insecta; order Hymenoptera; family Ichneumonidae; genus Diadegma; species Diadegma fenestrale. The sequence goes on along the minus strand of CM073310.1, from coordinate 10,235,999 downwards.
CTGATCGGCGATACTGATATTCATAATTGAAACGTCAAATTTTTTTTCGCTTATTTTTAAGTATTTCTCTCTTTTTTTTTTAGGGCTGATGAGAAGGTTTTGTATTCTATTGCGCTATTGTCAGAATCGGAGATATGCTTTCACCAGCACAGCTTGCAAGAGCGAGTATCGTTTTAAATACTATCAATAAATATTTTTCATTGAAATTTTTGTTTATATATTCGAAGAACGGATCAGAGGTGCGGAGAGGAAGGACTCGTTCGTCTCAATGGTTTTGTAAAAAAAGCTACGAGTTTCCATGATTATGTCGTTTTTTTATACAGTTTGGAGCTGCGTAAAGCACGCAAACTTTGACCGATTATCGGCGAAAATAATTTTCCATCTTTCTTCATCGATTAGCAACACATTTTCTAATAGAGTTTATTTGGAGACTCAAATATTCAACGCTATCAGTCGAGTAAGATATGGAGCCGAAAGTTTAAGTTCAAGTGTCGAAAACCTCGAATTTATTCGTTTAATAGCTTTTTTTTAAATATATTTTATTCTACCGATCAAAAGTTTGGAACGGTATGGGTTTTTCGCGGTTTTGAAATTCGTTTATTAATTTTTAGGTTATATTTACATTATGGCACGAAAATTCTTTATGGTTCTTTGCAGCATCACAGAATTCGCTGTCAAAGACTCTTTAGACTTTACCAAACGAATTGGATTCGTATTGACGAAAAACGAAACGATTATTCAATAAATAAACAGTAAAAAAGACTTATTTATACTCCTTGAGTTTTTTTAGTTTTTTTTCCAATGGAAATAACCTCTGACACAGTTTTAACTTAATTTATCAAAAATGACTCATTGGTCAATGAGATTTTTCAATTAAACGTTTGTACAATCATTCGTAAATTAATAATCTAGTATTTGTTGAAGTTTTAGACTACCTCCAAACTTTTGAACGGTATGATTTAAAATCCCGAGTTACTGGTACCCGGACGTATCGCTTTAAAGGAAAGATGATGCCTGTTTCAGGCGATTTAGCAGTCGCGCGAGTGCGGGAGCGATAACGAAAAAGGTGATCCACATTTTTCTCAGACGCTTTTCATATTTAGAGAAAAATCAAAGTTACACGTTCTCGCATGTCGAAATGGGAACAAGGTGTGACTATTATTTTTCTTGAAATATTCAGTCTCTCCAAGGAACAACTTGTTGGGGGATTTTAGCGACCGAGCAAGTGACGGATCGCCTTAAGGCGTTTCGGTACCGGCGATACAACGTTCCCATGCAAAACCATGTTAAAAACGTGAAAAAAACCCGAAATAATGAGAATTAAATCGAATTTTGTACGTGCGATACGATTTTTTCCAGCATTTTCTTCCAACCAGTTGCCGAGTAATTGAGCATCGCAGTTCACGTGTACGAGCATTAGCGTTGTCGTATACATAAGTACGCGCGGTGCAACTTGCCTTGTCGATTCGAACTTTTCTTTTTAATACTTGGCGTCAAGACGCTGCCGCGTCTCTAAATATGTTGCGGGTGTGAATTCTGCGGTAATGCTGAATCACTCGATAACTAGACTGATGGAAAAGTTGAAAAAAAATTGCGTTTTCGGACTTGATGGTTGTAGAACGTTATCGCCAAATTTGATCGATTTCTCAATATTTAGTTTTTCCTACCGAAGTTCCTCAAGTTTGACCGATCTCTAGGCAAATATCCTCGGAAATGATGATTCTTGTTATTGAAGCCTGGCATTTTGTCGAAAAACTGTCGCTCGCTTGCGCGATCTCCAGAATAAGTCATTTTTACTCCAAAGACGATACGTCACGGTACCATTCTAACCCCGTGTGTGTAAATGTGCGTGCGTGTGTGTGTGTGTATGTAGATTGATATATTTTTGCCAATCGCGTACGAATGGATTTTCGACGACGCGAAAAATGAGGCTCTTCCACAGTAGAAATCCATGGGGCGATTTTCATTAACACACAAATCCGCTACCATAGTCGTAGGTGTGTCGCACCGAATTTTTAAATAATTATTACCAGTTAAGGGTTAAAGTCGTTAACAATCGCGTCGAGTTAAGTGCTGCTAGGAAGCTGACTAGATTATTTATATGTACATACAGGACGTCCCATTAAAATTCTCCCGTGCAAGTTTTTCCCGATATTTTCAGGTCCGAACAAATATTCCAAACACAAATGAAATTCGCTCGACTTTTCGGCCACTTCGAGCCAAAATATGTTTTTTTTCTTTCTCATTTTTTGCCCCGCATTTTCAACATTATCGAGCGCTATTCTCGCAACTTTCGACGACGATATTTCTCTCCGGAGGGCGTAATTTTCGTTTGGAACAAATATTTCGGAAAGTGTTCACGCTGGCAGACGTCAGGGAATCCTGTATACATACGAACACACACACGCGCGCGCGCGCGCAATTGCACACACACATACATACACGCACACAGTCATCCTGACACACACATCAGATCGATGCATCAAAAAATTTCATTAGCGTGTAAACGACGTTTTTTTTCGTCTCGATTATGCAATTCTCGTGAGTTGAACGAGAATTAGGAAATTACATGATTCCGATTCGTTTTTTGCATCACCGTTCCGTCGATTTTTATTCTTCGGGAAAATTATTCTGCCCGCAGCGACGAACGATCGGATTTTTTTTCCTCGATTGCCCTTCGTTGCTTGAATTTGTCGTTGAGATTATTCTGATCGTAAAAACGATCGAAATTCCGGTGGTAAAATTGAGCCGTCGAGCTTTTTTGAGAGATTTTTGCCTCCTCCGTATCTTGATAAAGAAAAAAAATACGTGTCGCTGCACCTAATGAAATTGGATGAAAAAAGTGTTTGCATCGATCTAATTTACATATAATTACGTAAAGCATTTGACGATATTTTCGGAGCATACGTGAAATATGATTTGTGTATACTTTTGCCCGAATATACGATGTTGATCTTTGCGATAAATCGAAAAGATGTATTTGTTGTCGGTAGATATCTCGTGGATTATAAATAACTATTTCCTTTCGCAAACGAGCGATGCCATGCGCGTTGACGAAAGGAAGGAAGGACTTTAGGAAGTATTTTCGCATTATTTGTTGGTTTGATAGTTAGTCGTTAGTTTTAATGTTTTGGTTTGTCTCGAGACTCGACGAATCGCGAACGTATGATCTCCGCGTGTGTACAATGGCGTTTTCTCGACGTCGTTCATATGTCGAAGGAAAAGTATCCCGGTAAATATTGTAGATTTCTAGTGACGGATAAATAGGAAGGGAATGTTTTGGATTGGAGTACGATAGGAACAATATTTGCATTGCACCGGGCCGGGGAATCTTTTCAACGATTCAACCGAATCGCCCACAATCGAACGACGTCGAGATGCTCTAGGCGTTAGATTCCTTCAGATTATCGAAATATTGCATAATCTGATTGTAATCCATGTCTAGATTGAGATCATCCATTGCGACGGGTTCTTCGGCCTCGTGACTCGATGACGATGACGATGATGATGAAGAGGATGACGAGGATGACGACGAAAACATTGGGTTACCGATAATCGTTGCTCTCTTTATTTCCTTCGATTTTCCATCCTTCGTCGTTTTGTCATCTTGCGAATTTTGACCCAATACGAAATCGCTTTCCGTCTCAGAAACACCTGGATGTTCGTTCACTTGCGACGAAACCCCGGCCGTTACTAGTTGCTTACTTTTGCTGGGATTTTTCGCGTGATGGTGATGATGGTGATGGTGCTTGATATGGCGATGGTTACTTTGATGACCACCGGTAGATGCTCTATGGTGTTTCTTCGGCGTTTCCGGGGGTCGGACCATCACCCCGGTATTCCTATGCGGCGGTACTGGCGGTTTGTAGTCCTCGTTGCCGTTACTAGCCGCTGGGTTCGTCACTGAACTCGCAGCTGGAACTCCATGGGGTGGCAAAGGAGGCGGTACGTCCGATGTAGATCCCTCCTCATTTCTACAAAAACGAAGCAACGCGATAACCAAATTTTAAGATTTATTGTTAATTTATTTTTTATCAATAGAGTATCATAATAGGAAGGTTGGCATTGAATTTGGGAAACATTGGTTGAACGACTAAATTTTTATGATTCATCAAATTTTACGAAAATCTAAGTTTTTCGAAAAATCGTCTAAACGCTTTTATTTTTGCAAATTTTCAGAAATATAATGAAAATGCAAATACAAAAGGGCTGCAAATTGTTTCCTCAAGATGCTCAAAAATTCCTCTACGAAGAAGCCAAAATTGAAAAAAATATTTGCTCATAGAGGAATATTTGAGCATCGTACATCTCGTTTTATTGGAATTTTGTTAAAAAGTTACGTTTCTGCTAAAATTAAACGAAATAAATGCAACAGAAGCCTGACGCTATGTCGTCATGGTAATTTTACAAGAATTGTCTCTCCCTGTAACTACGAGATTCCATGAAATTGTCCAGGCATTCAGACTCTTTATAAAATTCATTGGAGTGTCTCGCCAGTTGATCAATAATACGTTCAAGTATTATTGATTAGTTAACAATAATACTTTTGAGTATTGAATGTGGTAAATATCGGTTGAACGCTTGAAATTTCATGTTTTTTCGAATTTTACGAAAATCTGAGTTTTTCGAAAACACTTCGAATCGCTTTAATTTTTGCAAATTTCCTGAGATATCGTATACAAGTCCGTACTTCCTTTTTACTTCCTAGAAAAGTTGTCGGAACTACATAATTAAAATGCAAATACAAAAAAAAAAACGTTGCAAATTATTTCCTTAACGTTAGAAAATACGAAGAAATGATCAAAGGACAAAAATTTACCCGTTTCGCTGAGTTACGTTGGCCGTGACGCCTGCGTTATTGTGTGTTTTCGCGGAGCTCCCTTTGACTGGTTTAGTGACCAAATTTCGCGGTGCTTTGTTTCTTTTGCAGTAAGTCGTCGTATCGATTGGCACTGAGCTCGCTGACCATCCAACTTGTCTCGTTGCCGTTGGCAGCTCTATATGATTTGGATTGTCGAAACTCGTGCCGATTTCCGCTATGACCGGATCCACCACTTCCTCGCCAGCCAATGGATTATTCGTCACTCGAACCTGTCCAATAAATCGAGCTTTGGAAAACCCTTTCGTACAATTTTAAGACAATTCCACTCGTTTACTCCGATTGAGCTTTTACTCCGATCGCTCGCAACCATTTTTGGCCAGTTCAATACACAAAATTCATTTTAATCGAGTACAAATATTGAAAAAAAAAAAAAACAATTTATATGGGAAACAAACTTTGAGTCAATTGTTTTCACGATATTCTCAGTTTCCGGGTCATTGGAATTTCATCTTACAGGGACGCGGAAAGTTATTCAGGACTGCGAGTCTGGAAAAATGTTACAAATGGTGAAATAAAGGAAAAAAAAAACGAAATTTGTTAGAAGTTTTGGGTTGAGAATAAAATTTCCACGTGATTTGTGTGACTCGTGTGAATTTGCATATAAAAAATGATCCGCACCTGTTGAGGAGCACAAGCAGCTCTTTCCAGGGTCGCACGGCCAAGCCAAACCCAGTCGTGGGCGTTGGTCGTAGACTCACGAGGCCTTCGACCCATTGCCAATTGACTGGCAGCCGCTCTGGCCCTCGCTGCACCAAGAACTGGGAGACTCGGTAGCGGCGAATCACTCGGTTGAGGTTTAAACTTGCTCGCGTAAACGACGCACGAGACTACCGAGACAACGATGCCGAAAGAAAAAACGGCTAGCAAGAAGTACATTCCGATCTCTAGTGGTGTCATGTCTGAATCTTCATGATCGTGTCCTCCGAGACCTCCCATTCCACCTGAGGATTGTTCATTTTTCTTAATGATTCTTCAATGAGCAGCTTCTCAATGGTCGTGAAATTTTTACATGACCTCGTGAATACCTCATGTCAAAAAATACTAAATTTGAATTCCGAAAATTTAGTTCGTTTTTTCAAAATTTCACGACGACTAGCAAGATCGTTATTAAAAAATTACCATTTTGTTAAGAATAATTTTTTAAAGAAATACAAAAAATATATTATCAATAAACTTAGTTTTGTTTCCGTTGCTTTCAATATCTTTTTTCAGTTTTTTTCTAATTTTTCCAATTTTTTTCAATTGTTTTCAGTTTTTTCAATTTGTTATAAAAAAAATTAACATTTTGTTAAGAATAATTTTGTAAAGAAATACAAAAAATATATTATCAATAAACTTAGTTTTGTTTCCGTTGCTTTCAATATCTTTTTTCAGTTTTTTCTAATTTTTTCAATTTTTCCAATTGTTTTCAGTTTTTTTTTTTTTTCATTTTTTTTCAATATACTCTATATTGTAGATATTGAAAAATTGAGAGGCAAAAAAAAATTATCGCCCAGTTATACGAGTTTTCACATTTGGCTCCATTTAATTTATTACATATCAAATTTTCAGAATTTCCTTATCAATTGGGACTCAGAATAATGGATTAAAGCAAACCATTATTTTCGGAAGAGTAGTTTTCCCCGAAGCATGGAAAAATCATGAATTCTTGGCGATTTTTGAAGAGGGCGAAACGTTTTTGCATGGAAAAATGATGAGGTGAAAATTTACCGATAATAATATCTCGAAGATCCGTCGAAATTTCACGTCCAGTTTTGCGTTCACGGTGATGATGGGACGAACCTCCTTGTACGGTACCACCCCCGTCATTTTGCACAAATTCAGGACGATGAGGAAGATCACCGGTGGCGAAGTCGACCTCAACGTTGGCGGAGGCGGTGGCGAGAGCGGGCGAAGGTCCGTTGGATCTCGTGGACGAACCCTTGAACCTGCGACCTCCGCTAGGTGGGAGTCGACAAACGTCAGCCAATTGTAGGGTGACCCGTAACAAATCACCTCGGCCTTCACCGACGGCGATCACCCGGGGATGATGGGCCGCGACCATCGGTGCAAAAGCCACGACCTCGGGGTCCAGGCTCTCAACGACGAGATGATAATCACTGACGGCAACTTCCCTCAAGGGAGTTCGAGTGTTGTCCGAAAATTCGATATCGATATCCAAAAGTCCTTCCTGAACGTTACAGGCAACAAAAAAAAATTTGTCACTAGCCCGACAAAATGCTACAAGAAATTCGAGGCTCCAAGGAAGAATAAAAAGTTGGAGGGGAACTAAATTTTAATGCAATGCAAAGTTGATTCGAGTCGACGACACGCAATTTCCCGGCTCATTAACGAATCTCGGAGTCTACAACTTGTCGCAAACGTTTGGAAGTAGGTGATCGATCAACGAGCCTCAACCGACTCGCACACTTTGTACTACGCAGTCACAAAAATTGCGGCCGCGTGTCCGTAAACCCGCCCAACTTCCTACAAACTCGACAACTCTTATTTTTTTTTCTTCATACACTTTCCCGTCACAATGACTGATGCTTGTCGACGAATATATTCTTGAGACCAATTTGCATGTTGTTCCGCCGACAACGACTATAATTTCGTGCTCGCCCTCTAAACACGAATATGAAGGGTGGGTCGTCGATCACGCTCAACATTTTTTATTCAGATACGCATGTGCCTCGGGGATTCGATAATCCACCGAGCAACATGCTTAGCGAATCAAGTAAATTCTACGAGTTTTCGATGGTAGAAAAAAATAATTTCATCAGCTAAATTTGTCTTATGGCAAAATAAGTGAAAACCCATTTTTATTTCTTTCATTTTCGATGTAAATTTCAACGATTACGTGCTCGAATCACGGCCAAAGTTTAGAAAGTTTTAGAAAAAATATTTACATGAACGAAAAAAATGGAATTATCATTTTATTCATGACGTTGAATTCATCGTTGGAATGCAACGAAATTCCGTTTTTTTAGCAGATCTGAAGATTCTTATTCAATATTTGGTCAGGACGATAGATCGATTTTTTCTCAAGATCTTGAAGTCTGCAACGTTGGAATGCAACGAAAAATATTTGATTTTATTGCTGATTTGTTCAATTTTCAATTTCATCCAAATTTTTCAAGCTGATATGCTTTTCGGGTGGCAAAAATCGATCATTTTATTATCGTCATTACATTCTGCATTCGAATAATTATTTTTGTCAAAGATAAAACCGAATTTTATTGCATTTCAACGATGCAAACTTCAGAGCCATCCATGATTTTCATTCAATTTTAAATCGACACAGCAAAACGATATTTTTTTATGATTGGAACACAAAATCGGTACGAAAATTATCATTTTTTTTAAGGAAGTTTTATCGCCATAATTAATGGCAAAATCATCGGATACCAATTTTCCAAGATGACGTTTTGACATCTTGCGTGAATCTTCTGGAGCATCGTATTATAATGTGTGAAAAATTTGGGAAGATTTCACCGTCTGGTGATCGAGATATTCAGTTTTTACAATCGCAACTTTACCATGAGGTCTTATGGGAAATTACGAAATGAAACGATATTTTATAACAAATAACTCGATTTCTGGACGCTCAAACTTTCTCAAAGTTTAATCACAGTTGAGTAAGATTGTTGATAAGGTTCGTACGAATTTTAAACAATTGAACCTGGGAACCTTTTTAAATTGACCAAATAATGAAAGGAAAAAGTAGTTTTCGTCGAATTCTCCATTTTTTTCGGGATCCGAAACCAAAATACGAAATTTGTCATGATTTTTATGATTAAAAAAAAAAACAATAAATAGCCAAAGTTGCAAACTTCAGTGTCATTTTTGTTTCTTCTTTTGATATGCTCTTTGGAAGAGGATTTTCGATCGAATTGTTTGATTTTATGGGTTCGTACCTGATATTGGGCTGTGAGGCGGCGAGTAACGAAAGTTCTGGCGACATATCCATTTTCTATGAGGGAGTCGGGGCTGATTGTGAGCTGCAAGCCGGAGACAACCCTGACGGATAATCTGGTGATGGTGACGCGATCGTTGCCGACTCTAATTTCTTTGGCGCCGATGACTCGTCCGGTGATTGGGGAGAGAACTTGAACTTCGGTGCGGCCAACTCCGCGTCCCTGGACGATTCGATCTTGGAGAAGCGTGGCGATGCGAGGATCGGAGACTCTCAACAAACCGACGACAAGATCGGTCACCCGGAGCCAAGTCCGACGATTAACGAAGTAACTCTCGCGCCCGGAATCGTGACCAGCGGCGAGGAATTTGGCGTGGACCTCAACGGGACTCTGTTGAAATCGAAGCTTGCAATTTAGCTGGAGAGGACTTCGATCTATCGAATTGACTGCCTCCCAACGATCGTCGCCGCGGAATCTTTCGGCGTCAATGTCATCTTCATCTTCCTCATCCTCGTTGTTGTTCTCGTCGACAGCCTGAGCATCTCGCTTCCTTCGGGAATTCCTCGCTGTCGCAGCCCCCCCGTTATCTTCGGTATCGTTCGCCAAGCTACGTTTGTTTTTCTGCAACAAATGCCCTTCCGGTACTCGCCAACCTTTGACCTGGCTCAATCTCGAATCGCCGACCGTCACTTCCAACGGAAACTCTGGCATCCAAACCGTGAAACGAGCCAGACCCGTGTACGTTCCGTACTTTACCAGAACTGACGCGTTACTCGAACCACGAATTTCTGAACCATCGACGTACACGCTACTGCACGATGACGAGACCTGGCAAAATATTGCGAAATAAGTATCATCACCCATGCAACGATCGAAAGATTATTATAATAAAATTATAAGAATTTATTCCCGGTCAGTGACATTCAATGTTTGACAAGATAATGGCATGGTATTGAGTCCAACTTTTATTTTCTCAATTCTTTTGGATCTCAGCAGAAACACCCCAGTTTTGTTTCCTCCTAGAGGAAGCTCGGAGGACAGAGAAATATTTTTTTTTTTTCAGTTTTCAATGTCAATGCGTCTAAAAAATGTCCCAAAACATCGAAAAATCAAGCCTAGAAAAAATTTCCGGATGTGCGTGTGTTCTCGCACTGTAAAATTCAAACGTTCATAATTCGAGAACGGTTTGAGCTACAGCAGGGCTCGTGTTTTTCACGGATTTTAATTTATCCAAGCTCATCATTCTCTGAGAATCTTGTCGGAATTGCTAGGAAAATACTAATTCTGCGCCATTTTTAAATTTTGAAAAAAAAGGCTGTAATCGCTCTAACTCCCGCAAATTTCAAGATTTATTGCTAATTTATTTTTTATCAATAGAGTATCATAATAGGAAGGTTGGCATTGCATTTGGGAAACATCGGTTGAACGATTAAATGTTTATGATTTTTCAAATTTTACGAAAATCTGAATTTTTCGAAAAATCGTCTAAACGCTTTTATTTTTGCAAATTTTCAGAAACATAATGAAAATGCAAATACAAAAACGCTGCAAATTGTTTCCTCAAGATGCTCAAAAATTCCTCTACGAGGAAGCCAAAATTGAAAAAAATATTTGCTCATAGAGAAATATTTGAGCATCGTACATCTCGTTTTATTGGAATTTTGGTCAAAAGTTACGTTTCTGCTAAAATCTAACGAAATAAATGCAACAGAAGCCTGACGCTATGTCGTCATGGTAATTTTACAAGAATTCTCTCTCCCTGTAACTACGAGATTCCATGAAATTGTCCAGGCATTTAGACTCTTTATAAAATTCATTGGAGTGTCTCGCCAGTTAATCAATAATACTTACTTTAAGAACGCTCTCGTCTTCAGAATGACAGGACGACTGAAGTGTTACGTCAGCTACGGTACCGGCTTGGCTAACGATGAAAACCTTCATTGCTTGGGACACTTGACGACCCGTTAAAACAGCTGTATTCATCACTTCCCAATTCTATAAAAAAAAAAAAAAAAAACCATTGTGAGTATGAAATTTTACGTCTATTACGAACGTTGTCATTAACGTTTTCAACGGTATTATTATTATTTTCATTGTGACCATTATTCTCAAAAAAATACAGGAAAATGCAGTGAAATTCCGACAAAATTTATTTTCTCATAACTACGAACGATTCTGAAAAATCGTTCACTGAAAATTAAACTTTGTCAAAAAACGGTGAACTTCATATTTTTGAATAATTTCAAAATTTCCGTAATTTTGACAATATTTTTCATTTCTAACGGAACTGACAGCAAAATTTACGATTGGAATGACAAAAGTTGACTCTTCGAAGAGACTTTCCAGAATATTTCTTGCTGCAATGACAAATTTTTTGTGATTGAAAAGAAAAACGTTTAGTCGAACGTATCCAACAAAATATCGATCTTTTCCAACAAAATTTTCTTTTCAGTGTTTCTATGTGAAAAAATTGAATTGATTAAAGTGAATAAAAAATTTGAAAACTTTGTGTTAATCGTTGTCCGGAAATCAACTTCTTGGGCTTCATTTTTGTCGTCGATTAAAAATACAAGATGCGCTGAAAAAAATATTAGAAATGAGACTGTGGCACAAAGATGCAGTTTTTTTCGGCCATTGGTCGGGGTGCACTAACCGACTTGGCAACATCAATATTGATGTCTGTGATCTCTACAAACAAACTGTTGGTGGAACGCCGTCCTGTTTTTTTGCGCGGACGGCCAAGCCTTGGGCGACTGGTCTGAACTCCTTTTTCCGCGGTTGGTTAATTCTTTCCACTTTGTTCGACCTTCGCGAAGAATGGCAGGTGTTTTTTTTGTTTGTTTGCTTTTCTCATCCTTGTTGCGAACAGTGCACTGCTTATGTTAACTCCAGATGCTTCGCAGCAAATACTTTCAAATCATCCGTAAGAATCAACATCTGTTCCTCGCAGAATTCTTCTCAAGGGTGACTTTCGAGTCTTGGATTAATTTTTTACGATAAGCTTCCGGCTTTAGGGATTCTTATCTTCAGAAAAAAAAAATATATATATATATATCTTTCTAGGTCATTCGAACGGAAGAAGAAATGTTTTCTTTTGGCGATGAAAAATTCGAATTTCGCTTCGTAAAATAAAGTAGTTTCGGTAATTGTCTAGTTCTAAAAACCTGCATGTGGCCTTTCTGGATGGCTCTGAAGTTTGTAACTTTGGAATGCATCGAAAAATGTTTAATTTTATTGAAGATTCGTTCAATTTTCAATATCATCCAAGTTTTCCGAGCCGCTATGCTTTTCGAATGGCAAAAATCGATAATTTTATCATCGTAATTACATTCTGCATTTGAATAATTATTTTAGTCAAAGATAAAAATGAATTTCGTTGCATTCCAACGATGCAAACTTCAGAGTCATGTACCTGTCGGTTTTAGAATTGCCGTTCAGAATTTAATAATATTTTGTACAGTGGTAGATTATGAGAAGAAAAAGGACCAGTCAAATTTTCAAGAGGCTACGGAAAACCAGAAAAAAAGAGAGTCGCATTGGTAATTTGATAAATTTAACATTGATTTCACACATTTCATTGCATTTTACAATGAAAACTGTGATTTCTGCTAAGAATTGATAAGAATTCACTGTAAACTACAATAAAAACTGAGATTTATCATAAAACTCAAAGTTAAATGTAAATTTTGTCAAAAAACTTCGACGTTTTGTTGAAATATGTTTGGATAATTTCAAAATTTTTGCAATTCCGACAATATTTTTGATTTCTACTGGAGCTGTCAGCAAAATTTATGATTGTAATGACAAAAATTTACATTTTGAAAAGACGTTCTAGAATATTTATTCTCACAACGACAACATTTTCGCGATTTTTCGAAACAAGTTTGACTGAACTTTTACAACAAAATTTTCTTTTCAGTATAGCGTTGGGAAATTTGACTGGGTACCAAATTCTATTGAATTCTGTGCTGTAATTCTAAAACCGACTCCCTTAAAGGCGTTCCCAGCAACGTTACTAGAGGAAAATTCAGCGGAGTGAGTGAATCGATAAACAAGATTCCTCTAACGCAATCAGTGAAAGGTGCCGTCGATCGTCCGTCGTCAATTTTATTACCTCACCTACTATGGGAATCTCATTTATTTCGGCTATTCCAGCAGATGCTTTTTGAACTGGTAATCTCGGAGTTTTTAATTAAAAAACACTAAAAAATAAAGATACACTAAATTTTTTATTTTCCCCGAGTTTCTATAAATTTGGAGTCTTTAAGTGGTCCGTTGGTTCGTCGCCGGATGAGGAAACTTTTATAGGAATATCGGATCTTTATGGGATCCCTAACCAAGTGGTCTTCGCCGTCGCGTCAAAGAAAAATGAATTGCTTCGTTTTACTCCCGAGATTACTCCCATCAGGCCCCATAAGACTTAACAGTATGGGATTTACATTATTATTAGACGCGGCCATGGCTTTCCCTTCGCCTATTCCCACAATGTCTCAACTTCTCCAGCAATCTCGTTCCCATAAATTTGCGATAATCACAAGGAACGTTCACCGTTCAAATAAAATCAAATAAAAAATTTTGAAATCCGTGCGGAGGGCACTAAAAATTAAATTTTTTCAAAAAACGTCAATTTTTTGGTGAACACGAAAAATTCAATATTTCTGGATAATTATAAAATTGTCGTAATTTCTGTGAGCAAAATTTGCGATTGGAATGACAAAAATTGACTTTTCGAACAGACTTTCCAGAATATTTATTGCTGCACTGACCAAATTTTTGTGATCTTCCAAAAAGACTCAATAAAAAAACGTGTCCAACGAGATATCGATCTTTTCCAACAAAATTTTCTTTTCAGTGTGAGCAATTTATCGATGTAATTATCAAAGTCATTAAATGTTGAATTTTATTTTCGATTTTTTTTCACCCATTGATCGTGGAAAAAATTAAGCAATTTATTCTGCACGAGAACGATCGAAATGTGACTTGGGTCCCTTAAAGTAAACCCGACGATTTATGACACTGAAGTTCGCAACGTTGGAGTCCAACGAAAAATACTTTTATCATTAACTATTTGAAAACCGAAACCCTGAAAATTTCCGTGTCGATATTGCGTTTGGATCCTTAAAAAAGATCATTTTATTGTCCTGCCTAAATATCCAACAAGAATCTTGAGATCTGCTCAAAGAAAAAAAAACAGAATTTCGTTGCATTCCAACGATGTTCGATTTTTTGTATCAATTTCTGCCTCTCGAAACTCGGGTCGTTGTTCCCCGAGCAACAATAGCTCGTGTGTAAAAACTACAAGTTGAGATATAAGGAAAATAGTGAAAAAGATGAAGAAAAGACGTAAGCGAGCTTTTTTTTTATACTTTTTAGTCACTGGAGATTATCAAGGGGTGCGAGTCTGCGTTCTCAAGACTTCGTAACTAGTTTCTGTCGACTAACGCACACGGGGGGCTTACGTATTTCAAAGGCTGCTTATCCCGAGCCAGCGTAAGCGAATTAATTAACGAATTATTAATCAAGCATTTCCTTCTCTCTTGCTCTTCTCTCTTTCTCTTGGTTTTCGATATAACCAAGAGATTCCAAAGTATACAAGACAGACTCGAGCTCAACTATATGCCTAAAGATAATTAACTGGTGCATCGAAAACTTGCAGAATCTCCATTTTACCCGCATGTCCATGAATGCTTAACTTCGTCATTCCAATTTTCGGGCATTTCTTGCTAGTATGACGCTTTGCTTTCCCAGTAATCGCCTCGCTCGTCGACTTATATGTGGAACGAAAAACTTACTTCATTTTCAAACTTAGTTAATCTGGTTTATTCCGAGTTGAATAAACAGAAAACATTTCGGACATTCCCTTCGTCGAAACGTCGTTGAATATTGCAAACTTTCTGTTGAAATCATTTTTTTTTTTCAATTGAAACGATTCGATTAAATATTATTGTCAAAATAATCGACGATATTGTGTCAACAACAACGTAGCTTGATTTTCAATGATTTTCATTTTATATGTTGGAAACGTCGCGTCGCGAATGGGAACAAAAGATTGAGTGTAACTCGAAAAATCGTGCTTCATGAAAGAATACGAAAATTGAATTTAAATGGGAAACTGCCAGTGGCTACGGTTGGCCGGAAACGGGCCGGCACGACCGATGATGTTTCTCATTTTTAACCCATCAGCGGTAGCGTTTCAAGACTTTTTCTCACGCTTTTATCGAGACGATGATGAATATTTTTCCAACTAAAAATTTATTCCTTTTGTACGCGATGAAAGAGAAAATTCTTTGCCCAAAATTGTTACGCATCGTGGCCACGGTAACGAGGATTTTTTTTTAGAAACTCAACATTTGAAATTGATTTTTGAAAAAATGAAAAAATAAAATTCTGTTTGAAATGTGAAAAAGTTGCTAAAAATTGTTCGATTTCGAGCGAATCGTCGTTTCGTTTCGTTATGCATTTTTTTTCCATCGTCTGCGTCGTTGCGGTCCGTTATTTTTTGTGTGTCTTGAGAGCAAAGTTGGAAAATATTTCACGTTCGTCCAACAATAGGAGTCGTTGACCGTTTCGTACCTTGGAAATGGGTAGAACAGCTTGAATATCGTCTTTTTGTATCTCCAGTCGTGCTTGGAGTTTCCTTCTCTCGATATGCGGCCGGCGATGGTGATGTTGTTGCTGCAGTTGTCTCTCGGTTTGAATATTATCGTCCGTTTGTCCAGTCCGCGGTTGGAGAGTAGAATCGCCTTCCAAGACGTAGCGAACGCTCCAGGCGATACGTCCGCCGTCCCAGCTACTGCTGCCGGCACCCTCCTCGCTGGCTTCCAACAGCATCGTCATAATCTCCTCTGCCGAGCTGAACAAGAATTTCTGAATTAAACACAGAAAATATCGATATTCCGATAGAAATCTCGAGAAAAAAATGGAATTTACGTCATTTCAGTTGGGCATTTGTCCAGGTTCGAAAAACTATTTATTGGTCAAGTGAAAGTCTTTGAAAAAAATGAAAATTCATTACGACATCGCTCAGAATCGATTTCTAGGTCGACAATGATTGGGGGATTGAGGATTCTGTGATTAATCGCTCCCGAGTCCCGGGCAATGAAAATCAATGCACAGATAGCTCAGAAGCTAAATGGCAGCTGAGCGGAGCTTACGCGCTTTGGAACTGTTGAGGATGTTGAGGTCCTATGAAATTTGTTTGTGTTAATCGTTCAATAAATATAGCGTCTTAATCATCGCGAAAATTGTACACGACCTCGTAAGTACTTCATGCACTGAAAATTCAATTTTGTCAGAAAACGTCGATATTTTGTTGAATACAGCGAACTAAATATTTTGGGATATTTTCAAAATGGTCGTTATTTCGACAATATTTTTCATTTGTAACGGAACTGTCAGCTAAATTTTCGATTGGAATGACAAAAATTTACTTTCCGAAAAGATTTTCCAGACTGTTGTTTGTCGAAATGACAAAATTTTCGTGATTTTTCGAAAAAACGTTTAGTTGAACGTATCCAACAAAATATCCATCTTTTTCAACAAAATTCTCTTTTCAGTGTGTGAAAACATACCAAATTTTGATGACACTGAAGTTCGCAACGTTGGAGTCCAACAAACAATTCTATTAATTTTTTGTTGAATTTCAAAAATCATGACAATTTTCGTACCGTTTCTGAGTTTCGATCCAAAAAAAAGATCGTTTTGTTGTCCTGACTAAATATCGAATAAAAATCGTCAGATGTGCTCAAGGAAAAACAATTTCGTTGCAATTCCAACGATGCGAACTTCGATATCGTGATTTTCACTATATGTCAGAGAATTCCCCACAATTTTTTTTTTCTGCCATATTGCGAGAAATATAAAAGTTACAATTTTTTTCCCGAAAAGATAACAACGTTTATTTTGTCCCGAACAAATAACAACACAAATTATTTGTTAAATTTCCCAAACCTTAAAAATTTTCGTATCGATATTGCGTTTGGATCCTCAAAAAAGATAATTTTATTGTCCTGACCAAATATCGAACAAGAATCTTGAGATTTGCTCAAAACAAAAACAGAATTTCGTTGCATTCCAACGATGCAAACTTCAACATCGTCAAATTTTGATAATTTTATCATTACTTTAACCATCTAGAGGGTTGAAATAAAAAATGATGAGAAAATTTTGACAATTTAGTATGTTTTTTCAAAAAAGTACTTTGTTAAGAACAATTTTTGAAACAAATACAACAAATTTTTATCAATAAACTTGGTTTTGTTTGCGTTGCTCTCATTATGTTGTGGATATTGAAAAATTGAGAGGTCGAAAATAAAAACTTATCGCAAATTTATACCAGCTTCCTTGAGACTAGAGTAATTTGTTAATTTTAATTGTTCGATAACGAGCTCCCGAATCGTCGTAAAATTTCGTACAAAAACGTAACGAATTTTTTTGGAATTTTCTCATCACACAGCTCGTCAAAAATTAAGGTCAATCATGATGCTGAAGTTTGCAACGTTGGAATGCATCGAGAAATATTGAATTTTATTGAAGATTCGTTCAATTTTCAATGTCATCTAAATTTTTCCAGCCGATATGCCTTTTGAATGGCACAAATTGATCATTTTATCATCGTAATTACATTCTGCATTTGAATAATTATTATTGTCACAAATAAAAATGAATTTCGTTGCATTCCAACGATGCAAACTTCAGAGTCATGGTCAATTTTGTCGTGGCGCTTTTTATCGTATAGACGAAATTCCGAGGACAGACGCACAGAGAAGCAGAAAATAATGGGCTGTTTGAAATGATACCTCAGGCGCCCATTACACGCTCGACAGTCAATAATGAACCTGAACAAGCGTGGAATGTGGGTGATTGACCGAGTGATGAATCTGCGTGACAAATATCTGGACATTGACATCATTTTCTTAGTAATCCTTTCGTCTGGACTGGAGTGAAGCAACCAGACTGATCATGTAACGGGCGCCTTGGTTTGTCATCGTTTCTACTTATGCTTACGTGTTTGGCAGCCGAGGCGAATTTTCTCGTCGTCTTATTGTGAACGTCGCCGCTGTATTTTTCACATTTATCTCCGACTTCAGTATCCAATGTGGACTGCTTGGTGCTGCGTCTAAAATTCGCACTCCAGACTTGACCTTAGCTCTGCGTGAGACACAAAAGAAAAATGTAAATTTGGTCGGTTCATTTATTTCATCAAACTCGCACTGAAAAAACAAAATTTTTTTGAAAAAGATCGATATTTTTTTGAATACGTTCGACTAAACTTTTTTTTTCATAAATCACCAAATTTTGGTCATTCCAATCGCAATTTTTGCAGACAGTTCCGTTAGAAATGAAAAATATTGTCAAAATACTGAAAATTTTGGAATTATCCAAAAATATTCAGTTCACCGTGTACAACAAAATATCGACGTTTTTTGACAAAATTTTATTTTCAGTGCACGCATCAATTTTTTCCTTCCTATCATTCAAGCTAAAAATGTTCGAAAACGACCAAAAATATAGTCAGAATACGGACAAAATAAAAAATATCTCATATTCCGAAAAGGAAACGACACGGATTGTCTTGAAATGATTGGTAACGACAGACATTTCAAATTTTCATGAATTTCTCAGCCACTTTCTAAGATTGGGAACGTTGAATGTCGAATTCGTCGATACTGATTCGATATTTATTGCCTCGAATAGTCTTTTCGGAGCAATTTTCATCGTAATTGCATTTCCCTCAGAATTTTCCTTCACGACATTGAATTAATCGACCGAATAACGTTTGTCGTCTAAAGGAAACGTAAATATTGAATGCGATTTTTTTTTTAAATTCCATTTACGAATCACGATGACTCGATAAAGTTCCGACGATTTGAAAAGCCGAAATAACCGACTGGAAAAAAAGGGCACCAGGAAAAACGCAATGTATTTGCTTGTGAAGATGATTCTCTTGCGTCACAAGAGCACATCCATAAATGAAAGCCGATGCCCGAGTTCTAGAAATAGTATTTTTCCCATCAAGGTAATAGCACGAGGTGAATCGATAAACCGGAGAAGTCGGCGAGGTACAAGCAAGCGGGAGAAAAAGCCTTGGTGAGGCAAATTGTATGAGTCACTGTCCAGACACACTGAAAATTAAATTTCCCTTTGTTGAACGGGGTGAACTAAATGTTTTTGGATAATTTCAAAATTTTCGTTATTTTGACATTTTCGAAGAGATTTTTCAGAATATTTTTTGCTGCAATGACAAAATTTGTTTGATTTTTAAAAAAAACTTCTAGGCGAACGTATCGAAAAAAATATCGATCTTTTGCAACAAAGTGTTTTTTTTTAGTGCAGCAATAAAAATGCCGACTGCTGTGTGAATTTTCAAAGACCGGAAAGAATGAAGGCTGGAGATGAAGCTGAAGTTTGCAGCGTTGGAATGCATCGAAAGATATTGAATTTTATTGAAGATTCGTTCAATTTTCAATGTCATCCAAATTTTTCGAGCCGATATGCATTTCGAATGGCAAAAATTGATCATTTTATGATCGTAATTACATTCTGCATTTGAATAATTATTTTTGTCGAAGATAGAAATGAATTTCGTTGCATTCCATCTCTGCAAACTTCAGAGTCATGGCTGGGGTGTATTTTGGGAGGAAGAAGTTTGACAGACTGCGAAAGGATGAGGCAAGAAGAAAAAACAAAGACGCACCTACCTGAGAATAACGGTAGCGATGGAAGTTGGAGTCTGTCGTTGAGAGGACATGCTCGTCGATGATGGAATAGTCTGAGGAAGAAGAAAAGCTGGTACGTGGAGTCTCGATCTGGGATAGAGAGGTCCATGAGGTACCAAGAGCGTCAAGGAGTCATCAGCGCGAAGTTCTTTGTAGTCAGATCGATTGGGGGCAAGAGGAATACTGCCGAGTGGAGTTTCGGGTTGAATTTGAACTCTGGGACGACATGCAGCAAGCGAGGAGCTGTCGATTTGAGTCTGCATTCTGGAAGCGTTGGCAGAAGGATCAGCAGCAGCAAGAGGATCTCCTTCGGCCATAGCAATGGTTCTTGGCTCGAGAACGGAATAAGCAACTTGAACTAATCTCGGTGGAGTTTTTGCAATCTTGACTCTGCCGGAGGCGTCGGGTGGTGGTAATGGGGCCCACCAGTCGGCTGGAATGGTGATTTGTGCTAAGCAAACTCCATCTTCACCGTCAGGACTGCAGGTGGCGGTTAAAGGAGTTTTTCCGACTAGGGAAGCGTGCAGCAGAACGCACACACGTTGATGTCTGGCAAGTAGAAGTTGTCGACGTCCCCCAGCTTCGCTACCAGCATGAAAGAGAACTCTGAGAACTGGTGAATCTCTGGGTATGTTTGAGCCAACCAAATGAGCTGACATGTCGAGATGGCGTGCTCCGAGCTCTTGAGCATCCATCAGAGCAGCACTGGAGGATGCAGTAACGTTTCTACGCATTTCCGGTCCCGGTAGAGCCTCCAAAGGATCGGGCACGATATACCGCGCCGGCACGGTCTGTTTCGTGCTAAATGGACCATAAGTCGCCCGGACCGAGGCCGGTTCGCTCGTTTGGAATACTGTGAATTTGTCAACCGACAGTAACGATCCGGGGGGCGGCACAATCACCGAAGGCGATGAACTCATCACGTCCGCCGGTATCACAGGCATTTGTCCTGTCCCTGAGCCGATCGAAGACAGCGGATCTGATCTCGATGGAAAATACTGCTTGGGCGTATGCTTCAGAAAAAAACCACCGTCCTTGTTCTCGAAATGAACTTCCACGGATGACGTCACATCTGCGAACACATACAATCCCATTTTTAAATCTTGTCGTCAAGACAAAATAATTCGGACAATTTTCATTCAATATTTAATCCTTCGATCCACTTGCACCGATCCATTATTCTCATGCATTATTTCAATCGCCTAGTTCTTAGAAATAGAAACCATTTGCAAGAATTATTTTTATCCGACACTCGTCGATTTCAGTTTTTCCTTAAAAGGTCACCAATGCGTATTAAAAATACGACATCCTCGTGAAATGCTCGTCACGATTTGCATCCTTAAGCACGTTGCAGCAAAATTTTCCATCGTTAGAATTCATTTTAAGGAGGTTGGCTACATACGACAATTTGATAAGAATTCAAATTTGGTGATAACATTATTAAGCATCAAAACCAATGACACACACTTTTTCAAAATTTTTGTCTACATAGTTGGCGAATAATTCGAGTCCAGAATATGCAAAAGATATACCTATATATATCTGAATCCTATGCTTATGCATGTAAACTCTAGTGTCCAATTACTCGATAACAGTGTGAAGAAGAAAAATCCCAAAAAATTTGAATATTCATATTTAATGCTAACGAATATCCTCACCAAATTTGATTAAATTCTAATCATTTCGAACTTTGCTATGCTTTAAACATGGCAACATTGTTGTGTGTAGACACCCTCCTTAATTTGCACCATACAAAGAGAATAGTGACGTCTAATAGCTCGCGTTATTTTAAGGGGATCAACGTGTAGAAGTCGAGATACTTATTCATGAAAATCCCTATTTTCAGTAGTTTCTCATTAAGAGCATGTGTTCAAAGTTGCAATTTTCGACATTAAATATTTCGATTCCTAAATGGTAAAGCCTCTTAAAACTTTGCAGACGTTTTATGCACGAAAAGCTTTATTAAATTTTTCAAAAAAATTGTTAGTAAAATGTTTCCGAAATTTTGGTCATTAAAAATACAGATTACCTCGGACAATCTTGAATTTAGTGTGTTGTTCTTTGGTTAAATAGTGACAACTTTCTTTTTAATAAACTTAGGGTCGCAAATCATTTTGTATGGAAGCAAAACTGGAAACAAAAATTTCGATTTGACCGTCACCATACGACGTCGGTAGACATTTACGGAAAGCACGTTTTCCTAAAAATTTTTTTTTTTAAATTAGAAAATTCGAATTATTCCGCAGCAGGTTTTCATTATAAAATAAACATTTGCGATTCGTCGCAGTCAAACACCGCGGACGAATTTTCGGCCCGGCTGAAGTTGAATGAAAAATTTTGTTGCATTTCAACGGAGCAAGCTTCGATATCAATTTTCAAGCGCATATATTACGCGGTTGGTAAATCGTGATCTGTATTCGGGAGCGGAATGCGAAATTCCGACCGGGTTGCGTCAAAATGAAGTAAAAATCATTGATGTTTTTTTTTTTCCTGGAATCAAGCATTCCAAACGTGTTGAGTTCGTCGAAGCGGATATTAAAATTTTTGAATTGATATTCCTCGTCTCTAGGCTACAGGTATTGATTATTTTTTCCGTCATATTTGCAGTACTCGTTAATAAACAAACGTGCAGAGAATTGAAATGCTCGTAACGTGAGTCTCTGCATTTTTTATTCAGTGATTATTCCAGCAGTCGCGAATGACTCTCGAGTTCGCGACGTTGAGGTCGAACAACAAATACTTTTTCTATTAATTGTTTGTTACATTTCGAAAACCATTATAATTGATGACTCTCAGGTTTGCAACGCTGAGATTCAACGAAAAACATTTTTCCCATTGATAATTTATCGAATTTGAAAAACCATGGCTGTTTTTCGCTTCGATTTAGTTTTTCCAACTTAAGACACGATTGTTTGATTGTCTGAGCCAAATATTGAATGATAACTATGAACTCTGGTGAAGAAAAACGAGAACTTCGTTGCAGTCAGCACTGAACATCAAATTTTGTCGAAAAACGTCGATATTTTGGATAATTCAAAAATTTTGGCAGTATTTTTCATTTCTAACGAGACTGTGAGCAAAATGTACGATTGGAATGACAAAATTGTACTTTTCGTAAAGACTTTCTAGAATATTTCTTGCTGCGATGACGAAATTTTTGTGATTAAAAAAAAAAAAGTTTAGTCGAACAATCCAACAAAATATCGATCTCTTCCAACAAATTTTTTTTTCAGTGGCAACGATGCAAAGTTTCACATCATGATAATTTTCGTACCGATTTTACGAGTTTGGATCCCGAAAAAATATCGTTTCAGTGTCTTGACCAAATATTGAATAACAATCGTGAAATCTGCTCAAGAAAATAAGGGAATTTGGTTGCATTTCAATGATGTAAACTGCAACATCGTTCGGAGCTGCACGAGGGAAAGAGGAGCAGCAAGATAATTGCGTAGCCCCGGTTACCAGCGAATCTCGGATGTGTCAATGGAAACAAAGCAGCCTGTGAGAATGCGACGACGACACATTCCAATGGGAGCAAATAATTCATTTGCCAATACGACTTTCGATTGTTCGAGACAAGGACTCGACGTTGCTGCACGAGAAATACAATTCCGCGTGCACGCTCAAAATGTGCTTGATTTTATTGTCGTCGGAGCGTGATATCTTCGCTTTATTGGGATGTCATGAATCGCCGCGTTATTATTGATGAAGATTCATGCTGATGGTGTCACCGATCGTTTTCATTGTCGTCGACGTGTGCGTGAGTATAGCGTGCGCCCGCGAACGCTCGACTCGCACACCCACGTAAGCACGACAACGAGACTCACGGTAACTCGAATGTCACGAGTCATCTATATGGGATGAGCGAAGTCTTGTGCGATAGCTCGTATCACGAGCCCCCTCGCTGTTATTTCCACGTATAAAAAATGTTGGACGCGCATAGAATGATTTTCAACACTGAAAATTTAATTTTGTCACGAAACGTCGATATTTCGTTGAACACGGTGAACTAAGTATTTTTAGATAATTTCAAAATTCTCGTAATTTTGACAATATTTTTTATTTCTAACGAAACTGTCAGCAAAACTTACGATTTACGATTGAAATTTACTTTTCGAAGAGATTTTCTAGAATATTGCTTGCTGCAATGACAACATTTTTGTGATTTAAAAAAAAAAACGTCGAAGGTATCCAACAAAATTTCCTTTTCAGTGATTAAAAATAAATTCGTAGCTCCAAAAATGAATCGAAGCAAACGTTTCGGTGGATGTCAGCGAACGAATGTTTTATTAATTACATTTTCATCAAAATGTAATGGGAATGGGATTCCCGGGATATCAAATTCGACCTCGCAATATTCAAAACGGACGAATAAAAAAAAAGATAAAATAACGCAGCCGTTCGAAACGACGATAAATGCTAGAGCGATCGAAGATTCGTTTTTTTTATAATCGATTAATATCGATCAGAAAATTGGAACGAAATGAAATAATTTTTCCCTCTCGAGAATCATCAATTTCATTTTGGATCGTATTTTTATGCACGGAAAAGATTTTTTTTTCAAGCAATTTGCAACTCACACTGTGCCAAGTTCAGCGTCATTTTCACACCTGAAAGGATTTCATTTCTATTTCTTCATCCGGTCCTAGAAGTTCTTCATTTTCTTCTTCGTATACTTCGCAATTTAAAATTTGTAATGACAAGACTCTCCGCTGGCCTAATTCGCATTCAATAACTTTATGAGATAAATTCGAGGGAAGGCCACACGGACAGCTCATTATTTAAGGCGTTTCGCCATCAGCGATACAATGTTGCCTTGTTAACAACATAAAAAACGTTGGGAATAATTGAAATTTAAGGAGCGTGGCTACACACAACAATGTTGCCATGTTAAAAGCATAGGAAAGTTCGAAATGATTAGAATTTGATGAAATTTGGTGAGGATATTCTTTAGTATTAAATATGAATATTCAAATTTTTTGAGATTTTTCTTCTATACACTGTTATCAAGTAATTGGACACTAGAGTTTACATGCATAAGCATAGGTTTTAGATATATATAGGTATATCTTTTGCATATTGTAAACTCGAATTATTCGCCAACTATGTAGACAAAAAATTTGAAAAAATTTGTGTCATAGTATTTGATGCTTGAGAATGTTATCACCAAATTTTATTGAATTCTTATCATATTGTCGTATGTAGCCAACCTCCTTATAAACTTTTGCGAATATATTACATGACAATACAATTTTTTTTTAGATTTTTTCTTCTAACCAGTTCTCGAGTAATTGAAAATTCAAGTCCACATGTAAAAGCATAGCGTTTTCATATATACAAGTATATATTCCGGGCATAAGAATTTTGCTTAAATGCTGTATTGCTCGATAACTAGACAGATGAAAGGATTGAAAAAATGTGTGTTTTCGCACTAAATGTTCGAGAACGTTATCACCAAATTTGATGAATTTGTCAACGTGTAGATTTTCCCACCGAAACTTCTTAATCGATACGTGCAATACATTGTTGCGTATAGATATGCTTGTGGACCATATCAAGATCAAGAGATCCAGGAGATGATGAACGTTCCTTTTCCTTGATACGCTGCAATGATGAGGATTCTGATTTGTTTTGAAAATGTGTTGAATTTCCGACGTGTCTGTGTGTGCAGTCGTGGTTCCAGGCTGAATTTAGTAGTGAAAAGGAACAAAGAGTCCTTGATGATGGATTTGCGCGAATGGTTCCTTTACGATTACTTTGGTTCCTTATGAAGTGATGGTGGCAATCAGTAAAAAGGAACGTCGAACCATTGGTAGATTTTGGGTTGGCTGTGGTCCAGTTCGTACTCGAGGCAACGTTTGGGGTAACTGCACACAGACATCACAGGATATATGCCACATCCGATATCCGTGTTTGTATTTATATGCGAATGGAAAAGAGGCCAAGGAGTATGTGGGAGAAGGAGGAAAAGCAAAATGCTTCGGTCCAATCTTGGTCTCTTTTTCTGCAACGATCTTCGTACTCATCTTCAATAATTCCACGGGTTCTCTGTTCTATTGACTCTCGGTCTACTTCACCCTTTGCCTTTTTCTCTGTGTTATCTTTGGGACGTTCATATTGTGTTGGAGGAAAAGGCACAGTTGGCTGTGCTCTGGGGACGAGGGAAAAAAAACTTACTTCGTATGTCGCTTGCAGCCAAGAATGGGGTAGTCGTTGCGAAAGCACTTGGTGTTCAACAGATCGAAGTATACGGTACCTATCTGTACGCCTGCCTTGTCCTCCGATCTGTGCAGGCAGTCGTAAAACTTTTCATCGCACGAACACTGTACCCTGCGATCAATCAGACGTGAATTCGATCAATTTTTCAATCTTTACTTTTACCTTATCTTGCGGACGAGCGAACGAAGGTGTTGAGCTGCAAAGACTCTCAAGTAAATATATGTCACTGAGCTATGTCCTTTCATTCAGAGCCACAAAGAGCTGTATCGCTTCGACTCCACCTCTCATTGTCAAAATATTTTTATCTCCCAACCCCATCCAATATCTTCAGATGAAAAATCCTCGTTAAATGTTCGGTTCATTGCCGATTCTTTCAATTCACTCAATTGTCGAAACTTTTACTGTGACCCAAAAATAAACGTTTATTCCCTACCTGGAATATTCATCCGTTTTCGGCTCATGCTTTCTCATAAACTGAATGTTAATACGTGGTAATGGAGATGGTATTCGATTAAGGTATTACCATGAACGAACGACATGACTCTGAAGTTTGCATCGTTGGAATGCAACGAAATTCATTTTCATCTTGAACCAAAATAATTATTCAAATGCAGAATGCAATTACGATGATAAAATGATCCATTTTTGTCATTCGGAAAGCATATCAGCTCGAAAAATTTGGATGACATCGAAAATTTAACGAATCATCAATAAAATTCAATATTTTTTAATGCATTCCAACGTTGCAAACTTCAGCATCATACGGACGACTTTCAAAATTTTTCCGAAATTTTGTATAAACGTTCCTGACACCAAAACTAACAGTTTTCTTCTATGAAGGACAATTTTCTGACGTCTAGAATGTGAGACATTCAAATTGCAATTTTCCCCATCTAAAAAAAAAAAAACGATTTAGAATTTTTTCTCAGATAGCCAGAAAGGCTGTGAGCCCAAATTTTTTGAGGAAAATTCCAAACACATTTTTTTGCAACTCATAAACGAAACGCAACTCGAATTTACACGCCTTTAGATGAGAAAAGTTAAAAATTGGAAATTGGATATTTCATAATCTTGACTTCAGAAATCTTTCTTCATAGGAGAAAATTGTTAGTTTTGGTGTCAAGAATTTCCATACAAAATTATTGAAGAAACGCAAATAAAGTTATTTTTTTAATAGTGATATACGTTCAAGAGAACGAAAATTGCAAATTAATTGTAAGTTTATTGACGTTTTTGTTTTCTCTTGCTGCGAAATATTTACGATGATGATTTATGACCTGGTGAATGAGCTCGGATTGGTGAGATTGTGTTTAGTTTGCATGGCTTCGATAATATCGTCACATTGGTCATGGTCTCGACAACAGGCATCGGTATCAGCGAAGTGACCGAGGTCTTCAGGATGTTCAGCAATGTTGCCGCTTCCACACCATTTTGTTCCTGTGTATGCATGGAAACTTGTTTTTTCATGAAACAGTTTCGAAAATTGTGCGATCGTTCCGTTTCAGAGAAGGGCATAAATGACAAAATTGAAAAATTTGATCACGTGTTTCTATAACTGTGGTTGCGGTCGTTCGGATAAACTTGTCCTCGAAACAACTCAGTGTGATGCATGAGCGGTTGGTGTGCGGCTTTGGGAGCCTCCCGTAGATTCTTCTTATCGTCCGCGGATTGTGGCCCCCTAGCCGTGCCGGGTTGACCCGTTCTACCGCAGCACATCAGGTGGCGCCTAAGTAAGCGCCTTGCTTGCGCCATACTCGAATGTATTCATTTTAGCGCCCGCAGACTTTTAAGAACCTTGTATGTGTTTCTTACCAACAAAATGGTTCGCGAGCCCAAGTTCATTGAAAAAAAGTTGTTACGCATTGACCAAAGAACAAAATACTCTAAATGCAAGATTCTCCGAGGTAATCTGTATTTGTAATGACCAAAATTTCACTGTCGCTGTTCCTATGAATCCTTCAGATCCACTTTGTTCTTGCCAACTAACGTGCTCGAGGGTGAAGGGGAAGTTCCGGAAACCCTGCAGTTTGCTTGCACTTAACGACTAACGTGTGAGTCCGTGCATGTGAGGCTAAACGATCATCCAACTGTCTACCGGCCTGTCCTGAGTCCGCCTCACTGCGAGGACATCACCAAAGTCACACGCCAACCAGACACTCATTGGTGAGGATATTTATCCTCGACTGGAACTTCAACTTTAGTGAAATTGAGAATTTTTTGTCCCGGAGATACCAAAATAACAAGTTGAACATAAACCGCTGGCCGATTGGTGCGACAGGATTCGCCCGAAGTGATCAAACAGTTCGTTTCGTCAGCCACATGTTCGCTATCTCGTTGATATTAAAGTAGTATTGCCGGTTTTAGAATTACCGTCCAGAACTCAATGAAATTTCGTACAGTAGTAGATCGTGATGAGAAAAAGATGCAGTCAAATTTTCAAGAGGCTGCAGAGAACAAGGAAAAAGATATTCGTATTAGTAGTTTCATACATTTAATATGGAGGTTCATGATAAATCTGTTTTCATGGTATTTTGCAATGAATTCCTATCAATGCTTCGGAGAACTCACCGTTTTCATTGTAAGATACAATGAAATGTATGAAATCAATGCTGAATTCAGAAATTACCAATGCCAATATCTTTTTTCTGGTTCTCTGCAGCCTCTTGAAAGTTCGACTAGATCTTTTTCTCACCACAATCTGCTATTGTACCAAATTATATTAAATTCTGTTTTATACATTTAACATTGAGTTTTATGATTGATCTCAGTTCCCATTGTATTTTATAATGAACTCTTATTAATTCTTCGGAGAAATCACAGTTTTCATTGTAAAGTACAATGAAATGTATGAAATCAATGTTGAATTCAGGAAATTACCAATGCCAATATCTTTTTTCTGGTTCTCTGCAGTCTCTTGAAAGTTCGACTAGATCTTTTTCTCATCACAATCTGCTATTGTACCAAATTTTATTAAATGCTGTTTTATACATTTAACATTGAGTATTTTATTTATTTATTTATTTTTATTAGATCTTTCATTGTAAATCCTTGTTTCAAGATCAGCTACTAGTCCCACCCCCAAGATTTCTCTTATCTAACATTGAGTATTAAGAGTAATCTCAGTTCTCATTGTAGTTAATAATGAACTCTTATCAATTGTTAGGAGAAATCACAGTTTTCGTTTTAAAGTACAATGAAACGTATAGAATCGATGTTGAATTCAGGAAATTGCGAATGCCAATATCTTTTTTCGGGTCCTCTGCAGCCTCTTAAAAATTTGACTGGATCTTTTTCTTATCACAATCTACTGCTGTACCAAATTTTATTGAATTCTGAACGGTAATTCTAAAACCAACAGTACTGCCTTGAACGCTCTTGTTTTGTTCAGAATCTGAAAAAATGGGGCTTTTCGAGTCTCACCTGGGAAGATTAAAGCAAAAGGTTCTCCGTCAGGGTCGACTTTGTTATTTCCAGCAGGATCTTTCCCAGGTGGATCAACCCGGATGGACCAGCCCATGGAAGTTCCGAAAGTCACGGAGAAAAATTGTATCAATAGACGGTGGAGAATCATCGTCGGAATGATCAATAGCGACAGAGCGAAAAGTAACGACGAGAGTAGAATTGAAGTTTAGAAACGAAACCAATTTCAACTCTGACGTTGAATACTTTTTTCGTTCTTTCTTTCCAACGATGCGTCCGAACACTGAAGCTAATCGCTGGCTATTCTTTTTCTTATACACTCTTGTATCAACGGTGACAATCAGGAGCACGTAGTTCAAGCGTAATGGGACAAATCATGATTCGAGCTTTTATCGTACGTTTGAGGTTCCTCCACAGCAACGTTGCTATCAGCGAAAAACAGATAATCCCCGGGAAAAGAGTCAGAAAATGCGGAACATTTTGTCATTTGCTTCTTTTAATCATGCGATTAAAAGTGCAGAACGCCTTTACATGCTCTGCATCGCCAATGACTTTGGTTCGTAACAGTCTCGTCCCTTTTTTTATCTTTTTTTTCGGGATAAGCTTTTCGTACAACGATTAGAGCGTTTATTTCAAGGATTTTTTTCATATCGATGCATCGTCGAAAATAAAACTTTGTTGGGATTGGAATTGAAATTGAAAACATTTTGTTGGAAAAGATCGATATTTTTTTCGATACGTTCGTCTAGAAGTTTTTTTTTTTTTAACAAACAAATTTTGTCATTGCAGCAAAAAATATTTTAGAAAATCTCTTCGAAAAGTCAATTTTTGACATTTCAATCGTAAATATTGCTAAGAGTTCCCGGAAAATAAAAAGTTTTGTCAAAATAAGGGAAATTTTGAAATTATCCAAAAATATTTAGGTCACCGTGTTCAACGAAATATTGAAGTTTTTTGACAAAATTTCATTCCCAAATGCGTTTGTTTCGTTTCTGCTCGAATTTGAGGCGAGGATGCGGATCAGAAAAAATATTCAAGTGTCATAAGAGATTTTGGCGCTCTTTTGTAATTTTGGGAGCTCTTGGATGAATATAAGGCCGTCAGCTGCGACACGCCGCTCGTAGTTTGCTATTTCGAGGAGGAATCGGGCCGTCGTGCAAGCACGTTGCAATATACGACAGTGTGATTCATTCCAGAAGCACGCGTGACATAATCTCGCAAATTTGAAAACGGAACGTGTGTAACGTTTTCCTACAATGCGGCAGCGTTGAATTCGGAACGAACCGAGAAAATGAGAGACGAGCGCAGCAAATATGGGAATATGGGTGGAAAAATCAAGGTTCTCTGCGTGAGGAGCTAATATGTCAGTTTCCTTCGTACACGTGAAGAGACCAAATCGTTGCACAAGACATTTCAGACGCCAATTAGAATGCCAATTAGAATCCCAGCGAGTAATTCCACGCTATATATTAAACTTGATAATTGAGATTCTTCAAAACTGCTGAATGCTCTTCGTTATTCTGCAATTATGTTTTAATGCAGAAAAATTCATTCCCAAGATGTCGTTTCTACGCTAAAAACTTATCGACCATTCAGAGCCAATTTAGCTTCTCTTTCCTGTCTCGTTTGCTCCGGATTAGTCCGATTATTGTACAAGCCAGCACAATTCTTATAACGATGTTGAAGTTTGCATTGTTGGAATGCAACGAAATTCCGTTCCTTCTTCAGCAGATATCACGATTATCATTGAATATTTGGTCAGGACAATAGAACGATTTTTTTCGGGATCCAAACTCAAAATCGGTAGGAAAATTGTCATGGATTTTGATATTGAACAAAAAATTAATAGAGAGACGTATTTTTCGTCAAACCTCAACGTTGCGAACTTCTGTTCCAATTTTAATATACTTTTCGCATTAGTATGGCATGTTAATTAAAATCGATATGAAAATATCGAGCACGTCACAGTCGACTCGTTCGTGACACATGAAAGCCTCCAAGGGTTGTGAGATTTTCCACACATTTTATTCGTCATAGTGATCGAACTTGTCAACCTGATTTTCTGAATTTTTTAACGCGACCCTCATGCACGTAGTTTTCACTTTTTCTCGTTTTGCTTCCTCATGGAGGAAGCTGTGTGACGGTGAACATTTTCCGTTCTAAATGTCAACGCACTCAAAATGTTCCAATACATCGAAAAATCATATCTAGCAAAACTATCTGGATGTGTGTGTGTGTGTGTATGTTCTGGCATTGTAAAATTCAAACGTTTATAACTCGAGAACGGTTTGAGCCACAGGGCTCTTGTTTTGCACAGATGTTAATCCATACAAATCCATACTCTGCGAATTTTGTCGGAATTGCTAGAAAAAAAAATACGAATTCTACAACGTTTAAAAACTTTCAAAAAACGGTTTCGACGCTCTAATTTGCGTAAATTGTAAGATTTGTTACTAATTTTTTTTTTCATAAATAGAGGATCATAATAAAGAGGTTGGTATTGAATTTGGGAAATATTGGTTGAACGGTTCAAATTTTACGATTTTTCGATTTTGTTTTGGTTTTCGTGAAACCTGAATTAATTGGTTTATCGAAAGGTGTGGGGAAGTTTTGAATGCAGAATGCTTGACAAGTGCTTTGCATAAATTTTGCATTATAATCATGACTTGATGAACACCCTTTACGTCGCTAAGCTTTGTTTTTCTCTTCTCGATTCTGATTGGCTTGAAAGGCTTGGAAGCAAGCTCGACGCTTCTGGGCTGAAGAATCAAGTATCGGCGGAAGTTCCAACAGAGAACACAGAGGAATGGTGCGGGGAAGGTGGGAATGTAGCGGACTATCGTACGCGTCGATAAATTGAACGAGGCGACGAAACTGCTGTGGTATAGTCTCCCTATGCCCTTTCCTTCTCTTGTTGTACGCGCAGCAGGAATCGCGTTTACTGCCTCGCGAGCAAGCCCGAAAGGAAGCAGAGGCCACACTATGGATCGATTATCACCCCCAAACCTTTGTAAAGCTCTCGCTCTACGTGTATACATTGTTATTAACTTTATAAATGTCAACGTAAATTTTTCGTTATTCCCCGAATATTTGTTAGGTAAAAAAAAAATTTAAATATCGCACTGAAAATTAACTTTTGTCGAAAAACGTCGATGTTTTGTCGTAAACGGCGTACTAAATGTTTTTGGATAATTTCAAAATTTTCGTTATTTTGACAATATTTTTTATCTCTAACGGAACTGACAGCAACATTTACGATTGGAATGACAAAAATTTACTTTTCGAAGCCACTTTCTAGAATATTTTTCGCTGGAATGATAAGATTGTTGTAATTTAAAAATAGAAAACATTTAGTCGATCGTATGCATAACATTTTGTGGAAAATATTTTAAAAAATCAAAGCGACACGGTCTTACGAATGGGAAAATTGATGAAAAAACCTTCAACGGTTTTTGTAGTTGTCGAAAAGAGTTTGTGGTTTGAGTATAGTTACGAATAGTGTTAAGCCACGAAATTATCTACAATCTCATTGGCACGAATGTACGTGGTCTGAACAGATTAGGTCGTATCTGGTGTGTACATAGTATATGCAGTATATTGGTGCGCAAGTCTCATCCTGGCTCGACAAACCGGAAGTAGAGCTGTAAGTTTGTACAGGATTCATAGGTCGTAGATATATATCCTGGAGGAATTCATCGTGAAACGAGGTCTCAGTCGTTGCCCTCTCATCGACCTTATGCCCTTCCTTCCTTCCTCTTTCCCTCTTTATCACCAACTATCGTATAAACATAATTTCACAAAGCTGACGGCATATATGAAGGAGGAAAAAGATCGCACGTCTAGCGGCGTTACTCTTACTTTGTAGAGCACGCAAATGAGTATATACATCACTAAAGTCTAGTAGTCCGGGTCGGAAAAGCTCGAGGTGTGAGATATTAAGCTCTTGAAATACCGAGAGGCCCTGGATATCTCTTTTTTTTATCTTTTTCCCTCGTTTTTCGTAATTCCTGGGAGTTCTGAAGCGAGAGGACGAATATTTGGCTCGGCTGGGTCAGCTTTCGTCAGCATCGCTCGCAGGTTTCGTTTTTCTTAACTACGGAAATTGCTGCTTCTCGAACATCGAGTGATAATCATGACAATGAAGTTTGCAACGTTGGGGTCCAATGAAAATACGTTATTCTGTTAATTGTTAGTTAAATTTTAAAATCCATGACAATTTTCGTACCAATTTTGAGTTTTGATGCCGAAAAAAGAAAAAAAAATTCAAATTAAAACGAAATTTCATTGCATTCCAAGGACGTTGTATGCAAAATTTTCTATTGATAGAATTTCTCTGAATTTGCATTAAACAAAGAGAAAATTGATATTTAATGGCTTGCGCAGTTTTAAAAGGTTTCACCACATAAAAGTCGAGATATTTATTTATAAAAATCACATTTTTCAGTAGTTTCTCATAAAATCGAGTGTTAAAAGTTCCAATTTTTAACATCAAATATTTCGATTCCTAAATGGTGACGCCCCTTAAAACTTTACGGACGCTTTTACGCAGCACCAAAGAAGTTTTATTAGGTTTTTCCAAATTTTTGATTTAGATTTAGATTCATTTGTTCTCTAGTCAATTTGTAACAACTTTTTTTTATGAACTTGGGCTCGGAAACCATTTTGTATGTAATGGCTCTGAAGTTTACATCGTTGGAATGCAATGAAATTCTTTTTTATCTTAAGCAAAAATAATTATTCAAGCGCAGAATGTAATTACGATGATAAAATGATCAATTTTTGCCATTCGAAAAGCATATCGGCTCGAAAAATTTGGATGACATTGAAAATTGAACGAATCTTCAATAAAATTCAATATTTTTCGATGCATTTCAACGTTGCAAACTTCAGCATCATTTTTATGTAAGAAAAACTGAAAATAAAAATGTCAAGTCCTTAAAAATCATTGCCAATCATACAATTTTGTTTGCTTATTAACGAGATGTTTATTGTGGTCGTTTCGTAGGGATAAATGGAGAAGTTATTAGTGAAAAATGGGGAATGCTTATTGGGGTGGAAGTAACCGAGATCGATGTTAAATGGGAAACGAATGTTTGCTCCCAGAGGAACACTCGTAACGAGTTTTGCCATCAAGGTTCGGGCACATAAAGTGCCTCAAGTTTTGTGGCCCAACTTGGCCCTCTTGGCGTCGTGAACATTCCGTCAGCCAGAGCCCAACCGCCGTAACAGTTTGAGGGTCTACGGGAGGCCCGATGCCAGGTATTTCCGGTAAGATATAGGAGCCAGTTGGACACTCGGTAACTCGCATCCTCTCGAAAAACTCGCTAACTGGATCAAGTGGCCGAGTTGGTGATAATTCTTCCGGTGGACCGGACTCTGGTGCGTTCTTAAGGCTCCTCGAGTCTTTGGTCGTTTCCAGGCATTCGCAAATGCCTTCGAGAATGTTCTCAAGATCGATGGTCTCGTACTTAACCATTTCCTCGAATTCCTCGCCATCAATATTTTCATTTTCATCGAACGATCGTGGGCCCTCGTCATCTTCAACATTCAGACCAATTCCTCGACCTCCAGCCGTTCCTTTTTCTCTCTTGGCTTTGGCCCTCTTCACTACGATTTTTTTTTTATCGCCATCGCGCGAAATTCCCTTTTCCGATGACGTGGAATCGTCTTCGTCGTACGTTGTGGACTCGTCATCCTTTCGGAAATAAACGTTGCTGAACCATCTTTTTGACCGGACGTTTATAAAAATAATGTATAAAAGTGCCAAAAAAAAACGCTCACTGAAAATGAAATTTTGGCAAAAAACGTCGATTACATTGATAAAGTGGATCCGAAATGTTTTAAGAATTTTCGGGAAAAATTCGAGAATCGACAGTCCGAATTCGAACACTGAAATTTGTCAAAAAACGTCGATATTTTGTTGAACACGGCCAACTGAATTTTTTTGGGATACGTAAAAAATTTTCCTATTTTGATATTTTTGATTTCTAACGAAACTGGCAGCCAAATTTGCGTTTGAAATGACAAAAATTCAATTTTCGAATAGACTTTCTAGATTAATTCTCGCTGCATTGACAACATTTTTGTAATTTTTCAAAAAAACGTTTAGTCGAACGTATCCAAAAAAAAATATCGATCTTTTCCAACAAAATTTACTTTTCGGTGCTCTCGTGCTCTGACTCGGGCAGAAAATTATCATTGCTGAGCGAAATGAGCTTCTTTTCATACCCGTCTGCTCAGACAGTAGATTCATTACGAAACTCTACCATCGCGCGAGGTCCAACTAACACACTTGATCCCTTCTAGATCTACCCTACAAAGTATGAGAATTTCAGGGAAGCCAAGAATCGTACATCTGAAGAAACCGAGTCTGCGAAACGTTGAGCACTCTCGAGGGACTTCATCGCAGATTCTAACAAGATGTGTTGAGCCCAGAATGAGCGCGAGAGACGTCAAACTACAAGAACAAACATTCGCCATTCTTACAAAGTACTCCCCAGTGTTCGTAAAACTAGTTCCTCATTTACTGGAAAACCTTCGGACCGACATCCTCGTAGAGAAAACAAAAACGTGAAATCCATGAGAAATTCCTTGATACCAAATTCTGCTACCGGAAACAGATCCCCAACAACATTATCTCGTTCGCTGCATTCGATTAATTGAACGTTTCAGGCAAACACAAAATCTACTGCTCAAAAAGCAATTCAAAATCGGTCAATCAGCTGTTACTTCTAAAATCATGACGTTCAGCGTCATGAACGTCATTAAATAATTATTTTTGCCGAAAATAAAAAAGGAATTTCGTTGCATTCCAACGATGCAAACTTCAGAGTCATCTAGAATCATGCAGACGAAGTCTGAATGTCATTCAACTTGTTCGATTCTACGCATTTGCTAACGGAGCCAGGCTAAGCTTGTTCTGTTCGCAACGCGACAATTTCCTGTTGTTCGTGAAGAAAAATATGAATTTCAGTCAATTGTAAAATAAGAGTTTCCATAAAGATGAAAATTTCGACGCGATGAGTGATCTGCGGTTTACAACAAAACATCAGGACCATGGTGCATCTTATAGGCGATAATAAAAAAAAATTACGACATCAGAGAAGTAACGAGATTCCTTGGGAAATTTTAGTGTAGGAAAGTGACAATATCCATGAAGTTTATTGACTGTGCCATAACGACATCCTGCCAGCTTCTCGGCGCCCACCGCAACCACCAGCCGCCCGTTCTCTCGAGACGTAACCGCCAACTTGCTGTATTAGCAATAAAGTTTGAGTGGTCACTTATCGCTTAGCAAACTGTAAAGCTTAGGGAATCGCCGAGAACGCAATTAGCCGAATTCGCCTTGGAACATCCTGCGAATGCAGGTCAAAGGTATGGCGTAAGTTCAACTCATTTGTGGAGAAGGGTTCGAGCAGTTCATCGTATGGAAACGTTGAACAAATTGGGAATCTGGATAAAATCGAAGAAAACATAAAAATGCACTGAAAATTAAATTTTGTAAAAAAAACGTCGATATTTTGTTTTGAAACTCAATGATTTTGAATAATTTCAAAATTTTCGTAATTTTTACAATATTTTTGATTTCTAACGGAACTGTCAGATGAGCTTGAGATTGGAATGACAAAAATCTGCTTTCCGAAGAGATTTTTAGAATATTTCTTGCTGCAATGACAAAATTTTTGACATTTTCAAAAAAAAGTTTATAATCCAACAAAATATCGATATTTTCCAACAAAATTTTCTTTTCAGTGATGGCAAAATTAACTTTTTTATCTCATCGACTTGATTTGTTCTTAAGGGACCTGCAAATTTTGATAGAAAAAAAATTTCTGCCGCGTACGTTCGATCGACACGAAAAAGTTCGAGCCCATTTCTGAGATTTCCCAGAGCAGGCTTTCGCCTTTTGCCTTCAATAGTTCCTTGGATATCGTCTCGGATAAAATTCCTAAATAATTCTTTGTCCATCTGTGATTGTTGCTCCGAAAGTGTATTTCGCAGAGACAAACCCAGCAACAGGCATGGCGTCGATACTTGGTTTCAAAACGGCAAATTCTTGGAATGACACCGAAGTCCGCAAACTTGAGATGCAACGAAAAAAACATGTTTCAATGAATTGTTTGTTAAATTTCAAAATCCTTGGCAATTTTCGTACCGATTTTGAGTTTGGATTTCAACGATACAAACTTCGACACCGTACTATACTGGAAGCCTCCGCCACTGACAGCGGCATAGAAACACCGAAAAAGGCGTAACGCGTTTGACTGCACACGGAAGATAAATCGCACGCAGGAATTAAGCGGTGGCCGCAGAATTGTGTCATACACATTCGCCAAGCCGAAGACCACTCGACAGCGATAATCGATAGCAGGCGAAATGGGAATTGACAGAAGCCTGCTTGGGAAACGCCACGACAGAATCTCCAACAACATTGGAGCCTGTACAAGCTGGCGCTGACCCTTGTAGCCACACAAACGGCTTATCCTCTTCGACACATCGTATTCTCTAACCACACTCCCGACACACGCAGCGACTTACTGTGAGCAACGACACCGAAGTTCGCAACGTTGTGGTCCAACGAAGAATACGTTTTTTTTATTCATTGTCTGTTCAATATCAAAATCCATGACAATTTTCAAACTGATTTTGAGTTTGGATGCCGAAAAATATCGTTTTTTTGTCCTGACCAAATATTGAATAATAATCGTGAAATCTGCTCAAGAAAAAACGGAATTTCATCTGAGGAAGAAGCAAAGTTCGAAATGGTCCAAAAACAAATTCAATCATTGTCAAATTGCGATAAAAGCAATCAAAATTTTCAAAGCCCTCATCTCTTCACAGCGAGCGACAGAATTTGTGCAAAATATTCTAATTTCACCATATATATACGGCGTAATTGTTAGTTTTAATGAATACCTGAGACTTGCAAAGATGTCTTTTAAGCTGAGCGGCGAATGATCTAGTTTTAGTTGATAACTTACAAACGTTCGGAATTAAATTTTCCTGACCCAAGCCCAAGTTGAAAATGACACTGAAGTTCGCAACGTTGGGGTCCAACAAAAATAACGTTTTTCTATTCATCATTTGTTCAATTTCAAAATTCAAAAGAGAAAAAATCGTTTTATTAATCTGATCAAATATTAAATAATAATTGTGAGATCTGCTCTATAAAAAACGGAATTTCGTTGCATATAAACGATGCAAACTTCAACATCGTACAGTTGAAAAACTCTCCGGAAATTCTCACCTCGGGCTTCGATGTTTTTTGCAGAATTTTCGAGCCAGTTTCTTTTTCTTTGTCACCAAACGTCTCAACGTGTCGATCAGCGATATCTTGCTGCTCGGTCTTTCGATCTTTCGATCGTGACGAGTCGCCTGGATCAATATCCGCGCCACCAGCTTCTCTGGCGACTTCTGCCGAACTGGTCTCGGGCGTTTTATCAATTTGTTTCAACTCTTGGCTCATATTCATCTCTTGAGTTGCTGCGGCACTTGCTTCAACGTCTCTTGCGCTGCCGTTGTAACTTTTACCTGACATCGAAGTTGAAGCATCGTCACGAATTGAAGAGGCGGACGAGGTGAGATTCAGATGGGGTTGTACGATGTTCTTCATCTCGCCGCCAACCGCTGGCTTCACCTTTTCTGTTTCTGAGTGCTTCTCGACGTCCCGACGTTGTCGACGTGCCTCTTGAACTTTCGTAACCTCAGTCTCGCCACCACCGAGTCTCTCGTCACTAGACTCTTCAACTTCCGACTCAAAATGCTTCTTATTGTCGTGTGTACTGTTCTCACTGGTTAACTCCAGTTTAGCCTTTATACTTGCTGAATTTTCGTCTTTTTCACGACTCACGCTCGTTTCCGGTCTCGTAGAAAACTTGGAACTGTGCGTTTCTGCCTGAGGGACTTTTGGAATTATTCTCGAGTCGTTTTTGGTCTGGGGTTTCAACGTTTTTGTAAAATCCTCGAAATTTATGTTCATCTCGTATCGGTCCTTCGTTGCAAATTCATTTATTAATTTCAAACTAAATATTTTTCGATAATTTCAAAATTTTCGTAATTTTGACAATATTTTTCGTTTCTAACGGAACCGTCTGCAAAATTTTCGATGGGAATGACAAAAATTGACTTTCCGAAGAGACTTTCTAGAATATTTTTTGCTGCAATGATAACATTTTTGTGATTTTTCAAAAAAATCTTGAGTCGAACGTCTCCAACAAAATATCGATCTTTTCCAACAAAATATTGTTTTCAGTTCGATTGTCAAAGTCGTCAGGCAACGAATTCTTTTCCAATTTTTTGAAATTTCAGTCATTCAATTGGTATATTTGAGGTTTGTGCAATATTTTTGGCACGAAAAACGAATTATTGTGGCTTTTGCGTGTCGATTGCACTGAAGATTAAATTTTGTCAAAAAAAACGTCGACATTTCGTTCAACACAATAAACTGAATATTTTTGGATGACTTCACAATTTTCGTAATTTTGATATTATTTCGGATTTCTAACGGAACTGACAGCAAAATTTACGATTGGAATGTCAAAAATTGACTTTCCGAAGAGACTTTCCAAAATATTTTACGAAATATTTTTACAATTTTCGCGAAAAATTCGAGATCGGGCAGTCTTGGGTAATTTCAAAATGTTCGTGATTTTGACAATATTTTTGATTTCAAACAGGAATGTCGGCAAAATTTACGATTGGAATGCCAAAAATTCACTCTCCGAAGAGATTTTCTAGAATATTTCTCGCTGCAATGACAACATTTTTGGGATTTTTCAAAAAAAAGTCTACTCGAACGTATCCAACAAAATATCGATCTTTTCCAACAATGGCAAGGAATTTCCTTTTCAGCTTCGCCGAGTGCTCGAATTTTTGACAAATTTTTGAATTTGCCTAAGATAGGCATTGAAAAATCGTTGAAAATCCAATATTGTGAAACGAGATTGTATGGAGTTTGATCGAGACACGAGACTCGTCATTGGAAAAGTTAAATTCAAGGGAATTACCATTGGAAATGAGTTTGTGGGTAAAGGGTTTGTGAAAGGGTACTTTTTCAATAAAAGAAAATGGTACGACATATAAATATTCAAGAGGCGTTAAATTACTTGGGAAGAGCAAACTTCTTCTTCGGGGTCTGTGTCCTCGTTGGAATTATCGGAGCTTTGGCACCTCGAAAGCTGAGTTTTCCTCTGGTCGTCGTATCTGGACGAGGGAATCGGGGATAATGAGGAGGAATGAGCCGAAGGAAGGAGAGACGTTTCGCCCCGATCGAAAGCCACAGCACTGTCGGCTTGGACCAGCGGGGTAATCGATTGGCTACCGGAACAATCGAGATCGGCAAGATATTGGTAAAGACTCATGAAGATTCTGAACGATATCCTGGCCGAGCCACCCTCGGGTTCGTGGGTCAGTAGTTCGCAGATGTAAATCATGGTCTCGTACAGATTCTGCTCAATCAATCATTCAGAAAATTCACCGATGGATTAAACTCGCATCGACTATAGTCTCATGGTTTACAAAATTTTCGTCCTAAATCGTAAATGATAAGGAAATTCGGAAAATTTGCTTCGTTTTTGTACGAAATATTCAAGAGATCGTTCCACGTTTCACGACGATGAAGAAGCTCGTTACTTAACAATTAACATTAATAGATTAAATGCAGTCAAATGCAGTGTTATGGAAACTGGTATAACTTTGCGATTCGTTGTTTTTTGGACCTCTCAATTTTTCTGAAGACAAAACGGAAACAAAACAAAGTTTATTGATAAATATTTTTTGTATTGGTTTGAAAAATTGTTCTTAACAAAATGTTAATTTTTCAATAACTCTGAAGTTTGCATCGTCGCAATGTAACGAAATTCGTTTTTATCTTTGACTAAAATAATTATTCGAATGCAGAATGTAATTACGATGATAAAATGATCGATTTTTCGAATAGCATGTCGGCTTGAAAAATTTCGATGAAATTGAAAATTGAACAAATAAAATCAAATATTTTTCGTTGCATTCCAACGTTACAAACTTCAGCATCATTAACGAGCTTCCAAATCGTCGTGAAATTTTGACACGACCTCTTGAATACTTTATACAAAAATATACCAAATTTTAAGAATTTTATCATCATTTTGATTTGTCTCAAGATGCAAAAAGGGAAAATTTCTGCAATTAAGATAAGAGAAAAGGCGAGAAAAATCATTGACGAAAATCTGGCCGTACGTTTCCAAGGAGACCGCAGGCCGTAGCGAGAAAACGATAAAGATCCACATTCCGGATTGGAGGATCTGCCGATAAATCGAGGAATCGACCGGCCATGACAATCAGATACAGAGTAGAGTCCTTAAGAGCCACGCCACGCCACTGTCTCAAAAGAGACTCGAACGTAACATACAGCCTGGTAGGCTTTTGTCCCGTCGTTAAGTTCGCCTCTTTCGAGTCTTCATGATGACAAAACTGATTTAGGAGGATCTTCAAAAATCGAGGGGTTATTCCCGAGGGATGAACGTACGGCGGATATTCGAGACGTTCCTGTAAAATTTGAAAAAAATTCGTACGATGTTGATATTGTTGTTGTTGTTGCGTCTTTGAAATGCAACGAAATTCCCATTTTTCTTAAGAAAAATTCAAGATTCTTATTCTGTATTTGTTCAGGACGATAAAACGATTTGTTTTCGGGATCCAAACCAAAAATCTTACGAAAATTGTCACGTTTTTGAAAATTGAACGAAAAACGAGTAAAAAAAAGTATTTTTCGTTGGAGCCCAACGTTGCGATGATACTGAAGTTTGCATCGTTGGAATGCAACGAAATTCATTTTTATCTTTGACAAAAATAATTATTCAAATGCGGAATGTAATTACGATGATAAAATGATCGATTTTTGCCACCCAAAAAGCATATCAGCTCGAAGAATTTGAATGCCATTGAAAATTGAACGGACCATCAATAAAATGAAATATTTTTCGTTGCATTCCAACGTTGCAAACTTCAGCATCATCCTTAATTCTCAAAGACAGTTTCCGGGACGAAATTTGTGACGAACTTTAACAGGAGGCGAATCGCCGTTGGCCAAGGCTTCGAAATACGCTGCAGTCCATCTCAAAAGATCGTAGGGTTGTGTCCGAATCGCTGCCTTGGCGTAGTCCTTTAAAATGCTGGGAAACGTAACAGGAATGTCTATCTGGTCGGCGGAATATATGGGCGTCTCTTGGTGTTCTCTTGAATGGAAAATCTTGGATTGATTCATGGCCGGGATACGATTTCACGTTGGAAAATTGTTCATGGGCGTGTGTGTGTTTGTGATAATAGAAGTAAGAATTTGAGGTTGGTTCAGCTTGAGGGAAAGTTTTCATGCAGTGTGTGAGAGAGAGAGACAGAAAGAGAGAGAGAACTGGCTCGGCAGAAGGGAATTGTAATCCACGAGGGACAACGCCCGTGTCTTAAGAGTGATAAAGCGAATCTCGAGGAAGCCCGTTTTACTTCTCTCTGGCTATGCTTCTTCGTGACTCGACTGCGCGCGAAAAGAGACAGACAGTGATCCGAAGCAATTTCATACGTCACTGCTCTCAGACTCTGGTCTCTACGATGAAAAAACAACGGAAGTGGGAACATTGAACTGCTGTTGTGAAATTAACGTATGACAATCACAAAATAACTTTATTCAGGATTCTTCAATAATTTTGTAGGAATATTCTTGACACCAAAAATACCAATTTTCTACAATGTTGAAGTTTGCAACGTTGGAATGCAACGAAATTCGGTTTTTTCTTCAGCAGAGCTCGCGATTCTTGTTGAATATTTAATCAGAACAATAAAATGATAATTTTTTAGGATTCAAATGAAAAAATCGATACGAAAATGGTCATTTTTAGTTTTTAATTGAACAAAAAATGGAGAGAAATTGTATTTTCGTTGGGCCCCAACGTTGGGAACTTCAGTGTCATAATTTTCTCCTATAAAGAAAAATTTTCTGACCTCAATAATTTGAGGTGTTTGATTTTCAATTTTGAACTTTTCCCATCCAAACGCCTTTAAATTGGAGTCGCATTTCGTTTATGAGTTGCAAAAAAATGTATTTGGGATTCGTCTTCAAAAATTTCGCAGTCTTTTTGGCTGCCTGCAAAAAAAAATCCTAAATACATTTTTTTTTCAACTTTTTAACGAAACTTGACTTGAATTCACTCGCGTTTAGATGGGAAAAAATTTTAATTCAAATATCTCAAATTCTTAACGTCAGAAAATTTTTCTTTATAGGCGAAAACTCTTTTTTATATTTTTTTTGTATATCTTCTGTGTATTTATATCTTTTATAGGCGAAAAAAAAATAGAAAAAAAACGTTTATACAAAATTTTGAAAAAATCCTGATTAAAGTCGTTTTTTTTTAAACTAAATAAATTAATTAATTGAATGGGAAAAAAACTGGGAAAACCCCGAATTGCCGAATGAAAAAAAAAAAAAACACCGTAGGGATCGTGAACGTTTTTTCATTATCCACAAAAATTACAAGTCGTTGAAGTTTTCGTAACGACTGTTGACGTGCCCTGCGCCTGCCAACGCTGCATAATATCAAAAAGATCGCGAGCCTCACTAAAGGAAACCAAAATTCTGTCTTCTGCTGCAACCAGCCGAGTTTAATGACTTTTTGAAAAAATTTGGGGCATAAAAGTCGTCAATGGCACTCAGGACACGTTTTCATAAATTTTTTGTAGCAATCGCCATGGGCCTAATGAATCATTCAGTGCTGTTCTCTATCAGAATAGAAAATAAATAAATTATACGCTGCTGAATGGCATGAAAGCACAGCGCAATAGGATAATGCTCGATTATGCCGTCGTAACCATGCGCACACTTGCGACATCTGCGCCATAAATCGGTGCGTGACACGCCGATGACCCGCATGCGCTGTGTCCTATTCGGAAAGCGGCTTATAGAATTTGTTCACAATCATTTTTCCATATGTAGTTTCCAGATCCCAAGAACATCGCGGAGCTCCGGGTTTTACAGATTATTTTAGTCAACGGCCAACAACAACAGATCGCGAATAAATTTTTTTTTTAATTAGTGAATTTGATCGAAATTTGCCATTGAAAATTAAATTTTGTTAAAAAAAAACGCCAATATTTTATTGAACACCACGGCGGACTAAATATTTCTGGATAATTTCAAAATTTTGGTTATTTTCACAATATTTTGCATCTCTAACGGAGCTATCCACAAAATTTGCCATTACTATGACAAAAATTTGCTTTCTGTAGAGACTCTCTAGAATATTTCTTGCTGCAATGACAAAATTTTTGTGATTTAAAAA
Source organism: Diadegma fenestrale (assembly GCA_037043255.1). NCBI lineage: Eukaryota > Metazoa > Arthropoda > Insecta > Hymenoptera > Ichneumonidae > Diadegma > Diadegma fenestrale. The sequence continues at coordinate 10,191,559 of CM073310.1, read as the reverse complement.
AAAAAAAAGATTCAGTCGAACTTATTCAACGAAATATACTTTTCCAATAAAATTTTCTTCTCAGTGTGGAAATTCACCAAACCTAATAACTCGAACGTTATGGGGTTGAATATCAAAATCAAAAAAACTCCAGAGGCTAAAATTAATGGATCAGCTCTTGGTTGGTCCACGACCTCGAAGTTTGCAACGTATAGGAATGCAGCGAAATTCCGTTTTGTTTTCTTGAGCAGATCTCAAGATTATTATTCAATATTTGATCAGGCCAATGAAACAATATTTTTTCGCGATCCAAACTCAAAGTTGGTACGAAAATTGTCATGGATTTTGAAATTGAACAAACAATTAGTAGAGAAAAACGTATTTTTCTTTGGACCCAAACGTTTCGAGCTTCAGTGTCACGCAGGCCGCCCTGTAAATTCGCTGCTAATGCGATTATAAACTCTGTGTCCCTCGTCATCTCGTCCTTTCTCCGCATGCTTCCGATGAGAAGTGCAAAGAGGTGAACGGAAGTGACCTCCTAGTATTTTAATGGAAACGTACAATTGACGCACCACATTCAAGCGATCAACAAGTCGTTAATAACGATGCATGAATCCGGTATTTGCATAGCCGAAATAGCGTTTAACTCGAATGCCAGTGGCGAGCTGCATAAATTTATTTGAGACAGAGAGCATTAGAGATTGAAAATGAGTGCGGAACGAGGAATAACTTCAAAGCAATTGTCTGAAGCTCAAAAGGGGGCGGGAGGAGAAAATTACAAAAAACTGCATCGTAAAGAATCTACAGACACATTTATCGCCGAGAAGTGATAACGTTCGCTCTATTTTTTCGTTCACCTCGTCATTAAGACTGTCAAAGGATCCCGGAACAAAGTCTCGTCTAGAATGAACACGAGAAAAAAAATAGTATTGATGATAAAAAAAAAAATAAAGATTCATGACTTTATTTCGTCGAAGACTGGAAAGGAAATTTTGTTGGATCAACTAAAGTTTTTTCGAAAAATCACAAAAATTTCGTCATTGCAGCACAAAATATTCTAGAAAGTCTGTTCGAAAAGTAAATTTTTGTTATTCCAATCGCAAATTTGCCTGTCAGTTTCGTTAGAAATGAAAAATGTTGTCAAACAACGAAAATTTTCAAATTATCCAAAAATATTTAATTCGGTGTTTTCAACAAAATATCGACGTTTTTCGACTAGATTTAATTTTCAGTGTATTTACTAGAACGCAGACGGCGAGCGGGTAACCAACTTTTTAAAGAGGAAAAGACGTCGAACGATAAAAAAATTGGGCATAAAAACGAAGTAACTGTATCAGGAGACAAGGTCCCAGTGGATCGACTGCACTGCCACTTGCTGCACGTAATTCTGGCTGCACCTTCAATAAACGTTGTAAAGCACTCCTAAAAAAAATATACGACCACGTGGGAACGTAGTGGACACAATTTCAACGAATATCCTGCCACAGCAGCCTCTGTACACATCACGAAAATTAACCGTCGCCAGGCTAGAACGCTTCGCTGACAGCCACAACACAGAGTATTTTAAAAGTTCCGGCAACCACAAATCGCATCTTTTAATGACACTCAAGCGCGCAACGTTGAGGTCCACAACGTAAAATACGTTTTTCTATTAATTTTTTGTTAAATTTCAAAAACCATCACAATTTTCGTACCGATTTTGTCCATGGATCGAAAAAAAATCGATAATCAATAAAAATCTCGAGCTCTGCCCAATAACAAAAAGAAATTCGCATCGAATTATGGCGAAACATAAATGAAAACACGACACTAAATACTTTTATCATTATTAATTTGTTAAATTCCCCAAACCTTGAAAATTTTCGTTTCGATTTTGCGTTTCGATCCTCAAAAAATATCATTTTATTGTCCTGACCGAATATCGAACAAGAATCTTGAGATCTGCGAAAAAAAAAACAGAATTTCGTTGCATTCCAACGATGCAAACTTCAACATCGAATGAAAACTCGATAAATGACACTGACTAGAAATTGCAATCAGCGCTAATGGGACTGGAAAAACATTGTTGTCGTTCGAATTTCCTCGCAGATACAAACTGATTGAGATTTTTCGATTGTTAATGAGTTTTCAAGGTCGAATACTACAAAAATAAAGAATTTTTAGATTTTCTTACGCGAAATTGTTCAAGTGTAACATAAAAGTGTGTTCAGAACTTGTCGCTTAAGGTATTATGTACTGTCACAAAACGCTTTTATTTAGAGTCCTTTCAAAATGTTGTATAAACGTTTTTGGCATCAAAACTAACAATTTTCTCCTATGAAGAAAATTTTTCTGACGTTCAGAATTTGAGTCATCTATTCAATTTTCAATTTTTCATTTTTTGCATCGAATCGCGTGTGAATCAAAGTCACGTTTCGTTGAAAAGTTGCAAAAACCGAGTTGCAAGAAAAAATATATTCAGGATTTTTTTTGCAGACAATCAGAAAAGCTATGAGCCGAAATTTTTGGAGAAAAATCCTAAACACATTTTTTGCAACTTATAAACGAAACGCGGCTCGAATTTACGCGAGTTTAGATGGGAAAAGTTAAAAATTGGAAAGAAAATATCTCAAAAAATTCTTAACGTCTGAAATTTCATTTCATATTAGCAGAAAATTGTCGATTTTCGTGTCAAGAATGTTTACAGGAAATTATTAGACAATCGTAATGCAATTAATTATTTTTTATGGCAATTCGTCAAAATATCTCGCGATGTACACTTCGGTGCCTTGCTGGAAACAAAGTTTCTCGGATGAACTGTGCAGAGCCCAGATAAACAATAAAAAATGGACTGTCGAGAGAAGAAAACAAAAGAAAAGACAGATAAAAGGACGAGCACCGAGAAACTCGCTTATCGGACTGGACGCAGTATCCAACATTTTAAAAACTAGCAATTTACTGTTTTTCAAATGAGTTGCCATCCTGGTATTTTTATTCTGCGTTGTTCGCGTCGCGAAGCGTATATATTACGATCTTCAGAAAACGATGTCGTTGTAAATCACATCAATAAGTCAAACGATCGGAAACAAGATAAATGACATCAATTTTTCGCTCGTATGTGCGGTTACCCTTGTGCCCAATCGCGTTATTCATCATTCTTACAACGAAATTTTTCACCATAAAGAAAATACTGTAAAAAAGCGTCGAATAAAAATCGCGACCTTATTCGTATGCGCCGAATTACAGAGATTCGCTGAATCAACGTACAACAGAAAATTTAGTTTTGTCAAAAAACGTCGATATTTTGTGGAACACGGTGAACCAAATATTTTCGCATAATATCAAATTTTTCATGACGCTGAAGTTTGCATCGTTGGAATGCAACGAAATTTATTTTTATCTTTGACAAAAATAATTATTCAAACGCAGAATGTAATTACCATGATAAAATGATCAATTTTTAACATCCGAAAAACTTATGGGGTCAAAAAATTTGAATGACATTGAAAATTGAACGAATCTTGAATAAAATTCAATATTTTTCGATGCATTTCAACGTTGCCAACTCCAGCATCATAAATTTTCGTTATTTTAACGATATTTCTGATTTTTAACGGAACTGTCGGCATAATTTACGATTGGAATGACGAAAATCGACTTTTCGAAGAGACTTTCCAGAATATTTCTTGCTGCAATGATAAAATTTGTGTGATTTTTCAAAAAAAAAGTTTAGTCGAACGTATCAACAAAATTTTCGTTTCAGTGCGTCAACCTTTCTTTACAATTCGCACTGAAGATTCCACGTAGGAAAAAATTTGATGGCAATTCAATTGTTGGACAAACTACGACGATGAAAAACGTAGCAGCGATTTTGTTCACGATCTTTTCGAAGTACGATAAATTTGATGCGAAAAGAATTCTCGCAACAAAAGTTTTGTAATTGTTCGTTGAATAATTGATAACGAATGAAAATTCGTAAAAGACGGTTTGGGGATTCAGCGAATTGCATCCATTGGGATTTATCCATTAAAATAGCAAACTGTAAATCCGTGCGTCTGCCTCTGCTGCATTGCGTGGACGAAAAAAAGGATTGTGAAGAGAAAAAGTAGAGGAAGGAAACGAAATTATTTTTGCAATTTCCCGGTCTCTTCCGCTCGGTGGATACCGTGAAATCCCTTAATACCCTTTCGTTCTTTTATTTTTCCCTCTTTTCCTTTTTCACTTACGCCTTCGATCCACCTCTGCTGTATGGCGACGCGCGATGAGCAAGATGAGAACGAACAGACATAAAGGCTAGTGACGTAATCTCGTGAAATATATAATAATTCTCAGCCACTGTCGAATTAATCTCGAATTTTAATGAAAACCGAGGACCTCTCGGAAAGCTGAAAAAAAAAAACACTGAAGACACAAAAAAAAAACAGTTCCGATATAAATTACAAGGGAAGCGCGACGACGAAGATCGAATCTAGTATTTGCTGGTACACGCCCAAGTTTCTATTCGTTTCCTCCTCCATAAATACGAGCCTTTTAACAGGAAAGATAAAACCTTCATTCAAGTATTGCTATCACAAAATAACTTTACGAAGGATTCTTTAATTATTTTGTATAAACATTCTTGACACTAAACTAACAATTTTCATGATGCTGAAGTTTGCAACGTTGGAATGCATTTTTATTTCATTATTTTGATTATTAATGCACTTGTTTGAATTTTCTCGGTTACTAATCGATGTGAGAATTTATTCGACGTTTATTCATCAATTTATTGCCATAAATGTGGAAAACAAAACGGTTTATTGTCCTGAACAAATATTAAATAAGAATCCCGAGATCTGCAAAAAAAACGGAATTTCGTTATGATGCTGAAGTTTGCAACGTTGGAATGCATCGAAAAATATTGAATTTATTGAAGATTCGTTCAATTTTCAATGTCATTCAAATTTTTCGAGCCGATATGCTTTTCGAATGGCAAAAATTCATCATTTTATCATCGTAATTACATTCTGCATTTGAATAGATATTTTTGTCAAAGATAAAAATGAGTTTCGTTGCATTCCAACGATGCAAACTTCAGAGTCATTAATTTTCTCGTATGAAGACAAATTTTCTGACCTCAAGAATTTGAGACGTGTAATTTCCAATTTTTCACTTTTCCCATCGAAACGCGTGTAAATTCAAGTCGCGTACGTTAATTCTCAATTTATTTCGGCTTATGGCCTTCCTGAAAAAATCTTAAAAACATTTTTTTTTTACAACTCAATTGTTGCAATTTTTTAACGAAACGTGTTTCGTTATAAATTTACGGGCGTTTGCGATGGGGAATATAGAAAATTGCAAATTGAATGTCTCAAAATCGAAACGTGACAAAAAATTTTCTTCATTATATAGGAAATTTTTTTAGTTTTGGTGCCAAGAACGTTTAAACGACGCGAATAATTTCGTGAAGACTTTTTTTAAATTCTCATTCTTCCCGCATTATAATCTTCTCGGATTTTCGAGAGGCCGTCGCCGCGTTGACGCTCACATCGCCGGAGGCAACATTTTCGATTTTGAGGGAGCCGAAACTTTGACAGAAAATGAAATGAGAGCGAAGAATCGGAAATTAAAAAAGATGCAATTTTTAAAAAAATGGTTAACGTCACTGATAATTACGTGAAAATCTACGCGTAATGACGAGAGAGATTTCTACGGATTGCTCCAGCACATAACACTTTTCTCGTACACGAAGATTTCTCGATGTAGAGAATTTCCAAAGGACGCGAAATCAAATCTCGACGAGTGTAATATCGCTGCGAATGCCGACTCGAAAAAAAAAGTCATTTCAAAAGTCATCAAGCATTTTTTTGTTTTTTTTTTTTCGATACTTTAACCGGGACGTTGATTTTTTCATTTTAAATGCCGATCAAAAAAGAGAGGCAGCGGTGAGCATGTACGTTGATAGAAGAAACAACCACGTACTCGTTAATCACTCGGGGCTCAAGTGACGTATGGAATTATCGTATAAGAGCAGAACTCGTTGCGCTCGTTTCTCTCGTATTTGCTAGATCATTAATCATCATAGTTAGAACATATAGTTTTGAGAGATGAAGATTTTTGAAGGACGAGGAAAGGTTGAGGAGTTTCGGTAGGAAAATCTAAATGTTGAGAAATTCATCAAATTTAGTGATAACGTTCTTCAACCCCAAGTGGGAAAACGCAGATTTTTTTCAAATTTTTCATCAGTCTAATTATCGAGTAATTCAGCATTAAAGCAGAATTCTTGTGCCCAGAAAATGTATTCAAATATATGAAAACGCTAATTGCTTATACACGTAAACTTGAATGTTGAATTACTCGAGAACTGCTGGTTAGAAGAAAAATCTGAAAATTTTTTTATCGTCGTGCATAATAATAAAGAATAAATCCACGAAATTTCATTACATTCTAGTTATTTGAAAATTTTCATGTTTTTAACACGATTTGTGTTCCGAGCCTTTAATTACGATAATTCCTCCATTTCAATAGAATAATAGATAATATGATCAATTTTTGCCACCCGAAAACATATTGGCTCGAAAAATTTGGATGACATTGAAAATTGAACGAATCAACAACAAAATAAACTAATTTTCGGTGCATTCCAACGTTGCAAACTTCAGCATCATGTTTAGATGGAGAAAATAAAAAACTGCAAATTGAATATATCAATTAGAATTGAATCAAATTCTAAACGTCAGGAAATTTTTCTTCATAGGAGAAAACTGTTGGTTTTGGTGGCAAGTCGTTTTGTAATAAAAATCGTTTTCTGATACCTGAAAAAACGTGTGTGTGTGTATGTGTGGATTTTTTTGGCAGAATCGAGGCCAGAATCATCGCAACGAGCGTGACTGTTTGAGAATATCGGAAGTCCATGATTAGCTGACTCATGTAATATTCTGGAACAAGTTCAATAATAGATTTCGCGATCTGTTGGACGCGGAGAGTCGGAGCGAGGATAGGCTATTTGAATATTATTGATTTTTTTGTGCATCCGTTGGCCTTTTGTTCATTTGCGTTCGGAGAGACTGGGGAATCGTTGAAATAGGGCAACTGTCTACGAAAGGAGCTTCGAAGGACTTGCGAATTTATGTCAGAGAGAAAAACCAAGAGGAGGAAGCGAAATTGAACTCGGAGAATTAATAATCGGGCTCATCTTCTAGCAACGCCGCGACGCTCGTTTCCCTTCAAGCGAGAAAGGAAAAATGTGTATACAAGCGGAGGAGAGAGAAAAATGCTCTACGCTCGCACGAATGCTGTCACAAACTTTTCTCATAAATTCGTTGCATCGATTCGTGAAGCTGAACCTCTGCCAGGCTTCAACCAACCTTTTTTTTCAACAAAGTGGAAATTTTCTCTTTCGTTTTATGCATGCTCAACGGATTGTGCAATTTCTTCCTCCATATATTTTCATGTGTATGGTCCCCTAAAAAGAACAACGAAAACGAGCCTTATTGTGACTCCCGGAGCGTGAATTTCGTGCTCTCTCGGAGTATGTGGTCGCGTGCGTCGAAGAATTTTCTTTGTCAATATCGCTGGGCAATCTGGTTCATTCTTATGGACGAAGATGACACTGAAGTTCGCAATGTTGAGGTCCAACAAAAAATACATTTTTCTATTAATTGTTTGTCAAATTTCAAAATCCATCACAATTTTCGCACCGATTTTGAGTTTGGATCACAAAAAAGATTGTTGCACTGTCCTGACCAAATATCGAACAATAATCGTGAGTTCTGCTCAAGGAAAAACGAAATTTCGTTTCATTCCAACGATGCAAACTTTAACATCGTAAAGAAACCGTGAATTTCGCCATTTTCGTCTTCGAAAAGTAAATTTTTGTCGTTCCAATCGTAATTTTTGTTGGCAGTTTCGTTATAAATCAAAAATATTGACAAAATAACGAAAATTTTGACATTATCCAAAAATACTCGGATCACCGCATGTCCAAAAAATCGACCTTTTTCGATCAAATGTAATTTTCAGTGTTGACAAATATTGTATGAAAATTTTGTTCTTTACAAAAAAAAATAATTAGTTTTCGTTGCATTCCAACGATGCAAAGTTCAACGTGGTGCCTGCGATCCAATACCCACGATCACGGATTCTCTCTCGAGTCGTGAACGTTGAGAAAACTGCTGTAAAAATTACGATGTGGGTTGGCTTGTTTCTTTATCGTCACAATCGTAAGTACTGACTTTACCCGAAGCAGCTTAACTTGGGAGGTCGCCAAAACCACACAAGATTCACACGTTGCTATTGCAGTTGCTGCTCTGAAAGTCCATCATATCGCAAATGGAATCGACCATTTTTTCTTGACCATTCGGTCGTAATTCAAAGGCAAATATCGTCGCTGTCGCGACGAATTTCATCGTGCAATAAAATGTATTTCAAATCCAGGCCTCTCAACAGTTTCATCATTTTTTATATTTGCATAGTCGTCTCGTGCTCGAGAATCTCGTCTTACGATGAACGTGGATAAGCTTCGCGGATAATAAATTCCAGCCTATTGGGCGACAAGCTCTTATCAGTCTTGCAGACAGTAAACAGATGCACGATGCATTTTTCAAGAGAAACTCTCTCCAATAACAGTGTAACAATAAAAATGGTCAATAATTAATATTTGACCTGGAGTCTGTGTGTTCAGAATTCCGAAAACGTTACGATGTTGAGGCATTTTTGGGATGCAACGAAATTCATTTTTATCTTTGACAAAAATAATGATTCAAATGCGAAATGTAATTACGATGATAAAATGATCCATTTTTGCCATTCAAAAAGCATATCGGCTCGAAAAATTTGGATGACATTGAAAATTGAACGAATCTTCAATAAATTTAATATTTTTCGATGCATTCCAACGTTGCAAACTTCAGCATCATAACGAAATTCCATTTTTTTTTGCAGATCTCAGGATTCTTATTCAATATTTGTTCAGGACAATAAAGCCGTTTTGTTTTCCACATTTATGGCAATACATTGATGAATAAACGTCGAATAAAGTTTCCCATCGATTTGTAACCGAGAAAATTCGAACAAGTGCATTAATAATGAAAATAATGAAATAAAAATTAATTTAGCCTGTTATTCAAAAGACGCGAACTTCAGGATCACGAAACTCCAACGTTATGTGTTTCGATTACACGAAATAGAGAGGAATTTTATTATATTCCTGTTTCTATGATTATGCACATTTATAGCAAAAAAATTGATGGACAAACGTAGAATAAAGCTTGAGGTCGATTTGCAACGATTGTACAGAGAAATGATGCCAGAAGACGACGAAAAATGGACTTGACCGTGTCGAGACACTGATTAAAATGGAGTTGAAGTTTGCATCGTTGGAATGCAACGAAATTCCGTTTTTTCTTGAGCAGATTTCACGATTATTGTTCAATATTTGGTCAGGGCAATAAAACGATATTTTTTCGGGACTCAAACCCAAAATCAGAACGAAAATTGTCATGGTTTTTGGAATTCGACAAAAAATCAATATAAAAAGTATTTTTCGTTGAGTCCCGAAGTTGCAGCCGCCAGTGTCATAAAATTCACAAACCCCGTGGCAAGAGAATTTGGCAAATTGATGAGAAAATCCAAACGCAATTGATTTTCCAGTTAACTAGACTGTGAAGCGAAAAAAAAAACGAGAAAATTGCACATTTAGCCAACTTTGTGTACGTTGCACAATTTTCCAATTGAAAACGATTGAAAGTTTTTCCATCGGTTGTTGATTATCGAATGTAAAGCACTTTTTTATTTCGTATTTGCGCTTCCAGAGATTTGTACAGATTGCCCCAGCCCATGCGTGGGATTTTGAAACTTTCGCCCCCACAAACGTTGCGTTCGAGTGAACATGTTAACAATGAATTATCAACGATCTATCAATTTGCCAGACAAATTGAGCGACTGTTTAATTAAGCTATCAGCGAAAACTCTGATCGTTTGCAACTTATACGAATTTCTCGCATAGCCCATCGAAAGCTTTTCTCGCCAATTTAACATTGCAAATTGACGGAAACCATCTGTGTACCTAGCCATTACTAGTGTTAACGCTCCAATCTCTCAATCCTCTTACCGGTTTCCCATCCAATTTTCTCAGAGTGCTATTATCGAACATCTCTTTGTAGGATATTTCACTGACGCATATGCATGTATATTTCGACACGTATATTGCAGCCAGAAATGCATCGCCTACAATCCGCACAATGCAACATCGTCATCAGTATAATTTCTTCATTCGATAGCATCCGATTGCGCAATACCGCTCAAATGAAAATCAACTCGGGCATGTTTTCATCAGACTCGATGAAATTGTATATGGCATTTTATTGAGCCGAATGAAAAAAAAATTGCTCCGATGCAGGAAAAACGAAAATTGGGTCGAGGTCCGTGTATGCATCGAAAACTTCGAGTCAACTTTTTCCTTTTTTCTTCAATCTTAAGCGTATCTGAGGGGAAAACCTTGAGAATGTTTGTTCATGAGATGAAATGAGGGCATGAAATAATTTTGTAAATTGATGAACGTGGATGCGAAATATTTCGACGATTTTCGCGAGAAATTCGGGAACGGGCAGTCAAAATTCAAACACTGAAAATTGAATTTTGTTAAAAAAACGTCGATATTTTGTTGAGCACGGTGAACTAAATATTTTTGGGTAATTTCAAATTGTTTGTGATTTTGACAATATTTTTGATTTCTAACGGAACTGTCGGCAAAATTTACGATGGGAAGGCCAAAAATTCACTCTCCGAAAAGATTTTCTAGAATATTTCTCGCTGCAATGACAACATTTTCGGGATTTTTCAAAAAAAAAAAGTTTAGTCGAACGTATCCAACAAAATATCGATCTTTTCCAAGAAAATTTTCTCTTCATATGAAGAGCGAACGAGTAAAAGGTTGAACAGGCTGTGTGAAAACATAAAAAGAAGAAGAAGCGAAATAAAAAGATCTAGAAATGCGGGATCATGGATTTATCTCGAGAAAACTGCGTATATACAAGAAATTTGAATGAACGAAACGGGGTCAGGGTTTGCAAGAGTAAAAGTAGGAGGATTCGTCTCGAGTGGATACGAAAATCATAAAGAAATATGGAAATTGCTGTTGGTTTCTGAATGCAGCTGCCCTTGGGCGTGTTTTTCATGGGGTTTCCATTTCTGAAGACTCGGGGTAACGTTTAATCGGAAAGCGATCAAGTAAAACTAATAAACTGGTGGAGTTATCTGAACCGATGACGGCACGACGAGTGGCCTTGGTAGAGAGGACTTTTGTACTTTTGTGACAGTGACAATGGGCTCGTGAAAGCCTCAAAATTGGGAGCTCGATATTTCTTGCCTTGTCTCTTGTTCAACAGCTATTTGCGACGACGACCCCTCGTTGCATGGATCGACGTAGTCGTTTGTATTGTTGAAATGAATCGGTGGCCATTGTGGAGGCGTCGCACATGCACGCGGAGAACAGGGACGAAGCTTTTCCCGCACTGAACAAGTTAAACTTGTGTGCTGGGGTTGGCCTACTTGCCCCATTCTTTCAATCGATCCTATGTGTATCTAAATTCGCAGGAACGTAATCGAGCTCCATTGAAACCGATACTATACTGCGGTTGACCATCGAATGGTTACGTCCCTCGGGATTCGAAGGCCAAGCGAATATTAACATCGACGCGTTAGTAAAAAAAAAAAAATCTAGTCTACAACAACGCGGCGGTTCATCTTGGGAATGCAAAATGAACCATTCGTCATCAGACTCGAAACTTCTTCTCGATTTCTTGAGCAGATCTCACGATTATTATTTAATTATATTTGGCCAGGATAATAAAACGATATTTTTTCGGAATCCAAATGAGTCTCAAATCGCAAATGATACAAAAATTTCTTGTATGTATTTGTACGAAATATTTGAGAAATCGTTTTAAAATTATGATGTTGAAGTTCGCAACGTTGGGATTCAACGAAATATATGTTTTTTATCAATTTTTTGGTCAATTTCGAAAACTATAACGATTTACGCGCCGATTTTGCTTTTTATCCTCGAAATAAATAGTTTCATCGTCCTGACCAAATATTGAATAAAAATCTCGAGCTCTACTAAAGAAAAAACGGAATTTCGTTGAATTCCAACGATGGAAACTTCAACATCGCGTGTTTATTTTTACCTCTCAATTTTTCAATATCATCTACAACACACTGACAGCAACGGGAACAAAACAATGTTTATTGGTGAATTTTCTGTCGTATTTGTTTAAAAAAATCGTTCTTAATAAAAAGTTGATTTTTTAATAACGAGTTTCCTAATCGTCGTGATATTTAAACTCGATCTTTCAAATACTTTCAACAAAAACATACTAAATTTTCAAAATTTTCTCATCATTTTTTGTTTCAACCCTGAAAGTGCGGGCTAAAGTATAATGATATGATGCTGAAGTTTGCAACGTTGGAATACATCGAAAAATATTTAATTTTGTTGCAGATTCGTTCAATTTTCAATGTCATCCGAATTTTTCGAGCCGATATGCTTTTCGAATGGCAAAAATGGATCATTTTATCATCGCAATTACATTCTGCATATGAATAATTATTTTTGTCAAAAATAAAAATGAATTTCGTTGCATTCCAACGATGCAAACTTCAGAGTCATATGATGTTAGAATTATCAAAATTTGGTATGTTTTCTAATGAAGTATTCGCGAGGTCGTGTACAAATTTCACGACGATTAAGAAACTATTTATTGAACAAAAGATCGTTCCTCGAGTCTGATAAGTCTCAAAACTGCATGTTTATTTATTTTACGTTCTCAATGCATCAGAGACCCATCGAGTATGTATTATTAAGCATGCTTTAAAAAGCCATTACCTGTGTATTGTTTGTTTTAAGCATAAAGCTGAGAGTTCTTTACGAACTCTGAATGAGCGAAATGGCGATGCGGGCAGGGTGCGGGAGAGGGGCTGAGAAAATGCTGCGACGTACCGTGTGCTGTCAGGGCGTGTGTGTGTGGAAGGAAAAAGGACCAGATGGCTGGTGTACCACACAACTGCAGGGAAGCAGGGTCGCGAGGGAAGAGCCGACTATAAGAACGTACGGCACATCTCTCCCTTCGCTATTTCCCTTGGCTGTTGGCGTTACTTCACTCTGGAACGTGCGCTTTATATACGTGCATGTATCTATATAACGAATATATGTTACGAGCTCAATACTCTCAGCTCGAGGGGCTCCTCATCGAGCATCAGGAGCATCCCCTCCTGCGATGCCCGATTTGGATCTCCCTTCGACGGTGGCTGGCGTTCGAGTGTTTAAAAAATAGTGCCTAACCGAGAGAAAGGAGCAGCAAACGATCCTTTTGTTGCACGCTATACGCGGCATTATTTTTCTTTCTTTCTTTCTATGAAGAATATTTATGACGTTCCCCTCGATTTCCCCACATTGTTGGTTTCTCGACAAAAACTAACGATTTCATTTCATTTGACTGCACTGGAAATAAAAATAAAAACGTCCATATTTTGTTGAACACGGTCAACTAAATATTTTTGCATAATTTCACAATTTTTGTTGTTTTGACAATAATTTTCATTTCGTCTTTCCATTTCCATCCATGTTTTCGAACTTTCCGTACACTGAAAACTGAATTTTGTTAAAAAAACGTCGATATTTTGTTGAACACGGTCAACAAAATTTCAAAATTTTCTGTTACTTTGACGATATTTTTGCTTTCAAACGGAATTTTCAACATTGGGATGACAAAAATTGACTTTTCGACGAACCTTTCCACAATATTTCTTGCTGCAATGACAAAATTTTTGTGATTTTACGACAAAAAAAAACGCTTAGTCAAACGTATTTAATAAAATATCGATCTTTTCCAACAAAATTATCTTTTCATTGACCCTTTGAGTACGCACTGGGTCGGTTTGACCCCAATAATTTTCTATCACCGACGATTGTTTGGCACTTGAGGGAAAAATTTAGTGCCATAAAATATGGACGATGGACACTAAAAATTGAATTTTGTCAAAAAACATGGATATTTTGTTAGACACAGAGAACTAAATATTTTTGGATGATTTGAAAATTTCCATTATTTTGACAATATTTTTGATTTCCAACAAAACTGTCTGCAAAATTCAAGATTTTAATGACAAAAATGGACTTTTCGAAGAGACTTTGTAAAATATTTCTCGCTGCAATGCCAAAAATTTTGTAATTTTGAAAAAAAAGTTTAGTCGAACGTGTCCAACAAAATTTCCTTTCTAGTGAACGAGTCGATTGTGCAGGAAATCTATCGATTGGCAAGGGGTTCGTTGCAGGAAATAGCAAGCAAAGTTTTATTAGTTTTCGATATAATGAACAAAACAACTGGATGCGTTGGCGGAGATTGAAGGCGCCGGTTATTTTTCTCCCGTTTCTCGAGACTCTTTCATGTTTTTTTTTTTTTCCAACGACTCACCGTCAATGGATCGAACTATGAATGTGAATGCTCCGTGGAAATGGAGAAGCAATTTGTTGTGATTTGCACCTGTGACCGGCGAAAGTGTATTGATTCATTAATTTTCATACGTTTATCGTTTTATCGTTTTTTCCGATTGGTTATTAATTCCGATTGCTCAAGACTCTTGGCCTGGTTGGAGCGCATCGTCGGGATTTATCGAACCGCACAGCAGCCGAAGACGTGGAAAAGCTGAGCCGAGCGAAGCGACTGTATACGCGGAGAGTTCCCAGTTGGTCTCAACACGTTGGTCAAGTTCCTGATAGAAACTGAAAAAAGAGAAGCGCCTGCTTCCGGTGAGCGATCGATATGCGAGTCGCGATGTATGGTCAAGCGATCACCCATTCTCGAGTACTGGCTTCGCCGAGGGTTATTTAACTTGGGCGATCGCCAAATCCGCGTACCGGCAGTCGACCCATCGCTGTCAATGCTATCTCCGCATGCCCATATAAAAATATTGCCCGGGTAGATAAAAAGAGAAAAAAAAAGCTACAAAATTACAATACAGTGGACAGCAATGAGAAATGTTCATTCCGCCATCCAACGGATCGGAAATCAATAGAAACGAGCGAGTACGATTGCGAAGAAACTCTTCATGAAGTCGCTTCATAAAAAAAAAATGACACTGAACTTCGCAACATTGGGGTCCAACGAAAAATACATTTTTTATCCATTTTTTGTTCAATTTCAAAAACCATGACAATTTTCGTACCGATTTTGCGTTTGGATCCCGAAAAAATATTGTTTTATCGTCCTGACCAAATATCGAATAAGAATTTTGAGATCTGCCCGAGCCAAAACGGAATTTCGTTGCATTTCCACGATGCAAACGTCAACGACGTAAAAAGTGAATAAAAAACACAGTGACACGACCTAAAATTCATATTTTCGGACGTAAAAACTGATTCGACAAGAATCTGAGCGATTCAAAAAATTGATAAAAATCTCAAACCAGACTCAAAACTGGTCTAAATTTCTCTTTCACCCCTACGACCTGAAATTCATATTTTCGGACCTCAAAACGCATTGACAAGAATCGGAGCGATTCAAAATTGGTAAAAATGGCGAACCGGGATCAAAACTGGTGCAAAATTTGTTTTTAACCCTTCGCATCATTAAAAATAATATCCCACGTAACCCCATAAAAATGATTTTAAAAACTCGACCATAAACCAAAAGCATAAGAAAAAAAATTCCATGCATTTTGAGCTTTTTGACGTTTTGACCAAAAAATTTAACACTCGAAAGGAGAGAAAGAAAATTTCATAGAATCGCAACTTTTCTTACGCCGGGATAAAAATTGAGCACAAGAATTTAGGACGTGATATTCAACCTGAAAAGTCTCGCACAAGAGTGTGTAAAACGCGCATCGGGTGAAAGGACGGAAATGAGAGAAAGAGAAAGGAAATGAGGAAAGAAGAAAAGCGAGACAGTTGTGGAAAAAAAAAGCAACTGACCTCGAAGCGAGCTCCTTTAATAGTTGGGGAAGAGACAATCAACGCGCGAGGCACTACCGGAGCGCACTGCGTAACAGGAGGCGCCATAAGCGAACGTGCAGCCTTTGTACGTGACGCGCGCGACGCTTCAGTGAATACAATAACGCATTGGCCTCGCAAGACCACACAATTAAAACGTTTAACGATATATTCCATCCGATTGCTCATTGTAAGGCTTCTGCTCGAGTGTGGAAGGATTATCAGAAACTCGAGGACCTTAAACTTTCGAGGAGAAAATTGGTATACAAAAAAAAAACGATAAAGGCCCGGAATTGCTCATGATGATCAAGTTCGCAACGTTGTTTTGTTCAATTTCAAAATCCACGACCATTTTCGTACTAATTTTGAGTTTGGATCCCGCCAAAAATCTCGTTGTATTATGAGCCTGAAGTTTGCATCGACGCAATGCCACGAATTTAAAAAAAAATTCAACCTCCTGGACGGGGGTGTTTCGTAACGAATTTTTATTTAAAAAAATTTGTTCCTTCCCTTTTTCGGCCCTCACGAATCGATTTGTCAAATAAAAAAGTGACGAATGATTTTTTTTTTTTCCATTTCGTGGCATTGCGTCGATGCAAACTTCAGGCTCATGTTGTATTGTCCTGACTAAATATTGAACAACAATCGTGAGATTTGCTCAAGAAGAAACGGAATTTCGTTGCATTCCAACGGAGCAAATTTCAACATCGTCAAAAATGACTGGCACAGAATTTCGAGCTATTTTCATGAGGAGCAAGTAAATTTTCACGAAAATGAACTAAAATTCGGAATTTAATGACACTGAAGTTCCCAACGTTGGGGCCCAACGAAAAATACAATGTCTCTTCATTTTTTGTTCAATTCAAAACTGAAAATTACCATTTTCGTATCGATTTTTTATTTGAATCCTACAAAATTATCATTTTATTGTCCTGATTCAATAAAAATCGCGAGCTCTGCTCAAGGAATAACCGAATTTCGTTGCATTCCAACGTTGCAAACTTCAACATCGTATCATCGTGGTGCTGAAGTTTGCAACGTTGGAATGCATCGAAAAATATTTAATTTTATTGAAGATTCGTTCAATTTTCAATGTCATCCAAATTTTCCGAGCCGATATGCTTTTCGAATGGCAAAAATTGATCATTTTATTATCGTAATTACATTCTGCACTTGAATAGATATTTTTGTCAAAGATAAAAATGAATTTTGTTGCATTCCAACGATGCAAACTTCAGAATCATCGATTATCAGTTGTCATTGAATTTAGCATCGTTTTTTTTTCTCAAAGCTTATAATTATTATAAAATATTTTTCCTGCAGAATAAAACTCCCTCGCGACCCAAAAACTCAATCGCCAAGAAAAATTGCCATCATTTTCAAAATTCACTGAATAATGAATTTAAAAAATGACACTGAAGTTCGCAACGTTGGGGTCCAACAAAAAAAACGTTTCCCTATTAATTGTTTGTTAAATTTCAAAATCCATGACAATTTTCGTACCGATTTTGAGTTTGGATCCCGAAAAAATATCGTTTTATTGTCCTGATTGAATATTAAATGACAATCGTGACATCTGGTCAAAAAAGAAACGGAATTTCGTTGCATTTCAACGATGCAAACTTGAAGACCGTATTTAATGGAAACTTGGGACTGAACAATCCCATTATGATTATTTTTTATTTCGGAAGAAAAATAATTGCAAATAGGTCCATTTTAATTGCTCTTTTTTGCTGTTGTTTTTTTCACTTTATTTCCATATTTATTCGGGTGTGTTCCAAGACTCATTGGCATGTTAATCCGACTCTCGGTTTCGTGATAAAATAAACGAAAGCGCGAGAACGAATTGCGTGAAAATGAGAGAGTTCCCGATAAAGCTCGCCCCTTGTGTTTTTTTTCTGCAGTAATAACAGAAAGTATGTAGTACATATTTGGTACGACGAGAACATCTGAAGTGGGTATGTTGACTATATTGTTGAGAGGACGGGGGTTGAGCGTGATTGTGCGGGATCCATGCAAGAGAACCAGAAAGCGAGCATTAAAAAAATAACGAGGGTGTGGGCGTTCTGCGTAATACATTGGAATTTCAGTCATGTTGAAGTTTGCATCGTTGGAATGCAACGAAATTCCTCTTTTTTGTCCTTTCCCAAAGCACAACATTTATTTCCACGGTTTGGCTACGATAATTGGACGAGCTTTTTCCGGCCTCGCGAGCTCGCAATCATTGACAAGAATAGAAACGATTGGAAATAACAAAACGACTATGGAAATCACGTGTATTTTTCTCCCCATGGCGTTCGATGATACAAACTCCACGATTTTGACGTTCGCATCGTTGGAATGCAACGAAAACCATCACGCTGAAAATTAAATTTTGTCAAAAAACGTCCATGATATTTTGTTCAACAGGGCAAACTGAATATTTTTTGATAATTTCGTAATTTTCGTTATTTTGACAATATTTTTTCTTTCTAGGGAAACTGACAGCAAAATTTACGATTGGAATGACAAAAATTGACTTTTCGAACGCACTTCCTAGAATTTTTCTTGCTGCAATGACGAAATTTTTGTGATTTTTCAAAAAAAACGTTTAGTCGAACGTATCAAACCGAAATATCGATATTTTCCAACAAAATTGTATTTTCAGTGCATGGAAGAATCTTTTTTGTCATTCGGATACTAAATTGACCGAAAAAATTCAAACAAGTGCATTAATAATCAAAATAATGAAATAAAAATTGATTTTTCGTTATTTACGATGCTGAAGTTTGCATCGTTGGAATGCAACGGAATTCCGTTTTTTTTAAGCATATCTCACGATTATTATACAATATTTGATCAAAATGATAAAACGATATTTTTTCGGGATCCAAACTCAAAATCCGGTACGAAAATTGTCATAGATTTTGAAATTGATCAAACAATTAATAGAAAAACGTATTTTTCGTTGCGCCCCAACGTTGCGAACCTCAGTATCATGGAACAATCTAATTTTCACGCAAAACGATTGCCCCAGAGACATTATTGAGATAAAGAATTGAAGGTGGTAATAATTAGTGCTCAGTACATTATGGTGTCGCTATTTACTGGCTTGAAGACTGTGAACAATATTAACTGGCAAGGTAAGCAGACAATGGACTGAAAGCTACAAGTATATTATAGCATTGGGGGGCGGCGGCGTGCATTTGCCTAGTAATTTGAGGCTTCGTAATGAGCCTCCTTGCAGATGGCATTCCACCCTTCCTCGCGCTCTCTTTGCTATCTTCCGGTTCGTAATCTTGTACTTTCGTTCCTGACCGAGAACAAAGTTTCTCGTGTATACAAAAAACGTGTAAATGAGAAACTTCTCAAGAGCTTCGAGAAGCTTTATGAGAGAGCTGAGAAAAACTTGACGATCATTTGCATCAGGGTTTGTAAGAACAGTGAAAGAGAAATAAATGCAGCCCGGAAAATTAAATCTGGCATCAAAGGAACTTGTAATTGGCCTTCTTAGCTTAATCAGCAAGAATATACAGCGGAGTCGAAGCAAATAGTAAAATGACGATTCTGTGCCAATTCTATCAACGTCTTTTCATTTCCATCCTTGTTTTCGAACTTTCTGTACACTGAAAACTGAATTTTGTTAAAAAACGTCGATATTTTGTTGAACACGGTCAACTAAATATTTTTGGATAATTTCACAATTTTTGT
Organism: Diadegma fenestrale; assembly: GCA_037043255.1. NCBI lineage: Eukaryota > Metazoa > Arthropoda > Insecta > Hymenoptera > Ichneumonidae > Diadegma > Diadegma fenestrale. The sequence goes on along the minus strand of CM073310.1, from coordinate 10,171,944 downwards.
TGTTTTGACAATAATTTTCATTTCGTCCTTTCATTTCCATCCTTGTTTTCGAACTTACTGTACACTGAAAACTGAATTTTGTTAAAAAACGTCGATATTTTGTTGAATACGGTCAACAAAATTTCAAAATTTCCTGTTACTTTGACGATATTTTTGCTTTCAAACGGAATTTTTATCATTGGGATGACAAAAATTGACTTTTCGACGAAACTTTCTACAATATTTCTTGCTGCAATGACAAAATTTTTGTGATTTTACAACAAAAAAAAACGTTTAGTCAAACGTATTTAATAAAATATCGATCTTTTCCAACAAAATTATCTTTTCATTGACCCTTTGAGTACGCACTGGGTCGTTTTGACCCCAATAATTTTCTGTCACCGAAGATTGTTTGGCACTTGAGGGAAAAATTTAATGCCATAAAATATGGACGATGGACACTAAAAATTGAATTTTGTTAAAAAACAGAGATATCTTGATGGACACGGAGAAGAAAATATTTTTGCATGATTTTTAAATTTTCAATGATGCTGAAGTTTGCAACGTTGGAATGCATCGAAAAATATTGAATTTTATTGAAGTTTCGTTCAATTTTCAATGTGATCCAAATTTTTCGAGCCGATATGCTTTTCGAATGGCAAAAATAGATCATTTTATTATCGTAATTACATTCTGCATTTGAATAGATATTTTTGTCAAAGTTAAAAATGAATTTCGTTGCATTCCAACGATGCAAACTTCAGAGTCATAAATTGTTATTATTTTGACAATATTTCTGATTTTTAACGAAACTGTCTACAAAATTAACGATTGGAATGAAAAAATTGACTTTTGAAGCAACTTTCTAGAATTTTTCTTGCTGCAATGACAACATATGTTGTGGCTTTTCGAAAAAAACGAGGCTGAAGTTTGCAACGTTGGAATGCAACAGAAAATATTTCATTTTGTTGATAATTCTATCAATTTTCAATGTCAACCAAATTTTTCGAACCGATATGCTTTTCGGGATGCGGAAATCGATCATTCTATCATCCTAATTACATTCTGCATTGAAATTATTTTTACCAAAGACTAAAAATAATTTCGTTGCATTCCAACGATGCAAACTTCAACATCGTTGAAAATGCTCACATAGAATGTGTGCACTCAAAGCCTTAAGGGGTAACGATCGCAAAACAACAAACATTTCTTGTGCATTATTTTTCAAACAAAAAATAGTCCAATTATCGTAAGGAAAGCTGTGCAGGAATTTTGCGGTTTTGCTGGCGAATAAAATGAGGAAATTCGTTGCATTCCGACGATGGAAGCTTCAACATCATTCTTAGACTTGGACACAAGCGCCGGGAGCGTTTCCGCCCACATCTCCTCATCTCTATTGCCCGAGGCTCTACCGTTATCCCATTTGCACGAGAGCAGAGGGTGCACAGGGAATCTGTGAAAAACCTTGACAACGGATACGGGCAGAGCCGAATTAACTGGATTTTCAGCATTTTCTCTTCAACACGAACATCCGCTTATGTTGAACAGAAAAAATGGCTTTTCCATGGTGTTTCTGATTGCATCATTCGATGGCGTCAAAAAAAACGTAAATCGTGAGCTTGATCGACGTTTTCGACTCGAGCGAAACGGCAAACGAGGCTCAAAAGCAAAATCGCCGAGCACACGTGAGTCTCGGGGGCAAAAAAACTTTGCCCATCGACACGAATTCGTGACGAAATTTTTTTCATCGAAATTCGATTCCAGTCGAAAATCATTGTCGAGTTTTTTAAATTCCCTAAAACCGACATTGGCTTCGAGAGAAAAAGCGACAAAAATAAAGAATTGGAACAAAAAATGCCGGTCGCGCGGCCCAGCGGCGATTTCCAACGATTCGGGAGCAGTGAAAAAGTGAAAAATTTCATAGAGAAATGTGTCAATTGTGTATAAATTGGACTTACCCGCGATGGCGAAAAAGAGCAACAAGATCCACGCGTCCATGAGGTAGCCGATGGTGTGATAATGCCTCTCACGTTTTTCCATTCGAGCGGGACAGGCCGAGTGGTGAATATTGACGAAATCCTCGCGATCATCCATCAGACGGGATTTATCGTTAAATTGTGATTTACGAGCCATCGTAACGATAGATAAAGCGTGTGCATGTTCACAACAAGCACAGATAAACTCGCACTTTTGTCTCAGTTTGGTTTGACGCACAGATCGAAATGAAAACTGAGGGAGAATAAGAAAAAGGATTGATTTCGCAGGTGGAGACTGTACGTCACGAAATAGTCGTGAACGAATGTTCCCCGGTGCGTTTATTCCACTTGCCACTCGGACGGAACAACCACGCGCCAGTGACACAAACGCGCTCGAGACAGCGAGAGAAACGTAAACGAAAATGTGAAGAAATGTACGCGATTGGTTCGATTATCTCGTCGAATCGATCGATTATCAATTATTGACGTTTTTCGAGATATTATTCGGCTGTTTTTCTTAGTTTTTTTTTTTGAGTTACGGCGACGACACGAGACACTCGAGACTCGGGCGGCGTGCAGTGTCACCCAGTCGTCTCGTTGGCCGCGCAGCGGCGTCAACCGCTCTCGTATACGTATATATATGCATATACGTAGCTCGACGAACGTATATATATCGCAATATACACGTAAGTGTGTATAAATAAAATAGAAGCTCTTGTCGGTTGCTCAGCGCTAGATAATAAGCTGGTGCACTATTCATTCACATGATTTGACCGGGTTTTTCGTTAAGCGATAAGGAAACGAATGCCCAAAGACGAGCACCGATCCAGACGACCCCATCGGCTCGGAGCAACTCACACGCGCGCGCACTCACGCACCCACACACAACACACACGATAAATCCACTCACAACAAGGATGAAACTGGTACACACACGAGTGAAGCAGCTTCCACGTTTAAGCTGTGACGGCGCTTGTGATATTGAGGTAAATACGAAGGAGAACGTTTTTCGCAAACCCCCCAAATTTTTCACCAAACTTTTCCGCCGATTAATCTCCCGCGATATCCACTTCAGTCACTATTTTTCTCTGTTTTTTTTGTTCTCTCCCGTACTCGACGTACGAATGATTTTCCAGATTTTTTTTTACCTCACGCTTTATACACGATTTCCAAGAGTTTTTTTAATCGACCGAATAAATCAGAGCTCCACGAGGATCACAAAGGTACTGGAAAAATATACCGATTCGTTGTCCCTTGACGCTGTTTTTTTTTGTTTTTTTCCCAAGTCCGAATGATCCGGAGACTCGGGCGTGCTCCGGAGCTCTCTCAGGCCCAGCGTGTGTCCCGTGCGAGAGCTAAGACCTTACTAATACCACGCGTACGCGTTCTCAGCGCCGCCCCCCCCCCTCCCCTTCTCCCGCTTCTATGCTTTCCTGCAATGCGTACTATATACATCGGTATATATGTATATATCAGGCCGGCGCGTATACGAGATTTCGTACAGTATCAATGTTTTCAAAATACGCTTTGAGTTCGTATCGTCAAACAGGATTTTGACGAGTCAATATTTTTCTAACTTGGTTTTTTTTCGCGTATTTATAGCTCGAGATGTTTGCATTCTCGATAATCGAGGATGTGACACGCGAATTTAAAAGACTTGAGGCTTTTTATTGTTTATTATTGTTGGATGCTCCGGGGAGTCTCGTTTGTGTCCTTGAAAAATAAAAGTTCATCGTTTTGCCCGAATTTTCTATCGGTCTGCGCGAAAAGTGCTGTCGCATTTTTGAGGGTTCGGCGTCGACATGTGTTTGGACGGAGGAGAATAAGGAAATGATCTGAATAACGTGTCTCCGCGAGATGGTAGTGTCGTTGCGTGCAACGCGATTGCTCCCTTATGGTCGTCGAAGACACTGGATGATGCTCCTTATAGAGAGTTTCAACCGAAAGCTGAGCGGAGGTTGCTTCTGTCATGCACACACAGTCTCAGTCGCGTTCGATCCTGCGTTCGTTGGCAATGTTGAGATGGCCTTTTTCTTTATCTTTGCCGCGTTGGTTTTTGTTCGATTTTTAATCTCAAGTGCCGCTTGCGCCTGCTTTCGAGGGGGCTCGCGCAATTGTCATCTTGCTCGCTCTCTTTTGGCAAAGGGCGGAGGAGAGGGGAAAGAAGGAGATGGGATCCACCAGCGAGGCAACTTCACCGCGGTTGCCCGGAGTATTGACCGGTTCGGTGCTGCTGCGCTGCCGCGCGCGCGGTGCGGTGTGTCGTCTCTCTATGTGTAGGCTAGTACTCGCGACGACTACGAGGCGGCGGGCCATGCCCTATACATGCTTTTTTTTCTCCTTTTACATATATTTTCGTCTTCGTACATCCCCCCAACTGGTCTATCTTGCTCTCTCTCTCTTTCGCTCCGATTTCCAGCAGCTTCAAACGAGACTCTCCGCGTTCATTGAGCACATTTTCTCGTGAAGATTTTCTGCGACTGTGTCTGTGCGAGATAATGCGCGCGCATCATTCGCCACTTTCGCGCTCCTTCTCGCTCTCTCCCTTCGCCGCCGCCGCGCTACCGCCGATATTCGGACACGAGAAGAAAAGAGGGAGAAGTTAGAAAAAGAGATAGACGCGGCAGGAGCTAAAAAGATAGCCGAATCTTTCTCACTCTTTCATTCTTTGCGCCAGCGCAGTGTTGCCAAGTTCTACCGCCTTCGCCGCGCTTGTGCCTGCTTATTCTCATACACCTCTTTGCGCTTCCTTCTTCGCCGCCGCGTATCACAACTCCAGCCTCTCGCTTATCTCTCTCATCGTATTCCGCGACTCGGTTCCTTCGCTTTTTTCATTCTTTTATCTTACTTTTTCGTTTTTTTTGCCACACGCTTTTCGTGCATCGCGGAGACTGCAAATCCAGCCAAAAAATATGACGACGAAAAGCGTACTATCTTTTTATACTCTAGTTAACTGCTCCTGCGCTCGTCACTGCCATATCGCTCGAATTCACGACTTTGCCCGGCTCCTACGAAACTTTTCTTTCACTAGTGCACACGTCGTTGTTCTTGATCTCGAATAATTCTTTCGATTCTTCGGATATTCCGCTATCAGGCGGGATCGCGAATTCGAACTTTTGTTCTTCAAACTTTTCTCTAAAATCTCGATCAACCATCGAATTCTGGTTAAAAAAATGTGGCTTCGATTTTATACCCTTCGAACTCGTTTCGTCACATTCATTTCCCGCTCCCTAGCGATCTTTTCGATAATGAAATCTTTTACGAAAGACCTCGTGCTTTTGCCCACGATACACAACACCAGGTGCCACTTGTCGAGCCGTCAAAATTCGGTCTCGGCAGTCGGAACGAACCAATAGAGCCAATTGAGCTCGTGCATCGACGACTCTTCAACCCTTCCGCCTTTTGCCAGTCAGTTTTTTGCATCTCACTCGCATCATGGATGCTGAGCCCCAGATCGCAAATGATGCGAAAATTCGGAAAATTTAGTATGTTTTTGTATGAAGCATTTAAGAGATCGTGGAAAAATTTCACGACGACTAAGAAGCTCGTTATTGAACAATTAACATCATAATCAATTAAATTTGGTCAAATTTAGTCTTTTGAAAACTGGGATAACTTTGCGATAAGTTTTTTTTAGACCTCTCAATTTTTTAATATGTAAAATACATCGAAAGCAACGGAAGCAAAACCAAGTTTATTGATAAATATTTTTTGTATTTGTTTAAAAAATTATTCTTAACAAAATGCTGATTTTCAATAACTAACTTAAATATTTCATACAAAAAAATACTAAATTTTCGGAATTTTCGCATCATTTTTTATTTCAAGCCTTAAGATGGTTGAATTATGAAAATTTGGTATGTTTTTACATGAAGTATTCACGAGGTCGTGTACAAATTTCACGACGATTAAGAAGCAACTTATTGAACAATTAACATAAACAAATTTCATGGGTCCTCAAAATCCTTAAAGTACAACGATCGCCTCGAGATGACTCTGAAGTTTGCATCGTTGGAATGCAACGAAATTATTTTTAGTCTTTGCTCAAAATAATTATTTAAATGCAGAATGTAATTAGGATGATAGAATTATTGATTTTCGCCACCCGAAAAGCATATCGGTTCGAAAAGTTCGGTTGACATTGAAAACTGAACGAATTATCAATAAAATGAAATATTTTTCGGTGCATTCCAACGTTGCAAGCTTCAGAATCTTGCCTTGAGTCATTGCGTGGCTGTGTTTTTAGTTGGACGATCAAATCACGTCATTTTCAGAGTGGCATGGATGGATCTGTTCCCATGCTTTCCAGGGAAGTGTCCCACTTTGCTTGCCTCGCCCGCATCTAAAAAAAAAGTAGGTCAGCTAAACGGTTTGTGTAAATATTATGTGTCTCTCGTTCGTAGATGCGGAACCGTCGTTTGAATGATCGCGATGCTTGATTTCGATGTTTTTTAATTATCGAGATCCGAATCGTTTTTTCCTCGAGTAGAAATTCTCAGAAAATACCGAAAGCCATCCATGCATGGTGATGCAATTTGCAACTTTGGACAGAATTATCCCTTCGAGTACACACTGGGTCGTTTTGACCCCAACAATTTGACGTCGCACCCAATGTTTGTCATTCGATGGCAACGAATCTTTTGGCATCTCGTTTTTGTCTTTGTCGAAAAATTCAATTCTGGCCCATAAAATACGGATAATTCACTACGAAAAAACGCCCCGGGTCAAATTGACCCAAGATGCACCTGTTCTTTGGAAAATTTCTCGTTTTTCCTGGAAAAATTCGTTCGGTTATCGAAATCCTTTTGATTATCTCCATTTCGTCAAAACTCGAGCAGTTTTTTTTGTTGGATTTTTTTAAATTCCCTCAATTTAGGATTTTTCCGCATCGTGCCGCAGCTTCGAGCTTCACGCCGTTGCCTTCACATTATCTGTGCAGTCGACACGATCCGCTGCGCTGTTTGTTGTACAGGACATGACAATATATTCATAATGCTCAAAGTTTAATGAACTTGCAAGGAATTTCGTGACGTGGACATCGATAATTGCTCGGGAATGGAAAATGAGACGATTTTTAATAAAATGGAAAACTCGAGAGAAAACTGCGCATCTTTCTAGTGGCTGGCAACTCCTTGAAATTTTTTCGATCGAAATGAAATGTCAACCGAAGTCGTCGAAAAACTTTCCGATGAATTCGACTTCATATAAAGAAGAAAGAAACTTTTTTGCACAACATTTTTTCTCTCGGTGACAATCACGAACGTAATTGGAACTGGAAAGAAGGAAAAAGTTGGGATTGGTTCGAATTTGGGGTCAAAAACGACCCCCCGCGATTTTCAATGTCCCGCGCCCTTTCACCCTTCGTTCTTGACTCATTTTTCGGCCTTGAGTAAAATTGCCCGGCTCGCTTGATCCTGCATTAAAAAACGAAAAGAATGAACCCAAGTTGAAACCTTTTCGATCAATTTTACTGGAGATGTGAATTTTTCAAAATTGGGGTCATTTTGACCCCAGATTACCGGAATAGGTAAAAAAAGGTCAATAATAAGAAAATTTTTTCGAAAAAAAAACGATATTTTGTTGGATGCGTTGGACGAAACTTTTTTGAAACTCATTTTCAAAAATTTTTGTCATCCCAAACTTAAATTTGGCTGGCAGTTCCGTTGAAAATAAAAAATTTTATCAAAATTACGAAAATTTTGAAATTATCCAAAAATATTTAATTCGCCGTGTTCAACAAAATATCGACGTTTTTTGACGGAACTTTATTTTCAGTGTGGCCTTGAAGCAACTCTGTAATTAGCCAAGAGCAGGTACGAAAGTGAAGTCAATGTGATGGATTGAGTCAGGGGGAACCCACCGCGCGATATCACGTTGTAAAATTGACCGAAAACTGGTGACAAAAAAATAGACGAAATGATCGTGGGACTGACTAAATCAAGTGGAACGTCAAATAAAATAAACTGCAGCTCTCCAGTTCGTGCTCGTGACGAGTTGCAGTCGTTGGATTAAGATTCGAGATGAATATCAAACTCTTGTGGCTAAGGCACACAGAAACCTGGGCCTTACAGACCCTTATCAAGCCAACGGTTTGCCTCATAAAACGAATCAACAAGCGTACTCGAGGTATCACCATCACAAACGACTTTATTTAGGGTTCTTTCGAAATTTTTTATACACCTTCTTGGCCACCAAAACTCACAGTTTTCTTCTATGAAGACAAATTTTCTGACGTTGTGAATTTGAGATATTTAATTGACAATTTTTTATTTTCCTCATCTAAACTAAAAATTCAAGTCACGTTTCGTTAAATTTAGCAAAAATCGAGTTGCACAAAAAAATGTTTTTAGGATTTTTTCCGCAGATAGCCAGGAAGGCCAGGAGCCAAAATTTTCCAAGCAAATTCTAAACACATCAGCAACTCATAAAAACGAAGCGGGACTTGAATTTACACGCGCGTTCAGATGGGAAAAGTTGAAAATTGGAAATAAAATGTCTCAAATTCTTGACGTCAGAAAAATTTTCTTCATAGGAGTAAGCTGTTGATTTTAGTGTCAAGAGAATTTTCGTACAAAATTATTGAAGAATTCTTAATGAAGTAATTTTGCGATTCGTTAAAAATCACACCAGTGTCTGAATAACTACATTTCGAAAAGTTCAGCGAAACACAAACAAACGACTGCAAGACACGATCCAGGGAGCCAATAAAAGAAACACATGCTCATTGCAAACTGCAGGGGAGGCTCTCCGCTGCGCTCCATAATACGAGTAAACTCCTTGACATGCCCGAGACAATAAAACAAAAGTAAACAACTTGGTACGAAAAAAATGAAACAGCGCTTCGGGATCCGGGGAACAAGGGAAAGAGAGAACGAAAAAAACAAGTGCAATGAATAGCTCACGAGAGCTTCGATGCTCTAGACTCGAGAGCTCCAAAGGATCCTGTTCCATTTATCCTTATAAGACGTTCCCTCTAGGGAGAATAGCGGAGCGCGTTACCCGAATTTCCAATGAAGTACACCCTTCCTCGACATCCGTTTAACTTCCTTCGTGTTTTTTTTTCTTCTGTTTTACGAAAAAAAAAAAAAAAACATTTTTCCATTCCTCGTATTTTTTTTTCTTCTTTTTTACGAAAAACAAACATTTTTCAATTCCACGTTCTCCCACTATCGCAACTCCAAAAAATTGATAATAAAAATGCCACAAAATATTTGTTCAGTCGATGAAAAAAAAAAATAAAAACGTTTCAACAATTCGACAAATTTCAGGTCAAAGATCGTCACATTCTTGGCTTTTTGGCGAAATGAATAATTTTCGAAAATTAGCAATTATTTCGTTGCTTCATTTTTTAATTAACCCTTCGACTGCAGACTGGGTCGTTTTGACCCCGATAATCAAAAATTCCCTTTTTTTCGAGCAGATTTCAAGATTCTTATGCAATATTTGTTCACGACAATAAAACGATCTTTTTCCGGCTCTCAAACTCAAAATCGGTACGAAAATTATCATGGTTTTTGGTTGGTTAACGAACAATGAATAGGAAAATGTTTTTTACGTCAATTTGCTAAGGAAGACATCTCCACAAAAAAAATGCATATTTACCGGGATACACTGGAAAAAAAAAAAAATTGTTGGAAAAGATCGATATTTACGTTGGACTAAACATTTTTTTACAAATCACAAAAAATGTTGTCATTGCATCGAGAAATATTCTAGAAAGTATCTCCGAAAAGTAAATTTTTGTCATTCCAATCGTAAATTTTGCTGTCAGTTTCGTTAGAAATAAAAAATATTGTCGAAACTACGAAAATTTTGAAATTTATCCAAAAATATTTATTTCGCCGTGTAAAACAAAATATCGATGTTTTTTTGTCAGAATTTAATTTTCAGTGTATTCAGCAACGCGCGAAGTGCAGCGAGCAATGAAATTTTTGTAAAGTTTCCCACCGGCGTGGTTCGAAATATTGATTCCTGCGAAATATTACAGGGATTTCGTTGTTTTTTATAATCCTTTCATTTTAGTTTGTTGACTTTGAAAGCAATTTGGAAAAAAATGTCAAAAGATCGAAACTTGCCCTTATTTTGGTGTGTACTCGTTTAATTAATTTTCAATTGTTGTTACCGGAGTCATGCGACGTTGAACTCTTGTATCTGTTGAGTGACTCGGGTTCGTCAAGCGTTTGAAGGGGTTGCGGGCGTCGCAACGTCACTATTTGAAAAACGCTACGGGTCAAATTGACCCAACATGCACTAATACGATGTGCGAAGAATCGAATGAAAATTGCTACACCCCAATCGGATTGTGCCTGTGTTTTCCAACCAAATTTCCTATCGAGTGTCTCACAAACAATTAACTGCTGAATTGTATCGGTTGTCAGATTTTATGTATTTGTTCTCCTGCCCGGGTTCTCTTTTCATACGCACGTGCCTCGTACTCCAAGTCGTTATTTCAGTGCGCACAAGTGAAGTTTGGCCATAAGCTGTTCGAACGAACTCTCGGGAGAGCTTTTGTTTCATTGCGTTGATTAGCTCCATTTTTTACTGCAGGGTTTCTGCTCGAGTATGAACAGCAGGGTGGCAGTGAACACGCAGGGGTTGCTCGTTTCGTGGCAAAAGCCTGTGTTGCCTGCTCCATCGACGAGCTCGTTCCCACTCGAGCATTTTGCTTAACAATGCAGAGCCCAGCGTTTCCATCTGTACGATTCAAACAATACACACACAATGCCTCTCTTTGCGTGTACGCATTATTGCGAAAGAATTACGCACCCTTACAAATTACTTTTCGTTCGACAATCGATCGTTTCTCCAATTATTGGAGATCAATCGACGCCAGTGAAGGAAAATATCGTGTTTACATTTTTCTTTTGTGTTTCGCGTGCCCTGTTGATCGATTTGGTCAAAGGGAACGTGCTCGACTAGTCCTCGAAAGCTTTATTAAGCTCTCCAATGAACGAGCCATGTTTGTATGTACAAAAAATCACCGAATTTATTCGGAAACTCAGTAATCAAAGTGTTTTACATTTACAATGTTACAAAACCGAGAAACGAGGAATTATTTGATTGCTGAATGCTTGCGAAGGGCGAATTGCTTCTTGACCTCGAAAGCAACGATACCGAGCGCCATGCTCGTGTTGAGACTTTCCACCTCGTTCGTCAGCGGGATATTGACTCGTATGCCTTCGTGCTTTTTCACCAGTTCTACCGTCTCGAAGCTCAGGCCTTCGGTCTCGCCTCCGACTATCAGAACGACCTCGTTCTGCGTGTAATCGGGCGCGTAATAAGGCACCACGGGCACTTGCCGCAAGATTTCTTTGGCGATCATCGCTTGTAGGTTGGCAGAATTTTTCGTCGCGTCTTCCGGGCTCGAAAGACGAACTTCGAAATTTTCGTCGTACTCGTAACTTTCGGAAACGTCGTCGACGCATTTTTCCGAGTTTTTATCCGGAACATGCGATTCCTCGGAATTTTCCTCCGCTGTTCTCGAACTGTCAAACGTTCTCGCGGGCGCCGTCGAAGCGTCGTTGTCCGCGACGTAGATTTTCGCAACCGAACTTATCAGCGACTCGATCTCATCCTGCTCGACCGACTTCATTATCGATACTCGAAAATGTGCCCCCACCGCGCTTCTCAATACTTTCGTTTCCCAAACGTCCACGCAACCTGTTGCAACGAGAAATTCAATGTTTACGATACTGAAATTCGCATATTCGGAATGGGACGAAAAAAATAATTTTTATTCGTTATTTCGATAATTAATTCAACGTTTATAAATTTTTTTTCAATTAATTCGATTTTTCAATCCCGAAAATGACTTTCTCACTATTTTTGAAAAAAACTGCGGAAAATTTCGCGCTTTACTTGAAGAAAAAATCAGTTTTTGTTGCATTTCAACGATGCGAACTTTAACGTCGTCAATTTATATCATTGCGAGGATTTTTAGGTTTTAGGCAACCCCTGCAAACTTTTTTTGCAGGCAGGGACGAACGGCAATTAAAAACCTTTTATCGTGATTATCTTTTCGCAACCAACGCCAGCAGCGGCTCGAATAATCGCCCCCATGTTTCCTGGTTCTCTCACGTTGTCGCATATTATCGTCAGCGGCAGTGTATCCGCGTTTGGCTCTCTCTCGAGCAAATCCGGATGTTTAAAAATACCTGGGGGACCACAAAATATTGAAAATAACGAAAAATACTTGAAATTTTCACGAATTCACAAAAATACATCAAACTTTCAACTTGTTCTGAACTAAATGTCAAACGTTGGGTTTTTCGCCAACGTGCATCGGAATAAAAAAGTTCAGGCTGGAGATCAAGAAATTACTGTCAAATTGCAACCTTGAGTTTTAACGAAAAATATTTTTCTATTGATTATTTATTGAATTTCCAAAATCATGGCAATTTTTCGAGAAAGGATCGTTTTATTGGCCGGACCAAATATTGAATAACAACGATGCAAACTCCAGGATCATGCCCGAGAAAGCTCAACAATGTTCAAGTTTGCATGCGATTGGAATGCAACGAAATTCCGTTTTTTTTAGCAGATCTCACGATTGTTGATCAATATTTGGTCAGGACAATGAAACGATCGTTTTTCGGGATCCAAACTCAAAATCGGTACGAAAATTGTCATGGATTTCGAAATTTAACAAACAATTAATAGAAAAACGTATTTTTCGTTGGACCCCAACGTTGCGAACTTTTTTATTCCGCTCTAACGATCAATTGCGAGAAATTTCGCTATCGAAAATTGCAACTATCTCTATTCCGCGACAGGGCAACTTATCCACAAGCTTGATATGGGAAAATTGACTGAATGGCGAATGAAAAAAGGAACAAATGGCTGGAAATATGTGAAAAGAGATTAATTCGTGTTACCGAAAAGTCCAGGCGAGGTCGTGAGACTCGACCACATTTGGAGGGAACTGTACGGAACTTTGTAAACCTTGACGCCTTTTTTGGGTAAATCTAATTTGGCTACGTCGCTCATTCTACTGAACAAAATAATTTGAGGCACCAGCCCGGCCTTGATAGCGTCCTGGATGAGGCGATAGCCTTCCAACAATATTTGTTTGTTCTTTTCCCTCTTTTTTCTCGACCGCATTTCCATTATCAAAGTCCTGGAAAAAAAAGCAAACGCCATGAATTTTTCAATCGAGAATATTTTCCACATCGAGCGTCCGATCGACTTTTCAGATTGTCAGAAAAACGGAAAAACGTACGAAAGTTTGTTTTCGTCTTGTGCGAATTTGTGGATTCTCAAGGTTCCGTCTTCGTTGTACGTTTCGTCGCTCTGGTTGATCGGAGTCGCCGTGGGAGGCCTGTGACGTATTTTTTCTTTCATGGGACGATGTTCGAGATCCTCGCCCACTATTTTTCTGGGCTTGATTTTGGGCTTGTCGGTATCGAATTCAATTTTTTCATTGATGACTGCGATGGGAGTGCGATGAGCCCAACCGGTTGCATTTTGTTTCCTAATCGGAGTCTGTAATTTTTTGAATCTCGGAAATACCGGGCGAGTCAATAGTCGTAAAGACAACTGAACAGTGTTGAACATTTTTTACGATTTGTTGTCACTATTTTTTTGTTTATTTATTGTCGCGTGCGAGAATCGACAACTTTGTAGACGTGGAGATGGAGAAAAAGTTGAGAAAACTCAAAACATTGGGCAAAGTCACGATTCGCGACTGTCGTTTTTATTCTGGCAAACTACACCGTCGGAAACGACGAGATTTTAAATTTTGAGGTTATAAAATGTGCGAACGGAGCACTCAGCACTGGGAGGACTGGAGCCGGGGCGCCGGGCGTCGGTCATGTTACCGCGATGTCGGATTATTAGTTGACTCTGACTACTGTCGCTTTTTTTTAGTCGCGGCAGTAAAAGTCTGGCAGCAAACGTTCAAATTTTCTGTATTTCTTAACTACGAAAACGATTGGGATCGAATGTTGACGTTTTTTTTGAGGCACGACTATCGGTTTTAGAATTACCGTTCAGAATTTAATAAAATTTGGTACAGTAGTAGATTTTGATAAAAAAAATACGGTCAAATTTTCGAGATGCAGAAAACCAGAAAAAAAATATTCGCATTTATAATTCCATGAATTTTACATCGATTTCAAACATTTCATTGTATTTTAGAATGAAAACTATGATTTCTGCTGAAAATTGATAAGAATTCATCCGCAAAATTCAATGGAAACTGAGATTTATCATAAAACTCAATGTAAAGTGTAGCAAACAGAATTTAATGAAATTTAGTAAAATAGCAGATTGTGATAAGAAAAAGATTCGGTTGAATTTTTGAGAGCCTACAGGGAACCAGAAAAAAAATATTGGCATTGGTAATTTCACGAATTTTACAGTGACAGCTGTAATTTCTCCTGCTGGGAATCGATGGGGATTCATAGGAAAAAATACCGAAAACTGACATTTATCATAAAACTCAATGTTTTAAATATATGAAACTACCAATGCAAATATTTTTTTCCTGCTTCTCTCTCGAGCCTCTTGAAAATTTGACAGGATTTTTTCCTAATCACAATCTAATCCTGCACCAAAATTTTGTAAAATTGTTTCCTCTGCGTGATTACCATCTAGGGAATTTTTGAATCAATGAAACCATCGAACGAATCGCAGCCAATGTAAATTTGAATTAAAATTCAAAAGACAAAACTCGCAATGAAGATGAGGGGCCATTTTCACCCCAATGCCATTCGGTCATTAGCCTGCAGCGACACTTCTTCGTAGCGGCCAACTCGTAAAGCTATCGTTCGTGCTTTTTTACTCAATCGATCCAGCAGCGATCCATCTTGCTCGGCAGAGAACTCGGCTAGGCTGATGGGAATCAGTTACCATCACCGAGTCAGTTCCCTCAAGTTAACTCTATTGATTTTTTTCCCAAGTTCGTCGCAGGGGGGCGCAGTCGGATCGTTCAGAAACAGGCCACTTTGTCGAACGAAACATTCAAAAATTACACCCTAATTACAGTCAAGGTTGTTCGTCTGATTATTCAGGTGGAAATATCCGCGAACAGATACCAAGTTTATTCTTTATTTCGAAAAACCAGGACGTGCACACAACCTTCTGACCTTCAGACGACCTGAGCGCGCTTTTTCTACGAATTTGCCATGCAGCTCGATCATTCGATCAATTCAACTCTCAGCCCTGCTACGAAACTGCACGTTGTCTTCATCGAACATCGCCGCGTTAATTAATAATTAGGATTTTAGTAAAATTCGATCCGCAAATTCGGTAGAATTAAAACCGCCAATGAAAAAAACGTGCTTGACCGTTCCGTGCTCGACCAGGGCTGTTTACAAGCCGATTTTTTTGCCTAGAAACGTGCTACGTAGTCCCAGAATCGACGTATCACGTTTGTGGACAAACGATGTTGGTTTCTCTCGACGCAACGGAGTTTCCATGTAATAAATGCTTCGCCTCGTTGCTCCGCGATCTTTGTTCTCCGGACATTCACGCATCCAATGTCCTTGTTTTTTTGTTGTTGTACAAATATGACAGTTTTGCTTGAATTATTCTTGTGTCACGATTACTCTGCTCGCGACTTCCATTTTTGTTACTCGCTCATAATATCGCCTGCGAATGCATCGACCGCTGTGTGTTTTTCGCATTATCTGCCACAAAATTCCCGACGACTCTCCAAATTTCATCGTTTCGAACGAAACTGCGTGATTCGGTTTTCGTTTAGTAGTTTTTTGCGAAATTCAATTCGCAATATTTCCACTTGAATCGATCGAAGAAAGGAAACGAATTTTTTTGTCTTGATATGCTGACACAAAAACCAGTCTGTGCCGAGGCCGAATTTTTTTGGATGCATCTTCGCTAAATGGCAGAGGTTTCAATCATTGAGTCAAGGTTTTGTTAATTCATTTTTGTTTTGTCCTTTTCCTTGCATTTAATCACTATGGCGTACGGAAAAAATGGCGCAACCAAATTATACAATGTGTTGAAATTTAATTCGTAAAAAAGTATTTGAACGTTCGACGGTCTGTAAAATTTGAAGGAAATTTTTTCCCCCTACGCCACACGATTTGTGGATTCTGAAAAACTTTCGGAAATTTTAGTCAAAGTAGGACGTCGAGAATATTTTTGAAAAATCTCACTCCACTGCGTCTCTGAACTGAAAATTGAATTTTTCCAAAAAACGTCGATATTTTGTTGAACACGGTGAACAAAATATTTTTGAATGATTTCAAAATTTTCGTCATTTTGAAAATATTTTTCAGTTCCAACGAAACTGTCTGCAAAATTTACGAATGAAAAAAATTTACTTTTTGAAATTTTTGTGATTTATCAAAAAAAAGTTTAGTCGAAAGACCAACGAAAAATCGATCTTTTTCAACGAAATTTTTTTTTCGGTGTAATAAGCACGCGTAAGTTCTCCGAGCGATTTATAAGTCGATGACATTGACATTTCGAGAAAACCCAAAGTTACATTCCACTCTGATGCAAGGGAACAGCGTCAACGTTTTTTGTTTGTTTTTTTTTTCTCGAAAAGTCAACCGCTTCGGAAAAAAAGTGTGCAACAGGATTTTGACCGAAGGCGAGATTGCCTTGAACCGCGAGTTCGTATTTTCGTAAGTTATGGGCGATCGATTTTCTTACTGAAAACCTGCTCGATTAGGCTACGTGACGTCCAACATGTATCGAGACTGTATATGCACGCGTAAAATCATTTCCCCATAAGTTATCAAATTTTTTGCTTCAAATCATTGTGAGCTGAAAAAAATTTCCACGACATTGAAACGAGTTGTCGGCGTAAAATGGCCATTTATATTGACCGAAATTTTTTGTGCTGGAATTCACATTTTTGTTCCAAAGTTCGCGCACGTCAGTCACACAAAAAATTGGTGCAAAAACTATTTCCTTGCGCCCCCCTCGCGACTCCACCGCAATCCGCCAAAATTAGCATCGATCGTCGCAGTTCAACGATCGACATCCCAAGACATCGGTTATTTATCGTTTGCGGAAATTTTCGGCTTGCACACGACGCATCGATTTTATTGCACACTGATCTCATGGCGGGAGAATTCAAAAACATTTCAAAATTAGCGAAATATTTGCATTTCGCTCATTTCGCGACGAGCGTTATCGGACAACAAAATGTGCAGAATTTTTTTTTCCCGTAATTATTGCCAAAATGAGGGGGATGTGCAGAATTTTTGTGGCTGCGAAAAATTTATTAGAAAACATCGATATTTCGTTGGATACGTTCGGCTGAACGTTTTTTTTTTGAAAAATCACAAAAATTTCGTCAATGCAGTGAGAAATATTCCAGGAAGTCTCTCCGAAAGGGAAATTTCCGGCATTCCAATCGTGAATTTTGCTGACAGTTGCGTTAGGAATAAAAAATTTGGTCAAAATAACGAAAATTTTGAAAATTATCCAAAAAAATGTAGTTCTCCGTGTTTAACAAAATATCGACGTTGTTTGACAAAATTTAATTTTTAGTGCAACAGGATTTTTTGATCCCTGACAATTTGGTCACGTTGCTCTTGAATATTAATCAAATGGAAGGGAAATTATGTAATTAAGTTGAAATGAAAAAATGCTGCTTGAGGCATAATTTATTTTCACGATTATTCGATATAATACGTATCGAAAAAAGGATAAGATAATCTGGACAAGCTGACAATTTGAACGTAACGAGAGATTAACTCAAGCGAGAGCTCATCTCGCGAGACAAATTTGAGAAATTTTAGTGTCGTGAGATTTCGTTTCGTCTTGCGCAACGCACGCGTTTCTTTTTTATAACTTGGTTTCTTTTTTTCAATCCGCAATGGCCTTGCAATGAGTGAGTGATGAATAAACCACTGGTTGGCCAGGGACCAGCAGCCGAAATAACATTCGGCGTATATAACTCGTTAAACTTTTAATAGACGTGATATCAAGAACGAGCCTCTCCGGCATGAAAAAAAAAAAAAAAAAAATGATAAAGCTTGAAGATTTTCGGTAACACATCCGCAAGCATTTTCATCTATCCGGACGACTTTGCTCTCAACTTATTTTGAAAAAACGCACACTAAAAAGGAAATCTTGTTGGCAAAGTTCGACGTTTTGTTGGATACGTTCGACTAAACGTTTGTTTGAAAAACCACAAAAATTTTGTCTCTGCAGCGAGAAATATTCTAAGAAGTCTCTTCGAAATGTCAATTTTTGTCATTCCAATCGTAAATTTTGCTCGCAGTTTCGTTAGAAATGGAAAATATTGTCAAAATAACTAAAATTTTGGAATTATCCAAAAACATTTAGTGGTGAACGAAATATTCACGTTTTTTGACTAAATTCAATTTTAAGTGCAAAATCATTCCTTCAAATTTCCCCATATCGAGATTTGTCCCTAACACACCTTATTTTTCCACCGTGGGTCTCCCGCTCTCGAGCAAATCGTCGCGGCATTCGTCTCTCCTTTAAAACAGTCCCTTTTAAATATATTTTTCCTCTTTTCGCTTTTGCCTCCCAATGTACAGAACGTTCAGCCACTCCCTGCAAAGTTCCGAGCTAACTTTACGTAACTCTCGTGAGTTTTCGGGCCACTTGACTTTCGTGTCATCGATCTTATACGAGCAACGTTTTACCAAGCGCGGTTTGCAGCCTCCCAGCCTCTCTCCTCCTCCTCCTCCTCCTTCGTCTCTTCCTCTATCTGTGAAATTTCGTTAGAAATTATCCACGGGGACAATGGGCAGGAAGAAACTGACCAAGTTTCTCTTATGTAAGTGTCACATTCGTTTCCTTACGAGCATTTATTCATTATTTTCCATTGCATATCCATATGTGAGGAATTCTCGGACACTTTTTGCAGTCCAACAAAAAAGAAACTATTTCAAATTCATAACATATGCCGCATAAATATTTCGAAATCGGCGTTTCGAGCGTCCACCCTCGGGTCAAAATCGGAATTACGTCCACCGAATGTTTTTCGAACCAAACAGTATGAAAAAAAAAAACATTCGGTGAATTTTCATTCAAAGGATCAAGAATTTTCTGAAAATTTCAATTTATTCGAATCCATGACAATTTTCGTACCGATTTTCAGTTTGGATCCAGAAAAAATGTCGGTTTATTGTCCTGATCAAATATTGAATAATAATCGTGAGATTTGCTCAAGAAAAAACCGGAACTTCGTTGCATTCCAAGGATGCAAACTTCAATATCCTGATAATTATCCTGTTTATTTTTTTTAGCATTTTTCGCGATACATTGTGAGTGCTGTTTGCAGCTCGAAAGATACTCAAAATATTCTCTCAACCCATGAGGGCCCCATAAAAATGAAATACTCGTACGATGTTGAAGTTTGCATCGTTGGAAGGCAACAAAATTCCGTTTTTTTCTTGACCAGATCTCACGATTATTTTTCAATATTTTGTCAGGACAATAAAACGATATTTTTCGGGATCCAAACACAAAATCGGTGCGAACATTGTCATGGTTTCTGAAATTTAACAAACAATGCACGGAGAAACGTATTTGATTCCCAAAATCACGAAAATAGTGTCTAGAAAACATTTGCTAAGGCTGCTCGATGTTGAAAATCCTTGAAATTAATTTAGTACGTAATTTTATCAATAAAATCACAAATTTTTTCACAAAAACAGATTAAAATTGTTTCGATCCATGACGTTTTTCTCCGGGCTCTTTAGAATTTCGACTATACGCGATTTGTACCGTTCCGCTTGATCGATCGCTTGTCAAATTGAATGTCACGATTTGTAAAGCTTTATACTTTGACCTGCAACTCGAACGTACATACGAACGATAACTTGAACGCCCTTTCTACTGTGGTAATTATGGAACGGACCGAATTAATAATGGACATTTTTTTTTTCGTACGGTCAACAATTTATTTGGTGGTCTGAAAAAAGAATGGAAACAGGAATCACGAAAGTGTTTATTTTTTATGGAGAGTCGCGGATTCAAAGTCAAAATATGCCGAAATGAAAAAGAAAATTGAATTTTTCGAGTCGTCAGTATCGCCCAGAGTTGGCATAATCAGAGAACATCAATAAACATTGTTTTTCGGTGTCGAACACTGAAAATGAAATTTGTCAAAAAACGTCGATATTTTGGTGGGATAATTTCAAAATTTTCATGATTTTGACAATATTTTTTATTTCTAACGAAACTGTCAGCAAAATTTGCGATTGGAATGACAAAAATTGACTTTTCGAAGAGACTTTCTAGAATATTTCTCGCTGCAATGACAAAATTTTTGTGATTTTTCTAAAAAACGTGTGCAGTTGAACTTAGTCGACAAAATTTTTTTTTTACCGTAGTTGTGACGTTCCGGGGTAAATTTTTGTCTCCAAACGTTTGGAAAAAAAAGTATTTAAATGAAGAGAAAGGATTTTGAATGATTCTTCATGAGATTTGTCCGCGCTTCACGTAAGCCGCGAAGCTCATTAGCGCGAGCATTATCGAAAATGAGAAAAAAAGGTTTTAACTCGGGGAATATATATTGACTTGTCTCTATGGGTGTAGTACGCAAATATTAAGAAGAGACCCGCCCGCGATTTCGGAATGTCATGATATCTTTTAGCATCCCAGAGAGAGAGAGAGAGAGAGAGAGAGAGAGAGAGAGTGAGAGAGAGAGAGAGAGAGAGGGGGAGAAGGCGAGAGAGCGAGAGGTAATCGTTTCTTGCCAAGCGATGCCCGGACATGAATGGGAAAAGTGCCCTACCGAATATATATCGACGTGCCGATTGCCTGCAAAGAGAAAGCTAGCGAGTCGCGGCACCGTTTTTCGAAGAGGAAAGAGAGAAGCGGGAGAGTACCGTGAGTTTGGGCACCGCGACACGAGAGACCTTTGTCGTCGTTGTCAGCAGCATGGAACCTGGAGGACGAGTCGAAATCATCCAACAAGATTAAAAAAAGAAAACGAGCCAAAATTACATTTCTAAGAAGAAAGAATCTTCGCAGAAGCTTACAAAAAATCTCACCGATGAAACAAAAGCAATTTGTCATTTTAATTATTGCTGTTGATGAAAATTCTCGACTGTTCATTATCAACATTCATTTCCTCATCCTCGCGATTTTCCTAAGACGCTCGATCACACGGGAACGGAAATTTTTCCGAAAAGATCGATATTTCGTTGGTTACGTTCGACCAAACGTTTTTTTTGAAAAATCACCAAAATTTTGTCATTGCAGCAAAAAATATTCGAAAAAGTCTCTT
The DNA here is from genome assembly GCA_037043255.1 of Diadegma fenestrale. NCBI lineage: Eukaryota > Metazoa > Arthropoda > Insecta > Hymenoptera > Ichneumonidae > Diadegma > Diadegma fenestrale. The sequence continues at coordinate 10,150,803 of CM073310.1, read as the reverse complement.
CGAAAAGTAAATTTTGCTGTCAGTTCCGTTAGAAATAAAAAATATTGTCAAAATAACGAAAATTTTGAAAATTAACCAAAAAAATTTAGTTCACCGTGTTTAACAGAATATCGACGTTTTTTTGATAAAATTTAATTTTCAATGCTTCCGACGTAAAACAACGAATTCCACAGAGACTCCTAAATTGTGAATCGTGTAAAAGAAAAAAATTTTACTCCAAATTACAATTTGCAATGGAATTCTAAAATCGTGGGATTATCAATGGAGGAACTCATAAATAAAGGAGCCAAAAATATAGATAAAAATATGATTTCTTTTTATTTTGTTTGTACAGTAAAAAAAAAAAAACGATATTAAATAACGCGCAAACGCCCATGGTAGAGCGAATTGCGCGAATGAACACATTTTTGCGGCTAAGGTTTTTCCCCTTTGCCGCATTCGGTTGTGCTTAAAATTAACATTTCTTAGTCGTCCAGCGAGTATTCGCGGTATGTGAGAGAAACTGCTCGCATTATTTTATCTCATTTCTAATAAAAAAAAAAAAATCTTGGCCTCCGTACGTACACGATTTTTTTCGTAATTACAAAATTTCATTTCGGCTGCTGAATTTGGCTGAGACGTGGTTGAAGAAAAAAGTTGATAAAATTCGAGGTAAAAATTGTTTCGGAATCCAATCGGATTTTCGAAAGCCAAATTTAGTCGCGGATCGGGCTAATAAAAATTGAAGGTCAAGCTTAATAAACGCGTTGAGAATTTCTTCAGACATCAGGTAAAAAATAGATTAATTTTCCGTAAAATGCACAATTAAAAACGAAAACCTAAATTTTTTGCTTACACTTTTGATCCGCAAATACTAAATTCTCAGCGACCCAGCATAATACAGCTAAACTCGCCAAACGTTACTAATCATTCATACAAAGTGTTGACACACATAAATACATCAAGACGAGCTCTCGAGGCTCTCGAGTTCGGATCACACAAAATACGCGCATACCTCGATCTATGTACAATTTGCGGAAAGCAGAGATATCTTTAATTCAAGTTTCGAGTGGAGCATCCACTTTCCGCTCTTCAGTCCGTCAGAAAAAATTCACGTTCGCGATGTATCGATTAAACAACTTTTCCTTTCTGGTGTATTACGAGAAAAAATATGACACTGAAGTTCGCAACGTTAGGCCCCGCAACGAAAAATACGTTATTCCATTTTTAATTTCAAATCTCATGACAATTTTCGTACCGATTTTGAGTTTACTTTCCGATAAAATGTCGTTTTATTGTCCTGACGAAATATTCAATAATAATCGTGAGATCTGCTCAAGAAAAAACGGAATTTCGTTGCATTCTAGCACCGAAAAGAAAATTTTGTTGGAAAAGATCGATATTTTGTTCGACTAAACATTTTTTTCAAAAATCACAAAAATTTTGTCATTGCAGCAAGAAATATTCTAGAAAGTCTCTTCAAAAACTAAATTTTTGTCATTCCAATCGTAAATTTTGCTGTCAGTTCCGTTAGAACTAATGAAAAAATCATCAAAATTACGAAAATTTTGGATTTATCAAGAAAATGTAGTGGTCAACAAAATATCGAGGTTTTTCGCCAAAATTCAATTTTCACTAAACGATAGAAACTTTAATATGATGAAAAAATCTCCACCAGAAAAAAAAACGTAAAAAAACTCGAATTTTTTCTCGCCAGACTGAAAATGACTACGTATGTATGGTTTTTAGTTTGTTTCGTGGCACTGCACAACGGTTTGATACTGGAAATAATAAATAAAGGTAAATTGCGAAAAAAAATCGCGCTAAATTCTCTGCAAATTCACATTCATACGTGTGTGCGCCTTCGTGTTTCTGTGTGTGTGTGCGTGTGTGTGTGTTTCAGAGTGTATTATACATATGGCAGCAAAAATCGTGTAATTTTTGGGTTTTCTTCCAATTCTATTTTTCGCTTCATCAACTTTGTACTCTTTGCCACATTTGGCTAGGTGTGTATGTGACTTTGCTGCGTAAAAAGAGAGAGAGAGAGAGCGAGAGAGGGCACGATTGTCGATCGACAACGCGAGTCCTGCGCGATTAAAGAAACAGGTGTGTTCGATCTTGATTGCACAAGAAATCTGTACTCTGTTCACACTCGGTGCGCGGAGCGGGAGAAGGCGGTTCGCGGTGGGAATGACGATTTTCCGCGCGAGAATAAAAAAGTTCTCAGGATCGTCCAGCCTACCGAACACACATTACGATCGCGTGATCTCTTCTCCGATCGTTCTGTACCGAATTCAGGACAAACTTTTCTGCTCACTCTCTCTCTCTCCCTCTCCCCCTCCTATTTTTTCCTTTTTTTTTTTTTTACTATACGCCACTGCGATCTGTTTCCATTGGTTATTTCTCTTTCAAGTCAACATAAATATATAAAATGTATATTTATGTGAATGTGAATTGATTTAATTGTGTATGTAACTTTTCGTTTTCTCTTGATCTTTCTCATTTGGGAAGAAAGCGATAGGAACAACTACCGTGCTCCGTAAGCGATGAGTGGAGACTGGAAGTCATGTCGACGAAAAACAAAAACAAAAACAAATATGTAATGATGATTTTTGTGGCTAATCGATACGATTAGTTAAGCGGATGCTGCGCAGCTCCGTCTCAATGACTGCCAATATTTCTCAGTGGGTTCGGCGACTCGCTCGTGCTGCTGCATCCAACGAGCTCGAGATCTCTCTGTATTAGGCAGACTTTGAACGGATCGGGCGTTACGGTGACACCAGCATTACCTCGTAAACTCGGTAATGGCGTGTCCACCGGTGATTTAATATTAAAATTATGGACGAGCGAGCTGAAGAAGAGGAAAAGCTCCATACGTGCCAATACGTCGCCGAGACACATTCGGCGACCAACACCGAATGGCATAAAGTACTCCGGTTTGCAAACTTTACCCTCCGCCGAGAGAAATCTCGCCGGCCGGAATTCTTGGGGCTGGCTCCATAATTCGGGGTCCATGTGGACCGCGTGCAGCAACGGCACCACTTGGGATCCAGCTGGTATCGTGAAACCGTTCACCTTCACGTCACTGCAAAAAATAAAAATACATTTTAAATCAAATGAAATCCAGGTTATTGTGCCGATAAACTTGCTATTTATAGAAAATTCCCGGCCATACTTTGGACGATTCGATTTGATAAGTTTTATTCATTATTTTCTATTTGTTTTCAACTTTTCTCAACACATGGAAAATTTGAAACCGCATTATTGCGGACTCTCGCGCGTATCGCCGGAGCAAGCTGATACGGTTGATAATTATTCGTCCGATACGCACTTGCGAGGCGAGAAGCTTTTTTTCGTCTTGTTTTTCTCTCGAAGCCGCGCGCGACATCTGATGCGTTTTCAATATTAAAATATATTACGGAAAATTCTTTTCGATACGGTTTTTTGTGAAAAACCCCAAAAACTTTGTATGCTTCGCAGCGCGAAATATTCTAGAAAGTATGCGCGTCTTCGAAATGTAAATTTTGCGGTCAGTTTCGTTAGGAATGAAAAATGTTGTTAAAATAACGAAAATTTTGAAATTATCCAAAAATATGGAACGTGTTGAAGAAAATATCGAGGTTTTTGGAAAAAATTCAATTTTCAGTGTGTTCACGAGATTCTAACGTTTTATAATCTCTATCGATATAAACGTGTATATATATATAGTTATGCATGGAATTCATCGATCGCGGCCAAACGAACGGAGTCTGTTGAGCATATAAAAAGTTGGTTAAGATAAAATATATCTGTATGTGTGTACGATTCGGGTTTTCTTATATTCGTTAATCGAGACTGCTCCGCACCGGTCTCTTTGTCTGAGAACCTCACTGGGAGACGCGAACCGGTGAGGTGTCGTCGACCTCGAAGTCGCTAGGTGGGCCTGAGGCCCGAAAAGCGGGGGCACGACACGCGTTTTGCTTTCACTTTTACCTCTCTGCGAATAACCGCTACGATCGATCGCGCCACAACCGCATACACGATGCGTTATCCGTAAGATCGAAGATTAAAAATAAAAAGAATAATCCAAGCCGAATGCGCGCGTGTGTGTGTGCGTGAGACGGGTTCGTGGCTTTTTTTCGCACGGAGGAGCGCGCGCATCGGTTAATCGAGCGAAGATGCAGAATCGTAACGAGATATAGTCTCATTGCGTGGAGAAAAAAAAACAAACGAAAAACAAAAAAAACAAATGGTATGAAAAAAAGATTAAAAAATCGTTTTATTCTACGGAGATTGTCAAGGTCGACTCGAGCCAGTCGATAATTAACTTTTTTATTTGTCCTTTGTCGTTTCGATACTGACGCCCATCACGTGGGTTAAATATGAAGAAAAAAAAAACACGCGCCGCACGAATTATCAACAAAATCCTCCAATTTAAAAACGCATACGCAATAAACGACCTACTTGCGCGTTTTTATCAGCTTAAATTTCCCTGCATCGCGAGTTGCGCATGATAAATCACGACATTTTGTTTTATCTTTGTGATGCTTCTTTTTTTAATTTGATTTTTCAACGGTCGACAAACTTTTGATAAATCCTCACGAACGACGATCATTATTGGAGTAAATTTAGACAAAAGTACTTACTGTGTGGTTGCGTGTGTCGTGCCCAGCGGGACGATACTCGATCTTCTCAAAATCTCAAGTATCGTCGCTTCCGTCACCGGCAGGAATGGCAAATCTTCCAACGCTGGCATTCTCGATCTTCCGACAACTTGATCCAACTCTTCCTGCACAGCCTTCGCAGCTTCCGGATGATGAAGCATCAGAATCACAGCCCACTCGAGTGTCGTCTTTACCGTTTCCATGCCGGCGGAGAAAAGATCGCCAAGAATTTGTTGCATTTGACGATCTAGAATAAAAAAAAAAAAAAAAAACATTATTTTTTTCAATCCAATCGATTCGGCGCTCGAAAGTTTATGAAAAATGCCAAAAATTCAAAAAAATCGGAAGATTTTGGAAAAATTACAAATAAAAAGAGATTCGACGATCTGGAATTTAAAAGAGACAAAAAAAACAGATTTTTTTTTCAATCCAATCGATTCGGCGCGAAGAAGTTGATAAAAAAATTGGAAAAAATTTGTCGGTTGTTGGAATTGATTGAAATTTTCTTTATCGCCCAACAAGACTCGCAAATTCTGCTTCGCGTCGTTTTTGGAAGATTTTAATAATGAATTAAAAAAAAAAAAAAGACCGTCGATGCTCACCTTGATTTTTTCCATGGAACAACGTCGATTCGCGTCCCTCGTTTTTAGCTTTCTCGATTTCCAGCAGATAAGCGTCGACGAGATCGCGAACATTTTCAGCGTCGAAACTGGAGCGATGGTCGTCGATGGTTTCTTGAAAGAATTCCGCCATTTCCGCCCTGTTCTCGGAGATTTTCGTCTTGATTTTTCGCAGGAATGGCAGATAACGCATCATCGGAATGAAATTGACCGATACGATGCTTCCGAAGAGGCGAAAACCTTCTTCAATGAGAGACATGAATCTCTTGAACCTTCGATCACCGTGATGAAATCTTACGCCCATTATTATTGAGCATATCACATTGCTGATCGACATGCCGAGTGACGGTGACAAGTCGGTTGGTGCACCGTCGCTCAAGGACAAGCCACGCATTAAAGTCTCGACCTCGCGCTGCAACAGCCGGAAATTCGCACGTTATCATCGAAATCTCGCTACGACCACAAATCTTCAGCCTGTTTTTTTTTTTTTTCATATTTCCAACACATTTTTTTTTTCCACTTTTGGACACGGAAAAAAAATATCGACAGGCTGATTATTGACGGTTAAAAAAAAACGCCTTTTTACGCCACTCACCATTATCCTTGTTTCCATGACTTTTTTACCGGCCCCCATATAAGTCATTCCGAGATTGCGGAGTTTGTCGTGAAGAAATTTTCTCTGATCTTTCCACATTGCACCCTCGGTATTTATTATGCCTGCATCAGAAAATTCCACAAAATCCTCAATCCCCATTCAATTTTCACACCGCATTCGTAAATAAAAATCAATTAAAAAAAAAGGCCAATTCACGGACAAATAAATCACGCTAAACAATTAAGACAGACATTTTTCGACAATTATGATTCGAACGAACTGCAGCTCGCGGAGAGTCAACGATCCGTCAATCGATCGATCCGTCAACGATTTTATTCTCGATTCGTTTGTTTTCGTTGAAATTAAAACGTCACGAACGATTTTTCGAATTTTTTCAAAAAAAGAGAAAAAAAAACGTTTGCTTCAGAAATTCAAGGGATTCGTCGAGGTTTCGGGTGAATCGTGATTGTCACTATTGAGCCTTCATCGGGCTTGAGGCAGCGGCGTTTTCTCTTTCTAACCGAGCGCAGTGTCTCGCTTTACGAAGCGCCAGTGCACGTGTACTCGGGGGATTTGATGCGAGGGCGGGAAATATGAAGCGACGATAAAATAAACGTTTGTAAAAAAAAAAAAGTATCGAAATATATAGTGAATCGAGTGGTAACAACTCACCGTATCCACCGAGAATGTTGATGAACTCTGTGTGGGGTCTGCCGGTGAACTCTTCGCGTCTAAATGTATCCCTGATAATTCTGTAGTCGCTGAGTACAACGACCAATTGGGTACCGAGTCTTGCGCTGAACATGGAACCGTATTTTTTCGCCATTTCACTAAACTGTAGATGCACGTCGCCTTTGATAAAGGGAAGATAGCCAAAGATTGGAAAACCCCAGGGTCCTGGCGGCAACGTTCTCAGATATTTAAGCCACTGTAACGATCTGACAGCACCGAGTACCACGAGAAACACGACAAGACTCGATAGTACGTCGATTCTATTGCCTCCCATCAGCTTCCACATCCAATGTGCCGCGTGTTCCACCAACATGTTGCGTTTTTTTTTGTTATCCCGTTTCTCTATATGCGTTCCTCGATACAGATATTGAGTGTGTAGAAAAAAAAATCTTGATCGCGAGAATTTTCCAATGTGAAATCCTCGCGATTTTGTGCGTTCGATTCGCCAAAATGGACGTTTTTTTTTTTCTAGATCGTTGGAGAGTCAAAAACGAGGTGGATCGTTTTTCGATGCATTCGATGCAACGGGGATGAAATCCGAAATGAAGGATATTCGTTTATGTAAAGTGCCGGTAAACTCGCGTATTGCAATATCGCGTATGCATCGATGAGAATCTCGTTAGGATTTCGGTGATTTATCGAAACGAGAGACAAGCGAATATGATTCGATTGCAAAGGAGCGTGAAAGTGTCTCTCCTTTATTTTTTGACGTTTATTACTTCCTCCTTGGATCGAAATGTCGTTTTGTGGTATAAAATGAAGAATAAAAAAAAAAGTTGTATGTTCGGTGCGTTTACCACCGAATATAAGCGCCGCACACGGTGTGCTCGCCACGAGAGGAATGGAGTGTATACTAACATACACCTTCTTGTCCTTGCTGTCTTATATAGTGACTCATCAGCCGTGGCCCGCCGTCTGGACGGTGAGGTGGGGGCGAGAGTCCGTCGTGGAGTTTTGCCTTCTCGGTGGGGGGCAGTATGGGTCATACACACACGTATATCTCTCTCCCGCGCTGCTGTTAAACGAGCGAGCCTCTCTCGCGGCTGGTCTCGCGCGGCGGTGGTGGCGGCAGCTTGTGCTCCGTGTGTCCTGCTCTTGTACTTTGCCAACAACTCGCAAACTCCTGTTTCCCGTATATACCGATATTGCTCCTCTCTGTGTACCCGATCGCGGCGCGAGCCCCTCCAACGTCCACCCCCGCCGGTCACAGATACGCAGCAGCAGCAGCAGGGACTTGGGGAAGAGCGAGCAGCACACAGCAAAGGCGGACCCGGTCGACGTCTCGTCTCGTTGGCCAGCGAGACGCGCACCACGAGGCCTTCGCGCCTCGTCCAGGTATACCTGCCGCGGCCTCTATCGCGGTGGGGAAAGCTCAACGAGCTTTTGACACCGCGCGATCCCAACATGCCCCGCTGCAAAAAAAACCGCGCGACAACTAAGGGGGGCGCGCCGCATAGTCTCCCGCGGTGGGGGAATGTTTTTCGGTACACAGATATGCGGGGCCCCCGCGGATCATCTCGAGTGGGGAACACAGAATCTCCCGACTAATGTATCAAGATCGGGTCGCCGGCCTACGCGTCATCATCATCCCGTCAGAAGCCGCACGGCTCTTACTCCCGACGGCCACTTTCAATCGCTTGCGCGCCACGCACGCACGCACGCTTAAACCCTTTTGTACCGCATCAACCGTTTTTACTCTTTTTATTCATACGACCTTCGACAATCAGTCCGACGAATATGCAATCACTCTCGGTACGCACGCGAAAACGAAAAAAAACGTCAACATTTCATTCGCGGTTGTTCAGAGCAAAATTCCTTCGCGGATGCGATCCTTTTTTTCAATTATATTTACGCACTGAAAACAAGACTTTGTTGGAAAAGATTTTTTTTTTGAATCACAAAAATTTTGTCATTGCAGCAAGAATTATTTTAAAAAGTAAATTTTTGTCGATCTAATCGTAAATTTTGCTGTCGGTTTCGTTGGAGATAAAAAAAAATCGTCAAAATTACGAAAAATCTGAAATTATCCAAAAATATTTAGTTCGCCGTTTTCGACAAAACCATATCGACGTTTTTTGACGAAATTTTATTTTCGTTTTATCAAAATTCTTGGAGCTTTTCCGAGATTTAATTTTTTTCGTGGTTTACAAATGAGACGAACGGACGAAACAGCAAGAGACGGACAGAGAGACAAAAAAGGAAAGCAGGGAGAGGAGAGAAAATGACAAGGAAGAGCCGTAACAAAAGTGAATGAAACTCTTTAGTATGCATTGCCGGATAATCGTTTATGTCTCGAGAGAATTCTTTTGCGTTCATAAAATCATTTTCTTGCTGCTTATATGCTCTATAATTTTTCGGCGTGCAATAAAAGGTGTTTGGACGCGTTTGTTGGTCCCCGGATCAACCAAATATGGTATCTTTTCTATTTTTATCAACGATAATTCATTTTGCTGCTGATGAAACGTCTAGCGTAATTTAAGCAATCCGTTTGTTAAGATACCAAGTCAGCATTACGAAACGTTTGAGAGAGGCTCGAGGTCGTCGGGCCTTCGACATCGAAAGGGCTCTATCAAATTTTTCATCGGACACGTGTCAAGACTTCTCGACTCTTTGCTCTCATCACGCTGAAGTTTGCACCGTTGGGTTGCAACGAAATTCCATTTTTTTCAATTATTTTTCAATGTTTGGCCCGGACAGTAAAGCGATCGTCTCCTGAGTCCGGAAAACTCAACGAAAAATAGCCACAATTTTTGAAATTCAATAAATAAATAGTAGAAACAACATTTTTCGTTGCAGACTTCAGAGTCATTTGAGTGCACTCGCGGAGAGCAAGGCCTTCGAGGAGTTTCGAACGAAGATACCGATTTTTGTTCCTTTGTTAAACTAACGTTGACCTCGGTTCACTTAGTCAAACGGTTTCAACACAAAATCGTCAGTACAACGATTCGTGTTCGATGAATTTATCATGGGACAAATTTCTTACGATTTTGATGAAGCGCTTATTCGGCAACTTTTTTGAAATTTTCTTACAACACGCTTATTGATTTATCACATGCGCTGATAAATTATTTGCCATTGTAGACACATGTATCGGAACATCGTCGTACCTTGAGGCTGGAAAAAAGGACACGAGTGTTTCGCATTCAATATTAAGCTCATGCATTCGCTAAAATGAATGCGGTGCTGAATAAGTTATGGTTGGTGTTAATGGCCTTAATGAAGCTGAGTATTTTATATTTTCAATGCTCAACGAATAGCAAAATCCAGCAAAGTTTAGAGCCAGAGTAATAATTGATTGGATGAAACTTTGATCAAGATAAAAAATGGTCGAATTTGTTCATGGATTTTCCTGCTCGATTTTTTGTTCCATCGAGTGTATTTTTGAGCAGGTAAAAATATGTGTGGAACAAAAGAAAGCGGATGGTCGCGACGGAATTTTTGGAGGTATCCATCCGTCTTCAGAGGTCATGGGAATTTTTCCCTGGTAAAAAAAAAATGGGGTGTTGGTCGTGATGGATGGTGCCGCATCTGGACCAAACGCAGACTTCGTAGAAATAATCTCTGGGCCCCACAAATAGCCTGGATATATCTGTCGATCTTTTGGCTCACGGGGGAGTGCGATATTGTTATGGGAAAGTCAAGGTAAACATGAGGATACACTTTTTTTTTAGTTCTTCTTTTAGGGTCGTCGAATTTTCCTGGCTTAAGGCCAATATGTCAATGATGGTGCATGCGCACTCAATCTACCTGCGTCTCTCCGTTCCCCCTCATTGGCTTCAGAGCACCTGTACAGTCGAGGTCAATGACCCGAGGCCCGATGCCTCTTTTCCGACCTTTCCCTCTCCGTGTCCCTCCAATCATCCTGTACATATTCTATCGACTCGTTGCTTTCAATGTCAACCATATCGTTAAGTAAGGAAACAACAACATATTTTAGAAAATTGTATTCATCCCACCGCATGTGAAATTGCTGTCATTTTTTCAACTGCAATTTCATAAATGTCGCTAAGAAAACCCTTCGATCTCAATTCCAACACAATTTCATAGAATTCTCCGATGATTAAATTTTCTCAAAGAACGTCGATATTTCGTTGAACACGGCGAACCGAATATTTTTGGATAATTTCGAAATTTTCATTATTTTGACAATATTTTTCATTTCTAACGCAACTGACAGCAAAATTTACGATTGGAATGACCAAAATTCACTTTTCAAGAAACGTTCTATAGAATTTCTTGCTGCAATGACAAAAATTCGAACGTTATCGATCTTTTTCAACAAAATTTTCTTCTCATTGTATGCTAAAGCCACACCGATGGATTACAAAGTGCAATACGATAAAGTGAGCAAAATATTTCATCGCTCCTGTTTACGTAAATAGTCTCAAGAGCATTTTTATTCGGTGGCTTTGATCGTTATCGGGAACTCGCTAAAAAATTAAGATGCTCCAAAATAATTCCGCAGCAATCAATTAAATCCCTACCAAATTATTCGAATTATCTTTACCGGAATTCCGTCTCACCAATTCGCTCACAATTATAAAAGAGGAGTTTACATTTTTTTTTTTTTCAATGACGTTTAAAAACGCTCATTGAATTTGCACGATTGCAGCGAGTTCGGGCAGCGAAATTCTCGGCGCAGTCGCAATCTAGTTTTGTGCCAAATTTCGGCCGGTTATCTCAGCTGCTATTCAAGGTGTTACAGTTCGAATATCTTGAACTTGAGTACATATTGACACATCGCCACACACGCGTTCACACGCACACACACGCACGTAATGGATTGAGGATTGTTCCGTGCGATTCGTCAACGTTTTCGAATGTTTTTAATGCTTTGGCATTGAGAATCTGACATTTCGAAATAAAAACAAAAGCCCCCCGGCAAAGAGACGCTCCAAATTGATCAACGCTCCAAAATTACTCCAAATTTGTACGTTTTTTTTACGTTTGCACTATTTTTAAAAGGTTGTGAAATATTTAGCTTGTTCTCTTGAATTTGCAGATCGTACACGCTCTGTACTCTGAAATGGGAAGCAAAAAGCCCACGCGTGACCCATTTGGGCATATTTATTCGTCCGTTACAGTTCAACCTGTCCAAATATGGGGAGCTCTGCCGACGAGAGTATATAATATATACATATAAATATACGCGCATTAAAATCCATTTGACTTGCGTTTCGAGTGCACATGCGAATAAATACCACACGTGGAAACGCGCATACATTCGCGCGAACATGCGCAGTAATAATTCTTGCCCTCGCGCGCCTCTCGTCCTTCGCTCTCTCGTTACTCCGCTCACTCTTTCTTTTTGTCTCTTGTTCTGCTGCATCGCTGGACTCAATGATATCGAGACTGAAAAATTTGGAAAATTTTCATCTACTCGATAATTAACTTGACTTCGGTCGACTTTGTGTCGACGCATTTTCTTTCGAAGATTTTTAATCGATGGAAATTTGACGAAAAAGCAGGAAAACATCCTCTTGAAATGAACCTGAGCATTCGAATGCAAGTTATTTTTGTCAAGCTCGATCATAATCGATGATAAACCATTTAGATAATAATATTTTTCTCTTTTTCAATATGATGATTAAATCAGTCGATTGTAAGAGTCGAAGGTTTTCCCAATTCGTCATGTTTCGTCACAAGCTGCAATCGAGGAAAAGAAAATTTTGTCGGAAAAATTCGACTAAACGTTTTTTTTTTGTTGAAAAATCAAAAAAATTTTGACATTCCAGCAAGAAATATTCTAGAAAGTCTCTTCGGAAAGTCATTTTTTTTCATTCTAATCGTGAATTTTGCTGACAGTTGCGTCAGAAATTAAAAATATTGTCAAAATAACGAAAATTTTGAAATTTTCCAAAAATATTGAGTTCACTGTGTTCAAGAAAATTTATAGACGTTTTTTTGACAAAATTCAATTTTCTGTGTTAAAACGCATACCTGTTGCGCCTCGCGTTTATTGATCTGGAACGCCCCATATGTTTGGCTGTTGAGTGACTCGGAAAATGAACTTGAAAAAAGTTTCCGCGCCTCTCACGATTACGTAGCAGTTACGTGCGATCGATTTTTGTTATTTTATATTAGTGCCCACATAAACGAGGAAAATCGGAGAATCGCGAGTAGATTAGTGGCGAAACGTATATGCGAATGAAGAATGCAGGAGACGAAACAAGAGAGGGAGAGAGAAAAAAAGATCGAGAGTAAGCGAGAAAGGGGTCAGGTTGTTATCGTTTTGCAAGACCGAAAGAGAGAGAGAGAGAGAGAGAGAGAGAGAGAGAGAGAGAGAGAGAGAGAGAGAGAGAGAGAGAGAGAGAAAAAGATGAAGCAGGAACGACAGCAAGAGCTATTTTCGAGTGCAAGGAACTCTGTTCCTTATCGCTGTCTTGCACAAAATAACTTGAACTCGCGAGAAACGAACACTCCGTCTCTCTCCTGATCCGTTTACAAAAAAACAATTCGATCAAATTGGGAATTCCACTTCTGGCACTGAGTGCGGAAAGATGTCGAGATTATGGCTGCGCTGCTGCCATTGACCACGAAATGAGGAAAGGAAAAACAATACTAATGACACATTTCAACGGTACGATTCAACGGTAACAGTCTCGCAACGTTGGGGTCCAACGAAAAATACGTTTTTCCACTCATTGTTTCTTGAATTTGGAAATCCGCGACAATTTTCGTATCGATTTTGGGTTTAGTTTCCGAAAAAAAATCGTTTTATTGTCCTGACCAAATATTTAATAATAATCGTGGAATCTGCTCAAGAAAAAACGGAATTTCGTTGCATTTCAACGATTCAAACTTCAATGTTGATCCGCCCTTTGGTGAATCTCCATATATCGGAACATGAAAATATCCGTGTGTATGGAAAGAATTTTACGACATTTGAGCGGTTGTGTAAACAGCGCAGATGAATGAAGGTGATTCGTGAATTAATTTCTTTCAATATCGATTCTCGAGTGGAATTTGGTCGATAAGATTTCACCCGCGGCAATATTGCACCTGTACTTCCCTTCTCAAGACAATGATGTTGTCAATGCGCGCATGCCAAGACAAATCTTCATATATACATGTATACAGTGCATACTCGATCAAGACAGATTGAACGATTTCACGAATCCATTTGCTAAACGATTATTATTAACAATATTCGAGATCTAGACCGAAGAACATGCGGAGGGCATGCGATCGTTGAACTTTGTACAATCATTCGGAAGGTATTTCTTAATCTACGTTCGACCTCGACGAAAAATCTGTTTTTTGTTTTTTTTTTTCCAACGTCATCGTTATGAACTTTTTGCGGGCTCGAAAAAGCAGAATTTCTTCGTTTCGAGAAAACTCATCGTACTTTTCATTCGGGAAGGAAATTTGCGAATGTTATTGATGGGAATCACACGCACTTGCAAGATGATATAATCAGACGATCGAAAAATTCAGTGCGTCTTGTTCGCATGCACGTAACCAGGAGCGAAACGCGCTTATTGGTATATCGCATTATTTTTTTAACGTCATAGCAGCCGGTCTTCGAGGGGGATTCTGCTTGTGCGTCAGCGTAAAAGTGATGACATATGAATCGTCGTATTGACGATGTTCCTGGCCTATGTCATATGTCATCAGGATATTACGATGTTGAAGTTTGCATCGTTGGAAAGCAACGAAATTTCGATTTTTCTTGAGCGAATCTCACGATTATGATTCAATATTTGGTCCAGGACAATGAAACGATTTTTCGTTCGTATTCCAAACTCAAAATCGGTACGAAAATTGCAATGCACTGAAAATCAAATTTTCGTAATTTTCACAATATTTTTCAGTTCTAATGCAACTGTCGGCTAAATTTACGATTGGAATGACAAAAATTACTTTCGAAGAGACTTTCTAGAATATTTTTTGCTGCAATGACAACATTTTTTTGATTTTTCAAACAAGTTGAGTCGAACTTATCCAACAAAAAATCGATTACTTCCAAAAAAAAATCCTTCCAGTGTGGATTTTGAAATTCGACAAACAATTAATTGAAAAACGGATTTTTCGTTGGATCCCAACGTTGCGAACTTTAGTGTCATGGGATATTATAATTTTTCATGATTTTCGCATAATCGCACGTAAATAGTCATACAAAATCGTAAGGTTTTTCGAACATGTTAGTTTTCATCAAAATAATTACGCAATGCTGCGGTTTTTTGCTCACGAAATATCACGAGATTGAGGTGGTACGAGCTGGTCTCGTTCGACTGCTGTTTAATGAGCTGGACCACGATTGCGAGCGTTCTAATGACCCGACACGAAAAAGCAGGCATATTTATAACAGGAAGAGTACTCGCGGTATGGCCCGAGCAGCTACTGTTTCAAAAAAATTGACATCATAGTGTCACAACTTGGCAAACTTTCGATTCCAGTTCGTAATTTCCAATTTTTATAGTTGCTCCTTGTTCGGACGGTAAGCAGACTCGTCGTGAGGTAAAACGAGAGTCGCTTGTTGGACCTCAAAGCTTCAACATTGTCTGCAAGAAAAGGCAACTCGTGCTGAATTACGAAATGAAGTGAATAAAAATTTCATTGCAATTTGAAGGGAAAATCTGGAAAAAAAACTCGCGAAAATGCAACAGGAAATCTTCGGAAAAAGTGAAAATCGCACTGGAAAGAAAATTTTGTTGGAAAATGTCGATATTTTGTTCGTTCCAAACTTTTATTGAAAAATCATAAAAATTTTGCTATTGCAGCAAGAAAAATTTTAGAAAATTTCTTCAAAAAGTACATTTTCGTTATTGAAATCGTAAATTTTACTGGCAGTTCCGTTAGAAATGAAAAAAATTACGAAAATTTTGAAATGATTCAAAAAATATTTAGTTCATCATGTTCATTGACGTTTTTTTGACAAAATTTAATTTTCAGTGCGTCATTGTCGAAATATTGAGAGAATTGTAATCTTGAAGGATCGTATATATATTTTGACGTGTTTATTGACGGACTTTCCGTGAACAATTCGTGTAATCAGTGGCTTTGTCTTCCTCTGTAGTTAACCCCGTGGCTTTGACACGCGGATTCAAAAAAATGATTTATTCGTGTACTGTAATGACCCAGTGGTTGCCTTGAAAAGTATTTACACTCTTTTCTCTTCGGCTCTTGCCTCTACATCTATTCTATCTTTTTTCTCGGTCCATTTGCGCCGAAATGAGCAACGACGATGCACTTTTAAGCGAGAGTTTATCGGACACATTGCTCGTAATACAGCAGGTTATAATTATCTCGCTACCCGAGCGAAATTCTCCGTAAGCCCAAAACATGACGAACCGAAAAAATTTCTTTTTGGATACCGATGGCAAATCATATCTTGGGGATCACTTTCGGGGGTGGCAACTCGACAAACTTCCTCGGGACACCCCAAATCCAAAGAAATCTTCAAAAAACCGGAAGTTTCCAACTACCGACGTTTTTATTCACTCACTTTGCTGTGTGCGACAAAAAATATAATTTTTTTCACAACAATTAATAATAAACACATTTTTTTCAATATTTTTGTTGGGAAAGTTCGAAATTTTGTTCGATACGTTCGACAAAACTTTTTCTTTGAAAAATAACAAGATTTTTTTCGTTGCAGCAAGAAATATTCTAGAAAGTGTCTCCGAAGAGCAAATTTTTGTCATTCCACTCGTAAATTTTGCTGTCAGTTCCGTTGAAAATGAGAAATATCGTAAAAATAACGAAAATTTTGAAATTATCCAAAATATCAAATTTTTTTGACAAAATTCGATTTTCAGTGACAGGAAGTAAAATCTTACCCCAAGAGAAGACTCTCGAAGCGTGTGAATTTGGCGAAGATTCGACGTGCGGACGACGAGTTTGCCTTACGGACGAATAACGATTTTTATTAATTTCGTTCCAGCTTGAAAATTCATTACTCCTGATTCAGTATTTGATTGGTTTGCGGGCCACTCGAAGCTTGAGTCAAACAAAGCGGATATGTTCGATATTTTTCAAATCGATCAATCATTTAGTCAACTTTTACTTTATTATTATTTGTGTACATAAATTATTGTGTCATGCAGTTGAGTAAACAATATTCACGAACAATTTGGATACAGAGCATTATTGAATAAACACTTGAATGTGTACTTGAACGATTTTAAGCGAGTTGCACATGAAAATCGAATTGATGTTACGTGCTTGACGATGAAAATTTTCCTATGTACGTTTATGTGTAAAAAGTACGAGAATCGAGGGTTATTATTGAGATAAACTGAAAATAACTCAATAATGAAGAGGAAATACAATTTTACACATATTTCACCCTCAATTTCAAGGTCATAATGTTAGATTGTGACTGGTTTGTGGATACTTTGATCGTCGGTCCAATAATAGACTTGCTTTCTTTGCAATGCTCGTCCAACCTTGTCCTTTCGAATTAATCAGCGAGGAATTTTATTATGATTCCAATTCAGCATATGATAAGTCGGCGGAGGAAAAATAAGCCGACAATTAACGATCGTATTTTTTGGCACGTGTTGTTTTCAAGTGTTTCATGGTTGTTGCTCTCGAGGATTTAAGGCGGCGAGATATAATATGATTTCTCTGAAAAGTCGATAATCTCAGAGCGTACGCAGACATATCAAAACGTACTCTGATCTCCGTCTTTCTCATGCTCTTTCTCGCCTTCGGGTCTTTCGTATTCCGACGTCGCCGCGCGCGGAGCTTAATAAGGGAATCAATACGAATATACAAATATATTATTTTTCATGTGATTAAACTTTGCCGAGGCCTCAGAGTCCATTTGTATTAACGTTATTCGTCCGACGTGCGTAATTCACAAGAGTCATTGGTCTATCCCTTCGTCACAATCCACAACAACACCACTGAAAATTAAATTCTGTCAAAAAACGTCGATATTTTTTTTCAACACGGTCAACGCACTTGATATTTTTGATTAATTTCGAAATTTCCATCATTTTGACAATATTTTTCATTTCCAAGGGAACTGTTCGTAAAATTTACTTTCCGAAGAGACTTGCTCGAATATTTCTTGCTGCAATGACAACATTTTTGTGATTTTTCAAAAAAAAAAACGTTTAGGTCAACAAATCCAACTGAATATCGATATTTTCCAACAAAATTTTCTTTTCAGTAACTCAGATCGAAACGACTCACCATTGTTTTCCACTGCATTATGTTTTGCAGCCCCAAAAATTTATTAATTAAAGAAATTAATTAAAAACATGGGGAATCACAGAATTTCGATTCTCTCTGCATGTCAATTCATACGATTCGTCGTTTTGGCGACGAAAGGAAAATTCGTGAATGGTAAGCGACTCCAACTTTCACGGGGAATCGTTACCTCATATTTGACGACGATGCTCGTGTCTCAAAGGCTAATTCGGGTGGCAATTCGGTTGATCTCTTGTTCAAAAACAAGCTCAATAATTATGCAATCTCTCTCTCCTTCTCGGTTCTGTACGGATCATTAGATTTGTTTGACTTGGAATTGAGGCTCGAAAATCAACAGAGCATGCTTATTGCAGAATTGATCATTCATATACGGATGCCAAGCAACGTTCAGTCTTTAGGAAAGTGTATGAATTCTTGTGCATCAGACTAATTAGCATTCTGTATTCATTATCCACGATTACATCAGTAATTTATACGGATCGAAATAAAGTTTGTCACTTTTTTTTTCACAATTACACCTAAACGTTTTACTGTCAATCAAATTCGTACGTACTCGCAGAAAACGCAGCGAGCTCTCTGCCATAAATTCAGAAATTATTTCGTAAGCTTCGAAAAGAAAATTTTGTTGGAAAAAATCGATATTTTGTTGCACTAAACGTTTTTTTTTCGAAAAATCACAAAAATTTGGTCAGTGCAGCAAAAAATATTCTAGAAAGTCTCTTCGAAAAGTAAATTTTTGTCATTCCAATCGTGGATTTTGCTGTCAGTTCGTGAGAAATCAAAAATATAGTCAAAATTACGAAAATTTTGAAATTATCCAAAAAGTATTTAGTTTCATCGTGTTCGTCAAAATATCGAGGTTTTTGGACAACATTTAATTTTCAGTGTTTTCGCGAAATGTGGCAATGAGTTTGGCAACAATCGTTCCTTGTGGAAAATGCTACTCGAGCAATACCACGCAGTGTCAACAAATTTTTGAAACTGGTAACGCAATAATTTCGGAAGTTCTCGTACAAAACTTCAATGAAAAAAATTTCAATCGCAAGAATTCAGGCTGATTGGTAACAGCAAAGAAAAGCTCACTCCGTTTCGTAATATTTGGAAATTCCCAAGCCGCACCGTAACCTTTTCAAACGTTACACAATAAAAATGACCTATAAATTCTCGTTGTCAATAACTCCATAAAAGTGACGCAGAATCTGTAATTACACTGAAAAGAAAATTTTGTTGGGAAAAATCGATATTTCGTTGAATGCGTTCGACCAAACTTTTTTTTTTCAAAAAAACCCAAAAAAATTGTCACTGCAGCAAAAAATATTTTATCTCTTCGAAAAGTAAATTTTTGGAATTGCAATCGTAATATTTGCTGTCAGTTTCGTTAGAAATCCAAAATACAGTCAAAACAACGAGAATTTTGAAATTATCCAAAAATTTCCAAATTCAAAAAATCCAAATCCATCCAAATCCAAATGGAAAAAATAAATAAAAAATATTTCACCGTGTTCAACAAAATATCGACGTTTTTTGACAAAATTGAATTTTCACTGAGAGACCGAAATAATGTAGGCTTTGTTCAAATTTCTGTCATTACAGTTGCAAATTTTGCTGTCAGTTTCGTTAGAAATCCAAAATATAGCCAAAACAACGAAAATTTTGAAATTATCCAAAAATTTCCAAATTCAAAAAATCCAAATCCATCCAAATCCAAATGGAAAAAATAAAATAAAAAAAGTTCACCGTGTTCAAAAAAATATCAACGTTTTTTGACAAAATTGAATGTTCACTAAGAGACTGAAATAATGTAGGCTTTGTTTGAATTTCTGTCATTTACAGTTGTAAATTTTGCTGTCAGTTTCGTTAGAAATAAAAAATATTGTTAAAACAATGAAAACTTTGAAATTATCAAAAAATGTTTAGTTCGCGCATGTTTAACAAAATCTCTGCGTTTTTTGACAAAATGATTTTGGACATGAAGAATGGTGAAACGCGATGCTGCATAAAGACGATTCGGGTGGTCGAGCAGGAGCTACATTGTAAAAAGCGTATCAGTCTTTTTGTTGTAATTGAACTGAAATATCAATGAGAATAAATAAATGTGAAGAAAATTGAAAAATTAGAGGCAATGCACCCCTTTGACAATGTTATCTGGTATAGAGATATAACGAGACGGAGAGGAGTGACTCTGATTGAGAGATGTGGCACGTGAGATGCCCCGCTGGCGGTATAAGCACAAGAACAGGAATAATAAAAGAAGAGGACAGCAGAGGCGAAACGCCTTGGTGAAGTGTGAGACGAGAGTATAAGAGAACGTCGGTGCGTGCGCACTTAATAACTGGCCAAGCATCGGAGCGAAGCAGTATAGAATAATAAGGAGGCGAGAAAATGGAAGAAATAAAAGAAAAGCAATGAGAAGAACAAAAAGATTGAGAGAACGACAGCGAGAAAAAAACGAAACGAATGAGAAGCAGAAGCAGAAGCAGAAGAAGAAGAAGAAGAAGAGGAACGGTCTACACTCCGTCTGAGCCTACGACAGAGGTGAACGACCGTCCATGCGGAGGACGCTCGCTCGCGCGAGTGTGTATTTCTCTTCATGTCGCTCTTCTTTCCCTTCTTTCGCTATTGCCGTAAACTCGCCGCAGTGATTATAAGGCCCCACCGTGCCGCCTGCTGTTCTACTCCCGCTACGCTCGTATCCCTAAATCCACAAGTAACGAGGACACTCGAGAGTCACCGTCAAGCTTGCAACCAAGTCCCTATGTGTGGGTGTGCGTACTCCCAACTTTACATATATACAGGCTTACCCACTTGTCCTGGAAACTGAGTCAGCACCTGGAAATTTCGTGTATCGCTATTTTCTTCATTTTTATTTCCAATTCATTATTTCAACTTTTTGTTTTTCTATTTCGCCTTATCTCATTCAATGATTATTACAACAGGTGTTCCATTTTTTCACACCACACTTTGTAGAGCATCTTTTTTCTGCAAAATCGCAATTTCGTCCTTTTCCACTTTTTTTTTAAGGATGTTAAGAACTCATGAAATTTGTTAATGTTAATTGTTCAATAATTAGCTCCTTAATTGTCGTGAAATTTGAACACGACCTCGTGAACACTTTGCGTAAAAACATCCCGAATTTTGATAATTCTGTCATCATTATTTTCACCTTCAGGGTTGGGATAAAAAATGATGAGAAAATTCTGAATATTTAGTAAGTTTTTGTATGAAGCATTGAAGAGGTCGTGTCAAAATTTCACGACGATTAGAAAGCTCGTTAGTGAAAAATTAACATTTTGTTGAGAATAATTTTTTGAGGAAATACAAAAAAAAATTGAACAATGAACTTGGTTTTGTTTTCGTTGCTTTCAGTACATTGTAGATATTAAAAAATTTAGAGGTGAAAAAAAACTTGTTGCAAAGTTTTACCAGTTTCCATGAGACTACATTTGACTACATTTAATTTGTTAATGTTAATTGTTCAATAACGAGTTATTTAATGGTCTTACGGAAGCGTCCCAAATTTTCCGAATTTTCTTGTCAATTGCGATTTGAGACTCAATATTTTCATGCATGGCGAATGACTCTTGAGCCTTTGTCTTGAGCCGATGGTTTTTGTACGGAACTTTCGAAATATTGAGCAATGCAGATTTGCATTAATTCGTAATCCTTGGCGTTGTGAGGATGAAACTAAATTTATATATAGTTCTTGTCCTATTTATGGTGCAGACTTTCCGTTATTGAGCAAAACTTTTCTCCACATTCCCCAGGCAGGCGTATATGTGCAGCTAAAAAGGGTTAACGATGGTTATAAAACTTTTTTTTCTCTCGGAGCTATTAGGGACGTTGGACAAAGGGTTCTCGAGGTTAAAAAACATAAATTTTGAGGAACGTTCACAATTTTTTGTTCTTTTTTTATTTTGAATAAAGTGGAACACGCCTGATATACGGCGTCGGGAAGAGACGTCTCTGTTTTAAAAATGGTAAAACGGTGCCAGTCGTACCTTCGCCAAAAATCGACCGACCGAAGAAATGGAGTGGGATATCAAACTACAAACTAGCATCGTTCGGGTATCGTAACAGATTTCACAAAGATCGTCGATACTACTCTCAAAACGGTAAAAGGGTTTTTTTTTTTCATCAATTCATCATCATCACAGAATTAAATATTTATTTCTGCGATGATTTCCCAGTAATTTTCAATTTATTTTTTTCACTACGATTTTCTGTCAATCAGAAAATTAAATTTTGTCAAAAAAACGTCGATATTTTGTTGACCGCGGTGAACGAATTATTTTTGGATAATTTACAAATTTCAGTTATTTTGACAATTTTTTCGATTTCCAATGAAACTGACAGCAAAATTCACGATTGGAATGACAAAAATTCACTTTTCGAAGAGAAAAAACATTTTTTGCTGCATTGACATTTTTTAAAAAAACGTTTAGTGACACGTATTCAACAAAATGTCGATCTTTTCGATTGTAATCGCACAAAAGGGCCTTTTTTGACTTGTGCATTTCATCGATGTTCGTTCGACTAAACATTTTTTGAGAAATTACAAAACCGCCTCTATCATTGCAGCAAGAAATATTCTAGCAAGTCCCTTCGAAAAGTAAATTTTTGTCATTCCAATGGAAAATTTGACTCACAGTTTCGTTAGGGTTGAAAAATATTGTGAAAATTACGAAAATTTGTTAATTATCCAAAAATATTCAATTCGGATTGTTCAACAAAATATCGACGTTTTTTGACAAAATTTAATTTTCAGGAGGAAAGCACGTGTCTATAGTGATACGAAAGAATGCATTTTTTAAATTTTTTTATTTCTACACACGATTACGCACAAACATGCAGCGTAACAAAGCACCGTAGAATTTCTATTCAGCGGATATATACGCGCTCACCTGTCTTCCTTTTCTGATTGTTTACATACGAGGTCATTGCCCGGATCTCGCTTACCTTAGTTCTATTCGCGAATATATGTATACATATATATGAAGTTTGCCGATCACCACAAGTATATCGGCATGTTGTGCACTCGCACATTCACTCGGTCATTTAACAAGCGCGATCGACTCTCGAACGGCTTCTCGTACCGCGCGCATATACGATATGTATGCGCGCGGCCAAGAAACGCATCGCAGTCATTCTGCGGGAGCTTTTACCAAATTAAAAGAACGATTTCGGGTCAGGACATAAATTTCTTTTCTTCACAATTACACCAAGTGCAAAAAATCGTTCTACTTTGATTCTTGAAAAAGATTTCACAATTGACGGAATTATCGGTTAAAAAATGTCGATTTACGTTTCGAAAATCGGATATTTAGGCCAACTTAATTGAAACGAGTCGCTGCTGCTGCAGTTCTCCAATGAGACGCGATTGGAGATTGAATTTTGTCAAAAAATGTCGATATTTTGTTGAACAACACGATGATCTAAATATTTTCGGAAAATTTCAAAACTTCAACATTTACGATTGAAATGACAAAAATTTACTTTTCCAAGAGACTTTCTAAAATATTTTTTGCTGCAGTGACAACATTTTTGTGATTTAAAAAAAAAAACGTTTAGTCGAACGTATTCAACAAAATTTCGATCTTTTCCATCAAAATTCTCTTTTCAGTGCAATTCCATAATTCGACTCTAATTTTCCCCATAGGAAAACGTCCTTCGCAGTCGCATCGACGTTAATCTGATGCTCGAAATTCAAAGCACAAAAAAATGCTTTTATGAGGCTTTTCCGTACGGATAAAAAGATTATTTTGATTGACTGAACGTGATCGAATGAGCCTGAAGTTCGCATTGTTGGGGTCCGACCAAAAATTCGTTTTTCAGTCAACTATTCGATGAATTTTAAAAACCATGAAAATTTCGTACCGATTTAAGGATTTGGATCCCCAAAAAAATGGTTTTGTCGTCCTGATGAAATATCGAATAAGAATCTTGAGACGTGCTCGCGAAAGAAAACAGAATTTCGTTGCAGTCGAACGATGCGAACTTCAATATCGTGTGTGATCGAATATTCAGATCTACTTCGATTCATCTGCTCATGTCGCCCACCCGTGTTTGGGTTCATTGAACTTGAGCTGGACATTCTTTATGGAGAAAAGACGCGGTATCCGTTGCCAGGAGAATAATTCTTCTCCTCTCCTTACGAATCTTTCGGAAGGCTTGTGTTTTCGATATATTATCGCGATCTCAAAACGTCTCGTGTATAAAGTGTACATCAAAGTCTGCGTTGACAGATGCGGCTATTGTTCTTCTGACGATCTAGACGTATCGGCTGGCCCGATAATTTATATCGTCTTCGACTTGTGTTAGATTTAATTGGCACTAATAATCGATGCCGACTTTGACATTATACTCGAAGCTGAGAATTTCGCGGGCTGCCGTCGCGAACAAATTCGTTTCTACGAATTCAAAGCTCAATTCAACTATTCACGCTCATCTTTGACCAGAATCCTCCAGTCGTTTAATCTTTTGCCAGACGAGGGACAAATCGGATCTTGAACAGTTCGCAAACTGTTTGAAATCATTTCCGAACGAAATATTTCATCGCAAAACTATCGAGACGTCTTTGCGCATTCCTTTTCTTCTCCGCGTTTTGAAAACGCTCAAAAAACGAGCTATACCGTATAGAACAACTGTTTGAAAAGTTGGATTCCGCACAGTTCCGGTATGTCTTTTATAACTGGGTCGATACGTTACTCATTTATTCCATTTGACAGACTCTCGCAGTGCTTATTCGAATGAATTGTCAAAGCCGTGCTGACCCGTATATCAGATTTATTCGGTAGTTTCTCCTCAAGTTTTGAATCGCTAAATCGAGTTTCATATTTATTGGGTTGTGAATAAAAAATCTTGCGGAGGGTAAACCCAAAAGAAATGCGGGGGCCCGACGATTTTTTCAAACGTATTTCCACCACAAAATTACTTCATTAAGGATTCTTTGATAATTACACATGTATATGAAGATTTTTGGCAGCAACTCTAACAATTTTATCCTATGAAGAAAAATTTCCCAACACGTTAAGAATTTGAGATATTTGATTTCCAATTTTTAACTTTTCCCATCTAAACACGTGTAAATTCAAGTCGCGTTTCGTTTACGAGTTGCAAAAAAAATGTGTTGAGGATTTTTCTTAAAAAATTTCGGCTCATGGCCTTTCTGACTGTCTGT
This sequence comes from Diadegma fenestrale, assembly GCA_037043255.1. Taxonomy (NCBI): domain Eukaryota; kingdom Metazoa; phylum Arthropoda; class Insecta; order Hymenoptera; family Ichneumonidae; genus Diadegma; species Diadegma fenestrale. The sequence continues at coordinate 10,125,894 of CM073310.1, read as the reverse complement.
GAAAAAATCCTAAATACATTTTTCTTGCAACTCGATTTTCGCAACTTTCTAACGAAACGTGACGCCAATTCACACGCGAAAATTAAAAATTTCAAATTCTAAAGGTCAGAAAATTTTACTTTGTAGGACAAAACTGGTAGTTTTGGTGCCAAAAACATTTACAAAAAATGTTGGAAGTGGTTTTGTGACAGTAATACCTCAAGAGTTTACAGTTTAATAATGATTGTTTTTTTACAACAATAAAAAATGTGCATTGGTTACACGAAACTGCGATCACTTAACACTCCGAGCTGGTTTGGTCATTAATTTTGTGTGCACTGAGCGTCGAGAAAAAAGCGGTACTTAATTGGAAACGTTTATCTTCGCAGCAAAAACGTTTAACAATGAGAATTCAGAGAGTTCAAAGTGGCGAGGAGCACAAGACGAATGTAATGCAAATTGTTACGAATACGACTTTGCTCGCATTTTAGTCAAGAAATTCACAAGATAATCGAGCAGGGAGAGCCTCTTATTGAAATATGCAAACGAGCAGAAGCACTCGGGAAACTTTATGAATTTCTTTCATTTTTTTTATGTCCCCTTTACAATCGACTCTTCGATCGAGTGCGATTTTCATTCCAATCAAAAAACTTGATAATTTCGAGTAAAAAGTAACAAAATTGAAGATTTTTTTTTTTTTCAAATTTAGGCATTTTTTATTTTTCTCCAACAGCGTGCCGGGTGAGTATCGACGAAATTGGCGCATTCGACAGCTTCCACGATTAATGACTCGTCTGAAAAGGGGCGGAAAGGGAGGGGGGCAGGGGGGGGGGGTCAAGTATTAGACCTTTCGATTCGAAATTCGATCCAGGACTTAAGAATATTGACCACTTAACCTGAGCCAGCCTGTACACACATATGAATATACTTTTCGATCACATTGCTATTTTCTCAGTTATATAATAAGAAAGACGAAGTTTCAACATAATTTTTTAGCCGGTTTGCGTATCTTGTTGAAATGACGGTTGTTTTGGTGACCCGGTGATTCGTCAATTCCGCGAGATTATTAAAACGTTGTCTCCAAACTCTCCGTATGACGTTTTATAAATACCAAATATCGATAAATACATTTTTTTAATAATAAAAAAAGAAACAGCGAGCCCGGCTTCGATTCCCACCGACCCAATGGATTTTTCTAAGTTTTCAAAAACGTGTGTTTCCGAACCGACATAAAAAATGAGCGGAATTAATATAATAAAATCAGAGAGGAATGAAAAACATGTAAATATTCGATATTGCGGTACGAGCGATAATTCGGCGGATTTTTTTTCATATTTCGACTTGCTTTTTGAAAAAAAACGACTTTTTTACAGTCGTTTTACAAATTTTACAAATAACAAATTCGATAAAATCTGTCGGCCAAAACGAACCCAAACAAAAGACGAAATTTTGTCGTCTGTCAGTTTCTTTTAATATCAGAGTGCAGCTCAATTATATTTTTCAGATCGTGAAAAAGATCGAGGGCCTCATGTTGTTGGAACATTTTGGTTGCGAAGATGCAGATCAGGTGCGGGAGATCAAAATTCGACATTGGAGAAAAAGTAAGAATCAATGTTTCTGAAAAATAATGACACAGTTGCGTTCGATGACGATAAATTACCGTCACATGAAATCATGCAATCGTGTCGTGATGAAGTGAGTTCGGATCAAAATATTATCGAGTTCGCTCATATACGTTTTGAGCGCCATTATTATGTACAAAAGGCATTGGCTTATGCACATGTTGACCAATCTTTGTTACTAAAATAACACTACCATGTAAAAATATATGGAACGTATCTAGTGATAACCTGGTTGCGTTTATCGAACTGAAGCTTTGCGACGTTTTCGTACATGTTGGAAACGATGGATATTTCTTTAGCCTCTGCTAATGGCGCGTCCTGAATTGGAAGAGTCTCATTCCTTTTTGTGCGTTAGGTAAAAAGTACCTGGAATGATATTTTGAATAGCGTTTATAAGAAGTAGAATAAAAGGAAAGAGACAGATTGATGAAATAATGAATAAGCGGCGGTGTGGAAGATAAATTCAGGCGATTCTGTTACGTCGGGAACCTCTTAAAAGTATAGACACAGTACAGTTCAACCTTCGAATGTACGTTGAAATCCTCGCGATCTATCGCCGCATAGTGACCAAAGCAGAAAGGCAAATTCGGCCACAGTCGAGAGCTTTCCAACGGGTTTAATTTCTAACGGCTAATATTCGTTGGCCCGTCCGTCATTTTAGGAATTCCGTTATCTCTTCGCAGTCTTGAATGTCTCTCTTCACCGCTTGGCGCTCGCTCTTCCGCATGGTGCTCTATTCTCGCGAGGTTGGTCCACTTATTTTTAACCTTCATTTCTTTTTCGAGATCCGACAACAAAAAAAAACTCCCGTCCTCTTTCTCTTCCCCTCTGCGACTTCTCTGCCCCTTTCCACCTGTTCCGATTTGGCTCCGCTCAATCGAGCCTCTATTCAGATTAGAATCTCTTTAAATTCACATTGCCTTACTTCCATGAATCCACCGAATGTATTCGTGAAATTACAAAAAAGGACACAATTAAAGGCCAAACATCAGTTTATTTTTAACATCAGTTAACATTTTTTTATTCGATTCAACCAAACGCTCAAAGTCTATCGCAGAAAAAGTCATTCGTAACCTCCTCATATATATCGAGAAGAAGCAATTGCTGAATCCAAATCGAACGCTAATGTAATCTTCTCGCTCAATATACTTCTATTCTTATCATATCTTCAATGCCGTTCAATTAGAGCATAGTGTAGCTAACCAGAACTGTTTAATATCTTTTTTAGTCAAAAGGGGTCCAGGTGTATCATTTGTGCAATGCCTGATAACGAATCCAATTAAGACAGTCAAATGTAAATGTTTGTTTTCAGTTTTTCTTACATACGAAATCGTGCGAGCTATCAGATATCGTGTGCACTGAAAATTCAATTTTGTCAGAAAACGTCGATATTTTGTTGAATACAGCGAACTAAATATTTTGAGATAATTTCCAAATTTTCTTTATTTTGACAATATTTTTCATTTGTAACGGAACTGTCAGCTAAATTTACGATTGGAATGACAAAAATTTACTTTCCGAAAAGATTTTTCAGAATGTTTTTTCCTGAAATGACCAAATTTTCGTGATTCTTCGAAAAAATCCTCAGTTGAACGTATCCAACAAAATATCGATCGTTTTCAACAAAATTTTCTTTTCAGTGTGGTGCAAATTCGAAAGAATTCTATCGATAGAAAATTTTGCAAAAGAGGGCATTTAATTGAGTGCAGTCATTTCAAATGTGTGATTACGAGATGGAATTATGATCAATAAGTCGAATGGACGAAATAAGTGTCCGCCATAGTCCGAGTTGCCCGGTCATGATTGCAACGTATGAAGGTCGTGTGTCATCGATAAAAACTTTAATTGCGAAAAGTGATATGATGCGTTCGTTTCTATCACCGAATGCTTACGTCTCCGTTTTTGAGTGACGTGAAACAAGTTTTTTTGTCATGTGATTAGCTCTTTGAGCAGAATCGTTGCTGTCTATTTATAAATTGTTTCGAATGGCCTACCGGAAGACACAAATTGCTCCAAACGTTTGACGAGCACCTGCGATTCCTGAAAATTAATATAAACATTAGTGCGCGAGACATCTGATTGCTGGCAGCTGCGATTTTTATTGTTAATTCAAATCAATTTGGAATTCCATAGAATTCCAATTGGCTCGAAAAATCATTTGACGGATTAGTCTTTTTGTTGAGAAATTCATCAAGTGTCCATAAAAAGAGTCCAGGGACCGCACCTTAATAAGAGAAAAGAACTGAGACTTGCCTGGGTTCAGGCGGTTGTGGATTCTCGGCCTTATACCCGTTACCATCACTGACCACTGCCAACTGACGGGTCACCGACCTCGCCGAGAAAGAGAGAAAGAGAGAACTCGTTGCAGCCGAAATTTCAAAGTGTTTTGCTCTCTCGATGTGCCCCCGAAAAGACTACAGTCTCTTTCTCTCGCTCTCTCTCCCTCCCTCAATCTTTCCCTCTCTCTCGCCCTCGCTCTCTCTTTTTCTTTCCACCTTCACAGCCGATTCGTGTATTTGATCATTCGTTCCTCATCATAAAAGCGCTCGATCCTGATGATCGTTTGCTTCATATCTTTGCCACGACGAGCACAAGTAATATGAGCCAAATCCGATAATTCTCAGTACAAAAAATCGGTTATTACTCGGACAAACCGTAACGTGGGCCGTACGTCAATCCATATGGTTCAACATTTCGCTCAAACTCCCTGGCACGAAGCCACGGAAACCATGACAGACAAGCCTCAAGTAAAAGTGCGTTGAAAATTCAATTTTTTCAAAAAACGTCGATATTTTGTTAAACCCGGCGAACTAAATATTTTTTCATAATTTCGAATTTTTCGTGATTTTGACAATATTTTTCATCTCAAACGAAACTGACAGCTAAATTTACGATTGGAATGACAAAAATTTACTTTTCGGCGAGACTTTTTAGAATATTTCTTGCTACAATGCCAAAATTTATGTCATTTCAAAAAAAAGTGTTTAGTCAAACAAAATATCGATTTTTTCCAACAAAATTTTTTTTTCAGTGTGCAAATGAAAAGTACAAATAACTCTATTAAAAAGTTGCAAACCAAGAGGATGTATAATTCTATTCTGTATTTTCTTTTCTGCTTCGGTCGTGTCATTTTGAAAATGGCCGTTTTTTCACCATTTTTTCGATCTGTAAAACCAGGAGTTGCATCTTTAGAAAGTGCTGAACTGATTTTTTGTTAATTTCTAGACCTCAAAACGACGGTAAATTACGAAGAAAATCTGCAGTCTGCATTTTGCTGCAAAAATGAAAGACTTTTCGTGAAAATATGTGCGAAAATGTTGCTAAATTTTTGAAGCATTCGAATCTTCCGCGTCTGCTTAGTTTTAATTTCCTTCCCATTTCTGGATGGGAACAGAAAAAAGGGAAAATAATGAATCGTTGGTAGCTCAATCGAACGGGTTGGTTAAATTTGTATATTTTCGTACAATTTCGCTTTCTCCATTTGTCGTTATTTCGGTACACGAGGTTTCCGGTCAAGAACTACACATTGACAAGAAAATTTTGTTGGAAACGTTCGACTAAACGTTTTTCTGAAAAATCGCAAAAATATTTTCATCGCAGCAAGAAATATTGCAGAAAGTCTCTTCGAAAAGTAAATTATTTTGCTGACAGTTTTGTTAGAAATAAAAAATATTGACAAATTGACGAAATTTTGAAATTATCCAAACATATGTATAAGTTCCCCGTGATCAACAACATTTTGAGGTTTTTTGCCAAAATCTAATTTTCAGTGCATTCAAGGGACATCGCATCACAGGCAGGGAAAAAAAGTTCTTTTACGAAAACGCTTTTTCTACGATCGAAAGGGCGAGCGTTGTGTTGTCGGGAAAAATGGAACTTCATTTTGAAATATTAATTGATATTTTGCTTCGTTTCCTCCGATAATCTTGGCGATTGCGTGCGCTCTACTCGCGGCGCAGTGATTGAGCAAATCTGTTGAGTCGGCTATTGTAAAAAGCGGAGACGTCTGCAATTTTTGTTACGCATTCCATCCCTGGTTAGTACATTTGTGCGTAAGCGACAGTTCCAACACGTGTCGTCGTCGCATATACCACGTTGTTACATTTTTTTTTTTTCATGCTCTTCGTCAATTATGAATAGGTCAAGTTATGTAATACCTCGACAGGCACGAGGAAAAAGAACCAACGCACAGATAAATTTATATATATCGCAACGAATTGACCTGTCTGTGCGTATCTCGCGAATCGTTATTTTGCATCTTGCTGACTTTGCAGATACGGCGAATTACTTTGTCAGATTCAATAATTCGTGTCCCACCGATTGAACGGACTTCCGAGTGCCTCGGAATGAGACTCGTCTTCCCATCTAATTTCGAACTTATTCACTGAAAATTCAATTTTGTCAAAAAACGTCGAAATTTTGTTAAACACGTTGAACTAAATATTTTTAGATAATTCCAAAATTTTCGCAATTTTGACAATATTTTTGATTTCTAACGGGACTGTCAGCAAAATTTACGATTGGAATCACAAAAATTTACTTTTCGAAGAGACTTTTTAAAATGTTTCTTGCAATGCCAAAATTTCCGTGATTAAAAAAAAAAAACGTTTAGTCGAACGTATTTAACAAAATTTCAAAATCTTTTCCAACACAATTCTCTTGTCAGTGTTCAAATTTGGATTTCTTCTGTGGAGGAGTTCGTTCCTCAATCAAATGGCCTTTACGAGACGTTCACCAATCACCGTGATCGCGGATGCATGTTTTAATGGGACTCAAAGATTTTCGATTTTCGTTACGATGTTAACGCTGCGCCGCGTACGTATGTAAATTTTGTCCGTTTCAATATATTAATGTAAGGTTTGGTATCCCATCGTGATAGCCTCGGGAATGGACAAATTTAAGAAATCATCGATAATGACATTCAGAAAAAAAATCGGTACCTTTTACTATTCCTTTCACATTTTGGATGTATATTTGGAGTATTTATACAGCATCCCGAGTTCGAAATGAATTTTACATTGTTATCGACGATTGAATATACACAAGGCTTGCCGAATAACGGCCTCGAAGTAGGTTGAGCAACCAGAAATCCTCTTTCGTGTTCTTGGACCGGCTAATCAATTTCACTTCAGGATCAACGATAGTTTTTCTAACGTGATGTAAGCCGCGCGGAAGATCTGAGCAGAGCAGAGATCCGGAGCCACGGGCAATGTCTTTCTCATTTACCTGGGCCAAAAATAACTATAATTAATCATGACCTGCTGCACTGGAAAGAGAATTTTGTTGGGTACGTTGAACTAAACTTTTATTCTGAAAAATCACGAAAATTTTGTCCTTCGGAAGGTAAATTCCTGTCATTCCAATCGTAAAATTTGCTGTCAGTTTCGTTAGAAATCCAAAATATAGTCAAAACAACGAAAATTTTGAAATTATCCAAAAAATTTCCAAATTCAAAAAATCCAAATCCATCCAAATCCAAATGGAAAAAATAAATAAAAAATAGTTCACCGTGTTCAATAAAATATCGACGTTTTTTGACAAAATTGAATTTTCAATGAGAGACCGAAATAATGTAGGCTTTGTTTAAATTTCTGTCATTTACAGTTGTAAATTTTGCTGTCAGTTTCGTTAGAAATCCAAAATATAGTCAAAACAACGAAAATTTTGAAATTATCCAAAAAATTTTCAAATTCAAAAAATCCAAATCCATCCAAATCTAAATGGAAAAAATAAATAAAAAATATTTCACCGTGTTCAACAAAATATCGACGTTTTTTGACAAAATTGAATTTTCAATGAGAGACCGAAATAATGTAGGCTTTGTTGAAATTTCTGTCATTTACAGTTGTAAATTTTGCTGTCAGTTTCGTTATAAATCAAAAATATTGTTAAAAAAATGAAAATTTTGAAATCAGCCAAAAATATTTAGTTCACCGTGTTTAACAAAATATCGACGTTTTCTGACAAAATTTAATTTGCGGTTGAAAAAATATTCTACATTGGGCGTCGAGATATCGTGGAATAATCATTAAAGGGAATTTGAGGGTTGAGCAGGCAGCAGCTGGTCTCGTAATCGAGATGCAAAGACAAATAGAGCGGAGGGAGAGGTTTTAAGAATAATCGACGTGACAGCAGTAAGGAAACCGGGCGCGAGCATCAGCCCGTAGTATATATAGACCGGTGCGAGACTCATTGAAAAGTGACCGGAGGTAGAACACGATAAGTTACACGAAGAACCGTAAGAGCTAAAACATGTGTATATGCGTGTACGTGTATTCAATACATCGGAGAGCGGTGAGTTAGCGAGCGAGTGAGTGGCTCTCTCGCACACCGCGCAAACATAAACAGGTGAACGACCGGTAAAGTGGTGTAATATCCGCGGGTGGAGTGTAAAGAGTGTCCCACCGCCTCACACTCGGCTTTGGACCAATTTCTTGCTCTCTCGTTGCACATTCGATGCACATTGCATATCGAATATCTTTGCGAGCGCACTTAAACTATCGTTTCTGGACCTACCGAGTCTTGGTGGAAAAATGAATCCGCCAACAGTTCGACGGTTCGGACGGGGCCATTCTGCGGTGGCTGCAAGGTTGTTGGATGTGGTGGCGCTTCCCACATTTTGAGGTCATCTCCGTCGGTTTCTTTACGGACTGAATTGATCAATTAATATTTATTTTTCGCTAGACTTTTCTCTAATATTTATTGACTAAAATAAGGAACGATCATTTCTGAACAAAATTGAATGAAAATTCACTCGGTGCACACGAAAAATTGAATTTTGTCCAAAAATTCCGACATTTCATTAAACACGGTGGACCAAATCTTTTCGGATAATTCCAAAATTAACGTAATTTTGACAATATTTTTGATTTCTAACGTAACTGTCAGCAAAATTCACGATTGGCATGACAAAAATTTACTTTTCAAAGAGACTTTCAGAACATTTTTCGCTGCAATGACCGAATTTTTTTGATTTAAGAAAAAAAAAAGTTTAGTCGAACGTATCCAACAAAATGGCGATTTTTTCAAAAGATAATTTTTTTTCAGTGCGTGCATCGATCGTTGTCGAAATTTTTAACGTATCTTTGGATTTTTTTTCAAATCTTTAATTATTATCGGGAAAATGTCCATTAGAAAATGAAACGTTATCGAATACAATGGAGATGGCATTGAAATCTCCGAAGCACCTCAATCTTAGGAGAGAATCGAGTCGTTGAGCCTGTCCGAGTAGTGCAGCAGCTTCTGGAGAAAAAGTTTTTCATGGGAGCCTGAAAAATAAAAATATATTTCAGGTATATTGCGTCATTTTCTTCCGAGTTTGCATCATGATAAAAACAAAAATCTCGAAATTTGCATGTTTCAAAACGATCTTAAAGTTAAAGTTCACCGAAGCGATAATTCAAAATATTTTTTTTCGACTCCAGAAGTGAAAAGCAGTGAGTTCTGGAAATTCCAGTCCGGGTGGACTTGGCAAGATTTTATGTCCAGGATCTTCGGACAGGAATGTCAATTTTTTAGCCTCCGGATACACATTTTACGAATTTTCACCTCGATCAACGAGTGCCATTGTCAATTCAATTCGGAGTCTTTTATTTTGAGAGAAAAGTTATAAAAAAAAAAAAAAAACGGAAAAAGCTTCTCATTATGCTGGAAAGAAATGAATTTCAGAAGTTAAAATGTTTATCAACGATCCTGAGAAACTCGGGTATGCACGGACGAGCCATCTGCTGGTTTCTTAGCCCAGAATAATGCGTAGATTGGAATTGACGACAATTAAGATGAGATCCGAGAGGAATAATTTTTGGTGGCTTATCTATTAAAATTTAATTGCTGTTGTTTTTCAATGATTACTGGGACACGTGCATATAAACGCGACAATTTAGTACGATTGTATATGCGATCTGTGTGTAATAAATTTTTCGAGTGTCGTTGAACCCTGCCGAAGAGCGACCCCCCACCCGTCATGAGAAAACATTGAACGAGAAAAAAGAGAGTGAGAGAACTGGAGTGGAGATCTCCGTACCAAGGAGTTGGTTATATCTGTGTATTGATCTATATAGATGAAATTTTTCGTCCTCGGCACATGGAGAGTTGAAATTGAAAAATTTCACTGGGATCAACGACCCGTCCAAGACTTGGCCCACTGTGCGTCTACACTACGTTAGAGATACGAATCATTTAAACCAACTATGTCACGTGCATTTCAGGCACGATCTTTTACGCGAGTTCAAATAAGTTTAAGTCATGGCCCAAGTTGACCACCAAAAAATCAGTAATTAAATGCGAATCAGAGTTCATCAAATTTCGTCCAAAACTACCGAATATCGAACTCATATTTCGCAGAAAATTCAGGACGTTGCATGCAAAATTTCCTATCGATAGAATTCCCTTAAATTTGCACCACACAGAGGCAACAGTGATATCTCATAGCTCGAGCAACTTCAAGAGGTTTCACTATGCAGTAGTCGAGATATTTATTTATAAAAATCACAATTTTCAGTAGATTCTCAAAATAGCGCGTGTTGAAAGTTTCAATTTTCAACATCAAATATTTCGATTTATAAATGATGAAGCTTCTTAAAACTTTGCAGACGCTTTTATGTAACATCGAAGAAGCTTTATTGAGTTTTTCAAAAAAATCGATCGTCAAATTTTGTCAAAAATTTAGTTATTATATAACGAATACAAATTACCTCGGACAATCTTGAATTTAGAGTACGTTGTTCTTTAGTCAATTTGCAACAACTTTTTTTCATGAACTTGGGCTCGCAAACCATTTTTTATGTAAGAAAAACTCCAAAGAAACTTGAGCGTCGCAATAATATGAGAAGACGCGAGGCTGCGCTCACTAATTTTATTGTGAAAATTTGATCCGAGATGTTCGGATAATTTTTAGGAGTCAGGTCAATTTGATTCAATAGATACAGAGCGAGGAAACAACACCGAGAAGAGAATTTTGTTGGAAAAGATTGATATTTGTCGAATACGTTGGACTGAACGTTTTTTTGAAAAATCACAAAAATTTTGTCATTGCAGCAAGAAATATTCTAGAAAGTCTCTTCGAACAGTAAATTTTTGTCATTACAATCGCAAATTTGGCTGACAGTTGCGTTAGAAATAAAAAATATTGTGGAAATTTGGAGAATTTTGAAATTATCCAAAAATATTTGGTTCGCACCGTGTTCAACAAAATATTGACGTTTTTTGACAGAATTTACAGTGAAGAGTGATGCTTGAAACTATAAAACAGGACCAATCAATACACGAAATCGTCGGCATCAATTTGCTCTGTGTGCGTTGTCCGGTTACGAGAGACGAAATCTCGGGGTTCAAAGACCTTGTGTCGTCGTAACAATTGACGGGAACCGCTAGCCCGAGTTTCGCCACTCCAATGTTTATTAATTGTATCCCTCCCATCTGTATGCAAGTGTATCGATGTGTATGTGCGTGAAGCAAGCAGCAGCTTCATTTACGTGACTCGGAAACTCGGTTGCTCAAACTGCGCGGCCCCTGCAACAAGATCCCTGGGACGTTGTTGCGACAGTCGAAAATCGTAACGTGCAGCGACGACGTGAGTAAACCGGAAATCGGATTAAGGTATTTACGAGCCGCAAGTATCCGTAACACGTGTTACCAGAATTTGTCCGTTTTCGCAAACGGTGCACAATCGCTATACAATGTGCATGAGCCGCGAACTCAACATCAGGAACTCAGCTGGACCAGCCCTTCTTGCCAATTTCTGCACTCAAAAAATTAAATTTTGTCAAAAAACGCCGATATTTTGTCGAGCACATTGAACTAAAAATTTTTGGATAATGGCAAAATTTTCGTATTTTCAACAACATTTTTGATTTCTAATGGAGCTGTCAGCTAAATTTACGATTGAATGACACAAATTTACTCTTCAAAAAGATTTTCTAGAATATTTCTGGCTGCAATGACAAAATTTTTGATCGATATTTTTCAACCAAATTTTCTTTTCCGTGTATAGCAAAAGACAGATTTAGATTCGAGTGAAAAAACTTGACATTTTCTCGTCGAAGATGAGTCGGCCAGAAATTTTATGGACAGGCTTCATTTTCGTCACAAAGTTACTGTTTAAAAACGTTGCTACCGGAGTCAAGTTCCCTACCAAAATTACCCAAACGAACGAGGTCCTCAAAACACTCAGTAAAGAGCTTCAATATGCTTCCGAAAGTGGCAACAGGTATTAACCTAAATGCATACCTTTAAATTCCTTTCCACCTGAAAACTTGAGTGGACTTGAAAAAGTGTCCGATCGCGTAAAAACTTCTCAGCATCAAGTAGAATGTGCATCAAATCAGCTGCTATACACGAACGCTTGCCAATTTCGCTGCAACATCCACTTTTTTCTTCGGAAAATCATCAGCCCTTGCGCCAATACCTGAAGTTTATAGGAAATAACAGTATTTTGGGTGACGATGAAGAACAGAAACGCTCACGCGTAGTCGCGATCTCAACTTGGCCGACGTCATCTTTGCAATCCATACAACTGCAGCTTTTTTTGAATATTCTTTGTCATTGCCTGAATAGAGGCTGAAGAATAGTCAGTTTTTTGAGTTCCCCACGACGTTTACAAACTAAAACTCGGTATAAGAAAAACTGAAACGGGATTGAGACGTAAAATGTTTAAGAAATTATTAAGGAGGTTGGATCATGCTAAACCGTGTAAAAAACAATTGAAAAGTCAGCAGTATAAGAATTTAATCAAAATTTGGTAAATATATTAATAATATACATGACAATACAAATTTTTTTCAGATTTTTCCACCGCGAAGTACTCGAGTAATTGAACACTAGAGTTGACGTGTGTGAGCATAGAGTTTGCATATATACATCTCGTGCATAAGAAGTTCAATGAAAGTCTCAATTATTCGATAGCCATGTGGTGAAAAAATTGGAACAAAATTGTGTTTCTTGATGCCAAAGAATGTTATCATTAAATTTGATCAAATTCTCATCATTTTGTTTTGGTGATCCAACCTCCTTAAACTGTGCAAAGTACTCTGGAGTCAATTGAAAAATGAGGTAAGAATAACAATCGTAAAGTAATGCGTAGAGAAGTTGTCCGTTTATGAATGTCCAGGAGAGAAGGTAAATCTTTATGATGTCACAATGTTGCAAGAATATTGATTGTTATTTATTAAGATTCACAGGTGTGTGGAGCATTTTAAAATGGAGGAATGAATGATAGTGCGAAGAATAAAGAGTGCCGGGTGAACAGAGAGTATCAGATTATTGCGGCGATTGACCGGTGAACTAGAATTCACACGCGGGTTATTGGGAATATGTTAAGTTATAAAGATTACAAGGGGGAAGTCCAATACACGTGACTCCAGAGGAATGTCATGTTACATATGAGTGACTCCGGTATCCCGACAATATCATAAATTTGTAATAAATCGTGGTTATAAAGGGTACGAGTTTCAACTGCATTCCACGAGGTAAGAGAATCAATATGTTAATCAAGTGGTACTCAACCGTAGTATAAATGATAATTGCTAACTTGTATCTCATTAGTACGGATCTGCGTATGAATTTATTTATCGTATCAATAGCATATAAGACGCAAAAGATCCAATTTTTTCCATCAAACTTTAGGCTATTTTTCGGCAATTGCATATTGCAGTGATTATAACGAATTCAAACTTTTGTGCAACGTTCGATACGTTCCGAGGGACCGACTGCACAAAAGTTCTTCGTTGCCCACACTGAAAAGAACATTTTGCTGGAAAAGATCGATATTTTGTTGCCTACGTTTGACTAAACGTTTTTCTTGAAAAATCACAAAAATTTTGTCATTGCAGCAAGAAATATTCTAGAAAGCCCTTCGAAAAGTAATTTTTCGTCATTCCAAAGGTGAATTTTGCTGACGCAATTCCGCCAGGAATCAAAAATATTGTTAAAATCACGAAAATTCTGAAATATTCAAAAATTATTTAGTTTACACGGTGTTCAACAAAATATCGACGTTTTTTTGACAAAATTTAATTTTCAGTACATTTTTCCGGAGTTTCCCGGGTGTATGAAAGCATCCCCGGACGGCCGTGCTTGTTTGAGAAGTGACAGAATCGAATGGCTCGTGTTCGGTAATTAATCGGACAGATAAATCAGTTGAAAAGTTCACAAAGGGTAGAAATCTTCATCAAAAGAGACTCGTGTACCATTTTTTCCGCACCTTCCACGCCGAATGATCATGATTGGCCGATCTGCAGATATACAACTGGGTTGCTGGCGGCAGCTAAAAGTCATGGAATTGTGATCATCGTGTTGGTTTAACTTTGTAAATTTGGTAAAAAAAACGTCGATATTTGGTTGATCATGGCGAACTCGATATTTACGAATAATTTCAAAGTTTTCGTTCGTAATTCTTCCAATGTTTTTAATTTCTGACGGAACTGACAGAAAAATTCGCGATTGCAATGACAAAAATCGACTTTTCAAAGAGACTTTCTAGAATATTTCTTGCTGCCCGGACAAAATTTTTGTGATTTGTTAAAAAAAAGTCTTGTCGAACGTATCGAACAAACTATCGATCTTTTCCAACAAAATTTTCTTTTCATAGTGGAAAATACAGTCTTCTCACATTTTATTCAAATATCCATGAAGATTTGGCTTTTCTACGCTCACTGAACATCTATTGTTGATTCATTCTATCGCTATAACCAGCTCCGTTTTGATACAAACAGAACGCATAGAGGCTGGATCAATAAAAAATCCTCTTATGACTGGGAAAAAAACAAAAAATGTCAATTATGCGGAAAAATTCTATTACAACATATACCGATTGAAAAAAAAGCGAAATCCTTCGAGGCTCTGCTACGATTGGAAAAAAGACGGGAGCCTGCGTCGGATGCATGTTTTATATGCGATACGTGATTAAAATGCCAACTTTGATCTAGAGACGAAGCAGACTCTTGTATATCAATCATCATCTCGACTTGTAACCGATCAGGTATTTAAAGATTTCATAAACGAGCGGCCACGTTTATTTTCATAGTGAAATATAAACAAAAAATCTACTGACAAGCCCATTTGCTGCGATTACATTTCGTATTCGATCTCATAAGAAATTGGAATTTTTTATTAATTTCAATTTCGTCAAAAAACGTCGACATTCTGTTGAATGCGACAAACTAAATATTTTTCGATAATTTCTAAATTTTCGTTATTTTGTTAATATTTTTAATTTTTAACGGAATTGTCAGAAAAATTCACTTTTCCAAGAGACTTTCCAGAATATTTCTTGCTACAATGACAACATTTTTGTGATTTTTCGAGAAAACGTTTCGGCCAACGATATTCAAAAAAATATCAATCTTTTCCAACAAAATTTTCTTTTCGGCGTTGATTTGTGATTTAAGAAAAAAAATGTGAAATTTGTAGTCTATTGATTTTAAATTTGGCTCGTTTTTTTCGGACATATTCGTGCGGGAGATTTGCAGTGAATTGAAAGTGAAAGAAGGAAAATGTAAATAGTGAGAAATGTGAAAGAACTCGGTAGTAGATCGGATTGATGTCGATAGCCGTTGATAAGTTGGACAGGCTCGTATGCATGGAAAACGCAGCGCGTAGAGAGATTCGTATAGTAGTGTGCATGTGTCACAGGGACCCCGAGAAGTCACGTGCGGACCGAGAACTTAGGGGTGCGGAGTCACATATGAAATATGTCGCTCGAACGTACGAGGGAAAGGCGCGTGTGCGAAAAAATAAAAAAGTGATATATAGCGAGACAATCCAGAAGGGGCAATGCACTCGAGTCAATATAAACAACGTGAGATACGCCGCTCTCTGCGTATAATTGCGTATAGAACACAATCATGCTGGATTTATTATTGATTAATCAATTAAGGATTCGGAAGATAAATAAATCATCAATTTTTCAAGCTGTTTTTTCAATTTTTATTCCAGTCAACGTAAAACTTAATCGTTTGATTGAATATTGTTTTATCAAGTAAAAAAATCTCTTTGATTTTCCATTTTTACACGTTGCTTTGTTTATTTTACGAAATATTTCGTTGATTTTGGTAAAACACCAGAAAAGTCGGTCAGCCGGCAGTGGGAACGATGCTGGAGACTTATATTTCCGATAAGGTGTGATAAAATTTTATCGCTCCCATTACAGCAGGCTCCAAAGAATCGGATCAAATAATTTCACGTACAGGTTTATATACAGATATCGTTTATTAACGTTGCTTCATTTTCCACATGGCCACTTGTCATTCTCAAAGATAGCTTTTCCATGGTTTAAGTTCGTTTGAGATAAAAATAAATGAAAAGCGCACAAATCGAGCTGTCAAATCTTCCGCACTCTTATTTTTTGTTTGCTCTACTTTGTTTGGATAACCCAAATTATTGATGATTCTCGCTGCTGAAAAAAAAAACAAGAAACCGAACATTCGTCTTGTACGACGTATTGAAAGTTAAAAATTAAGTAATTTCAACAATTTTAGTTCCAAATTCGTTGGTTGACAGATTCATACACTGAAAGTTAAATTTTGTCAAAAAACGTCGATATTTTTTTGAACACGGTCAACTTGATGTTTTTGGATAATTTCAAATTCTTCGTTATTTATGACTCTGAAGTTTGCATCGTTGAAATGCAACGAAATTCGTTTTTATCTTTGACAAAAATAATTATTCGCTTGCAGAATGTAATTACGATGATAAAATGATCGATTTTTGCCACCCGAAAAGCATATCGGCTTGAAAAATTTCGATGAAATGGAAAATTGAACAAATCATCAATAAAATCAAATATTTTTCGTTGCATCCCAACGTTGCAAACTTCAGCATCATCGTTATTTCGACAATATTTTTCGTTTCCAACGAAACTGTCAGCAAAATTTACTATTGGAATCACAAAAATCCAGACTTTCTAGAATATTTCTTGCCGCAATGACAACATTTTTGTGATTTTTCAAAAAAACGTTTAGTCTAACGTATCCAATAAAAAATCGATCTTTTCCAACGAAATTTTATTTTCATAAATTTACACGTGAATCGTCTCAGCTTTCAATTGCAATTTAGTACTGCTAAAAATTTGATATTCGAGATTTTCGAGACTCATGCACTGATTAGTAATCCGCACACAAATTTTTCTCAAAAATAATGAGCCCCCGAGGCTGATGCCAAATCCAAAAATGCAGCAATACATATCGACTGTTGGTCGATGGGCAGTTGTTTCGAGGTATGGCTAATTTTTCGTTTATTTACATTGGACACGCGTGCATGTTTTCGCGAGGTTTACATTAGACCGGAGAGAAAAGGATGGTAAGGGGCGTGCGTGCGTGTGCCCATAATTGCGTGCGTGCGCAGATAATTCGATGCGCACGTGCGTGTTTCCCAGTACAAACGTAACAAAAGTTTAGCATCTTTATTGCGATTTGAGTGAGCATCGACCCCTTGCATAGCTTGGATAGGGGAGTGCACCGACTCTTGCGGACATCACGAACGCTTGAGTGAATTCCCGATCACCGTATGCAGCAGTAGCAGGTATTAATAAGCTCCTCGCGTCGCGCTGAGCACACCAGCGCGAATGCATTGCGGGGAAACGCTTTTTAATACTGCCTTTGGAGTGTTTGTTACGCGCGCTCAGGAGACACCTGATCGAATGCAAAAAAAAAAACGAATAAACAATTGATGCGGTAAGAGAAAATCTTGGATAAATGCCATTTTGCTTACTAGGACTCAACGTTTCGCGAGGGAAATATTATTAAATATACAAAATACCTCAATCGGTCCCATCAATGATACGTATATGTCGAACGGACCTAAAAATTTCGAAACTGCAACCCGCTCATGCGATTATGGTGACTTGTCGATTCGCAACGTTGAGGATGTCATTAAGGACGTTGTATGCAAAATTTTCTATTTGTAAAATTCCTTTAAATCTGCACTGCACCAAGAGAATAGTCATGTCTAATAGCTCGCGCAATTTAAAGAGGTTTCACCATGTAGGAGTCGAGATATTTATTTATAAAAATCACAATTTTCAGTAGATTCTCAAAACAGCGCGTGTTGAAAGTTTCAATTTTCAATATCAAATATTTCGATTTATAAATGCTGAAGCTTCTTACAACTTTGCAGACGTTTTCATGTAACATCGAAGAAGCTTTATTGAGTTTTTCAAAAAAATCGATCGTAAAATTTGTCCGAAATTTTGGTCATTATATAACGAATACAAATTACCTCGGACAATATCTTGAATTTATTCAACTTTTTTCGTGAACTTGGGCTCGCGGACCATTTTATATGTAAGAAAAAATGAAAACAAACATTTAGATTTGATCGTGGCCGCATACAACGCCCTTAAAGCTAAGAAAAAAAAAGAATTGTTAATGAAATACATGATGGATTAAAAATTAGTTGATATTGTGTAAATGTTTGTCGATTTTTGGAGGATATGCCCATGTACACATAGATGGAGAGACACGTGGCGTGGCAGCAGGGCATGCAGCCGGTATGCATTTGATTGAAATGAATATATAGATATATGAATATATCGTGGCTCTCTGCAACGCAGAGCGCGGTCAATGCTCGACTGACCCGAACAACAGTAAAAGTGACACGCGAGAGTACATACATAAGACCCGTTCGATTCAATGGCCGAGCTCTCTCGAGCTCGGCATGTTCTCGCGTCTTTCCTTTTATTTTTCCTTCGTTTTTTCCTTTACTTTTCATATGTTTGCACGCCCGATTGATTATCGGCTGGCTAACCGGGCGGTATCGGTAGTTGGCGATCGGAAAAATGCAGCGCCTTGCAGTGCAGCTCGTAAATCGTTTCGGCGACTATAAATATAAAGAGGGATTGTTTTGGGAAATGGCGTGTGCCAAGTGTGTTGGCAAAAATTTGAAGCTGACCGCGGGGGTAAAGCTCGTGGAATTGAGAACGCTCTGCTGCGAGGATGAATTGTACAATGTTGTGTGTACTGCAAATGTCCGAAACAATTTGAAATGCCGGAGTTTTGACACGCGAGGGAATGCGACAACGTTGTTATATATTGTAATGCATTCTCATGTAGCTGCTACCTACGCAATGCGAACCATAAATGAGAGACACGAGTGGCGTATCCCCAGCAAGGACATCGCCGACATAAAAGCTTTGGGCACTTCCACATTTGGCGCACGCATTTATATGCTCACACAACGAATTTAGTATAAGCACACGAGCAACAATCACAGAGAGACTCGCGTACCGCTCGGTCCTTCTTTTAAAGAGCTCCTGAGCTCGCGCGATCGCGATCGGCATGCGAGCCGCGCTCTCATTCGTATGATACGCTCACGATCGCCCTCTCCCCCTCCTCCTCCCCTTCCACCTCTTCCTAGTTCTGCAACTCCTGCTGCAGCTGCTGTTACTATACTGTCGATGCTGATGCTGCTGCTAGTGGCGGTGGCGTGTGTGATGCTGCACTGCTGCAATTCGATTCAAACCTTCGAAAGGACGTTGACCGCCTTCGCGCTCCCATCGCACTGAAAATTCAATTTCCTCCAAAAACGTCGATATTTTATTCAACACACGGCGAACTAAATATTTTTCGATAATTTTTTCAAGTTTCGTTATTTTGACTGTATTTTTTATTTATAACGGAACAGTCTGATAAATTTACGATTGGAATGACAAAAATTCACTTTTCAAAGAGACTTTCCACAACATTTCTCGCTGCACTGTCAAAAAAACGTTAATTAACCAACAACATTTTTTTTTTAGTGCGCAAACGATCGCAATTGCGACTCCAATACAGAATCGTTTCGTGTTACATGGCTTTTGAAAACCATAACATTTTTTAAATGTCCCGTTATTATTTCCCAAAATCCAAATATAACGCGAATTAGTTCGCATGCAGCTATAAGAGCGACGCCCGCAGACGCAACCCCTTCAAACGGTTGACGAACCCGAGTCACTCAACAGATACAAGAGTTCAACGTCGCATGACTCCGGTAACAACAATTGAAAATGAATTAAACGAGTACACACCAAAATAAGGGCGAGTTTCGATCTTTTGACAATTTTTTCCAAATTGCTTTCAAAGTCAACAAACTAAAATGAAAGGATTGTATGGAAAACAACGAAATCCTTGTAATATTTCGCAGGAATCAATATTTCGAACCACGCCGGTGGGAAACTTTACAAAAATTGCATTGCTTGCTGCACTCCGCGCGTTGCTGAATACACTGAAAATTAAATTCTGACAAAAAATGTCGATATTTCGTTGAACACGGTGAACTAAATATTTTTGGATAAATTTCAAAATTTTCGTAGTTTCGACAATACTTTTCATTTCTAACAAAACTTTCAGCAAAATTTACGATTGAAATGACAAAAATTGACTTTTCGAAGAGACTTTCTAGAATATTTCTTGCTGCAATGACAAAATTTTTGTGATTTTTCGAGAAAGCGTTTAGTCGAACGTATCCAACAAAATTTTCTGTTCAGTACATTTCGAGAGTTCGAAGTTGTAATCTCTGTAAAAAAAAAAAAAACAAATGGATACGAGGATTTACGAAATTTGTTTCGTGTACTCATTAGTTTCAGGGTACGACAGGGTACGATTATAGAACTATGCACGTGGTATATAAACACGCGCTATCATTTGTTTTCACTCGTGTGCGCGGGAATAATCGATTGATAAGGCGACTTGACCTGCAGTAACGCGAACAAGTGAACGATCTGCGAGTCAAAAAACAGTGAGAGAGAAAGAGAGTGAAAAGAAAAAAAGAGAGAACGGGGAATCAGTTTGGAAATTATAGTACATCGTGTACTATATTTTAAATTCAATATATACACTTGACGAAAGCAGTGAGTCTTATCAGCAGGCAAGCCGAGTTTTTATGCACTGTAGTGCGTTTTATAGTGAACGTTGAAACAAAATGCCATTCAGCAAGAATAAGGCGTGAAGAAAAAGCGCGAAATAGCGTTTGCACCAAGATAATCTGAGCGTCACATACACACTAAATACACGAACGTAGATCGCAATGTGAAAGAGATATATTTATGACACCTGGCATAACTATCTCGAGGCAGTGTAGACCCGAGAGCTCCGCAAGCAACGTCGCTTCCTATTCGTCTCGGATTTCCGCCTCACCGGCCCAACGTTCTTTCATTCGCATTTCGTTACCTTTTTTTCCCATTGCATTTTTTGATTATGTCTCCATATACATATATATTATTTGTATAACGCAGTTACATGAGAGGCGTCGAGGATATCACGTGACGTTTGCATGTGAATCGAAATTATGGAGAATAATCCTGTCAGCGATGGGGGAAACGACCCCTGACAAATACACACATATATAAATATATATAATATATTTGTGTCTTTGTATAAATTGATCTACGTAACAGTTTTTTAGTTCTCACCGTCTGTTTCATTTGCGTAAAATATTATTTTACGATATACGTATGTTGAGTGCAATTCAACGAGGTCGAAAACCTCGGAAACAGTCTCTGTTTCTCGATTTTTTTTTCTATGCATTGTTAACAGGTATAACAAGGCATTAAAAGTAGATTCGGTATTAAAATTCGATGGGAATCGATCAGGCACGTCGATGTTGTCAACGTCACAAAATTACTTTATTTATACAATTCTTCAATAATTTTCTATAAACATTCTTGACACCAAAACTAAAAATTTTCTCCTACGAAGAAAAATTGTCCGACGTCAAGAATTTGAGCTATTTAATTTCGAATTTTTAACTTTTCCGGCATCTAAACGCGTGTAAATTCAAGTTGCAAAAAAATGTGTTTAGGATTTTTCTTCAAAAATTTCGGCTCACTTTTTGACAAAACCAATTTACACGCGTTTAGATGAGGAAAAGTAAAAATTGCACTTTGAATATCGCAAATTCTGGACAGAAAATGTTTCTCCGTAGGAGAAAACTAATAATTTATACAAAATATCGAATGGACCATAAATAACGTTGTTTTGTTTGGAAATGTTTTCAATTTTTTTGCTCGAAACGTATGAATTTGGCGCTGCAACTCAGTGTTGCTGAATGAAATGATTTTTTTTTAATCCTCGTAAAATTTATCAATTTGAGCGATTGTAAAAATGGAGAACAAAATCGTAATGGAAAATTACGGGTTTTGGACGTATATGGAGAAAATATCAGCGCAGTTTGTCGACTAAACATTCGGAGGGCGTTTCATGCCAAATCGCAGGCCATGCGGTTGAGCGATTTGCATTTTTTCGTCACTGACTTAATTTGTTACACCTGAAGCGAATTCTTGTAAATAATTCAATCTTCATATTGCGTTTTTCAAAATAAACATATTTTCCACGCAATGATCGAACGTCGTTTGAACTTCTACGCATTAGGCAAAAAATTGTGGAGGTTTGGACGAGAGCGATGTTTTTCTAAGAAAAGATATTTGATGAGACGAGGGAGTGGAAAATTAACATAAAAATCTATGGGGACAAGAAAATTCAAAAAATTTCGTCACACCATCAAAATGGTCGGAGTCAACGTCCAGGTAATTTAAAATCAAATTCCCCGTGTATGCGAACCCCATCGATCACGAATTCAGTGAGAAAGCATGAATAAAAAACAAAATTCTGACACTCGCCAAGATTTGCGGTCTGTCCAAGTTTTCCTTACGACGTTTTCCCCCGCTGTTCAAATATTCGTAGTTTCCGAATAGATATAATTAAGTGTGAACGTCGATCCGACTATTTTTCATTGTTTTTTTTTATTCAGTCCAGAAAAATTCATTGGATATTCAGTGAAAGCAAAATCCAAAGGATCCAAAGGTATTAAGGGCACAGACGCGTCGTAAATTTGCGAACGTTTTTTTTCAACCTGTTATTGCATCACATTCAAGGATTTCGTGAGGGTATAAAAAATAGAATAAAAAAATAAGAGTGGAGGATAAAAATTGCATAGAGCTCGACCCAGAGAGAAGAATTTTTGAAAGACGCTGTTGCAGCATCGAGATTCCTGTTGGATTTATTGCAGAGTTAGTTCGAAAAAAGCCAGGAGAGAAGCTCGTGCCTCCTGTCCCAAGGTCGAATAGATAGATTTTACATGAGGGCCCAGACCTAAACAACGTGCATAATGGTCTCTATCTCACCTTTCGTAGAACGAACCTTTTTCGTTTTTGCTGACTAGACGTTCAAGAACACGATGAGATAAAATATGGCGATGGGTTCTTCGAAAACTAGTCATTTTGACCAAAAAAACAAGCTAAAAATCACTAATATTTATTTCTTAAACGCTGTTCTACTGTTGACTCGCTAATTGGTTAATAACGGAGTAAAAATGCAGTTGGTAATTGCACAGGTACACGCAGAGAAAGTTTTTACAAAAATCCCCATGGGAATTTGCTGCCAGGATCAAAAAATTGACTGAGAATGAAATTTTGTTGGATACGTTCGACTAAGCGTTTTTGTTTTTTTTTAATCACAAAACTTTTGTCCGTGCAGCAAAAAATATTTTAGAAAGTCTCTTGAAAAAGTAAATTATTGTCATTCCAATCGTGAATTTTGCTGACAGTTTCGTTAAAAATAAAAAATATTATCAAAATAACGAAAATTTTGAAATTATCCAAAAATATTTAGTTCACCGTGTCCAAAAAAATATCGACGGATTTTTATAAAATTGAACTTTCAGTGTTAAAATGTTTTTGCCAATAAGCAACGAAATAGAAGGTGAATATATATTTATGGATTCCACGAGACGACGAGAATGTTGAGAATTCCGAAAGTGAGAGGAAGGAGGAGCCATTGACATGATTTTGACAGCTAATCGAATTGCTTCCATTTCCACTTAATTATTATGCGTGCTTCGAAACTGCGCGCTACACCTCAGGACCTTTAGGAATTCCATGAGAGCGACTAATAGTATTTTTACAACGGGCTGTCTGCTTGAAGATTTCAAAAATAAATCAAGCTTAAAAAAAGAGATGGAAAATATTCGCTCGTTCAGTCAAGGTTCATTTTTTTCATTTTTTTTAATTACAACCTAGCTCGTGATGAATAGCTGTCGGGCATTTTTTTTTCGTTGCACTATTCATAGTTCGCAGTTATCACATCCCGAGAAGGTTAGGAAAGGGAGGCAAAAAATGTGAGACGCGGCAATAAAAAAAAAAAAAAATAATCAAATGAAAAACTTCCATAATGCCTGTTTGTTATTTTCTAGTGCGTTAAAAAATAAAATGAAATAAAAAATAAAGCCCTAAGAAATTCATAGAAATCCGATGGGATTTGGCGTTGGATGAAAATTTCCCATCAAATAACTCTCGTACACACTTGTAGGAATGTGCGTGTGCGAGTCTATACATAAATGACCAGACGGCAGAAGATCGTAATTGCGTCACAGCTTCTCGCGAGTCAGAGCTGGCGGAAACTCTACGCAGATACACTATCGCTCTCCTCCGTGTAAACGATATAGTAAAGTAGTAAGTAACACGGGTCATAGCCCTCCTCATTCCGTCTCTTTTATTCCTCTCCCATGAGTCTCAGTCGTGAGAATTCCATGCTCGTGTGGCCTTCGTCACTTGTATAGCTGCCTGTTTCTTCATTCTTCGATACCATGAGCAGATATCACTTTCTATGAAATATAAAAAAAATAAAAATAAAAAAAACTAAATCTTAAAGATGACCAATCGCTCCAACTTTCCGTCGAGGATTCCAATCGCGAAACGACATTATTTCGTCAGCACTGTAATTAGAATCGGCTCACTACTTTTTCGGTTAATGCCCTCCGATCGTTTGCCCAGTGTTATGCCCAATAATTGTGTTAATTATTGGATTTTTATTAACTTGACGAAAACTCGCTCTACAGTCCGATTCGTGACTCAGCGATTCGATAATTTCCCAACAATTATCGTGACGTGTTTTTCATTATTTATATCAACAAAAAACAAATTCGACGAGACAAAAATCCACTCGATTCCTTGTCCGGGCTAATAAAATATGCAACACCTATTTCTCGAGAATATGGACTCGAATAAAAAAATTGGACTGTGTCAAATTTGTGAGTTGCTTAAGTGATGAAAACAAACATTTCATAAATTACTCTCCGGAACATCTGATCCGAATTGTGACTAATAAAACCACTGATTCTGAGTCCATTAAGGTATTTCTATCACCAAATGACTTCATTTAGGGTCCTTTCAAAATTTCGTATAAACGCTCCTGCTTGACAGCAAAACTAACAGTTTTTTCCTATGAAGACAAATTTTCTGACGATAAAAATTTGAGACGTTTGATTTGCAATTTTTCGGTTTCTCCATCTAAACGCATGCACATTTGAGTTAAAAAGTTGCAAGAAAAATCCCATACACATTTTTTTACAACTCATAAACGAAACGCGACTGGAATTTACGCGCGTTTAGATGGAAAAAGTTAAAAAAATGGAAATTAAATAGCTGGAATTCTTGACGTCGAAGAATTTTTCTTTATAGCAGAAAATGGTTAATTTTGGATTATTAATCCTAAATAAAGTAATTTTGTGATAGTCATGAGTTAATGACGTCATTTCACTTACTAATGTGCCGCGTAAATACTAAAGCTTGGGAATGTATGGATATAAATTTGGAATGACTCAATAGGTATAAGTTTTTACTTTCAGTGAAAAATGATAATCAAGTTGTTTTGGGAAGTTTGTTGGCCTGGCCTTGTATGATGATCCATTAATAAATCGTGTAGTACGCAATTCATGACGTTGAAGGTGAATTCATCACACGAGTCATAGTGACCACGTGCTTGTTTCACGAGTTCTCCACATTCATTGTGACTAATGGCTTCTAAGGTCTTGATTTTCAATTCGCTATTAAACTATTTATAAATATGTTTGTGGGGCATTCCACATCGAATCGGCCACTTTTGAATGTTTGTTACGACGTAGTAGCCTCGAGAAAACGTTGACAAATTTTTCCCATGTTGTTTTTTTTTCAATTGCTAGGACCTTGTGATAGTTTCGGTTGTTTGTGCAAGATCTGCATGCGGATTCGGCTGTTTTTTGTCCGGATAGCTGGAAATTTTAAAACTATTTGAAAAATTTCGTTTTCGCATATCGATTTGTTTATATGTTTTGAATCCGTAATAAACAAGATCGCGAGATTCCCAAATCCTATTTTGCTTCGTTATCCACCTGCAAACGGAATTCATCGAAATCCTTTTGGACCAAAACAGACAAACATACAAAACGTTTTTTTTTTTCTTCACACATTTATCTATGTATAAAGGGTGTCCGGAAAGTTGAGGATTTTATCCGAAGTAACGTTGAAAGCAAGCAAAAGGATTCTGCGACCGCGCATTGGAAGAAAATAATTTCGCCAAAAGTTTAGCTTTTGAACTGTCAGCAAAAAAATTTCTTCGGATTTTCAGCTCATGCTGCAATTTCCTGTGCAGCGAAATTCGTGGTTTGCTGTCTTTATTCATAACATTTTATAACTTCCATGAATCATTCCTTCTGGCTTTTCGTTTTCGTTCCTCATTTTGCTTTCAACATGTCCTGCGCATTTATTTGTTTTTCGATACTTTTCCAATCAAACCGCTTCGGATTGCAAACCATAAAAGTGGTTGACCGTAATTTTTGGAAAACGATTCGATAAATTACTGTCCCGTTCAAGGAATCGCACTCGTTGCCAAAAAACCGCAATCATTTTGTACAAAAACTTCTGTCATTGAAGGACTTTTCAATAAATTCGAGCCCGAAAGAGCTGCATTTCCATTCACGCTGAAAATCAAATTTTGTCAAAAAACGTCGATATTTTGTTGAACGAGGCGAACTAAATATTTTTGGATCATTTCAAACTTTTCGTAATTTTGACAATATTTTTTATTTCTAACGGAACTGTCAGCAAAATTTACGTTCGAAATGACAAAAATTGACTTTTCGAAGAGACTTTTTAGAACATTTTTTGCTGCAAAGACGACATTTTTGTGATTTTTCAAAAAAAAAAAAACGTTTAGTCGAACGTGCCCGAGGAAATATCGATTTTTCCAACAAAATTCCGAAAAAATTGGACAAATCCAAAAAAAAAAATCGTTATTTTTTATCGCAAACTTTTGAAAACGCTGCTCCGTTTAATTTTGAAAAGAAAACTCACAAAACACGAATTTGCATTTTACACGACGAGGGAAACGTAAATTTATTATTGAGGTTTTTTTCGTTGTCGATTAACGACCCTAATCAACGCTGCATTCGGCCCGGTCCATGACTCTGTGAACACCCCGTATAAAAGCATTTCACTCTCACTGACAAACTTATTATTCGAAATATAAATTACTGTCAGACGTTATAATCCGAAGGTTCAACGACCAAACAGCAAAAGGATCGAACATACACAGAAGGCGAAACGCTGGCCGCGGCGTCCGCACGCGGCGCTCACATAAATATCCACAATTAGTAACGATCAGCGAGAAATGTATGACGCAATGTTTACTAGTCCAGCTAAGATCATGGTCAGACATTGAACTAGGAAGAAGTAATATCACAATACAGAGATATTAATAAAACACGTGTTGAGAAACGGACGCAATTGATAGTGCCGCGCGTTAAGGAAACAGCTTGGAAAGTGCGCATTCGTTTGAAAAAAGTTAAAAATATTGACATTTGTGGTGAGAGTGGAACAAATCCATTCCATTGCTCATTATTTTGAGTTTTGTAACAAATGTAGGTCTGTTACGTTTGATTTCCTGGATCCAATCAGCATATCCCTCGAAAAAGTTTATTTTACTGCAGAATATTCCAATTTAAAAACGTGTTTTTTGTCTAACAGATTATTTGTGATTCTACTTCCGGAAACTTTAGTTATCAATTTTGTCACCTGAAGGCCAAGCCCTCAAAAAGTTGGATTATTCTATTGAGATATTTGCTTCACTCAACGTCATTGACTCTCGAGTTCTACATAAAATCTGTTTGCTTTGAGGGTTTCATCGGAATCTTTAAAGTCGTTGTATGTCGACGATCAAATCTGAATTTTTATTTTCAGTTTTTCTCACATACAAAATGGTTTGCGAGCCAGAGTTCATTAAAAAAAGTTGTTACAAATTGACTGAAGAACAACATAGTCTAAATTCAACATTGTCCGAGATAATTTGTATTTGTTATATAATAACCAAAATTTCGAAAAAATTTTACGACCGATTTTTTCGAAAAACTGAATAAAGCTTCTTCGATGTTGCATAAAAGCGTGTGCAAAGTTTTAAGAGGCTTCACCATTTATGAATCGAAATATTTAATGTTGAAAATTGAAACTTTTAACACGCGCTCTTATGAGAAACTACTGAAAATTGTGATTTTTGTAAATAAATATCTCAACTACTGCATGGTAAAACCTCTTGAAATTGCTCGAGCTATTAGATATGACTGTTGTCTTTGCGTGGTGTAAATTTAAAGGGATTCTATGCATGGAAAATTTAGCATACAATTACGTCCTGAAGAAAACGATGGAAAAATCTTCGGTGTGGATTTTTGGTGCTATAATTCGAAAGAGTGTTTTGGTTAAAACGACCTCGAAAAAGGTGTTTTTGGGTGGGTGGAAAAAATGGTGTGTTGTGGGTCCTCAGGTGAAAAGAAAAAGAAAGCGAAAGAGTAAGGAAAGATTGTAAGAATTAATGGGGATACGCAAGGATGAACGAGGTGGAAATTGGCACGTGCAAGAGAATATCCAAGGACGTGGAGGAATGCGAGCCTTTATCGGACCACCTTGTGACGCATGGATTGATAAAAAGCAAAAGCAAACAGAAAATGGTGAAATAAGAAGTGGAAGAGAAGAAAAATAAAAAAAATATCGAAAGAGACGCGTGCACACGTTCCGTTGTCAACAGGGGCAAGGACCACTTGCAAAACGTTGAAGAATGTGAGAACGCAAGGAGTGCCTCCGACGAAATAAACAAGCAAAGAGTTTTGAATTTGTGGTGCCGTACGACGTTAGCCACCAAGAGTCAAGGTTGCATGGGCGATGATAATTTACAAACGCGATTGAATATATAATACATATTTGTACGTCGCGGTTCTTCAGAGCCCGCAAGAGCCCGCTGCTTCTTTTGCCCAGCTCCTCCTCGATCTCCATCCCGCGCTCTCTGTCTATTTTTCTCCAGTTTGCTCTGCACCGAAAAGACCATTTTGTTGGAAAAGATCGATATTTCCTTGGATCCGTTCGACCAAACGTTTTTTTGAAAAATTACAAAAATTTTGTCACTGCAGCAAAAAATATTCTAGAAAATCTCTTCGAAAAGTCAATTTTTAATGACTCTGAAGTTTGCATCGTTGGAATGCAACGAAATTCATTTTTATCTTTGACAAAAATAATTATTCAAATGCAGAATGTAATTACGATGATAAAATGATCCATTTTTGCCATTCGAGAAGCATATCGGCTCGAAAAATTTGGATGACATTGAAAATTAAACGAATCTTGAATAAAATTAAATATTTTTCGATGCATTCCAACGTTGCAAACTTCAGCATCATAATTTTTATCATTTTAATCGTAAATTTAACTGACAGTTTCGTTAGAAATAGAAAATATCGTCAAAATAACGAAAATTTTGTTGACAACAAAATGTCACCGTTTTTTTTTTTTTTTTTGACAAAATTTCATTTTCACTGT
This sequence comes from Diadegma fenestrale, assembly GCA_037043255.1. Taxonomy (NCBI): domain Eukaryota; kingdom Metazoa; phylum Arthropoda; class Insecta; order Hymenoptera; family Ichneumonidae; genus Diadegma; species Diadegma fenestrale. The sequence goes on along the minus strand of CM073310.1, from coordinate 10,096,710 downwards.
CCTCTAAGCGTTGGTCAGTCACGTCATAAGTAAGAAAGCTTTCCTTACGCACAAACAAGACCAGCAGGTTGGCGACAGCGACAGGCGCGAGATAGCGACCTTGGCAAAAAATATTGCAAAACAAAAGTGGGCTAACCCGATGAGTCTCGAGAGTGAAATTTCCCAAAGTAAGAAACACCCAATATTCAGCGAAACCAAAGTGTTCACTTCTTACGCTCAATGTTACTGGAAATAACCGTGCCAAACCCATCGTGACCCGCGTGGACCATCGAGGCAGATTCAAGGTCTCGAAAGAAACAACGTAAAAGTGAAAATATATTCTCGGATCGAGGAAACCGCGAAAGCGGTCGAGATGCTTGTGCAAACTCTCATAACTCTACGGCGCCAACGAACGAACGGAAATTTTTGTTTTTTGTTTCAATCATTGTGATTAATTTTTTCACCAAGTACATAAAATCGCAAATTCGAACCAAAATTCCATTATTAAGAGCACAAAAGGAATAAATTTGAGTATCCACAAACGCCAGATTAGGAGGAGGCGAAATTGTTGGGTGTGAAGATCGAAGAGGCTTGCGTGCGAACGTGCATGCGTGTGCATGGGTCCTCAGAAATGCAGATGCGCGACCGTAGCCCACGGACATTCGCATGTTTGGGGGTGTATAATGTGGTTGGCGATATTTATAGACGCGGCATCGTCTCATATTTTTTTCATGATGACACGTCAGGACGCAATTCGTCCTACGAGAGAAGGTTACGATTTAAAAAAGTATGAGAATCGAGGCACGCGCAGAATTCTACGTAACTGAAAATTGAATTTTGTTGAAAAAACCTGAATATTTTGTTGAACTGAGAATTTTTGGAAAAATTCAAAATTTTCGTAATTTTGACAATATTTTTTATTTCTAACGGAACTGGCAGCAAAATTTACGATTGGAATGACAAAAATTTACTTTCCGAAGAAACTTTTCAGAATATTTCTTGCTGCAATGACAAAATTTTTTGTGAATTTTTCAAAAAAAAAAAAGAAGACGTTTAGTTGAACGTGTCCAACGAAATATCGATATTTTCCAACAAAATAGTCATTTCAGATTCCGTAACACACGTGACAGGCGTCAAGCGATTAAATGAAACTGTAAAAAACGTGCAGGACTCAGCGAGTGACTGGAATGGTTGAGCTTCTCCGGGGAGTGTTGGCCAGAGAATGATCCAGCACCCTCGCGAGGCGGTGCGACCTTTGGCCAAGATCGAGATTCATTCTGGAAGCTTCTATTTCATGAATCAGTCGGCGCGCGCGGTGAGAGTAATTTCCTTGGCCCCGCCTTTGCGCGTCCTTCCTTCATCGGCGCTGCTTATCCTTGTCCTGCTGTGGTGCTCGTATAAACGAAAAAGAAAAACAAAAAACAGAAAGAAAAACACTCGAATGGGTTCACAAAGGTACAAGGTGTCGCCCAGGCTCAAGAAACAGGGTACAGGGTATCTGGCATTATGTATATACGTTGTATGCACTAATGCAAGATGCGGGGAGAGAGACTGGTTAGGTTCCTTTGCACTGATTCACCCTGAATGCAGGCGACTCATCTCTTGTATTCTTCCACCTTTTCTCATGTTCAAGAGGCGCTTTAGAATTCCTCCGGAGCTGTGTGCCGATATTCTACGTCGTCCTGTTTCTCTGGCAACACACACACACGGGGGAGCATGTGTACTTGTATATATAGCGATCGGCCTCGAGATTACATATCAAAAGTTATTCGAAATGGTTTGTTTTTTTCATTTTCGAAGCACCTGCGTCACTGCAGCCCTATTAAGTGCCTACGAACGATGTCCGCAACGTCCGATTGGTCCAGGCATGGGAAAGTAAACAGAGAAATTCATCGTCTTCTGATATAATGATTATCGTATCGTGGATTTCCATTCTGGAACACAAAAACAAGATTTTTCGTTCGGATCTAGTCTTCTGGGAATTCATGAACCTTTTGTAGAGTCAATACTAGTTTTATCTGGTTAATTGATTATCTCTGTGGCGATGATTCGTTCGAACCAAAATGTCAGATAATCCAAGGACAGGAATATTGAACCGCGTGCTGATGTACGCACGCAACCGCGTCGACCAATGAGGCTTCGACTTACGACCCTCGCGGTTGGTTTTGTTTTGTACAAACACGTGGACAACACCTGACGGTCATGAGTCTGCCAACAATTTTATAGTCACCAATGTTGATTATGTCATACAGAGATATTAATTCAAAATGCTCTCATTATTAGGACGTTTTATGACGATGATCGAATGTCAATTTTTAATTTCAGTTTCTCTTGCACACGAAAATCGTTTGGGAGCCTAAATTGGTTGAAAAAAGGTGTTACAAATTGACTAAAGCATAACGTACCCTAAATTCAAGATTTTCCGAGCTAATCTGTTTCATAATCAACGTCATTGACTCTCGAGTCTCACATAAAATCTGTTTGCTTTGAGGGTTTCATCGGAATCTTTAAAGTCGTTGTATGGCGACGATCAAATCTGAATTTTTATTTTCAGTTTTTCTCACATACAAAATGGTTTGCGAGCCAAAGTTCATTAAAAAAAGTTGTTACAAATTGACTGAAGAACAAAATAGTCTAAATTCAACATTGTCCGAGGTAATTTGTATTTGTTATATAATAACCAAAATTTTGAACAAATTTTACGATCGATTTTTTTGGAGAACTGGATAAAGCTTGTTCGATGTTGCATAAAAGCGTATGCGAAGTTTTAAGATGCTTCACCATTTATGAATCGAAATATTTAATGTTGAAAATTGCAACTTTTAACACGCGCTCTTATGAGAAACTACTGAAAATTGTGATTTTTATAAATAAATATCTCGACTACTGCATGGTGAAACCTCTTGAAATTGCTCGAGCTATTAGACATGACTGTTGTCTATGTGTGGTGCAAGTTTAAGAGAATTCTATCGATAGGAAATTTTGCATGAAACGTCCTTAATCAAGCTTTGCACTTCATGAGGTAGCAAACGTCGTGTTTTCCTCAATGATTTTCTGAGCACGACTTTTGACCTCCATGCATGATACTTTTTCATGAAATGATTCAGTCTTTGATGCAAACTCACGATGGGGTCCACGTGGGAATGGGAAACGGAGATAAGGGAACGAAAATTATAATAATGCGGAAAAGCTCGTGGTTTGGGATGAATCTCTGTGATGAATGTGGCTACTTTGAACCGGAGGATTTGGTTGACATTTTCCTCTATTCGTCACTGGCATTGCACCCTCGTCATCGTTGGTCGTCGTCGTCGTCGGTGGCGCCGTCAACGTCGTCGCAATGATCCCACAAGATTCTTCTGGTGGTTGTGTGACGCACATTGGAATCTGCCCGAAGACCTCGAGCGCGGCCACCGACTCCGGCGACGTGTGTGTTTTACGCTCGCATCCTTTCTCTCTCTTTCCTTTCCCGTCTCTTTGCGCTTTAAGCGAGGTGCCGACTACAATTCGAGCGAGAGCAAGAGAGAGGGGGAGGGAGTGAGGGACAAAGATAGTGAGAACTCTGAGCAGAAACGATCTCAGTCTCACGAGAGTTCGAGGCATCGCCCCCATAGCTCTCTGTTTGTCTGACCGTCGTGTTCTTTTCTCACAATACTGAAGATTTACCATTTTCCGCTAAACAGCTACGAATTGATCGATTTTTTTCTGCGTCGTAGCCACACCTTTCAAAAAAAATCTCCTCGATAAGAAAAACAACGATTTTAGCCTTTTTTTCGTTTTTTTTCCTGCCACCAACAGATTTCCTCAAATTTCTCATTCCAATCTGGAACGAAAAGTTTATCGATTTTGCTAGAAAAATTGCGAGCGAGGTCTCGCAAACGTTTTGCCCACTCAGCCTCCCGAAAGATTTTCAAGTTTCCCTCAGCCACGTGACGTAATAATTAGCGAAAATTACAGCGACACTGATTGCCCGAAATCACACATCGAAGATTTATCGCGTCAACTTTATTTCGCCTACATAAAAATGCAGCAGCAAAAAATATACTTGGATCTATTTATAGCTGGTCATGCGTTATCAAGAGAAGAAAATCAACTATCGAACGCAAAATCGCTGATTAAATGATGGCACGCGTTCTGCACTCGTAATATATACGTACGTATATATAGCGACATAGTATAAGCATATGTATCTGGGTATTTCGCCCGTCACTACGAATATAATAACCTTGGGCCCATTTCGATGTACGAAATACACATTCGCACACAGCCTCACACACGTATTAACAATTTACTCAGCGTTCTCTTTCGATCGGCGTCGCGAATTTGGATTCACCCACAAAAATACCGAACAATCATCGACAAATTCACGTAATTACAGACACACGTCTCGCGTTTTAAATTGCCAGCGAGGCATCCAAAACAAATATTCCCTCCATCATTCACTTTACGCAACCGCCCAAGATCCTCCCGGTTAAGGTATCAAATCGACTCTATTTAGGCTTTTTTCAAAATTTCTAATAAACGTTCTCGCCACCAAAAATAAAAGTTTCCTCCTATGAAGAAAATTTTTCTGACGTTCAGAATTTGCAATTTTTCATTTTTCCCATCCAAACGCGTGTAAATTCGAGTCACGTTTCGTTATAAGTTGCAGAAATCGAGTCACAAAAAAAATGTTTTCACGATTTTTTTAGCAGATTGCCAGAAAGGCTATGAGCCGGAATTTTCTGAGAAAAATCCTAAACCCATTATTTTGCATCTTATAAACGACACGCGCCTCGAATTTACACGCGTTTGGATGGGAAAAGTGAAAAATCGGAAATAAAATATCTCAAATTCTTGACGTCGGAAAATTTTACTGCATGGCAGAAAATTGTAAGTTTTGTTGTCAAGAATGTTTGTACAAAATAATTGAAGAATCCTGAATAAAATGATTTCGTGATAGTTCGTTTTTGATCAAGAACTCAAACTCATGAAAATTAACGAAAAAAAAACTGCAAGATTCGTTAGAATCTGGATGTTGAGATAACGAAATGGTTCATCGAACCATGGACCAAATATCTGCGGACTTTAATCGTAGATAATGAGTAAATTCGCCAGCTTCTGATCGATCGTTTCCAAATTTGCAAGTCCTTCGAGTTGGATAACGACTTTTCGATGCTTTTATATTCCAAATCGAGTGTTAGTCATAACTTCAACGCACTTATAACTCACGGAATCGCACTTGAGTTGGTGGAAAAGAAAAGAGAATAGGAGAGAAAGGGAGAGAGAAGAAAAGAAGGGAAGAGAGAGAGAGAGAGGAACGGGATCGTCGTTAAATCTGTGTTTCGGTGTTTCGAAGCCAAGGTTCTTTTGGAACGGACGTACTCACCGGCTCTCTGTTAGTACCTATATAACCACCGAATTGCGCCGCGCGCAACACACGGAATGTTAATGCAGGTCAGGCCAATCTTGCTCTTTTTCTCCTGCTCCTCCCTCGTCCTCTCTCTCTCTCTCTCTCTCTCTTTCTCTCTGCTTCACTGTACCCCACTCTTTACTTTTGGAACATCCAACACAAATAAACACCTCAACTTGAGTTTTGCAAATTTACATACATTGCCGAATTATTACGTTGGGAAAGACAATCATAACCGCGACCATCAGGATCACTGGTCGAGAATATTTTGCAATGCTCATCATTTATGTAACATTCAAATGAATTACCATTTCCATTCGAGTTTACCAGCGATCCTGACGAATAAATCGGTTAAGCAATGTTCGTTTAAAACTGCTTTGGGGCTTTTTTTTTGTTGATTAAATTTGGCACGTCAGTGAGATGATTATTGCGGGTAGAAAAAAAAATTTGTTTCATGAAAATATTAAACGTCAACAGCGAACACTGGAAATTAAATTTTGTCAAAAAACGTCGATATTTTGTTGAATACGGTGAACTGAATATTTTTGATTAATTTCCAAATTTTCGTTATTTCGACAATGCTGACAAAATGACAATGAATGACAAAAATTTACTTTTCGAAGAGACTTTTTGGAATATTTCTTGCTGCAATGACTAAATTTTTGGGATTTTTCAAAAAAAGTTTGATCGTACGTATCCAGCAAAATTTTCTTTTCAGAGGAAGCTGAAATTTTTTCATTTCTGAAATAAATTCCTCGAGTTCGTTGCTCATATTTGGAATTTCTGAGAATTTTTGCAAATAAAAAATAAATGAGCTCGCGATTAGCGATCGTCTATTGCGAAAACATGCGAATACCAACAAGCCGTGATTCCCGAACTGTTTTCGCCTCCTGTCAACACACAAAAACCAACCACGTTCCAGTTCGGATTCATCATGTAACGTAGTCACATACACACTCAAAAAGGTCTGAAAGCGAAATTGTCGTGTAGTATTCCTGACGCCAAAATTCAATTTGTCCGTCTGCCGAGAGGAAAATCATGAGGACCTTCGCAATACCGATTTCTCCGATCTTTTAACGCAACCGCCGGAGAAAGAGAGATCGAGGAGACACGGGATCTTAAGGGAAAAAGAAGTTCACCAACCGTTGGCGAATTTTTATGAAACATGGTAAAGACATTTTTACTCGACGTTCGTTAATTTCAGTTTTTTTTCAACCAAAATCTACTCGAGACTGTTAATCTCGTTAATAGTTTTTTTTTTTACGAAAAATCGTGTGCATAAACTCAATAAAAAAAAAATTCTTGTCACACGAAAAATTGAGAAATATTAAAAAACCCCCAGGAAGTTTTCATTTCGTTGCATGGCAACGGGAGGAAAAATCCTTTTTGAGGTTGAGTTCAATACCAATGGAGATGCCACGAGCATGGGAAAGAAAAAGATGCAAATTTCGGAAGCTGAATTCTCCTGCGCTGCTCTCCTAATCCTCGAATCACTAATAAACGTAGAATTTTCGTACAAGCCACGATTCCGTTTAATTTTGGCAGAAGACTTGTAATTTTTTTTTTCTCCGAGTTAATTCTCAATGGTGACGATGTTTTTTCTGAAAACGATCGAATCTTCGTCCGTCCATTATAGCTCGACATTTGAAGGGTTGAGAATCACATGATTTGCATTATAGTTCCTGGCTATTGTTTCAATACTCTGACGCTTTTTGCTATAAACGATTATTTTGATTCTCAAATTAGTGTGAGCAATACTGGGTTTTATGATTTTTTATGGAATTTCAATGAAAAGTTTATATTTTTTCGCAGAACTCGGAAACCAAGGTGTCTCTGCGATTTTCGATATAATTTGCTCCCGATGCATCATAATGAGGAAATTACTTTATTTAGGATTCTTGAAAAATGTTGTATGAACATTCTTGACACCATGACAATTCATTTAACGATTTAAATCAAATTTTAATTAATTTAATTTTATCGATTTAATAATTAAATTGATTTAACAATTTTAATCAAAATTAACAATTTTCTCCTACGAAGAAAATCGTCTGACGTCAAGAATTTGAGCAATTTAATTTGCAATTTTTAACTTTTCCCATCTAAACGCGTGTGAATTCAAGTCGCGTTTCGTTTATGAGTTGCAAAAAAATAAAAAGTTGCAAATTAAATATTTCAAATTCTGAGCGTCAAGAAATTTTTCTTCGTAGGAGTAAACTTTTATTTTTGGTGGCAAAGACGTTTATACATTTTTTTGAAAAAAAACCCTGAACAAAGTCGATTTCTGGTAATACCAAAAAAAATGTGTCCATGAACAGTCTTGTCAACCTGGATCGGGTTGCCCTATGAGACCTTGCCCTCCAGAACCATGTCCAGCGAGATTCCGGTGTCCAACGAATTCACCGAAGCAGATTTGCATCGTGCCACCGATCCAGCAAGGACCTCGTTGGAAGCCATGTTGCATGAGAAAAAGTCCATTTCCATGTCCGAATCACGCACGACCGAGACGGATACTTCGTATGAGCGCTTTTGACATTAGTGCTCAATATTGAAGTAAAAAAAAGTAGTGGAGCTCGAGGATCATTCAGACATATTGATCAAGATGATTTGCTAAAAGAGACACAATAAGTAAATTCGTTGAGGCCTATCGATTGATGGGACTAGATCGAATTGCAATAATGGTGAGTCTCCCGATCTCTCTATGGATTCTCGAACTCGTCCTTCGAATTTGCTTATTTGCAAACGGACAAAGCCAACTGATATTCATTCGTTTCTATTGACTCAAAACACACCAAGTTTGTTTTTTTTTCTTCTATTTCTCATTCTCCTTTTAATGCGACGCGACTGCTGATCGCATGTACACCATATACTGAAACAAAAAAAATCTGTATCTCGCATCGATCGAAAAAAAAATAGCCAAAAAACATTCGATTTGAAGCGTGTTCGTCTGTATGTTTTTTTAAATCCTCTCGTCTTCTAAATAAGTATCTTTTTTTTGTGTCTCGACGAAAAGTCATTGACACATCGATTATAAATTCTCGCAAGGAGCTAGGCTAGAAATAGTTAGGTAAGAGGGGTGGCGGGCAATCCCAAATATCCTCGACACGTGCTGCTGCTAAGGATATTAACCCTCCGATGATCCCGCCGCTCGTGTGCTCGCCCAGGACATGAGAAGATCACGCGGGTTCAAGGCGAAATTCACGAATTCTCTATATAATTCCAAATACTGTCTGGCGCGATTTCCCCTACCAGGACATAATTCTAACAAGCGAAGGATATATTTACGTTGTCACACGTGTGTACCATGCTTTCTTAAAAACTCGAAGGATCTTTCACCTTCGGTCAACGAATCCGTGAGAATTAACGCCAGAATTAATTAGCATGACGATGTTTTCATCAGGATCACGAATCATTAACTGCCTCAAGAATCAAGCTTTTTTTATTTTTTCAATTTTATTACAAGCCATTCACTTCGATCGGTGAATCGCCAACAAAATAATACGCAAAAATTGACAAATATTCGGGCGAGAACGCTCATTCAGGAATCGATCATTGATCCTGTTTCTGCGATCGGACCTTTTTCCAATTTCTACTGCACTGAAAATTAAATTTTGCCAAGAAACGTCTAAATCTTGTTGAACACGGTGAACTAAATATTTAAAAATTTTCATTAATTTGACAATATTTTTCATTTCTAACGCAACTGTCAGCTAAATTTACATTCGAATGACAAAAATTTATTTTCCAAAGAGACTTTCCAGAATATTTCTTGCGGCAGTCACAAAATTATGGCGATTCTGAGTTGCTCCAGCGTCCGTAAGAAGGAAGAAAAAAAATTGCAAAAGCTCTCGTAATCTTGTTGGCTGTGATCAAAAGTCTCTCACGGTTGAGTGCATGTTCGGAGCTGTGATTTTTAATGCGTTTCACATTCTATTGCGTGCTTGCGTAGAGAGTCAAAAGATATTTTTCGTCCTCGTGCATAACGTGCGAAAAACGCAAGCCAAAGAAGAAGAAGAAGTACGGAAAGGATCGTGTTTCTTAGTCACATTCTCTCTTTTATATCTTTGCCTGTTGTTTTTTCGTCGTTTTTCACGCGTAGCTAGGCCACGTTCCTCAACGAGAGCGTGGTGGCGAGACTAAATTTCGTCTCAGCGTCATTGTCGCCGCGTGCATGCTTTTCTTCACACTTTGACGCATCCAAGCGCAATCAACCGGATATAAAAACGGAAACGGACGAAAACGGAGATTATCTTGAAAATACGGAATCTCAAGAGGATCAGGTAGTGGAGGATACGAAACACGAGGCGTCTGATTCCCAAGTTGCGTGTTAGCTCCCTCGCCTTCTCTTTCCTTTTTATTTTGTCGCACATGCGTCTTCGTACACATGCGCACATTCTATATGCATCAGCATTATGCAGTGTTCGCATCGTCGCGCTGCGTCGATTACATTCAGTTCACAGAGAATTTACATTAACTCCAAAATTAAAGTTTTCATATATTGTTAATTGCCTCGTCATTGCCACGTGGCAATCCTCAAATTCATTAAGTTTTAATGCATTCATTCAATATCATTTTTTTCATTTAATTCCAACCCTCACAATGGGCCAATTTCTCCATGAAAATTCAAGACATCATCAACATTTTGTCAGGGGTCAATGGGGTCAATCTAATGGTACCATCGCATCTGAGGAATTTTTCACGCCGGAAAAATAATTTAAGCGCGAATTCACCCCAACACTATGGCTTTTAGATGCGACGGAATGCATGAACTTCGTTACCAAGATTGGGAACGAAATAATAACTAAAAAAACGGACTATCGAGAGACTGTAACGGAGGGATGTTTTTTCCTTTATTTTTCAATTTACACGAATGCAGCTATGAAGTAAAGAGTTTTTCAGCGCGAGAATTAATCTTTCTGATTGCCTTTGACATTAATTATTTTCGAGACTTTGTTCGAAGAGGAAATACCGAGTGAATGAAAATTCTACTTGATGATGCGACGTGTCGCTGGAGACTTTTCATGGCCTTGCGTTTCTAGATAGTTTGATGCACAAGTCGATTTTCCGGGCCAGTTTAAAAAGATTCAAAGATGTGATTCCACGAACTGATGCATCGCCCAATGAATCTGAGACCAATAATTCGTCTGTCCTGTTTACCCCTAAGCCTCAGGATTTCAGTTTCATTTATACATTCCTCGTGTTCCGAGTCCTCGAATTCCAAAACAAATGGGTGTTGTTTTTTTCCAAGAAATATACGTAGAAATGGACTTGTTGAGGAAGTAGAAAGCCGACCCTTGTGGACCGACCAAAGAACAATGAGGATACCCTCGTCCTCTCTTGGCAGACTCTCCATCAGTGGAAAAGAACGTAGAATCGATCTGTCTCGATAGACTCCGAAGCGACCCTCGTCTCTTTTCAAAACAACATCCCTCCTGGGCCGTCGAAAGTCCATTACACAAGAAAACGTTTACCCACTCAATTTCTACGTCATTTTGAATATTCTCGAACGCACCGATGAGTATGTGAACATTTTGGACAACGACTGTCAGAAAAAACCACGTGAGGCAGTTGTTTCCGAATTTCAATGACACAGGGCTATCACGGAAAGTAAAATTTTATTGGGAGAGTTCGATGTTTTTCGTTCGTTCACGCAAAAAGCTCGAAATGTTTCTCTGATTTTTTTACTTTATACGAAAATAGTGCCAAAACCATTTTTTCAGTAACATTGAGAAGAAAATTTTGTTAAAAAAACGTTTCGACTAAACGTTTTTTTGAAAAATCACAAAAATTTTATCTCCGCAGCAAGAAATATTCTAGAAAGTCTCTTCGAGAAGGAAATTTTTGTCATTCCAATCGCAAATTTTGCTGGCAGTTCCGTTAGAAATAAAAAATGTTGTCAAAATTACGAATATTTTGAGATTAACCAAAAATATTCAGTTCGCCGTGTTTAACAAAATATCGACGATTTTTGGCAAAATTTAATTTTCAGTGCGAAATTCACGCACGCGCGTAATATCTCTCGTCAATCGTAACACTTCGATCATGGATTACACAACTTAAAGTTGCTCAGATGCTGCCACGGGTGCTCAATAGCCGCAAGAATGAATATAAAAAAGAAGATGTAATATCTTTCGTTTTGTCCTCACCACTTCTCGTCGATACGGTCAGGTTCGGCACATATTTTACAAATTATGAACCAAGACCCGGAAAAAGTGAGAAGTGAAATTTTTTCGGGTTTTTTTTCCACTCACGTTCATCCGCATACACAGGCAAACTATCGAGGATTCCTCTCTGCGATCTATGAAGCAAACGGTAGCCATAGAAGCTCCGAATCTTTTCATTTTTCAACGATCTTAACTTTCACACCCGCGAGGCCCGACGTTATACACCTTCTTCGAGTATTTCACATGAATTATAATCGTACTTTTTGAATCGTCGATACTTGTGGCTTTCGTAATGTCACTAAATCAAAATCAGCCCTTCAGGACGAGGTATACCAACGATAGGGACGTTTTCTTGTGAAATCGTATACAACAGTCTTTGCGCTCGACTCGCGGCGAGGAAATAATATCGAAAATTATCACGGCATCAGGATTTCCTGGTACCTCGTCGCCTCTCTAAGGGATTTCAGCAAATACATAGTAAATTTTCATACATATTCTATTAAAAATATCGGAGACTCGCACATTTTTCGATAAGTTTAAATATTTTTCGATCAATCTAAACGTTTTTCACACAAATTTTAATTTTTTTCATGAATTATGATATTTTTCAATCAATTTTAACGTTTTTCGATTCATTTGGACATTTTCCATAAATTTTGATATTTCTCAATAAATTTTAACATTTTTCGATAAGTTTAAATATTTTTCCATCAATTTCAACAGTTTTTAACTTTTTTTTTCATGACTTATGATATTTCTCGATCACTTTTAACGTTTTTCCATTCATTTGAACATTTTTCCATAAATTTCGATATTATTCGATAAATTTTAATGTTTTTCCATTCTCTCGAACATTTTACAATAAATTTTGGTATTTTTCGATGAATCTTAACATTTTGCGATAAATTCGAAGAAGAACTTCAACGTCTTTTAGCAACTTCTGGAATTTTTCAATCAGTTTTAACATTTTTCGATAAATTTAAATATTTTTCGATCAATTCAAACGTTTTTTTCACAAATTTTAACTTTTTTTCATGAATTATGATATTTTTCGATCAATTTTAACGTTTTTGCATTCATTTGAACATTTTTCCATAAATTTTGATATTTTTCGATAAATCTTAACATTTCGCGATAAATTCAAAAAGGAATATCAACGTCTGTTAAGAAATTCTGGCATTTTTCGATAAATTTTAACATTTTGCGATAAGTTTAAATATTTTTCGATCAATTTTTACGTTTTTTTTCACAAATTTTAACTCTTTTTCATATTTTTATATATTTTTAGTCAATTTTAACGTTTTTCCATTCGTTTGAACATTTTACCATAAATTTTGATATTTTTCGATAAATCTTAACATTTTTCGACCAATTTTGGAAGAAAAATTACCTGAAATTGCTTCGGGGGGCGATTTGGTACCAAAAAACTCTGCGATGTCACAGTAATTTTTGATATTATATTCTCTCCGTGCACGTTCATATTATGATCGCTGCATTTACGACAATGGCTGTTTTACCGAGTCCCAACGTTGCTATCGTTTCGTTTCCAGGCAAGAATGACTTTAAGGGGTTTCAGAATGATTTTTTTCTTAAATAAGCGACGTGATTCATTAACTTTTTGATTTCGTGGGATATGAACAATAACTGTTCAACAATGGGATGGAAAAATGTGAAATATTGTGGTGATGCACGAGGCACGGATCTGCGAGATCGAAAGAGAAGTCTCCGCACAAAAATGCCGCGATGCGGTTGACAGCGGAGCGGCGTGACAGGCGGCATTAAAAAAGCAAAGAATTTTGAAAGCATCACATTAACGATGGGGAATTTAGAAATTTTGAAAGACATGAAAATGCGAGCATAGAAAAAAGTACTCAGGAATTTTTTCCTGTACAAAAAGCCAGTAGAAAGTCAATAAAATTAAGTCGGTCTGATCAGTAGAAGAAAGGTCACGTAGGACGAGAGCGAGAGACGTTTATTACCGAACGTAGCTCCCATTAAAGCAGTCGAATCGTTAGATTTCTCGTTTCGCTGTCACAGCGCTTGTGAAATTGTATTTCGAAAAAGCGAACAATTTTTAAGTTCCATTATATGAGATAACTCACATTTAGGAATGCAAAATTGGTGGATCTGGACCGCAAAAACAATTGCATGCTCGTTCGTTTCCCTTCTTCGCTAACGGAACCCCTTAAAAGCAAAACATCGACAATAAGGACCCAAACCATTCACGATCCGCAACTTTTTCATCAACGAAAAGAATTACCAGTTGCAACTGCGTTGCGTTCAATATTTCAGGCATAGATCGTGGCAAACGATGTTAAGGGCACATGACACTCGCGTCAGTATTTTTTTACGATAAATATTCAACCAGGCAACTTTTGTCATTGCATCAAGAAATATTCTGGGAAGTCTCTCGGAAAAAGTAAATTGTTGTCATTCCAATCGCAAATTTGGCTGACAGTTGTGTTAGAAATAGAAAATATTCTGAAAATAACGAAAATTTTGGAATTAGCCAAACAAATTTAGTTGAACGTGTTCGACAAAATATCGACGTTTTTTCAACCAATTTTAATTTGCAGTGCTTGATCGGTTCTTGTTTAATAAATAAAAGACTGAATCGATGCAAAAGAAAAGACAAGAAAGCTCATCGTGCAAGGAGTTTCTCTATTCGGAAGAAATAACGAAGCTGAATGAGCTAGAAATGTGAAAGAACGATATGAAACATCCAACAATAAAGTCACTGGGGAAATCCGTTGAGATTTAAAATTAGAGCAAGACTGTCAGATCCACGCGCGCGATTTGTTGCCGATCATATCCGCGCTTTCTTCAAATCAATGTGTGTATCTTTATGATAGATATATCGTTTCATATGGATCAATAATAACTCAAATCCATTTCCTTTTGAGGTAAAAAGATAAAAGGTGCAACAAACACCCAAAGCTTATTGATTCTGTACGGTCATTGATTCCGAAAGAGAGCTTTCTTATCGGATTAATTGAACCACCAACCGAGCTCTGGCCTTGGACTGTTTATAGAACCATGTCCGAGAATTTCAAGTCCGATCAGAATGTCGTGTTTTAGTATTTGAAAAATATCAACAAGGTCGTAGATGATGTTCAGCATTTTTAATCACCTGGTTCCGCCAGCGAAATAGGAAATGTGACTGATTCGGATCAATGATGCTGCCAGCATCTGCGAGTTCAGCAATCGTTGCCAAGATGCTGTTGCGATTGATTCTCCGCGGCGTTGATAAATCAAAAATCAAATTTTATCAAAAAACGTCGATATTTCGTTGAACACGATGAACCAAATATTTTTGGATAATTTCAAAATTTTCATTATTTTGACAACATTTTTCATTTCTAACGAAACTGGCAGCTCAATTTGCGATTGGAATGACAAAATTTACTCTTCGAAGGGACCTTTTTTCTGATTTTTCGAAAAAACGTTTAATCGAACGTATCCAACAAAATTAAACTCTGAAATCTGCTCCGAATTTGGTGATTTTTTCTTTCATCAATTCCGCGTTCATCAGAGTGCATGGGCGTGTGATGCAGCCGTCGCAGCAAGATGAATGGTGTCGCGTTTTTTGACCATCGCGGTATCGCGGCCTCGTCGGATTGGTCGATCATGGGGACAGACATACCGGCGGTCCGCGACCAGTTTCGATTTCGCGATTCTATTCAGGTATTTGCTATTTGATCGTTCACGCATCGCGCCGCTGCGCCTGATTTCGTGGAATTTCTCATCCCTCGCCGTTACACACTCGAAACCGTTTCTCCGAGCGGAGATTCGTAACAGAAATTGTGAATCTCGAATGGTATTCGGTGCATTGGCAGATTCTGTGAAGCGAGGTCGTCAAGTTTTCGGTTTCTGCCAAAATTTCATGCCGATTCATTCGATTTTTTATGACACCGAAGTTCGCAACGTTGGGGTCCAGCGAAAAATACGATTTTCTATTAATTGTTTGTTAAATTTCAAAATCCATAACAAATTTCGCACCGATTTTGAATTCGGGTACCGAAAAAAATCGTTTTACTGGCTCTGACCAAATATTGAATGATAATCGTGAGATCTGCTCAAGAAAAAACGGAATTTCGTTGCATTCCGCAACGACGCAAACTCTAAAATCGTCATTTTTTGCATGTTATCGTTGCAAGTGAGCAAAATGGCGCTACGTGTCGATTCCGCAGGCGAATTTCGTTGAATTTGGAATCCTTAAACTCGTGTTTGCTGCGGCAAATCAAAATGGTTGGTTGCTACAGCGCAAAAGACACGAACGAGATACCGAGTGTCAACAAATTCGGCGAGAACATGAAATTCAGCAATGCAATCGTTTACGCGGATCCATCCGGTCGTGTTTGAGGTTAACGTCAGTAACGCCACCGTTGTGCTTGTTCACGTAGTCAAAGCGTCACGAGCGTCGGCAATGTCGTGCATCTCAATGTCGGCTAACTTGACAGCGTACTCACGAGTGCATCGTACACGTAGGTACGTAAGAAATCTGACGAGCCGCGACTAACACCGGTTCATCTTTGATCGCAATGATTCAAAGTGACCCAGTAATTACAGAGCCTAATTGCAGGGTCTGGAATGGATCGTACTCGCATCTCCATTCAAGAAAATCCGTCAAAAGACGCGGCTGGATCTTCGCGCATGCTTTTCTGCAGCTTCCAATTTCGCCCTTGATGAAATAAACGTTCAGGAAAGAGTCGCTCATAGTCACGCGGAGGGTTCTATGCAGCAAGAAACGAGTGCGAATTAGTTATGGCAGTACTGACGGTTTTTGAATTACCGTTCAAAATTTGATGAAATTTGCTATGGCAGTAGATTATGATAAGAAAAAATCCAGTCAAATTTTCAACCGGCTACGGAGAAGCAGGAAAAAGATATTGGCATTGGTAATTTTATGAATTTAACATTGATTTCATACATTTCATTGCATTTTGCAATGAAAACTGTCATTTCTCCTGAGAATTGATAAGAATTCATTGTAAAATACAATGAAAACTGAGATTCATCATAAAACTCAATATTAAATGTACGAAACGGAGTTTAATGAAATTTGGTACAATAGTGGAGCATGATGAGAAAAAAGATCCAGTCAAATTTTCAAGTGACTACAACGAAGCAGAAAAAAGATATTGGCATTAGTAATTTCACGAATTTAACATTGATTTCAATGACTCTGAAGTTTGCATCGTTGGAATGCAGCGAAATTCATTTTTATCTTTGACGAAAATAATTATTCGAATGCAAAATGTAATCACGATGATAAAATGATCGATTTTTGCCATTTGAAAAACATATCAACTCGAAAAATTTGGACGACATTGAAAACTGAACGAATCTTCAATAAAATTCAATATTTTTCGATGCATTCCAACGTTGCAAACTTCAGCATCATGATTTCATACATTTCATTGTATTTTAGAATAGAAACTATGAATTCTCCTAACAATTGATAAGAATTTATTGTAAAATACAATGAAAACTGAGATTCATCATAAAACTCAATGTTAAATGTAGGAAATAGAATTCAATCAAATTCGTTTCAATAGTAGATCATGATGAAGAAGAAAATCCTGTCCAATTTTTGAGAGTCTGCAGAGAACCAGAAAAAAGATAATACCATTGATAATTTGATGAATTCAACATTAATTTCATACATTTAATCGTATTTTTTCCTCCCTATAAAGGTTAATAAGAATTTCTTGTAAAATACAATGAAAACAGATTTATCATAAAACTCAATGTTAACTCTAGAATTCCAAACCACTTGAAATCCCGCGCCCGTTTCCCCCTTTTCGTTCCCATGTCTTTAACATTTTACCTCGCATTTTACTGCAATTTTGACTGATTTTTTTTACTTGCAGCAAAACTGCCCTAGACGCACGAGATCCTGCATCAAAGAAACGAAAAAAATGAGCCCAACTTGAATCCTTTTCATTAAATTTTACCAGAGATATGAATCTTTGAAAATTCGGATCATTCATGACCCCAGGTTACCGGAATACGTAAAAATAAATAAGGTCAAATGCATGAAACTACGAATACGAATATTTTTTTTCTAGTTCTCTATAGGCTCTTGAAAATTGGACTGGATCTGCTTTTCTGTATCAAATTTTATCAAATTCTGAAGGGTCATTCTAAAACCGATAGTTCCTATAGAATAGTTTAGTCCTCTTCCTGAGCCCCAAGGTCATCTTCTTGATTGAATGAAACAAATGCATCTTTTAGGTCAGTACGAAAAAATCGGAAACACGCGAACGATTCAAAGATTCTGCGATTCTGTCTTATATACAAAAGCAACAATTTAAGCCTCATATCCGGAGGAGAGAAATAGTTGTTATCCTTGACATGACACAGTGAGGACGTTAATCTTGTTCGGAGACGCTTTGGTCTCGCTTTCTCACGTGATGGCAATACGTGGGCAAAAACTGGAAGAAAAATCCTAACGTTTGTTCTCCTTTAAACGACTATGCTAAAATCTCGAGGCTAATGTAGAAATTCTTCGTTATCCTGTTTGAATATTTTGATGAATCAAAACGGACACCGCGCGCCAAATGTAAATGGCAGGATCTTATGCAAACTCGAGGATTCGTCTGGGAACATCTATCGATAATAGGACACTCGAGACAGACAGACAAAATATATTTCGTACAAGTTTTACGTCATTATAAAAATAATGTAATTTGTCTTGTTTGAAACTCAATCTCGTATTACTCGATGTGTTGCGACAAGAATTTCGTATTCAACGCTGCTATGTATAACAGGTTGAGCCCAAAACTTTCTTTTGCAAGATCCTTGAACCGCGAGTCTTAGTCTCGCTCGTCGACACACCCAAAATAGAGAGAGAGAAATTTTTTAATAAAATGATAGGATCAGACTCGTTAATTATTCACATTCAAACGTCATTTCAATAAATTAACATTCCGAGTCTGATGCGGAGAAATGTTATTGAAAAATCCCAGAATCCAGAGTATTTTTTCCCTCAATTTTTCATCATCGTCAATAAAATATATTGGCACAGGCGAGAGTGTGGGACAATAAACCCCCTTAAAATCTCGTGGTGGTGTTTTCCATGCACACCCTTCTCGGGGTTTTTCATCTAAATATTTGAAATTATTAATTTGAAATTGAAATCAAAATTGAAATTAAAATTATTAAATTATTAAATCATTAAATTATTCTAAAAAATTAAAATGAAATTAAAAATATTTGAAAATTCAAATATTTGTTCCCCAATTTTTTGTTTTTTTTCATTTACAGCAAAACCCCTTAAAATTCATAACATTATTATTATTATTTTGATCCAAAGATTCGAAATTGCAACGAATCGATTTTTTGCATATTTTAGAAATATTGGCGGAGCAGATGAAAACAATTTCGAACGATTTTGTATTACGTTTTTGATTATCAGAGATTTTAACTTATCGTGACTTTAAAAAAGCCCTGAATAAATAAAAATCCTTTCTGTCTCGTTGAAGGGAAAAAAAATATGGATTTTCGATTGCTCTTCACAATGGAATTTTGATATTTAGACTCGTTTGAAAAATAAGTGCAAAACGAGAATTTGGGTCATTTGAATGAATGGACTTTTTTTTCATGTTTTTAGAGACAAGCCTCGAACTCGATCTACCGGGATCGTAATCCCGTATAAGCGCGGCAGACACAGAATCTGGCCAGATTTTCGAATGAGAACATTGCATCCAGCTTTTGACTGGTTCGAAATACCTCCCAATATAGAGGAGCCAGACCGCTCTTTGGGCAGTCGAGGAGGGAACTTTGACTTTTGTTCGCGGTCGACGAACCGCGGTCCTCTTTTCGGCCATTTTTGGTTCCGCCGGCAAGTTACGACACGGCGATCGAGAAGAAATGTTGAAAACCAAAAAATTTCCAAAAATCGAATATTGACTTGGCACTGCAAAGAAAATTTTGGATACGTTCGACTAAACTTTTTTTCAAAACTACCAAAAACTCTGTCATTGCAGTAAAAAATATTCCAGAAAGTCTCTTCGAAGAGTAAATTTTTGTCATTCTAATCGTAAATTTTGCCGCCACTTTCGTTAGAAATAAAAAATATTGTCAAATTTACAAAAATTTTGAAATTATCCAAAAATATTTAGTTTACCGTGTTCAACAAAATTTCGACGTTTTTTGACAAAATTCAATTTTCAGAGCGTCATTGTTGACTGTTTTCTTGAAAAAAAAAAAAAAAACTCAATAAAGTTGATTCGGCGACACGAAGAATTTGTCGTTCGACCGCGACGTAATATTGTTACTTGCAAACAACAATTATTTCCCCTGGAACGTTAATTTTGATATAAAATTGAATTGGCTGGAAATGAAAATTTTTTTCCAATTTTTTTTCGAACCCTTATTCATCCTGCATTCCTGGATTCCGATCAAAATCACCGGAATGAATTGTTTTTAATGTTTTTCATAAAATGTTAGCCTCGAAATTTCTTTATGGTTGTTTGCTCCGTTCTGGGGATTTTGAATCCTCTCGACACAAAGATCGAGAAGACGGAGTGGTCGACGCAGTCGTGTCTGAATTGCGACTGGATGTTATACGAATTTTATTTCAAATTTAGATGATAATTTTTCTATATAGCGATAATTCGCGGTTTTCGTGAGACAATTGCTGTCAGCATCGGTTCGTCGTGGTCCATTCGCTCCTTGATCATCGATGCTTGATAATTAGCTGATGAGTTTCATTAAATTTTGTAGATATTCGAGTTTTTGGCTGAAAAGAAAATTTTGATGGAAACGTTGGACAAAACGTTTCTTTCAAAAAATCACAGAAATTTCGTCTTTGCAGCGAGAAATATTCTATAAAGTCTCTTCGAAAAGTGTCAGTTTCGTTAGAAATGAAAAATATTGTTAAAATATAACGAAAATTTGGAAATTATCGAAAAATATTTAGTTTGCCGTGTTCAACAAAATATCGACGTATATTTTTGGCAAAACTGAATTTTTAGTGTAAAGTCTCGTACGTGCGTTGACAATAATAAATCTTGTGGTGGGAAAATATGACTGGGCGTTTGTCGGACGGAGGACGATTCGTTCGAAGACTAGTTAAGAAAGAGCACCTTCCCGGGACGAGCACAGCTCTCCCTGCTTTCACCTGGCAATATTACGAGAAACACACACCGAGAGTGCCGAAGAGGGAAGAGTCCTCGATCCTTTCTACGAGCTATATATAAGATATAGCATTACGAGCGCGATTCTCGACTTATACCCCTGGCGTTTCCTTACCAACACATATGCGAGCCGATATACCTTGTGTCTTTTGCACTGCTTGCACATTCGTTGACCTCGCATTCCAAAATATAGATATAAAATTATATACCAGGATGAAATGAGACGTCCCGTGTCACGGATAATCCATGCCATAAACTTGGCTCTAAATGCAGATTTCGAGTCGTCGAATCTAACAACCAATTGCTACAGTTATATATACGTATCAGTAATTCGCGATAACTAAGTATCCTCTCAATATAATGATTAGATCGCGTGAATAGGTATCAAAAAGTAGGCTAATGTGTATCTGAAAAGTTTTGTCCGTTTGTATGCGTCTGTAGAGACCGAAATAAGAAAAAAATATGAGACACGTTCTAGACCAAAAAAAAAACCAAAGAATTATACGTCGGGGCGATATTTTTGTAAAAAAAAACGCCGAAAAAAACGAAAATTTGAAGAAATTTTTTTCTGGATACGTTCGATGTTTTTTTTCAAAAATTCACAAAAATGTTGTCACTGCAGCAAGAAATATTTTAGAAAAAGTCTTCCAAAAAATAAATTTTTGTCATTCCAATCGTGAATTTTGCTGACAGTTTCGTTGGAAATTAAAAATATTGTCAAAATAACGAAATATTAACGTTTTTTGACAATATTTTATTTTCAGTCGATCTCAACGCAAAAGCCATCGAAGCCCGGAACCCAACCTGCAACTTCTAATCCGATGATTCTGCGTGAATAAGCTTTTGATTCAAAATACAAATGATTTTTGTTTCCTGTAAAAATGATTTTGCTACCCGAAAGTTCCACCGAAATTGGCTAAATGTTTGCACAGACACTGAAAAGAAAATTCTATTGAAAAAGATCGACCGGAAAATCTTTTCGGAAAGTAAATTTTTGTCATTCCAATCGTAAATTTTGCTGACAGTTGAATGAAAAATATTGTCGAAATAACGAAAATTTTGAAATTATCCCAAAATATTTAGTTCGCCGTATTCAACAAAATATCAATGTTTTTTGACAAAATTGAATTTTCAGTGGATGAATTACCAATTATTATTCCGTATGTACACTGAAAATGAATTTTTTTCGAAAAACGGTGAAAATTTTTTTGAACACGGCGAACTTAATATTTTTTGATAATTTCAAAATTTTTGTAATATTGACATTTTTAATCCGTAACGAAACTGACAGCAAAACTTACGATGAAATGACAAAAATTTACTTTTCGAAGCGACTTTCTAGAACTGTGAATTGTGATGAAATTTTGTGATTTTTCAAAAAAACGTTTAGTCGAACGTATCCAACAAAATAATGTCAACATTTTGCAACAAAATTTTATTTTCAGTGTATTGGAACTTGATATGGACTTGATGTTCATTGCTGACGATTTTAATGTCCGTTGGGACATAAAAATGGTCGATTTATTGGCCTACTTGATTTCGCTGGCGCGATGCATGCATATCGAAACGTCTGCACCGATACTCTACCCCACTATTGAGGGCATGATGGGGAACTCACTGATACTCGTACGCTGCACTCACGGACGTTGTTCTAGTCATCGGGTGTTGTCGGTTCGCCGAACTTCAACATTTAATAACTCGTCATGACATTATCTCACACAAAAAAGCCAAATAAGGCTGTTCGGCTGACGTCTTGACCTCAAATTCACGAAATACGTATCGATCTATCTGTATCTGCGGAGACTCTCTGTTTCTCTGCGTAAGCCTATTCTCCTTCGTAGTATCGTATATCGCCGGGTGAAGATGAAGGATAAAACGTTGACAGCGGCAAAAGGAGTCTTCCAGCGAGTCATTGACGCTTAAAAACTTGGCTCGTCCATTTCACCAACAGACTTTCATTAATCAACGCTCGAGTTTCGTCCAGCTTGATTTTCGCATCTAAAATTCTCCCACGAATTTCCGACCTCATCAAAATTTCATGAAAACATTTTATTTGCGTATTACAGAATTACTTTATTCACGATTCTTTAATAATTTTGTATGAATATTCTCGACCCCAAAACTAACAATTTTCTCCTCTAAAGAAAAATCTTCTGACGTCAAGAATTCGAGATATTCAATTTCCAATTTTTTTAACTTTTTCTATCCGAACGCGTGTAAATTCAAGTCGCGTTTCGTTTACGAGTTGCAAAATAATGTGTTTAGGATTTTTCTTCCAAAATTTCGTCTCACAGCCTTCCTGGCCATCTGCAAAAAAAATCCTAAATACATTTTTTTTGCAACTCGATCGCTGCAACTTTTTAACGAAACGTGACTCGAATTTACACGCGGAAGATGAAAAATTGACCAATTTCAATTCTAGAAGTCAGAAAAATTTTCTTCATAGACTAAAACTGTTAGTTTTGGTGCCAAGAACGTTTGCACAACATTTTAATTAATTAATTAATTAATTAATTAATTAATTAATAATATATAATTAATAAATAATTAATTTATCGATTAATTCAAATAAATTCGTTTTATGACAGCGATCCCTTAATGGCAACGTGAACGAGACAATAATATGGAATCCTGTTAGTGTTTTTTCGTGAGAATTTTCAAATGTTACAGTCGAACGTAAACGGCTAAAGTTCCATCGACACGAATCGGGTAATTGATTGGAAATAGTGTTGGAATATAAATTGGAGAACATTGAATTCGCGTGTTCACACACACGTATAGCTGCACATACGGTTATCGACAAGTCGGCCTCATTTATATGCTACAAAGTGTAATACTCCGTTTGGCCGTGTAAATATCTCGTATGCTTAAAATCTTGGTGAAAAAAGATCACGAGAGCAAGAATCCCGTGAAGAGATCGAGAAACCTCCGATCTTTCCGTCTGGAACTGGAAAGCTCAACGATCTCTCACTAACAGGTGGCGCCCATCTTTATTCTCTCTCTCTCTCTCTTTCTCTTTCTCATCCAAGGTTGACGAACGCATCGCCTCACTGTCCACGTACTTATATGTATATCGAGAAAGGCCGCTGAATAGAAAAGACTTTTCGCGATGCGCCACCGCATCTTTTCACTCATCTCTCCTTTTCTCTTCATTCCCCCTCGTTCATACATGCGATTTTCCTTTTTTTCATTTATTCTTATTTTTATTATTGCTCTTATATTACCAGCCCGGACACCGCGGAGAGATGCTCGTCTTGCACGCGTTTCGCCCATACCAGTGAGAGAGAACCGCTGCGAGATCGCTCTTTCAGTTATGAAAGTGCTGAATCTTGCACCACAAAAGTAGATCAGGAGCGACAACAGAGTTGTACTTTTATTTATAATCGACCGACTTATACACAGCTCGGACGCCAGGAGAGGGGGCGATCTGTATCATTTTCATAATCTTTATTTCCATTTCGCTAAATGCATTTTCATTTCCTGTCTTTTCATTTATTCCTATCGAATTAAAGTTGCCACAAAAATTCGTTGCCAACCCAAAATAATGACGATGTGGAAGTTTGCATCGTTGGAATGCAACTAAATGCAGTTTTTTCTTGAGCAGATTGCACGATTATTATTCAATATTTGGTGAAGACGATAAAACGATATTTTTTTGGCATCCAAACGCAAAATCTGTACGAAAAGTCATTGATTTTGAAATTCAACAAATAATTAATAGAAAAATGTATTTTTAGTTGGAGCCCAACGTTGCGAACGTCGCGATCAGGAATTCAATTGGGGCAAAACTTGGTAAATTCGTATTTGATTCACGTTTGAAAATTCGACAATGTTGCATAATATCGATAACAGCGATTGCAAAAATATTCAATTTCAGCGTAAAATGTACAAGCCAATTTTTCTAGCGTCAACCCTCGCGATTTTATCAATTTTTTTAATTCGAATACATGAATAAAAAAGCTATTAAAAAAATCGGCAAAATGGGAAAATATTTTGAAAATGTTGGCGCCGTTTCCGATCATTTCGTAGAGCTCCATGGACTCTGACAAATATTCCGAGAATTTTTCCAAGTTATTAACAAACTTCTAATGTATGACGAAAATCACGTTCTTTGGCAAAGCCGCGATGACCTCAACGTTTCCCGCGATTTACCTCGGCGGTACGAACTGGCTCGAGGCTCGAGGTTGTTTGCCTCAGATCGGACCTCAGATCGGTGAACAGAAGTTCAAAGGAATCCGCCTACGTTTATACATTTTTCCAACTAGAAAGAATTTGATTCATCTGAAAAACCGTGAGAAAAACTCTCGCACTTTTCGTTCCTGACACGCCTGCTGGTGCTCCGCGCGAACTTCCAGCTCAAGTCCATCGGAAAAATAACATTTAAAAAACGCACGGAATGACATTCAAACTGCTTAGTCACAGTTTCAATCAATTCATCGAGCATCTACACTGAAAATTGAATTTTGTCGAAAAACGTCGAAATTTCGTTGAACACGGTGAACTAAATATTTTTGGATAATTTCAAAATTTTCGTTATTTTGACAATATTTTTCATTTCTAACGAACTGTCAGCAAAATTTACGATCGGAATGACAGAAATTTACTTTTGGAAGAAACTTTCTAAAAAATTTCCTGCTATAATGCCAAAATTATTGTGAATTTTTCAAAAAAACGTTTAGTCGAACGAATTCAACAAAATTTTCTTTTCACCGTGTAATAACGATCAACGATGTCAGTTTCGGATAATTTTATTCCCGAAGAAATAACGGATTGCTCTGAAAAAAATGCAGTTTGCATCCGCTGCTTGAGGCTTCGCTGTCATCACAGAAAGCTCAGTGAAAAATGACGTTGGCATTAGTTTTATTAACAACGGTAGTCAGATTTGGTTTACAAGAAAACATTCAATATCGCGCGAGCGAAGTTGCGGGTGACAGCTAGTGGGCTATAAATGTCTCCTTTCTAAAAATCAGATATATCACGAATTAATTCCGGTCTCAGAAGAATTAATGAAGGAACCATTTTTGTGAATAGGAATAGAAATTTGGGGCCAACAACCTTGATTCAATTTTTCGAGGTGGGGTTTCTTTTCAAGTCTTTTAGCTCAACGTTTGCAGAGCCATCGCGAGGCTTGCTTTTTTTGTGCCTTTTACTCTTATTCAATGAATTGTTGTCAAAATATTTTCAAAAATTATTATTTTCGCCTCTCCCCATGGTTTATTGTTTTCAATACGCCGAACACAAAATTCGGATGTAAAAGATCGATATTTTGCTGAAGACGCGTTTAACTAAACTTTTTTTGAAAAATCAAAAAAATTTTGTCATTGCATATTCTGGAAAAAAATATTCTCAGAATTACGATAATTTTGAAATTATCCAAAAGTATTCGGTTTACCGTGTTCAACAAAATATCGAGGTTTTTTCGCAAAATTGAATTTTTACTGTAGCTTTACGAAGAAAATCTGTAATAATCAACAATTAAAATCGTGACTATTTACGAAATATCAAGGCAAAAGCTCTGGCGGGGAGCAAAGTGTATAAATAAACGAAAATCCACAGGATGAAAAGTTTAACTGTTATTCCGTTTTTATCAGCGCGCCAATAAAGTTGCCTTTATCTTTGACTGCGAACAGAACAATAGATCGTGGACACCAATGAATAAGAATGTCCCAAACGTGCTCTAGATTTCGCGCTAGACACTGCGGACATTTTTTGTTTTATCTGTTGGGATGGTTGGACAGACAATGGAAAGACGTGGAACTTGTTTGGAGGAGCGACTCCGTGAGGTTTAGTCGAGACTATGAGTAACTCTCATCATCCCATCGCATGAATCTTTCGCGCTAAAATACCAGATTATTGCACCGATAATTATCTTCGCGCGTGCAAATTAATTAAATCTACTTCTCCATCCTGCAGGCTCT
This sequence comes from Diadegma fenestrale, assembly GCA_037043255.1. Classification (NCBI taxonomy): domain Eukaryota; kingdom Metazoa; phylum Arthropoda; class Insecta; order Hymenoptera; family Ichneumonidae; genus Diadegma; species Diadegma fenestrale. The sequence goes on along the minus strand of CM073310.1, from coordinate 10,070,117 downwards.
GCGGAATTCTTAAACAAAGAAATAATCGTTCATTTCCCAACTTATTACTATCGCAAAATGACTTGATTCAGGATTTTTTTATAACGAAAATTCTTGAAAAAAAAAAACTAAAAATTTTCTCCCACGAAGAAAAATTTTGTGACGTCAAGAATTTGAGATATTAATTTCCAATTTTTTTATTTTCCCATCTAAACGCGTGTAAATTCGAGTCGCGTCTCGTTCATGAGTTGCAAAAAAATGAGTTCAGGATTTTTCTCAACAAATTTCGACTCACAGCCTTTCTAGGCATTTGCAAAAAAATGCTAAATTCATTTTTTATCTGAAATATCTCAAATTTAAAATTTAGACGTCAGAAATTTTTTTTTCGTGGGAAAAAATCTGTTAGTTTTTGGTGGCAAGAGCGTTTATACAAAATTTTGAGAGGACCCTGAATAAAGTCGTTTTGTCATAGCTTAACGCATAATTTTCGTACTGAAATCGTGCTTGTGTACAGTATCGAGAGGAGCATGTTGTGTATGACCGCATAAATAGTGGTTTCTTGTATACGAAGAGAGTCAAAGATCGAGGGCTCTCGTTTCAAGGCACACGCGCGGGAAAGCGAGCAAACGGAGTATATAAGCGTGTGATGTGTTTTACGTATAAACTTGAGGAGGACAAAACTTTCAGGTACTCACGTGTGTAATTGTCACACCCAAAGTGAGAGAGAAGATGAGCAAGGAGACTGGTCTTTGCGGCGCCGGGAAAAATATATGGCGCGGTGAGGCGCGACACTTGGTTAAAGAGGAAAAGAAGATGAGCAGCATCAGCGCGGAGAGAACGTATCTGGGTATTCCCTTGGCGGCTTGCTTTTCATTTTCTTTTGTTTTTTTAATTGATTTTCGTTCATGACGGACCTCTCACCGCGCGAGTTTCACTTGGATTTCTATTTCTTCCTGTTTTTTGTTTCTTTTTTCTTCTCCTCATCTTCATTAACCTGGCGCGTGGAAACTTCAAAAGCATCAAACCCATCGCTCGTTTCTATGTAAATACGCAAACTTTTGCGCCCAATTGATTAGTGTTTAAATGTGTCTATTGACGCGTCGAATCGCGATCCAACGAAAATCTTTCTTCAGACAAATCTCAATGTCGAATGTATTTCGCAGTTTATATGTTTTTAAAACTTTTCCTCTTATCCTACGGCTCTCACACACATTAACACATCCACGAACCATCCTGTTGCTGCGAATAGTTCATTGACCCGGTATTGAGTCAATTCCGCAAGCGAAAATAAGAGCCTATCACTACGTCTTTATGTCTTTGCAGGTATATTCGTGTTCGCGTGTATGTGCATGGCTCCGTTTGTGCTGCTCGGCGGTACTGACCAACAGACATTGCTAGAGAACACCAGAATGTGTGCCGTTTCTCCCCATACAGTCCATGTATACAGGATGTCCCGCAAGTTCGATCCTCAATAATGCAAATTCAATTTCAGCTACGAATGTCCAGTCGAAAAGTCCATTATAATTTTTTCATACGATAGGTCCAAGTTTGCATCGTTGGAATGCAACGAAATTCCGTTTTTTTCTTTAACAGATCTCACGATTATTATTCAATATTTGGTTAGGACCATAAAAACCATAAAATCAGTAGCGACCAATGCGCGAATGTGCACACCGAGTTTTGACATCAATAGAAATAGATCGAACGTATCAGGGCCGAATTTACGAAGCCTAAATTATTTCGGCCTCTCAATGAAAATGAAACTTTGTCAAAAAACGTCGAAACTATAAATATTTTTGGGTAATTTCAAATTTTTGTAATTTTAACAACATTTTTCATTCCTACCGGAACTGTCTGCTAAATTTACGATTGGAATGACAAAAATTGACTTTTCGTAGAGACTTTCTAGAATATTTCTTGCTGCAATGACAAAATTTTCGTGATTTTTCAAAAAAAAACGTTTAGTCGAACGATCCCAAAAGGAAATCTCGAACTTTTCTAACAAAATTTTCTTTTCAATGCTCATTGACAAGAAATTGTAACAGATTTAAAAATTTTCTGCATCGCTGCACAGGTCGGTGATATTCAATTATGAAAGGCCTTCTGTCCTCAAGACCCCTGATCAACTCTTTCTGTGCCGTAGCTCTCGAACTCGCTCGGCTCTTTTTTTTTTATTTTTTTTAACGTCGTATCGAACCGCAGTCGGGCTGTTGACATCTTCGAAGAGCCGATTCGTTGAATGTCAAGCATTGGTGATAATTTTCGATCATATAATTACATAACCTTTCAGCGACGCAGTGCACCGCTGGAATGACTTCTGTCTACATCGTATTTTAGAACGATTCGCCACTGAAATAGTTGTCTACATAAATATACTGCTCGTCTATGCGCGCGTTAGTGCGTCGTTTTCACACGCATAAAGTCTCTCCGCGTATGACAGCTGCGCGGTTAGCCACACTGCAGTTAAAAGGTTAATAAAGATCGTACGCATAAACGTTGACTGGATATGATAATTATAGCTTCACCACAATCCTGCATTCGCGTCGTTTCAACAATTGCAAGATAATAAAAAGATCGATGGTTCAGCAGAGACCGATGCAAACTTGTTGAGCCAGATTATTTCTGAATTTTGCATTACACTTTACTCTGCCTAATTATTTTCTAGATTCCCCATGAATTTAGTCAAAAAACGGTGAATATTTGTTGAAATTAAAAATGGTGGTGAATTGAAATTTAAAAGACACAGTGGTTGCGGGGCTAGCTCGTGTCCTGCTATTTCTATATCAAAGAATTGACAATATAAAATATCGTATGAGCTACACATTGCAATTGTTCCATTGGCTATTATAACGCTAACGCCTGCATAACACTTTGCTGCTTGAGAAGCAGGTAAGGGTTTGGTAAACCATTTAATATATTCATGAATTTTTAACATTTATGAAGCATCGCAAGTTTCAAATTTAAATTATATGCTTTAAAATAAGTGTGAAAGCATCACGCTCGCGGAGAAAGTATTCATTTCTTAAATTATCCCAACATTTTTTCCAGCCAATTCACGCTCTTGTTCCAAAAACGAGTCTCATATTTGTATCAGAAGTGACGAGTGAAATAATTTTACCGAAAGAGCAAACACATGCCAAAGAAATTTCGATCTATTCCAACGATACGTTCATATTTTCTTTTTTTTTTTCATTTGCGCTATTTGCATTAAAGTTTCATCTATGTTTGGTTTAACGAATCACTGTCGGTTTCAGAATTACCGTTCAGAATTCAATGAAATTTGGTACAATAGTAGATTATGATAAGAAAAAGATCCAATCAAATTTTCAAGAGGCTACAGAGAACCAGAAAAATGATATTCGCATTGGTAATTTCATGAATTTAAACAATGATTTCATACATTTCATTGTATTTTATAATGAAAACTGTCATTTCTCCTGAGAATCGATGAGTATTCATTGTAAAATACAATGAAAACTGAAATTTATCGTACAACTCAATGTTAAATGCATAAAACTATCAATACGAATATATTTTTTCTGGTTCTCTGTAGCCTTTTGAAAATTTCATCCTAATTTAGCACTGTACCAAATTTTATCAAATTTTGAACGGTAATTCTAAAACCTCCAGTACTACCTTAACTATAGTTACTCGTTTTTTTCAACATCAGGACATGACACGCAAATACGAATTTTCGAATGTAAAACAAATAAAAAACGGAAAATGCACAAACTTGCGTGGAGTTGGGGGAATTTGCGATGAAAATGCAATTTTTCGGGAACAATTTGCTCATGATTTGGTAACGATCTGCATGTACAAAAAAAATGAGAGTGTTAGAAAAAATATGCGAGAGGAAGATCGAAGAAAGCAACAACGATGAAGAAGGAAATCGTCGCGCTTTTTGCGCCAACACACACACACATCCGGGCGCGAGTGTGCATGTGAGCGTTGAGAAATTCTCGTGCGTATGACGTTGCGCAGAATTGCAACCAGTACGGACACAGATGGTCAGTCCTCGGCGTGTATTCGCCATGAGCGGATGAGCGGCAAAACGCAATCGACGAATGAGATCGTTTAGGAACTGCAGCACTTTCTTTCGAACCATTCGTTCTTGCGTGGTTTACTGTATCATGAGGATAGTTGTATATGATGATGGAGGAACGATTGATAGTGGATTCTCCTCGAGCTTCGTGAGTTTTTCTGAGCTACAGGGTGAGAGCGTAATTGTCATGCAGCACCTCAAATATTTTTCAATGAATGAGCTTTACCGACGAACTTTACCAATCTGGAGGTCGTTAAATTCGCAAAGGGACGATCGAGTGGTAAAATTTTTTTTCTCGTTCCTTTATAAAAAAAAAAACTCGAAATGTTTCTCTGATTTTTTTCCTTTATACTAAAATAGTGTCAAAACCATTTTTTCAGTAACATTGAAAAGAAAATTTTGTTGAAAAAGATCGATATTTTGTTCGATATTCGTTCGACTAAACGTTTTCTCGAAAAATCACAAAAATTTTGCATTTTTGGGTTAGAAATATAAAAAAATAGTCAAAATAACGAAAATTTTGAAATTATCGGCAAATATTTAGTTCAACAAAATATGGACGTTTTTTGGACAAATGAAATTCTCAGTGTACGCGTCGAAACGGTGGACCGTCCGTAAATGTGTCGTTGCCAAAGACCACATTTACGGTTCGTGTGATGGGGTGAATTGTAACATAATTAGAAATGAGTTGGAAATCCGTTTGGAATGTTGAAAAAGTTGAAAAGTCTGGGGAGCTGGTTGAAGGTATAATTGCGACAATTGGATGACCCCTTTCAGGAGTGACTAGTAAACTTTCGTAAGTGAAATTGTGGGCCTGCACAAGATGCACAGAGCAGGTTGAGGATTAAACAACTGGATTTATCGGAGGCAGTATTTAATTTAGCCTCACCCCGTATACATGGATATGCCGATCTGCAAAGGAAGGTGAGACGCGAGAACAAGGAAACTGTGCGATCGGTTGATTGCGCCCGCGCTTTGGGAGCGCGATGCACGTCGTGCGAGCGGGACGTGTGCCCCGGGCAAGGCGCATCGACCTCTGAGATGTAGGTCGGTTGTGGGCGCACGCAATCGTCGCAACGATTTTTAAAAAATGGCCGTCCCACTTGCAAGGAGTACTTTCACGGTCGCTAACCTCGCGCGGCCACCAGCAGAGATCGCGGGGACGCCGACGACGTCGCGCGCACAAACGTTCCGCGACGACGTTCCTCACACTCCTTGCTCCTAGATACCGCCCTTCTCTCTGCAATGGGCATCGGTAAACACTCATGGGGAGAGACGCCAAATATATATATAGATATATAAATATATAAGAGGCATTTCACGTGAAAGTTTCATTCTGAAGACCTGACCATTTTTTTGGTAGCAATTTCCTATGTGTTTCTTTTACAAGAGTAAATAGTACATGCAGATTGTTCCATTCCGCGATGTATCGGATGCTTGCACCCGATTCGCGATCTTTAGATCGTTCCTCGAGCCCTGAGGGTTCGCTCGGGAGCTAAAAATATCACCACGAACATTTCATCAAGTTTGCATCGTTGGAATGCAACGAAATTTTCTTTTTCCTCCACCAGAGCTCATAATTAATATTCAATATTTTTCCCGGATAATAAAACGATCATCTCTTGAGTCCCAAAAACTCAATCGAGACGAAGAATAACCATGATTTTCAATATTCAATAAATTATTAATAGAAACAATATTTTTCGTTGAATCTCAACGTTGCAAACTTCAGAGTCATCAAAAATCACTCGATGCATTTTCACCAAGTTATTTCAACCCACTTTCAACAAAAATTGCTTCGGTCTTAAAACGAGTTTTCTATTTTTATCCCAGTATTGTTGTTCTCCCAAAAATACGATATTTTTCCAAACAAGTTCGTGTTCTGCTATTTTTTTTTTTTTCATATCCTCGCGAGCCTTGAAATTTACCGAAATTCGTGTTCATCATTTTTCATCTGATTGTCACATTTTATCGAGTTTCAAAATTTTGTCATTGCAGCAACCAAAATTTTAGAGAGTCTGTTCAAATTGTGAATTTTTGTTATTCCAATCGTAAATTTTGCTGTCGGTTTCGATACCAAATTTTGAATTTGTCCAAAAATATTTAGTTCGCCGTGTGTTCAACAAAATTTCGTGGTTTTTTGACAAAATTTAATTTTCAGTGATACAGCCGATCACAAAAATAATTAAAAACGACCAGAAACGTGTCCGTTGTATTTCGCAACCTTGACCGTGCAGAACATCGATATAGGCGAGTGGAGCGAAAAAAATCGGTAAGCATCGTCCTTTGTTGTCGTACCGGCAAAAAATTGGAGAGGGGGGAGGGACATTACTGTGCGGAGGTTAAACGGGATCGTTTCCTTCTCAATTCCTTTGTCTGCTGCTCCATATTTTCAGTGTTTAGCGAGTAGCGTTTATACAATTTGCTTTGTTCGAATTTCCATTGGAAAAAAATGAGAAAATTTGAAAAAAATTCGCCCAATTATCAACAAAAGAGGAAAATTCATTTCCTCGGCATAATTTTCTGGAGCAAGAGATACGGAAAAGATGAAAAATGAAATTTCCGCCTTGTTTCTTTCTATTTTCATGCGCTCCTCGGAACCGGAGAGGAAAAGCTGATGACTCTTACCTCGCGAAGCTCATCCTGATATATAATGCTCACTCATGCCATGAAAGTTACACATAGTAAACCGCCAACACTTCCTTCCTATCTCTGACATATTTAAACGTCTGTCACTCTCCCGCGAAGCATTCCACTCGAAGGATATGAATGTGAACGCGAAGTTGAATATCATGAGACGTTTTCTATGTATCGTTAAAAAGTTTTCCCCAGTGCCTCTCATCGTTAAGGACGTTCTATGGCAACGATCAAATCTATAAATGTTTGTTTTCAGTTTTCCTCACATACGAAATAACTTGCGAGTCCGCGTTCATCAAAAAAAGTTGCTACAAATAAACTAAAGAACAACATACTCTGAATTCAAGATTGTCCGAGGTAATTTGTATTTGTTATATAATAACCAAAATTTCGAATAAATTTTACGACCGAGTTTTTTGAAAAACTGAATAAATCTTCTCCGATGTTACATAAAAAAGTATGCAAAGTTTTAAAGGGCTTTACCATTTATAAATTGAAATATTCAATGTTGAAAATTGCAACTTTTAACACGCGCTCTTATGAGAAACTATGGAAAATTGTGATTTTTATTCAGAGACGCGGTAGCGTCTTGACGCCAAGTATGAAAAAGAAAAGTTCGAATCGACAAGGCAAGTTGCGTAAATAAATATCTCGACTTTTACAGGGTGAAACCTCTTGAAATCGCGCGAGCTATTCCATGTCTCTATTCTGCTTGTGTGGTGCAAATTTAAAGGAATTCAATGCATAGAAAATTTCGTATACAACGTGCTTAAAGCCTTCGAATTGTCCCATGAGAAATATTATCACACCTTGATTAATATATTTCCGTTTAATCGCAGACGTAAGTCTTCGAAATGCTTACTCGCAGCCTCTGTAAAGACAGAATAGACGCAGACAATGACGTTCGAAATGTACAATCGCGTACGCGCGTTCGTTGTTTGTTCCGCAAGAATTCTCATGGATTCAGTATTTTTGGCAAGGATCCTGACGTTCCAATCCTTTTTTTACTACGGAGCCAACTGTTGGTGACGAAACTCGGACGGAACTCAAACGACTGCCCGAGCCAAATTTTCTTTTCACTCGATTTTTTTCTTTTTTGCATCCGAACTTGGTTTTACGTAATTTTTGATTCACCCAATCGTGCGGGATTAACTAGTTAGGGAAAATCTTCGTGTTGCGACTGTTTCGGAGTTTTGCTCTCGTTTCAGCTAATTTCACTGCCTACGGCATTCAAGTGCTCGACGTAGCAAACTCTCGTTGTCGCAAGGACTCGTGGATCGAGATCGAAAAAGCACACCGCGGAGAGTTTTCAGTCTTGGAATTCGCTTTTGAACTCGAACTTTAAACAAGAAAGATTCGTTCGTTCTATGGCATTCACAGACGAAATGAATTCGTGGCTGGATTCGTGTGTTCATGACTGAAAGTAGCGAAAACGTGAGCAACGCGATTCCCTCGTGTATTCCTTGTCCGATATTATAGCGCGGTGCATGCTGCGCATCGAGTTTACTCAGTATATGTAGAGTTGAGCATTCTCTCGGATTGCATCGAGATAAAACTGTCATCTCGAAAGTTGGCCTACTATCTCCTATACATAGCGCGATAATAGGTGAGCCCGATATCTCCTCCTTCGTCTCATCGTAACTACTATCTCTTTCCGCAACTTTTCTCATGCTTGCCCTTTACGCTAATCCACGATCAGTCTTACTGGTTAATCGAGTAAAGTGAAAATTACGAAAATGTTTAAATAGGATAACGAAAAAAAACAAAAAAAAAAACTCTTGTTCCTCTTTTCCTGTACAAATGCCAGTTTTAAGGACGTTCCATGGTGACATTTATGAATATTTGTCTTCAGTTTTTCATACATACAAACTAATTTGCGAGCCCGAGTTCATAAAAAAAAAGTTGTTACTAATTGACTAAAGAACAACATACTAAAAAATCAAGATTGTCCGAGGTAATTTGTATTTGTTGTATAATAACCAAAATTTCAGAAAAAATCACGATCGATTTTTTTGAAAAACTTGATTAAGCTTCTTCGATGTTACATAAAAGCGTATGCAAAGTTTTAATGGGCTTCACCATTATTAAACCGAAATATTTAATGTTGAAAATTGCAACTTCTAACACGCGCTCTTATGAAAAACTACTGAAAATTGTGATTTTGTGTAATGCGAATTTGAAGAAATTCTATCGATAAAAAATTTTGCGTAAAACGTCCTCAAGTAGACAAAGTTGGGGATTTTTATCAATTTTGTTGCTTGCGATGAGCCAGATTTGCAGAGTTCGCAGAATGAGGTCGAATTAATTGCAGGGAGAATTGAATGAATAAATGGGAAGAAAGGGCAGACCCGGAAAAAAAACCAGAAACATTTACCAAAAGTTATACAGCATTGAAGAATGATTTTGAGAGTATTTTGTATAGGGACATGGCAAAAAATAAACAATTTTGTAATTGATTAAAAACTGAAGAGCGACGCCTGGATTATGAGGATTAAGTTTCACCCCCATTTGCAAAAGCGCTTCTTTCCAGTATTTTTCCAATGTATGCAATAAAACATTGACGTATTCGTAGCAAGAGCGGTGCCTCGATGCACCTGGCTCCGTGAGCTGCGGACGACCTAATCTTTGACAACTTCTACTGCAGCAAGCAGAGTCTCTGCGTTGACCTTGGCACGCTCTGGCGAAAACGTCTCGAGACTCTTAATGTGTATGAACTGTAGAGTCGTACTATCGGCAAACAATCGAATTATTGCCAAAATTACGTCTCCCTTTTTCTCCCTTAAAAGCCTGCTGCTGTTCACCTTGAGAGATTTATGGAAAATTATTCAATTTATTCAATATTTCCAGGTGGTACGTGGTACCAAGGTAACCACTGACATGGTACAGCAGGTACCATTTGAGACCAAAATATATGATGCAGTTCCTATATAGTCATCGGTCTTTAAAATAGTACGGTCGGTTTTAGAATTACCGTTCAGAATTCGATAAAATTTGGTACACTAGCAGATTATGATAAGAAAAAGGTCCGATCAAATTTTCAAGAGGCTACAGAGAACCAGAAAAAACATTTTCGCATTGGTAATTTCATGAATTTAACATTGATTTCATACATTTCATTTTATTTTATAATGAAAACTGTCATTTCTCCTGAGAATCAATGAGAATTCATTGTAAAATACAATGAAAACTGAGATTTATCATACAACTCAATGTTAAATGCATAAAACTATCGATACGAATATATTTTTTCTGGTTCTCTGTAGCCTCTTGAAAATTTCGTCCTAATCTAGCACTGTACCAAATTTAATCAAATTTTCTATGGTAATTCTAAAACCTACAGTACTACCTTAACTATAGTTACTCGTTTTTTTCAACATCTGGACATACCAAGCAAATACGAATTTTCGAATGTGAACCAAAAAAAAAATAGAAAACCCACGAACTTGCGTGGAGTTGGGGGAATTCGCGATAAAAATGCAATTTTTCGAGAACAATTTGCTCATGACTTGGTAACGATCTGCATGTACAAAAAAATGAGAGTGTTAGAAAAAATATGCGAGAGGAAGATCGAACAAAACAATGAAATGAATTTAACATTGATTTCATTAATTTCATTGTATTTTATAATGAAAACTGTGATTTCTTCTGAAAATCAATACGAATTCATTGTAAAATACAGTAAAAACTAAGATTTGGCATAAAACCCAATGTTAAATGAATGAAACTACCAATACCATTATCTTTTTACTGGTTTTGTGTAGCCTCTTGAAAATTTGGCTGGATCTTTTTCTTATCCCAATCTAGCTCTGTATCAAATTTTATCAAATTTTGGACGATAATTCCAAAAACTACTGGACATGGCACGCAAATACGAATTTCCGAATAAAAACCAAAAAAATGGCCTCTTGAAAATGGGACTGGATCTTTTTCATATCATAATCTAGAGCTGTACCAAATTATTTAAAACAGTAATTCTAAAACCGAACGTACTAGCTTAATCAAAATGAGCAAAAAAATCGATTACCCAACGAAATAATTCGATGAGTTCAATGGCCGTTCCGATTCTTTTACAGTTGTTTACCGTGGAAAAAACGAGAAATCAATTTGCAACGAATATGGAACAAATATCGATGCCCGCGTTGACGTGATAACAAATTCTCGAGCTGTTTTTAACGTAAAGTATGTTAAGGGTTTCCGGAGACGCGGGAAAGTCGTGTCTCCGCTGCGTACAGCGGATCGCGAGAACTTGTTAGAAAAAAAGGGAAAGAAAATTGGCCCTTTAAGGGTGCAAGAAAAAAAAGAAAGAATTGAGAAGCGAGAGAAATTCACAGAAAGTTGACGATGATGGGGTTGAGGGAGGAGGGTTTTTTAAGAGGGGGTTGAAATAGTGCGGGTGCGCAAAGCGAAGGGCTGCATGCGCGGCTGCAGCGGCGCCGTAGTACCGGCGTCCGACGTCTCGGCGCCACAGTCCCGCCGCATGTTCCGAACCGGCTGGATGTCCGTCGTATACTGCGGCAATCCCTTATTACACGTTTGTGCTTCCTGCCAAAATGGTAAGTAGAAACTACCCTCGAATTCGCCAACATATTTCGCTAAATCTCCCGTTCCTCCAATGCAATTGACTGCTTTTTAAAATTCTTAATGAAATTGTCGTGCGAAAATCGATTGCTCGCTGAGAATTCTGCACGCCCGATCATTAATTACTGCTTTTTTATTTATCTCAATATATGCCTGTGTGTATGCTGTTGCAAGCTTGTGTTTATTAGTTTGTGGGCGTTGATAAGCAAGTGGTGAGTCACACGCGTGTCCTGAAAGCTCACCAGCCCCGGCGCCGCCTCAACACATACGCGTTCACGTGCACACACACAGTAACAGAGCTCAACGCTGTCTCTGTTGCCTTTTGCCTTCTGACACACGTTGACTCATACTACTTGCTACTTGAATCTGCCTGTGCAAACCATTGCTCTGCCACTTCGTGCAGACGGGCTTCTCTAGACACCAGACACTCACACGTGACTCTTCACATATTATGTCAATAGCGCGCAATCGATATTTCTCTATACGTATGTTTTTCTCAACATTCAGCATGGGCTGTCTTTTTGACTGCCGAATGTCCGCACGAACGATAAGCCAAAGTTCCGCCTTTTTCTGCTGTCGCAGCTGATTTTCTAGACTTTTTTTTTCAAAGGCTTTGGGAAACCGATAAAAACTTGCACACCTCTGATTTTTACCATGGGAGCTTGTCGATGTTGCTGTTTTGTAAATGTTTTCGAGTCTGCTCCACGCCTTTTTTCACCGGTTGCTTTTGGAACGCCCGTTCTCCGACGTTAATCGATCGAATCTATTTCATATCGATTGATTTACGAACTTTAAAGTGTTTCTCGAACGCGTGATTGTTTGTCATTCAAGAACGGAATTAAAATTGTAGTTTTACAGAAAATCCATAACAATGCACCATTTACTCAGCAGATTCTAGAAAACAATTCAGAAACAACGGCATTTTTTTTACAAGTCCCAGGACACATATGTCGGAAATTCTGTAATCACCCCGTGCCATAAAATCGAACCCTGCAGAGCTTCGCTTACAATGCAATTTATACGCAGTAGAAACATTCGACGTGGGATTTTTACCGACCGGACACGTGGAGAATATACATTCAACTTTTTCAATAGTTTTCGAGAAATCTGTTGAAGATCGTGTGGTGGTGTATGGTATTGCAATTATATCGTTTGGTAGTGTTTCGATTCTTAGGAAAATACATTTCAAGAGCGGATACCATAGTTAGCTTTTCTGCGGTAACTATTTCGATATCTTTTTTTACACAACTCACCCCCACACACTCGACTCATCTCCAACTCACTCTGAACTCCTTCAACTCACTTGAATCACCCCAAACATACCCTCCGCCCACCTAGAGGTCAAGGTTATGAGTCTGGGTAGAGTCAGGTGTTACTATCCAACAAAGAGAGGCCAAGGTTATTCGTCTGGATCGTCAGGTGGTAGTCGGCGGGTTGCTCTCGAACACGACAGAACGACGCCCAGTGACGTTAAAAAACATCAATATAATTAATGTTGAGGGTGACAACTTAAGGGGTACATTTTGGCAATTCTTATCTTAAAAAATGTCACGCTACCGATTGTTGCAACTCCGATACCGTACACCACCCAACGTTCGCAAGGATTATAAACAAATATCAAAAGCTTAAGGAGGTTCGTTCGGAAGAGATTTTTCTCGCTGCCCAAGAACAGAACACAGCCGAAGTACTCGGTTGGTACTCGATTGGTATTGCTCTCGAAAGGCTCCAATTTACTTATTCCCACTAAAAAAATGTTATGCAGTTCTGAAATATTTCTCAGTTTTCGAACAAAAAAACAACGCTGCAAAAAACGACAATTTCTCGCACACTCCTTCGGTTTATAATTTCGTACTACGAGTTCACTAAATTTTTATCATAAGATGGTAAGATAAATCTTCTGTTGCCTATTTCTCATCTCGCAGTAAACACGTGCGAACGAGATGAGAGATAGACGTCAAAACAGTAGCAAGTACAGAACCTCGACACGAGTAAGCGAGCAGTCGTGGAATGTTAATTAACACAAACCCTTAATTATTGTATTAAAATTAATTTCTCGATCAAGCTTTTTAAACTAATACATTTTTTCTTCGAGCTTTTAGTCTCGGCTTTCCTAACCTATAAATTTTAGCGGACTCGTAGAAAGTACACAAGTTCAAAAATATTTTGAAGACTCTCGTCGTTACTTCCAACTTTTTTCTGCCCACGTAATTCCCTCACTTTTGTTACGATTCCATCAACATTTTGCCAATACCCCAGTTCCTCTTCATCCGATTTTTGGATTTATGCATCCGAAGCACGTAGCAGCATCGCTAAACAACAGATTGCATGGAACCGGAAAGAAACATCGGAGTGCCTAAAACTTATCGTTCCTACTACTGCACGAACCCTTGCAGATTCCTGCGAATCCGTCCGATCACTTTCCACCCCGCCTTTCCTGCCCCTATGGACCCTCCACTGTATGAACCTGAATTTCGCAATGTTGGGGTCCAACAAAAAATACGTTTTTCCATTAAATGTTTGTTCAATATCAAAATCCATGACAATTTTCGTACAGATTTTGAGTTTGGATCCCAAAAAAATATCGTTTCATTGTCCTGGGCCAAATATCGAATTATAATCGTGAGATCTGCTCAAGAAAAAACGGAATTTCGATGCATTCCAACGATGCAAACTTCCACATCGTCCGACCATCAGAAATGGAGAAAAATTGTCTAGAATGTCTGACAAGGGCGTTTAGCTGTTTTCTGTTTATTTCGCGAACTCACGCAATTGCAACAAGTCGGAGTAACCATGACAATTGAGGGGGGGATGAAAGGTTTCGGATTGCACGATGTGTCTCTTGATAAAGAATAATGTTAATTATGCCAAATCCGGGCTGCAGCTCAAAAGTGTGTCCAAATCATTTCGGAACCGTCCTTATCATTAACAAATGATGTCCCATGTAATATTGTGGTGGTGGACGCCATGAAACCCCATAAAAAGAAAAAAAAAACTTACCATAACAGATTTTTCCGAAAAATGATGGGAAATTTTTTTTTTTCGTTTTTTTTTCGAATAAACAACATTAGAAAAAAATTTGGACGTCTTTTGAGGCGCAGCTCCGAATCGACGTTTTTCTCATAAACCGGAAACAGTTGAATTGAAAAGTTAAACTCGATTGCGAAAAGAGGGTCAGAGCTGCATGTTGATTTCGCACGAATTGACCCAGTTGGCACGAGCTTGCGAGATCGTAAGGGAAGGTGATGATGTAGACACGAAACCTGATGTGGAATTTGGCGGAAAGAAATTTAATGAAAAACGTAAAAATTTGCAGGTACTTGCTGACGCAACGTTAACGGACAACAACCAGCGCCGGCATACGTTTATGTCAAATGGTAACTGCGATGGAATCACGATAAGTAATCTCGTGGATGGTGAAATATTGACGTACAGTCTTGCTCTGATACGTGGGCGTGCACCCTCGCTGTGTTCGTACGTGAGCTTGCGAGGAACCAAAAATTCGTCGTCACAATGGCCAGTGGTTGGGGGAGAGTTTCGGGTGTTGGTTGATCTGAGCCGAGGATCGAACCGGCTGGAACTTGAGGCTGGGAGTCATAGGAAGAAAATAACGTTGGTCCACGAGCCAAGAACTACGAGGCTGCGAGTAACGCCTGTGTATGTGATATGCTCCGGGCACGAGGGATACTTCCAGGGTCCAAGGAACGAGGATCGATCACCGGAGAGCGCAGCAACGCGGATAGGTCTCGGAGCAAGATTGCTGCAAACGTTGACAGCGGAAAAGTTGCGGGAGGCTGGTCACGGGCGGAAAACTTTTCAGCTGGAAAGAGATCTGGACGGTCCCGAGTGCCTCGTAATGCACAGCATGCTGGACGTTGATCAAGCACGAAGTATGACGCAGCGTCAACTTTGGGAATTCATTGGACGGGAATTGATGACCGGGCCTTTAGCATCTCGGGACCGGAAGTACATGGCGTTTTTGTCTTGCACGAGATACAGAGGAGCGCCGAATCCTCGGACTCACGAGGCTACTTTAGCGAGAACACAGGGACATGCTGCTCTCGGAGGCGGCGGTCTTGCACTTTTTGGCTCTGCTTGTCTTCACACGTGGCCAACTTGCATGGCTCAAGTTTTGCCAAAGTTTCTTGATACGACCATTATTGATACCGAACAATTGATGGACGACAGCAATTATCGAGGCACTCACGGAGGCTGCTTAGCCACGACACTCGGCTCCGTTCTCCACGAGCTTGGTCACACCTTCGACCTTGGCCACACTCGAGAAGGCATTATGGGTCGTGGCTTCGATTACGTCGATCGTGTCTTCGTCGGCGGTTGCGGTATCGATCTCAATCGCAATCCCATACGCCGCGACCCCCAACACACTACCATCGCAATCAGCAGACCCTTGAGCGTCACCGTCACCGTTCAACAACCCGTTATTCTCAGTCCCAGACGCGGCCGATTATTCTCCGAGACCTCCAGACCATCGCCATCCTCCAGCCCCAGACAACAACCGGGAAGATTGTCAGCACCTGCGAGCCCCGAACTCAACAGATCCTTCGCCAAAACCATCACCGCTCAAGAAAACTCTCCACAACCTGATCGAACTTTCTGGGGCCCTTCTTGCGCCGCTCTACTCGCTTATCATCGCTGGTTCAACGGACGAGTTGACAATCTTCACCCTCGTGAACACCGCGACATGATCCAGTACGACGCGAAAAGGTCATTATTTTTCTTCAGCTTATTATTCAACCGCTTACGTCGAAATAGCGCTCCAAAAAATCTGGGAAAACGTCAAACCTTACGAAACTAAAAACAATTGATTTTTCATTAATTTTGTAGGAAAATCATTGACGCAAACACGAACAATTTTCTCCTAAGAAAAAAAATTTCTGACTCCAAGAATTTAAGATATTTCATTTCCAATTTTTAACTTTTCCCATCTAAACGCGTGTAAATTGGAGTCGCGTTACGTTTGTGAGTTGCAGAAATATGTGCGTAAGATTTTCTTTAAACAATTTCGTCTCATTGCCTTTCTGGCTATCTGCAAAAAAAAATCTAAATACATTTTTTTGCGCAACTCGATTTTTGCAACTATTTGAAAAAAATTGACTTTATTTACACGCGTTTAGATGGAAAAAATGAAAAATTGGAATATCTCAAATTCTAAACGTCAGAAAAATTTTCTTCATAAAATAAAACTGTTAGACGCTAAATAAAGTCGTTTTGTGACCTTGAAAATTGTTGCAATTATAAATTCCTGATTGAAAGATCTTGGCGAGGACGCACCAGGTCGATTTATTGAGATTTTGATTCAAAAGTTTCCCTCAATCGCCTAGATTGCAAGTCATAAAACCAAATTTTCGATGGTCCTTAAAGTTGCTATTAAAAATGTGTGAAAATGTTTTGTTTTTTTTACAGAAACACCGTGCGTTCGCGATACGGAGTGCGAGTAATGGAATTGCGAGAAGCTTCGGGTGGTCTGGTGGTGAGTTCGCGGCAATTTCCAGGCAATCGTCCTCCCCAGGAAGCTCTAGTGCCGTTGCCACCACCCCAGTGTCCGGTTCCTTTGACGATCGTGGCAGAAGACACGTTTGGAAATATTTTGAAGCATCCGTTACCAACGGCTTTCTGAGGAAAATAATAAAAATGCGATCCTTATTGATGTCTCCTTTGCTTGATAAAAATGCTAGTTAGAGATTTGATTGTTATCGATAGCAAATGATTGGGCTGTCGATAAACTAGTGCGAATTGATTGCTCGCTGGAGCTTCGAGCCTTTTTGCTTCCACTCAGTTATTCATATATCTTGGTCGATCGTCAGCATTAGTTGACCGCGACAGACGATCTTCTTCAGAGGAAACATAAAATAATGACGATGTTAATCTGTAAACCGCAAATTAAAATCACAAGGGGAAAGAAAATTGGGGCAGACGCGATAAATTCTCGGGGAATATTGAGAAAGATTATTCCACCAAGTCAGTACAAATCTTGAAGCATACGAACGTGTGTAGTACCAAAAAATAGTCGCGTATGTTTCGAGATACAAATAAGACTTTTCGTTCCCTACATTACAGGTATTTACTCAAAATGCTGATGTCGCGATTACATTTAATATCGTCAACGACACGAAGCACAATACAAACAAACTTTAAGACAAACTTAATGCCTATCCCATCTGTGCGTTACACCCATTACGCCCTATCGATACGACGATCTTGAAGTTTGCATCGTTGGAATGCAACGAAAACTCATCAATTTTTATAGCACAACGCAACATTTTCAAACTGTATTCGTGAACGATATTGGCACAGTTTTCTTTGCCTTTGGAAAAATGAGTTTACTACAAAAATTGGAACGATCCACATAACGACTTTATTTAGGGCCCTTTCAAAATTTTGAATAAACGTTCTTGGCACCAAAACTTACAGTTTTCTCGTATGGGAAAAAAAATTCAGAAGTTTAAAGTTTGAGCTATTCAATTGCCAATTTTTACTTGTCTCCATCTAAACGCGTGCAAACTTGAGTCACGTTTCGTTTAAAAGTTGCAAGAAAAATGTATTCAGGATTTTTTTTGCAGATAGCCAGCAAGGCCATGAGTCCAACTTTTTCAAGAAGAATCCTAAACACAGTTTTTAGCAGCTCATAAACGAAACGCGACCTGAATTTACACGCGTTTGACTGAGAAAAGTCAAAAATTGGAAATTAAATATCTCAAACTTTTAAAATCAGGAAATTTTTCTTCATAGTAGAAAATTGTTAGTTTTGGTGTCAAGAATGTTAGACGATCGAGTCTTTTTTGAGAAAAATCCTGAACAAATTTTTTTGCAACTTATAAACGAAACGCGACCTGAATTTACACGTGTTTGGATAAGAAAAGTTAAAAATTGGAAATTAAATATCTCAAACTCTTAAAATCAGGAAATTTTTCTTCATAGGAGAAAATTTTTAGTTTTGGTGTCAAGAATTTTAATACAAAATTATTAAAGAATCCTGAATAAAGTAATTTTATGATAGTAATACGTTAATTATCAAAATAATGAATAAAAAAAATATTTTTCGTTGAATTTCAAGGATGAAAACTTCAGTATCACAAATTGCTAGGGTTTGGGTTTTCTCGTATATGTTTATCACCTTTCGAATTTCGAGAATCAAACGAGACTACTGGATAGTGTGGGTCTGCATACACTCAACACTCATCGCTAGGCTGTACCAAACTTGTATATTGTATTGTATTTACCTCTCGAATATATGTACAGTATTATTGCATAAATTATTTTAATAACGTTAGGTTAACCGAACGACTAAATGCAGAAGACAATATAATGGATCTGTGAGAGCCCCCAAAAGAATGTCAGCTAAATGAGAGAAAAAAATATAATGGCAATTAAAAATCACTAGTATTTTGAGTGTCCTACTCTTGGTTACCGAATCCTTTTCTCTGACGATCCCAACAAGATGAGAATTCGCGATGCGAGTGGTTTTGTGTGTTCATTATGGATTTTTCTTTTCATGATTTGCTGAAAAATCGAGCAAACCGAATGACGGGATGAAAAACTTTGTTTTATCGATCTTCATGTATTTGAAGATAAAATGTCGACGTCAAATCACAGCACGAGCAAGAGAAACAACTCGGAATCTTCTTGCCACATATTCACCCACTTTCCTGACGTTATTAATGACAGAATTGACACGAAAACTTTTCTGAATGCATCTCGCGGTGTCGTCAAATTGATCGGCAAGCTCCATTTTTCCCTCGACCAATTTTCTCACCTACGAATCTTCGTTTTGTATACAATATTCTTGTCCCTTTTTGGCTTTATCTATTTTAGAAAAATTTGGAAAACTTTTCGCTCCTGTCAAGTATGACATGCAAGGAAACATCGAGGTGAGTCTCTCAAGCAATCAACGGCGATGATACGCTTTCGTTTTACAAGGAACACACGTTACGAGTTTCTTCTTTGTAGAAAGTCAATGCCGGATATTTGATAGACAAGGAGATCAACTCTACTCTCCAGGATATGATTTTACTGGAAGTGGCAATCGGTGACAGGAATATCGCGACCGATGCCTTGCTCTGGCTCACGAGGTAAACTCACGAGCCTAAAATATGCAGCAACAGATTTCCTTCCATTATTTTTCTGCCGAGTCATAACAGGGCAGTCAAAAATGGATTGTGGAATTTTGTTGTCCGCCGTTTCAACGTATAAATGACACGAGGACACGATGTTGAAGTTTGCATCGTTAAAATGCAACGAAATTCCGTTTTGCTCTTGAGCAGCACGATTATTACTCAATATTCGCTCAGGACAATAAATCGATTGTTTTTCGGGACCCAAACTCAAAATTGGTACGAAAATTGGCATGGATTTTGAAATTGAACGAACAATGAATAGAAAAATGGATTTTTCGTTGAATCCCAACGTTGCGAACTTCAGTGTCATCCAAGGACGACGTTTTTTCAGATCATTTGTATTGAGAAAAATATCTTTCGCGTAATTCTGAGCGATGCATTTGTTTGCAGGGATTTGCACATGATTCATTCGTTCTTTGAAAAACTTGTCCACGATTGTGAAGCGGAGAAAGGGAGTGAGGATCTTGTGGCTATTCTCAAGAAATCGTACGAGGAATCTTTGGAACCGTATCACGGTTGGATGGCGAAACAATTATTCGGGGTAGGAAATTATTCGGTAATTAATGGCTCTGAAGTTTGCAACGTCGAGCGATTCAACGAAAAATATTGTTTTTATTAATTATTTATTGAATTTTGAAAATCATGGATTTCTTTCGTCTCGATTGAGTTTTTGGGACTCGAGAGACGATCGTTTTGTTGTCTAGGCCAAATATTTAACAATAATTATGACTGATGCAGAAAAAATAGAATTTCGTTGCATTCCAACGAAGCAAACTTCATCATGGTAATTCGATGTTAAAACGTGTAAATGTTATGTCCCTAAATTCACTTCAGCAATTGATACGTTGCTCTGAGACTAGTTCACGAGAGACTAAGAATTTTTCTTTTTCCAAGCTGCTGTCAAGAATGGTACCGAGTCGATCTTACGTCCTACAGATTCTGGCGAACGAAATAAAACCCAAAGAAGATGCGATTATTCAAGTGATGAGCGATTTCACAAAAACCCTTAAAACCAACGTGCAAACCCTGCACTGTTTTTACCGAGAATACGGTCTCGAGAACAACAGAATTTGAACATTTTATCGAACCGCCAAGTGGTCACATTAAGGAAAAACAATAATCCCGAAGCCTCGCACATACTTTTTTCCATCACATCATTTTTCTAGGATCTTTCAATTCAACTTTTTTTAGTGTTTTTCTCACATAATGACGAATATTCGAAAAGAAATTGTGCTGTATCTCCATCGAATGGAATTTTCTGGTTTGAAAAAGCAGCCAATCGATAGTTGCACGTTTTCTTCACAAAATAAAAACCAGATCAATTTTACGAACGCAGTTTTTCATTTTTTCAACAAATTTTCGCAATTTTTTCTAAAACCAACTTTTCTTTGTTATCGAGTATGAATATTTATCAAAAACGCTTGACGCTTTTGATGCAAAAGTAAAAAAATACTTCGAATTACCAAGTCTTCCAAGTTCACCGGTTCAGCACGGCACAGTCGATTCCGTAGGTCTGAGCAGTGTAAAATCTCCTCGCATGATGATCCGCAGATTTCTTCAGAGCGATCGTGCCTGTTACGATTTCCACGATTAGCAGAATAATCATACAGCCCTGCGCGATTCTCTCGATAAGAAACGGCATTGTTTTGGCGTCGAGCAGCATGAAGAGCATGAGCGGCAATTGCAGCAACGTGGAAATGAGCCAGAAGCTAGCGAGCTCCGGAATCTGCAATCGAATCATCAATCAGTTTGCGGCAAATCTTAAAAAACTAGAATTTTCAAACGACGTTGAAGTTTGCATCGTTGGAATGCAACGAAATTCCATTTTTTCTTAAGCACGTCTCACGATATTTTTTCGGGATCCAAACTCAAAATCGGTACAAAATTTGTCATAGATTTTGAAATTGAACAAATAATTAATATCGAAAAACGTATTTTTCGTTAGACCCCAACGTTGCGCACTTCAGTGCGTCAGTCTCAATACCTTGTCGGCTAAATTGCCGAGGTATCCGAAATACAGTCTGGCGCATTCCAGCAGAGAATACACGATCAGTACGGCGATTGTGATGAATTTGTACAAGCCGGAAAGATGAAAGTACTGGGAAAAAAAATTGACGGTAAAGTCAGCGGAACGAAATTCTGTCAAGTTGGAAAAAAAAATGACTCCAGAGAGACTTCGATGCAAATTTGGAAAGCCGTCGGATTTAAAAACTCAGTGACTTATTAGGAAAATATTTCAACAGGGAAGGGAGCAGGAACTGAATTAACAGCGGCAAAAAACAAAAAAAAAGCACTTGTTACTGGCAAGAATGGAAAATTCTGACACTGCGATGAAAATATTTACTTTGGAATCCAAACTCGCGAGAGAAATGAGCACCCAGATAGAAAATGTCCAGACATTCAAATACAAGGCGATCTGTAGAGGAAGACTCGATCTCACCAAGTGTCCTGTGATCCAAGTTAGATTTTGTTATTCCTTTGCACGATTTTGGAAAAACTTCATTTTGTTCCATGACATTGAAGTTCCCAACGTTGGGGTCCGGAAAAATACAATTTCTCTTGATTTTTTGTTGAATTAAAAACTAAAAATGACCATTTTCGTATCGATTTTTTATTTGAATTCTAAAAAATTATCATTTTATTGTCCTGATTGAAAATTCAATAAGAATCGCGAGCTCTGCTCAATAAAAAACCGAATTTCGTTGCATTTCAACGTTGCGAACTTCAACATCGTTTTTTTTCCTATAAATCCATTTCAGTTTTTTGCAAACTTACCCATGTCCCAAAACTCTTTCTCACGATCATGGTACATCAAGCCCGGAAATATTTTATCCGATGCTTCTATCACGGTGCTCTTCCACATGCTTTTGCAGAAATTTAGAAACAACACAGGAAATAACTATTCGGGAGTTTCCCAGCACTTTCTATCTTTTTGCACGTTCTACTTGTGTTTTGTTGTCACTTTTTCTTGAATTGTCAATCATTTGTATGTGGTATGACGTTTGAATCCGTATTTTGTTGTCACGGCAACAATGCCGCACGGCTGCACTGAACACACACATCGCGTCGCAAATGCAGGACTCTCAATCATAATCGTCAACAACAGCGAAATCGTCGCTACAGAGCGAAAATTTACTGTTATTACGTGAGAAATTCACCGGCTAAATCGGTAACGTCGCAGTCTTTTTTATTGACCGAGTCGGAGCGACATAACCTAAAAAAGAAAAACTCGCCGAAAGAACGGTATCGAGGAAGTCAAGAAAGTCGTCTGCAGCATGTATCCCAGTGTCTAGGGTGAAAAGTGCCTCAGCGTTCGTTAATTATTGAAACAAATTACCCGGAAACTCAGTTTTTTCGTTAACAAGAACCCGAAAAGTGGAAAAATGTCAACACGATGGTGAGTCAACGTTTCAGCTCAAGTGTACACAGCGGAAAAGATTATTTTCAGTTTAGCACAGAACAGTGAATGTTTACGAACTCGTAAAAATAATCACGACGTCGAAGTTTGCATCGTTGAAATGCAACGAAATTCTGCTCTTTTTTCAGTGGAGCTCATAATTATTATTGAATATTTGACGCGAACGATAAACCGATCGTCTCTCGAGTCCCAAAAACTCAAGGGAGACGGAAAATAGCGACGATTTTCAAAATTCAATCGTTGAATCTCAACGTTGCGAACTTCATAGTCATAAATAATCGAGATCCTTACACGGTTGATTTCAACGTTCCGTAGGTATCCTTTGTATCAAAGAGGAAACCCACAATTGAGAGTCTTCTTACCAAACTTTTGGATGAAACTTGTGAGGCCCGAAGTGAACCAACCGCCCAACATTGTAACTTTCCACTGTTCCATGCAAATGACTAAATACGACATAAAGAATTATTTGGAGAAAATATACGACGTGAAGACGGTGGCTGTGAGAACGAGAATAGCGGCAGGAAAAACGAGACTGCACGATTACATGAAATGTGTGGTCAAAGACGAAGACGTCAAGATGGCCTACGCGATTCTCGTAAGTTTGAATAATTGGATCAAAGAAACGTGAATATTTGCTCGTTACAAAAATTCTCATTGCTCCTCAGCCCAAGGATCAAGTGTTCGAGTACCCGACTATCCACAATGAGGAACAACTGAAAAAAGAGCAGGACCAGGACAACGAAAGCCTGGACGAAATGAAAGCGGGTTTCAAGAAATTTCTCAAGGCGAACAATAAACCTGGTGTCCCAGGTTGGTTCAGCATTTAGAAATACGAAATTGCACATTTTTTATGTATCGCAAATTACTTAGTAGATCAACTGTTAATTTTTCTTTACCTGTACAAAAGCAAATGTCATAAAACATCGGAGAATTAAAACCACCAAAATCACGTCGATTTTTTATTCATTCATGAAAATTACATAAATCACCCGAGGATACTAAAGCTAAGATATTTTTTTTGACGCTGCAGTAATCGAGTTTGTACTTTTTGTTCTTTCTTTCGATTATGCTGTCTCTTACGATCTACGATAAAAATATTATCTGCAATATGGAGTATTGTGTGCATTTGTGATTACAAACGTTTTTATGCTCGTTAAACTGCAGATCCAGTTATTTTGAGCGTCAGGAGGGTCTTGAAATATCAAGAGATCAGTCATTGGCAAAACCATGAGCATAAAAGAATACAGCTCGACTTAAGGTCGCGACTCAAATCATTCTCGAGTCTGGTTGAGTCGCAATGAAAAACATCAACACATTCTTCACTTGTGCTTACTTAACAATTAACGAGCGAGTAAACTTTTTGTCAATTTTTGATGATTCCAGTTGATCATTGAAATTTAAACTCTGAAAAATTCCTTCGGTACTTTCATTTAGTCATTTTTTAAGCTGGATCAACGATTCTCGATAAATGTTTTTACTTTTCGAGCAGAATCAATTTTTCAGTTTCGAGCGTCGTTTTTTTAACTCTTAACGAGTTGCGGACCCTTTTTCCGTGACTTGCTCAATCTTTTCTTCCTTACTGATAAAAATCACTCGAGATTACAATCTCCTTGGCGCTTATTTTGTACTTACGTGCCCGTTTTTTATTACGTTCTTATCAAAAGACTTTTATTCGAAATTTGCGATAAAATACTGTGGAAAAATTAGTGGCTATTGACGCTGCTGTGAAGACGTCGAACGGCACACTTGTGAGTGTTCCATGGATTTGGAGACAAACCGTGGAGACGGGCGAGATTAATATTCGCTGAGACAATAGCCTCTGCAATGTGGACATTGTGGCCAGTCCAACAGAAAGCTCGTCTGCGGATCAAACGTAAGAGCGTTCGTCAGGCTCGTTAGGCACTTTTACAAGAATTTCAATATCCCGGTAAGTCAAAAATCGAGCAAAAATGATGGAATGAAAACATTGTGACGGGTCTTCATGCGACTGAGAGAAAATGCAGGAAACATCGGATGCAACTTACCTCGGGATGCTTGGGACATTTGTAATAAATCCTGCCGAACGCCTTGAAGCCGCAATTTTTACAGACGACTGTGCATTGAGGCCTGTTACACAGGCACTTGTCCGGATCGGGAATGAACTTAACGTCCGTTCCGGCTCTGCCCATGCCAATTACCGGAGAGCTTGGGGTGCTCGTTCCCTTCGTAACCGGAGATTGGTTTCCTTGAGCAAACGACATTTGGGAAATTGGCAAATGTGCAAAAAGAATAACGGAGACGATGTTGAAGTTTACACGTTGGAATGCAACGAAAATCCGTTTTTTTCTTGAGCAAATTTCTCGATTATTATTCAATATTTGATCGGGATAAAAAAAAATTTCCATGGATTTTGCGAACGTTGCGAACTTCGGTGTCATCGAAATATAATTATTTCGAGCAATCTTTTTATTTTTCGTGGATTTACGAGGAATTTTCCATTTTGAGCTGAATCGATGAACGCGCAGAAATAACGCCGGGAAACTCGATGAATCGAGACACAGTATTTCATTGAATTTTATGTCAAGGAAATATTTCTTACCATTTTGTGCTAGTTTGTCCGAGACTGAATCCCGATGAAAGTCAAAAGTCCTGGGTATAACGCACACGAACTGCGTCATTCCGTTGTTCTGCATTTTTTCGACCTCTGCGTTGAGAAGAATCGAGCTCGACACGCTCCTGGGAATTGATTCTTGCCGAAAGACTTTCCCGCTCGTACCGCGTCAAGATTCACAACTGATCGCGATCGCGATTTCTTTTTCGAGGAAATTTAATTGCTGACCAATTTCTGTGTAGCAATTATTATTATGACGACTTGTGACAGCTACCGAAACGCTATACAGAGGAAATTTTCGGGGCGTGTGTTATGCGAGAAATATTTGAAAGGAAAGAGGACGACGACGCAGCGATTAAAATTCGTAACGCGAACTGTCCGCGTGCCTCGCGGACTTGTTAATGCGATCTTCTTATTTTTTTCATCGACCAACTTTTCCTAAGCGCACTTCAAGTCCGATTGCAACACGCGATTAAAAAGATATTCTTTCCGATCGACACGAAAATCGACGCGTTCACAAGTAATTCAAACGACTGTGACTACCGCTTTGTTTCGTCGCTTCGTCCACGAGAGACGACCTTGATGCCCGCACAACGATACTTGAAAAACGTAAACAAACAAGCAACGCTAGCGCCCGCCTGCGCGCCTCGTTCCTCATCACAAGAGCTTTGTTTTTCTACAAATTCACAAACTGTTGAATATTTTTCACATTTAAATACATTCCAATCCATTTTTTTTTGTAAGAATTTTATATTTTCCTATTTTCGTGTGAGCGTATAGTTTTGACACATACACCGGACGCAACTCTTACTCTACCCGAAACTTGGGACGATGTTGACGTTGGCATCGTTGTTGAAATAATGCAACGAAATTCCGTTTTTTTCTTGAGCAACGAACAAACGATATTTTCTCGGGATCCGACTCAAAATCGGTACGAAAATCGTCATGGATTTTGATATTGAACAAACAATTAATAGAAAAACGTATTTTTCGTGGGATCCGAACGTGTTGCGAACTTCAGTGTCATAAACTTGGGCGTACTCGCTTGACACATGCTATATTACATTATATTTACGCTCTGAAAATATTTTTATTACGAATCTTTCCAATTCAGCATTTCATAAATCTGAGCGATCGAAATTTCCAAAATTTGATGATAATACGAGAATGATATTCACGTGTGCGGGAATTTCAAACAAATTAAATCGTATTTTATTCCTCCTCAAAAAGTCTCCCTTCCAACGGTTTCCATAGAACATGTAAATATTTATCGATCAAACATCTCGAGCTCAAATCATTTGTAAATAATGGCGAGTACCGTGACTCCCGATGTTAAACGAACCGGAAACGCCAATTTGGCAACTATTTACGGAAGGTAAGAACCAGAACTAATTACGTTCCAATATATATTTTGTCGGAAAAGTGCAATGATCTGTTTGATTACAAATACAAAACACTGATAAGCTCCGGTTGGGAAAACTTCTATACGCTCGTCATAAATTCGATCAATTGGCGGTAGAAATAACAACCTACAAATGACGTAATTGACGTTAAAAATATAATAATGCAGCGTGTGCTTTTATCGCGATAGAAATGAGAATGTAATTCAGTTTTACGTTTAAGGGTGCCGACGATCGGAACGGACAAGAT
Source organism: Diadegma fenestrale (assembly GCA_037043255.1). Lineage (NCBI taxonomy): Eukaryota > Metazoa > Arthropoda > Insecta > Hymenoptera > Ichneumonidae > Diadegma > Diadegma fenestrale. The sequence continues at coordinate 10,043,091 of CM073310.1, read as the reverse complement.
GAAAGTGACGTTCTGTACTGACATGGAAAAATCCGTAATTGTGTACAATTTCGAAAAGAGGGGATGGAGTCAAGTTGGTCCGGAAGACGATTGGAACTTTTACTGGTATTTTTTCGTTATAATAAAAAAAAAATCTCTCACCAAAATATGATTCAAATTTGAAAAATGACAATATTTGCGCGTCCAATATTGTGCACTGGAAAGAAATTTTTTTGGAAAAGATCGATATTTTGTTGCGGATACGTTTGACTAAACTTTTTTTTTGAAAAATTACAAAAATTTGCGCATTTTATTGGATACGTTTGACTAAACTTTAAAAAAACACAAAAATTTGCAAAATTTTTTGTGTTTGTAAAAATTTGCAAAATTTGCAAAATTTTTTTTTTTTAAATCACAAAAATTTGCGATATTTTGTTGGATACGTTTGACTAAACTTTTTGTTTTGAAAAATCACCAAAATTTGGGCATTTCAACGAGAAATATTCTAGAAAGTCTTTTCGAAAAGTAAATTTTTGTCATTCCATTCGTAAATTTTGCTGACAGTTCCGTTAGAAATGAAAAATATTGTCGAAAAATTACGAAAATTTTCAAATTATCCAAAAATATTTAGTTTCCCGTGTTCAACTAAATATCGACGTTTTTTGACCGAATTGAATTTCCAGTGTGGTGTTTTGTGTCAGACGCATTTTTCTGATTCCAAAACTGAATTCAACCGATAATTCAAACGGTTCGGGAAGTTGGAGAAATTATGAATAACAAAAATCTGTTGGTTTTTACATGTTCGTTGATAATTAATTTGACAGGGCGGTGACACAGTCCTGCAGAAATATATTCAGTGTTGAGACTGGGTACCGAATGGGCGATAATCAGTGAGTTGGAAAAAATGGTCATACCGAAGTTTGTTGGAAAATAATGATTGAAAAAAACACAAATAATGCTTGAACAATTTTGATTAACGTTTCTAGGACCATTAATCATTTCCCGAATCATTATGAGCTGACGAGGAAAGACTTGTTGGTGAAGAATATAAAAAGATATCGGAAGGACCTCGAACGAGAGGGGAGCCCTCTTGCGGAAAGAGGCGAAGGTCCCGGAAAATATCTTCACCTTGATTTCATACCCGTTACTTTTGTATTGCCAGCAGGTTTGCAAAATACTATTAATTTTCGCAAAATATTATTATTACTAGAAAAATTGACATTTTCGATCCCGTAATTTCCTTTTTTGGTTCTACAAGGACGTTGTATGGCGACGGTCAAATCTAAATATTTGTTTTCAGTTTTTCTGACATACAAGCTAGTTTGCGAGCTCAAGTTCACTCAAAAAATTTGTTACTAATTGACTAAAGAACGACATACTCTAAATTCAAGATTGTCCGAGGTAATTTGTAGTTGTTATAAAATAACCAAAATTTCGAAAAAAATTTACGACCGATTTTTTTGGTAAACTGAATAAAACTTCTTCGATGTTACATAAAAGCGTATGCGAAGTTTTAAGGGGCTTCACCATTTATAAATCGAAATATTTAATGTTGAAAGTTGCAACTTTTATCACGCGCTCGTATGAGAAACTTCTGAAAATTGTGATTTTTATGAATAAATATTTCGACTTTAACAGGGTGAAACCTCTTGAAATCGCACGAGCTATTAGATATGACTATTTCCTTTGTGTGGTGCAAATTTGAAGGAATTCTATTCCAAGCGACGAGCAACGTCCTTAAATGAAAACATTAACGATCAAGGGATTAATTGCACGATATTGAAAGCACAGATTACAATATGTTTGTCGAGGAGTATCGAAAGTCTCCACAAAGCACATGGATCATGAAACCTTGTGGCAAGTCTCAGGGGGCTGGTATATTTTTGATAAATAAACTGAGCAAGCTGAAGAAATGGTCGAGGGAAGCAAAAAATCCTTTCAACCCTAATCTTTCGAAGGAATCGTACGTAATATCAAGGCGAGTTGTTATCTCCTTTTCAACGAATCGACAGTTCTCGAGAAGCTAATTTTAAAAACCACTATTATAAAATTAGTGATTCGTGATTTTTGTAATTGAACAAAATTCTGTTCAGATACATTGACAATCCTCTTTTGATCGGAGGCAAAAAATTTGATCTTCGTCTTTACGTGCTCATAACATCCTTTCGGCCTCTCAAGGCGTATCTCTTCAAGTTGGGTTTCTGTCGTTTTTGTACCGTCAAATATGACACGAGTATTCAAGAGCTTGACAACATGTACGTCCACCTGACTAACGTGTCTGTACAAAAACATGGCGTGAGTGTTTAGCACAAAAGTGTCATAATTTTATGACTCTGAAGTTTCCATCGTTGAGATTCAACGATTTTCATGGCATTCAACGAAATTCATGGCAATTTTTCGTGTCGATTGAGTGTTTGACTCAAATATTCAATAATAATTATGAGCCCTGCTGAAAAAAAAAAAAACCAGAAAATCGTTGCATTCCAACGATGCAAACTTCAGCATCGTTTTTATTTTTTGAATTCGAGCAAATTCTGTACGCATTTTCGTTTCGATTGCTGCAGGAAGAATACAACAGTCTTCACGGTGGAAAATTGAGTGTTCAAAATTTGCGACTGTACTTGGAAAGCACACGTGGCAAGGCTGTAACAGAAAAATTGTTCGCCAATATTTCTTGGTGCATAGTCCACTCGTTGAAAGCTGTTGCACCGGTGATGGCGAATGATCGACATTGTTTCGAGTGCTACGGTTACGATATAATAATCGATAACAAGCTGAAGCCTTGGTTGATCGAGGTCAGAATCGACGTGAATTTTCTCAAAACTTCAAAAACTGCTCCAAACGGGGATGCTGGAGAATAAAATTGAGTTTGTTTTTCATGTCCGATTCACAGGTCAACGCTTCGCCGTCTTTGACCTCAACGACAGTAAATGACAGAATCTTGAAATACAAATTAATCGACAATATAGTGTCCGTGGTCGTGCCACCTGACGGAGTGCCCGAGTAATTAATTAAAAAATACACAATTCATCATTTTTTTCTTTCATTTTGCATTACAACGGAATATTTTTCGACTAGTTTTCCGAGTTTTTTTTTGTAGTACGAAGAATAATTCGATGTGGAAGTCTGCATCGTTGGAATGCAACGAAATTCCGTTCTTTCTTGACCAGATTTCACGATTATTATTCAATATTTGGTCAAGACAATAAAACGATCTTATTTTGGGCTCCAAACTCAAAATCCAAAATCTCAAATTGAAATTCAACGAAAAAGTATTTTTCGTTGGACCCCAACGTTGCGAACTTCAGTGTAATGAAATTATTAATTAACCCTAGAACGGTAACTTCATTTTTTCCCCCTATTCCGGTAACCCGGGGTCATAAATGAGCCCAATTTTGAAAAATTCATATCTCCGGTAAAATGTAACGAAAAAATTTCAACTTGGGCTCATTCAATTCGTTTTTTAATGCAGGATCGCGTGAGCCTGCGGCAATTCTGCTCCAAGTCAAAAAATGAGTCGAAAATGCGGTGAAACGATAAAAAAAAAAAGGGAACGAAGGGGGGGACTTAAAAGTCGCTTGGGGTCGTTTTTGACCGCAGGTTACCGTTCTAGGGTGAATTATTGACTCGATCAGAGAATTGTATTAATAAATTTTGCTCACTCGAAGCGTACGATGGAACAAATGTCCGAGTCCTGAGGCGATGGGGAATTTCGAGTTGCTGTTGGACGAGGAATTGTCAGCTCAAGAAGAAAGGGACAATCCATCGGGCAAGTCACGGTCCTCGAACAAATGGAAATGACGCGTTGAAAAGTTGATAAACATTTTTGAAACGTGAAGAAAAAAATGGCTAAACAGGAAACTACGTCAACAAAAAGAATCATGTATTACTTTTGTTTCGTTTTGTACAAATCTTTTACATCATTATGTAATATTTACGACGATACAACAGTGCACGAGTAAAAAAACGTGAAACATTAATTTTGTAGTTGGTTTTTCAGTCTTCGATGCTAAACGAGGCGAATTCATTCACAACTTTGTCTCTATTTCTATTCACATTTTCATAATGCAAACTTTCGCGTATGCTCCAAAGCGATTTCGCTTTTTTACTTTTTTTCCTGTTTTTTTAAATAAAGTTACATTTGTACGAAAGTCGATCATCTAGCTGGATATCGTTTGATGCTTTATATTCACATTTAAATACTATTTATCATGTTCATGAAGATTATGGCACGGTTTCGTGATTATTCTAATGAAATGAAAAAAAAAATGTAACAGGAACGATAATTCGTTAGGCTGAAGGAAAAAAACGGGAATACAATGAATGAATCCAGAAAAAATCTCGCTTTTCCAGTTGGAATGATGTTTGAAAAAAATCAACCTCGAGTAAAAATTCGTTACAAAATTTCGCTATCTAAATTCGTTTCTTAGCACTAAATTTATTAATATTCGTAAAAATATCCAGAGGATCTACGAAGTTTCTAACGTCGAAATGTCAGTCGGGGAAAATCTCGTCAGTATTTTATGGATTAATGTGAGAAATTCAAGTGACAAAATGTTGGCTTTCGAGTACGAAAACTTCGATCTGATCGCACACGATGGCAATGAAAACTGGTAGAAAAAAATGTACCCTGGTCATTTGCCATTGAAACTTTTTCATCTCATCGATTTCGATCGTTTCTTTTGCAAAGAAAACTTGAAAAAAAAAACGACATTATTGTTTGCATTGGCACTATTTTTTCTCGACTCCTTCGTCGTGATGCGTGGTCCTGAATCTTTGCAACTCAACGAAAAATATTTATCCCATTAAATATTCCATTTTTGTTTGTTTAAAATATTATTATCAGAAAACGATTCTATTTAGGGTTTTATTTTAATTTTTTTATAAACGTTCTCGGCACCAAAACTCAGAGTTTTCTTTTATGCAGAAAATTTTTCTGACGTTTATAATTCGAGATATTTCATATGCAATTTTTCATTTTCCTCATCTAAACGCGTGTAAAGTCACGTTTCGTTAAAAAGTTGCAAAAATCGAGTGCAAAAAAAATATTTAGGATATTTTTGCGAATAGCCAGAAAGGCTGTGAGCCGGAATTTTTTAAGAAAAATCCTAAACACATTAATTTGCAACTCTTAAACGAAACGCGACTCGAATTTACACGCGTTTAGATGGGGAAAGTTAAAAATTGAATTTTTTTTTTTCAAAGGAGAATTTTGGGAGTTTTTGTGTCACGAATGTTCATACAAAATTATTGAAGAATCCTAAATAAAGTAATTTTCTGATAGTAATACGTTAATCATTCAATTTTCGTTGCGAACCAATTTTTAGGTCTGCAATATTCTGTAGATGCAAAATCTGCAGTGCCATTTAGAAAACCCTCGGTTAAAATACTCATTTTCCTGACAAAATTAGTTTGTGACGCGTGATTTGTTTCCTTGGTAAAAATAAAAAAATGTGCGATAATTAAAATAATCGGAGCAGCCTTTGGTTAAACGCTACGTCGCAGGTGGGAATCCGAATCTAGACGCAAACTTTTCGTCCGCTCACCGGAATCCTGTGGAAACCAGAAACACAGTTTTTTTTTTTGAAATTTTGTCCGTGCATTCCATGAAAAAAATTAGCAGAACAAAAACAGAAAAAGAAAAGATCGATAAAGTTTTTTCCATTTTTTTTTTCGAAATATTTGGCGTTTTAATTTTTCGGATTCCCAACCCAGGTGAGGAACACAATCTAAACGTTTTTAATCGTCATAATAACTAACTATATGTACAGCACGATATCATGATATATTTTATATCACAATTAACAGTTTAATAGATAAAATGACGAATGCACGTTGAACTGTGATAAAAAGTCCATCAACGTTAAAATCAATGATACGAAATATTGCATCTTTCACGAAAGCTCGTTAGAATTTTTGCAGGACCCGTAAATTGAGAGCCAACAAGATAAACGATCTCTTTACACAGCAAAGAATGTGAATAATTTCCAAAATGAAAATTGTTCGCGTTCTAAAGATGCAAATTGTTAAAATCATGGTCGTATGTTCGCACGCTCGTTCTTTGTGTCTTTCATCCTTAGATTAAAAGATAAAAAATGTCATGTACAGTTTTTACACGCTTAATTGCCTCTGTTCGTGTTTCCTTATCTCAAATTAGTGTTTACGTTGATCTTTATACATTGTTATAATATTTACAAGGTAAGAGCTAGACTCCCCGTTGGCTAATTAGAAGACGTTGAGGAGGATCGCAATTAGCTCAGGCACGACCGGTATTTATCTCATTAAATTTGTACACGATGAAATAATTGTCTATAAAACGAATATTTGCACTTTCAATGAACCCGAAACGTCGACTACCGACTCGAATTCATGCGCGTAACATTATAATTCATCATATCTAATAAATTCAAATATATTTCGTTATTTTCGCTTGCACCGCGAAATCTTCTCAATTTTTGTATTTTTCGTTCCGTTTCCTTTTTTTTTTTTGATATGCATGTGATATGATTCAACTATCGAATGATATGTCGAAAAATGTCTGTCCAGCAAAACGAGCGGTTAATTCCAATCGCCGAAATTCGCTATTAATGTCGCTTATTTCGCGTATAAATTAAGGAGTTTCGGTAGGAAAATCCAAATGTTAAGAAATTAAATAAAATTTCGTGCCAATCTTTTTCGACATCAATTGCGAAAAGACAATTTTTTTTTTAATTTTTCATCTGTCTAGTTATCGAGTAATTTAGCATTGGAGCAGAATTCTTGGACTAAAAATCTGACAAAAATTTGTTTCGTTGTAAGGAGGTTCTATCGTTTCTGATGCGTTGGATTAATTTCAAGTTTAATTGTTTAAAATTCGTACGAATCTTCTCAACAATCTTACTCAACTGTGAGGTAAACTTTGAGAAAGTTCGACCGTCTAGAAATCGAGTCATTTGTTATAAAAAATCGTCTCTTTTGGTAACTTCCCATAAGACCTCGTGTTAAAGTTGCAATTTAAAAAACTGAACATCTCGATTATCGGACGGTGAAAAATTCTCAATGATACGACGCTCCAGAAAATTCACGCAAAACGTCATAACGTTACGATTTTGTGATTACTTTGTATAGACGATTACGATTATGGCGATAGAACCTCCTTAAGAAAAAATTCACGAAATTTCATGGAATTCTAATCATTATTTGATAATTGTTATGTTTTTAACGTGCTTTAGCATTGCAACATTGTATCCCCGGTACCGAAACGCCTTAATCGTGGCCCACGCACTTGGAGAATAAAAATCAATGAGCTTTCGATGGAACTATGAAAATTATTGATACGACGAAGGGAAATTCCTTGACTGAACTGAGAAAAGTGAAAACATTGATTTTCCTAGAAAAGTTAAAGTTTTTCGTTACTTGAACGAAGAGACTCGGAGGGTCAAAATTGAATAAAAAGTTTAAAAAATGCGAATTTCGAGGTTTCTCTGAACGTTTGAGCGAATTTGTGGGAAATTTTGAGTTTTCGTATTCGCGAAATCGTTTACGGGAAAAATGTTTACGGGACGGGCGAGGGCGGAGGTGGCAAAGGACTGAAATAAGTGGACGATCGCGAACTCGGTGATGGTGGGCAACTGAGTGCGGCGTCGCTGTGATAAACGGAACGTGGCGTTGGCGGAGGTGGAAATGGCTCGATTTCGTAACGATAACGAGCTGGATAAGTACTGTCGGACTCGTCGCATACGTCGGTGCTACAAGGCGTAGGCGGTGGAGGCTGATTTATACTTCTGTAGTGTCTGTAAGGACGATAACGGGACGCGTTGCTGCTGGAACATCTCGTGGAATTTGCTGTTGTCGCTGGACTCGGTGGTGGATTTAAAGTCTCTTGAGGATATCCACAAGCGGAACTTCCTCTCGTCGAACTCGATGCACCTGCCGATTCGCCCGAAACGCCATTAAAAATCAATCAATAATATTTATGATCATCTCAAATAAACGAAATTTCAACATTTTCAAGCGAGTTCAATAGCAAAATCCGATTTCTCATGGCAATTTTCAAAAAAAAAATTATGTCGGGCAGAAAAATTTAACGAATCGTTGAAAAAATCGTTTTTTCCGGGAAAATTTGAGATTTCGATTTATAAAAATCGTACCTGTGATGTGACTGCGATCGTAACTCGAGCCGATACTGCTTCCGGTCAGAGTGGACATTCTGACAGTTTTAAGTCCAGCTTTGAGATCTTTGGCGCCGTTTTTTTGCGACAACATCGGTTTGCCCGATCTCGTGGGTTTCGGGGACAGCGGATCACCCGCAGAGTCGTGCAGAATGTCCGGCAGTTCTTCGTTGGCAACGAGCCTTCTGCGACAATAGAAGAAGCCGAGTATCGCGACTCCGGTGACGCCGAGAACCACGAGAATCGCTATGACGTAAGTGCTCTTGCCTGCATCCGTCGCTGGACTGACGTCCTGACGATGGTTGTTCGCCGCTGCGCATACCGGAGTCTTTTCGTCGCTACCGTCCGCACAATGTTCCCAACCGTCGCACAACGCCGTCCCCGAAATACACACGCGAGTACCCGTGCATCGAAACTGTCCGGGCTCACAACAATGAGCTTCGTCCAGTCCATCTTGACACTGAGCTGTTCCATCGCACACCCAAGCCATGTCTACAAAACGGAACAAAAAACACATTATTGTGATTTTCCGAATAACTGAATTCTTCTAAATTAGCACAAATTTCGTGGGTCTCAGTGACGACGGAATCGATTCAATCAGGAATATGCAAAAATCCATTTTATTTCGATAAATTAAGGACGTTGTATGTTTAATTTCCTATCAACAGAATTCCTTCAAATTTGCACCACGCAAGGAGAATAGAGATGTCTAATAGCTCGCGCAGTTTTATGGTGAAGGATCAGTTATCAAACCTCACCTCGAATTTTCGAAATGAAAATTCTCCACTATCGTGTGACTAATCGAAAGAGGGCCCTGTCAGCGTATTTTTGCCATTTTTCCGCGTCCGCTAACAGGGCCTTTTTTTTATTAGTCAAACGAGACCGGAGAATTGTCATTTCGAAAATTCGAGGTGACTGCTGCATCCTTTCAAGAGGTATAAGTTGAAATATTTATTCATTAGGGTTGAAATGATTTTTTGCTTCCCTCGACCATTTCTTCAGCTTGCTCAGCTTATTTATCAAAAATATGCCAGCCCCCTGAGACTTGCCACACGGTTTCATGATCCATGTGCTTTGTGGAGATTTTCGATACTCGTCGACAAACATATTGTAATCTGTGCTATCAATATCCTGCAATTAGTCCTTTGATCGTTAAATTTTTAATTTAAGGACGTTGCTCGTCGCTTGGAATAGAATTCCTTCAAATTTGCACCACACAAAGGGAATAGTCATATCTAATAGCTCGGGCGATTTCAAGAGGTTTCGCCCTGTAAAAGTGGAGATATTTATTCATAAAAATCACAATTTTCAGTAGTTTCTCAAGAGCGCGTAATAAAAGTTGCAATTTTCAACATTAAATATTTCGATTTATAAATGGTGAAGCCCCTTAAAACTTTGCATACGCTTTTATGTAACATCGAAGAAGTTTTATTCAGTTTACCAAAAAAATCGGTCGTAAAATTTTTTCGAAATTTTGGTTATTTTATAACAAATACAAATTACCTCGGACAATCTTGAATTTAGAGTATGTCGTTCTTCAGTCAATTAGTGACAATTTTTTTGAGTGAACTTGAGCTCGCAAACTAGTTTGTATGTCAGAAAAACTGAAAACAAATATTTAGATTTGACCGTCGCCATACAACATTCTTATAATTATTCCAAGTCCCGGGACTTTGAACGTTCGTCGATGAAATGTCGAGACTTGGATGAAACAAATGTTAGGATAATGTGTGAAAAAGGTCGTTCACAGTGTACTCACCGATGCAGTGTCCGCTCTGACATTTGAACTGATCTTCGCCGCAGGAAGGGCATCCAAGTTCGTCGCTGCCGTCGGTGCAATCGGTGCGACGATCACATTTCCATTCGGCAGGGATGCATTCTTTGGTGACAGCGGAGCTGGAATGAGCGCAGGTGAAAGCGTCCGGTCCGCAGGCGGGTGCGGCGCGGCAGGTTCTCTCATCGTCGGACAAGACGAGATATTGTGGGCAAGAGCATCTGGATGAGGTGGTGCCGATGCAAAAATGAGAGCAACCTCCGTAATCGTGAAAAGGACTGCAAATGTGAGATTCCATGAGGTGATCATCGGGTGTCCGGACGGTGACGAGATCGGTGAGAAGACGATTCATCATTGTTTTGCGCGAGGCGCCGCTGGTTTTATTGGCACGTGAGACGGTTTGAGTGTCACGGTCGTACCAATAAACAAAATCATTGAGGACAGACAAATAAGCAACGGAGGCTTGTTCGACGTTGACGAGGACTCGTCGATTGGTGCCGCTTAAATCAGAAACTTCGATCTGTCGACCATGGGACCAGAAAATCATATTTCCAACGGTATCGACAGCCAATCCGGTTGGTTGATCAAGATCGCTCGCGATAACGACTCGTTCTTTGCCGTCCATGGTACTCTGCATTATTCTCATTTTTCCACCAATGTCACACCAAAATAACAATCTTTTTTCCGGGTGTACAGCCAAGTTACGAGGTTTTTCACCGTCGCCCTTAACGACCACGCCCAGCGACGAACCATTGTCCAATCTCGTAACGTTTATCGCATCGTTTTCCGCACAAGACCAAAAGAGCAATCGGCCCAATGGGTCCAGAGCCAAGTCAAACGGATGCCCCGAGCCTCCAGCCACTACGACCGACGCGTGTGTACGATTTTCCATCGCTTTACGAATCGACATCGTTCGACCATCTATCCAATAAATATGCTGCGTTATTGGATCGAATTCTATCGAGCGCACGTTCTTCAAACCTTGAACACGCAACACTATGTCCGGACAGTCATTCACGTCCGGTAAAAACCGACCCATCACGTTTCGCAGACTGTAGACCATGAAATTTTTCGGAGCTGTCGAAAAACGAAAATAATCAGCCAAGGCTCATTTTTACGAGCTCGTTTTTTTTCTTCACAAATGTACCTCGTCATCGTTTCACATTAAACGGAACGGGTTTTTGTTTCGCTTGAAAAATTCACGTTCTACGGGAATTTCAAACTTTTTCAAAATTTCCACATTTTCTCGAGATTTCATTTTTGATATTTTTCTAATTTATTTTTTATTTATTTTATCAATTAATCTATCTATTAATTCAATTTTTGATATTTTTCAAATTTGAGTCAGAAGTAAAATAAGAAAAACAAAAGTCAAGAGTAAAAAAAAACTTCTCATCGTTTTTTTTTCAGAAAAAAGAATTTTGTCCTAAAAATTTAAATTTTGGTACTTTTTTTTGACAAGTATAAAATATTTTCTTCGCTCATGCGGGTTGGACAAAATTTGCGGAATGAAAAGCACCAGGAAATTAAAATTGATGAGGAAAAGATGAAAATTTTTCATGACGATGTTGGAGTTTGCATCGTTGGAGTCCAACGAAATTCAGTTTTTTCTTGGCCAGATCTCACGATTATTATTCAATATTTGATCAGGACAATAAAACGATTTTTTTCGGGTTCCAAACTGAAAATCGGTACGAAAATTGTCATGGATTTTGAAATTGAACAAAAAATTAATAGAAAAACGTATTTTTCGTTGGGCCCCAACGTTGCGGTGGCAAAAGTTTGAATTTCTTACCAAGGCATGTTTTGTTGTCGGGCGCGAGATCGTAGTGAGTCGGACAAGCACATTTGTGCGTAACGGAATTTCTGCCACCGGGTTCGGGGAGAGCGATGCACAAATGACTGCAGTCGCCATTGCGAACGGAGCATGGATTGCTGCCGGATTGTCGAGAGCGATGAAAAACGAGAAGATCGGTAACGGATTCGAGACGATCGTGGATTTTTGTTCTGTTGGATCCGTTGGTTTTGTAGGCTCGCTCAATGTCACCGGTATTCCAATCGGTCCAATAAATGTAATCCTGATACTGCGTTATACTGAACGGATACATTATGTCTTGCGTTATTATGGCTTTTCTCTTTCCGGTTTGAAGATCGTAGCTGTCGATCGCAGGTGTAAAAAGATCTGCCCAGTATAAGATCCGGGCCGAGTGATCTATCGTCAATCCATTGGCACGACCAACGTTCGACAGAATTACTTGTCGTCGCGAACCATCCAGGCCAGCTCTCTCGATACTTCCACTTTTTCCCCATTCGCTCCAGTACATATGTCTGCAAAGAGGCTCATTCATCAGTCATTTTCGTAGGCTCATCAATTTTTGACATAAAATTCATTATATCGACCGCATTAAAAATATAATAGAGAATTATTATTTTTTCCATATTTTTCCATAGGTCCCCACAGACAAAAGCTCAATTTTATTTTATCCATTCATTATTTTATTATTTTATTATTTTATATTATATTTTATTTTTAAAAAAGCTGAAAATTAAAAAAAAAATTCTTTTCGTCAGGATCTTCGTTACGAAAAATGCCGTGTGTACATTTTTTTGCTGGTAAATTTTTTATTTTTTTTTTAAATCGACAATTATTATCCATTTCGTTTTTATCTAAACTTTTTCCCAATTATTTTGCAGGTTTTGAGAAAATGACGAATTGAATATTTATCCGCATGATGCAAACTCGCATCATTGGAAAAATGTTGATTCATGCTCGTGAAAAGCGAATCTCTGTTGTTATTGGGGAATGGACAATTTTGATTTTGAAGGATAAATAAATTTTACCCTCTTTCTGGATCGAGAGCAAGGCATCTCGGTTCAACGAGATCTTGCCATATGAGAACTTTACGACTGCAACCTTCCAATCGGACGACTTCGATTCTACGTGTTCCCGTATCGGTCCAATAAAGATTATGGGCTATCCAGTCGACTGCAAGGCTCTCGGGTGTTTCGAGGCCGAGATCAACGATCCTCTCGACGTCCGAACCGTTTCTGAAGGCTCGGGTAATGGCTTTGAGTTTTACATCCGTCCAATAAATATGATTTTGCATATCAAAATCAAGGGCACTAAAACAAAAATCAATCCATACTCAATTATTCAATGAATTATTATTTAATTATTAATTTATAATTAATAAAATTTAATTATTGATAAATAATTAATTAACTATTGATTAATTGATTAATTATTCCTAATAAATATGATTTTGCATATCAAAATCAAGGGCAATAAAACCAAAAAAAATCGATACTAAATTATTCAATGAATTATTTATACAATTAATTATTTCATTAATCACCTATTGTTGATGATTATTCCTTCTTTATTTATTCAATTAATTAATTTTTTAATAGCGAAAAAATAGTTGAGTTTTTTCCAGTTACAATCAATGCTGACATTATTTTTTAGAAATATTTCAAAAAGTAATAGATCAATAATTTTACTCACAAAGTAATAAACGAAAAAGTAATAGATATGATGCTGAAGTTCGCAACGTCGGAATGCATCGAAAAATATTGAATTTTATTGAAGATTCGTGCAATTTGCAATGTCATCCAAATTTTTCGAGCCGATATGCTTTTCGAATGAATGTTTTTGTCAAAGAAAAAAATGAATTTCGTTGCATTCGAACTAAGAAAAGTACGATGTTGAAGTTTGCATCGTTGGAATGCAACAAAATTCTGTTTTTTCTTCAGCAGATTTCGAGATTCTTGTCAAATATTCAGCCGCGACAATGGAATGATCTTTTGTCAGGATCCAACGAGAAAATCGGTACGAAAACTGTCGGTCGGTTTTTTAATTAAATTCAACAAAAAATTGATTGAAAAAAGGCATTTTTCGTTGGATCGCAACTTTGCGATCTTCAGGGTCTTATAAAATAATGATGAAAGTAATAGAGTAAATGGAAAATTATCGTTGAAACAGGGTACGAATTAAATGGTAAAAAATTACCTCGCATCCTTAACACCGGTGACGGGAATGATGTTATCGTTGTTAGGATTTTCGATGCTGATTCGTCCGATTTTGTCTTTTCTGGAGAATAGCAAGAATGCATCGGGAATGACGCAAGTTTTTTTGTCCCTGACAAGTTCGTAATCGATTTGGCAGGCGCAAACATAATTGTTGCCAGGTCGATTGAGGCAGAGATGAGTGCAACCGCCGTTGTTACGAGCGCAAGGATTAGTGCCGCGGACACGTCCAAGATGAATGGCTTTGAGACCCATGACATTGGGTATTTGTTCGACGATGACTTCGCGTTCGCCGCCGGTTAATTTGTGAGCTCGATCGATGCTCCGTCGTTGCCAATCGGTCCAATAGAGATAATCACCGAGGAGGCTGAGTCCGAACAAATGTGGTAGATTATCAGTGATAACTTCGCGACGATCGGTGCCGTCCATGTTGCAAACCTCAATTTTGTCCATACTGGCATCGCACCAATAAATCTTTTTGCGATCGAGATCGAGAGCAATGCCGTTGGGCCACACGATGTCCTTACTGATGAGGAGAGTTCGTTCGCTGCCATCGAGATTGCTGCGTTCGATTTTCGGTCTTTTTTCGTTCCAATCGGTCCAGAACATCCAGCCGAGTTCAGGCGCCAGTGCGATGGCTCTCGGCTCAATGAGATCCTCGTTGATAAGTACTTTTCTGCTGGTACCATTGAGTCTTGCAACTTCGATGCGATCGGTGCCGGTATCGGACCAATACATGTTTCTGGCGATCCAATCGATGGCGATACCATCAGGATTGGAAACTTCGGTAGAAACGACGTCTTGCTGGCCACTGCCATCGAGAAAAGCTCGTCTGATGGCGCAAACTTTTTCGTCAGTCCAATAAATCATTTCGTCCACGGGATCGAAGTCAATCGCAATGGCATATTTGATGCCAGTCAAGGGCAGAACAAAATTCGTGTAATCCGGTGAATCGAGAGATAATTTACAAATGGCGTTGCGTTGCACGATGACTAAAAGTTCTTCGGGCCTTTTTGCGCACGTGTAATTGTCCACGAGCTTGACACCCGTTGGACAAGCGCAACTGTAGCCTGGCTCTTTGCTGCTGAGCAAACAAAGATGCGAACAGTTGCCGTTGTCGTGCATGCAGGGATTGTCCGATTGCGGTTGTCTTCGAGGGTCCCAAACTTCTATATCGCCAGGGATGTATTCACCGTGGAATAGTTCTCGAGGATGTGTCGATTGCGTGTTGGAACGTACGTCGTGGGAATGGATGCACCAGGTTTTCCAATCGGTCCAATAAAGACGTTGATCGAAAAAAGATATTGCGAATGGATAATCCAAGCCTTGGCTGACGACTTCTCGCCTGTTTTTGCCGTTGTAATCCATCACCGCGATAAATCGTAACCGACCGTCCGCCCAATAAACTAATTCGTTTTCATAGTCAACGGTTATTCCGTTCGGCCAGAAAATATCTTCGGAAACAATGACTTCTCGAGTGCTCGGATCACCGTTCATCGAGGCTTTCTCGATCTTTGGCACGTCCCCCCAATCCGTCCAGAACATGATGCTCTTCATCGGCACCAGGGCTATCGCTCTCGGCTCATAAATCTCCGTCCAAAATAATACTTTTCTGTGCTTACCGTCGATACTCGTTACTTCGATACGATTCTTGTCACCGTCCGTCCAATACAACTTTCCTGTGTACCAATCGCACGCTAAACCGTCCGGCGATATCAACGACGAGTTCACCACCGTCATACGATCCCCAACGTGCGTTCCGTTCGTGTGCACACATTGTATCATCTCCAAACCACTGTCCGACCAACAAACCAACCGACGCTCCCAATAAAAATCCAATGCGGCACCCTGCGAAAGATCCTTCACTAGGGTCGCCACCTTGTTACCTCGTGATACATTCGCCACACGTATATCTTTGTGCGTCGCGAACAATAGCGTCGGCGATCCTGAAACAGACAATACGACCATTTTCAGATTCATTCGGTCAACGATTCGAAACGTTTTTTTTTTCATGTTCGTTCGAAATACGAACTGTTCGTGCCTCTCAATGGACAACATCGAGCGTGGTACAAATTTTTCAGCCACGAAATTTGCGATTATTTCGAAAAAAAATGGCTCGAAAAATTCGGAATTTATGATGCTGTAGTTTGCAACGTTGGAATGCAACGAAAAATGTTTTATTTTATTGTTGATTCGTTCAATTTTCAATGTCATCCAAATTTTTCAAGCCAATATGTTTTCTGGTGACAGAAACCGATCATTTTATCATCGTAAATTAATTCTCCATTTGAATAATTATTTTTGACAAATATAAAAAAAATTTCGTCGCATTCCAACGATGCAAACTTCAGAATCATCGGCATTTGCTGAGAGTTACGAGTCAGCAAAATTGCCTGGGCCGATTCGACTGAATTTTGATAATCGTAGAAATAGACTCAAGACGCGCGAAAACTTCCGTTGAGGAAATGTCTCATTAAATAGTAATTGAGTTTAATAACGAGAAGAATTTTTTGATCCCGTAATTGGGTCAATTATTTGCTATATTCCAAGTGCTCGAAGTATTAATTGCAACCTTGGTATAGAGAAAAAAACTTTGTCGTTTTGTTTTTTTACTTTCACTGCCCTTTCTTGGGTGGATGCAAATGCCCGGCATCGACTGCGAGAAACTCTACCGCAGTGTGTGTTTTTTTTGTCGCCCTCCTCTTCACTTTGAACTCGCGAAGAAGAAAAGCCGAAGAGTTTCTTCACCTCATTATGCACGTTAATGCATTATTATTCCCTTTGGGGCTCTCACTCGCCGTCGAGAGGCTGACTCAAAGGCGAGTCTGTTCGAAATGGTTTAACGCTTGACAAGGACCACTGACCATTATTTCTCTCTTTTCACGCCGCGGCCAGTCCGAGAGACTCGCAAGCGGGAAAACAAGCAAACAGGGGCTTTCAATAGTGCGACTTCGTGGACTGGAAAGAAAATTTTGTCGGAAAAGATCGATATTTTGTCATTGCAGCGAGAAATATTCTAGAAAGTCTCTTCGAAAGGAAATTTCCGTCATTCCAATCGTTAATTTGGCCGACAGTTCCGTTGGAATTGAAAAATGGTGTCAAAAAAAAAGAAAATTTTGAAATTATCCAAAAATATTTAGTTCACCGTGTTTAACAAAATATCGACGTTTTTTGAAAAAAATTGAATTTTCCGTGTGGGCTCGGGACATGCTAAAATTCTCACCAAAACTCAAATTTCCAATTTTTCCGAATTTTCGTTTTCCTCTTTTGAAAAATCGATGCAACGTTAATTATTTTTGAAAACTTAGTTCGAAAGTCTCGAGTTGCTGAAAAATTGCTCGCGCTGTAAATGACACGAAACGATGTGTAAAAATCGTTTGTTATATGTTTTTTTTACGAGACTGCTGAGACAGACGTAATTATCGGTTTATAGGAGAATATCCACGAGAGTTTGAAAAGTTGAGAGATAGTGTACGTTGCACAGGCAGACAGAAGGTAAAGAAAAAAGTGGAGAATGAAAAGGGGGTTTGGTATCCGTGTAATACGAGGCGTACGTGTTCTCGGGGGTAGATTCGTGAATCGCTCGATGCTAGAAGAGAGCCAAGTTTGAATAGGCGACCTAAATATCTTGCACTCACGATGAGTAAAATTCCGAGAGAGGAAGGGAAGGAAAGAGATGGAGCGAGATTTCCAACAGACACACACGCCCACTTATAGACGCTGTATTTCGTGATATATCGATATTTTAATCAGTCAAATCCATCGTCGAAGATATGCGAACCTGGATACGAGTCGTTCCATTTCTATATACGACGCCGTCTAAAATTTGCTACATACATGCGTTAAGAACGTTGTATACAAAATTTCCTACCGATATGATTCCTTTAAATTTGCACTATAGAAAGAGAATAATTATATCTAATAGCTCGCGCGGTTTCAAGACGTTTCACCGTGTCCAAGTCGAGATATTTATTTATAAAAATTACTATTTTCAGTAGTTTCTCATAAGAGCACGACTCTCAAGTTTGCATCGTTGCAATGCAACGAAATTCATTCTTACCTTTGACAAAAATAATTATTCAAATGCGGAATGTAATTATGATGATAAAACGATGAATTTTTGCCATTCGAAAAGCATATCGGCTCGAAAAATTTGGATGACATTCAAAATTGAACGAATCTTCAATAAAATTCAATATTTTTCGATGCATTCCAACGTTGCAAACTTCAGCATCATCATAAGAGCGCGTGTCAAAAGTTTCAATTTTCAACATTAAAATTTCATGTAACATCGAACAAGCTTCATTGAATTTTTCAAAAAAATCAGTCATCAAATTTTTTCAAAATTTTGTTTATTATGTAATAAATAAAGATTACCTCGGACAGTCTTGAATTTAGAGCATGTTGTTCTTTAGTCAATTAGTAACAATTTTTTTTTATGAACTTGGGCTCGCGAACCATTTTGTTTGTGAGAAAAACTGAGAACAAACATTTAGTTTTGATCGTCGCTATACAACGTGTCCTCAAAACAGTCGATTCGTTAATTGGGCGATCCGCATCGAAATGAGCAGAAAAGTATTTTCCATAAAATGATCAAATTTGAGAAGTTTATTTTGCGTGAGATGAGATTTTTTGGGAAAATCGGGGAGCCCGCAAATTTTGACGGTTCCTTCGTGAACCGCCCATAGGACGGCCCATACGTCTGCGTATCTCAGTACGAAGCTCTTTATAGACAAATAGATATCTCTGTGTATAGTCTGTGAGGCTATACGAGCTCCGAAGTTCTCTTTAATCTCCGAATGGTAGATTAAAGGCGTTGGCACAACATTTCTTCCAATTTCTCGTCTTGGTACACACTTGACTTGATTGTATTGAGCGAACGCCGAATGCTGGAGTTGTTAGTAACGAGGAAGAAAAATGGCGCGTAAAAGTACAGAGGAAACGTGCAGTTGGTATTTGATTTGCTTCTCGCCAGATTTCCCCTTGCCTCGCAGTTTTTCATTTCTTTATCACTTTGAAGTTTCCATCGTTGAGATTCAACGAAATAATATTTTTAATTCATTATTTAGTGAATTTTGAAAATCATCACAATTTTTTGGATCGCGTTGCACTGAGAATTAAATTTGGTCAAAAAACGTCGATATTTTGTTGAACACGGCGAACTAAATATTTTTGGATAATTTCAGAATTTTCGTAATTTTGACCATATTTTTCATTTCTAACGGAACTGCACAGCAAAATTCACGATTGCCATGACAAACATTGACTTTTCGAAAAGACTTTCTAGAATATTTTTTGCTGAAATGACAAAATTTTTGTGAATTTTCAAAAAAATACGTCGAGTCAAACGTATCCAACAAAATTTTCTCTTCAGTATGCAAACTTCAACGTCATATTTTTTTAGTCAATTACGACTTGAATCTCAGTGAGTTTTTCGCCGAATGAACGAAACAATGAGGAAAAATACGTCGGGCTAAATTACCAACACTCGTGAGCCACTTTTGCCTTCTTTAATTGGCATTAATAATGGGATTGCGGGGGTGAAAGGGGGGGAAGTACACTCAACTGTGAACCTGTGCGGAGAGTTAAGTGTGGATGCATCAGCAAGTGCTATCAGCAGCGAAAAAAAAGGAGTTTTGAAGATGAGTACACGTGGGTATACAATTACGTGGAGAAAAAAGAAGTTTGCGTGAAGGGTACTCCTTAAAACCTGTGAATAAGGGCAAGACGGAGAGGGAGAAGGGATAAAGAAGAAAGGAGGAAAGACAGCAAGAAGTAGAGAAAGATCGGTGAAGCATGGGAAGGACGGAATGAAACGAAGAGGAAAGAAGCGAAAAGAGACGAGAGGAAAAACTGCATGGCAAGTAACGAGAGCAACAAGCTCGGAGAAGAAAAGAAATGGGTGCTAATATTTGTTCTTCTTCGCGTCGTTACCAGAGAGTAGGCACTCGTACCGCTTGGACGAGAAAAAAACGTGAACGACCGAGTGCACGTACACACACATTACACTTCGTCGCAGTCTCTGATAAGAAACACATAGTCCAGCTCTCTATGTATATGTAAAAATCTCGAGGTAGAACCAAGAGATTCTGATCCGTCGAAATCTCTCCATTCTTTTTTCATAGTTCCCCATAGACAAAAGCTACATTTTCACGAATAATAAAAAGCTGGAAATTGAAACTCGAGAATGCTCTAGCTCTTTTTATTCTTCTCTGCAATTCAACGAATCTTTTCTTTTCCTCAGGATCTTCGTTATGAAAAATGCAGTGTTGCTCGTTCAAAAAATTTTTATCGATCGGATTTTTCGTCTTTTTTTTTCTTTTACATCAATTGTTAGTTCATGATTTTGCATCGAGCTGATGGCCAAAATATAGGACACGGACTAAAAATTAAATCTTGTCAAAAAACGTCGATATTTTTTCGAATGCACTGTGCACGAAATGTTTTTAGATAATTTCAAAATTTTCGTTATTTTGACCATATTTTTAATTTTCAACGCAACTGTCAGCAAAATTTACAATTAAAATGACGAAATTTTTGTGATTTAAAAAAAAAAAAACGTTTAGTCGAACGTTTCCAACAAAATATCGAGCTTTTTAAACAAAATTTCGATTTCATGGTCCAGTTCGCGACGTTGGGGTCCAATACGGGGAAAAATACGTTTTTCTATTCATTTTTTTTTTCATGTCAAAAATCCATGACAATTTTCGTCCCGATTTCGAGTTTGGATCCCGAAAAACAATCGTTTTATTGTCCTGAGCGAATATTGAGTAATAATCGTGCTGCTCAAGAAAAAACGGAATTTCGGTGCATTCCAACGATGCAAACTTCAACATCGTCAAACTATTGCAGACGTTTTGCACGAACGAAGGGATGCAAACTATGGTACCGCATGAAATGTTCCTTTGTGCCATTCGAGTTGCTTCTTTTTATTTGGAACTCGAGAGATGCAATTTTCTTTTTTATTTTTATTTTCGTACGCTCTTCGGGCGATGATGCTCGTGGCCTCGGAGTTATATTGCTCTCGGAATACATGCTCTTCGTATATGAGTGTAAAAACATTGTAATGGGAATGTGTATCGATACGGGAGGATATTTGTAACTCGTACGTTGTACAGGGTGTCCCAAAAAGGGGGCAAAACATTGATTTATCATAAAATCGAAAAAAGTTGCTAGATTAGTAGAAAATTTGATGCCAAAATCAGAATGGAAAGCATGAGCGCGCGATGAACTCGATGACTCTGAAGATTGCATCGTTGGAATGCAACGAAATTCATTTTTATCTTTGACAAAAATAATTATTCAAATGCAGAATGTAATTACGATGATAAAATGATCGATTTTTGCCATTCAAAAAGCTTATCGGCTCGAAAAATTTGAATGACATTGATAATTGAACGAATCTTCAATATAATTCAATATTTTTCGATGCATTCCAACGTTGCAAACTTCAGCATCATTGAACTCGGAGGATTCGGAACTTTGTGGCATTTCACAAGTGACGGAGCCCCCAAATGTGTCACCCCTGCTTAAGTGTCGGAAGTGTAACGATAGAGAATTAGAACACTAATTTATGCAAATCACCTAAATCCGGGAGGGGGGTTAATCGCAGGGACCAAGGAAAATGTCGGTCGAACAAGATGTCGCGATCGTGTGAACGCGATGACGAATAATTTCCATGACACTAAAGTCCGCAAACTTGAGATGCAACGAAAAATACATTTTTCTATCAATTGTTTGTTCATTTTCAAAATCCATGACAATTTTCGTACCGATTTTGAATTTGGATCCCGAAAAAATCGTTTTATCGTCCTGACCAAATATTGAATAAGAATCACAAACTCTGCTTAAGAAAAATACGAATTTCGTTGCATTCCAACGATGCAAACTTCAACGACGTTGATTTCTTTACGAAAAACATATTTACGAATATAAAATCGTTCGATTTTTTGAAACGGGCACAGGTGTGAAAGGTTTTGGGTAAAAATTTGCAGAAAAAAGGTTTTGTCACAATCTGCGACGATGCATCTTTCGTCAACGTGTTTTTATGGGAATTGAATGATCCTGAAGTTTCCATCGTTGGAATGCAACGAAATTTTGTTATTTTTTCAGCAGAGCCAATAATTCTTATTGAATATTTGATCCGGCCAATAAAACGACCAGAAAACTCAATCGACTCGAAAAATTGCCACGACTTTCAAAATTCAATAAAAATAATCAATAGAAAAAATGTTTATCGTTAAATCTCAATGTTGCAAACTTCAGAGTCATGGGAATTGATTTTTCCACAAAATTCAGTAAAAGTTTTGCTCGCTGGAGGATAAAGAAAAATTCAAACGATATTAACGTTTTAGGGAAGGCAGAGCAAAGGACTTGAACGGCGTGTGTATCGGGCTAGACGGCTTTCCTAGTCACAGGACGCAATATAAACTCAATGTGTGTGTATATATATATATATATATATATACAAGGAGACATAATACGATTCTCTCTGAAAGCTCGTTGGACCGAATGCACGAACAACAGACCGAATGAACGGGAGTGGCAAAGGATAGAGCCGGGTTCTCGCTCCGCATGCATATGTATGGGTCACGGATGCTATTAAGGGGAGAACTCGAAACGATGCTCGACTTTGAGGTTTCCCGGCTTTGTGGAAGGAACAGCCGATGCGCTCTTCGGTGTATAAAGGAGATCGAATACTGTGCCCGTTCTTTCCGCGCACTTTTTTTCATTTTTTTTCCTCAATTTATACCGCGGGCGGCTTTGCCAAAAGAATTTAACCGTCTTATCGATATTCTGATCGTCGATGTCTCTCTTCTTACGTGCTCCGATAATCCCAACGAATGGGCTTAACTTTCTATCGAAAACCGCATCATCGAGGTCAAAATATCACCTGGGCAGCATATAAAATGTAAAAAGATCGACATGCAAAGAGACAAAATGAAAAAACGATCGATTCACATTTTAATCTTGTTTTTCATGATTTTGAAGTTGGCATCGTTGAAATGCAACGAAATTCTCTTTTTTCTGCACTAGAGCTCATAATTATTATTCAATATTTGGACTGGACAATAAAACGATCGTCTCTTGAGTCGGAAAAACTCAATCGAGACGAAAAATCGCCATAATTTTCAAAATTCAATAAATAATTAACGGAAACAATATTTTTCGTTAAATGTCAACGTTGCGAACTTCAGAGTCATTATTTTTCCACTGAATAGCAAAATTTTGTTGGAAAAGATCGATATTTCGTTGGTTACGTTTGGACTAAACGTTTTTTTGAAAAATCACAAAAATTTTGTCATCGCAGCAAGAAATATTCTAAAAAGACTCTTCGAAGAGTAAATTTTTGTCATTCCAATCGTAAATTTAGCTGACAGTTTCGTTAGAAATGAAAAATGTTGTCAAAATTACAAAAATTTTGAAATTATCAAAAAATATTTAGTTCACCGTGTTCAACAAAATATCGACGTTTTTTGGCATAATTTGATTTTCAGTACACACTCGTCAAGATCCAGTTGCTCGATGGACTGCAAATTTGAGAGACCAGGAAGAGTATAATACGATTTGCACGTTTAAACATTTTGTAGAATCCAGTCACGTGGATATTGTCTGGATATTCATGTTTTCGTAATGTCGGTGTACATGTATGGTGAAATGGTAAGTTTAGCCGTAACCACTTGTCGAGTTAACCACGCGAAGTTTGTACACAAGTGCACACGTTTCACGGGACTTAGTCACGGGAAATTGAACGATGTTGAGGTTTGCATCGTCGGAATGGAGGAAAATTTTATCTTTATTTTCCGAAGTGGTGCTCCAAATAGAGGACTGAAAATTAAATTTCGTGGAAAACGGTCGATATTTTATTGAAAACGGTTAACTAAATATTTTTGGCTGATTTGAAAATTTTCCTAATTCCAACAGCCAGCAAAATTTACGCCTGGACTGACAAGAATTTCCTTTTCGGAGAGACTTTCCAGAATATTTCTTGCTGCAGAGACAGAATTTTTGTGATTTTTTCCACCAAAATTTTCTTTTCAATGAGGTTTTCATTCGCGGGGAAAAAAGAGGGATTTCCCGTTGAGTTCGACGTTTGAGAATGCGGAAAGCTCCAAGAAACGTTTTCATGGCGAGAATAGTTCGTAATATTTAGATTCGCAGAAGAATTTCAGCATATCATTGAGTAGCGAGGGATAAAAATGGAAGAAAAAAAATGAGATCACGAGTGAAACCCCATGGCATTGCGCCATGGAATATCACCGGCCGCTGCTGCTGCTACGCCAATGTTAAAAAGGCATCGTTGAGGGGGGGGGAGGCTCGGGTTCTTCCTTCGAGAGAAAAGCAGCGCGCATAGTTGTACCCCTGGCAGTCCATGAACTCTTCTGCTTGCAGTCCTTGTTGAATATCCTGAGTATATATGGTGATGGTTGATGGTGTTGGTGCGGCGGTGGCGGCGGCAGTTAGCACGCCGCCCCTCGCGTTTTAGTTTTACTCCGTTCCTCGTGACCACCCTCTCTCCCTCTTTCGCTCTTGTGAGTAAACTCTCTTTTTTTTGTGTCCTCGTCCTCTCGCTCTCCCTCTCTCGTACACACTCCTGGCAGGCCCTTGTTAGCGGCCGTTAGCTCTCTCGCGGCTCCAGCCGCCACGAGATGAGTACCGTGTGCTCGCGTACGAGCATACAGGGTGTACCGAAAATCGCCATCGTTCGGAAACATGAAACTATCATCGCAGAAATTCTCTTCTGAACAAAATTCTTATTCATTCTTCTCAAAGTGGTCGATTTTTTATGATACTGAAGTTTGCAACGTTGGAATGCATCGAAAAATATTAAATTTTATTGAAGATTCGTTCAATTTTCAATGTCATCCGAATTTTTCGAGCCGATATGCTCTTCGAGTGGCAAAAATCGATCATTTTATCATCGTAATTACATTCTACATTTGAATAATTATTTTTGTCAGAGATAAAAATGAATTTCGTTGCATTCCAACGATGCAAACTTCAGAGTCATGATTTTTTTTTCATTCCAATGAAATGACTCGAGTTATGAGAACCAGAGAATCGATAAACTTGACGATTTTTATTATTACAACTCATCACACGTAGCCCCGATAACGAGAATCAAATTATTTTAAGATTATGATCCTGAAGTTTCCGTCGTTGGAATGCAACGAAATTTCTCATAATTATTATTCATTATTTGGTCCCGCCAATAAAACGATCGTCTCTTGCGACCAAAAAACTCAATCAACTGGAAAAATTGCCATGTTTTTCAAAATTTAATAAATAATCAACAGAAAAAATGTTTTTCGTTGCATCTCAACGTTGCAAACTTCAGAGTCATTTAAGATTCGATGACGAATTTCTGCAGATTTACTCCACGATGATGTTGGGATGGTCAAATAGTTTTCCCCAGCGAATCCTGGACGTGTAGGTACTCCCAAAGAATAAATAGTCCGTTTATTTTTTTTTTCGATAAATTCTTCTTGACGTATCATGAAATTACTCTATTTAGGATTCTTTCATAATTATGTGTGAAAATTCTTGACACCAAAACTAACAATTTTCACCTACGAAGAAAAATTCTGTGTCGTCATGGATTTGAGATATGAAATTTCCAATTTTTGACTTTTCCCATCCAAACGCGTGTAAATTAGAGTCGCGTTTATTTTATGAGTTGCAAAAAAATGTGTTTAGGATTTTTCTTAGGAAAATTCGGCTCATAGACTTTCTGGCTATCTGCAAAAAGAATCCTAAATAAATTTTTCCGTAAAACTCAATTTTTGCAACTTTTTAACGAAACGTGACTAGAATTTACACACGTTTGAATTCCAAACGTCAGAAAATTTTTCTCCACAGGAGAAAACTGTTAGTTTTGGTGCCAATGAGAGCGTTCGTACAAAATTTTGAAAGGATTCTAAGTATAAAATCGTCTTTTGATACAGCAAGAAACAATCGATTGATCGTGACCCACGATTTCTTGAAATCGAGGCAAAAGCTTTGAGAGACACTGTATATATAGCTGTGTTACTCCAAGCCCGGAACTACGGAGAACCTCGTGCCCCTCGCCCTCCCAAGCCATCCGAAACTCGCCCAGCACACACCCAACGAGCATTGAAACTGGTATAAATACTGCCTTCGCCGTGATGAAGACTTGAAACGCCTAGGTAGAAATAGACATGTGTGTGCACTTGTGTCTATATAGAGACACTCACACTCACAGGCTCACACACAGGCACACATAGACATATGTATTGTGTATGTATATGAACGTACAGATATGCAATTCGAGAGGAAGGTTATAGCTGCGCGTTCGTGGGTGTGTTAGGGGAGCGAAGTTGAAGAAGTAGACGCTCGAAGAATGAAAGCACCTTCGCAACTTTTTTGCTACCGGCACATTCTCGCGTACCTGTTCCTGGTGACAGACACACTTCATATATACGTTTCCTAACGTTAAAAACGCCAACTATGCCGAGCTGAAAAATTTTGGATGACCGAATTAAAGCCTCTTTGCCTCAATGACAATTGAACGAATTCTCGTGTGTGTCCGTGTGTTTTTTTTTCATAGTAAACAGGGCCCATGTGTTCGCAAAGTTTGCAGTTATTTTCAATGGGTTGGTGAATAACTTTTACCGAGGGTCGAGGGATTTTTGAAACTTGAAGTTTTTTGGTCCAATTATTTTTAGCGACAAATATTCTGTTTTAATTCCAAGACTCGCCTGAAATGCTGTCCAATCAAAAGAGGATTTTCTCGAATACGTTCGACTAAACGTTTTTTTGAAAAATCACAAAATTTTTGTCATTGCAGCGAGAAATGTTCCAGAAAGTCTCTTCGAAAAGTGAATTTTTGTCATTCTAATCGTGAATTTTGCATGATGCTGAACTTTGCAACGTTGGAATGCAACGAAAAATATTTGTTTTTATTCATGATTCGTTCAATTTCCAATGTCATCCAAATATTTCGAGCCGATAAGCTTTTCGGGTGGCGAAAATTGATCATTTTATCATCGTAATTACATTCTGCATTCGAATAATTATTTTTGTCATAGATAGAAAAGAATTTCGTTGCGTTCCAACGATGCAAACTTCAGAGTCATAATTTTGCTGACAGTTCCGTTAGAAATCAAAAATATAGTCAAATTAACGAAAATTTTGAAATTATCCAAAAATATTTCACGGTGTTCAACAAAATATCGATATTTTTTGACAAAATTGAATTTTCAGTGTTAACCGTGGATGGAACAACTTGAGAACAGTTTGATCAGTTAAAGATGAAGTGAAATATGCTCGAGATGACTGTTCGGCAATCAAAAGTTGTTTTTTTTTTTATCATTTAGACTGATAGTCTGGTCTTCTCGTTAAACAGGCTCTTATACATCGTGATTTTTACAATCCACTCGCGATATACGCTCAACAAGTGTGGCGTACGAAATGGTTATGTTTTTATTTCGATTTTTCTCTTAGCAGAGTTCGATGCTCGCAGATATTTCAACCTCTCATGCCAGCGCACACATGCCCGCGTACGATATACTTATGTATTATTCGTCGTAGCATATAAAAGTGTTGCGAGTTCGAATCTCGTAGGAGAAACGAACCGCATGAGAGAGCCTGAAGAACTGGTCGGTTCGCCCGTGGCTCCCGAGACACGCTTAAAGTATATATAATTTATCAAACGCCTGTCGCGGCTCGTTAGTTATAACGGGGGCCCGATCGCCAACTCTTTCGCTACTGCCTGAATACTCGACCAAAACACTCGAAGTCCTCGACAACAACTTCGTTAGAAGCAACGAATAAAAAAAATAAATAATAAATTTAGGTAAACTTGTAGCAATTAAAATAAAGATTGCCAAAAAAAATAAATGAGCAGTCGACAAATTTGAGAATCGAAAAAAGTCTCGTGTTTTCTAATTTTTCCTCATTTTTCAATTATTTTTATTCATTTTTCCATGAAATTTGAGGTTTTATTGAATTTGAACGATTAAAATTGGTCGATCAATTAATTTTCGTTTGATAATGATTTATAGCCGTTATACTATGAAATTTTTTCTTGCTTGCCGAGTCGAGAACTCGAGCTCGGGTCAAAGATCGAAAAGACAAAATGTTGGAAGGAATAGAGACGAGTCTTTGGGCTCGGCACAGCCTGGCGAACTTGAGTTGGTAGTTAATTCTATTCCGAAAAATCCAGTCATAACGAGCTTGTGTTTCTACGACTCGATATCGACCGGACCCCCGCAGCTAAATATAAATCCGCAGATCAAACGTTTTCCCCTAAAGCTTGTCTAATAAGATTAACGTGTTTTCTGAGACTGTTGTATACTGAAAAGGCCAGAGTTTCGAGAAGAATATATTTAATCTTATCGGTGTGCGAATTGCGTATAAATAGAGGTCATGATTTATGCTCGTTCTGATATCGAACTGTCTCCGTTAACAGTGTATATGGTTTAATTCAACAATGTTATGAGCCTGTAAACGAAACCGCGGTCCATACGATGGTAAAGTTTGCATCGTTGGAATACAACGAAATTCCGTTTTTTCTTGAGCAGATCTCACGATTATTATTCAACATTTGATCAGGACAATAAAACGACATTTTTTCGGGATCAAAACTCAAAATCGGTAAAACATATATCGAAAAACATATTTTCTATTGATTATTTACTGAATTTTCAAAATCGTGGCAATTTTTCGAGTCGAGTGAGTTTTTTGGTCGCAAGAGAGAATCGTTTTATTGGCCGGATCAAATATTATATAATTATTATTGGCTCTGCTGAAGAAATAACAGAATTTCGTTGCATTCCAACGATGCAAACTCCAGGATCATAAATCGGTACGAAAATTGTGATGGATTTTGAAATTGAACAAACAATTAGTAATAGAAAAACGTATTTTTCGTTGGATCCCAACGTCGCGACCTTCAGTGTCTTACGGTCCATTTCCGAGGCATATCGTGCAAAGAAAAAAAGCCGCGACGAGAAATTTAAACCTCGACCATAAAACCGCACCATTTCAAACGAATCCTCGAAATATTTAACCGAACATAAACAATCGTCAGAGGCTACGCAGAAAAATGTCTGGTGACCAAGAACCTGCACGTTTCCAAACTGAATTCCACAAAAATTGGGACGCAAATACAAATTCGAGAATAATAATGTAAAAATTTGAAAAAAAGCACAGAAATAATTGCAAATAAAACCAAATTTTCATCCATAGTTTGTTCAATTCGAAAATCCATGACAATTTTGGTACCGATTTCTAGTTTGGATCGCGAAAAAATATCGTTTCATTGTCCTGTCCAAATATTGAATAATAATGACTGTGAAGTTTGCATCGTTGGAATGCAACGAAATTCATTTTTATCTTTGACAAAAATAATGATTCAAATGCGAAATGTAATTAAGATGATAAAATGATTCATTTTTGCCATTCAAAAAGCATATCGGGTCGAAAAATTTGGATGACATTGAAAATTGAACGAATCTTCAATAAAATTTAATATTTCTCGATGCATTTCAACGTTGCAAGCTTCAGCATCATAAATAATAATCCCGAGATCTGCTAAAAAAAAAAAGGAAATTTCGTTGCATTGCAATCGTTGCATCGTTGGGATGCAACGAAATTCTATTTTTTCCACCAGCGTTCACCAATATTTGGTGCGGACAATAAAACGATCGCTCTCGAGTCCCAAAACCTCAATCGAGACGAAAAATAGTCATGATTTTCAGAATTCAATTAATCATGAATAGAAACAATATTTTTCGTTAAATCTCCAACATTGCAAACGTGAGAATGATGCAACGATGCAAACTTGAACATCGTGTGTGGATAAATTTGTTCTGGAAAGCTTCGTATATTCTATACGTTGATTTTTTTGCTGTTTGTTTCTTTACAACGGGAGAACCGGATGAGCGAAGGAAGAGAAGAATGAGGAGGCGAAAGGAGAGGGCAAATGGCCATTGGACGACGTGCTATCGCTGAGGAATAGTCTGTTGCTGGATGCTGGTTCATATACATAGATATACATACAGTAAATAAGCACTTCGAAGCTCGCATAGAATTTGGTGTGGAAAGTGAGATAATACATATATATATATATGTATAAATGGGTGTGTGTCTATCGGGCACTACACTGAATAGGCAAGTGCAGAATGAATCGCGCGCGAATTCTCGCTTCTCAAGATCCGCTATTGATAAAAAGCAGAAGGAAGAAAAAAAGGCCATTTTTCAAATCGTAGTCAGAGTGATTATATTTGACGAGACGGTGTATATGTGTACGTGAGATTTTCAGTACATGCACGTTTGGTACACACGTATTGTGTTACTCGCGAGATTTATAACGTAATTGAGGGTTTTGATTGAGCAATCGAGTTATGAGTTTCATTGTGCTATGGGTGTTGAAATGGGGTGAGAAATTGGTGT
Organism: Diadegma fenestrale; assembly: GCA_037043255.1. Lineage (NCBI taxonomy): Eukaryota > Metazoa > Arthropoda > Insecta > Hymenoptera > Ichneumonidae > Diadegma > Diadegma fenestrale. Next base: position 10,012,746 of record CM073310.1, on the reverse strand, counting down.
GTTCGTCGTGAGGTGGTGTAATGCACCAGGGGGCGTTTACATTCTCGTATACAATACGTGTCAACGTGTGTTTATGTATTTGCGTGTTTCTGTGAGAGTGTGAAGTATTATAAACGCTTGTAGACACGTCACTGACCCTGTAGCCCATACAGCACGCTATACAAAGTGCCTGAAGGATTGACGTGTCTATGTGTGTGTGTGCATGTTGCTCCCTTCTGCTCACAACCCTTTTTATTCACTAAAATCATTGAGATTCACGGTACGAGAATTCACGGTATTCGAACTGACAGGAAGAAAACTTTGACACTGAAAATTGAATTTTGTCAAGAAACTTATGACTCTGAAGCTTGCATCGTTGGAATGCAACGAAATTCATTTTTATCTTTGACAAAAATAATTATTCAAATGCACAATTTAATTACGATGATAAAATGATCGATTTTTACCATTCAAAAAGCATATCGGCTCGGAAAATTTGTATGACATTGAAAATTGAACGAATCTTCAATAAAATTCAATATTTTTCGATGCATTCCAACGTTGCAAACTTCAGCATCATAAAAACGTCGATCTTTCGTCGAACAGGGTGACCTAAATATTTTTGGATAATTTCAAAATTTTCGCTATTTTGACAGTATTTTTTATTCCTAATAAAACTGTCAGCAAAATTTACGATTGGAATGACAAAAATTTATTTCTTGCTGCAATGAGAAAATTTTTGTGATTTTTCGAAAAAGGTCAGTCGAACGTCTCTAAAAAAAATTTCTTTTCGGTGAAATTACATCGGACGAGAAGTCGAAAATCTTTTCGATTACGAAAATCGTGTCAATAACTCTCGAATTCAGTCTTTGTATGATATTTATTTAATTACGAACTTGGTAATTCTGCAGATTATTCATTTGGCTTTGTTAATTAACATATTCACTTCTCGACGTTTACTTAATAATTGCTACTGCAATAAAAGTTTGAGGTTGGGTATCACGCGTGGTGAATAATTAGCCCCGTGGTCATAAATAAACGAACGCATGGTTTACCTCGAGCAAATATCCACGACTATTTCGTTTCGCTTACAAAATACGACTTTGTTTGTGCGCTATATTATTTCGATAAACTAGAGATTAGATAACAAAAATTTAGCATAGTCTTCCGCTCCAAAGTACAATGCATTACTGTTCTCTTTCTCCAAACTCTCCTCTTCGAAAATATGACGACCAACGTTGTGTTCAAGATAAAACATTAAATAATTAGAAAACAACGAAAAAATGTCGAATTCTTCTAATTTCAATGACTCTGAAGTTTGCATCGTTGGAATGCAACGAAATTCGTTTTTATCTTTGACAAAAATAATTATTCGAATGCAGAATGTAATTACGATGATGAAATGATAAAATCATCAATAGAATCAAATATTTTTCGTTGCATTCCAACGTTGCAAACTTCAGCGTCATTAAAAATTCATGAAAATCGCCGTAACTTTTTCTCCGTTTTGTCCTAAAACCCAAGTCACCGGTCGTTCCCTTTGTTATTTGATGGTTTTCGAATTTGTTTATGGACAATTTTGGGCCGGGTAAATTTTTCAAGATGCATAAAAAATAAAAATTGAGAATTTTAATTGTCGATTTCGTAAAAAAAAAAAAAACGAAACGTTTAAAAAAAATCAATTTTTTCATCCCTGGTAAATTTTTTGAGATGCATTTGAAATAAAAGTTGAAAATCTTAATTGTCGATTTGCTTTTTTGCCCGTGGAAAGCGCAAATCACATGTTTTTACAGTAACGACTTGGACCAATAAATAAAAATTAATAAAAATTCTCGAAATTACAAAGTTCGCGGGAATTTCGATTTTTTGAAAATCCTATATCCAAAAAATTCGCTTGTGTTTACATGAACTGGTGATTGAGATTTTGGTAAATTGTGCGGAGAAAATTTCCGGTAGAATTTAACGATTTTGAATTTGAATTTTCCTCTGGCAACATTTTATTGCGGATTAACATTTTGAGCAAAGTTTTATGAAAACGAAATCCTATCAGGGAAACTTTACTACACTGCGATTCGTATTATCGTCTTATAATAAGCAGATTGTCGTTGCGATTTGAATCTCAAGCTGCAAAGAGCCTTGGGACTTTGTACACGACGTTTTTGTGGCAGGCTTAAAAAATGATATCCGGAAAAGCCAGGGGTACAATGGGGATTCAAGACCGAGAGATAAGACGATCAGGATGAATCATTTTATTCGCGGTTTGCCTCAGAAGGATAAGCCTCTGGTTTGTCTCGGTCAGAACTACCAACGCAGGCGTTCACACTGCTTCGCAAAATATACACAAGGCTCGGTATTATACATCCTCCTGGAAATGGAGCAACGATAAGGAACAAGAACGTTTCTTCTCTCCATTTCTCCGTTTGAATGATGATAAAAATATGTTTTCAGAAATCGATTTTTTTATTCCAGAAAATAAGTGAAAATCGATACTCAAGTTCGTAACATTTGGGCCCAACGAAAAATACGTTTTTCTATTAATTCTTCGTTCAATTTCAAAATCCATGACAATTTTCGTACCAATTTTGAGTTTAGATCCCGAAAAAATATCGTTTTATAGTCCTGATCAAATATTGAATAATAATCGTGAGGTCTGCTCAAGAAAAGAACGGAATTTCGTTGCATTCCAACGATGCAAAGTGCAACATCGTAAAATCATGATACTCAACGTTCGCAACGTTGGGGCCCAACGAAAATTACGTTTTTCTATTAATTCTTCGTTCAATTTCAAAATCCATGACAATTTTCGTACCAATTTTGAGTTTGGATCCCGAAAAAATATCATGCAACATCAACGTCGTGTGAAAATCGCCAATTGTCCTACGAGGAAAATCTAATGAAATATTTCGAATGCCTCAATGTCTGAATTTACGTAGACGCGATTTTCGATATTCTTTTCGAAAGAAAAGTCACGTATTAAATTGAATGGATCAACGCAGAAATGAGCGTTTCGTAAGAGGACGCGTCGTTGACCGGTAATTTTAACGAGACCTGTGTAATTCGAGTGTCGAGCTTAACGAACGCGTGTCTAATGATGCTTTACTCGGCTCGAGTACCCTCCCCCCTCCCCTTTATTCGGGACGTGAGTACGAGAGAGAAACAAACTCTACCGGATTCGAATTTTGTTGATTACGTTTTTTATACACACATTCAACTAAAAAAAAAACATGGAGCATTAAAATTTTAATCCGAATTTGTATTCAAAATTGAACCAGAACAAATCTCGTTTTTGTTACGCGAATATGATAAAAAAAACAACAAAATTTCGAATCGCCGTGTTTGCTGCAGCCAAAAAAATGTCAGAAAATCTTTGAAAATGCAATATTTTTTTGTCGACTTACGAAAATATTGTCAAAATTGCGGAAATGGTGAAATTATCCAAAAATATTTCAACAAATTTCAAATTCAACGATTGAATCAATCGAAAACGCACTCGTGTACTATGCCGGGTAGAAATCCTACGAAACTCGAGAAAACTTTTCATGTTGTTTGCCACCTTTCGGTCACGCAGAGTTTCGAACCTGTGCTTTTACAATAACGCCCCCCCCCCCCTCCCAATCCTCCGCTTCTCTTTTCTTCGGCCTTTTCCCCTATCGAATCGCCCAGAGCTGGTCGGTTCTCGTACGAGCGTTCATGCACCTGGCTATAGCATTATTTATATTGTATCTTGTTAGGAGAGGGATATATAGGTATATAATATCTCTGGGTTATGTACTGCAACGATGAAGAACGAAGAATTACGTATGGGCCGTTCCAACCCATTGTTTCCCTTTCTCCTTGCGACACATAATATTTTTCTGACAACGTTAAAGTTGTCATGACACTAGAGTTCGCAACGTTCGGGTCCAACGAAAAAAAAAACGTTTTTCTATTAACTGTTTGTTAAATTTCAACATCCATGACAATTTTCGATGATGCTGTTCAATTTTCAATGTCATTCAAATTTTTCGAGCCGATATGCTTTTCGAATGGCAAAAATTGATCATTTCATCATCGTAATTACATTCTGCATGTGAATAGATATTTTTGTCAAAGATGAAAATGAATTTCGTTGCATTCCAGCGATGCAAACTTCAGAGTCATCAATTTTCGTACCGATTTTGAGTTTGGATCCCGAAAAACGATCGTTTGATCGTCCTGCCCAAATATTGAATAATAATCGTGAGATTTGCTCAAGAAAAAAGGGAATTTCCTTGCATTCCAATGATGCAAACCTCGCACCATTAGAGATCAACGGAGAAAAAAAAATTCCATTAATTATTCGTTTAATGAAAAAAATCGGGATAATTTTTTTGAGTTGCACGAAACGACATCGTCGGAATGTCGAAGCGAATTAATCGGATGAATTAATTTAATTTTTCGATCACTGTATTCGATTCTACCATTTTTTCCGATTTTCCAGGATTTTTGACGTTTTCTGTATTAAAAAAAAAAGTTTATTCTGCAATTTTTTTTCTCATTTATATAGTTATTACGATTTTCTACGATTTTTGACGTTTGGTGTCTTTTTTTTAATATTTTTTTTCATTTCACGATTTTTTTTTCGTGAATATAATTATTACGATTTTTTGTCGTTTTTTCATGTTAAGCGCTCGAATTTAGAGTGTTTGGAATGTTTAGAAGAGTCGTTGAAAAAATGTAGGAACGACACGGTCAGTCGTCATGGAATAGCCCATGTGAATGCGTGAGAGAGAAAAAGTGGCGAGAGGGTGGTCAGGTATAAGCAGGGAGGATGCTGAAAGAAGAAGGAGAAGAGGAGAGAGAGAGGAGGATGAAGAAAGGAGAGGGCCTACATTCCTGAGGTTTGGTTCGAGTCCGGTCTGCACCCCTCTGCCTCGTCTTCTTTTAGATATATTTTTATCTCTTTCTCTGTCTTTGGCTCTTCGTCCTTCTCGCTCGTTCTGCTTTTCCCTTTCCGCTCCCCTCATTTTCCCATAAAGATATTCGGAATTTCGGAATATACACAAAACCAGCATCGAAAATTTCATTTTTATCGTTTGTTTTCAATTTTTCGACCATTTCTTGACACATTGACCTTTGATCCTCGTAGTCTCTTTGTTTCCTCGACATGCGACGCGATAGAAGGAACAAAAATTTGCATTATTTCAATCGAGGACGAGAAAATTTAGTTTCCTGGCGAGAATCTCATTTTTTTTCGCATCGTGAATAAAAATAATGCGTTCGCAAAGATCCCGAGAAAATTTTACAGTTTACACTACAAAGGAGCTCAAGAAGTCACGAAATTACGTGCAATAAGCTTCTCTGCAGTCCCGAAAGCCTAAAGTCTTCCCAAGTTTACTCGCGGGGCGTTTCGATTTGTGTACGCGTATATAAACACTTGGAAAAGCCTCAGCTGTACCCGCGTACACAATGCTCTGTGAATAGAATTCGCACGGCCACTTTGTTCATAAATAACGCGGCAATTGACGAAAAAATATCAATGAGTATTCACACCGAATGTTCAAGCCTGTCGAAGCAAAGTAAGCTAAACACATCGATGCGATTATCGTCCGCGGTATGAATGGAACTCGATAAACTTGGACGTTTGTTTACAACGAGCGAGAGCCTATTATTTGTTTCCGAGCACCACGTGAAACGTAGAAACGTTCTTCGTAGTATTTTTGGTCTCGTGAATTAACCTCATGACGCAAAATTCCACTACGATCCTGCCACGATTTTTCGTTGTTTAAAGTTCGATATATATGTGCATCTATCTGGCATGTGTACATGAGGGATTTTTGTGGACAGAACGGGTGAAAAAGGCGCAAAAAAAACTCACCATAGCTGGCTGCGATACTGCATAGGATGCAAGCAGCGAAGAAACTTAGGAATTTCCCAAATGCCATCCTAAGGACTGCAAGGGAATCCGTTCGACCCGCACATTTCGTTTCCAAAAGAAAAAAAAAAAAGCACGTTCTCTGTCCTCGTTAGTTCACTGTTAACTCCGCGATGAATTATCACAAATCTCCGTATTTTTCTTCTGCTCACACAATCGTCAAGACACCTCGTAGAGAATATTATGAAAACTCTACGTTTCACGAGTAATTCGGAATCGAACACACACACTGGCGAGTATATCAAACACGTACGGAACAACAACAAAACAAGAGAAATACCCACGCGCTGGCTCGCTACTCTAATCTAACGCGCCGACTGACCAGGCGTCAACACTCCATGCCATGTTCAAACGTACTAAAGTTGCAGACATGCAGACGCACCGGTCGGGAGGGGCGAGGACGGGAGGGGAACAAACGCCAGCCGAGTGTGGGCAATTGTGGGCGTAGCGCTTCGCGAATGCGCCGCATGGCGTGGCGGCGTGTGCTCATGCCTCGAGCCTCGGCCAATGGGCGCGAGGGCGCGAAAATTCAAACGTCAAAAATCCACAATAGCTCGATGCCTGTGAATTTCGATGGAAAATTAAGGCGAAAATTTCTCGAGCTTTCTGATAATCTCAATTTCGTCACAATACCGTGAAAATTTGTACAAAATACTGGAAATTTAAATTTTTTCTCTGTAAAATGTATTTTGCCGAAATGAGGTGCGGGGAATTTGAAAAAATTTGAATATTTGGTGTAGATAAGTCTTTTATTTTCATGTATAATATAGTTTTTTTCAAAACACGTCCAAACACACTAGTTTTTCCTGTTAATCTCGTCGCACTACACATTTTTATAGTCAATGTTTGTCGCAATTAAAAAATCCTAGTGCAAATGCAGACTTGTAATTTTGTTCGATAATGATAATCGTCGTTTCATTCGTTCGACGACATATTTTGTTTTTTTTTTTCAAACCATTCATCGTCAAATGCTGCGTTTCACGAGGCATGCATTTTTTTTCTCGTTCATGGAATTTGCCCACAATACCATAAGGTCGACATGAATGGAGAATTTAAACGCACGAATTTTAGTCGCTTACGATTATGAAGTCTTGATCGTTGAAAAACAACAAAATTTAATTTTTTTCTGTGTTTGGTGTCAAATTTTTTGTATTTCACGAAAGGAAAAAAAGTTTGAAAACGATTTAAAATTTGGAAAGTATTTTTTGAGCGGGTTGAAGACTTGAAAACAAAATCCTCTGCTCGCGGTATGGAAATAAGTGTAAACGTTGTTTTATTTTACAAATACTTGACTACGACAACAAGAATTGTAGAAATAAAATATTTGGCGACGATCGGAGCCATGGAAAGTATTTTTTTTTTTTTTAAGGGTCTTGAAGATTTCTGGACACAGTGAAATACTGAGTTGGGGATAATGGCGCACGTGGACTTTGAATTATATTATTATCAATATATTAATATTATCAATTATTATTTATCTTGTTTAGCTGGTTTCAACATCGAACATTCTGACATCACGTTGATTATTAATTTATCTTATTATAGAACTAACAACCCTTCAATCGCTCAGCTTTTATACTTGTTAGGACATTTTTATATCGATAGACTTTTTCTTGTTGTTATTTTACGTTTATAAATAATGTCTTTGTAATGTTCTTATAAAAATTACGCGAGGATACGTTACACCCACGATTTTTTCTATATTATCATCGCGTACGAATGTTTCATGACCAATCGAACTAAAATTATTGGACACTCGTGGGAATTTTGTGCACATTCTTACAGACTTCGAGCATTCGATCATGGATGATTAATTACTCGAATACTTTGAGTGATGACAAAATTTAAAAATCAAGATCCAATGTGTAAAAAAAAAATGTGATTTTTAAATTGAAATTACTTGATTTAGGTTTGTTCGATAATTTTTTATGATTATTCTCGACACAAAAACTAAAAATTTTCTTCTATAAAGGAAAATTTCTGACGTTAAGAATTTGACATGTTTAATTTCCAATTTTTAACTTTTCCCATCTAAACGTGTTTCCCAAGTCGCGTTTCGTTTATGAGTTGCAAAGAAATTGTGTTTAGGATTGTTGTTTAAAAATGTCGAGTCATAGCGTTTCTGGCTATCTGCAGAAAAAATCCTAAATACATTTTTCTTGCAACTCGATATTTGCGACTTTTTAACGCATTTGGGCGGGGGAAATAAAAAAAAGTGTAAATTAAATAGTTCAAATTCTAACCGTGAGAAAAATTTTCTTCATGGGAGAAAACCCCAAAAAAAATGGTTTTGTGAGTAGCAAAAACAGTTTCTGTATCACAAAATGGCGAATTTGTTTCTCTTACATTCGTTTATGTTCCAGAATTGTTGACTCAGCAAATAATAAATTCGAGCTCAGATTCGACAGAATGTACAGAGCAATAATATCGGATTTTCCTGGATACGTTGACTACGATTAAATGCATTTGGTTTTCCATAATAGCGTGTACAACGCACGTATGTAGCTATTGAATATTTCGATAATCGATGCAATTGTTATTGATAAAATGAATAAAAATCGTAATTGTTGTTAAATAATATATAAATATAAATATATTTCGGTATTTCGATTCGTTCTGGTATATATAGGAGTACCAAATCGACGCACATCCATTCGCTGACTGTCGAGAAACTTTGGCGTAAACAGTCTGAAGATTTCGAAGTTTGCATCATCGAGACTTAACAGAAAATCGTTTTTTTTCGAAAAACTCAGTTGTTTCGAGAATTTCCATAAAAAATTCTGCATGGAGAATCAACCAATTTGGAAAATTGACAAAATTTTCCAACAGTCTCAACCGATGCTCACTTCAAAATCGTATAATAATTAATCGTGTATATTTCTTTGTTTTTTTTTTTTTGGACCACAGGTCGTCTTTTAAGCTCGTATCGTAATCGCGAGTTTCCAGCTTTCGCTTCCGTTTTCGCAACGAATTCTTGACTCCTAAGGTCCTGTGAATATATTTATACATTTTTTGCATTTCGAGCGCTTTTTCGATATCTGTATTTCGATTAGAATATATTAATCTCCGATACTGAGAGTGTGCATTTGTATGAATGCCAATAAAACGAATATATAAATAATAAACCTATTGTCGTTTATTTGTCTGACATTTTTTCCCACGTGGAAGATGAAGTGTTTCGAAGAAGAAAAAGAAATGTTCAGCTTATTCGACGCTAAACAATGGACGTTTATTGGGAAGTTGAAAAAAAAGGGCTAATAGCTTCTGAGACTGAAGTTCGCAACGTTGGGCTCCAACGAAAAGTGCTTTTTCTATTAATTGTTTGTTCAAGGAGGTTCTATCGCCATAATCATAATAGTATTTACGAAATTTACGTTTTGAGTGAATTTTCTGGATCGTCGTGTTAAAAATTTGAGAATTTTTCACCATCTGGTAATTGAGATGTTCAGCGTTTGAAATTGCAACTTTAACACGAGGTCTTATGGGAAGTTACGAAAAAAGACGATATTTTACAACAAATAACTCGATTTCTAGAGGGCCAAACTTTCTCAAAGTTGACTCACAGTTGAGTAAGATTGTTAAGAAGGTTCGTACGAATTTTAAACAATTTCATTAACAGGTGTTAATTTAATTAACGGGTAAATGATAGAACCTCTTGGATTTCAAAATCCACGACAATTTTTGTACCGATTTCAAGTTTGTATCCCGAAAGAAAATCGTTTTAAAGTCCTGACCAAATATTGAATAATAATCGTGAGATCTGGTCAAGAGAAAACGGAATTTCGTTGCATTCCAACGATGCAAACTTGAACCTCGAGAATAGAGCTTTCAGATTCGATATCGTACGATAACATTTTGATACAATATTGTATCCTTGGCGGGCACGCAACAGCATATCCGGCATATGTATACCATGTATGGTCCTGGCACGTTCCTAAAAAAAGGGCCAACCTATATCTTACAAAAAGTATTACAATCGACTCGTCAAAAAATCTTCGCTACAGTAGTATTTTTTTTTTATATATTCAAAACGTAAAACGATTCTACGTTTATAAAGTATAAATGATTAATTAGTTCAATACTCTCGCTTAACCGATATTTGGCATATTTTTGTTATCGTTTTTTTTTCCTTTAATTAGTTCGCTTAACTCTTCGGGTTCTTTTGAATAACTTAAAAACTAGTTAAACTGAAAGATTCCGAGAGTTTTGGCTAAAAGAGTAATCTAGCGTTTATTTACAATTGTGAAAATTCATAGAAACGTTAGAATTTCGTTAGCATCACAGAGTATCGGTGAGAAACAAGTTTGAATTGACAAAATCGAGGATTTTCAACTCCCTACGTGTTACCCGCGGCAAATAACGAGGGAAACAAAGTTTACGTATCAATTAAGTTATAGGACAACGAACCCTCATTTCTTTTCTTCCTTTTTTCTACGTTGTTTTTTTCGTTCGTGTATATATACTTAATCGACAATAATGAAATCGTTAAATCTAGTGATATGCGAAGCATTCGATACTCCCTAAAATTTTACATACGTATTTTTCATATACTTAGATATTTTATCGTTTTTTTATGCGTTCGTTACGGTTGGACGAGCTGACGAAAACGAACGAAATTATTCAATATATTATCGTTCAACGTCACTCGTCAGAAGCGTTTTTTCTTTTCTTTCTTTCGCGGTGTTCTTTCTTTGTTTTTTCTTTGTTTATGTGAATTTTTCGTGCGTTACTTACATTATTATATTTACAACGAATCTTTGGTGCAAGCTAACAAGAGGCTTAAAAATAAAAATGTAATCATTACTACGACACACTGGAGATTCTGGCTTCAAATATTACCATCGAAAAACGACTTTATTTAGAGTTTTTTCGAAATTTTGTACGAACTTTATTCTTAGCACCAAAACTAACAATTTTCTCGTACGAAAAACAATTTTCTGACGTTTAGAATTCGAGATATTTAATTTACGATTTTTTATTTTCCCCATCCAAATGCGTGTAAATTTCGTTGCGTTAAAGTCGCAAATATCGAGCTGCAAGAAAAATGTATTTAGGATTTTTTTTGCAGAGCCAGAAAGGCTGTGAACCGAAATTTTTGAAGAAAAATCCTAAACACATTCGTTCGCAACTCATAAACGAAAGGCGACTCGAATTTACACGCGTTTAGATGGGAAAAGTTAAAAATTGGAAATTAAATATCTCGAATTTTTAACGTCAGAAGATTTTTCTTCATAGGAGAAAATTTTTGGTTTTGGTGTCGAGAATTTTCATACAAAATTCTTGAAGAACCCTAAATAAAGTAATTTTGTGATCGTGATACGTTAAGGACGCGCTGACTCTGCAGTAGGGCAGTTGAAACAATGACTTTCATTCAGATTATTCTTCGAGATGAAGCGAAAAGGCCTCATAAGAAGTAAACGAAATATTTTTTATGTCTCTTACAAAAACAATCCAAATAACAGTCGCTTTTTTATCATGTCCAAAAAGTAGTAAATTTCAGATGAAAAAACCCAATGAATTCGGATGTTAAAAAAAATGATTTGGAAAACTGAAACTGGCACGAATTTGCTACGTTTTCGACACGACTGCAAAATCGCTACGTCCTTAATTTATACTCGAATTTTCTTCCTTATTTTTCGTACCGAAATCCCTATGAAAGCCCAGATAATTTCGTACGGAATCACTGGCTCATCGCTGGCGTAAATTATCGATAGAATGGCTAGTTTTCCGTTTACATCAACGATTTTTCCCACGTATACAAATCGCGACGATCATTCATGTATTTTAGTAGACGTCGATTTTTTTTAAACACATCTATTTGATAATAGATTTTCTAGAAATTTAGTATTGTTCTGTGTCAATAATAAATCGTGGCTGAGCCAAAACGTGAATTACAATTTGAACAAAATGTATCGATTCAACGCAGCAAGAAGGAACGAAGAGAATTTTGCTGAAATTTCCGAGTCTCGTGCTCGTTTCCAGAGACGATTGCCCGGAGCCAATAAATAGAAAACTTACGCTTTCGTAATTGGGGACTCTCCGAATTTGTGTAGATTAAAACTCGAGAGTCTCGATATTGATGAAATCAAAATAATCTTCACAATGGCACTTTAACAGTTACGAGGCGAGAAGTAATGAACAAAAAAAAACGTTGCGATTTTCTTTTCATACTTAAAATTATTGCTATACATCTAAACCGTATATTCGTATGGATTTATCGTTTTTTTTTAGGTATTTCGTACACTAGAAATAAAAAACCCTATGCGAATAGCGATTAATGGACAGTTTAGATAAGAAGGCGAAATCACAATGAACTTGGATGGTGAATCACAATTTTGACATTGTGTATGGAAAAGCAAAGAAAAATCAATGTCGCATTTGATAACAAGTGGTATTTACAATTATCTAAAAAATTCTCGTTACTGGGTAACGATTGAGGCTCAAAATTTTTTTCTACGTTTCCATCACCATCATAAAAAAATCTTTGTGCAGTCGTACGAAATTATAAAATATCTTTAAAACGAGTAAACATCATAATGATAGAGATAAAAAAATAAATATTCAACGAAATATTAAAAAACTGGTTTTTCTGTATCGTCAATTTTGGTTTTGCCTACGTAATCCTTTTTCTCTCTTCTAATACCATTCGTATGAATAAGCATGTTCCTAATAACCCATAAAAAATTAAGAAATTGTCGAAATTCGCTGATTTCGTCTCTTTCGAATGATCGCTGCATTTTCGTTCGCTTTTAATTACGGATTTTTGTGTTTACTTCAATAATAAAGTAACACTCTGGTTCATGACGTTCTGGCATTTTCGTAAATTCGTCGAAAATATGCACACGATTGTGTTTCACGAAATTTGCTACGACCATTTCTTATAACAAATGCAATTGGAATGATTCAGCAAACTTTCACCTTCTGGTGAATAAAAACAAGTCTAAAGTCGAAAAAATGCTTAAACTATTTAATTTTGTTTCGTTTGTTATGGAATGCGCTCGATTCGCGTGGAGAATAAGTTCGTTAAAACTGCCACAAGAACTTGCAACGACTGACACCGCATTTAATTTTTAAAAAATTGCATTTTGATGGAATTCGCGAAGACCAGAGTCGTGCACGATTTTAACGAAATCTCTCGTTTTGGATTTCGTATTATAAGTCCATGATATATGAGCCGTTTATATTTAAACCTCAAAATCATTTTTCGCTTGAAAAAATGAAAAAATCTTTGGAATTGGGAAGTCGACGGAAAATTTGATCGCGATATTTGAATGGAATTTAAGTCGGAGTGTTTCTTGCGGTTTCTCTCACACAGTGCCTGATTTTTCTCGCGAGAATTAGCGACCAATTTGCTATAGGCTTCGCAATAATTCTCGCATTCGTTTATCGTCTAGATTTAAATAAATTTGTACGTTCGACTATCTCAGGATCGCACTCGAAAGTGGACCATAGAGCAATCTTTTTTCTCTTCGATCAAGCAAGTTTAAAACGTTTTTTTTTGGTTTTTAACCAAAAATTTAATTTTAGGATTCTCTAGTTCGACAAAAATCTGGTAAAAATTCAGTGGATTTTGAGACGTTACGAATTTTGGTTGTCAACAATGTTGGTGAAAAGTTTTTTCACAAAATCTTCGATTCTTTCATCATTTTAAAACGTTCAGTGTCCTAGGAACTTTTTGTGATATTTCCTTACTCCGAAAAGAAATATAAAAAATTGGTAATTTTTTATCAACTTTTAAGAACGGGAGAAGAAATTTTGGGAATAAATTGTTGAAAAGATTTGTAAATATTCCCAAAAATGACTGAATCTTGACAAACTCGTATCGAATTTCGCAAAGTACTAAAATTTTTGGCTGTCACGTGTAAATCGTCCTAAATCCGTTAAAACTGTTTTCTACAATAAAAAAAATTTATCCCTCTTTATTTTTGAATTTATCCGGAGTTTTCGAATACGAAAAACTCTCGGGGTTACTTCAAATTCTTGGCTTATAGGTAAGAGTTACGTGAATCGTTTGTACGTCCATTTCCGTACAGTCCTGCGGTCCTATCGCTTTTTCAGTTTGTGTCTCAACCAAACATTCTTTGCTGTCTTCTTCGTTGAGAACTTCTTCGCTGTTTTTCAGTATTTTCTCACTCGGTTGTTCCAAGGAGACTCGTTTCATTTTCACCGTTTCGAGAGATCGAGATTTGCTCGAATCAGTGGCACGACATTTCGCACCATTCTCCTTGTTACGACGAGATGAACTTCGATGCAATCGACCTTTTTCTCTCGATGCGGTACGACGCAGACTCGGACGTTTCACTGATTCGGCACTGGCACTCAAACCAGCAGCTACACAAAATAAATCATGAAAAAACGCACACACAATCTTCGTCATTTCGTCAAAAATCATATTCCCCATGGTTTCAACAATTTTTACCAAAAAACTCATAATTTTTTACAACATTGGAAAAATATTTTAAAAAACTATCCATGAAAGAAAAATATTGCGCAATAAATTATTTGAAATTATTATAAATATTTTCAACTATTGCAATAGTAAGAAAAAAATTCATAAATGTTCAAAAAAATTTCGTTTGTTTATTAATAATTTTAAAAAGTTAGTGCAATCGCGGAAAATATCGGTAAAAAATTTCAAATAATGTAAATTATTAAAAAATTTTAGCGATATTTTTAACGATTGAAAATAATTAAGCGAAAAATATTGCTAAAAATTTTGAATAACATAAATCATTCAAAATTTCCATCAATATTTCCAACGATTGCAATAATTTCTTTTAATGCCTATTTAAAAAAACTTAATAATCACGAAAAACTATCCCAATCGCTAAAAATGTTGATAAACCTTTCAAATAATTTACATTTTTCGAAATTTTCTAAATTGCCTGCAGGAAGAAATTGATTTGCTTGGTAAATTGATAATTAAAAAAATTATTGTAATATTTAAAAATGTTGATAATAATTTTTATTAATTTATATTATTCGAATTTTTTATGAAAATGTACATTATTTTAACTTTTAACAAAATTTTACGATAGTATTTAAAATTTTGATCAACATTTTTAACGATGCGGCGATAATTTTCTTTACATATCAATTTACCAACCAAATCAATTTTTTCCTGTTGTTAATTTTTCCCAATTTTTGATGACACTGAAGTTTCCAACGTTGGGGACCAACGAAAAATACAATTTCTCTTTATTTTTTGTTCAATTAAAAACTAAAAATGAACAATTTCGTGTCGATTTTTTATTTGAATCCTAAAAAATTATCATTGTATTGTCCTGATTAAATATTCAATAAGAAGCGAGCTCTGCTCAAGAAAAAACCGAATTTCGTTGCATTCCAACGTTGCAAACTTCACCATCGTCAATTTTTGTAGTATTAGCACGCACAGGATCACGAAGAAAAATGAAGAGAAATGGACTTACCAATGTTGCCGGAGGATGAACGATTGGATCCTCTGAGTATGTGCATAGCAGTTGGATCGCTATCAGTGCCGGCCAATCGTTCGCCAACGGGTTGTAAAAACCACTCGGACCGTGTTCTCATTCGCGCGGTTTGTCTTTCGTGAACCTGAGTATAAAAAAATCACGCGAATATTACGCCGAGATGAAAGTGGATTTGGCAGTCGAGTCCGTACGTCGCTGAGGTCTCATTTATCAAAACCGAAAAAAATTCGAACCGAATAAGACCCAAACCGAAGAAAAATCGAATGAAATCGAAAAGTTTGCACGGCTGCAAAGCAATGAAATTTTCATATTTCGATCTAATTCAGATTAATTCACAATCCCGTGTGTCGAAGATTAGTCCAATTTTGTCGGGGCCCAAGAGTGCGGAAAAAACAATCAGACGATTAACTCAAAAAAGCGATAAACAAGTGAAAGTTGCATGGGGAGTAAACGTTGCAAAGCTCGGTAGCAAGAAAACGAAAATAAAAAGCAAACGTGTGCACAGAGTGAATTTATTATGTACATTTTAATAATGATAAAAACAAATGTGCAAATTAGAAGAAAAAAAAAATAAACAACAACAAATCTATCGATACTTGTCGTGATAATCGCTACATCAATATAATTCGGGTACAATGTTTTACAAAAAGAAGAAAACAAAAATAATGAGGTTACGATCTACAACTATAAAAACTAGGTGTATGCAATGAATATTTATATTGGCTTATGAATTATCATTATTGTCAAATTAAATGATACTCAAGGATGCAGGATTGTTCAATTATTACAATTATTTTAATATTAATATGCATAAATAACCAATAAGTAGTTACTATACAAAATGAACGTAACACTTAAATAAATAATCAGACGTAATTCACATGGCAACAGTCATTTTTCAGATCACGTTATTTCCGAGATTTTTCCAACTATTCCTTCCCTCTAAATACAAAATTGTGATACTTTGCTCTTATTTTCATAGTAATAATAATCGTGTAGGCTCGCTCGGGTCTTGAAAAAGGAATGGGAACAAAACGAAATAATTCTTAAACGCAAACGAGCCAATGTTGGACGCATTTGCGACAAAAATGAAAAGAAAAGGGGAAAAAAACGTTGGAGCGGTGATCAGTGCGGAGGATAATTATGGCTAAAACAACACTTTGTTACGTGAATAATGTACAATTGTGTTTTCTCTTGCGTGGGCAAGGCACATGTATGAAATATTTGATAATATCATTGATTAATAAATTAATTATGGTAACGCGCATCAATCGATGCGATAATCTCTTTCTGTCTCCTTCAAAATTAGACACATTCTCAAACAGTGCAGACGCTTTTTCTCATTTGCGTGGAGCATCATTAATTCGTAGGATTGAGCAACGTCAACAAACAAACAAAAATACGGTCAATTAAGGCAGTTTTAGAGCTATGGAAATGGACATCGTTGTGCGTTGTCGAAAGTTTCGCGTTTTAAGAGTTTCTGGCATTGGTTAAGTTTGTGTGTATAGTTTTTTCGTCGTGTTCGATCGGTGCAAAAATTAAATAGCAATTAATGCGGCTCTATGACTAATAATTAGCTCGTGATTTTTGGATAATGCTTTTCCTTTAATTGATCACTTTGATGGCGATGGATTTTTGGTCGTTTCTTATGGAATTTATGAAAAATTCATTTGTCCAAGTATCAAGGGATGCGAATGAGGAATATTTATTATTATTATTATTATTAGAAACTTGATTAAGGACTAAGTTATCTTCGGTAATTAACGGGACGCGATCAACTGCGTCGCGCATGTTATATCGTGAAAGCGTTTCATCGTTTTAAAAAATGCATTTTAAGCCTCTCCCAAGCCTACCTGCGGCAGATAGCTGAGACTTTTGGTGCTTTCGGCGTATCGATTAACCGCTCTTAACTCGTCGAGCGTCATTGCTGCGTGTCGTGAATGATAACTCCCGTTGCTCGATGAACGACTTGAAGCCTATGGAAGAAAAAATACTCTCGAATCACTGGCGATACCGACACAAAATTGCGACACATTGAAAAGGAAACTTTGAGATTTTAGGGGGTTTATGGCTCTTGGATTTTGATCGTGATTCTCACCTGAAACAATCCGTTTTCTTCGAGGCTGACGGAGAGTCTTGTATAACTTTCTAGTAATGTATTCTCCGGTATCATTCCCAGGGACGAAGTCAGTTCGATCGCTTCGGGAACGTGGATCAACGCCGGTGTAGATTGAGATTCTTCGTGATGAGAAATTGCTGCAATATGAATAATTAAACACTGTTAATTAAGAAAAATATGAAAAATCAATGGAACAATGTTAGGGACGTTTCGTCTTAAGAATGTTGACTGTTCATGGAATTCGTTGATGTTGATTGTTCAATAAATGGCTCGGGAATCCTTTATGTAAAAATATACCGAATTTTCACAATTCAAGCTTGATGAGGCTCGAAATAAAAAATGATAAGAAAATTCTGAAAATTAAGTATGTTTTTGTATGAAGGCTGTGTTGAAATTTCACGACAATTAAAAAACTCGTTATTGACAATTCAACATATTGTTAAGAATAATTTTTTAAACAAATACAGAAAATATTTATCAACTAACTTGGTTTTTTTTTCGTTGCTTTCCGTATATTGTAAATATTAAAAAATTGAGAGGTCAAAGAAAAAAATTATCGCTAAGTTTTACGAGTTTCCGTGAGTTTACATTTGACTCCATTTAATTTATTAGTGTTGATTGTTCAATAACGAATTTCTTAATCGTCGTGAAATTTTGACACGATCTCTCCATCCAAAAAAATACCAAATTTTCAGAATTTTCTGATCATTTGCTATTTGGGACTCAACGAACTTGAGATTATACGGTGGCGAAGTTTGCGTCGTTGGGAAGCAACGAAATTCTTTTATTTTTAACAGCAAAGTTGGTAATTTGCGTCCAGAAAATCTTGAACAATTCGAGATATTAAAAAAAAAAGATAAAGTAAGATTTTTCGTTGTATTTCGAATTTTCGTGGGCGAATTTTTCTTTTGGATGATTTTGGTGTCGAGCCCTTTTGGCCCTTTAACAAGTCAAATAAAAAAGGTCATTACTCACATTCCAGATTAAATTTGAGGCCCCATCTTTCACACTCGTACTGCAACCAAGTTTTTTCCGCCTCCAATGATAATTGCCCTACGACGATACGTAATTATAATTACTCAGGAAGGCGAGATGGTGACGCAACTATTTGTAACATTATTAGTTGCGATAGGGGGTTACGGTGTGCTTTTGACTCACTTGATACGAGAGTATCGGGTGGATAACGAAAGCTGAATATCCAATCCTCCTCGACTTTCAATATTCTCCCGGTTATTCTCGCATAGAATTCGTAATTCTCCCGACCGAACAAATTCGATACGCCGAAGTTGTCGATCATGAATTTCATAACTCTCGTTGCCACCTGCCAAGAATGCGATCGATATAACAACCAAGAGAACAAAACAATAATACGATTGAAACTGGACGATCGAGCGTATCGTGTCTCAAAGATATTCGATGCATTGTACGTGTAAATCATATTATTATAGAGATCGACATTTATCTTATACTCATAAATAAATATATGCATCGTATTCATGATCTTGAAGTTTGCAACGTTGCAATGCATCGAAAAATATTTCATTTTATTGAAGATTCGTTCAATTCTCAATGTCATCCAAATTTTTCGAGCCGATATGCTTTTTGGATGGCAAAAATGGATCATTTTATCATCGTAATTACATTCTGCATTTGGAAAAATATTCTTGTCAAAGATTAAAATGAATTTCGTTGTATTCCAATGATGCAAACTTCAGAGTCATTCGTATTTCAAGTATTTAAGATGAAAATTTCACTCAAAACCTCCAACTATGTTCATTCATCCTTGTTTTTTGTCATTTTACGAAGAAAAAATCGTAATTCCGTGTATTTAATTATCGTTCAATCGATATTTTCAATATTTTTTTCATTGCTGAGCTCAACAAAGGAAAATTCATCATAATTTTTTTGTAGATTATTCGTTTGCGTGTTTCGAGGCTGGTCAAAAACTTATCACTCATTTTTGGAATTCCTTCAAATTTGCACCACAGAAAGAGAATAGTCGTATCTAATAGCTCGCGCGATTTCAAGAGGTTTCAGCATGTAGAAGTCGAGATATTTACTTATAAAAATCCCTTTATTCCGTAGTTTTTCATAAGAGCGCGTATTCAAAGTTGCAATTTTTAACATTGAATATTTCGATTTATGAACGGTGAAGCCTCTCAAAACTTTGCATACGCTTTTACGTAACGTCGAAAAAGTTTTATTGAGTTTTTCAAAAAAATCGGTCGTCAAATTTTGTCGAAAATTTGGTTATTACATAACGAATAGAGATTACCTCGGACAATCTTGAATTTAGAGTCTATTGTTCTTTAGTCAATCAGTAACAATTTTTTAAAATGAACTTTGGCTTGCAAACCAGTTCGTATGTAAGAAATACTGAAAACAAATATTTAGATTTGACCGTCGCCATAGCACGACTCGAATTTTCAACAAATTTACACGCACTTGAGGAAGAAAATGATTTTCAGATTTTTTTAAATTAAAGAAAAAAAAAAAAAACTTAAAAATCCGATGTATAGTTAAGAAAATTTTATTTTAGAGACGGATAAAGTTGTTGAAACCGTAAAACTGCCTCAAGAATGTTTTTGATTGGAGGAAAATGAAAAATTCAATTTTTGTTGAATATTTTTCGAAGAAAAATCATGAAACATCGCTATGAACGAAAAATAGTTGAGACTTTGAAGTGAAACTTTCACATGTATGCGCATGTATGTAGAGGGCTCTCGAAATTCCTCCGTGCATGCAACTGATGAGTTAAATGGGTGTTGAGATTACGATTGCGCGTCGTAAGAAACTGTTATTGAGGA
This sequence comes from Diadegma fenestrale, assembly GCA_037043255.1. Lineage (NCBI taxonomy): Eukaryota > Metazoa > Arthropoda > Insecta > Hymenoptera > Ichneumonidae > Diadegma > Diadegma fenestrale. The sequence goes on along the minus strand of CM073310.1, from coordinate 9,992,496 downwards.
GAGATGTCATGCAATTGGAAGACAACGTCTCATTCAGCTAGGAGAAAGGGCGATCGGAGAGACGCAAGAAATTATATTGGATTACACATGCTATAGACATTCCTTGGAGCTGTTCTTCTGAAAAGCATTGCAAATGAGTCTGTGTGCAGGTTAATTTGTATTTATCCATGAATATCGTTTCAACAATATCTATTGAGGTAGATAATCCATTTCGCATGAGGAAAAAGCAATTTCGTCCGAATTTGGATGCTCCAAAACCCATGAGTTTCCCTTTCAAAGCTGCTTGTTAGTTTTTCTCGCGGAAAATCGTCGATTTTCAGAGTTGGTCGCGTTTTTTTACAATTTCTTAATTAATTCTCATGCCACAAAGAAACATCGAAGAGTTGGGGGAAAAAAAAAGGTTCTTGGAAAATTTGGTCCGTATGCAGCGACAATTTGCATTGATGCACGGAACGAAAAACAAGTTACGGGTCACGAAACGCGATGGCTCGCAATCCAAACGGAATTTCTTTCGAAAATTCAAGAAATTCAGGTAAAATTAAGAAACGAGGATTTTTCAAGAAAACGAAAATCGAAAATACGTCCATCTCGTGAAATTTTCGATTGTGCACGGAACGGGAAACAAGTTACGGGTCACGAAACGCAATGGCTCCCAATCCAAACGGAATTTATTTCGAGAATTCAAGAAATTTTGGGAAAATTAACAAACGAGGATTTTTCAAGAAAACAAAAATTGAACAATCTCGTGAAATTTGGGGGTTGAAAAATGTTTGACATGCCAAACTCTCGAATATGCATGAGACACACGTAACCAGGCAGATATAACGTTAGTTGAAATTCTTCAGCCATCATAGTAAATACATCGAACGTAATTTTTCTGTTAGTATTGAAAACTTACTGAGACCTCCGCCTGACGTCGAAAGTAGCGAAACACAAAGTTCGAGAAAAACGCATGATCATACGAAGTAGCATACCGATTAAAAGACCGAAAAACAAAACCAAAACAAACGAAAAAAACGTTCGTGCATTAAATCACTGTTAAATTGCGAAATTTTTGTGATTTATTTATTTATTTATAATACACAGGCGAGAATGAAAAGTTAATATTCAATCTTGACTAAATGGTTTCTATTGTTTTTCTACAGTGTGAGTGCCGCAATTCTGGCATTTTTAAATCGTACGTTTCGACAACAAAATTAAAAAAAAAAAAGTACTACGAGTTTAAAAAATTCGCCTGATCCTTGTCATTCCATCGAATTCATTTCGAAAGTCATTATTTTCAGATCCAATACGATCCCTCAAATATTGTTTTTTTTTTTTTTCATTTCTAAATCCATGGTACGAAATAAAATCGAGCGGATCGAGTGTTTGAAATATCTTTTCAAATGTGTATTAAAAAATCAATTAAAGGACGATCGTCACCTTGAATCGAAGGACATCTTCCATCTTAGCGGTTTTACCATCGCTCACGCAACTTTGGAAAAATGAAGGTGCCACGGAGACTCCTAAAGCTTCGCTCGACATTCCCGTTCGAGCTTTCTCGCTATTCACAGCTACGACTCGGAACGTTCCGAAGAGCAACACCAGCAAACGTTGCGTGTAAATTGGTAGAGATGTGATTAAACTGTCAATAACAATGTCGAAGAATCAAAGTTATTAATGAAAATTAATATTAATTAATTTCATTGAGATTAAATTTTATTAAATAATCAATAATTAATAATAATAATAAATTAAATAATTAAATTAAATAATAATGAGTAATTATTTAATTATTATCATTTATTATTATTATTGATTGATTATTATTATTAATTAATTAATAATTAATGATAATAAATAATTAGATATAAATTAAAAGTCAAACTTTATTAAAAATTACAATTGAAGAATTAAAATTCGAATTCCAAGATCAATTGTTTCAAATTCGTATAAACCTCATTAAAAATCATACTCGAGTGTGGGTAAACTTTGAGAAAGTTTGGCCGTCTAGAAATCGAGTTATTTGTTATAAAAAAATTCGTCTTTTTTCGTAACTTCCCATAAGACCTCGTGCGATTTTAAACACTGATTATCTCGATGATACCAAATGGTGAAAACTTCTCAAATTTTTGACACATTCTCATGGGACACTCCGGAAAATTCACGCAAAACGTCGAAATATTATCTTGGAAAAATTGTATCTGATGATTTTGTCGTTATACTATTATGATTATGGCTCTGAATGATGAAATAATGATTCGGAAGTTTGAAACGCTGAGATTTGACGAAAAATCTTATTTCTATTAATTGTTTTATTGAATTTTGAAAATCATGGCTATTTTCCGTCTCGATTTAGTTTTTCAGACTCAAGAGACGACCGTTTTGTTGTCCGGGCCGAATATTGGAAAATAATTATGAGCACTGGTGGAGAAAAAATAGAATTTCGTTGCATTTAATAATATTTTAACGCTGATCAATAGTTTTTTTTTTATCAATTCAAACAATCCTCTGATTAATTGCACGATCATTCGACACAATGAGAAAGAAATAGTTGACGAATCGATACATCAAAGAAAACACTTGTTTGGGCTTTTCGATGATTCGAATAGCATAACTAGGCTGTATTTTGAATGGAGATAATGTCTTAATGGGTTTTATCTTTTCGCAGGGACCAAATCAACACCCAAAAATCTGTAGACCAATCTGTTAATCTTTATGACTGTTTTATGACATTGCTATTCTCAATGGCACTTTCCATAGCTTTCTAGACGGTGAAATGATCGAAACTTAGAGTGACTCATTTTGTAAATATCGGAAAATCGGATACGAACGATGTTGCAGTTTGCATCGTTGGAATGCGACGAAAGGACAATAAAACGATATTTTTTCGGGATCCAAACTCATGACTCGGAACTCTTAGCAAATTCAGAATTTTCCGAGACTTTTTTTTTCACAAGAATCGCAAATTTCCGTTGTTGCAGTTTGCATCGTTGGAATGCAACGAAATTTCGTTTTTTTCTGGAGTAGATCTCACGGTTATTATTCAATATTCGACAAGGACAATCAAACAGTATTTTTTCGTGATCCAAACTGAAAATTGGTAGGAAAATTGTCATGGATTTTGAAACTGAACAAAAAATGAATGGAAAAACTTTTTTTTCGTTGGACCACAACGTTGCGAACTTCAGTGTCATCGGATACGAAATCAGCGTCGCCATAACAAATTCATGCTCTGAAAAATCATGAGTTTTCGTAGCTTTTCGATTTCAAGAGATTCTGATTGAAATTTCGACTAGAAAACCTTGAAATTGTCGTTTTCGGGATTTTTGCATGATCAATGAATATGAAAAGATGGCGAAAACGTACTTATGAATCTGGTCCCTTTGCTGTTCCATGCTGTCCAACCTGATGACCGTAAAGAGTTGTTGTTCCCCTTCTCTCCCAAAAACTCCACCTGGTATTTTTCGTAGAAACTTTTTGAGCACGCTGGCTATCGTATAAACGCTAAAATTGTCCATATTGACTAAACGTCCGGTCTGAAGAAAATGAATGAGTTTTTTCATGTTTCCCTGATGTCCGGGTGCTCTGAATACATCTTTTTTCATCGGAGCTTCCTTGTTGAGTTTTAAAATCAGGACCTGCAGGAATAATTCGAATTTTACACGTTTCTCATATTCGCCGATATCTCGAAAGTTTTATGACTCTGAAGTTTGCATCATTGGAATGCAACGAAATTCATTTTTATCGTCGACAAAAATAATTATTGAAATGCAGAATGTAATTACAATGATAAAATGAGCCATTTTTGCCATTCGAAAAGCGTATCGGCTCGAAAAATTTGGACGACATTGAAAATTGAACGAATCTTCAATAAAATTCAATATTTTTCGATGCATTTCAACGTTGCAAACTTCAGCATCATAAAGTTTTACAAAATTCTTTTTTTGTTGCTTTTTCATTGTCAAAACGGAAAAAAAATGAACATTTGTACGAAAAAGCTTTGAATACAAATTTCCAATCTTTCAGATTCACTTGCTGAACCAATTTTTGGAAAATTCAATTCTGATTAGTGTAAAAAAAACTTGGACTCACCAACAGAGGACCGGGTATGTCATTTTTGCATACTTCGTCCAACGGCACTCCAAATTTCACTCTGAAAGCAGAAAGAAAAAAGGATTCATGAAAATGTGCAAAAATCAACATTTTCAGGGAATAAACTCGTCGAAATTCATGCACAATTTCGATTTAAAAAACTGGAAAGACTTCATTACGTTAAAGTTTAAATCGTTGCAACGAAATTCTGTTTTTCCTCCAGCAGATCTCAAGATTATTATCTAATATTTGGTGAGCACAATAAACGATATTTTTTCGTGATCCAAACCGAAATGATCAAAATGCTGAAGTTTACATCGTTGGAATGCGACGAAATTCCGTTTTTTTCTGGAGCAGATTGCACGATTATTATTCAATATTTGATCAGGACAATAAAACGATATTTTTTTTGGATCCAAACCCAAAATCGGTGCGAAAATTGTCATGGTTCTTGAAATTGAACAAAAAATGAATACAAAGTGTATTTTTCGTTATAAGCCTCAAGTTTCCAATATTGGCATTAAACGAAAAGTATTTCTTTCCATCGATAATTCATTCAGGTGTAAAAATCACGACAATTTTTCACGCCCGTTGGCTTTTGGCTCGCAGGAGAATCGTTTTATCGTTCTGCACTAAAAACTGAATAAAAATTGTGAATTCTGTTGAAGAAAAACTTGAGATTTGTTGCGTTCCGACTTCGTTTTTCGTTGGACCCCAAAGTTGCGAACTTCAGTGTCACAAATTGTCACAATTTTTGAAAATAAACTTAGAATTAATGGAAAAACGTATTTTTCGTTGGATCGCGACGTTGCGAACTTCAGTGTCATGAAAACTCTTGTCGAAATGATGGAAAAAAACGACGTTGAAGTTTGCATCGTTGGAATGCAACGAAATTCTGCGTTTTCTTCGCTAGAACTCATGAATATTATTCGATATTTGGCACGGACGAAAAATAGCCATGATTTTAAAAATTCAATGAATAATTAATAGGAACAATGATTATCGTTGAATCTCAACGTTGCGAACTTCAAAGTCATTGAAAAAAAAGGAATTCAACTTCACAATTGGAAACGACATGAACATTAGGAATAAAATTTGTCAGCACGAAAACTGTTTTATAATCGTGTTGTTTTTAAACGGATTGAAATAGCGAAACTAACTTTTCCAAGCGTCTGGGATAAGGCGAAACGGAGGAAGGGTGTCCGCAGCTTGTGACAACGTTTCCGAGGGTTGCAGCCCTGCGATGCATTCTCTCAGTCCAGCTGCTCATCATTTCAATATTTCGAGGAACGTAGGAGCTCGAGACGGGAATTAAATTTCGAAAAGTCGATAGTAAGCTGAAGCACTTGGAATAAAGCCGCCGAAAACGGAAGCGAAAAATGGAATTTCGGAAGAAAATTTGAAGTCGAAAAAAAAATGGTTTTTTTTTCCTTCGAAAATGCACAAGAGGCTCGGATGGATTTGTGGGGAGATTGTAATGGTGTTGGAAATTGGCGATATGGGATTTAATTGTGGGGACTGACGGAAAATGATAATGTCGGTGAGACTTGACAGTTGGTCGCGTCTCGGAGCCTCGAAGACACGAGTACGCTTGGCAGAGAGAATGAAAATTTAAACGCGGTCATAACCTATCGATGGCGTTAACTACGAAAACCGGAGAAAAACACACACACGAAGAGGCTCCATGATTAAACGAATAACACCCCGTACAAATCACTGTCGTAAAGTTTCTTTCTCTCCCTTTTTCTCTTGCCACCGAGCACCATTCGTCGTGTTCTAAAACGATCTTGTTGCTTCACAAACTACGAACGCCCGCATCTCTCTTCTCCTGGGCTTCTCATCGCGTTTACGAGGATACGAGGACGCTAAATTGGTTGTACGAAAAATTCGCGGCCTATCTTCCACCAGCTCACCGCGCGCGCTAATATTCTACGTGTATATACACGCACGTTTGTATATACACAATATATATGTATACATATGTGTGTACAGGCGTGTACACTATCGGCAGCTCGTGCTACTTCGATCACAAACCACAACCACACCTCCAAAATACTTTGGGCACTTTAGCCATCTCGTACAGCGCACACGCTCACGTTTTCACATAAAAAAAAATCAATATGTCCCTTCCCTTCCTCTTTGAGATGAGTGCGGCAACTGCAGTGGTGGTGGTTGTCTCGTGCAAACTCCGAATACAGCGCCAAATGCAACGCGGATGTTCGTCTTACCAAAAGTAACAGTCGGTCGGTAAGAAAAATGAAGTACCGACGTATGATAAAGAATTCAAAAGTTTTTTTATAACTTCACGTATCAACCACCTCCGTTGAGTTGGCCCCAGACTGTCGTATAAATTATTCAAATATATTTCAAAAATTTCTCCGGGATTCATTAAAAAACAATCGAGGAAGATCCAAATATTTAACGTAGTACTGTCAGTTTTATAATAACAGTTCGAAATTCAACCAAATTTCGTACAGCAGTGGATTATGATTTTCAAAAAAATTCAGTCAAGTTTTCAAGAATTATAAGTACAGAAAACCAGGAAAAACATATTCGCATTGATAATTTTATGAATTTCACACTGATTTCATACGTTTTATTGCATTTTGCAACGAAAACTGTAATTTTTCCTAGGAATTGATAAGAATTTATTGTAAAATGCAATGAAAACTGAGATTTATCGTAAAACTCAATGTTAAATCTATGAAACAGAATTTAATAAAATTTGGTACAGAGGTAGATTATGATTTAAAAAAAAATTCAGACAAATTTTCAAAAGGCTACAGAAAACCAGAAAAAAGATATTCGCATTGGTAATTTCATGAATTTAACACTGATTTCATACGCTTCATTGCATTTTACAACAAAAACTGTAATTTTTCCTAGGAATTGATAAGAATTTATTGTAAAATGCAATGAAAACTGAGATTTATCGTAAAACTCAATGTTGAATCTATGAAACACAATTTAATAAAATTTGGTACAGTGGTAGATTATGATTTTAAAAAAAATTCAAACAAATTTTCAAAAGGCTACAGAAAACCAGAAAAAACATATTCGCATCGGTAATTTCATGAATTTAACACTGATTTTATACGCTTCATTGCATTTTACAACGAAAACTGTAATTTTTCTTAGGAATTGATAAGAATTTATTGTAAAATGCAATGAAAACTGAGGTTTATCATAAAACTCAATGTTAAATGTGTAAAACTACCAATACGAATATTTTTTTCTCGGATTCTCTGTGACCTTTTGAAAATTTGACTGTACCAGATTTTATAAAATTTTAAACAGCAATTACAAAACCGACCTTGATTGTAAAATTAGAAAAACAACAAAAAAATTGTCAAATAAGTTTAAAAAGTTGTGAATTATCATATAATTTCAAATACCATGAACTTTTTTCTACAGTTTTACCTTCGAAGCATCCTTAACCGACTTATTTCACTGAATACACAAAATAATCACGTGCATGCGTTGAGAACGAGAAAAACAATGATTGCGTAATGCTTTTTTTTTACATTTTGCAAAACTAGTTTCAATTGATGTGCTAGTGAGTGGTAAATTTTCACGCAACGCTAGAGTCGTATTGTTGGAGAAATTATTTTTGCATTACAGCCGCACACAATCATATTAAAACGTACATGAAGAAAATAAAAAAAAAAACGATGTTCACTCTCCGCGAATGTGTGTTTGGCACTCATAATTTATAGAGGCCGAGCTCAAGGCCATGAATTCACTCTCGGAGCGTGACCTGTGCAACCGGTTCCATCCGATCTATACGAATTATACTAAATTACCTGATTCCACCTCCGAGCATAATTATTCGGAGATGTCGAAAGAATAGTTCCTCAAATTATTCGTGCCAATAAATGACCACAGTCGAGTTTCAAGATAACTCTCAACTCGCACTGAAAAGAAAATTTTGTTGCAAAAAATCGATATTTTGTTGGAAACGTTCGCGACTAAACGTTTTTCTGGAAAATCGCAAAAATTTTGTCATTGCGGCAAGAAATATTCTAGAAAGTCCCTTCGAAAAGTAAATTTTTGTCATTCCAATCGTAAATTTTGCTGCAAGTTTCGTTAGAAATTGAAAATATTGACAAAATTACGAAAATTTTGAAATTATTCAAAAATATTTAGTTCGCCTTGTTCAACAAAATATCGACGTTTTTTTAACGAATTTTAATTTCCAGTGCGGAAACAAAACGAAAATAAATCGTCGAATTTAGTATTTACAATTTCATCCTTCATCGCGTAGTATAAAAATCAGAAAAACAATGAAATCATGAAAAAATTTGTAATTAATTAATCATCAATGGAAATATTGTGCATATTTTAAATTCATTTTGCAATATTCCAGGAAATACGATACATTGCACGAGACAAGTGTTTGCTGAGTACTCTTGGGGAAAACTGCCGTTGAGGTATGATTAATTAAATTAATTAACATATTCCAAGCCGTTCGTCAATCACAATGTCGTTTCACAGGTACAAACAACATAAAGCCGATAATTTACATCGGTGACGTAACGAATTTGGTATGCAATCGCAAGTACACTGTAAAGAAAGATTTCTTGAAAAAGATCGATATTTTGTTGAATACGTTCGACTAAGCATTTTCTAAAAAAATTTTGTCATTGCAGAAAGAAATATTCTGAAAAATTTCTTCGAATACTAAATTTTGGTCATTCCAATCGTAAATTTTGTTGTCAGTTTCGTGAGAAATAAGAAACATTGTCAAAATATCGAAAATTTTAAAATTATCAAAAAATATTTAGTTCACCATGTTCAACAAAATATCGACGTTTTTTGGCAAAATTTAATTTCCAGTGCACAAACTGGCAGTGGAGTCCATGGATTTTGTCGACTGCTACAGAAAATTTGATCGATCAGCTGTTTTGACTCAACGAGTCTTTTTCGAACGCTGATAAAGTTTGCAGGGATCCGATTGTATGATTTTCTGGAGTAAATTTCTCGAGCACAGAATTTTTCAAGTTTTCGAAAATAATTGTTTTCGTGCGATTTTTTTAAGTATATTTGCGAAAACAATAATTTTTACGATTTTAACCCTAGAACGATAACATTTTTACCCATTTTTTTACCCATTCCGGTGACCTGGGGCATAAAAACGAGTCCAATTTCGAAAAATTCATATCTCCAGTAAAATTTAACGAAAAGGCTTTAACTTGGGCCCATTCGTTCCGTTTTTCATTGCAGAATCACGTGAGCCTGGGCAATTTTGCTCAAAGTCAAAGAATTAGTCAAAAATGCGGTGAAACGATAAAAAAAAAAAGGGAGAACGAAGAGAGAAACGGCGCGAGATTGAAAGTCACCTGCGGGGTCGTTTTTGACCCCAGGTTACCATTCCAGGGTTAATGGAAAATTAGATGTCGTTGGAATTGACCGCTCTTTGGCATTTGTTCAGTGCTTTCTGCCTTGAATTTTGTGGATCTCGTCTCGGCCGACTTGGACTGTCCCTGACCCAAGAATCGAAAGTGTTTTTCTGGTTCTTATGGTTATTTTGCCGCGCCGAGGGCGCGAGACAACTATACGCGGAGAAAGAGAGAAAACGAATGATCCTTATGCCTGAGCAGAAAAAACCAGCTTCCAGTAGCGCAGGACCACCACACGAACGTGCGTTTTCTAGCACGTCTCTCGTGGTGTTTGCTCGTTGACCCTGGCAGCTGTTAATCGCTTCGATCGTTTGTTCTCTCTATTAATTGCTCGTTGCCTCACGTATCTATTTTTACTCATAGCGATTTTCAATTTCTACACTGAAAATTAAATTTGGTCAAAAAACGTCGATTTCTTGTTGAACACGGTAAACTAAATATTTTTGGATAATGTCAAAATTTACGTTTATTTGACATTTTTTTTTATTTCTAACGAAACCGTCAACAAAATTTACGATTGGAATGACCAAAATTTACTTTTCGAAGAGACTTTCTAGAATATTTCTTGCCGCAATGACAACATTTTTGTGATTTTTCAAAAAAAAAGTAAACTAAACTAAATATTTTTGGATAATTTCAAAATTTACGTTAATTTGACATTTTTTCAAATTTCTAACGAAACTGTCAGCAAAATTTACGATTGGAATGACCAAAATTTACTCTTCGAAGAGACGTTCTAGAATATTTCTTGCCGCAATGACAACATTTTTGTGAATTTTCAAAAAAAAGTAAACTAAACTAAATATTTTTGGATAATTTCAAAATTTACGTTAATTTGACATTTTTTCAAATTTCTAACGAAACTGTCAGCAGAATTTACGATCGGAATGACCAAAATTTACTTTTCTAAGAGACTTTCTAGAATATTTCTTGTCGCAATGACAAAATTTTTGTGATTTAAAAAAAAAAAAATTAAACTAAACTAAATATTTTTGGATAATTTAAAAATTTTCGTAATTTTTACAATATTTTTCATTTCTAACGAAACTGTCTGCGAAATTTACGATTGGAATGACCAAAATTTACTTTTCGAAGAGACTTTTTAGAATATTTTTTGCAGCAATGACAACAGTATCGTGATTAAAAAAAAAAAAAAAAGTTTAGTCGAACGTATCCAACAAAATATCGATCTTTTTCGACACAATTTTCTTTTCATCAGTCTAATCTAGAAATTTTTTCCAAAATCGCAAAACGTCCAATAGTCTTTGCTTCATTCGTCGCGCGTATTTTTCGTGAAAAAAATTCCAAGAGAAGGATTTTCGAATAAACGAATTATTGATATAAAGACTCGTGTAAAACTTTCGTAAAAAATGGAGCAACAGAGGGGTCGAAGCAGGCAAAGAAGCTGAACGAAAGCGTGCTTTTGAACGGTTTCGAATCAGCCACAACGAGGGAGGGATGTTGAGAGAAGAAAAAAAAACTAGGAAAAGAAAAGTGGTTCGGAGAGTGCATCAAAAATTGAGGATGAAAAAAAGAAACTCCGAGGCATTCACTAAAAAAAGGGAAGCGTCTCGAGTGGTAGAAAAAAAAACGATGACCACCCGCGTTCTTATTTTATTTTCTCACAACTCGCCCCTTTCCAAAGCCCAAGAAACTTCGATCATCGCGGCTTGAAAATAATGTGTGAGAAAAATGAGTGAATGTCTGGCTAAATAATCGCTTTATATCGTTCACTTTTCCACGCGGTGATAATGACACAGAAAAAGATCGCGAACGCGAGGCCAAAGCAAAAGAAAATAAATGAGCAAACGGATGCAAACAATGTGGAGGATGCAAGTGCAGTATCATATGTCCCGTTCCGGAGATACGTCAGAGACTGTAAACCTGATACTCGGCCCAGATAACAGGAGAATTTATAAGTCAACGTATTTTCGAAATTAAACAAAAATTTCAATTTCTCAGATTGCAACGACTTAAAATTTATCGATAATTATTCGATGAGGCAAAGAGCCATTAAAATTTCATTGCAATTGTAACACGTTACGAGACTCTCCGAATAGTCGCATTTCCATTGCCCTTGAAGTCAACATTTGTTTGTTTGCGATAATTTGTAAGAAACTAATTAAAAACGCTGAGCAAGCAGAACTGCAATTTTTCTGAGAACTCTCTGCGATAAACTTGGTGTTTGGACGCGATTTTGCTTCCTCATAGAGCAAGCCACGGGACGGTGAATTTTTTTTTTCAGTTTCCAATGTCAATGCGCTCAAAATGTTCCAAAACATCGAAAAATCATTTCTAGAAAAAATGTCCGTGAGTGTATGTTTCTGGCACTTTAAAATTCAAACGTTCATAACTCGAGAACGGTTTGGGTTACAGGGCTCCCGTTTTACACAGATGTGAATCTGTACCAGCTCCTCGTTCTCTCAGGATTTAGTCGGAATTGCCACAAAAATAGGAATTCCAGGGCATTTTGAAATTTTCAAAAAAAAATTTTAATTACTTCCGAAAATTTGAAGATTAATTCCTATTTTTTTTAAATTAATAAGTTTTATGGTTTTTCGAATTTTACGAAAATCTGATTTTTTCGAAAAATCGTTCAATTTTTCATGCCACAAACTGGGTTTGGGTAGACAAAATAACGATATTTGAAATATTGGGATTCGACATTCATCGTGCTCACAGGAGGAACTCTTGGAAAAAAAAATCCTCGTATTTTTTCACATGTGAACTTTCAACTCTGTAGCCTCTCGTTAAAAAAATAATCAGTTTGAAATTCCAGAGAGTGAGTGATCGATATTCGAGGAATAACGCACAACTGCGGATTCAATTCGAATGCAAAGTTTTAACGTGTTCATGTGAAAATAGCATCTCGTGCAATTAGATAAATAATTCGTACATGAAGTATTAATACTATTAATCGATTGAAAGTCAATATTAGTGTAAAACCTCATCAGCTTCAATTGGAAATTGCTAATTCCCTTTCAAATTGTCCATTTTTGATTTAATCTTTGTGATGAAACGTTGGCTACGCTGGATTACAAATAAATTATGAATTCGGGAGTGATGGTCCGTTGGAAATGGAGCTTCGGTATGTGATTTTGAATGATACAAAAAGCCACACATATTGTTATGTAATTCGACGATGATTCGAGCGTTTCATTCGTCGTTGTGAAGCCAACAAAAAAAAAGACGATTCACAATATCTGCGAATGCTATTTCAACAAATTAAACCAACGAAGTCAATTCTTTCATGAACGAAATATCAATTTATTATTTCCATACAAACACAAAGAAGTTGAAAAAAAAACCGGAGCATGCTCCCGAATTCGAATGTGAAAATTTTCAGTTTTTCAGTTTGAATCGAAATATTTTCTTTCGTTAGCTTGAATGACTTTTATTACGTTTTGTATTAATTGCAATGGAAGCGACACTGACAATCAAATTTTACTGGAAAAGATTGATATTTTTTTGGATACGTTTGACACATTTTTTTGTTGAATAATCACAAAAATTCGGTCATTGCTGCAAGAAATATTCTAGAAAGACTTTTCGAAAAGTAAATTTTTGTCATTCCAATCGTATATTTTGCTGACAGTTTCGTAAAAAAATCAAAAACATTGTGAAAATTTTGAAATTATCCGAAAATATTTAGTTCACCTTGTTCAACAAAATATCGACGTTTTTTGACAAAATTTTATTTTCAGCGAACGCACGTTCTTGAATATTTGACGAACAATTGAGAAAAGTTATGCGACGTACGGAGTCTGAAATCTTTTGGTTTTTAAAGCTCTGGCCGTAAAAAATCAAAAATATTGTCAATTTATGAAAATATTGAAATTATCCAAAAATATTTAGTTCACCGTGTCCAACAAAATATCGACGTTTCTTGACAAAATTTTATTTTCAGTGAACGTATTGAATATTTTTGACAAACGATTGAAAAAAGTCATGACGTACGGAGTTTGAAATTTTTTTGTTTTTAAGCCCTGGCCGTATTTAATGTTTCGTTGAAGTTTGCATGAAATACGAGGCTAGTACGCATAGAAACTTGCAACCTGTATATAATGATATTAAAAGTGAATTTTTCACTTACATTGCTACATAGAGCAAGTTTGAATGTGTTGAGGTATGCAACATGGTTGGAATAGAACGTCGAGCGAACTGCAACGAAGAGTAAATGTGATAGCTTGCGTCCGACTAAGCGGACTGTGCCGAGAGCAGCAGCAGCAGCAGCAGGGACAGTGCGGTTGGTGGCAAACCGAATTGATTCAACCGCAGTCAACGCCGGTCCGTTCGATAAGCCGCATCGATCCTCGACGGCTCCAGCGCGTGTTCTGCCATCGATCTCAAGATCCTGAGATCGTCCGCGCGATCGTGAAATCTTGGAGATCGGGAGCGTACGCGCGAGTCTAAAATCCGTTCTCCAAAATATGAGAAAAAATGAAAAAACAAAGAAAAAATAAAAATTTCATTTGAAATCGAGTTTTTATAGTTTTTTGAGATCGATACCGATTTTTGTGAGTTATTACACGAAATTAAAAAACGTTGGTCGATAAAGTGTGACAGTGAATTCAGCAAAATGATTAATTGCCTCAGCGATGCAGCCAAGATTCGGTGATCGAGAAAAACACCGGAAATAATTGTTTTCAATTCGTCAAGACGAAGGGAGTCTGGAAAGAAAAATGAAGAATTGGTAATTCGGAAGCGGAGGTACAAAAAATATTATACGATTTTTATTTTCGAGAATTTCCCAAACTCGCGGAGTTGCTGGGGAATTTATTTTACGCGGAGAAGAAATAACGTAGTTAACAATTTGTTTCATGAGCGATGTTTACATATTGTTTAAAGTCATTTACAATGTTTGGGAAACTGTCAAAACGTGATTTCTGGGTTGACCATAAAAATTGACATAAATGCCTCAGCAGGGGAAGTTTTTAATGACAAATCGGTTGAATGGGAATTTAGTTGGGCCAGAATACAAAATCATGAATAAAACGCGAAAAGGCCTATGGAAGAGGCAGAGGATGGGGGGGGGGGGAGGATAATTTTATTGCAATCGTGTTTCACGAATAGTCCTGAGAGAGCAGCGCGACAACGCGCGGTATAGATAATCCGAGGAATTCAGCGCAGGGTGCCGGTTTTTCGTTACGCAATGATTTTGACGACGTTCGCCCACAGTTTGTGTTCACATTGTTTATCGTCGAATTGAGCAAATACACGTAATATAATCACGACGACGATATTGCCCAAACTGGAAACTTGTCACGAACTATTCGGATACGATTTTCTGCTCTACCAACTCAGCAGTTTCCTCGTTCCTTGCGCCAAAAAGAAAATTTTGTCGGATACGTTCGAAAATTTTGTCGGATATTTTGTTGGATACGTTCGACGAAACGTTTTTTTTTTTTAATTACACAAATTTTGTCATTGCAGCAAGAAACATTCTAGAAAGAATCTTCGAAAAGTCAATTTTTGTCATTCCAATCGTAAATTTTTCTGCCAGTTTCCTTAGAAATGAAAAATATTGTCAAAATAACGAAAATTTTGAAATTATCCGAAAATATTTAGTTCACCGTGTTAAACAAAATATCGACGTTCTTTGAATAAATTTCATATTTGTCAAATGACAAAATGAATATTTTTTAAAATGGCTCGTCATAAAAAATTCCATTAATATAGAACAGTCCTCACGAAAATAATTGTCGATTGCAACGACTTCGTGGAATTGGTCGCAGCGATGCGAAATGTGATATTTTTTTCAATTCAACTCCATTAGTAGACCGACTGATTGAGTTTTCTGTTTAATTACTCGAACAAATTCATCGGAGTATTTTGGTAAATTAATTTAATCGATTTTCGTAGTTTTTTTTTTTAGACAATGAGATTTTTTATACAAATGAACGAGATGTTACGAAAACAATTTTGCAATTAAGAATAAATTGACGAAAACAATCTTGTATGAATAATTGTGATAACTTTCAACATGATCATTAGTACCAAAAATTATTACTGACACAAATATGATAAATACCGACCGCTGCGAGGGCAAGAAGCTTTCGCAACACGTTTACACGCTTCTTACGCGAGGACGGACTTCCAATCGTCGTTCACAGAGTGAAAGAGCACGTGGAGAGACCACAAAACACGTGCTTCGATATGAGCAATAGGAAGAAGAAATAGTGAAATTTCTATACAGGTCGTTCTGTGTGGAAAAAAACACTTGGGGAATTAACGATATTCTGAAGTTGACATTGTTGGAATGCAACGAAATTCCGTTTTTTTTTCTTCATCAGATCTCACGATTATTATTCAACATTTAGTCAGGACGATAAAACGATCTTTTTCGGGATCCAAACTCAAAATCGGTACGAAAATTGTCATGGATTTTGAAATTTAACAAACACCGAAAATTGAATTTTGTCAAAAAACATCGATATTTTTGGATAATTTCAAAATTTTCGTAATTATGACAATATTTTCAATTGCTAACGAAACTGTTGGCAGAATTTACGATTGGAGGGACAAAAATTTACTTTTCGAAGAGACTTTCTAGAATTTTTCTCGCCGCAATGAAGAAAATTTTTGCGATTTTCCAAAAAATAAAAACGTTTAGTCGAACGTATCCAACTAAATAGCGATCTTTTTCAACAAAATTTTCTTTCCAGTGCAACGTTGCGAACTTCAGTGTCGTGTGAAATTTCCATTTCAAACTTTTTACATTTTTTCAAATTGCAGAAAAAATTACGAGACATTTTTCGATTATTAGTATTCGCGGAGGTTCGAGGATTGTCCGGAGCGCGTTTCCACGAGGGGATTGTCAAATTGACGAAAACTCGAAATTATTGTCAATCGTAATATTTTCAATTATTGCTATAAAAGTTGAATGAAATTCTCTCAATTTCCCAACGCCTCATCATCTTCGAATCAATATACGAATCTCGTGGGTCCAGCACGATAATAATTATATGCGCGTAAATACGCTGCACTTGCGGATCGTGAACTTCGACACTCGAATCACGAGCAAGAGGGACGGCGAGGAAAAAGTTCTAGAAAAGAAAGGAAAAAAAATTGTCGACAGTCAAAAAAATGAAATTTCTGTTTTCGTGCGACGCGAATCCATTTGCGAAAGCATTAACTCGGACTGTCCCCGACTGCGAATAAAGAGTAAATAGTGAAAACGTATACGAGGAAGTTCGGGCTCAAGCCACCCGCGGCTAACCCTCATACTTTTTGAACTTTGACCCCAGATTATTTGGATTGTTAGTTCGATAGGCGTTCGTATATATTTTTCACATTTACAACGATTTCAACATTAAAATTCATAAACATCGTTTCATTATCGACTAACATTACGCGAAAAATTGATAATATATTCTGATATTTTATGCTCGAATTGTAATTTCGTGAAATTTTTAATGAAATGTCTTAAGCGTTTGGTCAATTTCCACACCCATTGAATTCGAATTTCGATGAAAATTCGGAGGTTCGTAACATTTTTTCCAATTTTCTTGTTTTCTGCTACTGTCCAGACTGAAAGAACTGGAGAAAATTGGAATTTCCATTGAAAATTAAATTAAAAACTGATAATATATTCTGATATTTTATGCGCTCGAATTATGATTTCACGAAATTTTTAATGAAATGTCTGAAGCTTTTGGTCAATTTCCACACCCGTTAAATTCAAATTTCGATGAAAATTCGGAGGTTCGTAACGTTTTTTCTGATTTTTTTGTTTTCTGCTACTCTTCAGACTGAAAAAACTGGAGAAAATTGGAATTCGCACTGAAAATTCAATTTTGTCAAAATACGTCGATATTTTGTTGAACGAACTAAATATTTTTGGATAATTTCAAAAATTTTCCTTCTCAAGGAAGTGTCAGCGAAATATACGATTGGAATGACAAAAATTTACTTTTCGAAGAGTCTTTCTAGAATATTTCTTGCTGCAACGACAAAATTCTTGTGATTTTTCGAAAAAGTTTGGTCGACCGCATCCAACAAAATATCGATCTTTTCCAACAGATTTCTTGACGAGAGTGTTGAAAGAAAATTGTGCTGTATTTTTCATTGAATGGTAATCGGTGCTCGAAGAAAGAAGATTTAGTCTGTGGGCTGAATAAATGAAAGTTGTATAGCTGAAGGAGAATTCGTAATAGGATTTAAACTCGCTCGTGAATTGTGTCTCGAAAATTGGTTGAGAGCAATGAGCTGTGTAGAGCAGATGTCAAATAAGGATCGCGCAGGGCACGATAGAAATAAAAATATATCGTGATTGGTGCTAACATTTAAAGAGACACCAATTTGTCTCGATTTGATGTGTTTTTTTCGTCTCTTTCTCTGTCAACTCGTTCGCTCCTTTCAGGAAGCGATTTTGTCGATGTGGTTGTCCTTAACTCACCGTCATCAGCCACAATGGATCGTAATATGAGACGTGAACACTTACGTCGGTGTGTACATGTGAATATGCACAAATACTAATGACTGAATAACCCAAATGCAGACAAGCCATTCAACGATATAGTGCCATGCACTCAGCCGATTTTACAATGCTTTCCAAATTTTTATATGAATCGCATCCCGTTCCAATTTAACCAAAACAGGCAACGAGACACTCCAGTGCAGTAATCCACCGAGCTTGTCGAAAAATCCAATTCGTTTCCGCACCAACCAATCCTTTCAACGCCAATTCGGAGCTTCGTTAAAAAAAAAAAACAATTCACGGATTTGAGGGAAAAAATATTGTTAAATATTTTTGGTTCGTTGCAGTTCTATTTTTACGAGGAAATAATTGAATGACTTTTCGATCTAAGACGTGAAGAAATAATTTAGAAAATAGAGTTTGGTTTAGGGATACATTTTTGCAAAGACTTTTCATCTGTGTTTGTGAGAATCTCAATTTCGGATTAACCCTGGAAGGAAAATTTAATTTTTCCCCTATTCCGGTAATCTGGGATTATAAATGACCCCAATTTTGGAAAAAGTCATGTCTCCGGTGGAATTCAACGAAAAGGGTTCAACCGGGGCTCATTCTTTCTGTTTTTTAATGCAGGATCACGCGAGCCTCGAGCAATTTTGATTCAAGTAAAAAAATTGGTGAGAAAAAGTCACCTTGATTCATTTTGATTTCGCGATTCTGAAGTTTTCGAGTGAAAAAAAAAAATCCAATGAAAATTTGATTATTTGGAAAATTCAGTCGATATAAAAAATGTTGAAGATTATTTGATTTGTTGCTTTGAAATACTCCATATATAGAATACATAATAGTTACGTTTGCATATACAGATGTACATAATTTTATCTGAACGTCGACGGACAGTTTACCGGAGTAAAAATCAGCGTGTGCGTGTGCAAGAGATTCCCCTCCCTTTCGGGCTTCTCCCTCTCTTTCCGTTTCTTTCTCGGTTTCCTTGGCTTCTCTCGAATATTGCAGATCGGGGCTTACTCAACGTGTTATTCAACGTCTGTATTAAATCTCGCGTAGGCTCCAAACGCCTGGGATTACATTCCGGTTGACGGGAACTACCGCAAATTTGTGTTCGGAGTATCGACCAACTCGGAGCACATTTCTTCATCGTATACAGTGACAATTTTTCATCCACAACATATATTGACTATAATGATCGTAATTATTATTTCACGTCTAATGAGCCTGTCGGAAATGACGCTACTGTTTAATGAAGCCTCTCTTAAGGTGTGACTTATCGCAATATACTCTGGTAAATACACGAGAGCGTATGCGTTTCGGCTTACACACGAGACACATTCTAATCAAGATCGAGGTTTAAATCCTTGAAAAGGAGGGAAAAGACTTTCCTTGTATAAACGTTCCCGATTTTTTGTAAACATGGAAAACATTTCAAAATGTTCAGAATTTTATAGAATTTGCTGAAAACGTATTCTTTAGTGCCGAATTCGACAATACAATTTTTCAGACTTTTATTTTACACGGTTATCGAGTAATCGAACACTGAAAAGAAAAATTTGGTGGAAAAGATCGATATTTTGTTGGATACGTTCGACTAAATGTTTTTTTTTGGAAAATCACCAAAATTTTGTCATTGCAGCAAGAAATATTCTAGAAAGTCACTTCGAAAAGTAAATTTTTGTCATTCCAATCGTAAATTCTGCCAACAGTTTCGTTAGCAATTGAAAATATTGTCAAAATTATGAAAATTTTGAAATTATCCAAAAATAACGACGTTTTTTGACAAAATTCAACTTTCGGTGTTTGTTAAATTTCAAAATCCATGACATTTTTCGATCGTTTTATTGTTCTGACCAAAGATGTTGAATAATAATCGTGAGATCTGATGAAGAAAAAAACGGATTCGAATAAACTTTTTTTGAAAAATCACAGAAATGTTGTCATTGTAGCAAGAAATATTCTAGAAAAACTCATTGAAAAGTCAATTTTGGTCATTCCAATCGGAAATTTTGCTGACAGTTCCGTTAGACATGAAAAATATTGTCGGAATTTCGAAAATTTTCAAATTATTCAGAAATATCTGGTTCACAGTGTTCAACAAAATGTCAACGTCTTTTGACAAAATTTAATTTTCAGCGAACACTAAAATTCACGTATATAAGCATACAACGTTTCCATGTACACATTTCGGGAACAAGGAATCTGCGTTAATGCTCAATTACTCGATAACTGCGTAGAAGAATATTTTGAAAAATATTGAGTTTTGGCACTTGATGTTGAAGATCGTTATCATCAAATTTGATTAATTTTTCAACATTTTGACTTTTGTACCGAAACTTCTTGACGAAATTACTAATTAATTCTCATTTGCTCATATCCAGCCATGTGTCTCTTTTTTCCGAACGATTGAAATGCAGTGCGAACGAATTTAATTGCTTGTAGAGAAGTTTTTACTTGTCAATAAAAAAGGGAGAAAAATACGAGCGCAAAAAGTTTCGACTGTTGTTTTTTTTTTTTTTAACGTTCCGAGATAGATCTTATTGATTGTCCAATGTTTCTTTGCCTGTCAGCGACCCCAACACGCGTATTTATGGTCAGCAATCGAAAACGTAAATTTATGGTCTGGGAAGAGGACGTTACAGAGTCGACTTGAGGGACGACGAAATCTCGAGCAGCTTTAGGGAAATTAATTTATTCTAGCATCTCGATTTCTTACTGTCATCGCATTCCTCGCGATATGCTGCTCGAGTCAGCACTTTATGAAAAAGTATGACAAATGTGGGCGTCCGATTGTCACATTTCCGCGTCGTCACATTTTGCCACGTGCCAAATGCTATGAAATAACAAATGTGAATCAGTGTGAAAAATTCAGAACATAAAAAAAAAATGTTCAATTTATTCCTGTTCTAATTGAGGAATGAGGAATATTTTTATGATAAGAAACGGCCTGATGTATTTATTCCGATACATAATATTTGCATAAATATTTTTTTTTCGGGATTTTACACTAAAAATTAAATTTTGTCAAAAAACATCGACATTTTATTGAACACGGTGAACTAAATATTTTCATATAATTTCAGAATTTTCGTTATTTTCACGATATTTTTCATTTCTAACGAAACTGTCAGCAAAATTGACGATTGGAATGACAAAAATTTACTCTCCGAAGAGACTTTCTAGAATATTTCTCGCTGCAGTGACAAATTTTTTCATGATTTTTGAAAAAAACGTTCAGTCGAATGTATCCAACAAAATATCGATCTTTTCCAACAAAATTTTCTTTGCAGTGTAGTTTATCTATGTTTACATGGCAGTTCGCCGTTGACTCTTTTACAATTAATACCCGGTTCGGTATCCGAACAGAATAGATATGTGGGTCAGTGGAAAGTAATTTCGCGCTTGGAGCGCGTGCCACGAGCATGGTCAACGTATTAAGGCAAACGAGAACGTGTATCGTCAACCATCGAAAGAATCCATTTACCGATGAAAGCCAATGTTATACGGACCGTAAAAAAAAAAAATCAAAAACTGACCTTTCCTTCCATCAGCTGGCGATGGTTTCTGACTCGATCCCGATTAATTAAGCAGGATTTCAAAATCTTTTGCATCGGCTTTGTTTGGTATGACGAATGTTTTCAAATTTGGTAACGAACCACGGCCTGAGGAACAAAAATATTGAAATAAATTGTTTTTTTCCACTTCGATATATTACGAAAATTCATAAACGGCCGCGAGAGTACAAATTTGAATTAATCGGAGCCTTCGCTCGAATTCTCTAATTAATTAGAAAGGATTTTAATCGAAAAGTTTTCATTATTATGGCGTCTTTTCTTTTGTGTTATTTGTCATTGTAAATCACCACGAAATTGGCTAAACACGCACGCGCCGAAGAATAAATGAAAAAACGTCAGACTATTTTTATTTCTGAAGCATTCGTACAAGTCAATTTGCATATTTACATGCTGCGTGTATTGAAATGTCTCATTGTAGTTATTCACACCTGGAGTTCACATCTTTATTCGTCATTGTGCGTTAATTACCGGAAACGATTAGTTAATGGTCGTACAATGGCCGTTTAAATGATATCTGGTGACATTAATCTTGAGCACAATGCGAATACAGTGATTCAACAAAAGATAAATAAAAACAGAGTCTGGGCTGCTACCCGTCACGCAGTCGTTGATCATTTTTCAAGCAGCAATGACGTATATTCGCCTTTACCTTTTGCAAGAAAAGAATTTGCAGGTGAACGATTGATTGTTTATTTTTTTTCGTCGTTTATCACTGCATTGTGTTGCGTATTTTAATTGATAAATCTCCAGCGTACCACAAATATTTTCCTCGCAATTATTATGTTAAGGAAATTAAGTGTAATTAATAATGACATTTAATTAGGTCGTAGCCAACCGCTAGACTGACTTCTTAACCTCGAACACTTACCGGTAAATCGAGAACGAACAAAAAGACTAGATTTCACGCGAGATGTACGAAACTCACTTGTCGTATAAGATTCACGTGACCTACAGAAATCACGTGACCATCGTTATATTGAAGATTATTATTATTATTTTTAAATTATTTTTCCGCTCTTAAGGTATCTCTTTAAAAATATTGCTCATAAAGAACTATTTGCGTCATTATCTTAGCGGTTATGTACATCTCGGGCAAATCGCGAGAAACTGAAAAAAAAGCAGCAGAGGTTGAGTTTGTGTTTCAAATTTTGGAAAATTCGGACTCTTCGATCTTTTTACCCTGAAAACTTCGCGGGTCTGATGGAGTAAATAAATAAAAGTGCCATTAATTGTTGCCATTCGTACGCTGAAAAGAAAATTTTGTTGCAAAAGATCGATATTTTGTTGGATACGTTCGACTAAACGTTTTTTTTTTTGGAACATCACACAAATTTTGTCGTTGCAACAAGAAATATCCTAGAAAGTCTCTTCAAAAAGTAAATTTTTGGCATTCCAATGTTAAATTTTGCCGACAGTTCCGTAGGAAATAAAAAATATTGTCAAAATCACGAAAATTTTGAAATTACCCAAAAATATCGACGTTTTTTTGACAAAATTTAATTTTCAGTGTAGTGGTCAAGAAAATATTTTCATGATTCATCGAATTATTATGATCCCGAAATTCGCAACGTTGGAGTCCAACGAAAAATACGTTTTTCTATTAATTGTTTGTTAAATTTCAAAATCCATGGCAATTTGCGTCCCGATTTTGAGTTTGGATCCCAAAAAACATCGTTTTACTGTCCTGACCAAATATTGAATAATAATCGTGGGATCTGGTCAAGAAAAATGGGAATTCCGTTGCATTCCAACGATGCAAACTTTAACATCGTTAATGATTGACCATTACCTTTTTAATTATGTTGATTAATATCACAAATGGAGTAAAACCATGCATCCATACTTAGAAAGCTTATCCCACCTTTTTCAGCTACATTGGTTATTACAACAGCGTGACCGTATGTCAACAAAGACTTCGAGGCTGCAGCTGTTGCTGCACTTTCACGCGGTATATTATAAATAATATGATGATGATTATTCTGCTAACTTGTAGAGTAATACATACAAAAGTCTGGCGAGCCTCTTTGAAAATGATTTTTAAATTACTCTGTTCTAAGCTGCAGCATCTTGCAACAAAAAGGCTACGCGAAATTCTTGTGTATTTTCCATGTGTTTATATGGAGAGATTGAATATTTGAATTATTCGTCATTTCTCTCACGATTCATGGAGGATAAAAAAAAATTCTAATTTTGCCGATAAGCGATTTTTTAAAATTCCTACAAAGTTTCGAAATTCACTTCGTGTTTTTTTTTTTCAATAATTGTTGTTAATTGAATGAATCAGGACTCGGTAATTAACGATGTTCGGGTAGAAGAATAAACTGTTGAAACGTCCAACCAAACATTTGGGTACGTTGCTCAGTTTGGATCGCTGAAACACGTGCAGGAATCACGAACAAGTGTTTACAAACCGATGCAACGAGTGCGGCACGTAAATGTCAGTTGCTCATCGCAGTGCAATGGGTTTCATGATCCTTCGATATCCTATTTCACTGATGCTTATGGCGAATGAAAATCATTTTCATTCTAACGGAATATATAATTTCAAAGGATCCAATCAATTTATACATGTCACTGCATCTGAATGTTCAACATACGAGAAACTTTATACGTTTAAACGTTCGGCATAATTTATTTCCGTCGATTTGAGAATATTTCGTGCATCAATTTCCAAATATTTCGAGACTCAAAAACAGCCACAAACGATCGAATATTTTGGTCCATTCGGAAAACAGTCAAATTTGAGTTTTTTTAAATGTTGAAAAAATTATAAACAAAGTTTTTTTCAATCTTTTTTTTCGGTTTTTTTTCTTTACTGCGTCCACGTTCTTCGAGGAATACATTTCATGAAAATTTTGAGATAAGGTCCGCGACGTTGGGCCACACTGAGACGTGTGAAAATTGTTGTTTCCTGTACAAAAACCATTTGCGTAAAACGGAAGAAATCTGGGGTGCGGGAAAATAATTCTTTTGCGTGCTATACGAATGTGACGCAATGGAACAATGAATGCAAAGTAAAGGAGAGCACGTGCGAAATATTACTCGAAATTTCGTTGGTGTAGAAGGCAAAAGGATCTGAAAAGACTCTTTGACACAGAAACAAAAAGGAGTCTTCGGATTACATGAATAAAAACAAAAAAAGACCTCCATTCATGAAGTCCACTGAAGTACACTGAAAAGAAAATTTTGTTGGAAAAGATCGATATTCCGTTGAACACGTTTGAATAAACTTTTTTTGTGAAAACCACAAAAAATCAGAAAAGTAAATTTTTGTCATTCCAATCGCAAAATTTTGCTGACAATTTAGTTACGAATCAGAAAAATTGTCAAAATTACGAAAACTTTGAAATTGTCCAAAAATATTTAGTTCGCCGCGTTCAACAAAATATCGACGTTTTTTGACCAAATTTAATTTTCAGTCGCGTAAGGACTTTTTCTATTTTTCCTTTTTATACGCTATGAAAAAAGCGACTCTCATCTGTTGGATTACAGGATTTGGAAATGTCTATTTATAATTGGTCGCGTGACCTTCTGCAGGTGGTTCACACCCACCCGTGAATATTATACGAATGTACGCATATTGGACAGGTATCGGAGTGAAGGGAACAGCAGACATGGGTTCTGCGACAGATTTCGAGACAGTTCAATATTATTTTCGATTTTGATGTAACATCAAGTGGTCTCGATCGCCATGGCCATTTCTCGGCAGTTACTCAATAATATACTCGAGTGATAAATCGTAATATCTAATTTCGATAAATTCACTGAAAATTAAATTGTGTAGAACTAAATATTTTTGGATAATTTGCAAAATTCTTGTAATTTTGACAATATTTTTCATTTCTAACGGAACTGTCAGCTGAATTTACGATTCAAATGAAAAAAATTGACTTTTCGAAGAGACTTTTTAGAATATTTCTCGCTAAAATGACAAAATTTTTGTCATTTTTCGAAAAAAACGTTTGGTCGGTTGTATCCAACGAAATATCGATCTTTTTTGCAACAATTTTTTTTTTTCAGTGCTCCAAAATGCTCGAGGTTTCGTTGAGAAACCGAAATCAATTGAGTCTCAATAAGTTGATGTGCGAAGAGCAAAATGCAGAAACGATCGTCGTGTCACGAACTTTCTATGAGTTCCGTATGCAATACACTAAATCAGTCACTGACCCATAACAATTGCTTTAGTCACGCGAGACTAGGGGCTGAATTGGTACGGAAGATTATACGGTTTTTACATGTCATCAATCGGTGCGGTACATGCTCACTGCTGAGAGGGGCACAGTCCAACAAAAGGAAATGAAATCAAGTTAGATTAGTCCGGTAGGGCGACGAAGCTAATGCCTTGGAGTTTCTAAAGGTATTACTATCACGAAACAACTTTATTTGGGGTTCTTTCGCTATTTCGTATAAACGTTCTTGGCACCAAAACTAACAGTTTCCTCTACAAACAAAAATAACTGACATTTAGAATTTGAGATATTTAATTTCCAATTTTTTATCTAATCGCTTGTAAATTGAAGTCACGTTTCGTCCAAAAGTTGAAAAAAAAAAAATGTATTTAGGATTTTTATTAGCCTGAGAAAGGCTACGAGCCGATTTTTTTTAAAGAAAAATCCTAAACACATTTTTTTGCAACTCATAAATGAAACGCGACTCGTAATTTAAATTAAACACACTCGAAAATTAACGTGGCACTTTTGGGTTTTGAGAGAGACTGTAAAATCGAGCGTCTGCTTGCCTGTGCAGACGAAATGTTCAATTATTATTTCAATGGAGATTTTTATGGACCGAATAAAGGAGATGGATATGAAGCGAATAAAATCACGACGCACTGCGCATCCAACGAACATATCGGACGAGTGCGAGATTTTACAACCATTTCGATTCAGCCAAGAAGGTACACTTGTTCCTTCGTTTTATTCACCATGTTTTTGATAGAATCTTGAATTACTCTTAACCTAAAAAAAATTGTGACGTCGTTTAATAGGTTCGTAACATTTTTTCGCCTGCAAACAGTCCAAGTCACTTCGACAGACACTCACGAGTGCGGCTTCTCGACTGGTGTGCTGTTTTTTTCAAAATCCAACGAGGCTTTTTTTTAAAGATCAATTGAGTTGATTTTCGATGTTTTTTTTCAATCGTACAAAAATTATTTGACACGTTTTTAGGTTTTTTCGTAACTTGTACGTAAATTAACAATATTTTCCATGTTTTTTTACAAAATTTGCAAATTCATTCGCTGTATTAAGCACTGAAAAGAAAATTTTGTTGAAAAAGATCGATATGCTGTTGGAAACGTTCGACTGAAAATTTTTTGGAAAATCACCAAATTTGTGTCATTGCAGCAAGAAATATTTTAGAAAGTTTCTTCGGATAGTAAATTTTTGTTATTTCAAAGGTAAATTTTGCTGAGGGTTCGGAAAGAAATCAGAAATTTTGTGAAAAAGACGAAAATTTTGAAATTATCCAAAAATATTCAGTTGAACGTCTTCACAACAAATGGTCAACGTTTTTTGACAAAATTCAAGTTTCAGTGAGTGGAATTAGAAATTCAAGACACGTTTCTTTTCGTTTGTCCAAGTATCGAAAAACGTGTTGCATAAAAACTCCTTTTGTTCACGGAGACTACTAAATTTTCTTTAAATCGTCGATGCGATGCTTTGCGTCGATAATCGATGAGGCTTAATAGAGACGTTTTCGCAGTTTCGTCATGCTTCAAGAATTTACGTAACGCGACTGCTGTTGTTATTAGGGACGATTGCGTTTTTTTCAGAGGTAATTTTGGATCCCTGTATTTATTCGTCCAAACGAAAAAAAATTTCGTAATTACTCTCATTAATTGTTTTTAGGATTCCGTGATGTCGAAAATTTTAGAGAGCTCGAAAAGTATACGAGCGGAGATAATTCCAATTTTCTAAACTCTGTGATTGAGCAATGAAAAACCAAACATTCCTGTATAATTCCGCGTCTTTCCAGATTGGCAGAAAAAAATACAAAAAAATTTCATCAAAAGAAACTTCATCTCGATGCACAATGCTAAGAAAATTGAATGAATTTTTTTACTCCGATTTTCAATGTTTTAAGGAGGTTGAAACACGAAATCAAAACGATCAAAACTGGATCAAATTTGTTGATAACGTTCTTGGGCATCGAGTACATAAACACAAATTTTTTTCAAATTTTTCGCCACATGGTTGTCGAATAATTGAGAGTTGAATCGAATTTCTTGTGCACGAGATGTACATCGGAATATTCGTAAACTTTATGCTTGTACACGTGAACTTCAGTGTTCAATTACTCAATTACTACGGGGTGGAAAAATCTAAAGAAATTTGTATCGTCGTATGTATTATTAGAGAATTTATTTACCAAATTTGATTAAATTTTATACTTTTAACATGGCAACTTTGTATCGTCGTGTTCCAACTTGCTTGAGCTGTCGAATCCTGCATGAGTGAATAAAAAACATGCGAGTGAATAAAAAAAAATGTAGACGGATGCAAATAATTGTAAATGTAAATGGGATTATGGTCATGAATGTCAAAATTTGAGATTCTTGGCGTTGCTTCAAGTTTCTCAACATCGTAACGACTGGAAAATAAAAAAAGAGAGAGTGTGATTGACTCGACGAGAGTCGGGATTACGAATTCACGAGCGCGCGACGATCGGTTTCGTGAACAGGAGCACGATTTTCATAGCAATGAACCGCAGTAATAAAATGAGCGAGACATAGTCCGACCGCACAGACCGTTACATAGTCTGTCGATATTGAATTAATCGTTCGGGAAGCCTACAAACTCATCTCGAATTACTGAACTGTTTCTTACGGTCATTAAAATGCATTAATAAACGAAGGCTACGTAAGTCCAAGACGATCAGGGAATCTCGTGATTCCCTCGTTTAATAATTGACTATATCGATGTCAGGGTCACCACGAGCAGGGACGTAAACTTTGATACGTAACTCATTTATGTCAGAGTGACAGAAAAAACTGCCAATGTCACAAAAAAAAAAAACGTATTCGTTGTGGCAACTTTTTTTTTGCTTCTCCAGAAATCCATTCTTTAGAAATCAATTCCTTGCCAATTTCTGGAAAAAAAAATTTAATTTCGTCGCTTCGATTTGCTTGATTGAATTTTTTTTTTTCTTCAAGAAACTCGAGCAATCTTCGATTTTCCCTGTAAGAGACTCACGCGCATGCAAAACTGAGAGGAATTAATTTCAGTAAAAGTTCACTGATTAAAACTTGCAGAACATTTGACTCGAACTCTTTGATCTTCAGAGACGCAGCCAGGCGATGGAAAATTGAAAAAAAATCGTGATAAAGCCTCCGGCAGTAAAAATCATTCTTACACAAAGAAACTACTCGGCATAAAAGTGAATGGCGAAAGCTGTACTCATCTGCTCATTTTAGATTCAATCCCATATACACATTTTTATCAAGATCTGGGGCGTTTGGGAGAAACAGTTTTAAAAGTATAGGAAATTTAACTCGTCAGCGTAAAGCGTTTAACTCGTCATGGTTTTTCCAAACACCATAGAACGTTATTAGCCATTATTATGATTTTTTAAATTATTCATTCACAAGTAACGAAACTGAAGACAACAGAGATTCAAATCTTACGAGTGCACACTTCAATCATCACCATCTCGCTATGCATCGAGATACATGTGAAATATTGTCGGTTTCTTGCATCGATTACTTGTCTGTAGATATGATCACGATAATCCATTAAAAACGTTGAGAAGAAGCTTCTCAGTGAAAGGCAACGAACTACGAATTCCTCTCGAATAAAACTCGGTAATAATTTCGTATAAACATAATTTTTTTCGTACACGAATTCAAAATGTTCAACCACTACTAAAAAAAAAAAATCGTGGCCCTGTAATTCCTAGAGTCTAATTAAATTCGTTGATTGAATTAAAATGTGAAAATTCGTGGGAATGGACGTGAAAATCATGAAAATTTTAGAAAAAAAAGTTCGAGCTGAAATAATTTTACGCAGCGAGTTTCGTTCCGTTCGATTCGATCGTTATTTTTTTTTTTCGACCGTTTTGGGATCGAGAGCTTTTGGTTTTGACATTTTTCGGCAGCTGGATTCTTTCTAGAAAGTTTTTCCGATGTATTTTTGTATGCAGCGTCGTGGGAGACGAAATTGTTCGGTCCAGGTCGAACGAGTTGTGAATCCATGAGGTTGTATAAAATTGTTGGGGCCGTGTCATTGTTCTCGATGCATAGGAGAAAAAAAAAACAAAAAAGGCAACGTGTGGTTGATTCGCGTTTTGTTTTATCCAGAGTTTTATGCAAAAATGTCAATATTTGTTGGTGAATGGAGCAGGATCGAAAAACTCTTGTCAGCAATTAAGCACGGCCTCGTAAAAATATTCCTCTCGTAGCTTTCATTATAATTTGTTGGTTGGTAGGCGGTGGCGTTTGAACTTTTCAGAGTTCTCGCCGGAAACGAGAATACATTGGGTCGCACGCGATTGAGGAGTGATCTCGTGGTTGTTAGCAGCGATTTTCTAAAGGTCAGTGGGACGAGAGGTGGAAGAGATTTGGAACGAGTTACGATTGCAGTTCGGGAATAGTTGAGCCATTTTCGTTATCTCTTGCGGCCAAAATGTATGGGCAGAGTCGTACGTTATTTACTTGAAAATTTAACATTGAATTTGCACTGTAGACTGAGAAGAAAATTTAGTTGGACACGTTCGACTGAACTTTTTTGAAAATTCGCAAAAATTTCGTCATTGCAGCTAAAAATATTCGCGAAAGTCTGTCCGAAAAGTAAATTTTTT
Source organism: Diadegma fenestrale (assembly GCA_037043255.1). NCBI lineage: Eukaryota > Metazoa > Arthropoda > Insecta > Hymenoptera > Ichneumonidae > Diadegma > Diadegma fenestrale. The sequence goes on along the minus strand of CM073310.1, from coordinate 9,962,227 downwards.
TTCATTCCAATCGTAAATTTTGCTGACAGTTCCGTCCGAAATAAAAAATATTGTCAAAATTAACAAAATTTCGCAATTATCCAAAAACATTTAGTTCAACGTGTTCAATAAAATATCGACGTTTTTTTGGCAAATTCTAATTTTCAGTGCAAGGGAAAGTTCTCGAGAGATTTCAACTTTTGGCTTAAATACTTTGGATTTCAAGATCCTTGCGCAACTGATCTTTGGAGATTGAGATCGAGATCGAACGATGCGATGTCAGCTATTGGTCGAAAAAAAAATTGTTCGTGCGATTTTCCAACGTTGCGAAAAATGCACATAAAGGACGAATAGTAATGCTCAGCCTTTCATCTTCGTGACCGCATTGTCACGACATCTCAGCTTGTCTAATAGACTCTTCGGTAAACCGGCTCTCCAGGCTCTACATATACAGGGTGTCGTGAATTGAGTTGAGAATTGAGAGTGATGAATCACGTGGAGATGCACAGTTACAATCAGACGGTCGAATTTTTATCGAAATCTGGTAATTTCAAAAATCATCGAATATTTCACGCAACAATTTTCTTTAATCGCCTATTCCGTCGAAACCGTTGGCGATAACGTAAAAATGCAAAGAACCAAAATTGTAGAACATAAAATTTCCTACAAAAAAAGTCCTTACGACATGTTTCTATCACCAGTAGTTTAGTCCTGAGAGCTGTTGAAAAAATAGTCTAATTTTAGTCACTCGCGTATCGACCGAACGTCAAGTTTTTTTTCGCCCCGTTTTGCGAGTAATCTACTACAGATATCGAAAAAAGCGTAGAGAACTTTGTTGTGGGAAATTTTGTGCTCTACAAAATTGGTCCTTAACACTTTTCCCTATCACCAACCGTTTCGATAGAAAACGCCATAGAAGTGCAAGGCACGAGAAATTTGAATAAATTCAAAGTAATTGTGGGAGAAAATGTGATCGATCCGTAAATTAGTACTCGACCTACATTAACTCAGGCTTTCAATTTTGTATCCATCCGCATGAGGACACCCTATATACATGTAGTCCCGGTAATATCGACTGTGGTATGTGTGTCTTGGCTCTAATAGCCCAGTACACGACTCGTCGATCGTATACACGAGAGGTGCATGCATCAGGCCTACTTTGTTCGTGTTTGATGCACGTACTAATAAGATGTGCACAATGCATTTAAATCAGGATTTGCACCGAACCGATGCAGCACTCACGTCGAACGCATATCATTAGACGAAATGAGAATAAAGTATAAAACACTGTGAACCAATCTTGTTCGCTGGTTTACGATGGATTTTCACGTTTTCGTCAAAAGTTTGTGGTAATCGTAATGGCTGTAGTTTTCGAGGTACAATAAATTGATCTAAATTCAATGGGAAAAACTGATTCTCAACGTTGAGCTATTATCGCGTCTCTGGATTAAACTTCGGAATCAATCTGCGTTTCCCGAAATGTCAAAACTCCCGGTTTGAAGATAAAAAACTAATTTAAAATTTGGAAATATCCAGACAAGTAGTTCGATTCATTACGTGAGAACATTGTTCGATGTAAAATATGCTTCGGAAATCATTAAACTTAACGTTAATGACCATCAAGTGCATGAATACATGCTCACGATATTTTTAGAAAATTTCATAATTACTCGTGATTTTGACATTTTTATATTTTTTCTTTGACATCCCCCCCCCCCCCGCCCCTGTTGAATACATCTTCGTGCGGTATGCACATGTACGATCGTGCAAACGAATATTCTGAAACGTGTGGCAATTGTCATACGATTTAGATTGAATTTTTTTCCTCGAAAACTAGACGTCAGATCGTGTTTTTTTTGTCTAAATATTAATCTTCAAAAAATACTACAATACTGTGTATTTTTTAATCAAAACCGTAAAAACACATTTCTTGTGTCATGATTCCCATGTGTTCAGATGGAGCAACCATAGAACTTGAACTTGCCATGAGTTAAAAAGTATACGTCAGAACTGCTTGTCGTTTTTTTAACGATTCGTTAAATTTTCCTGCGTAACTTTTTTTTTCTGAAAATTCTCGTAAGAAATGGGGGTTTGTTAATGGGAGCAACGACAAAGACTGTTTATTCCGCGACACGTGCACCTGGTTTTGCTCCTTCAAGGGAAAAGTCACTCGCGACCTTCCTTTCCGGATTCGTTGCACTCTCTCGATTCATATCTGTGGCTCGACTCACACATACACAGACATACACATATAAATATAGATGTGGATTGTGACGGAGCGTAGACGCTCGGCTAATAGGAGTGTGAGTACTTTTTACATGGCATAGCGATATATATTTCAAGTCTCGCGGAATCAAGCCTTGGAAAAATATGAGACAAGTGGGGATGAAGGCCACTCGTTGGCACCTGTGGCTACCGGCCACCTTGCCCATGCAGTACAATGCGGTGCGTCCACCTTCGCGGACACCGCAAAGATCTCGATTATACAGTAGCGAAGATCCGGTACACGTTTCGCGGTCTATTATCTACGACTCTATGCAATCAAAAGAAGTTTGTGGGACGACTCCGATGAACATGCGTACAATGGCCGTCATTTTTGATTGTTTATACAAGTTTTTTTCTACCAAGTCCAGAACTTCGGGGTGAATATAATGATCGCGAATGTTGCCTCTTGCGAAACGGATCCATGCCGTCACGCGACGCACGAGCATCCTTCAATTATTCGCTTGAGGTGCCGGAAACGCTATATGCTACAAGAACTCAAGAATATTTTGCTGAGAATGTTTGAGCATCTTTGTGTTTGAGTGCCAGCGGAGATTCCCGATATTTTTACAAAAAAAAACAAAGCCCTTGGAATCTTGACCGCATTCGCGAATGGAATTTAATTCCCATGGTGCGAATTGGGCTTTAATGATGATTAACGAGAATTTTGGCGTACGCGACCCTACACTGAAAATTAAATTTTGTCTAAAAGCGTCGATTTTTTGTTGAAAATGGTGAACTAAATATTTTTGGATTATTTCAAAATTCTCATAATTTTGACAATATTTTTCATTTCTAACGAAACTGTCAGCAAAATTTACGATTGGAATGACCAAAATTTACTTTTCGTAGAGTCTTTCTAGAATATTTCTTGCTGCAATGACAGCATTTTTGTGATTTTTCAAAAAAACGTTTGGTCGAGCGTATCCAACAAAATTTTCTTTTCAACCCCAGAGCGGTGACCTTTTGAGTAATTTTTCGCCTTTAATCAAAATGGCCCCAGGCTCACGTGATTCGTATTAAAAAACGAAAAGAATGAGCCCAAAGTCGAACCCTTTCCGTTAAATTTTACCGGAGACACGAATTTTTCAAAATTGGGCTCATTCATGACTCCACGTTTCCGGAATAGGTAATAAAAAAGGTTGCCGTTCTCGGATTAATATTTTCCTCCAATTATCCTTTCATAGTCGCGGGGGTCGGAAAAAATGTCATAAGATGTAAATAAGAACGAATTATTGAGTAATGAGTTGATGAATGAATCGCACGCCTTTTTTCTTGTCGTTTCAGACGCGATTGCTGGAAAGGTGCGGCTGGGAAGATCAGGAATAAATCACGAGATGTGGAGTCGTGGGCTATGGCTGTTGCTCACGTTAGCGATATCAATTAGCATCGAAAGCGCTAATTCGCAAAAGCCGCGATTGGGCGGTGCAATAAACGTATTCAGTCGTTATGGATATCTGAGTATAAGTATGAGAGTCGTGCCAAGAAACGACACGGACACATGGGTTTTTCGAGAGCCCACGTTGGACGTATTCGAGAATCCATCGGCGCTGCCTCAGCGTGCTCAAGCGAAAAGCGCCGCGGTATTCGACGGCGATTTTCACATGGAATTTTGCGACAACGTTCGACAATTGCTGCAAGCCTATTTCCGGGATTTCGCTTTCGAGAGACTCGATCGTCCTTGGCGAGCTTTTACCGCCAGTTGGTCCAGAGCCGCCATCGCCAGGCATTTCGGTATAAACGCTTCCTTCATCACAGGTGATCATTGCTACGTTCTTGTCAGGGTTGCAAGATTTCGTGACAATCAAAAACTTGCCGGATTACCCGAAAGTCTCGTACTCGACGAGGCTGTTGCCCGGGAAGCGGACAATGTCACTGTCGGCGATACCGTCAGCGTCGTTCGATTCATCAGGAATTTCGGATCTCATTATATTTCCTCTTTCGTCACCGGAAATTCCCTCTACCAGGTAACAATCTCGCCTTCCCTTTGAATCTGTTAAAAAATGGCATAAAGAAATCAACTCATTTCTACGACGATCGAACAAACGAGAATATTCACATCAAAAACGTATAGGGGAGAATGAAATAAATTTATGGTGAATTTGTCGAATTAAACCATTTCATTTTTATGGCATTCAATATTATGGGGCACCATATCATTGGACGTTCCGCCGCTGTTGGTTGTTGAAAAACATCAGTTCAAAAAATTTCTTCCTTTTTCCATTTATTTCCAATTTATGGTGTTTTAATTAATTTCTATCGTGATAAATATGATGCGCCACCATATTATTGTACGTTACACGATTAACGAATGATAAAAGAAATTAGAAAAAAAGTTGGAGCTTTTTTAAAGTGGTGCGCCGCGATTCGACGTCTTACCCATTTCCCATCATTTTTCCCATCGAAAAAATTACTCGCTTTGATGAATATTGAGATGAACGACACGTGTCCTGAGGGGCATGGGAATTTTTTTTTAATTTTCCCGAAAAAAATCATTTTTTTGACGAGTGCTTGACCCTACGGTCCCACTTTGCCCGCCTCTCCTCTGCATTTTTGGAGAAAAATTGAAAAACACTTGAAAACTGATTCAAAGTTCTGTGAATCCGAGATGAAAACCCGAAATATATTTTTAACCCGTATAAATATTATTGAGAGCAATTCCACCAACGATGAAACGAGAAAGACGAAAAACGTTCACTGCAAAGAAAATTTTGTTGGATACGTTTGAGTGAACTTTTTCTGAAAAATCACAAAAATGTTGTCATGCGGCGAGAAATATTCTAGAAAGTCTCTTCGGAGTGTAAATTTTTGTCATTTCAATCGTCAATTTTTCCGGCAGTTCCGTCAGAAATGAAAAATATTGTTGAAATTACAAAGATTTTGAAATTATCCAAAAATATTTAGTTTTCCGTGTCGTTCAACAAAATGTCGACGTTTTTTTTTTTGACAAAATTCAATTTTCACTGTTGCGAATGCACTTGCAGTCACATTTTCCAAGAGTTCCAATCCCCTTAATAATTAAATGTGTAAAAAATAGTGATAAATTAATGACGAATGAATGTGTTAATGAAGGATCGAAACTTCTGATTGCAGGTGTTCGTTTACACGCCTCAGGTGTACCTGCGAATAAAGGAGCGACTGAAGGCGCGAGGTGTAGCGGAATTGTCGAGTCTGGAATTGAGCAACTATTTTTCGCCATGGTACGCAGAGCACATGGGGACCATACAATCAGCGAGTGGTAATCGTTCGGTGGAAGCTTGGGCGGTTGAACGATTAAGGGTTCAGTACTACATATTCACGTACGCGAGTCTTTTGAAGCTTCACGGAGATGCATCGTTGTTGAGGCAGCTGGACGGGCTTCTCGGGGACGAGGCGCTTCTCCAGCTGCAGCTGCGGACTTTGGCGCCTCTGTTCAAAGATGCGAAACGTCGCGAATGGTTCCTGGAGGTTATCGACAATTATTTCAAACAGTGGGAAGTCAATATGTGAGAAGATTTTTTTCCATAGAAAAGACTAAAAATCTCGAACAATTCGACGATATTGTACGCATGCTCGCGTGCCCTCCGAGTTATCGTCGCGGAGACTCTCCAGTGGAAGAACAAACAATTTTTTGAGCCACACCAACTAAAATAAGTTTCTCATTCGATTCCCCTCCCTCTCTCTCACTTTTCCTCATTCCCATTGGGCCGATGACTGATTAACCAAATTACGTAATCCCACAAATCAAACAGCCGGCCTGCTGATCTCTATTTTCGGTTATAATTATTAGCCCGTATTACGTAAATAATGTAAAACGATTCACTCGTGTATAGCCCGATATACTACGAAATGTTACTTTATTACTAAGAATTATCTTTTCCTGAACAAAATGTATCGCCAATTTGTCTTTTGATAACGACGCACTCGACCAGGAAAGTGACTTTTCGAGCTATGCCGTTTAAAATATACGTTTTTTTTTTACGACTAATTGCATTCCTGTTGAATTTTTCTCAAGTCTTTAAATTTCTTCATTTCCCATTAATGATATTATTCAATCATTATAATGGAATGAATAGCAAACTTTTTGTTACCAAAATAATTGACAAAACCCAATCAAGTGCCGTTGCTGCGAGAATTCAAAGTTTGCATCGTTGAAATGCAACGAAATTCTGTTTTTTTTTTTCACCAGAGCTCGTAATTATTATTCAATATTTGGCCCGGACAATAAAACGATCGTCGCTCGAGTCCCAAAAACACGACAGAGACGAAAAATTGCCATGATTTTTAAAATTCAATAAATAATTGATAGGAACAATATTTTTCATTCGATTTCAATGTAGCAAACTTCAGAGTCACTGAGCATCGCAATTCGCCTGCAAAAGTACATCGCGATTGAAATATAAACCCGAGGGAGATATGGTAAGTGAATAATAACTGAATTCTCGAAAAGTTCGTCCCTCGCGCTACAACAATATAGATGAAAAATTGTTTCGTAATTACCATCGGACGCAATACGTGATTATTACGTAATTGTTGATACTAATTAACATCAGGACCAAATTTTATTTTTCTCGATGCTTGTCAATCGCTCGTGTCCTCGTCGTTTGCAACGTGAATTTTTTTGACGATGTTGAAATTCGCACCGTTGGAACGCAACGCGATTACGTTTTTTTTTTTAAACAGATCACAAAATTCTTGTCTAATTTTTTTTTTTTAATATCGAAACCCAAAATTCTCTCGGTTGTTTATAATTGAACAAACGATCAATATAAAAACGTATTTTTCGTTGGATCCCAACGTTGCGAACTTCAGTGTCACTTTTTTGACGATTGAATGATTTTCACGAACACCTCGTTAATTCATCACGCGTTGCATTATTCTGGCCTGCGGTACATAAAGCCATTATGGAGCCTCGGGGCGTATTGATTTTAAAGTGCATTCGCGGAACTGAAAAAAGGCCATAAGCTCCGAATATATGTTTGGAAACAATTTAAAATAAAATCTATTCCCGATAGAAATCACAGTGTGGTCGTTATATACATATTTTGAGTTTTATCCGGATATGCCAAGCCTGGAACCCCGCCGGCGCGGTGAAGCCCCTCGGGCTTAGGCAAATTTGTAATCGGTCAAAGGACCGCGCAGGGTTTTCCTGATCGACGATGCAAACTCAGCTGGAATGATCAATAAAACGTGAGTTTCTCAGGATCGCAAATTTTAATGGGTTTACCTATATTGAATTCGCTCGATTGAACGCAGTGTCTCCGAATATCCAAAAAACGATATCACTCATATTCTCAATTAAAAAAGCCCATCCGTGGAATTTCAAACATATTTTTCTCTTGTTATAAAAAATTCAATAATCGTAAACTTTTTTTTTCGTCGAAAATATGTTGCCACGATGGTCGTTAAAAACACTCGCCAAAATAGTTGAAATTTCGTATAAACGTTGCTCGTATAAATTTTTCGTTTAAACCAACAACACCCCACAAAATAATTAACCTGTAACGACACATATGTTTGACTTACTTTTTTTGGGAACGTTTATTTTCTCATCGATGAGTCAATAATCGTAAAGTGTCGTTTCGTTTGTTCACACGTGCGACTTGGAGACTATTGCGTTCTTAATTCCCTCGCGCGTGACAGGCTGAAAAATTGATCGCTAATTATGCTATTTTGAAATTGTACGGACAAATTGAGTAGCTTTGAAATTAAAGCTCCTCGCCGATGGATCAAAACGTACAAAATACCTTGAAAATCATTTTTGTGGGAAAAAATCTGATGACAAATAATTGTGGACCTTTGATGGGCTTTTACTCTCTCGAGGTTCGTGTCTTTTATGCGCCCTCGTTTGCTCTGTGGCTAATAACGACTCTCGTAAAAAAATTGTTGCAGTTTATGAGATTCTGTAATATTATGACATCGATTGAGGCAAAGATGCACTTTGAGGTAAAAAATTGTACGACTGACTTTGATTTTTCGGGATCAGCGGATTTCCTTGCCCATCAATCCGTACTTTTAATAAATTTCCGGTCAGATTATTAATTATTAATTAATTAATATTTAATTATTAATAAATATCCGGTCAGAAAATTAAATTTTGTCAAAAAACTTCGATATTTTGTTGAACACGGTAAACTAAATATTTTTGAATAATTTCAAAATTTTCGTAATTTTTACAATATTTGTCATTTCTCACGAAACTGTCTGCGAAATTTACGATTGGAATGACAAAAATTTACTTTCTGAAGAGACTTTTCAGGATATTTCTTGCCGCAATGACAACATTTTTGGGATTTTTCAAAAAAACGTTTAAAAAAGAGGCTCCAAAAATTTGAAATAATTTTTCTATTTCTATGTGGGGTCACGTACAATGAAAAAAGTCGCAAAACAAACTTTTAAATTGTTTCCATAACTCATGTTTCATCGACGTAAAAATGGAGTTGCAACAACGCGTTACATTTTTTTTACAACAAATAAAAGACCTTAAATATGTTAATGAAGTCATTACAATGCACGAGCTATTGTTTGCTGAAGGAGTAAAAAATAAAATCGAGCATAAAAGCTATAAAGAATTTTGCGATTTACATGAATTTAATAGGCGATGAAAATATTTCAGATACGATGAAGAATTGTTAACCAACACATTGCCGTTCGCATGAACGTGAACGTGTTAAAAATTGCTGATGCCAAAGCTCTACGTTTCTTTTTATCGGGCAGTTGATAATTTTCCAGCGGTGCAGTATACAGACGTTGCAAGTTTCAGCTCGTAAATAACTATTTGAAGCGAGTGCGACGGAATTCACTAAAGGTATCACGAATCGACTTCATTTGAGTTCTTTCAAAATTTTGTACAAACGTTCTTGGCACCAAAACTCACAGTTTTCTTCCGTGAAGAAAAATTTTCTGACGTTTGGAATTTGAGATATTTTATTTAATTTTTCCCATGTAAATTGAATTCACGTTTCGTTAAAAAGTTACGAAAATCGAGTTGCAAAAAAAATGTATTGACGATTTTTTTTGCTGATAGCGGGAAGGTCTATGAGCTGAATTTTTTTAAGAAAAATTCTAAACACATTTATTTGCAACTCATAAACGAAACGCGACTCGAATTTACACGCGTTTGGATGGGAAAAGTTAAAAATTGGAAATTAAATATTTCAAACTCTTGACGTCAGAGATTTTTTCTTCGTAGGAGAAAATTGTTAGTTTCGGGGTCAAGAATGTTCATACAAAATTATCGAAGAATCCTAAATGAAGTAATTTTGTGGGCAGGGTCTCAAGAGTACATTGCTCAAGTCACCAGCCCAGCAGTCTGTATATCGTATATCTATATATTTTTATATATAGATATACGAACTGCTGGGCTGGCGACTTGAGCAATGTACTCATGAGACCCTGCCAATTTTGTGATGCTGATACGTTAATTATCGAGTAATCGATTGTTCGATTCGTAATATCGATTCGGTACATTTCGCCGGTGAATTGAAAGTTTCTCGCTCTTTTTTTTTTTAGAGACGATCGAAAAACTGCAGCCATAACAAGTTCGCAACCGTATTGCAAGATCCCTGGGACGTTTTTGTTAATTCCGCCAGCCCCGATAATTAATATGGGCGATGCAAAATTGGGGACTCCAACAGTAGGCGGTGCATTCGACTTCGTGATGAAATACGCAAGTCTCAACAGTAATGTAAGGGTCATGCGGTCCTTTTACAAGCCGGAATTTATTTTTGGAGAGCAGACTGTCAAAATTTTCAAAAACGCATCCCAAGTTCGTGGGGAGAAAGGAAACAGCATACTGACGAGTGGCTTGCGCTTGGTTTTTTGCGATAACGCGGAACATTTATTGAAATATTATTTCAAGAACTTTCGTTTCGAGGGAGTCGAAAAACCTTGGAAGGCTTTCACCATTTTTTGGGCTCCAGAAATGATTGCTGATCATTTCGGCATAAAACCGGACTACATCAGCGACGATTATTCTTTCGTTGTCTTGAGCATCGCCAGATATCATGACAGTCGAAAACTTACTGGCTCCCCCGATAATCTCGAATTTGACAAAACTGCTATTAGTGCAGCTAACGCGGTGATTGCTGGCAAAGACAAGAGTTTGGATAAGTTCTGTAGACAAACTGGAACTCATTATATCAACTCTTTCGTTACCGGAGATTTGATGTATCAGGTGAAAAAAACATCGAAGCTTTTTGAGAATAACATCTTTGTTTTTTATCGTAATCACTTTTTTCACTCGTAAATGAAAATTAACGTGTTACGATCACAGATTCACTTTAAAAATTCTTGACATCAAAGCTAGAAATTTTCGTCTATGAAGACAAATTTTCTGACGTTAAAAATTTGAGATATTTTATTTCCAATTTTTAACTTTTCTCATCCAAAAAAGCGTGTAAATTCAAGTCGCGTTTCGTTTATGAGTTGCAAATAAATGTGTTTAGGATTTTTCTTTGAAAATTGAATAAAAAAATCCTTAATACATTTTTTTGCAACTCGATTTTCGCAACTTTTTAACGAAACGTGACTAGCAATTCACAGGCGTTTGGATGGGGAAAATTCAAAATTGCAAATAAAAAATCTCAAAATCTAAACGTGAGAAAATTTATCTAAAATTTATATAAAATTTATTTATTTCGTTCCTCAGTGCTGCTTCCAAATCTCGTATAATTTGATCCTCACACGCATGATTTCTTTTGTTAGATATTTTATGGATGAATATTGATTCGAAAAAGCAAAAATTGGACGATTTTTCGGGAAAATATGAATATCCCAATGAGAATAATCGAACAAAAAATAATCATGTAATTATACAACGACTGCATTAAATCGATCACCACAAAGTATTTTTTTTCTTCAGGTTTTCGTCTATAAGAGAAAGTTTTTCAAATACTTTGAAAACAAGTTCAAAGATCCTGTTCTATCAGCTTTGATGACTAGGGAATCACTGAATACTTATTTGTCTCCGAAGTACGCGATGCATGTTGGGCGGATTGGTACAGCGAGTGGTATCGAGTCGATCACAACATGGGCGAATGAAAACTTGATCGTTAAAGGCAGCAGCAAGTACAAAAGTCTTTTCAAGATCGCTCTAAGCGACGAAGTATTGAGAGACATGTACGAACATCTTGAAGAGAATGCTCTTCTGGAGCTGGAGCTCAAATCTTTGGCACCAATTTTCCAAGATCCCAAGAGTCGGGACTTTTTCTATAAAGGAATTCGAAATGATCTGGAAATGTACGAGGTCGAAGGGTGATTCAGTCAATCTAGAGGAAATTTTAATGTAAACATTTCGAATTACCGCTTTTTTTTTTCTTTTGATGCACACGAAAAATCCTCCTGGAACGAATCCTCACGTTTTCTCTTTCAGTTGCATCGAGACGTGGAATAAATGAGAAAATGAATGAAAAATTCCTGGAACTTTTATTCTGCCATTTTTTCGATTCCTTCAGCCTTCTCACTGAAGAGAAAATTCGATTCGAACAGATCGATATTTTGTTGGATACGTTCGATTAAACTTTTTTTGAAAAATCACTAAAATTTCGTCATTGCAGCAAGAAATATCCCAGAAAGTCTCTTCGAAAAGTAAATTTTTGTCCTTCCAATCGTAAACTTTGCAGACAGTTTTGTTCGAAATGAAAAATATTGTCACAATAACGAAAATTTTGAAATTGTCCAAAAATATTTAGTTCACCACGTTTAACAAAATATCATCGTTTTTTTTACAAAATTTAAGTTTCAGTGCTGCGAACTCAATAGTTTCTTCTTGATTATTCAAAAACGATCTTTCGCCATGAAGCTGGGATATTTCTGTATGACAAAATAAATGATTGAAAATAGAATCCAGGATCGATATTAATCTTAGAACGGTGACGTGGAGTCAAGAACGACCCCAGGCGACTTTAAATCTCGCGCCCTTTCTCCCTTGATTTTCCCGTTTTTTAAAAATCGTTTTACCGAATTTTAGACTTATTTATTAACTTTAAGCAAAATTGCCCCAGGCTCGTGTGATTCTGGATCAAAAACGAAAAGAATGAGTCCAAGTTGAATCCTTTTCGTTGAATTTTACCAGAGATATGAATTTTTCAAAATTGGGCTCATTCATGACACCAGGTCACCGGAATGGGTAAAAAAAAAAATACGAAAATCCTGTGTCTTTAGTAATTCTCTTCCCATATGGCGGCTGCTCGATGGCCAAGGGAAATGACAACCTGGCGAGTACCAGTTCGCGTTCGCATTATCACGACGATTAGTTTCGCCAAGTTGAAGTTAAAAATGACTCATTAAGGGGCAAAAAGAAAATTTGAACATAAAAAATAATTTTCTCTCGTGTATGTTCAGTCACGTACGAAGGAAAAAGTCATCGACAAACTTATAGTTGTCGATTTTTTTCCTCAAACTTTCAACCTGCGTCAACATCTGTTTTGAAAAACAACAAAAATGTAAATAGTAAAGAATTTCCTAATCATCTTCAGTCCAATGGGCGTTGACAAGTTTCCAGATAACAACAAAAATTGATAACGAACTTAAGATCATAATTCCCCAATACTTCGACGTACCTGGTCGCCATCACACGAAAACCAGAACATCTATAAAAAGTCCCTGAAGCAATAAAAAGCTTTGTGCCTCGAAAAACTGCTAATCTTCGACTTCCGGTGTATTCATCGCAAATTTTGTTTCTGATCAAGTGTTCGGAATAAACGCGAGGAAAGACGCCACGGTAACGGACGAACCAACACGTATGTTAATCAAATCTGCCATCATTATTGCTTAATTGATACTTTGGATTACCGCGAATCGTGACAGAAAAAAAAACGAAAAAATCATACGATCGTGTGTGGAATTTTTTCAAAGTGGAGTGCGAAAAAGATTTTTCGGAAGATTAGAAAAATTCTTGCATACGAGCTTTTGATTCCGCATCGACGTTTCGTAAATATTTTACTTTATCGTCGAATTGTAAGATTTTTCTTTCTTTTTCAGACGCGAACCAAAAAGTGCTGGAGTGGAGCGTAAAATGCGTTGGTTTTTGCTGTTTTTTACGGCTGCTGCAATAATTTGTATCGGAGATGCCGAAGAGGGCGATCCACCGATTGGTGGTGCGATGAATTTGTTGAATCAGTTCGGGATTCTCGTTGAAAATATACGAGTCATGCGCCTATGGCGATTTCATGTATATAATTTCGAAGTGCCTACTGTCAACTTTTTAAAAAATCCGCCTCAAGTTCGACAGGCGAAAGGAGACAGCGTGTTGGGCAGTGATCTGCGCTTAGACTTTTGTGATAACGTTGAACAATTATTGAAATGGTATTGTCGAGACTATGAGTTTGACGGAGTGGAAAAGCCTTGGAACGTTTTTGCCAGTTTTTCTAAGTCAAAAATTACTGCTTATCTCTTCGGTATAGATGAAAAGTTAATCAGCGACGATTATTCCTACGTTGTTTTAAGCATCTCGAGATACCGTGACGGCCGAGAACTCGCTGGCTCTCCTGAAAACCTCGAGTACAACAAAAATTTTGTCAATGAAACTGAAAACATTGCGGTTGGTGACCGAAGTAGTTATTTTCGATTCATTAATAGATTTGGCACTCATTACGTCCACTCTTTCGTTACTGGAGATTCGTTCTATCAGGTAAGGAACTTTGAGTTTTTTTAACCCGTAGACCTCCCTTTGAAGTCACACACTCCACCACACTGGTGCAAATTTGCACTTCGACTTTTCAAACCTCTGTATTTCTTCGAGGAATGCATGAAATTAATCTTGAAACCATACTTTTCAAGGGTAACATATCCTGAGTAATCGATTGCAATAATTTTGAAAATTAAGAAATGAAATTTTATCGTCGAAAAATGGCCAAATTGAAGAAACAAAATTCCGTTTTTTCTTGAGCAGATCTCACGATTATTTTTCAATATTTGATCAGGACAATAAACCGATATTTTTTCGGGATCCAAACTCAAAATCGGTACGAAAATTGTCCTGGATTTTGAGATTGAACAATCAATCGAAAAACGTATTTTTGGTTGGACGTTGCGAACTTCAGTGCGTCATTAGACTTGAAGGATTTCATTCCCTGCTGGACTGTCCGGGATGATCGATAATTATGCACTATTTTTTTTCCACAGATTTTCGTTTACAAACGTGAATTTTACGAGAACTTCAAGGAGCTCTACGAGACGCCGAATGCAACGCCAATGTCGACAGATTTATTGAACGATTATTTGTCTCCTAAGCACGCTCAGAGTATTGGACTGATATCTGCGGTGAGCGGTAATCCCATGATCGAAGAATGGGCAGAAAACAACATGGAAGTTGAAAACAATAACGTTACGTATAAAAGTCTTTTCGCGGCTGCTCGAAACAAGACTTTATCAACAAATTTGAACCAACGTCTTGATGCTGGAAATGCTGTTCTTGAGCTGAAGCTTCGGAGCCTGGCACCTTTCATCAAAGACTCCAGTCGTCGTCAATTCTTCGAAGAACTTTTGTCAAATCATCTTATTCTATACGAAATCAACTTATAAAAACGTGACTACAATCTTCACTGAATTCTAGTGTGTAAAAATGCAGAATAAATTCATTCACTCGACGACTATTGTTAAAAATCCTCAAATGCAGAAAATTATTTTCATTGAATTTTGAAAACAAGATTAAAAATGGTTTTGGGACGATCCGATTTGTACGGTACAAGAAAATTTGACCATCATCCAATTGCGAAAATCGTACAGCACTGAAAAGAAAATTTTCTTGGGAAAGATCGACTAACGTTTTTTTGAAAAATCCCAAAAATTGTTGCCATTGCATCAAGAAATATCCTAGAAAGTCTTTCCGAAAAGTAAATTTTTGTCATTCAAATCGTAAATTTTGCTGCCAGTTTCGTTAGAAATGAAAGATATTGTCGCAATAACGAAAATTTTGAAATTATCCAAAAATATTTAGTTCACCGTGTTCAACAAAATATTGACGTTTTTTCACAAAATTTAATTTCCAGTGCGTCGACTCCGTTTATCGACACGAGATGTTTTTTTAATAAAAGCAATTTTCCGACATATTTAACACTTCTTATCATTGAGTGTCGCGTATATCCGTTTTGCGCATTCTTCGCAACAGCAGAGGTCCGCAACCATACAGTAATTGAAGGTGCGTTGCTTTCACCAAAAGGCACACCTTACACGAATCTATAAAAAAAAATTTGCAACAAGGAGTAAACAAAGTTCAATATAACACTATTCAATACATTTTTACATAATAATGTTTAATGAATTTTAATTTTATTCAATTTAATTAAATTTAACTCAATTAAATAATTTAATCAAATTAATTTAATCAATAAAATTACTAATAATAAATAAATATGAAATTAAAAAAATAAATTTAATACATAATAAAATTTACATAATAATGAACAATAGTTCATAATGAGGTCGACGTTTTGAGATATACAATAAAGTTTTCCAATATTGTTTCAAGGCAATGGTCTCTTTATTTCTCTGGTATACCTGTAACTATTTACTGATGCTATAATTAGGGAAAAGTATTGATTAGGTTGTGGCTACTCGTCCGGTCATTTCGTGCACTTAAAGCGTGTTCAGACGAATAAGCAACTCTTGCTCGTCCGTATAAACGCGTTGGGAAAAGCGCAAATCACTGAATAAAACGTCTCCGGACGAATATTTATTCATCCGACTACCCGGACGGCTAGACACTTCGATTTTTTTTAAACTCCATAATTAATCTCGAAGAAACTGATTTAAAAAAAAAAAACCCACTAATTTGTGATTGAGATTCGAGGAAAAAATCGATCGAGGCTCTGAATGTGTAGATTCCAATCAAAAATTGAAAAGTTGACTAACCCTAGAACGGTGACCTGATTTTTTTTGCCGATTCCGTTATCCTGAGGTCATAAATGACACCAA
Source organism: Diadegma fenestrale (assembly GCA_037043255.1). Lineage (NCBI taxonomy): Eukaryota > Metazoa > Arthropoda > Insecta > Hymenoptera > Ichneumonidae > Diadegma > Diadegma fenestrale. Next base: position 9,946,090 of record CM073310.1, on the reverse strand, counting down.
TTTTGAAAAATTCATACAATTGGTAAAATTTAACGAAAAGGATTCGACTGGGGCTCATTATTTTCGTTTTCTGGTGCAGGATCAAGTGAGCTTGGGGAAATTTTGCTTAAAGTTAAAAAATTACCTAAAAATGCGGTGAAACGATGAAAAACAGGAGAACGAAGGGTAAAAGGGCGCGCGATTTAAAGTCACCTGGGGTCGTCTTTTACCCCAGGTTACCGTTCTATGGTCAATGCTGACAAATGTTTCGTATTTTCTTTCCTGTAGAAACATCAATTCGGGAATCGTTAACGGTCGATTGTACAGTTTTTGGGATAAAATCAGTTCGTGTCGAATAAATTTGCATTAGCGAAACGTTCGCTGGCTCAATTGTAATCATCATTATGACTTGAATCTGGACATCCCGATAACGACACTGACGACACCCCGCAGTCATATGGACACGAAAACGTCGCCGCTGTATTGGACTCAGTCCCAATACTCCAGAGAAACTCGTTTTAAGGAAGGATCGATCAAGGTGAAGAAAAACATCGAAATGTCGACGTTAAAGTTCAGACCGATTTCGAAGTTTTCGTACCGATTTTGAGTTTCGATCCCGAAAAAATATCGTTTTCATTTCCTGATCAAATATTGAATATTAATCGCGAGATCTGCGCAAGAAAAAAGCGGAATTTCGTTGCATTTCAGCAATGCAAACTTCCATTCAATGCAAACTGGATTCCGCTCCTAAAGAGCCACACTTTCGAGTGTGGCTCGAGCGACGTTCGCGTCGTCACAAGCAATTAGCGTAACAGGCTTTGGAACAAAATGTTCGATCTTAACGATTATTGACTCGTGGGAGTTTCGTCCCTTGCAATCCCCCCCCAACTGTATAAATATAACTATTTATATTCCAACACTGTGTCAACTGTCAATTTACTTAATCCAACCTGTGTTGATTTTCTTTGGCGCCTCGTGAAGTATCGTTGACGTCAATTACGATGGTATCTTGCCACGAGTTCCATGTTTGAGCAATTATTATCGCCGAATTTTACGTAACGCCACTCTTTGCAAATCTATAAAACACCCATTTCTTTTCACCCCTCTGTCAGTTCCTTAGACAAAATCACCGGAAAACGTCGTATCATTGGTAACTCAAGGTTTTTTCTTTTAGAAAATCGTATTTTTTTTGTTCTCCAAAGAACCCGGTAGATTTTTACGATTTTGAACCCAAAAATCCAAATAATGGCAAAAAAAGGGACATTTCCGAATTGCAATCGAAATGACAAGGAAACAGAAATTGTTAAAAAGAAAGGCCCGTTTGCTGCTACTTTCGATACTTTTCTGGAAATCAAAGATTCGAAAGATAATTCGTTAACAATCGATTGATCAGATCAGAAAATCTGACAAGGCGAAAACTGAGTTTTTTGATTTTATTTTTAGAGGCGAAATGAAAAATCTTGGATCGTCGCTGTTAGTCGCGTTAGCGATTACGATAAACACCGCGTATTCTCAGCAGCTGCAATTGGGGGGCTCGATTGACGTGTACCATGGTTATGGGAATTTGGGAAAAACCATCAAAGTCATGCCCATGGGCGATGACAGTCCATCGGGATTTTTCCACGAGCATAGTATCAACGTTGTGCGGGATCCAGTCCCAGTGCCGAAAGTTCAACAGCCCCAAAATTTCCCCCGCTTACTCAATGGCCACGTGCAAATGGAATTGTGCGATTCGATCGACAAACTGCCGAAATCTTACTTCCGGGGCTTTCAAATCGAAGGCGTAGAGGAACCTTGGCGCGCATTCGACGCTGATTGGTCCAACAAATCCATTGCCAAACGGTTCGGTTTTAGCGAAACTTACGCAGGAAGCAATTATTCCTACATTCTTTTAAAATACGAAGGATTTCGCGGTGGCGACAGACTAGCCGCGTCGCCTCAAGACGTTGAAGCCACCGATGCCGTCGCGAAAGAGATTGCACGAATCGATAAGAACGATGTTATCGGTCTTATGGGATTCTTCGAACATTTCGGATCGCATTACATCAGTGCGTACACCACCGGAAATGCACTCTATCAGGTAAAAAAAAAAAAAATTTACCACACTGAAAATTAAATTTTTCCAAAAAACAAGCATTTTTGGATATAATTCAAAAATTTTCGTTATTTTGACAATATTTTTGATTTTTAACGGAACTATCAGTGAAATTTACCGTTGGAATGACAAAAATTTACTTTCCGCAGAGACTTTCTAGAATATTTGTTGCTACGTTGACAACATTTTTGTGACTTTTCAAAATACCGTTCGGTCGAACGTATTCAACAAAATATCCAATTTTTCCAATATTTTTTTTTTTTTTTAGTGTATTTTCTTTGCTCTCGTTGCTACAACATTGAGTTTCTTCTCGGGAAAATGGCACCAAGGAAACAAGAAACTTGATCGCGATTTTGTGTTGGAAAGAATTATTTTTTATTATAATTTCCTTCATTTTTTCAGCAATAATAACAAGACTGAGAATGTTTTGAGCATTTTTACTGCATCGCAATTTTTGTAGTTATTTGACTCTTCTGGAAACATTCAAGAAACTCTGATACAAAACGTTTAAGGGTGTTGAGTTACCTATGAAACTTGTTAATGTTAATTGTTCACTAAATAGCTTAACGATTTTGAGGCTTGAACTGAGAAATGATAAAAGAATTCTGAATTGAAATCTCAGCTGAATTCTTGACCACCGATTGAAATCTCAATTTATAAAAAAAACTCCAAGAGTTCCGAATCAATAAAAAAATAGTGGGGTCAACGAATGTTTGGAGGAGATATTTCTAGTTAAAATCGACAGAATCCTCGGACCATCTCATTTTTTAGGAGTTTGGCAACGGATCGCTCGGTAAACGAAAAGCAGATCGTCATTTTTTCTTGGGAATTGTGCCTCACTTGATTCGTTATTCCCTGCGCCATAGCGGAACCTCCTTAATTGAATAATGTTAATTGTTGAATAACGATCTTCCTAATCGTCGTAAAATTTGTACACGAACTCTGAAATACTTCATACAAAAACATCCCGAATTTTCTTATCATTTGCAATTTGGGAATGAACATCCTTAAAACCGTAATTTACATAATTTAGTGACTTTTGATTCCAGGTTTTTGTTTACAAGCGTTCGGACTACGAGAGTATAAAGAACACGATACTAAGACGTGGCTTGTTCCAAATATCGTTGCACGAATTGAGCATATATTTCTCGCCGTACATCGCAGTGCAAGTTGGAGAAATTCAATCAGCAAGTGGAAATCATTCGAACGATGCTTGGATAGCTGAGAAGCTAAGAGGTCGACACACCAACTTCCAGTACACGAGTCTCCTGAAAATGCATCGGAATCCACTATTGATGGAAGAACTCGGTACGGTTCTTCACAATGAAGCTGTACTTCGAATGCAGTTGCGAACGATTACGTCTCTCGTTAGGGATGATCCAGCAAAGCGAGAATGGTTCGAGCAATGGATCAATGTACCGGTTGTCGCCGCAAATCCGTTGGAAAAAAGTCTTGTGCGTGGATCCCGAATGGCTGAGCATGCGCTGGTCAATCACCGTCTCGCAAAGGGCCTTCGAATATTCTGAGCATAAGATCAAGAAGGGTCAAAGGTGGCTGAGTCAATAATTTTGGACTTGATTCGCCCGTGCCGCGTCTTTTCCTGCACAATAGATCATCTATGTAAACTTCGGGCCCTTCGGTTTCGTGCCTATGTACAAATACAGATCGCCATAAAAATCGATTTTTATCTTTAACCCTATAACGGTAACCTGGGGTCAAAAACTACCCCAGACGACTTAAAATCCCGCGCCCTTTCTCCCTTCGTTCACCCCTTTTTCATCGTGTTACCACATTTTTGTCGAATTTTCTTACTTTAAGCAAAATTGCCCCAGGCTCACGTGATCCTGCATTAAAAAACGAAAATGGAATGAGCCCAAGTTGAACTCTTTTCATTACATTTAGCAGATTCATTTGCTCCTAACGAAGACGAGCGAGGGACGAAAATCATTTATCAACTGCCACGAGATATTCGCCCTTTTATTATTTTCTTTTGGGAAAACGGTTTGAAATTCAAATACACTTGCGTATTTTACGATCCCGTACATATTTTCTCTAATAAAAAGTTCCTGGGCTCAAATGTGTCGAATGTATCGAAATATTGAATTTTGAAGCCTCTATTCAGTCTGTGATTGGTTGCTTGGCAACTTCTTTTGTGCACTTTTACAGTACTTGGTGAGCTCTCGCTTCTGGGGTTGAAAAAATTCCAAATGGGCAAAAATTTTCTGTTGCGGACCTGGCTCTGAAAAGCCTTAGGAACAGTTTTCATCAATTGTAAAAAAGACAGGAAATCCGAAATTTCCTGTCTTTGGCCATAATTGGCCATAATTACACCCAAGTGACCTCGGACACGCGAACTTTTCGCAAGTCGATCGTCAACGTTTTCGAAAACGTGACAGCGTTGCCGAAACATACAAACACATGCAAAAAAAAATTTGAATAGGAATATCGTGTTGAATAAAGTTATGAAATTACCAATGCGAATATCTTTTTTCTGGTTCTCTGTAGCTTCGTGAAAATTTGGCTGCACCTTTTTCTTATCACAATTCTTATCAATTGTTAGGAGAAATCAGTTTTCATCGTAAAATACAATGAAATGTGTATTAACATTAAATTCATGGGATTACCAATGCGAATATCTTTTTTCTGGCTCTCTGTAGCCTTTTGAAAATTTGACTTAATCTTTTTCTTATCATAATCTACTACCGTATCACATTTAATGAAATTTCGAACCGTAATTCTAAAACTTACGGTACGACGTTGAAAAAATTTCACAAAAAGTGAAAAAAAACCACGTACCGTAAAATTTCATGATGCTGAAGTTTGCAACGTTGGAATGCAACAAAAAATATTTGAATTTATTGATGATTCGTTAATTTTCAACGTGATCCCAAATTTTCAAGCCAATGTGCTTTTTGGGTGGCAAAAATCGATCATTTTATCATCGTAATTAAATTCTGCGCTTGAATAATTATTTTTGCTAAAGATAAAAAACGAATTTCGTTGCATTCCAACGATGCAAACTTCAGAGTGATAAAATTTCACGTTGCCTTCGTCAATCACCAGAAAAAATCGATTCCGGATGAACTCGTGGGCTTTTAAAAAAGAAAATTGTGGATGAATTTAAAAATGCAGCATCGGAGAACAATCAAAATTTGTCAAGTTCAAAAATGAATGTTGAGGATTTCGATGAAAGAGCGAAAATAAATTGATTGTATTTTTTTTTGTTAAAAAATAATTGTTTATTATATAATCGTTAATAAAAATGACGTTACGTCGACATATTTTTCGTTTATCCACTTAATTAGAAACGTAACAAGCATTATTGATTCATTCCCAAATCCGTTGAGTGTTATTTGCTCATCTAAACATTTTCATGATCATTTGTGCGCTGTTTTTTCTCTAAAATATTAAGAAAAATTGTGCAACAGTTTGGATTTGATTATTGGCACGATATTGCGAAAGGCGAATGTTTCGACGAAACACCAAATTGTATTTTTCAGGTCCTCGCATGGGACGAAGTTAGCGAACGAAATAAAACAAGTAAAATTCGTTTGACCATTTGTTTGCGCCTACGATTATTATGCAACGTTATTAAAATAATTCTGCCCTCGAGACACTTGAAATTCGTACCGCTTTCGATTTCTCCCTTCGATTCATTCTTTTTTCTTCTCTCTCAAATTCGTTAGTGCATGTTTATGCGCCCTCTAGTCTTCTCGTCCCCGTCATAAGGAATTACTTTCAGTTTGTTCATTTTCCATTCGGTTGGTTAATCGTTAATCCGGTTTATTGTAACTGCAGAGTTTCACGCCCGCCTGATAATCGCGTCCCAATTTTCTGCCGTTCAAAACGAGAACCATCGGCGTCTCGACGCGTATCGATTTGAAATCAAATTCCTGCCAGACAAAAAAAAAACAGAAAAATAGATCGTGAAAATGAATTTCCATTATTAATTGCCAATTAAAAATAATTCGCTCTGTATTTCAAACAATACCAACATTATCCGCGTACGCGAAGGTGTGATGAGTGAGATACGGCTCGGGTATGGCCACCGAATCCCCAACGGAAACCCCGCGGCCTTCGGCCAAATTGTAAACTGTCACAGCCATGCAGGTTTTTTCTTGATCGATGATGCAAAAAGAGCTGAAACAAAATTGGGAAAAATTGAAAAGACAGAAAAACAACGACGTTGAAGTTTGCACCGTCGGAACGCAACGGAATTCCATTTTGTGTTGAGCAGATCTCACGATTCTTATTCAATATTTGGTCAAGACAATAAAACGATCTTATTTCGGGATCCAAAGCCAAAATCGGAACGAAAATTGTCATGGTTTTTGGAATTTAACAAAACAATGAATGGCGAAAGTTTTTTTTATTGGACGCCATTACGTTACGAACTTGAGTGTCATACGAAAACAAAATGTTCATCAAGGTCGTCCGTAAGTTGTTCGTCGTTGATAAAAATCTCACTGTACTCCAGAGAATTGAAATTTTGAGGAAAAGAAAGTTCAAAAACATTCAATTAACGAATTTGAACTTTGCAAACAATAATGTTAAATGTTTGACATTCCATTGCCTAGAGTGAAGGTTTTTTTCAATAGCAATGAAGTTCGAAACGTTGTGGTCCATGAGTCTGAAGTTTGCATCGTTGGAATGCAACGAAATTCGTTTTTTATTCTAGCAAAAATAATTATTCAAGTGCAGAATGTAATTACGATGATAAAATGATCCATTTTTGCCATTTGAAAAGCATATCGGCTAGAAAAAATTGGATGACATTGAAAATTGAACGAATCTTCAATAAAATTCAATATTTTCCGAGGCATTCCAACGTTGCAAACTTCAGCATCATCGTGGTCCAACGAAAAATACGTTTTTCTATTGTTTGTTGAATTTCAAAATCCATGACGATTTTCGAGCGTGTTGAAGTTTCCATTGTTGGAATGCATCGAAATTCCGTTTTTCCTTCAGAAGACCTCAAGATTCTTATTTAATTTTTGGTCAGGACAATAAAACGATCTATTTCTTTATCGAAAGACGAAATTGGTACGAAATTTCGAGATAGTTATTGAAATTAAACAAACAATTAATAGAAAAAAGTATTTTTCGTTGGACCCCAACGTTGCGAACTTCAGTGTCATCGAATTTCGTACCGATTTTGAGTTTGGATCCTGGAAAAAAAGCGTTTTATTGTCCTGACAAAATATTGAATGATAATGGTGAGATCTGGTCAAGAAAAAACGAAATTTCGTTGCAATCCAACGAGGCAAACTTCAGCGTAATTTTGTATTCATTATGAAGCAAATACTCACAATGGCACACTTTCAGAGTCCTGTATCCAACAGATGACTTTGCCAAAGACAAGTTTTTCGAGATTGATGCCAGACTCAAGTTCGTTAAGATTAGTGAGTTTGAGTTTAACGTAAGAATTAGCAGAGCCGAAAGTTCCACTTTTGTAAGGTCCCAAGTGTTTTTCATCCAAGGACTGAACAAGTTGATGAAGTCGTTTGGGTTTCATTCGTCCCTTGTGATTAATGGAGGATTGAACGTCTTTGACATATTTGAGTAATTCGTCGCGTTTAGTTCGAGGCAGTTCCCAGGTTGGGTCGAGCAGCGCGGCGCGTTCTAAGGCATCCAGACAACTTTTGTATTCTTCCTGGTACTTGAGGGCGCTAGCTTTGTTGAGAAACAAGTAAGGATCGCTGCTGGCGACGACGTCTTTTTCGGCTTGTGCGTAAGCGCTCATGCAGAGCCTCAAGGTCGCCGGGTTTCTTGGGAGTGCAAAGAACGAGGATAAATAAGCGTTGCCGAGAATAGTCCAGGAGATTCCGTCGCTGGTGTCGAGACTGACGGCTTCCTTGGCAAATTTCACTCCGGTTTGAACATTTTTGACTTTTTGCTCGTTGGAATCGGCTTGTTCTTGTCTCATCACCATCGACAAGTTTCTCAGAGAAGTTTTGTTTCTGCCGTGCGGCAACGCGCCCGCAAAACAATTCTTGGCCTGCTTTATGTCGTTGTTTTTCCAATAACATTCTCCCAGCTCGTTCCAAGCTTCTATCAACTTTGGCTCCAGTTTCACCGCCTTGCTCAAAAGCTCCTCCGCTTGCGGTATGTAACGATCGACTACGTTCAAAGCTCTGCCCTTTAAATAATAATATCTCGCTCTCGCTCCGTCTATTTCGTATCCTTTGCACTCGTCGAACTTTGCCACCGTTTCTTTCATCTCTTTCTCCACATCTTTACTCTTGTCTATCGCGCTTGTGATTGCGTGCGTTTCAAAATAATGGTCTCTGAAGCGATACAGAGATTTCACTCTTTCCTGGAGAACAAATTACTCTTTTGAGAGAATGAACAAAAAACCTGATAAATTGCAACATTGAGATTGCGCGAAAAAGATTTTATCTATCGATTATTTATTGAATTTTGAAAATCAGGCCAATTTTTCTTGCGGATTGAGTTTCAGGGACGCGAGAGACGATCGTTTTATTCGCCGGACCAAATATTGAATAATAATTACGCCGAATAACAGAATTTCGTGCCATTCCGATAGAAACTTCAGGATCGTAAAATCTGGATATAAAAATCGATACAACGCGAAATAACGATCAGGAATTCGTACTAATTCGCGGAGATTGTAAGACACGTAAATAAAAGCAGCGAAAAAAATGTTTTTTCTTTGAAATTTACGGACTTGGTGACACATGACGAAAAAATGAAAAATGAAAGAAAAAAGTCGAATAGAGGGAGTTGCACGAGGTTCGTAGTTTTTTGAAAATGATTTATTCTCGTTTTACGATACTTACTGTCAAGGCAATAAGAGGATCCTCTTTCACGTCGGTCGAGATTTTAGCACCAGCGACTATTTTGTCGTCTATAATCGCCGACATTTCGAACGAATTACTTTTTGTGGTTTGACTAAAAAAACTGAACAATCCATCAGGATTTTTCTTTTATTTATTATTTGGTTGAATTTCTATTTATTCCGCGTGAGAATCGAGTGGAAAGAGCGGCGGTCACGAAATCAAAAAGTTGGTTGGACACATTTCGTTACGCAAAGAAATTAGTCTTGAACGCACGCTTTTGCTCTTTTTTTTGACGTACGAGAAGACATCCTGTCTCAGCAGAACCGCGAGTGGGTTGATCGGGCTGACTCTCTTTTCCCTTATGGGGATCTGGGCATGCGCAGCAACTAACTATTTACACGCGTTGCTACGAGCGACGACGTCAAGACGATGTTTTGTTTTGATTTTCAAGGTTATGTTCCGTTCACGTTCCCATTATTCCCGATTTTATTCGTAAAAAGGAAAACTTTCATAATTTATCAGTAAAAACACATACGGTGCCATTTATTTCGCTCTCTTACTACGTACAGAATCAGAAATACGATTTATCATAACGCTATCATTGTTTGCTGCATATTCATGATGTGATGAAAATGTTGAAATAACATTTTGTAATGTGATGAATAAATTTCAGAAATGCGAGTTTCAGATTTCGGCGAATGAAAGTTACGAATGAATGAATTAATTGAAAAAAAAAAAGAAACTCCCTCGATCGAGAGAGCAAAATGTAATAGCTCAGTCGGTAATACAGCCAAGGTCGCTCGTGTGAAAACGAAGTTTGTCGTTTGGTTGACATATCAGTCCTGTAGACGGCGCTGTGCTCTTGTTCTACAGTTGTAATTTCGAGATTTTCGCCCGTTCGGAATAAGTGTGTTTGATTGGTTGATGGTTGGAGCCGCCGTTTTTCCCAGGATGCATCGCGGTGCTGGCGAGCAAACGCCATTTTATGTGTTTGGGCTCAGACGACTGTGGGGGACACACACACTGTGGGGACGGTGGGTGCGCGAGGTGGTGGTGTTTTAAAGCGTAGCTCGTGCAGTGTGTGTGTGTGTGTTTTTTTAAATATAAATAAAATGTTAATCCGGGAAAATGTTGCTCAAATATTTGACGCCCGACATGTATGAGCAACGGTTGGGTGGAGAATAAAAAGAATAATCTTTGACAGAAAAGGAGTAAGAAACGGGCGCGGGTTCGCGGAGTGTGATTAATATCATCTCTTCTTCTTGGGAGAAAGAGAAAAAATCACGAGCTGGGTTCTCGATCGTGAGAAGGAGAAAGAGAGAAATAAAAAGATCGAGCGTAAAGGAGCAAACGACGTTTCTGAAGCGAGAGTTATCGACAACGACGATGGTGTAGTGGTGATAAATAACGTTTATTTATTGTTTTCCCCTGGTGACGTGAAAGCGTATTGTGTTGTATATATATATATATATACACATCAGCCCTAAAAGTGTCATTTTTTTTCGTTTGTTATCGAGTGTTCGGTGCCCCCGCCCCCTTGCCCCCAAGGATACCAAATTAATAAGAATAAAAGACGAGCAACACGACGGTCATAAAGTACCGCGTTGCTGTCAAAACAGGTCCTTCAATTGCTTGACGCAAAACAAGGCGTTTAAATCTATAAATCATTCAAACACAAAGAAAAAAAAACACATTTAACCCTTGGGCTGCCTCGTCTAGTTCTGTTATATTTCCCTGTGTGTCGCAAGGATTGGTGTTATTGGTTTTTACAACGCAAGGCCTCTGGATTCCGAAAACCTCGATTTTTCAACTCAATTACGATGAGTTCGCGAAACATCCCTTCGGACAAGGTGAGTGTCATTTATTTCGCGTTTTTATTTCCCTTTATTCGTGCATACGAACGTGCTGCGTGAAAATCACATATATCTATGTATTTTCAACCTCGTTTATACATCGAACAAAATATGTCTACCGCGTATCTGCAGTCCAGTTACGTCTCGGTTGCCTCACCCCTCTCTCACACCCACCCAAATCTTTACCTCAACCCTTCGACACCCCCACCCCCTTTTCCCCCTCTCTCGTGCCTTTTTCTCAATTTCTCCCCTCCCTCAACGACGAAACTTCTCGCCCGTCAATCCTTCGAAGAATCATCTCGGTCCTCTGTTATTTTTCTCGAATCCCTCGAAATCGTTTTAATTCCAGACAAATGATTCACGATCTCAACGAAACACGCGTTTTTTTGGCACCCAGCTTAAGCTTCGTGACCCAGTTTCACTTCCCTCCGAGGGGATTTTAGAGTGCTCGGCCTCTCGCGAGTGCTCTTCGTCCAATATATATATATATACATATATACAAATAACACAGATGTGTGTGATGTGCACGCAGATATGTTGACACATAAATTCGATCTCGTGGAAAAAAAAAAGTTTTGACAGCTTTTCGTAAAATTCATAATTCTCAGATTTTTCTACAACGAACTTTCATATTTTTCGTTTTTCTCCTAGTTTTACCTCGAT